>JAUCBN010000024.1:11535000-16335000 GCA_035048815.1 Abelmoschus esculentus
GAAAGAACCGGCAAGGTTCACCCTTTGTCCCGGGAAGTCCTAGAATGAGTAACTATCAAAGCATCACCGAAGGCGGAGCCTGATTGTCTACCACACCAGCAGTGGAGAGGGATCTGATCATGCTATCTCCAATCTCTGCCCTCTAATTGAGAAATTGGTCAATAAGCACTTTTGGATCAAGTCAAGACTTAGACTTATAGTAGGTGTAGCTGAGTAAGGAGCTGAACTACCTTTTTGGCGCCCTAAGGAAATGAATTCCTTTCAATTCGAAGTATGAAACTGGGTTTTTCGTTCCTCAAGCTCGTAGCTAGCCTAGGATGAGAAGTAGCAGTCTCAGTTGGGTCAGAGCCTTTTGGTGAAGGCAGGGGATATTGATGAACAGGCATCGATCGACTTCGCTTTTGGGAGTCTACCAGGCGAGTGGTTAGCGATCGAGTAGTTAGCGAACAGTGGGAGGCTTTCGATGCACAGTACGCAACCCTTGATAAATGGGGTCCGAGACACCTGAGGCAGACAAGTAGACCATCGTCAAGCCAAGACACTAAATGCTCTATTAGAAGGATGCTATGGGTGTTTATTGTCCGATATTAAATTAGATTAAATTTATTTTTTTTGAATATTTGAATTTTTAGATTAGTGATATAATGATTTATATTGATCTAGAAAAAGTAAATATACCTATTTTTGGATATCGGATATTCGAGTATCCGATTATCTAAAAATATAATTTGATTAAACTATTTTTTGAATTTAAATATTGTATTTATAAAATTTTTAAAATTTTGAATATAATAAACAACAAATTAATAAATACAACAAGATTCACATTTATTTTTTTTAAATTGAATATAACAAGCATTAAATTGTTAAATATAATAATATTAATATTAATAAAAAATTAGTTTTTTGAATAATCCAAAACTTAAAATATTATAATCCGTATATAATTTGAAAAACTTAAAATTAAATTAGATACTCTATCGAAAAATAAAAATCAGATCAAATATCTAAATTTTAAATAAGATTAATCGGATTAGATATTTTAAAACACCCATAAATACAACGGAGCGGAATGGATAATAAATATAATTTTATATAAATAAAATATAAATTAAATAAGTTATTAAAAGTATCTTTAAAATAAAAAATCAAATAATAATTGCATAGTAATAGTAATGATTACAAATAAACTTAATTATTAATAAATAATAATAATAGTAGTAGTAAATACTGAATGTGATAATAATAAAACAATAGTAATAAATATAAGGGTAAATTGTAATGGAGGATATTTAATTATGAGTAAGGTTATATTTAAGTCACATGATTATTAAAAATTATATTTGAATTATTCATTTATAGATAAGGTTATATTTGGGTCACCAAATTATTAAAGATTACATTTGAATCATTCAATTGTAAGTAATGTTACATTTTGGTCCTCTTTATATTTGAAAAAAAGTTTATCAATTCGTGTATTAGATTAAATAATGATTTTAAATGAAGTACTTTAAGATTAATAAGGGTATACAAGTGATTTAGAAAAAAACGACTAACGTGATATACTTTTTTTAGATACGAAGGGTGACCCAAATATAACATGACTTATAGTTGAGTGATCTAAATGTAACTTTTAGTAATTGGATGAACTAATTTACAGCTTTATCTATAAATAAGTGACCAAATATAATTGTACCCATAATTGAATAACATTTATTTTGGTTTACCCTAAATATAATAAAATAAAAACGTAATTGATTTAGTTTATTGTCTTAAAACTTAAGCGACTGAGCCCAAATATTTGAATTTTAAATGTACTCTGCCGCTCCAATCTGGCTTTGCATTCATATTCTCAATGACGAAAATGCCATCACCTTTTTTTTTTTTTCCGAAGTCGATTTGAATCTATGGGCTTTTAAAATGTTATAACAACAATCTTATAAATTGAATTTAATTCAATCAGTAAAAAAGTAATATATAATTTTGAAAATAATAAAAAAATAATTTTCTACCTATAATTTTTTAAATATTTTATTTTATTATTAATTTAAAAATAAACGTTTAAACATTAAAAATAAATAATGTACGACCCAAATTAATCTGAATTAATCAGAGTGAAACATTGAAAAACCGAAAAGTGTTAAAAAAATTGGAGTGGCATATATGTAAATTAAAGTCGTAGGCGGGGATGAAAAAGGAAGCGGCCACCCTTCTTTAAAATAAGCAAAGCAGCGCCAGCGATCACTTGTGTTTTCGAATTGAATCTCCGGCTAGCAACTGAGGTGCGGCGTGAACGACTACCCAAGATCCACTGCCGAGCAAACAACAATGGTAAAATTTATTTAATTTTATGACTATTATTTCTTAATTTTCTAAACTCTCCATCTTCCTCCACATCATTTCCTCCAATTCTTATAATTTCGCAGAAATTTTACGATCCAAAATTGTAGTCACGGTTCATTAAATTTTGGTAAAAAAGAGCGTTCTTTTGCACTTGTTCTTGTTCTAAGCCTCTTTTTCAATTAGAAGCTTGTGAATCTTTGTGGGTTTTTAACAATCTTGCTTTTCTTCCCCATGTCTCGTTTTTTTTTTTTTTTTAATTTTATATAAAATAACTTTTTTTAGATTAAAGTTTGCTCTGTTTGCAATGCTGGTTCTAGAGTTTTACTTACTCGGCTTATTGTGAAGGCTAGTTGATGTTTAGTAGAGTTTTACTTGTTTTAAGACCCAAGCCTTGTACTCAATAGCATACAATCTCTGATTTGTTGAGATTTTTCATTATTCTAGGCAATTTAAACCCATTTTTAATTGATTTGTTTTAAGTTGGTAGAGTGCTATACTGCTATAGTTTCATGCATTGTGTTAAACAATCTGAATTAGGGGCTAGTTATTTTGCATCATGTCATTTGCCGATGCTGGTGTGGAATGTGCTTACTGGTTTACTTTTTGCAGGACGGGCATAACTCTGAAGATTCAAAGCAAAACACTGCTGATATGACTGTTTTCGTGAGTTTGTCGACACTTTTCCGTGACACTGTGAATGTTTGTTTGTTTTTGTGAACTTGTGATAGTACCATTTGATTGGTTCCAAACTTTTTTATATCGCCAAGTCTGTTCATAGTTTCTATTGGATGCAATCCAGCAGTTATCTCTTCTGTTTTTTTGACCTGCCTTTCTTTGAATCATTTCTGCAGGTGCAAAATCTTCTTCAACAAATGGTGAGTTTGTAATTGGGCTTTGTTGTTGGAATATTTTTCATGTTATTGACAAATATTTTGTTGCAGCAATCTAGGTTTCAAACAATGTCAGATTCCATTATCACAAAGGATATCCTTTTCACGCTTACTTAATTTTATCGAAGTGTTTTCATTGCGCCCTCTGAAATGTTGGCGAGTTGCTTCACTGATGGAGTGTTGGTAAAAGATAGGTACACACAAAAATTATCCTATTTTTTCTTCTTTCTTGAGCCTGAAGCAGTATGTGCTTTTAGTTTCTTTTGTCTACTTATTGGCCTATTGGGAACTATAGGCTATAAGGCTAAAAAGCCATGCGAGAACGTGATGTGAACCTGTATCTAATAACTGTTGTACTAGCCAGATTTGAACATGTTCGAAACAGGATTAGTTCCCCCCTCCCCTCTATTATAGCTATACTTTAAATAGAAATAGATAGTTTCTTAGTATGCAAATAGTTCCTTTACCTCAGTATATTGTGAAATGTGGGACATCTATCGTTTACTTTAACTCCGAAGCACTTGATGAAATGGGAAACCGTATAAACGAGATGGAGCAGAGCCTCAATGACCTAAAAGCTGAGATGGGAGTGGAGGGATCTTCATCACCATTACCCCCACCAAACCAAATTTCGGATGGAGCGAAGCACGAGGAAGGCTCAGCATAAAAACTGGCCAAAGAGTGTTTTTAACAGTTGGCTATGGTTATGATTGTAATTTGGTATTGTTTTGTTTGAGATTACTATAATACTGTTGGTCTGAGAGATCAGGCATGTTACTGAGTGTGCCCTTTTTTATTTGTATTAAGTATTTCTCCTGTGAAATGAGGTTAAACAACTATCTGTTTTGTTTGCCAATTTATAGAGGGAATTAATGAAAATGAGATGGCTTGTTGTTAACATTTCTGCTCTACAATTCCAGAACTTGATACTTGAATTGCTTTACGAAGGCGACATTCTTAATTCGCATTTCATTCGGAAATACGTTATGCAGATTACTTCAGAACCAAACATGATCATAAGTTGGTTATGATCTGAATTCTAAACTTGTTAGATAGATGGTCCTCTTTTTTGTTAAACTTTTAGGTAAAATTCTTAACAGCAAACTGAAGGACAAAGAAAGACATGGGAACACTTCTTCAACATCATAAATAGAGAAACCAATGAAATTCAGAAATAAAGGAGGGCGAAAAGCCTAACCCCGGCAACGAGTAATGGCACTGCAGCCTCGATTGTAAGGGTTAGCTTGTGCTCCGGGTTGACAGT
Organism: Abelmoschus esculentus; assembly: GCA_035048815.1. Lineage (NCBI taxonomy): Eukaryota > Viridiplantae > Streptophyta > Magnoliopsida > Malvales > Malvaceae > Abelmoschus > Abelmoschus esculentus. The sequence goes on from JAUCBN010000024.1 coordinate 11,539,498, forward strand.
TATAGTACGATGCACCCCTTTGCGAGCATGGCACGGTGTTCCTCTGCAGAGCTCCATAGCTTATGTACTGCGTGGTCTGCAATATGCGTCTGTTAATCCCCGAGTCCATTTCAAACTCATCCTCCACCATGCATTCAGCCATCGAGCCCTTGCAGCCAGACTTGGTCGGAATCCAGTTCAAACGGTGCTCACCGCTCGCGTCAACGGATGACAAGGCAATGATAAGAGCAACCAAGATTAACGGAACGGCTAGGAGAAAACCAGATGGATTGACCATGATGGCTGTTGATGTTTTTATTTTGTCTTGGCTGTCTTTTATTGTTCTATGATGCAGTTGTTGAAGTCTGGACAAGAAGAGAAGAGGGTGAGGCAACTTGTTTTAAAGCTACTTATAGAGGAGTAGGAATACAGACATTGACTAGTCACTAATTACATCGGCCCTATGCAGATGCAAGACTTTATGTTGAGAGACAAATTTATAAAATTTTAGGTATAGAGAAAATAAATTTCAATAGAAAATATATAAAGAATTTTTAAATCATATACAAATTTTAAATAAACTTCAGACATGAACCGTAAAACAAACATGAAGGATAAACATCGTTAAGGCACGCGGAGGAGGCAGATGGTTGACCATCCATGGATACATGCAATCTGAATGGTTGAAACATACACATCCCAGTTCGTCCAACAACCTGCAAAAGTTTGGCTGTCCTAATCCATTGACTAATAAAAAGAGCAAATAGAATAAATAATAATAATAAAAGCACAACCTAACCCAACAATGTAAGAAAAAAGAAATGTTTTTTTCAGTGATATGGGTAGTTGATATGTTCAAAGACTCTTGTTCAATGTCAAACTCGACTCGATAGCTATTTGAAAACTGACTCGAAATCTTTGTTTTAGCTGTAAATGTGTGACCTCTTCTAAACCTAATACAAGAAAAAAGATGACAGAAATAGTAATGTGTAAACTCAAAAACAAGATTTTTAAAAGAAAAAAAATGAACAGTTGAAAATTCTGTCCGAGTTATAAACAACTTGGGACTAACCATTATTATTGTTGTTTTATTTGCAAAAAATAAGTGGTGTTTTTCATTTTAAATTATTTTTTATATTTAATAATAAAATAGATCAAATTATACTAAAATATTAATAAAATAATGTTAAGTGACCAAAATAGATAATCATCTTAAGAATTTAATAACAAAAATCTATCGGAGAATAAATTCAATGATATATATTTTTTTAATTTATCATTTTAGTATTATGTAATTGATTCACTTTAATTAAATTCTAGAATTTAAGATATCGAGAATCTAACGTTTTAAATATTTGATGAGAGAGTTTATTATTCATTTAGAATCACCCAATTCAATCACATTATTTTTTACTTAAAATCATTAAACAAATAAATACATAATTTATAAAATGAAAAATTTTATAATATTTGACAAGTATGGATAAGTACCACTAATGATGAGCATCGATAAATACAATACATAATAACATAACATCCAACAAATCTATTAAAATCTAGAACTGTGAAAGAAAAACAACTTGACCTAAAAACACGATGATAATGATGATGGAAAAAATACGAATTTAAATGAACTATATTCAATATCGTGTTGCGGTATAGAACAAAATGATAAGTTTTTCAAATTTTTACTAGCTATGTCTGATTATGAGTTATTAAAAAGGTAAAATGATAAATAAAACTTCATAATTTGAGAGTAAAAATCTTTTACCTCTTATCTGTGCCTCTTTTTATGTCTCCTTTAAAAATTTACTAAAAAATTGAATTTTAAACCCTAACCCTAATTTTCTATATCTTAAATCCTAAACCCTATACCAAAAAATAGACCCTACCTTTAATTCCCTAAACCCTAACCAAAGCCCCTAAACTAAAATCCTAAACCCTATAATTTAAAGTGGAGACATGAATAAAGGTTAGACGATTTGTACCCATAATTTGAGGGTAGCTGTAACGATTCAAACAGAAAATAAAGATGGGAATTTTAAAAGATAGAAGAATATATTTCAGAAAAGATAGATTTTTTACATCAATTCAAGCATAGAAAGGATATTACAATAGGTTGTCTAATGCAAGATTAGTCTGATAAACAAGAAAGACTCGTATTGAACATAGGAGTCTGTCCTGTCCTGTCCGGTTTCGGTTTGAAGCAGCACACGAAAATTGGCAACATAAGATTTTATCTTTCAAGTTTGCTTAGCAATGCTTCCATTGGAGGCAGCTCCTGCACTATTTGTGACCAATCAGGCATCCCCTGCAAACAAGAAAAAGAGGTTTAGAAATCATAAGATATGATTCATTTAACATAGAAAGCACCGGCTTATGGTAGCAATCCAATATTTTTCTTACTTTTCCTGATCTTCGAACTCGACCATCTAGGCGCAGAATTATGTACACATCCTCACCAGGAGTAACTCCTTCAGCTTCTTGTTGATCCCGGATCCACCTGAGAAAGTAAAAATCATCAGAGAAAATATATCGAAAAGGGCTTACAGAAGAAAAGATGTTGAAGATTGAGCATATCACTGGTAATTGGAAATGTAATCGACAAACTAGAATAAATATAGAGTAGCAGGAGACCTCTCCCATTCTTCCGGCGATACAATCTCAGCTCTAAATCTAATTTCAGCTTTCAACTTCGATTTTGCAGTTATAGATTGAGCTCGTTTCTCAAAGTCTTCCTGCCATGACAGCAATAGATTAAAAGTTGGAGAAGGGAATTTAATCAAAAACCACAGCTAGTGCATGCATTAATCTTTCTAGAGCTAAAAGTTCCATGTAAAATCGATTAATAATACAAGACAGCAGGCAAATGTATGTGGCCTGCCACCACAAGTACAACAGGGCATAAAGAAACAGTCATGCATAGTACATCACATATACACGCCAAAGCCGTAATGAATAATTTACAATAGGTTAGAAACTTGTAGTTTACCCCGATAGAAGGAAGAGCAGCAGCAGCTGCCTTTGTAGAAACACCAAAACCTTTCTTCTCCACTTGTGGTGCTCTACCTTCATCCCAAATGACAGGAACTAGAAGAACACCTCGTCTGAGGAGCTCAGTTCGAAATCTCTCAGCCTTTTGTATAGCCGAAGAAATAGATTCTTTTTTCCCTGCTAAAATAACCTAATTCCAACCTTCAATTAGAATATAAGGAGAAAAAAAAAATAGGTAGGAGAAAGCATAAAATCCATGTCAACATGCAAGATGGCAATATACAAGTTACAGTTTCACTTTACATACATGTTGATGATCAAATAAGACATGACGGTACACTAAGATGTATATATACTCCAATACTAATGTAATCTTCTATAGTAAGTGTTTTTGATCAAATAAGACTTTTGATCTAACAGTATAGGTCTATTTTCTTTTCTTTTTTGAAGGTTTATAGGTCTCAGTTTTGCCTTCCAACTTCTCTTCTTTGTCTCAATCACCTGTCCAAGCAGTAGCATTCATTAAATAATGTGGTAATGGAAGCAGAACTGATAATAGTTATGGTTGTTCTCAACACATGGGTATGCACAACATACCTAAACAACATTAAAGAAAACACATAGAACTATAACAGGTAGGTGTGCCATTTCATTTATTAACTATAGGCTCAAATTTTTGAATATGAAAGTTTTAGAGCGACAATGGAGGCATATCATTTGTAACTATCAATCTAAAATTTGAAAGCATGAAACAGAAAGATCTTGGAAGATATATTCAAATGAAAAGGGAAAATTTTAAATACTAACCGGCCTAACAGTGTCTCGTAGCTGCACAAGTTCAACGATTCGGTTGGTGGAAAGGCGTAAAGGCAACCTAGAGAGAGTTTCATTTCGGGATATTTGTTCAAGTTGCTCTTCCTCTTTCTTGTTGTCCCACAAAAATAATGCCACAAGAACAATGATACCTGTAGATAACTGATTCAAGAACTTAGTCATTTTAAAAAGCCAGTTACAAACTATTAGCTTGATGGTCATGCCAACAAAGTCAAACAGGAAAAAAAAGGGATTAACTCCTAAAATGACGTGTGTGTGTGTATGTGTATATCTTAACATACTCATCTCTCAATTTACCTCCAATATTTATGCCAGCATTGCCAACAGTTTCCCAAATATCAGGAGCACCATCACCACCTTTAATAGCACGAATTAGCCTGGGTACCGTGAAGAACAGAGAAATTCCAGCAGCTGCAGAGAATGCCACATAAAAAAATCGCCTAATGCCTCGAAACGGGGCCTGAACTTCACTGATAAGTTTGAGATCTCTTCGAAAGCCGTAGCCTATATCTTCTCCACCCAACCTGGCCTGGAAAAATAACAAATAATTATGAGCAATACCAATCTTTTATTAATTTGATCTGCATGTGGACGAATTACTTTCATGTGATTCCCTAGATGTGCAGTTGAGATATATCATATATGGTGGGGATTAAGAAAGAGTTGTGTCTGGAAAAAAACATAAGCAACATACCTCTTCTTGCAATTCCTTGAACTCAGGCGATGCTCTAAGGGAGGCCAGATCAGGATCATTGAGAATTGTACCAAACTTGAGGTTGTAGTCTCTCAAAGCAGTACGGAGACAATCAGCAGCTTTCTTTGCTTCCCCTCTTTCCCAATAAAAACAAAAGAGAAATAAAATATTGATACTAAGAACAGCCCAATTTAGTATTAAATCATTATCTGAGGTTAATGCAGAAGAGTAGTATAACACAGCTATATATGTGCCTGAAACTAGATTCCCAAAACCTTCAGATTTCATATAACAAGAATCCAAGGACTTTGGCTGAGAGATAGAAGTGTGATTTTGTATACTATATATACATAAGCTACAATTTACAGAAGGTGCTGGAAGGGAGTTAAGGTGTCCAATGGAAGCCACAATAAAAGTGCCACTTTCCCTTGAACTGAGGCGCACTCTAGTGTATCTAGGGATTGGTCCGATTAAATGGCGGTCTTTTAGTTGGATCCAAATTATTTCTTGACCCAATTTTGGAGCCGCTCAAATTAGTAGCCATGCTGAACCCTTCTATCTAACTTGACAATGGAGGCTTCCTCTCACTCAAAGCTTGACTAACCTGAATTTCTTCTCGAATGCCCTTGTCCTGTTTTATCGCCTCATTATGATAAACAGTTTGAACCCGACTAAAGGACCACCATTCAATCAGACCAACCCGGTGCCCATGAAGCAATTGAGCCTTGCTGAGATGGCTAAGCGTAGATCTAAGGGACTACTCATTAACTGCGATAATTTATATACAAGGGGACACCAGTGCAAGAAACTGTTTGAGAGTATAGTTGACATTGACAAGGAGGAGCCGAGGAGGTATCAGACAAAGACGTTCATTATTTAGAGAAGGGAACAGATGCACAAACTATGCAACCCCGAGCTTGTGGAAAAGCTCTTTTTCCGAGAGAGGGACAATGTTGTGGATGCATTTGTGGGTAAAACATATGAACAACAAAGGAGACATGCAAGGGCTGCAATTGATATTGTAGATGCTACTTGATAGGCGTTAGTTGCTTAAATCATTATCAAAACCAATTTACTATTATATGTCATTAGGAGTCAGTTTGTTATTATGATAACCGTAACAATATGTATGGTGTCTGAACCCTTAACTTGGGACTGTAACAATTTTCCAATAAATTGTCTGGTGTCTGAATCCTCCGTAACAATATGTATGGTAACTCTCCTCTCCCCTAAAGTAAATATGAATTCCTACACCCATGCATGGTAATTTGAAATTAAAATACTAAAAAAGCATCAGATGTCCTTACATGTAGGCGTGACAGCAAGCTTTGTTATAGAGAGCAGCTTGGGCTTCCACAGGGTTTGGATCTAAACTAAGTGCCGTTTCGAACTGGACTAAAGCATCTTTAACCTGAAACATCCATTCAACCTAAGAGATACTTTTACAAAAATATGATTTTAATTAACAAACAAAAAGAATGGTTTGTAAAGACAAGTATTTAAAGCAATGCAGAACAATGGGCTGAGAATATGAAACTTCTGAAAAAATGATCTGTATTTATGAATCCATAAAAATACTTTAAAGGGTCATTGTATGGAAATCAATTAATCTAGAACCCAATCACAATTATCACAGATAAGGTTTTATGTTCCTTAAGCTAGCACGAATTTGCAGAAGGGTCATAAAACCAGTATAATTATGATCTTTAAAATATGCACTAAAATGTGAGTCAAGCTACTATAGGAATGGAAAAATCATTAATGATCTGAAAATTAATACTTAGGCAATAAAAAAAATTAAGTCTTTAACATACCAGATAGCAAAAAAAACGCAGCAACCTTAGACAAGATATCTGCAAATACTTTTTCCAATAGAAATCATACCATGGGAGACACATGCAACCCAAATCACTATCTAGTGTACCATCCAAGGGTTTAAGAACAAAAATAAAAGAGAACCCATTTTGTACCAAAAATCACCAGTTTGAAGACATCGACACCAGAAAAATCCTAGAATACTTACGCGTCCTTTGGAGAATAGGGACAGCCCCAGGTTGACACAAGACTCTGCGGTCTGGATATCGGCCTCAGGGGGCTGCGAAGTTTGAGAGGAAGAGCAAGAAACTCTGAAGATATGAGCTTTCTTTTGAGAATTCAAAAGGGTTGATCTTTGGGGAAACCATGGCCTTGATTTTGCTCTTATCTTTGGGTCTGAGAAGCAAAGGAGTTTCTGGCTCAGTGCCAGAGAAGCCACAGCCATTCAGATTTTGCGTGTCACGACTCCCGGCCTCAAACTAAACAGTTCTATCTAAAACTGTATTTTATGAGTATATGTTTTTTAAGTACCACAAATGCTCGTGCCTCGTTGGCACTTGAGACGTTGTCGTTTTTTGCATATAGTTGTTTGAGTTTCAAATCAGAATACCCCCCTAGGGATGAAAATTGAAAGGAACCCGGAAGGTCTTTCGTTTTCAAGGTACATATTTTCCTTCTTACAAGTTATAACTTATAACTACACTAGAAATTCTACTTACTTTTTTGAGTCACTGTGTTTATAGATGATATTTTATGCCTGCTTCTGTTTTCTTTCCCCCATGATTTTTTTTTGTCTCTATTTAAGCATTTGCTACATGTATATCACCTAATCTTCGAAAAATTATATGATAAGTTCTATGTGAAACAATGGAGAAGTTCTTTGAACAATGCTTTGGACCTTTGGGGGTGATGTTAGGGAACTGAGGTGATCTTTCTTATTAAGTGGCTATGGGACTATTGACCCGGGTGTCAGTGTTAAGAGTCTTGGAGATTGGTCTAAAGTATGTTTACTAGGTTGTCTTTTGATGCCTGCCGATTGATAATTGACTCTTGTTTTGCTCCACGAGCCGACTATTTGGTGGATTAGGAAGTAGGATTAGTGATGCGATGGAAATATTGATGACTAATTAACAAGTAAAAGAAAGTTCATGTTGCTGACTATCAAAAATAATATTGCATCAGATGCTGATGAGTCTTTTGTCCCTGGTAGAAGAGAAAAAGGTGTCCAAAAAAGCAGCATTGAAACTTTTAGTGGTATTTTATTCTTGCTTTGATCAATTAAACAATTGGATTGATCCTGATCACAGACATGGGTGATTGTCTACATGATATTTACTACTATATATAACATTTGTAAAAAAAGGTAGCAGATTTCATTTTCAAGGACAAAACTCAGTGTTTGACAGTGACACTCAAATACTTGCACGGTTCTGTCTGATGGTGAGGCAAAGGTGTTTTCAGAAATACATTTACTGAAGCTTGCATGTTTCAAAATCCAAATCCAGAGTGTTCTTAATATATGGGTTTCTGAAAGTGAGTGGTGATCTCATACAACCTGAGAATTCTGGTTTTGGGATTGCATTAACTGCTTCATGATAATACTTCCACTGAGTTCCACATGAGATGACCCTTATCATGTTACTTGAACACCGAGAAAAGCAATTTAAGGCCATTTAAATTGGACACCAACAGTCTGTTTCACCATATCACAGAGAAAAGTTAAAGTTACATGAATCACCTTGATCAATGAGCTAAAAGTTTATTTGGGGGCACTTTTCATTCTCACATGAATCACCTTTTTCTTAAAGCTGTCTGTACATCTTATTTGGCACATTTCTTTTCTATTTCCCCGTCCAAAGCCTGACTCAATAATGTTGGTCGAACTAAAATAATCATTCATTCATCCTCCATGGCTGCACTTTATCCTTTCATTTTTTTTCTTTGTTGATAAAGCTCTTCACGTTTATTCATGCAGATTTGATAGTACTCCAGAATGAGGTGGAGCCATTTAATACTTTTTCTACAAAAAATGCTATAATTCCCTCTGGCGCATTATTTATATCTACTTTAGAATAATAATAATCATGCATTATTTATTGCGTTTCTCCAATTATTCTATTTCATTTAATTTGTAATACCACTAGTTTGTTCCCTTCTTAATTACTATAAGCATTTAGTTCAAGATTCCTTTCAACATCTTTAATTTTAGTTTGTGACTCTTCTCTAAGTAAAGGTGGTGGACCATAGTCCATAAAATAAACTAGCTGTTTGTATTCAAAGAGCTGGATATACAAACTATGTTAGGAATGTTGCAAGAAAAATGTTTCAGAATCGGAAGAAAAGATAATGATGCCCTATGAGTTACTATGATGAGTCTGCTGAAAGTGAAACTGAAGTTGAACAGGTTAAATTTCAAGTTGGTATTCTAGTACTCTCCAATTAGATAGTCATTGGAAACCAATGCCTTGTAGACTTACTTTCTTTGCACCATCACAAACTTCCTAGATCTGGAAATAAAGTTTATACTGCAACGGCACCAGTGCTTTGCGAATTTTTCATGTGGGAAGGAAATTGGGTCTCTTGGCACCTCAGCTTTTGTGTCTCTGACCATTTTTAAAACTTATGCTGCGGACAATATTTCTGAACGGCATATGTTCTAGGGGTATTGATTAATGCATGCTACAGCCTCATTTGGATAAGCATATTTCCTTATGGCAATCCCCTTGAGCATCTCAAATTTGATTGAATGGTTCATATTGCTATTTTCTTGAGTAGCTTTTATTCAAATTCTAGCATTGAGGACAGGGCTGGAATTTTCTTACAGTTCATTTCCATGTCATTTATATGGTATTGAAGAATACCTGCAACTTGACTTGCTTTGAATTATCTTCCCTGGCAGCTAGTTAACTATTAAACTTGCAATTGGGGTAGAGTATGTTTCCAGTTTTTTCGCTTAGCAAGTCACTTATATGGAAATTAAATAGGAGGAAGAGAAGCTACACCAAATTGAAGGAGTGTGTTTTTTCGTGTTTTTTTACATGCATTTTTGGGGAAAGAAATCTGAAAAAGCTCCATTTTATGGACAATAACTGATGTTACAACCGGAATCAGATACTAACAACCTTGCCACTGTTCGTGGTATTTAGAATATGCTATCTATGTATGATTAGGAAATATCTCACATTGCTCTGCAGTCAAATTGAAGAATCTCCAGGATAAACTATTGTGCAGTGCACTCCTCTTACAGTTACTTGATACGACTTTTCAAGGTACACACACTCCTCTTACAGTTTCATCTGATGAGATGATCTTTTACTCTTTTTTCCACTTACCCTTTAACATTTTTTCTTCATGGATGGATGCTATAGAAACTAGAATATGCTATCTTGAATTATTACATTAAATAATGGGCTATTAATTGAATCATTGTATGCTTTATGAAAAACAAATTTCCACTATATTGTTGGATGAGGTTACTGTTTCTAGTCAAGAAAAACAAGTGAGAGTCCACAGTACAGTACAGATCAAATCAGCACAATATCGACTTATCTAAAAAGTACAAATGAAATCAACACAATATGCTTCTGATGACCGGCTTGTAAATGCGGGGATAATACATCCATTATTCAACAGGTACCTGACAAAACCAAACTTATTATATATAGAACCTCTAGTGTGTAAGCTGTGATCAAGAAGTATTCTCTTCTTATTTCTTTTGTTAACTCTCCACTTGTTCCTTTTTAACCATAACATGGATGGGAAGAAACTGGAGTATAAGGGTGAAGATGCCTTGAAGGAGATCGAAAAGTTAACGGCAACAGCTGATGAAGTTCAGTATGGCATCTTGAAGGAAATTTTAAAGCAAAATGCAGAAAGTGAGTATTTGAATAAGTATATGAAAGGATCAAAAGATGTTCCTCAGTTTAAAAGTTGTGTCCCAGTTGTTACCTACAAGAATATCTATCCTTATATCTGGAGAATTGCTAACGGAGAAGACTCTTCCCTCATTACTGGTCACCCCATAACTGAAATTTTGTGCAGGTTTCCTCTCTCTCTCTCTCTCTCTCTCTCTCTGTGTGTGTGTGTGTGTGTGTGTCTGTCTCTACTCTTTGTAACATTATCGCCTGTTCTTTGTTTCTTTCGGAAAATATTTTATGTTCTATTTTGCAAGTTAATTGAAACATGTTTCTCAATTTGCAGCTCTGGGACTTCTGCCGGAGAGCCTAAATTAACTCCATCAATAGCCGAAGATCTTGACCGTCGCACCTTTCTTTATAATCTCATCATGCCAATTATGAACCAGTTACATCTTCCCTTTTTTTTATATTGTTTTCCTTTAATTCCATCATGCCATATATGACTGTGTATGCATTTCTGCATGCATGTTTGTCATTTGTCGGACTTGGTAGCCAGTTAATACGCTCTTGGAAGGCTTTTCTTCACCCTATATTCTTTCTGGAAGTGGCTTCTATCACTTTCACTTGAGAAGATATTATTCCATTTTTTTTTGAATCTTCACAATCCACCACAAATTTTGGATTCTCTATTCTGAGCAAGGTTTAAGGATGAGATACAAATTGATGCACAGTTAAAGCCGTGTTGCATAGTGTTTCAAGTGTACACCTTACTATCCATTAACAATATTGTAAGAAGATTTTTCTGCAAACTCAGTACTTTCAGAAAGTAATCCCTCCTAGAGTTGAAGCCACCAGAACTATTCAGTTCAAAACAAATATTGGCAAATCATGCAGGCCTTTATTGCATGAGAAAGCCTCTTAAGAGCGAAAGCATTGTTGGTATAATATATGACACATTGTGGGTCAGAAAAGTACAAGTATATTTTTGCTTTAGTTCCTGATCTCAGTGTCTCTTTCTCTAATTTTGACAGGAAAAGGGTTTAGTACTTGAATGCGAAAATCGTAATGGCGTTGTTTTTGAGAGGAGAGTGTGTCTTTAAAGAACTTTTATCCACTCACAAGTTTCTTAGTATTCTTTGGAATTTAGATCATGTTGTTAGTGCAAGTTGGGGTGTAATACATGAAAGAACTTTGCTCTCATCCGAATCAAAACTTTTTGCATAGTAGCATTCGGGCACTATTATAATGTCGCAAATATAATGATCTTAAAAGATAGTAAGAACTTGATCATGAATTTCTCAGTAAGCACACACTAAGTATGAATTCTCCAATGATAAGTCGTAGATGTTTTTGTTAAAATGATGCCTGTGTTGACATTTTTTATTTTCAGGTACATTCCCGGTCTTGATGAAGGAAAGGCCATGTATCTGTACTTTGTCAAGGCGGAATTATCTACACCTTGTGGTCTTCCATTTCGCACTGTGCTCACCAGCTACTACGAAAGCAAGCACTTCAAGTGCCGAACACGAGATCCATTTAATGATTTCACAAGCCCAGATCAGGCAATCTTGTGCAATGATAGCAACCAAAGCATGTACTGCCAGTTGCTAGCTGGTCTTGTACATCGTCACCAGGTTACGAGACTAGGGGCTGTATTTGCATCGGCTTTCCTCCGAGCTATCTCTTTTCTTGAGCACAAATGGGTTCAACTATGCAACGATATACGCACTGGCCATCTTGACATTTCGATCATAGACCCTGAGTGCCGGTCTTCCATGATGGTTATAATATCATCACCTAACCCCCATCTAGCTGATGAGATTGAGGGAATTTGTAGCCGTCCATCTTGGAAAGGAATCCTGTGTAATCTATGGCCCAGGGCCAAGTACATTGAGGCTGTAGTCACTGGCTCTATGGCACAATATATACCAGCTCTCAATTATTACAGTGCAGGAAAGTTACCTTTGGTTTGTACTATGTATGCTTCCTCTGAGTGTTACTTTGGTGTCAACTTGAAACCTATATGTGACCCTGCGGAAGTATCATTTACCCTCTTGCCTAACATGTGTTACTTTGAATTTTTACCATTGGGTGAAAATGGAACACTTGCCATGGACATAGATGAAGAGGAGGCAGTGCCGAACGACAGGCTTGTCGATTTGGTGAATGTTAAGGTTGGCTGCTATTATGAATTGGTGGTTACTACTTTCTCAGGTAAGAAAACAACTACTATTTAAAAGGTTTTTGTTTTTGTTAAGACAATTAATTCCCCAAAGATGGAATCGCAGCAATTCTAAGTCCTCCAGCTTTCGAATTCACATGAATTCGACAAGGAAGATCTTCGCCCTTGTCACCATCTGAGTTAGTTGATGTTTGTTAATGATTCAGGTCTGTATAGATATCGTATTGGGGATGTACTCCAGGTGACTGGATTTCACAATCAAGCCCCACAATTTCGATTCATCTGCCGGAGAAATGTTGTTCTCAGTGTTGACAATGACAAAACCAGTGAGAAAGATCTTCACAGAAGCGTAACCACAGCAAAGAAATTGTTAGAACCATACAACGCTTTGCTTGTGGAATACACCAGTTATGCCGATACATCCTCTGTCCCTGGACATTACGTACTCTTCTGGGAAATTCAAATGGTAGACTCCGCCACCTCAATCGATGCTAAGCTGCTAGAAGAATGTTGTGTTACTGTGGAAGAAGAGCTCGATTATGTCTACCGGCAATGCCGTACCCGGGAAAAGACCATAGGACCACTCGAAATACGGGTGGTTGAGCCTGGAACATTCGAGGCATTGATGGATTTCTTCATCAACCAAGGGGGATCAATCAATCAATATAAAACACCAAGGTGCATCAAGTCCACTAGTGCTCTTAAGCTGCTGAATTCTCATATCTTGGCATCATTCTCTAGTCCTAAAGATCCCAAATGGATTCCGTTGAATGGCAAATAAACGAATCCCAACTTTTCTTCGTACGATTTGGTTTGGTTTGGTTTGTCTTCTCAGTCTAGCTAGCTAAACAATTGCTGTAGTTTCTAATGGCTTGTATCACAAGCAATCGAATAGCCCGGTTTATCAGACTATAGCAATGAGCCACATCGCTCAACCTGTAATCTTCATCTTATTTGCAATCGAATATTTCTATTTCTACCTTAGTAAGCAGTCTAACATACACATATATTTTGAAAAATGTTCAGAACACTAACTGCTTAATGGTGTCTCAGTATTACCACGCGGTATCGACACGTCTCTGCGTAGAACGTATGGTACAGGGTAACTAAGACAGCTGCTGTCTGCCTTAGTGCATTAGTACTTTGACAAGACAAAGCCAAACAACACTATGATAATGGCCATTTTCCTTTTCTTTCATTGGTGCCCTGAGACTGCTAGAAAGAATCTTACACAAAAGTTTCAGATTTACTGTAAATCGTTTACTGGTATATACATACACATACATGTATGGTATATTTTTACCATGATCATTCTATTGGATTCCCTAGCTTGTGTGCATGCATTAGCATGCATGCAACCAAGGGGTACGATCCATCATGATTCATGAGCTTTATGGTGATATTTTGGGAGAGACCAAAGTAGAAATTCACATTTCTTTTCCCCTAAACTTGAGTTATTCCAAAACAATTAAAATTCAAAGTTCTTATTTGATTACTTATTATGAATTAAAATTTATTTTAATATTAAAATATAATAAAAGACACGAAAAAGATAAAAACAATTTTGTCCCTAAAAAAAGCTGGTGTGATGTAGGCGGTAGGCCTCTAATTTCTCTACGCGTGATAAGTACGAGTCTTTTGTTTATGGACTTTCTATCTTACTGAAATTTTTTGTTAAAGTTTAAGGTTTATAACTAATTTATAGAGGTGGGTAAGAACAGGTATCCGGTTAATTTGAATATAACTGGTTTTAGTTTCGGTAATTATCAGTTTCGGTTACATCAGATCCTAAAGTTTAAGAATTAGTCTCTTTATGGGTGGGTACCGGTTTCAATACTGGGTACCCAATGATTTAGTTTATTCTTAAAAAAATGAGTAATTAGAGAAAAAAAATTAACCACCAATAATAATATTAAATCATAAAATTAGAATATTATAGACTTGAAAATTAAACTTTTAAAACTAGTTATACTCATAAAATTCATACATAAAAAGAAAGTTTGATAAGAAAAATAAACAAAAGAAAGTCAATACTTATAAGAAACAAAGAAGAAAAGGAAGCAATGGATCGAACTCTATATCTCATTAAGGAAATATACACAAGTTTATATACAAGTGTTGAACCCTCAGCTGAAGCAAACCTAACTAACCCTAACGACCATAATCGCCTCTAACGGCATTCTTAAATACAACCAAGATTTCTAGAAGATTAACTCAGAAGTTACAGCTAACATATAGCTAACAATACTGGATATTTGATATTTGTCCCGCCCCTACTGAGTACCCACCGGGTATCAGGTCCAAAAAATCAAGAATCAGTCCCGGTCCCGGTTATGACTGGGACCTAAATTTTGGGTTCAGTCTCGGTCCCACAAGAACCAATACCGAATAAAAATCTACATGGTCTTACCGCGTTTGAGATCGGGACCGGGTAATCAGATTTTTTCCCCACCCCTACTAATTCATATCTTATTTATAATGAAATATATAAATTAAAAATTATGATTAAAATTTAAAAAATTAAAAGTAGGATATATTTTTAAAGCGTAAGATTTAAATATATAAATTAAGATTAAAATTTAAAAATTATTTTTTAAATATAAGACATACTCGTGCTTTCAACCCTTTCGTCTCCCACATTTGTGTCTCCAGCATGCCCCTATGATCTGCGCATGCATCCTGTCTTGTTTTACGTCATTTTCACTTTAACACGGTGGATTGGAGAAAAGGTGCCGATGCCTAGGGATGGGAGATATGCCAAAGGAGAGATGAAATATACCTGATAAATTTGATTCGAGATTTAAAATAAAATATTTAATTTTAAATTTAATATCGATTAGAATTTAATTAAATCAATTCTTAATTAAATCAAAAGTAACATAAAATAAATAAATAAATTGGTGAGGTGTGTAGACAAAAACATTAAGGGTTCAGAAGAGCAATTGTCTCCTTCATCCCAGAATTTTTTTTCATTCTAATCTTCTCATATAAATTATTTTAAAAGTTTATTTATTTTTTGGATTTGTTCTTTACATTTAAATATTTTTGTTTTGGCCCCTCTAATTTTAGTTATTGGCTCCGTCCTTAGGTCGAGATGTAAACTTTCTCACAATTCACCTAAAAAGCTATACAATAGTATAAAAAGTTAATAGGGTCTGAAAACTCGGACCGATCTCTTATTGACTCAAATCAACCAAATATAAATCACCCGAACCGACTTGATATCTAACCTGAATCAACACAAACTCTAACTAAAATAAAACTAAATCTAAAGCATTTTAAACTGAAATTGAATAAAAAATAATCAAATCTAACTAAAACCGATCCGAATGACTCTTTTATCACCTCTAAATCCACATGCCTCCTATATCTATTTAACTCGAAAAACAAAGGCTTAATCACATCTGTCCTATAAAATATTGTATCTATCTCCCACAACCCTAAACCCTAATTACTGTTGAAGATAAATATTGTGAACTGTTCATCCCATCTGATCCTCTCGCTCCCCTCACCACATGCAGTGTCCTTACTATCCTATCCACTTCCAAAAGAAACCCATGGGGTGCAAAGGCAAAAAAGAAGAAAACGACTTCTAAACTGCTTTAAAAGCTACGGCATATGCGACCAGGACAGTAGGACTAGCTAGCATCTTCTAGCAATAATGATGTCAAATCCAACAGTTTCATGTTGTGTTTGGTCCATATGTTTGTAAAAAGAGAGAGATAATTGAAACACTAATCATTGGTTTAAGGTGGTTTAACTTAGGAAATAGTTTATTACCAAAGAACCATTATCTTAAACTCATCGAATGAGGGGAGTCATTGGGACGGTATGGGTTTAGGAATTTGGATCTTGGGTCTGTTGTCGTAATGAAAGAACAAAACAGCTTTCAAAGTTCATGCATAGTGTCCGAACAAAATGCAAAAGATATGATTATTATAGATTCGATTGGTGTTTGGAAAACCGACTACGACAAAAGGAAATGATGTACATGAGAAATGTTAGTATATTTAACTAACGGATTGATCTGAAGTAATAAATTAGTATTGTTTAAGTGTGTATTGAGTTTGAAGCGTTAAGTATGCGAGATATTTTCGTTAAGAATTTCATTCACCAAATCCCGGTATGCAATGTGGATCAACAGTGGATCCAGAAAAATATTTCAGGGTGGGGACATATAAAATTTTAAAATTTTAGTGTGGGCACGACTGATAAATTTCTAAAAAATTTAAAGATTAACTCATAAAATTTTAAAAATTTGAAGACAAATATGTGAACTTTAAAAATTTTAGAATGGGCCTGTATCACCCAATCCTATGTGTGCATCCACCGTTAATGTGGATTGATCTGAATTGGTAAAGAAGAAACTATAAAAATATAATATTTAGTTTCGAATAAGATTATTCATCCATGCTACGGAACTAAACTATGAACATGAATAAATGAATTATTATTTTTTTACATGAGTGGATTTTGCATAAAAAAGAATGGTGTGAGTTAAAATCTCTAAATTGATTTTAGGGATACATATTTTATCAAGTCCGATCGAGTTTTAACCTAATTTAGTTTGATTAAACTTTGGTCCAATTCGGTTTAATCGGGTCAGATTTTTGATAAAAAATCGGGTTCAAGTCGAGTTAGGTTAGGATTTTTTGAGAGTGATGTCGGGTCAGATTCAGGTTTATAGTGTAAAATATTCGATCTGACCCAGACTAAATATATAATTTTTTATAAATTTTAGGGATATTTACAATAATAGTCTTCTGTATATTTTTTTCTAATTAGGCTCTTAAAATTATTATTGTTTATTTATAATTTAAGTCCCTTATTTTTTTCTCTTCATAATTTAATCCCTAAAATTATTTTTCCTACAGGTCGGGTCAGAGTCGAGGTAAAATATTTATTTTTGGATCGGATCAAATCAGATTTTAAAAAATATTCAGGCCGAATCAAAATCGGATTTAGGATGTTTGTGTTCGTATCAGGTTCGAGTAGGTCAAAAATTCGATCTGACCCAACTCGTATCCATCTCTAATTGATTTGATTTGCCTATAAAATAATGTTCTAATTTTGATTACAGGATTATAAAAATTAGTTCCTATATACTAGACCTGTTTAAAGGGTTAAATTATTTGTAGTAAAATTTAGTGATAGAGGTAGAAATCATCCTCGGATGAAAGTGAAATGACAACCAATAAAGGAGATCAAGAGAGAATATAGGCAGCAACAACTCATTAGAATGCATGGTCGATTATTGTAGAAACATAAGAGTGTTAAAGGTGATGTAGGGAGCAGGGTTCCGCGTTCAGTCGAGTCGAGTTGAGTTAAGTCAAAAAGTTTTGAGTTATTCGAGTTAATGAGTCTAATTTGTCATTCAAATTTTCATTCAAAAAAATTCGAATCAAGTCAGAGTCGAATTTCGAGTTTTTATAAAGATTTAATTGTAATTGTTTATTATGTTATAGTACGTTTTGATTGTAATTTAAACAACTTTCACTAATCATATAAGCTATGTATGTGTGTGTATATATATATATATATTCATGTGTAGCAATATTTCTTAATATTTTATATATCAATATATATTATAAAAATTTGAGAGACTCGTCTCGAACTTAAAAATAAATCTTCTAATTAGTAAAAATTTCGAGTTATTCGAATTTACGTTTTACAACTTAAACTTTATTTGAATTTTTTTCAAGTTATTCGAGTTTATAAAATTTTAAATTGAATCAAAATAAATCGAATATTTTCACCTTGAATCGTGTCATTCAACTTTTTCGAATTGAGTTTTGCTCACCCAGAGACCAAACAACAAATTTTGTAGTAAGATGAAGTTCAACTAACAATTAATGCTGAAATTAATGTTCATAACGGCTAACAATAATTATAAAGTAATTTTGCTCTAGGTTTTTGGTGATCGCTTGATTTTGTAAACACATGGCCTTGTAACATTTTTTTTGTTTGTTATTTTTTTAATCAACTACGGTATTTAATTTTACAGAAATTAATCGCTCAATCGTTGTATCAGTATTATTAGTATTCGAACCTGTGAATTTTAAGAACAACAACCGTTCCTTTAATTATTGAGGTAAGATGATGAATTTTTTATCCCTTCACAAGTAAAAATTTAAAAATAATTCAAAGAAAAACTTTAAATTATAAAAATGTTGTAATGCAGTCATAATTAAAACATTAAAAATAATATGTTATTAAGTTATTTACTAAAAAAAATTTAAAAATTAAGGAACTATATATATAATATACCGTTTTCAAATAAGGCAAGAATTTTAATTAATTTTAGTTTAAATGCATGATGTTATTAAAATACTTGTTATTGATAATGTTATGTTAGATATTTAAATCTTTTAATAGTTTAATAATTATATTTTTCATGCAATTTTAACTTTTTATAGTCTAATAATTATATTAGAACGTTTATCGCATAAAAAAGTCGTAAATGAGATGAGACAGATCTGTTGACGAAGTTTCGGTGACAGCTTCAATGATTACTGGATCAACATGCAACTCCATGCATACGAGGATCTAAACCTGAGCTCAAGCAAAAGCAAAACAAACAAACTAGGTTGCCAAAAAAAACTCATATGTAGAGAGAAGGAGAAGATGAGGTTTGTGATTTCTATGTAGGCGATAAGCATGGAGAAGAAGATGCTTTGCCAGTGCCACTTTGTGTGGTTTATATAGCCAAGTCTTTTATCAGAATTGCCATAAGAAGGGTGGACAATTTGTTATAATGACTTGGAGCCATCTAGAGAGTAATTGACCTGGGTTGAGGTTGTTAAACCTGGGTCGGTTCAAGGTGGTTGAATAAACCGGAGTAAACCGAAAGAAACAACTCATTTTCTCTAATATTCACCCCGTTCTTTTTCTTCTTCAACCTACTTAAGCGGCCGTACTCCCAACTGATTCCTTAGTTCTTGAAACCTTGTAACTGACAGTGGTTTGGTGAATAAATCAGCTATTTGAGACGTAGTAGGAACTTAATTGACCTCAAGCTGCTGTGATAGGACTCTTTCACGAACAAAGTGAAGGTCCAATTCTACATGTTTAGTTTTCGAGTGTAGAAATGGATTGGCTGTCAGAGCCACCGTGCTGGTGTTATCACACTAAACTTTCAAAAGCTCATCAGTGGAGACACACATGTCATTGAGAATTGCCTTGACCCAGAGAAGTTCTGAAGCTGCATCCGCAAGACTCTTGTACTCAACTTCAGATGTAGAACATGATACTGACCTTTGCTTCTTCGAACACCAAGCTAACAGATGTGATCCTCTAAATATACAATAGCTCGAAATTGACCGACGATCATCAACATCTCTAACCCAGTCAGCATCAGAGAATGCTTGAACTTCTGTGTCGCCTGACAAGGAAGAGAACAATAACCCACTAGTTGAAGTACCCCGTAAATACCTCAAGATTCATTTTACTACAGACCAGTGTGCATCTCTTGGTTGCTGCATATATTGAGCCACCCTGTGTACGGCAAAGGAAATATCAGGCCTGGTATGACAAACATAAAGAAGTGCACCTACTATACTACGATACAACTGAGCATCAACAACAGCTTTACCACCGTCTTTACTTAATTTTGGTGAGACTACCATAGGTGTGTCGACTTGTTTGGTTGCAGTTAATCCGATCTTATCGAGTAACTCTTTAATGTATTTTTGCTGATTTAAAAATAACTCATCTTTGGTGTGTAAAGCTTGAATGACCAGAAAATAATCAATTAACCCAAGATCCTTTAGTGAGAACTTTTCAAGTAGCATTTTGATCACACTATCAACATGTCCACACTTAGAACCTGTTATCAAAATGTCATCAACATAGACTGCGACATACGTTACATGTTCTTCATTCTTATGAACAAACAAGGAAGAGTCAACTCGTGAACCATAAAAATCAAGCTCGAGTAGAAACGACTTTAACTTACTAAACCAATTACGAGGTGCCTGTCTTAGGCTATACAATGCCTTCTGAAGCTTACATACAAGTTTTGTGCCATCTGATGCAACCTTGACGAACCCCTCAGGTTGTTGCATGAAAACATCCTCCTGTAAATTACCTTTAAGAAAGACGTTATTAACGTTCACATGCCTTATTTTCCACTTACTAGTAACATCTATAGAAAAAAATACATTAACAATAAAAAATCTTACTACGAGGCTGAAGGTTTCCAAAAAATTATGACCTGGAATTTGAGAGTAACCTTTAACGACAAGACGTGCTTTATAACGAATGATAGTTCTATCAGTATTTTGTTTGATCTTGAAGATTCACTTGTATCCTATGGCTCTTCGATTCTCAGGAAATTTTACCAGTGTCCATGTATTATTGTCAATAAGAGCATTATATTCTGCTTGAACAACATCACGCCACTGTGAACTTTGCAAAGCATCATGAACATTATCCGGAAGCAAAGAGCACTGCACATTATACACTTTAAGTTTAAAGATACCTGCCTTACTCCTTGTGAGCATTGAGTGTGTATTCATAGATGAAGTCTGTACAGGATGAGCGTAAGATGGATCAGGTACTGAATCTAATGAGCCAGTAGGTGAGATATGCAACCCTTCAGCTTGAACACTAGGAGCATTTCCTATCGAGTTGAATAGACCTGGTGCCATTGTATTATCACGACTGGAGCTTGATTTACAGGTAACCTTATTGGAGGACAGATTATGATGGGAACCATGTGGTAAGGTAGTGTTAGGAACAACATGTGACGAACTTGTTGACATTGCTTCATGAGTTGATGATGTAGTAAAGCCTGAAGATGTAGTATGTGAGGATGCGATATGATTCAAAAGATCCACTGAAATAACTTCAACTGGTGTCTCATGTGTATCTGCCGATGCGTTCTTCGAGGATTAAGGGAACTTAGGAGATATAAACACCTTGTCTCGAACAGTAGGATTTTGGAATGTTACTCTTGCTATGAAAGGATACACATCTTTATTAAACCTGACATTTCGTGAGATGAAAATTCTCCCTGTGTCATCCATACACTGGTAACCATGATATTTTGGTGAATAACCTAAGAACACACAAGGCTTTGACCTGAAAGCAAACTTATGAGCATTATAGGAAGTGAGACAAGGAAAACATTGCGAACCAAAAACCTTAAGGAACTTATAATCTGGTTGCTTCCCATAGAGCTTCTGATGTGGTGACATTCCCTCTAACAAAGGTGTTGACAACCAATTGATTAAGTAAACTGCACTAAGAACAGCAAAGGACCAGTACTGAAGAGGTACATGAGCTTGAGCAAGTAGAGTTAAAGTCATATCAATAATATGTCGATGTTTCTTTCAACCACATCGTTCTGCTGAGAAGTATAAGGACAGGTCACACGATGTTAAACTCCTTCACTGATGAGAGTTGATTCAAGCGCACGAAATTCACCTTCCTCATCAGTTTGGAGAGCTAAAATGTTCGTAGAGAATTGATTTTTGACAATGACAGAAAATACTTTAAAAGCTGAAACAACTTCTGTTTTATTGTGCAAAAGGAACAACCATCAATTCCTGCTATACATGTCTATAAAGGTCACATAATATTACCAAGTGAGGGACTTAACTGGTGCAGGTCCCCAAACATCAGCCTCAACAAGTTCGAAAGGCTTCATATACACTATATTAGAAGGGGAAAAAAGTAACTGATGACTTTTTTCTAGTTGACAAGCAGTAAAAAGTTGGACCTTAGAGACATCTATAGGTGTCTTTAAAAGAGAATTTACAACTTTTATTGTTGGATGTTCAAGTCTCTTATGCCACAACCAGTACGTATGATGTTTGGCAACAACTTCTGGATTTTCATATTTTTTTATAGCACCTTTAGTTGTATTATTGCGAAGAATCTTGTTTTGTGAGTCTGAACTAAGATAGAAGCAGTACAAACCATCCTCCAAGAACCCCCTCCATTAGGACATCTCTTGTGGAGCTATCCTTAACAAAACACTTATCACTGTGAAATTCAAAAAACACTGAATTATCGTAAGAGAAACGTAAAACAATAAAACAGATAACAAATTCCTTGTAATCTTAGGAACACTAAGTAATTGGTTGATATTAAGTTCCTTGGAAGGAGTATCAATAATAACTTTTCCAACATGTGAGATATTTAAGGTAGAGCCATCACCTAAATAAACCTTACTCTTAGCTGTATATTCTCGAGTGTTTTGATTATCAGTCTGCATACAAGTTACATGATGCGTGGCTCCAGAATTAGGATACCACTTGTCAATAGTGAAAAGCACTCTTTTGGCAATTAAGGCATTGGCTTATGCTGTGTCTGCAGTTGCTACTTCAGGACTGAAATTGATAAAAGGATCATAGAACTCTTCAGGTGTCTCATCAACATATCGACAAAGATTTGCTTGTGTTTTAGCAAGTTGTCCATCTCTTAGATCTTTTGGTTGAGGATCAGGTGGCCCTTTATAGTCTTTTATTAAACATGTTCCAACACTTATTTGCCAAATGACCCAACTTACCACAAATTTTGTCACAACCCGAAAATTTAAGTCAAAAATCCCCAAATTAGAGTCAAAATCCCTAAACGAACCCTAATTTTTTTAGGGATTAAAAATTCTGGAAATTGGTGACCAAATTGAAAACTTTTAAAATATGAAGGGTTAAAATCTGAAGTTTCAAAAACATCAGGCCTTTCGTCAGTAAATATCCCTTTTTTCATAGGTAACATTTCTTCCTCTTTGTTTTCTCCCGATTCTGAATTAATGGAGGATTAAATTCTTCGTTAATAATTTGATTTAAAGATAGGATCATTGTCTGGTTAGATTTTAAACCATTGAAATCGTTTCTCTCTCAGTTACTACCGATTTTAACTCTTGGTATTGTCTTCATCCTTTTTGTTCAAGCTTCACATTCGATTGAGGTAAGAATTTGTTTTGTAGTTCTATTTCATTCAGTTCGGTTTTGTAATGATAGGAATGGTTGATTCGAATGGCTTATTGTTGCTTTTTGGTAGTGGTTTAGTGTTGGTTTTGAGTTTATGGGTTGGGTACTGTTTTGATCGAATAAAATGTAAGGGAGAAGCTATTTTGATTCGATTAAAAATAAGGTTTGGTGCAGATCGAGTAAGGAATTTGATTTAGAACGTTTTTGGATCGAATATAAGTCGAATCAAGGCTGGGGTTGGGTTTAGATCGAAGGAAAATACGTGTTTGGTTACTGGGGAAAGTCTGGGAAATTCTCAAATTTTCCTGGGAAACAAACAGAGGCTGAACTGGCCCAAGAGAACCGGCCCAGAACCGACCGGCCTAGACCGTCCGTCCCAAATCGACCAGCCCAGACCCGAACCCGAACCCAGACCCGACCTGATCTCCGACCCGTTTTCCGACCCGGTTGACGTCATTGCTGACGTCATCGCTGATGTCACTACTGATGTCAGCATTGACTGATGACGTCACTGCTGACGTCAGCGTTGACTAATGCTGACGTCAGCAATTGACTTTTTTGAACCAGGTCCACTATATGTTTTTCGATGTCCTGAATCTAATGACGCTGTCCGTTTTTCGAAATTCGAACCCGAAGTTTCATTTTTTGGGGTTTTAAGTTTGATACGTTATCTGGAAATTATCTGTAAAAGTTTCTGATTTTGTTATCTGTCATGCTTGCCTCCTGTTAGATAATAAGACATGCATTCTGATTCTGTATCTGCATATATCATGACATCTGGGATATTATCTGTGTACGGGGAAGTTAGTGATTTATCACTTCTGTTCAGTGGCTTCACCTTCGGGTCGAGATACCACTTCTGTTGGTGTGATGGTGTTAGAGTGGTCTGGGGACCAACTCTTCTGAGGTGTTCGGAGATGGGTGCATATCATGCATACTCTTTATTTCTGCATATTTTGTTATGTTATTCCGTTTATCTGTTCTAGAGACACACTAGGCTCCCTAGCTTACACCCTCTTAGATTTTTGTTTCAGATCTCAGTCCTAGGCTCGGTATGGTTCTTGGAGGTTTCTGATTCAGTTTCTGATTTATAGTATGTATTCAGTTTCGGATTTTAGACTATTTTTATATTTGAATAATATTTCTGTATATAGAATATTCATACTTTTATTTTCTTTGGAACATTTACTGTTTATAAAAATTATGGGTTGGACTTTATTTTGTAAATATTTAATTTTTATTATTATTTTAATTTATTAGTTATTCAATAATTTATCCAAATATTTTATTTTTATTTTTGATAAAAACCCTAACTTGCAATACAAGATTTCTGTTTGTAAACCCTAACTTGTAATCTAAGAAATTAGGTTAATTTTAGGGGTTACATTTAGTGGTATCAGAGCTCGGTTTAACCCACGGACTGTGAAGTCCAAAATGATTTTTGATCTGAAAAATGTTTTCGTCAAAATTATTTGAAAAACTCCGGATTTCTGTTTTGACTCTGTATTTTGAAAATTTCTGAATTATTTTGAATATTACTCCAAGTACCGACTCTAATAGGATTTTGTCTGTCTTTCTGTAGATATTCTACTATGCCACTGCGTCGAAGTACCCATTTAGCGACCAGTAGAGGTCGTGGCCGAGGCCGTGGCCGAGGTCGATCTGTTGCATCCTCTAGTGATGTTCCGCCTTCTGTGGACTCGCCATAGGCTCAGCCCGAGATACAAACCGAGGCTCAGCAAGCCAAGGTTGATCAGCCGGTCCAGAGTGAGGGACCATATGTGCCTAAGGACAGTGAGACTGTCGGTTTGGACTCAGTGACCGTACAAAGGGAATTACTCAGATTTCTGCGGCAGAATGAGGGTTCTAGAAAACCTATATCTACTGAGCTTCTAGCAGCTGGGATGACTATGTTTGACGATAAGATCGGTACTGACCCAGCCGATACAGAGTACTGGCTGAAGAAACTTCAGCGTCTATTTGTCGAGATGGAATGCCCCTCTGACAGGAAATTAAGGGCAGCTATATCGTTGCTACAGGGAGAGGCCCTGAACTGGTGGGAGGCAGAAGAAAAGGTTACTGCTTCTGAAAGGATCAAGTGGGAGTTCTTCAGACAGAGTTTTAAGGATCGTTATGTGGGCCCAGAGTATTTGGCTAAATACCGAGAGGACTTCCTGAATCTGCAGCAGAACGATATGTCTGTCAAGGACTATGAGATTGAGTTTCTAAGACTACTACAGTATGCCCCTGGTATTGTGACGACCGAGAAGCAAAAGTGTGATCACTTTCTGAAAGGACTCCGGATACCACTGAAGATTGCAGTTGCTACACATTATGATACGGAGTACAAGATGATCACTCAGCGTGCCAGGACAGCCGAGCGTAATGAGGTTCTGAGGGTTCAGATGGAATCCCAAGGTCAGGATAGAGGTAGACGACAACCTACCTCATCTGCTCAGTACAGTCAGGGTTTTTAGTCCCGGAAGAGAGGCTGCGATGAGTATGAGCCGCAGAGTTCGACACGGTCTAGACCTGAAGTATTAGCTGTCCCTGCTGCTAGTGGAGCTGGATCTACTAGTACCCGAGCTATACCTCAATGTACCTTCTGTAAGAAATGACACCCCGGAGAGTATCGCATGCGGAGTGGAGCCTACTTCCGATGTGGTTCTCTTGATCACCGTCTCAGAGACTGTCCAGTGGCACCACAGTCTTGTTATACTCCGGGGCAATCACAGGCTTCAGTTCAGACCCCAGCAGGGGAAATAGGACAGGGTAGACCCATCGTATCTGGTACTGGTAGTAGAGGCAGACCCAGTCAGTTCAGAGGAGCTGCCAGATCAGGAGGATCTCAGTATGGTATGGTATATACTACGAGGAGACAGGAGGACCGGGATGAGCCAGACGTCATTGCTGGTACATTTTCTGTACATACTGTTCCTTTCTTTGCACTGTTAGATAATGGGTCAACGTATTCGTATGTCTCTAGTTTTGTAGCGGGGTATCTGAAAATTCCAATGGAGGATACTGGTTGTTCCGTTTTAGTTTTTAGCCCTATAGGCCACCAGATGGAGATTTCTAAAGTTTACAGAGATTGTCCCCTTGAACTTCACGGGGAAATCTTTCCTGCTAATCTGATGCAGTTACCATTTGTGGACTTCGACTTGATTCTGGGTTTGGACTGGTTACCTGCTCACCGAGTTACTCTAGACTATGAGCGTAAGAGGGCAATTTTGAGAACTTCTGATGGACGAGAGGTAACTCTCATCGGTGAGCATAGAGGGTATCTGTCCAATCTGATATCAACCATGAAATCTGAAAAGATGATCAAGAAGGGGTGTATAGCCTATCTTGCCTACATCCTTGACCGGAGGCAATCTGATTCTAGAATGGATAAGATCCGAGTGGTGTGTGAATTTCCAGATGTTTTTCCAGAAGAGCTACTGAGTGTACCCCTAAGCGTGAGGAGGTGGAGTTCGGTATTGAGTTGTACCCAGGGACTACTCCAGTATCTATAGTACCTTATCGGATAGCTTCGAAGGAGATTAAGGAGCTTAAGATTCAGCTACAGGAACTTTTAGATAGAGGTTTCATACAACACAGTGTTTCACCGTGGTGAGCCCCTATTCTGTTCGTTAAAAAGAAAGATGGTTCTCTGCGCTTATGTATTGACTATCGAAAATTGAACAAATTGACCATCAAGAACAAGTACCCCCTTCCCCGCATTGATAATCTGTTCGATCAGTTCCGAGGAGCTTTGGTTTTCTCTAAGATAGACCTGAGATCTGGTTATTCAACTCAAGGTTAAGGATTCTGATGTGTCCAAGATAGCTTTCCGAACTCGTTATGGTCACTACGAGTTTCTGGTAATGCCCTTCGGTCTTACGAATGCCCCTGTAGCATTCATGGACATGATGAATAGGGTGTTTCGACCCTACCTGGATCAGTTTTTAGTGGTTTTCATTGATGACATACTGGTCTACTCCAAGTCTGAGGACGAGCATGAGCAGCATCTCCGTATTGTTTTACAGACTCTGAGGGAGAAACAACTGTATGCAAAGTTCAGCAAATGTGAGTTCTGGCTTTCGGAGGTGGTTTTTCTGGGACACGTGGTATCAGCTAAGGGTATTTAGGTTGATCCGAGCAAAATTGAGGCTATTATGAGTTGGCAACGGCCCAAGAATGTAGCAAAGATCCGCAGTTTTCTGGGACTAGCTGGTTATTATCAGAGGTTTGTAGAGGGTTTTTCTTCCATAGCCGCTCCGTTAAATAAGCTTCTGAGGAAAGATGTTCCGTTTATCTGGTCTGAGGCTCAACAGCAGAGTTTTGAGAAACTGAAATCCGTTTTAACCCAAGCACTAGTTCTGATACAGCCAGAGTTGGGGAAACCCTATATTGTTTACAGTGATGCCTCATACACTGGGCTGGGTTGTGTTCTGATGCAAGATGGGAAAGTAGTGGCTTATGCGTCTCGACAGTTGAAACCGCATGAGTGTAACTACCCTACCCACGATCTGGAGTTAGCAGCCGTGATCTTTGCTTTGAAAATCTAGAGACACTATCTCTATGAAGAGAAATATTATATTTTTACTGTTCATAAGAGTCTTAAGTACCTTCTCACCCAGAAGGAACTTAATCTGAGACAGCGTCGCTGGCTAGAGCTTTTGAAGGACTATGATTGTGAGATTGAACATCATCTTGGTAAGGCTAATGTCGTTGCTGATGCTCTGAGTCGCAACGCCATTTCTGACCTAAGAGCTCTGTTTGCTCGGATGAGTCTGTTAGAGGATGACAGTTTACTGGCAGAGCTTCGGGTGGTTCCTACACTAATTTCTGAGATTAAGGCTGAGCAGCCTAATGATCCGTACTTGGCTCACAGTATTGCGGAAGTTCAAGTGGGGACTTCTCAGGATTTTTCTCTGAACCAGGATGGAGTTCTGTGTTTTCGGGGTCGATTCTGTGTTCCGAGGAACTCTGCATTGAAATAGGTTATTCTGCGAGAAGCTCATGATAGCCCGTACTCTATGCACCCTGGAGGTGACAAGATGTATAAGAATCTCCGAGAAAAGTACTAGTGGAAAGGTCTCAAGCTAGACGTGGTCAGTTTTGTATCCAAGTGCTTGACTTGCCAGAAAGTCAAAGCAGAGTATCAGCGACCATCTGTGCTTCTTCAGCACATTGAGATTGCTCAGTGGAAATGGGAGCTTGTGACCATGGATTTTGTCAGTGGTTTACCATTGACTCCGTCATAGAAAGATTTTGTTTGGGTCATCGTTGATCGTTTGACCAAATCTGCTCATTTCATTCCTGTCAAGACCACCTATCCTCTGAGTAGGCTGACCCGGTTATACATCTCTGAGATTGTTCGGCTACATGGAGTGCCTTTGTCTATTATATCTGATCGAGATCCGAGATTTACGTCTAAGTTCTGGGGATCTCTACATACTGCTCTGGATACTCGGTTGAACTTCAGCACTGCATATCACCCTCAGACAGATGGTCAGTCTGAGCGTGTGATTCAGATCCTCGAGGATATGTTGAGAGGATGTATTCTGGATTTCAGAGGTAGCTGGGAGGATTTCCTACCTTTGGCAAAGTTCGCGTACAACAACAGCTATCAGGCCAGCATTAAGATGGTACCATATGAGTCTCTGTACGGGCGTAAGTGTCGCACCCTGATTGGTTGGACTGAGCTCACTGAGCACCGTTTATTGGGTCCAGATATTGTACATGAGGCTGAGGAAACTGTTAGATTGATTCGGGATCGGCTTAAAGCCGCTTTTGATCGACAGAAATCTTACGCGGATTTGAGGCGTAAAGATCTTGAGTTTGAGGTTAGCGACGAGGTTTTTCTGAAAGTATCTCCGTGGAGGAAGGTACTACGATTTGGCTGTAAGGGCAAGCTCAGTCTCAGATATATTGGATCCTACCGGATTATCAGACGCATCGGACCTGTAGCTTATCAGCTTGAGTTACCACCTGAACTCAAGCGAATCCATGATGTGTTCCATGTTTCTGTACTGAGACGTTATCGAGCTGATCCGTCTCATGTTTTGTCTGTGGAGGATTTCGAGATTCGGCCTGATTTGTGTTATGAGGAGGAGCCCGTTGAGATCATTGCCCAGGACCAGAGAGTTCTTCGGAGGAAAACCATTAAGATGGTTAAGGTTCTCTGGCGTAATCAAGGTCTAGATGAGGCCACGTGGGAGCCCAAGTCTGTCATCAAAGTCCAGTATCCGCATCTCTTTGATCTAGGTAAATTTCGAGGACGAAATTTTCTGTAAGGGGGGGAGAGTTGTCACAACCCGAAAATTTAAGTCAAAAATCCCCAAATTAGAGTCAAAATCTCTAAACGAACCCTAATTTTTTTAGGGATTAAAAATTCTGGAAATTGGTGACCAAATTGAAAACTTTTAAAATATGAAGGGTCAAAATCTGAAGTTTCAAAAACTTCAGGCCCCTCGTCAATAAATATCCCTTTTTTCATAGGTAACATTTCTTCCTCTCTTTTTTCTCCCGATTCTGAATTAATGGAGGATTAAATTCTTCGTTAATAATTTGATTTAAAGATAGGATCATTGTCTGGTTGGATTTCAAACCATTGAAATCGTTTCTCTCTCAGTTACTACCGATTTTAACTCTTGGTATTGTCTTCATCCTTTTCGTTCAAGCTTCACATTCGATTGAGGTAAGAATTTGTTTTGTAGTTCTATTTTGTTCAGTTCGGTTTTGTAATGATAGGAATGGTTGATTCGAATGGCTTATTGTTGCTTTTTGGTAGTGGTTTAGTGTTGGTTTTGAGTTTATGGGTTGGGTACTGTTTTGATCGAATAAAATGTAAGGGAGAAGCTGTTTTGATTCGATTAAAAATAAGGTTTGGTGCGGATCGAGTAAGGAATTTGATTTAGAATGTTTTTGGATTAAATATAAGTCGAATCGAGGCTGGGGTTGGGTTTAATCGAATGAAAATACGTGTTTGGTTATTGGAAAAGTCTGGAAATTTTCTAGATTTTCCCGGGAAACAAACAGTGGCTGAACCGGCCCTGGAAAACCCGCCCAGAACTAAACCGGCCCAGACCCGACCTGCGACCCGAACCCGAACCCAGACCCGACCCGACCGCTCGACCCGACTCGATCTCCGACCCGTTTCCCGACCCGGCTGACGTCACTGCTGACGTCATCGTTGACATCACTACTGACGTCATCGCTGATGTCATCTGCTGACGTCAGCTGTTGACGTCAGCGTTGACTGCTGACGTCACTGCTGACGTCAGCATTGACCAATATTGATGTCAGCAGTTGACTTTTTCGACCCTAGTCCACTTTATGTTTTTCGACGTCCTGAATCCAATAGCGCTTTCCATTTTTCGAAATTTGAACCTGAAGTGTCGTTTTTGGGGGTTTTAAGTTCGATACGTTATCTAGAAATTATCTATAAAAGTTTCTGAACAAGTTTCTGTTTCCTTCAGGTGACGAGGATTCTGACCCGGAGTAGTTACCTTCTCTTCCTCCTGTACGAGGTCTGATACATCCACATTCGGGACCTTCACGTGAGTAACGGTTAAATTCTATTTAGATTATTTTTCGGTAATGTGGCATAGTAGGAAGTCTAACTTATTTTCGTTAATTATAGACTCTACGCCTGCTCAGCCTGGTGGTAGAGCCGAGTCCAGTAGATGTTAGGGTCGTCGTTGAGTCTTCTGATACAGGTGTGTTCTCTCTCGTTCATCCTATAAATCTGTATTCTGTATATTCGATTTCTGTTATCCGTATGATCATGCATCATTCTGATATATCATTTCTGATTCTATTATCTTTCATGCTTGCCTCCTGTTAGATAATAAGGCATGTATTCTGATTCTGTATCTGCATATATCATGACATCTGGGATATTATCTGTGTACGGGGAAGTTAGTGATTTATCACTTCTGTTCAGTGGCTCCACCTTCGGGTCGAGATACCACTTCTGTTGGTGTGATGGTGTTAGAGTGGTCTGGGGACCAACTCTTCTGAGGTGTTCGGAGATGGGTGCATATCATGCATACTCTTTATTTTTACATATTCTGTTCTGTTATTCCGTTTATCTGTTCTAGAGATACACTAGGCTCCCTAGCTTACACCCTCTCAGATTTTTATTTCAGATCTCAATCCTAGGCTCGATACGGTACTTGGAGGTTTCTGATTCAGTTTCTGATTTATAGTATGTATTCAGTTTCGGATTTCAGACTATTTTTATATTTGAATAATATTTTTGTATATAGAATATTCATACTTTTATTTTCTTTGGAACATTTACTGTTTATAAAAATTATGGGTTGGACTTTATTTTGTAAATGTTTAATTTTCATTATTATTTTAATTTATTAGTTATTCAATAATTTATCTGAATATTTTATTTTTATTTTTGGTAAAAACCCTAACTTGCAATACAAGATTTCTGTTTGTAAACCCTAACTTGTAATCTAAGAAATTAGGTTAATTTTAGGGGTTACAAATTTGGCATTGGAACCTTGGTCTCCTAAAGTACCTACCTCCCGGAGAGGAGGATCCTCGCTGATCACGAGCTCGAACTATATTGCTATCATTTGAACCAGGCTCTCGTACACTATTATTGTATCGTGTAAAATTAATTCCAACAGGCACTCGTAAAGGATCTAATAACCTAGATTCAACATCCTTAAGTATAGATGTAATAGATTCAAATGTGTGATAGGCACGAATAACTGTTATTGCAGCTATGAAAGATTCATATTCCATAGGCAAACCATTGAGTACAGTGACAATTTTTTTAATCTCAGACACTAGATTACCACTGGTGGCTAGGAGATCACAAATCTCTTTTATAGCAGTAGTATATTCACTAATAGTGGCCGTACCTTTCTTTTGAGCTTGAAAACGACAATGGAGATTCAAAATCTTTGTTGTTGAAAGTTGCGAGTACAACCGATTGACTGCTCTTCATATCGTTGTTATCGTATTTGTACAAACCAACTAAGGTAGAATCGAAGGATTGATTGTCGACAGAAGTCACGACGCAAGGGAACAATCCTGTTTGCGATATTTTCGATAGGCCATATTGACAACGATCTCACCATCTCGTCTTGTAACAACCTTTGAAGGGATCAAAAAAGTCTCATCAAGATAGTGTTCCAACTCGTACCCCCTATCATCAAGATGACCTGTTGTTTCCAGAGAAGGAAGTTATAGTCGTCGAGCTTGACATTCACTTGCTTATTTGCAAAGAATGCAATGTCAAAATCATCAAAGACTTGTGAATCACTGAAATTTTCGGTAGGAAATATAGTTTCTTCAGGTGTAGTAGCCATTAGAACCGCCGATGAAACTGAGAAAATAGATCCGACAAGCCAAAAACCTTAACTCTGTTGAATTATGGCCGGATCGTCTAGCTCTGATACCATGTTGGTGGAGCTCCGATGATAGCTCCGATGATCACTGAATCAACATGCAGCTCCATGCAGACGAGGATCTAAACCTGAGCTCAAGCAGAAGCAAAACAAACAAACTAGGTTGCCAAGAAAAACTCAGATGTAGAGAGAAGGAGAAGATGAGGTTTGTGATTTCTATGTAGGCGATAAGAATGAAGAAGAAGATGCTTTGCCAATGTCATTTTGTGTGGTTTATATAGCCAAGTCTTTTACCAGAATTGCCATGAGAAGGGTGGACAATCTGTTATAACGACTTGGAGCCATCTGGAGAGTAACTGACCTGGGTTGAGGTTGTTAAACCTGGGCCAGTTCAAGGTGGTTGAATAAACCTGAGTAAACCGAAAGAAACAACTCATTTCCTCTAATAAGATCACGAGCTATTCGAGTTCGATTCGATTAAAGCTCGATTAAAGTTCGATTAGATCTGAATCGAATCGAATTTAAACTTCGTTCGAGTTTTCAATGAGCCAAGTTACTTGACATTCAATTCGAAAGACTCACGAACAACTCGAAATTATTATAATAATATATAATTTTTAGTATTAAATAAGCGTTTATAATTCAAATTCAACATAATAATCAAGTTGAACAAGAGCAGAAGTTTAAAGAACTCTTAATGCAAATTCTACCTTTTCGCATGATATAAAGGCAAATATAATTGACTCAGAAATAGTAATCCCTCATCGCTTAGATACGAGAGAAGGGGAGAGAATAGGCTATAAATAGTATAGAGATTTACCTTGCAAAACCATGTTTATTTGTCTAAAACAAGTTTAAATATACTCTTATATTAATTTTAGGCTTAACTAAAAAATAAGTGTCTGAACTAGACATTTTTTATGAAATAAGTGCGTAATATTTTTTCGGTTAAAATAAGTGCCTAAATTATACAATTTTTTTGAAATAGGTGCCTAATTTTTTTCGGCTGAAATAGGTGCCTAAAGTTTTATTTTGTTAGTGTTTTGAGGTAATACCGTTAAAATATTTTGTTTAACTTATAAATAGGTACTCAAATTATACATTTTTCTAAGATAGATGTCTATTGATCTTTACTGAAATAAGTACCCAAACTATATAATTTTTTCATGAATAAGTTATATTAGATTATTGAAAATTTTATTACTTTTAATATTAATGTGAAGTTATACTTTTAATTTTCTATGGTCGATATGAAAAATAAAATCTTTTAAGATAAAATAAAGTTCACATCAAACCATTTAAGACATTGAAAAAAATAATACGATTTTTTTTTATAAAATATAACGTGAATTCAAAATTTTATACAATATTAAAAATATTTTGATATATAGATTCATTTAATTCTTTTAAATTTTTCGAGATCTAAGTTAAATAAAATATATATAACTCATGTATTAAAATAAATTAATAACATATAAAAGTTAAGTGTATTAAATAAAATATGCTTTTAATAGTATTATCTTAAAACACTAACAAATAAAACATTAGGTACTTATTTCAACCAAAAAAATATTATGCACTCATATCAGAAAAAATTATAGTTTGAGCACCTATTTATAAGTTAAACAATTTTTTAACGGTGTTACCTTAAACACTAATAAAATGAAATTTTAGATACCTATTTCAGCCAAAAAAACACCAGACACCTATTTTAGAAAAAATATATAGTTGATGCACTTATTTTAGCAAAAAAAAACATTAAGCATATATTTTAGAAAAAGTGTATAGTTTAAACACTTATTTCTGAGTTAAAGCCTAATTTTTATTGAGATTAAAGTTTGAGCTTCAATTAAGTTTGAGTTCTGAGTTTAGTAACTTAAAGCTCGAATCAAGTTTAATGATATTTGAGCTTGACTTAGTATATTCAAGCTCTTTGAGTTATAGCTTTTCGAGTTCGAGTCCGAGTTTCAATTTTAATTTTAAGCTTGAACTCAATAATTTGAAACTCACGGACTTTTGAATTGAGTCAAATTTAAATCAAACTCATCATTACTCTAATTCAACTCGGCTCGTTCCACCCTAATCACATTAATGGCTTGCCGACCTACAAAATGAAAGGTGTTGCGCTCAAAATCCGTTGAAAGCATTTTGATACGTCAATAATCGGATCAATACAATATATTTTTTTTATTGGACGAAAAAGTTTATAAGATAATTTTAATTTTTATAAAAAAAATTAAGATTGAATTTAATTTATAATTTTTTAAAAAATAAAATTAATATAATTTTCTAAAATTTTGAGAGTATCAAATTAAAAATTTTAAAAATTTAAGAGATTAAAATCCATTTTTTTAAAAAAATTATGGACCACAAACTAAAAAATTATGGCAAATTTACGTGGATATTGAAGTTGGAAAAAAAATTAATCTATTGAAGTTGGCAAATTATTTCCGAAAATATTGAAGATTGCACAGTGACAAGGAAGTCGGATCCTTTAGATGTCGACTTTCAATAATAAACCGAATGAAAACGGCAGCAGGAGGTGCCGACTTTCAACAGTGTCAAAACCACTGTTGGAACTATTCAAAGGAAGATTCTTTAGGCTCCGACTTTAGGCAGATTCACGTGCCTCTGCGGATTGTCTCTCTACATGCAACATGCAGTGTGAACCTTTGAACAGTTCCAACAGTGGTTTCGACATTGTTGGAAGTCGACACCTCCTGTTTTCATTTTTATTCGGTTTACTGTTGGAAGTCGGCATCTAAAGGATCTAACTTCCTTTTCACTGTACAATCTTCAATATTTTCGAAAATAATTTACCAACTTCAATAGATTGAGAATTTTTTCCCAACTTCAATCTGTACGTAAATTTGCCAAAAATTATGGACCACAAACTCCACTTGTCACCATTATATTCCACCTTTGATTATACCGGCCAACTTGATAATCAATTCCTTGAATGCACTTTTATTAGTTTATAGCCAGCATTAACCCATTTTATCGAAAAATTATAAAATGATACAGAAAATATAAAATTAGTTGGTTAATTTTTAGTGGTTAGAGACTTTAGATGACGTAGTGAAACCGGTTAATAAAATAATTTATTTTTGAAATTATTTCAATATTGGACCTTGAACATATAATAGTTTCGAATCGAATCTCTTTTGGTGACAGGAGAGCCGGCGACCGAAGCCTGAGTGAACGTCGGCCGTAATTATAACGGTCCTAAAGTAACGAAATTCTTTGCCGGGTAAGTTCCGACCCTCTATTTTACCTACTACAAATTTATAACATACATAGTTTAAAATTTAAATTCAAACAAAAAATAGCTCATAACCTTTCCATCAAATCCAAATCCAAAGCAAATTTAAGTTGAAGTATTATACTAATGATTTATATTATCTTTATTAATAAGAGTTGGTATAAGTAATATGCCACTTAATTTTATTTAAGTTTTGGTTTCGAGGTGTTGTAATTTGTAAAGCAGTTCACTAGTTGATGTAAAATCCTTATTTATTCCTATGCATGCATGCCTCCGCTCGTATTCAGCTAGTGAAGCAATCGCATGGCGATTCTCCCAGATCCACCCCTTGGAAAAAATCCACCAGGCCTACGCTCGCTGCCGCTTCCATATACTATCCTCAGAATTTCCTGTGGCGTCCGTGAATACGAAATGGAATCCGCATCTGCCGATAGTATGTTACTGGTTGTTCGGTTCTCCGCTCCAAGTTGCACCGGCACTATCAAACCTTCATCTTTCATCCCACACATGCCAAGCCGGTTCCTATATTCCGAGATAAGATTGGTGAAATTCGACACGGTCAGTTCATATGGCTTCACCGTCTCATCCGCCCTCTCGTAGAGTAGTGCTCGTATCACTGCGTCTTGTCCAGCCTCCACTCCTAACAGTGATGCAACCAGCTACACCAGCAAGTAACATACCATAAAATAAACATAAATTACAGTATGTGTATGTGTTGCTTTTCGACAGAGAAGTTTCTTACGGATAGACTGGTTTTTCCAGTAAGGTTTGGAATAGTGCCAACATAACCTACGAGTCCCACGTACGGGATAATATAGGATGCCAAGAGATAGTTGATGGAGTTGGCGTAGGGATCGAATCGAGGAGAGAGTGTGGTATTCAGTGCTCGGTTCATTGTTGTGGCAAAAGCCTCGGCACTTAGATTCAGTTGAGGCCTTGGAATTCCTCCTACAGATCGTGTGATCGCCCTGCAAGTTCATTCCATTCGTTAGTTTCGTACAAAGACGGAAGCTATATAGGTGAAGGGGAACGAAACCTGATATGTCCAATTTCCTGATAACCAAATTCCTCGATAATTCTACGGACCGTCGGTTCCAGATTTGCCATCCTTCCGCCCACTGGAGGAGGACCGCCTTGGGCCAAAGAAGAAGCAAAGTCATCCAGTCCCTTACCAAGTGCACCGAACAGAAAAAATTCAGCTTCCAGGAATTCTAAGTTTAAAGCGAACTGAATTTGGTCTTTATCGTCAGCCACAACCGGTCTGCACCGTGGAAGAGTAGCCTCAATAACAGTAATAAATTCCAACGCCACAAGCAGTAGCAGGAGGAAGGCAGACATGTAAGATCGAGTAGCCATTTTTGTTTGGAGAGATGGGATACACATGATGGAATATTACAGTATTACACAGCTGCTTTTTATAGACAAGAGCTTGTATATGGTATAGACAAAGCGAATTAATGAATGTTAGGTTTATGGTACTCTAAGGTTTCGTAACTCATCTTACGACTACTCAATCATCAAACAACTAATCAAACCAGGCAAAGCTTGTTCCTGTTGAAAAATACTCTAAATCTTACCAATCACAAAGTCCAAGTGTTACGCCAATACTGACGCAAAGCTTTTGAAATCCACCTACTGGAATTTATGAAGTGCTGTCTTTTTAAGGAACCAACATTTTTTGTTTTACCAGAAATATAGGGTCTTCGCTTTGCATGCTAATGCACCTTGTTGAGTATGATTTAGTTAGTTAGTTTACTTTTTGGTTAGTTGGTTAAGGATCAGTTTTACCGTATCCTTACTTGTATATAAACACAACAAATTGGAAAGATTCAATATACATGAGAAGAATTCTTTGAAATACTCAGTTTTAACATGGTATCGAGAGCCGAAATGATTCTGATTTGGAGCGATTTTCTCATGTATTTGGGATTTTAACACCATTTTTCTTCTTTCCCAAATTTCCAGCCATGGCAGAGGTTCTTGATTTCAACCATACACTCTACTTACATCCGTCTGATACACCAGGGACGATATTGATTTCACACCAACTCACTGGCGTGGAGAATTACAGCATCTGGAGCCGATCGATGCGGATTGCACTTTTGGCAAAAAACAAGCTCGGCTTTGTCGATGGTCAGTGCAAGAAGGAAAAATTTCAAGACGAGGTTCATCCGCAGTGGAACGTTGTAATGCTCTTGTGCTTTCATGGATTCTCAACACTGTAAGTAAAGATTTATTTGTTGGCATAGTCTTCACTTCTGATGCTTCTCTTGTGTGGAAAGATTTGAAAGAGAGATTTGATAAAATAGATGGTTCCCGATTTTTTTTTCTTACATGAGATTGCTACCTTGAGCCAGGGTGAGTCCTCTGTGTCTGTGTATTTCACTCGTTTGAAGTCTTTATGGGATGAATACAATTCTCTCGTTCCTTTTTCAACGTGTGATTGCGAGGTGTCACAGCAAAACACCAATCATTTGGTCCAACAAAGATTGCTTCAATTCCTAATGGGGTTGAATGAGACTTATTCAGCGGTTCGGAGTCAGATTTTGCTTATGCAGCCGTTGCCTTCTGTTAATCGGGCCTATTCCATGATTACTCAAGAAGAGACGCAACGAATGCATCTCGGTGGTTTTCTTCCAACAACAGCAAATCCTGACACCACGGTTTTGTACACAAGAGCTCCCGTTACTGCTCAAGATCGTCGGCGATTTACTGGTGTATGCGACTACTGCATCAAGGGACGCAAGAGGGAAAATTGTTATAGGTTAGTTGGGTTTCCCTCAGATTACAAATTTAACAAAAAGAAGAGTTCTCAAGCTGTAATGGTGTCTAATCCATCCATAGCTTCAGCCCGTGATGTTGAAGATTTACAATCTGCGCATACTCCACCTGTTTTCACACAAGATCAGTATAACCAGATCTTGGACTTGTTGCAAAAGTCACCAGCTCCAGCTACTGTTGTCAATCTTGCAGGTATTGTCTCTAGTTTTCTGACCATGAATGATTCCATTTCCTGGATTATAGACACAGGGGCTACTGATCACATTTTATCTAGTTTCAAGAGTTTGAACTCTCCAATTTCATGTGCTTCCCAATCTCGATCCGTTCATCTGCCAAATGGTAAAACAGTTCCTATCACTCATGTAGGATTCTACAAATTAAATTCTAATTCTTCGCTTCCTAATGTTCTTTTTGTTCCTCACTTCAACCATAACCTTTTATCTGTTTCTAAGCTTACTCGAGACCTTAATTGCTCTATCACTTTTTATCCTAATTTTTGTATCCTGCAGGATCTCTCAACTGGAAAGATGAAAGGGATTGGTAAAGAGTCTGCTGGTCTTTATCTCTTTGACTCCTCTGATGAGTGTTCTGGTCTTTTTTCTTCACATACTTGTAATGTTCCTCAATCACTTCAGAATAGTAGTTCTTTACAATCGCATTGTATGAATTCTTCTAGCAATAAAACTCATGTTTGGCATGCTCGTTTGGGTCATGTTTCTCCTTCTGTTATGAACCATATTTCCCCTTTAACTACTGTTCAGTTGGATGATACTCATAATATACAAAATTGTCTTGTTTGTCCTCTGGCTAAGCAAACCCGATTGTCGTTTTTCACTAGTCAAACTCGATCCTTGGCTCCTTTTGACCTCATTCACATGGACCTTTGGGGACCTTATCGTGTCTCGATACATTATGGCCATAGATTTTTCTCACAATTGTTGATGACTACTCTAGGATGAACTAGATTTTTTTGTTGAAGCTCAAAAGTGATACTATTTTGCATATTAAGCAATTTTTTGCTTATGTGAGTACTCAATTTTTTGCTAAAATCAAGACTGTGCGAACTGATAATGGCACTGAGTTTTGTAGCACAACTTGTTCTACCTTTTTTACCTCTGTAGGAGTTGTCCATCAAACAACCTGTGTTTATACATCTCAGCAAAATGGGTTAGTAGAACGAAAACATAGACACATATTAGAGGTAGCTAGAGCCCTCAAATTCCAGTCTCATATTCCTTTAAAATTCTGGGGAGAGTGTGTCAATGCAACATGTTACATTATTGTAATCACCTATTTTTAATTGAAATTTAAATTTATGTTCAAATAATTTAAATAAGGGGCTTATTATGCTTACTATGTTTTTATTATGTGGTTGTCTTATTTCTTGTGTATTGTCTTTGTATACCCTAATATTAAGTGTGTGTATGCGTGTGGTAATTATGTATGTCAAATGTAAATTAGAAGTTACCTATTATTAGATATATTAGATATATGCTATATGTTTTATGTGATATATATATATGATTTGTGTGTTATTTTATATTTTTATGTTAGTATTTTAATATTTAGAATGTTATTATTGTTGTATTAAATAATTGTTATGGACCAAATTAAATAATTAACAGCCCATTAATAATAATAAGCCCAACAATCCAATTTTTAATTTAATTAATTTATAATCCAAAGGCTAAATGAATTACAAGTCCTGATCAGGATCCAAAGCAGAAACCCTAGTTCTAATATATGATACATCATTTTTTGCAGCCGTCAGGATCCAGAATCATTGGATGAGGGAAGATAAGGGACGGTCCAGATCTACCACACGCCTACGCGCCTACTCTCCCGCTTCTCTATGCGCACGTAGAGGCGACGCGCGCCTCTTGGCTTTCCATTGACTCTTCGTCTGTTGTCGCTTCTGACCACTGCAGCGACCTTCAATTGGATTGTTTCTTTACTCAATGAAGGAATTTTAAAGTTCAACCAACCTATTTTCAAAATAGGAAGTGGATAAATAAAAATTTTGAGAGAGTCTTTCATTTGTCTATCATTTGTCTATCATTATAGGCAATACTATCCATATTATCTATGGAATTCGAACCCGAACTCTATTTATGATTCCTTATTTCTATCGCATTTTTCTATCTCATTTCGTATTTTATTTTAGCATATCGATTTTTTTTTACGTCCAACCTCTCCACCTTTTTCCATCTATATTCCTTTTTTTTTCATTTCATGAACGAATTACGCCTATTTTCACATCTAGGATTTACATATACAACATATATTACTGTCAAGCTGTCAAGGGTGAATTTATTATTTTGTAGTAGTGAGTTTAATTTCTTATTTTTTATTATTGATTTTTTATTATTGAGTTTATATTATATAATTTTCTAATTTATATTAGATATTAGAATATTAATTCTAATTAATTCTAGTTCTAATTAATTCTATTATATATTTATATATTCTAATATATATATTCTAATATATATTATATATTCTAATTATTATATTTTATTTATATTATATTATTTTTTATATTATTTTATTCTATTTTATAATTCTATTTTTATTTTCTATTTTTATTTATAATATATTATTTAATATTTAATATTATATTATTTTTTATATTATTTATTATTATTTATATATTTCTATTACATTACATTTATTTTCATTTATTTTATTTGTATTTCGATTCAAAAAAAGTAAGGAATTATAAACTTGAAAAACACGGATCGGGTTGCGCCATACATATGAAAGAATATAGAATAATGATGTATTTGGCGAATCAAATACCATGGTCTAATAAGGAACCTTTCGGATTAGTTTAGTTGATAATTTTTTGAAAGATTTCTTCGAAAAGGTTTCATTAACTCCTCATTTATGTCGAGTAGACCTTGTTGTTGCGAGAATTCTTAATTCATGAGTTGTAGGGAGGGACTTATGTCACCACAAACAGAGACTAAAACAGGTGTTGGATTCCAAGCCGGTGTTAAAGAGTATAAATTGACTTATTATACTCCTCAATATGAAACCAAAGATACTGATATCTTGGCAGCCTTCCGAGTAACTCCTCAACCTGGAGTTCCGCCTGAGGAAGCAGGGGCCGCGGTAGCTGCTGAATCTTCTACTGGTACATGGACAACCGTGTGGACCGATGGGCTTACCAGCCTTGATCGTTACAAAGGGCGATGCTACCACATTGATCCCGTTCCTGGAGAAGACGATCAATATATATGTTATGTAGCTTACCCCTTAGACCTTTTTGAAGAAGGTTCTGTTACTAACATGTTTACTTCCATTGTGGGTAATGTATTTGGGTTCAAAGCCCTGCGCGCTCTACGTCTAGAGGATCTGCGAATCCCTACTGCTTATATTAAAACTTTCCAAGGCCCGCCTCATGGCATCCAGGTTGAAAGAGATAAATTGAACAAGTATGGTCGCCCCCTATTAGGATGTACTATTAAACCTAAATTGGGGTTATCCGCTAAGAACTATGGTAGAGCAGTTTATGAATGCCTACGCGGCGGACTTGATTTTACCAAAGATGATGAGAATGTGAACTCCCAACCATTTATGCGCTGGAGAGACCGTTTCTTATTTTGTGCCGAAGCTATTTATAAAGCACAGGCTGAAACAGGTGAAATCAAAGGGCATTACTTGAATGCTACTGCGGGTACATGTGAAGAAATGATGAAAAGGGCCGCGTGTGCCAGAGAATTGGGAGTTCCTATCGTAATGCATGACTACTTAACAGGTGGGTTCACTGCAAATACTACCTTGGCTCATTATTGCCGAGATAACGGTCTACTTCTTCACATCCATCGCGCAATGCACGCAGTTATTGATAGACAGAAGAATCATGGTATGCACTTTCGTGTACTAGCTAAAGCTTTACGTATGTCTGGTGGAGATCATATTCACGCTGGTACAGTAGTAGGTAAACTTGAAGGAGAAAGGGAAATAACTTTGGGCTTTGTTGATTTATTACGTGATGATTTTATTGAAAAAGATTCAAGCCGTGGTATTTATTTCACTCAAGATTGGGTTTCTCTACCAGGTGTTCTGCCCGTAGCTTCGGGGGGTATTCACGTTTGGCATATGCCTGCTTTGACCGAGATCTTTGGAGATGATTCCGTACTACAATTCGGTGGAGGAACTTTAGGACACCCTTGGGGAAATGCACCGGGTGCCGTAGCGAATCTTGTAGCTTTAGAAGCATGTGTAAAAGCTCGTAATGAGGGACGTGACCTTGCCGCTCAGGGTAATGAAATTATCCGCGAGGCTAGCAAATGGAGTCCTGAACTAGCTGCTGCTTGTGAAGTATGGAAGGAGATCAAATTTGAATTCAAACCAGTGGATACTTTAGATAAATAAAGATAAATAAAAAAAGGATAAAAAGAAAAATTGACTTCAAAGCAATGGATACTTTGTAATCCAGTAGTTACTGTCGGTTTGTTGAATTGCAATTAAACTCGGCCCAATCTTTTACTAAAAGGATTGAGCCGACCTTATTGCCTATTGTCTATATTTTTGATAGATATATTTTTATCTAGATATACAAAATCTTAAATATAAAAATAAAAGACTAAACACAACTCAAATTTTCTCCTAGGTCCATAATTAATCCTATGTATGTGTATGGATCCTTAGGATTGGTGTATTCTTTTCTATCCTATATCCCACGGTTTCGGATCATGGATCGAGCCAAGCATCACAACTTCTTCTACCCATCCTGTATGTTGTCCTTTTGGTTCCGTGTTGGAATAGAAACTTATTGTATTGTATTAGTAGACGAGATTTTACGAAAAAGGGTCTTGATAGGAGAAAAATTTCTTTATTTCAATTTTTTCAGTGCGAATTTTACACAACATGGGGAAATCACTATTTCGAATTGAAAATTGATATTTCTAATTGAAAAGAAAAAAGAGCTCTATCATATATAATGAACTGCTACTCCAAGTTCTCACAAAAGAGAATCGTTTCCTTCAACATTCACTCATTGTTCGTTAATAACCCTAGTGATTGTATCTAGTATTCTGATAGGAAATAAAATATTCAGTTGATTTTTCATCGAATGACTATTCATCTATTGTACTTTCATGTAAATAGAGGCAAGAAAGCTCTATGGAAAAATCATGGTTCAATTTGATCTTGTCTAAGGGGGAATTAGAATACAGATGTGGGCTAAGTAAATCAATGGATATCCTTGGTCCTATTGAAAATAGTAGTGTAAACGAAGACCCGGCTAGAAATGATACGGATAAAAACATTCATGATTGGAGTGACAGCTCTAGTTATTACAGTAAGGTTGATCATTTAGTTGGCGTCAAAGACATCAAAGACATTCGGAATTTCATTTCTGATGACACCTTTTTAATTAGGGATAGTAATCAGGATAGTTATTCCATATATTTTGATAGTGAAAATCAAATTTTTGAGATTAACAATGATCATTCTTTTTTGAGTGAACTAGAAAGTTTTTTTATAGTTATCGTAATTCTAGTTATATTAATAATGGATCGAAAAGCGACGATCCCCACTATGATTTTAACTTGTATGATACTAACTATAGTTGGAATAATCACATTAATAGTTGTATTGACTCTTATCTTCGTTCTCAAATCTGTATTGATAGTTCCATTTTTAGTGGTAGTGACAATTCCAACGATAGTTATATTTATAATTACATTTGTAGCGAAGGTGGAAAGAGTAGTGAAGGCAAGAATTTCGATATAATAACTCGAGAAAATGGTAATGATTTAACTCTAAAAGAAAGTTCTAATGATCTGGATCTATACAAGCATTTGTGGGTTCAATGTGAAAATTGTTATGGATTAAATTATAAGAAATTGCTTAAGTCAAAAATGAATATTTGTGAACAATGTGGATATCA
The DNA here is from genome assembly GCA_035048815.1 of Abelmoschus esculentus. Taxonomy (NCBI): domain Eukaryota; kingdom Viridiplantae; phylum Streptophyta; class Magnoliopsida; order Malvales; family Malvaceae; genus Abelmoschus; species Abelmoschus esculentus. The sequence continues at coordinate 11,584,094 of JAUCBN010000024.1, forward strand.
TTTGAAAATGAGTAGTTCAGATAGAATCGAACTTTCGATTGATCCAGGCACTTGGGGTCCTATGGATGAAGACATGATCTCTCTGGATCCCATTGAATTTCAGTCTGAAGAAGAGCTTTATAAAGATCGTATTGATTTTTATCAAAGAAAGACAGGATTAACTGAGGCTATTCAAACAGGCACGGGTCAACTAAACGGTATTCCTATAGCAATCGGGGTTATGGATTTTCAGTTTATGGGGGGTAGTATGGGATCCGTAGTAGGCGAGAAAATCACCCGTTTGATCGAATATGCTACCAATAATTTTTTACCTCTTATTCTAGTGTGTGCTTCCGGAGGAGCACGCATGCAAGAAGGAAGTTTGAGCTTGATGCAAATGGCTAAAATATCTTCCGCTTTATATGATTATCAATCAATTAAAAAGTTATTTTATGTATCAATTCTTACATCTCCTACTACTAGTGGAGTGACCGCGAGTTTTGGTATGTTGGGGGATATCATTATTGTTGAACCCAATGCTTATATTGCATTTGCGGGTAAAAGAGTAATTGAGCAAACATTGAATAAAACAATACCTGAAGGTTCACAGGCGGCTGAATATTTATTCCATAAGGGTTTATTCGATCCAATCGTACCACGTAATCCTTTAAAAGGTGTTCTGAGTGAGTTAGTTCAGCTCCACGGTTTTTTTCCTTTGAATCAAAATTCAATCAAGTAGAGTCTTAAGTTAAATTATTTTCTTTGTAGTGAAAAGGCAGTTAGTTAGTTTATCAGAATCAAAGTCAAAGCCCGTGTAATGGGCTTTGACTTTGTGACATAAAATGGAATTATCGAAAAACGAATTATGTGGATAATTATTATTATCCGATATTACTAATGAGTAAACCTCTATCGACAAGATAAAAAGTGAACTTTTCCTTCTGTGAAATGAAATTCGAATTTGGCGAGACAAATAAAACGAATTTTATCTTCCTCCATTGCTTGCATATGTATATATAATTCAAATATAGAAAAAATATAATATAAATATAGAGTTTTGCATCTTTCTATATCTCCCGAGAATTCGATTTTTACTAAAAATCCCTGTTCTTGGGTCGGATTCTAACGAATCGAATCTTTCGACAATTTGTAATAAACTTTTTATTTATTAAATTCAAAAATTCGAAATTAAAATTAATTAAAATTAGAAGACAAGAACAATAGAATAATAAGAAAAGTAAGAATAAAGTAAGATAATAAAGAAAGTGGATTATCTTATCATACACCTATTTTATTTGATTTAGAAAGATGGGCAAGTCCTTTTATTTAACGCTACATTCCTTGCACTTATTAGATATCTAGACTCGCTTAGAAATACTTAGTATTTAGATATAATTAGTATAATATACGAATTATAATATAATCATTATAAGATATATTTCTAACTAACAATATAACAGGTACAAATATTAAATTGAGGTACCCATTTTATGACAACTTTCAGCAACTTTCCCTCTATTTTTGTGCCTTTAGTAGGCCTAGTATTTCCGGCAATTGCAATTGCTTCTTTATCTTTGTATGTTCAAAAAACTAAGATTTTTTAGATTGGATGGGGCCAAGACCAAAGACCAAATCTTATCTATTTTTTTTTCAAGACTTAGATGCCACGGATACCTATTTAGTAGAATATTGTATAACATCCGGCTTCCCCGAACCGAACATAAATGAAACCTCTTATGCATACGTAAACATGATATAGGGTTAAATGAATTATAGCAATTACCGAACGGATGTATGAAATTAAAGTCTATATATCTAGTAGATCTGTATAGGGGATCATATAAAAGGGGATGATTTTAGATCTAAGCAATTTGATGAATTCCTTCTAAAAGTTCATATCAAAATATCAAAATAGTACTAGTTGATGAGAGTTACTTCGGAAACAAAAAAAAGTAAATTTTGGTTATTCTCTCAATTCCAATAAAATGCAACTGGATCTAGTATGTATGAGTTGGCGATCAGAATCTATATGGATAGAATTTATAGTGGGATCTCGAAAAACAAGCAATTTCTGCTGGGCCTTTATCCTTTTTTTTGGTTCATTAGGGTTTTTATTAGTTGGAACTTCTAGTTATCTTGGTAGGAATTTGATATCTTTATTTCCGTCTCAGCAAATAGTTTTTTTTCCACAAGGAATCGTAATGTCTTTCTATGGGATCGCAGGCCTCTTTATTAGTTCCTATTTGTGGTGTACGATTTTTTGGAATGTAGGGAGTGGTTATGATCGATTCGATAGACAAGAGGGAATAGTATGTATTTTTCGTTGGGGTTTTCCTGGAAAAAATCGTCGCATTTTTCTACGATTCCTTATGAAAGATATTCAGTCCATCAGAATAGAAGTTAAAGAGGGTATTTATGCTCGTCGTGTCCTTTATATGGAAATCAGAGGCCAGGGGGCCATTCCCTTGACTCGTACTGATGAGAATTTAACTCCGCGAGAAATTGAGCAAAAAGCTGCTGAATTGGCCTATTTTTTGCGTGTACCGATTGAAGTCTTTTGAAATGAATTGCAGAAAATAAATGCTTTCTCGTCAGGAGGAAAAAACTCAAGCCAAGAATCCTCTTTTTTCTATAGCAGAACTAAACTGAAGTTTCTTCAGAATGCCCATTCGAACCAAAGCAGACGTATACGGAAGAGTCATAACATAAAAAAAAAGTTTTTTTGTCCACAAAAATTGTTTTTTTTTATGCGTCTGTAAAACCACTCAATTTAATTCGGTAACAAAACAAGCAAGAAATCGAAATAATGGATTTGTCTCATATATCAAAGTATTTCGAAATAAGGATTTTCGCTTTTTAGTTTCAATATTTTGAGTTGATACGTTAGATACAGAATATAGCCAGGGCGCTCCTTCGCTTCAAAATCTGAATAGAACAATCTTTATTATTTGAAGCGGTTCTTTCGGGCAGTTATCAAAAGAGGGCAATTGCTTCGAATTTGATCAATTGAGATATCTGGAAACAATAACAATATCAATATAACAATAATATAGATATTTCATTCGAACATTCGAATTCAAAATGGATTCTTTTTTTCTATTTCTGTATTCTTTTTAGATTCAAGGACTAAGCACTGAATCAAAAAAAAAACAGAGACTAGATTCATGGGCCCCTACCTTATAATATAATGAAATAATATAATGAAAGGCATGCTTGATAGAAAGATTAGATCACATAAAGTCAACGAATGAGGTGGGTTCATTAACAATTCACAGATGAAAAAATGGCAAAAAAGAAAGCATTCACTCCCCTTCTATATCTTGCATCTATAGTATTTTTGCCCTGGTGGATCTCTCTCTCATTTAATGAAAGTCTGAAATCTTGGATTACTAATTGGTGGAATGCTAGGCAATCCGAAACCTTTTTGAATGATATTCAAGAAAAGAGTATTCTAGAACAATTCATAGAAGTAGAGGAACTCTTCCTGTTGGACGAAATGATAAAAGAATACCCGGAAACACATCTACAAAAATTACGTATAGGAATCCACAAAGAAACGATCCAATTGATCAAGATGCACAATGAGGATCGTATCCATACGATTTTGCACTTCTCGACAAATCTAATCTGTTTCGTTATTCTAAGTGGTTATTCTATTTTGGGGAATGAAGAACTTCTTATTCTTAACTCTTGGGTTCAAGAATTCCTATATAATTTAAGCGACACAATAAAAGCTTTTTCTATTCTTTTATTAACAGATTTATGTATCGGATTCCATTCGCCCCACGGTTGGGAACTAATGATTGGCTATATCTACAAAGATTTTGGATTTGCTCATAATGATCAAATTATATCTGGTCTTGTTTCTACATTTCCAATCATTCTAGATACAATTTTTAAATATTGGATCTTTCGTTATTTAAATCGTGTATCTCTGTCACTTGTAGTTATTTATCATTCAATGAATGACTGAAAAATGATTCGCGTATTCAAGTATAATCTTTCCTTACTTTCTATATAAGCAAAGCATGCAAAGTCGTACTTACTTTACTCTCTCTACCCATCAGGAGCCTCCTCTATTTCAGTAATTTTTTTTTCAGTTTTCAGTAAAAGTAAATAACAGAATCGTGGATAGGGAACTATACTGGATTTCCTGCAAAAAGAGAGCAATTGTTACATCAAAATTCCGAAAGAAACACATGCAAAAGAATTCAGCGATTGCAACACCAGACCTAGAAATGGAAATCTAAGACTGTGATATGTGAAAAGAAAAGCAGAAAAATTAATTGAAATGTGAGGATCAACCATTTTATATCTTGAAAATCTAGGAACTAAAGGGGGGGAAGAGCAGTTTTTACAGGGAGGAAAAAAGAGAGCATTGTAAGGATCAAAAAACCAGAGAGAAAAAGTCCCTTGTAACCATTTCTAGATTCAATCGAAAGGAAGGCAAAGAAAATCCAGAACTTTCTGGGTATCTTTTCTCTCTTCTTTTTTAGCTTGCATGCATCCATTTTCAATCTTGAAACCAAAATAGAAGTAGAAATAGAAAGGGTTTAAGAATACTCCCTGATGATCCGAATGATTCTCGTCGGCGATAATCTCCAAGAAATGAGTGAGCCGTTGATGAGATGAAGGAGAAGGAAGTTGGGTTTGTTTTCGGTCAAAACAAAAGATGGATTTTGGGGTGTTTAATTTTCCTGGGTTGTTGTTTGTTTCCGGGAAAAAGGTTTAAATTTCTGGGGAAAGTCCATCTTAAATGATGAACACTTGAAAGGAAATTTTGTTTTTTATTTAGATTCAAAATTTTTAAAAATAGAAAAAGCTTTCCTTTTGACCGGTTATATGTTTATATCGAGGCTCCATGTCTATATTTTCAGTTTATTCCCTCCATGGTCCCTCCGTGACTTGTTATTAGCCGAATAAGGGTCAGCGCATGGAACAATAGTGCTTTTGGACCTTCTGACTTTCAACCGATTTCCAATCTGGCCATATTAGTGTTCTAAAATTTGAATTTCAAAGCTTTTTTTATGTCCAGTCCTTTTAATCTTCTCCATGCTCCGATCAGGTTCCAATCCTAGTGACATTTGCTTTAATTTTGTTTCGTTTATTTCCTTTTTATTATTTCAGTTCTTATTTTTCAAGTTATGAATTTTTTTTACTTTTATTTATTGCCTTCAAATTCCTTTTTTACATTCCAAAGTCAATATGGGTTTCATCTTTTACTTTTGTTCTGTGTTTCCTTTTATACAATTATGCACATGTAGTATGTCACTTATTTCTTTCAAGTTTGCATGATTAATTGTTTTTTATTTTCTTAAATTTAGTCAACCACTTCATTTGACCCATAATTGCTGCATAATTTAATCTATCTTTCTGATTAATGCTTGCATTCTTATTTTCCTTTTTTTCATGTTTCGACTACATGTATATTACGGTACACTTATTTCCATGTTCATTTCTACATGTTTATTCTGTTTTTACTTTTCCTTAATTCATCTTGTATTGTACTTATCCTTTGTCTCATGCATTTTTATTGTTATCACTCAATAAGTAAAGGTGACATCAACTTTAATTAAGATTTGCATAATGACATTTAATTTATTTGTTAATGCGGGTCCCTAAATTCGGTCGTAAGCGAGGCCAACTCCAATGTAGTGGTGGTGGTTCGAACGCTTATCTTCGGGTTTAGTTGCTTTAAAATAAATACGTACATTTAATTAAAAATTAATTCGATCGTCAAATTAGACCGAAAAATTTAATATTAATGAAGCGTTAATTAAATAAAGTACCAATTTTTGGGCGGTGTGGGGTTGCTAATCCTTTCCCATCCGTAATCGACTACCGAACCCCAAACTTTAAAATCTCTGGTTTTATGGTGTCCGGTCTACCTAAACGGCCGATGGCGACTCCAATTTTACAAAATCATTATTTTAATCGAAAACCCACGTGGAAGACATTTATTTCAAACCGACACATCAAGAAATATTTTCCAACCCAAAAAGAATATTTTAGCGATTCTAATTATACATCATTTTTTAGATCGTTACAATTATCAATAGGTTACCAACTTCAGTTTTGCATTGGAAGTCACCTTTTGAGTTGTTATACAACAAAGTTCCCAATCTGTGTCATCTTAAAATATTTGGTTGCCTAGCTTATGCCACTCAACCTAATTACCATGATAAGTTTTCCCCAAAGGCCATTCCTTCAGTTTTTTGGGATATTCTAGTACACAAAAGGGTTATCTGTTATTCAACCTTGTTACAAACACATTTTTCGTCAACAGGGATATCATCTTCCACGAGGATATTTTTCCTTTTGCTTTGCCTCGTCCTAAGGAATCAGCTTTTTTCCCTTGCAACCTGATCACATTCATTCGGATTTTTTATACCTTGATCCATTGCCTCCTTATGACATGCCTGCTACTCCTGACCAAACTGCTCAGCCACTACTTAATTTTCTGCCCCTGAACAATCTCACCTAGCTACACCTGAAATACCTGCTGAAAATTCTGAGCATTTTCATTCATCTCTACCTCAACCTGAAGAATTTACTCTTGTCTCACCACACAATAATGCTTCCAATCATCCTATTCCTCAACAGGCTCGACACTCATCTCAGGTGCCCAAAGAATCCAATTGGTTGAAGGATTATGTTAGAAGTTATCAATCCACTTCATCTCCAGTATTTTTTACCGGTCAGTATCCTATTTTTTCTTCTATTTCTTATTGTCATTTACCTATGTCTACTCAATCTTTCATCACTGTCACTTCTTTACTTAAACCAACAACCTATCAAGAAGCCATTAAATATCCTAAATGGGTGCAAGCAATGAAAGAAGAAGTTCATTCTCTTGAATTTAATAAGACTTGGTTGGTTGTGCCTTTGCCTTCTGGGAAGACTCTTATTGGCTGCAAATGGATCTACAAGATCAAATATAATGCTTCTGGTGATGTTGAGAGATTTAAGGCTAGGCTTGTTGCCAAGGGTTTCACACAAGAAGAAGGGGTAGACTTTGTTGATACTTTTTCTCTTGTGGTCAAAATGACTACAGTTCGATTGATCCTTGCTTTGGCATCCGTGTTCGGTTGGCCTCTATGTCAGATGGATGTGTATAATGCTTTTTTACAAGGTGATCTCTTGGAGGAGGTGTATATGCAACTGCCTGAAGGTTTTTTCAGCCAGGGGGAGCATATGGTGTGTAGGCTACAAAAATCATTATATGGCCTAAAGCAGGCTTCAAGACAATGGAATGCAAAATTGACAGAGGCACTTCTAGCAGCAGGATACAAACAAAGTAGGTATGACTACTCGCTTTTCACAAAACAACAAGGTGTTGATATTGTCATTCTTCTTGTATATGTGGATGATCTTTTAATAAATGGGAGCAGCTCTGCTTTGATAAAGGAATTGAAGAACACACTTAATACTAGTTTTAAAATGAAAGACTTAGGAGAGCTTAAGTTCTTTCTTGGACTCGAGGTAATGAGATCTTCAGAAGGAATAGTTCTTAATCAACGAAAGTATGCTCTAGAATTGCTTGAAAGTACTGGACTAGGAGGGGCAAGGATAGCTTCAACGCCTCTTGAACAGAATATCAAACTTACATTATTGGAATATGATGAAACAGTAGGAAAAGAATAGACAACATAAGCAAATTGTAAAAAAGATAGTTTGGTTAACAAAGCTAAGTATCAACGCCTCATTGGTAAATTAATTTACTTCACTCATACCAGGCCTGATATCACCTTTGCAGTACATCACCTAAGTCAGTTTATGCATCAGTCTAAGAAAACACACTATGAGGCAGCTATGAGAGTTGTGAAATACATCAAGAAAAACCCAGGCCAAGGAATTATGTTTAGTTCGAAAGGAGATTTTCAACTCAATGCTTATTGTGATTCGGATTGGGCCTCTTGCCCCATGACTCGAAGGTCAGTGATAGGTTTTTGTATTAAGGTGAGAAGTTCATTGATTTCCTGGAAATCAAAAAAACAGACAACAGTGGCTCGATCATCAGCAGAGGCTGAGTACAGGAGCATGGTAAACACTGCAGCTGAACTAGTTTAGTTGAAAGGCTTGATGGCAGAGTTGAAGATGGACCAAGGACAACCAGCTAGATTGTACTGTGATAGCAAAGCAACCTTACAAATCGCAGCAAATCCGGTGTTTCATGAAAGAACAAAACACATCGAAATCGACTGCCACTTTGTTAGGAAAAAAATTCAAGAAAGGCTACTGGAAACTCAACATGTGCAAACAACAGAACAATTGGCTGACATTATGACGAAAGGGTTGGGTGTTAGTCAACATAAATATCTTGTATCCAAGTTGGGGGTTAAAGATGTTTTTTACCCTCCAACTTGAGGGGGAGTGTTGAGTATGATTTGGTTAGTTAGTCTACTTTTTGGTTAGTTGGTTAAGGATCAGTTTTACCGTATCCTTACTTGTATATAAACACAACAAATTGGAAAGATTCAATATACATGAGAAGAATTCTTTAAAATACTCAGTTTTAACGCACCTCCAATGCGTTGATGTCCGAAGTTAAATTTTTTCTTCAACCGAAACGCAACTTCAGATCATTTTTGTTGTACAATAAGATTGAATTCAGTGAACTTAAAAATAATAATCACCATAAAAAATTAATAAAGTCTCTTTCTCTGTTACCTTTTCTCTAGCGTCTCTCTAACACAACTACACGAGCTAGGCGCCACTGTTTTCATAAGAGTTTGCCACCACCACCACCACCTTACCCTTTTTTCTCAACTCAGTTCTGTGATTCCTTCAAATATATTCACAAGCTGAACCTCCAATCTACGTGAAATGGAGTTGTTTACGTTCTAGATTTAGCTAAATAACGGGGTTTGTTGGTTGATTAGCATGGAACAAGAGGAGTTCAAACTTTTAGGCTGTAAGATTCAATATTGAACTTCTATTGGTCTGCTTGATGGAGAATTGATCGCTTGGTACGTGAGGATGTGTTGATGAAGCTTTCAGTTTTGGGATGAGAAGGCTCGTTTGAGGAAAAACTGCAAAATCCAGCCTATGCGAAATGCCCGTTTAGGATCAAATCAAGCTAAAAACGTTAGTCTGAAGCGTTTGAAACGATGATTCCATGTTATTTTTTTCGTTCTGCAATCAAACATTCTTTGGAAAAGCATTGCCAACGTTCCCTTATCCAAGACCTGCCCTCTAAGCCTACGACTACGAGGTCCATATGGATCACTGCTGGCTGCTTGCTGTTTGCTGCTTGTACAACCCATGGAAATTTGGGATTCAGGTAGACAGATTGCTTCCAAGTTAACATGTACAGTTGGAGTCAGGGAACAGTTGTTACTTTATTGTGTTGTACGAGTTGCTTGCAGATGGGATGGGACGATGCTGACATGAGAAAGTAAGCGCATTCATGGAACTAAGGTCGAGGAAAACTTAACTTGAAAAAATTAATATTTGAGATTTAAAACCAAAAAATTGACTTGTCTTCATTTAAAATCGCATATCTTCGATTCAAAAAACTTTAAATAATGTAAAGTTTTTAGTAATTAGTTTATTTTTAAGTTTGAGTCGAGTTTTTAAATTTTTACGATATATATCGATATAAAAAAGGAAAATTAAAAATCTTAGGACTTAACATATAATTAATAAATGAGTGATAGACTCAACATATAATTAATAATCATATATCGAGTCCTTGAGATTTTTAATTTTTATTAATTAATTCAACAATGTTCAACGGTGTTCAACATTAGTAGTGTTCAGTTGTGTTCGACGCCCGTTGTAAACTTCCTATAAAAAAATATTAAAAAAATATGATGTGTTAACTTGAATAATTAAAAAAATTATTTAATTAGATCAAATGTTCACCTTTAAATAAAGTAAAAATCATCTACCTCTTTATCATGCTTTGTTTATGTTCACCTTTAAATGAAGAAACGAAAAAGAGAGAATATTTATACCCTCTAAATATAACAGGGATTCAAATTAAACCAATGAGGCAATGACCTCGGTTCTAGCTTTTTGGAATTAGAACCCTATGAAAACACCCATGAACTCAGCAATTTAGCATAGCAAATCCCTTAGCATGCATGTTCAACATAAAACCATTCTTAGTATTAGGATTTTGCATCACTGTAACCACACATTTATATTTATTTATTTATTTGAACATGAAACTTTCCTGCTGGATAGAAAATGTCTGTCAACACTAAAGAAAGGAAAATTTCCTTAGGCTCAGTTTCCTATAAAGGGGAAGAAACTCAAATCTGAAGATTTTATGATAGAGACATAAACCAACTTCTCTGAAGAGGTTAGGTTTTTTGACGTTATGACAATGGTCAGAACCCAACAAATAAACGAAGTCATAATAGATTAGGTGAAGGTGGCAGTGGCAGAGGTTAAGCTTTTGGGTTCAATCTCCATACACATCAGTCTGTGACTTTGGTGCACACTGCATAATGATTAGGTGAAGGCGACAGAAGATTAAGTTTTGAAAATTATGATGTCAAAAAGGAAACCCCCCCAAGGTCAGTAGGTCACCATTTTCAAGTACCCAAGACTTTCTTATGTTCAAACTGGTTTCTGGAAAAGCTCTGCAACTTGATGAGCAAGAAAGAGCTTTTATGGGATATTATAATTATATAATTCGGGGTTTTCGTTAATGCAAATGAACAACAATCAAGACACGTGGTTCCACAAGTGGATGATGAAGAGATAACATGCAAGTAAAAGGTTTAAACTCATGACGGTGTGTATGAATATAGCATCATGGGTTATGCCAGTCAGATCACCTCGAGAAAACTGCAGCACAGTCCCCAACACATATATCAAACAAAATACATGAAAATTAGGAGTTAATACAGTCAAATATTGAAGATCAGAAGAATCTTCTGCATATTGTCACATAGATATTAGTATAATAATGATAACAGAAGAGAGAGAACACCAAGCACTAGGTTTCATAAAAGAAAACAAACAACAATGCCAAAACTAGTTCAAATTTCATTAAAAAGGGGAATAATTATGAATTTATGATCCTCATCAGTTCTCTTTCTCCCCAAAGTTCATAGCCGAAGCCACCTTCTGGAAAGCAGGCCTGGAAGAAATGTCTTCCCACCAAGCTTTAACGTGTGTGCGCTCATTTATGAGATTTGCACAGGGAGTTTTCATGAAATAGTAAGTGAAAGACAAGTGGAACAAATCGGCCAAGCTGTAAAAATCTCCAGCAAGGTACTTGGTGCGACTGAGTTTCTCTTCATACACGTCCAGCACTTTGCCAAGCTTCTCCGTGTTGTCATCGATGATTGCTTGATCTGGGGCTTTTCCCTGCAGAGGTGCGGCGAAGAACTGGAAGATGATCGGGGAAATTGCAGGGTGGTAGTGCTGGGATTCAACCTCCATCCACACTTTAACCTCGGCTGCCTCTTTAAAGCTTTGGTGCCTGATGAGATCGTGGCCAGTTTCCTTGAACTTTTCAGCAACATATGCTGAGATTGCTCTAGATTCTGATATATAAACACATATAAACAATGATCTAATCAACTGTTTATCAATAAAATATTTGGATCGTAAAGTGATAATCATAGTAACAGCTAACAGCATACCGAAAAGACTGAGATCGCCATCTTCTAGCACTGGAATCTGACCAAAGGGCTGCAATATTATCACAAAAAAGTTACTATGAAATACTCATGATATATAGTCACTACGGAATAAGAGAATGACGCAATGTGTTTACATTCTTGGCTAAGAAAGGAAGCTTCTTGTGCTCGCCGGCGAAAAGGTCGACGGGGATGAGCTCGAAATCTGCTTCCTTCTCATGCAAACAGGTCATTACACGAGAAGTGCAGGGAGACAAGGCAGCCCCATACAACTTGAGTGCCATTTTCTTCAAAAGATTTGAGATTGAAAGTGATAGGAGAGAAAGGAGAAGTAAGCAAGGAAACTCAAATAGCTAAGCGCGCCAGTGAAAAATGGAAGGTGTAGGTCTATTCTTTATAGAGTACTACAGAGTCATGACAATCTTGCCTTTGCCTACATAGTTTATTAGAAAAAAATCTTTACCCTAAAACCTACCTACTTAAACTTTAATCACAATCCTAATTTTAAGTCCTACCCCCTAAATCCTAATCACAACTCCTAACTTTAGACTTGACACTTAAATCTTTTGATTTTAAAAAGAAATATAAAAAAAGATAGACGATTTATATTCAGATTCTTAGGCTTCTTTCCGTATTGATTTAGATCGAAAATGTGTGTTTAGCAAAAATATTTTTTAAAATATTTTTATTTTTATTTTTAAAAATTAAAAATATGTTTAATTATTTGGGATGGAAAAATGTTTTCAAGATAGAAAATAATAAAAATGTTGTTGGTATTTAACTTTTTCTAAATAAAAACATAAAATAATTATTAAATACTTAAAATAAAATACAGTTAAAAATATTATTATTATAAATAAAACATAAATAAATTAAATAAAATTTTAAAAAATAACATTGAAAAATTCGAACTCAAAATAAAAAAAATATTGTTTTCATATTTTTACACTTTTCTATAACATTTTTAATGAAAACATATTTTTTAAAATTTTTACTTACTTTTATTTTGTAAAAATATATTTTCACCGTTTTTACTTTTTAAAAAATAAAATAAAAATGGGCTTCATTTTCTTTTGGTTTCTTGTTTTTTCCTTTTTTATTAAATTCCGCTGTCCATTTGTCTGCTTAGAGTTGGACTGTCTTTGATTTTAGATTCCAATAATATAATATCCACCGAAAATCATTAAAATTTTTATAACTTTTTAAAATTTTTTATATGTTAATAACGTACATTGAACATTCTTAAACATCACTTAACATTAAATATAATTAAATATTATTAAATTGAGATTAAGAATATCAAGGATTTAATATTATTAAATTTTAATTTAATTAAAATTTTATTTTAACTAATTTATAACTAGGGATGAGCATTTTACCCGATCCGATTGGATCGGATTTTTTGATAAAAAAATCGGGTTCAAGTCAGGTCGGTGAATTTTAAAATGATATTGGGTCGGATCGAGTTCAGGTTTAAGGTATAAAATATCTGATCCGACCCGAAATTAAATATGTAATTTTTTATATTTTTTAGGGATATTTATAATAATGGTCCTCTATCTATATATTTTTATAATTAAGTTCTTAAAATTAATTTTTTATTTATAATTTAGTCTTTTAAATTATATATTTTTATAATTAAGTCCCAAAAATTATTTTTTTACAATTTAGTCCTTAATTTTTTTTCTATATATCGGGTCGGAGTTGAGTTTAAAATATTTGTGTTTGGGTCGAGTTTGAGTGAACCGAAAATTTGACCCGTGGCCATCTTTATTTATAATAATTATATATTAAATCGTTAAAATTTTTAATCTTTATTAATAAATTAATAATACTCAATATTAATAATATTGAACGATGATTTACGCACATAAATTTTTCTTACTAAAAAACACACTGCTTTTGAAAGTTTACATTTTGACTTGCCCAGAAAGGACGAACAATGAAGGGTTTTATGCACTGGTTCAATTACAACCATGCTTGTAATGCAAATTATTTTTCGATTCAATAATAAAACCTCTCCTCTCGATTAGCAAAGCTTCCGTACAAAGTTTATTTTTATCCGAAAATTTTTAATTTCTACCATCTTAATTTTAGGGTTTAGTTTTAATTTACGGTATAATATAAGATTTAAGTATAGAGGTTTAAAATCTAGATATAATGACTAGAATTTAAAGGTTAAAATTAAAGTATAAGGTTTAAAGGTTATAGTTTAAATTTTCGGGAAACACTGTAAATTCAAATTTTAATCTATAAACCTTAAACCTTAAAATTTATTGGCAATCACTAAATTATAAACTACTAAAACTACGTTTAGCATTGCGTTCTAAATTGTTTATAATATTTACAAAAATTACACAGTTCCTCATGGTGGGATAAAGATAGAATAATACTATGTTGCCCAAGGAATCACATCAGAAAGCTGCCTCTGGTTTCAGAAAGTTGTGATATTCAAGCTGAGTCATTTCACCGCCATGCACAGGATCGAACTGGCATCGGTAGAAGCTTCAAAATATACACTTTTTTCTCAGTAAACAAAAAGAACAAATAACAGACACATACATGTAGACACTAATGTATGTAAAATTTCACTATTGTTCTACCTAAACAAGAAATTTAATGTATTTTTTTAGGATTTTAAAAACATTGTTAGAAATGAATCTCCTCCAAACACACTCTAGGAAGAATATACTAATGAGATTCCACACACATGGTGATTCTAGGATTCTAGCTAGAAACAATTTACTCTAGCAAGTGGTTCAGCAAAAACTCAGAGTCAAGATCATTGACTAATTACCAAGCATGTTACTAAAGTAAATATTTCTAAGCTGCCCTAAGAGTCAAGATTCAAGAATAGTTGCTCCGACCAATTTTTAAACATCCATGTCAGTATTTCATGTTTCTTACCTTCCATCGATACCAAGAATTACCACTGTATTCTTTTGGTGACCAAAAGCAACAATGTACTGAGAACCTTCAACCAGGCGGAACTGGGCCACTGACCACTCAGAGCTGAAGTACTTGGGTAACACACCTACGAGCAGAGAGCCAAATTTAGAATTGTAGACACTTTCCAAATTAATTCCAAAAAGAAATTTCGTATCAAAAAGCATAATATATACATACACAACCCAATCTACTTAGTTGAAACATTCTATTAAGCGTGAGCATATTTGATGGATACTTAGGTAACTCTCTTATAAGCAGAAAACAAGTTTAGATGCTCATCATCTCACTCAAATTTTGAGGACATTATCTTAAAATTTCAATTGACTAGAAGCTATTTAAGGCACAAACTTGTTACACAGATTATAATGCTGATTCCCCAGCTGGGTCATCATGGTCATCCAACTAAAATTTGTAATTAATTTTCTCAAGAAAAGGTCACAATAATCTCAGAAGTCAGAAAGGTGCAAGGGGAAATTGACAATGATTTTATGTCCATGATAGATTTTATTCCCTTTCCAAAAAAAATTGATAAGAAAATCCATTGGGTTTGCCAAGTCTAATGGTAGGAAAAGTTAAATATAATTGTTTGACGACTAAATGTGTGAAACAATGACAACAGTAAAAGTAGTGGTCAAAAGAGGGAACTTTACCTTTGATAAAAGAAAGAGAGGAAAGTGGTGAAGTAACAGGTTCGGAAGCATTTTGTGACCTGACAATACCCGGAGATCCACCATTAAGCTTAAGGGTGAAAACATGGACTGTGCCCTTGTCACTTGAAACTGCTAACCATTGGGCATTTGAAGAGAATGCCAGACTATAGATTTCAGCTCTATCTGCACCCCTCCTTACCTATAATTATATACAAGAATACTTTCAAAATCCCAGTAAAGTTTACAAATCTAAGTAAATGAGATAACCATTCTCAAAAATGCAACCCAGAACCGTACAACCCACTACATGCATTAAAATTCTCAGATATCATGCACTAATTGCATACAGAAGATTAAAAGAACAATTTCTAACATTCATAACACGTTATAAGATAGCTTAGAAGAAAGCCAGGAAACAGCAAGATTACTTAAATACAAACTTAACTATGGTCTCGTTAAAATCAACCACCCATTTCTACCAGTACCCTAATTATGCTCCCAGTTTCTGACATATAACTCAACCTGCTAGCATTTACAGGTAACCAGTAAGAACACATTGTTAACACTTTATTTGTGCAGGTGCAGCCAAACATGCAAATATATTATAATTTGAGCATAACCGGACAAACATTCTAATGAAATTTTTCGCAAATTATCAGGAATTAAAACCCTTAACATTATCAGAAATTAAAACCCCAAATTGCTTAATTCAGTTCCAAAACCAGTAAAATAAATAAAAATAGGTGTTAATAGATTATAGTATTAAAGGGTTACCTCTTGCAGCAAGCTACCATCAATAGTATTAAAAATTCGAACCAGCGTCCCTTTCGTGCTAGAGGTAGCAAGCAACTGCCCATCCTGCGAGAGTGCAAAGCACGCAATTCTCGAATCATGAGCCATAATAAACTTGGTCCTCTTCGAGGCGTAATGCTCAACCCTAACTTGCCCCTTCTGCAATCCAGGACAAACCAAAACCAAGGACCCACCCCCCTGAGACACAGCACAGAGTCCCTTTGGATTCGCGATAGTCTCAATCTGGTGCAACAGCTTCAAATCAGAAAAATTGTACACGAATATCTTCTGTTCCAAAACGACTACGATTCGATCCCTCCTAAGCCGAACTGATCTCACTTCGGAACGGAACGAAAGCTCCCCTATGCATCGGCTCTGGTGGTCGTCCCAGATCATAACTTTATTAGGCGGGTACTGCGGGTCGGGCCCACCACCAACGATAGCCAAAATATTGCACCGGAAAAGCATCTCAACGACTCCAATACCGCCCCCACGATCGAAATTCCGGCGAAAGATTTCGCGAAACGGATCGCAATTGTAGATCCGGAAGCCATGGTCAATGCCGACGGCGAAGCAGCCGTGGTCCTGGTTGAAGGAGAGGTGAAGAAGAGAGGGAGGCGGCGCGGCAGGAGCAATCGCATCGGATGGGGTATTTAAATTAGGGTTAGAGTTCGGAACAGAAATTGGGTTGGGGTCGGAAGAAGGGCGGAGGTCCATGTGGGGTAGAGATTCATTATCGTTCTCGTTTTGGTCCGCCGGTGACCGGAAACTAGGGTTAGGATTTGGGGTTGGCAAAGCTGAGAGGGTGGCCATGGAACTGCAAGGATTCAGATCGAACTATGAACCGAGAGACAAGCGATTGCTTGCTTATTATTTGCCGATGTTGTGGTGTTTGAAATCTGAGGTTATAAACAAACCAAACAGTTCAAACAAATAGACTGTGTTGAGTTGGATTGGATTGGGTTTTTGAACGAAGCTTTGGCTAATTAGAGAAGACGTGTGTCGACAATAGCGGGACTGTCTCGCTTTGTCCCTACGCCAGCTTCCCTCCTTTTATGATATTTAATTTTATTTCGAGGGTAAATTAAATCTTATGTTACTTAAATATAAATTTAATGATAAATAAATTATTTTTAAGAAAATAAAAATTTAATATTTCAATTAAATTTTTGTGATAAATTTATATTTTTTAAAATAAAAATTTAATATTTTAATTAATATTTGTGATAAACATGTTATTTTATAGTTAAAGTTTAAGTATGTCTGGTATAATAATAGTTTTAATCCTAAAATTTATATAATCTGTTAATTTAATTATAAATGAAAATAATTTAATAAATTTAATTATTCATATTTAGTAAATTAGTACGTCTTTCATAACACTTGTATTTCTCAGATTCACTACAAAATTCTTCATTTTAAAGTCAAAGAGTAAACCTTACAACTTAGATTCACTTCCACAAATTTAGCATCCAAAGTTTATAAAACGAACTTTTAGAATTCTCTCAAACAAGAAAACTTAGCAAACTAGTAATCCTTCTATCAATGTTGATGTTTGTAATTTAAAGCACTCACCCAAAATCTATTATACTTAACCTATTATACTTGAGCATCCATTAACAATTAAGCTCAGAAGTGTTTTGTCTATCTAAAGATAAGATTTTGGTTCTAAGACAATTCTTTGATCATATTGTTGTTATAATAAAAACATTAATCATCTCTTGATGCTTGAAGATTTCTTTTATCATCTCAATTGAGCTTGAAGCCGTTGGTGAATGTTGGAATTGAATTGGAGTTTGTAATCACTCATTTTTTATTAAATTTTAGCATTTGTAGTATTATTGTAGTAGTAATATTATTAATAAAAATAGAAGAAAAAATGAGAAAAAATGAAAAGAGAAAGAAGAAGAAGAAAGAAAGAAAGAAAAGGAAGAATGATGTGGGATTGGAATCCCACATTGGTGGGAAACATGACCTTCCCCTCTCTAAGTGCCTATAAAAGGAGGTGAAGGGGGGCCTTTTGAAGGTGGAACCAATTGGGTGAGGGTAGTACCTTATGATCCTAATTTGAGAGTTTAGCTCTCCCCAAATTTTGGGTGGTTCGATCGAGTCTTATTTTTAGGATTCGATCTAGTTAAAAATTTTGAAGGGGTCGTGGTAGATCTCGGTGGGGAGTTTATTGGGGTTAGCTATTCGAATTTTTAGGTATAATTTCTGTCTTTGTATTTTTAATATTTTTAATGAAATATGATTGTTTATTATTAGATTTTAATTTATGTTTTAGATTAATATTTATAGTTGTTTTAATTTATGTTGTAGATTAATATTAATTTATGTTTATGTTTTAGATTAATATTTATGTATGTTTTAATTTATGTTTTTAAATGAATCTTTTATTTGTTAGATTAATATTTATGTTTTTATGTATTTTCATGTAATATTTTTAATTTATTTGTCATATTTAAGATTGCATGTTTATCTTAATTAATTAATGCGGGCCCTTAAATTCGGTCGTAAGCGAGGCCAACTCCAGTGTAGTGGTGGTGGTTCGGACGCTTACCTTCGGGTTTAGGTGCTTTAAAATAAATGTGCACATTTAATTAAAAATTAATTCGATCGTCAAATTAGCCCGAAAAATTTAATATTAATGAAGCGGTAATTAAATAAAGTACCAATTTTTGGGCGGTGTGGGGGTGCTAATCCTTCCCCATCCGTAACCGACTCCCGAACCCTAATTTTTAAATCTCTGGTTTTATGGTGTCCGGTCTACCTAAACGGCCGGTGGCGACTCCAATTTTTCTAAAATTATATTTTAGCCGAAAACCCCACGTGGAAGACATTAATTTCAAAATGACACATCGAAAAATGTTTTCCAACTCAGAAAATGAATTTTTCAGCGAACCACTTATTCGTGGATTTTTTAGATCGCTACAGAGTTGTTTGGAGTTGATTTTCAGGCCAATTTTTCCTTATAGTTTTGATACATCTGCCTATTCTAAACCAATGCAACAGTGATATCGACACGTCCTTGTATATCGATACCCAAAATGTCTTTGGAATTCGAAATATGCAAGGGGTATCCGTACACGGGATCTATACCGATACGCTAGCTATCTAAGCTCTTATTTTCCCTCTAAGGTACCGATACGCTCTCAATCCGTATCGGTACACTTGTACGAAAATGCAGGTCTAAACTTAAAATTTTCCAAGTACACGTCTTAAACCATTTTCAATGATTCTCGAACCTTTCTTACACATTATTAAAGTATTAATTGGTGTGTTTTTATATAAATTACAGTAATTCATCAATCAATTCAGAAATTATCGTTAAAGGCTTCCTAAGCTACCAATCTAATCAAACATAAAAATCACAAGCAATATAGTCTAATTTCATAAAATATATGATACATTGGGAGTTAAAAAGGTACCAACCTCAAGCTACAGTAGCTCAAAACGTCCTTCCTACTAAGCTTGTACCTTACCCTTCTCTAGAGCTTTAGAAAACCTTCCCATTTTTTCTCTATAAAGAAGACATAAACCAGCTATTAGATGTTTCTATGAAAGATTTTGAAAGCTAAAAACATCTACAAACTATTGAGAACCCAATAACAAATTTATTTTTCGTTTATTACTTTTTAAGTCTTATAGAACCTTTATTCCTCAAACCACAACATATTTATCTTATCTTGTAATCCTTTCAAGTTCTATAACTTTCTCTCAACATTCAAAACGAGATTTACAACTCAAAACAAAAAAGTTAAGCCTTAAACTTGATTTGGGTGGGATGAGAGAATGAATAAGAAGAGACCGTAACTTCACCAACATTAACTTTTATATTAGTATTAGTATTTTTTACTGATATTTTTTTTACCAAAATCTCAATTTAGTATTAGTATTTTTTTTCTCATACAAGTTACTTCTTAGAGCTCACTTATTGTCACGAATAATTTTGAAGAAAATTAGAACTATAAATTTTATAATAATATTAAAAAATTATTCAATATAAATGATTTATTTATTTATTCAATAAAAGCGATTTAAGAATTTTATTATTAGTTAGGTTGGTTAAGGTGGTAAAATCCATATGATTACAATATATTATCTTTTGGTATCAAGTCTGTTAGGGTTACATAAACAGGTCAAATATAACCATGGCTTTATCGTCTTTTGACATGAAAGCCTAAATTAATTTTCTTTTTTTAAAAATTATATTTTCTTTAAGATACTTCAATATGGTATCATTCGCCCAAGTCTTCCTCAATCCACTCTAATCCTTTATAAATTTTTTTTTCTTTCTTTTCATCTTCACCTTAGTCCGTTTTTCTTTGGTCGTCGTCTATCATGCCTAGTTCTATTATGCCGCTTGTTAATGTAGACTTCTCTAGATCTAGATTCAAAGGAGGTCCCTGATTCACGGATAAGAAAGTTAATATATTGTTGGATGAATTCAATTTTCTAGTGTGAAAATAGAAGATCCTTATAGCAATTTGTAGCTACCGACTTGAGAAGCTTTTCAACGGTACTCTCAAAGCTCTACCGGTAACTATTGTAAACAACAATGACGTTCTGGTTGAAAATGACAATTATGAAGCTTTTGTGACACAAGATAGTGCCCTAGCCTTTTTTTTTTGCACTCAGGACTCATAATTTTAACTAAAGTCTTATACTTAAGTCTATAAATTCGTTGCAAAGGATATAGATTTTTAATTCATTTAACAATAAAAAATCAATTATGTTTTTTTCTTTCTTTTTGCATAAACCTAAATTTTCTCTTTTTTTCATTTTTTTCTACAATATTTTATTTTTTCATAAAACTAGAAAGTTGATTTTTTATATGGTATCAGAGCAAGCACTTATACGGGGTAATTATGCTCTTTCTAAATAACATGTTTGTAAGGATGTATAATGTCATTGTTTATTTCAAAACCTCTTTTTTTCCTTTTCAATATGAGATTAATGCTTCTTACCTCTTTTCAGGAATGATATTCTTCCTCACTTAATATCGTGATGCCCTCGTCACAAGCTTCCGCTCTAATTAGCCTCTTGTCAAGGTTGTTCATTGTAACACACTCAAGAGGACCTAGAAGGTAATATGACCAATTGATAATTAAGTTGACCAAATGAAAGTCAAATTATGTAATAGAGGAGACTTAATTGAGACAAAAAAATAGGAAGGGCTAAATTGAAGTGATTAAAATGATTTAAATGAAAAACATTAAGATTGCATGGAAAATATTAAAATTCCATAAACTACCCTTCCTAATAAATTAAATTTAATAATAACACAAGTGGTAGAATGAACATTCCACATGTTTAATGAGAAGATGAATGTCATCTTCCTCCCCATATTTCATGAAAACAAAAAAAAAGGGAGGAGAGAAAATTTCAATGGGTGTTTGAGGAGGAGAGCTTCAAATCTTTGCATGTTTAGACAATTGGTCTAGAAAATCGAATTTAAAGGTCTCGGTAAACTTTTTTTCCATAACCAAAATATTGGAAGATGAGTTCTTAAATTTTGAATAATTTTATGATGCTTTAAAGCTAAATTAGGTTGTCAGAAACTTAATTTAATGATTGTATTTGCTTGGGTTTAGTTTTTGAAGCATGAACAAATATGTTAGGAAGTTTAGAAATTGGATTCTTGTAAATGTTACATATATGTTATTGATTTTGTAAGTTTTTGTAAAATGGATTAAAAGATGTTGATTCCATGTTTAAGATGTTGTAAAATTCATAAGAGTAAGCTTGGTTAGATTCGAACCCATGGAAGGAAAGATAGCCTTATTTGCCTAGAAAATACAATTTCGGGTAGCCATCTTGGAAAAATTCCCTAGGTTGAATTTGATGGAATTAAGGGTTGAAATTTTGCAGTAGAATACCCTCATATATCTAGTTTAAGTGAAAATTTACAGAGCTTCATTTGGAGTTTCATAGAAAAAGTTATAAGCCTTTTCGTAAGGGTTGTTCGAGTAGTCCCGAATCTAGACAGACTTGACTTTAAATAAAATCTAGTACTGATTGATTAGGAATTAAAATATGAGGTTAATTTTTCCTTGTATAGGATCTTCTTAGCTTTCTAAAGAGTTAAAATAAGCTAAATTCGGATATGGGAGCTAGGAGTTATGATCGATTTTCTAAAGGGTAGCAAAGTTGTTAAGCCTATGATCACTTGAATTAAGTGACTTTGATATGTTCTAATGAATGGCTATTTATATATGATTTATTAGAGAACCCAATAGAAAAAAATATCGAAGAAGAAAAAAGGCTCGAGCTAGCTAGAAATAGGGGCAAAGGGATCACCATCTATAACCCTTAATTTGCTTGGAAAATTAGTAAGTGTGGCAAACTTTAGGGTTAGGACCTAGGTCCTAACCACCTTTTGGTTATTTGGTTTGTCATGTAAATGGACTAATCATATATTTGATAAAAAAGGGAAGAGGGGTTAATTGTTAAAGGACTTGTGTAATAACATGTTTGAAAGCTAGTTCGTTAAGTTTAACTTAGTACATTTGTATAGCTCGAAAATGACGAGATAAGTTATGGCACGCGGCACAGGATGCTAGATATGTGAATCATGCATGAAACATGTTTATGATGATATGAATATTTTTTTGGTATTATGGTATGCAAGTTTATTCACATGATATACATATTTTGTTAGTAGCATGATAAGAATGCTTTTGTTTTGATAGCATGAGTTAAATGCTTTTGTAATAGCATGTTATGGACATTACATCTGTATTAAGAAACTTGGATAATGTGATTTGAAAGATAATTGAATGAATAATGAAAATGTTATTGAGCCTTGGTCGATAGTTGGTCATAGGTAGTACGACATACCTAAGGTCTAAGCTCATTTGTTAGTACTTCATTACTTTTGCCTAGTACTTCGGTATTTCTGTTTAGTACTTTGGTACTTCTGTTTGGTACTATGGGCACCTTTAATTGGTGGTTAGTCACCATTTGCTAGATACTATAGGTATCTTTTGTTAGTGCCTTTGTGGTACTTCTGTTGACTCGCTTACCTTGTCTAACTATACCAAGGCAAACATATGAAACTAATTTGAAAGCTAAGACTTAAAGTGTGAAGATCAATTGTAATTGTATTGCTTGTGAGGCATTTGAATATGAATTGCTATTGAGCATTTGAATATTAGTTGTCATTGGACATTTGAATATGAATTTTTTATTGAGCATATAGTTTGTGAATTTGGTTTGCATGCTAGTGGCATGATAAGCAAGATAACATGATGCTAAGACAAACATGAAAACTGGGATACTTTTTGCATATTTGGTTGAAATGTTACTATGAACTTGATTAACTGCTTAATTGGGGCATGTTATTTTGTTATATGCTTAATGTCTAAATTGATTAGACTTAAGGCTGACTCACTAAGTACCTAATAAGTACTTACCATCGTTTGTTTTCTCTTTCCCAAAACAATAGGTTATCAAACCAAGGAGCTAGATTGAGATCGATCGAGGGCAAGGACATCAGGCAAGTCAAGTATGGTATTTTATAATTGTTATTAACTCCTAGATTATAGTGGTATAATAATCATGTTTTGGCATATGATTTGTAATTATATAATTTCTTTTGAGCATATGGTATGTAAGTCTTAAGGTATGGTGATCATGTTAGGCTAGTTGATGCATTTTGAGATTTGGCCTATGGTTGGCATGTTGGTTGTAATTATATGTACTTGGTATGTGGGTTAATTATCTTGGCATCTATAATATGTGAAACTAAGGTAGCGTCATGATTGTTTTGGTTTCCATAGTGAAAGTACATGGCATAAGATTACCTTGAATGTTGATTGGCATGAACATTAGCTTGAAAACAGTATGGTCAAATGATTAGAATTAGTAAGATGTTACTTGTTGTATAACAAGTTAAAATTGTCCCTTAAGGTTTAGAGATGGTTTGAGGCTAGATTATAGGCCTTTTGGATAGTGTTTAAGTGAATTAGAGACTTAGACATGTCAATTCGTGTAGGAATATCGATACCAATTTCATGTGTATCAGTACCCCCTTGAAAAGCCTAAGCATGAGTGGCAGGTGTTTCGGAACACCTAGCTTCCGTTTTGATACTAGAACCTTTAGTAGCGAAATTGGTTCGATACCCCCTTTGAAGGTGTATCGATACAGGCTATCCTAGCCTTTGGTCAACGAGTCAACGTATGTGACCTATATCGAAACACTGAGGAAGTGTTTCGATACTCCATGTTTCGATACCTTTCTATAGGAGGTATCGATACACCCAGTCATTTTGGTTCAAACTTGAGATTAAAATTGGATTGATTAATAAAAAACATATTAAAGAGTTAAACAATAAAATTTGGCTAAAGGTTTTAAATTGAGCTCGGTTGAGACTCGAATTCGAGATTGTATAATTAGTGAATTATAATCGAAAATGTAAGACAAACTTAAGTTTGCAAAAGTTTAAATTTGACCCAACATTTGATAAAAGAATTTGCATAAGTTGACTTGGAATATCATACAAATAAATGATATGTTTAGATTTGAATACAAGTACGGTTTGTTACAAGTTTGTAAATTTGATCGAAGCCCCCGTCTCTTAACCCGGGGCGAGGGTGTCGCATTCACCCTGCCTACCCCTCTCATGGGCGTTCAACGTGAAATCAAACAATCAAAGGGTCGCTCTGATAACATCATCCTTGCTGGTTCTCATCATGATCATGATATAAAAAATAACATATTTTTAGTAGTCTTTTACGTGACATGTTCCATCTGAGTTCGATTCTCTATAAATTTACTTATAGAGGATTTCTGCCATTGGCATTTTCAACATTCATGCAGACAGTAATGCATGTTTGGAATAATGTGTACCGAAGAAAGTACTTTTATAACCTTAACCACGAGATTTCGTCGACGAGATTAAAGAAGATATTAGTTGATAGTAAAATGGCCAGGATTCTCAGATTTGTCATGTGTTATTCATAGCTAGTTCAAGGTATCCACCCATATTCGAGCATTATGTTTTGAATGTACTAGCATTGCATTCTGTCATCCTCTTTATTTTCATGAAGTCACTCTACATTAACAAGGTCGCGGAGGAAAAAAAGATACTTTTTTTGAAAAGTTGAACCGAAAAAATTGTTTGCCTTTCAATGTGTCATTCGATATGGATACAAGGATGTTCGGGAGGAAGCCTTTAAGGAAAGGTTGATTACAAGACTGAAAGAGTTCATCCGAGAGAAAACAATGCTGCAAATTCAAATTGTGTCTACCAACAAGAAAATGTCAGAAAAGGGGAAATAAATTTGACATAGAAACCGAGATTATAAATGCGAATCAAACAGAAATAGAAAACCTTTAAGAGTTTATGTCTCAAAAATAGAACAAGTGGAGAAAACCTGAGAAGAATTTGATATTATTCACTTTATAGGCCAAAATGAAGTGGTTGCCAGCAAAAAAACCGATATAATAAAACGAATTTTGATTGATTATACTTACAATTTGCTGAAGAGAAACCTGAGGTATGGTGAGAATGCGTTCAATATTCCACAAAAAATGGATGCTTAAAGTTGGAATGACTTGTGAGTTTTAAAAACATCTCTTTATATAGAAAAATAAATCTGTTGGTATCAATATCAATATCAGCATCAATACTAAAATACCTAAAATAATAAAAAAAATCAAAAATTTGATGTAAAAAAATACAAGAACTGACTTTATTTTTCACAATTCTTAAACTTATATAAGTCATTAACAATCAAAGAGAAGATTTTAAGCTTACATCTTTAGCTTTTAGCTACTTATGATTTTTTTCGAGAGCATTGAACTTCAATGGTTGCATCTTTTCTCTTCTCGTTCCTTGTACCTATAAAAATAATTTATTTTATATCAATGATGGAGCTAAGATCGAATTCAAATTATTTAATTTAAAATACATGAAAATTTATTAAATATTTAAACTTAAAATTAAGAGATAATATTTAATTTATCTAATATTTAAATTTATAATGGTTCAAATTATTAGGAAAAAATAAAGGGACCGAAATAATTTTTAAAAATATTATTTTTAATATAAATTTTAATAATAAGATTGTCAAATTATTTTTTTATGCGAAGGACCGTTTATTAGTTTTTTTACTAAATTTGATGGAGTATGAAAATTATGTAGTTCATTTTGTCTAAATTTAAAAGTTAGACACAATCGATCTAAACCCATGTCAATTCAATGTTATTAAAAATGGTAAACAACTCAATTTTAGATAAGCTTGCAATTGATTCAAATATAATTATATAAAATATCAAAATTAATCTTATAAAAGTAAAAAAAAATGAATTTATAAAGGATTGAAAAGTAAATTTAAAAATATTTTTTAATATATAGCATCATTCAACTAATAAGAATTAACGGTTTAATGATTAAAATATAATAAACCAAATATAAATGACTAAAGTATAACTTTTAAAAAGACAATGATTGAAAAATAAATATAAAATAAAAGTGACCATTAATATTGTTTACCCTATATTTTACGTATGAAATATAAATATCTGAAAACCTCTACTTCCACTCAATTCTTACATATACACCTGTTTTCTGCGGCTCCGCTTTGGGACCTACTAAGGGTGAGTAATTATCGAGTCGAGTTAAAAAAATATATATTATATAATTAAATTTTTTAAATTTTTTTATTTTGAGTTGAGTTTAAAAATTCGAGTTAAATTGAGTTTTTAAATTTTTATAAATATCTAATCGTGATTATTTATCATGTTATAGTATGATTGAATTCTAATTTAAACGATTTTTTAATCATATAAGATATGCATATATATTTTTATATGTAACAATATTTCTTTATATTTATATATATATATATATATATCATAAAAAATTGAGAGATTCGTCTAAATTTAAAAAATAATTTTTAATTACTAAAATTTTTGAGTTACTCAAATTTTCATTTTACAACTCAAATTTTATTTAATTTTTTTTTTCGAGTTGAGTCAAAATGAGTTGAGTATTTTCGTTTCAAGTCAAATTATTTAATTTTTTTTAGTCGAGTTTTGTTCATCTCTAACGGGCTTATCTCCTCCGAACCCTCATCGGACGGCCCACATCATTTACCTAACACGTGTCACCATCTTAAACGTCCATTAGCATCCCACATAAAGAATCTTAACCATGGTTAAAATCTAACTCATCTTCCCAACACAGCAGAAAAATAAAAATCCTTATCCTATCATTTACCTGTCTTATCACTTCACTTTCTCCTTCTGTAGCTCCCTGCTACTTGTAGGCTTCGTTAATGGCGGTTCAGATCTAAAAAGGCCAACTCTTGGAGCTTCGCTAAGTTAAAGAGAATCAAGCACTTGTCTTTTTCCAATCAGAAGACTTTCATTTTCGTTGCGTGCGTGCATTTTTAATCAATGCAGAAGAAAATGGCGTATTCGTTTCCGGATGAAGTGCTGGAGCACGTCTTCTCGTTCATTCAATCCGTCAAAGACCGAAACGCGGTATCGACGGTGTGTAAATCGTGGTACGAAATCGAACGGTGGTGTCGGAGGAAGGTGTTTATCGGGAACTGTTACGCCGTGAGCCCTAGGATGGTTATCAATCGGTTCCCGGAAGTTAGATCCATTGAGCTCAAAGGGAAGCCGCACTTCGCGGATTTCAATCTGGTGCCAGACGGTTGGGGCGGTTACGTTCTTCCGTGGATCGTTGAGATGGCCGGCGCATTCCCTTGGCTCGAAAAAATTCGGCTTAAAAGGATGGTAGTTACGGATGAAAGCTTGGAGCTTATCGCTAAGTCGTTTAAGAATTTCAAAGTGCTGGTGCTTTTTTCTTGCGAAGGGTTTTCAACCGATGGGCTTGCTGCCATTGCTTCTGGTTGCAAGTGAGTTTTGCTTAGTCTTTTGTATTAGTTATCTTCTTCGTTGTAATTTCTCTGCATTTCTTAGATCTGAGGTGAGCCAGTTACTTTTATTAGCATGTTCGATTTGGGATTCTTTTCAGATTTTGGACGATTGATTCCTGCGAAATGTGGTCTTCTTTTGCTCTTTAACTAGATTCCTTTCCTCTTGATTTATTGTTATCAATGATGGTTTACTTTATTTTGTTTGTTTGTTAGCCTTTAGTTCCATCTTGGGGGTTTTGGATTCGTTTGTATAACTTTATTTTTCTTGTTTAGTGATAGTTATGGTTGACTGAGCAATCATACACGTAAAGAATATGCAACTTTTCTTGTAAGTTCAATTGTAGGAAAAAGAAGGTAAGTTTGGCGTGGTAGTCTAGTCGTTTTCAATGACAACGACAGTAGTGAGCTTTTAATTTCGTTCAACAACATGATTTTCCATATTTTTATTACTTGATTTTGCCATTTTCTCTTTTTAGATTCAGATTTTTGTTTTTATTACTCCTACTGTGGCTTGTCTGTTGTTTTTATGAATCGGTTTACTTGGTAATGTAGGAATCTGAGAGAGCTGGACTTGAGGGAAAGTGAAGTGGATGATTTGAGTGGGCATTGGCTTACTCATTTTCCTGAGACATGCACATCGTTAGTGTCCCTTAACATTTCTTGTTTGGGATCCGATGAAGTTAGTTTGTCAGCCTTGGAGCGCCTGGTGGGTAGATGTCCCAACCTGAGGTCTCTTCGACTCAACCGTGCAGTTACCCTTGATAAGATTGCCAACATTTTACGTCGTGCACCACAGCTGGTTGATTTTGGCACTGGTAACTATGCTTCCGAGCTACGGCCTTATGTCTTGTCGAACTTGGCTGGAGCTTTTTCTAGTTGCAAGGAGTTAAAGAGCTTGTCTGGGTTTTGGGATGTGGTTCCGGCTTATCTTCCAGCTCTTTATTCCGTCTGCTCTAGATTAACGTCACTGAACTTAAGCTATGCTACCATACAGAGTCCTGAAATAATTAAGCTTGTAAGCCATTGTCCACGTTTGCAGCGCCTTTTGGTAAGCTTATTATTCTGGTTTCATTGGTTTATTAAAAAGATTGAGCACTGCTGAGTTAGAATTCTTATCTTAAACATGCGAACAAAATGCGGTTTCGATTTCAGGTACTTGACTACATTGAAGATAGTGGCCTTGAAGCACTTGCTTCTAGTTGTAAGGACCTACAGGAGTTACGTGTGTTCCCTTCTGACCCATTCGGTGCAGAGCTGAATGTATCCTTGACAGAACAGGGCCTTGTCGCTGTTTCTTTGGGTTGTCCTAAGTTACAGTCAGTTTTGTATTTCTGTCGTCGGATGACTAATGCAGCGTTAGTCATCATAGCCCAGAATTGTCCGAACTTCACTCATTTTCGTCTTTGTATAATTGAGCCTAAAACAGCTGATTACTTGACCCTTGAGCCACTTGATGCTGGTTTTGGAGCCATTGTTGAGCATTGCAAGGATCTCAAGCGGCTTTCCCTCTCTGGTCTCCTCACAGATCGTGTATTTGAATATATAGGGACATACGCAAAAAAGCTAGAAATGCTGTCCGTGGCTTTCGCAGGAGATAGTGATTTAGGACTCCATCATGTGCTTTCCGGATGTGAAAGCCTCCGAAAGCTAGAGATCAGGGACTGCCCCTTTGGGGACAAGGATCTTTTGGCCAATGCTGCAAAGCTGGAGACAATGCGATCCCTTTGGATGTCTTCTTGCACCGTGAGTTTCGGAGCATGTAAGCTGCTAGGTCAGAAGATGCCCCGACTAAATGTTGAAGTTATAGATGAGGCAGATCCTCCAGATTCAAGACCTGAAAGCTGCCCAGTTGATAAGCTCTACGTGTATAGGTCTATATCCGGGACAAGGTTTGGCATGCCTCCTTTTGTTTGGACAATGGATGAATAACATAAGATTCCACATTGAAGTCTTTGTTCAGGCATATCATTAATGAACTTGGCAACGCATCACAGGCTCAGTCGATTTCAAGAATGAATGTATCAGGTACACACCCCTACTCATCGTTCCCACCTTATCTGTATCGTAACGAAGTATGTAGAGGGTATGAGAGTTTTTATCTGTTTTCCCATTGCTATCATGTACACTAGTTTCGCACTTGATTTCTCGTCAATTTCGTGTAGTCCCTAATCCACTTTCGGAATTACCTACATCTTTTGTGTTGTGATCATTCATACTCATGACAGTAATGAATGCATTCTCAATGCCAAGCATTTGAGTCCTTTTCTTTCTCCATCTTTATTCATATTTTTGTCATGAATTTGAGAGTTGAATTAGACTGAAAGCTGTGTCTGTGTCTGCTAAAAGACATCCTTTTTTATGAGTAATTTAAGCCAATGCCAATGGTACGGAACCATCATTACATATCCAACAGTTTATAATCTGTTCGGATCCCCAAATCTTGTTGTAATTATGAGGCAATCCAACAGTATGTCTGAAAGTAGCCTATTATTCTTGGTGTTATGATGTTTGGTTCTGTACTGTTAGATTCTTACAGGGCCTGCCTGCTCAATCATCTCTACTTGTATCAGAAGAAGGGTTAGCTACAAAATAAGTGCCCAACTTTTTCATAACAGATGCTTAAAGTTCTTTTTTAACTATTTATTTCAGTTACTTTAAAATAAATTTAAAATACAATTTTATACACTTATTTTAATAAAAAAATTATTTTAAACTCGTATTATAAAAAAAAATGTTTGAAAACTTATTTTATAGCCTCTTAAGAACTATAAAATTCATTTTTATTTTATATACCAGTGACTCCGAGTGTGGTAATTTATTTTTGTTGGATTAAAATTCAATAATAGTGGGCACATATGTATAATGTATGTTGCTATTATAAAATTTAACACGTAATTAAGTGACCAACTATATTACACGTGTTATAGGTATTAAATTATCATAGAATTAAAAGTGTAGATACCATAAGGTGTATTTTTAATTTGATGAGGGGCAGAGTTATAAATACTTCAGAGTTGGTTATTAAATCAAATACTAGTTGGTTATTAAATCAACTATATAAAGGGGTTATGGTCCCCAAGAATTAGGTCAATTTGCATATCTCTTTTCCCTGTCTGAGAGTTGTGCCGCAAGAGAAAACCTAACTTCTTGGAAGATCAAACCCTCTGAAAAAACTCTATCGATTAATTCAGGTACGCTTCCGCATTCAGTTTATTTATTTTATTGTTCTTGATGATTTGACATATAGATCTTGGGTTTATATTCGTATCGAATATATTTTTAATTCTAACAATTTTATGATTAAAAAATGACGCAATTGAAATGTTAAAAAAATTTAAATTTAAAATATTAACCATCACAAGCAAAATGTTATCTAAAATATTCTTTATGATGATTTTTGAAACTTATTACTTACATAAAATGTTATAAAAATAAAATTAATAAAAATGGCATATGTTCTCAAAACCCAATCGTACCCTTAGAGTTTTCATTCTCCTTGTTTGTTGTTTGGTTCTCGAGAAATGTCGGTAGGTTAGTAAAGAAGAGAGAAGACGTAGTTGCTTAATGATTTAAATTGTAATGAATTGGACTTCAAATTGCTTATCATTACTTAGTATTGGAGTTATGTTAAATTACCTTGATTAATTTAGTTAAATTTCTGTGTGTTTTTAAGAAATAGAGACTAAAATGATGATTACAGGTTTTAAAAACAAATTAAGAAAGAAAGAATATGTGTTCACCTTTATTTTTTTTAATTATTAGTTCTAAACCTATTAAAAATATTTTTCTTAGATTATGAGCTTATCACGGTATATTTTAGTTTTCATCAAATCATAAAGAATCATATTAAAATATAATTAAATTGATAAAATACATCAATTTTAATAATTAAAATTATTATTATAACATATTTAGTTATCAGCTTTATTCCAATTTAGATAAAAGATATAACATTAATTATTAATTTTACCTAAAATTATTTCAATGATTAAAATAATAAGGAAACAACAATAACTGAGTGACTAATGATGCAATTTATCTTATATATTTTATGTTCTATTTCTTCGGCTAATATGACCGCATGCTGCTTTTAATCCATATAATTTTCTTTAGCATAAAGATAATTTTCACCCTTAACGTTTATAATTTTTATCATTTTAGCCTTTATTCTTTTTTGATAAATTTAGCCCTTAACCTATGTCTTTTTAACAAATAACTCATTTTTAACTACCATTATAACTGAACCGTTAAAAATTTAATAATGATAACTTGTCATATATATGTGACAATATATTTTAAATGACATAGAATCTAACCTATTAAACATATACATATACATATATATATATAATATAATTTTATTCTAATCTAAAAATATAAAACAATTAAAATTCAAATGAAATATTAAAAAATAATTTTTTATTCATTAAAAATTAATTAAATCTAAAATATAAAGCTACTAAATATTTTCAACCTTAACTATAGTAAAATCAAAATTTTATCTAAAAAAGTATGAATATAATCTGAAAAGAAAGGGTTTGGTAGAGTTTGTTACCGGTGAATCAAAGATAAATGATTTTGATAATAATCAATTGGATTATTATTATTTTAGTTTAGAATTTAGGTATTTTAGTTTTAATCTAAATCGAATTTTTAGGGTTTTATAAAGATATTTTAGTTTAGTTAGGGTTGAGAATATTTATTATTTTTTTTGATTTAATTAATTTTTAATATTTTATTTAAATTTTAATTATTTTATATTTTATACTGGAATAAAATTATATTATATATAAGTTATGTTTAATAGGTTAGATTCTATATCATTTAAAATATATTAGTATCACATATATATGACAAGTTATCATTATTAAATTTTTAACGGTTCAGTTATCATGGTAGTTAAAAAATAAGTTATTTGTTAAAAAGACATAGGTTAAGGGTTAAATTTATCCCAAAAAAAGAATAAGGTCAAAATAACAAAAATTATAAACGTTAAGGGTGAAAACTATCTTTATATCTTTTCTTTATTCGACCATTATTTTCCATGTAGTTGATTTATTAATTCGATTAATTAATCACGACCCAATTTTCTAAGAAATTTTAATTAATTAACCCCTAAACTATATATTATTATGTATTTTATTTACTTTTAACCTTAAATATTTATATTTTTTAATGAGATTATGAGTTGAATTTTAAATTATTTTATTTTTAATCCAAAGGCTTAAATAAAAAGGCAACCTCTAAATTATATATATATTTTTGTTTTTAACTCTTAAATTATTTTTTTGTCAAAATATATCCCTAAACTATCATTTTTATCACTTTTATGTCTAATAATTATGTAAATAAAAAAAATTTAACCAACACAATGTTGACACATTATAAAAAATTTGATCAATAACTAATTTAGGGGCTAAAAGAAAAAAAACATAATTTATGTATTTATTTTGACAAAAACAATAAATTTAAGGATATATTTTAACAAAAAAAATAATTTAGAGGCTAAAATAAAACAAGATGCATAATTTAAGGCCTGATTGACCATCAATTCATTATTCTGTTGTGTATGAATGTTGGGGATTGCTGATTTCATCTTTCTGATGCTCACTGTAAACAATATTATTTAATTCACCAAGGAAGATGGGTTCAGCTGAGTGAAAAAAAAATGATCCCCCAACAATTATTACTAACAAATATTAATCTAATAATAAATAAATGAAACAGAAATGACATAAATTGGTGTAATTAGAGGATAAACTGATTGTTCATAATGTTCTGTAATGTTCTGCTTGATCATTTTACCTGCCTTTTGCACAGCTGAATCTATCAGTTTACTTCATACAACAATGGCAAATTGCACAGTTTCACATGTTTTGGAGGACTAATTTGAGGCACCACTAGGTGAACTCTGTATAGACTGCAAGAGATGCTGGATTCTGTATTTCATTATCGGCTGACCATGTCTCGTCTTCTTGAACATGTCCTTCCTTTCCGCTTTCCTCTGAGCTTCGGCTTTCTCTTTATGTTCCTTCTTTGCTTGAATAGCTGCCTCCCTCTCTATCCTTGCCTTTTCTTTCTCCTCCCACTGCTTCTCGTACACTTCTTTAAAACTGTGAGAACTATTCTTCTTCTTCTTCTTCGCATTCTTCGTTTTGGTTGTCCTACTACCATTACCGTCTTCGTTCCCATTCTGTAACAAACCTTGCATTATAGAGACCCAGTCTGTTCTAGAGTATGTATCGAGTACTACGTCTAGTTGCATGCAAGGATACAAATCTAGAATTTGGATTACAAGTTCCCAACAGAATCATTTAGTCTATCCTATCTTTCTCAGCTAAACATAAAGGATTTCATAGAACATGAATAACTTTAGAGAGAATCAATCAAGAAGCAATCTAAATTTTTTGAACCCAACTTCACAAACCGAAGCCTCTCAAACTGCTGATAACACAAAGGTATTGTCATCCTCTTTGGCTGCACCTTAAGATCAAGCACACGCTCAAGATTTTACCCACACTCTGAAAAGAGCTAAGGCCGAAACTCTTGGCGGTACCAAAGAAGACAATACCTTTGTTTAATATCAGCATAATGGTTTAACAGAACTCCATTTATAACAGCAGCTTAGAACAGATTCCACATTTTAACAGATTAGGCCTCAACCCATTCTAGAGCTACTAACTTCCTCATATAATATAAACAGAAATATGAAAAAGAAACGTAATCACAGTTTCAAATTAAAAGAAAACAAACCTTTAGGGTTGCTGGGGCTGAAGGAAGATCGTTTCCTCCTTGATTTTGTAGCTTTAATGACTTCTTATACTTGTTAACATGCTTAGCATTTTTATAGAATTCCCTTTTCTTCTCTGAGAAAACACACAAAAAAAATTGCAATTAAACAAGGAGATAAAATCAACAACAATAAAGGGGGAAACCTCAACAAAAACAAAAGGATTGGGAATTTATACTTATTAAGGCGGGATTGTAGTTGTTGGTGGTGGATTTGGCATTCGCAAACGCTTGGAGGGAGAGACCGCTTCCAGTTCCGCCCAGTCGATTCATGTTCTTTTTCTTCTTCATAGCCATCGGTTTTGGTCCGCCCGTCATACTCCGGTCGCCATTTCTATTTTCGTCCAGATTCCGATTCCGATTCGTCATTGTTAATGTATAAGTGACTGTCGAATGCAAACCCTAATTCCTTTTGAAGCGTTTAGGGCACAAAAATCTTCAGAGCAGAATGATGCACGCAAATGGTCTGCAATCTTATCTTAAGGTCGAAGCCTATATAGTTTATGGGCCGTTGTTCTTCAAGGCCCAAATAAGTATTTCCCCTTCTTGTTATTCTCTTTCGGGTAAACATCACCGTTAGTCACTAAACTATTTTTTCTTTAATATTTTAGTCACTAAATTATTATTTTGTGTAAAATCATTGTTAATTTCATGTTTTTTTATATATTTAATAATATTAATTAGATAGGATCGATTTAAATGGTGTAAAATTCGTCTAATTTTATATTAATTTTATATTATTAGATGATGATAATAAATAGTTAATATTATTTTTTTTATCTTTTTACAAATAATAATCTTAACACTTTCTATTGTTTATCTCACCTGTCCATTTTATTAAAACTAATTTTTTTCATTTAGGTTATTGGTCAAGTTATTTTAAGTTTTGTTCGATAAATAAAAAGATTAAAGGTTGAAAAAATAAATGCTAAGCTTTTAGTATTGATTTAATACCAGAAAATCGTTTGGTACATAAATAAAAGTAAATATTAAATATTAAAATAAACTATTGTAATAATCATTAATATTTAATTATGTATTTTTTGTTATTAATTTTAAAAATTAAACTTCTGATCATTCAAACTTTAATTTTTGTTACTCTAATGACTTGAACATTAATAAAAATGTTTATTTTTAATTTTATTGCTGAATTTTTAAAATTTTATTTTTTTCATCAAAAATAAATTTAACCCTTTTCCTGTCATCAACCTTTAAATCCGATCACCCACTGTCCTTCTAACGAGTAAAATTTTTTTGCCCCTAATCATACTTCCTTCCGTACCCTGTTAAAGTGACCAACTTTATTAAATAAAATTTTCTTTAAGGTAAAATTAAAATTAAACATTTTTTTATTATATGTACGTTTTTAGGGTAGCCAAAAATAATATTAAAGTGACTAGAAGTTTATTCAACGAAAACAGAAATAACCAAAACGTTCGATTTTTGAAATTAATGACAAAAATACATTGACCAAATACTATGCTATTTAATAAAAAAATCTTAATTTTTGAAAATGGTCCAGTTTACTGTATTCGGAGACTAAACGTAAGTGACCATTACGTTACTTTATCCTAAATACTATTATGTTATTTAATAAAATAAATCTTGATTTTGGGAAAATTTAATTTAAAATTTTTATCTTATAAATATAATATTTTATGTTTTTTGAATAATTTAATCAGAGACATAAAAACTACTAATAATTAATTAGTTAATGTTTTATTAAAATTTTTAAATAAAATCAAAAATTTAAATCTTAATATTATAAATAAAATAACTAGATTAAAAGAGTCGCACCGGTCGAAGTAGGCTGCATTAGTTGCTCTGAACCCAGCTATATAGGCAGCCAGTCACTGTTTTACGTAATGATACTCGACTTTGGGCACCAGCTTTGCCTTTGCTGCCTGGGTTTACGTACACATCTTCAATGCATAACTTCACTATTTCACTCACCTCCTTTAATACCTCCACCCAGTTGCCTTCAATGCATCACCCAACTTCTTCAACCTCCACTCTATTAACTATCCCCTTCTTTTAACAGCTCCATAATTCTCTATTTTCTAAACCCTTTTCAACAAGTTCTCTCTCTTTGTTTTGAGACCAACATGGGTGGAGTTGGGAGCAACTTGAAGGTGGTAGAGAGCTCGAGGAGGATCAGATACTGCGACGGGTTATTAAGGGTTATGGGGTTACTCCTGACGTTGGTGGCAGCAATTTTAACGGGCATGGACAAGGAGACACAGACTGTTCCTATAAGCATCACAAAAACCTTGCCTACTG
This sequence comes from Abelmoschus esculentus, assembly GCA_035048815.1. NCBI lineage: Eukaryota > Viridiplantae > Streptophyta > Magnoliopsida > Malvales > Malvaceae > Abelmoschus > Abelmoschus esculentus. The sequence goes on from JAUCBN010000024.1 coordinate 11,621,025, forward strand.
TGCACGTCCTTGTCACTGCTAAGTGGCACTACATGTCTGCCTTTGTGTGAGTTCTCGTACTTCCATTCCTGATTGTCAATTCATAATTCTCAGTCAAGATCTTACATGTTCTAGTATCTTTTTGTTAGGTACTTCCTGATATCGAATGCGATAGCCTTTTCATACTCGGCAGCATCTCTGGTAGCATCGATGGCAGTTCGGACATCGAAAGACAAGACAGGTATAGTTCTTGTGGTTCTAGACATGAGCATGATGGGTCTGCTCTTGTCTGCTAATGGTGCAGCTATTGCTGTTGGGGTGTTAGGCCAATATGGCAACTCGCATCTGCAGTGGAAGAGGGTGTGCAATCTGTTCGGTGGATTCTGTCACCAAATGACTGCTGCTATCATCTTGTCTTTGGTTGGGTCATTGAGTTTCTTTTGGCTGGTAGCATTGGCGATTCTCAACTTTCACAAGAAATCAAGGTAGGTGGGAATCAAGGAGATCGATGGGGAGCCGTTGGTGGTATTAATGTTTAGTACTATATATGTTTGTAGCTTTAGCTTTAGCTTTTGATGGTGTGAAATTTGGAGGTTGGTGTAGTTCAAGAATTCCACTCTAGAAAGATTCAAATTTCATATTGCATGTGCTATTTGTGTTTTTCCTTTTAATTTCTGCACAATATTTTTTTTATAAAGCTAAAGCCTATATATACACACTATTTGCTAAATTAAAGAAATTTAGTGTTAAGTAAACAAAATTTGATTCGATTTAGTTTAAATCATAATTTTATAAATTTGACTCAACTCGATTATTTTTAAAATATAAGTTATAAAATGAAAATTCAAATAACTTAAAATATTTAGTAAGATAAATTATATAAATCATCACTAAATTTTACTCTTAAGCCTAATTTTGGTCAGTAAAGTTGTAAAATATTCAATTTATTTACTGAATTTTAGATATTAATATTTTTTGTCACTCCTAAACCCTAAACTTTAAGCGATTATAGATGATGCTCATTTCGTTTTGAATTTCACTATTCACTGTCTCCCCCAATTTGAATTCAACCTCCATTAATTTACCAAAAAACACTCTGAAGTTTATAAATAAAAAAAAAAACTTTTGGTTTCTCTCTTTAATCTATCGCTTCTCTCGTGTCAATGAGGTTTTTCATTGTTCAAATCTTGAAAAAGTTTCTTTGTCAATAAAAGAAAAAATTATTAGGTGAACCCTGTTCACCACATCATCCGCGGTCCTAATTAATCAGGACAGTTGATCTTAATTTTTTTCCATCTGAATCATCACCTCTTTCCTACATGGACTTAATGGGTGAGTAGTTATTAGGTGGTTATTTAAAGATCAACGGTCCTGATTGCTTGGACTATGGATGACGTGGTGAACAAGATTCACCTAATAATCACTCCAAATAAAAGATGTCATCAAAAAGTTAACGGATGAATAACAAAATCATTTAATGTCTAAACTTTAACAAGTAAATTGTACATTTTAAAACTTTAGTACAAAAATAAGTTTAATAATAAAATTCAATGATGATTTACGTAATTTAACGTATTTACTAATTAGTGAATTATTTTTTAAGTTCGAATCGAATCTTATAATTTTGCCTGAAATATGAACATCACATATAAAAAAATATGAAAAATATATGTATATCATATATGATTATTAAAAGGTGTTTAAATTGGAACAAATTACTACTGTAATACTACAAATACCTACAATTAATTTTGATCAGAAACTTGTAAACTCAACCAACTTAAAAAAGTTTAACCCGACTCAATCGAATATTCACCCCAACCCAAAGTACTTTAGTTTCATTGATGTCATTTTCCTTTTTTTTTTTTTCTTATTTAAGTTAATACTTAATAATACATCTTAAAGATGTAATCATATATACTACGGAAGAAAGAGTAAAGCAATACCTCATCTTTTTCTCTGGCTAATTTACCTTTGAAAGTGCTGATATGGTTCCTGCAGCAACTAGATATGTAGTTGTTGGTCTTCAAAGACAATCTATCATTCGCGTGTATAATCCTAGTAGAATCTAGATGTTTACAAGTGAACTACATATGATGAAGCATACAATATGGACATATTAGTTATATCATTCATGTGCAAACGTAGCTTACACAAAACTTGATTTTCAGGAGGATGGTTACAGAAGGAACAGTGGTTACCTGAGTAGTGCTATAGTGAAAGGCAGCCGATACCCAAAGCAGATCAGACAGATACAAACTAGAGGTATGGTTCTGAAAAGCTCGAACCTTTTCCACCAGCAAGTTGAAAACAAAGGAGGATGTTTATGGATTAAAGAATAATACATCCGCATGGTTTCAGCTTCTGCATCTCCTCTTTGCTCTTTACTGCAGTTCACCAAATGACAAGGATACTTAAACCGGGAGAGAACGAGGGTGACAAAGCTGTAAGCGGATTCACCAATTTTTTTTATTAATATTTGTTAGTTTTTGTTATTTCTTTTTCCTGATACAGATTAAGCCGGAAACCGGTGGGGGATTTATAGAAAGATTTATATGAACTCAACAAGGATCTATATAAAATCTTGTGCATGATGAAAATAAAGTAATGTTGTGCTTCCGAGAAAGAGAACATGACGGACCTGTCTTGCGTTTTGATTTAGCAGGCTGTACTAGCACGTGAATGGTGATAACATCAACAGGGAGGTCACCAATTTTTATTGTGCAATCAGCCAGGGTTTTTCTGTTTTCCAGAACTTTGCCAGCATGTATGAGTTTCAAGTCGTTTATCGAGTCTGGTATGATAGTCTTGCCTGAAAATACATGAGGATTGAGGAGAGGAAGATCATCCAAGATATTTGAAGTTAAATTAACTTGACCCATACATATATTTCGTAGAAGCCTTTTTCCCCAAGCTCAAGGGTGACATTTTTCATATATAAATAAACTCTGGCTAGACAAATATACATGCACAAGTCAATCCAAAAAAGAAATGTTTTCATATGTATCAACCATGTCCCATGCGCAGGCAATGCTGAATCTAGAGGTGTTTATGGTTAACTGCTATAGTATTTTGGTTAATCATAATGAGATGAACATATTATCTTCAGACATTATCATCTAATTGCACTAAGAATAAAACCTACGGGTTAACCATTGTAGTATGTTAGTACTTAACTATGAACACCCTAGTGAAATCAACACATGGTTCTCAAACCAAAAAGACAAACAACATTAAGACACAATGAAACAGATGAGCATTGAGCACCTAAGATCTTTAATCCAGTTACAGAATTCAGGTAGGAAAAAACAAATATAGAGATAGAATATAACCTTGGGGCCACTCAGCAACAATCTTTTGCTTAAGAGTTGAAACAGTCATAGACGATTTGTAGGTAACGTGTGCTATATCTTTCCCATCATACAAGCGGAATCTAATCTCAATAAGCCCCTCGCCCTGGGCCGTAATACAAGTTTTTGATCTCCGTTCCCTAGATACAAGTAAAGAGATAGTTTAGTTAGAAATAATAGACTAAGTTACAAAAATTTTGAACAGGAACATTTAGAATTATACATTTTCAAAACCAGCATACAGAACATGAAGAACTAAAGTTCGGTGGCCGACCGTTTAACCGAATTAATTCGGTTTGGTCGGTTATTTCGGTTTACCCGACCGTTTGAACACCCCTAAACTTCGGGTTTCATTCTCTGAAGATTGATTCACACTCGCAGAGAATTATATTGATAAACTAACCTCATTTACTCCTCTGAGAAATTTGTCTAGTATTAATGCATGTAAATCAAGCTCCAGAACCTCGCCAGCAGAGTGAGAACTCCATATGATCTGATAACTGGTAAGGTTCCTCGCCAATATATCTAGCTCTCAACCAATATTCCTTTAACAAAATGCAGAACTCAACATCAAGAACCAGACGAATAATAACAATAATCTCTTAATATTCTATAGTAATAAAATGTAATTAAGAATCACGCAAAAGAATCTGAAAACAAGTGTAATTAAACAAAACCTAATCGAGATTAATTTAGGTAAGATTTCCTATTTTCCGTCCATCTTTTTCTTTTGTTTCTATGAATCGATATGATGAATATCACAAGAATCGTCGTTTCTTTCGCATAATATTTTCCGTCCATTTTTTTCTCATTAGCCATACGAAGCATGGAAGAATTGGGGAAATCATCGAAACTGATTAAGAAAAATATAAGAAAATGAAAGTAAGAAACGAGAGAGGGAATCGAGAAGTACCTGATCACGTAGCCATTGATCGGAAGATTAGCGAGGGAAAATTGAATACAGGAAAAGCCCTGTCGTTGCACGAGAGAAGAAAGAAAATGAACTTTTCAAACTTTTCGTTTCATTGTTTGGTAGCTAAGAACAATTTTCCTTTTTTGGTTAAATATTTAATAAATATTTGTATTTATTAATTTAAGGATAAAAAAATTAAGGACATAGACCCATGTTTTTTTAGTTCAGTACTTATTTAATAAATATTTATATTTTTAAATTTAAATATTTATTTTTTACTATGACCAAAATACTATTAAACTAAAATTTATCGAATATTAAAAAACTTTAATATTGACATAATCATCGTACTTTAGATATCTACATTCATGTATGCAAGGATGGAGTTGTGTGTGAATGGGGAGGGGAAATCCTTCACCCCGAATTTTTTTTTTTACTTTTGTTTTTTTATTTAAATTTTTTTAAAATTATATTTTATGAATTTGTCCCCTGCTTTTAAATATTTATGTTTTTCCCTCAATTTCAAATCCTTACTCCATCCCTGCATGTATGTCTATTGTTAGTTCGCATGTTATCATCTGATCAATAGTTTTTATATTTGTTGTTCGATTAAGATCTAATTAGACGATTTTATAACTTTGAAAGAACAAAAAAAAATAATTAAGCTTGATACACAATACACATCTATATTTATATGATAATAAATTTTCTAATATTTTTATTAATATAAGATACGATTAATATATATATAATTTAAAGAAAAATTAAAATATTTAAAAAAATTTAGAACTAACTTAAAATAAGAATTATATTTGAAGATGAAATAAAGTGGAGTAGAAAAAATTATTTCCTTATTATATCCTTCATAAATATAAACAATAAAAATTATTTTTTTATGTTATATTTTAAAGTTTGAATCTTCACCTTTTGTCTTTTATGAAAATAAGGAGTTGGTATTATTTTACACGAACTTATAAATTTCCAATATTAATATATCATGTCATAGGTCAATACTTTTAGACGTGAAAATCATTCATCTTTTTTTATGCCTTCTTTTCTGCTTTTATTTTAAATTAAAGGTTTAAGATTTAAGGTTTAAGGTTATGGTTAGGATTTAGGAAATTAAGGCTAGGGTGTATTTTTTAGGGTTTAGAGTTTAAAATATAGAAAATAAGGGTTAAGGTTAAAAATTGAATTTTCTAAATTTTTTTCAAAAGAGACATGAAAGAAGGTATGAGAAAGAGGCATATGATTTTTACCATATTTTTAGTACTTGAAATTTCGACTATCTAAAATTATAGATACTCAATTATAAACACCTTCATTTATAATGTTAAGTTCGGGTACAAATCTTCTACCTCTTTCCCATGCCCCCGTCTATGCTTCCGTTTTAAACTAGATGATTTAGGATGTAGGGTTTGTGGTTAGGGTATAGTGAATTAGAGATATTATATTTTTTAGGATATAAGATTTATGATATAAAAAATTAGTATTAGGATTTTAAATTAAATTTTAAAATTTTTTAATAAAAAACATGGAAGGAGGCATAATAAAAAGACAAAAGATTTTTACTCGTTATTTTTACTTGTCTTTGAGTAAATATATACCTAGAAGTTAGCTCATCTCCCATCTCTATAAATTCCCATGTTTTCCACCTCCACTGATTCTGCTTTTTTCCCTCTTTCATATGCTTGTCTCCATAAACAATGTTGGAAGAACATTTATAGCAGGCAAATAGTCACTTCACAAGACTACTGGTCCATTGATCATTTCGAGAAAACCCTCGGAAAGCTTAAGGACCGTCGGATCGATTTCGGAGTGCAGTGTATCCAATGGTGGTGGGAGGAGGTTGGACTAATGAGAGGGTGAAGTGAGGAAAGAGAGACAAAGGTTGGAAGCTTGAGGTTGCTCCAAATTTAAGCTCCCATGGCAGAGTATTTATAGGACAACATTGAGTAGACTCCTTATTTTGAACAAAAGAATATATAAAAAAATGTGTTTTACATGGATGCTAAAACCGTAACAATGGTCGCCATATGACAGTATATACAATGTTTGTGATATCAGTAACTATTATGTCCACAACAATGATTATAATAGATTCTGTTATATTCGTAATCACAATAGACATAACATAACCGAAAACGTGATTGTAACTACAATTCAAATATCATTGATTTTAAAATGAAAATCGAATACCAAAATACGAGAAATTTGAGTTTAATTTAGTACCATCGTGTTTACAACTTACTGATTATTTCAATTAAGATGCAACAAAAGTAGATATTTGTGAGTCTATCTCGTCCATTTAAACCAGACTCTTGCCATCGTCCCCTTTTTGAATCCCTTGTGCAGAAAGATTAGGGAGGATAGCTCGAATGGGATGGCCTTTCGGTGCTTCGTTCTTTCTAGTCTGCGCCCACCAACTAGTATGATTCTTTCCGCATGTGAGCTCACGTGTATTTAGTCTCACTTTCACTTCATGCACGATGTATATAGCTCCATCACGTGTGCGAGTGAGCCTAGGGCACACGTACGTGTGCAACGACAACGACTCTTCCTCATTGATGTGGGACAGGATTCTCCGTTTTTATTATTAGGATAGTTTTAGACAAAGTGTGATTGTATATGATAAAAAAAAAACTTAAAATTTTTTAGCTTTTAAAAATCTAATTCTCTCTCAAATCTCTTAGTCGTCGTTCTCCTTTTTCAAATTTTATCTTTTTTAATTTTTCGTTTTGATCGTTTTTTTTATCGGTGGTCGACAATCAATTTTAGTGTTGGTTGTCGACTACTGGATCTATTTTTTTCTTGTTTTATTTCAATTAAAATACTGAAATTCTAAATAATATTATTTATTAATTAATTTAATTAAAATATTAATTGAATTATTTTATATATAATAAATTAAAATACTAAAATTCTAAATAATAAATATAAATAAATTATAGATTAGGGTTTAGAGTTTAATATTCATTAAAAATATAGGGTTTTTGGTTTGATGTTTAGAGTTTATGGTTTATTAAAAGGATTTAAGATTTATAATTTATGGTTTATAATTTAGGGTTTGGGTTTGATATTTAGGGTTTTTGTTTTATGGATTTTAATATTTTAGTTTAATATATATAAAATAATTCAATTAATATTTTAATAAAATAAAAAATAAATATACGTTTATACGTAAGTTGGAAAGTAAAAAATATAAACAATAATTATGGATAAATATTAATATTGATGTCAAGTATCACTAAAAGCCATTTGACTTTGTGGTTTACATGCTCATTGTTTTCCATTATATTATTTTATTATAATAAAATTATGATTAAATTATAAAAATTTATAAATAACAGAGACTAAATGTGTAATTATTTCATTTTATATTTAACTGTCACGTCATCAGTCTGTTACAACTTTAACGGCAGATGAAGCTATAACGGACTAATGACTATTTTAATACCAAATCAATAGTTTATCGGTGTATTTGATTCTTTTTAAAGCATTGTGATCAGATCTATATTAAACCCATAGTATGGTGACTATCTGTGTAGTTTACCCTAATATTTATATATGAATTCGAGTAATATAATATACCTACACCTTATATTTTTGATAAAAACATATACACATCGTGTTAGTTATTTTATTTATATTTGCGGAACCTGCCAACAAAGAAATGACATATAGACAGTTGGTCGAGTGAGTAGTCAATGAAGAGTTAAGAAAAGCTATTAAATTAGCTTGACTTATCATGTTATTCATGATTATATCTAAGAATAATTAGTTATTTTACTTTTTAGAATGGATTTTTTTTACGATGCGAATATTTACCTCTTTTTTACATGTTATTAAATAGATAAATCTCATTTGATGAATCATGCATAGATGACATAGTGAGTTGGGATCAGGGCGGTTCAAAGATTTTGAAATTTTGTGCAATTTAACTAAATGTGTCATTTAGAAGCAATTTTTCATAACTCCCACTAGTTCTAAAAATATGACACTTAGAAGTAATAATCTTTTTTAGGGCCCGTATACGGTCGCTCGTGTTGTTTCTGTCTAGAACCTCACTGATTCTACAGAAACAATAGTAATAAGAATAATCAATAAGATTCTATAATCTATTGGGTCAATCCAAAACTTCACTGGTTCTACAGAAACAATAATAATAGGAATAATAAATAAGATTTTATAATCAATTGTCACATTTAGAAAATAATTATACAGTTTTAACAATTATAACTTGTCTTTTTTAAGAATACTTTTAAAATTTTTATAATGAATTTTGAGATTAACATCATCTAATAAACATAATTTATTAAAATTTTAAGTCCTTTTTAGAAGAATCTGTACACACGCTTCTATTATGATTGTCCAAAACCTCACTGGTTCAACAAAGAAGTAACACGTTTGATGTATCTCTAAAATTTAATCCACACCTTCAGCTGAAAAGGCATTGAAATATTCTGTAACATCCTCAAGAATGTCATCAGCACTATGCAGGTATAGTCCAATTCATGACAGAGGAGATAGGTTTTTGAAATGAATCAAAATGATTCTTCATTACCAAGAACAACAGTCAAAACGCATTTCTGCTTCGTGGAAACTTTATTAGATTCTATGCTTTGGTGGGGATCAATACTACGTTTTATTTAAGGCCATATACAGTCATGTCTGTCTCCGAAATCAGATAGAAATGAATCCTACAAAGTCAAATTAACAGAGTTGTTTCGGATATTTTGGAAGTCATGAGCGAAAATTAAAAATATATTTTTATAGAAAAAAATACAAATCATTAATATTATATCATGAACTGACGGTAAAAACTTTTTTGATTTTACATACACCTTAATTTTAGTGGTTAGAGATCTAGTTTATGGTTTATAGTTTATAGTTTAAAGTTTAGTTTATGAACTTAGAACTGAATGGTCGTGATTTGAATTTAGAGTTTATAGGTTAAAACCTAAATCCCTAATATATTACCTTAAAACCTAACATCTAAACTTTGAATTTTAATAATCCCTATATTCTAAACCTTAAATCATAAACTAGACATCTAACCTTAATATTAAGGCATTTATGAAAACTAAAAATTTCACCGACATTGCATATGATATTTCCTCTTGAGTTAATATTTCATTAATAAAATTAGATCTCTAACCATCATTTTTATTATTTTGTTAAAAAATATCTTAAATACTACTAAAATCTTAAAATACAATCGTTATCTTAAGGAATATCTTAAATATCACTAAAGAATAGGTCTTTTAACAACGTTTGAGAATACAAATGTCACTAAACAATAATTATTTGTAGTGTTTGAAATCACAAATGTCGCTATAAATTTTAAACTTTTACGACATTTTTTACTCAAAAACGCCACAAACTATTGTAACATAGATTTTAACAGTGTTTTTTTGCGTGCGCCGCGAATATTTCTGGCGACGTTTAAAAATGTCACCATAGAATTTTAAAAAACGTCACTAAAGATATATTTTGTCGTAATACTTACAAGAATTTCACTTAAAACATTTTTAATATTATAGAGGTAAAACATGAGGTCCTGAGCAGGAGCACATGTCGCTCCCTTATAAGACAACACTTATGTCTGTTTTCTTGTATATTTTCTTACCACATCCTTCCATGGAAATTGAATAAGCATGCAGCAGTGAATATTGAAATGAAATATCAACATTTTCTCACGAAGTTCATGTTATTTCAGACAGTATATTGAAGGAAATCAAGACCAAAAAAAAAAAAAACTTCACACTGGTACTATAATTTTAATTGCCAGTGGAAATAGGCAATAAATTTGTTTGCATTTTATTTTTATTTTTCCATGTCTCTTGCTAAAACCAGATGGCCTTTGCATCTTTCAGCATTTGTTTCAATGATCCATCTACATGAAGGGATATGACATCTTTGGCTGAACCTACAAATCTTCCACCAATGAACACCGCAGGAACCGAGGGATCACACCCCATCCCTCGTAAAGCTCGTTCCATGTCTCGACCACTAGGATCGTGGTCGAGCTCATGGATCGCCGGACTAGCACCGAGCTCGTAAAACAGTGTCTTGATGCTGTAACACATGTAACATGAACTCTTTGTGAATATCACAGCTGCCTTCTTCGATGCCAAATCTCTTACCTTGTCCATTAATGCAGATATTAAGTTGCAGACGAAGCTGAATAACTAAGAAAGATGAAGGAAAGAGGCAGATAAGCTATCTGTGGTGGAGTTTGAGATTGAATCATCTCGTATTTATAAGGAGTGGGGAGAGAAAGTTGGATTGTCCGTACGTCTAATAAACCGAATCTCTTGAGTTTGAGATGTCGGTTTTTCCTGTACTAGTGAGGGAAAGGTTCTTACCCCACCATTAAAAGTAGTGTTCTTGGTTTCATGGAGTATGGCAGTTTAAGTTGATTTGGTTTAGGGTGATGAAATTAGTTGCTGAAGCTGTCTTGTGTATGTTTTGTCCTGATTTTGAGTTTCATGGTACTGATTTTTTGGTAGATTATTGTCGTGAAATTGGTTGGATGATGTGGGATGGATAAGAGTTTATCCAATTCGTTGAAACTTTCATGCATTGGTCATCTTTTGATACTGATTTTTGTAAGGGTAAAATACATTGTTCCAAACTCAATTATTTTTTCTATTATTTTGGTGACTCAGAAATATTTTATTTTATAAAAATAATTTTAAAATATATTATAAAATCATATTTCATTATTATTATATTTAAAAATATATAAAAAAATCATCATCGATGTGAGTCTTAAAATCGATAATTGTTTGATCTCAAATTACACTGATATACATGTTTTGATATGTTTAATCTGAAATTTGTATTTTTTTTCACTGAAAAATATCCCAAAACTCGTAATCTTGTTTGAAATTTTTTGGATTTTTCACTTTTGATCTATTTTTCTTGAACTTTGGAGTACTTTTCGATAAAATAGAGATCAGATTCGAACTCAAAATCGAGACAAAACAACGATAAAGTCTAAGACTGAACGACCACCATTTACAACCGTCGATGTTGGCGTCCAATGACGGTGAACAATTATATTTAATTTTATGTTCTATATTTTAAATTATTTTTATATTAAATAATAATAAATACCAAAATATCAAGAAAGATAAGAAATAATAATCAAAAGTGACCAAAACAGGAGTAATCAAAATTTTCATTTCAAATATTAAAAATTTTAAAAATTAAAATTACAAAAATCCTGATTAAAAACAACAGGATTTAAAGATAACAATGAATTTGACAAAAGCAAAATATCATGAATAAAATAACGAGTGTCTATTGTCACGAGGACATTCCCTCTTTAGGAGTTGATATTCTCTCTATTCAATTTTACGAGTCATTCGTCACGTGATGTTTATTTTATTTATCCAACCTTTTATTATAAAATTATTTATTCTATGATAGATTATGATCGTTACGCTTTATTTTAAATATTTATATTTTATTTTTAATTTAAAATTTTAATTTTGTTTCTGAATATATACGGATATTTTTAAAAATAAATGGATTATTTTTAAGTTGTGAGGGAATATTTTGAGTCTTATCCAATATCCATGCCCAAGAAGTTGGAGTGCTGACTAGGATTGTCTTTGCCAAGATCTGAAAGGTCAAATACCTTGGCAACACTTGGGACTGAAGGGAGTTGGACCCTCAGAATCTACAGTTTGGGGGGAAACAGTCTGGGTAGGGCTGACTGCATCTTCTCCCACCATTTCTTCTACGTCGGCTCTTCAACTTTTACCAGGCAAGAATCATTGTGTTATAGTCTCTGCATGTGACTCGGTCTCCTCGCCCACTTCAGGTTCAGATTCTGGCACTACACATCCATTTTCTTCGATTTTTATTATTATTATCAACTAAGGTGTTTAACGAATTGAACGGCTCGTGAACTGCTAGAATTTAATTCGGTCAAAACTTGATAAACATTCGATTCGATATTTTAATAAGTTAAATCAAGTAAAGTCTAACTCGACTCGATAAATTCGTAAACAATTCGTTAGTTTTTTAAAATATTTTTTAATAATTATTTTAAAATAATTTTATTTAAAAAATAAATCTAAATAATAATTATTAATGTGTGAATTGTTACTTTAATTTTAATATGCTAGTTTGGTATATTTATGAATTGTTACTTTTGAATTTAGACTTTAAAAAAAATTATATACTCTTGATATTTTTGGTTAAATTTATTAATTTAGGTTAATATTAAACCTCATATGATAATATTAAATTTTACTTATAGTTAAAAATAAGATAAGAATTTTATTGAGTTTAACGAGTAATAAGTCGAGCTTAACGAGCAACGAGTCGAGTTGAGCAATAAAATATTTTAACGAGCACAATTTTAACGAGCTTAACGAGCAACGAGTCGAGTTGAACAACAAAATTTTTTAACAATTACTAGTCGAACAATACCTAACTCGCGATCGACTCGCTCGATAAGCACTCTATTATCAACCATCTATTTGCTCTCATTTAACGATATAAAAATATATAAAATTTAAAAATTGTAGGTAACGAAAGAGTTGGTTTAATTAGTAGGTTGAGAATTAAAGTTCTAAGTTCGAGTTTTATTTTATATGGATTTTACGATATCTTTATTTTAAAACTAATTATGTGTTGTAATGTTTGATTTGGATTATAGTTATGAGATATATTATCTGTGATTTATTAATAAATCAAATTTGTGTCATCTAAAGATATATCAAATGCTACAACATTTTTAATCAATCAAATATTAATAAATACAAAAATATAGTGACGGATGGACTTGTCACTCCTTACCCTGAGATTTTTTTTTATGTTTATTTTTTTATACTTTTTAAATTTAGTTTATTTTAAAAAAAAATACTTTTAAATATTCATATTGTATTCTTTAGACCCAAATTTTAATTTCGTACTTATAAAAATAATCTACGAAAGAACTTCGACACAAGTTATAGAGATTAGACCAACACTATAAAATCTTTGTTCTTTGGATTGGGTCTAACTATGCTATATTAGTTTTGGGTTTTAAATAAAAAATTTGGATATTAAAATTAAAGGGTTTAAATTTTCTTGCGTCTCGGGCTTAAAAATCTATATTTAATGCTTGATAATGTCGGTTAATTCGATTAATTAATCGATTGTCTTAAAAAAAACAAACTCGTTACTTATGGGATGTCTATTGATAGAACTTGCGATTACGTTTGTGTGAGATAGAAACAAGGGATCGATTGTTTTTCCCGGCGTGTGAGGTTTAAGAAGGGTGTGGGATTGCATTCTGCATGTATATTAGGGAGGTATATGGAATGACTCGATCACGATTTTAATAATATTCGATTCGATTCAAAAATTATTTAATTTTTATTTGGTTTGACTCGGTATTAAATAAGTTTGATAAATTTTTATTCAATTTGTGCTCGTTAAAAAAAATTATTACTCATTAAACTCACTAAAAAATTTTATTTTGTTTTGCTGACTTGACTCATTAATTGTTAAGTTAACCTATTTGATATAAACATAATTTAACAAAAAAATCTAAACTCTAGAAAAAACAATCTATAAATATACTAAACTAATATATTATATAATAAAAATTACCGAACAATTTACGAGCGTATGGACTAAAATTTCTGTGCCTTACAAGATTCAAATTTATAAAATTTTAAATCGAATCAATTTAAATCAAACTCAACTATTTATAATTTACTCAATTTACTTAGCACCTCTAATCTTATAGAATAGTTCCATTGTCCGAGATGGAATCTTGGTGAATAGAGTATCTTGCGCCTTAAAACACATTTTTTTTTTATTATTTTTAAAAAATTAATTAATGATAATTTTATATTTTATTTTAAATATGTATATTTTATCCTCTCACCTCTTTTTTTTTGAATAGAGATCTACTAATTTTATTAAAACAAGAATAGATCCGAAATTACAATGAGAGTTTACATCATAGTAAACAAAACACTTAAATCCAGATATATATATCTAGTAAATAAAACTAGAGACGTAAGATCATAATAGGACCAGATAAGGAAAAGATAATAACCTAATCCAAAGACTCGAAATAAAGTAGGATACAAACATCACCCAAATCGACAATGATAGGTAAAACCATCAACAAACAACATAAAAATACATATTACAATGAAGGTACGTTGATAACCAAAACATTACCACTACTCAATCCCGATAAAAAAAATAGATGTAATCACATATCCAAAACAAGATCGAGAATCCGATATAAAAAGATCAACGTCATAATAAAAAAATACTATCTTAATCAATCGTGACGTAAAGAGTTCATAACAAATAAATGTAATCACATATCTTCTCACCTCTTATTTATGTAAATGTCGTTGGCAGATTGATTATTTATAGTTCATTATGCTTTGATATATCCTAAGGTTTTGAAAGAGTCGAATATTATATTAGGTGGTGATGAAAAGAGTTTATATCCGAATACATTAAACTAAAAAATAAAAGATATTTGTACTTTTACAGTAAATTTCTCTAATTTATCAATTTATTTTGTATTGGATAATTATTTGATACATCATAGGTTAAAAAATTCTCAATATACTTTTAAATCTTATAAATTTAATCTTTAAATTTTAAATAAATTTTTTTATTATAAAACCTTAAAATTTAATTCTAAATAATAAAATTTTAATATAAACTCTAACTTTTAAAATTTAAAATAAATTTATAAAAAAATACCAACATTTTCCCATTTTTCATACGTCAAATCAAATGATACGTTCCGAATCCTACTCTTATCTTTTCACATATTGCAAAGGGCATGACTATCGAAGTTTAGCCCATCTATGAAGAAATTATATCATGAGTCAGTCTCATCACGTCATCTATGGATCGATCAATGATAATCATCCACCTTATTATTTTTTAATTTTTAAAGTGAAGATTCACTTGAAGAAAAAATATGACATGAAAAAATTGATAAAGTGGATAGTTATTATTAGTCGGTCCATGAACACATGGACTGACCCATGATATATTTTTTCCCATCTATGGGTGTAATAGAAAATATAGAATATGGGCTTTGGGGGGAACAGATGCTGTTATTTGTAGGCATATTTAGTACAAATGATCAAATCCACACTTTTCCAATTGTTAACCCAAATCATAGGGTTTATTACAATTTTTGAGTTTAGGGATGGTAATAGGTTAGGGTTTTAAAATTATAAGTATGATATATTTTTTATTTTAATTTAGAGATAAAGTTATAGGTTATAATTAAGGTTTAAAAATTATGAGTATGATATATTTTTTAGAGTGTAAGATTTAGGATTTAATAGGGATGGAACTACATTCATGTGAGGAGGGGCAATCGCTCCCCACACCTGAAAATTTTTTTTATTTTTGTCCTTCTATTTAAATTCTTTTAAAAATTGTTTTTTTATGAATTTGCCCCCTACTTCTAAACATTTATGTTTTTCCTTCCTCAACCCCAAATTTTAGCTCCGTCCCTGGGGTTTAGGATGTAAAAATTAGAGTTAGAGTTTAGAATTTATTTTTTAAGTATTTTTTAAGGTGGGACATAGAAGAATATATAATTAAAGGCAAAGAATTTTTGTTCATTGTTTATGGGCGGAAACCGTCTATCCTTTCATTATACTTTTTTTAATACTCTTACTTTAAAATAATGAATTTAGGATTTAAAATCTAAAGTTGAAGATTAAGGTTATGATTAAGGTTTAAAAATTAAGGATGATTTTCTGTTTGCAAGAATATGTCCAATTAATTAACATTATCACGTTGAGAATTAAAAGTAGATTATATTGTCACATGTTATGTATTAGTAATACTATTACATGTAATTTACTCAATCTAGGGAGATAATATTATATATAACTATACATGTCTTTATCAAATAATCATAAGGGTAACATAGGGAAATGATAATCTTAAGGATTTTTTGTAGTTTTATTCCTTTTCTATATCTAATATCTGTTCATGGATACTATAAATAGGCCTCCAAGGTGGTAAGCTTCCTCATTAAACCTTCATAGCACACATTTCAAACTTCAAACCATCTTTTCTTCTCAGCTACATCAGAAAATGGAAGTGGTTACAAGGATGGTTGCTGATAGGCCGGTGGTGATCTTCAGCCGAGCAACATGTTGCATGAGCCATACCATCAAGACTCTGATAAGCGGGTTCGGAGCAAATCCGACGGTTTTCGAGCTCGATGAACTCCAAGAAGGGCAACAAGTTGAAAGGGAACTGCAGCGGATGGGATGCAAGCCGAGTGTCCCGGTTGTTTTCATAGGGCAGCAACTCATCGGAGGTCCGAATCAAATCATGACCCTGCAAGTGAAGAACCAGCTTGTCCCATTGCTCATAAGAGCCGGAGCCATATGGATTTGACACTGCCATTGCAATTTGCCATGCATGCCTAAGTTTTTGCAGAGCATATCCTTGTACACCGTTTTGGGGGATGGCCAGGGTCATATGTAGTATTTCCCTTGTACTAAAACGTATAGGAGGAACTTGTAGCATAACTTGGACATGTAATATTATCCCTTGTCTAGGCTAAATAAAGGTATATCTGCTATTGTATGCTGCATTTACTAGCCTCAACCTTGGACTAGCCATTACAGTTTTCAAGGTGTTCGTGTTTAACTAATATATTACGACGGTTAATTGTTTTTAAAATAATCGTTTAAACCACGTACTAATATTTTAAGCTTACAAAAGATATAATTATATTTTTAAAATTAATGTTATTAACTATCGGTTAGTTTAACGAGTTAAGATAATAAAGCTATAAAATTAAGTGTCGACAATTGAATAAATAGATTGACATGATTATTCTCTACGGGTGGATACTCTTTAGAGTATATAGGGGGGTTTGCCCCCCTAAAAATAATAATAAAAATTGCACATTGACCCTTTAAAAATTTTAAAAGTTAATTCGGTCGCTTTAAAAAATTTACAAAAGTTCTTGATAAGTCTTGTTTTTATTTAATTTTAGTTAAGTCCCTGAATTTTTATGAAAATTTAAAATTATATTTTTTAATCACTTACAGTAGTATATGTTCTAGAATATACTCTCAACCATTAGACGTTGCCGTCCAATCATTGTATGGTATTATTGACAGTGGCGAATGCACGTTCAAAATTTTGAAAGTTTATATATTTGGCTTCGATTTTTGAAATTTTTATGAACTAGTCCTTAAATTTTTACGATTGTGCACACCCTGAAATTTTAAGATTTTTATGACTTATGCTTATCTTAAAATATATTTTGATTTGAGCTCACCCTCACATATATTTCTGGATCCGACACTGATTATTGATACTTGAACTCGTGACCTCCAGAAACAACAATCATTTATATAACTACTGAAACAAGATAGTTCGTGCAAAAAATTTTAAATTAAAACCTTCAAAATTGTGATGTTTCTATAAAAACAATAGAATTTTAAGGTGTTACTACCTCAACTTTTGATCCTTCCAAACAGTTTTACAGACCCAGTGGTGCAATATAGAATCGACACCCACTGCAAAGTTTTTGTTTTCGATTATCCTCCAATCACGAACTCCCCAAACCAAAAAAAAAAACTGATGCTGCGTTGTTAGGTTGACACCTATGGCCTATGGGACTTGATGAATTGGGACGAGAAACAGATGGAATAATATGGACTGATCAGATAAAAGATGAAGATTCACAGATATAGGTGGCATAAAAGTAATGGAGAGAATCTTGGGAGATGGGAAACAAAATTCCATTTTTTATATCATGGTTTGATAATATCGAAGACAAATTATTCTTAAAATATGTTGAACAAGGATATGAATTTATACGTGTCTTTTAATTTTAGAGTTTGCGGGTTTACATTAGAATTTACGATATAAGATTTAATATTTAGAGTTTAGGGTTAGAATTTAAAGTTTATGATTTATGGTGTTACTAGTTAGAGTTAAAGATTTAGGGTTTAGATTTTATTTACGAAAATAAAAATCAAGAGACGATGTAAACTCTAATGTAAACTCTTAGAATTTATTAAGTAAAATTTAATATTTAGAGTTTAGGGTTAGAATTTAGGGTTTAGGTTTTAAAGTTTAGATTTTATAGTTTAAATTTGAAAGAGTGATAAATGGGTTATTCGAATCGGGTTTGATTTGGGTTATTTCGGATCAAGTTTGATTTTGATTATTTCAGTTTTGATTCATTTGAGTCAGATATAGTCTGGTTCAATTTTAATTCAAGTTTGTAGTCTAGTTCAAGTTAAATATTTTTAGATCGATTAAATAAGATATCAATATGTTTATGTCGAATTTTCAGATTAATTTTTTATTATTATTTTTAATATTTTTTTTAAATTACCTTTGCTTCAGATGATTTTAAGTTCACTCAATTCTATTAAAACTCAGATCAATTTCGATTTGATTAAGATTTCATGTAAAATTGGATAAATAGATTGAGCGAAAACCGTCAACCCATTTTTTCATGCCTCCGTTTTAAACTAGAGGTTTAGGGATTATAGTTTAGGGTTTAAAGTTAGAGATTATGGTTAGAGTTTAGAGAATTAGAGGTATGATGTAATTTTTGGAGTATAGAATTTAGGATTAAACAAATAAGGATCGGAACTTAAAATTTAATTTTTTTTAAAAAATTATTGTATCATATTATTTTTCTATGTAATATTTAATTTCTTAATTTTTTACAAATAATTGAAATTAAAAAATATGTGACAGCTGTGGGATTTGAACCCACGCCCTTTCGGACCAGAGCCTAAATCTGGCGCCTTAGACCACTCGGCCAAACTGTCGGATGGTAACAGTTTTGGTTTATCCAAATCCTAGAAGTTCGACACTGATTGTGAGTCGCCTTTGTGGCATATAATTGTTTACAGGGAAATTTTATCATTTAATTAGAGCATTTATTTGCTTTTATTATTAAATTTTTAATTTTTATACCTTGTTTTTTAATAATACGATGGTATAATAAATATTTTTAATGTTAAAAGCATTTAAAATAACCTTATTTTGATTTAATTGTTTTACGTAGTAGCTTAAAACAATATCGTTTTAATAGTAAAAGTTAAAGAATTGTTTTTACGAGAGTTTAATCATCAAATTAACTTATATTTTATTAAAGACATGATGTTAAAAAAAATTATAATATTTTATTAAATAATCATCACTTAATGGATAAAAATCATTAAATAATTAATAATCAATATAAAATAATATTTAAAAAATATTGTTTTTATTTTAATGATAAATACCATTCAATTTACATATTAAATAAGTAACATATTATATATCATTTTTACTGCAGAGATAGTGGAATTAATATTTTAATATTTCAATTCGTGTTCAAATGGATAAAATGACCTTATTGATACGACAAAGAAACTTTAAGGGTTCAATTAAAATAATTTGGTGCTTTGTATATAAAATACAACGAATTATGAATTATTTAAGTTTGATTCGATAAAAATTTAGTTTATAACGAGTTAAGTTGAGATATCTGATATTCGATTTGAAAAACTCGTGAGTTACTCAAAAAAATTAATATGATATTTTTTAATTTTTTAAGTTGAGTGTTTTTAGTTGTTATATTGTGCTAATTTAATTTTTAATTTTACTTTCTATACTTTTTTATGTGTATTTTTCGACCAGAATTAAGAATTTTTAATGAGATACATGAAAATAAATTTTTAGTATGATTATATCCGTAATTAAATGATGCAATTTAATCAACAACAAAATAATAATAATAATAATAATAATATTGTAAATGATACAAAATAGATCATGAGTTATTTAAATTTAACTCGATCAAAGATCGATTAATGCTCAATTTTATTGGTCTCAACTCAAATTATTAACAAGTCGAGTAAAGTTCAAGACACTCAAACTCAAATCAAACTTAAACTCAACTCAAATTTTTAACGATCGAATTAAATTTAATAGTATTTGAACTTGACTAGACTCGTTTTCACCTTAAGCCCCTTTTAATTAGTATTTGTTTTCAATTAAATTAACTTTGTTGGCTAGGAGAAATTAAATCATAGGTTTGACTTTACCACATAGCTATGATCCTATTTAGGGGTACTTAACGAGTTGAGCAGCTCGTGAGTTGTTCGAACTCGACTCGGTCAAAACTCGATAAATACTCGACTCAAATTAGTTCGACTCAGACTCAAATTTGACTCAATACCTTAAAGAGTTGAATCGAGCAAAATCTAACTCGACTCGATAAGTTCGCGAGCAGCACGCCAATTTTTTAATAATTATTTTAAAATAATTTTATTAAAAAATTAAATTTAAATAATAATTATTAATGTGTGAATTGTTACTTTAATTTTAATATGTTAGTTTTGTGTATTTATGAAATATTACTTTTGATTTGAATTTAGACTTGAAAATTTTTTATACTCTTTTTTATATTTTTGGTTAAGTTTGTTAATTTAAGTTAATATTATACCACATATGTTATTATTAAATTTTATTTTTAGTTAAAAATAAGGTAAGTTTTTTAATGAGCTTAACGAGCAATGAGTCGAGTTGAGCAACAAAATATTTTAATGAGCACGAGTCGAGCAAAGCCCAACTCGCGATCGACTCGCTTGATAAGCAACCTTAATCCCATCCAATTACAACCATCCACTTCACTACTATCTTCCAAGCCATTTTTTATAACCAATGAATCTTCACTCATTTTTTTTATGTCATTTAAAAAATATAATTTCTAAAAATTATATTAATGACATGAATGATTAGTTGTGAAATAAATAATTTTCATTGGTTAGGGATCACGACTGACGTGGTGAGTCGAGCCTATGATATAATATCTTGTTGACTAGGAGAAATTATATTATAGGTAAATCTCACTACATCATCCATGAGACCAACCACTAAAATTCATTCATATTATTATTTTTTCGTCATATATTTTTCAAAGTGAATCTTTGCTCGTATTTATTGTTAATTCATTTTTAAAACAGTTTTTTTAAGTGAAGATTCACTTTAAAAATTTTATTTTAAAAAAATAATGATACAAGTAATTTTTAGTGATTGGTCTCATAAACACGTAGTAATACTCACCCATGATATAATTTCTCGTCAGCGCGTAGGACCATGCGTAATCTAGGTCATTTCGCAACGTGGTGAAACATGATTCGACGGACCACAATCCTAACAGTGAACGAGGACAGACAGAAAACCACATAGAAAATCCTAGAAAACGTTCTCAAATGTATAACTCATCTGGTTAATCAGATTCTGGTGGATTAGGATAGGGCCACAAGATTTCTTTCCATATAAGAACTCTTATGGCGGGTTGGAAAGATTGAGAATACCGCCTGTTTGTTTCTGTGTACTAATGGACTGCAGTAGCCGTTTCACCTGCCCTTATAAAATCCAAACAACAGCTACTTCACTTATCCTTCACTGCAGATGTAAAAAGAATCAGGTTCCGAGTTCTGAGTTTTGCCATTTTCAGATTTTCTGGGTTTTTGATTTCATGGCGCAAACGAAGAAGATGGAGGCTCCACGGTGGTGGTGGTTTGATAGCCATAACAAAGGTTCAAGCCGCTCCCCATGGCTTCAGTCCACTCTTTCTGGTAAAAAAAATTGCTTAAATGATTAGTTTCTGTATCATGAATCTTCATTTGCTTAATAATGAAATGTTTTTTTCTTACCAATGCCAGAACTGGACGACAAGACCAAGACGATGCTGAAACTGATCGAGGAAGATGCAGATTCCTTTGCGCAGCGTGCAGAGATGTATTACAAGAAGCGGCCTGAGTTGATTAGCTTGGTTCAAGATCTCTACCGATCCCACCGTTCACTCGCCGAGCGTTACGATCAAGCAAAGACAGACACCGGAACTCGAATCCTAGGATCATCTTTCTCGTCATCCATGAGGTCCAACTCAGGCAAGACAATGAATGTGATGGAGGACATAACCAACGATGGTCACTCCGACGCTTACGATTCCAAAGACAATGCGGAATCCGAAATCGATGACCCTAAACATGATGTAGTACGTGAAGATGAAATCTTGAAGCTGAAGGAAGAAATAGAGAGACTGAAAGAAGAGAACAAGATCCAGAGGGCTCAATTGATGCAGAAAGATACAGAGAAGATACAAGTGATCAGGCAATTAAGTTGGTCTGTCCAAGAGCTCAAGGATGATAACATGGAGCTGAAGAAGATAATTGCTAAACCATCCACTTCCAGCAGGAAATGGAGTCTCCTGGAGTTCAGCAGATCAAAGGGTGGGTTTTTGAAGAGGTTGTTCAATGGATCTCTCGGCTCTCGTGCTGCTGCATAGTTAGGTGCAGCAAAGCAAATATTATGTACATACATACATGCATGCATGCATGTTATTGTACTATATCCTATAGGGCTCTGAAATAAACATCTGCTTTCGGCATCTATTTCTTTAAAGAAATTGATCATTATAAGTATTGATAGAACTTAGACAAACGAGACGCGCCAGAAGCTACTGCAATAATCAAAGTTCGACTGCAACTCTCCAATAAACAAAAGATAACATACAAAGCCATCTGCTGGAATAGCTCAGTTGGTTAGAGCGTGTGGCTGTTAACCACAAGGTCGGAGGTTCAAGCCCTCCTTCTAGCGGCTTACATCAGTTTTTTGTGCCTATGCATGCCCTCCTTAAACCCGTACATTTTACTGGAGAGATTGCATTTTCATGTGCAGGTTTAAGCCGACACGGATGAGGTTTTTGCACAAATAACTCTGTTCTTTACCAAGAAACTCACTCCGTCTGATACAACCGCACACGGCGTACTCTGTATCCCGAAGCTGCTTGCCGATGATGTGTGCCTTCCGCTTCTGGTTTGTATCTTTGTGTGATTCTTGTCATTGTAGTGCAATCATGTTCGAAACGGAATATTTTCGAGAATTTGAAGACTCAATCCCATGTGTATATATAGGCTAGGAAGGTGGTTTAAATTTTCATTGCCTCGGGGTTTTTCTTGTTCTTCAAACTATAGGGTGCAGAGCCAGAAACGGTATAAGCAATATCCTTTTTTGTACTACACATTGTTGCAGGACATGTCTGAGCCAACCAACCCCATGGTTTTGAGTGGCGCTTTCGACGTATTTTTTGTGGTACCAACCTACATTTAAACTCTGGTTTTAAGTACATGAGCCGATGTATGTTTCTTAGTTCATTCGCAAATGTTGTAATAAGGGGACATCTTTTAATATGGAATGAGTCTTTGGGCTGAACTGACAAGATTCTCTTATGGTGTTTCGGCATAATGCAGAACAAAAAAGAATAACATAAATGGGGCATTACGAGAATTAAACTCGGGACCTCTCGCACCCTAAGCGAGAATCATACCACTAGACCAAATGCCCTATTTGCTAAATTTCTGTTTGTTATGTATACAATGGATTTATTTCAATACCTATGCTTTTGGGCCCTCTATCTGTTCTTTTGGATCCATTGTTGCTACTGCAAATCGTTATCTAAAGTCAGGTCTGATAAATAGTATCATAAAAAAATAAACTTTAATAGGAAATTTATAAAAATTAGTATTGAAAAAATTAAACATTGATAATAAAAAATATCGATAAAGTTAAATGAGTATATCCATAACAATAATTAATGAAAAATTAGACTCTTAATAATAAATATTAAAAAACTAAAATTTAAATATAAATTTATTATAATAAATATTAAAAAAATAGATCTCAAATAATAGATATTAAAAGAATTGTGTCTTTAATAATAAACACGTTCATAATTTAAAGAAATTAATTAAATTTTTAATAATAAATATTAAAAAAATAAAGTTCTAATAATATCCTTAAACGAGTGCTCATGTTATTTTAAAAAAGAGAAACATAATAATTTATATATTTATTTTAACATTAATCTATTTTATAAGACAATTTACTAGGGAAGGTGATATATTTTCCTTTTAGAATCGTATAATAAGTCGCCCTCCGGAGGTGAAAATCGTCTACTTTTGAATTACATCTCTATTAATGCATCTACTTTAAATTAGTGGATTCAAAGTTTAGGAATTATGGTTAAGGTTTAAAAAATAGGAGAAGAATATATTTTAAAGTGTAAGGTTTAGAGTCAAGAGTAAATTGCTTACAAATGTAGAAAGAGTTAGAAGATACATGACTAATGATGATCGTTGCGGCATTTATAAGAGATTGAGTGAGGATATTTTACATGTTTTTGCGTGATTGCCTAAAAGCAACTCAGGTTTGGCACTTATTGATTAAGGTGGAGAAACTAGTAAGTTTTTTTCTCTTTACCTTTGAATGAATGGATTTTCTCTAATCTCCGTAATGATTCGGATTTAGCTATTAGAGGAGTTGATTGGAATATTTTATTCTCTATTGTATGCTGAAAATTTTGGAATATACGAAATTTAATACTTTTTGATCCAGAATTTGTTGAGAATGAGGATTTTATTGGGGCATGTTTTCGCTTTTTGGATTGAACGCTTAAAGTTAATGATGGTTTCGATTTTCATAGTGTCGCTTTGATTAGCCCAAATGTTTTGTCGTCTTTATGGAGGTTACCGGACAACGAGTGGATCAAGGTTAATGTAGATGGTGTTGTGGATATCGACAGTAAGAAAGCTGCGGTGGGGTGTGTGATTAGAGGCGATCAAGGTGAGTGACTTTTTGGGTTTTCTCGGAGTTTGGGTATTTGTTCTGTGTTTAATGCTGAACTTTGAGCTGTTATTGATGAACTACAACATGAGAGAATGATGAATTTTGCTCGTGTTATTCTTGAATCAGATTGTCAAGAGGTGATTGAGAGTATTTTGGATTTTGATTCATCTAAAACTGATCATACGTTAATTTCGACGATCCACAATATGCTACAAGGAGATTGGGAGGTTATAATGCGTCATATTAATCGGACGGCCAATTCTGTTGCGGATAAACTTACAGTTATTTTACGAGGTAGGAAGCCGATGGAGATTCTTTACGTTTGTCCACCAATAGAGTGCCAAGCTTCTTTACTTGAAGATTTACAACATATGGATGGTGTAGGGTAACTTTTCCCTGGCTTGCGTTTGTTTCATTGATGTAACTTTTTTTTGTTCTATTCGTACCACTTTCACATGTACTCTTTTTTCTCCATTTAGGATTAGGGAGGTTTTTTATTGAGGCATGAGGGAGTGACCATTCCATTATAAATAAAAAAAAGTGTAAGGTTTAGAATTTAAGACGTAAAAAATTAAGGTTGAGATTTAAAATTTAACTTTTAATTTTTTTAAAAAAATATATACGATTAAAAGATAAAAGATTTTTACTCTCGAACATCCATGAACCTTATCGTTTTATTGAAAAAATAAATAACCTCATGCATGATACGTACTGCTAAAATTAATAAAACCCCATACCCCACATCCTCTTGACAGTGTCTTGTCTTTATTTTTAATGCACAGTCATGGATACATGTCCAGGTAGGGATGGGTGCTGGAAAATTTCAAAATCCAATACAAGTTATCCCACATCGCTTCAAAATAGTTATACTAAGGACGAAAATTGTCAGCATGACAAAGAACTCCTAATTCAAATGAACACGTCTACCAGAGTTAAAAATTACAGCTTTCAAACAATCAAAGCTAAGGCAGGGAGATGTTATAACAGTTTGAGATCAGAAAGAAACATGCAAAATACAAACAGAGAGTTCGGGTTCGGGTTCGGGTTCAGCCCTTGCTGAACCATATACAAGGTAATGTTCTAACAAACCTAGCTTTGTCAATTGTCAGCAATCATCTGTCATAGACTCGTCTAGCTTGTCTACCATATTAATGGATTCACCAATGTTCTCTGCAGTACTTGTAGTCGAGGCAGGATTCTCGTTCCGGTTATCTGTAAACGAGACACCGGATTTTGTGTTGTGGCCTGAGCAACTTATTGGACTTGCATTGTCCCTCTGGGACTCGTCCGCTGCTTCCTCTGAAAAACTATGTGTGACATTCTTGTTTTGACCCGGTTGTGTTGAGACACACTCCTCTATTTCACCCAATGACTCGGCATCTGCTTCGACTTCGTCTTCATCTCCGCTACAGTTATCGTAAAGAGCATTGTCATAATCGGATGTCAGTCCTCTCAGTTCACAACTCATATCCGTCTCGTGTTGACTATCAAATTCCTCGTCGGTAGGGCCATCGAACGAATGAGATGACATCGGGGAATACCCTCCCATTGCCGTCTCTTCACGTTTCCGTAGCGTTTGGATGATCAATGTCTTGAGCAAGTTCATCACTTGAACAGCATGCATCAGAGCCGTCAATGGATCAGACATCTGCTCAAGAAAAAACCGAACTTGAATTCATCTCTACTAGATCTAACACATCATAATTCTTACAGTTTCGATGAAAGTAATGCCTCCATACCCGAGTCATATTCGGAGCAAACACCATAGCGATATTCCTCGCATTCATTTTGTTCGATTCCTCTTCCTCAACCACATCTGCCATAAGACCAACAGCCCAATCAAGCAATGCAGCTTCAGTAGGCTTCAACTGCTTCACAAGGTCGACGGATTCTTCTTCACTATTGCACCGGAGAACCTCTTCGGGGGAAAGTCCATCGAGAACCCCTGAAGGAAGCTCTCGGAACCAGGCTTTTATAAGGCCTGCAAGACAATGCACATCGATATTATCAGGCACAATACCCTTGTTCAGTTGATCTCTTACATGCTCCTCTTGGCCATTCTCGGGGTTTATCCGGAAAATCCCCTCCGCCTACAAAACCGATCACCGGAAAATAAGATAAATCAGATACACTATCGATATCAATCGAACTGTGCAGATTATGTACATATCAAAATTAAAAACCTTTAATCCTCCTTGTGAATAAAGCCGCTCCTGCATCAGCAACAGGATAGTGGGGACGCTATTCCCATTGGAATCGAAGGAACATTGCATTGATTCCGCTGAGACCCCAAAAACATTAGCACTGTAAGAGAAAAGACATGACAATTAAGGACCACGTCGTAGAAATCAAAGAAAACGATAAACAGGAAATTCGTACAAGGAAAGAATCCAATGAACATACAGTAAAATGCTAATGTCAAAGGAAATTTCTTACAAAAATCCATACATTTCTGCAGATTGACTTGCAACAAGATTTAGGAAATAAACCAGTAAAAACAAACATAATATCATTTTCTTCTCCTCCAAAGCTTAATTCTTTCAAAAAATGTCTTGAAACTGGCATGTCCAAATTCTTACAGACCTTCACTTAAGCTATAATGTAGCTAAAATTATCCAATTTTTAACTAAAAACTGCTAAAAATCTACTCTTTTTTACTCTTCTAGATCTAAACTGCACAATTACACACATTTCAAAGAATCATAAACAAGGCTGAAATCTTTAACCCAGAAAAGAAGGAAAGGGAATCAACCTGGCACTTGGAACCCGACTGGGAATTTCAACTTGGAACTCCACGGGAAGTCCGGAGAAGCCATTGAAACGATCAAAGGTAACATGGGTGATGTGTCTTACGTTGGTTGGCCACCCGATTTCCATGTGACGGACGGTGGTGGAAGAGATTACATCGGCCTGTCTGTCGACACGACAATACACCATGGATTTCCTCAAAGCAGCAAGGAGCAACGCCAGAACAGATATCTGGTTCTGCTGCTCTTCCTCGCAGCTCTTGACTCCTCCTTTAGCTCCTCCCTTCCCACCGCCACCACCACCGCAGCCACCCCCTTTGGTCACCATTACTAGACCGGTCATTATCAGTATCGGCGTTGGTTTCTCTCTCTCTCCGAAGATCACGAGGCTTTAAATTTTGTGTGGGAGTTGAGTCTTTACATGTTTGAAGTATTTTTTATATTTTTTTATATTTATTTCTGCTAGCTAACGGACACTTGTTTTTCAAAATTTTATCTTTTTTAAATATATCTATTATGAATTTTCTTGTATGCCTTATCGTTTTGATAATATTACGAGAATGCCATGAATTCAAATCCAACGACTGATAATGTTCAAACAGCTAAAAATATATTTAAATTGAACACAAAGGCAATGGAAAAGTATTTTTCAACTCTATGTGAAATTTTTTATTCAGATTAATTTTAATTTTATAAATTTTATTCAAAAAACTAAACTAAAATATAAATTATAAAATAAATCTTGATAATTTTTTAAATATTATAGAAATATGATATACTACGATTCTATCATGTTATATTTATAATTTTTTAAAAAAAATGTGTTTTATAATTTTATAAGTCTTTTAAAAAATTTATATAAAATATTCTTTAAATTGGTGTAAGCCTTAATCGATTAAAATTTTGGTTCAATAGTTTAATTAGGTGGAAAAAATCAAAATTTTAATTATTTTTTTCTTAAAAATTCAAAAAAAAGTTACAGCCTTAAAATTCAATTTAAGTTACTTTTTAAAAAAAAAATTAAAGATATAAAATAAGGCTTATTCTTAATTTTTTTATATTCGACTCGATCAGATATCAATCTTATAAACTACTCCGTATTTGAAAATAAAACATAAATCTATAAATAATATAATAAATAGTTGAACTATTTAGAAAATAGAGCCAAATGGGATGATAATCCATTCCCAAGGAATTGGAGAGTTCTTTTGCTGTTGTTTGTGTTTATTGGTCGTCGGAGTTTAATGCAAATAAGAATCGGCTGAACCAGTCTCCGGTTGAATAACTCCAACCTCAATTCAAAAACAGTCACAACTGGTTGGAAAATGGGACCCAGACTTATATATGCAAATTAAAAAAAATGATTTTTTATAAAAAATAATTAAAAAAATTTCATTCACAATATATATTTTATTATTTACTTTATTTAAAAATATATTAATTTTTTAAATTTTTTAATAAAAGATTATCACTTAAAAAAATCATTTAAATTATAATCAATATAGCATAATAGATACAAATTTGAGTTATAAAATATAATAATTTAATTCATATAATTTAATTTTTTTAATAAAAGATTATGATTTAATTGGATAAAATTTGTAGAATAATTCAACCAAATATTTTAATTTAGTATATAGAGATTCTCAAGTGATATTTGGACCACACAAAAAATTCACTTTCACATTACGTTTTTCGTGTGTTTAATATTTTTGATCACTCAAATTGTAAAAAAACGCCATGTACAAGTGACATTGAAGAAAAATATTTTTATATAATATTATAGAAAATAATTTAAATACCTAAATATTACTTAAGAATCTCTATATGCTAAATCAAATTATTTTATAAATTCTATCATTTAATTGACATGAAAAAGCATATAAATGGGTATTTTGAATTAATGGAATATTCATCCCTACCCAGGGGAATGGAAAGAAATGAGTAACAAGGGTATATTTGTGATTGTGATGTGATCAAACGAGACACGTCATTGGTCTATCCATTCCAATCCCTTCCCTTCCCCGCCTAGAAGTAGACTAGAAAAGAACACCTTTTCTTACTCTGTTATCAGATCATACGATCTCAGAGAAGACGGTAAATAATTCAGACCAGACCAGACCAGACCAGAGACAGAGACAGAGAGAGAGGGAGACAAGAGATGGGACCCACCTCATACAACGTGCATTCTACGAAAACACTCCCTCCAAAACAAAAAAACATTCGAATTTCAAATACTCGGCCTCTCAGGGGAATATCTAGTGACGACCAGGAGTATTCTAGCTACTGAACCTTACTTCCCGTAAGATCGTAAATAAAACGAGATAAAATATAAATTATTTAAATATAAACTAAGTAAAAGCCGATATTCATTTGAGTTTAGTTTAAAATGATTTATATAAAATTAGATTTAAATTTTTAATGAAGTGAGTCGAATATAATATTAATCGACTTATCCGTTTAAGTCTGGCTCACCAGCTTCCACTTGGGAGCTTCTTCATTCAACTACGGAACCCATAACCTGCAAATCCATAGTATGTTTAACCACTTGTAACAGAAACATCCCATTCATTGAAACTGTACCGGTCCTCTAATCTAAGTGATTAATAGAAAAGTTTTTGTTTTTAGAAATTACGAGTTCGAACATTAACGATATCAATAGAGTAATTAAGCAATCAATATCAAATGATTGAGATTATATTATAAAACAGATATTACTGTAATTATTATTAACTTATAAAAAAACTCATTGAAATTTTTTTAAAAAAATTGCATTTCCTTGGACCTTGTAATATACTCTTGAAAATACTTATTTTATATGATTTTAGCTCGAACGATCATACAATTTTGTGAAAAAAATATTTTAATTAAATCATTTTGAGTTAGATTGGACGGTTATATTAGATATTTTATTAAATATATTATACATATTTTTAAATAATTAAATAAAAAAAGATTGTGATATTTTTTAAAGACTTATGTTCAATTTATTTGTGTGTATATTAAATAATTAAGAATTTATATAATCTTTAAATCGTTAAAAAATAATAAAATAATTTTATATATTTAATTTTAGTTTGAATAATAAAAAAAATAAATTAACTGATTAAACTGAATCTATTGACTTTTAATTTTAATCCGATAATTTGTCACACCTAACATAAGTAGGGGTGATAACGAACCTAACAGAGCCCGAGTTTGATCAGGTTTGACTTGACTCGTAAACATTATTATTGGGCTCCATCGAAGTTTCGCGAACTCAAAATTTTAGGCTCGGTTCGAAAATAATATTATTGGGCTCAGCTCAAGCTCAAAACTCGTCAAGCTCGACTCGGCTCAACTCAAAATAGATAGTTTTTCGTTAAAAACTCTTTTCATAACCAATACCGAAGCAAAATTCAATATTGATAAAGAGAGAAAATATCTAATTTATTTTAATTTATTTATTTTTAATGGATATCTCCTATTTTATTTTATTATTTTTCTTTTGTTAAAGAGATTATTTTTAGTGTATATATAACACATATATTATAATTATTTTGAGCCTATTCACAAGTTTTTCGAACCGAGTTTAGATAGGCTGGATACAGCTCGTCTCGTTAAAGTCTCAAGCCAAACCTGATTCGAGCTTTGATTGAGCTGAGTAGCTCAAGAGCAGGTCAGGCTCATTATCAACCCAAACATAAGAATCTAATGCGGCATCGTTTCAACATAAGAATTTTCTAGACCTTTTAGAGGCTCAAACGGTAGCGTTTTGGAGCGGTGTGTCCTACTCCTATTCGTCTTCGTCCTACAGCAAGAAATCCACATAAACGAAGCTTTAAACTCGCATCCGAATCCGAATTCCTTATCTTTCACTCCAAGCATATGTTCCGATAAATAATCAAGCGGAAGATTCAAATTTCAAACCCTAAATTCCGAGTTATCTCACATCGTAGCCAAAAACCATTCGACTTCTCAGATCGCTGCACTGTCACAAGATGATGCTAAGAATCCGCAGCCGCGACGGCCTCGAAAGGATCAAAATCGACGGTACTCATTTATCGATATACCAGTTAAAAACCCTAATTGAATCCCAGCTCCAAATCCCCATCCAGAACCAAACGCTTTCCACCGATCAAAATTTGCTTTTAGCTAAAACCCCTACAGATCTCCTTCGGTTCTCCGACATGGCCGACCCTTCCACCCCGCTATCCGCCCTGAAACTTTCTCACGGCTCCATTGTATTCCTTTACTATCACGGGGAACGCACCGTTCCCGGCGGCCCCGCCGTTATTCCCGCCGGTTCATTCGGTCGTAAAATGACGATCGACGACCTGATCGCTAAACAAACCAGGATCACCCGGCAGGAATCCCCTCACTGCGACTCTGTTTCGTTTGACCGCGATTCCGCAAACGCTTTCCAGCGATATGTCAACGAAACGCTAGCGTTTGCTACCAAACGCGGCGGGTTCATGTACGGCACTGTCTCGGAAGAAGGTAAGGTGGAAGTTGATTTCATTTACGAGCCGCCTCAGCAAGGATTGGAAGATGATTTGCTTCTTTTAAGGGACCCCGAAGAAGAAAAACTGGTCGATGCTATTGCGGCAGGGTTAGGGAGGAAGAGAGTGGGGTTTATTTTTACCCAGACGATAACGCAAAGCAAAAAGGACTACAATTTTTCGAACAAGGAGATTCTACAGTCGGCAGAGCTTCACGCCGAGAGCGAGCTGAAAGAGTGGGTAACTGTTGTGGTGAAGCTGGAAGCCAATGAAGATGGGACTGCTGACGTGCACTTTGAAGCTTTCCAAATGAGTGATATGTGTGTTAAGTTATTTAAGGATGGGTGGTTTGTTACAGAGTTTGGAGAGGATGATGATCCAAAGCTTTCGAAGATGAATAAGGATGTTGTAGTTGGTGGGAAAGATGTTAAGGAGGTTGATAACGATTTCTTCTTGGTCGTTGTTAAGATTTTCGATCATCAGGTGCGTAATTTCCTCCCCATTATCTTATTTTATCAATACCTGTAAATTGTTGCTTATATGATTGGTTAGTGTGGCTGTGTTCATTATTTGGTTGCTGTTTCTATCGCTTTTCAACTGTTGGAATCTTGCATATATGTGAAGAAGAAACTCAAGGTATTAAGTGCTAGCAATAGAGGTAATTATTAACAGGTATGAACCAAAGGGTGCTGGGGTTTGTGGTTCTACTACTGCAGATTTCAATTACCATGTAGTTTAAGTATTTTCTATTATTGATCTAATTTCCTAAAAGCCAACCCCCATATAAATTCATGTCGTGTCTCTGATTGGTAAGTGTTCCCATAGAAGGGTGGAGTTGCTAAGGTGTGTTCATCTGGCAGAGGTTTTGGTATGGAACGGAGTTGTTTCTTGCTCCTAGTAAACCTTGACACGCTTAGGTTGCTTTGCATTTTTTTGACAATTTTAGTATTGTTAGGGTTTTCACATAATTGAACGACAAACAAACAACTAATGATTTTACAAGTATCATAAAAACATTTTGGCTATTCGAGTTTGGTCAAGTTTCGAAATTTAGGCTGTCAAAGGTTGCTGTAAAATTCGAAGTACCCTTGATTTTGGGAATACAAGCATGATCATTACATCGTATAGTTTCTTTTGTGATATATGCTATTGTTTGCCTCTATATTTCTACAGCCAAATAACTCAAATCCTTCAAGGGATGCTTTTTTTTTCTATGTAATTTTAACATGGTCTGATATCCATTGATTATTTGGTTCATTATAACCCTAAGAATTGCATGGAGTTTTTTCTGGATATAGTGCTCAAGAAACAACCATGTCTTTCAAGGTTTTTGAAATAGAGAATTTTCACACTGCATGCTGTCAAGAAGCCTTTCCTGACTGTAACCTCTCTCAAGACATCCCCACCCCAGTTTACCAAATAATGATCGCAAATAGTGTTTCTTTGTAGTTGACTGATACTGGGTAGTGGGTACCATCTTGCATTCCTCGTCATAAAGCTACCATTAAGTTTTGAAGTGTACATTGTCGTTACTCCAATCAGGGATGGACCTAAAGAGGGGTGGGGAGGGGAAATCACCCCCACCCTCGAAGAATGTTTTTTCACTTTTGTCCCCTATTTAAATTCGTTTAAAAATTGTTTTTTTTTGAAATTGCCCCCCCTTACTTTTAAACATTTATGTTTTGCCCCCCTCAACCTCAAATCCTGGCTTAGTCCTTGACTCCAATGAATAAATGTAACACAAAATTTTAGATTCCTAGAACTCTACCCTGGCAATAATGGTATGGCCACAAGGAAGCTCAGCTATTACTTAAATAACTGAAAATAGCCATGTTAGACGCTTAACTAGCTACTGTGTGCAGTATTCCTATTGGAGTCTAAGGCCTATAAAACATCATCACTTAAAGGACTCCATCCGCATCTGCTGCTAGTCTCATTTTTTTTTCAAGAAACAGAAGTTTTAGTAGTATTTTAGATTATGCAGGTTTACCTTTTGAGTTTCTGCAGATTCATGTTCCCTGCTATTCACTTTATAAAATTACAAGACCTTACTCATGTGGAAACATGCATAACTGCAGGGACCTCTTTCTTCAACCTTTCCCATTGAGAACAGAAACAACCTTGTGACGATGAAGGCCCTCAAGAGCCATCTAGATCGAACAAAGAGTCTCCCATTTGTGAAGAGGATTTCAGATTTTCATTTGCTGCTGTTTCTAGCAGAGTCTCATGGCCTTGGTTCCGACGTTCCTGCACTTGCAGAGTGCGTCGAGACACAGACCGCTGTGCCAGAAGGTTATCAGCTCCTAATTGAATCCATGGCCGACGCATCTTGATGTCTCTGAACATACAGTTCTATGCTTTAACGCATGTACTGTAGATTTATGATTGTAACAAATACACATACTTATGCCATAGTTTACTCGTCTCTTCAGAAAATCTCAGTTGATTTCAAATTCTTCTGGTAGAGATAATTAAATTTATTATAGACTAATCACAGAAAATTTGAAATAATCAAACTATTTTATTTGTGGAATTATTTTACTTTTTGTAAATAATAGACATGGAATTATGTTTTCTATCCTATTTAAGTTTTGAGAGTTAAATTACCGTAGTCATTAACTTACTGGTTTGTAATGAAAGTGAAAATTAATATAGTTTTAGGGTTTACTAAGTGATAGAATTTGAGGTTTGTGTTAAATTTATATTTTAAACCTCTTCAAGGTTTAAGATTTGTTTCATCAATCACTTGTGATTGAAAAAATGATCATGATAGTTTTCTAATAATAATGATCTCTGACAACAGCGGTTTAAAGATTTCGAGGTTCTGTATTATTGATTAAAATATAATTTTTAAAAGTAATTATCTATAATCCCAATTGATTTTAAAAATATGACTCTTAAAAACAATTGTTTAAACTTTCGTTAGTTTTAAAAATGTGCTTCTTATAAGTAATTATCATTTTCAAGTGTCTTGTGTGGTTGTTTTTATTGGATTTTATCCAAAATGTCACGAGTTTTATTAAGCAATAAAAATAGGATTTATTAAAAAATAAAAATAATCAATTATTACATGTAAAATATAATTATAAAATTTTAATAATTATGACTCATCTTTTTTAAGAGTATTTTTAAAATTTTTACAATGAATTTCAAGATTAACGTCAATCAATGAATGGAGTTTATCAAAATTTAAAGAATTTTTTAAGAGACCTTATGCGATCGTTCATATTATTTTTGTCCAAAATCCTTATTAACGATTATGATAGTCTTACAATGATAGTGATGATTTTTAGCAAGTTCATTAAATAATGATAGCGACTGATAATTTAAGTTTTTATTTAAAGATTATTTTATAAAAATTTAAAAATATAATTTTAAATTTTATTTAAATATAAATTAAAAATTAAAATATATTAGATGTTATATTTTAATTGATTAACATATTTTTAATAGTTAAAACATTTAAAAATGATTCAAATAAAAATTTAGACACCTTTTCAAATTAACAGTAGTGTAAGTGTCAAAAGTGGGTCAAATATATAATTTGAGCTTTTATTTGGCTATTAAGCCAAATTTAGAAGAAGAAAATATTTCTCAGCGTGGAAGTTCACTGCAGAGCAGGAATCCTCCTTATCCTCACCTCTGATATTTTGTCTAGATTAGGGCAGGAAATGAGACGAGACTTATTCGAGTTTGATTCGGTCAAAGCTCAATTAGAACTCGATTCGATTGGACTCGGCTTGAGTTCTTGACGAGCTGAGCCGAGCTACATGATACTCAACTCGAAAAGTTCACAAGCTACTCGAAAATATAAATATACTTAAAACCCTAAAATTTAAACCTTAAACATAAGTCTTACACTCTGAATTAACATACTATAGCCTAAAATTAACAAGCTTGAGTTCACACAACTTGTGTATCAAAGTTTTTTTCTCAATTAGGCTTTAAATAAGACGTAAAAGATAAGAGTTACTCAAGTCTAACATGGTCAAAAATCGGTTAATACTTAGCTCGATTAGGCTCGAAAAAAGCTCAAACTCGACTCGAGTTCTAAACGAGTCGAGCCGAGCTCAGATTTTTTAGGCTCATTTAAAATTACTCAAGCTCAAACTCGACTCAAAATCTTAACAAGTCGAGCCGAGCTTAGCACTATTCGACCTCGACTCGGCTTGTTTACACCCCTAGTCTAGATGAGACGAGACAGATCGTGAATTACTCGAATTTGACTTAGTTAAAATTCGGTCAAAATTTGATTCAATTAGACTCGGCTTGAGACTCGAGTTCTTGACGAACCGAGTTATATGATACCTGACTCGAAAAGCTCACGAGCTACTCAAAATATAAATATATTATTTTTAATTTTATTTTTTATAATTTAAAATCTAAATTTTTAAACTTAAACCCTAAACAATAGTCTTAAATCTTAAGTTAACATGCTAAAAACTAAAATTAACAAACTTGAGTTTATACAACTTGTGTATCAAAGTTTTTCTCTATTAGGCTTTAAATGAGACTTGAGAGATAAGAATTATTCGAGTCTAGCACGATCAAAGATCGATTAATACTTGACTCGATTAAGCTCGAAAAAAGCTCGAACTCGACATGAATTTTTAACGAGTAGAACTGAGCTCAGAATTTTCAGGTTCGTTTCAAATTATACAAGCTCGAACTCGACTCGATCACTCAAGAAAAAAGTGATCCAAGTGAATCAAATTATTTAATGAATTTTGAACTAAATTGGTTGATAATTGAACTTTTAAAAAATCTTTAACCCAAATATTTCTATAAATAACTAATTAATTGAACTAAATTTAATTAATCAAACAATATATATTAACTATTATATTATTTCTACAAATACTAAATAACTAATATTAAATACAAACAGTGATACAAGTGGAAAAGGTTTTAAGAGACAAATTCAAATATGTTTATCTTAAAATGAATCTTATTTCTTTAATGGTAAAATTGGTAAATAATCACATAACTTTTTTCCGATATATTTCGATTATTAAAGTTTTAAAATATTTAATTTATTTATCAAAACTTATACATTAATTTTTATTACTCTTTCATTAACTCTTTAACCTCGTAATAATATAGAATAAAAAATAATAAAAATAATAAAAATACATAAATCATTATTAAATTTTATTTTTAATTTATTTTAATCACTGAAATTTTATATATTATAATCTATGTCATAAAGGTGTTAGAAGGTTAACGGATGATCGATAAAAAATAATACATAAAATTTAGTTAGTAAATTGAACGTTTTAAAATTTTAATGATTAAAATATAGAGTAAAGTTTAATGATAGTTCATTCTAAAATTTAAAAATAAAATTTATTAAATATATCCTATTATCAAATCATTTATAATTTTAATTAATAAAATTTATTTATAAAATTAATTAAAATAGTATAAATAAATTTTATTAACTTAACTCACGGATAATAGGATAAATCAAATTATATCTAATAATTTCTCCCGCAAGACCTCCTATGATGTTAAAAATGTCTGAAAGAAGTGGTACAATGGTATTATACTATATATATCAATGAGCCGCATGCAGAGGACTTCAAATTTCAGAAGACACCACCATTTGTGTACGAAGCTAATCACCACCACCCACTTATTAGAAAATCTATTATAATAATTTATTAAATACAAAACAGGGTACCGCCATTGATGGAAATTCCGAGCTTTGGGTTCTTTCAGGCACAAAAAAGTTATTACATTTAATTTCTAAAAAGAAAAATTTCCAGCAAGAAACGAGGGCCCAAATTTGAGCTCAGATGTCTGGGTTATGGATTCTTTCGTCAATGTTATTGCCAAGGATCTCAGGGTTGAAGGTGTGATATTGTTTGACAATGATTTAGGTTGGTAGGGATGGGCTCGAAACCGTGGCTATCCCCGGCTCCTACTTATCGAACTTTGGAGACTCTTTGGGACACCGACGAGGATGTGCCTGGTCCAAGATGTGGTCACACTCTTACCGCCGTTGCTGCCACTAAGGCCCAGGGTCCTACCCTTATTCTCTTCGGTGGCGCCACCGCCATTGAGGGTGGCGGTTCATCTGCTTCTCCAGGGATCAGTTAACATCTCTCTCCGCAACCCTGTTATTACTTTCAAGATCATTTTTTTGTTCAATGTAATTTATTATCTTTTTTTTTTTTTAATTTAGGATTGGCTGGTGTTACCAATTCTGTGCATTCTTACGACGTTCTTACCAGAAAGTGGACAAAGTGATTTCCTTGATTCTTTTCTTTGTCTTTTTTTTATTAATTTGAGCTGGAAATTTTAGTTGATATTTTGAACGGTTTTAATTGAATTGTGCAGGATAAGACCAGCAGGCGATCCGCCTTCGCCTAGGGCTGCACACGCTGCAGCTGTTGTAGGCACCATGGTCGTGTTTCAGGTGTGTGCATTGCAGAATGAGCTCTATTGTATATTTTTATGGGTTAATTTTTATTGTTGTTTTCTTTAACTTGTTATTTGTTTATGTTGGGTAGGGTGGGATAGGTCCAGCTGGGCATTCTACTGATGATCTTTATGTGCTTGATCTGACTAATAATAAGTTTAAGTGGCATAGGTGAGTTTAAGTTTTGCGAATTTTGTCTATTCTCATTGGAATTTGTTGTTGTTTCATGATAATTTGTTTCTTTCCTTTTTTAATTTTCCTTTGATGTTTTTTTTTTTGGTCTAGAGTGGTTGTCCAAGGGCAGGGTCCTGGACCGCGCTATGGTCATGTTATGGATTTGGTTTCCCAGAGATATCTCGTCACCGTAAGCGGAAATGATGGTATGAACATTTCGTGTTCCATCTTTATCCCATCTATCTTGCTGTGTATTTCATTTTTAGAAGAGAAAATTAGGTACGAAGACACAAAAATGAAGCTATATGACTTGGTAAACTGATTCAATTTGTCGATTGATATATAGCTATAGGCAACATCCTCACTCTCCTAATCCCTTTGGAAATGCTGGATGAAACATGTTTGCTTTGATATATTCAGTTAGTGCCCAGATGTTCTTCAACATTCCGAAATGTTTATATCTGTAATCAGTAAGATTGTGGTTTAGCATTAAGAAGACATGCATTGTTTCTTTAGTTATTTGGCAACTGTGATTGAAGCATGGTCAATTCTGTGCATTTTCATGTTTGACGATTTCCTCTTGGTCTAATTTGTTTGGATGCATTGAAATTCGAGTTAACATTTTTCTTAAATAGGGAAAAGAGTTCTTTCTGATGCCTGGGCTTTGGATACTGGCCAGAAACCATATGTATGGAAGAAGCTAAATCCTGAAGGCGATAGACCTTCTGCTAGAATGTCAGTTCCTTTATTGTTAACGACACACGTTATGAATGTCTATAGTTTTGTAATCTGTTGTAAATATTTCTATTATTTATACTCTCTTCGTAGGTACGCAACCGCTAGTGCTCGCTCTGATGGTATGTTTTTGCTTTGTGGTGGAAGAGACTCTTCTGGGGCGGTATGACCTACCCTCATGTAATATTGTGCTTTATGCATACTCTTCGGGTGGTTTGTTTTAACTGTTGAAGATTAAAGTCATTATTCGTTAGCGTGTGTTAAATGTTTAGCATAAGCTGTGATATTTAAGTTCTCTTACTTTGAATAATATATACCATGTAACTGTTAATTGAATGATCTAATTTGATCTCTAACTAATATTCTATACAAAAGAATTAGGCACCAAACAAATTTTCTAGGGATGAGTGGGCTTTCAGTCTTGGAGCTGTTTTTGACTTTATTTATTATATATGTACCTCTACAGCCTATGGCAGATGCATATGGACTGTTTATGCATAGGAATGGTCAATGGGAATGGACTCTTGCACCTGGAGTGTGCCCTTCACCGAGGTATCAACATGCTGCGGTAAGTAGATGCCAAAACTATTGAACATAGTGTGCCCTCTTTTTACATTATAAATATCCAACCTGATATTTGCTAGTGTGCCCTCTTTTTACATTATAAATAGCCAACCTGATATTTGCATGCTACTAGGTTTTTGTTGGTGCGCGATTGCATGTTACTGGTGGTGTTCTTAGGGGAGGACGTTCGGTAGAAGGTGAGGCAGCTATTTCAGGTAAGCTTTTTTTGTCATCTTGAAATTACTGCCCATATTGTGAGTTGTATGTCTCTCTGTTTATTTATATTCACTGTACTTTGTAGTACTGGATACTGCTGCTGGTGAGTGGTTGGACAGGAATGGGCTTGTAACCAACTCAGGTAACACTAAGGGACATGCTGAACACGATCCTTCTTTGGAGCTTTTGCGTCGTTGTCGCCACGCAACTGCATCTGTTGGTGTTCAAATATATGTTCATGGTGGTCTTAGAGGAGGTAAAGATAATAAAATCTATCTGAAAAGTAGTTTGCATGGACTCGTCCCGATAAACTGGTTTTGTTTTAACTAATTAAGGAGCTAGTAAAAGCATCATTAAGGTTTAGTTTTGGTAGTTTGACTGCAATTATCAACGTAGTTGTAGTTAACAAAAATAGAAGAAATACATATGGAGAAGGCTTCATATATAGGCTCTATTCCTTTAGTTGTCATTTTTCGGGTTTCCATACAACCAAGAACCTAAGAGGATGATCGAGCCAAATTTTGAACAAAAGAAATGGTGAAGAACAAAACAATAATTTTTATCAGACAAGTAGTGAAGAATCTTACATTATTACAATCAATAATCTAGAGAATTCAAATAATAATTAATCATGCCTAAACTAAGAACAATTACTAGGATACTTGCAATATTATTGGGTGGAAACAAAGCTAAAATCCTATATAAAATAGGGATAATGGGAACATGACAAAATTTTTGGAAACATAGAGGACTATTAAGCATCCTGTAGATCATGGGAATAATGTATTCCAAGTAGTTAGGACTTTACTGGGTAGCGGAAAGCCGGAAACGTATCCAAATAGTTCTGTTACTGGAGCAATTAGCTTTTGTTGGTTTGCTGCTGAAGGAACTGCTACGAGCATGTCGAGCAGTATGGGAAATGGAACATAGGAAGACAATGCCCTACCTTGCTTTTGATTTTATAAGCTGACTGACAGTTAAAAATTGAAATTTTATCCAATCTTATGTATTCATTTTCCTTTTTCCTTTTTTTGGTGGGGGTTCAGCAGTGATTTACTCTATTAATTTTCTTTTTCTGGATGATTGTGTTATTAACTTTTTAGTTTTCTGCAGATATGCTATTAGATGATTTCCTAGTTGCTGAAAATTCACCATTCCAGTCCCAAGTGAATCCTATGTTAACCCCTGACAGAATCTCAAGTTTTTCCAACCCCAGATTCAGTCAACCTAATTTAAGTTCATTTGAAACAACTTCCGATGATGTTCCAGATTTCCCTTCAGCTGGGAGCATGATGTATGATTTAATAATTCTCTCTATGTATAATGTATGTGTGCGCGCTAATATAGTCACTCTTTATCTTATAGTATGGACGAATATTCAATGGAGAGGCTGAAGGAGGCTTCTGCTGCTGAAGCTGAGGCAGCAAACGCTGCTTGGCGAGCTGCACAGGCTGCATCTGCTGTTCCTGCAGAGGAAACATCTGTATCTTATGAAAACTCACATTCTGCTGAAACAGATAGTGACAATGAAGTTGATGTTCGCCTTCATTATAGAGCTGTATGTGTATAGCAAGTCATATAATGGTCTCTAGTTGTCCAACCACAGTATTCTAATGGTTTTCTTCCACAGGTTGTGGTTGCTAAAGAGGCTGTGGGGAACCTGGGTGGGATGATTCGACAGCTGTCTCTGGATCAGTTTGAAAACGAGAGCAGACGGATAATTCCTTCTAATGATCTTTCATATTCTGGGTCGGGGAGAAAGTTTTGTAGACAGAAGTCTCCTCAAGGCTTGCATAAAAAGGCAAGTGTCTTGAAATTTATTTTCTTTTCATTTTAGCTTTCTTGAACGTAGATTAATTTCATATTTCTCTTCCAGGTTATTTATACACTGCTTCGGCCTCGTAATTGGAGAGCTCCGGCTAATAGGAGGTTTTTCTTGGATTCTTACGAAGTGGGTGAACTTTGTTATGCTGCTGAACAGATTTTTATGCAAGAACCCTCAGTCCTGCAGTTGAAAGCTCCAATAAAGGTCTTTGGTGACCTTCACGGACAATTTGGTGATTTGTTGCGGCTATTCGATGAATATGGATTCCCTTCAACTGCTGGAGATATTACGTAATTTTGATAATTTTGCTGCTCATTCGAGTTAGATAACTCCTTGTTATAGTTGAAACTTTAGGCTACTTCCAATTCTGCAATTTTTCACCTTATAATTGCTTAATCCTTCTGTTTTATATTTTAGGTACATTGATTATCTGTTTTTAGGAGACTATGTTGATCGAGGACAACACAGCTTGGAGACAATAACATTGCTTCTTGCTCTTAAGGCAAGCTTCGGTTTCGATGAACCTTAGTTTGACTATAGATGTAAACCTTATGCGATTTCATAATGAATTGGTTGCTCGTTTCTTATGTTATGCAGATTGAAAATCCTGACAGTGTCCACTTGATTCGTGGAAACCACGAGGCTTCCGACATAAATGCACTCTTTGGTTTCCGTATTGAGTGCATCGAGAGAATGGTCTGAATGAGTGTTCATACGTGGATCGTTTTTTATATATATAGAAAATGTGCTTATTTGCCTACTTTTAGGGAGAGAATGATGGTATATGGGCGTGGACACGGTTCAATCAACTATTCAATTGTCTTCCCCTTGCTGCTCTTGTTGAAAAGAAAATTATTTGCATGCATGGTGGCATAGGAAGATCGATACATTCGGTTGAACAGATAGAGAAACTCG
This sequence comes from Abelmoschus esculentus, assembly GCA_035048815.1. Lineage (NCBI taxonomy): Eukaryota > Viridiplantae > Streptophyta > Magnoliopsida > Malvales > Malvaceae > Abelmoschus > Abelmoschus esculentus. Next base: position 11,664,021 of record JAUCBN010000024.1, read on the forward strand.
AGAGGCCAATAACAATGGATGTAGGATCCATTGTTTTAATGGACCTGTTATGGTATGCATTTTCTGAATCTACTAGGCCAATTGATTTAAATATTTCTTGAGATTGATTTCGACACTCTTTGCCTATTCAGGTCGGATCCAACAGAAAACGATAGCATAGAAGGTTTGAGACCTAATGCCCGAGGTCCCGGTCTTGTCACTTTTGGGGTATGCATTTTATTAGATCTATTATGACATTTCATGTCATGCTATGTATCTTATATTCGAAAACCAAGACTATTCAAGCGATTCGGAGAAACATATTCTCAAGATTTCAGTTGACATATGCAGCCTGATCGCGTGATGGACTTCTGTAAGAAAAACAAGCTACAGCTTATTATAAGGGCTCATGAATGCGTAATGGACGGGTTCGAGCGGTTTGCTCATGGTCAATTGATTACTCTCTTTTCTGCAACAAACTATTGTGGTAAGTGAACCATATTGAGCCATATCATGTTGGGTTTTTTTGGCTGCCTAATCTGGTTTATGCATCTAGGTACTGCAAACAATGCTGGAGCCATATTAGTAGTTGGTAGAGGACTGGTTGTAGTCCCTAAGCTAATCCACCCTTTGCCACCTCCCATTCAGTCCCCGGAGGCATCGCCGGAACGTATCGGAGATGATGCGTGGATGCAGGTAATCTTCGTGAACTTTGGCGTTTAAACCATGCCTTCAAACTGCATGTACATCAACACACATACATGCATACATACATACTACATACATCTATATGTATAATCTGAGTATATTGCACTTCAGGAGCTGAATACCCAAAGACCCCCAACACCAACTAGAGGTCGTCCTCAACCTGAGGTGGATCGGAACTCACTTGCATATATATGATGTCAGAACTCGGCAACTTTTATCATGGACGAAAGCTATGATCCGGATCCATGGCTCTTGTGTTTATGAGCGAAAGATTGATTATTGCGTAAATTGAATTTCGAGTATATATCGAACCACTTCTGTACATGATGCATTGATATTTTGATGGTATAGTAAAACGAAGAAGACGATGATAACGACGACGACGATGACGACCATTCCAGGGATTTGTAGAAGCTCTAGTTTTGAACTGGTAATTGTACATGCATGTAGTTTTATTAGTTCCATGCAAGGCTCGGCATAGCATTTTGTTTACAATCAATCATCCCGTTATTAAAATTAAAATAGATATTTAATATTATTTGATATAATAATAGTTTTATGACTAAAATTTATGCATTATTTTAATTTTTTTAATTTAAAATAATTAGAAAAATTAATCATATTTCAATTTTAACGGTAGAATAATTTAGTTGTGCTAACGTTTTAATTATTAAATTATAACTTAAAAAATCGAAGAAGAAAAGGAAAAAATAGAAAATAGAGGTGAGAGGCGGCAGAAAGCAAGAAAAATATAAGGTACGACTTAAAAATATATATATAGTGGTAATATTGTAAATATAATAAAAATATTTATATAATTAAAATATCTCAAGTCGTTTTTTATCCTCAAAACCCGCTTCAAACCCAGTTTTTAAAGGAAAAAACTCACCGCAAATCTTTACCTTATTTTTATCCCTCTATTTATGATTTTATTTTAAATTAAGGTTTATGGTTTAAGGTTTAAAGTTTTAGGTTAAAGGTTATAATTATTGGTTAGAGTTTAAGAAATTAAAGGTAGTATTTAGGATATAAAAAATTAGGGTTAGGGTCTAAAATTTAATTTCTTTAAAAATTTTTAACAGGAGGCATGAATGAAGATATGATAAATAAGTAGATAATTTTTACTCTTTTATATAATCGAATCAGATCAAAATCCATTGAAGGTTTTTGCCATCCCTACTTCAACTAGATTTTTTTCTCCCAAAACCTAAAGGGTATTAGGGGTACAATTATATCCCATAAAATTTTTATTTTTTTAATAATTTTTTATTTTTTATTGATAATCTAATTTTGTATCTCATAAATTCTTATAATTTTGGATAAACTACATAAATAGTTTTTTGACTATATCTCAATTATCTTTTATATCCCTTGACTATCAAATGTTACAAATTTATCCATTGATTATTTTTTTAATATAAAATGATTCTGTACCGTTAAAAATTTGACAGAAAATTGATATAGATGTTAACATGTTGACTTCGATAATTATGTGGTATTCTCAATCTCTATATCCAAATCAGCATGTTAACGTTCACATCAATTTTCCGTCAATTTTTTAAAGACACGGAATCACTTTGTATCAAAAAATTAATTAATAAACCAATTTATAACATTTGTTATTACATAAAGTTGTTAAAAAACTACATAAATGATTCTTTCACTATATCTCAATTATCTTTTATATCCTCTGACTATCAAATATTACAAATTGATCCATTGATTAACTTTTTTGATATAAAGTGAGTGGTCCTATACCGTTAAAAAATTAACGAAAAATTGATGTGAACCTTAACATACTGACTTGGATAACCATGTGGCATTCCTAATCTCTATAATTCAAGTCAACATGTTAACGTCCACATCAATTTTCCGTTAACATTTTAACGATACAGAATCACTTTGTATAAAAAAAATTAGTCAATAAACTAATTTATAATGTTTGTTATTACATAAAGTTCTTAATATAACTTCCAAAATATCCATACAATAAAACGTATGCACATGTACATATGGACTAATGGAGTGAGTAGGTAATATACTTTCTCAATGTCTACTCTTTAGGAGAAATAAACGTAAGTAATTGTCTTAATATACTATCTATATTATGAAAAATAAAGATACAAAAATAATTATAAACAATTTGATTAATCAATTAAATATATTTATTTTTTATATTATTAAATAATAATAATAATATAGATTAAATTAAAACTCGATCAAAATCGATTTAATTGTACTATAGAAGGGGGAAAAAGTGGTTCCAACGTGAAGAAAGATGAGAATGTTTTTTTTTATGCTTACACATGCAGTCTCTTACTTTTTCATCCCTCTGTACTGTCTTGTAATAATAATAATTGTTGAGGGGGTTTTAAATAAATAAAGCTAAATCCGGGGTGGAACTCATTCAATGGGCGGGTCATTGTTTTTTTATTTTTTTTAAAAATAAATATTATATATTATTATGTCGTTTGAATTTAAGTTAAAAAAACAATATCATCATTTGTTATTAAAATTATTCAATAAATTTTATATACCATAATTTTTTAAAATAATATTTTTAATAGTTTAAATATGATTATAATGTAATATTTATTTATATATATTTTAATCCTTTGATCAACGACCAAGATAAGAATTTATTTAAAAAAATATTTTCTTAAACAATATTTAAGAAAAGTTAATTATTTATAAAAGAGTATTAATTATATAAAATTTATATATAAATTCTATAAAAATATAATTTTCTAAAAATTTTAAATGTTAACGCCATGCCTTTGGTAATACATATCGTATATACAAGGTGATTGAACCCTATCTTTTAGGTTGAACAACATTCATTAATCTATTAAACCAATTGTTGGGTTCATAAATTAAAAAATAGTATGTTAATAAATTTTATTATCCTCTCGTATCACACATCTAATTATATTTGATAATAATTTGATATATACTTAAAAATTAAAATTTACTTAAATGATATTAAATTATTTATCATTTAAATTAAATATCATTCTGAGTATTATTATTAGGGGTATACATTATTCGGTTTTGATTGATCGAACCGAATTATTTCGGTTAACTCAGTTAGTTAATTTTGGGTAAATTTGGTTAATGGTTAATTCAATTCAAAATTGATTAATTAGATGAATTAACCGAAATTATTATATACTAAATATTAATATATTATATTTACTTTTAGTCATTTAACTTTTAAAAAATTATAAAATATTTGTTAATTTTTTATATTATAAAATAGTTATTAAATTTTTATTAAATTAACATAAAATAAAAGTTTAGTGACTAAAAATTATTTTTGTATAATTTAGGGATCTATCATATAATTAAACTAAAATTTATAATAAATTTTGGTTAATTCGGTTAATTAACCAAATAATTATGGTTTGATTAATTCGATTAAAAATTTTCGATTCAATTAATGAATAAAATTTTAAAATTTTTAATAAATTTAATTTTGATTAATCTAATTCGATCGGTTCACGGACTGAATTACTGAATTAACCGAATATACACTTAATTATTACCAGTTTATTAGATTTTAGGTTTAGAATTGGCCACAAGGTGTAGTGTATGAGCTACACAGACAATAGATCCTCCCTCTTTCTGTTCGTTGACGGAACGCAGATGCGGCCAAACGTAGGTGGGCCCACCTTCATTTTCATTGGACCCACCCAACCAAAACACAACAAAAGAGGACAGTTCAAAGCAACACGGCAAGTAGGCAACATAGGTTGGGTACGGAATGTGCATTGGGGTAAATTACATGTTTCATCACTCACTTTTATTTTTATTTCATTTACTAAAAGTTTAAAGTTTTAAATTTCATTATTGAACTTTTAGTTTGTTCATATTATGATCATTATATCGTTGAATATTAACGACGTTATAAATATGCGTTATCTTTTAAATTATAAAATAATTTTAAAATTTTATGTTTTAAAAATAATTTAATTTTATATTCTTTTGATTTCTGACGATAAATCATCTAATTTCAGATCTTAACCGTGAAGAGGTATATAACGAGAAATAAATTATATATCATGATTTTATGTTGATCGAACAATAAAGATTGTATATATTATAAATCGCATCTTATTTAACACACGAGTGATCAAAACAAAAAATAATTTAAAATTTTAATGATCAAATTAAAAATATTTAAAATAAAATTAAAGTTGAGTGGTAATTTACTATTTGCATTAAAATAAACTCTTTACATCTTTAAATTAGAACGAGAAATTAGTTTTTTATTATAATTGAGTGAGATTTAAATATATTTAATTAGTCGATATTATTTATTTATTTTTGTATTTTTAGGTCACAGGTTTTAGATTTATTTAGTAATATTCTCTTTCTTTTCTCTAAAATCTTCTTTTCATTTCTCTCTGAATATAATTAAAGTTATAATTAAAATTTATTAAAAAATTAATATAAATATTAACATTCAAACTCAATAAAATGGAAATAAATGAATATTTTTAATTTTAATTTACGAGTTTAAAAATGATATTACAAGTTACAAATACAAAGAAGAAAAGAAAGTTAGAGCCGTCAGAGAAATGGAATTAATAGAGAGAAATACTGTAGCTTGAAAAAGACGAAAAGAATTAGAAATCCTAAATATAGGATTAGTAATGGATAAGTTTACGACGGACGTCCAACATCGCTTAATATCGTTAACGTTGGACACTGTTGAACATTATTAAATTAATTTTAAAAAATAAAAATTTTAAGGATTAAATATATAGTTATTAATTATATGTTAAGTTTATCACTCTTTTATTAATTATATATTGAGTCCTTAAGATTTTAAATTTTTATTAATTAATTTAATGGTGTTCAACAATGTTCAACATTAATTGTGTTCAGCAATGTTCGACGTCCATTATAGAATTTTCCATTAATAAAAGTTTAAAATTTTAATCCTTAAAATCTAATATCATAATTTTTAAATTTAAATTGTGTACCTTCTATATTTTAAAATAGGCGAAATTATAAAAATTAAAATTTATAGAATTTATATATCACACAACTTTATATGTATATAAATATTTGTAAATAAAATAAATAATTATAAATAATAATAAAAATTATCTTAATTTAAACCAACTTTAAAATTTAACCCTAACTCAATCTAAACTCAAATTTAAAAAAACACTTATAATTTTGTCACCCTAAACAAACACCAGTTTTCCTTTTTCATTGCGTAGAGTAGACTAGGGGTGAGTAACCTGACTCGACTCAAAAAACTGAATAATTCAGTTCGTTTTAATCTGATCTGAAATTTTATAGATTCGACTCGAAATTTTTTTAAAAAAAGCTTGAATTGTAGAATAAAAATTTGAATAACTTATTTTTTTAGTAATTAAAGAATTTACTTTTAAGTTCGAGGTGAGTCTCTCAATTTTTTATAATATATATTGATATATGAAAATATGAAGAAATATTGTCACATAGAAAGAAATATATACATATATCTTGTATGACTAGAAAAAATCGTTTAAATTAAAATTAAATTATTATAACATGATAAATAATTAAAATTAAATTTTTATAAGAACTCGATCGACTCGATTCAATTTTCTTAAACTCGACTCGAAAGAAAAAAAATTTAAATAAAATTTGAATGAAAAAATATGACTCGTAAACTTGAATAATTTAAAATTTTTTAACTTGATTCGATCAAATACTCACTCTTAGCATAGACCACGTCAATGCAAGAATTATAGATGTGCATGGGTCGGGTCGGGACGAATTTTTGTCCCATCCGAACCCGATCCGAACATAAATATCATAAAACCGACTTTAACCCGACCCAACCTGACCTATAGAAAAAAATAAATTTAGGGACTAAATTATAAAAAAAATAGGGACCTAATTATAAAATTATAATTTTAAGGACTAAATTATAAATAAAAATTAAATTTTAAGAACCTAATAATAAAAAATATAGATAAAAGATCATTATTATAAATATACTTAAAAATTATAGAAAAATTATATATTTAATCTCGGGTCAGGAGTCAGATCAAATATTTTATACTTTAAATCTAACCCGACCGAATACCATTTTAAATAATCACCCGACCCGACTCACTCAATTTTTCGTAAAAAATCTGACCCGATTTGACCGGATAAAATACTCATCCCTAGCAAGAATGGGGAAATACCCAGAAAAGGCTTTCGATTGATGTGCCTTTGAAAATTGAACCCTAAATCAAGAACAAACTAAACTAACAACAAATGAAAAGAATGTCACATCAATCTCGTCCAAACATTATATATTATGACAATTCAATCCATGGGTTGGAACTTTAGTTCTTATCAACTAAAGGAAAACAAGAAAAAATATGACATCCGCATCATTTTCATTGTCGGTACAATTCACTAACATAAATAACGAAAAAAATATCGATTTATGATTTTAAATTTATTTGTCTTAAATATTATTAGGATAATTATACCATGTACTAGTAATAAGAATATTTTTTATAAACCCTTAGAGTTTAGGGGTTTAGTTTTAAAAAATTATAATTTAGGGATTATAATTTAAATTTATGATTTAGAGATAAAATTTAGAGTTTATATATTAAAATCTAATCATATACTATGAATTATATCCACAATTCTTAAATTAAAAACCCATATACTCACTCGTAAACCCTAAAACAAATTCTTAAACCCTAAAAATTAAGCACTTGTAAAAAAATTTTATTTTTAGGATGTGCAGCTCCACCGTTTATATATTTCAAAACCTCTTTTTTCTTTCTGATGTGGAATTAATGTTCGTTGCCTCATTTTAGGTGTGATATTCTTCCTCATTCAACCTCGTGATGCCCTCGTCACGAGCTTTCGTTCTCATGATTGACCTCTTGTCATGGTTGTTCGCCCTGCCTACTCCTCTCATGGACGCTCGGCGTGAAATCGAGCAATTAAATAGTCGCTCTGATACTGCTTGTTACGGGACCATCATCCTCTTCTTAAAAGACATGTTTGATAGGATGTGCAACGCTAACATTATACGTCTCAAGACCTCCTTTTTCTTTTCGATATGAAATTAATGTTCATTACTTCTTTTCAAGCGTGATAATATGTAGAGTGTAAACTTTTATACTTAATAAAACTATATTAAAATTTAAAAATCTTTAAAATACAAATTATATCATCAATATAAAATATAAACATTTTTAAATACATAAAATTATAATTTGCAAAGAGTGTAATTATTTCGTAACATTCCATATCCATGTCCGATCAATTCGTTTCATCTTAATATTACATATATTAGCATTTCTTTTTCTTTTGTTTAATAATTAGTATCTAATCTATTGGTTAATTAATAAAAATAATATTTTTAGTATAATTAGTTTCATCTATAACTTTATTATTTAAAATTTTGATATTATTTAAAAAATTTAATATTTCGTCCTACTAAAATATCTGATTTCCCCCCCTTAAAACGAGGAAATGGGATCTTTTCCTTCAACAATTCCAACGACTAAGATTCATTAGCGAGACCCAATCGAGAAAAAGATTATAAGATAAGCTTCATTTATCATGTTATTCGTGATTACAGTCAATAAAATTCATTCATTTTATTTTGTCTAAAGTAAAATTTTATCTCTTTCAACAAAAAAAAATGAGTGATTACTTAGAAATTATAATAAGATGACTAGACTTTATTAACCGAAACAATAATAACGAGGTAAGTCGAGTCTAACTATTAATTTTTCCAACTGGTAAATCATGGGAGAAAATTATGAATCGAACTAAAAACTGAACATGTGATCTGAATGATTTGGTTTAGGGTGACATATGTAGGGATGTCAATGGGTGAGTTTTGCGAAGATTCATTTCACTTCGTATTCAATTGGACAAAAATGATTATAAATTTTACGGATTGTAAGACACAAATAAAGATAAAAATTAGATTTATCGTGAGTAATTAAAAAACCTGTAGATACTCTCATCCACCTCCCTTCATTCTCAGATAGTTTTTAAAGCATGTTATTATAAATAGTCTTAAAGATGTATTATCAATTTGGATCATTTAAATTTAAAATAATTTATATCAATTTATCTTGGGATATTAATCAAAACTTTAATATATATAAATATAATTAAGTTTGAGATTGATCGTATCAAATATATAAATATTTTTAAAATATCAATTTAAGTTAGAGTCAAATTAAAATCATTTATGTTGACTTATCTTAAAATATTTATAAATTTATTTATTCTCTATATTTCTCATCATAACTATACTGTTTTTTTAATTTTATTTTTCTAATACCGTAGGTTATTTAGATTCTATTGCTATTTGTTATTATTATTTTTATGTTTTTTTTATATTATATATTTGTTACTATTTTTATTTTATTTTTTGTATGTTATTTGAGTAGGAGAACTGTATTTTTCACGTGGGCCCCAAATTGATGAAGCTCCCAATTGCTGCCACGTGTTTGCATCCCACGATCGATACGATATACACAGCTCCTCTGGAATACAACAAAATCCAATGCCACATTAAGGTGAGGTGACGTCATAAAAACTAAAATGAAAAAAGAAAAGAAAAGAAATGATACTAAAGAACAAAGAGTCCTCTAAAGGAAAAGCACACGCCTTCCTTCCCAGGCTGACAAAGAACACGTTGTCACGCGCTTTTAGCTACCGGACAAAACACGCCGTCGTTATCGGTGACTGATTCGTGGTTTGGGTGGTGGTTGTCGAGGGTAGTGTAGGGATTTCCTCATGGAGGATGGTGGGGCCAAAAAAGAGTCGAGACGAAACGATTTGTCTCCACGTACCTTGGCGTTGTCCGAACGCAGGAGCTCGGATGAAAAAAATTAAATAATTTAATTCGAATTAAAATGAAAATATGTAATTTAATTTATCCCGATTTAAAATTTTATAAATTTAAATTAATTTTAAATATTTGAATTTTAAAACAAAATTTTAAATTACTCAATTTTTTAAATAATTGAAGAATTTATTTTAAATTTGAGACGAGTCTTTTAATTTTTATGATATATATTGATATATAAAAATACAAATAAATATTATCACATATAAAAAAATATAAATATATATTTATATGATTAGAAAATCATTTAAATTAAAATTAAATCATATGATAAATAAGTTTTTATAAGAATTTAAAAACTTGACTCAAAAAATTTTAAATAAAAATTAAATAATAAAATATACCTCGTTAACTCGAATAACTCAAATTTTTTAACTTGATTTAACTCTATAAATACCCATCCCTTCTTATCCAATGCTGTTTTTTTTAGCTATTTCTAGAGATAGTCTTTAGAAACACAAATAAAACAGCGAGGGCTGCAAACCGAAATAGTAATTCCGTTTATTTTCTCTTTATACAATAGTGTGAATAACACGCGAGAAAGTTATAGGGAACGATAATTTTAAAAAGTTTAAAGGTCAAATAAGCGTTTAAAATTTTTATAAAAAAATTAATTAAGTTTTTATATTTTTTTATATTTAATTAAATTTTTAAACTCAAAAAAATTAATTGAGCTCTTAAACTTTTTTAACACTCAATTAAACCCTTAAATTTAAGAAAAAAATCAATTTGATCCTTTTATTTTAACCGTTAATTTTAATTTTTTTTAAAAAAAAATTTAACACGTGTTGTAACAAAATAAGACTACTTTTTCGTTTCTAAGAATTTTTAAAATTTATTTTTTAAAATTATATAAAAATCATAAAAATATTTTTAAAATATAAAAAAATTAATTTCAAAATTTAATTTAAAATGATAAATAATATTTTTTAAAAAATTAAAAAATAAAAATATTAAATATTATTTTACAAATATAAAAAAATATTTTTATATTTTAAAATAATTTAAAATTTTTTAAGATTTTTTATAAAGCTTTTAGATTTTTTTTTATATTTTTAAAATTTTTTAAAAACGATAAGTGGTATTATCTTGTCGCGACAAGTGTTAAATTTTTTAAAAAAAAAAACGTTAAAGTTTACGGATATAGTTGATCAAAGGGCCAAATTGATCTTTTTTCTTGAGTTTGAGGTTTTAATTGGATACAAAAAAATTTAAGGGCTTAATTGATTTTTATAACAATTTAAGGGCTAAATTAATTTTTTTAGTGAGTTTGAGGTTTTATTGGGTACAAAAAGAGTTTAAGGACTTAATTGATTTTTTTACAAAAAGTTAAAGGACTTATTGAACCCATGAGCCTTTTAAAAATCGATTAAAAAATAATTATATTATTTTTATATATATGAGTTTCTTATAAAAATTATGAAATTTTGATATAAAAAATATGTATACCAAATTTTTTTAATTTTCTATAATAACTATTTTTTAGAACGGGGCATTTTAGTATATTAATATTTCAGAGCCAAATTTCATTATGTATTATATAGGTTAGAGTTTTATTTTTGAATGTTTTTTTACAAATGATTATGGATCGAGTTGGATCAGATTCTGGTTGATCTATACTCGGTTTAAAATTTAAAACTTTCGATTGAATTTGATTTGGATTGATATTTTATATAATTCAAATTTAATACGAATTTTAGAGTAAAAATTTAAATACAACTCGATCTACTTTGACATAAATAAGAAATTATTTTTAGTTTTTATTCAATAAAATAAAAAATTAATTAAAAAATACAAATAAAAAGAGCATATAATAATTATTCTATTTTATTAAATAAAAGAGAGAGACAATTTAAAATAATATACTTAAATATTTTAAAAAATAAACTACTTTGAGTTATTCTACAAAGAGATAATTTAAAAAATATATATAAAATGATAAATATTATAGTAATTATATTCAATATTTTAGAAACAAACTATTAATTTAAGTCAAATTAAATTAAATGTTTTCGTCCTAAATCTAAACCGATCCTGTATTATGAAACAATATGATTTATTTTATTTTAAATTAATAAAAACTTTATTTATGTATAGATTAAAATACTTGCATTGCTTTTATTAATTACTTTATTCATATTATTATAAACAACGTGTTCATATTTTTTTTATATGTACAAATAAAAAAAAACATAATTGTAAGTAATAAAAATTCATTATACATTCATATTTTAGTTTGCATGTAAATAAAATAATTGTTAATTAAAATCAAAGTTTTTTATAATACATATATATTGGATAGACAAAATGATTTAAATTTGTATTTTTTATGTTAGACATCGTCTATTTTTTTTTACTGAGATATTTATTAAGGTCATTTTTTAAATTTATCAAACTAAAAAATTCCAAATTTAAAATTATTCATAAATTTTTGAAATATAAACTAATGATAAGATAACAATTCTCTGTTAAAAGAAGCGTTAAATTGGTAATTTTAAAATTGGGAAAGGATAGATCAAGTCGAGTTAAAACTTGTTCAGTTATTCAGAGTTAATAAGTCATAATTTATAATTTAAATTTTATTTAAATTTTTTCAATTCAAGTCGAGTCGTATTTTTGAGTTCTTATAAATATTTAACTTGAATTATTTACCATATTATAGTATTATTTAATTCTAATTAAAACAATTTTCTTTAATCATATTATATATATTTTTATATTTTTCCATATGTTATAATATATATTTTTTTCATAATTTTATTTATTAATATACATATATAATAAAAAATCAAAAGACTCGTTTTAAATTTAAAAATAAATTTTTAATTACTAACATTTTAAATTATTTTTATTCAAAATTTTATTTTACAATTTAAATTTTTTAAAATTAAATTAAATTTACAAAATTTTAATTAAATTAAAATAAATTAAATATTTTTATTTTAAATTAAATTATTTAATTTTTTAAATGAATTTTACTCACCGTACCAAAGGTTTCGAATTTCAAAAGCCGTATAATTCGGCCGCCCCATTTTGTCGTCTCCGCCCTGCTCTGTCGCCTCTTTTTTTCCTTTTGACTCTCCAAAATCATTTCCTATCTCTCTATTTTATCTACTTTCTAACATATAAAAATATTGCCTTTATCTCTCTCTTTAGTTTCCTGTCTTTCTCTTTTTTTCTTGGTGGTTTCGTGTTTCAGAAAGTGTCTCTTTTGTTCAGAAGAAAAAGAAAGGAGCGAGGAAAATCTATCAAAGAAAAGGATAGGGGGAGGGAGAGAAATTCCAGTACAAATACCAGATAAGAAGAAGAAGGGGAAGGGAAAGACACATAAGGCGCTCGCGGTTTTGTTTCTTGTCATTATGAAGTTTTGTTTATGAAGATTAGTTTCATTTCCTTGGTGGGTTTCTCTGTATCTTCTTCTTGAGTGGCCTGTGAGTCTGGTAGTGTTCGAACCATGGCTGGCAGCAATGAAGTCAACCTCAACGAATCCAAGGTATTTTCTTTCAGTTTTGGAAGATAAAATAAGGGGTGTTTTTTGTTTGTTTCAGCTGTTGTTTCTTGATGTTATGGTAGATTTGACTTCCATTTCCAGAACTCTGTTGCTATGATTGGAAATTTCTTAAAAAATTGTTAATATTCAAAGAATGGTTATTGTTGAAGATCAAAGCTTCTAATTTGCTTTGGATTTGGATTTTATGTAATTTGTTGTTGCAGAGAGTTGTTCCCTTGAATACCTGGGTTCTTATTTCCAATTTCAAGCTTTCGTACAATCTGCAGCGCCGTCCAGATGGGACCTTTAACAGAGACTTATCGGAGTTCCTCGACCGGAGAGTACCTGCCAATATCAATCCCGTTGATGGGGTCTTCTCCTTTGATCACGTCGACGGAGCCACCGGTCTTCTTAACCGTGTTTATCGACCGTCTCCTAAAAGCGAGGCTCAATGGGGGATCGTGGAACTCGAGAAGCCTTTGAGCGCCACCGAGATCGTTCCAGTCATAGTGTTTTTCCACGGAGGAAGCTTCACTCATTCCTCCGCAAACAGTGCCATCTACGACACCTTCTGTCGCCGCCTCGTTAGCATTTGTAAAGCTGTTGTGGTGTCCGTGAATTATCGCCGGTCGCCCGAGCACCGGTACCCTTGCGCGTACGACGATGGTTGGGCGGCTCTCAAGTGGGTCAAATCGAGAACTTGGCTTCAAAGCGGGAAGGACTCTAAAGTGTACGCATACTTAGCCGGTGATAGCTCCGGTGGAAATATAGCCCACCACGTAGCCGTGAGAGCAGCAGAGACCGATGTTGAGATATTAGGCAACATCCTCCTTCATCCGATGTTCGGCGGTCAGATGAGAACGGAATCCGAGAAGAGATTAGACGGCAAATATTTCGTCACACTCCACGACCGCGACTGGTATTGGAGAGCTTATCTACCCGAAGGGGAAGATCGAGACCATCCAGCTTGTAACCCGTTCGGTCCGCGCGGCAAAAGCCTCCACGGTCTCAACTTCCCCAAAAGCCTGGTCGTGGTGGCCGGTCTAGATCTGATTCAAGACTGGCAATTGTCGTACGTAGACGGACTTGAAACTTCCGGACACGAGGTGAAACTCCTGTTTCTAGAGAATGCGACCATCGGGTTCTATTTCTTACCGAATAACGACCACTTTTATTGCCTAATGGAGGAGATCAAAAACTTCGTTACATGTAACTGTTAATACCCACCTTACCTACTTAACCTGAAGTTTAACCATACGTCACAAAAATGTCTTTTTTTACCTATTTTTAGAAAGTGATGGTGAGGAAGATGATCCATTCTGTGTAGTTATAAGCTTTATTGTAGGATATAAAGAGAAGGGCTTTACCCCGGTCAGTTCCCTGTTTCAAGTAACGGAGAGGGAGAAGTTTAGATGGGTCATGCTTTGGCTGTTTTATTATTAATTGGTAAGTCTTAAAGCACTAATCTAAGTTCGTATGTCTTGTAAGGAAATTTTTATGCTGATGTTACACTCTGCTTGTGTTCTAAATATAAAGATTTGGTTGTCTTTGTAATTGGCTGGCTAGTTGTTTATATTGTTGTGCTTTTATGCTTTTCTGGTTGCATGGTGACAAGGACTAGGGGTGATAACGAGCCCAAACTAGGTCAGGCTCGGTTCGAAAACAAGTATATTTAAATTCGGTTTGGTTCGAGCTCGACTTGGTTTGGCTTAAAATGGATAATTTTTTATATTATTTTTATTATTTATTTATAGTTTACTTTTTTTTATTTATTATTTGTAGTTTTGTAAATTTGTTTTAGTTGATAATATTCAATTTATTTTATTTAATTTATTTTTAGTAGATTTACTCAATTATTTTATTGTTTTTTTTACTAAACAAATTATTTTTAATGTATATATAAATATATATATATATATGTATGTTTATATATAATTATTCTGAGCTTGTTCACGAGTTTTTTGATCCGGACTTGGGTAAGCTCGGCTTGGCTCATTTAAATCTCGAGCCGAATTTGAGTCCGAGTCGAGCTTTGACCGACCCGAGCCCGAGTAGCTCGCGAGCCGGCCGTGCTCATTATCACCCCTAACATGAACGGAGCTATATGAGGTGTTGAAGGGTAATCGTCCTCTCTACCCTCCGAACATTTTTTTTATTGTTATCCTTATATTTAAATTCTTTCAAAAATTATATTTTTTTATGAATTTCTTTTATACTTTTAAACATTTATGTTTTGCCCATCAACCTAAAATTTTGGTTCTGTTCTTGCATGGCGGTGAAACCAAAACCTTTAAACTTAGAATTGAAAACGTGATACGGCAATCTAGTGATCCTAGTAAAAAAAATAATGTTATCAATGAGTTAGAAAATGAGTAGTTTTAGTGAAAAAGGAGAGTTAAAGGAATGAGAAATTATATATGGATAAGTCTTATCACGTCACTAATAAAATCAATCATTAAAAATCTTTTATATTTTTTTTATATCAGATATTTTTTAAAGTGAATTTTCACTTGAAAAAACTATTTTTTAAAAAGAATTAATAATAAATATGTCTGAAGATTCACTTTACAAATATATAACATAAAAAATAATGATATGAATAGTTTTTAGTGGTTGGTCCATGAATGACGTGATAAAACTTACCCATGATATAATTTTTCTAAAGGCACAAATATATACCATGTTGTAACAATATTAAGATTATTAAAAAACAATTATAATAGTTGTAATACTAACAGTCGATTGGTTTAGTAAGATGATGTACTATATCTCTTAAACAATGATAGATATTTGAATTCTAACATTATAAATAAAATAAATTAAAATAAGATATCCTATTATAATAAACTTTTATCATATCTGATCTAGATTAATCTATTAATTAATTAAATATTGATAATTAAACCCAAAGAATATATAGTAATTACAATGATACAATATGTGAGAATTAATCAAATTTATCATCCACCAATTGTCAACTTATATCCTTCCATCTATTCCAACTACTTATTTACTCTTGAACCAATCATTTTATTACTAATAAATTCAAGTTTTTACAAAGTATTTATTTCAACAGATTATCTCCACTCTAATAAATATTAGCCATGAGAGTATTAGCTATTCAAGAATTGAATTAATATTTGGTTTTAATCTAATATTTTTTAAATGTTTTAAGGTAACTTTATAATAATATTTATTTTTAAATTCTTTAATAACATATCCGTAATTTATAAATAAAATATATCCCTGCAAGGCAAAGCTACAAAGATGGAATGGCGTGTGGCCTGCGCCCACATAGACATGGCAGCAAACTACAAAGGCAAAGCTTTTTAAGGTTGTTTTTGTCCGTACTCAGATCTCTATAGCCTGAACCGAACCAAACTAAACCCCAACCAATCAAAAATTTATTATATAAATGAAACGATAAAGTCCAAACTGTTGGGGTGTTTTTTATTGGATAAAATATTTAAAATTATCATTAAATTATAAAAAATTATATTATGTGTTATTTCCGTCGTATCATCTATGAAATGTTTGATAATTGTATCAAAGATTTTAAGACAAAGGATCTTATGAAGTTAATCTCGACTTAATTAAAAGATTTTTTTATTTTTATTTAATTTTTTTAAAATTTTATTTTGAAGAATAACTCTCTTTCTGTACACGTAGATTTAATTCGCATATTGCACAATTCGTACTTCCCTAATTCGCTTCCTGTAAGATGTAAATTACATCTATGAATGCAAAAAAGAATTATTCTTCAAAATAAAATTTAAAAATAATTACTTTTCAAATAAAAGAATATCTCTAATTAAGCCGTTAATTCCCATTGTCCCTTCAGATAAACTAATTAACTAATCATACAGTTTGACCTATATTTTATGCCTTACTGCTATTCTTTGTTGTTTTGATAAACCAAGTACATTTTAGTTTCTTAAGTTGATTTCGCTTTAAATTAAGCTTAAACTCTAAATCTTAAACCCTATACACTTTAAGCTATTAAGGTTGCCTTTGAGAAGCTGTACAACCTGTAAGACATTCATATTTAAAGCATCAACTGATAGAATCGAATCCAAAACAAGTCCGGGTCAATTCGGGTTACAGGCTTCCTTAAAGTTACCTGATTCATTCGAGGGCGCCGAATCGGAGAATGATGAATGCATAAAGAAGCAGCCAAGAAACGAAGTTCATCTGTCGTGTATATCGTATTCTTCCCCGACGGCAGGATCGATTAGCTCTCAAAGTCCGGTGACAGTACACCGAAGGCGAAAACATCGGTTTTCCCATCGACTATGCCATGCATTAAGTACTCCGGAGCCAGATAGCTGCAAAACAAGTGCCTCAAGTCTGTAATCTCTAATGAATTAGATCAGGGTAAATAAAGGGTAGTTACTAGTTAGTTTAAAGGCATTCGAACCCGAATGTGCCTTCGAATTTGGAAACGATATGGTGAGTCCGGTTTTCCGGTTTCCGGTCGCAAGCCCGAAATCACAAATCTGAGGTTCAAAGTTGTTTGTGAACAAAATATTTGCAGTTTTGATATCTTTGTGGATGAATCTTGTCTTACAACCCTCGTGAAGGTACCTTAAACCGTCGGCTGTGCCTTGACCAATCTTAAACCTGATGTCCCATTTCAGTTTGGTCTTAGAACCTGTAAGAACTTAAACTCATTTCAGTTTGGTTTATTACAAAAATGGGTTATTGGAATCATGAAGAACTAACCATAAAGAAGAGAAGCCAAGCTTCCATTCGAAGACAACTCGAGGACAAGATGGATTCGGCCTTCGACTCCATAGCCAATTAACTTAATGAAACAGTAACGTTTTCTCTCACACTACTACTTCTCCTTAATGAGAGTCGAAAGATCCATTAGGCTGAAAGTTGAGTGATGATTTCTTCGATCCAAGGCCGAATAATTGCACGAAACCGTGCCATCGAGAACTTTGTTTTGATGTTCGATCATTTGCTGAGTCTGTGTTGGCAGCATTGGATGAACAACTTGTTTCGAATTTTTCGGTCCTGAAGAGATGCTGAAGAACACAAGTTGGAGAGCATGAATCTACTTTGGTCTGCATATCTAGAGAGGAAAAGTAAAACAAAGTTCCATTCTTTGAAGCATCACCAGGGGGAAAAAACAGACTAATCTGTTTTTTCATTACAACAAATCAACAACTATAAACAATATTTGATGTGTAATAAATCATATGCACTTGCAGTATAATTTACTTTAGGGTAAGTCTATCACGTGCGTCGAACATTGTTGAACACCACTAACAATGAACAACACTATTAAGTTAATTATTAAAAATTAAAAATTTTAAGGATTAAACATATAATTTAAAATTATTTAAAATATAAATTTTTAAAAATATATATTATTTTTATTTTTTAATTTATTTAAATTATTTTTAATTTTAAAAAATAAAAATATTAAATCAAAAACTTAAAACCCTAAAGTCAAAAGGCCTAAAATATTAAACCTTAAACCCTAAAATTCAAAACACTAAATCATAAACTCTAAACCTTAAAACTAAACCCTAAATCTTAAAATCTAAAAATATATCTTAAACCCTAAAATAGAAAATATGAAACTCTAAAAGCATAAACCCAAAACTTAAAACCCAAAAATAGTTTAAGATTTTAAGTTTAGGGTTTTAGTTATTCTAGGATTTTATGATTTGGATTTAGTGTTTATGATTTAGTATTTTTAGGATTTTGGTTTTAGGTTTTTGATCTAGAATTTTAATATTATATTTTAGGGTTTGTAAATTAAAGTTTAGTAATTTAAATTTTTTATTTTAATTTTAAGGTTTAGAGTTTAGTTTTTATTTTTAAATTAATTTTTAGTGTTTAGTATTTTTATTTAATTAATAAAATAAAATATATATAAAAATACTTTAATAAAAATTTAATTTTAATAATTTATAATTATATTTTGAGTCCTTAAAATTTTTTAATATTTATAAATCAGTTTAATAGTGTTCAATAGTATTTATCATCAACGGTGTTTAATAATATTCGACGTCGGTTATAAAATTTTCCTTTTTAAGTTATTATTGAAGTATCAAAAACTAATTAGAATTAAGAACTGATAGCCAAAGGGACACCCTTTACCTCCAAATCAAGAGACAATTATTATAACTGATTACACCAATACATCTACAACATTCCCCCCTACAATTATTTTTATTGGACAAAACATTCGAGTGACATCAATAAAAAAACAATTATCATTTAAAAAGTTTAAATTCGAGTAATTATATTTATAAAATATACAAATTATCAAGGGCTAAATAACCATATATTTACTATAAGATTATATCATATGCTTAGAAAATGAATTATGGACCGACGGAAGAAATACCGGGTGGGGCTAAAAAAAAACTCACTTAAAGTGAGCCTAAAAAGAGCCCTTTTAATAGAGGGGTATGGGGAACCGGCTGTTAGCCGGTTCAAATTTAAACAAGTTTTTTTTTAATAATAGTTATTTAATTTATTTTTATATATTCGAATAAAAAATATACGAATAAAAATATTTATATAATAAATATTCGAATAAAAATATTTATAAAATAAATATTCGAATAAAAATATTCATATAATAAATATTCGTATAAAAATATTTGTATAATAAATATTCGAATAAATATATATACGAATATAAATATTCATATAATAAATATTCAAATAAAAATATTCGAATAATAAATATTTGAATAAAATATTCAAATCAAAAGATTCAAATAAAATATATACGAATAAAAATATTCGCATAAAAAGATATTCGAATAAAAATATTCATATAATAAATATTTGAATAAAAATACTCGAATAAAAATATTCGAATAAAAAATATACGAATAAAAATATCCGTATAATAAATATTCAAATAAAAGTATTCTTATAATAAATATTAGAATAAAAATATGCGTATAATAAATATTTGAATAAAAATATTCGAATAAAAAATATTCGTATAATAAATATTTGAATAAAAATATTCATATAATAAATATTGGAATAAAAATATTCGAATAAAAAATATACAAATAAAAATATTCGTATAATAAATATTCGAATAAAAATATTCATATAATAAATATTGGAATAGAAATATTCATATAATAAATATTGGAATAAAAATATTCGAATAAAAAATATACAAATAAAAATATTCGTATAATAAATATTCGAATAAAAATTTTTGAATAAAAATATTCAAAAAAAAATTTTGAATAAAAATATTCGAATAAAAAATATTCGAATAAAGATATTCATATAATAAATATTCGAATCAAAATATTCATATAATAAATATTCGAATAAAAATATTCGAATAAAAAGTATACGAATAAAAATACTTGAATAAAAATATTTGAATAAAAAATATACGAATAAAAATATTAATATAATAACTATTCAAATAAAAATATTCGAATAAAAATACTCGAATAAAAATATTCGTATAATAAATATTCAAATAAAAATATTCGAATAAAAAATATTCAAATAAAAAATATACAAATAAATATTGTACACAATTCCTTACAAAGTATACACAATGACCTACAAAAACCGTAAGGAAAAAGGTATGTACACAATTCCTTACAACTTCTCACCATGAGCTAAAGGAGCCATCCAAAGGTAAGGATTTGTGTACATACACAATTTACTACGATTTTCGTAAGCCGTTGTGTATACTTTGTAAGGAATTGTGTACAAACATAAATCCTTACCATTTGGGTGACATATTGTGTATTCTTGTAGGAAATTGTGTATGTACACAAATCCTTACCCTTGGATGCCTCCTTTAGCTCATGGTTTTGAAGTGGTAAGGATTTGTGTACATACCTTTTTTCTTACGGTTTTCGTAAGCCGTTGTGTATACTTTGTAAGGATTTGTGTACAAACACAAATCCTTACCTTTTTCGTGACATATTGTGTATTCTTGTAGGAAATTGTGTATGAACACAAATCCTTACCCTTGGAAGCCTCCTTGAGCTCATGGTTTTAAAGTGGTAAGGATTTGTGTACATACCTTTTTTCTTACGGTTTTCGTAAGCCGTTGTGTATACTTTGTAAGGATTTGTGTACAAACACAAATCCTTACCGTTTTCGTGCCATATTGTGTATTCTTGTAGAAAATTGTGTATGTACACAAATCCTTACCCTTGGAAAATTCCTTGAACTCGTGGTTTTGAAGTGGTAAGGATTTTATGTACGTACCTTTTTTCTTACGGTTTTCGTAAGTCGTTGTGTATACTTTGTAAGGATTTGTGTACAAACACAAATCTTTATCGTTTTCGTGTCATATTGTGTATTCTTGTAGGAAATTGTGTATGTACACAAATCCTTACCCTTGAAAGCCTCCTCGAGCTCATGGTTTTGAAGTGGTAAGGATTTGTGTACATACCTTTTTTCTTACGATTTTCGTAAGCCGTTGTGTATACTTTGTAAGGAATTGTGTACAAACACAAATCCTTACCTTTTTCGTGCCATATTGTGTATTCTTGTAGGAAATTGTGTATGTACACAAATCCTTACCCTTGGAAAATTCCTTGAACTCATGATTTTGAAGTGGTAAGGATTTTATGTACGTACCTTTTTTCTTACGGTTTTCGTAAGCCGTTGTGTATACTTTGTAAGGATTTGTGTACAAACACAAATCCTTACCGTTTTCGTGCCATATTGTGTATTCTTATAGAAAATTGTGTATGTACACAAATCCTTACACTTGAAAGCCTCCTCGAGCTCATGGTTTTGAAGTGGTAAGAATTTGTGTACATACCTTTTTTCTTATGATTTTCGTAAGCCGTTATGTATACTTTGTAAGGAATTGTGTACAAACACAAATCCTTACTATTTTTGTGCTAATTTATGTATGTACCGTTTTTCTTATAATTTTTATAAGAAATTGTGTATATAGATTCATGTGCAAATGTGACCGGATAAACAAGTGATGGCTTATTTTAAGCTTTTTTTTAGGTGGCTTTCTTCAGAACTACCCAAAAATTCCCGACCGTGTGGAATCCAATTGAAGAAGCAATGAACAACCAACTACTTTCTTAGTCAAGACAGAGACACGTGACACCACTTTCTGGGAACTTGCCAGCTAGTTTATTTGCCGCCTTTCTTCAACTAAAACTAAAAGGTATAATTATGATTTTAGTCCTTATAGTATGATAAAAATTAGAATTTTAACGTTGGAGTTATCATAATTTGAAGGTCTTACTTTTATAGTGTAACATGGAGGTTCAAATTCACAATAATGTGAATTTCTCACCTTGTAGATTGGATATTGAAATTGTTTTTAAATAAGAATTCAAGAATAAACCCTTAAATTATATATTTTTTGAATTAGGCGTTTAAACTATTATCAATTCTATTTTAGGTCTGTATTTAGATTTTGTTTAATATTGTTTCTCAAACTAGCTTTCAGAGAAAAATTGTGTTTGAAACGTGTTTTTCAACTCAAACACAAAAATTAAAATTTTAGCTTTTATTGTTGGAAAAATATTTTTGAGAGTCAAATTATAATTATAAATTCCTATTGTGTTTATTTATAATCTAAAAATTTATAATTTTTATAAAGATATAATTAATAAAATATCTTTAATTTGAAAATTATATATATTAAATAAAATATTTTAATTTATTATATTTTTATAAAATATATATTTTTAAATAAAAATATTTTTATATTTTTATTTAAATTCAAGTTAATGTGTTTAAGATATTATAACATTAAAGAATTTATATATCATATATATAATTTATAATATCATGTCAAAATTTATTTATCTCCTTAAAAATACTTTTTTGATAAAAATATTAAAAACTTAAAACAAATCTAAAAATTCAGAATCATTTCTGAAAAAAACTTTAGAGTATTTTTAACTGTACTTTTCAAAAACAATATTAAATTAATTCTTAAAAGTTAGCGTGACATTTTTTAAAAATATTATGTATTATTTTTAGAAAACGTGTGTATAACACAAATATTAAACAATCTCAATAAAATCTATAAAATTATATAAATTAATTGTACATATAAATTTATAAAATTAGCAAAAAATACTAAAATATTTGTAAATGATAGAGAGTGAGTCCACATTTATATTTGACCATAGAAATTATAACATATTTTCAACTATGTACATTGTGAGTCCAACTTTATGTTGGACCATAGAACATTGAAAATAATGACGTACCATGCTGATTTCTTGTGATATAAGATGTAAGAATTGAAAAATTATGACCAAACAAATTGATTTCTTGTACTAAAAAATAAAGAAATGAGGATTTGGGGGACCGAATAAATAATGGTGAAAAATTCAAATGGGAAGGAATGAACTCACCAATCACGTTAGAACACGTAGCGGCACAACCTTCCGGGAAGGAACTTGCGAATTCGTTTAGTTTGCCGCCTCTATCGAAACGAAAGAAAGGGTTAATTATAATTTTAGGCCCTGTTTTTTTGTTGTTTGTAAGTAATCAAAATCACTTAAAAAAGTGTTCCTGACATATATAGATTGATTTTGGTTGCTTTTAGTTGCTTTTTAAATCAGCTTTTTCAGCTAAACCCAAAAGCTAAAATTTTTAGTTTTTGAGTTGGATAAGCTAGTTTGAAAATAAAATTACTTATTTATCCTTATAATATTTTTGTTAAAATAATATTTATATATATAATTATAAAATGATATATATTTTATAATATTTTATATTGAGAATAAAATTATTTTATTTTTAATTTATTTTAAATTTATTATTAATTTATAATTGTTATGTTCGTATATAATCTAAATTATATATATATTTTTAAATTAAATTTTACAAAAAATATTTTTTATTATAATTTAAATTCATTTTTTAATAATCATAACATTAATAAAAATTTAAAATTTTTAAATATAATTTAAGTTTACTAATACATCATGTCTAAAATAGATATTTTATCTTTTCAAAATTACTTTTTTACATCGATGACAAATACTATTTAATTTTTTAAAATCACTTTTTCAACTGTATTTTTTATAAACAATGTCAAACTGGCCCTTAGTCCCTTTTTTATGATAAAATTAAAAACCCAAATTTTAACTATTTTTAATATATTAAAGAGTAAATTACACAAATAACCACCATATTATGAGGTTGATATCAAAATAATCATAATATTTTAAAAAGTATTAAATATAATGGTTAACTATTGAAATGATATCGAAATAACCACAGACCGTTAAAAACTAACGAATGACATGATAATTAAAAATAAAATAAAATAATTATATATTTATTCTCTGTTATTCATACATTTTTAACTGCCACATCATCAATCCGTTGGTAGCTATTTCGATATCATTTTAATAATTGATCGGTGTATTTAACTTTTTTAAAGTATTGTGATCATTTCAATACCATAATGGTTATCTATATAATTTATCCTATATTAAATATTTTTTAATTGGTCAAACCTCTTTAATTTATGGTCATTTCTTTATGGTAATAATTATTGCTTTATTGAATTTATAATCTAATAGGTTCATGATTCAATTTTTATGGTTATAGATTGGTACTAAGATTGAATTTTAGACAGATAAATTTAATTTTAACGGTTGAAATAGTAACAATGAAAATAATTATTTTTAGTGAAATTATATGAATAAATATCGAACCTAAATATATTATTGTTATGGGTGCATATAAATTACAAGGAGATATTCGATACTGATTCGTATAAAACTGTTCGAGAGATCGATAAACTAATTTTATGGATGTTTATTTATCGAATATTATACATTTTATAATATATTTAGATGTTTCAAATTAATAAAAAATAAATTATTATCTTTAAAATGTTAACTTTTGAACTCTATAAACTGTTTCAATAGAAAAGACGATAATATTTATTATAAAGATTTAAGTTAAAATCGTTTTATAAAATATACGCATATTATTAAAAAAATAAAAATATATATGAGTAGATATTATCTTATAATCATCAGTATGATCTTTTTATTAAAAAATGAGTAGATACCAATAGGGTTGATCCAAGTGGTAAGCAACTTGGTTCCGCTTTAAACAAGTTTTAAGTTCGAGACGTTTGTGTACGCAAAAAATCTCTACTAAAAGACTCACCCATCAAAGTTAGGTTTGTGACATAGATCGATCTAAATTAATCAGGGTTAGACTCTAAAACTAAAAGAGCAATAAAAAATAGATAATAAAAAATTTAAAATACAAATTCAATGAACACATTAGTTATACTATGATTTAGATTTATTAATAACATTAAAAGAATAGAGGACTAAATTCAGAGTTAAACCAAAAGTCAGCAGTTAGTAAAAATATAAATGATAAAGTTGATTATTAAATATAGTCGATCTATTAAAATAAGACCATAAATCTTTTAAATAAAATTAAATTTTTAAATATTAATATCGTAAATTAAAAAATATTTATATCAAATTTTTATAAAATTTAATTTAAATTAATCGAATATAATTAAAAACAAAATCTAAAATAGATGACAGGCAAAATCCATAAATTTGTCAACAACTCCCACTCCCACCCGTCTTCTTTCCTTCTTTTGCATTCTCCCTCCGATGAACAATACCCTCTTCTCAGCTCCCAAATGTCCTTCCGCCATTGTCTCTTCATCTTCATCACCGCCTCCTTGACTTTAATACCATCATTACTTGCTCAAAGCGTCGATGTGTCATCATCATGTCCGTTAAACTTCACCATCCTCCGCCCGATCTACTCTGATCCCAGCCGTTCCACCCCGGAGTGTCACTCCCTCCTCCAGGGACTCCGTCTCCTCCTCTCCGATTACCTTAGACGTACCGGAAGCTTCCTTCCACCCTTGAACTCCTCCGAGTCGTGCTGGCAGTCTTATCAATCTCTGCTCCCCAACTTCAATATCCGTTCCTCGTGTGGGTTTCAAACCGATTGGAATTCCCAAGGTTGTATGAACATAACCACAAGGGCTGACTTTGAAGCTTTGATCCCGAACAATACCTTAAACGACATCGTTTCCAGATGTAACCAGTCGTTGCAGGGTTCCGGTTGTGCTTCCTGTACTCCACGCTTGACTGATTTGCAAACTCGGTACTTCACTCCGGATAATTCGACGGGGAACGTGTCTGGCTGTACGGCCTACCCGTCTATATATGCAGCCGCTTTTGCTAATTACTTGGGACCAACCGATGAAGACACGGCTGCTTGTATCTTTTCAGTTCAAGTCGGGGATTATGGTAGTACTAAAGGTAAGAGCAGAAAAAGTGGTGTGATTTTGGGTGTTTTGAT
This sequence comes from Abelmoschus esculentus, assembly GCA_035048815.1. Taxonomy (NCBI): domain Eukaryota; kingdom Viridiplantae; phylum Streptophyta; class Magnoliopsida; order Malvales; family Malvaceae; genus Abelmoschus; species Abelmoschus esculentus. Next base: position 11,690,387 of record JAUCBN010000024.1, read on the forward strand.
CGGTGTTGGTGTTGTTTTAGTTGTTTTGATTGGTGGGTCTTGGTTTGTTTATAGAAAATATCAGGATTCAAGGAGGAAGAAAGGCAGGGATAGAATCAGGAGCCTGGAGATGGGTAGTTTAAGTGGTTCTGGGTTGGCTTCATTTAGTGAAAGTACTCATATGATTAAGTTTACATTTGATGACATTAAGGAAGCTACTAGAAACTTCTCTAGAGAGAACATTATCGGAAAAGGAGGCTATGGGAATGTGTACAAGGGTTACTTGCCTGATGGCTCTGAGGTTGCTTTCAAAAGGTTCAAGAATTGTTCAGCTGCTGGTGATGTCAATTTCACTCATGAAGTTGAGGTTATTGCTAGTGTTAGGCATGTGAATCTCGTCGCTTTGAGGGGATATTGTACGGCCACGCCGACAACACCATTAGAGGGTCATCAGAGGATCATTGTTTGTGATTTAGTGGAGAATGGTAGTTTGTATGATCATCTCTTTGGTTCCATGGAAAGGAGACTTAGTTGGCCTGTTCGACAAAAGATTGCCCTAGGAACAGCTAGGGGACTGGCTTATTTGCATTATGGGGCACAACCATCAATCATTCATAGGGATATCAAAGCGAGTAATATACTTTTGGATGAGAAGTTTGAGGCCAAGGTAGCAGATTTTGGACTTGCAAAGTTTACGCCAGAGGGGATGACACATTTGAGCACTAGGGTAGCTGGAACAATGGGATATGTTGCTCCTGAGTACGCGTTGTATGGTCAGTTGACCGAGAGGAGCGATGTGTATAGCTTTGGTGTAGTGCTTCTTGAGATGCTGAGTGGAAAGAAGGCCCTCACTATGAGTGATGAGAATCAACCTTCTCTAGTAACCGATTGGGCATGGTCGTTGGTGAGGAATGGGAGAGCTTTAGATGTCATCGAAGATGGCATGCCAGAGTTGGGGCCGCCCGAAATTCTAGAGAAGTATGTGCTGATAGCCGTTCTTTGCTCTCATCCAGAGTTACTATGCCGGCCAACCATGGACCAGGTCGTGAAAATACTGGAAACAGACATTTCAGTTCCATCGATCCCTGAACGACCAATTCCTCTGGTAGCTCATATAAGTGACATCGAGAAATCTCTAAGCAGTAATGGCTCTAGTCAGCTCTCCAGTTCTGCTGGTTATCGAACGTTTACTTATGAAAGTACTCCTCATTCTAGCAGTAAGGAGGAAGGGATAAGTTCAGGCTTTTTTGAATAGAAGTTTTAGATCAGCACAACCTAACATAAGAGGATCATTTAGCTCTCCAATGGTGCTTCAATAGTTCGGAATTGCATCTGATGTTGTAAATATACAATAGGTTTACACACAAGCTAGATTCATTTGAACTCAAACGATATAGAACATATACAAGCAGTGCCACATTTGCTAGTATTTAATCGTGTACAGTATAGCAACTTTCTCTAGAACATGTTTTTGCCAACCCATGTGGCATAGAGTTATGTAACAAAGGCTATTGCAAGAATTTGTTTTCTAAACCTTGTTGCTCCATTAGTAGGTTCTGTAAATTTTGTTGCTTCTGCATAATTTGAATACTACTATACTATCATACTTAAAGGATGTATATATGGAATCGATGCCAATGTATCTGTCAACGGCTTCAATTCTTCATATATATTTGTTCTTTTCAATATGGGAAAGTTGGCATATTTGCTGCAGAAGCTAATCACATGATGCTTAACAGAAAGTATAGGTGGCATGTTGCAGAACCGATGCTCATCGTACACATACTTTCTACGGTCAATCAACCATGATACATGTTTCGCTGCGGCCACGAGCCATGTGCTTCTTGTGATTCGAGAGTGAAAAGAGTGCACCATTGAAGTTGCCAGGACCCGAATGGACCGAGGAGGCATCGCTTGATTATCACTGAAGACAAATAACTGAAATTGCTTTGCCAGAAAAGGGAAATGAGAAACACATAAGACCATAAGAGGTACTTCTTCTTCACTGTGATATCTAAGACTAAGAGTAGATCAACAATATTTCTGAAGCAACCGTCTAAATTACAAACCTAGATTTTCAAGCTTAAGCTCTTTCAAGATCTTGCAGGTTGAACCCCTTATGTGGTCAGACTTCTCATTTCTTAGTTATCGGTCAAATTTAAAGTAAAATGCAGTCAATAACATGGAGTATAACTATGTAGCCCAAAGGTTTGTTTTTTTTAATGAACTTTATCTTGGAAAGGTAAATAACACTAACAGATGATGTAAGAAACACTGGACACCTTTCAGTCTTGGAAACTGTAGATCAAAAGGAGAAGCACCCTAATTCTTTCTTTAAACTATATCAGTTACATTTTCAATAACTATACAAATAAAGTTCATACCATCCTTTAATTTATATTTTAAACTGTTAATAATATGCAAAATACAGTTGGATGCAGATTCAAAGCCATCTGCTTCCTAGAGTTTATAACAAAAGGTAAAAGAAGAAAACTGAAAGTCAATTTCATCTTATGTAGTATGTGTTTTTCACATGCATTTTGATGCAGAACTGTCTGTAATTTTTATAACTTTCTGTTTCTGTTGCCGTAGCTTTCTATGGACATTGTCTCCAATGTTATCATTTACTTTTATCATATCGACTTTTACTATGTGATGATCTGAAGTCCCTTTCGATGATAGGACCGAATACGACCCTGAAACAAACTTGTATGGTGAATTCGGTGATGCCAGTATGTAATCTACCCTAGTCCCGTACTTGCATGTTCCCTGTACACCTGCACCGAATTGAATCAGTTTTCATGTCATGCCAATGAATGGATTTTAATCTAAAAGTTCAAAGAGAATGGTTTCATACTTTGGCCTTTGGCAATCACGACTACAGGCTCACATTCCCCTGCGAAGTCCTTAGCATCAGTATATTGTTTGTTCTTCATAAACTTCATCACTTCAACCTTCGGTATTGGTTTCCCCATCTCCTCATAGTACTATGAAAAGGTAAGTTCATTTGAACAATGTTATTTCAAAATCCTGACAGATAATGTTCAGGAAAGTGTCTCCATATATACCTTTACAATATCCGTCCACCTTTCGTTTGAGTAATCCGTTTCTTCCAAGGAATTGAGGCCTCCGGCTAAAATGTGTGGACCATCACTTGATTGTATTATCGCATTTATCTGCTTCATGCGCCAGTTCTCATCAAGGTGATCAAGGTGTGTGCAATGGAAGTCGACCTCTCCGGTCTCGGGTACATCTATAGTTGCCTTAAGGACATTCCTGTCATTAAAAATCCAAGCTAGTCAGCAGAAGCTCGAGTCCGAAGCTGTTCGGACTTGTTCGGAAAACGAATTCCCAAGCTTTGTTGTTCATAGCTAACAAAGAAAGAACTCCATTCAAGAGTCTCTTTCCATTGTGTTTCATTAGTCATTTTCATTATGTTAATGATTTATTAACAAAGCCTACTGGTATTGCAGATATAACAGCAATCCTCTTACCTAACTTCAATTGATATGCTTTCAGATCATGATCTAGTTTTCCACTGAAACAAACACAAAATAAAGCTCAACAGTGCATACCACTATATTTTCTAACAGCAATAGTTTAACTACTGATCTTTGTCATAATTTGATCATTTTCCAACAAGAAAAAAACATAACTAAAAGCTGTGTTTGGTGACATGCATCACCTCAATACTCTAACCACACCCATATTTCCCACTTTTGGTAGATTCTTTTAACCTGGAACCGTTTTAGCATCATTATGTAACTATCTAGTAAGCTGAGAACCAGAAATTATAGAATGACAATTCCTTAATATGAATCATAAAGGAGAAAATAGAACACTGACCTGAAGTCTGTATCATCAAAGATCTTCTGTACTTTCCACCGCTTAATCGGCCACTTGGAAAGCACGGCGTTGCCGTATTCCGGTGCCCAGCACTCGGCAAACACGTAGTTCATCCCCAAAGCAGCAGCTAAATCAGACAAAGGCTTCATTGCTTTCTCTTCCTCTGCTTTCACATCTTGCAGAGCTAATATATCAGCATCCAGCTCCCTCAACACTTCAAGCACCGTCTTTCGACTTCTATAACTCTCGAAATCATCGACCCTATTTCCCATATCTTCAGAAAAACTCACCGTTGATCTCAACGGAGCTTTGTCTCTCCAAGAACCATCCTTTTCACGTTCTTCCGCAAAGCTCAGTTGCCGATTCCGCAATAAAGAAATCTCGTTGTCCGGTAAATTGATCGACACCCTTAGCTTGGATTTCACATATTTTTGCTTCCGGGAGAGATTCTCCTTGTCGTTCATCGAATTCGGATGCAGGGGAGATTGCTTCAGTATACTTTTTGGTCGATCATTCGTAGACTTTGAGCGCCTACCATCCGGAATACCACCATTGCCATAATCTAAACTCGAGGACTTGTCTACTCTAGGCAATGCTGGGGCCATAGAAAACAAGGAAGCATTGAAAGTTGCTATACGTATGGGCATCGACGAGTTTTGACCACCCAATTGGCCATCTTGGTGAACTTTCGGATACCCATTATCGTTCCGAGCCTTGTGGTTTGTTTTGCCAAGCCTTTTGATGACGATGATAGACTTGGAGCGGCGGCGAACCGGCCACCGGAGGCGAGAACAGAGGCGTTTGACTCTCTTGTTGAGAAGTTTGAGCATGGTGGAGAAGTGGGTGGCGAAGACAATGGGCTGGAAAGCTTTTGAAGATTGCATGTGAGAAAAAAACAGTTCGAGTGGTTTTCCAAGAGTGTCGGTTTCTTGGTACTTTTAAATTATCAAATAAATAATTAAAAAAATCCGAATTTAAACCTTAAAAATGATATTATTAAAGATAATATAAATATTTAAGTATAAAAAACATAATAATAAAATATATTATTTTTTTAATAAGAAAATTTAAATTCAATCTTTAAAAAATGTATTATTAAAGTATTTATCAATCACAAATATAGACTATAAAATAATTATATATTATTTTTAAAAAATTAAAAAATATATTTTCATTTTTTCTTAAATCCTGTTAAATAATCGGTACAACATTTAAAATTTAATAATATTTAATAGTTAATATGTTCGAGTATTTGTATTTTTTGAGTTTTTAAATTATCGTATTCAAAATGTCACAGTGATTAATTCAACCACTTTTCATATATAAATTTATTTTTTTTATCATTTTTACTTTATAATAAAAATAAAAGTTAATTTTAAAAAATAAATTTATCATTTTAATTATATTATATAATTCTTTTAAACGCTCTAAAATTAAAAAAAAAATTAACATGTGACATAAAAGGTGAAATGAAAGAGTATATATAATTTACCTTATAAAGTACGGTGAAAATTATCTATTTTTTTCATACCTCTTTTTATGTTTCCGTTTCAAATAAGAGATTTAGGGTTTAAGGTTAAGAGTTGTGGTTAGAGTTTAAGGAATTAGGGGTAGGGTGTATTTTTAAGGATTTAGAGTTTAGGATTTAGGGTTTAAGGTTAGGAGTTGTGGTTAGGGTTTAAGGAATTAAGGGTAGGGTGTATTTTTAAGGATTTAGAGTTTAAGGTTTAGGGTTTAGAAAATAAGAATTAGGGTTAAAATTTAATTTTTTAAAATTTTTTTAAAAAAGACATAGAATGATATATATGAAAGAGACAAATGATTTTTACCCAAAAAGTATGCCTAGTTTGTTGGGACCTATTAGGAATGGAAGTCGATTTCTATAAAAAAAATTATTAGATGAATCTTGTTTATCACGTCATATGTAGTTTCAATTAATTAAATTTGTCAATCTCATTATTTTTAAGATGAATCATATCTCTTTCTTACATTTAACTAGAGAGTGGATAGTTATTAATAGTTATTTTGAGATGAACGAACTAGATTGATTAAACTACGAATAATACGATAAATATGATTTATCCAATAATTTTTCGATTTTTAAGAAATAAATTATTGACACGTGATATCAAAGCGAGGTTCGAAATACTTTTTGTTTTTAAGACCACATGGAGAGCCAATGAGAGTCGAGTGATGGAACATGGCCAACTGCTCTCAATAAACAATAACGGCAAATTGTGGGATTTCAAGATATAGATTTTAAAGTTGGAAAAGAATATATTCATATTTTTGGTAAGTGTAGGTAAAATATTTACATCAGAAACTCGTTAAAGCTATTTAAATTACATACTAAAAGATAATATAATAAGAGTAATTAATTAATTTAATGATTAAAAATATTTATTTTATTTTATATGAATTTAAATATCGATATAAAAATATAATATTTTCATTTAAAAATAATAATAATGTATAAATGATTTAACCATTAATAATATTATTATTATTAATATAGTTAATTTTCATAATATCCCGTGAACATTTTAATTATGTGGAATTAAATTTTTCTTGAACTAACATTTAAATTTGATTTTGATGCATCAATTTTTAAATAGAGTTATGAGACATTAAATAATAGCAAGAGGCAGCCAACAATTCTAATCATTATTTAATTAATAATAGAATTATTATTTAAAAAAACACGTCAATGGCCACTTTGCCATTGTTTATAAAAGAGTTGTTACTAAAAAAATATTTTTCTTCATTCATAACTAATATTAAATATATAATAACACAAATTTTAAAATTTATAAGTTGATTTAATCGAATAATGAATATCATGTGTCGGATGAAATTTAAAACCTATTAAGTGTTTAATAGAGTCTTGTTTAAAAGCTACAAGGGTTCTATATCACCAAAAATAAAGGGTATATCACTAATATTAATAATAAATATAAAATATATTATATTGTTATATTAAATAAATAATAAATAGTAATATTTTAAATAAAAATAAATATTAGCCATATACATATTTCCATGGGTGTCAAAACTCGAAAATGGTGAGGAAACCGAAAATTATACGAAATGTTTCGAGTTATTTAAAGAAACGAAAAGTAGAGTAAAAAATATTAACGGTTTAACTGATTGAATCTATTTTATTTAATTATAATTGAATAGTAATTCAACTAATTAAATCAAAAATCGATGATTTTACTAATAGAAGAAACCCAGAAACAATAGTATCGAAGCCAACAAGCAATGTTAGCCATTAGGTTCATGAGAGGTCCATCAATATTTGTAGAGACAAAGTTATGATCAAACATTAAGAGAAACAAAAGTTGCCTTTAAATTTAAAATTTTAGAAAGATAAAAATTTTATTTTATTATTATTTAAACTAATAAGGACCTTAAATATAATTATACCAAAAAATGTTAGAAAATGGCTGATATGTAAATAGACTAGAGTTGGAGGGTGTAGGTGAAGAATACTTTTATTTATAAGAACAAATTTGCCAGTCTAGCTGGGCTCTGCAACTTTATTTGACTTTGATTCATAAAAAATCAGTTTCAAAACTCAACCAAACCATTGACAGCCTCTTCCTAACCCTGAGACTGCTGGCTGATGCCAACAAGGCGTTTTGGATTATGGCTGTTGGGAGATTCGATTCCCATTTGTTTTGTTGCACTCTAGATTCTCTTCTTGGGAAGGTCTAGGATAAAACCGATTAAAATAAGATTTTATATCGAAATTGTTATAAAAATTAGAATTTTGATATCAATTTTTGATACATACTAAAATTTTTATAATTTTTTTAAATAAATTCAGTATATATCAATTTTTTTATAAAAAATTTACACCGTAACAATTTTGGTACATGCCGATTTTATTAAAAAGTATAAGAAATTTTAGTATTAATATCAAAAATTGATTCTAAAATTCTTATAACTTTTATAATAATTTTGATACATTAAAATTTTATTTTTAAAATAAATTCGGTGTATACTGAATCTTTACATAAAATTCAAAAAAAATTGAAAGTATAAGAATTCCGATACATAACAAATTTATTATAAAAATATAAAAGTTTTGATATTAATACTAAAATTTTTATAACTTTTATAATAATTTTAGTACAAACCTCGTTTTAGCATATTTCACGATAGAAAAAAACCTTAAAACCTTTCTCTTCCTAGGTATCCTGAGCCTTACTAAGTTGTCAGAACCATGACCTGACACCACAACCGGGATCATTCTCCAAATGTTAATTTTCATGTTAATCTTTTTCCTCATCTATTATATTATTATTGTTTAGTTTCTCTAACTTTTCAAATTTAAAGACTCAAATCCAATTGATATACCATTAAAATGTTCTATTAAACTAATTAATGCAACATTTTTGAAGTAAAAAAATACTAACTTGACAACCACGTAACCAAAAAATGTAATGTATCAACCAAACAAGGCCTAAAGTTCCAACATAATGTCTGCCCATATAAGCTACGGTTTCAACATTGGTAAAAGCAATTGCTAAATCTGTACAAATTATGTACAAGGCCAGCAAAAGAAACGACTCCCAACAAACCAATATTTCATATAAAAGCAATGATGCCTTTCTCAGATCAAAAATCAGTGCAGAGAAATGATAGACTGCAAGAACCTGGATTGAGGTTGCCAGTCCATAACATAGTGCTGTTCATGTTCTGAAGAGTAGCATTTTGTGTTTCTCTGCTTGGGGAATGAATCTATGACCATCAGAGATTTTCTTGGCTGCCAAACAAGAATCAGAAACCGTTTCGATTGGGTTTAGTATGTTAGGCTGTTAGTCAAAACTAGTTTCACAGATAAAACTGTAGGGATTCGATCTCGATAACCTAGTCAGGTTTGGTGTACTCAAGAAGCACGTGAGGTGATCTATAAATCTTTACTAGGGTCCAGAAAAGGACTTCTTCAACTACAAGCTCACCCTCTGCTCTTGCAGCATATATGTTTTCGCAGATGGCTATCAACCTGCACCAAAGCCGAATCAGCCGGTATCGAGGAAATAAGAAATGACTGAAATAATTCTCCATGCCTTCATCCTCTACCATTTTAAGGATGCATTTTGATTTTGATAAATAATAGAAAACGGTACCTGTCACAAGAAGGCAGGTTTTCAAACGGCATCCTCATTCTTAAGTCGGAACATTGGAGCCTGATAAAGCGACCAACAGCAAGCACAAAAGTAATGTAGAGACCCCAAATGCTGAACTTGCTTAGCGTGTCTCCAAGAATGCCCTCTGAAGTAGTATTGCAATATTAATCATACAGCAAATAAAATCATAATACATCATTATTAGAATAGACATGCAACATAAAAATGGTTTACTAGAACTTACGTGGTGGTGTTTCTTCGGATACTACGATGGCCATTGGTCCAGTCCAATCTTCACGGTCCCTTACATGAGACGAATTGAGATCATGGAACGACCACCACTCTAAAGCTGCATGATTTATAACAAGATCTGCACTCACTGAAATATCTCCTGAAGTTACCTGTAAATTTGGGCTTGGTGTCAAAAAGAGATTCCTAATGATTATATATACCTTTCACAACAACTTCCTTTAACTCAGGGTCTTTTCCTCCATTGACTGAATGATATAGCTTAAACCGAAGTAATAGAGTATAGGGTGCAATGTTTTTACTAATAATAAGTCAGTAAAGATGAAGAAATGTTACCGGTGGAAAAAAGTACTAATTGATGTATCATGAAGGGAGAGGGACTGAGACAGGAAAAAGGAAAAAAAAAAACGAATGAAGAGATCTGTATACCTCTTGCTCAAAAGGTCTGACTTCACCAGAACCAGTGACACGGAAGTATCTTTGATAAAGATTATATACCCTAAAACTGATTGTAGAACCATTGAGAGCCTTTTGGACATCTGATGGTTCGGGAAGATCTTCGGAATTGACGGGATTCTCATATTTCACGACTTCCTTGCCCTTTGGTCTTTCTCTTGTAAGCAGCCAAGTAGAAGTTATAACCATGTCCCTATCCCAGTCAAGGAACTCAATAAACCTTCTCCGAACCACATCAGAGACGAGCCAAAACATACTTGCATCAGGTTGGCAGCGTATCAATTGTATATCATTCTTATTGTACGAATCAAAATTAACATCAGAATTGATCTTATCCCATTGGATCTTTTCACAGAGAGTTGTTTGATACAAGGTCAACCTTCCACCACCTGTAATAACGTCTATCTGAAAACTTGCATCCTTGATGGGATTTGCAATATTTGTCGGATTGCCACTGCTGTACATCTGGTCAAACAGAACAAAATAAAATTTATTGACTGATCCAGATATAGAATCCTTCTTCCACAAATTACAAGTAATAATATAGCTAGACTTATTGACATTCATAGTTATGTACGTCTAGTAACAGCATTACAGATGCCCGTATGCACTGTTAATACAATACGAATGACATTACTTTCAGTAAAACAATTGTACCATGTTACATTATCAAATTTTAAGTGCACTATCATAAAACACTTCTACTATTTTAAAGTCTTCGATTAATTCTATGTTTTATTCATATCGGGGCTCATAAAATAGCAAAAGAAAGAATCTCAAACTCCTTGCCCCTTGGATCATCTAACAACATTTTACAAAATTCTAAGTGAGGATATAAAGGACTACAAGTGTATTAAGTATACATAATAAACTCAAGAAACGCAACCTAATCTGAAATGGGGAACCATGATTTTACATCCTGAGAAGATTTGTAAAGGAAAAGGAATAGGTACTCTTATGTTTAATGATCTAGATTTCTTTAAAAAAAATAGGCATGAATTATGGATGATGGGTCAAAACAATAAACAAAGGAGTCCATTACAAGAAAAGTTTCTGAATGTTTTCTAGGTAGTAGTTACTACACTGAAAAAAGAAAAATATATATGTTATGCATATAGTATATCTGGTTACCAAATCCATTACCAGCATAGGAGTCCAGATAACACAAATTAATATAAAGAATAGACATATCCCATTGCAGCACTTGGTCATTTTTGTTTGCTTCTCTCCTTGTTTGTGTGCAGCTCTATTCAACACAGCATCACATTTGGCCAGGTACAAACTTGCATTTATATCTTCCAGCTAAGAAGAAAACATGTTAGTTTCCAAAAATCATCAGGAAATCAATTCAATCAGACTCATTGACCAGAGCGATTATTCTTTAAAAATAGGTAATACAAAAACTGTCGGTGAATATTAGAGTTTTAGTTCTACCTAGACTATTGAATATCATCTAACTTAATTATCCTAGATAGAGTTTAACTCGTGATGAATCCTATTTGGTGTATAACTCGAAGTACTCAGTCTATTAAATAGACTTCTATGTAAATTAAAAGCATATACATACAGAGAACCTGATTCTCTTCTATGGAAATTCCCTTTTCTACATGGTATCAAACTTAGGTTAGTTGATCCTACCTAAAAAAACTAAAATAAAAATGTAGAAAATAGGTATTTTTCAAAGAAGAAAAGAATTCTCTATTATTTCATAAAATCACGAAAAAGTACAAGTTACTATCATTTATACAATGATTAAAAAATACTATCCTTTATACAAGACGTGGTTACAAAGAGTCTCAACAAATTTAAACTACTCTAGCCTCTATCTTTATCTACATAGAAAAGAATTCTTTGTTGTTTCTTCTAGTGATAATATGTTATGGGACTTTTGGTCAGGGCAACCAAATTTTCGTTATAAGGTTGAATTGTTTCCTCAGTTATTTGCTAATAATAAAAATCCAAAACTTTTTGCTTGTGAAATATGCCAAATTGCTAAACACACTAGACAAACTTACTATCCTTCTAAGTTTACACCTTCCATACACAGTGACATTTGTGGACTTCTTCAGTTAAAAACTATATTGGATCAAGGTGGTTCATTTCCTTCATTGATGACCACACCAGGACTACTTGGACATATTTGTTGAAAGAAAAATCAGAGTCTGAGAATGTCTTTAGAACTTTCCATAGGATGATAGAAAACCAGTTCCAAAATACTATTAAAATTCTAAAAAACTGAAAATGGCTGTGAGTATTTCACCAAAACATAAGGTTCATATTTCAAAGAAAAAGGGATTTTGCATATTGGTTCTTGTGTCAATACCCCTCAGCATAATGAGATGTCTGAGAGAAAAAAATAGGCTTCTTTTAGAAGTTGTTAGATCATTGTTGTTTTCTACTAGTGTACCAAAACATTTGGGGGGAGGTCATTCTTACTACAACATGCTTAATCGATAGGATGCCAAGTAAAATTTTGAACTTAAAATCATGAGAGATGTTCTTGCTTCCTTTCCTCATTTCAAGCCATTGTCATCTCATGTTCCTTTTCGAATGCGTGGGTGTGTTTCTTTTGTTCATGTCCATACTCAATCTAGGGGTAAATTTGATCATAGGTCTTTTAAGTGTATTTTCCTAGGTTATTCCTCAAGTCAAAAGGGCTACAAATATTACCCATCCACTATCAAGAAAATTTACAGCTCCATGGACGTTACAATCTTTGAAAACAGACCCTATTTCTCTACGTTTGAAATTCAGGGGAGACTTTACAGGAATTTCAGTCCCATGACACTGACAGTACTTTACAGGAATTTCAGTCCCATGAATATTTCCAAATCATTCCTTGTTTACCTTCACAACCTGACCTTGGTAAATCACAGCAGGATATTCAGCCTTCTAAAACATTGATATTACAGGCAATACATTCCCCCAAACCAGCAAATATACCCTCACCAATTTCTAAAATGTGAGAAAGGGGCCATTGTGGCCGTAGATGCAACGGATGGTGGTGGTTTGTGTGTAACTAGTAGTTAGGGATTTGTTGTTTGAAGATGAAGAGGATATTTTCCAGAGAGAAAAAAGTGTTTCTCTGTATTTTCTTATTATTCTTCCATATCAAATGATTACAGAGTAAGCCTTTAAATAGGCTAAAATAGAGTTTTAATATGACCAAAATTATACTTTATCTCTAATTTAAATAATATTTATTCTTAATTTAAATAAGACTTCTAATAAATCTAAACTACTAATTAGGAATAAACTCTAATTATATATTAAATAAAAAACTCTTAACACTCCTTGTTAATTTAGTCTTCTCCTCAAGCTCTAACACTTTTTGGATAACTAAAACTCCCCTCAAGCTGGTGAACAAACGTAGTAGAACACCAGCTTGAATCTTGGATGTGACTCTTTTTTCTTCTGTTGTTCCTTCGAGAAAAATGCTCCTTGTTCTCGAGTCAGGAGTCTTTGATTGGGATGCTCCAACATGTGGTTCTTGATTAAAAGATTTGATGTGAATAATGTACAAAGTGATCAAAAGAATCTACAATCCCCTCAAGTTGGTAGTTACACCAACTAGAATTCCAACTTGAACCTTTGATGTAGAATCCTTTAAAAAAACATTATCTAGTTTTTTAAAGCTAAACTGTAACCTTTTCACCTATCTTTTTGAATGACTAAGATAGAACCATATAATTTTTTAAGGCTAAACTATAACCTTTTCTCTTATCTTTTGAAACGGATGGATAAGATAGAACTAAATAGCTTTTAAAGCTAAACTATAATCTTTTCTCTAATCTTTTCTCCAATCTTTTGAAATGGATGGCTAAGATAGAACTAAATAGTTTTTTAAGGCTAAACTATAACTTTTTTTGCTATCTTTTTTATTGGCTAAGATAGAATCATTAAATAAAGAACCAACAAAATTAAACGAGTAGAAATTTCATGTAAGATTCTAACGAGGGAGAAGCCAAGGAACGAGTGTGGTCAAATGACATCAGCATAAAAGAAAAACGATGTGTATCTGAAAAATCATATTGTCGATATGTTTCTGATTAAAGATGACAGCAATGGTGAGGACATCAAGATCGTTGTTGTCTCTGATACCATGTGAGAAAGGGACCATGGTGGCCGTAGATGCAACGGATGATGATGGTTTGTGTCTAATCAGTAGGCAGGGATTTGTTGTTTGAAGAAGATGAAAAGGATATTTTCCAGAGAGAACAAAGTGTTTCTCTGTATTTTCTTATTATTCTTCCATATCAAACGATTACAGAGTAAGCCTTTAAATAGGCTAAAATAGAGTTAATATGACTAAAATGATACTTTATCTCTAATTTAAATAATATTTATTCCTAATTTAAATAAGACTTCTAATAAATCTAAACTACTAATTAGGAATAAACTCTAATTATATATTAAATAAAAAAATCTAACACTCCTCGTTAATTTCGTCTTCTCCTCAAGCTCTAACACTTCTTGGTTAACTAACATAAAACTCCTAGCACCTCCACTGTCCCAATTGAAACACCTACATCCTTACCAAAATCACCTCAAAAGCCTTGACTCCACCACTTGAGAGTAAACAATTGAGTGTTTATCAAAGGAGAAAGAAACATGTTTCAGCAACTATTACTCATCCTAGCATTTGCCGAGAATTGGAATTGGATTCTATTTCCCAAGAAAATCTTGAACTTTTGTTCCAACTGTTGACACTATAGACTCCCTACTGCTAAAAGAAAGGGTGTTAGGAAATATACAAACCATCCTATTGAAAGGTTTGAAGCTTATGGAAAACTAATGCCTTCCTTGAGAGCCTTTACAGCTAAAATTGACAGTATGAAGATCCCAAAAACAGTGGAAGAAGCACTGTATGATCCAAGGTGGTGCTTCTTTATTTTTTAGAATAACTTCCATGAGTTCATTAATTCATTTATTTCTGTTTAATTTTTGGACGTGAAAGTGCAGAGGCGGTGGGGATTAACCAGTTGATGGTAGTAATAGCAGACTCAGTTGGATGAAACCATGCAACAAGGAGTTTTTCTTGGTCATGCAATTGTTATTTCAGAAAGTTTGATATCTGCTGTTAAAGAGCAGAATCAAACTTTCTTCAAGTTCTCTGTCCTCGGAGAATTTGGGCAATGTTTTTGAGTTTGGTCCAAGTTTTTCTGTCAAGCTGGCATCCTGTCTATGGTATAGAGGTTAAACTTGAAAATAAGGGCACAATAAACCCCCTTTTAACTGATGTGGGGTAGATGACAACATACTTACAAGTGACTCGAATGTACCAACCATCAGGATAATAAGGTGACAAAATAATGACTGGCAAGTAAATACTAAAAAGGCCCTAAACCAAGTGCACATACTTGTGAAATAATCACTGTTAGAATTTTCTGGAACTTAACCTCTGTTTCGGAAACCAAAAAGGTCCTAAACCTGTATGTTTCCACCCTTTTAATCCCAAAGCTTCGCTTGTTTCCCTACCCTAAAAAAACTAAATTTCTTGAATCTAAGCTGAAATGAGCTTATAGTAAGACATCCCAAATATTTCCTCAATTACAGTTGGTGTATAATTTCCAAAAGCGCATGCAACTAGACAAACTTAAGTTTTAGCACATGGCTAAAAAAACTAATAATAATATAAAAAATGGTATGGACTTACTTTGAGCCAGTCGTACATGGTTAAAGATGTTGTTGTGCATGACCAATCGAGTACGCATCGTAATTCATAAAGAAATGGTAGAGCTCGATAAAGCCTATAGCCTAGGTAATTAATTCTTGAAATCTTGGTGGTCAAAAACTGCATATACAAGGTGATTTTCTGAGGAATTCCATGTCGAATTTGTACACCCTGAAGTGCTAAAGAAACTGCTTTAGCAAGAAAAATCGCACGGAGTGCTAGCCGTCCAGCATGCTGGCTGGAAGGTTGCATCCGCCAAGCACACTTTGTAATCGAATATGTGAAGAGAACAAGGTTGAAAAGATAGAAAATAACTTTTCCTGTGGCGAATGAACAGAGATAAAGTATGCGATCAACAACAATCAAGAAAAAGATGATCTGCATGAAAGAATTTTACCGAATTAGGATTTAGATCAAAATATATTAGGCACATAGCTTAAGAGGGAATGTAAAGAAAATGATAACCGAACCATGAGAATTGCTCATGTAAATTAAGGTGGTTAAGATAAAGAAGAAATAGACTTACCATTAAGATGATCACAAACTCTATAGGAAATTGATCTTCTAGCTGATAAACATTTAGAAGTTCACTGTCGTTCTTTATGACAGATTGGTAGAAAATTGCAACAAAAAAGAACACAGTAAGATCGGCAACAAATATGTAAGCATAGAGATCAAATTCCCTTTTTCCACCTCCAACTACAGAGAGTATTTGATACGGGAATCCCACCTCTTCAACAAGCCTAGCATGCTGTGCCTGGAGAATTTCTTTTGCTACATCAGCTGCTGGAGTTAGAGACTTGTACCAACCTGCTGACGTACATCCTGTCAAACGAGCTGCATAAACCACCTCAAAAACAACCAAAGCCACGTTTTGATTTTCTTGACTTCTTTCAATGCTTTGAACCTGAACCCTACTAGCAAATGGACAATGACCACGGATTTTTTCAGTACATCTCTTATCATGAACTACCCTGAGCAGTTGATTTATTCCAGACTCGACCCTTTCTGGCTGAACCCCATCCTCTGGCCACAAGTGAACATCCATGGACACTTGAACAAAATAAGGAGGAGTTTCTGCTCCCTGTATCAATGATTTCCAGTACCAGAAAAATCTTCTGATTACTTGTTTCACCATATTTATTACAAATTGGAGCGACTTCAATACCCTTTTTCTCCAGCTGTAGTTCACAAGAACCTCTTTTCTATATAGAGAACTCCTATTGAAGTAAAAGTCAGTAGAGAACATCCATTCGCCATCTTTTGCACTTATAGAGCTCTGTATGAGGGTAAATAAGTAGACAAGAAATAGAGGCAGCGAACACATAACAAAAGATGACTTGATTTCACAAGTAGGAAATCCTATGTTACGTAGTAGATCTGAATTAACACTCAATCCGCAATGCTGGATTACAATTTGATACAGGTACTGAAGCAAAATATAAACCTCTGTGTAAATTAGCATAAGAATCCAGAAGATATAAGTTGGGCCAGTATTCACACATAGAGCATACAAGAAAAGAGCAGCAAGATAGACCATAGAAAGCAAACCGAAGTTCCAAAGAAAGACAAGGACAAATAAGCAGTAGCACACAACATTGTTATTAGACTGCATTTGGGACCATATATGGCATAAGATCCTTCCCAGCTGCAAACTTGTAGCATCAGAACTTTTATCAGATTTCAGAGAAGAATGATTCAAACCCATATTCTGCATCTTTTGGCTCTCTGTCTCACCATACGCCTCACCCTTGACATATGAGTCCTCATTCATATCTGAATCTTCAGATTTTATGTTCAGGAAATTGGCAAGGTTATTAACTGCCTGGTTTCCAATAGATTGTACCTGAGAAACACCATCACCTAGGAGGTTTACAGCAGAAATTAAAGGATTTTCCTTTGATTGACTTTTCCTCCTCTTCTCCGTATCAAAAATAGCACAATCAGCATCAAGTTCAATTTCACTGATCTCGCAAGGTCTATATTCCATTGAATTCTTATGTGGTTCCACTACTTCAGGATTTTCCCCTTTTATATGATTGGCATATGTATGTGCATCAAGAGGAAATTCTGAATCCTCAATAATTCGCTCTTGCTTCCAGAGACTGCTTTCCTCTTTGTCAGGAGGCCCAACATCCTTATTTGAGGTGAGAGAAACAATCCTCCTTTGGAGGCCTTCATCATCATGAGAAACATCATTCAGAGTTGCAGTTGAGTTCGTGCTATGAAGCTGTATTTGAAAGTTGAGCATCTCAGCTTTCATGTTCTCCACTTGCAAGTTGCGCTGATGTTTCTTCTCCTCAGATTCA
Source organism: Abelmoschus esculentus (assembly GCA_035048815.1). Taxonomy (NCBI): domain Eukaryota; kingdom Viridiplantae; phylum Streptophyta; class Magnoliopsida; order Malvales; family Malvaceae; genus Abelmoschus; species Abelmoschus esculentus. The sequence continues at coordinate 11,708,035 of JAUCBN010000024.1, forward strand.
CGACTCTGTCGTAACTGTGCAGTTTTCCATGCAGCTTTTTTCTCTTGCTCACGTACAATTGCACCAATTTGCTCTGCTTCAAGATATCTTGACACGTAATCAGACTCTTGGGAGCAAAACATATATGACTGAAGGGATACCAATATAAATATGATAATCTCAACAAGTACAGATCTGGAAGTTATTCGAAATCCATAGTCATACTTTGAAAATCCAATGACTTCAAATAAGTTATTAGTTTTGCACTTTCCAGAGCTAAACTCCCCCACAAAAGGAGATTGAAAGGCAAGACAAAGAACAATGACTGCAAAGTTGTAGATACGCAGGAATTTGAACATTTTGTTCTTCTTTTCGAGAATTTCAAGCCTCATCCGAAAAAAGACAAGAGCAAAAGCAAGATAACCAAGGTGCAGAATATCATACTCAAGAGTTCCAGTAATCAAAATCAGTACCAGGACAAGGTCCAATAGATGGCAATAACAATAAAGTCTTATATAGTCAAGAAAGGTCCACATGCTTTTGGTTTCCAAAGACAGTTCTCGCCAAACAAATAAATTTTCACGTTGAGACATCATTTGCAAATAAGTTGATGACCCTGAGAAATAGGCTGAATAATCTGCACGAAGTTTGAAGCAAGCCAGCAGAAAGACCAAAAAGTAGCTTATAAGCATTCGGGGGTCATCAATGATCAGTCCTACAGGAAAAGGGGAAAGGAATAACACCAACTCTTCCGAGCATAAGCAAAATAAAGCGAAGGTATAAAGCAGTCTAAAAGTTGTTCAAATACCAAAATGAAATATACCACACTTCTTTCCAACAGGGGAAAGGAAAGAAAGAAAGTTTAAGACATGTCGAAGTAGCATAAAGGAAAATGATAAGACAAAGATCATTAAAACAAGTCAAGTTTTCTTCTAGGAGTAAAAAGGAAAGTATAAAATGTCCTTCGCTTGCCTGTCCCATTTAAGGTGCAATTAATTAAAGGATTAAGAGAGCAATACCTAGCCAACAGCTCCTACAGTACTGGAAATATGAAGCTGAGCTTTTCCAGCAGTCATGGCAACGGATTTCAGTCTGATTTGGTTGATTCAGAGGAAACATACTCTTCCAAAGGGCAATATACTCAAGGATGAGTATGGAAGCAAACAAGAATACAAGCACTGGCCATAATTTACGTATTATCGAGCGATCCAAAAGGACAAAAACAACAAGCAATGCAATATATAGCATAGATATGGCATTCAACAAAGTGAAGCTTGCTAGAAGCAAAGCAATCATGTTAATCTCACGACCAAGAAGGTTAAACATGTTCTCTATCCACAATTTCAAATATATTTTTAAGAGTGCCTTCTGAGTTTCAAATCTTTCTTCCCTTAATACAAGGATCCTCTTCTTGTTCCACTTATGACTCTCCTTGGTGCTTCCCGAGAGAGATCCAAATGAAATTTTTTTCGTACTGCTAACCTCCAAGCCTCCTTCTTTGGAGGACACAGGAGTTGCTTGAGATAAAGCAGCACTCCAAGATGACAGTGAATTTTTTGCTGCTCTACCTTCTCTTATAGGTACCATTCCAACAGTAGATGACATATCTTCCCCATTAGACAAGAAGCCATTAGTGAAGGCATCCTCTGCTGACAAAAATAAAGGACAAGGCTCATCCCACTTGCCTTTGTTTGAAAAACCACTTGGCATATTATCCAACCAAAAGAAGACATTGTACTGAAGGATGCATGCAGAAATTACCAGCACCTTTCCCCTCAAGCCCGATTCTACACCCCAAAATCCCAGCTCATACGCACGGAGACCCAAAATGAGTGACAGATCAGCATGTTTTTGCCCAGGAAACATTCCAGCTTGTTTACCCCACATCTGAAAAAGATACTCCATTGTGACCAGAAATCCAGTATAAACTAAAAATGATTTGGATGGGGTCCGAGAAGCCTTCGGTAAAGTTGAAGAAATGACGATTCCAAGTAGATACAAGAATCCAAAAGCAGAAATTGGAGACAAAGACGCATAGAATAATGCGACAAACAGGATCTTCTGGCTGTGCCAAATCAGAAATCGCCTAGTAAAGCCAAGAACCCCAGAATCTAAAGGATTGGAAAAAACAGTCCTGTTGTACTTGTTCTTCCTCCTTTCATAGCTATAAAGTTGCATCACAATTAGAACTGCTAGAGATTGCCAAATATTATCCAACAATGAAGCTTTGGGCTCATAACCCAAATAAAAACGCAGATCCATAAATCCAGACAGCCAAATCCTAAAGCTGGTAAAACTGCTTAAGGTATAGACAAAAATGAACACCATGATAGCATACGTTTTTAATGGAAACCATAAGCGCCTTCTTGTTCTCTCACCAAGTTGTCTTCCAATAATCCAAACAAGAAGAAGGAAGATGTATCCAAATGATATATAGTTGGGTGTTACCATGAGAACTGTAAGAAGAATAGTCAGCAAAGCAATGTACGTTCCACATGATCGATACATTGATAAAAATTTCTGCCCAATTCCACTAAGGAAAGCTGCTATTGTTCTCTCTGAAATTACATAAAACAAGTACAAAATGCTATTAATAGAGCAGTAGTGGTAATAGTAGTACTGGAAATGTTGGTAGACAAATCAGCAAGAGCAATAACACATTATAATAAGTACAGCCATTATTGAATATTTTTAAGAGTTCAATTTCATGAGAAATCAGTCATCTCAAGATCAGGCTAACCAGCTACAATACAGACATTCTAAAACCATTCTCTATCATGTTTAGAATCTTTAGATCCATAAACCCGGTAATAAAAGGGTATATATCAGCTTGTACTAGTTTCCATAATTCCGTTTGTTACAACCACGGACATATAAAAAAGATGGTCAAGCTTTCTACGAAGTTTCTGTCACATCATGAACCTGATTTTCCCCTATTCATTTCACATAAGCTAAAACAAAGGACTACTACGTAAATTTTACTGTAGCATTTGCAACTAATATTGAAAACTGAACCCTTTTTTAAGCATACAGGAGATTATACCATAAGAAAGATTATCTTGGCAGAAGGATGTGTTTGGGGATACATATACTGACAAGAGGACAGATTTGTTTAAACCAGCTCTCAAGATGCTAAACCCAACAGGAGGACAAGGGCTGTGCTGCACAATTGCTGAGAATGAAAATAGCACCTCAAATCCATGTTTATGGATTGCACAGAAGAAACCAAGCAAAGCTATTTCCAGAAAGTTCAACGGGCTTTGATTAAGAAGACCTGCATCAAGTTGGAGAAGATAGTTTAGTATGTTTCTCTTTCCTGGGAAAGAATTTCATACTTCTATCTTAAGTCAACAAGAAAATATCCTAAAACAAATGCATACCTAAATGTGATATTATTTCCAAACTCAAGGAGCCTTTTTGCTCCATAGCATCAGAGATCAAATCAATCTGAAGAAGGTATAATAATGCAAAGTGAGCTTCACAAAGAAGAATCAGAGACCTGCGTATCTTTCTGCTGATGTTGTGGCTCAAAAGATAGATCAAAAAGAAAATTACTGAACCAGAGATAAGAACATAAAGCCAATTAGAAAGTGCCATGGATAAACTCAAAAGTAATATCAATTTGCACTTGCTTATGTGAATCCTACAACAACATTGGGCAAAATCCTTATGATAAACGTCAATTTATAACTTAACAAAGTACTAGAACAGACAAGGTTTAATGGAACATACTATATACAGCATGGATAAATCCGGGTTTCATTGCCATGATAAATATCAGAGCAAGCATGATAGCTCGAGAACATTTTCGTAATCCCCATGCAATTGTAGCCACAATGAATACCTTGGTCTCTCCATCCACTGAAAGAAAAGGATACGAGAAAATGAATATATTAATTGATTAAAAGTATAATTACCATCCTTTTGCATCCATGAATAATCTAAAAATAGATAAGAAATAGGAAATTAGCAGTCTAATGACTATACCAGAGTAGCAGATATAATAAATAAAATCTGAGAAAGTGATATGTTTTATCTGCTGTCAGGAAGCAAGAACATCAAAACAAAATATTTAAATGATATATTGACAAAAGAAACTAACAACTATTCAAGCTTGCTATTTTAAAAAGGAAATCTCACTCCATAAATGCACAGTCTAGAATTACATCCCTGGTGAGGATTCATAAAGACATTCTGAAGCCAATCTATTAATAGTCCTCAAACGCAGATGCAAAAAGAGAATTAGATAGCACTCAGAATATAGATCTTCATACCTTCCACAGTACAGTTGTTTGATGATAGTGCAGCCTCATCAGATAAGTAGAGGAAAACAGAGTTATTTACAAGATTGCCCAAAGCAACCAGAATTCCGAGACAAAACTGTGCAAGCAAAAATAATCCTGGTATGGGATAATGCCAAAATCCAATCATATCCCAAATTTCCATATCCTGCATGTGTCCAGACATTGGTAAAAATATCAGGAAAAAAAATTGAACCAGTTAATGTATGATAAAGAAGAATTTGCAAACCTCAAAAAGAGAGGAATACCTTCCCAAAATTCCTATCCAAGAATGCAAATGCCACATTAAATATATAGGTGCTAACGGCCCACGAAAGAATGAAGACAAGAAGTAGCCCATTTAACCGGTGTAAATGAAACAGGGAAGGAAAGGAGTATATAATGTATCCAACATATGCAAGTAGCCCAAAAGCACATATACTTGCAAAATGAAAACTCCAAAAAGCAAGAGCAAATAAGGAAACCTGTCAAAAAAATCCATTGACAAGTTACATATAAACCTTAATATTGATAAAATTAAATAAAGACCTAGGAGAGTTTAGCAACATCTGGTAAAAGGTAGTGATCATACAGGAAAACCATAAGTGAAAAAGTTGATGGTGAAAGTCCGGAAAACTGCTTGTCGTAGTAAAACATTGGTATGCCTTACACCAGATCTGGAGAATTAGCTGTAATCATTACAGAACTCAAAACAACCCATTGTTTAATGCATGAACTTTTCTATTTTTTTTCTTCTAAAAACAACAAAAGCAGAAGCACAAATGATGCATGAACATCTTGTCCAATGTAGTTTACCAAAATGAGAACACATATGTTGGTGAAAAAATCAGCATAAAGCTAGAAGAAAATAAAATTGTGAATTAAGGCTGGTAATTCAATAATTTAAAATGATGGCTTCACAAACATAATTGTGAGACAATTTATGATTTTGAAAAAGAAAAGTCGTTCCCACTTTTTCTTAGTATCCTCTCACGACTGCATCTTCCTGTCTGGACAACTCTATTCAACATAGAAAAGCTTGCTCAAAATGGTAAGTCATAAATAAAACACTTTTAGGCTAAGAAAAGGAGAATTTCCAGAACAGATATAGCAGCATAACTGGTTGTTTGAATTAAAAAGCTACTTCTAGATTAAAGATGCAAGAAAGGACTAAATCTACGAATAAAAAAAGTACCCGTGAGTTTGAATTTATGGTGTATGTGTAAATCTTATCTCTTTTGAAGAATTTAAAGCAAAACACACACAAGAAGAATCAAATAAGCATGCATGTCTGTGTGTGTGTTTACCTTGATTCACGAATGAAGAATGAATACTTTGAGGGAAGTAGTTGCTCTGTCAAGTTACTTTCTTGCATGGACATGATAACATCCATTTCCTCCAAATCATATCTGACATAGGATAGCTGCACTACAAGTCGGAATATTTAAATAGAAGCATTATACGCCCAGACCAAAGCAGTCAATAAATATTTAAAAGCTTAAGAACACTTTTAATGTAAGATCACAGGAAACCCAAAACTTAAAAGATATTGGATAACACCACTCAAGTAATATTCTCCCCTCACATGTAGCTCACAGAGCCCACGTATAGACAACCTCAACAGAGGTTGACAATCTCACTCGGGGTTCCGCAGGAAGAACAACATAACAATACCTGATACCAATTGGCATGGAAAGAACAGACTTGAACATCAGACCCATACTTAACAAATGAGGGACAGCACCACTTAACAATTTTTGACATATACGTAACCATACCTATATTAGGAACTTTACGGGGGGGAAAACACTTCAAAACTTCTTAAAATTGTAATATCAAGAAAATATTAAATTACAAGGACAAATCAGATACAAGATAGACTACAATGAAGTAGTTGCAGAATCCAAGATTCTAGGAAGAGGGAAGAGTGTTTTGCACTTCATTTAAGGGTTCAGCTAGAATCTCATGAATTCGAATATATGGTAATACAACTCATGCATACCATTATGTAAAAATGTACAAGAGAAACAGCGGAGCAAATTTCAGGCCACTCGGACGTTGAAGATATTTTGAATAGACCAACAAAATCAGCTATCCTTTGTAACATAAACTCTAAAGGGAGCTGATACACATAAAGCAAGACAATGATGAAACCTGCATAAAGCTGAAGAGCCCTCCAGAACCTAGAGAAGAAAGTACAAGAACATAAGCTACTAAAGGTATTAACAGATGATAAAAACAAATTCAACGAAGAAGACAGTAGATAGAACACTGATCAGTAGCGTACGAAAAGTCATGATGCAATCACCTGAATAATCCTAGAAAATTGCTTGTCAGAGACCAATCCACTAGCCCAACACAGCTACCAACAAAAAATGGTAAAGAAGCCCATGAAGGATGGCTAATTCCCACAACCAGCTGAATAGCAGGTAGAAGCAAACAGGAAGCAACTCTAAGATGGGAACCTTTCAAGAAAGAAACCATGGAAATAATTCTATCAGTATTAATTTAGATATAAATATTTGGGATAAAACTCCACCTGTAACTTTTGGAGCTTGAAGAAAAAACAAAAGATAAGAAAGAAATGCTTTAAATTTAACTTTGGTTTTCTTTAAAGAGACCCACACAAGTACACATCCTTGACGAGAAAGAAGGCTTAATGGGCACTGAGATTTATATGTTAAATGTATAAAATAGAGTGAATTCGACTAAGCAGCAAGATGATTTCAGTTGCTAACCCATGAAATAGTAGCCTATCAGGCTGACACCTTATGTATTATTAATTCATTCAGCAAATATATCAATATCACCGATTTGGAAAGGATGCAACTCATAGATACAGCAGAGCTACGATGCATAAAATACCAAGCATTAGTTCTCATGGCGCAATGATCGAGAGAGAAACTTTACATCTGACTTGATCATCTGAAGCAAACTGTTGTTTTAAAGGTCCTAGTGGCTAATTGATAGGCATTCAAATAGGCTACACAGCTCAATAATTTCATCTCCAGTCCAGAAGGCAAAAGAGCAGTAGAGAAAAATCCTAAGATCACAAGAACCTACTATCATCGACCCATAATGAAAAACAAGTCATCACAGCTGCTTTAGAAGGGCACAACTGGGAGAAGGGTCTTTGACATAATTGATTCATTAACAAAGTGAATAAAATCAGCTCTTACTCATATTCTCTGCATAATTAGCAAATCATACAACATGCATAAGGATTGGTTAAATGGATCCCCTGCTGGGAATGAAGAGAGTACATACTACATAGTGCAACAATATAACCACATCAAAAACAATTAGAAAAATAAGGAAATACTTACAAACCTAAACGTTCAATAGCTGTTAAGAAACGAATCCAACAAGAATACCGCAATGGTACAAAACCAAATCTGTTATCATGTATATCAAGCAAAGCAACAAATACCACTAGCAGTTGTACAGCCAAGAAATAAATCACAGTAGGAGATTTCCAAGAGTGGATTCTGCAAAAGCATGCCAAAATAGACAAAATTGACAAATTTGCTGAGGCATTTAAGGGACAAAGGAACTAGAGAAAACAAAATTATATTCTTACATCATAAAACCAATTAGTTTCATCCACCAAGCCTCACCTACACTCTGTTTGTAACCTTTAACAGCCCATACAACCAGATATAAAGCTTGTGAAAGAAAAACAAGCAGGGAAAAGATGATAACTGGCCAAAGTAACAAATATTGCCTCCGGAAACGAAATCCTACAAGAAATTAGTCCTACATTACTTTATATGAAATGATGACAACTACAAATAAAGTATTAAAGGAACAATAATCAGAAACAGAAGTTAAACTCCGAAAGTGAAAGATGTCTAGAAAACATCTCAAACCCTTCTGTAATTTCTTAAATATTTATAATCAAAGAAATAACATATATAAAAAGGCATGGGATTACTTTAGCATTAAAGACTGTTGCCATTGAAACTACAATTCTGAACTTTGTAAAGTTTATTAGATATAACTTCAGCAAAATCTAAAGCACCAACCAAATATATATCTACAGCAAAAATGTCAAAAAAGTATGACCCTGCTGAATTATGGAATTTATAACTATAGAATTTCAACAATGAAGCAAGCTTTTACAGCAAATTTTCACTGCTTACCTATTTTAGGCGCAGTATACTGAATGAGAAGGAAAGCTATCAAATCAATAAGAGAGATCAAACTCCAGTTGCTTAGTGCAGCTTCACGAAAGGAAAAACAGGTAAAAAATCCATTAATTATGATGGCTTAGAACATATATATTTTATAGGCCTACTAGGGAAATAAATTGCAGCTTCTAAACAGTAACTTGTAAAAAATAATAAAAACTGTGAAATTTTGCTTAAAATCAGGAATCAAAGTCCATTAACAACCAACCTATACCTCTGTATCAATGAAGTATTCGCTTTCAAGAACATTTGTTATCATTTGAGGTTCCAAAGTGAAGAAAACCAGTTGAACGATAACGGAATAGTTAAAATAACACTGAATGATTTACTAAGCCAGTCTCAAAAAGAAATTTTAAACTAGGTTCAAGTAACCATCCATGAATTAGGTTTCACCGGTGTCAAAAATCAAAACTTATACTTATGATACTTGTCAAGGTCAAGAATGACTTGGTTCCACACAGAAAAGAATATCCAAACAATAAACGGAATGAACTGAACTGAACAGAACAGGATACGCTTAAATAATAGAAAGACTATTGTTCTCCACTTGAACCCCGTGGGCAGGACTAATACCAGCTTGGATAAATTTAAACACTAGAAAATAATTCAAACTCTCTTCAACTTCCTAACACATCCCTCATGGCACTGGAACCAAATCATATTTCTTATGGAGCAACATCCAAGAATGGTAACATATCCAGGCAACTAAATTATAATAAACACGAGCACTCATAAAAACAACTCACATAAATGCGTACACATTGTGGATTCCAACACAAACATAACATCGTAAAATGAATTGCTATCAGAAGGAGAGAGAAAATGGAAGGAAAAAAAAAAAAGAAACTTTCTAGTCTCTTAGACATAAGGAATCAATTTATAAGGAAGAAAAGGAAATTCAAGTAATGAGAATAAGAAACAAACATATGTTATATTCTCAATGTTTTATGAGGGTTCCATTGACAGACATCAACATACCCATTAGGAGCAGCAGAGGCAAGAGAAATCCAGCAAGAAAATTCCCCATGAGAAGATTAGCTCTTTGATACCACCAACATCAGATCAGATTGAAACAAAGACAAAATCCCTTTCCAGGGTTTTCATTTCCATAAAAATCTACGAAAACCCACATCGCTCCAAATCAAAATTTTCCCGTAAAAATAATAGAAAGGGAATTTTGAATTGACACCCAAGAAAGCTCAGGTCGTGAAGAAACGAAAATTGGTTAAGTGGGTTTCAAGCACTATGGATCAAATCGAATCGTGCCCTAAAAAATCTACTTTTATGAATATGAAAAATGATTTTCTTATACCCTAAAGTTCCATAATCATGGAAAACCACAAACGGCCAACTACTGATCCCAACAAATTTTCTCTTTTTTTTCCTGTTTGATTAGGAAAAGTCGAGGAATTGAAGTTCAAATGTGGGGCTATTATGGTCATAAAAGATTGTTGCGAGCTTTAAGGGACATGGAGAAGGATTGGTGGGAGTTATGTGGTACAAGAGCGACGATGTCGTTTAATAGAAAATGATGGTTTCAGAGTTCAGACCCAGTTTTAACACCAAAAGATGATTTTGATTTGAGAAAGTGATGATCATTCTCGTCGATGTTGCGGCCATGGCGTTTATCTAGTTCTTCTTTCAATTTTAAAAACAGTAATCCCAAGTTTTTCAGGTGCAACAAAAGAAGCAGATACCCAGACAGACATGGCTGAGGAAGAAGAAATTCATATCTGATTCTGAACCCAGAAAAGGAATTGGCTACAAATTACGTTCATGATGTTTCATATTGAGTGCAGCAACTGATCTCTATACAGTCATGGCTCAATTCATAAAGAAAAGAACGATTTGAAACGCATAAGAGAATCGAAACATCATTGATATTCCAAGTTTTAAAATCTAGGGTAAATTATAACGATCGTCACTCAATATGAGTAAAATTACTTTTGGGTCACTAAATTATTAAAATTTATATTTAAGTCATTTTATTAATATTATATTTGAATCATTAAACCGTTAAATATTGATAGTTTTAATTCTTGATGCTTTTATATACTATTAATTTAATCTAAATTTAAAATTTTGATAAATTTAACTTTTATATTTAAAAATATATTAATTTAATATTTTTTATTATAAAACAAATTTCATATTTTTTTACAAGTCTAAGTAGTTTTATTAAAAATATAATTTTTGCAACAGATTTTTTATTATAAATATATTTACAAAGCAGTTAAGAAATTTGTTTTGTAACAAAAATTTAGTAATTTATGTGGTAGCGATAATTAAAATCTAAACTTTTGAAGAAAAAAAATATCACAACAGTAACTAAAACCAAAAGTTTTCATTAAATAAGAAAAAAATATTTAAATTAACATATTTTAAATATAAAAAGTGACCTATATAATCTTACCTATAATCAGATGACATGAATATAATCTTACTCATAATTAAATAATTAAACTATCACTTTTAATAAATCGATAATAAATTATAATTTTATCCATAATTAAATGACTTTCATTAAAATTTATCATAAAATATAAATCATTAACCTAAATTTTTAAACCTTAAGATACATTACATCGTTTATTCACTTAACTTTTTTTTAATTTTTATTTTGATCGTTAAAGTTTATTTTTTAAAATTTAATCATTTAAATTTTGAATTACTATCATTTTAACATTTTGATAATTCTGGGATGATAAGATTTTTTATTAATATTTTTATATTTTGGGAAGAACGATGGCTACTATTGATCCTCTTTGTCCAAATTCTATCATTACCGCTACTAATCACTCTCTCTGTTGATATTACTGGTGCTCGAACTCGTAATTTTATAAAAAATAACCATTGCTTTAACTACCGAAGCTAGAAGACTCCTGATGTACCTTCTTTTGTTAATGCATCCCAAATCTTTAATTTCTTTTAATCACTAAACTTCCATAACTTTCATTAGTGTCCTCAACTTTTATTTCATTGGATAAAATATTTAGATGGTCACCTTTATGTTATTTTTTATCATTTTTTTGTTATTTTTATTAGAAAATACTGATATGATCCGTAAATTTTCTTTTTCCTCAATAATATATATTTTGTGTTCCACTTTCAATTGAATAAAATTTGGAGGAAAAAAAAGATAAAGAAGAGTGCACAGCGGAAAAAGTTAAAAGTGAAATCTAAAATATATTTTTTTTATTGAAATAAAAGAAAACTAACGAGCTATATTAATATTTTTTAATAAAAAATAATAAAGATTAAATGAAAGTAAAATAAAAAAACTTAAAAATTCGACAACCATCATTACAATTTTGTATTTTAAAATAAATTTAAAAAATTCAAACGTGACATCATCCAATTGTGTTACACGACACCGTGACACAATTAAGGGTGTTCTAACGATTAAATCAAACAGTAATCGAATTAAACTATCAAAAATCAAATTAATCAATTTTTTAAAATTTTAATCATTAATCGAACATAACTTTTTTAAAATATATAGACTGAACCGAACAAATTTTAATTAATTCAGTTACCAAAATTTGTTATAAAATTTTAAGTAAATTACACAAATGATCACTCAACTATGTTAAAATATTCTTTTAGCTACCGTCTTTAAAAATTATAAAACAACTATTAAACTTATCAAATTATTATAAATCAATTATTAATTTATTATATATTATAAATTATTAAAAAATTTAATGATTATTTTTTAATAATTTAATAAATTATCATTAATTTATTATATAAAACCATTAAACTTTCCTTGAGTTTTTCTTCCACCTGGTTTTTTCTTTATCCCCTAATGTGCGTGAAGCCCAGCGCCCATTCACCCCTCAAAGCCCGGGTGAGCTTCCTGTTGGTCGCTCCACCATTGCCGTTTCTTTATCCCCTGATGCGCGTGAAGCCCAGCGCCCATTCGCCCCTCAAAGCCCGGGTGAGCTTCCTGTTGGTCGCTCCACCTCTGCCGGTAAAGGCGTTTCTTACCGCTTTTTAAAACTAAGTCGAAACATAGTGGGAAAAAAGGTAGCACTACAAGTCTACAATCCAGTCGATTCATTCATAACCACATTGTCCTTACAAATCCATCGAGCAACAGAGGGATGGATCTTCCCACCACCACATCATCTTATCAGAAGCAAAATAATAGGGGGCTGGATTGTTACCACTCAGGAATACATATAAAACAAAACAGACAGAAAACTCCAAGAAAGAACCGGAATCTACTCAACTGAATTTCTCAGGTTGGATAGTTCATTGCCTCTAAGAAAATAAGTGATTCGTCTTCTACCTCGACTTGTTCCACCTCCGATTCCTTTAATCACTTTGCTCTGAGAAAGACTTCCCGTGCTTCCTTACTCGAGTCGAGATATCCTCCAACCCATTTTCTACACAGCATCTACAAAACAATTTACAAGTTTCAATAAATTTCTAGTCACTTTTTGACCCTTCTGTTTCTGTTTCCTAAATAAATCTCCAATATTTCAGGGGAACTTTCTGCTGCTTTGAACCCAAACCTCAAACCCCGACGTGGGAAAGCACGACCAAGGGTTGTCCCTAATAACTAGTAAGATCAACAAAGTTCGAGAGAGACAACGGTTGAGGGAGCAGAACAGTTCATACAGATCTAGTAAATAAAAGATACTTGCACTTTAAATTCTGGGGTAGGGAACATTATAAACCCTCTGCTTCTGTCATTAAATGATATTTGAATAATAATCATGTATTTGAAGGACATCAAGCTAATTATTTTACAGAAAGGAGAAGTATTTAGTTAAAAGGGTTCCAAACTATTGAAATCTTTACCTCTGACAAAAAGATAAATACCCTGATTTCCCGGATGGTATGATTGCAACTTATTAAATCTCATTGGCAAAGGTGTCAATGGCGGAAGACTTTTACAACCTGCTCAATTCGCCTTCGGCAAAGCGGACAGTAGGTTAAGTTTGAAGAGCATGTCATACAACAGCACATATGACCGCACCTGCATATTATTAGCAACAGGTCATGCATTATGAGTCAAAAATTCCAAAGGAATATGAGTTTAATGTTGGACTTGGATGTGAAGAAACAAAACTTCAGAAGACAAAATTTGCATAAGAATAATGCCATCATCTCACATGCTAGAACAAATCAAGGCAAGAATATATACAAACTTTACATATATGTCAACATAAATACTACTAATATTTTCGAGAAATCTTTCCAATGCCATTGGCTTCATGTCTCAGTGAGGCAAGGGAGGGGAAAAAAGAGTACGGATGACGTTTTCCTTATAGTAATACAGATTACAACTTGGATCAATAGTATCTGTACGTTTCACATTGAGATAAACACCAATACTTCACAGAGATACAATAACTTTGAATTCATGCAAAATATAGATTTTTTGTGTAGTAACAACATATTGCCTTCTACTTAACAAACCTTTAAGAAAATCAAGAGGACAATCTAGCCCCAAACACAAGGCATACATCTCACTTGCAACTCACAGTGAGGCAAAACAAATCTTATGCGGAAGAAGTGACTGAATCAAGTTTCAACACACGTTTATCTAGCAGACTGAGTATTGACAGAATTAATTTGGTAGATAATACCTTTTCTTTTTTTCTCCCTAATCTCAGCATAAGCATAAAGTCGTACAGCCTTTATCCTTACAGCAAGTAATATCCATTAATCTCAGTACGAAGGAATAACCCAGTATAGACATCAAAGCTAGGAATGTTATTTAACAGCTTTATATGCTTTAATCAAGAAAATAAAACTAGAGGACTTACTGTATAAAAACAGCATTGTACTCTTGCTCAAGGCATATTACACATAGATCTGGCATTGCACGGTCTTGATTGGTTTCTGTTCCACTTTCAGCTTTCCAAGTTGAATCTACAGAAATCATTGAGATACCCACATCTTATACAGACAAAACCATGAATAATAACATCCTTTAGGAACAATTAGTCCACTAGAGAGTTACCTTCATTATCTGAGCCTGTTCTCTTAGCTGCAGCAGCAAGAACCCTGAGTGATTTTTTTTTTAAATTCAGTTTATTGTTACAGAATATAACAAAAGTGGACGCGTAAAAGCATACCTCTTAAAAAAGAGATTGGTCAATTTACAGTGTTTCTCTACAAGATAAAGCATCTAGCATACCTTCGCCGCAATTCCCACCGGCGTCTTCTCTCTAAAACATACTGGATTGCATGCTTGGTGATTAGAAAGACACCAAAGATAGTCAGTCCAACTGATGCATACTTGTACCACCTAATGAAAAACCTGCTGTTAACTTCTTCAATTTTTGAAATAATCACCAAAACTCATGCATGGGATATAAAGGAAGCATTGAGACTGAAATATTTACAACCTTGCCCACTTCCCAAGGTTGGAAACGAGTTGATCAATAGATTTTGGGGACACATAAAAAGGCCCTTTTTGTGGCTTCTGAATCCGAATTGTGCCGATGTCATCCTTGACAGCCTTACCATGTATAGGAGAGAGAGAATTGCAAAAAGTAAATAAACCATGTAACCAAATATGGATAATGTGCTAAAAAATTGCAGCGTTCTAGATCATGGAACATCTAAAGCTCAAAAAATTTTAATCAAAGTTCCACTATATCTAGGCATTAAAGAATAGCAACACAGTCAATTATCTGATTCTTCGAGTAAAACACACCAACAGACAGTGATGTACAGGTGAAGATATAGATTTTAGCATGGCATGATGGTCCATGATGATTAGGCAAATATACGAAGACCGCAAGTGGTTAGTTTTGATGATATAAAAGACTAAAAGTGCAGCATGACCTATGAATATTAACTGATGTTATGGGTTATGCATTAATTCTTTTGATGATACGATGTGAACTGTTGAGCACTCATAAAAAGCTGTAATGTTAAAACACGCCATTTAGGATAAGACAGCTTTGAATTAAAAAGCTCTGTATACATTATTCGAATTCATTAACTCAAGATGCTTTATGCATGACATGAATTCATTATTTGGATAGTTTAAGCTGTTGCATATCAGCTAATTCTTCAAGAATTTTCGCACATCAAAGTTATCTATCAATGTCCACAATTGCCACCTAAAAGCTACAAGGGAGAATATTACAAGAAGTTAAAACCACTTGCTATCTGGGTGTATGCTTCTTGAAGTAAAGAAAGAATGAAAGCTGGAATAGTAAACCTACAAAGGAAAGCTTGATATCTTAAATACACTAAAGAAATAACCTGCCTGAAGCTGCTTGTAGAAAAATGTGTTGACAGAAATCTAGCAGGTCAAAGGAAGATCTGTAATTTGAAATTAATCTTAAAAAATGAAAGAAATAATATTTGAAAACAAAAGTCTTTCTGCCATCAGGGATCAGCTTAAGTTTTGGCAATTGTTGATAAAAAAGATATTGGTACTTTTTAGGAGCTGCAGCTTAAACTTGCAGTCAAAGCCAAAGCTGTGAATTGTGCCTTGGGCCTTCAAATGCTAGAGCCAGGTAATATCATGCTTCAGCATCCGGCATTTCATATTATAAGATAAGACTACACAGTCAATCACATTTAAATATAGCATTCTCTTCATTTAGCACTGTATATGACACATGCATCGGGCAGGACCACAAGTGAAACCTAGGTAATCCAATTTACTATAGAGCAATCTAGCATTTTCTTCTATTAAAAAGAAAAATGAATTCCTACAACAAAAAAAAGAATAAGATACTTTAGTGCACATTTATCCAGGGATTTCAACAGAAAAACATGGATCAGAAAAAACAGGCTGCACCGAATATATTTTGTATTGAATCTGCATTGATCTTTCTGCATCATTTGCTGAAAACAAAGCCAATTGTTAATGAAAAACATACCTCTCCAACAACAGTCAAAGAAGACCCGGTGGGAAGCACCCGCTCAATTCGCTTGACTCCAAGCATCTAAGAGAGAAATTGGCTATCAAATATGCTGGAGTCAAAACATGTCACCGTAAAAAAACACTTTAGGGACAGGGAAAAGATACCTTGAGACCTTGGAGATAGTCCAGTGTTCCACGTACAATTGACCGACCTGACTCTTCAAACACTTCATTTCCAATCGTTAGTGCAAAACCTGCTGCACCACGAGCACCAACTACATATACACGACAAGTCCCATCATCCTATAATTAATGATTAAAGATGTTTTCAGAAAATATGCTATAATGACAACTTCAATTCTTATGCAGTACAACATAGTCCTTCAAGAGTGACTTCAAAAGACAACCACCTTATGAACCCCAGCAATCATAGAGAAATAATTTCAGAACAAAGGTCAAACTAAAGGACAAAGATTAATATGTTCTAACCAGGTACCATGGGACTTCTTTACACATAGAAAGCATCAAAGCGGAATCTTGTATCCAAGAACCAGCATCATTGTGCTTTAGAAAATGTTGTTCAGCCTAAGGACATATGAACACGAATTTACATACACAAGCAGAAAAAAGGATTAAAAATGAAATAGAAATCGACGCTCTTTTAATTAAAAAAATATTACCGTTTCCTCTACTATGACACCTCTTAATCCACTGTGCAGACAATTTATTGGTGTCTCGGAACCAACTCTTCCAGAGATTGTAACAATTATAGGTATCATTTTACTTTCAAGGTCAAGCAATTGAGCTGAAAGACATACGGTATCATCAAGATACATGTCTCCATTTTAATAATAATAAAAAAAGATACATGTCTCCATTAAGTGTATCACCTAGCATTAGTTTTATGATAGAACAATTCTAAGAGTGTATAATAAGTGAAAATGCAGACCACCAATCAGAAACATGTCTCCATCACCCATTTTTAATCAGTTACTCTTTAAGGAGGATGGACCCTTTCTTTACTAATGGAGAACATCCTAACTGCAACATAAAAGACCAAGGAGGCAAGGATATTGAACTTGTATCCACATTCACATTTACCTAGGATGTTCTATGTTACTAATTTGCAGAATAATCAACAAATTCTTAAACAATTAACAAATGTAAAAGCAATCCTCTTCAACATCGATATGCAATAAATTTTGCATTATCTGGAAAAGTAGCCAAGTCCAACAACTTAAACTACATTCTTGTTCAGCACATTTCCCTCATGACCTTCTAATCTTTGTAAAAGGGACATGAAAACCCAAGACTACAAATATCTAGAAGCTATAAAGGATCCAATAACACATAAAAGGAGCTAAATACCCAGTTCTTTAAGCTGATTGACTCGAGTTACCGACTTGAGAAGCTCCGCATCCCTGATCCACCATTATTAAGCACAGAACTAGATTAACACTTTTTGAAACAATTACTTCCAACGCATTTGAAAAAATAATAAAAATATTATTAATAGGATTTTACTACAGGTTACAAATTATCATAATCTCTTCAGCCAATGCGTTCAAAGGATAAACAGAATAAGCAAATCATTAGCGAAACCCTTATTTATAATCTATATCGATAAGAATCTAACCTGCCACTGCTCCTCCCAAGAAGATAGAGACCGGCTGCACTCAAGCAGCAAGTAAGGCCGCCCCATGGAACCATCTTTGAAGGGACACTCGAAACAAACGAACCCTTATTCCCGATTCCAAAATTACCGAATTAGAAACTGAGAGCAGTGAAGGAGAGATTTAGGATTTAGAAAAAGGAGGGAGCTTTATGGAAGTTTTACCCAAGGCAGGCACGCAAAGAGTGCAGGATTCATCATCACTCACCGGTCACCGCCACTCTTACACTGGAATAGGTCAGATCTTGATTTCTAGCCCCCTATTTTAAGAAAAATTTAAATTTGATCCTCAGAATTTTAATTTGACAAAATCTCTCTATTATCATCAAATTAGACATGAAAATGGATTCTAAGGATTTGGGTAAATCTTTTATTTGTAGGGAAGGATTTTGTTTCAGATTTACTGTTTCTTTTAGTTCTTAATTGGCTAAGTGTAATATTAAAGTAAGTTTATATCGCAAATAAATATTTAAAGTATATTAACATTTTTATTTAAATATTTAAAATATTTTTATTAAAATAAATAATTATAATATATTTTTTGTTAAAATATGTATTTATTTTAATACAAATTAATTCATAATTTTTTGTATTTAATTAATCGTGTTTTTAATTTATATCATTTAATTATGATTGAATCTTAATATTTATATTCAATTTATTTCTTATTAAGACTCAAAATTTTTTTAATTTAATATATTTTTAATTAAATTTAAATTATTTTTTTAGATTTGAATCGAATTAAATTATCATCTTTATTCAGGTAATGGTTTTTTCTCTCTCCAAGAGGACTATTGTAAAAAAATCTCACAAAGGACAAAGATCTCGAACAGATTAGGACAGATGGTGCCCAGTGTAGTAACCAAAGTATTGAACATCGCAGTTACTGTTCCAAATCGCTTACGGTAATAAACAGGGATAAATAAAATTCGACTCAGATTTAAAAAATAATTTTTTTATTTAGTTTAAGATAAAATTTAATTAGAAAAATTAAATATAATTTAAGTTTGTAAAATAGAAATGCAAATTTACTCTCTCTTTTAATAATTAATGCATTATTTTTTAAGTTTAGGAGTCTTTCAATTTTTTAATAAATTTTATATATTAAAAATCATTTAAATTAAAATTAAAATATATTATAATATAATAAATAATTATAATTAAAAAACTCGAGTCATGTATAAGAACGAGTCGAACATGATCAAATCAGTTTGGTAACTTCTTTTATTGTAGAATTATGGAAAAATTATACATCTAGTCCTTAAATTTGTTTTTAACCCCTCAATTTACTCTGTTAAATTAATCTTAAAATTTTGGACTTTTATACTTCTATGACATGACATCTTGAAATTATAACATGTAACCTGAAAAATTGTCCAAATTATTAGGGTTGGGCAATATTAAGTTAATGATAAGATGTATTGTACTCGTGAGATATCTCGAGTTCGAATCTTAAATACAAAGGTAAATTACATAGATAACCACTATACTATGAGATTGATATCGAAATGACCACAATACTTTAAAAAACGCAAGTACATCAATCAACTATTAAAATGGTATCGAAATAGTCATCGACCGTTAAAAATAAACAGACTGATGACGTGACCGTTAAAAATAAAATAGAATAATTACACATTTATTCTCTATTATTCATAATTTTCGTTAAAAATAAAATAGAATAATTACACATTTATTCCCTATTATTCATAATTTTTATAATTTAGTGTTAATTTTATTAACTAAATTACAAAAATATATGAATATCAAGGAATAAATGTGTAATTATTTTATTTTTAACGATCACGTCATCAGTCCATTTGTTTTTAATGGTCAGTTGCTATTTCGATACCACATTAATAGTTGACCGGTATATTTGACATTTTATAAAATATTGTGCTCATTTTCATACCAACCTCATAGTATAGTGGTTATCTGTGTAATTTATGTTAAGGTAAACAATAGTCATAGATCCTACCATAGTATAATGAAAATAAAAGATACAAAAAAAATCACCTAAAATCTTAAAAATTGTCCTTTTTTTGGAGTGATAACATAGCACAAACACAATCTCAACGTACATACCACATCATAGAAAAGATTAAAAAAACAAAATTCATAAACCAAAGTTGTCAAATTTCAGGACTAATACGAACAAAATAAAAGTTCATGAACCAAGATAGAAAAAAATATTAAATTTATGGATTGAGTGTTACTTATTGAGGATTGAATTATATTCTTCCGTTTCCAGCTATGCATATGCAGGCAACATGTCATTTTCTTTTCTTCTACATCCAAGAATCACAACTGAAGCAAGATATTTAAAAAATAACAGTCTTCAAGAAAAGGCTGTGGTTACAGTTACAGGTAAGCTCACCATAACCAGTGAAGAATATAATGAAGACAGGTACCAGTTCTAGTAGTCAATTCGAAACGCTTCAATTTCTACGAGATATCCGAAAAATTGTAGTTTAAATCTTCCTCTCCTTTCACAGCTCTTGATGGTTATTATACATATATAAGCTGGCGGGCGGTGAGGTCCTGCTCATATGAGCTCAAGATCATCACAAGACCATAATGGAAGTTTTGTTGTTGAAATACGAGTAATCTTCAGAAGTCATGCAAACTTTAGTATGGATATAGCCATCAATGTTCCAGCCCTGAAGTAGATGTCGTTAACATTTTTCTCCATTCTCTTCATCATCTCCTTTTCCTTCAGACCCAACTTGCTACCATGCTTGCTCATTTGTGCAATCGTGTCCCTCAGTCTGTTAACTGCCCATGAGAGCCAAACTAGCCCGAACCCAAGGCTGGTGCTGAAAAGTTTAGATGTACAGAACGGAGCTCCCGTGTACACTATCTTACAAATAACAGAAAAAAGAACAGCAAGACCAGTCCCTGCAATGGCAGCAGAGAATTGAGCCAAGAGCTGAGGAAGTTCGGGGCCAGATTTCTTCAAGGAAAGAATTTTTGTTTTGCCGTTCCGCCCCTTATTGACCATCAAAGAAAGAAGGCTCTCACATGCATGAGAATAATTTGCTGTGTGGATATTTCTCTCCCTGGTTAACTTCTTAGACGTTTTCTTTCTTTGCGATGGCTTGAGCTTGAGTTTCTCAGGACTGTCAAAAAATGAGTTGCACAAAACACATTTTAAACAAAACCGGTTGAAAGAAAGCACCAAGAACTGTAGTTTTTGCAGATGTTCATGTTTTAACCTTTTTTTAAGTCTATAACCAGAGGACAATAGCCAAGTTGGAAGAAGCCTATTTAAGACATAGTTCAAACTTCAAACTACCTGTCTGCCATATTTACGATAGCTAATAAATATATTTACAATGGTCTTAAATGCAATTAACATAAATGAAGAGTTGCATCTTACTACAAGTCATTTTTCATTTGTCAGAGAAATCCTAGGCCTAGATTTCAAGATGGAAAAATAAGATAATTCCAATTATCTCAAGTTGACAGTTTCCATTATATTAACTAATAGAATAATGGCCATGTAAAGAGAAGTCATAAGAAAGGACACAATGAATCAATCTTGAAACATATGATCAGTCACATACCTGTTTGGAGGAGCAACACTGGCAACTTCAAATTGTTGTGAGAGGCTAGTACTAGCACGCACTTTTTTGCTCCGTTTCCTGTTTAATCCGAAGATTTTATGGTCACATGCCTTTCAAACAAAAATGAAATCTACTGAGGTGTTTATTAGCAACAATTTAGTTAACTGCATACCAGGAGCACAAGACAAATGAACTTGACTGTTTTGGATCACCAGATACAGGTAAAAATACAAAATAAAAATGACGAGAGTACTAAGTTTTCATTCTATTCTTAGTTTTCAATAACAGTAAAAATACCACAATATGGTCCATTCATAACACGATCTTATTGTTTGTCACATAATGAAGAGGTAAAGACACATTTGGGCCTTGAACTATACCACTTCCGTCATATTGGATACTCAACTTTCTTACTCTAACATGCTTTTACCCTTTTGACAAACACATTAAGCCAATTGGCAAAAATGGCAACAATATCTGAAAATGGCTGCTCATTTAACATGTAAACACCAAATCAGCATAAGAAAATAATTTATTTTAAAATTCATATGTTTTCCTTCATGTTGACGTGGCAGTGGATTCACCAATGAGAAGAAGATGACACGGCAACTACCGATAGATGGGATTTTATCATTAGTCAACTAAGCCACATTATAAAAGAGTTAGGTGTGGACGAGTCACTAAGAGAATATAAGTTTAGGAACTTAATTATGAATTTTAGTTCTTTAAGATTCACAGTGAAAGAAAGTCATAGTACAGGGACCAAGTGAGAATTTAACCCTTAATTAAATCAAAGGGGCTTAAGTATCAGTGTCCGTACCAGTAGAAGTATGGAACCAATCCCGCCTTCATTCTCCATTTAGTTGAGTTGCTTGATAAGTGAAATTCAGCAACAACTGAAAGGATGTCTTCTATCTCGGTCCGACTATTCAGAAGTACAACTTGACCACCTGAATTAACCGTAAATTTTGAATCATGCGCCATCTCTCCTACAAACTCTGGAAGAGGCTTATGGGCATTGAATTCGCTATTTGGATAAATTAGAGAAGCATAAGGCTGCTGATGCACATCAAACATCAATGGTTGAATCAAATCAGATAGCAAAGATAAATCAAGTTCCCCTCTGTCGACATCCTTTAATCCAGACATAAGAGACTTCAAGAACTTTTCATGTAACATGCACTTCTCAGATATTCCAGAGCTAAAGAGTGCTGCGTCTAAATAAGCAACTGCAAACAAAGCAGGGTCAACATAATCATTAGGCAATGACTCCTAGAGAAGCGATTGAGAATAAATATAAAAAGAACTGGCATTGTAAATGCATATACGTAGCCTACACCCTCAAAAATCGTTGTAGTATTTTGCTGATTGGAATCAACTAATCTAGCTCCTAACACTTATATATCCCTTCAAGGACCACCTTTCATATTTATGCTAAACCTTATTTCATAATTTTTCTTTACTGTTTCCGATCATGTCAAAAAGAGAATCATGCCAAAGATTTGAGTTTACATCTGAAATCCAATAAACAACCTCTGACCAAGTTGAAGCAAAAGTTTTAATTACATTGTTAGTATGTGAAACTTAATACCATAACCAGACAATTCATATTGGTGTTGTAAGACCAAGAATTATAATATATCAGGAATTGGTTTTAAGTCTTTCCCTAAGTACAAAGCCAAAGATATAATTAGTCCATAGGATGAACAAGCAACAAGACAACAACAAGGTGCAGACCTGGCTTATCAATAACCACAGGTGTTTGTGCTTTTGAATGAACATCAACGATCAGTTTAGGCTCACAAAGAAGGGGAACCGGCTGCCCTTGGATTCCATTGCACTTCAGATCGAAGGGACTTGTCCGGACCATCTCTGGTTTCATTATCTTGCTTGGAAAGGAGGATGGGCATTCCTGCGTTCATGAAAACGATAACCATTAAATAACAAACAACTAGCATTATAATTTTCACAAAAATAAAGCTAATACATAAAAATATTAATAGCAAAATGGGAGGGGGAGCTGCAAATTTCTGATAATTGAGATCAAAACCGACCATTTATAACCTATACCATTTCATTGAAATATTCATGTTAAAAAACCCAGACAGAAAAAAAAAATCACCTTGATCACCCAACTGATGCCTTGTTCTTGGTGAAGAACAAGTCCCGGGCCAGAAGGGCACCTATGAGAAGCCATTAAGCAAAGCTGCAACATTTTTCCTTTCTTATTATTTATTTCTCAAATGGAGAGAACCCCAGATCTTTAAACTCCCCAAAAAATCCCCTCTTATTTTCGAGATCTTTTTTTCCAACACAGAACCAAACACTTATCCCACCTTTGAACCTCAAGATCCTGGATTTTCCCTCCCGACTTTCGTTTTCATTGGCAACAAAAGACGTAATTGAAAGCGTTTAAGATCGAAAATCTGGGTTTAAGGATCCGATTTGAAAGAGGTTTGGTATCTGTGGCAATCGATGCCTTGAGAATCCAGGTTGGGGACCCTGAAAACACACACAAACATCGTCTCCGTCTTTTATTGGATACTTCAGGGGCTCGGGCACCCGACCTCTTTGGTTCTGTTCTCAACCGTCCGATTGAAAATTCGATGGGTTTGATGAGATGTTCGGTTCCATGGGGTGGTATGCACTGGAACGGAGCCGCTATAAAAAATCTGGGCGAAGAACAGAAAGCCCGCTTCAGAGGTTTGACTATGAGGCTATACATGGCACATCAACCGTGAGTTTCTGGGCTTAATTAGAACAATAATTTCGTATCTTAATTTGACTTAATTCGTATCATGTATAATACGGATTTATATTTTACGTTGAATTTTTTTAACCTTTTAAAATAAGTATTTATTTTAATTTAATTTTGTGTTTTATAAAATACGAAGTATAAGTTCATCTGGTACAAGATACAAATTAGATTTATGTGTACAAAAGTACATTACTTTTAAAATAAAATTTAAAGGAAATTATTTTTAAATAAAAAAAATCAAAAGAGAATACAGAGTTTCTATTTTTTCCTCTAAAATAAATAGATTGGGCAAATTATTATCATACTCACTTTCGTTTTATATTTTTATATAGTAGGTGGAGGAAATTTTAGAATAAAATGGGTTAAAATAAAATTAAAAGTATAAAAGATTTTATTAATGTATATATTGTTTTTATATATAATTTTTTTAATTTAAAAAAATATAAGAATTTTAATATGTAAAATTTACTATAAAAATTCAAATATGTACAAAAAAAAAATAATATCAGATTTTCATTATTTTATAATAATAATAATTTTAATTCTGTTTTATTTTAATTTCATTTTAACTTTTTCAAAGTTAGAATATCCCGGGAAAACCTCATGCCTAGAGATGGGTATGGTCGGGTCGAGTTAGATTTCGGTCAACCCAAATATAAAATATCTTAAATTCGACTTCAATTTGATCTAGATATTTTTTAAAAAAAAATTGACCTGACCTAACCCAAAAATAAATACCCTAAACTCGACTCCGACTCCAACCTGACCTACAAAAAAATAAATTTAGAGACTAAATTATAAATAAAAAATTGATTTTAAGGACTAACTATAAAAAATATATAGATAGAGGATCAATATTATAAATATCCCTAAAAATTATAAAAAAATACATATTTAATCCCAGACTAGATCGAATATTTTATACCTAAACTTAACCCTGACCCGACGATACTTTAAAAATTACTCAACCTAATCCAAACCCTATTTTTCAAAAAAATTTAACCCGATTAAACTGAATCGGTTCAAAACCCGATAGGACGGGATAAAATTTCCATCCCTACTCATACCTTGGGGTGGATGACGAGGATATATCCGTAATTAAGTAACCGAGTAGTATGTAACTCATTGGATTTCGTTTGCAACTCAGTTCAGTTATTAAATTCTCATCGCAACAAGACCCAGAAACCTCCATCTTCATTTGGTTAGAGGGATCAAAATCATGGTAAATCTTCTTCTCTTTTCCTTTTTTCGTAGAAGTATTTTTTCTTGCGACCGAATTATATATTTTAATTTTTTAAATTCAATTGAGTTCATAGCTATTTGGCTATTTGCCCTAATTCCAATGGGTTTCTCTCCAATTTTCTTTTCGTTACTTGTATTGTTGTGGGGTTGCAGTTGTTCTTTTCGTATTTCAAAGACTTAGTGGGAAGAGAAGTGACGGTGGAGCTGAAGAATGATTTAGCAATTAGAGGAACTCTTCACTCCGTCGATCAATACCTCAATATCAAGCTCGAGAACACTAGGGTTGTCGATCAAGACAAGTATCCTCACATGGTATGCCACCTCTTCTCTCTACTAATTGATTTCCGCCTTCATTCCCTTATTTTCATTGGGGTTTTATCGAGGAATTAGTATAAAAAATTAGGGTTCTTTTTAGTATCTGTTCCTTACTTCGTTTCGGCTCTTTAAAAAAGGAATTGGGTAAACAAGAGATGCTGGAAGCTGAATTTAGGGCTGGCTTGTCAATTTCCCTTTATTTACATTCTACCTTCCTTTTTATAGGTTATCTTTTTTCTGTAGCTTACTTTATACTACTGCGTATCTAGTTATATAGCATTGGGTGATTTACCAATATAGCTATTTCATAATTTAGCCATTAACTAGTATTCGCCAATCGCCATAGTCGTGCGAGTCCAGTAAACTTTTCCTTTTTGACAGAGGAATGTTGGTGTGTTGTTTGTTTTGGGTGCTGGGATTGGGTTATCTTACATTACCTGCAGAAATGTAATATTCCTTGATCATATTATCATATTCGGTTCATCAACTTCTCCTGAGTTGGTAATGTGATATTACCAATAGGGTCAATTTTTGGTAATATAAGTAATATTACATAACTTTGGAAAGATTTGTTACGGTGTTACCCCGTTCTTAATGACTGATCGGTTTTCGTTGACCATAATGAAATGATGGTAAATACTGATGAACCAAACTCTCCTTGTTGTTTATACATTTTCTTAAATGGCATTCCAGTTATATTCTCTCAGCTGAACCAAATAAGAAAATATAACATTATCAGTAATGTGCTAAGTAATCTAAATAGGATGTAATCTTATTTTTGAAGGGAAACGGTCATTCACTGATTCAAACATCCTCATGATGCTTGAGAAAACAAGTCGGATTACATTGCTACTCTTTACTGCTAGGAAAGATTGTTTTATGTCGGATGCAAACCTGTTGAACTCAATGCCACTGTTTAAAAGTGCAGTGATCTCGTGGTGTGTCAAACGAGTGTAATCTGTTGATCATTTATGGTTTAGATTTCGCTAGGTTTGCTTGTGTGGTGTCTGCATTGACCAACTGAATCGGTGTGTTTCTGTCCATTTACAGCTTTCAGTGAGGAACTGTTTTATCAGAGGTTCGGTTGTGAGATATGTCCAGCTACCTCCAGATGGAGTCGACATTGAATTGCTTCATGATGCCACAAGAAGAGAAGCTCGGGGGGGCTGAAATGCATTTGTCGACTTTTTATGCACATTCGATTTAAGATTGTTTTACTTCAAATGGTTTCTGAACTGAGCAAAGATGGTGACAAGTTAATGAAAGATGATTCCAGTGTTGAGTATGACAATCCGATTTAGAGTTTTATTCAGGGTAAATTACAAAAATAGTCTCTTGACTATGCTCTAATTATCTTTTACGTTCCTTGACCATTGGAAGTTACAAATTGGTCTCATGATTTAAAAAAGTATAACAAATTGGTCCAACATCGTTAAAAAAATTAACGTTGATGATGTGATGGTTAATATAAATTAATGTAATTAAATAATTAGCTCTTAAATTCTACACTTATTTTTATTTGATTCTAATTCTAGAAATTAACCAATATAATTTTACTCATCTATCAATTTTTTTGATTTAGCTAAAGTGATTAGTAGTATCTCTCATCTATCAATTTAGTCTCTTGTTTTATCGCAAAATTTTATGTGACAACTATAATTGTTGAAGTTGAGCTCCATAACCAAAGGAACCCCCATCCCCATGTAATCCTTGAAGAAACTCAGCAGAAAAGAATAGAATGCAAGAATTCTCAAGTTAAAGCCTCCTTAATTGCCAAGTAGGCTAAATAACTTCTTGTGTAAAAATACGAACCTATATTGAAAGCTTACAAGTATTGACAGGATTTGAAATTTAGGATTAAAACTTAAAAATTAATTTTTAGGGCCAAATAAAGCGTGATTTTATCATGATTTTTTGAAAAAAATTGGCTTCCCATTCTCAAACATTAATAAAATATTAGTCTAATAACTCAAAATAATATATATTAAATAAATTAATTAAAAAATCTAATTAAACATGCTATAAACCACAATTTATCAAAAAGCACGCAAAGCTTGTGAGAAAACCTTAAGTAAAGAAAATTGTGTGGTTATCTTAAAACAATTTTACTATATAAAAGTTTACTTTTACGGATTTGATATTATCATTCAACGTTTATTTACATAATAGGACTTTATAATATCCAAATCTAATCCAATTAATAATAGGACTTTCAAAAGAATCCAAGTCCGAATCTAAATCTATTTACATAAATCCAAATCCATTTAATAAAATATTAAAATCCAAATCGGAAAGTTCAAATTCGATATATAATTTTTCAAAGTAAACTACTATTATCTTACTAGCTAACATATCTATTTTCCACATCACAATTATAAAATGTATGGTAAATATTATAATCTAAAGAAATAAATTAAAAATATAATCAAAATGTTCAAGTATTAGCATTGGACATAGATACAAAATTTATAACGATAAAGCTTTCATTGTTTCACTAAAGTTTAACAAAAGCCTTTAAAATAAGAGGAAAACGTAAATAAAATTAGAGAAGATATTAATCATCTAAAATATTAGTCGTACATAAACTTAATTAGGATTTCAATATATATTAAATCTAAGAATTTTAAATATTTTTATTCTGATTTACATATGGATCGAATTTATATCGGATATGGATTCTGATTGAATTCGGATCGGATCATAACAATATCCATATCCGACCCGCCTCTTATTAGGACTCAGACCTTTTTTTGGATTCGAATTCGAACTTCTTTAATTGGATTTAGTTCGAAAATTTTTCTTCGGATCGAATCAGATTTAAATTATATTATCATCTCGAGGTGTATCGATACAGGGTAACGTACCGGCATGAATTCTTTAGGTATCGATAACTTAAATCTTTAATGGGTGATTTTAAAACTTTTACTATTTTAAAAATATTTTAAACATGTCAAAAACTCTTTGAAAACATTTCAAACATATGTTTCAAGTTAATGAACTTTAGAAATATTTTTATAAATTTGTTTAAGTCTAAAAATTTTATCCAATTAAATTATATATCAAAATAAAATATCTTAACAATCTGTTCCTTTTTATTTGAGGAACTACTTGAAAATTTGTTTTTTTTTCTTCAAAAGCTCTCCTCCTTTACAAATAAATTAAAAAAAAGTATTTTAAAAAAATATTTAAAGCTCTTTCTTTTTGTTTTTGAAATTTATCTTTTAAAACTTTTTTCTTATTTTTGATATATCAAAGATAAATTTCAAACTAAGTTTGAAATCATATATAAATTTAAAACATCAAAAAGGTTAAAATCATTCATTAGAAATTTAGTGTAATTAATTGTTGGTGTAAGATAGCAATAAAGAAAATAAAGAATGATTTTATCATGAAAAATATTAAAATTAAAATGGCTTCCCATACTTAAACATAAATAAAAATCTTAGTCTAGTAACTCAAAATAATATATATTAAATAAAAATTCTAATTAAACATGCTATAAACGATAATTTATCAAAAAGCACACTTAAGAAAAAAAATTGTGTAGTTATCTTAAAACAATTTAACTAAATAAAAAAATTATAAAAGTTTATTAAATTTTTTTAATTATTTAATTTGATATTCAAACTTTAATTGCTTTAATATTATCATTTTATTTTTGCTCTAATTTAACTATTGATCGGTTAATAATTATTGGAAATATTATAGGTTAGATAAAATATTTTATATCATAATATATTTAGTTCTTTATGTTTGAAGATTCAAATAGTTAGATCATAATTTTAAAAAATTGACAGTAAGATTCATTATGATCGATAAATAATAAATTTGAAGAAATATTGACTATCTAAAGAGACCAAATGTATTTAACTGTTTGACAGTAATATAACAATTATTTAAACCCCCCTTGAAAAATCTTTCTACCTTCTCCTATCCTATGGCTATGAATCAATGAACTGAGATTCTCCTCGGCCTAGCATGGTGCCTTCTCATCTCTCCTACCCTTTTCATCATCATCGAAAAACCTTTTCCAGCAAGGGTGCTGACTCCAGACGTCGTCCACCATGGCATCGATGGGAACATTTCTAGTCTCAGGTACCAAGAACCACACGAATATTCCCATGCAGAGTATCCACGCAGCGAAGAAGAAGAAGATGAAGGCGCGCATAGCGCACAGCATCGACAAGAATGCCTGAGCTATGATGAAGGTGCAAAGCATGTTGGAGCTGACCGCGAAGGCGAATCCAAGGGTTCTGGTCTCCAGAGGGAATGTTTCACTAGGTATCAGCCACCCAAGAGGACCCCAGGACCAAGCAAAAGCAGACACAAACAGACACACCAGAACCACAACACAAATCGCGGGAGTTTTGGTTAGTGTATCCGTGGAGTGCAGGTCAAGTACAAGAAGGAACCCAATCGCAGCCTGTACGTGCAAACATCACAGTCAAGTACATGCTATGCCTATGAGTTGTCAACAATCAACAGGGTTAGGACAAAAGCATACCTGGCTTATAAACATCTGAACACAGGCTTGAAGAAGGAGTATCCTCCTACCAAACCTATCCACCGAAATAACCGAGATCAGGGTACAGAAAACATTCACCAGTCCGGTAATCACCGAGGACAACAACGAAGCGTCGTTCTTGAATCCCAGAGTTTGGAACAAGACGGGGGCATAAAACATGATGGCATTGATCCCTGTAAACTGTTGAAAGACCTGAAGCATCACGCCAATAACCAGCGGGGGCCTGTTGCTCCGACTCAGGAGTTGCTTCCAAGGATTCTTCACTCCCCGGGCAATTTCACTAGCTTTCACAATCTGCTGGAACTCGGGATCCACTTCCTTCACACCCCGTATCTTTTGCAGTGTTGCAAGCCCCGACGATTCCTTCCCACGCTCGACCAGGCTCGCGGGGGTTTCCGTGATGATCAAAGAACCTATCAACAATATCACAGCCGGTACGCCGGCAATCCCCAAAGATACGCTCCATCCATAAGGGCGCAATGTGGATGTCCAATAGTTGACCAAATTTGCAATTAAGATCCCAATGGTCACCAACAGTTGAAAGAGAATATTGACGGCTCCACGACGATGGACCGGGGCGATCTCTGACAGGAACAATGGAACAGCCTGCACAATCAGTTTACTTTGATCAGTCACCGTACCAATATTTGAAGATACAATTCGATAACATACATAGAGCTAGTCCATATGGCATATGTTACGTATGTATGGTTCCGAACTCACCTCGTTGCCAAAACCAACGCCAATGCCAAGGAGCACACGCCCAGCAATTAGCATAGGGAGGTTCAGAGCACAGGAACTTAATCCAGCTCCACAGATGAAAGCGACAGAGGCCGCTTGAATCGTGGGCTTCCGGCCAAGTTTGGTGCAAACCTTTGAAGCGATCAAGCTGGAGAGAAGAGCCGCTAGGTATAGTGAAGACGTAAACATCTGAAGCGATTGATCATTGTATTTGCAGTAATTGTCCTCCTTTGCATGCATCTTTCTTGTATGTACTTTTGGAAAGAATTTGATCAAGAAATCGTCCATGGCCGTCACCCCACCTGAAATTCCAATGTCGTAGCCAAACATGAGGCCACCCACAGCCGCGAGAATCCAACATATTACGGTATAAAAAGTGAGTTTGGATTGGTAGACCGGACTTGCACTCATCTTTCTATCGATTTCTGAAACCTTACTTGTCACCAAAGGTTTTGATTCTGTACAAGAGGAAGAATGTCGCTTGAGGATTATTTATAACCGATCAATGAAGTATTTAAATACAATAAGGAATAGGACCACTAAGTTTATTAATCATCAAAGTCTAATTCTCTATAATTTATCATCAAATATAAGTAGATAACTTTGTAGGTTAAAATTCTAATAAATAAAAATTTATGTAATAAATACTTAAAATTTTAAGTCGACACTTTCCTTATTCTCTTAGGCTGTGGAATCCTAAATTTATTAGGAATAACTTTTTGTGTGCTCTTTTAAATAAAAGTTGCTAAATAAATAAATAAAACTCTTAACCTATCAAAAATAAATCTTAATATTTTTTTATTATTTAAAAACTAACGAGTTGAGGAGTTGTAAACTATGTTCTTGTTTTATGTTTAAAATTTATACAGTGATCTATTTTAATATAAATTATTTGACTTTGACCGAAATCTTTTCGACCGATTTTAAAGTATTGTAACATTTTTTTGACTCATTAATGTTTAAATAAATGTATATATTTATGAACTTTTGTCGATAATAATTGTATTTGTTGACTAGAAACAAGTATTGAAGATGGAGTACAAATCGTCTACCTCTTTTCTATGTCTCTATTTGTGTTTCCGTCTCAAATTAGAGGATTTAGGGTTTAGGGTTCTAGGTTAGGGGTTGTAGTTAGGGTTTAGGGAATCAGGGCTAGTGTGTATTTTTTAGGGTTTGGTTTAGGATATAAAAAATAAGAGTTAGGGTTTAAAATTTAATATTTTAGAAATATTTAAGAGGAGCATGGATGAAGCATGATAAAGAGGTAGAAGATTTCTACTCTTGAAGATAATGTTCCGATATTGATTGTGACGGTGTTTATGGCTTAAGTTTGTGTGTAGTTATTTTATGTAGTAATAGTGTTATGAACTTTGATATTTATTTAAAAATAAAGTGTCATTAAAATTTTGAATTTTATATTTTTTTAAGATTAGGTTTTTAATTTTTTTCTTTAAGATTTACTAGTTCTGAAAGCTTTTAATTTTCTTCAATTTGATCCACAAATTTATTTTAGATAAATATATCGTTAATTACTCAACAATCTTCTCATACCTATTTTAGTCGGTCAACTTTTAAATTTTTTATTTAATAATTAAACTTTATACATTGATTTTTTTTAAACTCAAGAATATATTATTATTATTATTATTATTATCGAATTTTAAAATTATTAAATGAAAAATAAAACAATATTTTATTATTAAAATTTTAAAATATTTTAAATAATTATCGCGACAATACCGACGACCTTTAAAACTTGTGATAATTTGACCCCAAATTGCATTAGGCGGCCCTGAATTCAAATACGATAGTTTTTTAACTAGAAAATATCCTAAAATTTGCGAATCACAATATAAATGTTTGAGTTGCCTCACTTCCGATCTTCATTTTTTTGGATTCGGGAACAATTTTTGGTAAAATATAAGTCGGATATGAATTTAGGAAAGTGAGACGAAATGAGCGGTGAAATAAAAGAATAAACAATCATCATATACGACCATCAAAGGTGGCGGCGAATGATGATCGGAGAACAAATTGGATTTTGTTTTTCTTTTAAATTATTTTTATATTAAATAATTATAAAAAAATTATGTCAAGCTAAGATAATTATAAAATATTCATGAATGAAAAAAAATATTTAATATAAATTTAATTTTAAAAATCTAACAATCAAAATAAGAATGAAAATTTTTTCGAGTGGTGAATAGTATATTTACTCATTTATTTTTTATCCTTTGACAACACTCTAATATTTTTTCAATAGCATCATCTTAAAATTTTTGAAATATATTGTACGGTTGAAGTCAAAAAATCTAGAGGCTTAACTTGAGTTATAAATGTTAGAAGGCTCGTACGATCAAAGAGAGAACATTAAAATTTTTGTTTTAGATGATGAATGATTACGTAATAGAAATACAAAAATTTACAATGATTCAATATATAACAAAGTCTATCTTCTCTTTACTAGATTCAGGGAAATAACACATGCAACCAAAACTTATATCTCAAAGTTTCGAAACACTCTCTTACAAGAAAAAAACAAATTTAGCTAACTAAAAAAACATCTCACAAGGCAAATAAATATGCACAATTAACCCCCACTCAAAATCCTACACACTTGAGCAAATGTGACAATTGGGTTCACTATTGTTGTCTACAAAGAATTTGACAATTTTAAATACATAATTTTTTTAATATTGAATATTAACAATGATGTTTCTTGTTGTTGAATAACTACTTAGATTTAGTATTTTAAACCCTTTAAGCGGGTTTTTATCCTTATGCTGTGGAATCTTAAATTTATTAGGAGTAATTTTTTTTTACTCTTTTAAAAAAAATTCTAAAAAATAAATAAAACTTTTAACCATATCAAAAATAAATTCTAACATTTTTTATTATTAAAAAACTAACGGGTTGAGGACTCCTAAACTATGTTCTTGTTTTACATTTAAAATTTATATAATGATTTATTTTAATATAAAATATTTAATTTTGACCGAAATCTTTTCGACCAATTATAAAGCATTGTAACATATATTTTTATATTTTTCCCTCATTAATTTTTAAATAAATGTATATATTTGGCTTGAGGGTCTAATAAGCCCATAAACTTTTGCAAAAAAATCAATTAAGCCCTAAAATTTATTATACTCAATTAAGCCCTCAAACTCAAAAAAAAATCAATTCAGCCCTTAAACTTTTTTAACACACAATTAAACCCTCAAACTCAAGAAAAAAAATCAATTTGACCCTTTTATCAACTTTAACCGTTAACTTTAATCTTTTTTTATTTTTTACATTGCCCAATTGACAATGATTCATGATCCACATCGTCAAATAAAATCTCTAGTGCTATATTGCATGCAAATATATTAACGACGTCGATTTAATTTCAGTTTCACTTATTACCAGACATGACATAATCTATTAAGATCTCTTTATTATCAGGTACCTGAGTCATGTCAATGTCTCTATTGGAGACCATTTAATCTCTTCTAGAGATTTTCATAATCATTGATTCCTCGATCAGACCATCATAAAATATAGATCCTTTTATTTTTCGAGGATCTTTTATCTTTGGAACTTACTTGTCTACTACGCTTTAAGCGTAAGTTAGACTCGTTAACAACTAGATTTTGTCCTTCCATGATATCAAATTTAATCGGAGCATTCATAGCTGGTATATGTGACTTAGTCACTCTTTTAGGGTCAGTAAAATCATCTGACAATTGATTTACTAAATGAATTATCCATTGAATTCATAGTTCACATTGTTTAACACGTGCATCAAAAAGAGAAAATGATAATTCATTTCAACTTATTTCTTTCCCCAGCTATTTATTTTCTCCCCATAATGTTGGATAAATTGACTCATTAAAATGATAGTCAATAAATCGGATTGTAAATAAATCCTTTATCAGAAGTTCTTATATATATTCCCAATAAAACTCATCTTTGTGCGTTGTGGTGGAGTAATTAGAATATATATCGCACACCCAAAAAATTGAGATGAGAAATATTTGGTTTCTGACCAAAAACCATTTATAATGGGGAGAACTTATGATCATTTGTTGGCTTGATGCAAATTTGTGATACTACATGTAAAATTACATGTCATCAACATTATCAAGGCTGATTGTCTTTAGAAAATAATCTGGAATATGTGCTTGTAATTTTATCAACTAAGCAAGTAGTCTCGCAAACACCAAGTTGCGGGTTAATAACAAGGATACACATAATCATCTATTCGATGCATCGATAAAAATCATAAAATATCTAGATGGCCTTTAAGAGAGGTGTATGGGCCCATATATATCACCTTGTATCCGTTCCAGAAAATTAATAGATTTGTACTCTATCATAGTTGTTGATGATTGAATAATCAAAATGCTTTCATAGCAAGTATCACATTAAAAATTACCTTGAAGAAACTCCTAGTTCTTCAATAAATGATCACATGAAAGTGTCAGTAATTTTCGCATCATAATTGAACCGGGATGGTCTAACCAGTCATGCCAAATAAAATAATCAGTAAACATCTAGTTTACAATAGCATGAGCTTCAATTTGTACTAATTCTTATGTAGTACAATATGGATGACAGTGCATGTAATTTTGCCAATATTACGTTATTGCCTTGAGTTATACTCGTAATATTGAGATAGTCATCATCCCCTTGACTAATATTCTCAATATATTTCTGCAAATATCTTTAAAATTCAATAAGTCTCTTTGCGGCTTTGACGAGTATAATACACTGTAAATATGAGATAAAGTCTCATTTAGCAATAACATATTTGCTCAAAGAGCATAATGCACTTTAAATATGAGATAAAGTCTCATTTGGCAAATAGCATATTTGCTCAATCAAAGCTTTCTGTGATATTAGTACTTCCGGATATAGTACTTGTATTATTCCCTTGTATTTAAAATGGGAAAATATGCATAATTATGCACCTTTTAGTACATGCTTTATTTCATTCATTTCGGGAAATGAAAAATATGTGCTCTGTACCATTCACTTCGGGGAATAGAAAAATAATAAAAAAATAGCACATCATATCAAATCGGATCAAAGATAAGCTCTCAAGAGCTCTTCCGAAGCACTGATATTTTAGTACTTTGAGATATAGTACTCATATTTCCCTTGTATTTAAATGGGAAAATATTTCTTATACTTAAGTATTGTATGAGTACTTGCACTTTCTGCTAAGCATAAATCGCCATAAATTATTGCATATTTTATTCCGAAAGTAATCATATTCTTTTAAGGAAAAAATTAACATAATAGATAAATAAATAATATATAAAGTAAGTTAACATAAATAAATAATAAATAAAAATAAATTAACATAAAATAAAATAAATAAAAGATCTAAAGAAAATAAAATAAATGGCAGATTATTCTCTTGAAGGGTTATGAGAAAATTATTAATATCCAATTGAGTTGGATCAATAACGCCATTATTTTCGCCACAAAGAAAATCTGTTTATATTTTCTTTAATTTATCATTCATGATTATGGATAAAGGTCATAATACTTCGGCGTTTGACAAATACGAGATCAATAGTTTGTATCATCGCATTGATAACATAAAAATTGTAATATGATCTCTATCATTCTTGTCATCTTTATAATTCCACTTCTTGTGGATATAAGTATTCTCAAAACAATCACCTTATCTATGCCTATTTTATGATCTCAAACATGATCACAATTACTAATGTGACATTTATTCTTTCCGCTATAAAATATCACATTCACTTCAGAGAATGGAGCGGAGACTGATAGGCATTTAAAACCCTTGTATGATATTGTGTCTGTAAGACAACATTAATGTGTGAAAAGTGAAGTATATTTTTTTAACATATCCTCATCAGTGATACTCTGGCACATAATTGAGTTTTATTCACTAACCATATAGTGAATTATCACATTTGTATTTACTTCAAGGAATGAAACAAATTCAATAATCGCATGGAATAAACATCATGCTTGTATAATTGCATGGAATAAACATCATGTTTGCATAATCGCATGGAATAATCATCATGCTTGCATTCACTTCAAGGAATGTCATAAATCCAATAATCGCATGGAATAATCATCGTGCGTGCATTCACTTCAGGGAATGCCTCCTATAAAAATTCTTTGATCAAGACTGTTTTTGTAACTTGAACTTGGGAGAAGTCTATAGTCGAGTTTTTCGATATAAAAATAGTATTGCTTTCAAGCAAATATAAACTTTATAATATTCATACTATTAAATAGTAATTGATCAACCAATATATATACAATATATACAATGAACAAAAATTTAATCCTTATACGCGGCGTTGTTAAACCAATCCACAAGGTCCTTTAAAAAGAACCTCCTTTGAGACCAGTAGCCTCGCAGAACGGGATGTCCAACCAATATACTCGGATTAAATCAACATAACAAAGAACATATTAATTTATTAAAGATTTAATATTTATTCTAATAACATGTAATACTTTGAATATGATTAAAAACATAAACTTTCATCGTAAATAAACAAATATTGATTATAAATAAAGATAAAAAAATCTTAAATTAAATAAGTAAAATATACCGAGTTTTCCACTATATGGTAGATTTAGTTACCAATATCTTGTTAAAATCTTTTTCGGGAATTGTTGATAAGAACCACGGTATTTGAGCCACTTTATCGCTACACAAACACCAAACAACC
Source organism: Abelmoschus esculentus (assembly GCA_035048815.1). Taxonomy (NCBI): domain Eukaryota; kingdom Viridiplantae; phylum Streptophyta; class Magnoliopsida; order Malvales; family Malvaceae; genus Abelmoschus; species Abelmoschus esculentus. Next base: position 11,745,859 of record JAUCBN010000024.1, read on the forward strand.
AAAGATTTTTAATAAATTAAAAATCAAATCAAAGATCAAGAGAGAAAAATAATTAAAATATAATTGAGGGAGAAGAACTTATCTTTGATTTATGCTAGTAACAATTTCTTTTCAATAATTTCTTCAAGATTCGAACGATAAACGCCTCCGTTGGTTAGAGTCTCGTGTTGATAACGTGTTGTGAATAAAGTAAAGAACAAGAATAAAATAGGAGAACAAAGATGAGAGACAAAAGAGAGAGATTTGTATTATATTCTTAAAGTATGATTGTGTGTACAATGCTTTGTCCAAAAATCTATATTTATAGGCATAAGATGAAAACCCTAATTTCAATGGGTATTAAACCCTAATAATAAAGCCCATTAAACTTTAACTTAATATATGAATATCCATCATGAATAAATATATTCATAACAGATTACTAATTTTATTTATCATCAAAGTCTAATTCTCTATAATTTTTATTATCTTACCTTATTTGTTAGTATCAAATGTAATTAGAGAACTTTGTAAGTTAAAGTTCTAATAAATAAAAATTTATGTAATAAATAATTAAAACTTTAAGTTTACACTTTCCTTATCCTCTTAGGTTATGGATTCCAAAATTTATTAGGAGTAATTTTTTTATTCCCCTTTAAATAAAAATTGCTAAAAAAATAAATTTTAATATTTTTTATTATTTGAAAAAAAATTGCGGGTTGAGGAGTCTTTTTATGTCTAAAATTTATATAGTGATATATTTTAATATAGGTAAATTATACAGATAACCATCGTACTATCAAAATGACCATAATACTTTAAAAACGCCAAATCATCGGTCAACGATTAAAATGGTATCGAAATAGTCACCGAATATTAAAAATTAACGGACTGATGACGTGACGATTAAAAATAAAATAAAATAATTATACATTTAATCCTTATCATTTATTAATTTTTATAATTTAAACATAATTTAGCAGGTTCTAATATAAAAAAAATACGGTAGAAAGCTTAAAGTTAAAATTAATTTTTATTTATTACTATCTAAATCACATTTTTATTTTAATTTTTTAACACCGACATGACATGTCATGTGGAGAGATTACTAGGTGAACCTTGTTCACCACGTTATCCATGGTTCAAACAATCAGGATCGTTGATCTTTAAATAACTACCTAATAACTACCCACCCACTAAGTACATGTAGGAAAGAGGTGATGATTCACTTAAAAAAAAATTAAAATCATCGGTCCTAATTGTTTGGGACCATGGATAACGTGGTGAACAAGGTTCACCTAATAATTTTTCTGTCATGTGATACAAACGCTTGAAATGTTAAAAAATAATGATTAAATTAATAATTTTATCGGTCAATATTAACCCAAGGACTAATTTACTACAATAGTAATAAATTCTCTCAATGCTATCATTCTTCATGAAAAATTATATCATGGGTCAGTCCCACCACGTGTCCATGGGACCGACCAATGATAACTACCCACTTCATCAACTTTTTCATGTCATATTTTTTTTTCAGGTGAATCTTTACTTTAAAAATTAAAAAATAATGAGGTGGATGATTATCATTGGTCGGTCCCATAGATGACGTGGTGAGACTGACCCATGATATAATTTCTCCATTTTTCATCTTGCTTGCAATTTTATCGGTTAAACAGGTAAATTACTTTAAAATTTTTAATTTCAAGTAAATTACAAAATACCATGTCAAAATTATATTTGTTTTACTTTAGTATTTAAATTATTTTTCATTCTAAATAAGTATCTAAATTTCAATTATTTAAAGTTTCTGATGGTTAAAAATAATAATTAACCAATTAAAATATAACCGTGATATATTTTAATATTAAATTTTTAATTAATTTTTTAATAAAACCTAAATTTATTTTTTTCTTAAAATTAATAATTTTTAATTTTATAAAATATCCACCAATCCTTAACCCAAAACTTAAAATCTCCAAATTATTATTGTTCACATTGAAGACCATTGCTATCGACATTAAACCATCACGATCATTTTTTTCTAACTACCAATATCGATAATCAACTTATTTTTCACGAGTTGGACATTGTTTGGCATTAAAAACTAAATCGAAGATGGGTGTTTAGGAGAGCATGGTGGTCCAACAACAAATATAAAGGGCAGCAACGCAACAGTGAAATCAATTATGGAAGTTAAGGATTTCGTATTTAAAGATCATTTTGTGAGTTTTGAAAATTTTTAAGAATTTTTAAAAATTAAGTTAAAAATAAAGAAAAAGTTTAAAATAATAATAATTAACGATAAAATGACTGAAATAAAAATTTAATCACATATTTAAAACGAAGAATAATTTAGGCAAAAAAAAATTGAGCTACAAATATAGTTTGGATACCTATTTAACTATTAAAACATTATAAAAATTTAAACAAGCAAAGTTAAAAGTAATAAATTCAGAGTAAAATAGATAATACATAAGATTGGACAAAACTCGATCAGACTAAAAAATTATATTTTAATTTTCGATTTATTAAAGCCCATTGGTATCACAACACTATAAATAATTATAATTAAATTCGGACAAAAATAAATAAAATTTGAATGATAAATAGTACTCATGAACTCCAATAACTCAAATATTTTCCACTCAGATTCGATCCGATAGAGAGACTAAAATGGATATTTTCAACACATAATTTTCCACATCATCTTAAAATGTCATTAGAAACCAAAATATAAAGGCAAATATCAACATAAAACAACTAGATTGAAATATATAATATATATTTACTAAACTTAATATTAGTAACTTCTGTTAGACTATTAATTCAGTTAACTCAACAGCTAAATAGTCATTTTGAAGAAGCCATTTTAAGATAAAAGATTTCTCAAACTTAAATCCTTGTTATGAAATTAAAGCAAAGTCCTCAAAGTAATTAGCATTACCAAACACAAAAGTACTTAAGTTTGGATAAATTGGTAGCACCATGAACTTGTCAAACATAACACTAACAATATACCGATTAAGATTTAACTGAATCGAAGCCTATTTACCTGTACGAGTTTTTTTCTTTTTAGGACTAGCTTTCGGCTCAGCACCTGCATCCATCGAAGGAAAGGCTTGAGTAGAAAAATTCACTGCGGTTTCAGTTGATCTGGTCAAATTTGTGACCAAGATCATCTCCATTTTCTTCAGTCCTTCAGAAACCGCACACGCCCCATTCTCATACTACAAGATAAACACGTGTTATAAATTTACATTAAAATAGGCTCGAATAATCATCCCATTGAAATAGGAACTAATGCATCTAAAGTAAATGCATTCATTTACGCTATCATATCGCTCCTTAAACATGAAAAGAAGCCATTTTATAACTCAATTGTCTAGAAGAGATCGAAGTAATGACTCTATCTTGTACATATCTAGTAGAAGAGCTTACAATCAGCATTCATCCCAAGTATAACAAATCATCAAACAATATTATAAATACTCAAGAATGTACCATATAATATGATGGCAATACTGCTCTTTGACAGAGTATTTGAGCTAATACAGTTTTATAGAGACATACTCCTTCAAGTTTGCCAAGAGCTCGTTCCAACTTGAGCGCAAGCTGGTGGTTTTCATTTGTCAGGGATTCAATCTGGCATTTGGGCAGGAAAACAAAGTATAATACTTCATTACATAAACCTTCAAATAATGACACCACGAGTTTGATCTCCATTTAGAGAGAAAAACAATATAGCAGTTGAAAAAGTAACCTTCTTTTGCGACTCAAAATACAAGTCACGATATCTAGTATCCACTCCCCTAGGACTTCCATTTGGGGAAGAATCCCTTGTAACCTGTTTTAAATAATGTCGAACAAAATATTTTATTAAAATTCACAGGATTCCACCCATAGAAAGACCAATATCATGACCTGCAAAAAGGCCATTGACATTTAAGGGAAAAGAAGAATGAATACCTTGAAGTTCAATTCTTCTATATTCTTTTGTTGTTCTTCAATTTGATGTAAAAGATAGTCAACTTTTTCTTCCAAGCTAGTCTGTGTCTGGATTGGCTCCTGTAGTTCCTTTTCCTCATCATCAAGTGGCACATCATCCTTTTCACCTTCACTCCGAGTTATCTCTTCGATTATACCTTTGATTTCTTTGTCTTGCAAAGGAGAAACTGCATTCTGAATACGTTGGGATCTCCTAACCACAGAAAGAGCGCTTTCTTTATCCGCTTTTGTAAGTGAAGATAAATCAGCAGCATTCGTCTGCGTTTTAGGCAGCGATTCAGACGAAGGATTCAAGATATCAGTTTTCTTTTCCACTCCTCCAGAAGGGTCTTTATCCTGAAGCTTAGATTAGAATTTCACAATTGAAATGAGACAGAATCCTATCATCAACTTCATTACAAATGAATTTAATCTCCAAATACTAAATTTGGTTTCAATAGCATAACATAGTAGCAAGTAAAACGCAGGAAAAAAACAATGCAAATAACTATGAAGCACGGATAGTTCAATTTACTGAAATACCAAGACCTGATGGTATGGAGACATATAGGGTGCAGCTTGGGTACTCTAAAATATTTCATCTCCCTTTTTTCATATTCTTCTATTCTCCTACCTTTTTATGATATTTTCTCATTTTCTTCAACTTTCTCCGACTCACATGATTCAACTATAAGCATATAATCATGTGTGATCTCATGCGCCCATGATTTTATTTATGAATATTTGTTTAAACATTTTTTAGAATATAAAATTTATTGTATATTTGTCGTACCCTTAGTGTACCAATACTTGTATCCGTATCGGTGCAACATAAACAAGCAACAATGAAGACAATCTTAATCTTAAGCAAAACTGAACACAAATCACTTAAAGCAGTTCTAATTCAACAGTATAAAGAGTTCATAAACTCTTTTTGTTTTTGATCAGGAAAATCCCAGTCAAAGTTTACACCTGATAAGGGCCCTACGGTATCAAGAGTCCTTTTCATATACAAAATAATAAAATGAAGACAAAGGAACCTCCTTTCTACTAGCAAAGAAAAATCAACCCTAAACCTAAATAAGCTTTTCATTTTTTAAATCAAATCGACATGAACAGAGAGCAAACAAAACGAGTCAATAGCCTATGCAAATTAACTTATTCGACAATCGGGAAAACCCCCCCATAAATTTAACCCTAAAATGAGAATGAAAAAGTAGTGAAGCTTGCTATTGGCAAAGTAAATGAGTTTGATTTTACCCTGGGATTCTTCGCTTGGCGCTTTACAAGCTGTTTCCTCCCCATTTTCTTTCTCACTCCCAAAGAAGCTTCAAGAACCAGAACTGCTACTGGTCGCAGAATATCGCCCCGAATAGAAAAAATTTGAATATATACGACAGGGTTGGTAAAATTAGAGGTTTGATTTAGAAGGTTTTAAGTTAAAATTTAGATTAAAAAATTATGAAGAATTTTTTGTCCTCACAATTATAAACTAAATGATATAAATTTAAATGACATATAAAACTTTAAAAAATAATTTTATAAATAAAAAATCAATATATATTTAATAATTAAAAATTTATATTCAAAACAAAATATCATAAATAAATAATTAATATTTATATCTAAATTTAATAATTTTTAAAACTATATTGAAAAACAAAAGTAATTGTATAAATAAAAAATTAATATATACAATCTTCGTATATGTTTAGGCCATTTTGGCATTATTTTAAAAATACGGTGAAAAGTGATTTTAAAAAGTGTTTTTGAATTATTTGGTTAAAATTATGAATGTTTAATATTATTGTTAAAAAATATTTATTTTAGTTATTTTTGAAAAAAAAATTAATAGAATTAATGATATAAATGAAGATATATGAGTAATTTTACTTAAAAGTGTTTTTTGAAAAAAATAAAAAACTAAACTTTAGCTTTTGAAAAGCATTTTTCAAACCAAATATAAAACAATTTTGACCCCCAAAATTATATGTTTTTCATTGATTTTGATCTCAAATTAATTTTTGGAGTTCAAAAAACTGATTTGAAAAGCAATACAAAACATGAATTTAATACTGATATTAGAAAAATGATTTTCGTAATCTAATTAATGTTAATAGATATAAAAACATTAATAAATTAATAAATTATATTGAATATAATCGTATCCTTTTATATGATTTTACTTGTTCAAGTAATCAAACAATAATGAGCTATAACTTAATTTAATCAAAGAATTATATATAATCAGCTAATGTAATCTTTAGTTAAATCAATCAACATTATTGGTTATCAATTAATATAATATATTATCTGCTATTAGTTATCAAAAAGTATCGTATACTATTTTTAACGATAGAGTAGTGAAATTACTTTCAAATTAGAAAAATATATATTATTACGGGTAATTTTATATTTTTAAAAAAATATTTTGTTTTTATAATTAGTTTAAATGAAAAATAAGTGACTAAAGTATACATTTGTTAATTTTTATAGATACTTAAAGTATTTTTTAAAAAAAATAGATACCTATAAAGATTTTACTATTATTATTTTAGTTGTATTTTAATTAATCACTATTAAAAAATTCGTTAACCAATTAAAACATGATACATGTTATGAATATATTTATTCATTGTGGATATTCATATATTAAGTTAAAGTTTAATGGGCTTTATTATTAGGGTTTAATACCCATTAGAATTAGGGTTTCTATCTTATGCCTAAAATATAGACTTTTAGACAAAGCATTGTACACAACCTTACTTTGAGAATATAATACAAATCTCTCTCTTTTGTCTCTCATCTTTGTTCTCTTACTTTGTTCTTATATTTTACTTTATTCACAACACGTTATCAGCATGAGACTCTAACCAACGGAGGTGTTTGTCGTTCGAATCTTGAAGGAGTTATTGAAAAGAATTTGTTACTAACATAAATCAAAGATAAGTTCTTCTTCCTCAATTATATTTTAATTATCGGTTATTTTTCTTTCTTGATCTTTGATTTGATTTTTAATTTATTAAAACCTTTGGTTGTTTGGTATTTGTGTAGCGATAAAGTGGCTCAAATATCATGGTTCTTGTCGACAATTCTCGAAAAAGATTTTAACAAGATATTGGTAACTAAATCTACCATATATTCAAATTAGTGGAAAGTTCGGTATGTTTTATTTATTTAATTTGAGATTTTTTTTATCTTTATTTATAACCAATATTTTTTTTATTATTATTATGATAAAAATTTAGGTTTTAATCATGTTCTAAGTATTACATGATATTGGAACAAATATTAAGCCTTTAATTAATTAACATGTTCTTTATTATGTTGGTTTAATCCGAGTATATTGGTTGGACATCCCGTTCTGCGAGGCTACTGGTCTCAAAGGAGGTTCTTTTTAAAAGACCTTGTGGACTGGTTTAACAACGTCGCGTATAATGATTAAATTTTTGTTCATTGTATGTATTGTATATATATTGGTTCATCAATTACTATTTAATAGTATGAATATTATAAAGTTTATATTTGCTTGAAAGCAATACTAATTTTATGTCGAAAAAATAACTCGACTATAAACTTCTCCCAAGTTCAAGTTACGAAAATCGTCTTGATCAAAGAATTTTTATGGGAAACATTCCCTGAAGTGAATGCATGCATGATAATTATTCCATGCGATTATTGAATTTATGACATTCCTTAAAGTGAATGCAAGCATGATGATTATTCCATGCGATTATTGAATTTATGATATTCCTTGAAGTGAATGCAAGCATGCTGATTATTCCATGTGATTATTGGATTTATGTCATTCCTTGAAGTGAATACAAGCATGATTTTATTCCATGCGATTATGCAAGCATGATGTTTATTCCATGCAATTATACAAGCATTATGTTTATTCCATGCGATTATTGAATTTGTTTTATTCCTTGAAGTGAATGCAAACGTGATAATTCACTATATAATTAGTGAATAAAACTTTTTATGTGTCAGAGTATCACTAATGAGGATATGTTAGAAAAACATACTCAATTTTTCACACATTAATGTGTCCTATAGACACAATATCGTGAAAAGGTTTTAAATACCTATTAGTCTCTGCTTTATTACCTGAAGTGAATGTGATATTTTATAGCAGAATAAATAAAAGCCACATTAGTAATTGTGGTTGCGATTGAGGTCATAAAATAAGCATGGATAAGATGATTTTTTTGAGAATGTTTATATCCACCATAAGTGGAATTATAAAGATACCAAGAATGATAGAGATCATATCAAAATCTTTATGTTATCAATGCAATGGTACAAACCATTGATCTTGCACTTGTCAAACGCCGAAGTATTATGGACTTTATCCATAATCATGAATGATAGTTAAAGAAAATATAAATAGATTTTCTTTGTGGCGAAAATAATGGCGTTATTGATCCAACTCAATTGGATATTGATAATTTTCTCATAATTCTTCAAGAGAATAATACACCATTTATTTTATTTTCTTTAGATCTCTTATTTATTTTATTTTATGTTAATTTATTTTTATTTATTATTTATTTATGTTAACTTACTTTATATATTATTTATTTATCTTTTATGTTCATTTTTTTCCTTAAAAGAATATGATTAATTCCGGAATAAAATATGCAATAATTTATGGCGATTTATGCTTAGCAGAAAGTGCAAGTACTCACACAATACTTAAGCATAAGAAATATTTTCCCATCTAAATACAAGGGAAATATGAGTATATCTTAAAGTACTAAAATGTCAATGCTTCGGAAGAGATTTTGAGAGCTTATCTCTGATCCGATTTGATATAATGTGCTATTTTTTTAATATTTTTCCATTCCCCGAAGTGAATGGTACAAAACACATATTTTTTATTTCCCGAAGTGAATGAAATAAAGCACGTACTAAAAGGTGCATAGTTATGCATATTTTCTCATTTTAAATACAAGAGAATAATATGAGTACTATATCCGGAAGTACTAATATCATAGAAAGCTCTGACTGAGCAAATATGTTATTTACCAAATGAGACTTTATCTCATATTTAAAGTACATTATGCTCTCTGAGCAAATATGTTATTGCTAAATGAGACTTTATCTCATATTTACAGTGTATTATGCTCGTTGAGAAAATATGTTATTGCCAAGTGGAACTTTATTCTATATTTACAGTGCATTATACTCGTCAAAGTCGCAAAGAGACATTGAGTTTTAAAGATATTTATAGAAATATATTGAGAATATCAGTTAAAGGGATGATGACTATCTCAATATTACGAGTATAACTCAAGGCAATAATGAAATTTTAGCAAAATTACATGCACTGTCATCCATATTTGTTAGGCTTGGAGTGGCTCGATGCACAAACGATTAACTTGCCAATTTGATGGAGAAAAAACACTTTGGGTGGTTGGTTGTGGAAACAAAAAGATAAGAGTTGAACACAAGGATTTTAGAGTGGTTCGGCATTCGAACAAGTACCTACATCCACTACCTTAGCTTCCCACTAAGGATTTCCAAATTCACTAAGAATTTTAACCTTTTGAGGAACAAAGGGATAACCTTACAACCTTGATTCACAACCCGAATCAAGCATCCAAAGTTCACAACCCGAACTTTGGGAATTCACTCAAACAAGAAAAACTTAGCAAACTTGAATCCTTCTAATAAGGTTAGTGTTTGCAACTAAGCACTCACCCAATCCTAAGACACTTGAGCATACATTAACATTGAGCTCACAAGTGTTGTCTACATAAAAGATGAGAATTATGCCCTAAGACAATTTCTTGATCATAATGTTGTTACAATTGAAGCATTAGTCTTCTCTTGATGCTTGAGGCTTCTTTTTATCATCCCAAATGAGCTTCTAGCCGTTTATGACCGTTGGGGATGTTTTGGAGCCGTTTGGAGCTGATTACAAGGCATATTTCCTCTTCTGGTGTAGGAGGTATCGAAACACGTAAAGGCTGTTTTAAAACAGCTACTTTGGGAAATAGTTGTTGACCTGTATTTATTAACAGGTATCGATACCAGTATCGATACCGCTCCTAGCTGTTGGGGATTTTATAAAATCGTTTTGATCGTTGGGGGTGTTTCGAAACATGGTTCGAAATCGTACATCACATTGGTGAAAAGGTATCGATACTAGTATCGATACCACTGTGGTTTTGCCTTTGAAACCATGGCATTGAAGAACAGATATCGAAACACCTTGAGGATGTATCGAAACACCTGGGTAAAAATCAGTTCTTTGGTTTCTTTAAATCATTCAAAATATATTTAAAATCTTTCAAAAACATCTTAAATATATTTTCAAGTAGTTTGGACATAAGAACCATTTTTGAAATCTTTTCAAATTAGTCAAAAACTATTTTCAATTATTATATCAAAATATTAGTTCTATAATCTCCCCTTTTTGATATAATAAAGCAAACTTGAAAAATTGTTTTTGAGATTGCCCCCCTTTATCAAATAAACTTTGAATAAGAGAATTAAAGAATCAATTCATTTAAAGTTCCCTCTTATCCATTTGTCACGTCTTTGGAAAGTAATTTTTCATAACATTCTCCCCCTTTTTGTTATATCAAAAATGCTTCAAACCAAGTTTGAAAAATTTTAAAGCTCATAACATAGGAGAATTTGAAAGATACCAATTGTTGGAAAAATTAAATATCAAAATATTGGTTATGATAACAAAAGACTCCCCCTTGCTCAAGGCATCATTAAGTGGTTAGTCCAACAAATATGATAACTAGTTTAAAAGGATAAACAAAATTAAAGCTAAACTATATTTTTACCACACTTGAACCAAAGGTAGGATGTGAAGCCTTCCTTCTTCAAGTGTCCTTCTTGTGTTTATGGAGTTCCCCCTTAATCTTGCACTTTGTTGCTCATATCTCCATCACACCTAAACAAGACAATCAAGTAATTTTTGGTATCCAAATTACTTTGGATCCTTTAACGTTAGTAGCACAAATTTTAGTCCCCTTAGGAATCCATCTTTCAATTTCATTCTTTTTGGTTGAAGTGATTAGTCCTTTTGGAACCCAAACACTTCTAAAACATTTTCCATTAATAAATCTAGGGGCACTAGATTGTCTCATGTAAAAATTTGATTTTCACAAATTATTTTTCTTTTTCAACTCTTTGAAAATCAAATCTTTTTCTTTCTTAAGATCATCTAAAGCAATTTGATGATCTTTTTCAATCTTTTGAAGCAAGTTTTATAAATCGAGAACTTTGAGTTCAAATTCTTTTAACCTTACTTCAATTTCAAAATTGGTTTTTGAAAGCAACTCATTTTCTAACATGAGTTTTGAAATCATCTTTTTATTTTTAGAAAATAAAGCTTTAAATTCAAAATCCAATTTATCATAGGCTTCTTGTAACTCATCAAAAGTATATGAATTAGAAATAGATGAGTTAGAAGTTACCTCCCCCTCATTGAGGGCCATCAAGCATAGGTTGGCTTCTTCATTTTCGGTGGATTCATCATCACTCTATGTAGCCACATATGCTTGCTTCTTCGAAGATGATCCCCTTTTGATAGACTTATGAGAGTCTTTCATCTTCTTCTTTGATTCGTGCTTTAAGGATCTCTTACTTTTGTTTCTCACGAATTGATCGAAATCAATGAAGAGTTGGGCAATCTCTTCATCTTCTTCACTATCCTCCTCACTTGAATCTTCAAAGTGGATGCACTTAGAGGATTTTAGAGCAACGATGTTAACATTCACACCAAACTCTTGAACCTTCTTCTTCCCTATCGCTCTAATCTCTTCCTCCTTCTTCTCCTCTTTTCTTCCTTTCATCATAATTTGATGTGTGAGGAGTGACCCCATGAGTTCATCAAGCTTGAGTGTCTTTAGATTTTTGGCTTCGATGATGGCGGTCCTTTTCGAGTCCCATGACTCGGGAAGGGAATAGATAAGCTTACGGACAAGCTTCTCCTCCGGAATGATCTCTCCATATCCTCTAAGTCCATTTGTGATGGTGGAGAAATGATCAAACATCTTTCCTATGTCCTCTTCCAGATTCATCTTGAAGTTCTCATACTCTTGGTTGAGGAGTCCAATATTGGTCTCTTTTACTTCGTTTGTTTCTTTGTATGTGACTTCTAGCTTGTCCCAAACTTCCTTGTCACTATCACAAGAAGATATCTTATCATAGATGCTTGGATGAAATGCATAAACAAGAATGTGCAAGGCTTTGTGATTAAGCACCATCTTCTTGCGATCTTCCACGCTCCATTCCCGCTTTGTTCCTTTAGGCACAAATGGTCCATCTTTAACTATATCCCATAGTTTCTAATCTCTTGATTTGATGAAATACTTCATCCTTATCTTCCATTGGGAGTAGTTGGACCTGTCAAAGAAAGATGGTTTGTCAATGGATTGAGCCATGGATTGTCAGTTGAATGTAAATTGGCCGAGCTCACCGGATCTTCTCAATAGGATGTTAATCCTCTTTGATTGAGCCTTGCTCTGATACCAATTGTTAGGCTTAGAGTGTCTCGATGCACAACCGACTAACTTGCCAATTTAATGGAGAAAGAGCATTTTGGGTGGTTGGTTGTGGAAGCAAAAAGATAAGAGTTGAACACAAGGATTTTAGAGTGGTTCGGCCTTCGAACAAGTACCTACATCCACTACCTTAGCTTCCCACTAAGTATTTCCAAATTCACTAAGAATTTCAACCTTTTGAGGAACAAAGGGATAACCTTACAACCTTGATTCACAACCCGAATCAAGCATCCAAAGTTCACAACCCGAACTTTGGGAATTTACTCAAACAAGAAAAACTTAGCAAACTTTTATCCTTCTAATAAGGCTAGTGTTTGCAACTAAGAACTCACCCAATCCTAAGACACTTGAGCATACATTAACATTAAGCTCACAAATTTTGTCTACCCAAAAGATGAGAAATATGCTCTAAGACAATTTTTTGATCATAATGTTGTTACAATTGAAGCATTAGTCTTCTCTTGATGCTTGAGGCTTCCTTTTATCATCCCAAATTAGCTTCTAGCCGTTTATGACCGCTAGGGATGTTTTGGAGCCGTTTGGAGCTGATTATAAAGCATATTTCTTCTTTTGATATAGGCGGTATCGAAACACGTGAAGGCTGTTTCGAAATAGCTACTTTGGGAAATAACTGTTAACCTACATTTATGAACAGGTATCGATACCGCTCCTAGAAGTTGGGGGTTTATAAATTCATTTTGACCATTGGGGGTGTTTTAAAACATGGTTCGAAACCGTACATCACAGTGGTGAAAAGGTATCGATACCAGTATCGATACTACTGTGGTTTTGCCTTTGAAACCATGGCATTGAAGAACAGGTATCGAAACACCTTGAGGGTGTATCAAAACATCTAGGTAAAAATCAGTTCTTTGGTTTCTTTAAATCATTCAAAACATATTTAAAATCTTTCAAAAACATCTTAAATATATTTTCAAGTAGTTTGGACATAAGAACCATTTTTGAAATCTTTTCAAATTAGTCCAAAACTATTTTTCAATTATTATATCAAAACATTAGTTCTACAATATTGTACTGCATAAGAATTAGTACAAATTAAAGCTCATGATATTGTAAACTAGATGTTTACTAATAATTTTATTTGGCATGACCGGTTAGACCATCCCGGTTCAATTATGATACAAAAATTTGCTGACACTTTCATGTGGTTATTTATTGAAGAACTAAGATTTTCTTCATGGTAATATTTCACGTGATACTTGCTATGAAAGCAATTTGATTATTCAATCATCAGCATCTAAGATAAAGTGCTATTAATTTTCTGGAACGGATACAAGGTAATATATGGGCCCATACACCTTTCTTAAAGACCATGTAGATATTTTACGAGTTTTATCGATGCATCGACTAGATGGTTATATGTATTCTTGTTATTAACCCGCAACTTGGTGTTTGAGAGGATACTTGCTCAGTTGATAAAATTACGAGCACATGTTCCAAATTATTTTATAAAGACAATCAATCTTGATAATGTTGATGACATATAATTTTATATGTAGTATCACAAATTCACATCAAGCCAACAAATAATCATAGGTTCTCCCCATTACAAATGGTTTTTGGTCAGGAACCAAATATTTCTCATCTTAGATTTTTTTTGTGTGCGATATATGTTCTAATTGCTCCACCACAACGCACAAAGATGAGTTTTGTTGGGAATATGTATCAGATTTAAATATCTTGAGCTTCTGATAGGTAATTTATTTATAATCCGATTTATTGACTATCATTTTAATGAGCCAGTTTACCCAACATTAGGAGGAGAAAATAAATAGCTGGAGAAAGAAATAAGTTGGAATGAATTATCATTTTCTTTTTTTGATCCACGTACTACACAATGTGAACGGTAAGTTCAATGGATAATTCATTTAGTAAATCAATTGTCAGATGATTTTGCTAACCCTAAAAGAGTGACTAAGTCACGTATACCAACTATGAATGCTCCGATTAAATTTGATTTCATAGAAGGACAAACTCTAGTTGCTAATGAGTCTAACTTACGCCTTTAGCGTGGTAGACAAGTAAGTTCCAAAGATAAAAAATCCTTGATAAAAAAAGAGCTATATTTTATGATGGTCTGATCGAAGAATAATTGAATTATGAAATCTCAAGAAGAGATTAAAGGGTCTCCAACAGAGACATTAACATGAATCAGGTACCTGATAATAAAGAGATCTCAATAGATTATGTCATATCTGGTAATAAGAGGAACTGAAATTAAATCGACGTTGTTAATATATTTGAATGTAATATAGCACTAGAGATTTTATTTGATGATGTGGATCATGAATGACAAAGAAATGATTGGCCAACATGAAAGAGACAATTGAGCGAAACTAAAATCTCTTTTCAAAAAGAGAAGTATTTGAGCCTATAGCCAGTACATTGAAATATGTAAAGCTCGTAGATATAAACGAGCCTTTGTGAGAAAGAGAAATCAAAAGGGAAAATCATGAGATATATGTTCATTTGGTTGTACAAGGATTCTCACAAAGACATGAAATTGAATGAGGAAAATATATTCCTCGGTGGTGGATGCAATTACTTTTAGATATTCTGGTAATAAATGAAATGACTTAGTTTTGTCTAATGGATGTTGTTACATCTTATTTGTGTGAGTCTCTTGATAAAAACATTTACATGAAGCTTCTAAAAGGATTTAGACTGCCAGAAGCAGTTAATTCAAGTTCTCGAGAACATTATTCAACCATACTAAATATATCTTTTATGGATTGAAAGATTTAGGCGTATTTGATATAATCATCTCATTGAATACTTATTAGCATAATGATATATGAATTATTTAATTTCCCCGAGTATTTTGATTAAGTGGATTAGTTCTGAATTTTTATTATTGTCGATGATTTGAATATAGTTGAAACTCGTGAAGAGATCTTCTCAAATCCTTGTGCATCAATCGACATACAGAAAAATGTTGAAAGAGACTTTACATGAATAAAGCATATTCATTGATCACCCTTATGGTTGTTAGGTCTCTTAGTGTAAATAAAGATTCTTTCTGCTTCAAGAAAAGGGTAATAATATTCTCGGTCTAAAAGTACAATATATACATTATTTGATCTAGAAGCATCGTATCTTAGCTGGTCCAGAAATATTATTTAAGCGCTACGAGATCATTACCTTTAAATAATTGTTATGCATGAGGCAAAGCCGAAATATGTGTTTGGCTAAACATATCCTGAAGATATGTGAATGTTTTTCACAAGATAAGATGCAAGCTATCTTGTAAAGAGATAATATAAAATTTATATCTCAAGGTGGATATATCAAATATGATAAAACGAAACATATTTCTTCAAGTTTCGTCCCTCATGATTTCTAGATGAATATTATTCAATGAATCATTTCAAGCAATGATTTGGAAGATTTATCCAGTAGTGCATGATCTAATTCAATATTTAAAGTTTGTATTCAATATTGAATTATGAAGATTTAAAGGTCTTATGTGATATTTTCATGAGGGGAGTAAATACGCGTTGTACTCTTTTTACCTTAACCGAAGTTTTATTCCAATGGGTTTTCATGGTAAGGTTTTTAATGAGGCAGCATGTTATGCGCATCAAAGATGTGTATAATCTTTTTCCTTCACTAAGAATATTTTTCCCACAGGGTTTTTATCTTATTAAGGTTTTAACGAGGCACATTATCTCCATGGATATCTAAGGGGGAGTGTTATGAATATATTTATTCATGATGGATATCCATATATTAAGTTAAAGTTTAATGAGCTTTATTATTAGGGTTTAATACCCATTGGAATTAGGGTTTTCATCTTATGCCTAAATATAGACTTTTAGACAAAGCATTGTACACAACCTTACTTTGAGAATATAATACAAATCTCTCTCTTTTATCTCTCATCTTTGTTCTCTTACTTTGTTCTTATATTTTACTTTATTCACAACAATACATAACATGTTTATTTTTTATAAATTTTCAAAATTAATTTAAAACAAGTTTTTTACACAAAAAATTAATTTTTCAAAAACCCCCCAAAATTTTCATTTTATAAAGTAATCCCCAAATCCCTAAAATTTTCTAAACTCGAATCCCAAATCGTCGTCGCTTTCACTATTGAGCATCGTCCAGAACACACCCATTTGGTCACCAGGCCAAGGTAGTCATTTTCCCAACATAATATCGTTTGTAACGCCGAACATCGTATCAATCTAATGTCAAACTCAAAATCGGCGTTCGACTAGCAAGACATTTGACGTTTTCAGTGATGTCGTATTGGTCGAAAATACAGTCTAGGTCCGACAACCAAATAGGTGTACTCAGGGGTAGCGACCGACGATGAAAGTGGTGGCGATATGAGATTTACGTTTGAGAAATTTTAGAATTTAAGGATAATTTTAAAAATTTTAAAACTTTTTAGGATTTTTTAAAAATAAAAAATTAAGATTTTTCTTACAAAATTAAAAAAAATCAAATTAATATCACGTGTCAAACATTGATTGGTTAATAATTTTTTAACACCCCTTAACAGTCTGACACTTCAAATTACAACATATAAAATTTAAGCATATATTTTAATAAAAAATAATTTAAACACCTAAAATTTTAGAAAACTATACTTTGATCACTTATTTTCCTTTTAATCTTTTATAGTTCTATATAGGCATAAAGATAATTTTAACCATCAACGTTTAGAATTTTTATTATTTTAACCCTCATTCTTTTTTTAGATAAATTTAGCCCTTAACCTATGTGTTTTTTGACAAGTATCTCATTTTTAACTAACATAATGACTAGGTCGTTAAAAATTTAACGATGGTAACATATGATAATATATTTTAAATGATATGACATCTAAGCTATCAAATACATACACGTGAAATATAATTTTATTCTAATATAAAATATAGAACAATCAAAATTCAAATAAAATATTAAAAAATAATTAAATCTATAACAAAAGTATACTAAAAATTTTCAATCCTAACTTAAATAGAATCAAAATCTTATCTAAAAAATATGAACACAGTCTGAAAAGAAAATTTTTTGTAAAATTTGTTATTGATAAATCAAAGGTAAGTCATTTTGATACTAATCAATTGAATTTTTGTTATTTTAGTTTAGAACTTAGGTTTTTTTTGAACAAGCTAATAGTGATTGCAATAATATCTATTCTAGAATATAATCTTCACCATTTGACATTGATCGCTCAATCACTCTGCTGGCATCACTGATGCTCGAACCCGTGACCTCTAGAATCAATAATCGTTTCTTTAACCACTTGGGCTAAAGGGCTTGTGCAAAATTTAGGTATTTTAGTGTTTAATCTAAATTAAAAGTATAGTTTAAGATTTAAATTTAAAAGTAGTAAATGTGAAATTTTAGGTTTTGAGCTTTAATTAAATCTAAAAAAACTGAAAATTATAAAATAAAAAAAAACATAGTAGTAAATTTTAATTATTTTATTTGAATTTGAATTATTTTATATTTTATATTAGAATAAAATTATATTTTATATGTATTTGATAGGTTAGATGTCATATCATTTAAAATATACTATCACATGTTTACGCTATGTCATTATCATTAATTTTTTAACAGTGCGGTTATAATAATAGTTAAAAAATAAAATATTTGTCAAAAAGACTTAGGTTAAGAACTAAATTTATCCCAAACAAAGAAAGAGGGCCAAGATGATAAAAACTATAAACACTAAGGGTTAAATTTATCTTTATGCCTTGTATATAATCTATATCAAAATCATGGCTATCCTTATTAAAGTCAAGTGAATCAATAGGTCAAGATCTAGTAAGATACCACCCTTTATTCCTTTCTTTCTTAAATTGTTAAGCATTGACCATAGTCAACAATCTACCCTAAATCACCTCTAAAATCAATTATTTGTCCCTAATGCATTCGAGTATACATAAAACGTGGTCAATTGTCCCTCTCCGCCTCACATAATTTCGTACTTTACTGGTACGAAAACCAGGGGTTCAGTTTCAGAACTGATGTATAGAAAATGGGGGAAAGTAGTGTTTTTAAGCCTTCTTAATGATATAAGATGCAATCTAGTCCTCATATGGGATAGGTTCGACACCTTAGACCCTTAATTAAGATAAAAATTGTAATTTGGTACCGGCATTGTTGATATGAAAATAGTGAATGAATTGTTTGAGTATATGTCTAATTCTGATTGAACCGATCATTCAATCGGAAATTTTCGGTCTAAGTTTTTAATGAGCTGAATAGAGATCGATGTTATTGTATCTGTGATTTGATGGCGAGTTGGATTAGACGAAAATATTTTAGTCGTTGAAGATCAGTGCTTCTAAGCGACTGATTTCTATGAGAATAATATTCAGGAGCACATTGTCTTTAATTTAGGAGTTTGTGGTGACTTGATGTTAGGACAAAATGCAAGGGATATTCAAAACTTGCATGAACTTGTTTCTAGAGGGAGATGTCAATAAAATCGTCCAAATTTCGATTAATAACTCGATTAATATAAAAATTTTAACTCGATTTTATTTGATTTGATTGAGAATTCACCCCTAACTCGACCAAGAGGTAGTTGCAGCTTTGAAGTCGACTGATGAAGATTGGTCTGGATTCGAGAATGTTATTGCGGAGTATAATGAATATTTGACCCATAGCTTATGAGTTCCAACTGACTTATATGGTTGAGATTATAAAAAAAAATCGGGTTTGGATTGAATCTTCTAGGATAGTATCAAGTCAGGTTAAGTTTAAGTTTAAAGTGAAAACTATCTAATTCTAACAGAAAAAAAATAATAGTCTAATTTTACTGTAAATATTTAAGTATAATTGTTATAGTGTTTTTCTTTTTATATTTTAATCAGTTATCTCGTTATTTTATCTAATAAAAATAAAAAATATTATATTATCTTTTCTTTATTTATATTTTTAATTATTTTTTATTTTATTAAATAAAAATAAAAAATATATCAAATCATCTTAAATTAAATTTCATATAGAGTACTGGGACATAAATTTGTACAATTGGTTCTTTCCTAATACCCGTGACATCTACCGGTTCTTTCCTAATACCATCATTGCATGAATTTATCACGCAGAAACAGAGCTACCTTTATGTTTACATTTTCCATTTTAGATAATATTTTCTAAAATTAAATTTATTTATAATTTTATTTTTTAATTTTCAATATTTATATTTTAACTGTAACCTTAAATTTTGATTCTGTTTTTATTGTTACATTTAGTGGTGTAAACGAGCCGAGTCGAGCTCGAGTAGTACTAAGCTCGGCTCGGCTCATTAAAAATTCGAGTAGAGTTCAAGCTTGAGTAATTTTAAACGATTCTAAAAAATCTAAGCTCGGCTCGGCTCATTCATAACTCGAGTCGAGTTCGAGCCTAATCGAGTCAAGTGTTGACTGATCTTTGACCGTATTAGACTCGAGTAACTCTTATTTGTCACGTCTCATTTAAAGCCTAACGAAAAAAAAAAAAAACTTTGAGACACAAGTTGTGTAAACTCAATCTTATTAATTTTAGGGTTTAGGGTTTAGTGTGTTAATTAGGGTTTAAGACTTATGTTTAGGGTTTAGTGTGTTAATTAGGGTTTAAGACTTATGCTTAGGGTTTAGTGTGTTAATTAGGGTTTAAGACTTATATTTAAAGTTTAGATTTTAGGGTTTTAAGTTTAGAAATTTATATTTTAAATTACATAAAACTAACATATTTATATTTTTCGAGTAGCTCGTGAGCTTTTTGAGTCAAATATAATATAGCTCAGCAAGAACTCAAGCCCAATTCGAATTGAAATCTAGTTCAATCGAATTAAATTTTAATCGAGTCAAACTCAAATAACTCGCAATCTGTCTTATCTCATTTACAATCCTAGACTTACCTCTATCAAAAGAGTGTTCAATCAATCGTTTATTAATTCATCCGAGAGAGTATTGTTTCCATACTAATAACCAATAAATATATTTCAATACATAATTAATAAAATAATTTTAAATAAAAATATTATTTCCCATACTATTTTAGAAAAAAGTTTCTTTTCCCAACCAACCTATAATGAAAAAGGGAGATTTTAGAAGCAATTTCAATGGTTCCAGCTTTGAGTGTGTCTAATTGGTACAGATTCTTTGTCCGACACCTACACCTAAAAATGTTTAAACTTATTTAATGATCAAATGATTCATTTAAAATTCCATTTAATACACAAAAACTTCAAATAATACTTGTTAATTATTTGATTTAATAAACATGAAATTAAAATTTGATTCGAATCATTTAAAACACTTCAAAATTAATAGTACCTAGTGTCCTACCCTTCCCTTTTCTAGTTCTGCTGGATTTCAGGTGGAAAGCTTTGGGACAAGATCTTTGGGACACATGAAAGATCACTTGCAACCCAACCTATTAAAGATGAATAAATTCCGACACCAAATCAAAAGCTATAGAATTCTCTTCTTAAATGATTTTGTCGTGGAGTGGTGTAATAATTAATTTTATTCGAGTTTATAACTTGATCTTTTATTACTTTATTATTACTATTAGTAAATAAAAAACAAAAAAATATTAAAATAAATTAAATAAAAGCCCGTCAAAAATATATATAAGTACATAATTTTTTTACACAACTCAATATACATACATATATTACATTTGGTCCAATAAGACCGGAATTATTAAAAAGTTAAAACCTTAATTTAAATCTGCGTCATTTTTAAACAACAGATAAAAATTCAACCCAACTCTTCATTTCCTCCACATGCCCATGTGCACATATCGTATTAATTTATATTGTCTGAAAATAAACTTAACATGAATAAAATTTGACAACTCATGTCATTATATGTAACTGTTTGTATCGGATTTTATTTAATGTTGGTTTAATCTATGATCCAAATTTAAAATCATTCTTATTAATTAAATGATTAATTAATTCAAAGTCACAGAGTATTAGAGCTCATTTAATTAAAATTTACATTCAACTAAGAACATTTAATTAAATTTAATTCTAATTTTAACGCTTTCCATCAATAAAAACAACATATGATTTGATATCAATTTTGAGCATTGTGAAGCAATTATCATTTTCCACACGTTATTAACTCTCAACCCCATAAATATAAATTTATGGGCGTTTAACTTACCTTACTTAAACGATTAATAATCACTCTAAATTTTATTTTTAAAATACGAGTTTTAAAAACAAAATTCTTCAAACTTGATGTTTTTTAATTAATTGCTGATCCATACAAATAACTTTTATTCTGTGTACAAGATTTTGATTGTCTGATTCGTTTTTGTAAGTTTGGTGCGGACAAAGAGTTTCCATGTCTTCCGGCAGCAAACATATCAAATTAGGTGAGAGAAAGCAAACAATTCTCGTCCACTCGGACAAATCCTACTTTGCCTTTGCCTTTGCCTGTCTTGTTAATTTGGCATGGAATTTCGGACAGAGACAGACATGCCTATAAGTTGGATTTGCTTTGGACATTAATGTGGAGTTAGCGAGCACAAAACCTACTTTTTAATAAACCTTACTTTCTATTTTTATCTAGAGAGAAAATAAATTTTTAAAAAAATATTTTTGTTAAATCTTAAATTCGAGACTTAAAAAGAATTAATTAAAGTAAATAAACAATACTGGTATAATATTGAATTTCTAGTATTGATATCGAGAGGTTTGTATCAATATCAAATCCTCAATATCGATACCCGTATTAAAACCTGAATTTAAAACCAATTTTAGATATCAAAACTGAGAGATCAGTATTGATATTTAAATATGAATACTCAGTGTTTAGGGTTAAGCGAGTGAATTTAATTGCACAAACATTTGAGTGAGAGTTTAATCGTATAAATTTCATTTGATTCAATTTTTTTAAATAAAATTTGAGTTATAAAATAAAAATTCGAAAACTCAAAATTATTAATTTTTAGGGGATCAATTTTTTTAAATTTAAGTTAAGTCCCTCAATTCTGTATGATAAATATATCACACGTGAAAAAGTATGAAGAAATATAAGCCTATATTTTATATGAATATAAAAATTTATTTAAATTAAAATTAATTTGAATTATAATATTGTAGTAAACGATTATAATTAAATTTATATATAAACTCGAAAATTCAACTTCTATGTAATTTAAATTTTATAAATTTTACTCTAATCAAAAAAGTTGAGTCGTAAATATAAATATAAATATAAATATAAATATAAATGTAAATGTAAATGTAAATGTAAACTCAATTAACTTGCAATTTTTTTAATCTAAATCAAACATTCATCCCTATTTATGAATGCTCGTTTGTTTCGCTCATTGGAGAAATTATATTATGGGTAAGTCCCACTACGTGTTCATAGGAACAACCACTAAAAACCACACACCTCATCAATTTTTTTGTGTCATATTTTTTTTAAGTGAATCTTCACTTGAAAAAAAAATATTTTTAAAATGAATTAACATAAATATGAGTGAAGATTCACTTAAAAAAATATGACATGAAAAAATAATGAGATGAATTTTTTTAGTGGTTGGTCTCATGAATGACGTGATAAGACTTACCCATGATATAATTTTTCCGCTCATTGTATGGATTCAAATGGCCGTATTTATTTAAAAATATTATTATAACATTAATCAATGAAAAAAATAGAATTACCCGCTATTGTTAGTCAAAATATATTAATCTTTCATATAATTATTTCAAAAAAAAATAATATGTAATAAATTTAGCATTCCAACATCAATATTAAGAACAGAATGCATTACCTTTATTTGTTAACTAAGCATAGGATAGACCCAGAATTAGATAGTGGGAGAAGTCTAACTTCGAAATTAACAAAGATAAATTGAAAGGGTTAATTAAATTCTTTTTTAAAAAATGTTTTGATAAATATTTAAAATAACAAATGAAAATTTTAATTTTAATATATTTTTGATTTTCTGAATTTTATCTGGAATAATTCAAATCGATTTTAAAATATTCACCCAATTCTACTATAAATCGTCCCCTACCCCTTTAATTTTTCTTTCATGTTCACTGTATTGTTCTTTTCCCCTGTTTCGCCTCTGTTTCCTCTGTTTTTTAGGCTGTAATTTTTTGTTTTGGATAAGAAAATGTGTTCAAGTGTCTGTCAAGGGTTGCAATCATGCCAGGAGGTGGTTGAATCACGTTCCTTGAGGATGAAACTAGCTCCACCCCAAACAAATTTTAGTGAGACAGGTAATGAAGAAACAAACGCCGCCATCATCACCATCGATAAGAACGACAACAATGATTGCGAACTGATAAGCAACCGAAATGCCGAGATGGGTGGATGGAGTTTCCTCCAGTCCCTATCCGTCGGAAAAACTCCCGCCGAGAACGACAATGTCTACGTCCACCCTCTTGTTAAGCGTTCAGCTTTTGGACTAAGTGAAAAAGGTCTTGAAATGTGCACAGAACGACTAGGTAGCGAAACCGGAAGCGAAGGTAGCAATGACATTTCCATGCTTTCGTCGGAAACTCGAACCGTGGCTTGCGGTTTTATCCCGTCGAAACCGAGGGAAACTTCGTGGACGAGAAAAACGAGCCGTGTCAACACCTTTCCGCCTCCTTTGACGTCCATTAGCGGTTCGAATGGCGTTCAGGTCAAGTCTTATCGAGGAAAAGGCCGCTTAGTTCTTCAAGCTGTTAGTTTCCCTCCTTGCCATGGTTACTTCCATGCAGAACGTAGCGACGGGAGGCTTAGGCTTTCCCTTTTGAAGGAAGCTACCCCGATTCTCGACGACGACGATGATCAAGAAGAAGAAGAGGAAGGAAAGAACTGGAATGATGGGGCTGAAATCGGGTCAGGGAAGTTGCAAAGGCCAAGCAGGCGCAGCTGCAAACAAATTGGTCGAACTCGAGGCCACAAAGGCGGCATGCTTACATGGAAACCATTCTTGGTGGCTACTTGAAAGACATGGCTAAATCGGGAAGTGGGCATTAGAATTACCAATACCCTTGTTGGATTCCCTAATGTTTCGTTATTACAAGCTTAAGATTAAGTAGCATGGATTTCATAAAATATGCTATTGTTGGTAGTTATTATCGTTATAGGACCACCCGTGTTACAGTTTCTTTTAAATATATATTTCTTTATTACAACAACCCAGTGTAGTGAAATTGTCTGGTCCCAATCCATGTGCTTTGAGTAGATGTTGCTCCCCTATTTTACTCGGACTATAACCAGTTTAATATTTTTTTCCAATGCCATCGACCGCGACGATGATATAGATATTATAGAGTTGTTTCGTCATCATCGGTTATTGTCGGAATAACACATATCAAAGATTTATAAGGTGTGTCTTTTTCGTTATCGTCTTAAAGACAATAGACAACCCTACAATTCTCGATTTACACATGAGAAAAAATTCTGATCTGAAACCATCGATTCGAAGAAGAATTGGATGCTTGTTTGAGTGTAATGGAAACGGAAGATCATGGAAAGCATCCATGGTAGATATTGAAAACGAAATTTATACCGCAGCAATGAAAAGGTCGTTTCCTTGTAAGGGCATTTTTATACAAAAGGTAACTTTCGGGATACGGGCAATCGGGAAAAGGCTTAAAGCCTTAAAGCAAAGAAATTGATTGGTTGGTTTTGGGTCAGGGGATGGATGGGGTGGCAATCCTTAAAAGATAAGGGCAGTGTCCCACAGTGCATTTTTGTTGTATTTTTATTGACGATTTATTTTAAAATAGAGCACTTTAAGTTTAAGATTAAAAGTTATGGTTAGGTTTAAAAAAAATAAAGGTAAGGTGTATTTCTTAGAGTGTAGAGTTTAGGACGTGAAAAGTAAGATTTAAGTTTAGAATTTATTTTTTTTAATAATTTTAGTACGAGACATTAAAGAAAATATTGTTAGGGAAGATTCTTACTAGTATGAGACGGCTAAAAATCATTTACCTCTTTCTCATGCATCCTTCCATGTCTCTTTTGAAAATTTTCTAAAAAAATAATTTTTTAACCCCAACCCTTATCTTTTATATCATAAACTCTAAACCCAAAAAATACACCCTACTCCTAATTTCTTAAGTCCTAACCACAACCCTTACCTCGAACCCTAAACCCTCTAATTTGAAAAAGAGACATGAAAGGAAGCATGAGAAAGAAGTAGATAATTTTCACCCATATGAGACATAGAAGTAAACATGGTTAGAAACCTAAGATTCTTACTCGTGTTTTATCCTCTACAAATAATATTGTTCGAACCTGAATCATCAAAAATACTAAAACATTATATCACCATAACTATTTCTAGGGTTGTTTTTTAGGAGATCTTTTTGGTGTGGGTGGGAGGGTTAAGATCATGTGCTTGAGAATCTTTCCTTTCATCACATATACTATTCTGTCTCCATATCCCACCCACCAGCAAGTAAAATCTCAAGGCAATCGCATGGAAAATTTTGACGATCTTCCTTTTCAAAGTTCAACGACACAGCATCAAGGGGAGCAGCTTACTCAAACATGCATAAAGGAACATAATCCAATACTCTGAATTTTTCGATATTTTATTCGATTCAGATTTAAAATTTAAAATTATCTTTTTAATAATATCATCTTTAAAGTCTCTCGTAAAAAGTATAATACAATCGTTAAATCGAAAATTTCTTTAAATGTAATTTAGATTGTATCAGTGCGGTAGATTTATTGTGCGATACTCTAGTATAAGGCTAATTTGCAGTGAGTTTTAACCTAAATTTTCATCTTGTCTACTCTAAAAAACTACCTGAATAACATTTTAAGTTGCAAATCAGAATAATAATATAATTTATATGATTTGTTATAAGAATGTTGTAATTTTGATTTTAACCTGAAATATTATATAATTTACTCTAAAAATTTATGCATTTTGGTAAGTATTTCGATTACAATCGATTTTAATAGTTTTTTTATTTAGCTATACAGTAATTACAATAGTATCTGTTCAGTGTATACTGTCAACCATTGGACATTAATCACTCAATCATCATACTATTATTACTGATGTTCGAACTCGTGACTTCTAAGAACAACAATTGTTCCTTGAACCACCGAAGCTATAAGCTTGTGCACAATCAATTTGTATAGTTTTTTAAACTTTATATAAATCGAGTGTATTTTAGATGACCGTTTTAGTGGGATATTATACTCTATAAAAATAATTAGGAGAATAAGAAAAAGGGATGTATATTTAAGACATTACAGCAAAATCTACGGTGTTAATGATATAACACTATCTTCCTCTTGACGTTATCCCTTAAAAAATATTATCTTACATATACAACTTTATCTATTACAGCACGTGAATAAGGTTCATGGGTAGAATAATATTTTTTTAAGGGATAACGCTAAAAAAAGGTAAGTTATACCTTTAACACCGTAGATTTTACCATACTACCCTAGATATACATCCCTTCCCTTTATTTCCCTGATTATTATTATAAACATTAATATAATATCCACTAAAATTATCATTTTAGACCCATTCCTATTAATTTAAAAAAAAATCATAAAGTTTACCTGCTGGAATAGATTCCAAGGTGTATCATAAGTCTATTTTTCCTATTTCTTTTGTTTCTTTTCCTAGGGATCGGTTCCTGTGTTAGGTTTATTGAACCTAACCCACCAGAAGCAGTTGTTTTTTAACGAATTGTTCTTGTTCTTGTTCTTGTTTTAGTTATGGTTCCTGGTTTTCCTGCAAATTCACAACTGCTCATTGGTGTTCCATTTTTAAATGATTCAAGATCGAGCACCATAGATTGTACGGTGTATGCCCATTTTTAAAAAATAATAATAATAAAAAATAGATACTATAATATAATCGTATCAAAATATTTCAAATATATGAAGTTGGTTCTTGTTGACTCTAGAATCAATTATACCTGACAAACTTGACTTAAGATTCGAAACCCGAAAAAAATCAAATTGAAATCAACTTGAATGTTAATTAAATTAATTTCAGTCGAATTGAAGATAACCAAAATAAAGAAAGATGAGAATGTGAACTATTGTACAATTGACAAAAAAATTAAATATACAGGTTATAAAATAAAGTCATATATAAGGTATAAAAGTCTAACTCAATCTGAAAATCCGATTAAAATTGAGTGGTCTCTTATTAACCTAATATTAACCGTTCCTAAAATTAATCGATTAAAATTAATATATATATATTTAAAATTTTTTGCTGATGGCACGTTAGCAACAATCGTTGATTGTTATTTAATTAATATTTTTGTGAAATTTTGGGCAAAATTAAACTATTAATGATAAAAATTAGTAAAAAAAGTAGAGAAAAAAATTCCTTTCAATTGAATATTATTTATTTTAAAGAATATTTGGACATTATAACTTAACATTATTAAAGAGTAGCCCATTATTAAAAATAAAAGTAGGAGAACCCGATAAGAGGTCAAAAGCAGATAATATTTATTTTAATAGATTTAAATTTAATCACTTTATTTATGAGTATATAATTATATATTATTAAAAATTAAAAATATATACAGATATAATTATCTTTAATACGATTCATCTTATTTTTATAGTTAAAAAACGATTATTGTTACTGAAAATCACGGATTCGAGCATCCAATTGATTTGTACCCACGCCTTCTTAATTGTTACTTGTAGCTTCACAATGTCCTTGGCAAGAGATTGCATATGTCCAATGGATCCCTTTAGACCGACTGTAGTATTTGATTTATAGCCCTCTTCACCTCCGTTATGCTTACTTTCTTCCCGTTTACATTATCCTTCACCTGCAAATCCAATCGCCATCCATGACACAACTGTCAGCGGTGATCCGGGTTTATACATTATGTATGTACGATGTGGTGTGTGCGTTATTAAAGGATTATTTACCTTGGCTCTCATCTCGGCTACAATCACCCCATTATTCAAACAAGACTGAACCGTCGTTATCTCAATCCGAAGCTCTTCCCTTAACATCTTCATTATATCAAGCAACAACCCTTCCCTATACTCGCATTGCAACTCCAACAATGCGTCACTCTCTATTATCGACACCTCCACTGTTGTCTCCTGCTGCATTGAATCGACCATCTTCGGCCTAGATTCGTTTCCACTCTCTTGAACTATCCTCATCTTTCTTCTAGCTCGATCTGCTGAACCCCATGATCGTGCCCTCTTCGACACTGTTGCACCAGTTCTCAGTTCCTTCAAACTACTCGTTCTGTTTAGCGAATACGCTGATCTAGACTGTTTGTTGTCGGCCTCTGTTTCGAGTTCATGAACCTTGTTACGTAAATGTTTCAAGTACTCGATGGTGTCCCCAAGTATGGAAGCTTTATCCGTTTTGGTAACGAATGGAACTAACGACCTTAATATAATGAACCGTTCGTTCAGCTTCTCACGTCGCCTCCTCTCCGCGAGTACATGGTTGGCGCTGAGCTCCTCCTGCGGGGTCCCCTTGCGGAACCTACCGTCGGGGTCGGGGTCACGTATCTTGGGAGAGTTCATGTCTAGACACTTGCTATGGAAGTACGGTACGCTAAACAGAATGTACTTGAGGAGACACTGGGACGTGCCTTCGACGACCATTTGGAATTGGTGGTTGTCCGAATGAATTGTCCACTTGGAAAACGCAGATTGGGTTGAGCTGGTTGAGCAACCGGTTGACGGTGAGTCACCCCAAAGGGTTGGTCGGCCTTGAAGAATAGCGGAGACGGTCTGAGAGTAGTGGGTGTTTTCTTGTTGTAGTCCATCCAATAACTCTGGCCCTACAAAATACTCAAAAACACATTATAAAATCCAAGTTGATTAGAGGTAGACATCATGGATCCTGTAAAGGCAAAACTGTTCTTTACCTGAAAAACATGAGTGAAGGCAACTGTTTGTTGGTTCTTGCAGCATCCGGCTCGACTCTGCTATAAACGAATCCGAAGCAACGGCTTGGTGGTTGCCACTTTGAGTTACGGCCAACACGTGAAAATCTATGTCCAAATTATTTGAAGCATCGTCTGGTGATCCTAGCCGGATGTCTTCTGACATTTCCAACTGTATCAACTCGCTTGGCTCAGCCTCGGCAATGGCTACGGTTTGCGTATTTCTATCACGATCCGTTTCCGCAGAGTCTAATTCGAGTTCTTCTCCATCATCGTCACCATCATTCTCTTCTTCTTCTTCTTCTTCATCACCATCATTATTGTCCTCTAGGTTAGGGTTTAGAACTGCACCCATAGGAGGAAGGACAGGAGAGTGGAAGCGAGTGTAGGCGGGGGAGTTGGTGTCGGGGTTCGATGTGGAGTGTTCGGAGAGAGCCGGTTTTGGTGTGGGAGGATTCTGGTTCTGACTCTGATTATGGTCAGTGAAGAAGATTTTAACATGCTGGACTAGGTCTAGATCCTCTTGAACCTGAAATACAACTCATTTTATGAATATTTTTATTTTCTCGTGAAACAAACAGCAGGCCACTTTGATTACCTTTTCCGTAGTTCCAAGTTCAAGAACCCCATCAATGACAGGAATGCAAAGCACAGTCTACAACAATTAAAACAGAAACGAAACACTTCATTACCAGTCCAAAACTAAATTAATCAACAAGAAACGAATGAAAGATGCATTTAATCAGCATGCATATTGGATTCTAAAGTAGGAATACCTGTATACGAGCACTCTATTGCAACCGTACGTCGCCATTTTTATTCATGCGAACAAACAGGAAGATACACCATGGTTAGTGCACTGAAGTACTAGGAAAAGCAGTAGGAGAACAGCAACATGAAATGGATACCTTGGCAAGAATAGCTCTTGAAAAAGTTTTACTGTCAACCTCATCTGCACCTGTAAGCCATACATGCTGCCTCCTTGCATATGACTTTCCTGGTAACCTACAACAAACATAAAATATACATGTGTTTGAAATACAATTGATACTTGATAGTCTATATGTATATATATGGCTAAGTTGTTTTCCATGCCGAAACAACCAAGTTCAAAGAGTACAGAACGTGATCATCCTTATCATTAATTACAGAACACCAATTTCTTGTTCTAAGAAAATGCTATGATTGTGAACAGCCTCTATCCATTAAACACCCTTTCTTTTTTAACCATCGATATCCAACTTATTGACAAACTAATCTGAATCGGTATTCCGAAAAGAAAAGTATAACACTGAGTATAGTCCTCATCAGCTTCTATCGTTTTCAAATCAAGTCTGTCTAAAGACAAATTGGAACTGCAAAGTAGAGAAAAAGAATCTCACCAGCCTCAAAAACATGAAGAAGACAACGACATTAATGGCTCTCACCTACCCTCTTGTCAAGTGCACCATCAAAACTGAATGGATTGCTTTAATTTCTTTTCATAACAAAACTCATTTGTAAATTTGTAGCATTAATTACTCTATTTTTCCTTAAAATAACTGTTGCAATAACGAAATCCCCAACTGCCTCATTTACTCTTTTGTACTTGTTTCTGCAATGTAATTTCCTCACCACTTACCATTCAACTCCAGTAGCAAAGTCTCTTCAAGTAGGAAGAAGAAGAAGAAGAAGCAAAATATTGAACTGTGTGCTGAATATGATAACTGTTGTAATATCTTGGAATGGAAAGAAGAAAATAGCTAGGAATCATGACAAGGAGTTTACAACAAAAAAGATCATCCCACTCATAAGTTTCTTTTCTTCTTTTTTTCTACTTTTGCAGGAAGATTCCAGCACTGAGGTTAATGGGAACATAGTGGAATGGAGGGTAGATAAAGATAGAAATGAAAAAAAAAAAATTTATAAATAGAGAAGAAGTATAACTTAAACTTAACTTACCCTACTCCAGGAGGAAAAGAGAAGGAGACACACATCAAATAGAACCACTCAGACTCGGTTAAATCCTCCGGCGACAACGCTGCGCATGGCCTCCGAACTTGCTGGTTTGTCTCTCCGGCCGATAATGAGTCGTATAGTTCTCTAAGTTGTTGGCTCCTTTGTAAGGATGCCTCTTCCGATGTAACCTCCATTGGTTGTACCGTCTTCCGTGTCTTGATTGCTCCATTGTAGTATCCGTCTGACCATACTAAGATCCTATTTAAATTTTAAACAGTCTCGATTAACCAAAGATACCTTATTTGTTTTACAGAAATAGTAAAGAAGAAAAAGTTCACCCTTGTTGGGGACAAATTTGCCAGAAAATACTGTACGTCCATTGAACTGATTGCACCGCCGCCTGCAATATGTTCCGAAGCCTGTTACTAGGCTGCACAGCCATTCACTCCACTTTCAAATTTGAGCCGAATAATAATATTAATGTCAGGAATGAGAAAAGAAAGGAAAACGACCCCTTCGGAATATGAAGATTAGTTAAGAAACACAAATCACTAGACTCATCAGATCATCCTATCATGATCTATAGCTGAAATCACTAAAACCCTTTAGTTCCTAACACAAAACCTAAAAAAAACCGAAGCTAACAACAGAAAGGAAAAGGAAGGGTAGACAGGGAGAAGTCCGAGGAAGGAAGAGAAGGGTTATAAGAGAATTGTTTTTGTTGCTCAAGAAATAACCCATACTTTTTTCTGATCAGAAAGTATATAAAAAATGTAGTTAAAAGGAAAGAAAAAGAAAAAAAGAGTAGTAGTTAGGGTTATATTATTGGTGTCTGGAGATGATAAATGATTAAGAAACTTTGACTGTTGGGTCTACCCGCCAGTTCCATGACAGCTGATCCGATGTCTTCTGTGTTGATTGGCATAACTTTGTTAGGTGAAGCCTGATCTTACGTGCGTATGCTGTCCGCTGTTAACATCATTGGTGGATCTAAGTAAGATCCGCGGGATGATTAGGTGGCCGGCCGAGACTGAGACTGAGACTGAGACCGAGATTGAGACTGGGCGTTGGGATGAGAAACCACTCCTCATGCATCCAATTCATAAAGATTCATTAAAGTTTATGGAAAGAAGCGACGGTAAATTTGGGTAAAATACATTAATGATCATCGAAAATTTAGGACGTTCTTTTAGTTATTAAATTTTTGTTGGGTCACTCAATTTTTATTTTATTTTTATTTTGGTCTCTCATGTTATCTTTCATTAAAATATTAGCATAATATTTTAAATTTTTAAGGTAAATTAATAAATAGTCACTAAATATTTAAAATATTTTTATTTTGATCACTGAAATTTTAAAATTTTTATTAGAGTCATTCAATTTTCTTAACTACACGAGATTATAGGTAATTTTATGTTTTTAAATGTTGACAATTTATGATTTTGAAAATATAAATTTGTTGGGTCGGATTTTAAGTGACTCAAACATGATGCTTTTGATCTAGATCATAGTCGGATGCAACATCCATCCATGTATCATGAATGAGGGATTGATTGGAAGTTGGGGTTCACGATATACCGCGTAGTGTTGGGTTTCAGTCAAAAAAATATCAGTAATATATGATTTATTAATCAGTTAATGTTATGAATATTATCTATATGAATGTCTATCATAATAAGAACTCTATCATTAGAAATATTATCTTTATTAATTAGAGTTTAATACATTATGTACTGCTTATGCCTAAAAATAGATGAGTTTGTGAAGGCATTGTATACAAGTCAATATTGAGAATAATACAAATATCTTTCTTTATATCTTCTGTTTGTTCTTTCATTCTTATTCTTTATTCTTGTTTTATTTCTTCATTATTTTATTTATAACACGTTATCAACACGAGACTCTAACCAACGGAGGCGTTTGTCATTCGAATCTTGAAGGAGTTATTGAAAAGAATTTGTTACTAGCATAAATCAAAGATAAGTTCTTCTCCCTCAATTATATTTTAATTATCGATTATTTTTCTCTCTTGATATTTGATTTGATTTTTAATTTATTAAAAATCTTTTGTTGTTTAGTGTTTGTGTAGCGATAAAGTGACTCAAATATCGTGGTTCTTATCGACAATTCTCGAAAAAGATTTTAACAAGATATTAGTAACTAAATCTACTATATAGTGAAAAGTTCGGTATGTTTTACTTATTTAATTTGAGATTTTTGTCTTTATTATAACCAATATTTATTTATTTTATTATTATGATAAAAGTTTATATTTTAATCATGTTCTAAGTATTATATGATATTAGAATAAATATTAAACCTTTAATTAATATATTATTTGTTATGTTGGTTTAATCCGAGTATATTGGCTGGACATCCCATTCTACGAGGCTACTGGTCTCAAAGGAGGTTCTTTTTAAAGGATCTTGTGGACTGGTTTAACAACGTCGCGTATAAGGATTAAATTTTTTATCTTTATTGTATATATATTGGTTGATCAATTACTATTTAATAGTATGAATATTATAAAGTTTATATTTGCTTGAAAGCAATACTATTTTATGTCGAAAAAACTCGAATATAAACTTCTCCCAAGTTCAAGTTACGAAAATCGTCTTGATCAAAGAATTTTTATGGGAGGCATTCCCTAAAGTGAATGCAAGCATGATGATTATTTCATGCGATTATTTGATTTATGTCATTCCCTAAAGTGAATGCAAGCATGATGTTTATTTCATGTGATTATTGAATTTGTTTCATTCCTTGAAGTGAATGTAAACATGATAATTCATTATATGGTTAGTGAATAAAACTCAATTATGTACAAAAGTATCACTGATGGGATATGTTAGAAAAACATACTCCACTTTTCACACATTAATGTTGTCTTACAGACACAATATCATACAAGGGTTTTAAATACTTATCAGTCGCCGCTCCATTCCCTGAAGTGAATATGATATTTTATAGCGGAAAGAATAAATGCCATATTAGTAATTGTGGTCATGATTGAGATCGTAAAATAGACATGAATAAGATGATTATTTTGAGAATGCTTATATCCACAAGAAGTCGAATTATAAAGATGACAAGAATGATAGAGATCATATCAAAATCTTTATGTTATTAATGCGATGATACAAACCATTGATCTCGTACTTGTCAAACGCCAAAGTATTTTGGACTTTATCCATAATCATGAATGATAAATTAAAGAAAATATAAACAGATTTTCTTTGTGGCGAAAATAATGGCGTTATTGATCCAACTCAATTGGATATTGATAATTTTTCTCATAACCCTTGAAGGAATAATTCGCCATTTATTTCCTTTATAAATTCTAAAAGGAATAATTAATCTTTATTTTATTTTGTTTAATGTTTATTTATTTATTTATGTTAATTTACTTTTATTTATTATTTATTTATGTTAACATACTTTATATATTATTTATTTATCTTTTATGTTAATTTTTCCTTTAAAAGAATATGATTACTTCCGGAATAAAATATACAATAATTTATGGCAATTTATGCTTAGCAGACAGTGCAAGTACTCATACAATATTTAAGCATAAGAAATATTTTCCCATTTAAATACAAGGGAAATATGAGTACTATATCTCAAAGTACTAAAATATCAATGCTTCGGAAGATCTTTTGAGAGTTGATCTTTGATAGATAACTGATTTGATATAATGTTTTATATTTAATATTGTTATTTCATGAAGTGAATGGTATAAAGTACATATTTTTTATTCCCCGAAGTGAATGAAATAAAGCACATATTAAAAGGTGCATGGTTATACATATTTTCCCATTTTAAATTCAATGGAATAATGTGAGTACTATATCCGAAAGTACTAATATCATAGAAGGCTCCGACTGAGCAAATATATTATTGCCAAATAGAACTTTATTCCATATTTACAGTGCATTATGCTCGTCAAAGTCGCAAAGAGACTTATTGAATTTTAAAGATATTTGTAGAAATATATTGAGAATATCTATCAAATGGATGTTGATTATCTCAATGTTACGAGTATAACTCAAGGCAATAAGAAAATTTTGACAAAATTACATGCATTGTCATCCATATTGTACTACATAAGAATTAGTATAAATTGAAACTCATGCTATTGTAAACTAGATGTTTACTGATAATTTTATTTGGCATGACTGGTTAGACCATCCCGGTTTAATTATGATGCAAAAATTTGCTGACACTTTTATGTGGTCATTTATTGAAGAACTAAGATTTTCTTTATGGTAATATTTCACGTAATACTTGCTATGGAAGCAATTTAATTATTCAATCATCAACATCTAAGATAGAGTGCTATTAATTTTCTAGAACGGATACAAGGTGATATATATGGGCTTGTACACCTTTCTTAAAGACCATATAGATATTTTATGATTTTTATTGATGCATCAACTAGATGGTTATGTGTATCCTTATTATTAACCCGCAACTTGGTGTTTGCGAGGCTACTTGCTCAGTTGATGAAATTACGAGCACATTTTTTAGATTATTTTATAAAGACAATCAGTCTTGATAATGTTGATGACATGCAATTTTACAAGTAGTATCACAAATTCTCATCAAGCCAACAAATGATCATAAGTTCTCTCTATTACAAATGGTTTTTAGTCAGGAACCAAATATTTATCATCTTAGATTTTTTGTGTGTGATATATGTTCTAATTGCTCCACCACAACGCACAAAGATGAGTTTTTTTAGGAATATGTATCGGATTTAAATATCTTGAGCTTCTGATAGAGAATTTATTTACAACCCGATTTATTGACTATCATTTTAATGAGCCAATTTACCTAACATTAGGGGGAGAAAATAAATAGCTGGGAAAAGAAATAAGTTGGAATGAATTATCATTTTCTCTTTTTAATCTACGTGTTACACAATGTGAACTATAAGTTCAATGGATAATTCATGTAGCAAATCAATTGCCAGATGATTTTGCTAACACTAAAAGAGTGACTAAATCACATATACCAACTATGAATGCTCCGATTAAATTTGATGTCATGGAATGACAAACTCTAGTTGCTAATAAGTCTAACTTACGCTTGAAGCGTAGTAGACAAGTAAGTTCCAAAGAAATCCTCGAAAAAGAAAATGAGCTATATTTTATGAAGGTCTGATCGAGGAATCAATGATTATAAAACTCTATAAGAGATTAAATGGTCTCCAACAGAGACATTGACATGACTCAGGTGCCTGATAATAAAAAAATCTCAATATATTATGTCATGTATGTTATAAGTGAAACTAAAATTAAATCGACGTCGTTTATATATTTGCATACAATATAGCACTAGAGATTTTATTTGATGATGTGGATCATGAATCATTTTCAATTGGGCAATGTAAACAAAGAAATGATTGACCAAGATGAAAGAGACAATTGAGGCGAAACTAAAATATTTTTTGAAAAGAGAAGTATTTGGGCCTATAGCTCGTACATTGAAATTTGTAAAACTCGTGGTTATAAACGAGCCTTTGTGAAAAAGAGAAATCAAAATGGGAAATCATGAGATATAAGCTCATTTGGTTGCACAAGGATTCTAACAAAGATATGAAATTGATTATGATGAAAATATATTCCTCGGTGGTGGATGTAACTACTTTTAGATTTTGATCAGTCTGACAATAAATAAAATTACTCGGTTTTTGCCTAATGGATGTTGTTACATCATATTTGAATGGGCCTCTTGACAGTAATATTTACATGAAACTTTCGGAAAGATTTAAATTTCTATAAGCAATTCATTCAAGTTCTCGTGAACATTATTCAACCATATTGAATATATCTTTTATGGATTGAAACAATTTAGGCGTATTTAATATAATCGCCTCATTGAATACTTATTTAGTATGATGCTATATGAATTATTTAATTTCCTCCGAGTATTTTTATTAAGAGATTTAGCTCTGAATTTTTATCGTGGTGTATGTTGATGATTTGAATATCATTGAGACTCGTGAAGAGATCTCCTTAAATCCTTGTGCATCAATCGACATACAGAAAAGATATTTAAAGAGACTTCACATGCATAACACATATTTATTGATCACCCTTATGGTTGCTAAGTCTCTTAATGTAAATGATCTACCTCAATATTTGAGGATATTATTTAATATTGAATTATGGAGATTCAAAGATATTATGTGATATTTTCATGAGGGGGAGTAAATACGCGTTGCACTCTTTTTCCCTTAACCAAGGTTTTGTCCCAATGGGTTTTCCTGGTAAGGTTTTTAATGAGGCAACATGTTATGCGTATCAAAGATGTGTGTACTCTTTTTTCTTCACTTAGATTTTTTTCCCGACAGGGTTTTTATGTTTTAACGAGGCACATTATCTTTATAGACATCCAAGGTAGAGTGTTATGAATATTATCTATATGGATGTCTATCATAATAAGAACTCTATCATTAGAAATATTATTTTCATTAATTAAAGTTTAAAACATTATGTACTGTTTATGCCTATAAATAGATGAGTTTGTGAAGGCATTATATACAAGTCAATATTGAGAATAATACAAATATCTCTCTTTATATCTTCTCTTTATTCTTTCATTCCTTTTCTTTCATTCTTGTTTTATTTCTTCATTTTTTTATTTATAACAGTTAATTCAATTTATAAAATTTATTGAAAAATAATTTTTATGTAATTTATTTTATTTACAATATTTTACTAAATTGAGTGACACTAATGCAAGTTTTAAAATTTTGATAACACTTTTTATGGGTGTAAAATTATCTATATAATAACTATAAATTAATATTTTACCTGTAGTTTTTTTGGGGGGTTTTCTACATAGATTCTTGTTGTTATTTTTTTATGTGTTTGCATTTATTTATTTATTTATCTCGATATTATTATCATGTTAGTATACACTATAAAAAATTTATTATTATGATAAATTTAGTCTTGAAAACTTATTTTTGTCATTATTAGTAATTATTTTGTGATAAAATAAATAAATGTTACTTTAAATTAAAAAAACATATACATTGTGACAAAAATTAAAAATTTGGTTTGAATGGATTAATAATATGCATGTTTATTTTAGAGTTTATGATCGGATGTGAGATTTTTCCTTCTAATAATGTTATATCCAAGATTTGAACTCTTATCATCTTTTTAAGAGCACAATATAGATTGACAAACCATCTAACACTTATCGATAGCATTCATTCATTCATTCGTAACTATTTATTTTTCTAAAATTAAATCTTAAAATATCACCTATGATATTTAAGGTTAGGGTTTAAAGTTTAGGTTTTATTTATTAGTGAGGGATGGTACCTGGTAGTTAGAATTTTGTAACTTTGTAGGGATCACTAATGTCATAAATGTTAAGTCACGGGCGGAGCCATGTATGAAGTTGGGTGTTTGTTGACACCCTAAATTTTTTGAAAAATTATACTTTTTATATAATTTATATATAAAAAATTTAAAAATATATATAATTGATACCTTTTTATAAATAATTTAACACCCTTTATAAATAAGTAATTTTTTTAAATATCGTTTAAAAAAATAAAATCCTTAAATAAATTCTTGACTTCGTTCCTACATTAAGTTGTGGGTGTTAAACATGACATTCTTTAGTTTTATGGTTCAATAAGACAACAGTATGTAAAAGAGAAAGGACACAGGGAGAAGTTTAAAATGTTGTTGGAATCCAAACATGGAACATCAATGCAATGGTACGAAAATTCATGTTCAAACGTGGATGTGTTGGAATCCAAAAGATCTAGTAATTCTGAAATTGTGGTATATAATATTTTAAAATGAATTTATATTTCATAATTGAAGTGTTACAAGATTTACCAGTAACTTAGTTTTTTGGGGGGGATAAGTGTAATTTATTATCTAAGACAAAAGAACAACTCCTATAGTACACTTAGGCATTCATTTCTAAAGAATTTCCCGAGATGTACATATGTTCCTATTAACATCATCAAAGTTTATAATTCTATTTCGAGATTGAATACGAACAACCTCTTTTACACAATCCAGAATACTATCAGCAGGCCTAAAAGAATGTCTAAATAATCTTCTATTCCTCTCCTAAATGAAGTACACATAGGCACTCCATGCAACCTTCAAAACATAAATCAACAAGGATTTCCCTTTCAATTTTACACTCAGCCACTGCACCTCCACATCCCAATCAAACATACCCCTGCACAATCCACACAAATCCAACACAACAAACTATATAGCCCGCGAATAACTACAACCTGCAAAGAGATGATCCCTGGTTTCATGTACACTTCCACATAGCACACAACATTCCTCAATCTAAAGCCACATTCTCCAAAGCCTATCCTTCGTTGGGAACCAATTAAGCATTCTCATCCAAAGAATAAAAGCATACTTTCGGACATGAAGGCTAAACCACACCAAATTATGCCATTGAACTCTGTCATGTGATTCACGAATCGCATTCCATATTGCACCCATGGTCCATTTGTTATGCCCCCTCCTCAACAGGTTTTGCAATGTCTCCCTCTGCCGCAGAATTTTCCTTAGATATCAACTATGGCTTTGCTTCAAATCCAAACTCCAGATATCTTCCTCTTTAATAACATACTTATGCACCCAAGCCACCCACAAAGAGCCCTCACTAGCCAAAAATTTCTTCAACAATAGGACTAGACATGCTTGGACCTAAGTCTTCACATCCTTGAGCCCTAGTCCCCCCTCATTCTTGGGACCACAAACATGCTTCTAACTAAACTCTTGCACCTTGTCCAGTACTATCCTGACCCCTCCAAAAGAATCGCAAACACAATTGTTCAATCTTTTCAATGACTCCTTTAGGAAGTACTAACTGCCTACACCAGTAGTTAGTTAAACTACATAGCACAACTTGAATCAACTGCATTCTTCCTGCATAACTAAAATTTAATTTTGACCAATACCCCAACTTAGCTTTGATATTCTCAATTAGCACCAGACAGTCTTTTTCACGCAATCTTCTCGTTACTAGAGGAACTCCTAAGTATCGCACAGGGAGAGATCAAATCTGAAACCCAATATCATCCTTTATCCTACCCTGCTCCTCCAAAGAGACTCCAGCCACAAAGAGCTCGGATTTTAATACATTTAACTTTAACCCAGTCATCTCATAAAACTTCTCCAAAACACTTTGTATACCAATTAATGAATGCAGATTTCCTTTGTAAAATATTAACAGGTCATCAGCAAAACAGAGGTGAGTAATGTTTACCTGTTTGTACTTAGGATGATACTGAAAAATCCTCATTTCAGCTACTTTATCCAGTAAATTAAATAATGCATTCATCACAATCAAAAAGAGATAAGGGGAAAGTGGGCCCCCTTGCCTAACTCCCTTTTGCCCCTTGAAAAAACTTACTAAACTCTTATTCAAAGAGATTGAAAATCTACTTCCAGTGAAACAAAATCTAATCCACCTCCGAAATTTCTCAGGCAAACCCATTGCCTCTAACAAATTTAAGATAAAATCCCAACAGAATCAAATGCCTTCTGCAAGTCCACTTTTAGAGCACACCTAGGGGAAATAGTCTTCCTATCATACCCTTTTACTAATTCTTGAGCTAACAATGTATTATCAACAATACTCCTCCTCCTAATAAAAGCTTACTGATTCACAGTAATTAAATCAGTCAACACACTATTTAGTCTTCCTACCAGGATCTTAGTAATGGTTTTATAGACAACAGAACAACAAGAAATAGGCCTAAAATCCTTCACTATACATGCATTCGATATTTTAGGAACTAAGGTGACAGTAGTGGTATTAAATCCCGACAACAAATAAGAAGAGGAAAAGAAATATCTCACAGCTTGCACAAAATCACTGCCTACTATCTCCCAAGCCTGCTTAAAGAACCAAGAAGTATATCCATCAGGGCCAGGGGCTTTGTCCTTACCTTGAGAAAAAAAAATGCATCTCTAATTTCCTCAACAGACACTTCTCAAACCAAAAGAGAACAAGACCCTTCAGGTAGAGCCCCTTGCAAGAGCCCCCTCAAAACCTCCACACTATAACCAGACACTCCAGCATCTACTGAACCAATTTGTTTTGAGAAAAAATGAATCACTTCAGCAGTCATATCCTCAAAAGACTACAATTTAGTACCTTCATCAATGTACAAAAATCGAACGATGCCTTTGCTCCTTTTTTCAGCAACAACTGAATGAAAGAATTTAGTCCCTTATCCCTCTCTTGGAGCCACTTTACCTTGGCTTTCTATTGAAGAAACCAGGTTTCAGCCCTTTCCAGCTCTAGCAACTCAGCCTGCAGTTGCAGCTCAACGTCAGCATCCTACCACCATGATCCAAATTAGCTAGCTGCACCACTTCAAGCTGTTTCCTCTTATGCTCTACTCTTCTTGAAATTTCATCATAATGCTTCTGATTCAGAGCTCTTAGAGGGATTTTTGATCTTTTCAATTTTCCAAACAAAACTTGCATCGGGTTACCTACAACAGCCTCCCTCATGATCTCTCCACAATTCCCTTAAACTCATTATGAGTAGTCCAGAAATTGAAGAATTTAAAAGGTTTAGGCTGCGATACAAGTGCATCAACAACTAACCTAACCTAAGCAAGACAGTGATCTGAGATCCCTGGTGCAAGAAATTTCACCTTAGTATGAGGATTCATCCCATACCAGTTAGAGTTCACCAAAACTCGATCCAATTTCCTGGCCAAAAAAGTATCATCTTGTTTGTTAGACCAAGTGAAACTCGGCCCAACAAATGGATGATCCTACAATCTAACCTCGCTCAGACAATCAGTAAACTCTACCATATCTGAAGTGATATAGTTCCTCAACCTATCAAAATCAGATTTCTCCATTGCATGCATCACAACATTAAAATCCCCTCCCACAAGCCAAGGCAAAGGCCCTACCAACCTCTCACTCTATACTATTGATGCCACAACTCCCTCCTCTCAATTCTGCTATTACTATCATACACAACAGAAAGAATCATCTCCTTACTCTCTAACACTAATTTTACAGTAACAACTTACTATCACTAAAAAGAATATACACCTGCACATCCTTCCTCCAAAATAACCATATTCTGCCATTACCATCACTGGAATAAGTGGCATGACAGTTCCATCTTCCTACCAACTAGCAAAGCTACTCTGAAAATTTTGCTCCCCTACTCTAGTTTCTAACAAGCAAACAACTTTCACCTTTAATTTTCCCAACCTCTACATAACCTTATCCTGTTTTGGAGGGTCATTAAACCCCCTCACATTCCAAAAGGCTACTGACATATAGCAGCAGAAGAAGACCCTCCCCCTCTACCACCACTACTCTTTCCTACTTGTTTAACTTTATCACCATTCTTAACCTTGATTTCCTGAAGCAAATGAGTTACTCCCAAAGACGCAGTACGAGGCTGGCAGACCATGCCCTCCCCCGTATCTCCTACATCTTCAGATAAAAATTCAAACCTGTTTTCGAAGGCACTAAATTTTTCCTTGCCTTTTCTCCCCTTTACTTTTCCCCGAGAATGAGAACCCTGATTGGATGATGCATTTGTCGAACCATCAGTCACATTTAACTCAAGGGAATTCTCAGCAATGGCCTGACTAACCGCAGGCAACAACCTCACATCTCCCCCTTCTTTAATCACAGGAACTAAGTTCACACAAACATTATTACCACTTGAAGGGATTCCTTCACCCGCAGTATTAACATTACCTGCATTGTCAACATTATTCATTGTACAAGTTCTCCCCGAATGGCCAAATGTTTTGCAATGAGCACAACACGTTGGTATCTAAGGCACTCTAACCCTCACTTTCACAATTGAACCATCTCTCATTCAGACAGGGATTTCACAAGGCACTACATGTCCTGCATAAACTTCAACACAGACTTTCGCAAACTCCAGCCTCTTACGAGACGCCGTGATCGAATCCATGTACAAAGGGTTACCCACCCCACTAGCAATGTAGCTTAACCCCATCCGATTGAAAAGTTCCAAAGGAACATTAAACAATTGCACCCAAACAGGCATTCTAGCCAAATAAAAATCCAAACTTGACAAATTAGGTTCCCACTTGCGAAGCACCAAAGGCTTGTGCTGGATGTGCCATGGACCATTCTCCAACATCCAATCTCTCGAACTCTCATTAGCAAAAGAAAACACATAAATGTTGGAACCAACGATACTAACCTTCAATAGAGAATTCTTCCCGCATAGTGTCTCCATAATTTTTTAAGAGCAACGAAATTTGGGGCCGCACCAATGAACTGCCCAACCAACAAATATTGCCAATCCGCCTCACCCTCATTGAACACCTCAGAAGGTGGAACAATGGTGAACTCATCAAAACCCGCGGGAGGGGGAAAGAAATCCAAAGATTGTTCAGTATTCCCCCCCCCCAAACAAAAGCTTCCTCCAGTCCATCGCAGCCATGATCGTAACACCGCACACCAAGAAAATCAAGAAAAGAAGAATAAAAAAAAGAATCAAGAGAAGAATCAAGAAAAGAAGAATCAAGAGAAATCTTAAAGGCCATTAGACCCGCTAACGTACGCCTCCGGAGAAAACCCTTTCATCTTAAAAAATTCAAATCTTTTATTCTTCTGCGGTTTCAGTAAAATATCCTTCTTATAATTAAAATATGAAGAAGTTAATTTAAATAAAATATCACTTTCAGTAAAATCTGTTAGGACAACACACAATGTCAAACATATAAGTAATATTTTCCTCTCGTTAGGAAAATTTTGACGATCCATCACCTTCCTATTCAGATTTCAACGACACAGCAGCAAGGGGGGAAGCTTACTCAAACATGCATAAAGGAACATAATCCAATACACTGAATTTATCGATTTTTTATTCTTTATTCGGTTCATATTTAAGTTTAAAGTTATTTTTCTAACAATATCATCTTTAAAATCTACGTTTGTAATCTCTCGTTAAAAGTGTAATACATTGATCGGATTAAAAATGTTTTTGAATGTCATTAGATTGTATTAGTGTAGTAGTTTTATTGTTCGGCACTCTAGTCTAAGGTAATTTACGATGGGTTACAACCGAAAATATTACATTAAGTTAAGTTTTAGCTTAAAACGTTACATGTTTAATTATATATTCTAAAAAGTTACACAATTAAAAACTATTTCGATTACAATAGAAAATTGTTACATGAATAACTTAGTTAAAAACTAGAATAGTTATATAATTTATATGTTTTGTTATAAGGATGTAATAGTTTTAATTTTAACCTAAAATATTATATAATTTACTCTAAAAATTATGCATTTTATAAGTATTTTGATTCATTACAAACGATTTCA
Organism: Abelmoschus esculentus; assembly: GCA_035048815.1. Lineage (NCBI taxonomy): Eukaryota > Viridiplantae > Streptophyta > Magnoliopsida > Malvales > Malvaceae > Abelmoschus > Abelmoschus esculentus. The sequence continues at coordinate 11,790,513 of JAUCBN010000024.1, forward strand.
ATATTTTTTAAAATTTTATAAATGGGTTATATTTTAGACTCATTACTATTCGTTTAAAAAAATTCATAAATTTTACCTGCTCGAATAGATTCCAAGGTGTATCATAAGATTTTTGTTCCTATTTCTTTTGTTTCTTTTCCCAGGGATCGGTTACTGGGTTAGGTTGAATAGATTTTTACCTGCAGAAGCAGAAGCAGTTGTTTTTTAACGAATTGTTCTTGTTTTAGTTAGGGTTCCAGATTTTCCTGCAAAGTCACAACTGCTCATCGGTGTTAGAAGGAAATTATATTAGAAAAATCTTACAAAACTGACGAAAATAATTTATATTTGATTTATCAGAATTAAATAAGTCAGAGTTCACTTTGTTTTTTTTAAACTTTGATAATGTGAATATATGATTTAAAAAAGTTATTTGAAATCGATAAAGATTGATCCAAATGATAATCAGTTTAGTTCTGCTTAAATAAACCTCATATCTAAAACGTCACGTATGTAAAAAAAAAAATTATTAAGAAACTCACCCACTTAAAACTAGGTGCACAACTCATGTTGGTGTAAATTAGTAAATTAAAACCCTAAAAACCGGAATAGCAATAAAAAATAATTCTAAATGAAAACATTTGATATTATCATTAAAAATATTTTTATAAATTACGGTGTACTAAAAAAATATTATTTTTCAAAATAAAATTTGAAGAAGTTATTTTTTAAATAAATAAATATTAATCTCATTAAGCTTAATTTTAGGATTACATATTATAAACTTTAAAATGTAACTTAAAATTCTAAATTTTAAGTATTATCTCTAATTTTTTAAATTTATAAATTTTATATCATAAACTGTATCATTCAACCTAAAACTAAAATGTTCGTAAAACTTTTAATTTTTAATATTAATTATAAAATAATATTCTAATTAATACCTAAAACAACCATCAAATCAAGAGCAAGTTTTATTTGACTTTCTCCTCCCCCAAGGCATGAATTTGTTGCCTTGATGGATTCATGAACGTAATTTCTAGTGTTGGATAGGGTAACACGTCGACGTTGGAGAGACTCTAAAACCCAAGTAACGATACAGGTATTTTCTTATTTTATTTCAAATAATTAAAAATTAAAAAAATAGTGACTAATAAATATTGAATATATACATGATACTCCTTTAAAAAATATAGATTTAAATTTAAAATTTAAATATTACTAAAGATAATTATAAATCTCAAATATAAATTATAAAACGGATATAATAAAACTAGAGTGGAAATGAAAAGTATAAATAGCGAGAGAAGTTTCTTACTGAAAACCCTAGAAGTCGGATAAATTAAGGGAATATTGTCCCTTAGAAGTAATTTTAGGGAAATGGGAGGTTTTGAATTTTATTTTAGAAAATACGATAATTTTTATAGTATATACGATATAAAAGATATTACCTGTAAACGATGATTTGAATGAAAATATCATTTATGATTGATATTTTTGGTGTTTTTATATTTTTTTACATAAAATGTTCACATAAATGACAGTTTTTGAGATTAAATTATTTTAAAAAAATATTATTTATAAGTTACAGATGTATCTGGATTGTTATTTGTAAATAATGTTTTTATCAAAAAAAAATTATTTTATTATCTTTTATGTTTTAATTTTAATCTCTAAATAACTTATATATCCGACATCTTTTGATGCAGCAAATAAGGAAAAATAATTCTTAATTATTGGTACCCAAAATAAAACAGTTGATTCGGTGACACGGACTACAATAAAGGCTTGGTGTCATTATATTAATAAAAAATGACTCGGTGGTATGTTAACAAATTAGCCCACTACAGAAACGAGGCTTCATAAGTTCAGGGACTTGAGAATAAAACAAAAGACGGAGAGACTCAATCGTCTTCCAAAAAGAGATGTGACTATGTTAAAGAGACAATTATTTCGCTTGCAAACATATCTGGACAGAATTAAATATATGACGAGATTGTCTGATATTATAACCATCGTAGATTAATAAGAATAATATACGACTCTTTGAAAATGTATCACTTTAAAATTTTCAATAAATTATTTAATTAATATAAATTATAATCTCGTTCTTTGCAGATATTTCGATTCCACTTAAATACCCTACATCACTAAATCAAATCATACAAGCTTGTTTGCGATCATCTTCTTTCGTCCGTCAGACAATGACGATTGACTGATTCATGTTTAGAATAGGAAGGAAATATGAATTTGTAATCCTACGTGTAGTATTAAAGCGGTCAATTCCATTAATTGATGAATTAAAATTTTAAAAAAAATAATTATTTTTATTAGCCATTAATTAAATTAATTTTTTTTAAATAATTGAATTAAAAAAATTCAATTAGTTCACTTGATTAATTCAGTTAGTCAAAATTTGTTATAATTTTTGATAAATTACATAAATAATTACTAAATTATATTAAAATAATTTTTTAGATATTAAACTTTCAAATATTAAAAAAACTTTAAAGTTATAGAATTATTATAAAATAATATTTGATTCATTACATGTTATAAATTATTGATAAATATTTGAAAATTTTAATAATTATTATTTTAAATAATTTAATAAATTTAATGATATTTTTTGCTAATTTGATAAAATTTAATGTGCATTGAATATATATAAAAAAATTAATCAACATTTTATAATTTAAAAAAATTAGTGATAAAAATAAATAAAAATATAAAAATTTTGGTTAAATCGATTAATTTATCAATTTTGAACCAAATTAATCGATAACTAAATTTTAAAAATCATTAATTTTTAATAATCAAAACTAAAATTAAATAAAAGATTAATCAGAAAAAAATAGTTTAATTAACCAAAATTTTGAAGACTTTTATATATGCGCGAGTCTCGTGTTTAAATAATTTTGTACATAAAAAATATTTGTAAAAATATCACTCATCAAATTAAAATATATAAATTAAATTAATTTAAATAAAATACGATAAAACCTTAAAAATTAAAAAAAAACTAAAAAAAAATAGATAAAGGATGACCATCCATCCTTTTCTATCGGATAAATGAATAAATCCATTTGGGTTATGTCAACGAGATTAAGCCCAAAATCTTTGAAAGATCAGGCTTAATGAGGTTGGACCGGTGGTGGGATTTTTTTTTTTAATTTCAAATGATAAGGCTTGTAAGTAATAAAAAGTTTAAAATCATTAAATAGATAAATTTTAATTATAAAGATAATTTTAATTTTTTTAATGTTTATAATTTTTATTATTTTAGTTTTTTTTTGAAAAATTTAACCTTCAACCTATATCTTTTTGACAAATAATTTATTTTTTAACTAACATAATAATTAAACTGTTAAAAATTTAACGATATTGACATGTCATATATATGTGATAATATATTTTAAATAACATGGCATCTAGCCTCATTCTTTATATATATATATAACATGTCAGTATTGTTGAATTTTTTATGATAATGACAAATATATACATTTAAAATATAATTTTATTCTAACATAAAATATAAAATAATTAAAATTTAAATTAAATATTAAAAATAATTAAATCTAAAATAAAAGGCTACTAAACATTATCAAATTTTAAATATCATTCTACATATGTATGATATATCATTATCGTTAATTTTTTTAACTATCTAATCATTATGTTTGTTAAAAAATAAGATGTTTTCCAAAAAAAATAAGTTAAGGGCTAAATTTATCATAGAAAAAGAATGAGAGACAAAATGATAAAAATCATAAATGTTAAGGGTTAAAATTATCTTTATGCCTAAATTTTATTGAATTAAAATATAGATAACGTGGTGAGTCGAGATTATACAATAATTTTTTTGGAGTAAAAAATATTTTCTTTTCTAGTATGATGTTTCTTTCGAATATTTCAGGGATTTTCTTCAATATTTTTAAAATAATTAATTTTCTGAGTAAATAAAAATAATCAACAATTTTTTATATAGTAACTTTAAGTTACTTTTACTATTTGAGAATTAAAATAATCAGCTATTAAAAATTATATTAAAAAATAAAGCTGAATTTAAATTTGATAACCATAATTTTTACCCGTGTGAATAAAAAAATATGGATATCCTGGTCAAACTCCACCACTTTTTTTTTTCTTTTTTAATCGACAAATAAAATATTAAATTAAAATATTAAACTGATACTATATTGGCTGGGATCGAATGCACTTGACGTTGGCTGCGGCACCTGCCTTGCCTTTGCTCATCTTTTCATGTCGCCAAGCAGCCCTTCGTAGTGGAATCTCCACTCACGATGAGTTTAACAAGCATAATTTGATTATCAACTGACTTTTCCATAAACATAATAGGAGTGTTCAAACCTCGGTTTAAATCGAATTACGTGATTGAATTTATATTCGAATACTAAATCATTCGAATAAGATTAAGGACAGAGTTAAAATTTAAGGGTGAAATAAAATATAAATGTCTGAAACTGAGGTAAAATTAAGGATTGTCATTTGAACTATATCCAATGAGTTCTAACCCGACATAATCTAACAAGGTCAAGTTTTTTTAATGAAAATTTTGAGTTTGAGTCTAATTTTTGAGGATGAGGTTAAATTTGAGTTTAGAAAATATCTGATCCGATTTAAAATAATAATTTAATATTATTCTAAATATTTATATATAATTGCTATGTTCGTCTCTTTATATATATATATTATTTTTTCTCTATTTTATCAAATAAAAATAAAATAATTATTTTAATATTCCATCTCTATTTTTAATTTTGTAATTAGTTACTTATTTTATCGAATAATAATAAAAAATAGTAATTTTATTTATCTTAGGTCAAATTTTTATTCTAAAATTTAAATTCAAGTAGGGTAGAACATCATAAAATATTAAGTTGGATTAGATTTGGATAAAAATATTAACATTTTGGGTTGGTGTGGATCGACCCAAAATCGAACTCGTGACTATCCTTGATCAAATTCATAAATAACTCAAATGTTAAAATATATATAAACAAGTAAAAAATTAGAGGTGGTCCCTCAGTTCCTTTCTACCATATAATTTCGTCCATGAATACGACTTAATATAATTAAGTGGGTAATAAATATAGATACAAATTTTTATGTTAGAGAATTAGACTAAAAAATTTAAAGATAAATATATAAAATTTTAAAAAATAAAAATAAATTTTAATAAAAATCTAAAATAAACTATATAAAAATTTTAAAATTTTGAGAGCGATCACCTCCGTCAACCCATTTCAGTAGGCAGAGGGATTCATGACCTAACTTGATCTCACACAATATTTTTAGCAAAATGTGACGTCATAATTTTTGTTAGGTCACAAGGTTGCTTCCTTTTCAGTTTTGAAGAAATATATAAAAAATTGGTAAAATAAGAATCATGTTCAGTTTTGAAGAAATATATAAAAAATTGGTAAAATAAGAATCATGTTGAATTATATCTTGTTTAAGACTTGTGTTAAAATAAGATCATCGCTATTCTTTCTTTAGTGACCAACACATTCTCACTAGTTTTTATTTTTTGCGACACATTTGCTGGCACTAAAATATTTAATTGTGTCAAAATATTAGAGTCACTAATATTTGTTTTTTATTTAGTGACACAGTATTATCACTAAAATTGACTGAAAATGAAAACGTGTCTCAATTATAGTCACAATTCATAAAAATATTTAGATATAAAGGTATTTTTAACCCTTAACGTTTATAATTTTTATCGCCTTGGTCTTTATTTTTTAGGATAAATTTAACTAACTTATGTCTATTTTATAAATAACTTATTTTTTAACTATCATGATAACTGGATTGTTAAAAATTTAACGATGATTACATGCCATATGCATATGATAATATATTTTAAATAACATGGCATCTAACCTATCAAATACATATATATGTATGAAATATAATTTTCTTAACCCTAACTACGATAGAATCAAAATCATGTCTTAAAAGAATTAATTAATTTCGAACTGTGTTCATATTTTTTTTAAGATAGGACTTTGATTCTATCGTAGTTAGGGTTGAGAATGTTTAATAGCCTTTTATTTTAGAATTAATTAATTTTTAATATTTTATTTGAATTTTAATTATTTTATATTAGAATAAAATTATATTCATATATATATATATGTATTTGATAAGTTAGATGTCATGTTATTTAAAATATATTATTATATGCATATAACCTGTGACAGAGTTGTGTGGGTGTGGGGAGGGGCAATCGCCTCCCACCTCCGAAGATTTTTTTTCACTTTTGTTCTCCTATTTAAATTCTTTTGAAATTGTTTTTTTTATGAATTTGCTCCCTACTTATAAATAGTTATGTTTTGCCCCCTCAACCCCAAATCCTGACTCCGTCCCTCCCTACATATGACATGTTATTATCGTTAAATTTTTAACGTTAAAGGTTAAAATTATCTTTATGCCAAATATTTATATCAAATTTATGAGTGTTATTTTGAGGTTTTGTTCCGAACTATTTTATGATATTTTATTTTGTTTATAAACATCTTTTTATATTTTATGGCACTCTTTTTTTTTATTTAAGAGAGAAGATATTTTTAATAAAGTGCGTGATTATGATATAATATGCATGATGCTCTATCAATATTAATTTTTTTCTTATAATATTAAAAATTTGATAGATCTAATTTATTATATTATCTATAATTTTATTTAAATTAAAATATTAATTTCCTTATCGTAATATTTTATATAATTATAGCTAATCAATATCCATTTGGTTATTGACGACAATTAAAAATATCTTTAGTTTGCTTTTCATTATCAAGCCTATCCTTTTCTGATACCAACAGTGTTGTCTGCTCTCTTTTTTTTCTAAAAGGAGTCAACAAAATGTACGGATGGATGGATATTCCGTGGCACGGAACGGACTGTCAATATTTTATTTATTTTAATTAATATGAGAAGAAACAATTAGTTGTAGATATCAATAAAATTCCACTTGATTTAAAAAATAAAATATTTTGCTTTGTTGTTAAAAATTAATTTATTTTGTTTTGATTTAAAATTTTATAAATTTAATTTTATAAAAAATAAATAAAATTTAAGTTATAAAATAAAATTTTAAATAATTCGAATAATTTAATATTTTTAACAATTAAAAGATTTATATTTAAGTTCGAGATGAGTTTTTTAATTTTTATGATATACAATGATATATAAAAATACAAAGAAATGTTAGCACAGGACAAAAATGAAGATATATATACATATTGAGAAAGTTCTTTAAATTAGAATCAAATCGCATTATAACATGTTAAATAATTATAATTATTTTTTAAAAAACTCAAAAAATCGACTCGACTCGAATTTAACTCAAATCTTAAAATTTTGAATAAAATTTAAATTAAAAAACATAATATATTAACTCGATTTAATCAAACGCTAATCCTTATTCGTCACGTACCACCCAAACCACGAGTTAACTCCTGTTCCCACTAAAGCTAAACCATGTCCGTAATTCTCTTTTCAACTCACGGACGGTGAGCTAAGCATTTTCCTCGCACATGCCTTTTTTCTTATTATTATTTTCTAATTCCTTTCCTTTGTGGTCGTTTTAGGTATGAACTATGCATGGTTTTGTTATTGCTACTTCCACGTCATCGATCACCAACGGGCAGACGCAGGATAAAATTGGGTAAACGTCACATGGACTCCAGTGAATTGTTATGGTTGTATTTTAATATCATGGAAAAATATTTTATTTTGAAATGATTTTTAAATATTATAATTATAATCATAATAGTAATAATAACCACACAAAGAAGAACATATATTAAATGTTAATCTCTATAAAAATAAATAAATTTCCTCTTTGGAAACATCCATCCAAAAACACCCAACATGTGAAGATTATTTTTAAAAGATTTATGTAAAAATAAGTATTTCAAGTAAATTAATATTTTAATTTAGGTATTTAAAATATTTTTAATTAATATATTTATTTATAGTAATTTATTTTATCAAATTGATATAAATCTTTTTAAAAAAATCATGAAATTTCATCTCTCTCAAAGTATGGTTTCCTTTTCTTAATCTCTTTTGGATTGGGCCAAGTCCAAAGTTGTGATGATTATTTGTAATTCCACTTAAAATACCGAATTAGGTCCTTGTCTTTCGTAGAAATAAAAAAATATTTATATAAGATTTATTAATTAGAAAATTGTTCAGCCTTAAAAATTTTAAAAAGGGAATAAAAAATTATAAATTGAAAAGACAAAATGGTTGCCAGAGGATTCTCTTGGACTGACCGAACCATGCCAGAACATGGGAACCACCGAAGACTTTTAGAACTAAGGAATAATTATATGGATGATAAATAAAATAATATATAAAAATAGGGTTATATCAATAATTTTTAAAAATATTAGTATAATTATATATTAAAATTTGTTTATATGTTTTAATCTGTTGATAATATACATATTTTAGATACCTAAATGAAAAAGTTTGTATATTTTAGTTACTTATTTATAATCTAAGTTTATCAACAACCAGTTAATCTAGCAGGATGAGGTGGTAACTCCTTTAAGTAATGTTAGAGATTTAAATTTCGACGTTGTAAATAGAGATAATTAGGTTGGTAGGGTAACCCCATATATTGAGTTTCTATAAATTTGATCCGAATTAGATCAATAAATCAAATATCGATTGTTCTATCAAAAATTGATTTTTATATAATCGGATAATAAAATTACTTAGTTTAGGGTGGGTAAAACTTAGCTTGAAAAAATTAAATTATTTGACACGACTCATAAATTCTTAAATTTCACTTAAAAAATTTTCAAACAAAGTATGAGTTATAAAATAAAAATTTTCGAATAAATTAATTTTTAGTAATAAGTTTATCAATTTTCATATTCAATTCGACCCTATTAATTTTACATGATATATTATGTATATCATATATAAAAATAAGATAAAATATACGTGTAATCATATATGAATACAGAAAATCATTAAAATTAAAATCAATATCCGGACAATCAAAACCCTAAGCATATACACATAAAAATATGTGTACCGCTACATAAATAATTATATATAAAAAATTTATATATACAATTAAATTTGTAAAAGAAAACTCAAACGCTCGAAAATTAATAAATAAAGTGTGAATTATAAAATATGACTTATAAACTTGAATAATTAATTTTTTTTGATTTAACTTGATTTTACTCGATTAAACATTTAATCTTAACTTAATTAAAATAATTAATTGTTATTATTAACTATTATAATTCACCATAATTATTAATTCTGAACTTTTCCCGAAAAGTATTCTTCTCTCCAATACCCCTTGTTCAACACCGCGTGCATTATCTTCTCCCACCCACTCGCTTAGTGCTCGGAAATCGCCAAGAACGTACAGTTTTCGTACACATTAAACAAACAAACCCTGTCTTAATTTAATAATTAATAAAAAAATTTAGATTAAATAATTTAATCAGAAAAGTTAAAGCCAAACCAATCACGCAACATGCAGACAAGAAGGAGATTAAAATGCAACATGACACACTAGGATTTGTTTTTACAGTACCAATCAATCAGGTTTTTCAAACTACATAGGGAGATATTAAAAATATATATTTTTTATTATTTTCTTAATTTTTTAAAATTTTAGTTTAATTTGTATCACACACTTAATTTTAGAAAATGATTTTTTAAAATTTTTTAAAATATACAAAATTTTAAACTTAAAACTTAAATGATATTAAATTATTCATCATTTTAACCAATCTAGTTAATAAAGATACATGTTTTAATTAAAGATTATAGTGATTAACTACAACATTAACCGAATGGGGAGAAGATTTCTTATACCCGGATTTTTTTAACGTGTGATACGGGTTAAAATGAGATAATACTAAAATTATTATAAAATTAAAAGAATTTTGGTATCAATTTTTTAGTATATATCAAAATTTTTACACTATTTTTAAGAAATTCGGTATGTATCAAAATTCTTACACTTTCGTACATTTTATTTTTTTTAAAATTCAATATATACCAAAATCCTTATATTTTTTATAAGAAATTTGATATACCAAAAAATCGATAACGAAATTCTTATAATTTTTATAACAATTCGATTCCATCTTATTTTAGCCTCATTTTATCTTGCAGTACCCGAGAACTTTCCTCTTATACCCTTTAGATCTAGGTACAAATCATCTACATTTTTATTGTGTTCCCATTGGTATCTCATTTTAAAATATTGAGTTAAAAGTTTAGGGTTTATAGTTCTAGATTACGGGTTGTGGTTAGGCTTTAGGGAATTAAGAGTAATTTATATTTTTAAGGTATATGACTTAGAGTTTAAGATACAAAAATAAAAAATAAATTTTAAAAGATTTTTTTAGTAAGAACATAAAACGAGACATGATTATGGGAAAAAATCTGCTCTTTAAATCCACCTATAAATGAATATATTTCCTTTATAATCTTATCAAAATAAGCTTGATAGATACATTTAGACAATTTTTTTAATTAGCTAATAGTGATTACAGTAATATCTGTTCTAGGGTATATTCTTAACCATTTAATATTAATCGATCAATCATTTTGCCGACATTATTGGTAATTGAACCCGTAACCTTTAAAAATAATAATCATTCTTTTAATCACTTGAGTCAGATTATTAATGCCAATTAGACAAAATTTAATTTACATCCCAACTAAAATTAAAAGATTAGTTCTATTTTATCTTCCCAATTCATTGTAGCATCAAAATATCATATTTTTTAAAACAATGTACACGTATCCGACAAATTATCTGCATACAGAAATTAGGACATGATGAGGATGGAAGACGGGAAATGACCTAATAAAACCAAGGACGGAACGACTTAGGTTTTGGAATGGGAGGGGTCCTTGTCTTTATGTACAGATAGTTGTACTCTTATTTGTTATAGTTAAAAAAAATATGAATTTAGCTTTTTTTTTAATATTTATGTTTTATTTTTAATTCTAAATTTTAGTTTTGTCTCTAAATATAAAACTTTTAATATATTTTAGTGAATATTAGATATAATGACAAGATATTATATCTACTGTGGAAGCTAGTTAGAATTCAACCAGCTATAGTTTTCCAAAAATTTTAAAGAAATAGATTTAACTCTTTTGTATTTTTTAAAAATATTTTAAATTTTAATTTTTTGAATATTTTTAATAGTATTATCTCATAATTTTTAGAAGTTCTTATTAATCTCTCTAAGTCATTAAAAATTTTAGCGAAAACCTCAAAAATTTTAAAAGTTTTAATTTAAGCCTTTAAATTTTTTAAAAATTTAAATTTATCTTTAAATTCTTAAAAAAATTATCACAGTAAGATATATTATATATTTAAACAAAAAGTTAATATTAAATATTTAATAAATAAGTTGGTAAAAAAATATCCCGCCTGACATGACATTGCAACTTGATTTTGTTTGTGACCATTAGGATATCAGCAGGTCTTGGTGGTAGAATTTAATGGAGATATGGCCAAATGCAACTTGTTTTGGGATAGATTTAAGGGTGTTAAAACGTAAAAATCTTTTAAAATTTTTAAGTTTTTAATATATTTTTTATTATTAATTTAATTTTATATTTTTTTATATTTTTATAATTCTATATCTCTTATATTTGTATATATTTTTTTTGATAATTTGTATCCTCTTATACCAGATTTTTGATACGTTTCTGGTACAATGTGCGAGGTAACCCCATGTTATAGAAGTGCGTTCTCTTGCATATTCTTATTACCTATATATTATCATATTTAAAATTTTATAAATTATTTTTTTAACATAAAATCATATGTTCATTCTAATTTATTGTCGATATCTGTTCGATATGATTTTAGACTGAATATTCGTGTTAGATACCGTAAAATGATTGCGGAAAGCGATAGTTTTACATCGATGGAGGGCACTCCTGGGTTACTTCATTCTATCGTATCCCTCAGCAAGGCTTGGATTCTGGTAATGGTTACGGATTCAGGAAGGCGAATCAAGTTGCAGACACGGCAAAGCTCGAGGTTCGGCGATGACTTAGTCCACCGCCTGCGGTGGTAAACCCGCTCAAGGAAGATTCGCTATACATGACAGTGATTGCAGCACTTGGTTCTTTAGGGTTTATCTCTCTACGTTGTAGCAATATCAATGTCATGAACTAGTTTTGAAGGGTGCAAAAGGTCTGTTATTTTTTTATGTCTTTATTTATGTATTTACTTTAAATTAGAGGTCTAGAGTTTAAGGTTTAAGTTTAGAGGTTTTGGTTAGATATAGGAAATTAGGGGTAAGGTGTATTTTTTAGTATAGAGTTTAGGGTATAAAAAATAACGGTAGGGTTTAGAATTCAATTTTTTTAGCAAATTTTTAAAGAATGTAGAAAATGAGGCACAAAAAAGAGGAAGAAGAATTTTGCTCAGTTTTGAAAGGTAAAAAATTAGATATAACAAGATTTATATTTATAAAAAGCTAAAATTTTGAATTTTAAATAATCAGATATCCGATTAAAATACGAAATAATTATTTAAATTTTTAGATATTCGATCTGAATTATCTGAAAAATAAAAAATTATATCAGATATTTAAAATTTAAGATCGGATCAACGTATAAATGGATCAAATTGAATTTTTATTCAAAATTTTAAGAGTTTTTGTACAAATTATTAAAATTGAGCTCAAAATTTTAAAATAATAAATATTTATCGACTAATTATGTACGTAGTAAATTAACTTTTAAATAAAAAATTAGTCCATTGAGATTTAAAATCTATAAAGTATAATTTTTTTTTTATTTTCTCCATATATTTTATTACAACTAAAAATTATTTCTCCTATTTCGATGCCTCTATATCTCAACGCTAAAAATAAAGTTTATAGGTGAGGTTTAAGGTTTAATTTTTAATGATTTTTTTAAAATTTAAAGTTAGAATACAGGCTTAGTTTTTTAAAGACACTTTAAAAATAAGATATTTTATATTTTTCTAAATATCTAATATAATATTATCTTTTAAATTCTCCTTTTTCTCAAGAATTTGTACGGCTAATCTATTACATATGTGTCCAACCACTCCTAAATCTCAGTGCATAAAAAAATAACCAAGAAACCAATATGAATGTTAAAGTTTCATATCTTCAGGTTAAAGTGCTGAGTGGCATATTAGTTAGTGCGCACTTAACTTTGGGAGCTGAGACCTTTATGGCCGTCTCCATCACCTGCCCATGCTTATATATACTCCGTCTTCCTCCCACCAAACACATCAACTAGCAAGGAAAGTTTCAACATATATCAAACTCTATAGGTGTGGTAGAACTAGCAGTATTAGACTAATAGTATTTGCTTGGGGGCAATGGGCTCGACCATTATTGATATTCCAGAAGCAGAAGGGGGGGTTGTCCCTTGCAGCAAACAGAAAACCAACAAATTTGTTGACATCTGCTGTAGACCTGTGGTTTCGTTTGTTAGAGAAACGAAAAACAATAGGCTCGGGATGAGAAAAGTGATTCATAGTGTCAAGGTTGGTGTTGCTCTCGTCACGGTCTCTCTTCTATTCCTACTCGATCCTCTGTACAAGGGAGTAGGAGAAAATGCCATGTGGGCAATTATGACCGTCGTGCTCATCTTCGAGTTCTTTGCAGGTTTGTGCATGGCAGCATGCATGTTTATTTGTCCTAGCTACTGCTGATTCGTTTTCAGTTTAAGTTACAGAGTTTTGCTGTCTTTTGTGCTTGTGTTGCAGGTGCTACACTAAGCAAGGGAGTAAACCGTGGGATTGGGACAACGCTCGGGGGAGGACTAGGATGTTTAGTGGCGGCTTTGGCACAAGCTGTAGGTGGGGTTGGTAAAGCTATGATTGTCGGAATTACTGTTTTCATATTCGGTGCTGCTGCAACTTACAGTCGGCAAGTGCCGAAACTTAAGAGGAGATTTGACTACGGAGCAATGATATTTATTCTCACATTCAATCTGGTTGTGGTGTCGGGTTTACGTGCTGAACAAGTGTTTGAAATAGCCCGTGACCGTCTCTCCGCCATTGCTATAGGCTTCGCCGTCTGCCTTTTTGTAAGTTTGCTCGTGTTTCCCATTTGGGCTGGCGATGAACTGCATGACTCGGTGGTGTCTCGATTCGAACTCCTGGCGGTATCGCTACAAGGTACTATAATTTTAACCATATATTTTAAAAATACACACTTTACAGATAAAATTATTTAATATCATCATCGTTTCTACTGGTCCATTCGTTGCGTTCATTAAACTCGAATCTTATTATGTTTCATTTATTGTAGGATTCTCCAAAGAATACTTTGGGAATGTCGATGAGAATGAGAAGAAGACTGGTTTTAATTTCTGTAGTAAATGCAAATCTGTCCTGCACACCAAGACAAAGGATGAAACATTGGTATATATATATATATATATATATATTCCTCTCATCTTCAACTTGAACATTTTCATACTATTGTTTGACAATTCATGGAAAATTTGAGCAGGTAAATTTTGCGAAATGGGAACCATGGCATGGAAAATTTGGGATTTTCTACCCTTGGGGAAAATACCTGGCCATAGGAGAAGATCTAAGAGATTTGGCTACAATCATCCTTTCACTTAAACCTTGCCTTAAATCACCTATTCAGGTACAAAATCTGCAAAAATAGTACGGTCGAATGATATTTTAGTCCCTAAAATTATATCCCGATTTTGATATTCGGAGATTTTTTTTATTCAGATATCAGAAAATAGTACTCCCGGACAGTCGGTGAAAGAACCATGTGAAGCAATTGTAGCATCACAGGCACGGATGCTAAGGGAGCTTGGTGAAAGCATGAAAAAGATGAAAAAATGTGAACCAGAAGATAAGATTTTGTTGAAATTAAAAACAATGAGGCAAGAACTAAGCCTCGTTGCAAGTCCTTCGACAGTCGGAATTCGTCATTCGGACAAAACCGAGGGATTAGGATTAGCAAGCTTCGTATATTCGATGACGGAGATGATAGATAAGATGGAAGAACTGGTAAAACAAGTAGAACAACTTGGACAGCTTGGTGGCTTCAGTTGATTGAATTGTTTTAAGCTGTGTAAATTGTATTGTACATATGTACATATTCACAATCTTTATAATAATACCAATACAATGCAAAAGATATAGAGTTTGAGATGGATTATCTCCCAAAACTGGCAGTAGCAGACATGATCGGCTTGCTTTTGTTCAGCAGTAGCGTAACGGGTGCCCGGTTTCAAGCATCATAACTGTTCTGCAACTAGGGTAGCTATTCCGAGGGTGGTCCTTTCGCCACTAGTTCGGCTTATGTCCTTGAAGACTTGGAGGCCAAAGGCCATGATTTCTTCAACATCTCCCCGTATCCGAATGGTTTCGCCTACGGTCATGCGGCTTGTAATCAAAACCTCACCACCTCGGATTGTGCTACTTGTTTGGTCGCTGCTAAAACTGCCATGTTCGGAACTTGTCAAAATCGAATAGGGTCTCACTTGGTGCTCCATGATTGTACCATTAGGTATGAGCAATACGCAATTGATGACTAGATTAAACAACATTCTCCCTTAAACTCCACTGGAGTTAATGGACCTTATCTGTAATAATGTTTATTTTGTACCTGAAAAAGTGTTTGAAACACTGAAACTTGTCTGTTTTGATGTAATAATTCATGCTTCAAGTGGATTTGCATGATGGTTTCAGTGATCAAATGAACTAGACTAAAGGAGGGATAAAGAAATTACTATAATTTCATTGATCAAATGAGCAAGATTTCAAAGTATAACGTCGAATTATGCCGACTCCAGGTAGACTATTTGCTTCCATGTATCTCCCCTCATGCTTTCCTGTCATCTTCTTAAACACCGGAATCTGGTAATTTTAAAGGTAGTAACTTTTTTTTATAACTTGAAACAAAGTTGAATCTTTACATCAAAAAGTTGAGAGATTGTAAGAACATCCACAGGAAAAGTGGTTAGATTAAAGCAGAGCATCTACATTTACAATATGTAATACCAAAAGGTTACAAAAGAAGCAATGCCGATCAAGATACAAAGTCTATCTAACCTGCTTTCATTCCTCATTTTTTCCTCTTTCAACTCACTCTGGACTTTCGAGTACAGATGCCACGATTCCAGAGCTTCGCTGTAGTTTTTGCTTCGATGGCAGTTTAGAGCTTCATTGAGAATAAGCAAACTGTTCCTTCCGTTAACATGTGCACCTTCCATGTCACCCAATTGCATGCTTAGCTCCGTCAATTTGAGAGTCGTCTCTACTCCGTTGCCTTCGGTGTGTACGACTCTGAACTTCATTATGAGAATGCACTCAACTACTTGACAAGGAAGGATGTCTTTGGCAGGAAGAACTGACCCAAACCTTATCACAAAATCCTTGTCTGTTGGCCAATGTCTCTGTCCGCCAAGAGGGCTCCAGCTTGCAAGATTAGCGGCTTGCTTAGCTTTCTGGTTTACAACGATCCAACTAAGGCAGAGTCTGTCTTGGAGTTCCTTCCAAAGCTTCCCGTCTTTCCTTTCTTTTTCCATGGAGGTAATCGGTGGAAGACCATCAGAAACCGAAAGGGTTACCTCGCCTTCATAATCGTCATCTCTAGCTGCATAGTTAAGAAGATCGATCCGAAACGGACAACTGTGAAACCAACTATTGGATCCATTCGCATTAGGAATACCCCACAGCACTTTTGAGCAGATTGTTTTATCTTTATACCTAATATCCACAATTGAAACAAAATCTAACGGCGAAATACTTTCGAGTCCGACAGTATCACCGTAATATTCAGCTTCAGTCCATTCTTCGGGGTACTCAAGATGGCCATTCCACTGGTACTCTGCTACTTCCTTATTAACAATAAGCGGAAAACAATCCGCATAGAATTTTCTAAATCCACCAATCGACGAAATCAAACTTTTAACATCTTCTCTATTGGTTGAAGGCCACATAGAAGAACAAACATTTTCCCATAGTTTCTCCTCTCTGGAGATGGAACAAAAGGTTGCGCACGAGCATGCCGCCGCAGCCAAAGTTGGACCATCAAGGCGCCTCAATATGTCGTAGAAAACATCGGTACTCAACGATGCCATGCTCTCAATGGCTACTTTGGACAGGTCCAGGCCTCTAATCTACAGAGAACCACAGAAAAGGAAGAAAGCACTCAATGTAGATTCCCTAAATGAAACCAAATGAGATGTATACAAGCTTTTATATACAAATAGCAGTATTCTATTCATTGTATTCAGCTAAAGCTAAAGAAAGGACACAAACCAGAGTATGTAATAATCATGGTTATAATTCTTTTAATTTGAGTAGCAGATCTGATTAATGCAAGAAAACCCTAACACCCATCAAAATTACAGAAACATCCCTACATAACAGTTCAAATAAGAAAGCTTCACGGAAAGAAAAATCTCCCCCAAATCAACTCCATATGCATAACTGTATACCCTAACTATATTATTTAAAAAAGAACACTTAAAGACTTGGTTTTTACAAGTTAAGAGTAAAAACCCAGATTCAAAAACTCAATTTCAGATGATCATGACAGATCAATTCAAACAATACATGCAGAAATACCAAAAATCCAACCTCATTGTTTTCTCCCAAAACACAAAAAATACAACCCAAAGAAGAAGACCACAAAGGAGGAGATTACCTTAAATCGAGCATGCAAATGTAAGAAACATGATGGCGACACAAAGCTTATAAGGGGAACAACAGGAACAAGAACAGGGTGTTGTTTGATTGCTGTCGGTTTTGAAGAACTGGGAATTCATGCAAGCCGTAACGGGAGGGAGTCGAAAGAGAAGATCAGAACCAACAATGGCGGAATCGATTATGGGTTTCAGAAGTCAAATTTGAAGAGATAACAAAACCGGGTTTTGAGGTCACTTTCCGCTCTGTCTTTTTTGACAGATTTCTTGGGTACTGTGTTTGGTCGTGTTGAAGATATTTTTTCTTGCCGATTTTATGTTTTATTTGCTTCTTCTGGTACAGACATTTTAATCCCTATCTTGCGACCTCATTTCTTATATTTTCTGGGATAATAGTAAGAAAAGCCCACAACTTTTAACACTTTTTAATCACACCCTTGAAGTTTTATTTTGCAATTTAAATCCTAAAGTTTTTTTTCCCAAATAAACTCTTTATTTAGAACCATCTTACTGTAAACATTTTTGTTGATATAATATCACAACGTTAGACATGCAATTGAAAAAAATGTTGATAATTTTTCTACTATTTCTTTTCTCAATCTTTAATTATATTTATATATCATCATTAATATTTTTGAACATTTAAATAAACGTGTTCGTGAACATTAAAATAAATAATCAAACACAACAACAATATTAAAATTCTAAACAAATTTAAACCGAACATGAATACTTTTAAATATATACAAACATAAGCATAATTTTATTCGTTCAAACTTGATTTATTTACTGAGATCGTAAAAGATATGGGTTTCTATTTTCGATTACAAGTACCCAAATCTTGGTATTTTTTATGCTTCTTATGCCAAAGTGTAGTGAGTTATTTCTTCCCTAGGCCAGGTGTGCATTAGCAGGATGATGCTGAAGACAAGATAGAAAACAATATTGGCCTTTTTGGCCATTATAACAAGGAGACAAAGTGTAGAATCTACAAACATTGGCAATTTTTTAATAAATTACTATTCTTAAATAAAATATTAACGAGTCGATTTATAATGCGTATATAACTTATAAATGATTAAAAGAAATATAAACAGATAAGAATTCATATCTGTACCTAACGACTACCAGTCCTCATAAATGAAATCCTTAAACAGTGATAAAAAAGATAAGACTTGATTAAGATGAAAACGACTTCACAGATCTGAACTGATTTTCACAGAAAATGACACAGGAACAAGAAGAAACAAGAGGAGATGGGGATGCCAGGGAGAACAAGGAAGATATTTTAAACAACACAAATGATATTCGTTTTAAGAAATTCAAGTTTAATTTCTTAGGACTCACCTTAAATTTAATTTGTTTGTGATTTTTTCCCAACATAATCTCATAATTAAGATCAATATCATCAAATAAGAAATCAACAGGATAATCAAAAGAACAATTAATGAAAAAACAGTCAAACGATTGGATAGGAGAAGAAAAATACATTAAAAGCAGATAATATGTACCAAAAATTTTAAAAAATATATCAAAAAATAAAATTATTAAATTTAAAAATTATCAACCGTCGACAACTAATATCTCTGCTAAAAGGAAAAGGGGAGGGAAGTTTCAGGTGAACAAAAATAGTCATTAAGGTTCAGAATAATGATTTGGTCATGGATATTAACTTTTCGCTGAATATCCCAATTAAGACTATCATTTTATCTTATTGGTAATATATTTTAAGCTACCAAAAGTTTAAGCTAAAACTTCTATACAATTGGCTTTCCAGGTTTAGCCAAAAAAGGAAAGAAAGATACCACTTACCAGATGATCAATTTTAAAGATTTGATAGTTTTGAATCTGGAGAGATTACCTGATTTTTTATTGAATTACCAGCGCTAATCTTAAAGGAAAAGGTTCCATGTTGGCACCTGGTTGGATCATATGATAATCAACGGCTGCTTGTGCCTCATCTGGCGGCCGGCGCAGGGAATCTAACAATTCAAGATTAAGCCATTCAACATTCAACCCAGGCAGATAAATAATCACAAAGAACACAAAAATAGCAGCACAGTTGCTTTAAAAACGTAACATCGCCATCAAATTCTCACTACAACAAACCTGTCCACACATCCAGCCATGTCACAAAAATTTAAAAACAGAGCAGCATATTTAACGGCGTCCACATACACGACCACGCTCTCGACCACGTCCCAAAGGCCTGCCGGAATTTGGACATGGAATAAAATGATAAATATTACAAGACCACAAGTTTATACCAGGTCATTCAAATAAAGAAAAAGAAATGGCAATACCAGCAGTTGGCTTCTTGGGCTTCACCCTTGGCGTCTATTAAACCAGCAATGTCTCAAGATTTAAGCTGTCGGGCAGGATATCATAGCGAATATTGTTACCCCTCACACTAAGGTGATCCAGACTCACAGGATTGTTGCCTTTCAATGCAAGTTTCACAGTTTTCAAATAAGTGTTCATACTGACATCCACACCTAAAAAAACATAGCAAATCAATCGACCAAGAAAAATTGCAAGCCAAAATGTATGTTCAATCAGGAAACCACCAAAGAAAACCATAATCAATTCTGATACAATTGTCATTTTCCGATACAATTGCATAATCGATTCTGATACAATTGCATAATCGATTCTTTATAAAGTATATCACAGATAATATTCTTTCCACGGTTGTGATTGCAACTGATAGAACTAAAACCAACTTCAAAAATAAAATACACAAGTGAGTGCACACCACGCTTCTTTTCTCAACCATTTTTCACGTAAGTCATAAAGTCATTTTAGTTCAAAAAATCAAACATGAATAATATAATTCTCATACTGACATTGTTACCACCTTTTTCTTTCTTCGAACAGTTCATGTCAAGATTTTTCATCCCATGTTTAAATTTTTTTTGCAGCCAGGCTTAGCAATAACTTAATCCGGGGTTAACCTTCAGCTGCTATGGCTGAGTTCTGGTCACTTTGTTTCTTCTTTTCAACTTGTTTCTTTGACGTGTTCAAAGTTTGGTCAGCCTTGGAGACGATTTTAGAGACAGTGAATCCAGTCTCTTCAAAAAGCTGTGCACTTTGAGGAAGCAAAGCATTGAGAAGGACAACGTCAATTCCATCATAGATCCAAACACCTAAAACTGCCTTTCCCTTAAGTCCAATAGAAAACCAACCAATACCAGCAGCAGCAATGTCCACTGAACTTGAATCCCAGCTACTACCGGAAACATGGAATTCCTTTCTCACCCAATTGCCAAGCTCTCCTACTCTATGCTCCCAAATTGATGGCTAAAGCAAGCAGCAGACTAAAAGTGTCAAGGGTAACATTATATACAAGGAAAATGATGTAAAACAAAAATCATATGAAACATGTAGTACTTCCTAAGGCTGTATCATTTCCAGGAAGAATATTCATATTGCAGAATGGCAAAAATCATTATTTGCAGGGATCAGTAATCACTTATATCAGGTGAAAGATATTATGCATTGAGATCCCATACCTGTAATTGATGAACAATATGCTCCTCTAGTATTCTCTGTGCATTTTCAGTTTTCCCCATGTGTAACGGTAGATAAGGGGATGCCCAAACTGTAACATAAAGGAATCCACAGATGATTCTTCAATGTCCAGCCTCATTAGTCCAGCAATATGAACATTGTTACCAGCCTGTCATATTAGAATCTATTAGCATTAGCCTGGTGCCCTGGTCATAAACCATTAAACTATAAAAGAATCAAAAGGTGAAAACCCAGATTTCTAGAGCAGCTTGCCACATCCACATTTTCCCATTAACCAGAGAATATCCAAAACAAAACATGGGACAGGAAAAAAAAATAAAGAATCTAATTTGACCAAAATATGTACACAAAAAAAAAAACACCGTTTACAGAACATAGCAACAGTCAATTCTAGCTGAAAATTTAGGTAGTTAGCATATTTAACAGGATAAATTATATGGAACATAGACTATTTTAAGATTTCACCATGATTCTATACGTCCTTGGTTTCAATTCCTTACTAGACATAGACAAGTTTCAGCTCCTCCCTAGTTAACCTAGTGCTCATCTGATGTGGCTGCAATAGGCCAATAGCCCTGGAGTATCAAATAACTTTGCCTGTCCGGGCAGTACCCCTTCCACTCTTACTATTCCCAATGTTGTTCCACGCACCGGTGCCTCTGTTAAGAAACCAATCATCCCACCAACACACTTCCCAATGGCATTGATCAATGTACTCTTTCCAGCATTCTATGCACCTACTGCCCACACAGTACCTCTAGGCCTGCCATCTCCACAATATCACCCACCAAGTTTTCAACCCCCCAATCCTTCACGGGACTCACAAAATGCAATCTTACAATCATGCTAGCTCCACCCTCCCTCGCCCTTTGCCGTACCCAGTGTTCAAATCGCGTAGGTGACAATGAGCTAGGTAAAAGATCAATCTTAGTAACTACAAGCACAACCCTAGGAACATTTCCAGATTCCCGTGTTTGTTTATCTAGGTTTTCTTCTACAAAGTCAGAGCTTTCACATCTTTCCTCTAAAATCAAACCTTTCTTGAGAAAGGCTGTGAATTCTGGTTCTGCTGAAGCAGGTACCATGTGGCGGGAACTTGTTTTGAGCATTGGGTCCTTGGTCTTTGTTGGGAGCTTGATGAAGAACCCAACACTTTAGAGTCTATCTCCTGCGTGTGAACCCCATATCCTGGGCAAACAACATTGGGGGGAGTAGCATCATCATAGTTTCCATCTCGGTTCAGGGTCAAAGGCTTAGAAGAAGATGGCTCCTTCTGCAGATGTTTTTGAAGTTTTTTAGGTGCTGATGATGTGGCTGTAGATTGAGAGAAGATATGGTTGGTGAAGAAGATGTGTGAACTTTCTGGAAACTTGGGGTGTATCCACAGGTAATAAGGGATTTGATAACCTGATTGAAGTGCAGGGTGGTTTAGTAAAGAAAAAGGCAAGAAATGAAATGGATTTCAATTTTGATGGAGAAAGACTTCTGGTTCTAATGATCATTTCTCATTGCTTGCAACTGCTATAAGTTCCTTTACTATCTTTGGCGGTACTGATCAAGACGAATATGCATTGCATGTGAAACCTGAAAAAGGACATTTTTTGTTATGGCCTGAACAATACAAGATAAAAGAATAATAATTTAATCAATATCAGTAATTCATAAATTTCTTTCAAGCATGATACTTCCCTCTCCATAACGTGTGACAGTCCTTAAAGAACAACATAATCTAACACGTTAAAGACACTCAATCACATCAGACACCAACAAGACTATCAATTAGTTTTTGTCAACAATTAATCAACGCAGGAGATATAACCAAAGGTAAGATTAAAGGTATTTTGGTTTCAAAAGCAAATCTTTAAAACATGATTTTTCAAACCTACTTAGCACGAAAAAGCATTGTACAAGAAAGCCAGAAATAATTTCAATACTCATCACAATTGTACTTATCCCCTTCTCAGCCAGACTATAAAGAACAACAAAAACCTAAAAAGATAAGGCAATTAAGTTGGTTTAATTACAAATTTTGTTCCTATTTAAGGATTAGAGAGTATCACAGAATGTTAGAAAAATTCATGATAAAAATTGAAATGGCTGCTAGTAAAGTTCATACAGACAATGTAAAAGGGCAGAACATTAGAACTATCATTGTATACAGACATCAAGCTAGTAAAGTTCCTACGAAAGGCGAGCGTCTTCGCCTATATTCCTAACATGAAAAGTTAAGAAGCTAAACAAGGTGAAAATAAATAGTGCACATAGTAAACAGCTAATAGTATAGAGAAAATCTGCAATTGACTCAATTCCACTCTAGAATGTGAAACCAACTCATGATAATAGTTATCAGACTGCAGAACAAGTACAAAACTATTTCACCTTAAAAGGTATAACTAATGGATCACGTATATCATGCCAGAACACCTAAATCTGTTCACAATTTTTAATGCAAGTAATGTAACCAGAAGTCTAGCAACATAAATCACTTTGAGGTGAAAATTATGATTACATTTGGGATTACTCATTGCACAACTGGGTTAGAGAGCATATTAGGGTTTAGCTAAACCCTAAATAGGAAAAAATAGAGGAACCTGTGATGGTGCCGTGAACGACGGTTCCGTTCTTGAGCTCAATCGAAACCGTTTCGTTGTTCAACTTCATCTAAAGCCTGAACATTATTTTTCAAATCGAGTCCAATTATAAAGAAATTTTTTAGTTTTCTAGACACAGTTGTTAAACACGGAGAGAAAACAACATTCACCGATCACGAGTTGAGTTCAAAGAGGGAAACTGAAACTGGCCTGACGTGTTTCATGTTGAGAAGAAACTAGAGCTTGAGGCAACGGGCTAGTAAAGTGAATCCAGGGAAGCTGGAAAGAGAGAGAGAAGCGGAGCTGTTTGCTGCTTCCGAGTTTCGGCAGGTCTCAAAGTCGGAGGTGAGTTAGGCCTCTGGCCATAGCTAAAATGTGATTCTTGACTTCATAATAAAACGACGCCGTACCTGGTCTAATTGATTTAATGTTGGGCCATTTATTTTATTTGGGCGACGGCCTAAATAGTATTTCTAGTTTCAAAACACAGTTACAGAACAATGGCTACTGTTCTTAAGTTTTAGGTGAATCCACTTCGAAAGCTGTCTCGAAACTTGATTATATTTAGATCACTTAATTATTAAATATTATATTTAAATTATTTAATTATATATTAAATTATATTTAAATTGTATTTTTATATTTTAAAAAATATATTAATTTAGTTTTTTCTTCTTTTAAGTTATTTGTTTACTCTCTTAACACCGAAATACTTTATTTAAAATTATTAAATAATTTAATATATAAATTGATAATATATTTTTAAGGGTAATCTATATGAATAGTTAACGTATTATGGGGTTGATATCAAAATAGTCATCATTCTTTAAAAAGCATCAAATCTACCAGTTAACTATTAAAATGGTATCAAGCTAGTTACTGGTCGTTAAAATTTAACGGATTGATGACATGACAGTTAAAAATAAAATAGAATAATTATACATTTACTCCTTGTTATTCATACATTTTTTAATTTAGTCACTCGGCCAAGCACATTAATTTGATATAAAACACTAACATTTTGTATATATCTATTGTTTCTGATATTTGTTCCTTTACATTCACATATATAATTTTATATTTATTTTTTAAATTTAATTAAAAATAAAATTATTAAATTAGGACTAAATTTAAAAAAAAATGTATGAATAACAAGGAAAAATATATAATTATTCTATTTTATTTTTAACTGACACATCACCAGTTCGTTAACTTTTAACGGTCTGTGACTATATTGATATCATTTTAATAGTTGACTGGTAGATTTGACGTTTTTCAAAGAATGATGGTCATTTCGATAGCAAACCTATAATACGGTGACTATTCATGTAGTTTACCTTTTTTAAATATGAAAGGTGTGTTAAATGTAACTTTACCCATGATTGAATGACTCAAGTGTAACCTTTAATAATTTTAGTGACTAAAATATAAATTTTAATAATTGAGTGATCCAAATATAACTTTATTCATAAATAAATAACTTTAATTACATTTTTACCCTTTAATTAAAAGATCACATTTGAATCTTACTAACGGTTTTTGAAGAAAATATATAAGTTGGGGTGGTAGGGTTCGAGTATTAGGTAAAAATTCTTTAATCTAATTTAATATATTTATTATATTTTTATTAATATTTTTAAATAAATTAAATTTAATCGAATTTTTATTAAAATATTTGCTCTGATATTATATTATTTTTATTATATTGAGTTAGAATAAATTATCTAAAACATCAGGTAAGAAGACTTAAATTTCTAGTCATGTTCGGGAAAAAATATATTAAATCCTAGTTTGCTTTTGATCTGACCTATATCTAGGTTAATAAAAACAAATGACTAGATATTAGTTTTAGAGTTATATTTTAATATATAAAATATGTAAAAAAATTACATAATTTTTCTTTAAAATTTTAAAAATTAAAATATAATTTATAAATTTTAATTCTAGATCTTAAACTTTAATCATAAATCTTAAATTTTAAACATAAAATTCAACTCTTGTCCTAAACCTAAATATTAAACTATTAAGCTAAGTTAATTTATTTTAAAAAATACTAAAATTTTTATTTAACATATAATGTATTATAATTTCAAAATTACATTCAAATGCAAATGAAATGGATCAAACATGAAATCTCTCCAAAAATGGTTGAATATTAAGCCATTAAATCAAACAATACAATTGATAAAGGTTTTGCTATACACATTCTTATAATTAATATTTATTTACTTTTTAATATAATCTAATAAAATATTTGATATATAATTATTTATATATAATTAACACTTAGCAAAAAAATTGGACTCGTTAATTTAGTTGGGTTGATAACCTTTAATCAAGGAAATTACTTTAATAAAAAATTATATAAATTTTATTCACGGTGATGAGATAACTTAATATGTTTTATCGGGTAAAATTCATTTGCCTCTTTTATATGGTTTATTCTATGTCTCATTTGATTTTTTTTTTTAAATTTAATTTTAATCTTAACTTTTATTTTTTATATCTTAAACTTTAAATTCTACACTCTAAAAATTACACCTTACCCCTAATTTCTTAAACCATAATCATAACACCTATTCTTAAACACTAAACCCTAAATCTTACACCCTAAAAATATGTCTTACCCCTAATTCCTAAAACCCTAACTACAACCCCTAAACTTAAACCCTAAACTCCCTAATTTAAAATAAAAATATAAAAAAGGTATGGGAAAGAGGTAGATGATTTCTTAAACCCTAACCCTAACCCTTATTTTCTATACCCTAAACCCTAAACTCTACACCTTAAAAATACACATACCTTTAATTCCTTAAACCCCAATCGCAACTCTTAACCTTAAATCTTAAAACCTCTAATTTAAAACAAAAACTAAAAAATATAAAAAAAATAAATGATTTTTACCCTATTTTACCTATTCAAATGCCCAAATAAATGTAAAATGGCAAGGACATGATTGAATTTTTTAAATAAATAATTCAATGACATTTTTAACCGTTGAACCTAAAACTTACCAAAAAAAGTGGGTAACAAAGTCTGAGTTGATAGTTCAATTATTTAAGGATTAGTCTGCCTTAGAAATTATATCTCCTTTGGATGGGACTTAGGAAGCATGCAGAGCCAGCTAGAAATAATGTCACTTCTACCCACCAGCTGGGGTGTCAAGTATATGATTGGAAAGAGATAAAGAGTTACGGTCCACTAATGATTTATAGTAGTATTATCTGATTAGGTGATTTTACCCACTAATTAAATATTAATTAATTATTTTTTATATTTTATATAAAATAAATTATTGAGATTAATTTTCCATTTTTTACGTGATAGTTTTTATATAATTCACTGTTATTACGGTTATTTATTTCAAACATTCAGAAATCATACAAAAGTTATGACTTATTACGTCCGGTTCCTTCGAGAGATGGATCTAAAAAAATTCACCTATCCTAATAACAAAAAAATTAATTTGAACGATCTTGTATTAAGAGCTAAATTAACTAAAGGTATAGGTCATATTATTATGAGAACCCGCATGGCCCAATATCTTTTATATATTTTTTTAGTAGTAACTCTCGGTACTATTGCTTGTAATGTGCGCTTGCGATTCTAGAACCTTCAATGATTGATGAATCCACGGATCTATTTGCAACTCCTTTAGAAATATTACCGTAATGATATTTCAGATTATTATGAGCATTACAACGAATTTGATTAGAAAATCTAAAAAAAAAAATTTATTAACTCGTTATTTAGCTCAAATCAATAAAATAATAAAATCTAAAATAAAATAATTTTAAATATCAATTCATTAGTAAATCTGATGAGTATGAGAATTTAAAAATCCAATGCTTTGATCTAAAAAGGAGTCTAAATTAAATAATTTTGACTCTCGATTCATTAGTAAAATCTTCTTCCTATGAGTTTTACGTTTCTGTCTAGATGGATGGTATCCGGTTCTCTCTAAGTCGTCTCTGATTCTGATGTTTGATGCGACTTTCGAGTGTGTTCGTATGTCCCAGTTCATGATTGAACCTTCACCTTTCTATGACTGACTGCCTGCATGCTTCTAGAGTTGGCAGATAGGGTTAGAAGTATACGTCGGCATGGCCTTCAGTCTTATCGCAACAAAGACGGAGGAGATGACAGAGGTGAATTAGAGTTGGTTCTAAAGTTTTTCAACTCATCAGGTCTAGTCCATGACGCCATGCAACAGCTAAACGAGCAGAGGACAAAGATGATATAATAAGCTGGCAAGATAGAGAGCAGTTGCAGCAGATAAATACTGTAGAGATAAATGATAGATATGTTTGGACGAAAACTCTAAACATTAGGACTTTAGGATGAAATAAAAATTAGTCTTTTCGGGATCTAAAATTTTATATAAAAGAATATAAATTATTAAAAATATAAAAGTATAAAATTATATGATTTTAAAAAGTATAGAATTAGATTATTAATAAAAAATAAAATATAAAAAATATATAAAAAAAAAAAAGTTTTTAGGAAGTGTGATGGTCTCTAACGGCTTTAATTTCATCTAAAGGTGGCAAACGGGTCGTTCGATTTGGTTTCGGTTTAGATTGTTTTGGTTTAGATTATTTCGGATTTGTTTGTATTCGATTTAAATTTAGGATGTTTCGATTCGAGTCTGGTTCGGGTTTAATTCGGATATCAGATCAATGATTTGAGTCAATATCAAATCGGTTATTTTGAGTCGAGTTTATATCAGATCAGTTTTCGGATCAGATTAATTTTACTGGATAAATATCCCTGATTGCTCTAACATCTCGGACTTTAATTTTATTGGACAAATGTCCCAAGTTTCATCATACAATTTCTGAATCAGAACTATATGTTTAATCATGAGAATTGTCTTCATTCATATATGCAATCACGGATCCTGATAAAGTTAAAGCCAACTAGAGCTCTTTGTACTACATCAAAAATTTATTTTAGTCCATTCTCTATTTATAAAAAAAAAAAAAACACTTTAGTCCTTGTAAGTTTGAAATGAGAATGTTTTAGTACAAAATTTTCAATTTTTTGTTCAAATGAAATTTTTTGTTTAAATACCTCTTAGGTCCCTATCAATTTAAAAATTCAGTAAATTGATCATACGAAACAAACAGAGTAATTTAGCCTATATATATTTCGAACGTAAGCAATTTAAAAAAGAAAAAAACTAAAAAAGTTTTAAAATATTATTTAGAATTAGAGGTGGTAAACGGGTCATTCGGTTCGGTTTCGATTCGAATTATTTCGGTTCGGTTCATTTTGGGTTTATTTGCATTCGGTTTAGATTCGGTTTGGATCGGTTATGGTTTCAGTTTCGGTTTTAATTCGGTTATATGATACGGTTCGGATATCGGATTGGTGATTCAGGTCAATATCGAATCGGTTGTTTTCGGGTCGGGTCAATATCGGATCGGATGTTTTCGGGTCGAGTCCATGTCGGGTCATTCTAGTCGGTTCGAGTCAGGTCAATCTTTGAATTTTCGGGTTAATTTGGTTTGAGTTGGACTTAAGTATAAATGTAATCGTCTATATTATATATAAAATTAATCATATACTCTTGTAAAAATATATATTTTTTATTTTATATTGGAATTGTTTTAAAAATTTTTGCCTTAACTTTTATTCGAATAAAGTCAGTATTGGTAATTTAAGAGATAATATCATTTTTGTAAATACATGGATTCATTAATAACATTTTGGTCATTTTTATAATACCTCAAATTTTAACAAAAAATAAATTTATTTTTAAAGAAGAAAATATAATATTAAAAATTAAATTATTATCAGATATAGTGATTAATTAGTATTATCATAATACAAAAAGATAATAAAATATATATTATTTAATTATTTATCATATTGTTAAAAAATAAACAATAGTAAAAATATATTATTCATTCACTTTGACTCAATTATCGGGTTAAAATCGGGTTGATGTTCGGTTTAGATCGGTTTTTAGCAAGTTAATTTCGGGTTATTTTCGGTTCGAGTTACTTTCGATTCGGATGAAAATCGGTTCGGGTCAAATCGGTTACGGGTCTATATCGGTTCTTCTAGAATTTAGATCGGTTTCGGTTTGGGTTCAAGTTTCGGATCATATTAAATCATTAGTTTCGGTTTCGGTTCGGATAAATCAATTCGGTTTTCGGTTCTCGGATCAAGTTTGCCAGGTCTATTTAGAATTCAAAAAATCTAAAATTGAAAAAAATTTTAAAAAATAAAATATTCTTGAATTAATTTATTTAGTTTTAAATTTGTTTTAATAATTGTTTTGAATATTATATAAAATTTTTGAATTAAAAAAAAACATCCAATCACAATTAGACTCGTACCACATGAAAAAATTAATTGTGATGGGTAATCCTTATTTGCTCACTTTTGAAATATATGGATCAAATTACACCTTCGAGAAGGATCAATCTGGTAAATTTATAAATAATAGGGACTTGAGGAGTATTTAAACCCAATGTTTTGGTTTAACTAATGGTAAATTAACATTTTACACTGAAATTTTGTTTTTTAAAATGTACAAGGACTAAAATGTTTCTTTTAAAAAGTAGAGGGACCAAAATAGCTTTTTGAGTGCAGTACAGGGATCTATTGCACACTTTAACCATCATGATGATATATATCTTATATACCATCCAATTATTTACAAAGACATTTGATATATCGATAATTAAGGGTGTCAAAAATCCGACAGAACTAATTAGATCTTCAACTGGTTGCGAATTAAGATGGTGATGATCAAATTTGACTCGAGTTTAATTTAATGTTGATTCAAATCCTAATTAAATTTAATTATTTTGTATTTAAGCCCAAATTGCACATGATCCGAGAATAATTTGATCTTAAATTAAACCCGATAATAGGATAAATAAATTCAACCTGCACTCAATCGAGTTTGAGTTGAGATTAAAAGCGATGTTGATCTAAACTTGAATCGATCCGGACTCGACTCGAATTAGATTACTTAACATGACATAATCTAATATAAAACCAATCCGAATACCCGATTTTTCACATCTATCAATAATATATAAGAATCAAATAAAAATGTATTACTCAAAAGTTGAAAATTAAATTTACTTGTGTATTCATAATATAATATACATACTTATTATTATTATTATTATTATTATTATTATTATTATTATAATATATATTATGAGTATATAAAATATTGAGGCATTTATAAATGATTGTAAAAGAAAGTAAAACTAAAAATTTTGAAATTCTTAGACCCAAACTATAAGTTTTCAGAAGTCCTTAAGCATATTTGATTTTGAAATCTGAATTATATTTTTTAATCAAATTACTAATAAAATATATTATAATATCAAAAAAATTTGAAAACAGTTGCATAGAAGATGAAAATAAGAATAGGTGAGTAAAAAAGATAGATATTTGTTTTAAAAGATTTAAATTCGAATAATTTTATCTGTAAGATGTGTATATATATGATCAAAGCATCAAGAAAAAGGATAAATATATACAGGACAGGCCCAAGATTTCATGTAATATGATATAAACTATTAATAAATTATATTAAAAATATAAAAGATATAAAATTACAAGAATTTAAAGGTGTAGAATTAGATATACAGAGTTGCTTAGTGATATTTTTGATTTTTATTAATTTGAATGCTTGTTGAATTAGATTATTTAATTTTTTAAATAAAATAATTACTAAATTTAAAGTCAGACCATTTAACCTTTCCCAATATATAATCCTAATTTTATCCCATTGTATTGTCGTCTCTAAATCTTATTCTCAAAATAGAAGTATCCATTTGTATTTATTGAATTTTATAGGACCAAAATAAATACTAGAAGCACGAGTCATCTAACTCCAGCGGTTAAAAGAACGATTATTGTTTTTAGAAATCACGAGTTTAAACACAAATAATATCAACATAATGATTTAAGAATCAATGTTTAATTATCGGGATCACTTTAAAATATATATTATTATAAACATTGTGTTATTAAATTAAAAAAAAAAAAACAAATGCTAGAAAGAAATTACTTATCCATATCCTTTCTTTTCCTCTTACCCATCAAAACTGAAGAAATCAAATCTTAAAAAATTAGGTCAGAGATATCCATCACTTGATTTTTCCCAACAAGTATGGCGGAGGAAGACTTTCTTACACATTCTGAATTATTGATATCTGAAAAAGGCAAAGAAAAAAACAAAAGCATCAAAGCATGTATGTGTTAGATATCAATCTTTCAGAACTTGCTTTTATCTAGTAACTCCAACATAAATAAGAGAATAAATTCGTATATATTTTATGTGTCTTTATATATATTTTATCAATAATTTTATGTCTTATGTACTTAAATTATAAAAAAATTTAGCTGAATCCTCGAAATATTAATATCAATATTGCATATTGTCACGGGATTATTATCTTCATCTTAAAAGACATATATGATAAGATGTATAATGTTATCGTTTATATAGCTTAAGATCTCTCTTTTCTTTTTTTTTGATGTGCGATTAATGTTTTGCTTATTCTCATGTTTGATATTCTCACCTACTTAACCTCATGACACATTCGTCATGAGTTTTCGCTCTCTTGATTGGTCACTTGTCACGATTATTCACTGTCTACTTATTCATGAGCATTTGGTGTGAAATCAAATAGTCAAAGAGTCGTTCAGATATCACTTGTCACAAGATCATTACCCTTTTCCTAACAGACATATTTCATAAGATATATAATTGTTGTTGTTTATATACATCAAAATCACTTTTTCTCTTTTGGTTTAAGATTAATACCCTTTCTTTCTCTCACACATAACAACATGTTTAAAATATTTCTAAGTTGACGATTACGCAAATAGAATAATCAATATGGTATTATTACTTTAAGAACTCAATTAAAACATTTTCAAGTTTATAATTGATTTAAGATATAAACCAAAATTTGTACATTTAATAAAATTAATCCTATAATTAATTATCATGGGCAAATCATTGTAATAAAAAAATGTCACACCTCATTGACTTATTAAGGCAACCATGTTGTTGTTGGGGAGTCTGATCATGGAGATTCTTCAAGATAACCTTACACTTTCCATATTTGAATCCCAACCCTCCATCCTCAAAAGACTTTGATACCTTTCTGTTGGTTCAAAAATAAGGGATCTTTCATCGTCGACAAGCGACAGCAACAGCAACCTTTTTTTCCCAGAAACAAGTAGCGTAATGTAATAATAATTATCAGATGATTAGTTTGCGTAACTTGTCATCAGATTCATGTTCCTCGCCATTCATCCGCTGACACCTAACTCGTTTACAAACAGCCCTATTCGAACTCTTCGATGGCTTTATCTCGTACCGATTCGATTTGATCAGGGCTTTAAATAATCATTTTTTACCGTATAACAATACCTTTTGAAAACATTATCGTAGAAAATAACGATCTAAAATTACCGTAATATTTATGTTATTGTCTGCAACTGTGATAAAACGCGGCAACCGCCAGTGGTTTTCGCATCAGCCTTGTTGAAAAAGTCACCTCACTTTGATATGAGGGAATCCTGTGTTATCCAAGGGAAAGCTCCATTTCCCATAGTCCACCAGCTTAAACATTCCCTTGTCACTGTAAGAATCCATTAAACTTTCCTTTTCCTTACAGCAAAATCATAGTCAACTTTAAGGTTGTATTGTACAAGTACACTGTACACATCCCCATTTGACTTCTGCAATTTCATTATTACTAATGCTGTACTGTTTTTCTTACTAATTCATACTTTTTCTTGGATTCTTTCACTTTCCCGGAAAATTTTGTTTCCAAGGACAAAAGCTTAAGGAATATAATAAGTAATCTGCATTCTGCAGTAGCAGGATGAGTCCTAATGCAGGACAAAAGAACCTACTTTAAATCATTTGTTTTCTACAATTTGCTAGTATTTCTATACAAATACCATATCACCCCTCCAAAAGGATCCATTTCGCCATTGTCTTCTTATAAAGAGTACTGTGCCTTTCCATGATATTGGAGGGTCCAATTCAATTCTATTAATATAAGTATAAAGGTAGGGTAAAGAAATGCAATTGAATTCTGGAAGGAATATCATAAAAACTGCTTTTTCTTTGACTGTGAGTGATGGATCAGAAAAGGAGACTGCAAGTTGACCCCTTTGGCATTTGCCAGTTTCCTATATAAATTACTTAGCTCCACCTTGTTGTCACTCGTGTACTTGTCTGAACTTACTTATTTCTTCACTGTTCTCTACTTCTCATTAGTAATTAGTAATCGGTTTTTCGGTGCTGTCGAATTCGATCTCGGGTTAGCTGCATATACTTTAAGGTAAGGTTTCTAAAACGACGGTAATGGTTAGTTGTTTGCTTGGTAGTTTCAACTTTGCTGTTGTTGAAATGTTGTTGTTTCATGACAGGTTCAGATCATGATATTTGCCGTGTCTATGTGTAACCAAACAATGTCTTTATTGGACATACCTTCCGGGGTGTTCAAATCCAACTTCTTTAGGCCAAGGCGGGAAAAAGAAAAGGTTGTGCTCCTACTAGGAGCGACCGGAACCGGCAAGTCCCGGCTTTCAATCGACCTTGCGACTCGATTTCCGGCGGAGATTATAAATTCAGATAAAATACAAGTACATGGCGGACTCGATATAGTGACCAACAAAATCCCTGAGGAAGAACGGTGTGGGATTCCGCACCATTTGCTAGGTGTAATACACCCCAACGTGGATTTTAGAGTGACGGATTTCGTGGACATGGCTTCACATGCCATGACTTCAATTTTGTCCCGCAGCCAGGTCCCGATCATAGCCGGAGGCTCGAATTCGTACATCGAAGCCTTAGTTGACGACGAAGATTTCATGTTCCGATCGAGATATGAATGTTGCTTCCTATGCGTAGATGTAGCAATGCCGGTGCTCGATCGATATGTATCCGACCGAGTAGACAAGATGGTCGAAATGGGAATGGTTGATGAAGTGAGGAAATTTTTCGATGCCAATGCGAACTACACGGTGGGGATTAGGAAAGCCATCGGCGTCCCCGAATTCGACCGCTACTTCCGAGCCGAACCGTTTTTAAACAAACGAGAACGCGAAGAACTGCTGCAGGAAGCAATACAGGAGATCAAAAGGAACACCTGCAAATTAGCTCGTCGACAATTGGAAAAGATCCACCGGCTAAGGAACAAGAAGAATTGGAAGATACACACTGTTGACGCCACCGAAGTCTTCCTACAGCGCGGCAAAGAAGCCGACGAGGCATGGGAAAAGCTCGTAGCTGGACCTAGTACAGAAATAGTAGCCGAATTTCTATATAATTTCAGCTCTGAGACCCTGGTGAATAATCCCACCATTCGAGTTCCCTCACTCCCCTGTGGCATCCTGCTGTAAAATCACATCTGACCCAGGAATAACTAGTAAATTGATACATTTTGAAAGTTTTTTATATAAAAATAATGCAGATATATATATGCTTCTTAATGGAACTCACTTTTTTGAAAAGAAAGATGCTGGTGCCTCTTCCATTTCATGATGTGAAAGCATTTATTTTCTTTTATTTTCTTCCTTTTGGTGTCTGCAACTGTTTTTAAACTGTGCTTTCTGGGAATATAAAATTGTTAATGGAAAGTTCATTGTTCATTGAAAACAACGTTTCAGAGAAGTGTAACTCCCTGTACTTTGAGTAGTGGCCGTACAGTTGGAAAGCAGCATACAAGCAGGTGCTGAAGCCCATGACAACCTCAAAAAGATCCTCGGAGCCATCTGTCAGAAGAAAAAAACACGGAAATATGTTGTTGGCAACTTAGCAGTTTGTGGGTGTGCATTTCGGATTTAGACTCAAATTGTTTGCACATAATCGTGTTTTTATTAATGTTTTATTTTAAATTAGTAAGTTTAGGGGTTAGAATTTAAAATTAAGGGTTGTTAAAGTTTAGGAAATTAAGGGTATAGTATATTTTAGGGTTTAAGGTTTATTTTAGGATATAGAAAATTAGAGTTTGAGTTTAAAATTTAGAATAAACTGTAATAGAGATCACTTAGTTATGACTATGATTATATTTGGGTTATCTAATTATTGAAAATTATATTTGAATCACTTATTTATGAGTAAGATTATATTTGGTCACCCAATTATTAAAAGTTACATTTAGATCACTCAATTATAGGCAATGTTATACTTAGGCCACTCTTCATATTTAAAAAAAAAGTTTATCAATTCATGTATTAGATTAGTTAATGGTTTCAAATAAAGTAATCTAATGCTAACAAGGGTATATATGTGATTTAGAAGAAAAAAACAATCAAATTGATGTACTTTTTTAAATATGAATGGTGACCCAAATGTAACCTTACTTATAATTGAGTGACCCAAATATAAGCTTTAATAATTGGGTGATCCAAGTGTAGCTTTATCCATAAATGAATGACTCAATTATAACTTTCAATAATTAGATGGCCTAAATATAACTATATCCATAATCAAGTGATTTTTGTTATATTTTACCCTAAAATTTAAGGTTTTAAGACTTTTTAGTAAGAGCATAGAGAAAAAAATAAAATTAAAGACAAAAGAGTTCTACTCAAAAAAAAATAACAATTATACTTCATTTGCAAAATTCAGATATCTTATTGTTGATATAAAATTTTTATATAAATATTTAAATATTATAATTTAATTTAAATATTTTTAAATTTCACGTTTTTATTTATAATATTTTTAAATATAACAAATAATTAATCGGCCACCACTAAAAAAATGAATGAATGATTAGTGGAGTTTATAATATAATTATACCTCAGACCAAAGGTTTCATATGAATAATCAGTCGGTCGGTCTTCAAAAAAAAATTTCAATCATTCTTCAAAAAGTTATTTTACTTAAAATCATTTTTTATTGAGGCATAAACTACTCATTTTAAAATATTATCCAGGATAGTAAAGAATAATTTCAGTGTTATTTGAGTTTTTTATTCTCGTCAACGTCATTCAATAAGGAATAATTTATTTTTAGTCTTTTTAAAATTTTAAATAAAATATAAATGCGAACATATCTGATTACATAGATAAATAAATTATGTATTGTAATTAAATTATTAAAAGATCATTGATAACCATAATTCAGAGTCAAGTATCATAAGATAATTATCTATAAACAAGAACAGTGTATTCAAATCCAATATAAGATTCTAAAATAAAAAAGATGATAACAAATAAGTACAATCTTAATTAATTGAGACGACATCAAATTCAATCCTAAAAAGTAAAAAATAGTTAAATAAGTAAAAAAACGCACCATAAAAACAAAACTAACCTTATAAAATAACACAAAAAATATAATAAAAAATTATTAACTATTAACGACTAACCCTAAAAGTGATATCGATCATCTCCGAACAAAAAAAATTGACTTTGGACTTTATATTTGTGGGTTTTAAGGTATGTAACCAAGTCTATATATGCAAACAAACAACAAGTTGGTCCATTATTTAATGTTCTTCTCACACAAATAATTAGATTCCATCAATACATATACATATAGTTTAATATCAAAGCACGAATTCTCTAATCAAAGTGGTTAAAGAAACGGTTATTATTCTTAAAAGTCACGAATTTGAACACCAACGATAACAACAGAGTGATTGAGCGATCAACGCCAAATGATGAAAATTATATTATAGAACATATACTATTGTAATCACTGTTAGTTTGTTAAAAACATAATTTGATATCACAAAGGCATTAAAAAATTGTTAAGGGACCCACAAGATAGCAAAAACCAAACAAACAGAGAGATCAACACTTGTTTGTTTTGGCTTAAGATCTTATAAAAGGAAACTACTTGTATTGGGTATCAACTCTTTTCTTTCTTTCTTTCTTTCTTTGTCACATTAACTGTTAAACTCATATTTTAGTCCATCAAGTTGTATTTTATTATTGTTTAGTGTCTGATGAAGTTTGTTATTCAATTTGGTCCATCAATTTCTTGTTGGGATGTATATTTCCTTTTAAATTTTCTTGGTACAAACGTTTTAATGGTGTAATAGTTTGGCCTTAGAAGTGCATCTCTATCTAACTTTTATCATTGTTTTTTTTTTTTTCTCTAATTAAGATTAAGGGATTTACCGAGATATATGTCAATTGTTTGCGTATGATATTTTACAATAAAATCATATATTTTTTAAAAAATAACTATAATATTATGTTCCGAGGGATATATATGTTTAATTTTAATCTTACGATAATATGTTGAACAAAATTCAATCAACTGAAAATTAAATTTTTTATTGATTTAGATTTTTGAATGTGTTTTTTTACGATGATAATTAAATTTTATTTAAAAAAATTGGGGAACATATTATAAATATAATGTATCTATAAGGAAAACAACGAGAATAATACACCAAAATTTTATAAAAAATCCAAAAGTAAAAAAAAATATTAAAAACTTTCATAGAGATTAGCGTAATGTAAAAATTCAAAAAATTTTCTAAATTTCATTGTCTTTATCTAAACATTACAGAGTGAAAAGAAGTGGTAAGCGAGAGAAACTATGATCAGTTATTTATAATTGATTATTCTGATAAACAATCATCAACCAAGTAGAGATCCATCTTTATAGGATCACCGATAGAATCATAATCAGAAACTAGTATTGATAAAATTTTTATACGAACATTAAACGATCACTAAAATATATTAAAATCTTATAAAAATGACAGATGAAACAAAATAAAAAAAAAATATTACAAAAATTAAAAAATACATCACAAAAATAAAAATATATATTAAAATATAAAAAATAATAATAATAAACTTAATGATAAACAATTAAATATTAAAATCGTTCGTCAACCATTAATTATTAAAAAACTGCGACACTAAAAACAATACAGATAAAAATTGGGTTAAAATTTTTTAGGCTTGCCTAGTGTTTAATTTTACCTACTTTATCACTTAATGTAGCAAAATTTTCAATAAGTTTTATTTTATTTATTTTAATATTATATTATTTTAAAATTTATATTTATCAAACAATTCAATTATATTTAGTACTTACTTTAAAATAATATATTATTTAATTCTGACGTTATACATAAAATAAATTAAATTGAGATGATCATTTCATAATGAATTTCTGTATTATTTCGTCTAAATTAATCAATCAATAAATTAAAAATTAATAACTAAATAAAAATAATATACTAAATGCATTTTATAATTTAATTTCAATATTTAATTTTTCTATCTTTGTTATTGGTGTACATTATACCACTTGGACTAGTTAGTATTTATATGACCATCATACATATATTCGTATAAATAGGGATAAATATATGCAAAATATACGAATTCTTAAAAATATATATTAAAAGTATAGATATGTAAAATTAAATTATCAATAAAAATATAAATAAATTTATATAATATCGTTTAGATTCTATATAACAAGATCGGTTTAAAAATTTTAAAAACTCTATACAATTTATTAAAAAAAATATTTATTATATAATTAATAAAAAAAATATATAAATTTCTATTATACCTATCAAGAACCCATTATTATTTAGGCAAAGGAAAGAGAAACGAAGGTAATTTGGGGAGAATTTTTAGAATATTATATTTTAATTATTTTTTTTAATTTAGTGATTGTATAAAATATTTTTTAGAATATTGTATATTTTACGATAGAATTAAAGTCGATATCAGATATCTTTACTTTTAAATAGTACTAATTAAAGTTAGCATCATGTGAATTAATTCGACATTGAATAATGTTTGAATAGTACCAATTAAAGCCATATGATCTCTATCACTATTTGAAGTTAGAGTCACCTAATTCCGTCTGTGAACAGTATCAGACAGTCCAAAGAAGTGACACGTGTCACTCATTGTTTAAAAACGAAATCAACTAATTCCGACTTTAAAAACACTATAAAATATTTATATATTAAAAAATAATTACTCTATTTCATTATATTAAAAAATATTTTTTTATTCCCCGATATTAAACGGAATTTTCCATAATTTGGTCCTCCATGCAAAGTTGGCAAGTGGGCTACCCCTTTGGTTTATTTAGAAGCAGACAAAAGAATCCAAAGTCTTTATCCACGTGTCACGAATTCCGGAGCAACATGAAACCGAGTCGTTATGTCCGAAACCGCGTATACAACCAAAGTGTGAGCCACTTCTTCTGGTTCCCTGGAAATTGGAATCAAAACTAAAGCTGATTAATCCAGGACACAGGAATAAAACTTTTGGGTTCCATCCACAACCACTCTACGGAAATATCAGGCGGAGGACGGTGGTGGTTATTGCCGTACAAGATTCTGGATAGGATGGTAACTTTCGAGAAAGTCACGGAATTCAATATTATTTGTTGAAAAGATCGTTTTAAAAAATTAAAACTTAAAGGAGTTGATGTTGAATTTTATATGTTTTAAGGGGTTAAAGAATAATTTTACCATAAAAATTTCTGATTTTTAATATTTTTATGGCTCATGACCCTTCATAATGGACACTTTTCACAGCATGCATGTTGGCTGGTGGGAATGATTTCCGAAACACTAAATAATAAGGGCCGGAACACAATGGGCCTATAGGGTCATGGCCCAAAACATTTAGAAAATTTTAATTTATATCTTTAATTTTAAAAAATTAATTTGGTCACCATAAATTTTTTAGAAATTTAAAATTTTGTATATTCTTAATTAAATTCTTCCTCTAATTTTTAAAATCTTCATTAAATATTTTAGTTATACTCGTTTTTAAAAAAAATATAAATTGAACCCTTTAGATTTATTGAAAATTTTAATTTAAACCTTTATTTTTATTGAAGTTTTAAGTTAATCCCAAAATTCTATCACCAAGTTCTGTCATCGTTTATAGTCATATAAATGTTTTATCGAGTTTGAAAATTTATTTATTTAGTATTATTGTTTGTATTCATATATTTATTTTTATTTTATCTGTTTTTGTGACACCGACGATAAACTTAATAACCGTAAAAAGAAACGCATAGAGTTTTGAAAGAAAGAAAAACAGATAGTTCAATCATGGTACTAGTCGCCCTGCACATGAAAACCTAACGGTGCAGGTATCACCAACGACGATTGTGTAGCGATGGTTAGGCCTGGAAAGGAAAGGAGGCAAACGAGCCAGCACGTCACACAC
This sequence comes from Abelmoschus esculentus, assembly GCA_035048815.1. NCBI lineage: Eukaryota > Viridiplantae > Streptophyta > Magnoliopsida > Malvales > Malvaceae > Abelmoschus > Abelmoschus esculentus. The sequence goes on from JAUCBN010000024.1 coordinate 11,831,504, forward strand.
ACACTCATTGTCCACCTGCCGCAGCCATTGACAACAATACTGTTGTTTGTCCAACCCGTGCCTATGCCTGTTGTGTCTGCGCCTACTGCGCCCATGACCGTTCCGGTGAGAAGACGGAGGCGAGAACGGCAGCCCTGCGCATGCGTAGTTCACTATGTTAAATTGAGAAGCACAAATTGGCCGAGGGGAATCACTTTCCACCGGCAGTTTAGTAGGCATGGCAACGATAAACAATGAGGAGAAATAATATTTCCATGATCACCACCTTTGCCATTCTCTATATCTCAATCTTTATTATTCTTATTTATTGGTTTTTTTATTTGGATAATATGAAAGTAAAGATTTGATTGGATTTATACTCCATAGATTGGTTACTTTCTTTCTTATATTAATTATATTTGTAGAGGCAAAAAGAATATGGAAATAGGCATGGCCAAGAGGATGGGAGTGGTTTCTTGATGTTAGGGAGAAAGATTAGGTTTGGCAATGGGTTTAGGTATCCATTTTTCCCATTCATTTAGTGTGATAATCTTTGTTAGGTGCTAAATTGTTATATTGCAGTAATCTAAATAATATTTGTAAGTTTAATTCCGAATATAATTGATATTCAAATAATTATTGAATACGGAGTTTTTAGATCAAAATATGATATAATTCTTATATTTCATGAATGATAATTTTATATTGTATGCTCTAACATTAAAAAAAGTTTACGGTATATGATTAGAGTTTAGAGTGTATAGTTTAATTATTATGGTTTAAATTTTAGTATTTAAAATCAAAGTATAAGTTTTAATTTATTTTAGTAGGATTTGTATTCAATACATAGACGGTGAAAAAAATATAAGTCCATTATAAGGTATTAAGTTAGAATTTAGTATTTAATGTTATAATTTATGATTTAGCGGTTAAGGTTTATAATGTAGTGTAATATTGTAAGTGATTTAAGTTTAAAACTATAAACCAATAACACGTCATTATAAATATTTAAAAAACCAATCACATATTCAATAACATGTCATTATAAATAAAATAAGAATAATTTAAACAAAAATTCAAACAACTTAATTTTAAAAATTATAAAATTCATCTAAATATTGGAATTAGATATGCAGAAACCATAAAGTACTTAAACAGACAACAATATAACCGCTACTCTGCTGAATTCACAAGAAATTACATCAAATGATAGTTGAAATTCTCAAAAATATCAAGCAGCAAATGACTAACATAGAAAAAAATATGTAATATTAACGATTATTTTATCAAAAATAATAGTTTGGTGTCCAAAACACGAAAACGGGAATAGTTTAGTGACTAATGACGATGTTTACCCTAAAACCTTTAGCTAAGGCCTAGGGGTCTATCAAGCATATCTTTTCCCTCTACATTCCATAAGCTCGTCAAATCTTCCCATTCATGCATAGGTTACTGGAAAAAAAAGGTTCTTAAATAGAATTACCTGAAAGGGAGATCCAGAAAAGTATGCCGCAGTTTCAAGGTCACTTGAGATTGTTACCACCTTTTTTCTTCCTGAACAGTTCATGTCAAGATTTTTCATCCCTTGTTCAAGGATATTTTGCTGATAGATTTAGCGATAACTTGACATGGGGTTAAGTTTCAGCTGCTATGGCTGTGTTCTGGTCACTTTGTTTCTTCTTTTCAACTTGTTTCTTTGACTTGTTCAAAGTTTGGTCAGCCTTGGAGACGATTTTAGAGACTGTGAATCCGGTCTCTTCGAAAAGCTGTGCTCTTTGAGGAAGTAAAGCATTACGAAGGACAACGTCGACTCCATCATAGGTCCAAACACTTAAAACTGCATTTCCTTTAAGTCCAATAGAAAACCAACCAATACCAGCAGCAGCAATGTCCACTGAACTTGAATCCCAGCTACTACCGGAAACATGGAATTCCTTTCTCACCCAATTGCCAAGTTCTCCTACTCTATGCTCGCCGATTGGTGGCTAAAGCAAGAAGCAGACTAAAAGTGTCAAGGGTAACATTATACACAAGCAAAATGGTGTAAAATGAAAATTATATGAAACATGCAGTACTTCCAAGGCTGTATCGATTCTAGGAAGAGATATTCATATTGCAGAATGGCAAACAAGCATTATTTGCAGGGATCAGTAATCACTTATATCAGGTGAAAAATATTATGCATGAGACCCCATACCTGTAATTGATGACCAATATGCTCCTCTAGTATTCTCTGTGCATTTTCAGTTTTCCCCATGTGTAACGGTAGATAAGGGGATGCCCAAACTGTAACATATAGAGAATCCACAGATGATTCTTCAATGTCCAGCCTCATTAGTCCAGCAATATGAACCGTGTTACCAGCCTGTCATAATTGAATCTATTAGCATGAGCCCAGTCATAAACCATTAAACTATAAAAGGAAGCAAAAGGTGAAAAACAAGATTTCTAGAGCAGCTTGCCCCAGCCCCATTTTCCCATTAACCAGAGAATATCGAAAACAAAACATCGGACAGAAAAAAAAAAAACAAATAAAGAATTTAACTTGACCAAAATATGCACACACACACACAAAAAAAAAAAACCATTTACAAAACATAGCAACAGTCAATTCTAGCTGAAAATTTAGGAGGTTAGCATATTTAACAAGATAAATTATATGGAACATAGACTATTTTGAGACTTCACCTTGATTCTATACGTCCTTGGTTTCAATTCTTTACTAACATAGACAAGTTTCAGCTCCTCCCTGGTCAACCTAGTCGTTATCTGATGTGGTTGCAATAGCCCTGGAGTATCAAATAACTTTGCCTGTCCGGGCAGCACCCCTTCCACTCTTACTATGCCCAATGTTGTTCCAGGCACCGGTGCCTCTGTTAAGAAACCAATCTTCCCACCAACACACTTCCCAATGGCATTGATCAATGTACTCTTTCCAGCATTCTGTGCACCCACAGCCCACACAGTACCTCTAGGCCCTGCCATCTCCACAACATCATCCACCAAATTTTTCACTCCCCAATCCTTCACGGGACTCACAAAATGCAACCTTGCAATCATGCTAACTCCACCCTCCCTCGCTCTTTGCCGTACCCAATGCTCAAATCGCATAGGTGACAATGAGCTAGGTAAAAGATCAATCTTAGTAACTACAAGCACAACCCTAGGAACATTTCCAGATTTCCCCTGTTTCCAAGCTGTGTAATTGTCGTCAGTCACATCAGATACAAGTTTTGCTACTTTTCTAGGAAATGATCCATCAAAATCTGCCGCATCAACCACCATTAAAACCACTGATCGAGCTCCTGACACTGATCCCAATCTCCTCCCAACAGTATGATCAAAATCAAATTCTGGCAATAAGTTCTCCATTGTTGGATCCTTCACCTTGCCATAGTGGCGCAATGAATGGCACCTAGCACAGACCACAGGCTTTTCATGTATTTCTTTATCTAGGTTTTCTTCTACAAAGCCAGAGCTTTCACATTTTTCCTCTAAAATCAGGCCTTTCTTGAGAAAGGCTGTGAATTCTGGTTCTGTTGAAACAGGTACCATGTGGCGGGAACTTGTTTTGAGCATTGGGTCCTTTGTCTTTGTTGGGGGCTTGATGAAGAACCCAACATTTTTAGGGTCTAACTCCTGCATGTGAACCCCACATCCTGGGCAAACAACATTGTGGGAAGTAGCATCATCATAGTTTCCATCTCGGTTAAGGGTCAACGGCTTAGAAGAAGATGACTCCTTCTGCTGATGTTTTTGAAATTTTTTAGGTGTTGATGATGTGGCTGCAGATTGAGAGGAGAAATGGTTGGTGAAGAAGATGTGTGAAAAGTTTCTGGAAACCTGGGGTGTATCCACGGGTAATAGGGGATTTGATAACCTGCTTGAAGTGCAGGGTGGTTTAGTAATGAAAAAGGCAAGAAAAGAAATGGATTTCAATTTTGATGGAGAAAGACTTCTGGCTCTAATGATCATTTCTCGTAGCTGTAAGTTCCTTTACTATCTTCGGTGGTACTGATCAATGACGGATATGCATTGCATGTGAAACCTGAAAAAAGACAAATTTTGTTATGGCCTGAACAATACAAGATACAAGAATAATAATTTAAACAATATCAATAATTCATAAATTTATTTCAAGCATGATACTTCCCTCTCCATAAGGTGTTACAGTCCTTAAAGAACAACATAATCTAACACATACAACACATTCAATCACATCAAACACCAACAAGACTATCAGTTAGTTTCTGTCAACAATTAATCAAGGCAGGTGAGGGAGGTTGTAGGAGATTTTGACGCCGAAGAGTGGAGAACAAAGAGGCCTTCAGAGGCGTTTGGGAAATTAGAAAAAGGGAGGGGTGTGGGCTGAACTTCAGAGAAATTACTTTCAAAACATAATAATTCCATCTCCATAAGATGGGGCAATCCTTAAAGAACAACATAATCTAACGCATAAAACATCAAACCCATCAAACACCAACAAGACAATATCAATTGGTTTCCACTAACAATTAATCAATGCAGGGGACATAAATAAAGCTAAAATTAACGCATTTTGCTACTTTCCAACCCGACAACATAGAACAATAAGAACATAGGGCGATGAAGTTGGAATCTCACCTAATCTTTGAAATTTGAATTAGCAAAAATGATAGGTGAACTGAGACGCAGCAACTCCCTGAAATTATTGAATTTCTAAGAAAATAAACAAACAAACGAAAGATAGAATTCAGAATACAAAAGAAAATCATTACCAACAGAGACAAGGAAATCAAAACACAAGAATAAGAGGAACAACAACAACAACAATAGGAAGAAGAAAGAAACAATTATAAAAAAGACGTCTTTACCAACAAAAGTGTTCCTTTTGCCAAAAAAATAAATTACAAATGGAAATCTCACCGCTTTATGAAACGAACAATGGAGGGAAAGATAAATAAACAGATGAATGAGTGTAGGCTCCAGAGAAGGACAAGGGTGTGGCCTCCGAACCGAATGGGAAAAAAATTGAAAGAGAAGACGCAAAGCTAAGTAGAGGAATGGGGAAAGAGTGGACGAACGCGAGAGAAATGGCGGCTGATTTTCCAATTATTGTTTTCATAGTGGCACTTTTGTAATTTTCAAAAAACCCTATTTCACGAGAAATAATCTAATAAAAATTGTATATTGAATCCAATAATCCATATACGAAACCATGGATGAAACTGAGTCTTTAGTAAGTATCCCTGCAAGGTTAACAGAAGAATGGATATACAGAAACAGAAGTTGGAGGTAGTGATGGAGGATTAGACACCAAGTTTTCTTCGGTTTCTAAATGAGCAGAAGAATCGATTTCTTTGATATTCACTCTTAAATAATTGTTCTTCCATCGTTCACTACTCTTCCATCTTCGATCACTATGCCTGAGTTTTCACAGCTTAGACAATTTTTTTTCTTGTTGAAGTAGAACCCAGCTGGTAGAAAAGCAATGAAACAATAATATTGGTCTTTTTTCTGCAAAATCACACACCCCTGCAAATCAACGACGGTCAAAAGCACCCATAGAATTTGAGAAAAAAACAATGAATTCAGGAACATTAATGGTAGAAAAATGTGATCTTTAAGACTCTTCTTGGACTATAGTAGAATAAGCTTGGTTAACATATGAAAGCGTTTGCATGAGTTTATATTTTTACATGACTCCAAATCATCTGTCCTTTTTCTATGTCTTTATTTATGATTCATTTTAAATTAAAGGTTTGATTTAGGGTTTAGGATTTTAGATTAAGGGTTTTAGTTAGGGTTTAGGAAATTAGGAGTAGAATGTATCTTTTAGTGTGTAGGGTTTATGGTTTAGAATATAGAAAATAAGGGTTTAGGGTTTAAAATTGAATTTAAAAAAAACAAAGGAGACACCAAAAGAGGCACGAAGAAGGGATGAAGATTTTTGTTCATTTTGACATAATTTAGGTATTTTGATAAAATTCGTTTAGAAAAGAATAAGATTCTTTTAGACCCATCAAAAACTAAATATAAATTCTTTCTATAAATAAACATTAATTTAAGTATTTAAAAATATTAAAAACATGATCTAATTTCATAAACCCTAGACCTTAAATATTTATTTAAACTTATAGTAAACCTTAAGCATTAGTCTATCCGTAGAGATGGGGATAAAGCTGCTTGACATAACTCAGTATGGTTCCATTGCACTTTGCCCAACACATGCCATAATCACTTGGATGACTATCTTGAATCGTCTTTTTATTATGCGAGATAAATTATAAAAATAAGATTATTGTAATTTTTCTGTACGAATTTTACTCTTTAAAATTCGTACGTACTTATTCTTCGAGTGTAGAGAATCACAAGGCTATTTGTTGAGATGAGGAGTTAAATTGAATCATCTCTTACTTGAAGGGCAAGTTTCTCCTTCTATGTATTCTTCAATCAGCTTGATAAGCTTATATTTATTTTTCATGGACCGAAAAAATTAAACACTTTAAGGGTGTGTATAAAAATAACTCTAATATTCTTGAATCGTCTTTTTACTTGAGATAGATTGTAGAAAATAGGATTACTGTGAATTCTCTATGCGAATTTTGTTCTACTGAAACTGAAATTCGTACGCATTTATTCTTCGAGTCCCCAAATTATATGATTTGAATTACAAAGCTATCTATTGGGACGAGGAACTAAATTGAATCATCTCTTACTTGAAAGGCAAGTTTCTCCTTCTATATATTCTTCACCTGACTTGACAAACTTATATCTATCTTTTATGGACCGAAAAAATAATAGACACTTTAAGGGTGTACATAAAGTAACTCTAATATTCTTAATTGTATTCAATATTCGTTTATAGAGAAAAATATACACTGTTAATAATAGATTTTGTTTGACCTAAGAATTAATGATGTGATCCTGCCTGATTTTAAGTTTGTTGTAGCAACCATTATTACTCTTTTGGATATAGAATACAAATTATTTATAAAAAAAATACAAATAAAAACTGAAATTTTATATCCTATACAGTAAACCTTTAAATCCTAACTTAAAAATTTATACTCTAAATTTTAAAATTTAAAAATTATATATATTAAAATTCACAATATCAAAATAATTTTTAAAATATTTAAAAAATAAACTATCTATTTTAATGAAAGAATTAGACACTTAAAAACAAAAACTGTATATTCTATACATTCATTTTATATTAAACCAAACAAAAACGATAATCTATTTATTTCTATCCGCAGTAAAACGCAGCGTTTAAGTCAAGAATATCATCCCCGTTTTGTCTAAAGGATACCGGGTTAGATTAGAAATGAAAGCGGTTGTGCGGTGGTTGCGAAAGCTATAAATTCCAAGCAACGACAAATCTACAATGATGAAAAACATTCACCCAATTCTCCTTTCTTATTCTAATTCACAGATCACGTTTCAGCTGATACAATCCAAATGATGTAAGTTTTTCTTTCAGTCTACCCTTTGTCAGCTTCTCGTGTAACATTTTTTTTCGTTTTTTTTTTATTATCTGGGTTCATTACTGCCTCTATATGCTTCTTTTATAATCTGGGTATTCGCTAGACTTTCATTATGAACATTGTACATTTTAACTTTCCGGGAATTTTTCTGGGTTTCCTTTACTTTTTGATTTTCATGTATGAAAAATCTTCATTTCTTTTCTGCATTCTCTAGGGGGACTGCTTGATGTTTCACTGTTGTATTCATTAACGTGTATTTGGTTGCTATTGATACAAGAAAGTTGCAGGGAAATTCAGTAAGGAAAATCATCCTCCTTGAGAAGATTTAGTTCTACTATCTGGTTCAGAATCATTTTTTACTGCAAGCATATATGGCTACTTTCTGTTCATTCCCGAACCTTGGAGCCATTGAAGTGTCTAAATTCTCGGTTCTCACTGGTTATCTTTGTAAAAGAAAAATGGGACGGAGTCTTCAGAGAATAGATGCGGGAAGAAAGCTTTTACCTGAAAAAGTTGTACAGAATGCCACAACTCCTCCTAAGAATCTTGATTTGAGGTGCTTTGCTGCATCACGAGTTTCTGTTGAGCAAACCGAACAATCATTCACTAAAACTAGCCAAGTCGATGAACTGAAAAGGCTATCGACTTACCTTTTTAGTACAGAGATTGGTGGTCAGGTTAAAGTTTTTGTTGGAAAGAAAAGTGCTAAATATGTAGTAGACGTTGAAGTTTCATCCCTGCAGTTGTCCAGTGATGATAGTCGGCTGGTGCTAAGTGGAGGGTTATACAGATCCGATCGTGATGTCAAAAACATGATCATGGAAACCCCATTTATAGCAAGGTCTTCTAGTGCGTTAGCACTAGAGGTGGAATTTGAAGCTAAAGAAGTCCCCTGCTACTTCTCATTCCTGCTGAAAGCCTTGTCAGGTGCAGGTTCAAGTGGCTTGGAAATCAGGAGTCACAGGAAGTGTAGTTTTTGTGTACCAATTGGTTTTGATCAAGGGTATCCATCCCCATTGGGTCTTTCCTTTTCAACTGATGGCTCCATGAACTTTGCAGTTTATTCAAGAAATGCTGAAAGTTTGGTTCTGTGCTTGTATGATGATAATGCATCAGAAAAACCTGCTTTAGAGCTTGATCTTGATCCTGTAGTTAATCGAACCGCTGACATTTGGCATGCTTCGATAGAAGGTGCATGGACTTTCATGAGCTACGGTTATCGGTGCAAGGGAAACAGAGACACATTCCATGCGGAGCATGTTCTTTTGGATCCTTATGCTAAAATAATTGGGAGTTTCATTCCTAATCATCATGAGTCTGGTTTGCTCCTGAAACATCTTGGGCGACTAATGAAGGAGCCTGCTTTTGACTGGAGTGGTGACGTTTTTCCAAACATACCTTTGGAAAAATTAGTGGTATATCGGTTGAATGTTATGCAGTTTACTGAAAACAAGTCTAGTAAGCTACCTGCTGATGCTGCCGGGACTTTCTCAGGTGTAAATGAGAAGATACAGCACTTAAAAGATCTCGGCATCAATGCTGTCTTATTAGAGCCGATTTTTACATTTGATGAGCAAAAGGGGCCATATTTCCCATGTCATTTCTTTTCTCCAACAAATATGTATGGGCCTTCTAATGGTTCAGTGTCTGCTATCAACTCAATGAAGGGGATGATTAAGAACTTACATGCCAATGGGATAGAGGTCTTCCTGGAAGTAGTTTTTACCCATACTGCTGAGCGTGGAGCCCTGCAAGGCCTTGATGATTTATCCTATTATCACAGGAATAGTACTGAAGATTCAAAAGCTCGAAATGCTTTGAATTGTAACCATCCCGTTGTTCAACAATTGATTTTAGATAGTCTCCGGCATTGGGTGACTGAATTCCACGTTGATGGTTTCTGTTTCATTAATGCTTCATGTCTGTTGAGAGGGTTTCATGGTGAACACTTGTCTTGCCCTCCCTTGGTTGAAGCAATAGCTTTTGATCCAGTGCTGTCCATGGCTAAAATCATTGCAGATTGCTGGGATCCCTGTGATAGGATGCCAAAGAAAATATGTTTTCCTCATTGGAAGAGATGGACAGAAATGAATACGAAGTTTTGTACGGACATACGAAACTTTTTGAGAGGTAAGGGGGCTCTGAGTAGTCTTGCTACACGGCTATGTGGGAGCGGGGACATATTCTCCGATGGCCGAGGCCCAGCGTTTTCGTTCAATTATATCGCTAAGAATTTTGGACTTCCTCTTGTGGACTTGGTTAGCTTTAGTAATGACGAGATAGCTTCAGAAATAAGTTGGAACTGTGGGGAAGAAGGACCTACAAGTAAAACTGCTGTGCTTGAAAGAAGACTTAAACAAATTCGTAATTTTCTCTTCATTTTGTACATTTCACAGGGCGTTCCTGTTCTCAACATGGGAGATGAATGTGGCCAATCTTGCGGTGGTTCCCCGTCGTATGACAGCAGAAAACATTTAGATTGGAATGCCATGACAAAAGGTTTTGGTATTCAAACCACAAAATTCATCTCATTTTTGAGCTCACTTAGAAAGAGGCGAAGCGACCTTCTTCAAAAAAGGAACTTTCTCAAAGAAGAAAACATTGAATGGCATGGAAGCAATCAGTCACCACCAGGATGGGAAGATCTCTCCTGCAAATTCCTGGCAATGACATTGAAAGCTAATAAAGGAGAGAACCAGTTGAGCTCTGAGGCTTCTGAACTAAATGGTGACCTGTTTATTGCCATTAATGGAGCTAATAAAGCAGAGACCGTTATTCTACCCCCACCTCCCGAAGGAATGGCATGGCATCGGTTAGTTGATACAGCTTTACCGTACCCGGGCTTTTTCTCAGTTGATGGTAAGCTTGTTCGTGAGCAAATGATGGGGTTAGTTGCTTATGAAATGAAGTCTCACAGCTGCACTTTGTTTGAAGCTTGCCCATTTTCTGCACTGAAAACCTCTTTAGACCAGTAAATGATGTACGTACAACCATCTTTTCTTTATCATTACTTTTGTAGAATCATTTTGTAGTGGCAGCAGATTGAAGTATATGCAGAAACATTTATGGTTTTCAAGAAAGTAATGCTCTGCGTATCCACTACTTTCACTTTTGCAATTGTTTCCTATAAACGAAAAATATAAAAAACTTACATGTATAAACGGGTGAACTGCTTACAGATTTTCAGTTGCTCGATGCGCAGATGATATAGAGATCGGTTTCAGTCAATTCCACCATCAGAACTCATGTTATGACCTTGGATCCAATTTCAATAATCAGTTCAGCAGCAACAGCACTGGCTTCAACACCACCGAGTCCCAACAATCGATAGCGAGTTCTTCCTCATTCCACTGCCTCAGTCCATTGCTCAACCTTTTCAAAACATCAACATTGATTTCCAAAACCCACTTCTGTGCACAACCTACCATCAAGCTCACGAAACCCTGTTACGTATGCACACCAAGTGGCATATGTAATAACCCATCATACAGTCCAATAATAAACCCACTAACCAAGCCCAGTATACACTACAAGCCCAACCCAAAAATAAAATAAACCCTAGATCTAAAAAGACAGAACCCTAGCCACCTTAACCCTCTGCCGCCGCCGCCACCGGTGACCACTCAAATCCGAGCGTGAGATGCACGCGCACTCCCATTGAATCTTCAAGCCGGCCACCGCCTCGCCTAACTCCACCGCCTCAGTCAAGTCGAACCTGCAGGGCATTAAAACGGGATTAAAAATTTGAAAATAGGAGGAATGGCAGAGATATTTTCGTTTTTTAATATATCATAATGTATAAACTTTGGGTATAAAAACCCATGAAGATCATCCTTGTAAGGACGGTTACAACCGGCAACAAAAAAAATCAATAAAAGCCACACTTTCGAATCGAACCAAGTGAAGAAGCAAGGCCATAGTTGTATATTCGAAGCAAAAATAGGGAAAAGAAGAAGATCGGATTCTCAAACCGAAACAAAATAAGGTAAAAAAATAGATTCGAGAACTTAGCTTGTAGATCTACGTAAATAGGGGCCTTTTCTTGAAAATCCAACACCGTAGCCGTCTTCAGCGCCTCGAACCGAAGCGGAAAGCCTCTTCCTTTCTTGATTCCGGCCACCGACACGGTGGCCGGCGGCCGCGTACGGTGGTCGGAGGAACCCCAGGTCGCCGGACTTGCAGAGCTTCAAAGCTCTCTCCTTTGTGGCTGTTTGAAGAAGGAGCAAATGAAATATTGAGAAAAAAAATAATATTTAAGCTATAACCTAAACGGCGTCGTTTTGGTGTGGCTATTTAGCCCCCAAAACGACGTCGTACCAGCTCCAAGACCCGATGGATCGACCCAAAATCCGACCCAGACCCGTTCATAACCTGAGATAATGGGGAAATCACGTCACAAGTCCCTGCATTCCTGGGTCATTCACAGTTCGGCAACCCAGTTTGCTCAACATTCATTTTCAATTACTTTTTTCTCTTAATTAAGTTTTTTTCTTTTATTTTCTTTCAATTTCATCCTTAATATTATTATTTTAATCTTCTAATGTTTTTTATTTTGCAGATTAGTCCCTCCCACTGATTTTTAATATTATTATTATCGTTTTATTATTATTATCAATGTTAATGTTATTATTATTATATTATTATTATTATTATTATTTAAATTACGTTTTGCTTCTATTATTATTATTAATATATTTTCTAAATTTACTATTATGTTATTTAAGACCTATTTCATTAGTAGTAACTTCCATATTATTATAGTATTACAAATCGTTATGTTTTATTACTTCTTATTATATTGTTTGTTGCATTTTATCTTTTTTTTTCTTTAGAAAATATACAGTATATCATATATTGTATTATATGTTTCTTAAAATGTTTGTTTCTTTTTTAACATGGCATGTTTTTAGTATTATAAATCATTATCCCGATATATTCTGCTGGGAGTAGCATCCCGGTCTCCGGGTGTTATCTTCTTTGAATTATCGTGGATAAAGGTTTTAAAGTTATGCATTTTAAAATTAAAAATTAAATTAATTTGAATTTATACTGTCTTAAAAATTACGATGCGAACCTTTAGGTACCAATTTCTAGGCGTTGTGGGGGTGCTAATCCTTCCCCACACGTAACCAACTCCCGAACCCAAAACATTTTGAATCTCTGGTTAAATTTTTAATGGTCTCCGGTCTACCAAAGTGACCGGTGACGACTCCACTCAACTAATTTTCAAATTTTAACGGTATTCCCATAGAAGTGACATCCTGTTCTTTAGGTGTCATCTTTCGGGATACCGAACTTTCAAAATTACCCGCCAAAAAATGTTTTCAAAAACATATTTTTAAATTATTTTCAAAAAAGGTGATTACAGCTGGCGACTCCGCTGGGGATATTTTCGAGAGTCGAGCCTAAAATCGGTTATATTTTATTTAATGATCGAAAATTTAAATTCGATTTATTTTAATTTTGTGATCCTTTATTTTATTTATTTTTAAATATTTACTAATATTTTTAAATGTTTTTCAGGTCTCCTCATTTCATGAGCTCTTAACCCGGGCTCCGTCCATTTAAGTGGGAGCATGAAACCACTCCTTCGTGAGGTTATGCCTCCTTGTAGTATGGGAAATTGCTTCCGGGATATTTTTCCCTTTGTCTTCGTGAGATTTATGTCTCCGCATAGACTTAGAGAAACGTATCCCCCTAAATCCCGTGCACGTAAAACGGTGGACCCGAGAACCATTTCTGAATCGATATTTTCACATCTAAGTCATGCATCATGCATCTACATACATTCACTTTTTATAACATTAGTACTAATCTTTGGGGTCCCCTGTCTCAGTAATATTGGACCAGGCTATAATTCAGCATCCTTACGGAACCCGACTCAAGACGAAGAAGATGAACGGGGACAGATTGGATAAGATTGAGCAGACTCAGAAGGATCTACAGGATGATTTAACGCGAAAGATGAAATATCAGTTAGCAAGGGCTCGACAAGAAATGAAAGACCAGATTGCAAGATCTCAACAAGAAATGCTCGAGAAATTAGCACAAATGCTCGGATTCAAGCAAGAAGATACTTCTATGATTGACTCAGGGGCAAATCCCGCTAACATGATGGAAGATCCTATATATCCTTCTGGTTTTACTCCTCTTCAAACCAAGATACCATCGGAGGCTCATCCCCAGGTGGTCTTTTCTAAAGGAAAGTTACCGCTACATCTGACTGATACATATGACCCCATGAACATACCCTCCACATCAGAAGTCAAGCCGATGGGCAATCAAGTAGAAAATTTTGTCTCGGAATTTGATCAGCTGATTGAACCAAAGATTGAGACTTCAAAGGAAATTGAAGAACGTTGCAAACGGCTCAAAGAGAAAATGGAAGCCATGGAGATCGAAGACACCTTCATCGGATTCGACGCCAATGAACTTAGCCTCGTCCCAGATCTAGTATTACCCCCGAAGTTCAAAATTCCAGAATTTGAAAAATATGACGGGACCAGTTGCCCTCAAACACATCTTACCATGTTCTGCCGAAGAATGACAAGGTACGGCAGGGATGACAAGTTGCTGATATACTGCTTTCAAGATAGTTTAACAGGATCTGCTACTAAATGGTATAATCAGCTGAATCGTTATCAGATAAAGTCTTGGAAAGACTTGGCTAAGGCCTTTCTGGAGCAATATAAGCATGTTAGCGATATGATACCAGACCGTCTAAGCTTACAACACATGAAACAAAGGGCTAGTGAAAGCTTCAGACAATACGCACAACGCTGGAGAGATATAACAGCGCAAGTCCAACCTCCTCTCAGTGAAAAAGAGACTGTGGTTATATTCATCCAAACTTTGGAAGGCCCAATCCTAGATCGCCTCATAGGCAACGCAACCACTAATTTTGCTGATCTGGTGCTATCCGGTGAGCTCATTGAGAATGCTATCAAGAGTGGCAGAATTGATGCCGGCGGAAGTTCGTCCCAGAGAAGGTCGACACATGGGAAGAAAGATACTGAAGTGAACTCTGCAGGAATCTACAACGTCAATTATTCTAGGCCTGTAACGGTGACACAACCTGCAGCCACGCGTGCTTATAACTCCTCCAATCAAGATTTCAGTCAGAGAAAGAATTTTGAAAGGAAAGAATTTACTCAACTGCCAATGACTTACGGGGAGCTACACAAAGAGTTGTATGATAAGCGCTTGGTGTCGCCCTTCTTTCAAGAGCCGCTGCAACCTCCTTTCCTGAGATGGTATGACGCCAATACAAAATGTGATTATCATGCGGGACAAGTCGGGCATTCGATCGAAAACTGCCTAGGTTTCAAAAGGCTAGTAGAAAAGTTTATCAAACTCGGAGTAATAAAATTTGATGACTCAGGTGAAACGGCTACAGATCTTTTACCGAAGCATGAAGATACCAAGTAGGAATGACAATGTTGTTTTTGAGTTGTACAAAAGTAAATTATGCCTGCTAGGCTAAGACATTATTCTACCTTGACCATAGTAGGTCACTTGTAGTTTTTATCTCTTCCGATGAGATGTTTTTGTAAACTACCTCGTTAGCCTGAGCCCACTGGCAGCGAGAGTCTTTTGTAAGGGCCCAAAACTACAAGTTGCAATGCAATATATTTTGATGCAATACTCTGAGGTAGAATGCTAAGCGAAACAATTTTAAAAGATAGAGACAACTCAACTGGGTAATATGATCATGCGGATGTTTAGGTTCAAAATTATTTGGGGCATCTATTTTGAGAAAAGGTTCCGAGGAAGGAGGCCAAATCAGAAGAATTCAAGCAGCTTTCGCCACATCGGGGCACCCCTAATCATGACATTCATGTATTCAAGCATTCAAGTATTTACAAATCATGCATTGAACATGCATCAAGCATAAATTAGGACATCCTTTGAAAACAGAAAAATCATATCATTCATGCATTTTGCATCACGCATTCAGACTTAAGCATACATTGAGCATTCATGATGCACTTATTTTGCTTGTACATATGAACAAGTCTAGAGTAGAGACAAAACAACCTCAATCATGGGGGCAACAATATGACGACCAACCTTTGGCCTCGCGAAGGCTAAAATAACACAGATTTCTCAGGTAATGACTCCAGAATTTTAAACAGTAACTAACAATTGTTTTATTTTGCTTTCAGGACACGACTACCCATCATGGAACAACAGAAACAATTTTTTCTCAATGTCACCTTCATTAGTGGTGGGAAATCAATTTTGGTAGAATCATGCTCCTCCGACAATTATGTTGCGGATCAAGCTCTGATGCGGATCTCATTTTTCCATATTTGTACAGATAGTACATATGAATCAAAATTATTTTGAAAAAATGAAAAAAATAAAAAAATAAAAAAATGAAAAATGAAAAATGAAAAGATGAATGAAAAATGAAATGAAAAATTGAAAGACATGCAGAAACAAGATATTGGACAATTCAAATGTCCTTCAAAATCCATTTTCGCGAATGGTCGAAGGAAATCCATTCCTTTGGAAAAATTCAATCTCATGATTGGTGCAAACTGATTGTACCCAGGGTAATGGTACAACTAGTCCGGAGCAAACGGCTAACGGTAAAGGCAAAACAAATCCGTTAATCCCTGTGCATTTGGGAAAAATGCATTGATAAGGACCATTCAAATATCCATTGAAATCCATTTTCATGAATGGTCAAGGAATTAAATCCTTGGTATCAATTGATTGTACCCAGAGTAATGGTACAGCTAGTCCGGAGCAAACGGCTACCGGTAAAGGCAAAACAAATCCGTTAATCCCTGTGCATTTGGGAAAAATGCATTGATAAGGACCATTCAAATATCTATTAAAATCCATTTTTGCGAATGGTCAAGGAATTAAATCCTTGGAATCAAATGATTGTACCCAAAGTAATGGTACAACTAGCTCGGAGCAAACGACTACCGGTAAAGGCATATCAAATCCGTTGATCCCTGTGCATTTGGGAAAAATGCAAAGAAGATACATGACATCAATTGAATCAGATATTCAGATCTTCGAGACTTGATCTTACCTCTCCGTTGATGGAGTGGATGGATCCAACTCAGTCCTGCTTCTCCGTTGATGGCGCAGTAGGATTCAAATCACAGACTTGATCTCGTCCCCGTTGATGGTGTGGCCAGATCCCATGCTTCTCCGTTGATGGAGCAGTATGATCCAAACTTGATCTTACCCCTCCGTTGATGGAGTAGATAGATCCCAACTCGGTCCTGTTTCTCCGTTGATGGCGTGATAGGATTCAAATCACAGACTTGATCTCGTCCCCGTTGATGGTGTGGCCAGATCCCATGCTTCTCCGTAGATGGAGCAGTATGATCCAGACTTGATCTTACCCCTCCGTTGATGGAGTTGATAGATCCCAACCCGGTCCTGTTTCTCCGTTGATGGCGTAATAGGATTCAAATCACAGACTTGATCTTGTCCCCGTTGATGGTGTGGCCAGATCCCATGCTTCTCCGTTGATGGAGCAGTATGATCCAGACTTGATCTTACCCCTCCGTTGATGGAGTGGATAGATCCCAAATCGGTCCTGTTTCTCCGTTGATGGCGTAATAGGATTTGAATTACAGACTTGATCTTGTCCCCGTTGATGGTGTGGCCAGATCCCATGCTTCTCCGTTGATGGAGCAGTATGATCCAGACTTTATCTTACTCCTCCGTTGATGGAGTGGATAGATCCAACCTGGTCCTGTTTCTCCGTTGATAGCGTAATAGGATTCAAATTACAGACTTGATCTCGTCCCCATTGATGGTGTGGCCAGATCCCATTTAATCATGCTTCTCCGTTGATGGAGCAGTATGATCCAGACTTGATCTTACACCTCCGTTGATGGAGTAGATAGATCCAACTCAGTCCTGCTTCTCCGTTGATGGCACAGTAGGATCCAAATTGCAGACTTGATCTCATCCCCGATGATGGTGTAACCGGATCCCATTCAATCATGCTTCTCCGTTGATGGCGCAGTATGATACAGATTTAATCTTACCCCTCCGTTGATGGAGTGGATAGATACAACCCGATCCTGTTTCTCCGTTGATGGCGTAATAGGGTCCAAATTGCTGAAATCTGATCTTGTCCCCGTTGATGGAGTGACCAGATCTGAATCATTGAAGTTCAATCCTGTTTCTCCGTTGATGGCGAAGTAGGATCCAAGTTGCTGAAATGCTATCTTACCTCTCCGTTGATGGTGTGGATAAGATCCAACTTTTTACCTCAAGTCTTGCCTCTTCGATCTAACAAGTTCTCATTTCGCCGGTCTCGTTTTACCGTTGATGGTACAATTAGGCTAAATTTTGTATTTGCGGATATTACATCTACAAGAAAAGAAAAAGAAAATGAGAAAGAATAAGATATATATGTCAGATCATGCTTCTTCACCGGATGTAGCTGGATCCAGCTTGGCGACCTCTGCCTACTCATCAATGTTGCAGTTAGATCAAGTTTTCTTCAAAAATGGCAACATCATCAGTATCGTAGCAAGTCAGGCTTATTTTGTCTCATCCAACGGCAACCGCAACTTTTGTTCCCTTCAACGGATCTCCTTATTTTGAAGATTTTGCCGACAAAAGCGATGAAGTAGATGAAGTCAAAAGCTCCATAGAAGAAACGGTGGCCAGAAAGACCCCAACCTTACCATTAGAATCACAACTTTACCAAAAGAACCTCAACCTTACCAGAAAAAACCTTAACTTCAACGAAAGAACCTCGAACTTTACCAAAAGAACCCTTACCTCACCAAAGAAGAACCCCTAAACCATACCAAGTGAAATGGGTTATTCTTTGTCTTTGCTCTATTGTCGTTATACAACAATGAGCAAAGAGGGGCAGCTGTAATAACCCATTATACAGTCCAATAATAAACCCACCAACCAAGCCCAGTATACACTACAAACCCAACCCAAAAATAAAATAAGCCCTAGATTTAAAAAGACAGAACCCTAGCCACCTTAACCCTCTGCCGCCGCCATCGGCGACCACTCAAATCCGAGTGTGAGATGCACGCGCTCTCCCATTGGATCTTCAAGCCGGCCACCGCCTCGCCTAACTCCACCGCCTCAGTCAAGTCGAACCTGCAGGGCATTAAAACATGATTAAAAATCTGAAAATAGGAGGAATGACAGAGATTTTTTCGTTTTTTAATATATCATAATGTATAAACTTTGGGTATAAAAACCCATGAATATCATCCTTGTAAGGACGGTTACAACCGGCAACAAAAAAAAATCAATAAAAGCCACACTTTCGAATCAAACCAAGTGAAGAAGCAAGGCCATAGTTGTATATTCGAAGCAAAAATAGGGAAAAGAAGAAGATCGGATTCTCAAACCGAAACAAAATAAGGTAAAAAAATAGATTCGAGAACTTAGCTTGTAGATCTACGTAAATAGGGGCCTTTTCTTGAAAATCCAACATCGTAGCCGTCTTCAGCGCCTCGAACCGAAGCGGAAAGCCTTTTCCTTTCTCGATTCCGGCCACCGTGTCGGTGGCCGGCGGCCGTGTACGGTGGTCGGAGGAACCCCAGGTCGCCGAACTTGCAGAGCTTCAAAGCTCTCTCCTTTGTGACTGTTTGAAGAAGGAGCAAATGAAATATTGAGGAAAAAAATAATATTTAAGCTATAACCTAAACGGCGTCGTTTTGGTGTGGCTATTTAGCCCCCAAAACGACGTCGTACCAGCTCTAAGACCCAATGGATCGACCCAAAATCCGGCCCAGACCCGTTCATAACCCGAGATAATGGGGAAATCACGTCACAAGTCCTTCCATTCCTGGCTTATTCACAGTTCGACAACCCAGTTTGCTCAACATTCATTTTCAATCACTTTTTTTTCTTAATTAAGCTTTTTTCTTTTATTTTCTTTCAATTTCATCCTTAATATTATTATTTTAATATTCTAATGTTTTTTATTTTGCAGATTAGTCCCTCCCACTGTTTTTTAATATTATTATTATCGTTTTATTATTATTATCAATGTTAATGTTATATTATTATTATTATTATTATTATTATTATTTAAATTACGTTTTGCTTCTATTATTATTAATAATATATTTTCTAAATATTTACTATTATGTTATTTAAGACCTATTTCATTAGTAGTAACTTCCGTATTATTATAGTATTACAAATCGTTATGTTTTATTACTTCTTATTATATTGTTTGTTGCATTTTATCTTTTTTTTTTTCTTTAGAAAATATACAGTATATCATATATTGTATTGTATGTTTCTTAAAATGTTTGTTTCTTTTTTAACATGGCATGTTTTTATTATATGTTTCTTAAAATGTTTGTTTCTTTTTTAACATGGCATGTTTTTAGTATTATAAATCATTATCCCGATATATTCTGCTGGGAGTAGCATCCCGGTCTCCAGGTGTTATCTTCTTTGAATTATCGTGGATAAAGATTTTAAAGTTATGCATTTTAAAATTAAAAATTAAATTAATTTGAATTTATACTGTCTTAAAAATTACGATGCGAACCTTTAGGTACCAATTTCTGGGCGTTGTGGGGTGCTAATCCTTCTCCACACGTAAGCAACTCCCGAACCCAAAACGTTTTGAATCTCTGGTTAAATTTTTAATGGTGTCCGGTCTACTAAAGTGACCGGTGGCAACTCCACTCAACTAATTTTCAAATTTTAACGGTATTCCCATAGAAGTGACTTCCTGTTCTTCAGGTGTCATCTTTCGGGATACCGAACTTTCAAAATCACCCGCCAAAAAACGTTTTCAAAAACATATTTTTAAATTATTTTCAAAAAATTTGATTACAGCATAATCACATTCGAGAGATATTTTACCATCTATTGCACTCCCAAGAAATTCCAAGTGTGCACCAAGGACCTTCTGTCGTCGTTTTGATGCCTGTGAGGCAGAATCCACACCCCATGCAAAGGCAACACAAAGCACTGCAAAGTATGCAAGTGCATAGCCGCTCAGCAAGGCAACTAGACCTTCAGGTTCCCCACCATCCTGGTCCGGTGTATGGGCTGATAAGAACCAAGAAGGTAGTGTCTCTTTGGTCAACAATTGGACCAAGTTTAACTCACCAGATAGCCAAACCAATGAAGCCCCAAGTGATGCAGCAAGTCTGACTCGTGCCGTTGCTGCACCAAGAGAAACTTGTCTATATCTTAACCCAAACTTTTCCGTTTTCAGTTTCTCCAATTTCTCCCTGGATAACCCACTTCTGCCAATATCCCTTACTGAAGACATTAAAAGAGAGAGAATTTCTTCTGTCAAAAACATGATGTTTCTGACTGACCGATGCACTCCCAAGTACAGAATCCCTGGAGCAACTGCAGACATTCCCCCAGAGAAATGAGATCCAAATCCATGGCCAAGGAGTGCACCCACTCCACCGTTGTTGTAAATGGTAGAGGGGCTTAACCCAAGAATAGATGTGAAGCAACTTCTGAGAAGCTGAACTACAGCATCACCACTATGGTGGAAAACGGTACGAGAAGCAGAGAACATAAGGAAATCACTCCAACGCTTAACCTTCTGAGCCCATAATGAGGCTATGATGGGCATGCACGGCCAGGGACAACTTTCAGCTAGGGAACTCAATGCAGGTCCAACTAAATCAATGAAACGTTCAGAGGCTTTATCAAGTTTATAGGTTATAGTGAGACTAACAAGGGCAGCCAAGGGCAGAGGAAGCATAGCTGGAGAGCTTCCACCTGCAAGAAAAAAAAAGAAAAAAGACAAACATTAGCCGACAGATTTGTCAAATAAAAAATCCCTTTATAAGCTGGTAGTAAAATTCACTTCTCCAACATGGAAAACAGAAATGCACATGGACATTCAATCTTCTCTCTTTTTTATTCTTAATTACATTTAATGATACAGGAGATCTGTTTGGTGACTAGGGTAACTGAAGCGTCTTATAGTTCAAAAAATCACCTGTGGAGATATAGGTCATTAAAAATTATCATTTGTCCACAAACTACTGTTCAGAAGGGGGGAACAAACATAATGGTACAGAATAATATCGATGGCAAGGCTTGGGACATCAACACCGGTGGCAGCTATAATTTTTTTGATTTGCTGCTCAACCATGAACAAATTTGCTGAGGGACTTGGCCAAATCTGTTCCGTTCATAAAAACTGGCTTCCATATACCTCGCGTTACTTCAGCAGATAAGTAGCTGACAATGGTCGCCAGGGTAGCCGAAAGGTAATCAGCAAGATCTTTGAGTCCTGAGATATTGCAGGCATTGAAATTATGTTGCAAAGGAACAAAGATATTTAGAAGAACATGGAACCGTAGCCACTTAAAAGACTGTCGATTAATGTTGTGTGCCATTTTTTAGATTATATAGTTTTCAGGTACTAATGTCAAGTGTAAAACTTTAATTAATATCCAGTTTTAGAACAGAAAACAAACTCAAAATAGTAAAGAGAAGTTATGCTACAGCAGAATACAAGCAAGTAACCAAAGGGTCAATTTATAAATGGACCCCAACACATCAGGAAGAAGCATATTAAAATTCACATTCTAAAACCGTGCTTGAAATGTCACCCACAATACTGATATCTTTAGGTTGAACCCACTTTAACAAGACAAGATGGATCAGTCTCTTCCTGATACATTATCATCTCCCATTCATGTAAACTAATAATCTTCATTTATTTGCTTCCTTTGAAGCAATAAAAAGAAAATAACAAACCTGTTGCCAGGTCAAGGGGCGAGAGCTTTCCATGGACACAGGCTGTCAGAGCTGCATCAAGTACATAAGGAACTCCTTCTAGGATATCCCATGCGGGAACTTTTAGTCTCAAAGACACATCCTCGGCTCCAGACGCAGAAGTTGTAGAAGTTAAAGACTGACTACCCATACTTATCCTCATGAACATCATATTGAGGAGTGCATCAACAATCTGATGAACAGTAGTCCCTTGTACAAGTCCTGATAGGGTGGAAGCAATACACTCTTGATGCTGCCGATACCAGGTTTTTAAGTTGGGAAATGAATCCATAAATATGAGTTTCAATGAGATATTTAAATTTTTTTGACATTCTTTTAAGCTTCAAATGATCCTTCAGTGATTTCCCAAAAGCTGATACTTCGGAGTTTCGAACCAATAACATATACTCGGGAGTTAATTGGGACCCTACTGGTGCTGCATCTTCCATCACATTTTCAAGAGGTGGGTGGTTAAACCTCCATAATCTTAGTAGAAGAGTAAAAGCATTGCTAAAGACATCATGACCAGTCAGCTCTTCCCCTGTTGGAAGTGTCCACGAAACATCAGGAGAAGTTGACCCAAAAACCTCACAAAGGGGCATCAGTGTACCAGCAAGTAGTGGAACCTGACAAGAAAATCAAATAACATCAGTGGATGGAGCACATATTTTCATAACCCATTTTAGGCCCATTATCCATGACCCAAAAAAAAACCCACATCTATTGATGAAAAAAGAAGAAACCCTAATATCCTAATTAGACCCTCTTCCCCTAGCAACAAGCTGCCGCCGACCTTCCCCTTTGCTGCAGCCGCCTCCACGTGGCTGCCACGTGCTCCACGTACATTGAATCAAACGGCCGCCCACCGCCCTTGTCATGTCGCCTGCAAAAATAGAAGATAATAACATTATTAGATCTATGTTTTAGATCTAAAAATCAAAGATTTCTTCATGTTTTTTATTATAAAACATGGGTTATAAATACCCATAATAAAACCATGTAAAAAGGGGACGAAATCGAATGAAAAAGCAGTAGATTCGAAGCAAAATCCATAGCAAACATATCATTCGAATAAAAAATAAAGAAGAGAGGAAGGGAGATCAGAACCGAAGGCAAGAAAGCGAAAAAAGGGTAAAAAATAAAATAGGAGTTACTTATCTTTTCTCAGATCTACACTTGTGTAGATCTTGTTTAAAAAAACCGAGTTCAGAATCGCGTTCTTCATGTCGAAAGGCTCCGGAAAGTAGTATCCTTTCTAGATTTCGGCTGCCGGAACGGTGGCCGACGGCGGCCGGCGCGGCAAAGACTCCATCGGAGTTTCCAGAGAGCATAAAAGCTCTGTTTTCAGTTTGTGGGAGGAGAGAAAAAATGAGAATGAAGTGAAACTTTCTTTAAAAATGGGGTATTTAACTATCAACCAAAACGACGTCGTTTTGGTGCAGGTGGATATTGCCCAAAACGACGTCGTTTTAGGATCCAGACCCGTACCCTGATCCAAGAACCAGATCCATACCCGTCTGTAACCCGGGCAAATGGGAAATTTTCACCATCAATCCTTATATTTTCAGTATCCTTACAATTCTTGTTTTTAGTTTTATTTTCATTCCAGTTTAAGTCATTGATTTCATATTTTGGTCTTCTGATTTTGTTATTAGGTAATATGACCACTGTTTTCTTCTGTTTATTATTTATTTAGTGCTATTATAAGTATAATACGTATATTAGTACTATATTATTATTATTATTATTATTATTATTATTATTATTATTATTATTTATTTTTAAGATACACTGTTAATATAATATATATTATTTATTTCATTTGGTTAACATATTAGGATTATAATACATATTATTAATATTATATATTATATATTATTATTTATTTTCATAATATTACTGTTAACATAATATATATATATATATACTATTTATTTCCTACGTTATTAACGTAATATATATATATTATTAACATAATACATATATATTATTTTATTTTATTATATACTCTGATATTCCCAGTTTTAGGTCATTAATGTTATTATTTTAATTATTAATACGTAATATTATTTTTGGTATAAAATTATACGGGATCACGAGTTTTAATTTAAAACCGAATTTATATTTTTGGTCATATAAAATATCGTATAACCGACAGGTGCCAATTTTGGGCGTTGTAGGGGTGCTCACCCTTCCCTACGCGTAACAGACTCCCGGATCCAGCTCTGGTTCGTAGACGCATTTTGGTGTTCCAATCGCACCCGAAAAAATCGATTGGTGGCGACTCCCCGGACGAATTTCGGTGATTATAGCTGGCGACTCCGCTGGGGACCTTCGAGAGATGAGCCTAAAATCGGTTACATTTTATTTAATGATCGAAAATATAAATTCGGTTTATTTTAATTTTATGATTTTTTTATTTTATTTATTTTATTTAAAATATTTTCTAATATGTATTTTAAATATTTTTTTCAGGACCCCTCATTCCATGAGCTCTCAACCCGAGCTCTGTCCAATTAAGTGAGAGTATGAAACCACTCCTTCGTGAGGTTATGCCTCCGTGTAGGATAGAGAATTGTTTCCGGGATACTTTTTCCTTTATCTTCGTGAGACCTATGTCTCCGCATAGACTTGGAGAAACATATCCCCCTGAATTATATTTATTATTCTTAGTAGGACAATAAATATCGTTCGGGTACCTCCTAGAACCACACTGCATATAGTGAGCCCTAGAAGCCCGCCTTTAGAGCCGTCATGCCGAACCTCTGCACGATTAGAGGGTCACCTTGTATGTTTTTCTAGAAAGAGAGAGTAGTGGGGGTTAATTTATTTACGCCCTTATTTTCATGTTTTTTGTTTTTCATTATTTATTTTCACAATATTTACCATGTGCATATTCATGCATCATAAAACATACACGTTTATTTAAATTTGATATTAATATTCTTGCATCCTTATGTTGCATTGCTTCTCGTTTTGCATTCATACTTAATTTTCAAAAGGTGTTGACACCAGTACAACTGTTAAAAAGGTTTAGTCATATAAGAACCGTTTTCTCGATAAAGTGAGGGGCATCGGAATGGGTTCCACTGTGACATCAAGAGAGCATAGCTCGAGATAGTTCGTGCCAACCATGATGAAAGGTTTATCCCGACCAGACCCAGTATTATATTCGTATTTTGATCGAAGCCATAAAGTAAGCTTGAGAAAATGATAAAATATATGTGGATTCTAATTGTTCGAGACCAAATTTTATTTGAGGCAAGAAGCCGATAGTGTTTTCCCAGAAAATCAAAATTTCAAAGATAAAGACTAAACAAGACTCACGTTATGTAGAGAAAGCTTCGTTCTGACTCGAGCTTCCCTTTTCAAAGTTGTACTGAATCAATACCTTCTATAATATTTGGCAGCACTTTGCACATACATGACATCATTTTAGTTGCACGAGCATATCATTTTGCATCATATCCACCAGGATCCTAACACCAAGGGGGCATTCTCTGTTGCAGTAATTCTAAGCCACAACACCTTCAGCTCGCCAAAAGTAAACCCGAAAGAATGGAGGCAAGATTAGTTAGGGTCGAGCAAGCCTACGAAGATATACAGAAGGACATAGAGAATAAGCTGGAAAAGATGCGGGTAGATACTTACGTGTACATTTCACAGTCACATGATAACTTGATCAGAAGAATGGCCAAGATGTTGACCGACAGGGATTTCGAAAGGTAGAAAGAGAACCCGAGTACAATGGTCAAAGGCTTAGCCCATGAGTCGATCGAAGCTCTTACAGCAGAAATAGAAATGTCCAAACAAGAGTTTAAAGGAAGATGCGTTGATCTGGAAAAGCGAATGTCAACAATAGAAAATGAAAAGAATCAGGTAAAGCTCGGGATGCGATCCCAGGAACAAGAAAAGGAAAGGCTAAGGAAAGGGAAAAATATAGCTGAAGAAAGCCTGGATGATCTGCAAGGCGGTCATGAAAAATTTCGACAGTCAGTGAAATATGCGAACACCGAGAAGTTTCCTTCTGATCGAAAATTTGAAGCCCAGAAGAAAGTTGATCACTGGGAAAGGAAATTTAAAGATACATACACGCAACAGGCCCTCATGCAGGAAAAGTTGACCCTTAGCCGATTCGAGAATATCAGCTTGAAGGATCGAATTACTGAGCTGGAGAAACACTCACAGGGGCACTATAACAAGGATTTGGCGGTCGAGGCGAAAGAAAAAGCAAGGTCAAACCAGAAGACGAACTCAGAAGAGAAGAAGTTCACCCCTATCCCTATCTCATACGGCGAGTTATATAAGCTTCTGTATAATGCACACATAGTTTCCCCATTTTATGCAAAGCCATTGGAACCTCCTTACCCGAAATGGTATAACCCTAATGTTCGATGTGAATACTATGCTGGAATTGTGGGGCATTCCATTGAGGACTGCGTTGGCTTCAAGAAGATCGTGGAGAAGCTTATGAACCTGGGAGTTGTGAAGTTTGACGACCCTGTTGGGCCTAATGCAGTTAGGAATCTTTAGATTTCCCTTCTTTTGAATCTTTTTGTTCGAAGGGTTTACCTATCCTATAACTACTATAGTCAGATTGTTAAACGTCCCCTACGGCTTTCGGAGTATCTTAAAAGCTATGTACATATCGTACTTGTGACTCTTGCCCGAGAGTAACAAGAACCTTTTTGTAAAAGGGCCTAAGACTACTATCTCTATGAAATAGAACTTTTTGTGATACATGTGCTACTTTTTCTACGAGAGTGTTGAACAAATTATGCATCATAACCAAACAAATGGTTCCAGACCTCAGATGTTGAGTTCAGATCCAAAACTCATGTTTATGATCGATATGTCTCTGAAATTACTTGAGTCTGAAAATGATCAAAGACATGATCCGTTTTCCGATTTAACATAAATGACAGAAGAAAAAATGGTAAAAAGGATATGCCTAGATTAAGCACAAGTATCAACGATGAAGGAAGATTGCAAACAGTCCAACAGAAGTTGCCAAAAATAAGGTTCAATGTATGAGAGACCTTTTGCTATAACTTGGTGTCCTTCACTAAAAATGTTGGGGGCAACATATCAGCGAGTCATGATCACTTTATTCCATGACATGAAGAGCAAGGTATCTGTCAACGACATGATCGCCAAGTCGAGAACTGAAGACGATCCCATAAAAAAAAACTTTCCTTAAGACTAACCAAGTTCTCACCAAAGTGGAATCTTGCCAGATGAATATTCGAAGTTGCATCCGAGAAACGGTTGAGCCACGTAGACGACAAAAAGAGGTTATAAATGATAAAATTCGAGATTTGAACTCTAACAATGACTTCAAGTCCACACGATATTGAGACAACATAAATACGCCTAGCAGGTGATTGTAATCCTTTCGTCAGTAAGCACAACTTTGATTGTACGGAAATTTGAGCTGCAAAGTACCCACAAGAGGTCACAGAAAGCGAAAAATGTTACAGACAAATTATTCCATCATGAAGATCAAGTACTACCACGACACGTAAACACTGCTGAATCAAAAATTAATCCCGAAAAGTCTACAAAAAGCAGATGACGAGATTTGTGTATTAGAGGCCTACAACAAAATAGATAGCATAGATCATGCTAGAAAATGCCACTGATGTAACACGAATGTTGATAAAATCCATGTTCTTCTATCGTCTATGCAAGCGATGACTTCCTCTTGGCCATTCTCTCTGTGGGGCATGAATATCATTGAACTTAGCTCGATAAGGGTTTTCAATAGACACTGATTCATCTCTGTGGTTTTTGACCATCTTACAAATGGGGTAAAAAGATATCCACTTATGCTAATTATCGTGATCGGATCCCTAAGGAAGGAGATCATATGACGATGCGGAACGTCAGAAAGCATAATGTCTAATGATACACTAAACTTGAACGATGAAGAAGCGTGCTAATAATTCAACATATGGTATTGTAATTCCTCAGATGAATGAAGCAGTTGAAACCATTAACTGAATATTAAGGAGAATAGTGTTGTAAAAACAGTAGAAACCCATAAAGACTGGCACGAGAAGCTACCGTTTGGCGTATAAGCCCACAGAGCATCATCTAGAATTTCTATTAGGTCAGCCTCTTTTTCCCTAATATAAGGGATAAACGCTAGTACCCGTAGAAGTCAACATTTCTTCCCTAATCATAGAAAAGACATCAGAAGTCAATATCATTCAGAACTTCTACTGGGGCAACCTCTTTTTCCCTAATTTATGGGATAAACGTTGTTCTGTAGAAGTCGAAGATCATTTATATGGGTTTGCCAAGAAAACAAGATGAAACAAAGATTCACGATACATGAGGGATATTCACCCAAAGTCTTCAAGGCACAAGATGACTCCAAACTTGTTAACAAGATATGGGGGCACCGTATCTTGCTAGTTTATCCGAGTATCTATCAAGGTTTGCTGCTTGAGCTTTAACAATCAATTGGCGATTTTGGCTATATTGCTCTAGAAACATTCCTAAAAGTACAGGAACTGAGAGCCACTTCAATTCAGAAGAAGAATTTCGCCAAGAAAACACCAAAAAATAGCTACTCCACAAACAGATTGGGAGACTGAGAGCAATCTCATTTCAGAAGAGATTTCCACCAAAGAACATACCTCAAAAGGAAAACAATATAGGGTCAGACACTTTGTCTAAAGAAGAAAGGCACAACTAGGGAAACAGAACTCCAACAGACAGTCAGGCCAACTGAATGAGCCAATCTTAAAGCAAAATCATAAACATATGCACTTTGCATTTCATGCTAGGATCATGCATTCATGCATACATCATACATGTTAGGATTAGAATCATACAGCGCATGCTAACCATAACATTCTGAATCTGT
This sequence comes from Abelmoschus esculentus, assembly GCA_035048815.1. Lineage (NCBI taxonomy): Eukaryota > Viridiplantae > Streptophyta > Magnoliopsida > Malvales > Malvaceae > Abelmoschus > Abelmoschus esculentus. The sequence continues at coordinate 11,860,556 of JAUCBN010000024.1, forward strand.
TTGTAATAGGATCATGTATTCATACATTAGACATGTTAGGATTAGAATCATGCAGCGCATGCTAACCATAATATTCTGAACCTGTTTGTAATAGTGATACAAAATTCACTCATCCTCTAATAAATGAGGGAATAGACGAACACAACCACTTCGTCATCAAGATCCACCATTTCCTCAGATGTCGTGTAGATCATTTCCACGAAGATCAACCACTCCCGCAGATGTTGTGTAGATCGTTTTCACAAAGATCCACCACTCCCGCAGATGTTGTGTAGATCGTTTTCACAAAGATCCACCACTTCCTCAGATGATGTGTAGATCGTTTTCACAAAGATCCACCACTCCCGCAGATGTTGTGTAGATCGTTTTCACGAAGATCCACCACTTCCTCAGATGTCGTGTAGATCATTTCCACGAAGATCAACCACTTCCTCAGATGTTGTGTAGATCGTTTTTACGAAGATCCACCACTTCCTCAGATGTCGTGTAGATCATTTTCATGAAGATCAACCACTTCCTCAGATGTTGTGTAGATTATTTTTACGAAGATCCACCACTTCCTCAGATGTCGTGTAGATCATTTTCACGAAGATCAACCACTTCCTTGGATGTTTTGTAGATCGTTTTCAACCACTTCCTCAGATGTGGAGTAGATCAGTTATTCACGAAGATCTAGTCACTTCTTCAAATGTCGTGCAGATCAATATTTCACAAAGATCTTATCACTTTTTCAGATGTAGTATCGATCAATTCTTCATGAAGATCTTACCACTTCCTCAGATGTAGGGAAGATCTACTCCCTTTCGGTCATACCACATCAGGCTATTTCGTATTACTTGTTTTATGTATTAAGTTTTCCTTATAAAATATCCTAATAAGTAATTTGCGTCATAAAATGGAGAGCTGACTAATTTGGAGATGCAGGTGAAGTTGAAGATGATGCCGATTGGAGGACACATATGCTGAAGATAGCAAGATGGAATGAGCTATTATGCCTAATATGTTTTTATGAACAGATAAGGGGAGAAAAAAATGAAACAAGGGGCAATTCAAACGCCTATTGAAATCCGTTCTCGCGAATGATCAATGAATTAAGTCCTTAGTTTCCACTGATTGTACCCAGAGTAATGGTACAACTAGCCCGGAGCAAACGGCTACTGGTAAAGGCAAATCAAATCCGTTAATCCCTGTGCATTTGGGAGAAATGCATTGATAGGGACCATTCAAACGTCCATTAAAATCCATTCTCGCGAATGGTCGAGATTAAAACCTTAGAGGAAATCCAATGTCATAATTGGTATCAACTGATTGTACCCAGAATAATGGTACAACTAGCCCGGAGCAAACGGCTACCGGTAAAGGCAAACCAAATCCGTTAATCCCTGTGCATTTGGGAAAAATGCAACTGAGCCAAGATCACTGCTTCCTCAGCGCTACAATGGAACCAAATGTCAAAACTCATTTTCTCGTTGATGCTGCAGTTGAATCCAATACCGGATTTAAAGACGTTGCCTCCCCATCAGTCCTGCAGTTGGATCAAATCATGACACTGAAGCTGAATTAGAATTATAAACCATCTCCTCGACGGTGTTGTAGCTGTATCAAATAATATAGTCCATCTCATAGTCGGTGCTATAGATGGACCAAGATTTATAGACCTTGCAGCTCCGTCAACATTTCAACCAAGATCAAGTTTCCTCCGAAGCTGGCAGCATCATCAGTGCCGTTGCAGAGCAAACATATTTCGTCTCCAACAACAAGTCAAACTTATATCACTTCCTTCAACGGATCGTCAGTTTTGAAGATTTTGCTGACAAAGGCGGTGAAGTTGATTAAGTCAAAGCTCCACAAGAAGAAGCGATGGCCAAAAGAACCCCAACCTTACCAAAAAGAACCATTACCATACCAAAAAGAACCTTAACCTTACAAAAAGAACCATAACCTTACCAAAGAAGAACTCCTAAATCACGTTAGATGAAATGGGTTATTCTTTATCTTTGCTCTATTGTTGTTACACAACAATGAGCAAAGAGGGGCAGCTGTCATAACCCATTTTAGGCCCATTATCCATGACCCAAAAAAAAACCCACATCTATTGATGAAAAAAGAAGAAACCCTAATATCCTAACTAGACCCTCTTCCCCTAGCAACAAGCTGCCGCCGACCTTCCCCTTTGCTGCAGCCGCCTCCACGTGGCTGCCACGTGCTCCACGTACATTGAATCAAACGGCCGCCCACCGCCCTTGTCATGTCGCCTGCAAAAACAGAAGATAATAACATTATTAGATCTATGTTTTAGATCTAAAAATCAGAGATTTCTTCATGTTTTTTATTGTAAAACATGGGTTATAAATACCCATAATAAAACCATGTAAAAAGGGGACGAAATCGAATGAAAAAGCAGTAGATTCGAAGCAAAATCCATAGCAAACATATCATTCGAATAAAAAATAAAGAAGAGAGGAAGAGAGATCAGAACCGAAGGCAAGAAAGCGAAAAAAGGGTAAAAAACAAAATAGGAGTTACTTATCTTTTCTCAGATCTACACTTGTGTAGATCTTGTTTCGAAAAACCAAGTTCAGAATCGCGTTCTTCACGTCGAAAGGCTCCGGAAAGTAGTATCCTTTCTAGATTTCGGCTGCCGAAACGGTGGCCGACGGCGGCCGGCGCGGCGGAGACATCACCGGCGCGACAAAGACTCCATCGGAGTTTCCAGAGAGCATAAAAGCTCTGTTTTCAGTTTGTGGGAGGAGAGAAAAAATGAGAATGAAGTGAAACTTTCTTTAAAAATGGGGTATTTAACTATCAACCAAAACGACGTCGTTTTGGTGCAGGTGGATATTGCCCAAAACGACGTCGTTTTAGGATCCAGACCCGCACCCTGATCCAAGAACCAGATCCATACCCGTCTGTAACCCGGGCAAATGGGAAATTTTCACCATCAATCCTTATATTTCCAGTATCCTTACAATTCTTGTTTTCAGTTTTATTTTCATTCCAGTTTAAGTCATTGATTTCATATTTTGGTCTTCTGATTTTGTTATTAGGTAATATGACCACTGTTTTCTTCTGTTTATTATTTATTTAGTGCTATTATAAGTATAATACGTATATTAGTACTATATTATTATTATTATTTATTTTTAAGATACACTGTTAATATAATGTATATTATTTATTTCATTTGGTTAACATATTAGGATTATAATATATATTATTAATATTATATATTATATATTATTATTTATTTTCATAATATTACTGTTAACATAATATATATATATATATACTATTTATTTCCTACGTTATTAACATAATATATATATATATATTATTAACATAATACATATATATTATTTTATTTTATTATATACTCTGACATTCTCAGTTTTAGGCCATTAATGTTATTATTTTAATTATTAATACGTAATATTATTTTTGGTATAAAATTATACGGGATCACGAGTTTTAATTTAAAACCGAATTTATATTTTTGTCATATAAAATATCGTGTAACCGACATGTGCCAATTTTGGGCGTTGTAGGGGTGCTCACCCTTCCCTACGCGTAACAGACTCCTGGATCCAGCTCTGGTTCGTAGACGCATTTTGATGTTCCAATCGCACCAAAAAAAAATCGATTGGTGGCGACTCCCCAGACGAATTCCGGTGATTACACATATGATTTCTCCTCCCAACAGACATCCCTTTGTTTCCCTTCTTTTCTTATGTAGATGCATGCCACATGGCCTACCTAATTATTCATGCAAGACATTGTCTGTCGATGCAATAAGGAACAGCTGACTAAATTTTTTATGCACTAAAGTTGCAAAGATAAGACGGAATTCCCTTCAGTTCTACAGAAACTGGGGGAAATCCATACATCAACTGTGTGCAATATAGGATCTTTTCAGATAACTCGCTAAAAAATTAACCCATCGAACTTTCCTCAGTGGATATGATACAAAAGAATATTTACATATAACATGGATCACAGAAAAGAGAACAAAACATACCAAGCCATGTAAAGAGAAGATCTGGACACAGTCCACAGATGATATTCCAACAAGAAGAATGTTAAAAAATGGACCATAACTGATCAAATGGTTCTCACAGTAACACCCCGAATTTTGTCCCAATTCGAATTTAAATTCTGAAATCCCTATAATTCTGAAACCCTAAAATTTGGGAAATTTTGTTTTAAAATCCTAAATTTTATTTAGGGATTTAATTTTGATTTTAGTGGCTTTCTTGGCAAATTGTTAAAGTTTATGGTTATTTCGGGAACTTTTGAAAGTGTAATGGCTAATCTTGCGATTTAATCAATTTTCTTAGGTTGAAAATTAAAACTCCTTTCCCAGAGCGTGAAATCAGTTTTGCTGGGGGAAATCAATTTGGAAACTGTCGCACGCCTCTTTCTTTCTCTCTCTCTCCCCCTCACGTAAATACCCACATTTTTTTGTTTCTGTTGCACGATGTCCTTCGCCCTTCCTTTTAAATTTCAGTTCTGATCTTGTCACCCATTCTGATAACCACTGTTTGAGATCGGCGATAGGCTTTTACACTGGTAGCCTTTCCGTTTAGATCTCATCAACCCACTTTTACGTTTTCGGGTTCTGTTGGGTAAATTTGTTCTTAAGTTTGGTGTTTTAGATTCGAAGAAGATGATTGTTTGGTTTGGTTATTATGTTATAAATCACACTGTTAATGTTTTAGGTTTTTATCGGATCACCTTTGTTGCCGTACCTTCGCCGCCATCGTCTTTTTCGATTTTGGTTTCGTTTTCCGGTAAGCCACCGCCTTGCTTCTGCCACTAGATTCTTTGCTGCCATTGTTTAAGTTGCTAGAAACTCTAATGTTTTGTGGTAGTAATGTTGGTTGGTGGTTTTTGGTGTTGGGCTTGTTATTGTGAGTGTGTGTTTGGTTATTTTTGTTGGGTCTGTGTCTTTGGTATGTTGGTAGGTGATAGTGTGTGAAGTTGGGTTAGTGGTTTGTGGGCTAGAGTGGTGTGGAAATTATTTTGGGTAAGACAAGTTATAATGGATCAGTTGGTTTGATGGACTCTCTACCGGTTTGATCGAACCGATTTTGATTAAGTTGACCCGACCCGTTTGACATCTGGACTTTTGACCTTGAACTTTTGACCTGTGACCATTCAAAGTTTGACTTTGACTTCTGAGTTGACCAGAATTGACTTTTGACTAGTCAAGTCAAAGTTGACTTTGACCAGTTGACTTTGACTTTTGGTTAAAAATTGACTTTTCCAAACAACCCTCTCTTTGACCTTTTTCGACGTCCTGAGTCCGAATCCGCCATCTGTTTTGTCAAATTCAAACCCAAAAGCCCATATTAGTGTTTTTTTTTCTTCTGAAACGTTCTTAGAGTCTGGAAGTGATTTAAGAGTATCTAATTCAGAATCTTCTTTTGTTCAGGTGTTAACGTTTCTGAAGGCTCTGGTGTACCTCCTGTTGTTCGTACCGATCGGGCACGTTCCTCGAGACCATTACGTGGGTCCAGATTCTGTTAGACCGGAATGTGAGACACGATCATCTCAGAGTTAGAGCTTCAATTGCTTAAGGTGTGTCTCTTCCTGTGCTACATGTTTCTGTGCTTATATTATATTATGATATATTCTGTGTACATCTCTGAAATATTATTTGTACACAGCTTGATTTAATATTTGAGATTGTTATTTGTTTATACATGGTATCATCATGCATGGCATATGCGTCCTGTTTCCAAACCAAGCTTCTGATTTTCTGAAACATTGCTACTCGAAAGAGTTCTGATTTATGATTTTGCAAATCATATCATGTTCTGACATCGAAAATATTTTCGGATTTTATATCAGTAATGTGAGGGAAACCTCCACTCTGGAGAGGGAAACCTCCACTCTGGCGAGGATAATCCTCCACTCTGTATGATTTCTGATATTGGGCCCTCTGATTTTCTGTCATGCATCCGTCATTATAGCATCATGCCTCAGTTTTTCTTGAATTTAGAAATATTTTCAGAAACTTTTCAGAAATGTAAAACCTGTTTTGTTTGAGACTGTTTGCACTTTAGAGACACACTAAGCTCTTTAGCTTACACCCCTTTAGCCTGTTTTCAGATTTTCATACCAGTTTAGGCGAACCGGTACTTGGAGCATCTCACACGTTATTCAGATAATTATTATTCCGTATGATCCTTTAATTATTTCAGTTTAATATTTTTAATCTGTTATGAAACATGTTATATTTTCGGACCATGAGATATTTTGACTTGGATTTATTAGATGCATGTTTGTATGAAATTATTTCAGATATTTTTATAAAATATTCAGATTTTATTTTAAGCAATTGAATTTGTATGACTGAATCCCTAATTCGTTTTCCCAATTTGTTAAAGTAACTCTAATTTTAAAATTATTTAACCTAATTTTTTTTACTTGAGAGAAAAATTTTCGTAACTTGATTCCTAAGTTTCAATATAATAAATTAGGTTGAAATTGGGGGTTACACTCACTCCCAGAATAATCTGCAGGAAGTGGTGGCGACAGCAAACTAGCAATGAAGAGAATGGTGTGTTACTACAAAACAATACCAAAATTGAACCCCAAAATAGTACCACTTACAAGGACATTTAAGGAAATAAAGGATAAACAGAATTCTGAAGTACTTAAGAGTACTAGTGACAGATTATGAGATCGTAATGCACCGTGTATCAAGTGACTTTCTGTTAATTACCTGTATATTCCAACCACGAACTAGAGATGCCGTGCAAAGAATGCTAGCAGCAGATATCTTCTCATCATCTGACCCTTTGGTTGCAATCTCATATATTTTCTCGATCTCTGCTAAGCTTCCATCAAATCCATGAGCTTAAGTTCAGTTGCTTTAACATTGGGTAAATTTACAAAGAGAAGGGAAAAGGCATCTCATACACCTGGCTTCAGGAAAACGAAGATTGCATCTGAAGACCAGGTCATGGACAGCAAATTACTTGGATGACACAGTTGATCAGTATGGACACTTTCAGTCCCATCGTAGCACAGAAACAGACAATAATAGTGGAGACATACAATTTTAATTTCTCTACACATGTATTACTATTATCATAATATTTATTTTAGGAACTTGAATCTCAAGAAAGAAAATAATCATAGAGATGTAGAAAGACAAAAAAATGATCCTATTAATTTGAAGCACACAATCGCTAAGCCACCTTACAGCCAACTAAATTTAATTACAGCATCATCAATCAAACACCTCAAAGCAAATGACAAAATATACTAAAGTGACGACTCAATACTAGTGGTTGAAGACTTCTGGAGGTGGAAGGTTTGAGCGGACTTAGGTGTATAAAGGCATCATTAGGTGAGTAATTAATTACTGGTCAATGGGAAATAATATATATCTGCAAATATTTAAATCAATGTTCTATATTATGAACTAGCTGTGTATAATGACCATGAGATGATGATACTCTTAACATTTTTCATCCATCCCATCGATAAGTTCCCAAATCTAGAGCTTTAAGTACAATAATAACATAAAGTAGCTGGATCAGAGTTTATTCAAACTCATGTAAACAAAAAGAAAGAATAATCATTTCTGAAAACTTATACAACTTAAAAGGACCATGCATACCAAATATGAACTCTCATGAAACTATCCATTCTTCTTTCAAGATATCAGAATATAATAAAAGACAGATAATAGATCTTTTTCATGAATTTTATGGTCATTGGTCACTGCAACAGAGAAAGAAACAGATGACAAATCTTTCACAGATAGTATTAGGGGTTCAGAGGTTTGATGTTTATTTCAACAGACCCATCTTAGCAATTTGGGACAAATAAAGAGAAAGGTTGCCAACTAAGCAACCAAGCCTAACTCTATCCCTTTAGACTTTAGTAAAAATAAAAATAAAAATAAAAAGAACGTAAAGAAAAAATATATTTGCAGCATACCAAGAAGCTAGGGTAGCAATCAGAGCATTTGCGAACAATGGAGTTAGAGGGGATCCTTTCATCAGCGATGACCAGCCAGTGACTTGAATAGGAACATTACGGGGTATATTTGCACATGCATTTACATAACCAGGCCAAACATAGGCAGATGTGTCCAATAGATTTCGTGCAATACAAGCCTCAACAATCAGGTGCCGCATGTTCCCAGCTGCAAGGAATATATTGAAAAAACTGGAAAAGCATTATCTACAAAAAAGAATTTATGGAAAGAAACAACTAAGAACATACATAAGAATTAGAAAATGGAAAATAAATCCATCTGAAAAGAATGAAGAGAAAAAGCAAATCAACAATGTTTCCGGGGGGGGGGGGGGGTCTTATACGAGAGAGAGAGAGAGATCCATAATAATCATGCTCTTAAATAAATAAATAGCTACATTTTTACCACTTGGCACTAAAGTTAACTTATGCTAGTAACACATCTCAAAACAACCTTAATAGATCATGTTAACCTCGTATATTAGAAGGATAGTAGTGCTTACAGCAATTCATGAGCATGCCATTAATGCTCATGCACTCATAGTATCCATTACCAACTGTGACACCAGAAACAAACATAACTGCTTTAGCAGCAGCCTGATTGGCCACTGAACGAATCGGTTGAGGTGGGGTCAATAAAGCCTCATAATCACCCAACATCTGTAAGCTGGAAATTAAATCCTGACAACATTTTCCTAGTGCTCGTTTCTCTTTTGTTTGATTGATTAAGCTGCAATTATTTTCATCGATCAATTCACTTTCCTCCTCAACAATATTGGCCACCACAAGTGGGGTAATTGAAAGCAACATGAAATAGTGGAAGAGAATATCAGAGTATAATGTGCTTGAGATCTTAAATCCCAGTTTATCTGCATCTTGAAACAGAAATCAGTGTTTGACAGACGAACTGCAGCAATAACAACTAATCATTTCTCAATATCATGTTCTCCTATTAAGACAGAATCATTCTAGTATTCCAGTATTTCCAGAGAATAGGTGTATTACCTACTTGGTTGTCGCAACAAATCACACTAAATTTCCTCACAAATTGACATAAGACTAAAAGAGAGAACTACACTTTAAGTGGCTTTTAAACACAAAAGGTTGAAGCCACAAATGCAGAAGCTTGTCCACCAGCAGCATGCAGACACACACACAAATCCATCCATATACATAAACGAATACATAAATGCTATAGCAGACATATAGACACAAATGCATGCAAATTCAAAATTTTTCTTCTCAGGGAAAAAGAGAAGAATGATGGTTGAAGGTAAACAAGAGATTAATCAAGTTAGCAAAAATTTTTACCCTTTGAGCAAGCCTCAAAGCTGCAATCCATAGACCTAGAAATGTATCATGCCATGTTGTACCATTGACTGCCTGTAACGCCTTGACTAAACCTGCAAGATTGATTTGGCTTAAGTAACATGAACAAGGATAGTAGTCATTTTTGTTTCAAATAAAGCAATGAATTGAGCATCTGAAGAAAACTATTAACAAGTACCAGTAAGACTTTCAATAGCACCAGTTGCAGCCACCTGTGATCCATCCATAGCATCCTCAAGAAACAGATCAATAGGAAGCCAACATGCAGATGGACTGGTACCATGGCATTGACAAGATGTTGTTAGAGACAGAGAGCCTAAGTCAGCATTAAACTCTTGTTGTGATATTGTTTTACACTTCCTAGACACAAATTTATGCACATCAGATGTCAGATTAAGAAGGGCCTCTGGAGTTATATGTTTTGTGTTCCTCAATGCCATAGACTTTGCTGCAAGAACTCTTAATTGCTGAATGAAATTTCCCCAATGTGATGGCCTAGAAAGAGTAACAGAACGTAAGTGTTAGTCATATCTTACTCGATTAACTCAAAGTATTACCCGGATCCCATCCAAAGCTCACTAGGTAAGTAAAATCTTGTTTTTTCTTTTTCTTTTTTGCTACCAAATATGAACTGCCTTTTTCTCATCTCTCTTATTCATAGGACATAACAAGCACCATAATGCCTCAACAGAAAGAAAACTCAATAATAGATGTAAGTTCTTACATGTTTCTCCATGCCAAGAAAAGAATACTAGAAGTTAATTTATTTTGCAGAAATTCCCCAATAATCTCAATAGCCATTACAGTGTTTCCTTTATGTAACACATCATGGTGCTCTTTGCTCTTCTCATTGAAGTTATCAGCATTATCTATTTCCATGTCTTGAGCTACTGTAGGCCATATTGATCTCTTCTCTGGTGTAAGTTCCAGTAATCCTTCATCATCTAGTGATGCATCAAGCAGTTGCCATACAATTGAAAAAACAAATTTAACTAGAAGCAGACCAGGTTCAGACACTTGAACACCACATATCTGGGAAAGATGAAGAACGTCATCTATCTATTTCATAATCCTGCCATTCCACCAGAAATTTGCATCAATACTCATAGTAGTAGTCCTTAAAATGATATGAAGTGAAACATTGGCAAAGGTAGAGTATTTGCAGATAAATTAACGTTTAATTATTTTGTAACATGCTGTATGGTTTTCTTCCACTTAACTACTGATATAATTATGTCTTTTCAGATAAAATAGAGTAAAATAGCTCTAATGAATCTTCAATTTTATTATAGCCACTGCAAGGGGTCAAATTGACAAATTCAATGGCAATCCATAAATAAACCATATTTCTATGACAAAAAAGAGGGGGAGTGAAACTGAAGTTTACTTTTGATAGTTTGGTCCATTAATTTGACATTTAAATGAGAAGACATGTCTCCTGAGGAGTTCCATGTAAAGCCGATATGCCGCAGGATGAAACTTACTATTTGGAATGACCCTGTCATAGACACCAAATGTAGTCAGTTTCAGTAACAGAGATATCAAAATCATGATTCTACATGCCATCCAATATTAGCCAACAATTACTAATGGACTTTAAGGAGATCATTTTTCCCACTAAAACCCAAAACACAGTCAAACAGGAAAAAAATATTTTCAAACCAGCAATGAGCTTAAACAAGCAACATTAACAACAATCCAGATAAATAAACCTCAACAGAACAACTGATTGTCAGATATCTTGAAATTTTTGTCAGCCTCTAGCAAATGGCCGTTAAATAAAAATCTTTTGAACACCTAATATCACATGATCTGTTAACAAGTACATCTGTATCTTTGTACATATACAGATACATACATGCATGCATGCATATTTATCATGTAAACTGGCAATGGAGTTTAAAACAAACCTTAGTAGGCAACCAAGGGTTGGATGCTAGAAACTAAATGTATGGCTAATTCTTACATGACAATAGATGAACAAAATATACGTCGTCCGTGGCATGAACCATATAATATTATTCCAAAAGGGCGACATAATCAACTTTCAACTCCAGTCAACTCAAGAAACCGAGAACCAAACATTATTGACACCGAACAGAATAACACAAAACAAGGGGAACGGACCTGGTAGAGAGGAGGGCGAGGACTAGCATAGGAGGAACGAAATTGACAGTCATGGCCTTCTCTAGGAACTTCCACGTGATGGGCACGTGATTATCCCAGCAGATGTGGGATACAAGGAGGTGAGCCAGGTCGATTGAAGGCAAAGAAATCCCGGCGGAGTTAAGGCTAAAACTGAGCTGAACAGCCCAGAGAAGTGGATCCTCGTTCTTGTCCTGGGAAGACTTGGTCCGTTCTAGCACCGACTCCCATACCGGACTCACCACCGCCTGTACAGAAACATCCATGGTCCGCAATGGAGCTCGACTACGCTTAGTACTTGCAGTGGATTCAGTTAAAAGTGTAGAGTTGAGTTGACTCAAGCAACCGCTTCGCTCTTCTTTTTGAAAAACAAAAGTTCAGAAACCTCCAACGGACTTTTTGCTTCGGATTTTTTTAGACTTAATGAAAAGTGATGCTTAAAAGTTAAAAGGGTAAATTACTTCACTGACCATCAAATTTTATGAGTGTACTTATTTTGACCATTAATTTATTAAACTCGTCAATTAAATTATTAAACTTATTAAATTGACCTATTTTAATCGGTTAAAATCCTAAAAAATATGTGTTAGTTAATGGAAAATTATAAAATCATAAATTTAGTCTCTTTTATTTACTTATTATATCAATTTAATTTAAATTAAATTAAATTAATTATTCAATCGAACATTGACATGTGTCATTACTTGATTGGATATAATTAATTTCTATTTTATTTTATTTTATATATTCGTTTCCTTCCAGAGAAGAAGTAATACATGTTACTAGGGGTGTAAACAAGTTGAGTCGAGCTCGAGTAGTACTATGCTCGGCTCGACTCATCAAGATTTCGAGTCGAGTTCGAGCTGGGGTAATTTTAAACGAGCCTGAAATATTTGAGCTCGACTCGGCTCGTTAAGAACTCGAGTCGAGTTCGAGCTTTTTTTTAGCCTAATCGAGCTATGTATTTACCGATCTTTGACCGTGTTAGACTCGAGTAACTCTTATCTCTCATGTCTCATTTAAAGCCTAATGGAGAAAAAACTTCAATACACAAGTTGTATAAACTCAAATTTGTTAATTTTAGGTTTTAATATTTTAATTTAGGGTTTAAGAATTATGTTTAAGGTTTAGATTTTAGGGTTTTAAGTTTATAAATTTAGATTTTAAATTATAAAAAAATAAAAATATAGTATATTTATGTTTTCGAGTAGCTCATTAGCTCTTCGAGTCGAGTATCATGTAGCTCGGCTCAGCTCATTAAGAACTCGAGTCGAGTTCGAGCTCGAGCTCAAGTTCAATCGAGTAGAGTTTTGACCGAGCTTTGACCGAGTCGAACTCGAGTAGCTCGCGATTTGTCTCATCTCATTTACAGCCCTACATGTTACCATTAGTTGAAATAAAAATTAAGAAGATTAGAATGCAATATAGAGAATAAAATGCACCCTTTTATATATCTTAAGAAAAATATATTAAAAAGATAAAAATAATTGAAAGATGAATTAAACCTAAATTACTTTAAATATTAAATATTAAAAGTTTTAATTTAAATATTTAATTTTTAAATTAAAATATTAATATATTTAATATTCAAATTAAAATACTTAAATATTTTTTGAATTAAGTAATCGTAATATTTAAATTAAACCAAATATTTAAATTAAACCAAATATCATTACGCCAAATAAAATTTCCAATATCGTTACGCATACACGACATTTAACCAATACATTAAATTCACATCAATCCACACATACACAAATAAGGTTCTTTCGCACACATTTCATACCTGGCTTAATTATTTTTTTACGTCCTTTGACTATATAAGTTATAAATCGATTTTATTATTTAAAAATTATAACAGATTAATTCAATATCGTTAAAAAATAATGGTTAATGACATGACAGTTAATATAAATTGAAATAATTATATAATTAACCATCAAATTCTACACTTATTTTAATTTAACTCTAAATTTAAAAAATAACTCATAAAATTTTAATAATCTATCAATTTAATCCCATTTCACTCTCAATTTTTTTTTTCAAAAATGATTTTTTGATCATAGGTGTGAATTCTTCTCCCTTTTAAATCTCAAATAAAATAATTAGAAAACTTTTAAGATTTCTAGTCTTAACATTGAATCCTCTGTTTAAACCGAACATTGAATGCTCTGGTTTTTTTTTTCCTGTTTGTTCTTTTAAAATCTGGTCCGTAACTTTTTCTTAGTTTATATGGTGAAGTGAGTGGAATAGAAAGAGATTTATAACATGTAACGTTGGTGCATAAATAGGGCACCAAAAGGACATAAAATTTTATTTATTATAAAAAATATATTTTTGTTATAAAAGAAATTATTTTTAGTTTTCGTTCAGAGCCACGAAAATCTTTGAAATAACCTTGACTTTACTCTAAAAGTGTATTTATTTTTAAAATCAAAATTTCTAACAGCTCGTAACGATCATAAACAATTAAAAGGTTTAAAAGACTAAATTTAAATATTTATACAACAATAAGAAACATCATTGTTAATATTCAATGTTAGAGAAATTATGTGTTTAAAATTGTGCATATTTATTTGTCTTGTGAGTTTTTATTAGTTTGCTATTTTTTTTTTGTAAGAGAGTTTTAAAATTTTGGGAAATAAATTTTAGTTGTAAATGTTGTTTCCATGAATCTAGAAAAAAAGAAAGTAAATCTAGTAGATTTTTTAAAAAATAGTGTAGATAGTTAAGTTGGTGAAGATAAACTTGATTATGTAGTCGAAATTATTATAAAATTTTATATCTCTATTTTTATCATTTAATCATTCATCCTCTAAAACAAACATTTAATTCACTCTTTTTTTTATTGTACGGGCCTTCGAATATTTATAATTCAAGTAATGCTTTTAGATTTTTTTACTTTGCTCGTATTTTAAAAATTTTAAGACCACGATGTTGGAAAAAAATATTAAAGTGCTATCAAAGGATAAAATATAAATGAATAAATATACTTTTCATCGCTCAAAATTTTTTCATTTTATTTTGATTGTTTAATTTTTAAAATTAACTTTATATGTTAAATATTTTTCTCATTCATGAATATTTTATTATTATTCTAGTTTGACATAATATTTTTGTTATTATTTAATATAAAAATAATTGAAAAAATCAATTTGTTCGTCACCCATCATCAGCCGTCACCTTCGATGGTCATATATGGTGATTGTTCACTTTCATATTTCACCGTTCACTTTGTCTCAATCCCCTAAATTCGTATCCGACCAATATTTTGCAGAAATTGCTTCAAAATTCAAAAAAAAAAAAAGAAGATTAAAAGTGAGAAAACTCAAACATTTATATATTTTTCTTAAAATAAATTGCAGATCAAATCGAAAAAAATTAAATTTTTTTAAAACTAATAAATCTAAAAAAATTAAAAACCTAATTTAAAAAATATAAAATCCAAAAATTTAATGATACTTTATTTTTTAAAAAATATAAACATATCAAAATTCATAACACTATTATTACGTAATAGAAAAACTACACACGAACTCAGGTCATAACCACAATCAAAATCAACGTCTGAACAATATTTTCAATACTTGATCCTAGTCAACAAATACAATTATTGTTGACAAATTGATTTAACATAATAATCATAAATATTGTATAAATATATACATTTATTTAAAAAATAATGAGAGAAAATATAAACATATATGTTACAATGCTTTATAATTGGTGGAAAAGATTTCGGTCAAAGTCAAATAATTTATATTAAAATAGATCATTATATAAATTTTAAACATAAAACAAGAACATAGTTTAGGAGTCCTCAACCCGTTAGTTTTTTAAATAATAAAAAATGTTAGAATTTATTTTTGATAGGTTTAAAAGTTTTATTTACTTATTTAGCAACTTTTATTTAAAAGAGTACAAAAAAAAATTACTCCTAATAAATTTAGGATTCCACAACCTAAGAGAATAAGGAAAGTGTCGACTTAAAATTAAGTATTTATTACATAAATTTTTATTTATTAGAATTTTAACCTACAAAGTTATCTACTTATATTTGATGATAAATTATAGAGAATTAAACTTTGATGATAAATAAAATTATTGATCCTATTCCATATTGTATTTAAATACTTCATTGATCGGTTATAAATAATCCCGAAGCGACATTCTTCCTCTTGTGAGATATTTTTTTAGTTAGCTAAATTTGTTTCTTCTTATAAGAGAATAGAGAATGTTTCAAAACTTTAGGATATAAGTTTTGGTTGCAAGTGTTATTTCCATTAATCTAATAAAAAGAAGATAGACTTTGTTATATATTGAATCATTGTAATTTTTTGTATTTCTATTTCTATTGCGTAGTCATTCATCCTCTAAAATAAAATTTTAATTTACTCTCTTTAATCGTACGAGCCTTTTAACATTTATAACTCAAGTTAAGCCTCTAGATTTTTTTACTTCAACCGTACAATATCTTTCAAAAATTTTAAGATGATGCTATTGAAAAAAATATTAGAGTGTTGTTGAAGGATAAAAAATAAATGAGTAAATATACTATTCACCACTCGAAAAAAATTTCATTCTTATTTTGATTTTTAAATTTTTAAAATTAACTTTATATATTAAATTTTTTTCATTCATGAATATTTTATAATTATTTTAGCTTGACATAATCTTTTTTATAATTATTTAATATAAAAATAATTTAAAAAGAAAAACAAAATCCAATTTATTCTCCGATCATCATTCGCCGCCACCTTTGATGGTCGTATATGATGATTGTTTATTCTTTTATTTCACCTCTCATTTTGTCTCACTTTCCTAAATTCATATCCGACTTATATTTTGCAAAAAATTATTCCCGAATCCAAAAAAATGAAGATTGGAAGTGAGGCAACTCAAACATTTATATTGTGATTTGCAAATTTTGGGATATTTTCTAGTTAAAAAACTATCGTATTTGAATTCAGGGCCGTCTAATGCAATTTGGGGTCAAATTATCACAGTTTTAAAGGTCGTCGGTATTGTCGCGATAATTATGTAAAATATTTTTAAAATTTAATAATAAAATTTTGTTTTATTTTATTTAATAATTTTAAAATTCGATAATGATAATAATAATAATAATATATTCTTGAGTTTAAAAAAATCAATGTATAAAGTTTAATTATTAAATAAAAAATTTAAAAGTTGACCGACTAAAATAGGTATGAGAAGATTGTTGAGTAATTAACGATATATTTATCTAAAATAAATTTGTGGATCAAATTGAAGAAAATTAAAAGCTTTCAGAACTAGTAAATCTTAAAGAAAAAAATTAAAAACCTAATCTTAAAAAAATATAAAATTCAAAATTTTAATGACACTTTATTTTTAAATAAATATCAAAGTTCATAACACTATTACTACATAAAATAACTACACACAAACTTAAGCCATAAACACCGTCACAATCAATATCGGAACATTATCTTCAAGAGTAGAAATCTTCTACCTCTTTATCATGCTTCATCCATGCTCCTCTTAAATATTTCTAAAATATTGAATTTTAAACCCTAACTCTTATTTTTTATATCCTAAACCAAACCCTAAAAAATACACACTAGCCCTGATTCCCTAAACCCTAACTACAACCCCTAACCTAGAACCCTAAACCCTAAATCCTCTAATTTGAGACGGAAACACAAATAGAGACATAGAAAAGAGGTAGACGATTTGTACTCCATCTTCAATACTTGTTTCTAGTCAACAAATACAATTATTATCGACAAAAGTTCATAAATATATACATTTATTTAAACATTAATGAGTCAAAAAAATGTTACAATACTTTAAAATCGGTCGAAAAGATTTCGGTCAAAGTCAAATAATTTATATTAAAATAGATCACTGTATAAATTTTAAACATAAAACAAGAACATAGTTTACAACTCCTCAACTCGTTAGTTTTTAAATAATAAAAAAATATTAAGATTTATTTTTGATAGGTTAAGAGTTTTATTTATTTATTTAGCAACTTTTATTTAAAAGAGCACACAAAAAGTTATTCCTAATAAATTTAGGATTCCACAGCCTAAGAGAATAAGGAAAGTGTCGACTTAAAATTTTAAGTATTTATTACATAAATTTTTATTTATTAGAATTTTAACCTACAAAGTTATCTACTTATATTTGATGATAAATTATAGAGAATTAGACTTTGATGATTAATAAACTTAGTGGTCCTATTCCTTATTGTATTTAAATACTTCATTGATCGGTTATAAATAATCCTCAAGCGACATTCTTCCTCTTGTACAGAATCAAAACCTTTGGTGACAAGTAAGGTTTCAGAAATCGATAGAAAGATGAGTGCAAGTCCGGTCTACCAATCCAAACTCACTTTTTATACCGTAATATGTTGGATTCTCGCGGCTGTGGGTGGCCTCATGTTTGGCTACGACATTGGAATTTCAGGTGGGGTGACGGCCATGGACGATTTCTTGATCAAATTCTTTCCAAAAGTACATACAAGAAAGATGCATGCAAAGGAGGACAATTACTGCAAATACAATGATCAATCGCTTCAGATGTTTACGTCTTCACTATACCTAGCGGCTCTTCTCTCCAGCTTGATCGCTTCAAAGGTTTGCACCAAACTTGGCCGGAAGCCCACGATTCAAGCGGCCTCTGTCGCTTTCATCTGTGGAGCTGGATTAAGTTCCTGTGCTCTGAACCTCCCTATGCTAATTGCTGGGCGTGTGCTCCTTGGCATTGGCGTTGGTTTTGGCAACGAGGTGAGTTCGGAACCATACATACGTAACATATGCCATATGGACTAGCTCTATGTATGTTATCGAATTGTATCTTCAAATATTGGTACGGTGACTGATCAAAGTAAACTGATTGTGCAGGCTGTTCCATTGTTCCTGTCAGAGATCGCCCCGGTCCATCGTCGTGGAGCCGTCAATATTCTCTTTCAACTGTTGGTGACCATTGGGATCTTAATTGCAAATTTGGTCAACTATTGGACATCCACATTGCGCCCTTATGGATGGAGCGTATCTTTGGGGATTGCCGGCGTACCGGCTGTGATATTGTTGATAGGTTCTTTGATCATCACGGAAACCCCCGCGAGCCTGGTCGAGCGTGGGAAGGAATCGTCGGGGCTTGCAACACTGCAAAAGATACGGGGTGTGAAGGAAGTGGATCCCGAGTTCCAGCAGATTGTGAAAGCTAGTGAAATTGCCCGGGGAGTGAAGAATCCTTGGAAGCAACTCCTGAGTCGGAGCAACAGGCCCCCGCTGGTTATTGGCGTGATGCTTCAGGTCTTTCAACAGTTTACAGGGATCAATGCCATCATGTTTTATGCCCCCGTCTTGTTCCAAACTCTGGGATTCAAGAACGACGCTTCGTTGTTGTCCTCGGTGATTACCGGACTGGTGAATGTTTTCTGTACCCTGATCTCGGTTATTTCGGTGGATAGGTTTGGTAGGAGGATACTCCTTCTTCAAGCCTGTGTTCAGATGTTTATAAGCCAGGTATGCTTTTGTCCTAACCCTGTTGATTGTTGACAACTCATAGGCATAGCATGTACTTGACTGTGATGTTTGCACGTACAGGCTGCGATTGGGTTCCTTCTTGTACTTGACCTGCACTCCACGGATACACTAACCAAAACTCCCGCGATTTGTGTTGTGGTTCTGGTGTGTCTGTTTGTGTCTGCTTTTGCTTGGTCCTGGGGTCCTCTTGGGTGGCTGATACCTAGTGAAACATTCCCTCTGGAGACCAGAACCCTTGGATTCGCCTTCGCGGTCAGCTCCAACATGCTTTGCACCTTCATCATAGCTCAGGCATTCTTGTCGATGCTGTGCGCTATGCGCGCCTTCATCTTCTTCTTCTTCGCTGCGTGGATACTCTGCATGGGAATATTCGTGTGGTTCTTGGTACCTGAGACTAGAAATGTTCCCATCGATGCCATGGTGGACGACGTCTGGAGTCAGCACCCTTGCTGGAAAAGGTTTTTCGATGATGATGAAAAGGGTAGGAGAGATGAGAAGGCACCATGCTAGGCCGAGGAGAATCTCAGTTCATTGATTCATAGCCATAGGATAGGAGAAGGTAGAAAGATTTTTCAAGGGGGGTTTAAATAATTGTTATATTACTGTCAAACAGTTAAATACATTTGGTCTCTTTAGATAGTCAATATTTCTTCAAATTTATTATTTATCGATCATAATGAATCTTACTGTCAATTTTTTAAAATTATGATCTAACTATTTGAATCTTCAAACATAAAGAACTAAATATATTATGATATAAAATATTTTATCTAACCTATAATATTTCCAATAATTATTAACCGATCAATAGTTAAATTAGAGCAAAAATAAAATGATAATATTAAAGCAATTAAAGTTTGAATATCAAATTAAATAATTAAAAAAATTTAATAAACTTTTATAATTTTTTTATTTAGTTAAATTGTTTTAAGATAACTACACAATTTTTTTTCTTAAGTGTGCTTTTTGATAAATTATCGTTTATAGCATGTTTAATTAGAATTTTTATTTAATATATATTATTTTGAGTTACTAGACTAAGATTTTTATTTATGTTTAAGTATGGGAAGCCATTTTAATTTTAATATTTTTCATGATAAAATCATTCTTTATTTTCTTTATTGCTATCTTACACCAACAATTAATTACACTAAATTTCTAATGAATGATTTTAACCTTTTTGATGTTTTAAATTTATATATGATTTCAAACTTAGTTTGAAATTTATCTTTGATATATCAAAAATAAGAAAAAAGTTTTAAAAGATAAATTTCAAAAACAAAAAGAAAGAGCTTTAAATATTTTTTTAAAATACTTTTTTTTAATTTATTTGTAAAGGAGGAGAGCTTTTGAAGAAAAAAAAACAAATTTTCAAGTAGTTCCTCAAATAAAAAGGAACAGATTGTTAAGATATTTTATTTTGATATATAATTTAATTGGATAAAATTTTTAGACTTAAACAAATTTATAAAAATATTTCTAAAGTTCATTAACTTGAAACATATGTTTGAAATGTTTTCAAAGAGTTTTTGACATGTTTAAAATATTTTTAAAATAGTAAAAGTTTTAAAATCACCCATTAAAGATTTAAGTTATCGATACCTAAAGAATTCATGCCGGTACGTTACCCTGTATCGATACACCTCGAGATGATAATATAATTTAAATCTGATTCGATCCGAAGAAAAATTTTCGAACTAAATCCAATTAAAGAAGTTCGAATTCGAATCCAAAAAAAGGTCTGAGTCCTAATAAGAGGCGGGTCGGATATGGATATTGTTATGATCCGATCCGAATTCAATCAGAATCCATATCCGATATAAATTCGATCCATATGTAAATCAGAATAAAAATATTTAAAATTCTTAGATTTAATATATATTGAAATCCTAATTAAGTTTATGTACGACTAATATTTTAGATGATTAATATCTTCTCTAATTTTATTTACGTTTTCCTCTTATTTTAAAGGCTTTTGTTAAACTTTAGTGAAACAATGAAAGCTTTATCGTTATAAATTTTGTATCTATGTCCAATGCTAATACTTGAACATTTTGATTATATTTTTAATTTATTTCTTTAGATTATAATATTTACCATACATTTTATAATTGTGATGTGGAAAATAGATATGTTAGCTAGTAAGATAATAGTAGTTTACTTTGAAAAATTATATATCGAATTTGAACTTTCCGATTTGGATTTTAATATTTTATTAAATGGATTTGGATTTATGTAAATAGATTTAGATTCGGACTTGGATTCTTTTGAAAGTCCTATTATTAATTGGATTAGATTTGGATATTATAAAGTCTGATCCAAATTCGATCCATTGTCATCCCTAGATACACCCTTTGTCCACTTATTTTCAACAAAGTTTAGTAGTCAAAATAAGTAACGGTACGACTTCAACCATATCAATATCGATGGACCCGTACCGATATACATGTAGCATGTACCGGTACCTAGTGTTAAATCTCCCAATGACTCTTTTTATTTAGATCGTGTACCGATACTAGTACTTATGTACCGATATGCCCCGCTTAGGGTCGACTGTGAGGGGGAGTAGTCCGGTCAGTCGCTCAGGGTCCCGATTAGCCTAGGACCCCTAAATTTAATTATTTATATTTTAAAATTTTTATTTTTTTATAATTTATTAAATTAATTAATTAATTTAATGGCTACTTGATAAATAAATAAATTTAACAATGAAAATAATATATTTGAAATATTAAATTAATTGTTTAAATTAATAAGATGAATAAAAAATATTTTGTTATATTTTTTATGTCCAACACTAAAAAAATAAATTTTAAGCCCTAACCCTAAATTCTAAATCATAAATTCTAAACTCTACACCAATAACTTAGACTTTAATCTTAAATCGTAATTCTAAACTCTAAACATATTTTTTTGATTATTGGTGCATAAATAGGGCACCAAAAGGGTAAAAGAATGTGTTTTCGTTATAAAATGGGCTAGTTTTCGCTCGAAGCTCAGAAAATCTCTTAGACAATCCTAGCGCTACTCTAAAAGTGTATTTACTTTTAGAATTAAAGTTCCTAATGACTAATAACGATAAAAAAACCCGCTTAAAGGGTTTAAAATACTAAATCTAAGTAGTTATTCAACAACAAGAAACATCATTGTTAATATTCAATATTAAAAAAATTATGTATTTAAAATTGTCAAATTCTTTGTAGACAACAATAGTGAACCCAATTGTCACATTTGCTCAAGTGTGTAGGATTTTGAGTGGGGGTTAATTGTGCATATTTATTTGCCTTGTGAGATGTTTTTTTAGTTAGCTAAATTTGTTTTTTTCTTGTAAGAGAGTGTTTCGAAACTTTGAGATATAAGTTTTGGTTGCATGTGTTATTTCCCTGAATCTAGTAAAGAGAAGATAGACTTTGTTATATATTGAATCATTGTAAATTTTTGTATTTCTATTACGTAATCATTCATCATCTAAAACAAAAATTTTAATGTTCTCTCTTTGATCGTACGAGCCTTCTAACATTTATAACTCAAGTTAAGCCTCTAGATTTTTTGACTTCAACCGTACAATATATTTCAAAAATTTTAAGATGATGCTATTGAAAAAATTTAAAACTTGTAACATAAATATTGAATGTTTAGTTGTTTTTATTTTAGTCACCGAACTTTTAAAGTGTTTTTAGCATGGTCTTTCCCATTAAAAGTTGATGACGTGACACATTAATATGTTGAATAAAATTTTTTTATCTCTTTGTTATGTCTTTTGTTAAAAATTTTTAAAATAATCCAAAAATTTTTTATCTCTTTGTTATGTCTTTTGTTATGTCTTTTGAAGGATAAAATAAAATAATCCAAAAAATTAGAGAATATAAGGTTTAAAGTTTATGGTTTATGGTTCAAGATTAAGGATTGTAATTAGGGTTTAAGGAATTAGGGATAAGGTGTAATTTTTTTAGGGTTTATAGTTTAAAGTTTATGATATAGAAAATAAAGATTATAATTTAAAATTCATTTTTTTAAAAATTTTGAATAAAAGATATTAAAAAAGACATGATAAAAAGATAGTTGTTACAGGGCTAGACTTTTATACCAGCTAACACGTATAACCTTATCAAACTTCTAAAACACTTAAAAACAAAAAATAATTCTAAACTGAAACTAACTATAAGAATGAATTCGAAAAACTTTAAAATAACACTCAGAAGATTTTTTATTCTGAACTTACCACTCACCAGGTTTATTTTAGTGAACAACCTACATTCAACACTAGTAAATTAGTTCAGAAGGATTCAAACAAGTTACTTTAATAAAGGCTGACCCAACTAATCCGTGTTATAGTACAACAGGAGGCAGCAGGCAGCAGGCAACGGACAAGTCAAGCCAATTTTAATATCCAAGGTCATAAAACCACCATGCAAGTGGCGTAGACTGAAACATCGTGCCTCAGTGTAGGCTATTAAAGGAAAAGTAATTGAGAGCCGACATTGCCGTGCACATTTACAACAAACAAAATATCAAAATGCACGACACGGAGATCAGGCAGGACATGATCAAGGACAACGAAAATCAACAATATCCAAGATAAATCTTACGTGAATCACCGATGGACAGTACTCTTAAACATATTTTATTCATGAAAGTCTTAAAGCATTCTATTTATTCGTTAAAGTTTAAATATTAAATATTTATTTGTTATTAAAGTTTAAACATCGAATATTTTTATTATTTTTAAACCCCAAACGATCGTAGATGATGGTCATTCGATCTCAGTTCTCTAAGTTTGAATCTGATCTTCATTTTGTCAGAAAATACTCAAAAGTTCACAAATCAACCATAGACCTTCTAGTTTTTCTCTTGTTGATTTTTTCCCCTCGTCATCGGATGGAGTTCTATGTTGATAAAGTTTTTACTGTTCAGAATTTGAACAAGTCCCTTCGTTTTCCGATAAGTGAATGTCACAAAAATTAATGAAAGAGTGACCAAAACATCTAATATATAAACTTCAGAGAAAATTGAATGTTTTAAAACTCTAAAATATATATATGAAAGTAAAATTGAATTATGAATTACATAATTTACTCATCTTAAATCGAACAATTTATGTTGTGAAGTTGATTGAAAAAAAGGTAGTTAAGACTAATTAAACTTCTAACACCTACCTTCACCTACATAAGTAGGTTGTCGACAACACCAAAGAGCTTAACATGTTCCTGACCTGCAAGTGAAACTAGCAACAGCTGAATGTATGGTATACAGATTTAATAGCTTATTCATTACAATTATAATTGCACACACATTAATGGGTCAATTCCATAATTAAATGCATAACGTAATTAAGCCAATGAAGTATTTCCCAAGCTTGCCTTGTTCTTCTTCTGCTTGAAACTTCAACATTCATCTAGTTTCTCCCATAGTAAATTCTTGAATAAGATGGGTCACTAACTATGTTTAATCTAATATTAATCTGGGATTAACTTGTTAGATAGGCTATACATGGGTAAAAATCTTTTGTCTCTTTATTATGCTTCCATCTATGTATCTTATTGAAAATTTCTAAAAAAATTGAATTTTAAACTCTAGCCCTTATTTTCTAAATCTTAAACCCTAAACCTTACACCCTAAAAAATACACTCTACCATAATTCCCTAAACCCTAACCACAACCCCTAACATTAAATCTAAATCCTACACTTTAAATCCTCTAATTTGAAACGAAAACACAAATAAAAGTATAAAAAAGAGGTAAACGATTTGCACCCGGTATACATCGAAAATTAAACCCTTGATTCCCTTATACTTTTGAATCATTTCACTTCATCAAATTGGTGGGAAATAGTTTCTATTATATTTTAACTTGAATTCTACTTGACAGGTAAGTTGAATATTATTGTACTTATAGTGGTTGAAGATTAATCGATAATTAGGGTTTATTTTAATGATTAAATATATAGATAGTGAACTATTTTTTTTATTTATGGAGATAGATGAATAGAAATCGTTTTTCATTTTATCATATTTTTATCTTTGTCTCTTATTAAAAATTTTAAAAAATTGAATTTTAAACCCTAACCTTTATTTTCTAAATCCTAAACCCTATACCCAAAAAATAAACCATACTTCTAATTCCTTAAATCATAACCACCTCTAACCCTACACCCTAAACCCTATATCCTTGTAAACCTTCTAATTTAAAGCAGAGACTTGAATGAAGACATGAAAAAGAAATAGACGATTTGCACCCGAGATAGACAATGTTAAACCGCAGGATGATGGAATCTGCTTTACCAAAAGAAGAAAACAAATGCCCCCTTAAAATAATTTAAGTGAAGGTGGATGAAAAAGTCTAGTAACCATTCCTACTTGAAGCTTTCTTAAACCCCATTGTTAATTCCGAGCAAGGTTAAAGTTAAACTACTACATGCCAACTTTGGAGCTTCCCTAGGGTATCATATAATCCCCACCTCTCTCTTCTTTTTTACCATTGTGCTTTGTGCATGGTTTCTTCACTTGTTTAATATATATTTACAGTGGGTAATCACTAATTACTGATTAAGTACATTACTTAATTGGTCTTAATCACGATTAACTAGAAAGGTTTAGATGGAAGTGAAATTGAGAAGAAAGATGAAACTAGCTTACCCAATAGGCTAAGTAATACCTAGTCATGGTTAAAGGTCTATTTGAACAGTGAGATTAATTGAAATGATTTATTTTTTTCAGTAAAGTTTGATAATTTAATTTAATTTATTCTATGAAAAAAAGAGTAAATGGACCACTAGATTCATAGAGTTTCAGTTGATAATTGAGGTATCAATCTATCAAAAATCAATTCAACTGACACCCATAACACACGCATAATGCAACCCCTCTCCCCTAAAATTGTAATCAAATTATAATTTTTACGTCGAGAGTAAACAACACTATTAATCACTAAATTATTCTCGTTTTTTTATTTACCTATTAAGTAGGGTGGATTAAAAACTTGATTATCCGGTTTCGGACTCGTAAGACCTGATAGATTTTTATTTTTTATTGGTTTCGGTGAAATCAGGACTGGATTCAAAATTTATGTCCCTGTCATAACCGGGATAAAATCTTGATTTTTAAGACCCGATACCCGGTGGGTACCCGATAAGACCGGGACCAATACAAAAATTCGGTATTGGTTTATTGCTTTTAATAGATAATGTTTTTATGTTTATTTTTCTTATCAAACTTTCTCTTTATGTATGAATATTATTAGTATGACTAGTTTTAAAACTTTAATTTTCACGCCTTCAATATTCTAATTTTGATATTTAAGATTATTATTGGGGGTTTATTTTTTTTTCCAATTACTCAAATTTTCTTAAGAATAAACTAATTGACTGGGTACCTGGTATTGGTATTGGTTCCCACCAGTAACAAGATCGGATCTTAAAATTTAAGACCCGGTGTGACCAAATCCGGGACTGATTCCAATTTTCAGGAACTGGAGGTTATGAAACTGAGACCAATTCTATTTAAAATGGCCGGGTATCCGGTCTTTCCCACACCTACTACTGAAGGAAGAAGTCGGTTTCTCTTTCTCCCAACTTTTTTGTGGTTGATCTTCAGAAGGGTAACTGTTTTTTTTAAGAAATTATTGTGTTTTGACAGTGTAGGATGAAGATGATTTGCTTCCCTTTCCATGTCTATTCTTCTGTTTGTGTCCACAGCTGCAACGTTTTGCAAAAGGTATGGGAAGTGGCTTGGTTAAAAGGGAAATTCTATTTAATGCACCACTAGCACCGTGCCCCCACCCCCCGTCACCTACTTGGATCCCGGGGCCTGGTTTGCCAGCGCCTGCTTGGTTCAACTTATCAAACTGCTTGTCATGGTAGTTGAGCTCTGTTCATCTACTACTTACCTGATTGCTAAGAAATGTCTTCATTGGTTGATCTATCGTGGAACACCGGAACCAACAAGTGTTGACTGTAGTCGTAAAATATAATATATTGTTTGATTTCGAAACCGTCCCAACTGAAGACAGTACGGTATAGATGGAGTCTAATAATGCCCTTTAAGTTGTAAGGCATGGGTCTTTATTGCTATGCGCTGAAATCAACAGGTATAAACATCCTACTGCGCAAATCGTTTATTTTTAATCGTGTCTTTATTGGTGTCTCCACTTTAAATTAATAGGTTTAGGGTTTAAGATTAAGAGTTATAGTTAAGGTTTAGAAAATTAGAGATAGGATTTATTTTTAGGGTGTAGTGTTTAGATTTATGATGTAAAAATTAAGGATTAGGATTTAAAATTCAAATTTTTAAGATTTTATAATAGAATGTATAATAAAAAGGTAAGAAATTTTTACTCCTAACTCAACGTATGAAATAAGTCACGATGAGTACACGTGAGTACTTAATCAAGTTAAATAAAATATACAATAATTAATTATTTGAAATCCTATAAAGACCCTACATAAAATAGATTTAAATTTAATTAAAAGAAAAAATATATATAATACAAACGAATCACACATAAGGGGATCAAACTATTGACTGTCAATCATAAATCAAAGTCAAGAATCGAGAAAAGATTACCCACAAATGTAAGTTTATATATCCAAATTCAATCTAAGGGTTCAAAGTAAGAAAGATCAATTATATAATCAACTAAGCGATAACTTAATTAATCAAAACGATGTTAAATTCAATCTTAAAAATAAAATTAAAAAAACATACTAAAAAAATATAAGAAAACACGACATAATACAAAAAAAATCATAAAATCAGAATGATTAGCACAATTTTTTTTTTTTTTTAACACCAAGGTAGGAACAGTTAAAAGAAAACTTGAGGAACCGGTCGGTTCGTTACAACGGGTTAAAAGAGAAAAAAACAAAACGAGTGGGAAAAAAAAAGAATTGTTTAACGGCCGTTGGCAAGCGGGCTAACGGCTGATTCCTTGCAGGGACTTGGAGGCAGGCTTGTTTTCCCGGAGGCAACAAGGCGTTGCACAAAACCCTCAATTCTCTGTCCGTTAGTTTCCGTCAGTAACCGCTTCCCGCCAAACGGTAACGACTCCACTCCTCTTTCAGTCAGTATCTCCTCCATTCTCGGTCCCATCATCCTTTCACTCCCCACTCCGTTGGCCTGATAGTTGCAAACCGTCGAATGTCGACGAAATTGTGAAAATCCAAAATTACAAGTTTAAATGTGTTTGGATTCTGAGAAAAAACGAAAGAAAATGTTGATAAAAAGTACTGATTTGCATACCTGGATTCTAACGTAGTCTGCACGGTTCCAACAGAAAGCGTTCCCCAGCATCTGGTCCACGGTCTCCGAGACTCCGTCGAGCGCAATGTCAACGACGGAGGAAGTTGAGCATTCTCCGTTATTACGAACCTTTGACTTTCCACACAACGGACCGTTGCCTAACGACAAAACCAGTAGATCCTCCAGGCCGTTCACCGACGGGAAGTCTCTCTTGTTATGGATCACGTGTGTGATTGCAGCTGCGGTAGGATTGTTCATGACTAAACCGCCTTCCACGGCGGAGCACGAGGTCTTGCCGTCCACGGATATCAATGGAAAAGGTTTGAAGAGGTTTGGCGTGGCGGATGTGGCGCGGCATACTTTCCACAGCTCGAAGTTGAAGCTCGGTGATTCGGAAGCGTCGGCACGAGAGAAAACAAAGGGATCGGAACTCTTGAGGTCAAAGCAAGGAACCAGGAGAGGCTTACACGTGTCTTTCAGTGTCAAAACCGTTCCGTCGTCTCTCTTGAACATTTCCTTGAGCACCTTATCCATGCTCTTAGCCGAGAATCTCTTCTGACGGTGAAGAACTCTGGCGAGTTTATTAACTCTAAAGAGCTTGGAGTTATTCCGAGTAATGAACTTGATAGCTTCTCTAGCAGTGAAAAGCGGATGGCCAGTTCCATCGTCAGCTGAGATCATGGCGGCAATAATAGCACCGATGCCAGTGCCGGCTATCATGTCAAAGAAATCGACAATCTGAGCATGAGGATCACCGGTTTTGAGGCGGATCTGATCTTCAAGGTGTATAAGAGCGGCAGCGGCGACAATGCCGGTGATTCCACCCCCGTCAATGCTTAGGATCCGAACCTTCTTTGTGGTTTGACAGTGAGATAGCCATTTCTGCTCCAGTTTCGTGAAGATCTCCAAAGTTACTTGACTCAGCTCCATCTTAGAGATTTGAAGAAAACGTTTGTAGAATTTATGTTTTCCTTCCTGTCGTCTTGAAAGTCCTTTAATAAATCACAGATCCTCTGTTCACGCTATGTTGCTGATCAGCATTAATGCCGGCACTAAGCAGGAGTATAATGTTTGGAATTAATATCTCTGTGGTGTTGCCGGAGGAATGAAAGCTGAGAGAGAAAGGTTTTGGGTTTTCTCACCCGGGAGGGAGAAATTAAAGAGATATATCCAGGGATGAGAGTGCAAGGTGTTGATCTTTATATACGCAGAGTGCTTCTTGTTGTTCATTTAAGGGTTAACTGCATCACATATCATCTAATTTTTTGAGAATATTTATTTTGATATGTAATTTATTAATTTATTAATCAAGTCATCAAATTTATTAAATTAACATATTTTAATCATTTGGTCACAAAACTGTGCAGCTTGTCGATCAAGTCATTGGACTTATTAAATTGGCCTACTTTAATCATTATCGTTAATAAAAAATTAACAAGAATAATTAATTTTAATTTTTAACTTATATATTTAATATTTAATATACTTATTTTTTTTAATCAGGTGATAACATATATTACCACCCAGTAAAAAAATAACATCGACATCAATTGAACCTAAAACCTTTCAGTAAAACACTAAACTCCACTTTTTTTTCTTGGATCCTCAGATGATTTAACTCTTGACAAATTATTTCTTCTCATCAATTTAGTCCGTTGATCAATTAAAAGGTTGTACATTTTTTTCAAGTTCCAACTTTTTTCTTGAATGAAATTAAAACTAACAAACTTTTCAAAGTTATTCAAATACAGTCGAGAATATTATAACTTATAGATCAAATTATGATTTTTGTCTCTGTACTTACATTTAAAAAATTCTAATTTTTAGTGGCTTTAGATTAAGACGTAAAATTCATAATAATACGAGAACCGTGTTAAAAATATAAAAAAATTAAATAATTCGACTCGATTGAATACCGATTCCTTCTCTATTCGGTTTCACATTCCATATATTGTTTTCCTTTTCTCTCTCATTCCGTCAAACCAAACATCCTACTAGTCAAACAGTTGATGCATAAATGAAAGGACGTGACAGTGGATGAAGACATTCATGTCGACGAGTATATACGCAGCAACTGTTCCAGTTTTACAACACTATTCAGTACTAAATGAAGTTCGAAAGTGACTCATCTGTTCATCAAGTAAATGAAAAACATTAGGATAAATCAATAAAGATGGACAAAACATAATACGGTTGAGGAATAAATGAGTTAGGTCCCAATTTCTGTTATCGTAGGTAAATCAAGATTTAAGACTAAAATAATAGGACAAATTATCTATCACTTTTTTATGTTTCTACTCGTACTCATATCTTCATTCACTTTCTCATTTCTGTTATCGTAGGTAAATCAAGATTCAAAACTAAAATGATCGGTGCAAATCGTTTATCTCTTTCTCATGTTTCTAGTCGTGCTCTCGTTTCAAATTAGAGGTTTTAGGGTATAGGGTGTAGGGTTCAATGTTAAGGATTTTAGTTAGGGTTTAGAGAATTATGGATATGATATTTTTAGGGTTTAGGGTTTAGGAAATTAGAGATATGATATTTTTAGGGTGTAAGATTTAGGGTTTAGGAAATTAGGGATATGATATTTTTAGGGTGTAAGGTTTAGGGTTTAATTATAAAAAATAAAGATTAAAGTTTAAAATTTAATTTTTTAAAAATTTTCAGCAAAAAACATAAAAAAAATATGATAAAGAATCGAATGATTTTTACCCTAAAAGAACGTGCAAACCAAGGTTTGCAGAACAAAAGTTTGAATATTTTTTGTTATTTTAAAAAAAATAGTGAAAAAGCACGTTTGACCCTTCAAGTAAAAAAAATAAGTTTTAGAATTAGATAAATTTAAAAGTTAGAAATTTAAAATTTAAAATTTTATATTTTAATATTTATTTCTTTTATAAATAAAAAGTTACTGAACAATAATAATCAATGTCCCAAACCACATGAAAGAGATGTTTAATAAAATATGTTTGTTTTGGGTATTATGTTTGGTACATACATAGTTAATTGGTTTGGCTTGGTGAAGACATCTCCACACTCTCTTGCAGTAGAGATCATTGGACTCATGGTTGAACAAAGAGGGGGTTCCTTTTCTATAAAAATTTAAAATTATATTTATTTTATTTTATTTAAAATATTTTTATATTTTTATTAAAAATTTATTTTAATCCTTTTGAAATTTTATAACTTTTTTCTTTATATAATTTTATAAAAAAAAAATCTTAATATAAAATTTTATATTCATCTCGGATTCTATTGATCAAACTCGATTCAATCTTGTTGTTGTTATGGTAGGAAAAAAGTATAAGGTAACCCTTTTCACCAAGAAATTATTATATGGACCCGTTTTAACACTTAGGATATGGTTTCAACCAATTAAATTAAGACACATAATATATTTTTTTCATATCATATTCACACATAAGCATTGTTATTTGTGGTTTAAAGCAATTAAAACCGTTTATTTCAAATTTTTTTAAAGTAAATCATCACCTTTTTCCTATATATAATTAGTGGGTGAATAATTATTAGATAATTATTTAATAATAAATTATATTAATTATTTAAACCATAAGTAACATGATAAATATAGTTCATCTAATAATTTCGTTGCCGTAGGCAAAGGAATTGTCAATGATTTTGTTGGGATTTTCGCCCCATGCACCGTTAATTTCTCAAGGAAAACCGTTGAAAAATGATAACCTCTCACTTTATGGACATTGGTCCATGTTGCAATTATCCCATTGATTCTATCTCTATGCTTAAGCCACACTAATTTTTTAATAGTTTAAGATGATTAAAAATAATATATTTTTAATTTTAATTTTTAAATAATTTATAAATATCTTTTTATATAATACGATTAAATCCGAATCTCTTAAAATAAATATCATTTGTTTGTATAAATCATTTTATCTCGGTGGTTAAGAGAACGGTTGTTTCTAAAGGTCACGTGTTCGAATAGTAGTATTATAATACAGTAACTAAGCGATCAATATTTAATAGTTAAGAATATATACTAAAACAAATATTATTTTAATAACGGTAAGTAATTAAAGATACTATTCTCTCTTTAACCGGGACTATTTGTTAGATTCTTAAATGATAGCAGATTCAAGTTGTATTCTTTTGTTAATTCACATTAACACACATCATAAAAGTCATCACCAAACATTAACCATGATGTATGGCGTAATTTCTGGACAGACAATTTTATTGTTATGGTTCTTGTCACTAAAATTAATGTTTTCATACAAAAAAATTAAATGGAAACGATCAAATTATACTATATTAAAACTAAATGAACAATATTTTAATAATTTAATTGTTATATTTATTAATATAATTATATTTATGCAAAATTTCTGAGCCGGGCCAGGTGCACTCACCATTCCCGAAGGTGAGTTTGTTGGAGACAAACCCAAAGTAGACGGTCTAGGACGAGGACGAGGACTTGGACTTGTGGTTGGGCCTTTGGAACTAATACATCGACTTTCTGACCGGCTGGGCAGTGTCCCGGGACGCCGCAGAGGAAATAAAAATGGCCGGGTCTTTTGAGGGGAACGGAGTCAGAACCGGAGGCGTAGGAGGCGACGGCCGACGTTCCGTTGCGTGACTGAGAGTGAGCCCAAATCTGTGTTCATTGTGGGGGATCATGGATGGTACAGTTACTACATATCTGGGATTATTCTCAATGCTTAAAAGCATCACCTCTATAATAATAATAAATTCATTTCATCATGTCGCTGAATGTTATTTTAAAATTTTATTGAGTTGCATGAGTCTTCTAGCTCAAGCGATTAATAGAACAGTTATTGTTCTTAGAGGTCACGGATTTGAACACTAATAATCTTAACAGAGTGATTGAACAATCAATGTCAAATGGTAAAGATTATATTTTAGAAGAAATATTATTGTAATCAATATTAGATTGTTAAAAAATATTATTGAGTTGACTGGCTGAATGTCTCACTTTCCTCCGATTATCAAAGAAGTTTTATTCATTCAGAAAAAATAAAGAATGTTTTTTTTATTATTATTATCTTTCATTAAAAAGGGAATTATATGTTATAATAAAAATTTAATGTTATAATAATATTCCTTTAAAAAGTGAAAAATTATTTCACTGTTTTAAAATCTTGGGTGACTTATTTTTTATTTTCTCTAAAATTTTAGGTGGTTTATATCCCTCTAAAATTTTTAGATTAAAAATAAATTAATCATAAACTTAAAAAATAATGATTTATTTCTTTATAAAATTCTATATTTTTCTCTTTATTTTATCAATTATCTTTTTTATCGATTAGTTTAGTTTAATCCAACTGAGTTTTATTTTAGATTAATTTAATTAAAACTCTATAATTAGTTTTTGAATTCTTTTAATTAAGTTCGTGATTTATGTTTTTAAATTTTAGTATAGTTCAATAATATGTTAAATTTAATAAGTTAATTCAATTTGGCTATTATTATAACATATAATAAATTTTGATTGAATATAATCATACACAAAATTTTAATATGGATGTAAACATGTAATTGTACACATGATGACATGAACATAAAGTTAAAACTTTATTTAGTACAAATTTAAAAAAATAATTTATATTGAATAAGATTCATCGATTGATCTAGTTGTTAATGATATTCATATTATGCTGTCTTATATGGGTTTAAATCTCAGTAAGAGATTATAATCTCTATTTAATCAAAAATAATAATTTATATTAAATGAGTTAGTAAGTATTAAATTATTTAATAGAATTTTAAACTTAATAGTTTCCAATGAATATTTATATCGAATTTTTATATATTTAATTGATTATATATATATGATAAAATTATTTAACCCTTTAAATTAATTAAAAAATTAATAGTTTAAATTTATCAATGTTTTAAATTCATCGGATCATAAACTTTCTCAATTACATGTCAAGTAAATATCAGACAAGGTCAACATCAGTTCAGGTCACCAACATGTCAAGTTTAAAACAAGTCGGATCAATTAATATGTCTAATAAAATCAAATCTCGAATTATTCAGTCGAATAATATCGTTTATCTGTCAGGTCAATTTCAAGTTCGAGTTCATTTCAGTCGAGTGCAGGTCAAATTTCAGATTCATGGTAAGAGGTTCAATTCAGGTTCGAACCGTTCTCAAACAGATATAAATCGAGTTCGATTACAACAGTAGTAGGGGGTTAAGTCAACAACAGTCAATTATAAATCTATTTTAGATCATCACATCCTCAAATCAAAAAAATCTAATTCGAATAAATTTGGATCAAATTTTTCAAGTCAGATCAATTTTTATACTCCTAAATTTTAATAAAAACACGTAAAATGAATCCGAGTTCATCTACACATTTCAAGGAGCTTAATCTCATATCATTTCTAATATAATAAAACAAAAGCTAAATAAAAAATAATAAAGAAACTTACATGACAAAATTCCAGATTCCCCAGGTCTTATCCTG
Organism: Abelmoschus esculentus; assembly: GCA_035048815.1. NCBI lineage: Eukaryota > Viridiplantae > Streptophyta > Magnoliopsida > Malvales > Malvaceae > Abelmoschus > Abelmoschus esculentus. The sequence goes on from JAUCBN010000024.1 coordinate 11,895,271, forward strand.
TTCGAAGGTTAATTGTTTATTGTTTAATCCCTGACTTTGTCTACAGTGATAAGGATTCCAATGGCGGATCTTTGAGACTGGCTTTCATATCACATACATAACCAGACAGAATTATTTTGTGTTTTCTTCTGGCTTCTGCGTCCATTCAAGTAAGAAAATTTTCTACACTCCATTGATGACTTGTGCTTACAGACCCAACCACCAATGGTCCAGGATTACAAGATCACATGAAAATTAATATTTTTAATCTTATTTTATTAATATAATAATGTCGTCACCACTGAAATTAAGCAAGAAAACTTGGGGTAGGTGTAGCGGACATCAAATAGGGCACACCATATAAACAATGACTTGGGTAAATTAATTATATAAACCTTCAATTTTTTTAATTAAATACGTGAACACAGGGATAAACTTGCTGAAAAGGACGTGAATTTGACGCTGGTGTTATCGAGTATTATTTCATCGTTCAAGATCTCGTAGAGATAATCAGTAAGGAGATGGGTTATGGCTAAATTTAGTGTTTGTCATTTTCTTTTTATGTGTGTGGTTCTATGTGTTTGTTTTTGTTTGAAGCGAATGTTCACGGATCTTGTACTATGATAATGCTATGGGTATTTTTTTCTTTCACTTAGACTTAAAAAAGTTTTTAACAATACCTATACCCAGAGACAGAGTTAGGATTTGGTGTTGAGGAGGCAAAATATAAATGTTTAAAAGTAAGGGGTCAAATTCATAAAAAAAAAAACAATTTTTAAAAGAATTTAAATATAGAGACAAAAATTAAAAAAAAAATCTTCGGGAGCAGGGAACAATCGTCTCAACCCCATATTGTTTCATCCCTGCCTATACCGGTATCTACCAATCAATAAAAAAAATTATTATAAAAAATATCTAAATTTAAATTTTGGTTTCAATTGGACATAAACTTGGAATTTTTTATTCAATTCCATATTACTATTTTTAATCAATTGAAATAAATATATTAAATTAAATTGAGGTATTAATTTGAAATATAAGACTAAATTTAAGTATTTAATTGTATCAAAGAATTTAGGTATTAAATTAAACATTGAATAAGTTTAAATCCTAACTAGATCAAAAGAATGTTTATATAGCAAATTAAAATTTTGAAGTCAAATTCAAACAACAAAAATGTATTTTTAACCGTTCAAAAAGATAAAATATTTATTACCTGGATTATTGATTATTAACTTCCTGTTAATTAATTTATATCATATTTTTTAGAGGTTTATTATAAAGATGATATTTTTAATTTTTTATTTATAACACTAAAATTTAAATATTTAACCTTATGTTCTCCTATAATTACATTATTTCCGGAAAATTGAAAGTAAGCAATACAATTTATTTAATAATTATGTTCTCCTATAGTTACAATTTATTTAATAGTTTTTAATTACATTATTTCCGAAAAATTGAAAGTAAGCAATACAATTTATTTAATAATTACGTTCTCCTATAATTACAATAAATTTAGTTTTTTTATAAAGATTTAATTAGCCAGAAACTATAATTTCACATATTTACAAGAGCGCCATTTTCACAAAATTATTTCAATGCAAACAAAGACCAGCTTCCTCCAAAAATCAGCTTTACTTGTTCTACTGTGTTTTAGAAGCTGTTTTATTGTAAACATGTCATAATTTGCAATGTCTGAGGCAGACAAGGAACAAAGCAAGACAGCTTAAGAAGATTAGATAATTAATTAATTAATTACTATCTGATTGATAACCAATTGGTGGTACATATTTTTACATGCATTGCTCTAGATTAATCTTACCGCCGGTGACCTCTGCAATCTTTCCACCGTCACCCTCCGCTGCCATTAGACTAACAAGAAGATCGGCAAATGCTCCTATAATGAACTTGTGTGTACTTTTGGGATTCATTGCCAGGTAACATTGGAGAAGCTCATGCAAGTATGAGCAGTTAGCTTTGACGTCGATTAAGTCACGTGCCTCCACCATTTCCTGCATGGATCTCCTGAAATCGATGTATGGGTTGGGAGATACAGTCGGGACGGCGACACTGTTTTCGACGGTCGTCGGGGGGATATGTTCTTGACTGAGTCGATCACAGCAACCGTCGTTGGATGATTCATTTGTGTTATCAATGGGATTAATGGAACTGCTGCTGGCTAATACAGTATCTGATGACTCCGGTGTTGATTCAGTGATGGAGTTGGAGCTACCCGGAGAGGTGAAAAAGAAACGCTTTGAAGCAAAAACGGTGGCGAAGTCGGGTTCGGAGTGGGATTCGGGCTCTGGGTCGAAGGAGAGAGATGAGGAGTTGGTTATGGATTTGGAGGTTGAGTAGTCGAAGGTGTTGTCATATAGGGAGTTGTAGTTTTTGAAGATGGTAGATGATGCGGTGGTGGTAGTTGTGGCGGAGGAGGTTAGTAGACGGCGGGTATCATCTTGGGTCAGCGGCTGTGAAGAGGAAGATTGTGAGGCTAATGTGAATCTGATCTTTTTGAAGCAGAGATTGAGATTTTTTGCCAGGGTGTTTGGCATAATTTTGGCCTCAACTTGTAATCTCAAAGACAGAAGGAAAATGGGTGCGACTTGTTTATTTCCGTGTACTGTTTGGTTAGAAAGAAAGTGAGAGAAAGTTTAGAAGGAGAACGAATGGCGAAGGCTCTATTAATATATTTGAGAATATTTGAGGTGAAGAGAGAGACGATGACTGGTCTATTATATATATTATATATATTATACTCGAAGTTTTAAGGTTTTGTCTTAATTTATCTGAATCCACTCATGATATATATTTAATTTTAGTGAATAAAATTTTTATAAAAATTTTGAATTCACAACTTTCTTAAATAATATCAAATCACTTATTATTTAAATTAATTTTATTGATTATATATACACACGTGAGTAAAAATCTTCTACCTCTTTATTGTGTCTCTTTTCATACCTCCTACTTAAAATTCTTAGAAAATTAAATTTTAAACCCTAACTATTATTTTTTAATTTTAAATACTATACCCTACACCCTAAAAATATACCCTATCGTTAATTTTCTAAACCTTAATCAGAACTCCTAACTTTAAACCTTAAATCCTAAAACTTAAACTCATTAATTTAAAATAAAATATATTTAAGAGATAGACTATTTTTACCTAACACACGTAACTATATTAACCAAACACAGGAGAAGCTCATGCAAGTACTAAATGTGTAGTGTTTGATCTCGTTATGGATGATCGTGGGAGGGCTATGGTTCATACACATGTACTTTTATAGAGTATATTGATGAAAAATATATTATTTTTAATAAATAAATTTAAAAGTGAAATTTTAAAAACAATATAAATAAATATGTACGAATTTTGAATATAAATTATATAAAAAAATATTTAGCCTAAGGTTGTTTTAAGTCTCTGGACCCTTAAAAATGAATCAAGTCTTTAATTTATCTTTATCTTAATTAAATTTTTATCAATAAATTTAATTAATTAAGTTTTTTAAATGATTATAGATATTAATTTTTTATATTTTTTGAGATATTATTGTCACGTGACTCATTATAGTTTGAGTCGAGTTAAAAATTTACACTATAAATCCTACTATGACACGATATTTCCCTCAATAAAACCCTATCCGACCCGATATTTTTTCTAATAAAATTCGATTTGATCCAAACCCGGTTATTTTATTAAAAATCTGACCCGATCAAAACTCAACCGGATCGAATAAAATTTTCATCCCTATTAAAATTTGAACTAAAAGCCTTATTTGATATGTTCTGAATTTATTATCACTCAATCCAACATATATAGGTAAAGTTATATTCAAATTTGAGTTATTGCTATATTCTTCATCGAATTAAATACTCTTATTAATTTACTATCCCAATAATTTGGGGTATAAATCGTCTACCTCTTTTTTATACATCCATTTGTGTCTTTGTTTTAAATTAGAGGATTTAGGCTGTAGGGTTTAGATTTTAGGGTAGGGGTTTTGGTTAGGTTTTAGAGAATTAGGGGTAGGCTATATTTTTTAGAGGATATGATTTAGAGTTTAGGATATAGAAAATAAAGGTTATTATTTAAAATTTAATTTTTTAAAATTTTTTAATAGGAGACATGAGTAAAGGCGTGACAAAGAGATCGAGAATTTTTACCCAATAATTTGATCATGACTTTGTTCATCATGCATACAGTTTTAGGAAGTCAAAACTTTCACAATTCTGGTCACAAAAAGAAGTTGAAATAACAAAATTATTCTTAAAATGTTGGGTTTTTTTAAGGTTGAAGGATACAAGAAATGGAATGAAACAAGGGTGTTAAATGAAATGGTTAGACAATGCGATAGAAAGAAAGAAAGATGGTCCCATCACTGTTAAAACGACCCAAGGCAGCACATGGTGGTGGGAACCCCAAGGTCGACCAATCCAACTAACACACCATCTTGCTTCAGATTGACTCCAAAATGACCCTCAACCACCGGTTCAGGCAACGGCGTGCATTCTCATTTCTCCACCCCCACCTCTACCAGCGGTGAAAATCAGGCACTGTTGCTGTAGTTTACAGACAAGGACGTTGCATGAACAGAGTGACCACTGAGACATTTGAAAAGAAAAGGCTGAGCATGAGAAATCAACATCAGTCGGAGCAGTCGACCAAACTAAAACTTTGTGTATCGTTGCCTCAATTTCGATGAAACGTAAACTATGACCACACTCGATCGTCTGTTTGTTACTGTACGTACTAGTAGCCAAACTAATGCCTGCTTTTAGCACAAGGGTTCGTTTTCAAGTAATTTCCCATTGGGATCTTAGGTTTGGTGAATAGTATACGACCATTGAAGCTCATATGCATGGAAATTGATGTTAATTCAAGCATATTAAAACTGTTCTGGCAAAGACAGATCTCAGTTTGCTCGTATAATTAACAATACCTAATGCCAGCAAGTCTCAAAGCAACTTCCACACGTGATCACTGAGCACATGATAACATGGCAAGGAAGGGTTTTTGTTCTTGGTTCTCGGACTAAACCCATCCTAACAACAATCGGTACATGGGACGAGGCTTTAGATCTCTTAAACAAAATCATAAATTAGCTAAATATTTGACATTATGGATAAAAATAATAGATTAAGAGAGTTACCCTTATAACAAACGTCTATAAAATTCGATTCAGACTAGTCGAACATAAGTAAAAGAAAACATTCTAACTATAAAGTGTTAAGCACCTTATCACTTCTAAACAAATAATATAGTAGTAACGTAGAATGCAAATCGTCTACCATTTTATTATACTTTTATAGAAGTTTTTATTTTAAAATATTGAGTTTAGGGTTTAAGGTTAAAATTTAAGGATTAAAGGTAGGATTTAGGGTTTATGATGTGAAAATTAAAGATAGAGTTTAGAATTTAATTTTTTTAGAAATTTTTAGTGTGGGCATAAAAGGAAACATAGTCGGGGCCGAAGATTTTTAGTCTATAAAAGGAAGACCCTCATTCTCATGATACAGTTGATTAGGTCATCTGGAAAGACCCCTTTGAGATGTTGAACATCATCATAAGTTTTCAGATCTTAGCCCTGAGCTGTCGAACTTGTCCTGTTTTGTGATCTCTGCCCCATAACCCAGCCAAACGTGTTTTCTGAAACTTCCTGTCCTGCCAGGCTCCGAAAGAGTATGGGAGAGACTAGTATTTAGTGACAACAAGATCAAGGGGATTTAAGAGTGGGACAATCATGTGGCTATTGTTCTTATCAACTTCAAATATCATACACTGATTTGTCATAAATTTGCATCTGGTTTTTGTATAGGGTGAATATTGGGACAAAAATCAGCTGATTTTTATGTTTCATCATTTAAAATTTAGAATTTTATAAATTCTAAATCTTAAATTTAATATTTTAAAAAATATATATTATTTTAAAAATTTTAATCTTAAACTCTAGATACTAAATCTTAAAACTTATTTTTAACATATGGCATAATAGGGACACCAAAAAAATAGATGATTCCTATTTAAATATTTGATACATTATCAATGTAAAAAAATTTACTTAAGCATATCTATTTCCAAACTAAAATCTAAAATTTTAATTATAAACTTTTAAAACTCTGAACCTAAAACCTAAACTATGAATCTTAAATTTTAAACCTATAATAGGGGTGGACAAGACCGGGTACTCGCTCAATTTATTTAGAATTGATCTCGGGTCCCGATAACTAACAGTTTCTAAAAATTGAAATTGATCTCAATCCCGGTCAGACTAGATCCTATAATTGGTCCTGGTATTGATGGGAACCAGTACCAGATACCAAGTTAATTAGTTTATTATTAAGAAATTTTGAATAATAAAAGAAAAAAAATCTAACTACCAATAATAATATTAGATAACAAAGTTTGAATGTTGTAGACTTAAAGGTTGAAGCCTTAAAACGAGTCAACTCATAATATTCATATATAAAGAGAAAAAATAAACTAAAAAACTTAAGACATTAGGTACCCACTGAGTACCGGGTCAAAAAATCAAGATTCAATCTTAATCCCTGCTGTAATCGAAATCTAAATTTTAGATTTAATCCCGGTCTCAACGAGATTAATTTTAGATAAAAATCTATCGAATCTAACTGAGACTAAAATTAAGACCAAATAATTTAATTTTTTGTTCACCCTTAACTTATAACTTAAAACTTTAAACTAAAACCGTAAGCCCTGAAGTCATTCTTATATAAACTTTTTTTTTCACAATTAGTGAATAAAATAATAATACTTTATGTATAAATTCTTTTGTTTTTCCTAACTCTTCCTAACATATACGAGCAGCGATTGAATTTTTAGAATATTTTTATTTTAATTATTAAATTTTTAAGATTTATATATAATTATTAAATTTTGATTTATTTTTAACTTGATCACTAATTTCGAAATTGTTGTTAAAGTATTCTTTTTAAAAAAATAGATTTTATGATAATTATCTATCGATTCAAAAATTAATATAATTTAATTTTAAACTAATTTAATAAATAATAGTGACTAGCAAAAAAATAACTTTTAATTTTGTTTAGACTGTCGCCTTTATCATGATTGAAAAATCAAAATTTTATTTCAAAAATAATATATCACGTCATCTTTTAATAATGATAACAAATGATAATGACAATAATAATAATAAAATAAATAAATAGTTTAATAATTATAATAGATATTTTAAAAGTTTATCGATTAAAATAAAAATTTTAAAGTTCAGTGCCAATCAAGTGATAAAAATAATTTAACCTTGAAAAGATCACTAACATTAATGATTTTTATTCCCAAGGACGGATTTCATGAGGAAAAAAAAGAGCTGCAATTTGGGGGGAAGATTAATACACAGTTGGCATTTGACAATATATTTATATTTTTTAAAAATAAATTAATTGAATCTTGACTTAATATAGTATTTTTTATTTTTTATAACATATAAAAAAAATTATTGAAATCATGATCGAAGATATCTTTTAGATATGAGCGTCACGTGACACCATAAATTTAGAATAAGAAAATTTTCTCTATAAATTTAATATAAAAATAATATTATATATATGAAATCAAAAGATTTAAAGGTGTATAAAAGTGTCACGGGCCGCACATTGGGGTCCAAGACATTGGCACCACTTGGTGTATTTTGGCCTGCCCAAGTATTTCCAAGAGCGAAGCTGGGCTTGCGAAGACCACAAACGTTGGCCCGATCCAAAGAGTTTTCTAGAAGGCTTATCCATCCAAGGGGTGTGAACACTTTGTGTGAACACAGAAGATACTTTCCATAGTTAGACTGGAATATTCCCAGAATTATGCTTTGTGAATGGATAGAGTTATATCATAGCCGTCGATGTAAAACTGTATAGACCGTAGGATCAGGGGGAGTTCAACTATAAATAGAGGCCTTCCCCCACCTCATTTGATGTACTGAGTGACACTGAGTTGTACTGAGTTATTCCATCATTTCAGGAATAAAGGCATTTTCTCTAAAGATCCTCTGAGTTGTTCTTGTTTGCTCTTTCTTTGTTCTTCAGCGTTCTTGAGCGTTCTTTGAACGTTCTTGAAGAGTTCTTCCTCGCTATCTTGTTTGATCCGTTTCCGCATAGAACGCTTCGCGTTCGTCAGTACTTGGGAAGTTTGATCTTCTTTAAGTGGTGAGAAGGCTTACTTAGTCGTTTGTCTTGAGGACTCGACTAAGGCCGCACGGTTTAGCTGGTTCAAAAGTCTAGCCCCGTGACAAGTGGTATCAGAGCGAGAGCTCAGAGCTTTGTTCGAGCAACGTTAGGCTGTTCAAAGTACGAAGCATCGAATTTGAGATGGCACCAAAGAGGGATACTGTTGCTGCTGCTGGCCAGAAGGGTGTGGAAACCCAGGCTAACAAAGAAAGTCGATTGGACTCAAGGGACAAGTTGTCTGCACTTGAGGAGAGGGTCACCAGGCTTGAAGGATCCGTGAAGGATTCTGGGGAGCGAATCGACGTAGTGGACGTGCGACTCGAGGAGCTGGATGACCAAGGTGAGAAACTAGAGGTGAAGAGAGATGCTCTCGAAGCCAAGTTTGAGGCATTGAGGGAAGAAATGTTGGGACTCAAGGCGGAAGTTCTGGTTTATCAGGCTGCTATGCGGAACGGTGTGCTGAATCCTACCACACCTAAACCAGTGAAGGACATCCCTAAACCCAAGAAGTTCAATGGAACCAGGTCGGCGAAAGATGTCGAGAACTTCATCTGGTGCATGGAGCAATACTTCCGGGGAATGAGCATCACTGACGATGCCGAGAAGGTGAACACTGCAGTAGTCTATTTGACTGACGTTGCCTTGTTGTGGTGGCGAAATAGATGTTCTGAGTCGGATGACGACGACATTCTAATCGGGACATGGAAGGATTTCCAGTCTGAGCTTAAGGAGCATTTTTATCCAAAGAATGCCAACGAGGAAGCTCGAGACAAACTTCATCAGTTGAAGCACGACGGCTCAATTCGGGAATATGTGAAGAATTTTACGGAACTCAAGCTGCAAATTAAAGATTTGAGCAAATCGGAAGGTTTGTATCTCTTCAAATCTGGTCTCCAGAGATGGGCGAGAATGGAGTTGAAGAGAATGGGTGTTGAAGACCTTTCAGGAGCGATGGCCGCTGCTGAATCCATTGCAGAGTTTGAGTACAAGAATGAGTCTTCCAAGCCCCGAGACAAGGGTAATGGAAAGGGAGACGAGGAAAGTTCTGAAGAGAAGAGCGTCGAGGGAAAGCCATCCCCCAAGTCTAATCGGTATGAGAAGCCATATGAGCGGAAGGATCGAGGAACCGTAAAGTGCCATCATTGCGAGGGTCCTCACATGGTGAGGGACTGTCCAAAGAAGAAGAGCCGCCTCGATGCCATAGTCCGAAAGGACAACGATTCAGATGGTGAACCGGGGAGACTTGGTGCAATCGCCAGTGTGAAAGGTGTGAAGCCGAAGGTGATGGGTCGCAAGTGTTACCGTTGTAAGGGCCCGCATAGAGCGCGTAAGTTCCCTGATCGAGTGAAGCAGTCCAAGAAGGACGAGCCCAAGGGTGATGAGGCTGTGAAGCTTGGCTCGATGATTCTGAGTTCTGCCAAGAAGAAAGGCAAGAAGCAGAATGGATTGATGTTTGTCGACATCAATGTGGCGGGACGATCGAAGAGTGCTTTGGTGGACACCGGGGCAAGCGATCTGTTCATGTCCAAGAAGGTTGCAGTGGAACTTGGTCTTAAAGTTGTGGATTCAACAGACAAGATCAAGACTGTGAATGCCAAGGAAGCTTCTGTGATAGGGACTGTGCGGAAAGTTGATCTGCAGATTGGTGATTGGAAGTCCAAGGAAGACTTCAAGGTAATCGAATTAGACGACTTTGAATTTATTTTGGGACTTAACTTCCTTGACCGTGTACAAGCGATCATCATTCTGTGTGCTAACGTCGTGTGCATCTTGGATCCGAGACAACGATGTGTTGTACCAATACGACGAGACATCGGGCAAGTGACCAAGAAGCTGACAGCTATTCAGCGTGTCGAGGATGCTCCAAGCCGAGGAGTCATCGGGAAAGAGGCGATAGTTGGGGACATTTCCTTGGTGAGGCATGTGTTGCCTGAGCCTTTTGGCGTGGATGCCGTTGAGGAGCCATCCGTGGACAAGGTGGCTGGTGCATCGAACTTCAAGGGGAGTGAAGTTTCGATGGGTGTTGCATTGCCGAGGAGCAATGGGGCGGCAAACTTCAGTGAAGAAGTATTGTCGGAGAGAGAAAATGCTGGGTCGATGAGTGAAGTACCTCTTGAACATGGGGATAATGATCAAGATGTGCTTGGTACGGGTGATTTTACATGGCGGTGCGAACCGAAGCGGGCAGTCCTTATGGGGGGACAACTGAATCAGAGTCCGGTGCTCTTTATGGGGAGAGCGGTTCTTATGGGGGGACATTCAAGCCAGACTCCGAGACAGAAGTTAGCCAAGGTGCGCGAGAAGCTCTAGGATCGAACTAAGACTCGTCCGAGTGGCGCGACGAGGGCGTCGCCAACTTTGGTGGGGGAGAATGTCACGGGCCGCACATTGGGGTCCAAGACATTGGCACCACTTGGTGTATTTTGGCCTGCCCAAGTATTTCCAAGAGCGAAACTGGGCTTGCGAAGACCACAAACGTTGGCCCGATCCAAAGAGTTTTCTAGAAGGCTTATCCATCCAAGGGGTGTGAACACTTTGTGTGAACACAGAAGATACTTTCCATAGTTAGACTGGAATATTCCCAGAATTATGCTTTGTGAATGGATAGAGTTATATCATAGCCGTCGATGTAAAACTGTATAGACCGTAGGATTAGGGGGAGTTCAACTATAAATAGAGGCCTTCCCCCACCTCATTTGATGTACTGAGTGACACTGAGTTGTACTGAGTTATTCCATCATTTCAGGAATAAAGGCATTTTCTCTAAAGATCCTCTGAGTTGTTCTTGTTTGCTCTTTCTTTGTTCTTCAGCGTTCTTGAGCGTTCTTTGAACGTTCTTGAAGAGTTCTTCCTCGCTATCTTGTTTGATCCGTTTCCGCATAGAACGCTTCGCGTTCGTCAATACTTGGGAAGTTTGATCTTCTTTAAGTGGTGAGAAGGCTTACTTAGTCGTTTGTCTTGAGGACTCGACTAAGGCCGCACGGTTTAGCTGGTTCAAAAGTCTAGCCCCGTGACAAAAGCTTTTGAACTTTTGAATAAAAATTAATTAAATTATTAAATATTTTCACTCAATTAAACTTTTAAATTAATAAATTTAATCAATTAAGTCATTTGATCATATTTATTATTGAATTTAATGATTTATTTTGGATACATTAGTACAATAGACTGTATCACAATGATATCACTTGACATTTCTAAATTTTTTATTTTATTTACAAAATTCTTAAAAGCTCTAAATTAATTTTAAAAAATGAGTAATTTTTTATTTCTAAATTTTTTTATACAATTATAAAATATATTTTTTAAAAAAATATGTGAATGACATGCGAAAAATGCAGTATATAATATAACAGTAATATTTTTTTATAAAAATTATCAAAATTTAATATTCAAAATAAATTAAGAGATTTAATTGATTAAGTTTATTAGTTCAAAGATTTAAATGATTAAATTTATTAGCTTGACGACTTAATTGAGTAAAAAAAAATTAAGGACTTAATTAATTTCTATTTTAAAAGTTCAATAACTTTTTACACTCAATAATTTTTATAAGATAATTATTTTTTAAATTTTTAAATATTTTAATTAATTTTTATCATACATTAAATATTATATTAAATATTTTAAAATACTATATCTAAAATCTATAAATTTAAAAAAATAACTTTAAAATTTAAATAATTAAATTTAAAATTTAAATAATTAAATTTAAAATTAATTTAAATATTTTAAATTTAAATAACTTTAAAATTAATATAATTATAAAATCTAAAATCTTATAATTATAAAATATTAAAATATTTTAAAAATATTAATTTTATACATTTTAAAATATTTAAATAATTTAAATTTAAAAATTTAAAAATATTTTAAAATGTATAAATAACTTTAAAATATTAATTTAAAATATTTAATATTTTAGATTTTAGATATCTTAATTAATATAATTATAATCAAAATTTAAAAAAATAACTTTTAAAAAGTCAATAAAGGACATTATTTGAAGACAGAGAGAGTATAAAATGTATGATAAAAATAATTTAAATGACAAGTTGTTCTTAGAAAGATAACTTTTGTTTTCTTTTAGGAAACTAAAAATGATAAAAAAAAATAATAATCTTATAAAAATTATTGAGTTTTTTAAAATGACAATTTAATTAAGAAAAATTTAAAATTAATTATCTTATAAAAAAAAGTTATTTTATTAAATATTTAAATATTTTAAAGTATATATTATTAAATATTATATTAAATATTATAAAAAAAATTTATAAAAATTAATTATATTAAATATTTTAAATAATTAAATTTTATAAATTGTATATCTAAAATCTATTTGATTAGAAGTTTTTAAAATATATTTTTCATATTTTTATCAATGATAAATTTTAAATAATCAAGAATCAAAGTTAAAAAAGTTTGACCCAAAAAAAGTTAATAAGAGAATATTTATGGGACAAAATGAGTAATTTTTTTTAAAACTCGAAGAAAAAATATCTTATAATAATAATAATATTAAAACGTAGAAAAGAACACCTCAAATTAAAATGTAAATGTAAATTAAAACTTAATAAAATTATATTTTATTAAATAATATAAAAATATGAAGTAAATATTTTTATTAAAATTAGATTTATATTTATAAAAACCAATAGAAACTATCTTACTTTGGATTCAAAATTATTTTTATATTAGATTGTGTATATTATCCAAGTAAAAAAAGCAGCAAAACTGCTACAAGAAATGTTAAAAAAACACGAAAAAATTATTAAATGAATTTGATTTATCACGTAAAAATTTAAATTAATTTGTGTAAATCAAGCCCGTAGAAAAACATAACTTCCACTTCCTGTCTTGAAACAAGACATGATCAAACTAGTGTCACTCCATCAGGTACCTTCTAACTTGTTGAATTTTCATTACGCCTAGCTGCTACGGCCATGGCAGCACCCACTCCACCAAGCGTAATGGTCATGTCCGGATTATTCCTCAGCTCCGCCGCTACAACGCTGTCAGCATCTTCACGAGTCACCACTCTATCCTTTGGCAACATCGAACTAGCATCCTGCTCAAAAACACAAACTCAAAATCTTGTAAGAAAAAAAAATAATCAAAAATATCCCATCCCAAATCCATTTCTAGAATTGATAAAAAGAATGTTGTTACTGCTAAAACGTCTGCGAGAGTGGCTTGATCTTCAAACCGTTCGGTTTGGGAATTCCTAGCGGCTGCAGATTGAGCTTCGGATGTTATACCGCCGGGCTTTATCTCGCTACAGCCAGTAGCTCTCATTTCGGCCGCTCGAATTGCTTCCACATCGCTCTGGTCAATTGGCTTATCGGCAGCAGAGAGGGCAGCCACTTCTAAAGCCTCTCCAATCGTAATTAAACCAGAATCATTCATTGTTGATGGAGTCGTAGTGTCAACTGAAACATCCAGTTGCCTGTATGGTGCGACCACCTCTCCACCAACAGATTCTGTGTCCGAAACTTCACCATCTTTGTTAGATTCAATGACGGCAACGCCTTGATATCCAGCTTGATCACCTCCATGCCTTTGTGGTTGTTGCTGGCTCATGGTATCGTTGATCGGAGGTTTAACTTGTGTTGGCGTCTCGAAGATGACATATGGAAAGGTAATGCAGTTAAGTAGTAGTTTGTCTGGTTCAGACAAGCAAAGGGGATGCCCTTGGCAATGCGGTAAAATCTCTACGTACTTGTTGAATCGCCATTGGCGGCCAGGAGCAACTACAGGCTAGGAGTCCGCTACAATTTAATTCAGTTATTTGATTGAATTTCAATATTTAGTAATTTTTTTAATTTGTTACCTGTCTAAATTTTTCTATAAATCAAATTTAAATAAAACTCTTAATTTCAAAAATTATTTGTTCAAACTATTTTATCGGTTCAAAAAATGGTTTTCACATTCCTTGAATTTTTTACAATTAATTAATCTTTGAGTAAACTTTTCCAATAACCTATCTCTATTTCGGTCACCCAATTAAAAAATTCGTCAATCAGGCCACTTAACTTTTAAACCCGTCACCACCGTTAAAATCTAACAAAAAAAGATAATGACGATAGTATGACAGTTAATTAAAATCTATAAAATTACACATTCAATCCCTATAATTTATTTATTATTTTAATTTAATCATAATTTTAATTTAATAAATAAAATTAACCATTATCATTCTCTCTATTTTCTTTTTCTCTGCAACTTAAAACACCATAAATAAAAAATATTAAATATTACTCCATAAATAAAGAACTGTATCTTTTCTTGTTTTTTATCTATGGTGTTTTAAGTTGCAAGAAAGAGAAATAAAAAGAATGGTAACGGTGATAAGTAAAATATCCTTTAATAAAATATGTTAGTTTTATATTACTTTAAAAATGATGTTGGTTAAGTGGTTAGACTATTGTTTGTCGTAGAAGGCGTGAGTTCAAACTCTTACAAAATTATTTCACCCCATAATTTTATTTCTTTTCGTTCTTTCTCATTAATCCGATGACGACACGTGTTACTACCTAATTGAAGATAATTAATTTTATTTATTAATTTAAAATTATGATTAAATTAAAATAATAAATAGATTATAAAGATTAAATGTATAATTATATAAATTTTAATTAACTGACACGTGATCACCGTTAACTTTTTTTGTTAGATTTTAACGACGGTGATATAAATAAGTAAGATTTAAAAGTTTAATGGCTTAATTGACGAATTTATTAGTTGAATGACTAAAATAAATATCTCTAATCAGTTGGGTGACCAAAATGCTCAACATCGTTATTATTAACCATATATATATATATATATATATATATATATAAATTTATCTCCCTTTCATCACAAATTTTAATTAAAAAATTTAATGAACGTTTTATAATATTTTAAAAGTTAAATGGATAAAAATAAATATATAATATATATAATATTTAATATATATAATTTCGATTAATTCGGTTAATTTGGTTAATTAACCGATTTTGAACCGAATTAATCGATAACTGAATTATCAAAAAAAATAACCGTTAACCAAATTTACCAAAAATTAACCGACCGAATTAACCGAAATAATTTCAGTTCGGTCGGTTAACCAAATTAACCGAACTGAATACACACCTCTAGTATTAATCCTTACACACACGTTATCGATTTTTGACCCATTATAACTCTGATTATTTTTATGGTATTTTGACCTACTAAAATGACCGATGATAACTCCAAATTATTTCATAGATCAAATTCAAACGAAACTCCTAATATCAACATTAATCAACCAAACTATTTTATCGATTCAAAATATGATTTTGACATTCCCTAAAAAAATTTACACTTAATTGAACTCTTATATTATAATATTAAATCAAATCACCCTTTAACTAAAATTTACTGTTAAATTCAAGTGTTATTTTAGGTCAAATGATACAATAAATTTTATTATAATATTATCATTTAATATTTTTATAAATTTTTATTTTATTTAAAAAAATTAAACGTTCTAAAAATTAAAAAATATGTATTTCCATCTTTCTTTCTTTAAGTTGCTTAATACAAGTTCTCATGGGTCATACAAATGCTCATCACCATCGTTATTATTACCCATTTAAATATAAATTTCTCTCCCTTTCATCATGAGAAAGGAGCAAGAGGGGACCTGGCAATGATGTGGGATCATAATTCACCTTCAGAAACCCAAGACTTACAAATTTATAATATTTGGACTTATCCCTGCAAACAGTATCAAAATTCTCAACTAACACTAATTATTTAAGCATTCATCTAGAAAACAGACAAGACTTGAGATCTAATTCATTAAAATATGCAGCTGTATACATCAAAATTACATAAATAATCAAGAATTAAGATTCTTAATTATCCTCTCCTTCCAAGACCATTTCTTGAGATCGGCACTCTGGACTGCAAAAAGCTTGATCACCTCTGCATCAGAAACAGAAAAAATATTATAAACGTTGATCAGATACTGCATTAATACATAATGGAATCGAGTTTTAAGTGTCACCTGTAAATGTAAATGTCAACTTTCTGTTCAAGATTCTTCTTACATGTGTGACAAAAGCTAAGGAAACTCTGGGGTGTAGGTGTAGGTGTAGGCTTGTTGGGTTTGGTATCATCTGGTGCACTGGGACTGGAGTAGCTTTCGACCACGCAGTTATGGAATATATGTGTGGTTCTGGGGTTAGGACCGTGAGATATCACGCATGTGTAATCCTCAGACAGTTCCATTTCGGTAACGGGAAGAACCTTGGGATGGATACCAGGATCGGGAGACGTGAATGTTGGCGATAAATGTGAATTCCTGCTCTTGATTCCGAAATCAGTAGGTGGGGGTGGAGGAATCTGAACTCTGAGCTCGGTCCCGAACAAGACCTTTCTGTTGTTCGACTCGCAACAACTGTTTCTGTTGTCTTCTTTTTGGTTATCGTTGGCAAACGCATCGAGTATAGCAAGACCGATACCTTTCGGTTCTGAATTTCCTGGTGAGAAAAGTTTTGGGGGGTTTGGACGGGTTAAGGCAAAGGGGTTAGAAAATGGAAAGAATGTTTTGTTGTCTAGGATTGAAGTAGGGCTCTTGATAGCTTCTGTTTCAGTGTGGGATTTCAAAGTGAAAGCTTTGAATCTGGGGGAATCCAAGAAAGATGGGATTGGGTTAGTGTAATTCTTGGGAGGGGATGCTTGAGCGCTGTGATCAGCCATTAAAGCTTGCTTGCTGGTCACTGCTCTGGACCTATTCCTCAGCATAACTGAAGGGAAAAAGCTGCACAAACAAGTAGAAGAACCAAGCAAAGAACTCACCTTGAACTGAAGGGGGAAAATGAAACTTTTTAAATTTAATTTCTAAAGTTGCAGAAACGAATAATCTGGGAAATTGAAATACTTTCTAAATCTCTGTAGCCTCCATGACAGAACATTGAAAAAAAACTGTTTTTTTCCTAATTTTCTGTCTTTCCGGTCAGATTCTTGAAACGATTGGCTCAACAAGGACAAGGCTGGATACCCATCATGATAACTGGCATGCAAAGCACATGATTTACGAACCACTGTTCTGCCATTTTCTTTTTACTGCAAGACAAGTATCTGGTTGTGTTGAGGCAAAAATGGTTAGTGGGTACTTTAACTGTTCCACTGCCACTCTCTTCCTTTATTCAGTTTTCTTTCAGACCAAAAAAGGGGAAAAGGTAAGAGCCAAAAGAAAAGAAAGCTGAAGCTTAAACAGGTAGAGATTGGTCGTTGGGTGTGGGTTTTTAAAGATAAGAGAGTCGTCTGTAGTATGTACTGTATGCAACTATGCATGAGATGAGAATTAGTGGGGGGTTTCTTGCAGTAAAAGCCTGACACAAAGGCTCACCAATAATTTCTCTTTTCATGTATTTTTTTTTTCTTTTGTTGAAGTGAGTAGGTGGTAAATGAGACAGATCGCGAGTTATTTGATTTTGATTCGGTTAAAATTTGATTTGATTGAACTCGGTTTGAGCTCGGCTCTAGTTTTTAACAAGTCGAGTCAAGTTACATGATATTCAACTCGAAAAACTCACGAGCTATTCGAAAACATAAATATATTATTTTTTATTTTTTATAATTTAAAACCTTAAAATCTAAACCTTAAACATAAGTTTAAACCCTAAATTAAGATACTAAAATCTAAAATTAACAAGTTTTTTCTTCATTAGGCTTTAAATATGACGTGAAAAATAAGAGTTACTCGAGTCTAACATAGTCAAAGATCAGTTAATACTTAGCTCGACTAGGCTCGAAAAAACTCGAACTCAACTCGAGTTCTTAACGAAACGAGCCGAGCTCAGATATTTCAAATTTGTTTAAAATTACTCAAATTTAAATTCATTCAAAATTTTAACAAACTAAATTGAACTCGACCCGACTCGTTTACGCAACTATAAGTGAGTTTTGTCGGATTGGTGCATGACTTCCTATGTGCCAATTTTAATGTATTTTGTCCAGACTTTCTTGTTGTGTTGTCCGTCAGTGATGCACGCACTCTTTAGGGATTGATCCTTGTTTGTCCCAACTGACCACTCAATAGCTTTACCGTCTACCGTTCAACAGCTTCCTTTAGTATTGCTTTTAAAAATATTTTAAAATTATATATATAAGTTAATATTTGTTGATTTTAGATATAAATATTTTGAATTTTATATATTTTCATGAAACATGTATATTATTATAATTTTGCTTTCAATAAAGATATTTTTTATATATTTTTATTGTAAATTAAATTATATATTCAATATAATATACAATAAAAAAAACTAAAATCATTTTAATATATATTTTTTATCTTATAATATTATCTATATTATCATTTAACTTTTTGAAAGTATATTTATAGCTTCAATATTTAAAATTTAGTCTCACTAACATATTTGGTCTAAGTGATAAATAGTTTTGTTTTACTTAAACAAATTTTAAGTTCGAGATTATATATAAAAAATTTTATCAAAAAACTTAGTTCACCAAAATCAAATATATAAACCAATGAAATGGGACTGTGACTTACCAAAATTCATCAAATACTAACATTTAGATTTAGAACATGAGTTGAATAGATTGCAAACTTAGATACTTCTGTTTTCTTATTAGTTACAAATGGTGTTTAAGTCTGAATGTGTAGTCACTACAACAAAATAGCACCAACGATTTAGACTTATCAGTTGGAGGAATAGTTGTTGTTCTTGGAGGTTACGGCTTTGAGCATTAATACTGTTAGTATAATGATTGAGCGATCAATGTCCAATAGTTGAGAGTATATACTCTAGAACAGATACTATTGTAATCATTGTAGCTAAATAAAAAAAACTACAATAAAATAGATCTTTAGTGATGTTTTTTTAGTTCTATAGTGACGTTTTTTAGTACCGATAAAAATTTTTCTAGCGCTTAGAAAAACGTCGCAAGAAGCATGCTGAAACTAACGTTAAGAAAAGGTCAAGATCTATTTCGGCGTTTGTATTCTCCAACGCCGAAAAAAACCTATTCTAATACAAACGTCACAAAAAAATTATTTTATAATGGGGTTTATATTTATAAACGTTGTAAAAAATATTTTATAATAGTGTTTGATTTTACAAACGTCGTAAATAATTTATTCTTTAACAACGTTTTTCTTGTCAAACGTATCAATATTACCGTAGAAAGACGTAAAATGGGACATGGAACAGGAAAGCCACTCAAACCATGTAATAAACCGGTCCATGTGTCACTGTCAATGTCCTACAACATCATTAATCCATGGCTCCAATCCACAGTAGCGTTTGTTATGACATTACTTGACTCTAATTGTAATTAAATCTTATATTATGTTTCTTAAGGCTTATTCTTTTTAGATTAATTCTGAAACTAAAAAACAACCCAAAAACACAGTATTTAATTTGGATTGAAAAGTAATTTTTAGAACCTAAAATTTTAATTCAAGTTACGGTAAGAGGTGGATAACTTATTGTATTCGAATAATAAAAATTAATTTTTAATGAATCTAATACGATAAAATATTATATTTTTATAAAATTTATTATAATTTTAAAAAAATATATAATATAATAATAATAAATCGAACATTAATATTAAAAAATTATATATGACAATTATAATGATAGTCCTAAAACAGAAGGAAACATTGCACCGAGAGCATAGGCCCGCAGTTTTATCAATCAACAAATTCAGCATCCAAACAAAATAAATTGGACCCACAAATTATGTATGCTTTTTTGTCAGATTGGGGCCACCTATTAGTAGAGGTCAACAAAACTCGATTTTAAAAAATTGAATAGTTCGACTTAACTTAAAAAAATATATATGATTTATTTTGATTCGATTTAAAATATCATAGACTCGATTGAACTCGAAAAAAATTTAAATAAAATTTTAGTTGTAAAATGAAAATTCGAATAGCTCAAAATTTTTAATAATTAAAAGATTATTTTTTAAGTTTGAGACGAGTCTATCAATTTTTTATGATATGTACATTGATATATATATATATATATTATATAATTAAAGAAAGTCGTTTAAATTAGAATCAAATCATACTATAACATGATAAATAATTATAATTAAATATATATAGAAACTCAAAAACTCAACTTGACTCTACTCTACTCTATTCGAATTTCTTAAACTTGACTTGAAGCGAAAAATTTTAAATAAAGTTTGAGTTATAAAATATAACTCGTCAACTAGAATAACTTGAAATTTTTTAACTCAACTCGACTAAATCAAATATTCCCTCTATCTTTAACAATCATCACAAATCTCAAATAACATAAATATAACATTTTTTATTTTAATTAATAACGTAACAGTTAAAGAAAATTTATATTGTAAAACATTTAGTTTTTTATATTTATACATTATAAGTTTAATACTCATATTATTTATGTGAACAATTAATCAAATATATTAATTTTATTAATTTTTATCTTATTTTTTTGTCAAGTGAATCTTCGATAAAATTTATTTTAAAATTTAATTAATAAAGTGAATGCATTTGATTGGTTGATCTCATAAATTACATGACTGGAATGACCCATGATATAATTTCTCCACAAGCACAACCTTTGTTATTTTTAGTTAGCTTAATTATAAAATAAATGTTTAAATTATATTTATTTTTTATAATTAGTTTTTAAAGTATTTTAACTAAAATAAGTACTTAAAATTTTATTTTTAATTTATTAATTCAATTGAAACACTTACTTTAACACTTATTTGAATAAAAATACATTTTAAACATTTATTTAATAAAAAATATTCCATACAATTATTTCAAACAAAAATAAAATTTTATACATTTATTTTAATAAAAATAAAATTTAGATAATTATTTTAATTAAAAAATACTTTAAGTATATATAGAAAACATAATTTAAATATTTAATTTGTAGTAAAACCCTTTTAGTTTTTGGAATTGATCAAGTCAATTAATTGAAAAGTGGGACCTAGATTGGGTCCCATCTTAAGAGGCTGACTCAGACCGTGGGCCCAATTCATTGTGGGTAACTACAAATAGGATAAGTCATGGAATGAATGATGAGCGTCTGGTTATGTATGCATGGGGTCCAAATATACTTTTCAATTATCAATAAAATAAAAGGATCAAACAAATTATTAATAATAATAATAATAATATAATTTTCACCTGCATTAACATTTCTTTGGCATTATTAGCAACTATATTAAAGCCTGACTGCAAATATTAATTAAATAATTAATAAATCGGATATTTTTTTTTGGAGAGTATAGTAATTAGCAAAGAAATAATGTACTATACTAAAAATATCTTAAAAAAATATGAAGAACCAATACCATGATTATTATTGGAGTCATTTATTATATTTTAGTGATCCAAAGAAGAAATTAAAAATTAGACCTCTAATAATATTATTAAAATATAAGAATTTAGAAAATAAATCTCTAATAACAAGTATTAAAAAATAAGTCTCTAATAAATATTATAAAAAATTAAAAGCATGCTTTTAATAATAAATGTCGTAAAAATTATATTCTAATAATAAGTATAGAAAAAATTAAATTCCTAAAAATTAGACCTCTTTCTCATGTCTTTTTTCATGCTTTCGTTTTAAATTAAAGGTTTAGAGTTTAGAGTTTAAGATTAGGGGTTATGGTTAGGGTTTAGGAAATTAGAGGTAGGTGTATTTTTAGGTATAGGGTTTATGATATAAAAAATAAGGGTTGTGATTAAAAATTTATTTTAAAAAAAAAAAATCGAAGGAGGCATGAGAGGATGCACCATAAAAAGACAGATAATTTTTATCCAACAAATATTGATAAAAGATTAAGAATATGTCCTTAATAATAAATATCGGAAAGAAAGTCACTCCTATAATAAATATTAAAAATAAATCTTTAATAATAAATATTAAATAAAATTATTTTTTTAGAGTAAATCTCTAAGACTCTGATATAAATATTGAAAAAAAAATCAAATCATAATAATAAATATTAAAATAATTAATTTATAATAATAAATTTTTAGTTATAAGTATTAAAAAAATATTATAATATTAAATAACATAAAAAATTAGATCTGAACAAATAGTACTCTTTCTGTTCATGCCTAAAAACACAATTGATTTTTATCTTAAAAAAATATAATTAAATGATAACGATTACTTTCAATAACATAAAAGAAAATGAAATGTTAATATTATTTAATTTGTTTAAAATAAATGCTACATAACACATCTCTTATGTGACAAGACATGTGACATTATAATGTGTTAGGTGTCATGCATTAATGTAAACTCCATCAACTTGTGACACTAATCGACTCACCCATGACCCTATGGTCATCTTACAAAAGCTAATTTGTTTTTTTAATAAATTCATACGTTATAGAGGCCACATAATTTTAAATTTAATTAAATATTTAAATTAGTTATATATATTTATTAAAAAGATTTTTAGTGGCACAAATCATCTAGTCTCAATAGTTAAAGGAATAATTGTTATTTTTATAAGTCACAAATTTAAATATCAATAATATTAGCATAGTGATTGAACGATTAATATCTAATAATTAAAAATATACTCTAAAACAGATACTATTATAGCACTGTAGCTGATTTAAAATAAAAAATAGTGAAATGACATCGATATATATATATTACTACAATACTTTTTAGTTTCCAAAATTTTCTTCATTCTTCAAAAGAATATATCTTCTAGGGTTTCACATTTTCCTTTCCGACAACTCGACGATGTCTCTCTCATAGTAAGTTTGGTGTCACCATGAAAACCTAGTTTTCTTCAAATTTATATCACTAACCTTATCAGCACCATGAATTTCTTATCTTGACAGGTACTGCCATGTCCCTTTCGATTCACAGGCTTAAGGTGGCAGGATTGCAGCTGTCAACGGTGCCACTTGGCGACATGCAAGAGGAAGGAGGGTACAATAGAGCTATCTTCTTCAATGGCAGATGATCCATTCACCTCTGCTAATATAGCATTCGATTGTAGTAATATAACAAACTCGAAACTCGATTTCGACTTGATTTAAAAATTTTCTTAAAAAAAGTTAATTTGATCCGATCCAAAAATAAATATAACAAACTTAATTCTGACATGATTTACAGAAAAAAAATAATTTTAAGGACTAAATTATAAAAAAAATATTTTTAGGGGACTTAATTATAATAACCACTTGGACCGATACGAACCCGGTTATTTTATAAAAAAATCCAAACCGATCCGGTCAGGTCAGAACGTAATCGGGTCAGGTAAATGCCCATCCCTAGTTGTCTTTACTTCAAAGGTTTAAGGATAGAGGTTGGGATTAAAGTTTAAAGAATTAGGGATAGAATGTAATGTCTAGGATTCAGGATGTAAAAATTAGGGTTAAAAAAATTCAATCTTTTAATAATATTTAGTGTGAGGCATAGAATGATACATGATTAGAGGATAAATGATTTTCATTCCGATTATATGCTATAAGAAATCTCAAAATGGATGAATAGTTAATTTAAAAGATTTAAAAATTAAATACATATTTAATCTCAATTAATATTAGTCATATATGTAGTTGTATTCGGGGATAGAATGAGAAAACATGAAATTCGAAATTCATATAATTAAAAAATTATATAATTTTATGAAATATTTATTTTTTATTTTCTAATATTTTTTGAGTTCAACCTTAAAATTTTATAGATTCGTTCTTGCGTTCAAAATTAAATGCCAAGAGTTGAAGGATTTTTAGGCTTGATATTGTATGTATGGTATAGTGTTGCATTACGTTAAACCATCTTTTTTATAAATGAAGAAAATTATATATATATATATATAACTATTATAATTGATTAAAAAATAATGATAGAATACATATTTATATATCTAATAATATTTTTATTTCAATAAAAAATAAAATAATTCATCCATTTTAACTGCAATGATGTTGTTCAACTCGACTCAAATTCGATGTTGGTTTCCCCACTCTAACTAACGACGAAGTCATATGAGGTGAGGTGGGGTGGGGTGGAGCAATCGCTCCCCTAATTTTTTTTTATTTTTATCCCATATTTAAATTTTTTAAAAATTTATTTTTTTATAAATTTACCCTTTTACTTCTAAATATTTATGTTTTACTTCTAAATATTTCGTCCCTACCCCACCTTAACACAACACAAAAAAATATCTTCACGTGGAGATAACTTCCATTAACTAGGGGTGTTCAAAATTTCGGTTAACCGAATTTACCGACCGAACCGAAATTTTTCGGTTAATCGGTCGGTTAATTTTAGATTAGATCAATTAACGGTTAATGATTTTTTGGAATTTCGGCTATCGGTTAATTCGATTCAAAATCGATTAATTAACCGAATTAACCGAAATTTTTATATATTATATATTATATATTTTTATATATTTACTTTTAGTCATTAAATTTGTAAAAATTATAAAATGGTCATTAAATTTTATAAAATTAGCATAAAATAATAATTAAATTTATTAAATTAAAAAAATAATTATTAATTTTTTTAATATTTATCAGTAATTTATAATGTATGATGAACAAATGTAATAATTCAATAAGTCTAATGGGTTTTTTATAATTTTTGAAAGTTTCGTGCTTAAAAAATTATTTTAACATAGTTTAGTGACCATTTGTGTAATTTATCCATTTAAAAAAAAATCGGTTAACCGATTCAACCAATCGGATTAACCGAACTTTTTTCGGTTCGGTTAAAAAATTTCAAACTTTTTTCGGTTCGGTTAACGGTTAATACGAAAAAAATTTCGGTTAATGAAATTTTAGAAGTTCGGTTCGGTCGGTTAACCGAACCGACCGTTTGAACACCCCTACCATTAACCAAAAAATAGGTTTTTATTCTATTGGTAAGAGTTTATATAATTACACAAATTCTTACACAATTAGTGAGAATTTCAGACTTTAAGTTGTTTAAATCAAAATTCTTAATCTTATATAAATTCTTATCATTTTTGTAAAAAAATATATTGACTATATTTTAGACGAGCTTTTTAAGCAAGTAAAAATCTTTTGTCTCTTTATTAGGTCTCCTTCCATGTCTTATTTGAAAATTTTCTAAAAAAATAAATTTTAAACACTAACTATTATTCTCTATATCATAAACCCTAAACCCTACACCCTAAAAAATACATCATACACATAATTTCATAGACCCTAACCACAACCTCAAACTTTGAACCTTAAACTCTATACCCTAAAATATACACTCTACCCTTAATTTCATAGACCCTGAACACAACCTTGAACCTTAACCTTAAACCTCTAATTTTAAAAAAAAAAACATAGAAGAAACAAGAGAAAAAGTCAACAATTTTCAGCTTCTTAGACTTCCTTAATGACATACGTTGAATGTATCAAGAAAATAATGGTATATGTTACAATGCTACCATGCTTATGAAAATAAAACATCTCATTATTAAAAATCTGAAAGCAAAAACAAACCCAAAATACCAGATACAAATCTCCAAGAAATTATTCATTTCCTCCTAATTATTCCATAACATATTAAAAATACAAAATTTAAAAAAATGAAAAGAGAAAGCTGCACTCATCTTTGTGTATAGTCCACCAATGGCAGAATGCGACAAATTTTGTTATGGAGAGATAAAGATCGAAGCTTAGGCCAAGGAGATGAAGGGCAAGAAGAAGAGGCAGAGCACTGAAAATGACAGCTTCATGGAGTTCCCGGTCGATGTGGTATCGTCTGTTGTCGGAACATCACTCTTCGAACCACCACCAGTTGGAGAATTTGATGTTCCTGATGGAGAGTCAGAAGGAGAAGAAGCACCATTGCACTGACTAGCAGGGGGAGTCTTAACATTACAAGCAGTCGGAAGAGCCATTGCCTGAGTCTGATTAACACTAACACCAAGCGACGAAGCACCACCATTAAGGACCTGGCAGAGACACTGAGGGTTCGACCTCACGACATTACCGAGCTGAGAGCAACACGAAGAAGACGGTCTAGATGAGTTTCCTTGTATATAATCCAAGCAGG
This sequence comes from Abelmoschus esculentus, assembly GCA_035048815.1. Taxonomy (NCBI): domain Eukaryota; kingdom Viridiplantae; phylum Streptophyta; class Magnoliopsida; order Malvales; family Malvaceae; genus Abelmoschus; species Abelmoschus esculentus. The sequence goes on from JAUCBN010000024.1 coordinate 11,921,514, forward strand.
GAGACATGCTAATCAGCACATTGGTGCAATCCGAACTGGATTGCGCCATTGATCCTGTCCATAAACTTGCTGCGGCGGCTGCAGCTATGAAAAACATTGCAAATGCTGCTGATCCCTTCATGGTTGATTGGAGTGTTGAGCTGTTAATGATGAGGAAGTTGGTTTGTGTTGTATTTGTGGGGGAGAAGAGTGGGAGGTTGGTTTTATAAGGGGGAATGTGACAAAAGTTGGGGCAGCTGTGGTTTCTGTTCGTTCACCTAAGTTTTTCCTACTTCATTTAACAGACACTTTGGTCAACAACTCCAACTATGGAACATGGCAAATTAATGAAATTTCAATAATGTCGGTAAAAGGAGAAATTAAATCATAAATTCTTTTTATTACGTTGTCTCAATCAATCAGATTTATCCATTTTATATTATTTTTAAAGTGAATCATCACCTCTTTCTTACTTGTAATAAGTGAGTGGCTAGTTATCAGATAATTACTAATGGACATAATTGTATGAATTACAGATAACGTGATGAACAAGGTTTATGATATAATCTCTCGTACACAGTGTGTCATGTGCGTACTCAAGTTATTGAGATACCTAAACTTGAAGGAGGCCAAACGACTTGTGTATGTGTGCAAATGTCTGTTCTAAATCGTATCTTTATTAATGTTTCTATTTAAATTTTATGAAAAACTAGGTTCAAACTCCTACAAGATCATTTTACACTAATTTTATTTATTTATTTTTTTCTCACCAACCAAGTGGAAACATATATCACCATCTAATCGGAGAGAAAAACATATTAAATATTAAATAAAAATAAATTTAAAATATAATATTAATAATCTAATTAGGGGTGGTAACACGTGTCATCATCCAATTGAATGATTAATTTTATTTATTAATTTAAAATTATGATTAAATTGAAATAGTAAATAAATTAAAAGGAGTAATTGTGTAATTTTATAGATTTTACTTACCTGACACGTCATTGTTTTCGTTAGAATTTTAACGACGGTGATTAAAATATGTCGATTTAATAAGTTGAATGACTTAATTAACGAGTTTCATAGTCTAGTGACTAAAATAAATAACCCCGATTAGTTAAATAGCTATTTACCCTTAGGGGCCGTTTGGATTAAGGAAAAGAAAATTTCCGGGGGAAAAACTTTTTTCAGCATCTTAAGCCTTTGTTTGGATATAAAAGATGCCCATTCCAAAGTAATATAATGTTACCTACAGTGCCGTGTTTCTGGTGTTTAAGTGAGAATCTCAATCCCATCAAATTCTTTGGTATTTGGTTATTCCCTCTCTTGAAGACAACATGACCCTTATAAAAATTGAAAATTTACAATTTAACCTTTTTCTAAAATATAAAGTGAAGAAAATAACAATTAAATTATACAATTAAAAATTTAATAATATATTTTAATCAGATTTTCTCCTAATTCTAAATTTTATTAAATTTAAATATTCATTAATTTTTTATTTGTATTAACGTATAAATTATTATTATTTTTATTTTTATTAACATACAAATTAAAATTTTAATTTAAAAAAATATAAAATTAATAAAAAATAAAAATATATAATATTATATATTTTAAAAAATAAAATTTAATAATCTCAATTTATTTATAACAACATAAATAAATTATTTTATTAATATTTTAAACTTTAAAAATAAAAATCCAATCATAATTTAATAATCTTAACATATTTAGACCATTGTAAATAAGTTATATTTTCTGAAACTTAATTATAACAACATAAATATATTATTTTATTAATATATATCAGAAGGATAATTTAATAAAATGCATATTTAAGTAATCTTATAATCTTCAAACCAAACACTATCATTTTACGTTCTTGTCTAATAAACCAAACAAGGTAATATAACAATCTCAGTAATATATCAAGTAATGATATATTCCAGTAATCTTATTCCCAAAGGTAATCATCTTTTCCCTGAACCAAACACACCCTTAAAGATAAAGAATTTTACTCCTTTATACCTATTGCCATTTAATTTACTCTTATCTTATCTAGTTTTGTAAGTATAGATAGTAAGATACCGAATATTAATTATTATATATTTTATAATAAAAAATATTTAATAATTAGTAAATTTTTAAATAAAAAAATTAAAATTTATTATTAAAATTATACAACAAAATAAACAAACTTGCTAAGAATTTATGAAATATGTTTAATAATAAAAATCCATTAACTTAAAAATTTTAATTATTAATTTTATTTTAAAATAAAATACATAATAATAAAGTCATTCAAAAATATGAAATTAGACCAATAGGGTTGGTCCAAGTGATAAGCAACTTGATTCCGCTTAAGCAAGTCTTAGGTTCGAGATGTGTACACAAAAAATCCATGTGAGAGACTCACCCATCAATACTAGGTATGTGACACCAGTCGGTCCGGATTAATCAAGGCAAGACCTTGAGAACCTGAAAAACAATAAAAAAATATGAAATTAATAAGTAAATTGTTTAATAATAAGAAAATATATTTTTTAAAAAATTACACGGTAGCAATAACTAAAATTGAATGTTTTAATATATAATTTTAAATTAATTTTATTATTTTAAATATTGATACTAGTTATAGATTTAACATTAAAATCGGATGATTACAATTATAAATTTGTGTATTACATTTTAAGTAAAATCCTCTAGTATTAATAAGTGTGTATAATTAATTTGAGAAGAGAAGAAAATAGTTAAATTTTTTAATACGAAGAGTTAAACTTATTGATGAGTTAAAATTAAATTGGTATAATATATAAATTTGTGGACTAAAATTTTTATTATACCGAATCTTATTATATTTCTATTTGTATTTTAACGGATGAGTGATTTGGCCGAAACTAAAACTTTAATTGACCGACTCAATTATAACTTTTAATAACTAAATGACCGAATCGTGACTTTATTAATAATTGAGTGACCTCTAATATGATTTACCCACGTTTTTACGTCAAGGGCCAACTTATCACGAACATTTTTTTTTATTTAGCTAACAGTGATTAGACCTCCAGGAACAACAACTGTTTCTTCAACCGATGAGACTAGATGATTTGTACCGAATATAATTTCTTTCCTTTCGAATATAATGTACCTTGTCACGACCCAACTTGTTGATGCAATATCATTTCAGTATTATTTCAACTCAAGTAATTGTTTTTGTTTTTGCTGATGAATTAGGTTTGAGCTTTAGTTAAGCAAATCATCTGAAATGAAATAGGAGAGGGAGTTCCCCATTAATCTGTGATTAAATAAGTATCACTTGAACAGACTGATACAGCACACTCTCACTGGGAACAAAAAACATATCAAGAAAACTAGGAAGAAAGAATCAACATCAACACTGTAACGATCAGAATTTGGTGACGAATGCGACGGAGACGAGGAAGAGAACGAAAACAAGGGAGGCTTTGGATATGCTTGCATCAGACGATCCTCCGTCCATCGATGGGACAGATTTAGATCCTGTTCCTGCATATTTATCCAGGTAATGACATGAAATCCTGTACCTTACTCCCTTGATCATATATAGTAATGTCTGAATGCATTGATATTCAAGGCATGTAATGTACCTGAAGGAATGTCTGATTCGGATGGTGTCATGGCACCCTCAGGTGTTTCACCTGAAGAACCGGATGGAGACACTGCTGATGGATTTCCGGACGTTCCACCTTAGAAATTTGAATTCATGTTACTAACAACAACAAAAATCCCCTACTTAAATATGGTAATCAAGCATAGAAGCTTACCGTTACACTGGCTAACTGGTGGAGTTTGCACCTGACAAGCACCAGGGAGTTGCATGGCCAGAGTCTGGTTTATGGTAATTCCCAAGGAAGCGCCGCTATTAAGCACGGAGCAAAGGCATTGAGGTGATGATTGAACGACCGACCTCAGCTGTGAGCAGCATGTAAACGATGGGGTAGACATATTTCCGGTAATGTAGTTGAGGCAAGGGGATAGGCTGGTGAGTGCAGAGGTGCAGCTTTGGGCGTTGGTTCCAGACCATAGCATTGCCACCAGGACTACGACAAGGACTAGTCCCATTCCCATATCAAGACCTCTAGAAGCCATCCTTTGTCTGCCTAGAACGTTCAAAAACTAGAGACAGCTAGGTCTTGAGTGTAAGAATCAGGGAACTTTGTTCAATTAATTGATTGGATTTGCAAACTTGGGGTTTGAGTGAGAAAGAGAATGAAGCCATTGGAATTATATAGGAAAACCTCGGAAGAAGGTGACAAATAAATTGGTATATTTTGATGAACAACTCTTACTGAACTTGAGAGTTGTTCAATAACTAACAGCTACTTGATTTGCTTTAAAATACGATAGATATAAACATAAAGTAGATTAAATGGCTAACATATTCATATCCGACACCCGTGTCATCGCCCAATTTATATAATAAGCAACTACAATCAACCAAGCTACATAATTAAAGAAGAGGGGAAATAATGAAAACCCATAGCTACAACTAACTTGCCAAACTATGATTTCGTCATAGCATAAAAAGCATTTACTTTGAGGAAATTAGTTGTAGTAGTTGAACTCCAGAGCTGCCTAATTTGTCCTTCCAAATTGCTTGAACCCTTCTCAAACTATAAAATCTTTCCTTTGCCATGGCCTAATTGACCCAACAGTAACTTTTACACTCATTTTAGCCATGGAATGCGTCAAGGTTGTACAACTACTAGCAATATTGTCAACACTTTCAATCGTTTCGGTTAAAGGACAAATCGTTACAGCCTGCTCTGCCTCGATGATAAGCACTTACACCCCATGCTTGAATTTCATCACCGGAAGCAGTAGCAACGGCTCGTCGCCAACTCAAGACTGTTGCAGTTCATTGAAGTCACTCATCAGCAGAAGCATGGATTGTGCTTGTCTTCTAATAACAGCAACTGTACCATTTCAGCTGCCTGTAAACAGAACCCTGGCACTCGGTCTCCCTCGAGCTTGTAACATGTCTGGCGTGCCTCTGCAGTGCAAAGGTGCATTAACTAATCTCCCCTTTTGAGTCTAATCACTCTCTAATACCAATTTAACCTATTTTGCAGCTTCTGGTACTCCCCTACCTGCTCCAGGTCCTTTTCCATTTCTACTTTCACCAACTCTTCCACCTACAGCAGCGTCACCTTTAAGTTCAGAATCTGACCTGTCACCTGCTGCACCACCTAAAGTAGAACCAGAAGCACCTTCAGCTACTGTGACTCCTAGGATTATACCAGTATTACAGCCGGCAGCATCGGCATCTAATCCAGCTTACATTTACCCTCCGTGGGTACTCATAACGTCGATCGGAATCACAATTTTTAAGTTCTATTGAAGTCCAAACTGTACCTTTTTGAACAACATATAAAAGAAGTCAATTCATTTGATCATATGCATGAACACAATCAAATTTAGGACTTGTATGCATTTATATAAATACCATCTCACATTAACACATGGCTTAAACAAGGTTCATCTGTTACATTGAAGCTTATTGACCCCTTTTAAACTCTAAACTTTACTTTTCAGCCAACTTTTGACCCACAAATTATTCAGCTATAACATGAATGTATTAAGTAATCATGTATACAATCATCATGTGTTAGAAGGATCCTAAGTGTAGGAGTTTGGTCCCAAATTTGCTGGATTGGTCATTGATTCTCGACAGAGGTTTTTGGGTGGTTAGATTTGTCTTTACAAGTCTCCCATGGCTGGAAAGCTACAGGTAAAAGGAAGCTCCTGGACGGCTTGTTCTTGCTTTTGCCATTGCCATTGCCATTGGCATTGCCTTTTTCTTTCTTAAGTGTAACATCTTTCTTTCCCCTTTAAAAGAAATGAATACATGAATCTAACCGAGGGTAGGTCATGGATCTAATCATGCTTTTAGTGATGGGAGTTTGCCAAAATTTCCGATTCTACTTTATTTATGATCGTACTATATTTAAAACTTAAGAGACACATTAATTGAACCAATGAGTAATTCTATTGAAAACGAGACTAATCTTTATCTTAGAAGACCTATATTCGAACACGTATGTGCCAAATGCATGTGCATCGAGTATACTCGACTTCGATGAAGGATGCCCAGCCTCCCACACTAGCAACCGGCCAAGTTGCTGTTAATCAAGTGTACTCGACTTCCAGCCATGCGAAGGAAGCTCCCCCATCCGTACACTGTATCAACTTTTGTCTGTGTTTATAATAAACTTTAAACTCCAACTGTTCACCTTAAAACTATGTAATGATTTGGATTTGTGGTTCAGCTTATGGGGTAAGATTTTATATTATTCCAGCAGGCAGCAGCTGTGATATTTTTAGTTTATTTTTGTACGTTTCACGTGCATGATTCTTTAGATACCTCAGATCTATTAGGTATATGACGGTTGTCTATACTACAAGACTATTGTTTTTCTTGTTTAAAGTTAAAACATTTTTAAATTAATTAAAGTCGTATCTGTTATAAAATATACTTTTAAATAATCAATTATTATATTGTAATATTAATGTTCGAACCCATAATTTTCAAAAATAACAATTAATTACTTAACCATTAAAGTAAGATGGTTTGTATAGTTAAAATTTTTTTTGAATGAAGTGATGACATAATTGATAAAAGGTTGAGTTATTAAGTGACTAAATATATAGTTTCATTTCTATTTTTTCCAAAGGAGAGATTGAATTTATTGATATATTCGAAAGATAACAGAATAACGATATAAACCTTGTTATAAAACCACATAATTAAAATTATTTTGTACCTGAAACCTCAAAATGAAAACATTCATTTTTTTTATTGAAGGAAAGAGCGCCGACCACATGCCTCGTTAGAAAATCTTTCTAAACTTAATGAAGAAAAAAAGAGTATATATAGAAGGGTTGTAACAGAAACAACATTAAAAATCACTTGACAAAAGCCAAAAACTAAAATAAACAACCCACAAGATAACTAAAATAACCTTAGACTAAAAATAAAACGTTATTCAATACTCGTACCGTTATTTCTAAAGCGATAACGTAAATCATTATTTACCAAACCCGAATATTATCCGGCCAAATTAAGTTTTTAAATTTAAGTTTACAAAGTGAAACGGAAAGCAAAATTAAAAATATGATTTTGGGGATGAAATTGCACCGAGTAGAAGTATTAATTGTCCAATTATGTCCATTAAAAAGCTAAAAAGTCACACCGCCCTGTTTGTAAGTCTCTTTGTTAATTGTTGATGACCCACCCCTATATTGATTGCAGTCCTTCATTATATTCTAGCTAGACCTGCTTCCACATCTGGTCTGAAAATACCGTCCTTCGCATCTGGTTTTATTTTTGATTGTGTTAGAAAATCTTAGTTTAGCTTCGAATCAAGATTTTGTAAAAATTAAAAAATATTTTTTTTAAAATCATAGTTTGAGAAGTTAATTTGAGAAAAAGATAAAAAAAAATTTACACTTAAAAATTAAAAAATTCTTGTATATATTGTGAATGAATTTTTTTTTTTTTGAATATTGATGAGGGAAAATTATTTTTTCAAAATATTATGAAATAAACAGTGAATTCAGAGACGGGTTTAAGAGACACCGTCTTTAAACAGCGTTTTGCATTCTTAGATGGAAGACGGAACCTTTAGGTTTCGACTTCATCTTTATGTACAGGCGCACAGTGGACAGTGACAGACGAGACAGGACAGTGAGTGTATTTTTTCGAAAACACTGTTCAAAGACGATGTCTCTTGGACCCGTCTTTGAATTTACTGTTCATTTCATAATATTTTGAAAAATAATTTTTTCATCTACAATATCTACAAGAATTTCCCTCAAAAATTATTTTTTAATTTAGTGTTTTTGAATGTTTTTAAAATTTTTAGGGTGAGAAGCTGGTTTAAGAAGCTAAACTCAATAAAAAACATGTTTTATGTCCTGACACTTTTTTTTCTTCACCCAATTGTTTGATAAGTAAAGAGATAGAACAATCGCAGCTAAAATTAATTTAAGTGACATCAGTAATACCGATATAATGTTTGAACGATTAATATTTAATAATTGAGAGTATATTATAAAATAAATATTATTATAATATTGTAATTGATTAGAAAAATAAATAAAAAATTAAATTAAAATATAATTTTAAAACATGAAATCATTTTTTATACCTCACATTTGATTCGATTCTATCTTCTCAGTCACATGAACCAATACTAGTTTAGTCAGGAAAGGGTGGCTTTTTCTTTTAGATGCTGATCCTGCCGTCATAATGGAACCATCTGCACTGTCGACGAATCTGTTTCAACACAATAAAACTGGACCCACTGCCACCGCTGGCAGCGGACGTCAGTGATTTGGGGCTGAATCAGAATCGAACTCTCAAATAGATTATGTTTTGTTATAATACTTATTAATAAAAAATATTATTTATCGTTTATATGAATTTTAAAATTTAAATATTATACATAAAAAAACTTTTAATTTCTTCAAACACAATGGTTGAGGTTAAAATTGACAAAAAATTAAATACAAGAACATTAAAAACAATCCATTTAATGAAATTTCTCTAAAAATGAATAAAAGAATTTATCCAACGAAGCTTAAATAAAAATACCATACTCATTTTATTTTCTAATTCAGATGCATCTAATTTTTTATGCGTAGATAATATATTTTTATTAATAAAAATATTTTTTTTTTAGCATTTCAGTTTATGTCCACGTGGTCATAATTGACCCGATGAATATATTTTTCTAGGTGCGACGAGAACCGACCGTCCTGTGGCAGGCCACCGCCCAAAGAGTGAAAGGAACCAAAGTCCACCTCAACAACTTCTCCAAAACAACCACGCTTAGCCTGACGGTCAAGATTCTAACACATGTAATTTACCAAAACTACCCTCCTCAGGTTTTAGATGCTCAACAAAATTTAATTTTTTTTAATAAGCTAATAATAATTATCTGTTTTAGAATATAATCTTTATCATTTGACATTGATCGCTCAATTACTCTACTGATATTATTGGTACTCAAATTCGTGATCTTTAGGAATAACAATCGTTTTTTTAATCGATAAATAAAATAAATTTTTTATTCAATTACAATAGTTATAATACTATTTATTCTAGAATATACTCTTAATTATTAAATAATATTAATCGTGCAATCATTATACTAATATTATTGGTGTTCTAACTTACGATCTTCAGAAATAACGATCGTTACTTTAAACATTGAGGCTAAATGGTTTGTACAATCTGGACAAAATAAATTAATTATTATTTTTAGTTAAAATAGTATAATTACTGCCTTATGTTTAACTAAAAAAACTAATAAGCGTTGGTGTAATGGGAGAGAATTTATGTTCATATCTCAAAGAAAATATTATTGGCAGAAAGAGTCACGAATCTCGAACATAAATTATCAAAAAATAGACATAATTTATTAAAAATAAAATAATGTTTACTAAACTAGATAGTTAAATACGAACAAAAAAAGTTTGCATATAGAATTTAATGTAAAAGATTTAAATTATAAAAAATAGGCATAAAGATAATTTTAACCCTTAATGTTTACAATTTTTATCGTTTTGGCCCTTATTCTTTTTTGGGATAAATTTAGTCCTTAACCTATATCTTTTTGACAAATATCTTATTTTTTAACTAGCTTGATGACTGAACCGTTAAAAATTTAACGATGATATATATATGGAATATAATTTTAAATGATATGAAATGCAACCTATCAAATATATATATATGAAATATAATTTTATTATAATATAAAATATAAAACAATTAAAATTCAAATAAAATATTAAAAAATAATTAATTCTAAAATAAAAAAATATTAAACATTCTTAACCTTAACTACGATAGAATCAAAATCTCATATTAAAAAATATAAACACAATTCGAATAAAATTTTGATTTTATCGTAGTTATGGTTAAGAATATTTAATAACTTTATATTTTAGAATTAATTAATTTTTAATATTTTATATTAGAATAAAATTATATTCCATATATATATATATTTGATAGGTTACATTCTATATCATTTAAAATTATATTCCATATATATATCATCGTTAAATTTTTAACGGTCCAGTCATCAATCTAATTAAAAATAAGATATTTGTCAAAAAGATATAGGTTAAGGGCTAAATTTATCCCAAAAGAAGAATAAGGGCCAAAACGATAAAAACTGTAAACATTAAGAGTTAAAATTATCTTTATGCCTAAAAAAATATTTAAAAAAGTTTGCATATAAAATTTAGTGTACAATATTTAAATTATATAAAAAATATTTTAAAAAAATTGCATATAAAATTTAAAGTAGAAAAAATTAAATTATAAATAAAATATCTAAAAAAGTTCGTATTTGTTATCGTGAATTTTTTTATTTAAGTTTAAGAAAAATTTTAACGAGATTTATAATAATATTTTTTTTATAAAAATAATTTTAAAATGTGTGCATATCTTTTTAAAATAAGATTTTGATTTTATCATAGTTAGGATTGAAATTTTTTAAGGTATAAAAATAATCTTAACCCTTAACGTTTACAGTTTTTGTCATTTTGGACCTTTTTTTTTGATAAATTTAGCCCTTAATCTATATCTTTTTGACAAATATCTTATTTTTAACTAGTTTGATGACTGGACTGTTAAAAATTTAACGATGATATATATATAGAATATAATTTTAAATGATATGGAATGTAACCTATCAAATACATATATATATATATGGAATATAGTTTTATTCCAATATAAAATATAAAACAATTAAAATTCAAACAAAATATTAAAAATTAATTAATTCTAAAATTAAAAAAAATTATTAAACATTCTTAACCCTAACTACGATAAAATCAAAATCTTATTCAAATTGTGTTTATATTTTTTAAGATGAGATTTTGATTCTATCATAGTTAGAGTTAAGAATGTTTAATAATCTTATATTTTAGAATTAATTAATTTTTAATATTTTATTTAAATTTTAATTGTTTTATATTTTATATTGGAATAAAATTATATTCTATATATATGAATTTGATAGGTTACATTCCATGTCACTTAAAATTATATTCCATATATATATGTATCATCGTTAAATTTTTAACAGTCCAGTCATCAATCTAGTTAAAAATAAGATATTTGTCAAAAAGATATATGTTAAGGGCTAAATTTATCTAAAAAAAGAATAAGGGCCAAAACGACAAAAACTGTAACCGTTGAGGTTAAAATTATCTTTATACATTTTTTAATAGTCTTTTATTTTAGAATTAATTAATTTTTAATATTTTATTTAATTTTAATTATTTTACATTTTATATTAGAATAAAATTATATTCTATATATATATATGATATGTTAAATTTCTTGCCATTTAAAATATATTATGATATGCATATGATATGTAATTATCGTTAAAATTTTAACAGTTCAGTGATCAAGTTAATTAAAAAAAATAAGATATTTATAAAAAAAATATAAATTAAAGTTTAAATTTATCTAAAAATAAAAATTAAAATTATAAATGTCAATAATTAAATATTTTTATGCCTTTATCTAAATTTATCTAAAAATTAAAATTAAAATTATCTTTATAACTTTATCCTGTTAGATCAATTGCTTAATTTAAGGTGATTTTAGCTTATATAGTAAGCAACCCCTTCTGTATTTTTCTAAAAATCCGTGCAAAACTTAGACTCTTATTAGAACTTTAAAACTCCATATAAGATCAAAATTAAGAAACACGAGGAACCAACATATTTTTTAAACCTAAAATCAGAGGGACAATACCGTCATTTCATTACACCAAACCAGTTGATGTTCCTTTTCCTTCAAAACACTGCAATGGACACACAAAGTGAATAAGGGCAAAGTCTTTTCTTTCCTATTGATTTGCTTAATTACATATTTTGGGTTTAATGGGTTTTTAATGGTTTTTGTCCGTCGCCATCTACTTTCTCAAATAGCACCAAAAAACCCACCATAATAAAGCAGCCAAAACCAACCCACAGAGGAAAAGAAAGAAAGAAAGGAGAGTTGCACCAGAGGAAGATCACTCGGAAAATGGGTTGAAACAGGGGGAAAAATCTGATCTTTTTTCATCAACAGTTGCTTATAATCAAAACCCAGAAACCATTTTTTGTTCTAGAGGAAGAAGATTGATCGTAAGTTTTTTTTTTTTTTAAATTCCATTCTATGTTTCCTGTTTGCTGTTTAGAATTCTTTTGCATACCAATTGTTTGTTCTATTTATAGTCGATGGTTTTGTTGGTCTTTATTATCCTCTTACTTCTTTTCTGGAAATTTAATTGTTGAATTTTTCTGAAGTTGATAAAGTTTTTAATTAATTTCATGATGATCGAATGGTTGTGGATGATTTCTATGTTATGCTGTTGATTCTATATTTGAAATTTATTTTTAAGCGTTTTTTGTTTATTGGTCGGATTCTTCTACCTTACCTTTTCGAGCCACCTGTTTTAATTCTGCGTTATCTTCAGTAGGTAACTTTGTGGCAGTTTTGGATACAACAGTTACCGGTTACTAGGCTGCTCCTTGGTCCTTGGCATATTTGGACCCTTGGATTATTATGATCAGGTTAATTGTGTGCAGTTTTCTGCTTGATCATTCTAAGTTCCTGATCATGCGATCAGTAATGGTTTTCCTTCATGTCAGAATTGAATTGTTTTGGTTTTGGTTTTGGTTTGTGGATACCAGGAAATAAGAAGCACAAAAGGGTGAGAGATTTCCGGAATCAGGATTACGTCACAGTTTGTATTCGAAAAAGCTTGTTCCGGGTTGATCCATCACCTTGTTCTTACAATTAACAATTCTAATCCCTGGTGAGAATCCGGAAGCGGTGTTGTTGGAGGACTAAAGTCATGGCAACTGTGAAGCATACAGATTCTAAAGGCATGTACTCATGGTGGTGGAACAGCCACATAAGCCGAAAAAATTCTAAATGGCTCCAGGAGAATCTCACAGGTAATCTGATCATTCCATTAGAAGTTTGATAAGTTATTTGGGCATTGGAATTTTCATTTTTTCTCTGGATATTTGTAATTTGACAAATCAAATTTTCTTCTGCTTGGACAGATATGGATACTAAGGTCAAGCAAATGATCAAGCTCATTGAAGAAGATGCTGATTCCTTTGCTAGGCGAGCAGAGATGTATTACAAGAAGCGCCCAGAGTTAATGAAATTGGTAGAAGAGTTTTATCGAGCATACCGTGCATTGGCTGAAAGATATGATCATGCAACCGGGGTGCTTCGTCAGGCTCATCGGACCATGGCAGAAGTATTTCCAAACCAGGTTCCCATGGCATTTGCAGATGACACACCAGGAGGTTCTGCTATTGATTTAGATCCCCGTACACCTGAGATGACACCAATTGTGCGAGCATTTTTTGAGCCTGATGAGTTGCAGAAGGATGCTGTGGGAATCTCTTCACTTTCTTCCAAGAGGATTGCAGCATTCACAGAAGAATCTGAATCTCCAGTGGTCAGAAAGGGTCTGAAACATTCCTTTCACGGTGTAGAGGAGAAAGAAAGAAGCCTGCAAGACAGTGGGGGTTCTGATATCAGGGTTCGAGTCCCGTCTGATTCTGATATCAGGGTTCGAGTCCCATTTGAGTCTGAACGAGTGAGTAAAGCTGAGATGGAGATTTTAACCTTGAAGAATGCTTTAGCGAGATTAGAAGCTGAAAAAGAAGCTGGTCTACTTGAGTATCAACAGAGCCTGGAGAGATTATCCAATCTAGAGAAAGAAGTCTCTCGTGCAAAAGAAGATTCCAAGGGGCATAATGAACGAGCAAGTCAGGCTGAAGCTGAAGTTCAGACTTTGAAGGATGCCCTCATCAAATTAGAGGCTGAAAGAGAAGCTATTCTTTTTCAATACCAGCAGTGCTTAGAGAAGACCAATAATCTTCAGAATAGTATTTCGCATGCTCAAAAAGATGTTGAAGAACTGACTGAGCGAACTACTAATGCTGAGACAGAAGCTCAAGCTTTAAAGCAGGACCTTGCTAGAGTAGAAGCTGAAAAGGACGATGCTCTTGCTCGATACAAGCAGTGTTCAGAGACAATAAGCAATCTGGAAGAAAAACTATTGATTGCCCAAAAAACTTCCATCAGGATGTCAGAAAGAGCAGAGAAGGCAGAAAGTGAAGTTCAAACTTTAAAGCAAGTAGTTGTTGAGCTGACAAAAGATAAGGAAACAGCTGCTCTTCAGTACCAGCAGTGCTTGGAGACAATTGCTATCCTGGAAAAAGAACTTAAATGTGCCGAGGAGGAGGCTCAAAGGCTCAAGAGCGAGTTGGATTATGGTGCTGCCAAGTTAAAAGGTGCTGAAGAAAGGTGTAGTCTGTTGGAGAGAACCAATCAGAGTCTACATACCGAGGTGGAAACTTTGGTGCAGAAGATGGGGGATCAAAGTCAAGTACTAACAGAGAAACAGAAAGAGTTGGGGAGACTTTGGACCTCCATACAAGAGGAGCGCATGAGATTTATGGAGGCTGAAACAGCATTTCAAACTCTGCAGCATTTGCACTCTCAATCCCAGGAAGAACTCAGATCTCTGGCCATGGAGCTTAAGAACAGGACTCAAATTTTACAGGACTTTGAAACTCGTAATCAGGGTTTAGAGAATGAACTACAGATGGTCAAGGAGGAGAACATGGGCCTGAACAAAATCAGCTTAAGTTCAGCTGTGTCCATCAAGAATTTGCAAGATGAGATTTTAAGCTTAAGGGAGACTATAGCAAAACTTGAAGCTGAAGTTGAACTTAGAGTGGACCAAAGAAATGCTCTTCAACAAGAAATTTACTGTTTGAAAGAGGAACTCAATAACTTAAACAAGAGACACCAGGATATGACAGTGCAGCTGGAGACAGTTGGCTTAAATTCAGAAAACTTTGCATCATCTGTGAAGGAATTGCAGGACGAGAACACAGAGCTTAAAGATGTCTGCGAAAGAGAAAGAGAAGAAAAGCTGGTCCTCTTTGAGAAGTTGAAAATCATGGAGAAACTTATTGAGAAGAATGCCCTTTTAGAGAATTCACTCTCAGATTTGAATGTCGAGTTAGAAGGTGTTCGGGGGAGAGTAAAGACGTTGGAAGATTCATGTCAATCACTTCTGAGAGAGAAAACAGCCCTTGCTGCTGAGAAGGACACACTCATTTGTCAGTTACAGACCGCAACCGAGAATCTGGAGAAGCTTTCTGAGAAGAATAACTTTCTGGAGAATACTCTTTCTGATGCTAATGCTGAACTTGAAGGATCAAGGGAAAAATTAAGGAGCTTAGAAAAATCATGCATGTTGCTTGGCGATGAGAAGTCTGGCCTGATAACACAGAGAGAAGGTTTGATTTCTCAGTTGGATATCAGTCAGAAAAGGCTGGAAGATTTGGAGGAAAGATACAAGGGACTTGAAGAAAAATATGTAGGTTTGGAGAAAGAGAGAGAATCAACACTTCGTGAAGTGGAAGAGCTGCAAAAGTCACTTGAGGCTGAAATGCAACAACATGTCAGTTTTGCGCAGTTGAGTAAAACCCGAGCAACTGCTATGGAATCTCAGATCCATTTTCTGCAAGGAGAAAGTCTGTTCAGGAAGAGAGAATTTGAAGAGGAGCAGGAAAAGGCCATGAATGCTCAGGTAGAAGTTTTCATCTTGCAGAAATGTGCAAAAGATCTGGAAGAGAAGAATTCGTCCCTAATGCTCGAGTGTAGGAAACTTTTGGAGGCCTCCAAATTATCAGAAAAACTTATCTCTGAATTGGAGCTCGGAAATTGTCAAAAGCAGATGGAGATAAAATCCTTATTTGATCAAATTACCATACTGAGAATGGGGCTTCATCAGGTGTTGAGGACACTTGATGCTAATGATATCCATGGTTACGATGAAAAGATCAAACAAGACCAATCAGTTCTTGACCGTGTATTTGGCAGACTCCAAGAGGTGCAAAATTCACTTCTAAAGTCTCTGGATGAAAATCAGCAATTCATAATTGAGAATTCAGTTCTTATTGCACTGCTTGGGCAACTGAAATTAGAGGCAGAAAATCTTACCGCAGTGAAAAGTTCTCTGCATGAGGAGTTGAATGTTCAGTCTGAGCAGTTTTCGAAGCTGCAGATCAAAGCTGAAAAACTTGCGGATATGAATGAAGTACTGAGATCAAAAGTGGTAGAGGGAGGCCAAAGAGAAGAAAGTTTGCAGACTGAATTGATGTGTGTTCGTGGGCAACTGTTAGCCTTGCAAAGGCAATATCAGACTTCATTGGAAGACAACTGCAAGGTCCTAAATGAGAAAAGATCTTTGATGAAGGAAATATTAGACCTGGACAAGCAGAAACATGATCTAGAAGAGGAAAACTCTGCCGTTATTTCTGAAGCGATATCTCAAAGTAACACATCTCTTATTTTGAAGGATATTATTGTTGATAATTTTAAGGATATAAAGTATCTCAGTGACAATCTGGATAAACTCAAATGTGTCAATAATGATCTCGAGGGAAAGTTGAAGATGATGGAGAACAAGCTTGAAGATATGAAAATGAAAAACTCAAATCTCAACGATTCAATGGAAAAATTGGAAAATGAACTGGTTTCAGTTAGATCTGTTGGTAATCAGTTAAATGATGAAGTTGCAAAGGGAAAGGATCTGTTGTGCCAGAAGGAGATTGCCCTATTGGAAGCAGAACAAATGCTCAGTGCAATTCAAGAGGAGAGAGCCCAACTGCATAAATTTTTGGAGGATCTGCAGACTAAATATGAGGAGGTCAAGCTGATAGGAGAAAATCAAAAGAAGCAAATTCTGAAACTATCTGGGGACTATGATCATCAAAGTAAGGAGACTGAAAGCATTCGTCAAGTTAATCAGAAACTTGAGGTTGAAATTTCGAAATTGAACAAGGAACTTGAAGAAATCAAACATAGGGAGGAGAGTTTGAGCCTTGACTTAATAAAGGTAAGAAATGATGTTGAAATTTTGGAAAATCAGGCTTCTGCATGGTATGGTGAGCTACAGACTTCAGTTGTCCGTGAAACAATTTTTGAAGAGAAGGCTCATGAACTCAGTAAGGAATGTGAAGTCCTTGAATGTAGAAGAAATTCCAAAGCTACGGAAGTAGAAGAGCTGGAAAGAAGTGTTAGAATATTGGAAAGCGATAATGAAGGACTTAAAGCTCAGTTGGCAGCATATGTTCCTGCAATTGTTTCTCTCATTGATAGTGTGGCATCTTTGGAGAGTCGAACTCTCCTGCATCCTAAACTTCCCTCAAATCACAATGAAGTAAAGGTAATGAATTCATATTTGCCTTTTTAAATTTTAATAAACCAGAGCAATATGGACTCCATTCTATTTGGTTGAATATGCAACTTAAGATCTTAGCCAACCCTATGTTTCCTTGACCTATGCGAGCGCCAGGTGATTTATTTACACAAACATATTTATGCGTCTAGTTCTCTGAGTTTCACCAGTATATGTTTACTAACATTATCCGTTTTTGAAGCTTCTTGTTTCCCATGACAAAGTTGTTTAGTATTTTATTGAATTAATGTTTCACACTTTTGTTTCTATTTCTTTCCTCGATCTTTTTGCTAACCAGCAATGTGGTTTATGGTTTTGTTTTACTTCTGCATGGCTTAGATATTGCATGGAATTGTCAAGTTGTTTTTCATTACTGAAAGCCGTTTAGATTATAGATTTTAATAAGTTGGACATAAACATGACTTTTCCAGTAAATTATCATTTATCTTAACAGTGTCGTGGATCTTGAATGGTTATTAGCTTTGATTCTTCGGCTTACAATTGTCTTGTTTTCCAGGCTGCCACTCTGGGAGCTGAATTGCATGCTGAAAACTGTCAACAAACAAGTGAAGGTCAAATTGCCTCAGTTCCCGATGGTTTCTCTGACTTAAAGGGTATCCATAAGAGAATTAGAGCTATTGAAGAAGCAGTCCTGGAAATGGAAAAGCTTGCAATGCTGGAAAACTTAAATCTCAATTCCAAACTAGAGAGTGCTACGAGACAGATTGAAGAGTTAAAATTTGGAAGCAGCTCTAGTCGAGAAAGTGTTAGAGCAAAGAGGCAGATGAATGCAAGACGAGAAGGGGAAGAACTTGGCCATCGGTTCGGTAACAATGTCAACGTACAGAGACCAACTCCTGAAATATCCGAAGAAAATGTGATGATGACAAAAGATATCATACTTGATCAGATATCTGAGTGTTCATCCTATGGTTTAAGCAGGAGAGGAACTGTGGCAGAGGATGATGCTCAGATGCTTGAGACGTTGGAAACCAACAACCGTAATGCTAATGTCGACTTGAAAGTCAAGAAGGCCCAGAAAATGACTGCTGCACCAACTGACTACCAACAGATTGGACCAGTAAAGACACGCAAGAGCAGAACTCCTTCTACAGAATCTCTTGTGAAGGAGTTAGGTGTAGATCAAGAGAGTTCTAAGAGATTTTTGGAGCCCAAACATGACGGCAATAAGAGGAAGATTTTACAAAGACTTGATTCTGATGCACAGAAGTTGGCTAACCTTCAAATAACTGTGCAGGACCTGAAAAAGAAGGTAGAGATAACTAAGACGACCATTAAGGGGAAAGGGGTTGAATACGGTACAGTGAAAGAGCAGCTAGAAGAAGCTGAGGAAGCCATCATGAAGCTAGCTGATGTCAACCGCAAATTGATAACGCATGTTGAAGATGGTTCCTGGTCTCTCGGTGGGAAATCTGCACTAGAACCAGATGAGAATGCGAATGTACATAGACGGAGAGTATCAGAACAAGCTCAAAGAGAGTCTGAAAAGATTGCCCGGTTGCAGTTGGAGGTGCAGAAGATACAGTTTCTCTTATTGAATATTGATGATAAACAAAAAAGCAAAGCACAAACCAGAATCTCCGAGTATAAAAGAAGAGTTTTATTGCGGGACTATCTTTATGGTGGGGTAAACACCAGCCAGAAGAAGAAGAAATCACATTTCTGCTCATGCGTGCAACCCCTAACTAAAGAAAATTGAGGGAATTACTCATCATCGGCACAATACATTTTCAGTAGTTTACCAGTAATTTACTTTAGTTGCATTGTCCATAAATCTGTCTTACTAGTTTTGTGTTTTCCATATATTTATTTTCTTATACAGACTTTCTTCTTTTACTTTAAGAGATTTCCTGTTGTATAGAACAGGCACTATCTCAAGGAAGAAGCTGCGCTTTTTATATCCTAAAAGTTCCCTTCTTTATATGGTTCACTTTGGAAATTACTTTCTTCAAAATCTTGTTTATTGCTTTAAGAACTGTAAGTATTTCATTCTGGAGATACTAAAAAAAGCATTTCATTCTGGAGTGGTGTCAGCCCACAAGGAATGTTAGGAATTACCTATGCTTGCAAACTGGCATTGTAGCCAACTTGCTCCAATTGCAGTGGTAAAAGGAGGAGTATAACTAGAGCAGCGCACTGATTTTCAAAAATTCATTTTTTTTTTATTTTGAATTATTCGAGTTTGATTTTGTGAACTAAAAAAATTAAATTTTATAATTTTATAATTTAGTCCAAAATTTACTTTTTTCTTCATTTTAATTTCATTTTTTATCAAATTTGCATAATACATAATTAACTTTAATTCATATTTTTGGATAGTCGTGATCCCTACGGTTTTAAAATTGATGAATTAAGATTATTTGTATTCAATAATTATAATATAAAAGTATATATTAAAATTGAAAAGTTTGATTAGGCTTGTGATCTAATTAAACCAAGTATTATTTTCTAAATCGGTTTTATTGATAATTTGAGTTGTTGGAATTTAAACTCACCTTTTAATTCATATATTTTAAAAGGGGGAGTCACCGGTCCCTCTTGAATACTCCTAGAGCTACTCAAACTTGATTAAAGTCGTTAACTAATTTATGTATCGTAATTCGAGTTCGATTAAGATTGTTCATATTCAATCATATATAATAATATAATTTAATAATATAAAAGTATATATTAAAAAAGGTTGATTAGGCTTATGATCTGTTTAAACTAAGTATTAAAGTTTAATTCAATTTTATCGATAATACGAATTATTGAAACTCAAACTCGGCTTTATATTTATAAAATCGAATTTGAGTGTTGTTTTTTTCAAGTTTACAATGTGGTTGAGTTATATTCTCATTTAGGAAACAAAATACTAAAATTTTCCTGTGTGGATGCATTGTTGTCAAGAGCATTCATTAATGCTCATTTTTTGTTAAACTTATTTGCCATGATATGTATCACTCTACAACTTGTTTATTTTTGGAAGAGAGAAAATAGACCCTCAACTTCCAATTGAAGCATCTAAAGCTTAATTTGGCTATGCAGCCTGCTTCTCAGATGCACAAGGCCTCTAATTTAAAAGGGAAAATTATGTTCCTGGTACATCAAAAATCCATTAAGCTTTAGACATTGTTCCACGGCTACGGTTCCTCATGGGTGGAGTCTGGTTTGCATGTATGAAGCCTGTAATGGCAGGCTGCCACAGCTTCTCCTACTGTCAAATATATCCATTCTTGACCTATCGTTTCTATGAACTTAGATTTGTTCAGTTTCTTCATCACCTCGGCTCCAGGGTTAACCAATACAAGCTACACAAGTAGAAAGATAAATTTGGTATGTTTTCATCATTAGTTTTACACAATTTGGTCAAGTAATTGCAGGACAGAACATACCTTGATCCCCCTTCTGTCTGTATTTTTCTTCACTTCTTCAAACATGCTTATTCCACTTGTGTCGATGTTACCAACAGCTGTGAAACCAAAAAAAATGTAACCCCTGTTAGATTCTCCATCATTTTTGTTCTTTAATGTTTCAGATAATATGTATGATGCAGTTCTCGCCGGATCGAAAAATCACTCACCACTCATGTAAAGTATAACATACTGCAAGGTTGTTTCCCCTACAGATTTCAGCTTGTCTTCCTCTTCATCAATCCACCTTGAGATCCTGCAGATAAAGATGTGTGATTGAAATGGATATGGTAATTACTGTTTTAAGACGATATTTTTATCGAATTTAAGTACCTTTCTCTTAGGTAGCTTGCATTAGCAAAGTAAATTGGAGCATCAATCTCAAGTATAAGAATCCCAGGAACACTGTTTGTTGTTGGATATTGCTCAACGTTTCTGTAGATGGTGGAATTCGGAATGTTTCCGAGAACAAAGGTCCTTGGTCTCGCGACAAACAGCAGTAATCTCAGCACAGATAGTGCAACCTGCATTTTGTTACGCAATGAATTATTAGATAACTTTGTTCTTGGATGAAGGAATTAAGTTCATGTTCAGTTGTGCTTTTGCTGATACATGTATGAATATGATCGTACCGCTATGACTAAGCCAATCTCCACGCTTGCGAAAACAACACCGAGGTATGCACCCATACACACCACGAAATCGAATTTATCGACCTTCCAAAGATGAATTGCGGCCTCGTAATCAATGAGACCAAGCATTGCAGCCATGATAATAGCAGACAGCACTACAAGGGGAGTGTAGTGGAACAGGGGTGTTAGGAACAGCAATGTGAACATAACTGCAATGGCCATGACAACGTTCGACATTGCTGTTTTACACCCTGCATTGTAGTTGACAGCCGACCGAGAAAATGGCCCTGAAAATACATCAGCACCAATACCACAATTAGCAAATTATATATAAAATAAACCATTTTAATTAGGTTATAAGAAAAACCATCAGCAAGATTCACCTGTTGTGAGATAGCAAGAAAAGCAAGATCCAACAATGTTCATGGTCCCAATAGCTACCATTTCTTTGTTCCCATCAATGTTGTAGTGTTTGTACATTGCGAAACTTCTCCCCACTGCTATTCCTTCCTGGTATTCACGGCAAGCAACAAATACAATCAGTCTATGTGTTGTCCTTAAACTATTAAAATCTATGACATTCAAAGTTAGAATCGAGAAATGGTAGCTTACGGCGAGAGCAATGATGCCGGTGACCATGCCGGTCTGCACGGCAGTTGACAAATACGAAGAGGTAAATACAAAATCCCCAAACGACAGTGGATTCAACCCTTTCTTCAAGTTCCCGATCTGCCATGGTTACATCAATAAGGTAAATTTAAAAAGAAAATAGCTTGTATGGCAAGAAATATATTGTTTTTGAAGTTAATTACAATTCCCACATCTATTTTATAGCTGCATTCATAACAGGAAACATTGACTTAAAAAACACAAGAAACATTGAAAAGTACTAATCCACTCAGTGAGCTTGGTTGGGGGTTCAGGCCAAGCAATTATTAGGACCTGGTCCAACGCAACTTAATGTCAGAGTCTGGGAAATCAATTTACGATACGACTTGTCTGGTCATCTGGTGGTCCAATATGTTCCTAATGGACTGTTTTGTTCCACTTCATGGTGCTAAATAGGAAAAAGACAAAGGGATTTACCACTTGAACGCCATGTTTTTCTGCATGCGTGAGATAAACCAGAAGACTTCCAAGAATAACTGATGTCAAAGGTGCCATTGCTGATATCCAAAATAACTTGGGTCGACGTTTGCTCTGTTTGTCATCCGACAGTCCAAAATATATGTCATAATCTTAGAATTTAGTATATACTAAGTTACTAAATAATAATAACGAGATTTACTTACGAAGTATCTGGTGAGTAGGAGGAAGAAGAGGAAACCTATGCCCAACACAGCACTCTCCCACCTCCACTGTTAAATTCAAACATATTTCACCTCTTATGAGTCAAATTATTGTCTATAACTGTATTTTAAGTATTAAAATGCCTAGCGGAAGATCTCGACACTCGATTTTGAGAGATTAATTAGAGATTTTTTGAATGTGTCATGTATATATTATGTAACACGAAACTTTTACGTCAAGTTTTGTCACTGTATTTCTTCTATATATGCAGGGAGATGCATTTTATCTTTCAATTTCTAAAGTAAGATTGAACCTCATGAATTTGAGAGAAGACGGAGCGCAAGACGGAGATAATATCGGTAGAATGAGTGAAGTGCTCGAGCCCTAGAACTCCCTTCAGCTGTTGCAGTATCACTACGGTGGCTGCTCCTGCCATGAACCCTACTATCGTTGCATGTGAAAGAAAATCCACTATAAACCCTAGCCTGGAAAAACAAAAACAAGCCAACTAAATTTTCATTTTTATCACCAAGAAAATCATTCTACTGTATCCAATATCCAGACAGCAGCAAAGGACAAGAGTTCCCAACAGCGAGAAGACAGCACAACATGATCTGCTGCTGTCCTTTTTTCGTCAAATTATGTATATGGGTGATCATAATCAATTTATGTACCTTAAGAGGCCTAACGAAGCTTGAAGAAGGCCGGCGAAAAAAGTTGCAGTGAAAGCAAGGTGAAGATAAAGCGTGGGATTCTCAGCAGCATTCACTTCATCCCCCAACATAGAAGCTAAGAGAAGTGATGCAACTGCAACTGTTCCTACTGCCAAATCTCTTGAACTTCCCATCATCGCATAAATCAGTGGTGGAATAAAGCTTGAATCTTTATTTCTCAACAAAAAGAAAGTTGATCAGTAGTTTTTAAACAACGTACTACTTAAAAACTGATTCATTAGTTAAGTTTGTAGGAATAATTTTTGGAGCTTACAAAGGCCGAGAATGGGTGGCAAGTTAGCCAGTTTTGCATAGCTGATACCCTGAGGGATGGCAAGACTGGCGATGGTGATCCCTGCAATGAGATCAGATTTCAAGAATTCTAAGCTGTAACGAGGACCCCATTCGAGAATCGGCAAGAAATATTGCAGTCCGAGTAAAAGTTTCCGAGAAGGTGATTTGTTCTTGAATTGCCTGAGTGGGTCATCTGGGAAGAACGTCTCCTTGAGAGAGTTCTTGAATGACTTGAAAAACGGCTGTGGCGGAGGAACCGCCACTCGGTGAGGAGGATGACGGTCGGGGTAGACATAGTCGGAGTTCCCCATCAAATGAATCCTGCGTTAATTTATGCGGGGGAGATTCAAAGATAGAGAAAGAGGAGGTGGTGCAGGGAGGGCATATGGGAAATGGGATGACCTCTTGGGGTGGCTTTATAGAAGGGGAATTATGCATATTCATTCACTCGGTTGAGTGGGGGTGAAGGGCCCTCTCTCCTTCCCAATGAATATAGATTAATTCAGATTAAATTTTAAAAAATAATTATAAAATTAATTTACTTTATTTATTTTTCTTCATAATATTTAATAAATTTTAATTTTATTTTAAAAATTTAATGTTTATTTTATCGAATCAACTGGTTATTAGTTTGTAATTATCTTTATTTAATATTATAAATTCTTGGGCTGCCCACCTCGTTCAATTTTCTCCATCCGCTTTAGATAGAAACATGGAGCAAAATCCTGAAAGTTCACGTTAAATTAATTTTCAAAATTCTTTTTTGTAAGGAAGACTACGTTAATGGTTGACGTGGCTTACCATGCCACGTGTTGAACTGTTATTGGATAGTCGAAGAAAGAGATTTCTTCAAGGGAGAGATTATATCATAAGCACATCCTACCACGTCAGCCGTAATCCCTAACCAATGAAAATTACTCATTCCATCACTAATCAACCATATAATTAATATAATTTTTAGAAATTATATTTTTAAAATGACATAAAAACTATGAGTAAAATTCATTGATTAAAAAAATAAATTAAAAATTAATGGTGAAGTGAATGATTATAATTGGATGAGACCATAACTGACGTGGTAAATCGAGACCAAACTAACGTGATAAGCCGGGACCATAATGTAATTCCCCTCTTCAAGGACGCTTATACAAGAACAAAAATATTTTCTTTTCGGTACTTATATCATTATACGTGTGTTTTATATTAAAAAATAAATTTAAAATTTAAGATTAAAATTTAATGATTAAGAATAATATATATTTTTAAGCTTTAGTTTTTGTAGTTTAAAATTAAAATTTAAGATTTAATTTTTTAATGATAATATATAAAAAATAAGATATTTTTTTACCCAGATAATGGTTTATTTGTATTGCTTATTTGTTTTACGAATCTACCCTTTTTCAGATAAAACTGAAGTTCTCCAAACCATGTAATTTTATCCCATCTTTAAGTTGTTCTCTGTCATTTTGTTGTACCAACCCTTACAGCACGTACTAACTTAGAGTGTTTTGTCCGTGTGATTAAAGTATTGAACTAAAAATTGAATTCTCATAGACGACTCTTTCGAAGCTTAATTTATCTCCTACAACACATCAAATCATATATGGATGTTCTTTTTCCTTAGTCGCCTAGATAAATCAAACAACAGACAATTTAAAAATAATTAAAAATATATAATCAAAAATATTATTAAAAGATATAACTTTTTAAATTGTGAGTAACATTTTAAATGATGTGTGAGTAGGGATGTAAAAGATTGGTTTGATTTTAAAACTTGATTAAACCCTGTTTGAGTTAGAATCCGATTTGACTCGAAATATAATGATTTTAACTTGATCTGTATTGTTAACCCGAATCTAATTTGAATCTGTTACTATTGTAACTGAACCCGATGTGCATCCGATGGAAAATGACCCAAATTCGATTTGAACATGTTATCGTGAATCCAAAATCTAACTTACATCTGATTAAAACGAACCCAAACTCAAAATATTATTAAAAGACACCACTTTTTATATTGTTCGTAAGTAATATTTTAAATTACGTGTGAGATAATATTTTAAATTATTTTTTTAATATGTTAGGTTATAATTGTTGACATGAATTGGTAATGATCGTGTCCAATTAACCTGATTATGCATATGAATTAGCACTCAAAGTCGATGGCTGAAATGACCAGCAAAGACGTCGGGAAGACAGAGAGATGGAATACTTTGTTGGGTATAAAACTAGGGGTAAGAGAATAATCGAAAATCAAAAGACTAAAATCGATAAGTAAAAAAAATAATCGAAATTATCACCTATAATAGGTAAAAAAAAATTGCTTTTTTATCATGCTTTTATCTATATCTTTTATTAAAAATTTTAAAAAAATAAAATTTTAATTGTAACCTTTATTTTTTATATCATAAACTTTAACACCCACATCCTAAAAAATACCTTAAACTCTAATCGTAATTCTAAACTATAATCTTTAATTTTTTAATTTAAAATGAGATATAAATAAAAACATAAAAAAAAAATATACGCCGTCACTTACGTATAAAAGTATGAAAAAGAAAACTTATTATCAAAAGCTCAAATAAACATAAAGAATACAAAATCATCTTTGATCCGTCGAATTATCTCCCTTATCTGAACCTGTAGTACAGAAGAGGAATCCAACTCTATCTTGAATGGTTTGACATTAGACATTGAAGGGTTCCTCCAGATATGACGTTCGCAGGATTACGTCTGCAATTGTTGACTTTACCTCATGCCCAGTTTTGCTGTCTGAATTGTTTGGTTGGTAGTTACCTTTTTATTTGTTAATTTACTAAAACAAATAATAAACACATAAAAAAAAAACAATGGATGTTTACACATTTTCATACCTCATTAAGTTAGTGTTATCCTTGGGATCGTTATGGTTTGGGTCGGATTGAATTTTTAACCGTCGTGATTTGATTTAAAATTTAAATTTTTAATTTAATTTTGATCCGATTTGATCTTAATATTTTTTTTTATTTTTGACACGATTCGACTTAATATTATAAAAATTATAATTTAACTTTGAGTTGACTCTAAATCTGACACTGATCCGATCTGAACTTGTTTTTAAAATTTTAAAAAAAATATTCCTATCAGATTAGATCATGACCCGATAAAGACGGATCAAATTATCATCCCTTGTTATTCTTTCTATTATGTCTTTGATTCTATAAATGGTCTCTTTTTCATGGTTCAATAAAATACTATTACAAAAACATGTGTTTAATAGTACTTGTGTAAGACCCAAAAACTGTACCTCAATTCCGTATACAAGGTGTATACAATACACCGTATAACAAGAGATTATGATAGGTCAAAGCTGAAGTATGGTATATAAAGACTCTAGATGAGTTGGGTCAAATGTTGAAGCTGCTGCACACGTGCGGTTGCTGGGCTAATCTGTCTGAATCAGAGGAAATCGAAGGTTATAACCCAAGGAGTCATCCCACGTGTCCACATCTTGACGATTAAAAACTATTTAAATACAAGACTTCATGAAAGTTTTCCTTGGTTAATAAGAAGGAATCTAGAAATGTTCTGAGGTGAGAAACTGAGAGCATACTGGTCTAGAAAGGGTGGTGGGTGGTCAAACACAAATGTTTGACTATGGAGAGGGAATAGGATCCAAGAGATAATGTATTTAAAAACATTCAGACAACAACCAAATGTACATTCTTTGACTCGTGTCGAAAGAGATGTATATGAATATTGTTTAAATGAATAAGATTATGTTCGTTTTTATTTGTTTATTTTAGAGGTGTTTATGTTTGGTTCGTGTTTATTTAAATTGTTAGGGTTCGTTTATTTATTTTTAAAGGTGTTCGTATATGTTTGTTCAGTGTTTATGAACATGCTCGTTTAAATATTCGTGAATATATTCATTTAAGAGTTCACAACTGTATTCGTTTAAGTATTCGTGAACGTGTTCATTTATTCATTTGCGGTCATGTTCGTTTATATGTTCGAAAATGTTAATTGAATTAACAATAAGTAAATAAAATAAAAAATAACAAAATAAAACATATTTTAATATGAATTTAAATAACATCCTTAGCAAATTTAGATCCAAAAACATATTCATCCTTCAAACGATATTATAAAATATGACTATAAATTGTCTAATTTTTTATTCTAAAGTTTTAATATAATTTCTTTATGGTTTATATTCTCTAGTTTTATCCTATTAAGTGGTGCCTACTAAGCAATCCACTGAAAAGAATAAGGTCGTCGACCTATCTATACGACTAAAGATAATCCGATGCTGGTCGTTTATCTCTCTGGTCGGAGACTTTATTTTCCTTACAACTACTTCCTGGTACGAGCCACTAGGTATGGCGTCTGCTGTTTGTAGCATGCAGGCAATGGCAAACTTTGCTTTGGCTACCATATAAATCAACAAAGTAGAAGGCACAATCTCTTGGTATCTTCAGTTTCTTATCAATTGGTATTATTTAAAATCATTCTTCAAAATATTAAGAAGCAAAGGCACTTTTTACGAATTATAAGCGGATAAAATTTGATTTGATTAAAAAAATAATTATTTAACATGTTTCGTTGTAAAAAGATATTTTATTCATTTTGATTTGATTAAAAAAACTTAAATAGAATTTATGTTATAAAATAACTTTAATAATTAATAGATTAAATTTTATATTTGAGTCGATTTTCTCAACTCTGTTGCATATATTAAAAAAGGAAATATATATGTATTATACGTGGTTGTAGAAAATTATTTAAATTAAAATCAATAATACTATAATATTATAAATATATAATTAATTTTAAGTAAAAACTCAAATAAATCAATTTATTTTTTTTTTAAATAAATCAATAAGGGTTGGTCTAAGTGGTAAGTAGTTTGGTTCCATTTAAGCAAGTCTCAGGTTTGAAGCGTTGTGTACTCAGGTCGATTTGGATTAATCAAGGCTAGACTCTGAAACCAGAAGAACAATAAAAAATAATCAAAGTTTGAATTATAAAATATAATATTTTAACTTAACTAATTTAAAAAATATTTATCTCGACTCGTTCGAATATCTATTTTTACGACGATGTTGACTCTCAAAAGACTGATATAAGCACGCAACCTATAGCTCCGTCCATCAAAATGTATTTGTCATTATATTTTTGGTGTAGCCAGCGATGTCAATTCTGTATCATCAGCACCGTAGTGGGGAACTTAGCCTTGTGGTAGAGGATGATATAGCACCGACCGCCACTTGTGGTGGATTTTTCTCGTCTGGTCAGCTACGAGGAGTGGGGAGGAGATCACTCAATAATTGAGAAAAGAGAGAAACAGAAAAATAATGTTTAAAAACAATAACAAATCTCACAGGGGAGTACGATTTGATGGTTAATTTAATTCTGTCATTATCGATCGAATAAATTAATAAATAGTCTTTTTATTATGATTCAAATTTTTAAGTCTTTTACCGTTAAAAGTTTTAAATTAATCATTCAACTCGAAAACATAATAAATAAATTTAATACCATTAAAAATTAATGATTGACAATGTAATAGTTAACAAAAAAAAAAATTAAAATTGCATAATAATATATTTATTCTTTAATTTTTTATATTTTATTTTTAATTTAATCCTAATTATAAAGTAATCAGTCTTAATATTTTAAAACCTTATCAATTTAGTCTATTTTCTTCTCCTCGCACAATTATAAACAAAATTTATATTTTTAAAATTTATAAATCAATTTAACCCGAACCGTAAACCTCATGTATTGGGGCCAAGATGTTGGGCCCATGAGAGGCTCCATAAATTGGTGGGGCTCTTTGTTTGGTTTTGACAGTTAGAAGAATTGGACAAATAAAATGATGGTACTTATAAACTTGGTTACTATAGATAAGTTTAATCATTAATATTATATATTATACCAATTATATTTTATTTTTCTAAGTTAACGTTAACTCTTTCTATTTAATAAATATGGATTAAAATTTAATGATACTGATATAATCGTTTATGTGATCATGTTGATTTTTTAACTTTAAATATTTTTTAAAGAATAAAATTTTAAAATTATATGTTAGCGTCCGTATCGAGATGAAAGTACGTACCTGTAAACGTTAATAATTTAATTTTTTTAGTATTTACAATGAAAAACAATAAGAAAATGTACTAATTTGTTGTTTACTAATCAAATTATTTTTTAAAGAAGCAATATATGTTTAACCGAAGCATCTGGTTAGCTTTTCTGATAGCCTTGAAAGCAGACGATGGCAATACATTTGACTTGGCTAGAATCTCAGTAGCATACAACAAGAAAGAGCCTGTAAAGTTCAAACAAAGATGAAATGAACCTCAGTGGCCATGGACCATGATCAAGAATAATTCACAACAAAGAACAAAAAGGAAAAGGAAAGGCTGCATAATGGAGATTAAACCTGGAAACCAATGACAGAAACAACCACTTCTTTGCTGATATTCCTTCAATTTGTAGCTTTACATCTCCTTTAGCATGTTCCTGTTACCTCTTTTCCCATCACACAAAGTGTGGTAGCTAGCCCACGTTTCCAACCACAACTAAAACCAGCATCTTTCCCATACATGCGGCCCCTCTCTCGGTCTGCAATATTGCTGACGTTTTGTCATGTTTCTGGTGTCTGATATGTAGATAATCATATCACAGGGACATTATATGGATCCGAATATTCATGTGGTCCCAACCAGAAATGGTGTAGGATCTTCATTCACTCCAAACAAGTACCCATGCCAATAACATGCGTTGCCGACTTTAGCAGATGCTTTCATTATTATGTGATCTTGAATGAATCGTTTTGACCCTATGGAGTTTAAGCTATGTTGTCACTTCTCATGGAGCATTAATAGGATGGTTAAGTTACATCTGTCTGCTTCGAGTGCAACCACCGATGGTTGAGTTGAGCTACCATGGTGGAGGCTTTAAGTTGGGAATTGGAGAATGGGGCATCGCCTTGCTCTACGTGGAACATGATTGTGTTGTCTGGCAACACAAAACCAAACAAGTTGTCTTTTAGCTTAGGTCAACGGACTAGCTAATGGTTACTGTTATGTAATGTTTTGAAGCAGATTCCTACAGATGAAAGATAGTTTCACAGTTTTAACAGACCAGACACGATTATCTTCAATTTTTGATGAATTCTTGTCTGGGGAACATATGTTGCCGAAGGTGCAGGGAGGATCAAAGGAGTAGATATTGATATGAAAAATATTACCCTCAACTATAAACCAATTTTCCTAGTTAATGAAGGTCCTTTTCCAGATTCTTGTGTGGTGAAAATCTATGTAGTTGTGTTGTCCCAGACTTTTCGGTGATTTTTGCTTTTTTAGATGGATATAAATTGTTTATTTTTTTTTTCATGTTTTTATTTGTGCTTTCGCTTTAAATTAGCGGGTGTAGGATGTAGAGTTTAATATTTGGGGTTATGGTTAGGGTTTAGGGAATTATGGATAGGGTATATTTTTTTAAGGTGTAGAGTTTAAGGTTTAAGATATATGGTAAAAATCATCCGCTTTTTATTATACATCTATCCGTACCTTATATGTAAAATTTAAAAAATAATTTTAAATTCTAACCCTTATTTTTTTAAAACCCTAAACCCTAAAAATACATCCTACCCATAATTTCCTAAATCCTAACCATAACTTCTAACCTTAAACCTTAAACCTAAACCTCAAATCTTTAATTTAAAGCGTACAAATGAAAACGTGAAAAAGATATAGAAGATTTGTACCTTATATATCTTAATATTAAAAAAATAAATTTAATGTAATAATTCAATTTTTATTTTTTTTCAAGTCAACGGATTACTTTGGGTGGGTCAAATAATAATCAATTAGACCATGCGAGATGACTATTTGAGCTTTAAGGGCTCATTTTCTTGTATTGTTGGAAAATTAGGGGTTTAGAGGATAAAATCTCTATTTGTGGATTGTATTTTATTTTCTTCAAATAAAACTTTCACCCCTTGCATCATCTTTTTGGCCATACCACCCTCTATCTCTCCTCTTCATTCTTCACCAAACTCATAAAAAAGATAAAATCTTTGGTGGACTAAACATTTCATCTAGAGAAGGGGACTTTAGAATCAAGATCTATCTTTTGAAACCAAAATCTTGTAAAAGAGTGAGTAGTGAGAAAAAGATGAATTTTATGTGAAGCTTAAATTTTTTTATAGTGTTGGCCTAAAATTTGTATGGCATTACGTGTTAATAGTGAAACTCAAATTTGATATTAAAAACCTATAAAAATAATAGAAATCCATCTCAGTAACTTTTCATAAGACGTAGGTTTGAGTTTAAAGATTAAAGATTATGTTTTGAGGGGTTTAAAAAAGATTTCTGTAACAGAATTAAAGAAACGAGAGCAAAGATAGGAAAGAAAATGAGAAATGAGAGAAATAACAGAAATAGAGAAGAAGACAAAAACAGTTCATTTCAATCGATACCCAAACCATTCAGCAACACTGAAGATATAACCCATATGTATAATGTAAAACGACAACGTTTTACCCCCCAAAACTCATCGTTTTATTAAAGCTCAATCCTAACGGTTCTTAATTCAAAAACCAACCAACTCTTCTCCAACGGTCACCACTTTCCTTCTGTTGCAATACCCCATTCTCGACTACATCCTTGTCCTCAAGGATGAAAATCCGGAAACCTCTACTGTAACAAATACAAAACCTCCCAGGTGGCATCCTCGGGAAAGGAGTTGGACCACTCCACCAATACTTTTGTAACAGTACGTGTACCTCTCTTCCCAATTCTCCTCTCCAAAATTCTTACAGGTTCTTTATTGATGCACCCTGTTGGATCCATAACAGGAAACTCTTCCTGGACTAAAAAAGTCCCTACTCTCTTCTTAAGTTGTGAAACATGGAAAACAGGTTGAACTCTCGAATTGTGCGGCAACTGCAGCTTATAAGGAACCTCTCCAATCCTTCCCACAATCTGAAAAAAGGCCCGAACCACTTTGGAGCTAATTTCTGGTTAACTCTCCCAGCTACTGATTATTGACGATAAGGTTGCAGTCATAGAAACACCCAATCCCTTACCTGGTACTCACATTCTATTCTCCTTTTATGCGCTTGATTCTTCATACGATCTCGGGCCCTTTGTAAGTGAAATTTAAGTAATTTCAAAGTTGCCTCTCTATGTTGCAGGCTTTTGTCTACAACTACCACCTTTAACTCACCAGGTATATAAGGGATATGCACAGGTGGTGCCTGACCATACAAAGCTTCATGAGGAGTTGTCTGAATAGAGGAATGGAAACTGGAATTATACCATCTCTCAGCCAGATGCAACCATTCATCCCAGTCCTTTGACCGTTCTCTTGACATACACCTCAGGTATGTCTCAAGACATTGGTTAACTCGTTCTGTCTGCCCATCAGTTTGTGGATGATAAGCAGTGGATGCTTTCACCTTGACACCCATTTTGTTCATGATTTTCTTCCAAAATTAGTTCATAAACACCCTGTCCCTGTCACAAATAATCTCTTCTGGCAAACCATGCAACCTATAGACATTTTCTAAGAATAATTGGGCCACATCCTTAGCTAAAAAGGGATGAACCAGAGATAAGAAATGAGCATATTTAGTTAATCTATCCATAATTACTAGAATGCAATTCTTCCTCCTTGACAGAGGTAACCCCTCAATGAAATCCATGCTTATTGAACTCCAAATACTTTCAGGGATAGGCAGAGATTGTAACAAACCCCTCGGATAGTTAAGATCTCTTTTGTTTCGTTGGCACACTTGATATTCCCTTACAAATCCTTTAACATCCTTTCGAAGACCCTTCCAATAAATCACAGAAGTCAAACTCTTAATAGTAGAATGAGCTCTTGAATGGACCCCAATAGCAGTTTCATGAAAATACTTAAGTAGTTCTATTCGAACAGATTCATCTACTCCAATCACTATCTTCCCCTTCTTTTTCAAAACTTCACCATCCCAACTGTATTTGTGATGCCTCGAGGTCCCTTCCTTCAACTCAGCAATTATCTTTTGTAATCTATCATCCTTCTCCCATGTTTCCTTAATCCTATCCATCATGTCTGAATGCATTCGACTGACCCCTATCACAGAGCAGCTTCTAGTTTTATTTTGGTCCCCCTCAGGCCTCTTGAAAAGCATGTCTGCCACAGTGTTGTTGATGCCCTTCTTGTACTGCACTTCATAGTCCATCCCCATCATTTTAACTAGTCACTTCTGCTGAAAGAGAGTTATAGTCTGGTTCTCTGCTAAGAACTTAAGGCTTTAGTGGTTAGTTCTTATCACAAAGTGTCTCCCTACCAAAAACACCATCCATTTCTTAACAGCCAACAGGACTGCCATTATCTCTTTTTCGTAAACAGATAAACTCTTGTATCTGACTCCTAGGACCTTACTGAAAAAGGTTAAAGGTCTCCCTTGTTGTACCAACACAGCACCTACCCCTTGATCTGAAGCATCTGTGTCTACTATAAGCACCTTAGAGAAATCAGGCAGAACAAGAACAGGAGCACTGCATACAGCTTCCTTGAGCTTTTGAAAAGCCAATTCTTCAACTTCCTCCCATCTCCAAGCATCTTCTTAAGCAACTCAGTCAATGGCTTAACTAAGCACCCATATCCCTTAACAAATCTTCTGTAATAACCTGACAGTCCCAAAAATCCTCTAACCTCCTTTACATTCCTTGGTTTTGGCCAATCTAAAATGCATTTAATTTTACTTTCATCCATAGCCACATGTCCTTGAGCAATCTTGTAACCCAAATAGTCAATCTTCCTTGCTCCAAAGTTACATTTGGACTTCTTAGCATAAAGACTATTATTTTTTAGTATGTTCAGAACAGTCTCTAAGTGACTCAAGTGTGCCTCCATCCTTCAGAATACACTAATATATCATCGAAAAACACTAGAATATACCTTCTTAATTGGACCTTAAACACTTTATTCATCAGGCCCTGAAATGTAGCAGGTGCATTTGTCAACCCGAATGACATCACTAAAAATTTATAGTGGCTTTCATGGGTTCTAAATGTAGTTTTATGCACATCAGATTCCCTCATCCGAATCTGATGATACCCAGATCGCAAATCCAACTGTGAAAAGTAGTTGGCTCCCCCAAGCTCATCCAACAGTTCCTCAATGACAGACATTGGAAAATTGTCCTTTACTGTTTCTTGGTTCAACCTTCTATAATCAATGCACATACGCCAGCTCCCATCCTTTTTTTTAACCATCACTACTGGAGATGCAAACGCATTGTTACTGTCTCTGATCACACCAGAGAAGCCAACAGCTCACTCACTAACTTTTTGATCTCATTCTTCTGATTTGTTGGATACCTATATGGCTTCACCTTCACCACTTTAGTTTCGTCAACCAGCTCTATTTTATGGTTATGGTTCCTCTCATGTGGCAGACCCTGAGGTTCTATAAATACAGTGTTAAATTTTTTCAGTAGTTGTTGCATTTTTTCAGCCAGCTCTCCATTTTTATTTCTCATTTCCAACTTAGCATTGATCATCCAGACATTGGCATTAAAAGGATTCAGACTCCCCCTCATTAGCTTATTATATTCTTTAGAAGATATGATAGATAATGAAGCTGACTTTATTCCTCTTAGCTCCACTTTTTTTCCCCCATACCTGAAGCACATCTTTAGTTCTGAAAAGTTCCGTTGAATTGCTCCCAACATGCTAAGCCACTGTATTCCTAATACCATCTCACAACTCTTCATGAGAATAACAAAGAAATCTGATTTGAAAAGTTGTCCCTGCACCTTTTAATTTAAGCCCTTGCATCTTCTCATGGTAGCAAATGAATCTCCATTAGCTACTGTCACCTTCACTTGAGCTCTCTTTTCCACCCCAGATTCAACTTCTTCACCAAAGTCTAACTTACAAAGTTATGTGTGCTGTTCGAGTCCACCAAAACCATCCACTATCTCTCTTCCACCTCAACCAACAACTTTATAGTCTCCAAGTCAGATGCTCCCCAAATGGCACTCAAAGATATCATAGGTTTTTTTTTCTTCCCCCTTCTTTCCCTCCAGTATCTCACTGTTCTTCACAATTCAAGAAAACTTCAGGTTCGATTTCCTCCTCAATCTCTTCCACCATGATTTGGTACATTTGAGTCTTCACACACTTATGTCCTGGAGTGTACTTAGCTGCACACCAGAAACATAACCCTTT
The DNA here is from genome assembly GCA_035048815.1 of Abelmoschus esculentus. NCBI lineage: Eukaryota > Viridiplantae > Streptophyta > Magnoliopsida > Malvales > Malvaceae > Abelmoschus > Abelmoschus esculentus. The sequence continues at coordinate 11,957,398 of JAUCBN010000024.1, forward strand.
CCTTCTCATCTCTTCAATCTCAGCTGGAGACAAGAACTTCCCCGATCCTCTCTACATCGGAGTCACACTTTCTTAGCATTCGAACCACTACTACTGCCAATAGAAAATTTAGGAGTATTAACACTTCTCATACTCCTAAAAGTTCTCACAGTATTAGGACCACTTCGAGGGGGTGACATAACAGGTAACTGAGGCCATGTTATTTTTTGTCTCGAGACTACTTCTCCACTCTTCGTCGACATTGGAAAGTACATGGCCTCTACATGCTTAGCTAATTGGAATACTTCCATCAAATTCTTAGGTTGTAACAATTTCACCATTTGACTGATTTTTAAGCGCAAATGGTTTTTAAAAATGCTCAAAACATAAGCATCTGGTAACTGCACCTGATTGAGTAACTGAATGAAATCCTCATAATACTTGTCCATTGATTCCATTTGTCCCAGCTCCACTAATTTCGCAAAAGGTTCATCCCATCCTCCTAGAGCAAATCTCTCTCTCAATAATTTTAAATAATCTGTACACCCCAGCTGATTCACATTCCCACAAGACTTCACCAGATAATAGTGCCATTGTAGAGCCTTCCCTTCGAGATGTAACATCACTACCCGCACTTTCGCACGATCTGGAATCATCTCAGCTTCAAAATATTGTTCCAGCTTCAGGATCCAATCCAAAAAATCTGTACCATCAAACCGAAGGTATAATAGTTTATAAGCTAGATTCATCGGATGAACAACAACTCTCTCTTCTTCAACCTTAGTCACTTCTCCAGAAATATCAATCACTGGACCACCCATTTGAACCGAAGTTCTCCCTTTCGGATTCGCGCTATTTGTAGCTTGACTATTAGGTCCACTGCCCACTAATCCCTCATGTTGAACTATCATTGCTTCAGTGTCGATCTTCTTCCCTAGCCTGATCTCTAACAGCTTCTGCAGATTCGACAACATCACGTTCTGCATGTCTTGAAAATGCGTATTGATTGTATTCTTCAGTCTTTGGACATCGGCTGAAATCCTGTTGGTTTCTTGCTTCCACTCAGGAATTTCCTCAGTGCCCACTCCAGTAGCTTCAGTAGCATGAACTTCCCTAGCCATCAAAGTACTCTGACTGCGTGTTTCCACCATCTTTGTCCGAGAATCGACCTGGCTTTGATATCCTTGTAACAAACCTGGAACAGAATTAAAGAAACGAGAGCAAAGATAGGAAAAAAAATGAGAAATGAGAGGAATAACAGAAATGGAGAAAAAGACAAAAACAGTTCATTTCAATCGATACCCAAACTATTCAGCAACACTGAAGATATAACCCATCTGTACAATGTAAAACGACAACGTTTTACTCCCCCTCAAAACTCATCGTTTTATTAAAGCTCAATCCTAACGGTTCTTAATTCAAAAACCAACCAACTCTTCTCCAACGGTCATCTCCAACGGTCACCACTTTCCTTCTGTTGCAACTTCTTGTAGTGATACTCCACATTCTATTAAGATTCTAATAGAAATGTTTAGTATCTGTATCTTTGAGTGGGTATCAATACCCAGAGAATAATACCAGTATTTTTGGGTGGGTATTGATACTTAGAGAACAAAATTGATACTCAATGTTTTGTATCAATACCCACTAAGCATTTTATCTAAAAATATCAACTTTCGCCTAAATAGATAAAAAAAATATAGTGTTCGATCTTATAAATTCTAATAGCCTAAAATAAGTTATAAAACTAAAAAATCTTTTTCTAAAAATTATAGTATTCGATATTAGTTGTAGGACTATGTATCCATAGGACTTATTGTTGTTGGTCTATAATTCTATTACTATCTTATTTTGATATATGATGTTTATTTCGTACAAAGCTCTCTATATATTTTGAATTTAAAATTATTATGAGATTTTTAATTAAATGACTTGTTTTTATATGTTGAATTGTTGCTAAACTCGGGTTTTAATCAAACAAAATTTTATGAGATAGACAACTCGAATATATTGTCTCAAATTTAATAGGATCAAGATGTTATATTTAGGGTTGAATTTATAATATTTAATTTTTAAGGTTTAGAGTTTATGATTTAAGATTTAAGATTTTTTAGAACATACGATTTAATTTTTTAATGTTTAAAAATATAAATAGACATAAAAATGAAAAAAAAAATCTGCTCTTTTGTATATCTTTTAAATATAACTTTTCCATTATCTTTGATATATTCTTTTTCATTTTTTTTGTATTTTCAGATATTATTTTTGTATATTTAAATTTTTTTGTTATTTTATTTCAATAATTATTTTCCTTTTCTAATAAAAAAAGGTGAATGTTTTTTTTCCTCATTGTTATATTGATAAGTACAAAATATAATTATTTTTAATTTTATTTTCAAATAAAATTATCTCATTAACTATTTATTTTTAATTTTATTTTCAAATAAAATTATCTCATTAACTATATAAATAGATTGAAACTAAACATAATTTTTTGTGGCTTAATAAATGTATTCTATTAACTTAAACAAATAGTATGTATTTTGTTCTAAGAACTATATATACATCTATAACACATGTTCTAAGTATATATCAAGACCAGAGACTCAAGACCAGAGACGAAATTACATAGGGAGGGATAATTGTTTTCGCTCAAAGATTTTTTTAATTTTTGTTTCTTTATTTAATTTTTTTAAAAGTATTTATTTATGAATTTATACCCCACTTTTAAACGTTATATTTTATCCTATTAAATCTCGAATCTTAACTATGTCCCTAATTCAACATGTTACTGAAATACAAAGAATATAGTTGGTTTTCTAGTAAAAGAAAGAATGTCGGGAAAAAGGCGACCGAAAGATGAGAGAAATTTTATATCGGTAAGTCTTATCATGTATCCATGAGACTAACCACTAAAAATCATCTACATCATAATTTTTTCTATGTCATATATTTTTTTAAAGTAAATCTTCACTTGAAAAAATAGCTTTTAAAATGAATTAACAATAAATATGAGTAAAGATTCACTTTGAAAATATATGACATAGAAAAAATGATGATATAAATAATTTTTATTGGTTGGTACTACGAATGATATGGTAAGACTTACCCATGATATAATTTCTCAAAATAATGGTCAATAAAATGCAAATCTAGATAAGGAAATATTGGATTTGTCCAGCAAGACAATCAAAAGGTAATATGGGGTTGTAAGAGTTTCATAGTCCATTAAATTATAAGATATATTTTAAATTTTAAAACTAAATTAAAAAAAAATCAAAGGTTTAAAGGTGTTTAGAAGATATTATCTCTTTATTTATGTTTTTAATTATTCGATAATATACATAATATATAAACAAAACGAATGAATAAAGTTTTTAAAATGAATATTATATGTTTTTTTATTGAGATTATTTATTGGGTTCATAAAATTTTTTAATGTTATTTGGATGTATTAAAAATATATATTAAGAGTTTGATTTTGTTTTATAAAGTCTAACTAGGGTTGAGTATGGTTAACCGCAAAATTAAAAACCGAACCGGCATATTATGGTTCATAAATTTATGAATCATGGTTAATCGAATTAAATCGATTTTTTAATTATTTTTATAAGGTAAAAATATATTTTATACTTAAAATGCTATAGATGTATTTTTATCTTTTTACTTAAAAATAAGTTTTTAATAAATATTTATAAAAAATATTTCAAAATTTTTACCTTTTAATGTTTAAAAGTCATAAAATAAAGTAATTTTGTCAAGATAAAATGTAAAATTTTAAAAAATAACGTTAATATGAAAAAACCAAAACCAAGATTAACCAAATCAAAAATCAGTGATTACTAAAATAACTTATCGAATTAAACCGAACTGAATGCACCCCTAAGCCCAATTTATAAAATCTATTTACAAGGCCCAGTATGTATATCTCTGAAAAAATGGGATCTGTAGCCCATTTATAAAGTGATGAAACCCAATTTTAAAAGCATCACAATGGGTTGGGTATCGTAATAAAGAACTTGAAGGTGTGTTGGGGTCTTCAAAAATATTCATTTTGATTGATTCGATTCGTTGACTCGTCAATCTGATTTTTTTAAAAAAATATTATTCAACCTATGATTTTTTTTTTGGATAATTGGGTTTTTAATATATTTTTTTAATTTTAAATTATATCTTTATTTTAGTTTTTTAATATGTTTACTCTAAGACTAAATTTAAATCCTTAAATTCTTTATATGTTTGTATTATATACTTTTAAAGTTTTAAAATTTTAAAAAATATTTTTATTAATTTGTTAATATGAGATTTGAAGAGAAAAATAAGTTTAATATTTTTTTACAAACTTTTTTTTTGATGTAAAAATGAATGCAACTACGAGCCTCGTTAAAAACCTCCCTAAACCTAATTGGAGGAAAAGAGTACTCGTAGCGGCATTAAACAAATTTAAACAAAAACTTAAACCCCTAAAACATCAAGTCAAACCTATGGACTTGTCCCAATCAAGTAAAATCCGAACTGCATTTGGTGGTTCTAAGAACACTCGCACTAAATCCTCAGTATTTCGCATGATCTTTGCCAACAGATCTGCTACTCCATTAGTCTCTCTTGCCGCATGCACAATCCTAACGTCCCATGTACATACAATCAACTTAGTGACTCAACCTTCTTACTAGTAACTTGCATATCAAGAAACAGGATGATGACAAATTGAAAACTAGGGTTATATTCATTGTTTATTCTAATAACTTGCATACCAAGAAATCGAATGTTATCCTACAGAAAATTAAAATCCCATGCCATACAGCTTACTGCGCAGAAGAGAATCATATACAATATCAAGAACTCAAATCTTCTAATTTAATATTCTGCTCAAGAAAGGATTCAATGCTTTCCGGCTTCAACGTATTTAAGATCCTGTTACACTCTTCATCGTCGATGTAATCGATTCTATGGATCGAAACTTGAGCCACCGTCATGAAACCAGAAACATCTGTGCCATGACGTTCGGCCATGTTGAAGGCAAACTCTACGATCTTCGGACTCAAGAAGTCACGAACTTTGGCGTCCACATCGAGGCCAGCGAGCACGTTGGAGACGAACATTACACCTAAGCCAGACATCAGATGAGAAAACGGGACGGCAAAGGAAGTTAGAAATTCAGGGGCAACGATATCATCGACCAAAAACTCAACGCCGTGGGCTTTGAGGCAAAGTTGATATCTGAATCGGATACATAATTGGAAAGTGGTGTCGCCGGTGGCAGTGGGAGATGTATTGTTTGCTTCAGAGAATTTCAAAGAGCAGCCGACTTTGGAGTTGGAGTCCATCTGTAGCTTGCACCGGCGGTTGAGGGGATCGGCTTTGGTTCTCCGGAGGGTTATGTTGATATAAACTCTGAAAGAATGTTAATAATATTCGTCAGAGTTTGGGTATTTATAAAAGGATTGGACCTAGTTATACTTGTAACCAGGGGGTGATAATGAACTTTGCCGACTCGCGAGCTATTCAGGTTCTGTTCCGTTAAAATTCGGTCAAAGCTCGACTCGAGTGAGTTCGGTTTAGGTTCGGGTTCGGCTCAGGATTTAAACGAGTCAAGGTTCGAAAAGCTCGTAAACAAGCTCGAAATAATATATATATATATATATATACATTAAAAATAATTTGTTTAGCAAAGAAAAATAATAAAATAATTGAGAGTAAATCCACTAAAAATAAATTAAATAAAATAAATTAAATATTATAAACTAAAATAAATTTATAAAGCTACAAATAATAAATAAAAAATAAACTATAAATAAATAAATAATAAAAATAATATAGAAAATTGTCCATTTTGAGTCAAACCGAGTCGAGCCGAGCCTGACGAGTTTTGAGCCCGAGCCGGGATCAGTAATATTATTTTCGAGTCGATCTCGAGCCTGAAATTCCGAACTCGGCGAGTCTCAAGCCGAGCCCAGATATGCATGTTTCCGAGTTGTAACGCAATAGGAAAAATTAAAATATAAATCCTAAACCACTACGATCATGAGCGAAGCCATGTACATAAATGAAGTGTCTGTTGACACCTCAAAATTTTTAAAAAATCTTTTTTTATATAATTTATAAATAAAAAGTAAAAATATATATACTTGCACTTTTTTATAAATAATTTAATAATTTTATAAATAATTATTTTTTTTAAATATTATTAAAAAAATGATACCCTTAAATAAATTTTTGACTCCACCCTTAACTACGATGATAATTAACGTGGTGGAATTAAAATTTCTATCTTATTTAGCTTAAATCACAAAACAATTTCCGAAAATATTTAGAGCATAGATAAGTACTTTAAAATCATTTACAAGGGAGTTTTGTTTAAAAGTATAAAGCATTCGAATCAAATTATTATCACAAAAAACGAGTTACAATATAATTAATAGAATCCTACGAATATATAGCTTAATAATTTATATATTATATTCTAATGAAATGATGTTGAAATATCCATCTGATAGTGTTTCTCCAAGTAACGATTCAAACTTAAAAGTCTACAACTAAAACCAGCATCTTTCCCATACATGCGGCCCCTCTCTCGGTCTGCAATATTGCTGACGTTTTGTCATGTTTCTGGTGTCTGATATGTAGATAATCATATCGCAGGGACATTATATGGATCCGAATATTCATGTGGTCCGAACCAGAAATGGTGTAGGATCTTCTTCATTCACTCCAAACAAGTACCCATGCCAATAACATGCGTTGCCGACTTTAGCAGATGCTTTCATTATTATGTGATCTTGAATGAATCGTTTTGACCCTACGGAGTTTAAGCTATGTTGTCACTTCTCATGGAGCATTAATGGGATGGTTAAGTTACATCTGTCTGCTTCGAGTGCAACCACCGATGGTTGAGTTGAGCTACCATGGTGGAGGCTTTAAGTTGGGAATTGGAGAATGGGGCATCGCCTTGCTCTACGTGGAACATGATTGTGTTGTCTGGCAACACAAAACCAAACAAGTTGTCTTTTAGCTTAGGTCAACGGACTAGCTAATGGTTACTGTTATGTAATGTTTTGAAGCAGATTCCTACAGATGAAAGATAGTTTCACAGTTTTAACAGAGCAGACACGATTATCTTCAATTTTTGATGAATTCTTGTCTGGGACCTCTGGGTAACTCATGTTCCATTAAGATTCCAAAAGCAAGGTTTAGTATCGGCATCTTTGGGCAAGTATTGATACCCAAAGAGCAATATCCACGTCTTTGGGTGAATATAGTGATGTAAAAAGCTGACCTGACCTGGAAACTCGCCTGAAATCTGTTCGAGTTATAACTTGTTTTGACCTGGAGATGTAATGACCCGAACCTGATCTTTATCCGATTATTGTTGACCCGAACCCGAGTTGGACCTTTTACTGTAATAACCGAACCCGAACTGTATCCGACCGAGAATGACCTGAACCCGATTTCAACTTGTTACCGTAGACCTGAAACCCGACTTGTATCCAACTAAAACGAACCCGAAATCGAATCTGACCTGACAAATAGCCGATATTACCCGACTGAATCGATCGGAGACCTGATTTTACCTGACCTGTTTTGAACTCGACCTGATAAATGACCCGACTTATTTTGAACTCGACCTGTTATTAACCTGAACTAATTTTAACAAAACTTAATATTTACATGACATATAATTAAATATACTATAATTTGATTAATTTAAAATATTATTAAATATAATTAGGCTTAAAAAATAGAATTAAACATGAGAATTAATTTAGGATTAATATTTAAATATAGTATTACATATTTAATTAAATTAATTTATTTATTATTTTATTTAGTTTTAATATATTTAATTTTAACTTTAAATTAAATACATACATTATATTAGTAATATACATACATTAACTCATAAATAAATTAAATATATATTAGTATACATTTAAGTATATATATAATATATTAATACATAAAATATAATATATATATATATACACGTATATCATATATATTAAAGTATATTATATATGTATTAAATTATATTATATATATTATATACATAGTATATATACATATATATATAATAATAAATATACATATATTAATGAATATATCTAATATATATATATATTTGAAGTAAATCTAAAATTAAAATTTTGAGGGATTTTTTTTTATTTTAGGGGGAAATTTTTGATTTTAGGCAGGGTGGGTGGGGGATTTTGGATTTTGGGGAGGAGATTTTGGCGGGGGAGGGAACCGGGTGGGGTGGGTGGGGTTTTAAATTTGATGGGGTGAGGATTTAAATTTGAGAGAATTTTTTTATTTTAGGGGGAGATCAAAATTAGTGAGAAAAAATGAATTTTTATTAGTGAATCTAATAATTTTAAAATAAAATAAAAAATATAAAAGTGACATACATGATACATATATGTACATATAATATGGGTATAAAATAAATTATGTATATGTATAAATAAAAAATACGAAGGAATTTGTTCGCTCATTTTTTAAGGGTTATTATCACTTTAAGTTTGTACTAATTTAAAAATTTTACTCTTAGATCTTTATTTTTTTTAATTTTAATTTGATTCATTTTATGTCAATTTAAATATTTTTTTAGGTTTTAGATTTATATTCAGAATTTAGTGATAAATATATCAAATATATATACATAATACATTAATATATATATTAAAGTATATACATATACATACATATATATGCATTAAAGTATAATATATACTTTATACTATATACTATAATACATATTATACTATATACTATAAGCATACATTAAAGTATATATAATGTATATTATATATATATTTATATCATATACTCTATACATTAAAAATTAATATACATATTAACATGTATGATATATATATAATATATATTATATATATAACATTTATATAATACATATACATAGATTATAGCATACATGATACATAAATGTACTACATACTAACATATACATGTACTACATACTAATGTATATATACATATACATAATTTATAATACATATTGATATAGCATACATATACAATATATACATATATACATGTACTATATATTGATTACTATATACAATTGTAATCACTAATTTTATCTGGGTCTAGACTCGTTTTTTTAATTTCGTTTTAATTTGAATAATGAGCTTGTAATAATTAATCAAAAAATGCAAAAAATTATCTTATGTATTTCCTTTTTTAATTTTTGTTTCATTTCAATTTTATCTTGTTATTTTTAAAATAAAAAGGTAATATATATATATATATCCTATTACGTATTTGTTGTTAAAACCAATAATCAAAATATATTAAAACATTTGTTATTACATATATATTAATATTTTTATATTCAATACTTTGAAAAAAAATCTAAAAATTATATAAATTAGCCTTTAATTTTTGTTTTCAATTACTCTACTATTTTTATTATTTTATTTTTATTGTAACACCAAAAAAACGGGTTAGTGAATAATTTGATTGGATTGTAATTAAATCAAACTTCATGATTAATTGAGTTAGAAGAAAGGGACTTAATTGAATTAAAGAGAAAACTTAGTGATTGCATGATAAAAGACGAAGTTCCATAAACTACCCTTGGAATAAAACAAGCTTAGACAATTCATTGAGGGTAGTTTGGTCATTCCCACCCATAATTAGTTAAACAAAACTAGCCAAAATTTGGCCTTTTCTCCATCAGTCTCACGACAACAATAAAATAGAGGGGAAGGAAAAGCTTGAGAGAGGAATTTCATGGAAGCTTGAGAAGGAGAGCTTTAGAGCTTTGCATGGTGATTAAATCCATTAGAAAGTCAAATTTAAAGGCTTTGGTAAGTTCATCTCTCCTTAATCAAGTATTTTAGGGTTTTGAATTTGGGTTTTTTGACCCTTCTAAGTAATTACAAGTTGATTAGATGATATAAACTTAGTTTAAGGACTATGCTTGCTTGGATATAGCTTGGGAAGCATGAATAACAAATTAAGAAGCTTGAAAATTTGGGGTATTTGTAAATATGTTAGTTATGATGTTTGATTTGGTTAGATGATTAAATTGGGGGTTTGTTGATGTTAAGTTTAAGATGTAGGTGCTGGAAAATATTAAGAATAAGGTTGGGTTGAGAATTAAGGCCATAAAATACAAGTTAGCCAAAATCACCTAGAAGTACTAATTTCGGGTAGCTATCTTTGAGAATTTCTAAAGGTCGGGTTTGTTGGAATTATGATCTGAAATTTTAAACCATGGTACTCATGTATACCTAGTTTAAGTGAAAATTTACGGAACCTTAATCCGAGTTCGGTAGAGAAAGATATAAGCCGTTCCATAGGGCTACCCGAGCAGTCCCGGGAAATCCGACCAGATCTGTTTCGAATAAAATCTGGAGATGATCGATTAGGAATTAAAATGTAAGGTTAATTTTAACTTTTAGAGGATTCTTCTAGCTTTCCAACAAGGTAAAATGGACTAAAATCGGACATCGGAGCTAGGAGATACGATCGTTTCGCTAAAGGGGTAGCAAAATTGTTCGTAAAGAACAAATGTACATGTTTGTAATTGTTAGGCTTAAGAATATTTGAAATAGAAAATTAAAAATGTATTTATACATAGCTATTGCATGTGAATTGTTAGATAACCCGAGAGAAGAAATTAACGAAGATCAAGAGAGGATCGAAGCAACAAGAAAGCGAGGCAAAGGGGTTGCGATCTACAACCCTTGATAGCTCGGAGAATTGGTGAGTGTGGCAAACCTTAGGGTTAGGACCTAGGGTCCTAACCATCTTTGATTATTTGATTTGCTTTGTAACATAATCGGATTAAATGAATATTTGACAATATGGGAAGGAGGATTTAAATGATAATGACTTGTTTGACATTATGTTTGAGTACTAGATGATAAACTAGCTTAGAACATTTGCATAGCTCGAAAATATCGAGGTAAGTAATGGCACGCGGCTAAGGATGCCAGGTATGTGAGTCATGCATGAGGTATGTCCATGATAGCATAATATGTATATACTTTTGATATGTTAGCATGGCCTATGCTTTTGGATTTTGGTAACATGATGCCTATGTATGCTTGATATGTTAGCATGACACATATGCTTTGAATTAGGTAGCATGACATATATGCTTTTGAATTTGGTTGCATGACTTAATGTTTTCGATAATGTCATGTTATGTACATCATCTGTAATAAGGAACTTGAATAAGTTAAATGGAAGATTGATTGAATGAGAAACTCCGATTGAGCCTTGGGTTATAGTTGGTCATAGGTAGTACGACATGCCTAGGGTCTAAGCTCATTTGTTAGTACTTCGGTACTTCTGATCAGTATTTCGGTACTTCTGTTGGTACTATGGGTACCTTTGTTGGTGGTTAGTCACCATTTGTAGATACCACGGGTATCTTTTGTTAGTGTCCTCGTGGCACTTTTGTCAGTACCTTATGGTACTTCTGTTGACTCGTTTACCTAGTCTAACTATACCAAGGCAACGTTTGAAACTAATTCGAAAGACTAATTATGAAATTGCCATAGAACATTTGTTATGATCTTGCCATGGAGCATTTGTTATAAACTTGCCATAGAGCATTTGACATGTAATTACCATGGAGCATTGTTGTAAACTTGCCATAGAGCAATCGAAATGTATTTGCTATGGAGCATTTGATATGTACTTGCCATAGGGCATTCGATATGATATGAACTTGAGCATTGGATATGATTTTGCCATAGGGCACTTGAATATGACTTGCCATTGTATATTTAAGCATGTTGTGTGATGTACGAATTGCTATGTGTAATTGATTTGTTGCTTATTTGAAGTATATTAATTGTTTCACTTAATGTCTAAATTGGTTAGACTTAGGCTACCTCACTAAGTACTTCTTAGTACTTACACACTCTTTTGTTTCCTCCTTCCCAAACATCAGGTTCAAGAGTTAAAGAGATAGACCAAGCTTGAACCGGAGCAAGGACACGCAAAGCAAGCCAAAGTATGGTATTTGACAATTTTTGTAACTCCTAACGTATGGTGGCTTAGTGATCATTCTAGACTAGTATATGCATTTTGGTAGCTAGCTCATGATTGGTGTATATATTTAAATGATCATTTGAGTTTTGGGGTTGTAATCCATAAGGCATAACGTTCATGGTGGGATAGCATTGCATGTTTTGAGTTCTTGGGTATGGTTGGTATGTTGGCTTGGAAGCATGCATTTGGTATAAGGTTAATTTATCTTGGTGTTTAGGACATGTGAACTTAGGACACTAACGTGATTGCTTAAGTAGCCATAGTAAAGATAAGGCAAGATGATTGTCCTAAGTAAGGGATGGTTCGAATATTGAAATGCATAATGAATTGGCTAAAATGAATAAGTTTGGTGAATCATTATATGATGCCTAAGCATGTCTAATGATCCTTAAGGCTTAAGGTTGGGTCGAGTTCATCTAGATAGCCTTTTTGGAATGTCTAAGTGTTTGAAAAACTTGAAATTTACCAATTTCGAGCAGGGGTATCGATACCACTAGCTTGGGTATCGATACCACCCTTGGCAGAAACTTTTTGTTCCGAAGCTTGGATCGATACCAAGCTTTGACCTTAGTCAATGTGTCAATGAGGCAGACCAGTATCGATACTTGTTTCGATACTGGAGCTTCCAGTGACTTTTAGTATCGATACCAGTATCGAAACAGGCTACCCAACCTTGGTCAACGAGTCAACACCTAGGGTCGGTATCGATACCCAGTTCGATACCCCGGTATCGATACCAACATTATAGGGGAATTGAGGCTATAGTTGGTGGTTAATTAATAAGATATAATTAATGTTGGTTAAATGAATACAAATTGATATAGAAGTTTAGATCAAGTCAATTGAGGCTATAGTTGAATAATGAATGGTATCTGAGATTCGAAATGGAAAATTGTTTAAGTATCAAAAAGTTTTAAATTATCCTCAAATTCGTGTAAATGATACAAGAACTTGATCCGCAAAATAAATAATTATTAATTGAGATCGACTCCTAATGTCATATAGATAATTAAATTGTTTGAATTGGAATCGAATGTTCGAGTTTGTAAGTTCGGTCGACGCCCCCGTCTCCTAACCCGGGGCGAGGGTGTCACATTTATTATTATAAATATTTATTTATTATCTTTTTATTATTATTTTATTATATTATATATATATATAAATAAAAATCCAAATAATATAAATAAACAACCCATATTTAAAAGTCTAATTGTTTTTATTACAAACCCAAATATATAATATATTACAAAGCCCAGAACAAAAAATAATTACACCCACTTTCTTAGCCCATCTGCTAATTACACCAGAAACCCTAATAGCTAACCATATTTTTCTCTTATGCGCAGCCCAATTTGGATCGTTGGATCAAGATCTGATCCAACGGCTCAGATTAAAGGAAGAAGCGACTGTTGGTCTCCCAACGCGCCCACGCGCCGGTGATATGATTCCCCCATGCGCATGTCACCAGCACGTGCCAACCCTTCGGATGACAGTCGCCCTTTCAGCTTCCCTCGCCGTTCGATAGTCGCCGGTGGTCCCCTCCACTCCGGCAGCCACGTACACAGAAACAAACAAAGAAAATGTTATCTTTTTGATCAATAGAAAAAAGAGAGTTTTTAGAGGTAACCAAAACCTCATCTTTTTGAGTTTTGCATTGAGTCAAAGAAAAAGCTATGGTTTTATTTTATTTACCTTTCTGAAAATGAGTCGTGTCTAGTCGAATCCTACTCCGGCAATAAACCTTACGCCTTCGAGCCGTCATTGGTGAGCTGAGAGGGGAAGGAGGCCTTGATCCTTCTTTTCCTTCGGACAATTAAAGGTTTTTGCTTTCAGTTTTCAGAGGTCTTTTCGTTTCGGGTCTTGGAAACAGAGGTGTTTTTCAACCTTTTTTGAGAAAGGATTTGGTTTTAAGATCTAAAAGAAGGAGTCGATTTTGGTTTTGGTTTTGAAGAGAGAAAAAAAAAAGAGTTTTAAACTCGTCGACCACCGTTAGCGGTGGCCAACACGGTGGTTTCTGGGTTCCATGGCCTATTTTTAGGTATCTCATATGAACACCATAGGTGTTCATCTTTTTGGGGATAAGTAAGAGAAAAAATGAGGGGGTTAATTATCTGTTTTCGAATGAAAATGAAAAAGAGGAGATAAGTGTTATTTCTTTTTGTCTTTTATACTCTCAAAACATTTCAAAAATGGTTTAATCTCTTTTTAAAACCCTCGTCCTCCTTTATTCATTCCATCAGTCCTCCGGGCTATGTTTCGTTTTATAATCTAGTCCCGATTTTAATAATCATAATCATTTTATTTTGGTTTTCTTACCCGTAGGTCCTTCCGCGCTTGGGAAAAAGCTTTCAGGACCTTCCTCGCTTCAAAATAGCGTTTTGAGGGCCTGAATGTTTTTAATCTTTTCATTCTAGTCCATTCCAGTGGCTTTTCTTTCTAATATTTTGGTTTATCTTATTTTATTTATTTAGTCACTCTTTTACATACTTGTTTATTTATGATCAATACTTTATTTATTCATTTGTTTAATTTTTTGTTCATAATATTGTGTTTATATGTTTGCATGTCATTTGTGCCTATATACTTGCTTATTTATTTTTGTTATATATTTATTTTGTCATGTCATGCATCTTTACTTTATTTTTATATATTTTTATTCATATCATGTTTTTAATTTATGCATTTATTTATGATGTACATATATGTTTTATTATGTCATGTATTCTATGTTTCATATGCATACTTTACTTTATATGTGACATGTAATTTCATTTTGTTTAAATCCAAATCACACATCATTAATAAATCAACTTAATTTCAAACGTCTTTATTCGGTCGTAACGAGCCCATGTTCTGACGTATTAGTCGCGGTGTATGTGTTGCCTTCGAATAAAGACATGTAAAAATAAAACTTAATTCAAACATTAAATAAACTTTAATTTAAATGTCACTTTAAAACAAATGTCCAAAATCGATTAAGCGGTTATTTTAAAGGTATCAATTTTGGGTGGTTTTTAAACCGTAAATCTGTTTTTAAACCGTAACCAACTCTCGAACCCGACTTTTTCGAATCTTTGGTGTTTTTACGGTGTCCGGCCTACCAAAGTGGCCGGTGGCGACTCTAACCAATTTTTAAAACCTTTTTTTTAATCCCTTTCAAATGTTTTAATCCCTAAATTTCAGATTCCTAAATTTTAAATCTCTAATTTCTGAATTTTAAACCCTAGATTCTAAAATTTTCCCCAAATTTCCCCTTTTTAAAATTAAACCTTATGTAACACCCCGACCCGGATGTCACATTGGGCCTCCGGCCCAAAACCCGTATTTTAAAATTTCCATCGAAAGTCCAATAATAAAGTCAATTTAAGTCTAAATACGATCCATAAAAATCCATTTAATTTAAAACAAAAGCCCAAATAGTTTAAAATGACCGGAGCTCCAATTTACTACAAACATATTTAAAACATTTGACTCAATTAGAATGACAGAGTTACAAAAATACATATAGGTTTGACAAATTACTAGCCCACTACATCTATCACTGTACCCTGACACAAGGTCGATGCTGAAATCCAAACCTTGATGATGCTCCACGAGACCTGTTTCACCTAACCTACGCACGAAAATAGATTTCAAACGTTGAGCCACACAAGCTCAGTGGATACGCCAAACTCGGTCAACATCATGCATATCAAAAGCAGTAAAACATGTCATATAAATCTCGCGCATGGTATGATGGTCTAGCATGCTCGCCTATCACATGTCATAATGAAATGTATATTATCGCACACAGCATATACAAATCAATCAAGTCAACACAAAAGAGTGAGGCCCGCGTCCACATAGCATCGAGATCCTACACTTAGGATTGAGGCTGCCCTCAAATACTATGCCCAGAATGTTACATCGGACATCTTCGAACGAGGCCGCCCAACGTTCGGAAAGGGTGGAGGCCGCCCAACCAACCCTATGTTCGGAATGTTACATCAAACATCTTCGAGTGAGGCTGCCCAACGCTCGGAATAAAAGTCTTCAATCATCACCCAGCATGTTACACCGGATGACCTTCAACGTGTTGCAACACTTATGGATATCCGGATTCCAACACACAAGAACTCGACCACACAAATGATCCACCTAGGATCTCATCACAACAAAATATATTAAATTTTTATCTCAATTAGTCTTTCGGAGTTATAACCTCAACCTTAGTTCGACAATTCATTTCATAGCTTTTAGATTTAAGTATTTATTTATTAAGATCACCAAAACCCTAAATTCTACCCAACTTAGCCAAAACAAACAGGTGTGTCGATACCCTTAAGAAGGGTATCGGAACACCCTGTATCAATCCCCACCCAAAGAGGGTATCGAAACACACAGGTATCGATACCAGTATCGATACCTCTTGACCAAAGTCAAAGTCAACAAAAGAAGGAAGAACTGTTTCGAAACACGTATCGATACAAAAAGTTTCTAGAATCCTCTATATCGAAACAGGGTTCGATACCGTTGACCAACTTCAAAAGTCAACAAAAAGGGGGGGACCCGTTTCGATACAGGTATCGATACAAAAAGTTTCTGGAATCCTTGGTATCGAACCATGGTTCGATACCTCTGGGAACAAGCCAAAATATACTCACCGGTATCGATACCGGTAGCCCGAGTATCGATACCCCCTGCACGAAATGCAGGTTTACACTTAGAAATTCTAGATTTCCAACCCCCAAACTTAATCTAATCGATTCCAAAGTCTTCCTACTCATTCTTAAGAGTGTTTAAGGTGTTTTAGTATCATTTGTCATCCCTATAACACAAAGTTACGAATTCCACCATTAACACATATCAAGCTTAAACCAAGCACACACATACACCAAACTATATGAATGCTTCCTACCATGATATGCATAAAAATTAGAAGAGTTGGGAGTACCAACCTTAGCAAGCAACAGCAAAACGAACTCTTCCCTCCCACTTAAGCTTTCTCCTTTCCCAAGCTTGAAGATGGTGTTCCAACTTGCTTCTCTACAAGAGAAAGACACTTAACCATTAGCCACCATTTGAGGAGATTCTTGGAACAAAAAAGACTCAAGAAACTGAGATTTAGACCCTTAAAACCTCATTCCCGTTTTCCCTCTCAACCCAACTCATAAACCCCCATCCTCACCAAACCAACATATTCTTACCTCTTTGGATAGATCTTTAACCACTCAACAACCTACTTTCTTGCACTAAAACATGATTCTCAAACTATCCCACAAAGATCAAACCTTTTCACTTTTCTCCTAGGGTGAGATGAAGAAGATGAAGAGAAAAAGCTTTCCTTATGACCTCACTCTCTTACACTCTCTGCAGCACACACACATCATTCCCCTCTTCCCTTGTCTTCCATAAAGAAAAAAGACCAAAAGCCCCTTACTAAAACCACTCTAACCCAACAACACTCAAGTCCAACAAGTCAAAGGCCCAACAAACGACCCAACAACACAAACCCGAGGCCCAAAACCATTAAACTCGAGACCAAAACCGAAACCCATAACCCTCGGATTAACCCAACACTCGGATCCGATTCCGGTTCATTACAACTCTCCCCACCTTAAAGAAAATTTCTTCCTCGAAATTTACCTAAGGGAAACAAGTGTAAAAAGAGCAACCTCATACGGTCCTATAAACCTTGAACTTAACTTGTTTTTCCTTCCAAACGGATGATCTCTTTTCACGGTGACACTTTCAAGAATACTTTTCTTTCACCTCATAATCTATTTTTGTCAGTTTCAATTCTGCTACGATTTCTGCCTATATGAAGCTGTCCTTAACTGATCAAGATCAACTTCAATTTCTCGGTAATCTCCTTAAGCATAATTGGCATCAATATCAATTCTAATATGCTTCAACCTAACAAAACAAAATTATGTACTTTCTGCCATTTAAAGCCTCATATGGAACCATCTAAATACTCAACTGATAATTGTTGTTATACGCAAACTCAACCAACAGTAGGTGCTTCTTTCAAGTATTTTAAAAAATTCAATGATACAACATCGGAGCATATCCTCAAGAATCCGAATCACTCTCTCTGACTGCTCATCTGACTGAGGATGATATGAAGTACTGAAATTCAAACGGCTACCCCAAAGCACTGTGCAAACACTCCCAAAATCTGGCTGTGAATCTCAAATATCTGTCAGACATAATCAATTTCAACACACTAAACAGTCTCACAGTCCCACTGACGTACAAATCTACCAACCTATCTCATGAGTAATTCGTAAGGATAACAATAAGGTGAGCACACTTCATGGAACGATTAACTATAACCCAAATTGAGTTCTTCTTCGAAGGGGTCAACGACAAACCAGATACAAAATCTTTGGCGATGTTTTTCCCCACTTCCCGTTTTCCATTCGGAATATCTAACGGCTGTAACAAACCAGACGAAAACTAATATTCTGCTTTAACTCTTTGACAATCCATACACTTACTCACATAGTCGGTAATATCTCTCTTCAGACCAAGCCAGAAATATTCATCCTACAAACCACGGTATATCTGCATACTACCTGAACGTATAGCAAAAAAAGACATTTGTACGTTTTGGTCGGAAACATACGTCTTCAATCACTGTCATTTAGTATAACCACTCTGTCTCTGAAACACAATACACCATTATCTCTGAACTATACTCTGTAGATCATCCTTTGATTATATCTTGTACGTGAGGTACCAAAGATCCAGCTGATAACTGTTTCTCTCTAACCAACTGACTCAAAGTAGTTCTAACCTGAAGCTCGGCTACCAAGCCATCATCATCTGATAAGTTCAATCTAACAAACATAACTCTCAACTCAATGGTTGTTTTCCTATTCAGAGCATCTGTCAGTATGTTGACTTTACCCGAATGGTACTAAATCTTGAGGTCATAGTCCTTCAATGATTCAAGTCATCTATTCTGCATCGGATTTAACTCTTTATATGTTATCAGATACTTCAACTCTTGTGACCTGTGTACACTGTGCATCTTTCACCATACAAATAATGTCTCAAATCTTCAAGGCAACCACAACTACGGCTAGTTCTATATCATGGGTCGAATAATTACGCTCATGGTTCTTCAACTGTCTCAAAGCGTAAGCTATAACTCTTCCGTCTTTCATATACACACAACCTAGCCCTACATACGAAGCATCACTGTAGATCATATACTTTTTCCCTAACACTAGCCGTATCAAAATTGGCACATCTATCAAAACTTCTTTCAGTTTCTCAAAGGCTTGTTGTCTTGCATCTGACCACTCAAACTGACATTCTTTTGAAGTAATTTAGTCAAAGGAATCACTATCTTTAAAAATCCATTCACAAACCTCCTATAGTAACCTACTAAGCCTAGGAAGCTACGAATCTCCATGACGGACTTCGGTTGCTTCCAACTCACGATTGCTTCGTTCTTCTTGGGACCTACTTTAATCCCTTCAGCTGACACTACATGTCCTGAGAAAACAACTTCTCTAATCCAGAACTCTCACTTGCTCAACTTGGTATACAACCAATGATCCAACAAGGTCTGCAATACTAACCTCAAGTTTCTGTCAGGTTCTTTCTCAGTACGTGAGTACACTAATATGTCATCAATGAACATAATTACAAACTGATACAAGTGCTCGCAGAAAATTTTGTTCACTATGTCCCTGAAAAACAACTGGTGCACGAGCCAACCCGAAAGGCATAACTAGAAACTCATAGTGATCATACCTTGTACGAAAAACTATCTTTAGCACACCGACTTCTTTTACCTTCAACTGATAATACTCTGATCTCAAGACTATCTTGGAAAACACGGTAGTACCTCTAAGCTGATCAAATATATCATCAATTCTCGATAGTGGATACCGGTTCTTCACTGTCAACTGGTTCAACTGTCTATAGTCGATGCACATCCTCATACTATCGTCTTTCTTCTTCACAAGCAATGCGGGTGTGCCCTAAGGTGAAGAACTCGATCGGATAAAAACATATATCTAATAGTTCTTGCAACTGAGTCTTCAACTCTTTCAGTTCTTTCGGTGCCATACGATACGGAGCAATCGAAAAAGAAGCAGAATCTAAACACACCTTTATGGCAACTCAATCTTTTTGTCATGTGGTAAACCAGGCAACTCTTTTGGAGACATACTCGAAAGAAAATCAAAATGTTCTGATATCCTGCGGTCTGACTTCATTCATGTTCGAGTTCATCAAATATGCTAGGTATGCCTCACAGCCCAACTCAACTAACCTCTGAGCCTCTAGAGTCGAAACAACATTCAACAAGAATTTCACATTCTCACTCACAATCACAATCTCATAGTCTTCTACTAGCCTCAAATAAATCCTCTTGGTCTCAAAGTTTATTCTAGCCATATGTTCTGTCAGTCAATCCATATCAGAAATCACATCATGACCGTAAAATGACAATTCCATCATATCAACTAGGAACACATACTTCTGAACTATCAATGACATCGTCTATACCTCTTTCTGACCACTGCGGTATCTCTGAAGAATTAGCAACACTAACACCTATATCTAGTGTCTCATAAGGTATATCCAATATCCTAGCATGCTCACTCAGAGAACAGTATCGGTGGGTTAGCTGTCAAATAGTTCCGGATCTTTTCCCTCAAACCTCTCAGAAACCTCTTACACTTCATCTTCTCGGTAGCTATCAACTCGGGTGTATATCTACTCAACTGTAGGAACTTCTACTCATACTCAAAAACCGTACTATTACCTTGCACAAGAAGGGTAACTGATCTCTCAACCGACTGATGTGAATCTCGCCCACATACTTTTTCTCAAACTCATCCAAAAAGTCGTCCCATGTCGGCTGATCAGAGGCGACAATACACATGATAGCTCATCCTCTGGTCTCAACCTTATCTGTCTCATAATCCAACAAGTATCATGAAGCCACTGATCCACTCTCACAAGATTATCTTAGCCAGAACACAAGAAATCCGTAGCACCCTACTTGCAAACCCTCTCGATAGGTACCTCACTTGGGGTAGGTGCATACCTCGAAATAGCCTTCGCTATCCGATCCAAAGCACGGTGCAAATGGACAAAATAATTTGCCCCTTGCCTAACCTCTCACTCAGACTCTTCCACACCATGCACACACAACAACAACAACAAGCAGGATTACACCATCGAAATTTCAGCTTTAAGAAAGGTACGTTATTAACTCGTGGGCTATACTTGTCTAACACCTATACAACATACTAAACTCCCCCGGGGACTTCTAGAACCGACTCAACCTGAGCTCTGATACCACTAAATGTAACACCCCGACCCGGATGTCACATTGAGCCTCCGCCCAAAATCCGTATTTTAAAATTTCTATCGAAAGTCCAATAATAAAGTCAATTCAAGTCTAAATACGATTCATAAAAATCCATTTAATTTAAAATAAAAACCCAAATAATTTAAAATAACCGGAGCTCCAATTTACTACAAACCCATTTAAAATATTTGACTCAATTAAAATGACAGAGTTACAAAAATACATATAGGTTTGACAAAGTACTAGGCCACTACATCTATCACTGTACCCTGACACAAGGTCGATGCTGAAATCTAAACCTTGATGGTGCTCCACGGGACCTGCTTCACCTAACCTACGCACGAAAATAGATTTCAAACGTTGAGCCACACAAGCTCAGTGGATACGCCAAACTCGGTCAACATCATGCATATCAAAAGCAGTAAAACATGGCATATAAATCTCGTGTATGATATGATGGTCTAGCATGCTCTCCTATCACATGTCATAATGAAATGTATATTATCGCACATAGCATATACAAATCAATCAAGTCAACACACAAGAGTGAGGCCCGCGTCCATACAGCATCGGGATCCTACACTCAGGATTGAGGCCGCCCTCAAATCCTATGCCCGGAATGTTACATCGGACATCTTCGAACGAGGCCGTCCAACATTCAGAAAGGGTGAAGGCCGCCCAACCAACCCTATGCTCGGAATGTTACATCGAACATCTTCGAGTGAGGCCGCCCAACATTCAGAATAAAAGTCTTCAATCATCTCCCGGCATGTTACACCGGATGGCCTTCAACGTGTTGCAATACTTATGGATATTCGGATTCCAACACACAAGAACTCGACCACACAAACAATCCACCTAGGATCTCATCACAACAAGATATATTAAAGTTTTATCTCAATTAGTCTTTCGGAGTTATAACCTCAACCTTAGTTCGACAATTCATTTCATAGCTTTTAGATTTAAGTATTTATTTATTAAGATCACCAAAACCCTAAATTCTACCCAACTTAGCCAAAATACATAGGGGTATCGATACCCTTAAGTAGGGTATCGGAACACCCTGTATCGATCCCCACCCAAAGAGGGTATTGAAACACATAGGTATCGATACCAGTATCGACACCTCTTGACCAAAGTCAAAGTCAACAAAAGAAGGAAGAACTGTTTCGAAACACGTATCGATACAAAAAGTTTCTAGAATCCTCTGTATCGAAACAGGGTTCGATACCGTTGACCAACTTCAAAAGTCAACAAAAAGGGGAGGACCCGTTTCGATACAGGCATCGATACAAAAAGTTTCTGGAATCCTTGGTATCGAACCATGGTTCGATACCTCTGGGCAACAAGTCAAAATACACTCACTGGTATCGATACCGGTAGCCCGAGTATCGATACCCCCTACACGAAATGCAGATTTGCACTTAGAAATTCTAGATTTCCAACCCCCAAACTTAATCTAATCGATTCCAAAGTCTTTCTACTCATTCTTAAGAGTGTTTAAGGTGTTTTAGTATCATTTGTCATCCCTATAACACAAAGTTACGAATTCCACCATTAACACATATCAAGCTCAAACCAAGCACAAACATACACCAAACTATATGAATACTCCCTACCATGATATGCATAAAAATTAGAAGAGTTGGGAGTACCAACCTTAGCAAGCAACAGCAAAATGAACTTTTCCCTCCCACTTAAGCTTTCTCCTTTCCCAAGCTTGAAGATGGTGTTCCAACTTGTTTCTCTACAAGAGGAAGACACTTAACCATTAGCCATCATTTGAGGAGATTCTTGGAACAAAAAGGACTCAAGAAACTGAGATTTAGACCTTTAAAACCTTATTCCCGTTTTTCCTCTCAACCCAACTCATAAACCCCCATCCTCACCAAACCAACACATTCTTACCTCTTTGGATAGATCTTTAACCACTCAACAACCTACTTTCTTGCACTAAAACGTGATTCTCAAACTATCCCACAAAGATCAAACGTTTTCACTTTTCTCCTAGGGTGAGATGAAGAAGATGAAGAGAAAAGCTTTCCTTATGACCTCACTCTCTTACACTCTCTGCAACACACACACATCATTCCCCTCTTCCCTTGTCTTCCATAAAGAAAAAAGACCAAAAGCCCCTTACTAAAACCACTCTAACCCAACAACACTCAAGTCCAACAAGTCAAAGGCCCAACAACCGACCCAACAACACAAACTCGAGGCCCAAAACCACTAAACTCGAGACCAAAACCGAAATCCATAACCCTCGGATTAACCCGACACTCGGATCCGAATCCGGGTTGTTACACCTTAAATTTTGATTTTCGAGACATTTTAATCTCAATTTTTATTCTTTCTAAATAGTGACTTTTTTTTACCACTTCCGTTTTACACTTAAATTTTTAAATTTTTAAAAGGATCGCTACAACAATTATACATATGTTATATATACATACTATATAATATACATTTACTAATTATTATCTATACATATAATATATATATATATGATATATTGAATTGTTGATATATATATATTAATGTACTATGTATAATACTATTACTATTACTACTAAATAATAATCTACTATCACTATGCATACATATAACATACATTGATACATATATTATAGATATGAATGTTAGAATGTACTTATGTAGTTATGTATTATGTATAATTAATAACTGTATACATTATAAATATATTATACATACATTATACATATAACATATCTAATTACTAAACATCTAATTATCAATATATATTATATAAATATTTATATTAGTTATTAAATTATTAATGCATTATATATAGTGTAATGTATATCATATTTTAATAGATATTATAATTTTATTTTCCATATATATAGTATTAATTCATTTATAGTGTTATTCTATTTCAAAAATAGTATTATTTCATATATATTATTAATCCATGTATAATATTATTCTATTTCCAAAAATATTATTAGTCCATTTATAGTATTACTCCATATATAGTATATTTTCTACGTATAGTATAAATTTCTTAGATAGTATTAATTTTATATATAATATTATTCTATTTATAGTATAAATTCTATATATTGTCTAAAATTTATTTTTAATTTTTGAAATATATTAAACTATAGTATAATTATAAATTTATAATGTATTAAAGATAAATTTTTAATATTTTTAATAATTATTAAGTTATAATTTTTGTAATTTAGTCCTTATAACTTACAAGTTATTTTTTTTGAATTGATTATTACTGATTTTTCCAATTTACTTTAATGTTTCTAAATTTTATTTTTTGTAATTGAGTCTTTACATGTTAATGTTGATTTTTTTAATTTTAAAATTTAACTTTAATATGGTCTAACATTTATTCGTTTTTTTATGTATTTACATGTTAATGTTAATGTTGATTTTTTTATGTATTATAATTCTCCACCATTTGACATTGATCGTTCAATCACTTTGCTGGCATCGTTAGTGCTTAAACTTGTGACCTCTAGAAACATTAACCGTTCCTTTAATCACTTGAGCTAGAGAGATCGTGCTCATATGCTCTTTTATTGATTGGGATCATAAAAAAATCCTAATATTATTCTGATGTATTAAATATATATATCGAGTTTGGTTTGGTTTTATAAAGTCTAACAAGGTGTAGTTCTGTACCTATGAAGCCCAATTTATAAAATCTATTTACAAGCCCATTTATAAAGCGATGAAAACCCAATTTTAAAAGCATCACAATGGGGTCGGGTATCGTAATAAAGAACTTGAAGGTGTGTTGGGTCTTAAAAAATATTCATCTTGGTCGATCCGATTCGTTGACTCGTGGATCTAAATTTTTTTAAAAATATTATCTAACCCATGATTTTCTCGGATAGTTGGGTCCTAATTCGACCTGACCAAAATTTTTAATATATTATTTTTTAATTTTAAATTATATTTTTATTTTAGATTTTTAATATTTTTACTCTAATACTAAATTTAAATCCTTAAATTATTTATATGTTTGTATTATATATTTTTTATGTTTTAAATTATAAAAAATATTTTTATTAATTTGATAATATGAGATTTGAAGAGAAAAATAAGTTTAATATTTTTTTTTACAAACTTTAATATATATCAAAATTTTAAATGAACTAATCTATAACCAATAAATAAATTTTGAATGCATAGCAATAATCAACTTAGTGACTCAACCTTCTTACTGGTAACTTGCATATCAAGAAACAGGATGATGACAAATTGAAAACTAGGGTTATATTCATTGTTTATTCTAATAACTTGCATACCAAGAAATCGAATTTTATCCTACAGAAAATTAAAATCCCATGCCATACAGCTTACTGCAGAAGAGAATCATATACAATATCAAGAACTCAAATCTTCTAATTTAATATTCTGCTCAAGAAAGGATTCAATGCTTTCCGGCTTCAACGTATTTAAGATCCTGTTACACTCTTCATCGTCGATGTAATCGATTCTATGGATCGAAACTTGAGCCACCGTCATGAAACCAGAAACATCTGTGCCATGACGTTCGGCCATGTTGGAGGCAAACTCTACGATCTTCGGACTCAAGAAGTCACGAACTTTGGCGTCCACATCGAGGCCAGCGAGCACGTTGGAGACGAACATTACACCTAAGCCAGACATCAGATGAGAAAACGGGACGGCAAAGGAAGTTACAAATTCAGGGGCAACGATATCATCGACCAAAAACTCAACGCCGTGGGCTTTGAGGCAAAGTTGATATCTGAATCGGATACATAATTGGAAAGTGGTGTCGCCGGTGGCAGTGGCAGTGGGAGATGTATTGTTTGCTTCAGAGAATTTCAAAGAGCAGCCGACTTTGGAGTTGGAGTCCATCTGTAGCTTGCACCGGCGGTTGAGGGGATCGGCTTTGGTTCTCCGGAGGGTTATATTGATATAAACTCTGAAAGAATGTTAATAATATTCGTCAGAGTTTGGGTATTTATAAAAGGATTGGACCTAGTTATACTTGTAACCAGGGGGTGATAATGAACTTTGCCGACTCGCGAGCTATTCAGGTTCTGTTCGGTTAAAATTCGGTCAAAGCTCGACTCGAGTGAGTTCGGTTTAGGTTCGAGTTCGGCTCAGGATTTAAACGAGTCAAGGTTCGAAAAGCTCGTGAACAAGCTCGGAATAATATATATATATATACATTAAAAATAATTTGTTTAGCAAAGAAAAATAATAAAATAATTGAGAGTAAATCCGCTAAAAATAAATTAAATAAAATAAATTGAATATTATAAACTAAAACAAATTTATAAAACTATAAATAATAAATAAATAATAAAAATAATATATAAAATTGTTAATTTCGAGCCGAACCTGACGAGCTTTGAGCCCAAGCCGAACCCAGTAATATTATTTTCGAGCCGAGCTCGAGCCTGAAATTCCGAACTCGACGAGCCTCGAGCTGAGCCCAAATATGTTTATTTTCGAGTTGTAACGTAGTAGGAAAAATTAAAATAAAAAACCTAACCCACTAAGATCATGAGATAAAGTGTCTGTTGACACCTCAAAATTTTTAAATTTTTTTTATATAATTTATATATAAAAAATAAAAATATATATACTTGCACTCTTTTATAAATAAGTTAATACATTTGATAAATATTTTTTTAAAATATTATTAAAAAAAATGATACCCTTAAATAAATTCTTGGCTCTACCCTAACTATGATGATAATTAACGCGGTGGAATTAAAATTTTAATCTTATTTAGCTTAAATCACAAAACAATTTCTGAAAAATATTTAGAGCATACATAAGTACTTTAAAATCATTTAAAAGATTTACGAGGGAGTTTTGTTTAAAAGTATGAATCAAATTATTATAATCTCAAAATACGAGTTACAATATAATTAATAAGATCCTACAAATATATAGTTTAATAATTTATATATTATATTCTAATGAAATGATGCTGAAATATTCATCTGATAGTGTTTCTCTAAATAACGATTCAAATTTAAAAGCCTACGAACGAAAATAACGATTATGAACATTGAGTTTATGAAGCTGAGTGGTACATTTCAATTATTAAATACTTTATGCAAATCTTAAACATAAACAATGTTTCAATTATTACGAACATTGAGTTTACGAAGCTCAGTAGTATCTGTTTTAGAATATACTCTTAATCGTTAGACATTGATCACACAATTACTATATTGTAATATTGATGTTCGAATCTGTGACCTCAAAAAATAACAAGCATTCCCTTAATCACTAAGACAATACGATTCGTACTAAAATAATTTAAAAAATAGAAAAAAAATATAAGAAAGGTTTGATGACCTGGGCCTGGTAACGGATCAATCCGACCCATTGGACTCTGGTAACTGAGCTCATCCATTGGACTACTTTATGTGTTTACTGAATAAGCTTCATAAAAGAATTTATTAGTATTACTTTTAGTTGATTTTTTTTTATTATTATTATTATAAATATTATTAATATTTTGAATTTTAAATTAAATTTATCTTTAATATCTTAACTATCCGTATTATTTTTTATAAATTTATTATTTTTTTAATGATAAAAATAATTTTAATTCTTAACGTTTATAATTTTTATCATTTTCACCCTTATTTTTTTTTGAGATAAATTTAACTCTTACTTATGTCTTTTTGATAAATAACTTATTTTTTAACTAACATTATGATTAAACCGTTAAAAATTTAATAATATTGACATGTCATATATATGTGATAATCTATTTTAAATAACATGACATCTAGCTTTATTCTACATATATATAACATGTCATTATTGTTAAATTTTTTATAATAATAACAAATATATACATATAAAATATAATTTTATTCTAACATAAAATATAAAATAATTAAAATTTAAATAAAATATTAAAAATTATTTAAATCTAGAATAAAATGTTACTAAGCATCCTCAAATCTTAAATATCATTCTCATATATATGATATATCATTATCGTTAATTTTTTAACTATCTAATCATTATCATAGTTAAAAATGAGATATTATCAAAAAGATATAAATTAAAGACTAAATTTATTTTAAAATATAAAAAACCAAAATAATAAAAACATAAATATTAAAAGTTAGAATTATTTTTTGTTTTCTTTTATAAGCTAAAATAAATAAATTAAAACTCAAAATCAAAAAGTCTATGAAATGAGAAAATTAAAAAAGCTAATTAGAATCTGTTTTTAATCTTTGGCGCCATCTCACGTTCGTAAAATCACAGGCGTGGGCTCCACTCACACGCGCTTTGCATTGTAGGTGGTCCTCATCACTTTTTCCAGTCAAGGGGCATTCTTTTATTACAAATATCCCACGTCATCATCATCGTCATTTGTAATTTTAATTAATAAATAATATTTATTTTATTTTATTAGGAAAATTTTCATTTTTTATTATATATAAACAAAAAATATAATTATTTTAAAGTTAAAATAAAATAAATAAATTTTACTAGTTAATATCATAAATAGTAACGGATGTAAAAAATTAAAAATAAGGTTCGATTTTTTTTTTCATTTTATCCCTCTACCACACTAAATTAATTTTTTTAAATAATTTTTTTGGTTTAAATAGTATTTCTACGAATAAGAATTAATCAAGTGATAATAAATAGCTTGAGTTGAATTAAAAAAATGATGTCAATAAAAATTAATTTTATAAAATAATTTTTAATTAATATTTTTTTGAGTCAGTATTTTTTTCTATTATCATACAACCTTATCAACATACATTATTGTATTGGTTTATCACATTATTTTAAAATATTTACCGTTAATTGACTAATATTTTTTATATATAAAATAGTTACTTTTACCCAAATAAATATTAAGATTAAATTATTTTAAACAAATATTTAATCAAATATTAGTGTTTTTTTTTTAACTTTATGCCTCTCAAAAATCAACCAAACTTTCCTATAATTTCTGAAAATATTTCTTTTTAAAAAAAAATTAAAAATAATCTTGACACATAAAAATAAATATGCCTTGCCCCAACCAAACTAATTGATTCCCTTTTTCCTTTTCATATCTTATGTTAGGTCCAGCCAAGACCCACCACTTCCTATATACAAATCTACTTCTCTATTTATTTAGCCAAGAGACACTTTAAACTTTTTTTCGTAAATGAAACCCTAAAACATATAGAGACACTTTTTGATATACTTAACTTTTAGAACGAAGCTAAAAATTTATTTAAGAGTGTTATTTTTTAAAGTAATTTTTAAAAAATTAATTATTTTTTAAAAAATATCAAATTATTTATAAAATAATATTAATTATATATTTTTAATTTTTATATATAAATTATATAAAAAATTATAATTTTTTAAAATTTTAAGATATCAATAGATACCTCGATCGAACACTCCATCCATGCTTAAGTTGAATATTCATAAATAACTAGTCGCGTGTCTATTACATTATACTCCAACAATTCCACCAGGAACACTAATTCATGCAATATATATGTTTAAAAAATTAATATCCTACACGTTACGATTTAAATGTTTAATCTACAAGTTAAGGGTTTAATAATCCATAATCAATGAATCATCACATAATTGGCACTTCATCAACAGTTCAATGCGGCATCACGAAGAACGTCTTAAATTTAGGGACAAACTCAAAATTTTATGTAAAAGAATAAATTATTAAAAAGTTATATTAAAAATATAAAATATAAAACTATAAGATTTTAAGGAGTGTAAAATCAAAATATTAATAAAAAGAAAAAGAAAATATATAAAATATAAGAGAATTTATTTTTTTCAAGTGATAAGATTGTCTCCTGACACCCCTAGGTTATTTTTAGGGTTGATAATGAGTTTGATCAGCTCGTAAATTATTCAGGTTCTACTCAGTTTGAATAAGACCGACTCAAGTTTAGATTCGACTTGAGATCTTAATAAACTAAACCGAACTGATCCAATCTCAGCTCAAAAAACTCGTTACAAGTTCAGAATATATATATTTATTAAAAATAATTTTTTTAGTAAAAGAAAAATAATACTAATGAATTAAAGAAAATCCACTAAAAATAAATTTACTAAAATAAATTAAACATTATGTGTTTGTATCGTAAGATTTTTTTTAGAGTTTAGATTAAATTATTTTTGGGAACACTTTTTTTCTGACATTAAATTTTATTTTTGTGTCAATTATGAAAAAGTTTTTTTTTCTAATGACACCTCATCTTTTGTAAAAAAAAATTATAAGAAAATTGTTCATTTCAAATTGAGCTAAATTTGATGTAATTGAGCCGAATTTGACAAAATTTAAACCTCACCTAAACCTCGTAGTATTATTTTTGAATTAAACTCGAATCTAAAATTTTAAAGTCTATCAAACCTCAAATCCAAACTAAATCTAAACTATTTTTTATTTTTTATTTTTCAACATAAAAAATGGGGAAATTCTAAAAAAAGCCGATCTTAGAAAAAGCTTAAAAAAAGTCGTACCGTTTTTCTTACAAAAGTTGTAAGAAATTCGATACACACTTTTCGGTATATACCGAAATTCTTACAACTTTTGTAAGAAAAACAGTATATACCGAAATCTTTATACTTTTTGTAAGAAAATCGGTTTATAACCAAAATTCTTACAGTTTTTGTAAGAAATTCGGTATATACCGTTTTTCTTACAAAAGTTATAAAAATTTCGGTATATACTAAAAAGTGTGTATCGAATTTCTTATAACTTTTGTAAGAAAAACAGTACAATTATTTTTTAGGCTTTTTTAAGGCCGGCTTTTTTTAGAATCACCCTAAAAAATAAGCAACTTTGGGTGAAAAGAAAGAAAAAATGGACTTTACTCGTTTACTTACCCTACAAAGACACTGGTGTGTGAGTCTTGGGCATGATATTAAGGGCAATTACCTCTGACTTGTTTACCTGACACCAACGTAGAGTAGGTCATCTGTCCAATTTCATTACAAATATTTTTCTTTAATCTTTCCTCAAAATCATATGTTTTTATTTTATTTTTTCTTTTAAATGTCACGATGAAAGCAAATTACACAACCAGATCTGATAATGAATGCAATGGCCGAACAATAAATGTCTTAATAAAGACAGAAGTTTTATTTTCATATTTAGATGAGTTTACCACGTGCGTCGAACACCGCTTAACATCACTAACGTTGAACATTATTAAATTAATTAATAAAGATTTAAAATCTCAAATACTCAACATGTAATTAATAATTATATATTGAGTTTATCATTTTTATTAATTATATGTTAAGTCCTTGAGATTTTTAATCTTTATTATTTGTTTTAATGGATAAGTCTACAACGTGCGTCGAACACTATTGAACATCATTAACGATGAACATTGTTGAACACCATTAAACTAATTAATAAATATTAAAAATTTATAGGACTTAATATATAATTAATAAATATTTAAAATAAAATTTCAATTAAATTATTTTCTATAAGGAAAACTACACAAATGGTCATCCAACTATCACTCATTTTTTGGGTTGACCACCAAACTATTTTTTTCATCAAAATCATGTTAACATTTTATTTCATTATTATTTTGGTCATCGACTATTAAATATTTAAAAAAAGATTATGACATGACATGGTTTTATAATAATTTTAGTCCTTAAAATTATTATATTATATCAGATTAATTCTAATAAAATATAACTCATCAAATATTTAAACTAAACCTCAATTCTTTTTCCTTTTTTCTCATGCAATATTACTTTAAAAATTTAATTTGTCAACTCTCTTTATTTCTCTTGCGTCTTTGAGCAAATTATTAAATTTTAGATTATATAAAATCACTTTAATTTTATGATTTATTCTTTTAAAATTTAATCTAGTTTCTTTAACTTTTCCCAAACTACTAGTATATATATTTTCTATTATTTTTTTATATTTATCGGATCTATAAAAAATTCGATTTATCAATTCACATAAAAATTTATATAGATCAATAGTCAAATTTATGTTTATCGGATCTATAAAATCTTTAACATGTAAATATAGATCAATTCGATACATGTCGTAAATTTTTTCTTAGGATTAAATAAAATTTGGCTTCACTTAATTTTTCATTGAGCATTTCAACTTTTCGATCTTTATATTGATACTTCTACAACTACACAAAAATTTGGCATAAATGACTTTTTAGATGTCGGAACACAATCTTCCTTGGACTGAAAAAAAAAACTATTCGATGAAAATGTCATCCCGATTCGAAGAAAAAGAAACTATTCTTTTAACTTAGATTTTAAAAGAAACTTAATAAGTTGTTCAAAGACACAAGAAAAATAAAGAGAGTTGGCAAATTAAATTTTAAAGTAGTGTTGCAAGAGGAAGAAGAAAATGGATGAAAAATTTGGGGTTTAGTTAAAATATTTGATAAGTTATTTTATATTTAGATTAATTTGATATAATGCAATAATTTGAAGGACTAAAATTATTATTGAACCATACCATATCATAGTCTCTGTTAAATATTTAACAGTTGATTACCAAAATATAATAAAATAAAATTTTAATGATAATTTTGATAAAAAAATAGTTGGATGACCAACACAAGAAAAGAATGATAATTGGATGACCATTCATATTATTAAATCATGTCATGTTACAAATTTTGTTAAATATTTAACAGTCGATGACCAAAATAATAATGAAATAAAATGTAACAATGATTTTGATGAAAAAAATTAGTTTGTGACCAACCCCAAAAATGAGTGATAGTTGGATGATCATTTGTGTAGTTTTCCTTATAAAAAATAATTCAATTAAAAATTTATTTTAAATATTTATTAATCATATATTGATTCCTTAAAATTTTTAATCTTTATTAATTAGTTTAATGGTGTTCAACAATGTTCATCGTTAGTGGTGTTCAGCAATGTTCGACGCCCGTCGTAGAATTTTTCTATTTTAATATTGTTCAACATTAATTGTGTTCAACGGTATTCGACACCCGTCGTAGAATTTTCCTATTTTCATATGTATATAGTTACATTAGGGAAAAGGTATTAATTTATCTAATTTAACCAATGGAAACTAAAATCAAGAAATTTCGATTTTAATTTTATCCGTCAATAATATCTAAAAAAATATTGACGGGTAAGATTAAAGTTGAAATTTAAATGTATGTTGTTAAAGTTTTGAGTTATTAAAAGTAAACCTCTTCTTTTAAGTAAAAATTGTTTAAAACAACTTTAGCTTTGTTTGTATCATTAATTTATTTCGATAATTAAACTACTTAATTGAATTATTAATTGATAAAAAAAGTATGTGTTGGATTTCTAAGTGATGTCCTTAAGGAAAGCTGCCTCTTATTTGACTTGCCTTTGTTATTAAGAAATACTATCAGTAGATTCCGAAGAAAAAAATATATAGGTATATATATAAATGCTTATTTAAATTGAGTACTTTTAAGTTTTGGTAAGACTTTGTAATAAATACGTTATTTATCGTTTTTATTACGTTTTAGGTAATAAATTATGTATAATTTATAATAATTTATACCTACTAAAATTCTTATCGTTTTTGTAATGAGTATGATTTATCATAATAAATTAACTATGTATACAACTCTTTACATCATAATATTTTATGTATATATTATTTTTATTATAATTATTTATGTACAAGCTTCGTAAGAAAATATGTACAAACCAGTTATCTACTGAACAAGTCAACCTTAAGTTAACTTTATTTTAATGGTTTCACTGTAGAATCACCCCAAATGAAGGCCAGAACGAAGCCGTCACGTATTTCCCGTAAATCTTGATGTGCCACGTGGGATTCAGATCAAACTCTGACGTGGTCAGAGTAACAATATTTCCAATTTTAAAAACGTAATGAACGAATATGATCAATATCGTTTGAATAATTATTTTATGGTAAAAACTTATTCGTTGTTTAAGTCGTTTGTTTATGTTTTATCGTTGTAATCAACTAACTTTTACATTTTCTTATATTAATAAACCAGGCAGCTTGTCGCGACCTTTTAAAAAACGCGAGATTAGGTGTAAAATAACTTGGCCATTGATTTTGGAAAAGTGTGAATTTTATCATTTTAATCCTGAAAAATCCAATTTTTTTAAAAAATGTACTATTTAATTTAAAAAAATTGATTTGGAGTCGTCACCGGCCACTTAGGTAGGCCAGACACCATAAAACAAACCAGAGATTCGTTTGAAAAATATTTGGGTTCGGGAGTCGGTTACGGTAAGGACGGCCCTTACAAACGCCCAAAAAATTGGTACCTTAAAAAATTTATGTGGCATTGGTATTTTGAAGATAAATATTAATTTAATTTTTCATTGTTAATCAAACATTATTTGAATCGAGGATATTCTTTTGATTTAGAAATTACATCACCTTTAAACCTGAGTTGAACGAGACGTCCTCTAGATAGGAAACCTCACCCAAATTCAAAGGAATGTAACTTCCACCTCAAAAGGTTAAAGTAAAATGCATGACCATTTTTATCTTGTTCATTTTAAGTTCTAATCCTACAAGAGCTCCATTAATAAATATTTAAACCTAAGTTACTAATGCCACTAGTTATTTACCTATCAATTTAATTCTAAACCAAAGTCATTTTGTCAAAATTTTAGGTTTTAATAGCACATAAATTCGATACCAAGGTACACTCTCTAGGTCAGCATCATGGTACGTCAAAACACCAACCTCTTTAGTGTATCTGAGATATAAGATTCAAATGCTATGTTACTAAATTATCTCCCTACTTAAATTGATTAATTAATTTAAGTGACTAGTCCTAGAGGGCTCTAAAATTAATTAACTTAAATGTTTATTAAGTGATCTTCCTAAAATATGCTATACAAGAACATCATAAAATAAACAAACAAGATAAAAGGAACTTGATATTTTATTAGAATCATGGGAGTACAAGTTACATCAAAATTATCATCATGAATGAGTACAAAAGAGACTTACATTAGTAAAGATCAAAAGGGACAAGAATTCAAACCTCAAAAGATGAATTAGATTAATTAGGGTATATAATTAATTTTAAAGCTTAGGATTTTTTTAATTAAATTAATTATTTAATTAATTTTTCCTAATCTTCAAATTTTAATTAAATCCTAATTAAAATCTAATTTGGTAAATTTTAAGTTCTGAGGTTTAATTGGAGAGTTGGATTTAATTAGATTAATTTTTAAGTCTTATCTTAGAAAATTAAAATTAATTAAGGGATTTAATTAAAATAATTTCTAAATTTTAAGAATTTAATTTAACCTAATTAAAGTTTAATTTTGGTGGAACTTGGGCTAATTAGGCCTAATTAATTTTTAAACCTTCTCTTTTAGAAATTAATTAAAATAATTAATTAAAATTATTTCCTAAATTTTAAGAATTAAAGTAAGCTTAATTAAAGTCTAATTTGGTGAATGTTTTAAGGTTTAAAGGCTAGACTAGACCTAATTAAGTTGGATTAATTTTAAAACTTACTTTTAGAAATTAATTAAAATTAATTAAAATAATTAATTAAAATTATTTCCAAAATTTTAAGGATTAAATTAAACCTAATTAAAGTCTAATTTCTAAGTTTTAGGGTTTTAAAAGCTTGACTAGACTTAATTAAGTTGGGTTAATTTTAAAACTTATTTTTAGAAATTAATTTAAATTAAAATAATTAATTAAAATTATTTTCTAAAATTTTAAGAATTAAATTGAACCTAATTAAAGTCTAATTTTTAGGTTCTAGGGGTTAAATTAATCCTAAATTAGATCTAACTAGGTTAAATTAATTTTAAAATATCTTAAAAATTAAATTAAATTCTAATTAGAATCTAATTAATATTTTTTAAGTCTTAAAATTAATTTTTATCCTAATTAAAGTCTAAAATTAATTAATTTTAAATTTAGGGGGTCTAATTAGGGGTTTAGGGACCTAATTGGGTGAAAACTAAAGTTCTAGGGACCTAATTGGGGGCTCCAGGGACCTAATTAAACAACAACCTAAAGTCAGGAGGACCTAAAGGGTAAATAGCCCACTAGATTTAAAATGACGCGGATCCGGGTTAACCCGAATTCGACCCGCTCGGCCCAATCACCTAAAACGGCGTCGTTTCATTGAGTATCAAAACCCAACCCACCGAGTTGGCTCGGTTAGATGAACCGAGCCCCTGACTCGGTGGACTCACTGGGCTTCAAAACTCTCTGAAATAAACACCCAAAAATCCCAGAAGCCTAAGCAAAACGGATCAAACATGATGTTTTTGGATGGTGTTCATCCATGTTCATCATGAACATGATGAACATGGATGAACACGGCTCCCAACCGCCGCGGGCTCGCCCCTCGATCCGAAATGTCGCCACCGACGACCATGCCGATGTGTTTTTCGGCCACTGCCTAAGAGTTGTTTCCGACGCCAATGATCAAATCTGACGCCAGCGAACTCACCGGAACCCTAAAAACGCACCAAAAACACTCCAAAAACACGAAAAACTTCCTAAAATCGATCAAAGTCCTCTCCTAAACACTAAAGGAATCTGTCTAACACCCTATACCAACCTAAACCGATCCAAAAATCTACCCAAGAACATCAAAACAAGAAGAACACGAAACTGAAAAGGAAAGGAACTAATCGAAAAGCTTACCGTCCCCTCCTCTGATTCGATTGAACTCTGTAGTTTTGATTGCAAAAACCCGATCCTCCAATCCAAAAAACTCCCGACTCTAGCTCAATTCAAGCTTTTGATCTCCTCAAATCCGAATTTTGCTACTACCGATCCAATCTCCCCACTGTTGATCGATTGAATCCCTTTTAAAGGGATTCAATCCTAAAAACCTCATCACACTCAAATTTTAATCCCCTAAAACTCTCAACCTCATCCCCAACTAATCTAATCCATAAAAAAACTCTACCAAACAACCTCCCTCAATCTCAACTCTCCCCCACGATTTTCGTTTCAAAATTTTCTATTTTTTTAATATTTTATTATATTAATTATTATTTATAAATTTTATTAATTATTATATATTTTATTATTTAAAATTTAGATTCATGTTGACAGCTGCCCCTCTTTGCACAATGCTGCGAAGCAGGAGATGGGCAAAGACTGAAAAATACGAATTTGTTAAGGCCTTGAAGCTTGAAGCTGTTCTTCTAATTACGAAATTCTTCAAGCAAAACCTTGTGACGCAGCTCGAGGTTCTTCTTCTTCTTGAGATTCTTCATCTTTGGAATAACTGAGTTGTTCTTCTTATTATGAAATTCTCCAGGGTCTGAAGCTGTTCTTCTTATTACGAAATTTTTCAGACGAAATTCCTTAGACTCATCAAGTGGTGGAGCTTGAGGTTGTTCTTCTCATTTTGAAATTCCTCATCTCCGGGAGATCTGGAGCTGTTCTTGTTATTATGAAATTCTCCAGATAGGGATGGCGAAATTTGAGGCTGTTTTTCTTATTATGAAATTCCTCGCATCTCGTGGAATTTAGAGCTGTTCTTCTTATTATGAAATTCTCCAAACTCGTCGAGTGGTGGAAATTGAGGTTGTTCTTCTTATTATGAAATTCCTCATTTCCGGAAGATCTGGAGCTGTTCTTCTTATTATGAAATTCTCCAAACAAGAGGGGTGAAATCTGAGGCTGATCTTCTTATTATGAAATTTCTCGTATCTCGTGGAATTTGGAGCTGTTCTTCTTATTATGAAATTCTCCAAACTTAACATAATGCCCGGAGGACTTAATGATGACCCGGAGGATTTAACATCATACCCGGAGGACTTACTGATGACCCGGAGGATTTAACATCATGCCCGAAGGACTTACTGATGACCCGGAGGGTTTAGGATCGTATTGCCTCCTTGATTGTGCAAACGATATCATCACTCCCGAAGGTAATGGCCCAGAGGTCTTAACATCATGCCCGGAGGACTTAATGATGACCGGAGGACTTACTGATGACCCGGAGGATTTAACATCATGCCCGGAGGACTTATTGATAACCCGAAAGATTTAACAATGGAATATGGAGCTGTTCTTGTTAAATTCTCCATCTCCACTGAAGAGTTTGAAGTTGTTCTTCTTATTACGAAATTCTTCAAATGTAAGCGGTGAAACTTGAGGCTATTCTTATTATTATGAAATTCCTCATGTTACACTACTTCTTTTTGGACTCACGCCAAAAGGCTGCCAATAATGTTCGCTGTTATTGATTTCTTTAAATCCTGTTTAACAAAAAAAATATTATGCATTGTTAACATGCTTCTAATGCAAATATTCCTATTATGATGCATGAGTACTGCCTTGAAAGACATGTATTATCAGTCAGTTTGCCACTCTGAAGGGACTGATTGACTCTTCTCCCTCTTTTCTGCATTTGAGGTTTTCATCTCACATAGCGAGGGTAACTTTTAATGATCGTCCTCTTTATAAAGCTGTTTCGAGATGTTCTTTTGAGATAAATTTCGCTTGAATATCAGAACACGTTCGTTTATATTTTGTTATCTTGATTCGGAAAAACACATCTTACTTGTAACTTAAAAGTAGTAATGCCAAAAGATCTTCTGTATTCATTAATTCATATTAATTCACTAGCATGATACTTTGGATAGAATTGAAGGCTCAAAAGAAATGAATATCTTTATTGGAGCTTTTCGTAAATTTATGACAAACATGTAAAACAAACAAGGCAAAATAACTTGAAGGAAAAGGAAATGAGCAAAATACAAGTTCCCAAACGCTTATCATAAGCGATCATCCACGCCTTTTCCCAAGATATAGATTTAAAAATGGGCTACTTGTCTAGCCATTCTTCAAATGAGGATCCAACTTTGCAAACGTGAAGATCCTTCCGTATTGCTTGATAACCGAGAGGCACGAATCACCAGATGCCTATTTCATTTATTTGAGCCATCATTCCTGGTTTTCGACCCAAATCCTCCATTGGTGTCAAGACGCCCTTTTTGGGTTTTCATCTTGACCCCTCCTTTTTCTTTTAATCACTCTTTTTTATGAAGCACCCTTTCGGGTTTTCGCTTCGTTTTCTTTTTCTCTTTTTTCTTCTTCTTTTCTTTTTTCCTTTTCTTTTTTCCTTTTTCCCTTTAGGCGTAATATCTCTTAACTGAATCAGAATTCACCGGCTTGTTTAATTCTTGTCCGTCCATTTCAGTCAAGATCAATGCGCCTCCGGAGAAAGCCTTTTAGACAACGTAGGGCCTTTCCCAATTCAGCATCCATTTCCCTCGGAAATCTCGGTGTATGGGCAAGATCTTCTTAAGCACTAGATCCCCCTTTTGGAATTCTTGCGGTCGAACTTTCTTGTCATAAGCTCGAATTATCCGCTTCTAATACATTTGGCTATGATAGATAGCTTTCAACCGCTTTTCCTCGATTAGATTCAACTTATCCAAACAAATCCGTATCCACTCTGTATCATTCAGCTTCACCTCTGATAATACCCGAAGAGATGAGATTTCAACTTCCAGAGGTAACACGGCTTTAGTACCGTATACTAGAGAATATGACGTTGCCCCGGTAGAAGTTCTTATCGAAGTTCGATACGCAAACAAGACAAAAGAAAGCCTTTCATGCCAATCTCTATAGGTTTCAGTCATCTTTGATATGATCTTCTTAATGTTCTTGTTTGCTGCCTCAACAGCTCCATTCATCTTTAGTCGGTATGCCACAGAGTTGTGATGAATTATTTTAAACTGTTCACAGGTTTCTGCTATCAATCTGTTGTTGAAATTGATAGCATTATTCCTGATGATTCGTTCTGGTAGACCATACCGATAAATAATCTCTTTCCTCAAGAACTTGCAGACCATTGTTCTTGTGATGTTAGTATAGGAGACAGCTTCTATCCACTTAGTGAAGTAATCGATGGCCACTAAGATAAAGCGATGCCTATTTAAAGCCTTGGGGTGAATCTGCCCGATTACATCTAATCCCTAAACAGAAAAAGGCCAGGGTGAATTCATTGTATGTAACGGTACTGGCGAAAAGTTGATTTTATTTGCATAGATCTGGCATTTGTGACATTTTTTTGGCATATTCTATGCAATCCTCTACCATAGTAGACCACTAGTATCTGTATCTCATTATTTTTTGAGCCATCGAGAAACCATTGGTATGCGTTTCGCAAATTCCATCATGCACCTCTTCCAGAATACTTCTAGCCTCACTGGAATTGACACATCTTAGCAACACTTGATCTCTGCTCTTTCTGTACAAGACGTCACCATCCAGTACATATGCAATAACCATTCTTCTGATTGTTCTCTTTTCAACGTCATTAGCTCTAAATGGGTAAGCTTAGAACTTGATGTATTGTAGAATATCAAAACACCAGGGATTACCGTCCTCTTCTTCCAAGTTGCAGCAATGAGCATATGTTTCATAGCTCTGCATCCGGATTAGCATCATATCCTCCGGTCTATTTGCTTGGAATACCGAGGCTAGTGTAGTTAAGGCATCTGCCATTTGGTTGTCCTCTCTAGGAAGGTAAACGAATGTTATCTCTTCAAATTCTTCTATTAATTCTAATATCAACTTTCGATATTCTATCAGCTTCGTGTCTTTGGTTTCCCATTCTCCACGTAGTTGATAAATAACTAAGGCTGAATCTCTGTATACCTTCAAGGCTTTTATTTTTCTTTCTATTGCAGCCTTCAATCCCATGACACATGCTTTGTATTCAGCCATATTGTTAGTGCACAAGAATTCTAACTTGCTCGTGAGAGGATAATGTATACCATCCGGAGATATTAATACAGCCCCAATTCCTCTTCCGAGGGCATTGACTACCCTATCAAAATATAATTTTCAATTTTCTATTTCTTCGTTTTCTTCGACGAAAATAGTTATCACATCTTCGTCAAGAAAATCAAAGCTTAGAGGCTCATAATCATCCGAGGCTCTACTTGCAAGAAATTCAGCTATGACACTTCCTTTAATTGCTTTTTGGATAACATATATTATGTCAAATTCGGACAGCAACATTTGCCATCGGGCTAATCTTTTGGTCAATGCGGGTGCTTCCATCAGAAACTTCAACGGATCGAGCTTCGATATCAACCATGTGGTATGATATAACAAATATTGCCTGAGTCGACGGATAACCCAAACAAGTGCACAACACATCTTTTGGATAAATGGGTACCGTATCTCACATTCGGTAAATTTTTTACTCAGGTAATAGATTGCTCTTTCCTTCTTTCCAATATCATCATGTTGCCCCAGTACGCACCCCATGAAATTCTCGAACACCGTTAAGTAGAGGATTAATGGTCTCCTAGGAACTGGTGCCACCAATATTGGCGCGTTGGACAAATATTGTTTGATCTTGTCCAACATTTCCTGACATTCATTATTCCACTCACTTGGGCTGTTCTTCCGGAGCAGTTTAAAAACGTGATCACATCTATCGTTTAACTGAGAAATAAACCGAGATATGTAGTTCAATCTCCCAAGAAAGCCCCGAACCTCTTTCTGTGTTTTTGGAGGTGGCAAATTTTGAATTGCCTTGACTGGCAACGAAACCAAGTAGCTTGCCGGATGT
The DNA here is from genome assembly GCA_035048815.1 of Abelmoschus esculentus. NCBI lineage: Eukaryota > Viridiplantae > Streptophyta > Magnoliopsida > Malvales > Malvaceae > Abelmoschus > Abelmoschus esculentus. Next base: position 11,999,278 of record JAUCBN010000024.1, read on the forward strand.
AACCCCAAACGTACATTTATTAGGGTTAAGCTTCAGCTGATACTTTCGTAGCCTTTGGAACAACTTCTTCAAATTTTGCACATGTCCATTTTCTGTTTGGGACTTAGCTATCATATCGTCCACATATACTTCGATTTCTTTGTGCATTATGTCATGAAAGAGTGTCACCATAGATCTCTGGTATGTGGCCCCGACATTCTTCAACCCCCAAAGCATGACTGTATAGCAGAACGTGCCCCAAAGTGTGGTAAAAGTTGTCTTCTCCATGTCTTCCAGATTCATTTTGATCTGATTATAACCTGAGAACCCATCCATGAAAGAGAACCATGAATTTCCCGAAGTATTATCCACTAGGACATATATGTGGGGTAGAGGGAAATTATCCTTCGGGCTTCCCTATTCAGATCCTTGTAATCCATACACATCCGAACTTTCTCATCCTTCTTTAGCACGGGGACTATATTTGATACCCATTCCGGGTATGCTGTAACCTGTAGGAAGCCTGCATCGATTTGCTTCTGCACTTCTTCCTTGATTTTCAACAACATTTCCGGCATCAGCCTCCTGAGCTTATGTTGTATGAGCTTGCAATATGGTCTGATAGGCAACTTGTAGACCACAATGTCGGTATTCAAACCCGGTATATCCTGATAAGACCATACGAAGACATCCTTGAATTCTAGCAATAAGTCTATCAAATTTTGATTTGCCCCTAGCGGAAATGCTGCTCCAATCATGACTTCCTTTTTCTCTTCTTCGGTACCCAGATTCAGAGTTTCTATTTCTTCTTTCTAGGGAATGATTTGCTTATCTTCTTGCTCCACCAATCTTCGCAATTCTTCAGGAACCTCGTAGTCCGCATTGTCTTCACACTCATTGATTTCTGTTAGACAAGAGATCCTTTTCAAATCTATTTCGGGTTTAGGCCTAGAATCATTCATGCGATCATTGTTCGGGAACCTGCAAAGAAAATTTGTATAGTTGGATGGGAATAATAGATAAAAAAAGAATGAAATGGATGGAGCGAATGAAGGAAAAGAAAAATGTTTGCCATTGATGAAAGGGAAAAACATCTTTTATTTGCTAATGAAAATTATGAAAATCCCCTCTACAGAAAATTCCCTATACTTGCGGGCAAAAGTATAAGGTGGTTTATGGTATTACTCTGTTTTGAAAACTACAGGTAAATCTTTTATAGTCCAGTTATTCAGAGTCTCGCCAGGGAGGCACGGACGGATTCTCTCCAGTAGATTTATCCTCTGGCCTTCAGAAATTCCTCCTACCATCAGTCCTTTAAATGCTTCCCCAAAAATCTCTTCTTCTTGCAGCCTAATAGCTTCCAAGCGATTCTTCTCCGCTTGTTCAGGGACATTCACAAACCCATGAGAGATAAAGTCAATTTTTGCACTCAATGAAATCGGTTTCTTGGCCGCGGTTCTTCCATACTTGTTCCAATATGCCTCGATTGATAAGCCTAACCCGACTCGCCCTTTCTTCATGACCACAGGCTTCGGGCGTAAGCTCCCTTGTAACTTTCTTCCTAGTCCTTTTCCAGCTTTGGCTCCTTTACCAAGGGTCTGCTTGACGGTCATCTCAGTGCAGCTTGATAACTTCGGATATGGGAATTGTGTATCCTCAACGACGAATGCAGCGTTGATAAACTCTAGAGCTCTGAAAGAATATTCTAATGCTTCCTCATTCGCTTGAACATAAGGTGTATCTGTGGAGACGGATGCAATGATGTCTTCTTCTGCCCTGACACACACGAGCTTCCCGTCTACTATGAACTTCAACTTCTGGTGAAGCGATGACGGCACTGTCCCGGTGGAATGGTTCCAAGGTCTGCCGAGCAAACAATTGTAGGTGAGCTTAATATCCATTACAACAAAATCTATGTTATACACGGTGGCCCAATCAGCAACGGTACTTCAATCCTTCCCAACACATCCCTTGTGGTCCCATCGAATGCTCTGACCATATTCTGGTAGCTTTTCATATGCGTAACATCTATGGGCAACCTTTGCAAAATCTCCATAGGTAACACGTTCAAAGCTGAACCATTATCGGTTAGAACTCCTAGTACTACATGACCCTTGCAGTGGGTCGTGATGTTTAAAGCTTTGATAGATCCCATTCCACCATCAGGGATCTCATCATCGGTGAACGTTATGTAATTGTCTGCGGTGATATGATTAACGATTCGGTCCAACTTGTTCACTGAGATGTCCTTTGGGACAAAAGTCTGGTTTAATACTTTCAAAAGGGCGTCACGGTGCCCTTCAGAACTTAACAGCAAATCGAGGATAGAGATTCTGGCGGGTTCCTTTTTCAACTGTTCCACGATATTATACTCGCAGTGCTTCAGGAACCGCAGAAACTCATGCGCTTGCTCCTCGGTGATAGGCTCATTCACCTTCGGAGTTGGGTTTATGAAAATCTTCTTCTTCTCGATACGCTTAGTTTGGTCCTCTTCTTTTTCTTGAGCCGGTGAGTAACATCTCCCGCTCCTTATGAAATGACCTACCTCATTCACTGGCTCTTGTATTTCTACTTTCTCAATAGTTCCTGGTTGTGCCTCCTCAATGAGCTTCGAACTACTTGTCCCAGCCACACTCGCAGCGTAATTCCATGGCACCCTTTGTGTATCCTTAAACGGGAAGGGAGTTGGAGGGGTAATTACTATGCGAGGAGCATTTACCGACCCAACTGGATTGTTGCCCCTTAGTCGAGCTGAGATGACTAGCGGCCTGTTTGCACTGTATTTCGGCCCGGTATTTTCAGACGTGTATACGTCCATCATTTTCTGACCACCTTCCTCTGTAAAGAACTCCACCTCCTTGTTGTCCATCATTCCTTGTAATAGGCTCCTGAACTCACTACACTGTTGAATTGCATGCCCGTGTTCTTGATGGAACTCGCAATATAAGCCTACCTCGGTATATTCTTTCATTTTCATCCCTTGGCAGACGAGCCCGTTGTCAAATAATTGTTGAAAAACCCACTTTAATGGTGATTGAATTTCTGACACACTTATTTTAACTTGCCTTGTTTGGTTCTCTTCAATTGTATTCACGCCCCGGCCGCCATGATTCGGTAGTGGGTTTGTTGAGATACTGGGTTCATCAAATTTCAAAAGCCCGGCATTCATCATGTTCTGGACAATCCTCTTAAAGGCTGTGCAGTTCTCGATACTATGTCCCTAAACATTAGCATGGTATACACATAGGGCCTTCGGGTCATACCAATGTGGATAAGGGGGTTTGCGGTATGATGAAATATGGGCGAATCATATCAGCATTAGCTGAGTGTACAACTCGGCATACGTAACTAGAATAGGTGAGAAAGTCGGCCTCTCCCATTTTGAGTCTTTCTTGTTCGGTCCCTGCGAACTGCTTGCTCCCGTCCCTGGTTTGGAAATCGTCACATTTCTTGGGGGTTCATACACGACAACATTATTCACCTCGTTGTCTTTCTTTTTAAAGTTCTTCTTAGAGCTGTCAGATCCTTAAATTCTCCCACTTTTGATAGCTGTCTCCACCAACTCTCCGATAACAACTATTTGAGAGAAGCTCTGCATAGATGTGCTTGTGAATAGACGATCATACATCGGCCCTTTCAATGTCTCTACAAACATGTGAGTCATCTCTTGTTCAATCAACGGAGGCTGCACCTGAGAGGCCAAATCTCTCCACCTATGGGCATATTGTCAGAATGTTTCGTTAGACTTTTGCCCCATCTGTTGTAACATAACTCTAGTGGGTCCCATCTCCATCACATGCTTGTAATTTTCCATGAAGGCGTGATATAGGTCCTTCAATGACTTTATACTCTCCCGACTGAGTTGTGTGTACCACCGGATAGCAGAAACCGTCAGACTATCTTGAAAGCAATGGATCAGCAGCTTCTCATCCTTGCTAAAAGCGACCATTTTCTGACAATACATCGTCATGTGGGCGCTAGGACACGACATCCCGTCGTACTTCTCGAAATCAGGCATTTTAAACTTTGGTGGTAGGACCAAATCAGAAACTAAGCTGAGATCGAACGTATCGATGCTTTTATCAGCTGACCCTTGGGCTTGGATTTTTTGGATCTTTGCTTCGAGTGCTTTAAGGTGATCAACATATTTCTACTCCATGTCTTGCCGCATCTTCTCCACTTCACTCACGAAGTTGAGATCCGGGACCTCATCGACATTCGGGGTGAAGTCATTAACTTCCACGGGGTAACTCGTGGATGCCCCTACTACGTTAAGCTGCACTCTTCCTGGGACTGAATGCACTTCTAGTTTCCCCCTTATGTGAGTTACCGTATCTGCCTGTCCTTCAGCTTTATCCGCCTCTCCCATCGATGCTTTGCCTTTCTCATCCTGCTTCGGGCCCAACAGAGCAGTTATCTGACTGATAATATCCGTTTGAATTTTGGTGAAGCCATCTTTCACGCCATTTTCTATCGCATCTAAGCGATTTGCAAATTCGGCATGATGATCCTCTAGTCTCTGTAATCTTTCCTCCATTGCTAGTCTCTTGGTGCACGAACGCGTCGAGTATGTGTATAGTATGTTTGCTATTTTTAAAAGTCACTGCCATAAAACCTTTGTTATTAAACTTGATTTTAATAAATAATGCACGTGATGAATGAATGCATGAATGCATGAATGTAAGAGGGTATTAAATTCGAAAAACAATCTCTTAAAAATATCTGTTTGTTCAAAAAGGATTCACTACAAATTAAAGATAATCGACAGAAAACTTTGGCCCTAATCCCTAAATTGGTCAACTCATGTAGTAGGCGGACGATGGCTTTTCCATGCTCTTGCTCGACGTTCGGCTGGTTCAGAAGAGTTGTAGCTTCCATTGACAATATCTGTACGTAAGATGCAACACTTCTGACTTGTCCCTTGAAGTTGACCAACTCACTGTTCTGACTCTGGATCATACACTGTGTTGCTTCATACTTCGTCTTCCACGCTCCTCCGACATTTTGACACAAAGCTCCTTCAAAGTCGACTAACTTCTCTTGCAACTCTTGTACTTGGCCCTCGAGCGAAGCAATCCTTTATTGAAGCCCCTCCTTTTCCTCTTCCATCTTGGCCTTGTCTTCATTGTGGTACCTGAAAACCAATTCTTCTAGTTGTGCTACCTGAGTGGTCAACTCCAGGTTCTTTGCTTGCTCTTTATCCGATGTCTTCCTAGCTTTGTAACTTGCTTCTCTCTCTTCACGACATTTCCCTTCATAAAGCCTATTGTATTCCTCTTTTTTCCTTAACGCCTTGTCCAAGCGGTCAGAACTATCCCCGATGCTCCTGTTTTCATCAGCCCTAGATATTTCCATTTACGCCCCTCGGATACTTCTTGTGCTTCTCTCAAATCTCGACGTAACCTTTCGATCTGAAGTGCCATCTCTTTCTCTTTCCTCTCATGAGTCTGTACCTGGTACTTTGTGAGGTTCAACTCCTATGTAAGTTCATAGATCTTCTTCTCTTGTCTCTGGAAATCCAAGTCCCGATCCTCCTTGAGCTTCTCTAAAGCTGATGGTGCTTCTAAGGTTACCTTGCTTGACGACAGTCCCTCATCCCTCGGTATTCTTTGAAAAACTCCATCGTTCACCCTTTGCTCTCTCCACTCGTCATATCGAGCCATGACCTCAAACTCTCGATAGGGCTGAACTCTTCTAGGCGAATCCCAAGTTTTTACAATCTGAGCTATCTTGGATCTGTACCCCTCGCTTTGGTGTGAAAAACTGAAACTTGCCATCCTCGCTGTGGCTGGTATGAACTGTCTCGATCTAAACTGCCTCGAAACTAACAATGGGCAGTAAGTCGTTCCACCCCATATACCCGCTAATGGGATCCAATCGCTATCTCCGCACCGATACTGAAAAGTCGTCCCCCTATTCAACAAGTAGACTTTCCCAACGATGTCCGAATCTGTCAAATCCCGGAAAAGATTGCTCTATTGGACTTCGGTCTTCTTCTTCAAAATACAGCTCTTTATGTGCTCTTCGATGGGTGAGTAAGTAGTCCTGAACCTTAGGGCGCTATACGGAGAGATCCAACGGTGGCCTCTGAACCATATCTCCAAAAGCTGTGCACATCCCCAAAATCTTCCTTCGCCGGCCCTCTTGCACGCGGTCAGTGATCTATAGGTCTCGGCTAGTATGACAGGAACCAGATTTACGCCTTTGAATAACCTCTCGAACAAACCAACCGTGGATGGGTCTATGTGCTCGGGAGTTCTGGGAAATAGCATCAACCCATAGATGCAAAGAGCGTACATCCTTCTTGCTTTGGTGTGCTCTTCGCTGCTTGCGGCTATCAAATCCTTCTAACTCACTCTCTGTCTTTCCTCGCTCACGTCTTTGTGGTCGTGACCCGTTACCTTCTGGTTCCAAAACTCTTTATCCTTGCCGGTGATCTGCATCAATTTCTTCTTGAACCCTGAAGTGCTGTTGGGATTCACATATATCATATCACTCTTTATCGCTGGACAATTGATCAGAACTTAATACTCCTCTAATGTAGGCGTCATGTCGATCTTCCCAAAGGTAAAATAGTTGTAGGCGAGATTCTAGAACTACGCCATCGCCCTCATTAGGTGTCTATCAATAGGGACCTTCACTAACAAAGCAATGTCCCAAAACTCCCTCTTGAACTGATCTTTCATGTCATCACTCCACTGTTCCCATATCTCTTGGACTTCGGAGAGACAAGGACTTTGATTCGTGCTAATCCTGACATACCCTTTCAGTGTTGAGACACTCCCTGATGGCAAACTGTCACCCTTCTCGTGCTGAACTGACTCGGACCATGTCCAGACTTCCGTATTATCTTTGCCTATAATGATCTCTTCTAACATTTTTGGACACTTCTAACTTTATTGTTTTCCAAATTAATACCCATGCAAATGATATGCCAAGTAAAAATAAAATGCATAAAAGGACCAAAAAACGAAAACAGAAAGGAAATGTGTTAGTAGGATAAATACAAAGATAAAATAAAATAATAAAGAGGTGCTGGAAAAGTAATCATAAAGCAGTTCATAATGTAACGAAAAAGTAACCAGAGAACAAGATAAATTACGTAAAATAACCAGAGAGCATGCTAAATTGCGTAAAATAACCAGAGAGCATGCTAAATTGCGTAAAATAACCAGAGAGCATGTTAACAGAGAAATCCTAAGCTTGACGGCATTTCGGCAGCATACTGCCTTATCTTATGGTCCCTGTTTGGCTCTAGAAAGGGTAGGTTTTTACTCTATATGCGGTTTTTGGTCTAGACACTAGGTTCCTGAACTGTCGTTACCGTCTACTACGACGATAAGACATCGATTCGGTGGTATAGGTCCCTTACAACGGAGGTGAAGACCCTACGATGCGTAAGGTTAGTATACCGGAAGCAGATAAAAATCCGAAACTCGGAGCTGGAGAGCATCATGTCGGATAATATCTAACTCCCACTTAAGGGTAAAAGCTCGGGTTGAGAGCTTATGCATGAATGACAAGATACATCATGAAAGTAAAAAGTTATCCTCGTTCAAATAATGTTCATTTAACAATAAAAAATTAAATTAATATCTATCTTCAAAATGCCAAAGTGCCACGTAAAATTTTAAAAAAAATTAGGCCTGACTCACAAAAAATAATTTTTTAGTCCCCAGCGGAGTCGCCAAGCTGTCGCGACCTCTTAAAAACGCGAGTTTAGGTGTAAAATAACTTGGCCATTGATTTTGGAAAAGTGTGAATTTTATCATTTTAATCCTGAAAAATCCATTTTTTTTAAAAAATGTACTATTTAATTTAAAAAAAAACTGATTTGGAGTCGCCACCGGCCACTTAGGTACGCCAGACACCATAAAACAAATCAGAGATTCGTTTGAAAAACATTTGGGTTCGGGAGTCGGTTACGTGTAAAGACGACCCTTACAAACGCTCAAAAAATTGGTACCTTAAAAATTACGTGGCATTGGTATTTTGAAGATATATATTAATTTAATTTTTCATTGTTAATCAAACATTATTTGAATCGCGGATATCCTTTTGATTTAGAAATTACATCACCTTTAAACCTAAGTTGAACGAGACGTCCTCTAGATAGGAAATCTCACCCAAATTCAAAGGAATGTAACTTCCGCCTCAAAAGGTTAAAGTAAAATGCATGACCATTTTTATCTTGTTCATTTTAAGTTCTAATCCTACAAGGGCTCCATTAATAAATATTTAAACCTAAGTTACTAATACCACTAGTTATTTACCTATCAATTTAATTCTAAACCTAAGTCATTTTGTCAAAATTCTAGGTTTTAATAGCACATAAATTCGATACCAAGGTACACTCTCTAGGTCAGCATCATGGTACGTCAAAACACCAACCTCTTTAGTGTATCCAAGATATAAGATTCAAATGCTATGTTACTAAATTGTCTCCCTAATTAAATTGATTAATTAATTTAAGTGACTAGTTCTAGAGGGCTCTAAAATTAATTAACTTAAATGTTTATTAAGTGATCTTCCTAAAATATGCTATACAAGAACATCATAAAATAAACAAACAATATAAAAGGAACTTGATATTTTATTAGAATCATGGGAGTACAAGTTACATCAAAATTATCATCATGAATGAGTACAAAAGGGACTTACATTAGTAAAGATCAAAAGGGACAAGAATTCAAACCTCAAAAGATGAATTAGATTAATTAGGGTGTATAATTAATTTTAAAGCTTAGGATTTTTTTAATTAAATTAATTATTTAATTAATTTTTCCTAATCTTCAAATTTTAATTAAATCCTAATTAAAATCTAATTTGGTGAATTTTAAGTTCTGAGATTTAATTGGAGAGTTGGATTTAATTAGATTAATTTTTAAGTCTTATCTTCAAAAATTAAAATTAATTAAGGGATTTAATTAAAATAATTTCTAAATTTTAAGAATTTAATTTAACCTAATTAAAGTTTAATTTTGGTGGAACTTGGGCTAATTAGGCCTAATTAATTTTTAAATCTTCTTTTTTAGAAATTAATTAAAATTAATTAAAATAATTAATTAAAGTTATCTCCTAAATTTTAAGAATTAAAGTAAGTCTAATTAAAGTCTAATTTTGTGAATGTTTTAAGGTTTAAAGGCTAGACTAGACCTAAATAAGTTGGATTAATTTTAAATCTTCTTTTTTAGAAATTAATTAAAATTAATTAAAATAATTAATTAAAATTACTTCCAAAATTTTAAGGATTAAATTAAACCTAATTAAAGTCTAATTTCTAAGTTTTAGGGTTTTAAAAGCTTGACTAGACTTAATTAAGTTGGGTTAATTTTAAAACTTATTTTTAGAAATTAATTTAAATTAAAATAATTAATTAAAATTATTTTCTAAAATTTTAAGAATTAAATTGAACCTAATTAAAGTCTAATTTTTAGGTTCTAGGGGTTAAATTAATCCTAAATTAGATCTAACTAGGTTAAATTAATTTTAAAATATCTTAAAAATTAAATTAAATTCTAATTAGAATCTAATTAAATTTTTTTAAGTCTTAAAATTAATTTTTATCCTAATTAAAGTCTAAAATTAATTAATTTTAAACATAGGGGTCTAATTAGGGGTTTAGGAACCTAATTGGGTGAAAACTAAAGTTCTAGGGACCTAATTAAACAATAACCTAAAGTCAGGAGGACCTAAAGGGTAAATAGCCCACTAGCTTTAAAATGACGCGGATCCGGGTTAACCAGGATCCGACCCGCTCGGCCCAATCACCTAAAACGGCGCCGTTTCGTTGAGTACCAAAATCCAACCCACCGAGTTGGCTCGGTCAGATGAACTGAGCCCCTGACTCGGTGGACTCACTGGACTTCAAAACTCTCTGAAATAAACACCCAAAAATCCCAGATGCCTAAGCAAAACGGATCAAACATGATGTTTTTGGATGGTGTTCATCCATGTTCATCATGAACAGGATGAACATGGATGAACACGACTCCCAACCGCCGCGGGCTCCGCCCCTCGATCCGAAATGTCGCCGCCGACGACCATGCCGATGTGTTTTTCGGCCACTGCCTAAGAGCCGTTTCTGACGCCGGTGATCAAATTCGACGCCGGTGAACTCACCGGAACCCTAAAAACGCACTAAAAACACTCCAAAAACGCGAAAAACTTCCTAAAATCAATCAAAGTCCTCTCCTAAACACTAAAGGCATCTGTCTAACACCCTATACCAACCTAAACCGATCCAAAATTCTACCCAAGAACATCAAAACAAGAAGAACACAAAACTGAAAAGGAAAGGAACCAATCGAAAAGCTTACCGTCCCCTCCTCTGATTCGATTGAACTCTGTAGTTTTGATTGCAAAAACCCGATCCTCTAATCCAAAAAAACTCCCGACTCTAGCTCAATTCAAGCTTCTGATCTCCTCAAATTCGAATTTTGCTACTGTAGATCCAATCTCCCCACTGTCGATCGGTTGAATCCCTTTTAAAGGGATTCAATCCTAAAAACCTCATCACACTCAAATTCTAATCCCCTAAAACTCTCAACCTCATCTCCAACTAATCTAATCCCTAAAAAAACTCTACCAAACAACCTCCCTCAATCTCAACTCTCCCCCACGATTTTCGTTTCAGATTTTTCTATTTTTTTTAATATTTTATTATATTAATTATTATTTATAAATTTTATTAATTATTATATATTTTATTATTTAAAATTTAGATTCGTGTTGACACAGCTTTTTGGTAAAAGAAAAATAATAATGAGTGAAAATGATTGTTGTTACATTAAGGTATTTGATTATGAATTTTGTAATAAAATTAAAAAATAAATATTAAATATAATTATTATTTTATTTTTAAAATTTTAATTATATTTTTTATTATTTTATTATTGATTATTATATTTTGGTATTTGATTATGAAATTTGTAATAAAACTAAAAAATAAATATTATATATAATTGTATTATTTTTTAAAAAAAATTAGTTATATTTTTTATTATTTTATTATTGTTTGTTATATTATTTTTAAGATTTTATAATTTAGGGTTTAAGTTTTAGGTTTATGATTTAGAGGTATAGTGTTCATGATTTAGGGTTTATGCTTTGGATTTTAGGATATATAGTTTATGGTTTAAGATTTAAGATTCATGATTTAAGATTTAAGATTTTTAGTTTAGGATTTATGGTTTGGAGGTTAAAGTTTATTTTTGGAGTTTATGTTTAGGTTTTGAAGTTATAGTTTAGTGTTTTTGGTTTTAATTTGCGATTTAGGTCATATAATTTAAGGTTATTATTTAGAAGGTTAGTGTTCATGATTTAGGGGTCATGTATTAGAGTCTAAAATTGTGATTTAGGGTTTAATGTTTAAATTTTATTGTGTATGATTTAATATTTATAGTTTATGATTTATTTAGGGTTTGGAGTTTAGTGTTTGAGGTTGTAGGACTTTAATATTTATGTTTGAAGTATATGATTTAAGATTTTGTATTTATGATTTATAGTTTAAGATTTAGAGTTTAGGATTAAGGGTTAAGATTTTGGAGTTCATGGTTGTGGTTAAGATTAAGGTCTAGTTAATTATTTAAGATTCGGGTTAGGTTTATTATTTATGGTTCATGATTAACATATTTATAAATGATGTAAATATATGAAAATTAGTATTAGAGTATAATTAATAAAACTTGCGTAAAATTTATGTGTTAAATAAATAATACCTCTTCCTCGTGATAAATACCACCTAATTTGTACAAAATAATACACCGTGTTAAATTTTATATTTACCGAGCGTCTAAACGCATGTATAGAGTTTTGTAACGAAGACATATTAAATAATACAACACGTCAGTTATAACCCAACCAAATGATACATAATTTTTATGAGTGTATTAAATTAAAGGTTTAAGGATTTAAGGATTTAGATTTTAGGGATTTTAGTTAGAATTCACGGTTTATGATTAAAATTAGGATTTAAACATTAAGATAATATAAAAAGATTTAAGTTCTAATCCATAAATCTTGAATTTTAACTCTTAATCCTAACTCTAACATAATTATTAAATTCTAAACACCAAAACTAAAAACCCTAAAACAAGTCTATAGACATTAAATCTAAGGCACCCGTAAAAACTAAAAGTTTCCATCACCAATACATGATATAATTACTGTTATTTTATACACTATGAACAAAATTTAAAAATTTTCGTTAAATGATTTAGTACGAAAACTAAGAGTTAAGGTTTTAATATTTGAATTTAGAGTTTATAGATTAAAAATTAAATTATTATTATATTACCCTAAACCCTAAATTTTAATATATCTAAAATTTAAATTTTAACCTTAAATTTTAATTATCATCTTTAATTAAAAATCCTAAATTTAAACTTTATAATCCCTATACTATAAAAGTAATATATAAGTATTTATTATCAATATATTAAATATAATTAATATATTTATATATATTTATTGATATGTAATTTTATAATTAGAAAATTTTACAAAGTACATCGAATACCGCTGAACATTATTAAATTAGTTCGAAGGATTCAATATGTAATTAATAAAAGAGTGATAGACTTAACATATAATTAATAATCATATATTGAGTCTTTTAAATTTTTAATTTCTATTAATTAATTTAACAATATTTAGCGATATTTAATATTAATAGTATTCAACGATATTCGATGCCCGTGGTAGACTTATTATTATTTTGTTAGTAATATACTATAAATTTTCAATTTATTTTATATTTTGTTGGAATTTGAGATTTTATTTTGATAAATAGAAAGAGAAGTCTGCAGTGAGGGAAAGACAGAGAACGAGAAACAAGGCGGGGAGTGGCCGTCCAAAAACAACAGAGAACCAGAGAGAGAGAGAAAAAAAAAATATCGAAAGTAAAACGACTAGAAATTTGAAAAGGAAAATAAGGCGACTAGAAGGAAAACGTGGAAGAAAAAGGACGGATTTCCGATTAATCCAGATCCTATTCTGCTTTCGACATTCCCCCTGTTCCATTAGATCCGTTACTCACATTTTCTCCACTTGTATCCACACGGTTTCTTTTAAGTTTTCTAATTTATTTGATTATTTTGTGGATCTGGATGTAGTTTTATTGGAATTCTTTGATTGTTTGGCTGAATAATCGGAGACGGAGGTGGGATGAGATCCTTCTTGACGGGATTCTAGGAGGTGAGGATCTGGTGATTGCGGCTGATGAGACGAGAGATGCGCTTGTGAATGTTCCAAGGATCTAAAGGGGAAAAATAAAGATGAAATGGGTATCATTGATTAAGGACATCAAGGAAAAAGTCGGTTTAGCTCAATCTTCTTCTACTACTACTGCCACTGATGCAACTGTTTCTTCTTCTTCCGCTGCTGCTGTTGCTTATTCGTCTTCCAGTCGCGATACTAATACTTCCTCAACTCACCAAGACTACGTTTCCTCTCCTTCGAGGTTCGATTTATTATTTTCATTTTGTTTCTCAATTTTTGAATAATTGTTGACTCCCCCCCCCCCCCCTATGTTTGCGTTTTCATCGGTCGATGATTAAATTTAAGAGATGAATTGGTAGAGCTAGTTGCGTGCTTTATTTAATTATATTCGTCTTCCATTCTTTTTAATTCAAGTTGAATGGTTTTAACGTTGATCTCCAATGCATTTTGGGAAATTACAAGTATAGCTTCAGTTATACACTGAATGCCTTTGTCAATGTCTTTATTTTTTGATAAGATAAGCTTTGATGAGATGGTCTTTAAGTGGACTGCTTTATTTTCTGTAACAAACAAAATTAAAAGATTTAAGTTTAGATGTGAACGGTGTTTTTGGTAACTTAATTTAAGGGTGCCAAAGTAGGGTCTCATCGCTAAGCATTTGTGGTTGCTAGTATTTTATCTGTTACACAAGTGAATTTCAGCTGTTTCAAGCAAAGTTAGGTTAGTTCTGGATTCCTGTTTCTAGTTAAAGGTGTTAAGAGATTGAAAAATAGATGCAAATAGGAAGGGAAGAAATAGACACAATCTGAGTTAGAAATGATCCCATAAAAGTTGTTAATGCATCTTTTGTTAGTCCTGTTACACTATTGTGTCCAGTATGGGGTTTTATGCTACTTATGCGGTAGAATGTTTACTAACGTTGTTGTTCCATATCCAATCATACTCTTATTTCCTTGATGTTTTATTTTGATGACCGGATTTTTTGATGTTTGCTCATTTCTATTTTTTAAATAATTAAGTCAATTTTCACTTTTGCAAAGTGCCTTCTTTTCTCTGCTTCAACTTCTTTTGTTCAGTGGATGTGAAAATCTTTTTATATATTATTTTACTTGTGACAGCAGAGATAAATATGAATTGGAGTTGGACTTCAAGAGATTCTGGGAAGAGTTCCGCTCATCCAATTCTGAGAAGGTTCTTTCTCATCTATGTTCTTAAATCCCAGCACTCCTTTATGTACCATCTTAATTTCCCTTATGTTTTGTGTTGGATTTGCAGGAGAAAGAAGCGGCCTTGAATTTGACTATAGATGTCTTTTGTAGATTAGTCAAGCAGCATACCAGTGTAGCTCAATTAGTCACCCTGTATGAATGCTGATCCTCCAGTCTGCTTTCTTAATATTGCATAATTTTTTGTCAAGGAGTTCTATATCTTTTCTGATCATTTACCACAACTTATTTGTAGCTTTCACGTTGTTAAGCACTGGTTCCATTGGTTGCTCTGATCCACCCAAGATGTTTGTTTAGTTGCTGTGAAACTCTTCTGTAACATTGTTACTTTATTGTCGTATTTCACTGGAAAACATTTCAACGTGATGTTAGCCTTTGAAGTTTGCCTATCAAAATTCATTCTCCTGCTACTTGGCCATGCTTTATGATTCATTCTTTATGCGATTTGATCTGGTGCCATTCGAAAGATTATATTCTCTCCATTTTCTGTCATCATTTAGATTTATGGCATTGGCTTTAAATTTTAGTTACTAGGACCCATCCTAAGAATTTTCAAACAAATTTTGATTACTCAAACTATGTAGATACCTTTTGTTTAGTTAAGTCTGAGGATTGTTGTAATTAGAGTTATGTGTTTGTAATATTCGAAATTTCACCAGTTTCTGCCTCAAATCTTGTTAAGAAATAATCAATTAATCATTTTTTCTGTGCCATTTGAATCATTTCCCCCCTTTTTTCTCTCCTTAAGAAAGTTAGATTATGTGTCTGTGCTTACAGTTTGCCAAATGGTTACTAGCTCAGTGCTGTGCATCTCCGCTTATCATATTGCTGCTTTATTCCTTTCTTGAATTGTGTCTGTTGACTAATTTAAGAACTTTAATTGATTACAGGTTAGTAGAAACTCATATATTCTCTTTTGTCGTGGGAAGAGCGTTCGTAACAGATATTGAAAAGTTAAAAATTAGCAGCAAAACAAGATCTTTGGAGGTACTGAAAGTTCTACAGTTTTTCTCTGAAGTCACTGAGGTTTGGCTCTGAAATCCAAGCTCTTAACATCACTATATCTTAACTACTGTTATTGTTTGTTGGTTGCTTCCGGACTTATATTTTTATGTGGTTATCTGCAGGGTGGCTTCAGTCCCGGTTCAAATTTATTGACTGCTGTTGAATTCCTTGTGTCGGGGGTATATCTCATTAATCTACAGTAGCTTAACAGTTGTTCTGTAGGTGTAATCATGCCATTTAGTTCTTTTTGATATTTAAACATCATTAATTGTTATTTTTCTGTTCTTTGCAGCCTATTGATAAACAATCTCTCCTTGATTCTGGGATATTTTGCTGCCTCATACGTGTTTTGAATGCCCTTTTGAGTCCTGATGAGGTCAATCAGAGGCTGGAAATTAATGATCACGAGGAAACAATGGTAGCCGAAAATGATTCAACTACTGATGTTGGGCAAGCCCGCCGACTTGAGGTTGCTTTATTTTTGAGATTTCTTGAATTTCTAATTGCTGTTTACATATTCTGAACATATATGTATGATCCTTATGTTTGTGCATGTGTCGTACTCTTTATTGCTAGGGGTGAGCGTTCGAGCAAGCCGAGTAAAAAATTTTTGAGTTCTTCGAGTTGAGTCATCATATTTTACAACTTGAACTTTTTTTTGAAAATTTTTCAAGTCAAGTTGATTTTAGCGAGTTCGAGTCAGTTTTTCGATTTTACGTATTAATTTTAATTGTACTATTAAAATACTATAGTATAGTTTGATTGCAATTTAAACGACTTTATCTTTTTATCTACATACATATTTCTTCATATTATTTTTTACATGTGTAAATAAAATTTTAAATTATTATTTTTATCATCATCATCAAATACTTTAGGTGTGAATATGTTATTTCATTAAATTACATGCTTTGTTAAAGACCTCATTATCTAGGTAATGACTAGACAAAAAATAGTGATAAATTAAATACGAAAAGTTAGGTATAAAATTTTTTTTAAAAATAAAATAAATAGCGTAATTTAAATAACATAATATAAAAAATAAAAATAAAAAATCTAGAAACTAACCATATTGTAAAGAAAAGAAAATTAAAAGAAAAAAAGAAAAAAGGACTGAAAATAAAAATATAAGGGTTAAATGTGCAATTAGCCCATGTAATTACTAAAAATTTCTAGTTATTTGATTTTCATTTTACAACTTTAACTTTATTTGAAATTTTTTCGAGTAGAGTTTATAAAATTTCTAAGCGAGTCAAAACGAGTTGAGTTTTTCGCCTCAAGTCGAGTTTTGCTCACCCCTATTTATTGCTATTATATTTTATTAAAGGTTTTAAAAGAAATCTTTTTAGACAATGCTTTTTTTTTAAAAAAAAAAATTCAAATATCACTAATCTATAGAACATTCAATTTAATCAGACTTTTTTTTCTTCCCTTATGAGAATTTCTATTTTGTTTCAATTTTATCTCACTTCTTGTAAACAAGTCATATATCTTGAACACAGTTGACACAAATAATTTATTTTGGTTTGACTTGAAACTTGTTTCTATTCATTAGGTAGAAGGAAGTGTGGTGCATATTATGAAAGCATTGACAAGCCATCCTTCTGCAGCACAGAGTTTGATTGAGGATGACTCTTTGGCGTTGCTATTTCAGATGGTTGCCAACGGATCTGTAATAGTCTTCTCTAGGTATAAGGAAGGTCTTGTTTCTCTGCACATCATACAACTTCATAGACATGCTATGCAGGTAATTTTTTTTCTTTATATATAAACATTAACGTGATGTAGGTTCATATTAGCTTCACATGCTGATTGTCAACTGGTATAATTTTCCTGTTCTTATAGATTCTTGGACTTCTTTTGGTCAATGATAATGGAAGCACCGCTAAATACATTCACAAACATCAGCTGGTATGTGCTTTTGTGGAAAGTTTTTAGAGCATATCTGATAACAAACGTTGCTTGCTTGATGCTGTTTCAGTTCTTTTATTTTTCTGCTTTTAAATATTGTTTCCCGTGCTTTAGGGGATCTTTAATAATTGGATCACACATTGACTTTACATTTGGAAAGTATGTCTGGTCCATGCATTAAGTGAGTGTAGGATTGGTGTTAACTAATTGTGGAACAGCTCTTCAGGTGACCTTTTTAGGAGTCTAACTGGTGGTTGTTGTGTTATGTGGAATTGTGCATATAAAACAGTTTGATGCTTTCTTAAGTCTCATTTTTTCTTTCTATTTTTGGAATTTTCCTTGGTTTCTCTGGACAGCAACTCAAGTCCAGTGATAATGGTTGTAACTCAATTGGCCAGATACTTCAGTGCTTTAGAGTTTTAGTTTCCTTTGTTACATAGGAGAGAGATCTGGTGAGAAAAATAACAATGTTGATTGGTATCTACTCCCATTATTGTTGACGTAGTCTCTTTGTAGACAGGCTTAACATAAACCATGAAGGAGTCAACCTTCATTACCTATTAGAAAATGTTCTTTTATATTTAAAAGATCATACAGCCAAACCTCTTTAGATCTTCTCTACATAGTTACAATGTAGTGTTTATATGTTTTTTTTCCTACAAATTTTTTATTATGTTATTTCATATATATAGCTTCACCTTGAATAAAAAATTTAGATGTTGGCTTTCAAAACAGCTCCTTTTGTTCTCCTTTTATGCATTTGTCAGAGAAATTTGAAAGTTTCTGATAATATGTACTTGGTGATTTTGGAGAGAGCGAGATATTTATTTTTAGAAGCCTCTTCTCTTCTTGACAAGTGTCTTCTTTCTATCTGCTTTGCTTTCTGCATTATGTGGGTTCTTTTTATATGTCATTCATGTGAACAACTCTTTTACCTATGTACTCATATTATGCCCATCATGCAATCAATTTTATCTATTGATTTCGTTTTGACATAATCTTCTTCTTTCAGCTATCTTCTTATGTATATTTTATTTGTTTCTCAATATGTATCTGGTCCTTTATTTCCTTGTTGCCTTGTCATTCATAAAATTGTGCTTCATTCTCTTTTTGTGCAGATTAAAGTTCTTTTAATGGCTGTGAAGGATTTTAATCCATATTGTGGGGACCCGACCTACACTGTTGGGATCGTGGACTTGCTACTTGAATGCGTGGAATTGTCCTATAGGCCAGGTAACTGGTTTGTGAATTTCTCATTGAATTGTTTTAGAAAACTTTGGCTAGCTTATGTACTTTTCAATGTATCGTAATCTCTGTGGTCTTAGCTATTGATAGAAGTAATCTTTTAGCTGCTCTTTTGTTTGAAAATTTCTATTTGAGGTTTTCCTTGTTTTCGTTATTGCTGATATCATGCTACTTCGATTTGTAGAGGCCAGCGGTGTCAGGCTTAGGGAAGATATACATAATGCCCATGGTTATCACTTCCTTGTTCAATTTGTCCTAGTTTTGTCTTCGATGCCACAGAATCAAGGCATTCAATCTATTTATTTGAAGCCTCTGGTTGACAACGATAGAGGTCATGCTTTTGATGAAGCACCCGAAATCGATATAGTAGGAAAAGAAGAAACTTCCTCTGAACATCTCTCACCCACTTTGACTAGGCTACTTGATATTCTTGTTAACCTAGCTCAAACAGGTCCTGCTGAAAGCAAAACATCTAAACATTCTCGCACAAAGGCTAGAGGCTATAGCATAAGTCAAACATCATCTACTGACCAGCTTGGTGATAAAAATTTGGAACAGAAAAATAATAAAGTTAAAGACCTTGAAGCCGTTCAGATGTTGCAGGACATTTTTCTCAAGGCTGAATGCAGAGATTTGCAGGAAGAAGTACTAAACAGAATGTTTAAAATATTTTCGAGTGATCTTGAAAACTATAAATTGTGTCAGCAACTGAGGACTGTTCCTCTCTTGGTCTTAAATATGGCTGGATTTCCTCCACCGTTGCAAGAGATAATTCTGAAAATTCTTGAATATGCTGTGACTGTGGTGAATTGTGTTCCTGAGCAAGAGCTGCTTTCTCTATGTTGCTTATTGCAGCAATCAATTGAATCAGAGTTAAAGCTCTCCATCCTTTCCTTTTTCGTAAAGCTCCTATCCTTTGATCAACAATACAAGAAAGTCCTAAGAGAAGTAGGTGTGCTGGAAGTCCTGTTAGATGATCTGAAGCAACATAAGTTTCTTTTGGGTTCAGAGGAACATGGTAGTGCCAATCAGTTGGAGAGGAAATCCAGCTCCAGCAGCTTCCAGAAACACTTGTACAATAAGGATGTCATCATTACTTCCCCCAAGCTCGTGGATTCTGGTTCAGGGAAGTTTCCAATTTTTGAAGTTGAAAGTACAGTTGCCATTGGCTGGGATTGTATGGCTTCATTAGTAAAGAAAGCTGAAGCCAACCAAGCTGCATTCCGATCTTCCAATGGTTTGGCCACTGTTCTCCCCTTCTTGGTGTCCAATGTTCATCGTCCTGGAGTTCTTCGGATATTGTCATGTTTGATCATGGAAGATGCTATGCAGGTTTGTTACGATATAGATCCTGCATTCAAGCATTTTTCCCTTTTCCTACATTAATGAGCATCCTTGATCTTACTTCCCAGTCTGTTTAATGTTAAAATATCCTTGTTCCTGTCAACCTGTGCATGTTTTCATGAATTAGTAGTGAACTGTAGGATTGTTATGCTTTACCAATTTTTTTCACCGTAGTGTTTCTTTTTTTAAGGGTCATCCTGAAGAATTAGGATCACTTATAGAAGTTTTAAAGAGTGGAATGGTTACAAGTGATTCTGGACATCAATACAAGCTTCAGAGTGATGCCAAATGTGATACAATGGGAGCGTTATGGCGCATTCTGGTAGTAAATAATGCTGCACAGAGAGTCTTTGGTGAAGCCACTGGTTTTTCTCTTCTGCTGACCACCCTCCACAGTTTTCAGGGTGATGGACACTCAGAAGAATGTTCGCTATTAGTTTACATCAAAGTCTTCACGTATTTATTGCGCCTTATGACAGCTGGGGTGTGTAGTAATGCTATTAATAGGACGAAAATTCATGCTATTATATCATCACAAACATTTTATGATCTTCTATCTGAGTCTGGCTTGCTGTGTGTGGATTATGAGAAGCAAGTGATACATCTGTTTTTGGAACTTTCTCTTGAAGTTGTCGTTCCACCTTTCATGACACCAGAGGATGCCATATCAGCAGATGTGGCTGAAAATGCGTCCACTAGTTTTCTTTTAAGTACTCCATCTGGTTTGGTTAATCTTGACAAGGTACGCGTATACAATGCTGGGGCTGTTAGAGTTCTTATCCGTTCGTTGTTGCTTTTTACTCCTAAGGTGCAAGTAGAAGTGCTGGACTTTATTGGGAAACTTGCTCATTCTGGCTCCTTCAATCAAGAAAATCTCACTTCCGTAGGTGAGGTGGAATCTTCTATGCCTCTATACTCTTTCTGCATTATACATTAATTTTTTACTTTGTTCTTTTCCAATGCATGTAGGTTGCGTGGAACTTCTACTGGAGACAATTCAACCCTTCCTTTCAGGCTCATCACCATTACTCTCTTATGCTTTGAAGATTGTAGAGGTTCTAGGGGTATATAGGTATGCCATGTGGTTGTTTCTAGGAATCATTACATTTGTTTGTCATCTATTGTTTTCTGAAATGAGGTTTGGATTTCTTCTGATAGGTTGTCTGCATCTGAACTCCAAGCACTTCTAAGGTATATTCTGCAAATGAGGCTGATGAAATCAGGTCATACAATTGTTGATATGATGGAGAGGTTAACTCTCATGGAAGATACAGCCTTGGAAAATCTTTCTTTGGCTCCATTTGTTGAGATGGACATGAGCAAGATTGGGCATGCTTCGGTTCTGGTGTCTATGGGAGAAAGAACTTGGCCTCCTGCTGCTGGATATTCATTTGTTTGTTGGTTTCAGTTTCAGAATTTTTTGAGAACACAAGCAAAAGAAACTGATCCTGCCAAAGCTAGTCCTTCAAAGAGGAAAAGTGGCTCAAATGGGCAGCATCGTGACCGGAATATTCTCCGGATATTTTCTGTTGGTGCAGTTAATAATGAGAATACTTTTTATGCAGAGCTCTATCTTCAAGAGGATGGTGTTCTTACCCTTGCTACAAGTAATTCTTGCTCCTTGTCATTTTCTGGACTAGAACTGGAAGAAGGCCGGTGGCATCACCTTGCCGTCGTTCATAGCAAACCAAATGCTCTTGCTGGATTATTCCAAGCTAGTGTAGCTAACGTTTATCTTGATGGGAAGCTAAGGCACACAGGAAAATTAGGATATTCAGTCTCTCCTGTTGGAAAACCTTTGCAGGTAACTATTGGGAGTCCGGTTACTTGTGCGAGGGTTAGTGACTTCACTTGGAGACTCCGCTCTTGTTATCTTTTTGAGGAAGTGCTCACCTCAGGTTGTATTTGTGTCATGTACATTCTTGGTAGGGGATATAGAGGTCTTTTCCAAGATGCAGATCTTCTTTGTTTTGTTCCCAACCAGGCTTGTGGTGGTGATAGCATGGCTATCTTAGATTCATTAGAGGATGACTTGTCTGTAGCTCCTGAAATGCAGAGGCTTGACATTGCAAGCAAGCAAGAAAACTCTAAGGCAGATGGAAGTGGAATTGTTTGGGATTTGGATAGATTAGAGAACCTTTCATTTCACCTCTCTGAAAAAAAACTCATATTTGCATTTGATGGAACATGTGTGGAGGCTGTTCGAGCATCTGGGACATCTTTCTTGCTCAATCTGGTTGATCCCTTGTCAGCTGCTGCTTCTCCCATTGGAGGTGAATAGCATTTTGTTTTTTCTCCCCTTTTTGTATAACTGATGTGAAAACTCATCTTGACTAAATTATTCTTCCGTTTGTTTACTATGCAGGTATACCACGATTTGGGCGTCTGAATGGGGATATCTATATCTGTAGGAAAGGGGTGATTGGTGATACCATCCGACCTATTGGTGGGATGTCTGTCATTTTGGCCCTTGTTGAGGCTGCTGAGACTAGGGATATTCTCCATATTGCCCTCTCATTTCTTGCTTGTTCACTTCATCACAATCCTCAAAATGTAAGAGACATGCAGACATACAGGGGATACCATTTACTAGCTTTATTCCTCCGTCGAAGGATGTCATTATTTGATATGCAGTGTCTTGAGATATTTTTCCAGATTGCTGCATGTGAAGCATCATTTTCTGAACCAAGTAAGTTGGAACGAATTAAAACTTCTATCTCACCTACCACAAGTCAGGAAACTGGCTTTGAGGAACTTAATTTCGGAAAGTTCCGTGATGAAACATCTTCTGTTGGATCTCTTGTTGACATGGATGATTTTTCTGCCCCAAAGGATTCTTTCAGTCATATTTCAGAGCTAGAAAATGCTGATATGCCAGTTGAAACTTCGAACTGCATTGTTTTGTCAAATGCGGATATGGTAGAACATGTTTTGCTGGATTGGACACTGTGGGTTACTGCCCCGGTTTCCATTCAAATTGCACTGTTAAATTTTCTAGAACATCTTGTTTCCATGCATTGGTATAGGAATCACAACCTTACAGTTCTTCGCCGAATCAACCTTGTTCAACATTTACTGGTGACGCTGCAGCGTGGTGATGTTGAAGTTCCTGTTTTGGAAAAATTAGTTGTACTCTTGGGAGTTATATTGGAAGATGGGTTCCTGGCATCTGAACTAGAAAATGTGGTTAGGTTTGTTATTATGACTTTTGATCCACCTGAACTGAAACCACAGCATCAAATAATGCGTGAATCCATGGGAAAGCATGTCATTGTAAGGAATATGCTTTTGGAGATGCTTATAGATCTTCAAGTGACGATCAAAACAGAAGAGATGCTTGAACAGTGGCATAAAATTGTCTCGTCTAAATTAATAACATATTTTCTTGATGAAGCTGTTCATCCTACTAGTATGAGATGGATCATGACTCTTCTTGGTGTGTGTTTGGCTTCTTCTCCCACTTTTGCTCTTAAATTTCGTACAAGTGGAGGTTATCAAGGTCTAATGCGCATGCTTCCAAGTTTCTATGATTCTCCTGATATATACTATATCTTGTTCTGTCTAATATTTGGGAAGCCTGTTTATCCAAGGTTGCCAGAAGTCCGCATGCTGGACTTTCATGCACTAATGCCAAGTGATGGAGGTCACGTGGAGTTGAAATTTGTAGAACTATTGGAATCTATAATTGCTATGGCAAAATCTACCTTTGATAGGCTAAGCATGCAGTCAATACTTGCTCGCCAAACTGGAAATATTTCTCAACTTGTTGCAGAACTAGTGGAGGAAAATGTAGACATTGCTGGGGAGCTTCAAGGTGAAGCTCTCATGCACAAGACATATGCTGCACGCTTGATGGGTGGGGAGGCATCTGCTCCTGCTGCTGCTACCTCGGTTTTGAGATTTATGGTTGATTTGGCGAAGATGTTCCCTCCCTTCTCTTCTGTTTTCAGACGACCTGAGTTTCTAGAAAGCTGCGTTGATCTCTATTTTTCTTGTGTTAGGTTTGTCTTTGAGATATATTCTCCATTTAATTTTGCATTCATTACACATTATCTTTGAGATTTAATGTTCCTTAAATGACTGTTATTGTGATGTAACGTAATGCTTACATGATCTCAAATCTGTTTCACAAGATATCTTATTTTGTATTTATGTTGTCTTGAAGGTCTGTTCACACCGTGAAGATGGCAAGGGAGCTCTCTGCAAAGACAGAAGAGAAGAATTTAAATGATTGTGATGATGCCAGTTCACAAAATACATTTTCTAGCTTGCCTTTGGAGCAGGAACCGTCTGCCAAGACATCAATTAGTGCTGGAAGTTTTCCCCAAGCACAGGTCAGTTCAAGTTCCGTCACTTCAAATTTCATGGCTGAAGATAAAGAAGTGATGAAGCAGACTACATCTCTGGAGGAATTGGACAAATCATTGCAGGAAGATGTCCAAGTTATCCGGAGTGTAAAAGGTGATAATGTTGATCAGGTTTCTGCCACCTCAAGTACAAATGACTTCAGCTTTCATGGTATCAAAGACAATCTGGCATTTCAACCACCAGATTCCCAGAGTTCCGCATCTCTTGCTATCCCAAATTCTCCTATTTTATCTGAGAAATCTAACTACAGAATCCCTCTATCGCCCTCGCCATCTCCCATTATTGGTCTGACTTCTTGGTTAAGTCTAAACCAAAATGAACCCCCAAATCCCACAGTTACCTCACCTTCCATTGACTCTTCTATTAATATCAGTGGTTTCGATCAATCTTCTGACTTGAAGTCTGGTTCTCGAGGGCCAACAGCTGCAAATGTGACCTTTTCTATTACGCCAAATCTCCTTCTGGAAACAGATGATTCTGGGTACGGTGGTGGCCCTTGTTCTGCTGGTGCAACTGCTATGCTAGATTTTATAGCTGAAGTGCTTGCTGACTTTTTAACAGAGCAAGTAAAAGCACAAGTTGTGGAGAGCATCTTGGAAATGGTTCCACTCTATGTTGAAGCTGAATCTATGTTGGTTTTCCAAGGTTTAGTTCTTACTAGATTAATGAACTTTGTTGAAAGGCGTCTGTTGCGTGATGATGAAGAAGAAGAGAAAAAGCTTGACAAGACCAAATGGTCCTCAAACTTAGATGCTTTATGCTGGATGGTTGTTGATCGTGTTTACATGGGTGCTTTTCCCCAACCTGCTGGTGTTCTGAAAACTCTAGAGTTCTTGTTATCAATGTTGCAATTAGCAAACAAAGACGGTCGGATTGAAGAATCAGTTCCTACAGGCAAGGGTCTTTTGTCTATTGCAAGAGGAAGCAGGCAGCTTGATGCTTATGTACAATCAATTCTTAAGAATATAAATAGGATGATAATGTACTGCTTCCTACCTCCATTCCTGATCACCGTTGGAGAAGATGATTTCCTATCCTCCTTGAGTCTGCTTATGGAACATAAGAAAAAAATGCCAATAAACTCTTCACAAGAAGATCCAGGAACTGATATCTCCACTGTTTTGCAGTTATTAGTTGCTCACCGACGAATCGTATTCTGTCCAAGCAATTTTGATAATGATCTAAATTGTTGCCTTTGTGTAAATTTAATTTCTCTTCTTCGTGATCAGAGGCAAAATGTTCAGAACATGGCAATTGATGTTATCAAGTACTTATTGGTTCATCGAAGAGTTTCTCTAGAAGATCTGCTTGTCTCTAAACTTAACCAAGGACAGCATCTGGATGTACTGCATGGTGGTTTTGACAAATTATTGACTGGAAGCTTATCTGCCTTCTATGATTGGTTTCAGAACTCTGAACAGATGGTAAATAGAGTACTGGAGCAATCTGCGGCAACAATGTGGGTGCAGTACATTGCTGGCTCAGCAAAATTTCCTAGTGTAAGAATTAAAGGTATGGAGGGTCGTCGTAAGAGGGAAATGGGAAGAAAATCACGAGATACTTCGAAGGTTGACCTAAAACACTGGGAGAAAGTGAATGAACGGAGGTATGCATTGGAGGTGCTTCGTGATACAATGTCTACTGAGTTGAGAGTTATCCGTCAGGACAAGTATGGATGGATTCTCCATGCTGAGAGTGAATGGCAAAACCATCTTCAACAACTTGTACATGAACGAGCAATATTCCCAATTCGTAAACCCTCAGTGCCAGAAGATCCTCAATGGCAACTTTGCCCCATTGAGGGTCCATACAGGATGCGCAAAAAGATTGAACGCTGTAAATTGAAGATTGATAGTATCCAAAATGTTCTTGATTGGCAATTGGAATTAGGCGAGATGTTCTCCAAAGTCAAACATGATGATGGTCCAGATGTTTCTGATTCTGAAGCAATTTTTAATATTTTGAATGAAAGTGTTGAACAGAATGGTGTTGCCACTGTAATATATGATGACTCGTTGTATAAAGAGTCAGACGACATGAAGGATATAACATCTGTTAGAGATCACTGGAATGATGACAGAGCTAGTAGTGTGAATGAAGCTAGTCTTCACTCAGCCCTTGAGTTTGGTGGGAAATCCAGTGCAGTTTCTGTACCTGTATCAGAGAGTATACCTGGAAAATCTGAATCTCCTAGTCAGTCATCTTCCGTTAAAATATATGAAGTCAAAGTTGCAGATGATAAATCAGATAAGGAACTAAACGATAATGGTGAATATTTAATCAGACCTTATTTGGAACCTCTTGAAAAGATACGATTCAGATATAATTGTGAGCGAGTAGTAGGCCTTGACAAACATGATGGTATCTTTCTTATAGGAGAGCTTTGTTTGTATGTAATAGAGAATTTTTACATCGACGGTTCTGGCTGCATGTGTGAGAAAGAATGTGAAGACGAACTCTCTGTTATTGATCAGGCATTAGGTGTAAAGAAGGATGTTATAGGTATGGATTTCCAGTCAAAATCAACTTCATCCTGTGCCTTGCCACCAAAGACATTAGTAGGGGGAAGGGCCTGGGCCTATAATGGCGGTGCATGGGGAAAGGAGAAAGTGATTAGCAGTGGCAATTTACTTCATTCTTGGCGTATGTGGAAGCTTGATAGTGTTCATGAGATTTTGAAGCGTGATTACCAGCTACGCCCTGTTGCTGTTGAATTATTCAGCATGGATGGATGTAATGATCTCCTGGTGTTTCACAAAAGAGAAAGAGATGAAGTATTCAAGAATCTGCTTGCAATGAATCTACCAAGGAACAGCATGTATGTAGCCTAGAATTGAGTTGCTCTCTTTTTTCTTTTAATTTTATTTTTATGGTGGCTTTATCCCAAAAGCGAGCTGCCATATTATATTACACAGAAAGATGGACCCTGTTGTTTTTTCCTGTATGTTTCACAGTTGTTTGTTTGCCTTTCCGTTTATCATGTGTTTATCCTGTATTTTTTTCATGTACTTTTCTTTGATGTACTTGAGCTTCATCCCTGAATCCTTTCTTCTTTATATTCTGAAACTCAGAAAAGACGGTTTAATTTTGTTATTCTCTTTTGCATCAGGTTGGATACAACCATTTCAGGATCTACAAAACAAGAAAGCAATGAGGGTGGTCGTCTCTTTAAAATAACGGCTAAATCTTTCTCAAAGAGGTGGCAAAATGGAGAAATCAGCAATTTTCAGTATCTCATGCATCTCAATACCTTGGCGGGACGTGGATACAGTGATCTTACCCAATACCCTGTCTTTCCATGGGTTCTTGCCGATTATGAGAGCGAAAATCTGGATTTGTCAGATCCCAAAACCTTCCGCAAACTTGACAAACCAATGGGCTGTCAGACACCTGAAGGGGAGGAGGAATTTAAGAAAAGGTCACTCATATTTTCAAAATCCTTTTAATTAAAGAAAGAACTTTTTAAAAAAAATCTTTATCTTTTTCAGACAGGTGTGTGCCGGTTTGATGAGTAATTTTTCTTTAAATGATCACTGTTTTCTGAATGATCATATCATGTGAATTGTGAGGCATGCTTGTTTAGCTACATACGTTTTTATAGTGATTTTTTAACATCACCTTTAAATATTAAGTTGTATGCTTATATTACTGCTAATCATTCGGTTCTTTGTTTCAGATATGAGAGCTGGGATGACCCAGAAGTCCCAAAGTTTCATTATGGTTCTCATTATTCTAGTGCCGGCATTGTTCTATTTTATCTTCTTCGCTTGCCTCCATTTAGTGCGGAAAATCAGAAGCTACAGGGTGGTCAGTTCGATCATGCTGATCGTCTTTTCAATTGCATAAGAGACACTTGGCTGAGTGCTGCTGGAAAGGGTAACACATCAGATGTGAAAGAACTAATACCAGAATTCTTTTACTTACCTGAATTTTTGGAAAATCGATTCAACCTTGACTTGGGGGAGAAACAGTCAGGGGAAAAGGTATTAATTAAAATTTTAAACCTTAAATCGTGTTTGTGACCATTATTTGATGTTTGATAATGTGCAAAATAAACTTGACTAAAATTTCTCATTTATGTTTTTTCTTTTCTTATTCCCCAGGTTGGTGATGTTGTCCTACCTCCTTGGGCTAAAGGAAGTTCTAGGGAGTTTATCCAGAAACATAGGGAAGCCCTAGAATCTGATTTTGTCTCAGAAAATCTGCACCATTGGATAGACCTCATTTTTGGATATAAACAAAGGGGAAAGGTGGGTATCGTCGGCACTGGGTGTGAGAGCATATTTTAGCTTCCTTCTCATGCAATCTTTAAAAATTGCTACTGATTTTAACACACACACACATCTTGAAAAAGTGTTGAAAGTAAATAGGTTTTCACTCGCAAAATTCCTGCCGATATAATTTTATTTATCTTTTTCTGGATTGCTTTGAAGTTGTACTGGGTGAGCTGCCGTTGCTGATGGCTAGTATTTATAATTTGAAAGAACTAAAAAACAGGTCCTTGATGTTGGTTGGCAATATCGTGTTTGTTTTCTCTCTCACTTTTAGTTCCTAGTTTGACTTCATTTACCTTCCCTTATGCATATATATCTGATTTCTTCTTTTAATTCTGTATATTGTTGTTACAACTGACAGGCAGCAGCAGAAGCTGTTAATGTTTTCTACTATTACACATACGAGGGGAGTGTAGACATAGACTCGGTTACAGATCCTTCAATGAAAGCCTCCATTCTAGCTCAGATCAATCATTTTGGACAGACACCTAAGCAGCTATTCCTCAAACCCCATGTGAAAAGGCGATCTGTCAGAAAGCTTCCTCCTCATCCGCTGAAGCATTCAACATTTCTTGTTCCACATGAAATACGGAAAAGCTCTTCTTCCATTACTCAAATTGTCACTTTCAATGAGAAAATTCTTGTTGCCGGAGCAAACACTTTTCTCAAACCTAGAACATATACCAAATATGTTGCATGGGGTTTTCCTGATTGGAGCTTGAGATTTATGAGCTATGACCAAGATCGTCTCCTTTCAACACATGAGAATCTTCATGGTGGAAACCAAATTCAGTGTGCTGGTGCTAGTCAAGATGGTCATATTTTGGTCACTGGTGCTGATGATGGTCTAGTTTCTGTTTGGAGAATCAGTGAGGATGGACCCCGTGCATTAAGACTGCTGTTGCTGGAGAAGGTGCTTTGTGGTCATACAGCTAAAATCAGGTGTCTTCGTGTCTGTCAGCCTTATATGCTGATTGTAACCGGATCAGATGATTGTACAGTTATCCTATGGGACCTCAGCTCGCTAATATTTGTTAGGCAACTTCCTGAGTTCCCAGCACCAGTTTCTGCAGTCTATGTGAATGATTTATCTGGGGAAATTGTGACGGCTGCTGGAATTCTGCTTGCTGTTTGGAGTATCAATGGGGACTGTCTAGCAGTAATCAATACATCCCAACTGCCATCTGACTCTATACTTTCGGTTACAAGCTGTACCTTCTCCGACTGGCAGGACACAAACTGGTATGTAACGGGTCACCAGAGTGGGGCTATTAAGGTTTGGCATATGGTTCACTGCACTGACCAAGACAAGACCGCCGGCAAGTCAAATATCAGTAGAACAGGAGGATTAGATTTGGATAAGCCTCCGGAATACAAATTGGTGCTCCAAAAAATCCTGAAGTTCCATAAGCATCCAGTTACTGCTCTTCACTTAACCAATGACTTGAAGCAGTTGCTGAGTGGTGATTCTAGCGGACATTTGCTGTCTTGGAAATTACCAGACAAGAGCTTGAAATCTTCTTTCAATCGGGGGTAATGATGTTAGAAACCCTAATCTGGTCTGTGTTAATTATAACATTAAAAAGGAAAAGCAAGACAACAGAAGAGAGCCGGCGCGGGGCAGGCGGACAAGCTGGGTTAAGTTACAGAGACGTGATGGGGAAAATTTCTTGCAACCTAACATGTTCTATATATACATATACGTTTGTTGAAAAATACAAAGCAGTTGATGGTTCGAACTCTCCGGTGCGAAGATCAGTCGACTCATTGGTTGTATTTTCCGACAGCCGGAGGATATTGATTCTGAAAACATCATTCTACAGTTTTTTTGCCTGTAAATAGACGTCATTGTTCAGTGTGTAATGAAGTTGTATAGCAGAACAAAAAGACTTGCATTGGAGTCGAAGTTTTTGGTGGAATTGGTCTGCCTTTTATGGACGAACGGGATGGTTTATAGGATTTTGGAGAGTTTTCCTTTGGGCTAAATTCTTAGCACACTCGGGCGGTCTCCGCTCATTTTGATTTCTTTTGAGAATTTGATTGGTAATTTTCCATATTGGATTGTAACTGGTTTCCTTTGTTTTTCTCATCTTTTAGACCATTCTCATGAGATTTGGGTTAGACGAAAGTTAATGCCGATCATGTCGATTCATATTATTCTTCAAATCATTGTATGAACACTTCAGTTTGGTCATCCGATTATTATAATTTTTGTTTTATGTCGTTAACATATTACTTTGTATAATTATATACTTAATCTAAAGAATCTTATATATTCTATTAATTTAATTTTAATTTAAAATAGTTCAATAAATTTATTTTTTTATAATTATTTTTTATCAATTTCTATATGATCAACACTCGTAATTTTGTTTTCTCCGTATCCACCATAGATCATGAGGTATTGATACTGTAACACACCTGATTTGTATGTTAAATTTGGGCCTTAAAGTCCAACTCATTATCATACATAGTTTAATCTAAACCATATTCATTTTTATAAAATTCATTAAGTTCAAACGTTTAACACAAATAAATAGTTAAAAACATTATATGTGATCTCTACTTAAAATATATAATTAAAAATATTTAACCTTAATTTAAAAATAAAAAAACAAAAATTATAATAGAGTCCTATGAATACATTACTCAAATAATCTAATTATTGTATTTGGACAAAAATTGATATTAAAATTGTACTTTGATGGTGCTCTAACAATGTATGTCAACCTATTAACTTGCTAACGAAAACAATAATTTTGAACATTAAACTAACAAAACTCGATAGATACACTTTCACTCAATCATATTTCTTATAAATCATAAATAATATCATACAATTAAAGATGATAACATATAGCAAATAAGGAATACATTACTCTCACAATAAATATGCATCATACCAATAAATTTGGAGTGAGGTTTGGTGTTATACAACTTCAAGAATGTATACTCATACTTGATACCTTTTATTGAACATTATTGAATAAGACTCGTTCCCACGTAGCTTCTGAGCGTACATTTCATAATTTTTGAGCATGGTGTTGTAACACACTCTTTTATTGGTTACTAGAATTTTAAAAATCAGAGGTGACTTAACCACGTATGTACTCTTACATGACACCTAACATAAACTCGATCCACCAAAGATTTTCATTGTTATTATTACAAGCAAGTCACTCAAAGTTTTACCAAATTATTATTTATTATGTTCGTATACGGGGTAAATATTATATTTTAAAATTTTACTATTTATCTTATCACTTTAGAAGCCCATTGAGCCATAATCTTTAAATTTTAGTCTCGAACTCAACATATTTTTTAGACAGATTATTTAGTGGGTGTTGAAACTTATCAATGTGTACCAATTCACCTCTCTAGATAAAAATACTCACCCAAAACGTATTGATACTCAACTTTACACACGAAGGGATTTAACTAGTAATCTCGTATTGATATATGGAGATCGTATATCAATACTCCTTTGGTACCGATACACTCATAAACGTAAAGATACACTTCTTCACTACTAGAATTTTGAAGAAATAGGAGTATCAGTACCCTCTTTAAGCGTATTAAATATTGATATTCCTTTTAAAAAAAATTTGTGTTCTTCAGATAAAATATACAATATCAATACACATATAACCCGTATCAATATTCAAATTCAGAATTTATTTTTAAAGTTCGTAAATTACCGCTAATGCCCCAATCTAAAATTAAGACCCAAAATTAACTTACAAATCACGAGAGGTGATTTAAGTGATTTCTTACCATTTTTAAATATTTTAAATCAATTTTAGATTAATTATTAACGAGATCTCAAGCATTCAAACAACCAAACAATTAGCTTGATAGATAGATTAGCTTCTCTCATTAATAAATTTGAGATTTACCCTTTTAAATTCAAAGATTGAACCTTTCTTTGTGGATGTAGAATTGATAGATGAGAATGCGTGAAGAGAGAAGACAAGAAAATAATGATGATCTCAGCATCCCAACTTTCTTGTAGGGAAAATAAACATCCTTTCCCCTTTTTAAAATGGGTAAGTTGCTACAATTCCATCCTCACATTACCCTAATGGCCTAATCTATCAACTAACCATGGTCCAAATCTAATAACTATATATAAGCCCATTAAACCTCTCAAGACCCAAACTCAACATTAAGATGCGAAACTTTCGAAAAACTATTACATGAATCATGTTCATCATGTCATCCGTAGTCCCAATTAACCAGATTTGTTCATTTCAGTTTTTTAAAGAAAAGGTGAATCACCACCTCTTTCTTACATGTAATTAGTGGGTGTGTAGTTATTAAAAAGTTATTTAGTGATGAATGATCCTGATTGCTTGAACCATGAATAACGTGGTGAACAAGATTCACCTAATAATGTCTCGCTTCGAATTAAATTGGTCCCCGAATTTTGAAAGTATACAGAGAATAGCATTCATTTGTTCATAATTATTCTTTCATTAAAGTATATTTCTTCCTACACAAATTTCATTTGGGTCAGGATTTTGCTGCCTCAACATATCGTGTTATGTTCCCATACTCAAATTATTTTATTAATCTGTAGAACTAGTATATTCATTTTTCATCGATGCTTACAGTTATTTGCAGTATATGGCACAAGGTGCAGGTACAAGGGATGAAGAAGAAGCATCTCCATTCCCCAACAAAGAAAAGAAAGTTAACAACCATTCCAGATTAAGTTAGAGGTTTTTCAAAATGCCATCATCATCCTTGCAAACTCCTCATAGCTCACCACTCCATCACCATCTAAGTCAGCCTCTCGGATCATCTGCTCTGCTTCTTCCACTGTTAGTCTTTCTCCCAAATTCATCATCACTTGTCTCAACTGCACAAGGACGGAGTCACGATCGAACATTACGAGGGGTCATAACTTTATTAGTAAATCAGTGGGAATGTTGTTTTTACCTCGTTTGCTGATATAAATCCATCTTGATCTCTGTCAAAGACTTTGAAAGCTTCTTGAAGTTCATCAATCACATTTTCCTGTGAGGTCCATGCAGATCCAATCATGCATCAGTCTCCACTTTATATGCCAAACAAAATGCACTACACTTGGTATGAAATGGTTCAATTTACCTTCATATTTCTTGCCATAATACTTAAGAAATCATCAAAATTGATTGTCCCATTCCCTTGAACATCAACCTCACTGATCATATCTTGCACTTCATCCTTTGTAGGGTGTACATCCAATGCCTTGATTACTGTTGCCAATTCTTCCATGGTTATGAAGCCTGCAATAAAACAACAGATGTTGTAAGAAAAAAGTATGTAACTGGTGAACTTAATCTTTACTGATCATTAAGGTGTATGTACATACCATCTGAATCTTTATCGATCAAGCTAAAAGCTTCGCGAAACTCGGAAATCTGATCTTCTCTCAATGTACCTGCCATGCTGGTTTCTTCAGCTGAGTTAGCAGCAACTGGTTGAAATATGAACAAAAGAAAGGAATAAGGTGTCAAGTTCATATGTCAGATCACGCCTAAATAGGGAGTTGGTAAAGGAATTGGAAATAGTCAAACGCGCTTGAGTTTTGAATTCCATTCAAAGTATTAGATTTTCTAGAGAATTAATGAAGCCTTGAATCAACTAAAAGAACATAAAGTTAAAAAAAAATTCAATGAAAAGTTCTTTTTCCTGGACTTGGAATAAGCATTCCCTCTAAAAAAAGTCAACTACCCCTGACTTTTATCTTAATTATTTTTTAGTTAGAGTGGATTTACTTTATGATCTTTAATTACATGAGAACTTGTGAAAATTTTTGTATTCATGTTTACGAGTGTTCATGTTTGGGTACTCGATTTTCTGGTTACTCAAAATGTCGGTTACCTGAAATTTTTGGGTAAGATTACAAGTCATTATCATTTTGTGACTTTTGATTCTCTGTGGATATTGAAAGTACCGAGTCGGATACCTGGTTATAAAATATTTTTGGCTCAGACTTAGTTCGATTATAAAAAATATCATAAATATCAATCTGAAAATCACAAATCGACGAGTCAAATAGTTCAGATCAAATATTTTTAAACACTCTTATTTGTGTCATCTTTCGCATTATAATCGTATTTAAAGCGTTACAAAACTATAAATTCTGATAGATTAATATTTGTGTTGTATAAATATAGACTCTTTTTCATTTGTTTATTCTAAATTCCATTTGAAAAACAAGAGAAATAGCAAAGGGAATTCAAGTCATTCTGGTCAAAGATATTCTTGTACCCTGAAGGCCTTTTTCCAGCATATGATTCAGATTTCACACGGATGCAAAACCATTTGTTACAATATAAAATGTTGATTTCCTTCCTGGGAAAAAATGGTGGCCTGGAAAACTAGAGTAAACATTCTGTAGGTTTTACGTTTTTCCTATCTCTATAGATTATACATGTTTACTTCTAACGCGTTTCAAACAAGAATACCTTTCTAGACGTTATACAACTTAAATTTTACTTCTTTATTATTAAATTCAACCGAGTATTAATTGGTCTCGTAGGATGAAACATTAAATTTCTTAAGTTATAAGTTTAAGTTTAGGAGTGATTAATGAGTTAAGCAGCTCGTGAGTTATTCGAACTCAATTCGATCAAAAATCGTTAAATACTCGATTTATATTAGCTTGACTCGAACTGACACCTTAATGAGTCGAATTGAGTAAAGTCTAACTAGACTCATTAAGTTCGCGAGTAGCTCGTTATTTTTAAAAAAATATTTTTTAGTAATTATTTTAAAATTATTTTATTAAAAAAATATATCTAAATAATAATTATTAATTTGTGAATTGTTACTTTAATTTTAACATGTTAGCTGGTGTATTTATGGATTGTTACTTTCGAATTTAGACTTTGAAAGTGTTTTATACACTATTTTCATATTTTTAGTTAAATTTATTAATTTATATTAATATTAAGTCTCATATATTATTATTAAATTTTGCTTTTAATTAAAAATAAGGTAAGTTTTTTAATGACTTTAATAAACAACAAATCGAGTTTAACGAACAATGAGTTGAGCAACAAAATATTTTAACGAGCCGAGTCGAGCACAGTTTATCGAGCTTAACGAGCAACGAGTCAAGTTGAGCAACAAAATTTTTTAACAAACACGAGTCAAGCAATACTTAACTCGCGATCGACTCGCCAATAAGCATCCCGAAATTTAACGTTGTGAATGGATGAAACTAGATTAGAAAGATCGTCCTTGTAACGGGTTAAGAAAATGCCCTCCTGCATCTTGCAGAAGGCTAATATGATGCATGAAAATAGACTTGAAGAGCAGAGTTGAGAGCAGGGTGACTTAGATGATAAATGTGTTCTGTTTATTAAAACACAAAAGGCTCGCACAGCTACAAGATGTCTTACATCACATACGGTATGCCTAAAGAAACATACGCAGTTTTGAAGGGTGGCAGTCGCTCCGGACGCTGGCTGTTTAGATTGGTTGACCTTCCGGTACGATTTGATCCTTCAGCCACATATAGATAGGGACCAGTACATAATATGTTGCTGCCATGGTACCCAGTATAAAGCGTAAGAGAAATGTCAATGGGTTTACCGGCTTCGATACATCCTCCGTTTTGGGGCCAAGCTGAAATGAATCACAAATGAAAGACGAATGAGTTCGGTGACACGAAAAAACTATACCTCATGTCTTCATGAAATGCTTAGGTTCGGCATCGAAAGCCAAATGGATTCGGGATAAACTAATGGTGAAAAGAAATCAGTACAATGCTTTCTATAAACCTGAAGAATAAGATTATGAAATCTTTTTGTTCACTAAATCAAGCATCAGGCTAAACGTTTTTGTGCCAGGAAAATACATATCTATGGCCTGCATTAATCAGTCTTCTTCCTAGTGTTTATAGCTATTCACAATCCCTAACTGGCACATTACTAACATGTAGTAATATTAAGTGGTTAAAAGAGAAGAAATTTATTTTTTCACAAGTGGGTGATGATTGAGAAATAAGGCTGCAACAGCAAAGGCATAACCAGCATTTCAACAATCTGGGAGACGACGATAACGAGGCTGTTCCATTGTGAAACTGTAGCTTATGGTTACGGGTAATTGTATCTAACGAAATGTCGAAATCTAAGAGGAACTAGTACGAGACCGAATACCCTTAGCCTAGATATCAAATCCTTTGCTCATAAGATCGGATGTGTGAGATATATGGTACATGCAGTGAGACAGTGATCATGTCACAAAGTGATTACCTGCAAAGGAGAGTCCCCAGATGCAGGTTTAACACCAGTTACAGAGCACCCCATGATCAAACCGTGTCTGCGAACTCCACGATACCATTTAGGGCCAATCCTTTTGAGTTGAACATCCTTAAATCCAGCCTTTTCAAACCACTCAATGTACTCTTCCTCCTTGGGAAAAAGCATCCAAACATCCGCAAAGAAGCGCGACAACCAAAATGTAGGGTACACAGGACCAATTAGACAAGCTTTTCCTCCTAGTTTCAACACCCTGTAGGCTTCCTTGATGCCGCGTTGTGGGTCTGGCCAGTACTCTATGC
Organism: Abelmoschus esculentus; assembly: GCA_035048815.1. Classification (NCBI taxonomy): domain Eukaryota; kingdom Viridiplantae; phylum Streptophyta; class Magnoliopsida; order Malvales; family Malvaceae; genus Abelmoschus; species Abelmoschus esculentus. The sequence continues at coordinate 12,036,408 of JAUCBN010000024.1, forward strand.
TGAAAAAAAAAACATAACAGCATAATCCCAGTGAAACATTACCAAGTTACCATCATCTCCTGCAAATCATCCATGCAAACTAGCCAGCAATTTTACCATCATGCATATCAATTAACAAAGGGCATAATCCAACCACAAGAAATCAAAATTTGGCATCTTATTGTGAAACATATGTGGTGCATTTCAAGCAGAAAAATTGTCCCTATAACACCAAAAGAGTGGAAAAACTTACCTGCCGGCGGAGACATATCGATCTGCATAATCAGTACGAAAGGGGAGATCTTCTGCATCGCCTTCAATTATCTTGCACTCCTTCAGGGGCTCCTTCTGCTTAGCCTTGGCAAGTTGGTGCGGAGATTGGTCAAGAATTGTAACATTCTTAGCATCCACATGCTTAACAATACCCAAAGTAGTGAAACCAGTTCCACCCCCAACATCTACAACAACCAAGTTCCTGTTGTTGAGATCAGCCGGCTCAAGTGCATCATCTCTCATGTCTTCAGTCCAATGACCAGGGTTTATCACATGGTCATAAATAATTGAGAGGAACCTGTAGAACCAAAAAGCCTCCTTTTTGTGTTGTATGAATCTTGGCTGTGAAGCTGGCCTTGATGCCGATAAGCTGCACTTTGGAGCCACCGTTGTTCCTGGCCTGGAGATTCTAGCACTAGAGATAAAACCCAGATTGGACAAGTGTTTCCCGCGAAAACTTGACCCTAAAAAATCAACCCTTTTTGGGGTTACCCCTCTGATGAGAGTGAAGTTTTCAGCTCCACTGAGCATGGAAGAAGCCATGGATTAAGCAAGCAAAAACTACCCAGGAACTAAAAAGCTCTTAACTTGAAAACTTTGAGCAAATACCAACTACCAAGAGAAATACCCTTCAAGGTAAACGAGATTGGACTAAAGGGGGCACCTTTCTTGGGCTATAGCTGGTTTTACTATGTCTGGCTTTCTGCAACTTTCTGAACCGGACACCACAGCCACAGGATTTGGACTGGACTCTGTCCTCTAGCAGATCCTAGACACTTTTTCTCTAATTACTTTGCTTGAATTATGTATTTATGTCTGTGATTGGAAATTAATGTTACAACTAAACCAAAAACAAAAGAAATTAACGGTTAAGAAGTTCAGACATGAGAACTGTAAATCAGGTGAAGATGTCTATCTGTTTATTAGTCACTCATGGACGGATCGTGACTTCGTGGACTCATACGCTCCTCACGTTTCCAATCCAATACGTTTTTCCTTTTTGTTTCATTTGTCCAAATTTCATTTACTTTTCTTCCTTGTTAGTAGTGAGAGTGAAATATAAGGAAATTCACAGGAGAGATGTGATTTATGCTCATAATTTCTCTTTAATTTATTTTTATGGGTAAATTATTAAAATAATCGTTTATTAAAAATATTTTTGTCACTTATATTTTTTTACCTGGAATCAAAAACGGAATTACACCCATGTGGAGAGGGTCAATCGCCCCCATCCCGTCTATTATTTCTGTTTTTCTATTTAAATTTTTTATTTTTTTTATGAATCCATTCCCTTATTTTTAAACGTTTATGTTTTATCCTCTTAACCTTAAATCCCGACTCTATCCACGTTATGGTACTATCTAAAAGCAACTTCATTGAGTTCTCCCCTCTTGCAAGTTGAACAACAAAATGAAAATATGAGTTTGTAGTAATCAAATGGGAAAAAAACAATCTCTAGTGAGATGAATACAGCTTCAGACAAATGATTGTAAATTAGATTACGATGATACGAGACATAAAATAAGATTTACAATTATTTCATTAATCATGTTGTTGTCGAAAATTTATTATTTAGTAAAATCAAATAGTTTCAATTCATCGTTCAAGTTGAGACAAGCATCTTTATATTTTTTATGAAGATTTTTAAAGATGTTGATGAATAAGAATTTGATATTGTGATTTAAAATCTATTGATTACCGAAACGATTGTCAGGATCGTCTTAAAAATTTTGGGACCCTAAACAAAAATTAATTTTTTAAATCTTTTTTAATGCTTTATTTATGCATCAACAATAAAAAAAAAATTAAATTTAGAATTATGAATTAAGAACCAAATTTAATATATTGATGTAGTGTTTAAAATTTAGGGTTAATACTTAAAATTTATTTTTTAGTGTTAGGCATAAAAAATAACATCGAAATTAATTTAATATTTCAAACATAAATATTTTTATTACTAGATTTATTTATTTATATATCTAAAAAATTAATTTTAATCATTTAAATAAATTATAAAAATATAAATATAAAAAATTAGATTTGAGGACCTAGACTGATTGAGGAATTGAGCGGCTGCTTGGGGTACTCCCCTTACTGTTGACCCTAACAATTGTAACTGGTTGATATAACAATGACATAATAGTTAATTAAAAAAATACTTTTTTAAGTCTTTACAATGAAGATTAAATAAAATAATTTTTAAATTTTATATCAAAATAAAACGTTAATGACATAATTGATAAAAGAAAATGTTCAAAAGCTAAAATAGAATCAAAATTGTAGTTCAATTTTAATAACTAAATAATTTATAATTTTAATATTATTTGAATTAAACAGTGACTCCTAATTTATATGATTAAATGTTAAATATGCATTTTTAAAGTTAGGTAATTTTTTAAATGTTTAAAACTAATTTTATCCCTGATAATCGAGGTATATTATAATGAATATTTTTAAAGGATTTTGTTAGTATCTATAAATATCTATTATCATATATCAAGAAACCACGACTAACAATCGTATACTATGAACAAATAATAATAAACTGATGTTCTGAGTGTCGTATAAGCGAACAAGTATAGGTGATTTGTAATAGGCAAACCACTTATGTACTTAAGTGGACAAATAAACGCTCTTAATGAAACAACAAATTTAAAACGTTAAATCATAATTAATTTAATTACGTCATAACTATTTCGCTATGACATATATTTAGGCGATATAAAATGACAAATGCAATAAAAAAACAAGGATCTTCCACTCTAAGAACATCCCTACTATATTAAAGAGACTACACTCGAGTGGGTATGGTCCCATTAAGTGGGGAACCTACTAGTTAACTCATTTAAAATGGGTTAACCCTTTTGTTTGGCTCCACAAGGTATTATTATTTTGGATTTGGCTAAGAGTGGTGTGTTGAATGAAGAAGTTAGAAGAAGATTCCAGGGTTCTACATCACAGTCTGAGGTGTTAATTACCGAGAATATGAGAAAAAACAAAGATAGAGATGACAAGAGTAAGATAAAAGTCGAAGCAAGTCAAGATCGAGAAATAATAATCTTAAGTGTCATCATTGTAGTAAGAAAGGTCGTATTAAAAATATTGCTTCAAGTGAAAGAGAGAGAACAAAGGTGATGGTGATAAACATGATCGGAATGATGATGAAAAATCCAAGCGTGCTGCTATTGTTACTCGTGAAGATTTATTAGTCATTTGTGATGAAAATTTGGTCAACCTCACATGCGATGAGATTAATAAGTGATTGATATTGGTGCTTCAATTCATGTCACATCGAAGAGAGATTTTTTCATATATTATACTTCTGGAAATTTTGGGTATTGAAGATAGGTAATGACGATTTAGTTTCAATTATTGGTAAGGAAGATCTTAGTTTGATGAGCAATAATGAAACAAAATTAATTCTCAAAGATGTCAGATATGCAGCTGATATCCATCTATTAAAACACAAAAAGCTCGCACAGCTACAAGATGTATTTACATCACATACGGTATACCTAATGAAACATTATGCAGCTTGGAAGGGTGGCAGTAGCTCCGGCCGCTGGTTGTTTAGATTGGTTGATCTTCCGGTACGATTTGATCCTTCAACCACATATAGATAGGGACCAATACATAATATGTTGCTGCCATGGTACCCAGTATAAAGCGTAAGAGAAATGTCAATGGCTTTACCGGCTTCGATACATCCTCCGTTTTGGGGCCAAGCTGAAATGAATCACAAATGAAAGACGAAAGAGTTTGGTAACACGAAAAAACTATACCTCATGTCTTCATGAAATGTTAAGGTTCGGCATCGAAAGCCAAATGGATTCGGCATAAACACCGGTTATATGGTACATGCAGTGAGGTAGTGATTACCTGCAAAGGAGAGTCCCCAGATGCAGGTTTAACACCGGTTACAGAGCACCCCATGATCAAACCGTGTCTGCGAACTCCACGATACCATTTAGGGTCAATCCTTTTGAGTTGAACATACTTAAATCCGGCCTTTTCAAACCACTCAATGTACTCTTCCTCCTTGGGAAAAAGCATCCAAACATCGGCAAAGAAGCGGGACAACCAAAATGTAGGGTACACGGGACCAATTAGACAAGCTTTTCCTCCTAGTTTCAACACCCTGTAGGCTTCCTTGATGCCGCGTTGTGGGTCTGGCCAGTACTCTATGCTGAAAAAAAAAACATAACAGCATAATCCCAGTGAAACATTACCAAGTTACCATCATCTCCTGCAAATCATCCATGCAAACTAGCCAGCAATTTTACCATCATGCATATCAATTAACAAAGGGAATAATCCAACCACAAGAAATCAAAATTTTACATCTTATTGTGAAACATATGTGGTACATTTCAGGCAGAAAAATTGTCCCTATAACACCAAAAGAGTTTGGAAAAACTTACCTGCCGGCGGAGACATATCGATCTGCATAATCAGTACGAAAGGGGAGATCTTCTGCATCGCCTTCAATTATCTTGCACTCCTTCAGGGGCTCCTTCTGCTTAGCCTTGGCAAGTTGGTGCGGAGATTGGTCAAGAATTGTAACATTCTTAGCATCCACATGCTTAACAATACCCAAAGTAGTGAAACCAGTTCCACCCCCAACATCTACAACAACCAAGTTCCTGTTGTTGAGATCAGCCGGCTCAAGTGCATCATCTCTCATGTCTTTAGTCCAATGACCAAGGTTTATCACATGGTCATAAATAATTGAGAGGAACCTGTAGAACCAAAAAGCCTCCTTTTTGTGTTGTATGAATCTTGGTTGTGAAGCTGGCCTTGATGCCGATAAGCTGCACTTTGGGGCCATCGTTGTTCCTGGACTGGAGATTCTAGCACTAGAGATAAAACCCAGATTGGACAAGTGTTTCCCGTGAAAACCTGACCCTAAAAAATCAACCCTTTTTGGGGTGAGCCCTCTGATGAGAGTGAAGTTTTCAGCTCCACAGAGCATGGAAGAAGCAAAAACTACCCAGGAACTAAATAGCTGCAATTTTTACTTCAAAAATTTCAGTAAATACCAACTACCAAGAGAAATACCCTTCAAGGTAAACGAGATTGGACCAAAGGGGGTACCTTTCTTGGGTTATAACTGTTTTTACTATGTCTGGCTTTCTTCAAGACTGCAACTTTCTGAAACGGACACCACAACCACAGGATTTGAACTGGACTCTGTCCTGTAGGGGATCCTAAGACAGTTTTCTCTAATTATGTATTTATGTCTGTGATTAGAAATTAATGGTCCCGTTAAACCCAAAACAAAAGAAATTAATGGTTAAGAGGTTCAGTCATAAGAACTCTAAATCAGGTGAAGATGTCCCTCATGGATGGATCGTGACGCTCCTCCTCACGTTTCCAATCCAATACGTTTTTCCTTTTTGTTTCATCTGTCCAAATTTCATTTACTTTTCTTCCTGCTAATAGTGAGAATGAAATATAAGGGAAATTCTCTGAATTTGGGAACAGATGTGATTTATGATCGTAAGTTCTCTTTAAAAAATGAAAAAAAAATCGGGAGTGGTGGAACTATTGTTCCTCCTCATTCCATATAGTTTCGTCTCTATCTCTAGTGGTTGACATCACAATGACATAATAATTAATTAGATTCGTAAAAAGAATAAATATTTACAATAAAGATTAAATATAATAATTTTAAATTTTAATATCAAAATAAAACGTTAATGACATAATTGATAAAAAAATATTCAAACGTTAAAATAGAATAAAAATTGTAGTTTGATCGTAAGTTCTGTTTAAAAAGTGGAAAAAAAATCGAGTGATAGGCGATTGTCCCTACATTTTTAAAGTTACATAATTTAATCTGCTCAATTGTCCCTACATTTTTAAAGTTACATAATTTAATCTCTTTTAATGTTTGAAATTAATTTTGTCCCTAATAATGTACTTATATTATAATAATATTTATTATTAAGGGTTTTGTTATGGTGTAAATTGTTTTTCTTTTTCATGTTTTTATTTGTGCCTTCACTTAAATTAGAAGATTTAAGGTTTTGGTTAAGGTTTAGAAAATTAGGATTAAGGTGTATTTATGCCTTTACTTAAAATTTAATTTTTTAGTAAATTTTTAAAGGAGGTATAAAATGAGACACAGAGAAGAAGAAGATTTTTTACTCGTTTGTTTAATATCTATAAATATCTATTATCATATATCAAGGAATCACGATTAGTTAGCGTATACTATGAGCAAACAATGACAAACTGATGTTGTGCGTGTCGTATAAATATATTTAAGTGGACAAATAAATCCTCTTAATGAGATAAAAAAAAAAAAACTTAAAACATCAAATTATAACTAGTTTAATTACGTTACGATTATTCCGTTATGACACCAATAAAAAACGAAGATCTTCGGCTCTAAGAACATCCCTACTATACCAAAGAGACTACACTCAAGCCTAAACCAACAACCACCGATGGTCGGACACCAGACCAACGTATTCGACCCTCGTTTATTTTACTAGTCAATCAATAGGTTTTAAAGTTTAAAATGTGAGAAATTGACAATGAAGCTACATCATACACGAAGATGCCGGTGAAAACAAAGAAAATAAATGCAATGGATGGAGTAGTGAGGCAAATAAGAGACAGAGACGAAGGGAATGACAAAAGTGTGTAAATGCCAGAGGATACTATACGATGGTATGACAGAAACAGACAGCAGTGGAAGGGAAATTTCCCTATCACCAACAGCTACGAACTAACAACGAAAGGACATCTTTCTTGGTTGGCCGCCTACTAGGCTACCACGATTTCTCGACGTGTTCATACGATTATTAAGCATAATTCAATGTTTGGGACATTTTTATTAAATGCAGACACTTTTAAGGATGATAGAAACGACTTTTCTTCCTATAAGAGCACTAGAAGTTGTCACTTTATTACAATTCGATATTCGAAATGATCTGGCCATCGTTTTGGAATGAGCAAGCGGCGTTGAATTCTGAGTCTATCGGGTGAGTAACAATGGAGTCAGAAACGGCTTCTTCAGCGGATGAACAGCAACCATCTGGTTGTACAGCTGATACCAGAGGCAAGCATCGGATTCAAGCTGAACTCAAGCGTGTTGAACAAGAAGCCAGGCTTCTGGAGGTTAGCTTTTGCCTTTTCATTTTACCCTTGTCCAGTTTTGTTCTGGTTTCCTCAATTTAATGGAGGACAACAGTTCATGATACAGTCAAAGTCCAAATAAATTTTACAAGAAAATACTATACGTTCAATGCGGTGTTCAAGTCAATCATTCGCAACGCAGATGATGATTTTAGTACTTATCATTTATCAACAAGATTAGTTTTACTTCGAGATATGTCGTACTTTGATTCGAAAAGTCGCCGTGTGCCGAAAGGGTACCGTATTACAGTTTAGTATGTCTTATTCTTTCACTTTTCATGTATTTTTCTTTTCCAGGACGAGATGGAAGAGCTTGAAAGAACTGACAATGTTTCAACGTTGTCAGAGTAAGTATAAGAATTAAGTTCTCTTTCCGATGAAATTGGAAGAACAGAAACTGGGAGGGGAAGGAACGAGGGGACACTGGAATCTAAACGATTATCATTTATCGTTACACGATATGATTCGATCGGAATTAATCACTCTTTTTCCCCCCTTTCAGGTTGCTGCTTAGCATGGAGACAAGACCAGATCCACTACTCCCAGTGTAATTACAACAACTTGAATTGTTCTTGGTATCATTTGTTGTAAATAAAGTAGTTTTTCCCTCTAATGCTTGTGTGAATTCTGATCACAGAGCAAATGGTCCTATAAACGCATCATGGGATAGATGGTTTGAAGGGCCCCAAGACTTCAAAGGTTGCAGATGCCAGATTCTATGATTTGAGGCAATCTAACATTTATTGCCAAGACGTGTTAAAATGCTACAGATTAGTAGCTATCTCAACAGATGTTTCAATTCCCTTTCAACAGTGAGCTATACCCTAAATTTGGGATGAAATTTCTATTAAATGTATACTTTACTTTCTCCAATTCGGATGAAATTTGTATATCAGATACATCTACTGCGGATATGAGCTTCCAAACGGATCGTTCGTGTATGTAGCCATTTCTGTGTAAGATCGATATTACAAAAGCAACATGACATTCAAGTTATTCAGTCAAATCAACCTTTTATGAGGCATGATTTCCTGTTATTACCTCTAAACCTCAACAACTAGAACTCAGTTCCTCAAATAATCTACAATGTATATACAGTTGGGAAGGCTAATCTGCCGCCTGCAAGAGATTTAGATGCGTTGAGCAGTTCCATACATAGATATAGACACTTGTAAGATTAACGAACTTGAACAGACAAAAGGTGTTTCAGTTGGAGTAGGTGTTCCTCGTCTGATATGTTAAGGCTGAGGCGGAGATTTGTTAACAGGGACTCCTGTTCCCAAGTTATAGGACCTGAAACAAACAATGCCTCCATTGTTGACTTGTAAGCACGAAGCTCTAGTTCATGGATATCATATGCTTTGTCCACAAGAGACACGGGTAAGTCTCTTTTGTCACACAAAGGGAATGCTGACTTGGCATCGGAATTGTTAGGCATGTTGTCTAATGATTTATGAGAGATTTGGCCAACATAGTCACCGTTTAAACTACAACTAGCAACTGAGCATTGGTCACTATCCTCATTAGACCAAACAGGCGTAAAAGAATCATATAAACAGCGAGGAGCGGTGTCTTCCATTCTGCTATTCCTGTTAGATGATTGCTTAATGAAGTTTTCATCAACACCTACACGTGAGCAAGAAACATCATATACCTGTTTCAACAATGGAAGCGTTCTCTTAGTAGTTACATCACAGCCTCTATAACACGGAGAAGATTTCCTTTTCTTGAAGGTTCTACCAAAGAGGGTGTTCATATTGCATTCTCCGCATTGACGGGCACAGCCTTTACACTTTGCTCTTACAGGCAGACATGTTGTGATATTATGAGCATCACCTTTATGTTCACCCCCTCTATCTATCTATCTAGATTGCATAGTCTTGCTAAAATGCAATGAAGCCCTGAAATGCAAGCCACCAGCTTTGAATGGAACTTTTGGAGTAAAATCATAGGCCAAGTCTTTTTTCTCAGCAACCTGAAATCATATGTAATCTGGTTTAAATATAGCGATGGTACAATACATTAGATAAGAAAGACCAAATCTTAAGAACTACTAAGAAGTTCATGTTAAAATATGGAAAGGAAATTGCAGTGGTACATATTTGAAAGAAACAAGGTTGCAACAGAAGGAATTAAGAATGCGAAAACGAAAAAAGAACAACATCGAAGGCAACAAGCATGTGAGTACAAAGTATAAGCTAGCCATCACCTTCTCCATCACTATCCACTTGTTGCCATGCCAAGTCTGCCTAAACCTTAAACTCGATGCATGGAATTCCTTAAGTTGGATAGATCCAAAGAACTTAACGACGAATCGATTACTGCTCTTCAACACTTTTGCAACCTTTGCTACCCTCCAACACTGGATATCAAACACCTCAGCTATATCCCCAACTGCCCAACTCCCACCTTTTACCCTAGGAGGCAGGGGCCTAACATCCTTCCCTCACACCATCTCCGCAACTAGTTTTGCCTCGTGGTCCACAAGCAGTTTGCACCTAACAATACAGTCATCACCATCGGCAGAAAGTATCTCACCAGTAAACCAGGAGACGCTCGGATCATGTTCTCTTCTTAACACCTCCACCAAGTTCCCTTTTCTAAACTTCATATTGTTCCACTCCAATATGCTTCATCCTAGATAAGAACAGTAAAACAAAAACAAAATGAATACCATATATGCAAGGGTCAAGATAGATACTTGAAAATCTATGGTATGAAATTTCCAGCTAGAAACAGAAGATCCAGGGGGTGACTCATTAAAAGTTCTGAAAAGATGAAAAATTATTGAAACTTGAGGCTTAATTTATCTAAAAACACATGGAAAATTCAATTTGAAAAGATGAAATCATTAATCTATAAGACTTGTATCAGAATCAAATCTAAATCAAGTTTCAATTTGGGGGCCTGATCAGCAAACGGCTTCAGAATTACTCAAAACGTAAATCAAGCTTCAGGAATCCTCAAAAACACCCACAAAAATATTCATTTTCCATTTTTTAATCTTCAAAAAGAAATTAAAAACATCAATAGTCCAAAAAAGGAAGAACTGACACTTACCCAGAATTCCAAATCCTATAATTATAAACTATATACTAAAATAAGAACAACCAACGCAGAACTTTCAATTAATTGAATGAGACTGACCTGAGAGTAAAAGAGAAGAGATGACAACGAACAGGATGAACACATCTTTACGCTAAAAATGCCTTTATTTTCTCCCTCGTTCGATTAATTAGTTTAAGTAGTACTAAATTACTCTCCATTAATTAGGATTACCTAAACCTTTGGCCTTGGAAGTTCATTGATAACTTAAAATTCAAAATTTCAAAGCTTATAGGTACTTATCACGTAATGAACCAAACTTTTGGTCAGGGGTCTTGCCTAATTATAATTATGGGATTGTTAATTCGAACCGATTTATTTCGTACGTTTAATTTTTTGTAAAAGATTTTTTTTAGATATTTATGATATCGAATTTAAAATTTATTCAAATAATACTAAATTATTTATTACTTGGATTAATCCATATTAATTATTCTCTCGTCCAGTTAAATTTATCATTTATGAACTATTTGTGGACAAAATTTAAATTTTTGCATCATAATTAATTTAAATATTAGATTATAAAATATACATTTAAAAATTATTAGATTAATGTTCTTAAAATATATTTTATCAATAATAAAATTTAAATTAATAAAAAGTTTAAATTTTAAAAATACCACAGGAAGACAATAAATACAAATTTAACAACAAAAAATTATTAGTTTATTAACCTAAATAAATAAAAATTAAAAAATATTTTATGTTCATTTATTAAATGGGAACATTTAAATTGTAGTATATGTAAAATATTCAATTAAAAGTTCTTTTATTACTCTTTTTATTTAAATTAGAATTTTAAAGTTTTTTATACTTTTATATAAAATATCTAACTATTTTATTTTTTTAATTTTAAAATTAAGTCTGAATAAAATTTTAATATTATTCTTAAAATAAAAATGAGATTATGATGTAACAAGTAGATAGAAAAGTGCATAAAAATGAGATTATTCTTAAAATAGACATCTTATATTAAAAAAAATCCTAATAATAAATATATTAAAAAATAAGTTTTTTATAATAAATATCGAAAAATAAATTTTAAAATTAAACTCTTAATAACAAGTGCTAGAAAAATCGTGACTCTAATAACAAATAAAAAAATAAATAAATTTCAATAGTATATACTAATAAATATTATAAACATATTTTTAAAGTATCTCTAATAATAAGTTTAGTAAAAATTCAGTAGCATTTGTCAAAATAATAATAATAATAATAAGTTTAGTAAAAGATAGGCCCCTAACAACAAGCATTGCAAAAAATTGGGATATAGGAAATCATAATAAAAAATAGGAAAAAATAAATTTTAAGGATAGACCTAATACAAATATTAAAAATAAAACTATAATAATAAATATTAAAAAATAAACTCGTATAATAATAAATATTAAAAAAATAATTAATTAATAATAATAAATATTAAAATTAAATTCTAATAATAAATATTAAAAATTTAAAATTAAATATATTTAAAAATTAAAATTTAAGACCCTAAATAAGGGTAGGCCTTGTACGTTCGCTCTTATTAAAATTAACGGTTATACATGAATGGGATGACGAGGAATTCATGAAATGTGGAGCTGTAAGAATTTGTTGGGGGAAGCAACGAAAACAACGGTCGTATTTGTGAGGCATGAGGAACTCGAATCTTATCTTTAACTCGATAAGTGTCTTTATTAAAATAAATTAATTGATTAATAAATAAATATTCGATGATGAAACAAAAAATAATATACATTAATAATTTGTTTAGAAAAGGACAAGTCTATTAATTGGAAGAGAATGTATGTAAGCCTTGTTTAGTAGTACTTTTGAAGTCAAATAGATTTTTAAGAGAAAAAAATAAAAAAATATATATAATGTACATCGAATATTTTTTAACATCATTAATATTAAATATCATTAAATTAAATAATATAAATTAAAAATTTTAAAAATTAATATATAATTATAAGTTATTTAAAATTAAATTATTTTTATATATATCTTAATTTTTAAACATAAAATAAAAATTCTGAACCCTTCAACCCTTAAATCCTAATTCTGTGTTGTGTTAATCATCAGTTTCGTCTTTGTTAGTGTTACTAATCTATTTTTAATCTTAATTATAAAGGAGTTTATCTTCTAATATTTATCATAATTCGGGATGACGAAGTATTGGGTCAACATATAATACTCAGGATCATAAAGCATTAAGTACTCGTTACCGGATTACCTAACATCGAATATTCAAGTGCACAACCATATTTAAGATCATAAAACATCGAAACACAATTAAAAAACGTACACTCGAAAATAAAATATATATATATATCAAGTACATATATCAGGGGTTAACACTCGAAAATAAAAACGTACACAATTAAGTACATGATCACGTAACGTTATCCATATAATTAATCAATAATTAGGGGTTAACAGGAACACCAACAAGCCCACATAGAAAAATATCATAATTTTAGAAAGTGACTTTAGTGGATATTAGTATTCATCATTGAATATCGATACGTATCTTTAAGGTATCAATATTAATTTGATCGTAATATTATTTAAATTGACTATTAAAATTTTCATGAATGATTCAGTATTAAATCAATTATATCGATATACAAAAACCCGTATTAATATCACTTAAAGGCTTCTTATTTGAAAAAAAAGGGTTTAGAGAACCTTAAACTTAAATGTTATTTTTATTTTCAATTTTGCCGCATCTTATTTTGAAAATAAAATCAAGGGCGTAAATGATATGCTAAAATCAATAAGAGCGATCATCCAGAGCTCTTAAACAATAAGGATCCAAAATTTTGATAAACTATATTTAATATTAGATGTTGTTAATCTCGAAATTTATTATAAAACTTTTAAAAATATTCTTAAAAAATATAAGTTATAATTGTTTTCTATATGTGACAATTGATTGTAAAATTTTATATATTATTCCTATTATTATTGTTTTATAAAATCAATGAGGTTCTGGATAATCGTAATAGAAATGATCATACAGGAATCCTTAAAAAGGATAATTATTTTTAAGGATCACATTTTTAAAATTAGTGAGAGTTATGAATAATTACTTTTAAAATTATATTTTAATAAATTACATAGGACCTTTAAGATCTTTGAATCGTCCCCGTTGAGTCACATTTTCCCCTCACAAGTTTCAATATTCCTCCTATACCTTCTGTGAACGAGAAAATTACTTTTCCCATCGCCTATTTTGACTGGGAATATTTTTTTACTTAGTAGACTGAGATTTTAATTATGAAAAGCTATAAAGAAGAAAGGGCATCTGCAAATCTGAAATGCATGTGGGTTGCATGGAAAAAGGTAAAAGAGAAAGGATTGAGCATGCTTTATTTCAGTGTGCTTTTTATGACAAGACACATGGTGCAACCTAAGATCTTAGGTCCATTATGTATATAGCCTAATTTTATAGGCTCCTCTCACATGGTGCAACCCAGAAAAGGGTTTTCTGCAATCTCATGAGCCATTAGCATAGTGTATAGACAAGTCACATGGGAGGTAAGTTTGGAAAACGAAAACCCCACTTGATTTATCTTCATTGTTCAAACCCCCATATGCTAATTTCCCCCCATGCCATAGACAACGTGCCTCAGACAACAGTTGGTTCTGCTTGGTACCAAGGAAAACCGGACATTTACCAGCAAGGAAGGTAATTTTCCCTGTTATGGTCACAGACAGTACACTTGCGTTGATATGGCAAAAAGTATCTTCGTGACGAAAGTTACTTCGTCCTCCTAGGGCATAGGATGTTCAAAACTGGAAAGCTTCATATTTGGAGCTCAGTGATGGATAAAAAAATACAAAGTAAGAAATGCAGCAGTCTGGAACAGAAGTTCTGGAAGTGCAGTGAACTTGTTTTGGTAAATCGATCAGATTGGTTTATGTTGTAGCTGTTGTTTTTGTTTGGTTTTTTGTTCGGGCAAAAGGTTATTCTTTCAACTTTGAAGAATCAAAAACATTGGGTTATTTATTTATTTCCATTACTTTGTGTTTTTAGTTGGGATATTTTTTTTATCATTGTGTTGATATTACTGATAGGGTGAGCAAAACTCAACTCAACTCGAAAAAACGAAATAACTTAATTCGACTCGAGATGAAAATATCCGACTCGTTTTGACTTGACTCGAAAAAGTTTCAAATAAAATTTGAGTCGTAAAATGAAAATTCGAATAACTCGAATTTTTTAATAATTAAATAATTATTTTTTAAGTTTGAGACGAATCTCTTAATTTTATATGATATATACATTGATAAAAATATAAAGAAATATTGCTACATATGAAAAAAATATGTATATCATATATGATTAGAGAAAATCGTTTAAATTGGAATCAAATTATACTATAACATAATAAATAATTAAAATTAAATATTTATAGTAACTCAAAAACTCGACTCGACTAGAACCGAAAAAATTTCAAATAAAGTTTGAGTTGTAAAATATAAGTCGTTAACTTGAATAACTCAAAATTTTTTGACCCGACTCGATTGAATACTCATCCCTAATTACTGGTGTTCAAAATCATTACTTAGAATAACTATCATTTATTTAACCATTGAAATAAAATGATTCGTGCTCAATTTAATATTTTATTACGTTGATCTGAAATATAATATGTATTAATATATATTTAACGATTAAAAAGGTTTGCATACGAAAGAAATAGTTAGATATTTTTAATACAAAATGTAACATGCATGATATATATAAATAAATATAAAATTATTTAATTTTATAAAAAATTATAAAATATGTAAATTTCATTTAATTTTACCCTTGATGCAGTAACATGCATGTTATCTAGGGAATATTAGTAATCACCTTTCTTTTTTCATTTCCCTTTCTCAAATTTATGTTTTTTCTAATATTTTGTTTCATTTTATTTTATTTTTATTTAATTGATGACATCAATTTTAATGTAGTTATCGTTTGTCGATATGTTTTTATTTTTCTAATTTTTTATATTATCCTTTATTTTTTTGATTATTCTAATTTTAAATATGTCCTTACGATAGGTTTTTATTTAGTTTTATGTTATATATTTTTTCTCTGTATTTGTACTACGTTCCTTGTTACTTTTGATATGTTTTTCGTATATTTTTATGATTAATTTAATATTCGTACAAAAAATCTTATAATTTTTATTTTTTTATTAGTTTGTCGTAATCATATATTATTATAATTTTTAATAAAATTATCGATTATGCAGAGATTATATAGTAATTTTTCAAAAATTACATTTTTAATTGGCTAAATTAATCAGAATGTTCATTTAATTTTGTTTCTTGTATAGACTAGAATTTTAACATTTATATTAAAAATTTAAATATCGTTTTACGATAAAATAAAATTACCGTTTTATATATGAGATTATTGTTCCCGCCGTGACAGTATTCACTTGTCCCCACACCCGTAGCTCTTTTCGCTCAACTTCGCCCACCTTTTTAAAGACCAGAAAGCGGGAGCTGCGTGTAGAGACCGCTGTCGCATAGCACTTCAGCCACGGAGAAACAGTCGATCATTTATGGATACATATTTGAGGATGGAAGTATACCCAGAAGTGTAAGTGTTGTCAGGAAGAAGACGATGGTGGAGTGGAGTTACAGACGGTGAAATAACAAACAAGAAAAATGATGCCGGGTAGTATATTGCCAGAGAAAAATCTGGAGAAGGAAATACAGAGACAAATGGGTTGCATCACTGGTTTCCTTCAGATCTTTGATCGTCAACATCTTCTTTCTGCCAAACGTATTTACTCCACGAAGCGCCTACCTCCCATGGCGACGACGGTTGGTTTTCATGTTTGGAAATCTCTGGATTAGTTTTACGTTGGGTTCTCTTGTTTTTTTGATTTATTTGTTTTTTTCAGGTAAGTAAAGTGATAACGGAGAAAGAGAAGGTCGTTGAGACTCAGGCAATGTTGAGAGGATTAGATAAGCAGACACAAGGTCGTGTAGCAGCACCGCCGGACCGTTCGAAGGAATCTCTGGTTGCATCGGAGGTCCGATCTCTGGCGCCAGAATGTGCCTCGCTGACGGATAATCAGAGGAAGTCATCTCTTCCCCTTTCGAATTTTGAATTCAAAGAAGGTAGCGCAAGGTCTCCATGGAAATTCTCCAAGGATGCTCCACGGCTGTCGCTTGATAGCAGAGCCGTCGTTGATGCTAAAGGAAGCCTTAAGCCCCGTGAGAGTGGGATCCGTACGAACGTTTCCATATTAACTGCCAACCGGTGCGAAAGTAACAGGGAAGAAGATGAGGTGGATGATAACGGAAAACAACGACGCTCACCAAGTGTAATAGCGAGACTAATGGGACTGGAACTGTTACCGGATTCGAATCCTGAACCGGACAGAAAAGTGAAGCTCCGAAGATCGGCGTCTGAAGCAAGAGGTCGAGATCTGTTTCAGCATCGTTTCATTGACGGAGTTGATGTCATCAGAGAAAATGAAGCCAAACAAGATAGTGTTAGCATAAACAGATCAGAAAACTTAAGAAATGCTAGAGCTGAACCAGTTCATGCTCCAGCTCGAGGAATGGACCGAAGAAAATGTTTCTACGAGTCGGCAGATTTCTGTCCGGAGAGAAAACCGGCCGTTTCCGTAAACGGAGAGATTGAAAAACCTCTTAAGATCAGAGGAATCGATGAGCCATCGAAAGATCTCGAGACTCTTAAGCAAATCCTCGAAGCTTTGAAGCTCAAAGGCCTTTTACACACTAAAAAAACACCGAATAACCGGAGCTCTGTTCATCAGCATGAACAATCTCCAATTGTCGTTATCAAACCGGGAAGATCACCGGCTTCAGCCGTCAGAAGGATTGGCAAAGATTCGCCTCCTTCAAGTTATCGGTCAAGACCTGGACATCGCCGGAACTTGAATACTGAGCCACCGCCGACTATGAGTCCGAGACGTGGTCAACCGGAGATTGAACGGAATATTCGGAACCAAAGCAGAGGAAAGGATTCGATTTCTCCAAGTAGGAGCGAGTATGGCGTCAGGAGTCCCGACAGAAGGCCACTGACATTGAGTGTTGAAACGCAGAGGAGAGGGAATGGTAATGTAGAACAGAGAAAAGTGTCTCCGGTTCAGTCCCTTAGGGTTAATGTGAGGAGAACCGGATTAGATCAGACGAACAATAGATTACCCAGAAACAGAAAACCAACGGCGGAGATTTATGATAAAGAAGAGAATCTATTAATTCCGGCGGAGGATCAAACATCGACGGTTTCAGAAAGTAGCTTTAGCACGTCTTCTCCAACTGATACAGAGGTGTTCCAGCGGTCGAAGGCGGAGAACTACAAGAAAGGGAAGAGCCTTTTGGAAAGATGCGATGAGCTTCTTCACAACATTGCAGAGATGGCCACTGCCACGACTGAGTTGCAACCGAGTCCAGTCTCCGTACTTGATTCCTCGTTTTACAAGGAAGAGTCGTCTCCTTCCCCTGTCCTGAAACGGAGCATCGATTTCAAAGTTAAGAAGAAGGCAATTATACAGCTCCATTATAGTTTTTTATTCTTAATCTTTTGAAAATGCATATATATTCGAAAAAATTGATGCCGGAAATCTTCAGATCAACTTGCTGAATCAGATGATGAAATGTGGATTCCTGCAACCTTATCCTCTGAATCAAAATTCCAAGACAAAACCGATGATTATGATTTCATCTACATTTCTGATATCCTCAGAGCATCCACTTACTTCCATGATGATTCTGATGTGTTTTTGTTGCTGGAGAAACAACAATCTGTGAAGGGCAAAGACACCTCCAAATTGTCTACACTCCGGAGGAAGCTTATATTCGACACCATTGGAGAAATTCTGAACAGAAAGAAACAGTTCCCGCCATGGAAGCTCATCTCCTTTACGAATTCAGGGCCGGAGGAGACATCATTACGACAAATTTGGTCTGAATTCCAAAAGATTCGTGAGAGGGACTCCTCGGATGACTTGCTTGAGGTCATTTGTGTTGTGTTAAGAAAGGACCTTGCTGAGGATGCCGTTAACGGTTGGGAAGGTTACCCCGTAGAGATGTCCGAAGCGGTCCTCGATGTCGAACGGCTGATATTCCAAGACCTGATCGGGGAAACCATCGGAGATCTCGCTGCTTTGGCCGGGGAATGTACAACATCCCGGCACCTCGTAGGAAGTTGGTGTTCGGATAGTGACTTGATAAAAAGGAGTGTGACCTTTAAATTATTCTTCTCGCACTTACTTTTAGTCTTCTGTTCCTTTTCCCCTCCTAATTATACTCCATATAACACTGTTTACATGGAATATTTCATTTACATGAAATCTAAATATCCAGGGCCGTTTTTAAGATTTTATTGATTTACGAATGAATTGTTAAATATTTTATAATATATACAAAAAATAAATTTTATTAAAAATCATAATTTAATAATACATGAACAAAAATAAATTTTAATAGTATATACATATTAACTAATATTAAAAAAAATATTTTAAGAATAGATCTCAATTAACAAGTATTATTAAAAAAATAGGTTACTAACAATAAATATTAAAAAATTAAGACTTATAATAACAAATATTGAGAAAAAAATAATTTTAAAAGTATAACTAATACAAATACCGAAAAATAAATTAAAACCTTAATAACAACTAATAACAACTATTGTAAAGATGAATGATACAATAACAAATATTAAATAATTAATAATTAATTCTTAATAATAAATATTAAATTAAATTTTAACAATAAATATTAAAAAATAAAATGATCATTAAAATTAAATATATTTAATAAAAAATTAAAAATTTATAATTAAAAAAAGCCTTAAATAGAGATGGACTATGAACTATCACCCTTAAAAATGTAAAATTACCTTTAGAATAAAATTATTGGAATATAAAATTACTTGACATATTAGTGGGGATGTTACATTACCTTGTTTGGTTTGTTTGACAGGAATATAAGTTAAACATTGTTTGGTTTGGGAAATATAAGATTACTTAAAAATAAATTTTACCAAATTATCCTATAATATATTTTATTTCTAAAAATTAAATTTTATTAGTAAATAGAAAATATTTGGATGAAAAAGGAAAAATTTTATATTTAAAATAATTTTAATATAATTAAATTATTTTTTATAAATATTATATTTATTTGTGTATGAAACATAATTATTATTAATACTTCATTCAAGAAAAAAAATTCAATGTACAAAATTGAATTTAAAAAGTAAAAATCATTGTTGGTATGCATTTTTATTATTTCAATAATCATTTAACTTAAAAAATAAATAAACGACACATGTAATAGTAATTTTTTAAATTCAACTTGTAAATAGTTATTATTATTATTATTATTATTATTGAAATATCTTCCACTTCTCTCACTCCAAATCATGAACATAAGTAAATAAGGTCATTTGTTTTATAGAAATATATGCATTCTCCACTAAATTTAAAGTTTTTAATATAATATGATATAATATAATATAATATAATATGTATTTAAATTTTATTTTTGATTTATTTTAAAGTCAATTAAAGTATCTTTGGCTAAAAAAAAAGGAGGTGTGTGTTTAGGGACGAAGTTAAGTAAGGGTAAAGAAGAATAATCGATTCTGTTTTTGAAGATTTTTTATATGTTTGTCTTTTTTATTTATTTATTTTTTAAAAAATAGTTTATTTATGAATTTATCGTTCACTTTTAATTATTTATATTTTACCTTTAACTCTAAATCTTAATTTTGTCCTGAATGTGTTTGGTTTCTTACTCCAACCGAGAGAGTTGAGCTCAGGAATGAACCCAGAACTTCATGTAAAGGGATGTAGAATACAAGAAATTATATTAAACACGTATAGGTGTAAGATTATAAATATTTAGGGGTGCAAAATTATATTATTAATAGAAAATACAGAAAAATACAAAGAAAATATATAAAATATAAAATAACTTAAAATTTTAGAGGTGTAAAATTATATTATCAATCCTTATACTTTTGGCCTCAAATTTTCATTTCCTATAATATGGTCACCACGCTAAAGTTCTCAAACTTCCAATGTTTGCATAATAGTCCAGTTTCATTGACATGTAAAATTAACCACATGATTCATTTTAACTTGTCGGAATTTAAATTTTTGATCATCGAAACTCGATTTTCAATTAGATTGATTTCGGGATGTTACATGTAACACGGTGTTGTATACTTGTATTGATAATAATATTGATGAATTGTGAAAAAAAAATCATATATAACATTAAAAAAATCAAAATTCATGTATCACATTAAATATTCTACCATAATATATAGTTTTGATATTTATACCTATAAAAAGTATAAACTTTGATGCAAACAATTAATTCTTTGATAATTAAATAACTATACTTAATTAATGATTTAACATTAAATTTCGTATTTGTGGAAAATAAAAGAATACAATAATAAGGTTTTAGAACCATATTCTACCATCTTAGGGTTATACTATGTAGTTCTTATTAATAGCAAAATCCTAATTTTAAAACCATATTAAAAAAAAATATATGTTATGCACCGATTTAAAAACGAAAATTTTTTACGAGCGTTCTTAGTTTTAGGGTTTTTTGATACAATTTAGAGTTTGGGAACTCTAAGTTTAAAATTTAAGATTCATAGTTAGAATTTATAGTTTAAGATTAGAACGTAGGATTTAGAGATTAGGGTTTAAATTTTAGGGAATATGATTAGTGATTTATATTTTTAACATATAGATCTTAAAAATTTATTCTCTGAGTAGAAAGACCATTTAGTTCCGTCACTAATTATTTATATAATATTTAGAATTTAATTTTTTTAATATAGTCGTTGAATTCGAGTTATTTTTTTTCGAATAAGCTACAATGATTACAGTAGTATCTGTTCTAATGAATACTCTTAACTATTGAACATTGATCGCTTAATCATTATATTGATATTACTGGTGCTCGAACCCATGACCTCTAAAAATAATAATCGTTCCTTTAACTATTAGAGGCTAAATAACTCATACAATTCGAGTTATTTTTATCCAAAATAAACCACTATAAAATTTATCACCTTTAAGTTTTAGCGACCACACATTCTTCATGTGAAACTAAAAACTTTAGTGGAAGTAGGTGGGGCTCCCATTCCCAACGTTAAAAAACTGCCTAATAAATCTCACCAATCAAATTTGGAGGTATAGTTGTACATTTAATGTAGCCTAAATTAGGAGATTATTCTCACTTGAAATTATATTTAAATAACTAACGAGGATTGATCCAAGTGATGAGTAATTTGGTTTTGTTTAAATATGTTTGAGGTTCGAAATAAATTTTTTTTTAAAAACTACGATAAAATGAATAGTAGAGGTGAAATTAAGAGAAAAACGTTGCTTACAGGTAGTATCTACCTATTATTCATTTTGTCGTAAATTATAAATATTTTTTAATATGTATTTGTTTTAATTTTATTTCTAAACACCCGAACCTTTACTATCTTTGTGCAGTAGATGAATCTGGTTCACAACATTATTTATGATCTTATTTAATAATAATTTTTATCTTATTCTTTCTCTTATTCTCTTTTTAAGATGAATATTTACATCTTTCTTACATGTTATTAAATAAATGAGTCTTATTAAATAAAACTATAAATAACGCGGTGAATTGAGATCATGTAATAACTTCACTGAGCAGAGAATCTCAAAGTGCATGTGTCGTTTAAAACCAAACACTCATCTTAAATTTGACCAATAATATTGTTTTGGGTGTCATATTACCAAATAAAATTAATGTCATGATTATCAACACTTTGGTTGCCTTGTAAATATATTTACAATAAATACAATATATATATATATATACATATTCTTCATCTCTAACTTCAAATCCTTTGATTTATAGACCCATTTCCTAAGAGATTTTCATTACAAAATGAGTGAGCTTGTGAGTGAAGTTGTGGATGTTGAAAGCAAACTTAAAGGTGAGATCTTGAAATAAATTTTCTTCAATTTTTTCACTTTATATCTTCATCTCTCTTTATAATTTCATGTGTAAATGGATGATTTTCTTTATATTTGATGAATCTTTATAAGATAATTGCTAGCAATTGTGTGTTTGATTTCTTAGATTGTCTCAAAGTTTTGATTTAATTTTGTTACAAACCCACACTTTAAAATGATTAGATCAGTAATTTTTTGCCGAAATTTATTGATTAATAATTAATCAGACACGTCATAAGGTAACTAATAACAGATCCATGACGTACGCAGGTAACACGACAAGTAAACTTAGATTTATTTCCATGAATGAAGTAGATCAACAATTAATTAGACATCAATAAGCTGTCAAAATTTTAACTGTTTAATAGTTAATCTGACACGTCATATACACGTGACGTACGGAAACAACACATGTAATTTATACGAAGTAATTAAGATTTATTGTTCATATTTGATAATTCATGAGATGTTTATCAAATCTTCAAACTATTTTTTGTGTGTTGCAGTGTCAAGTGAAGTTGGGAGCAGTTTATTGGATGATGCTATGAACTCTGAATCAAATTCAAGTTACATGCTACCCTTCCCTGTGAAGAAAAAAACCAACCCTAATGTATGTTTCAATAAATTTTTTATCTACTTCATGTTTGCCGGGACAAAACTAGGATCAAACATCGAGAAGGACAACAGTCTAAAAATTGAGAAGGGCAAAGGACTTATTTGCATGATATCTAAAATCGAAAGGACCTAAAATGTTATTATCCCAAAATTTAGATGTTTGCTTCCTTTATTTTTAACCTAGTATTCATTACATAGGAACAGATTGTGGATGTTGGGAAATGGATTGGAGCTCTGGTAAACAAAGACTTTGATGACAAAGGCTGTATGGGTGAGGTTGTGAAATACTGTGGTGAAACCAAACTCTTCAAGGTTTGAACAAAAAAACATGGACATTTTCTTACAGTATCATTGTTATGTAGCAGTTTAGTACACATATTTAACTTGTTGTTGCAGATAATTTATGACAATGATGTGTCTGAGGAAGTTGATTACCATCACTTAAAACAAATTGTAGCTCCTCCACCACTCGTTTGCCAGTATCTGAAAGCCAAGTATCCCAGGTAAATAAATCATATACATTTGGAGCAAGGCATGTTCATTTCGTTCCATGCACATGGTATGTTAAGTTAGACAGTATTTCGAAATAGCTGGTATAGTGAAAGGGAGAAGGAGAGGAAGAGACGACATCAGCCGGAGGGCATGCGGGTTCCGATCCATCCCAGGAGATATGGATCGGCAACTTTGCCGCTGAAGGAGGAGCCGAAGAAGAGGAAATGCAAGAGAGAGACTGGTACCAGTGCTGCTGCTGCTGCTGCTCGCCCTGCCTACATTCCTCTTGCCTTTAGAGAGACAAAGAGGGATGCTTATATTTACTATAGGTGAGATTTTAGTGACATGTAACGACCCGGTTTTTGACGTTTCGAATCGGGATCAAGGTGTTACATGCTAAGTATGGAAATTATGTCGTACCCTAATAATTTGCAACTTTTCAACCTCGCTAACTGGTTAGTTAGGGTTGTTTTAAGCTTGTTTTGTGGTCTTGGACTTTAAGTTTCTCTTATAAATCGTATGACATTATTGAAAACTATAGGTTAATTTGCTTTTCTCATGGATTTCCAAATGTTTTATTTTTTAGGTTTGTGTTGATTGAGGATGGTGTCATGTGATGGTCGGGTGGAGTAATTGGTTCCCTACCTCCGATTTTTTTAATATTAGAATTAAGGATGGTGTCATGTGATGGTCGGTGGAGTAATCGGTTCCTTACCTCCGATTTTTTTTTTTTTTTTTACTTCTGTCTTCTTATTTAGATTTTTTTTTAAAATAATTTATTTATAAATTTATTTCTCGCTTTTAATCATTTTATGTTTTACCCCTCAGCTTTAAATCTTAATTGTCTCTGATTATGATTTTTATTTTAAGATATTTTAGAGACGATATATATATATATATACGTGCAAGGATAAATTTATATTTATACATATATATTATATATGTTACATGAACTTTCATATAATGATTACAGTAGTATCTATTTTAGAATATAATCTTCACAATTTGACATTAATGGCTCAATCACTCTGCTGGCATCACTGGTGCTTAAACTCGTGACCTCTAAGAACAACAACTGTTCCTTTATCCACTTGAGTTAGAGGGATTGTGATTTGTAGTTAGTAGTTAAAGCAAATAAATGTTTTTTATAATATAGATGTCGGATGTAAATTATTTGTCTTTTTATTATTTCTTTTGGTATTTTATTTTAAAATAATAGGTTTAATATTTAAAGTTTAAGGTTAAGGATTAAGGTTAGAATTTAGGAGATTAGGGGTAGACTATATACCCATACTAAAAAAAACACTATAAAATAAATTTTAAACTTTAATTCTAAATTTCATACCTTAAACCCTTATAACCTACATCTTAAAAATATTTTTTACCCCTAATTTTTTAAATCTTAATTATAAATTTTAATTTTAAACATTAAATTATAAATTTAATTTTAATAGGTTACCAAAAGGCAACATTACTTTATGTGTTCTAAATTTGCTTTTGCTCTAAAAAAATACTTTTTAGATTTGGTAACAATAAAGATAAAAACATATTTTTTTAATGATTTGACTCGAATCGTAATTAAAAGCGATTTAAAGATTTAAAAAATAAAATTTTTTAATTTTAAAAAATGTTAACCTAATATATGTATTGTATACCTTTGAATAAAATATATAATATAACTCAAAATTTATGAGATATAAATAATATTTTTGGCATAAATATAATTTTAACCTTTAACGTTTATAATTTTTGTCGTTTTGACCCTTATTCTTTTTTTGGGATAAATTTAGCTCTTAACCTATATCTTTTTGACAAATAGCTTATTTTTTAACACCATGATAAACTGGACCGTTAAAAATCTAACAATGATGACATGTCATATGCATATGATAATATATTTTAAATAACATGACATCTAACCTATCAAATATATAATATAATTTTATTCTAATATAAAATATAAAATAATTAAAATTTAAATAAAATATTAAAAAAATAATTAATTCTAAAATAAAATACTATTAAAATTCTCAAACCTAACTATGATAGAATCAAAGTCCTATCTTAACAGTTCAAAATTAATTAATTTTTTTAGGTAAGATTTTAATTCTATCGTAGTTAGGGTTGAAAATGTTTAGTAATATTTTATTTTAGAATTAATTATTTTTTTAATATTTTATTTGAATTTTAATTGTTTTATATTTTATATTAGAATAAAATTATATTATATATATGTATTTGATAGATTAAATGTCATGTTATTTAAAATATATTATTATATGCATATGACATGTCATCATTGTTAGATTTTTAACGATCCAGTTATCATGGTGTTAAAAAATAAGCTATTTGTCAAAAGATATATATTAAAGGCTAAATTTATAAAAAAAAAAAAAGAATAAGGGCCAAAACGACAAAAATTATAAATATTAAGGGTTAAAATTATATTTATACCTTAATTTTTTTAAAGTCGGGATCTAAAATATGACCCATTAATATAATGCTCAGAAAAGACTACAATCGGTTATAACCTAAAGACTTATTAAATAGGTAACTTTTTTAAAACTAAATTGTGCAATATTTTAGGTTAAAACTGAAAATATTATGTTTTGTATAATAAATTATGTAAATTGTAATCTAAAATTTATTGTCAAAAAACTCATATAATAATTTCAGTTATAACTGAAATTATAATTAATTGTGAAATATTTTAGGTTAAATTATAACAAAAATTATTATCAATTATATTATCTTTTAAACATGATATTATTTTAGGTTAAAACCTGTCACAAATTAACTTTAAATTTTCCCGCCACACAGCAAATCTACTGCTGGTTTGGTGCTTTTGCATATCCAAAATCTTGGATTGTTGGAAAAATTAAGGAAGGTTAGGGTCGAGCAAAACTCGATTTGAAAAAACGAATAATTTAATTTGAGGCAAAAATATTGGATTCATTTTGATTCGATTTCAAAAAATTCAAATGAAGTTCGATTTGTAAAATAAAAATTTAAATAACCTGAAATTTTCAGTAATTAAATGATTTATTTTTAAATTTAAGATGAGTTTCTCAATTTTTTATGATATATATACATTGATATATAAAAATATAAAGATATATTGCTACATATGAATATATATACATATCTTATATGATCAGAGAAAATCATTTAAATTAGAATCAAACCATACTATAACATAATAAATAATTATAATTAAATATTTATAGAAACTCAAAAACTCAACTTGATTCGACTCGATTCGAATTTCTTAAATTCAACTCGAATCGAAAAATTTTAAATAAAGTTTGAGTTATAAAATATGACTTGTCTACTCGAATAATTTAAATTTTTTGACTTAACTCGACTCGAACGAATACTCACCCCTAGAGAGGATCATGGGTCAATTCGAAGTTTTAGTTTATCTATATTTGATTCAAAAATAATTATTTTAAGCTAAAACATGATTTTATCCGAAAATAATTACTATAAATTTGACTTGACTTATAGAAAAAAAATTAAAATTTAACTATAAAAATAATTTTAACGAAATTAATTATAAAAAATTAATTTTAAAAATTAATTTATAAATAAATATTTAATTTTAAAAATCTAATCATAAAATATATATAAAGAGAAAATAATATTATAAATAATTTCTAATCATTTTTATTGAACATATTCAAAATTATATTCATATATATTTTATTATCTAAAAAAGCCCTCTCATTTCCTAATCTAATCCTACATTCCCACAGTAATTCATTGAATTTCCCATTCATCGATTTATTTAACTCCCAATCAACTCACTTAATAATTACATTTATATAATATGATTAATTTTTGACGTCATTTATTTTTTTTATTTTACTTAAATTTTATTTTTAGTTTTTTCCTTTTTTTATAAAATAATTCGGATTAAATTCTGTTACCGTACCCGGTAGTGATCCAAATCATCAACCGAGAAAAGGGGAGAAACGTCGCCGCCGAAGAGTGCAGACATCGATACCGGAAAGTGGGGAACTGAGCTTATCATTCAATTTACCTCTTTTACTCTTCTTCACTCTGCAAAACCCTACCGTTACCGACAATAATTTCTAAAGTGAAAAGGAAACCCTAATCGGCATCGAGTTGACTCAAATCGAGTTTGCGGAGATGGACTTGCACTTAACAGCACCGAACCGCTCTCGCAGCTCCCAAACCCCTTCCCCATCTCACTCTGCATCTGCCTCTGGTACTTCATCCCTCCACAAACGCAAACTAGCTGCTGTTGCGTCCGAAGACCACGCGCCTCCTTCCTCGTTCCCTCCCTCGTCCTTCTCCGCCGACACTCGAGACGGCGCTTTGACCTCCAATGACGATCTCGAGAGCATCTCCGCACGCGGTGCTGACTCTGATTCTGACGCTGACGACTCAGAGGACGCCGTCGTGGACGACGATGAGGACGACTTTGAACACGACAATAATTCCTCCATCCGAACTTTCACAAATGCTCGCCTAGAGTCTGGAGGTGGTGGCTCCAGCTCAGTTCGGAATACGAAGCTCAAGAGCGAAAATTCCACGGTTAAGATGGAGAATGCCGATGGTGGAAAGGACGGAGGAGCCTCTGGGTCAGGGTCAGTTGGTCCCGCTGGGGCTACCGCAGCAGTTGGGAGCACAATGACGGGAATTTCGACGAAGGAAGACGTTAAGATATTTACTGAGAATATACAAACTAGTGGAGCTTATAGTGCTAGAGAAGAAAACTTGAAAAGAGAGGTAAAGTTTTCAACTTTTTTGTGTTGCAATGCTAAAAACGAAATATGTATTTGTTCTAATAGTTTTTTCTCTTTTGAATTACAAAACATTTTAAAAAAAAATCATTTTGCAGGAAGAAGCTGGAAGACTGAAGTTTGTTTGCTATTCAAACGATGGTGTTGATGAGCATATGGTTTGGTATCTAATTCTCTTTTCCTTGAGCATTCATGTTACGTTTTTTTCTTCTTCTTGGATTATGTATGGTTTATTTAGTCATCAGTAGCCATTGATGACTATGGGGAAGAGTATTTTGGTTTTCTTGCAACTCACCATACTCCCTTCCTGAACTGGTGATGGAAAATTTAGCTTTTTGTTTTTGGTTTCTCAGGTTGATTGGATTGAAGAATATATTTGGAAGACAACTGCCCAATATGCCGAAAGAGTACATTGTTCGCCTTGTTATGGACAGGTATCACGATAGAAAATTTTGAAGTCACACACTTTAAGATGGAAAACCTTGTTTTTGCATGGATTTCTTCGCCGGATCAAACATCCAATCATCTTAACCTATGAGTTGTTGGTTGACCTACAAGTTTGCTTGCTAATGATGGTATCAGCTTTTATGCATTTTAATATCTCAGTTGTTCTTACTTCGGATTTTGTAGAAGCCATAAGTCTGTGATGGTTATCAGACGGAATCAGGTTGTTGGTGGCATCACATATCGCCCATATATCACGTGAGATTTATACCTGCTTATTATTTGCATTCTTGGTCTTATGTTATTGTGAGTCAAATCAAATTTCACCTCCTTATGCTACGTATTTTCTACTTTTGGCTCTGTTCTTTGCTAAATTTTGTTTTAGTGTGCCTTCCCTATTATTAAGCTCTACTTCATAGTGTAATACAACATTTTGAGATTTTTAAGGGAATCAGACGTAACCGCAGTGTGATCCATCTCTTTCAACAGTTTTGTGGACAATTCATATTATTTGTTATTTATTTATTCTGCGGTTCTACGATTGTAGTGTTTGTAATAACCTTAGATTTTTCTTTTTATGACGTGAATGCTTCATTTGTCCTCTTCACTGATGCTTGTTTCGGTGTCAAATATCAGCCAAAAGTTTGGGGAAATAGCTTTTTGCGCAATCACAGCAGATGAGCAAGTAAAAGGTTATGGCACCAGACTGATGAATCATTTAAAACAGCATGCCCGTGATGTTGATGGACTAACACATTTTCTGACGTATGCTGACACCAATGCTGTTGGTTATTTTATCAAACAGGTCTGATATATACAGATATATTTTTTTTGTGGTTGTCTTGCTGTATTGTTTTACATGCTTTATGTAGCATAAATTTACAGAAGTAAAACATTCCCCCAAAGTCTATGAATCATATAATTTGCCTTTGGCAAACTTCTTTTTTGTTAGAAAATTAGGTTAATTGTTTTAAAAAAGGAAAGCTTCCAAGAAGATGGACCAGTCCAGCTCAATTAAATTGAATGTATTAAATATGAATTTGCTGAAGGTGTTTATGTTTCTTTTTTGCCTCACTTAGTTACTTATGTGCAAATGACCTGCAAGATATAGCTTAAGAATTATGCTTTTTTACAGTCACTTCTTTTGTATAATAACTTGCATAATCTGATTCAATAAATGTGGTCTTAAGGGACTTTTCAATTTATCTACTTGCAGGGCTTTACCAAAGAGATTCACTTGGAGAGGGATCGATGGCACGGGTATGGTTAACATTCCACCATACCTTTTTGGTTTTATTTTCCCCTCAACATCCTCAGGGCTCAATGGCCACTTATTTTGTGTTATTACTAAGAAATCGAGGAGCGGAAGAAACCCTTTCCCCCTTATTTGTGACCTTGAGTGTTGGAATGATGAGGATGCAAGTTTTTCCTTTAAAAATGGAATATGGGATATCTAAAATAAAATGAGATGATCCTTAGTGGAATACTGAGAATTTTGTTTCTCTTTTGAGGATGGGTTTTGTGTTAAGTGTTAACCTTTTAATGGGACCTGTTTTTTCCCCTCTATTCTTTGTTAGCGATGTCCTTGATATCTTTCTAGGTTGTGTTTAACTGTTCCTTTACTTTTCTAGTTATATTAAAGATTATGATGGTGTTATCCTCATGGAATGTAAAATCGATCCCAAGCTTCCTTATACTGATTTATCAACCATGATTCGTCGTCAGCGTCAGGTATATTTATTATTCTCTCTATCAATGAACCTTTTATTTTTTTTCTCTTCTTTTTTTTTGAGGGGTATGGGAGGGGGTTGTACTCCCCTTATTTGACCTGCAGTGGTTGATTGGATGCATAAGGATCCATTAAACTTGTGAGTTGTGATGTATTGATTCATTTTGTCCTTTGGATTTCATGGTTCTCTTC
Source organism: Abelmoschus esculentus (assembly GCA_035048815.1). Taxonomy (NCBI): domain Eukaryota; kingdom Viridiplantae; phylum Streptophyta; class Magnoliopsida; order Malvales; family Malvaceae; genus Abelmoschus; species Abelmoschus esculentus. The sequence continues at coordinate 12,067,151 of JAUCBN010000024.1, forward strand.
TCAAAATTCACCTGAAAAGTTAGGTTCAAGATCCATAAATTAAGACCGGATTTCCTACTGCGTATCTGATCTGGGATCCATTTAGGGATGAAATCTTGTATGTCATACTCTCCCTCACCAGGAAACCATGGCGTGCAATACTGATTACTATCCAAAGTGTTGACTGTGTTGTACTTCTGTTATTTGTCATGCGGTAGTTCATTGGATGCATGTTGGGTCCAAGCTATACACTGATTATTATCCAAAGTGTTGTACTCCCTTTATTTGACCTGCAGTAGTTCATTGGATGCATATTAGGTACCAGTATGGCACCTTTTTGTGATTTAATGTGAATGGATTACTGAACAATTGAATGTTATCAAAAGCAAAGGGGACATATGTAATCAAAACTATATATAGTTTCAGTGGTGGGTAAAGGAATTGAATAGCCAATCTGCAATAAAACAAAAACTTTTAATCACATTTCTTCTGTCCATTACACCTATCTTTTCCTTCTCGCTATTCGCACATGTGTTCTGATTTTTTTTCAAACTTCTATTAACATGCGCTTTTTTTATTTGGGATTATAATAGGCAATTGATGAAATGATTAGGGAGCTCTCAAACTGTCAAATTGTTTATCCAGGAATTGATTTTCAGAAGGTACACACAGATTCATTCTCTTTGTATGCTTTTAGTAAATTACATTTTTTGTAAAAGTCTTTAGGCTTTGAGCCAAGTTCAATATCAGTATATCACAAAGAATATTGAGTTTCTCATGTATATTTTGGTTTTTCAATTTAATTAAGGCATCGTATTATTTTTTAGAAGGTACTTATTTTCTAAGTATGCTTTGTGTCCATGTATTGCTTCATATTGGTTCTTGTTCTTAAATGTCATTCCTGTTCCCTGGACTCTGCTCTTAATTTGTTCGTCTTTCTTATGTTCTAATCAGCAAGTGAAAGTGGTCATCTTAAGTTGGTTCTAGTGAAGTGCACAATCTTTTCTCACTTTAGTTGTTGGTTATTAATTAATTTACCTGATGTATCTTCCTTTGTTGTAGTTTTCTGATTTAGTCTGCAAATCATGCATAAATATTTTGAACATAGCAGTAATGAAAGATTCCTTTGATTCAGAAAGAAGCTGGTATTCCTAAAAAAGTCGTCAAAGTTGAGGATATTCCTGGTTTGAGTAAGTTCTTTGGCCTTCTATTGTGTTTGGCTATTGCTGGACATTATATTAGTTAATTCTTTCCATTTTCCATGTTGTACATATATATATACTGTATTGCAATTATATGCATCTGTATTCCTAGTTTGACAAATTTGGGTGAATTTATATCTGTATCTCTTAGATAAGCTTCTAATTCTCAATAAGGAAGATATATTGACTTTTTCTTTTATCTAACAACTTACAATTTTCCCCTATTTATTTTTGTTGCGAGTATACATTCATATTTAAAGACTGTCTGCCTGCTGGATGTTTTAACTAACTAAATCCTAAATTTGTATTAATCTGGTAACAGAGGAAGCTGGATGGACTCATGATCAATGGGGTCATACACGATTCAGATCCTTGATTGTGTCTGCAGACAGCACCACAAATCAGAAACATTTAACTGGTTTCATGCGCTCACTTCTGAAGGCAACTTTCTAAACTTTTAATTGGTCCTCATCTACAGATATCTTCATTATTACACTTGTAATTATATTTAATCAATGCTTAATTTCCTAGCAGAGTTGTTGGGTATTACTCTGAGTAATCATTATCCTGTTTCATTATGCTGTAAATAAATGTGTTTAAGAGGCTTGTGTAAAAAGCATGCAGCTGCCTTTTGTCTAGCAGTCAAACATCTTCCTTGTACCTTAGGGACCCAATGGATCCATGTCTAAGATGTAGGGGAAGCTATTCTCCGCCAACTTTAAGGATTTTTGCAATGCCCTAGTTACTGGATGACTATAAATGTTAATTAGTCATTGCCCTTTTGAATTCACTCATGTTAACTTGATTCTCCAAGTGTTTGGTTGAAATCAGATGTCTATATGAGCAGTCTCTTCCATTATTTTCCTTGTATTCTAAGCAAATTGATGTTGTTCAAGCAGTCAATGTACGACCATGTTGATGCTTGGCCATTCAAGGAGCCAGTTGATGCTCGTGATGTACCTGATTATTATGACATCATCAAAGATCCCATGGGTAAGGTTCATATAAACAACCGTGATAGAATGGTGTAGCTGCCTAGTGGGTTTAGGTTTGAGCAAGCAAGTTGTAGCTGTCAAGTGGGTTTATGTTTGAGTGAGAATTGTTTAGAATTTTTTTTCTTAGCAACTACAAGTGGTTACTGGCAAGGCCAAATCTAACTTGGAAGGGGAAAACTATAAATCTATGAAAGCATTGCATGATATTTAGTTCTACTCTTATTTCTTTTTCTTTTTGTTGATTTTGAGAAGTAATTTTACATTAAATTTTCATGCAAATTCCTTGTTTTCAATAATAAACCACCAACCAAGCTTAGTACAGCTTCAGGTTGTACAGAACACCATCATCCTATTATATCTCATAACAAGTTATGCTCCCGTTTATAAAGATCCTTCCAGTGGAACTGGAAACATCAACAGACGTAAATTATTGTTATGCTTGACCGTATATCCGTGTAATGCAGATCTGAAGACTATGTCAAAAAGAGTCGAATCGGAGCAATACTATGTGACACTCGAGATGTTCGTAGCTGATGTCAAGAGGATGTTTGCTAATGCACGCCAGTATAATGCTCCTGAGACTATATACTACAAATGTGCAACCAGGCATGATCACTTCCTTGTTGCTTATGTTATTTTTTTTTGTCTGTATTTATTTGTCTTCTATTGTGATTTTGACTTTAATTGGAGCTGGTTGCAGGTTGGAAACACATTTCCAGAGCAAAGTTCAATCAGGTCTCCAATCTAACACCAAAATTCAGTAAGGGGACTCAAATGCATATACAAGGTCTGATCTCTTATAATCCCAGGAGCTGGATTTCAGAGATTCCAGCAATATATGTATCATTATGCCTCGTGGGGAATGTTCCCTTTGTAATGTGATGTATGTGTGGAATAATTAATTTGACAACAAATAGGATGGATTAAACGTTGTTAACCAAGTAGCTCATGATAATTTGAATTCCTTAATCTATATATGCTGTTTGTACTACAGATTCTCAAAGCTCCACCTTGAATGCCTGAAATGGATATCTGTTGAAAATAGAGTATTTTCATCTCTGTATCGTATATATTTTTTTTTTGAAAAAAGAAAGGGTCTCGTTAAAAAACCCCTCTAATGTCAACATAGAATGTCTAATATCAACTCCCAAGGGAAAAAAAGAGTACCCAATCCGATCATCTATTAATTGCATCATCAATTACAATATGTTCAATATTACACGGATAATCAGAATCGAAAGAAAAATAAGAATGATCATTAAAAGCCCTATGTGCTAATTCATGTGCTGCCATATTTGCCGATCTAAAAATAAACTTCACACGTAGATGACTATGTCGCCGAATAAGATCTCTTGCTTTCGTGAGACTTTGTGCAAACAATGATCTACCTTTCACATTAGATTATAAATAATTTACCACATTTGCCGCATCTCCTTCCACCACAATCGTCCATCCATGGTCCAACGCAAATAAAATTGTTGAGTAAAAGGCGTGACATTCCACTAAAGATGTCGAACCCCCATCATGAATCACACGTGCGAAACTTGCCAAAACTAGTCCATGATGATTTCGTGTCAACGCTCCAATCGCACCCATACCGGAACTAGTATGTAACATTCCATCGACTGTAATTGAAATACATCTAGGATTGGGTTTCCTTCATTTGCCATCTGCTCTCCTTGTTGAGAAACTTGACAATGAAGACTTAGATCAATGATCTATATATTGAGTGTACAATAGTCTTGCATTGGCAACAATAATAAAATCTGGCTGAAGATTCTTCTCATGAACATAGACTTTTCTACGATTGCCGATATTCCAAAGCAGAACAACCCATCCTTCAAACATGTCCTTTGGAATGATGTCTTAGCAAATTCTAACCATTCTAAAGAAGAAGATGATATATCAAAAGGACACATCCTGGTACACTAAATAGTCTATGAATAGCACGAACCTCAGAACAATCTCTAAACACATGTAAAACCGTCTTTGTTTCTCCACCATACATTGGGCAGAGACCATCTTCAATTGATGCAGCACCCATACGGGCATAGACTAGCAACGCCTCATGTGCCGTTCGCCAAATAAAAATTTGAATCTTCGGTTATACCTTAAGATTTCCTAGTACCAGCCAAAGTTTTGAAGGTGATTCAGTCAAATGAAAAGGTTTCATCAGTCACAAATATCCCGACCTTGTTGAGTATAAACCACTCGAATGATTGTTCAAATTAACATATCCAATCTTCGATTAGCTTTTGAACATTGTAAAATTATTTCCGCATCATCTTGACGAAAAATTTATTGAACCTTTCGATCATTCCCTCTGTTCTGTCTTGGAATCATGAATTCTCCACATCTTACCGAATCAATTTGTCCGTCCACATATGTCTCCTTGAGTTGTATCGGCTATGCGTCTCCCCAATTTGAAGTAAGTAACGATATTTGACTATCAATCCCCACATGCCAAAAGAAACCATTTCATAAATTTCGCATAGCCGTATATATAGATCTCCAAGCAAATGATGGTCGATCTCCTAATCTTGCATCAAATATGTTTCTCTTTGCAAAATATTTAGATGAAAAAACACGTGACACTAAAGCGTTAGGATCAGTCATAAACCTCCAAACTTGCTTCCCAAAGAGTGTCAGATTGAACTGATGTAAATCACGGAAACCCAAACCTCCCACACATTTTGGAGTATAGAGTCTATTCCAAGCAATCATCGGCCAACCTCGTTTAGAGCTCCTCCAGACCACCAAAAATTGCGTATGATCTGAACAATCTGTGAGGTAATATGATCCGATAATAAGTAACATGTCATAATGTACGTGGGCAACGTTTGTGCTACAACTTTAATGAAGACTTCACGACCACCATAAGATAAAAGATTATTTGTCCAACTCCTCACTTGTTTTGTTACCCGATCCACCAAAAAACCAAGTTTCAATGACTTATTTCGTCCTACAATAAGTGGCATACCAAGGATAAATCCCCGGATCATCCACCACTGTCATAGGAAACACTTGTAGAAGATTATCGCGACATGTGGATGGTGTAAATGGACTAAAATAAATGTGTGGTTTATCGAGATTAATTTTTTGTCCAGAAGATATAGAATACTCATCCAGAATTTCCTTTACCTTCCGCATCTCAAGGACTGAATTCTTAACAAACAACAAACTGTCGTCCACATACAACAAATGTGCAACCCACGGTCCATGCATACTCATCCGAATTCCTTTAATCTTTTCACAGTTTTTACGATAGTGTAATAAAACGGAAAGACCTTGAGTACAAAATAGAAAAAGATACGAGGATAAAGGATCACCCTGACGGATTCCTCTTGTTGGCAAAATCACCTCTAACAATACACCATTTAACCGAACCTGATAAGAGACAGTTGTAATGTACCGCATTATCATATCCACTAATCGAGTAGCAAAGCCTAGTCTCAGCATAACACACTTTAAAAACCGCCACTCTACAGGATCATATGCCTTTTCAATGTCCAACTTCAGTGCGACACCCTTACTTGGTCCATTTTTCGATGACTGCATATAGTGAAAAATTTCGTGAGCGATAAGAATATTATCAGATATATATAGAATTCTAACGATAGTCAAATATATAAAATTTACACATATTAGAATTCTATATACAGTATTGACTAACGATGCTAACTGAGTAGGTAATATCTGGTCGAGTGAGTGAAAGGTAGATTAATTTACCAACTAGTCTTTGGTATGTTTTTTTGTTTGTCGGACTTCCAACCTCTTCTTTGCTAAACTTCAATCCTGGTTTCATTGAAGTCTCGATGGGCTTGCAACCAAGTATTCTTGTTTCTACAAGAAGATCTAACACATATTTGCGTTGATTGATCATCAGTCCTTCCTTGGATCTTGCAACCTTCATACCAAGAAAATATCTCATGGTTCTCAGATCTTTAGTTTCAAATTCTCTTGCTAAGTCCATCTTTTGCCTCTCTAAGTCCTCTTCTTTGTTGCCAGTAATAAGTATATCATCTACATAGACTATTAGAAGTGTAATCTTACCATTCGGTGTTATCTTCTTGAAAAGAGTATGATCTGTCTGACTTTGTTGAAAGCCACTTTTAATTACTGCTTTAGCGAACCGATCAAACCAACCTCTGGGAGACTGTTTTAAATCATATAGGGACCTTTTTAGTTTACAAACAATATTTTTGGTGACTCTCCCCTCTAACCCTGGTGGAACTTCCATGTACACACCCTCCTTGAGATTTCTATTCAAGAATACATTCTTTATATCCAGTTGATGTAGCTTCCAATCCATATTAACCGCTACTGACAACAGCACCCTGATAGTATTTAATTTTGCAACCGGAGCAAAAGTCTCTTGATAATCGATGTCATAGGTTTGAGAAAAACCTTTGACAACCAACCTTGCTTTATATCTCTCTATACTCCCATCTGAATGATATTTGATGGTGAATATCCATCTACATCCAACAACTTTCTTTTCAAAAGGTAATCTTGTCAAGTCCCAAGTGTCATTCTTTTGTAGGACCCTTATTTTTTCTTTTACAGCCTTTCTCCATTCTGGACACTCAAAAGCTTCTGACACATTTTTCGGTACCCTTTCATGATTAATTTTAGCAGTAAAAGCCCTGAAATCAGATTATAGTTTCCCATATGTAATATATTTATTTATGGGATGTGCAGTACACTTCCTTACCCCTTTCCTAACAACAATAGAAAAATCATCTAGATCCACAGTAATCACCTTCTAAAATCTTTCAACACCTTTTACAACATCATTGGTTTCGTTTTCAGCACCAGTATCTTCTATTTCAGCAACAAGGATCGAATCTGGTGGTTAGGTAATGCTAGGTTGATCGGTTTCTTTTTCAATAGTTGTCTTCCTTCTGGAGTAAACTTTAAGGTGAGGTGTGACAGTATCAACATCATTAGTGGGTGAATTTTTGGAACTGATAGGAGTTTTAAAAGGATTGGATTATGGGGATAAGGGAGGAGATATCTCAGCAGCAGCAGGATCGTTTTTATCATTATTTGATGTTTGGGCAGTGAGTTGAGGAACAACAGTAAAAGGAACTGACATATTCAACTATGGGGATATATTGGATACTTAGATGGATTGAAATTCCTAAAAATTCTTCCCCCTGAATTTCGGTCTGGGAAAAGTAAGGTTTATCTTCAAAGAAAGTTACATCGAAGGACACATAGGCTCTTTTTGTGGATGAGGAATAGCACCTATAGCCCTTTTGATTCAAGGAGTAGCCCACAAACACACACTTAAGAGATCGATGGTCTAATTTACCTCTAGTATTGTGATGTACATGGACAAAGGCTGTACATCCAAATACCCGAGGAGGAAGGTATGATTCCAAGGGTCAAAAATGGGGAAAGTGATAAAAAAAAGTACCTCGCTAGGAAATCTGAATCCCAAAGTTTTACTTGGCATCCTATTGATAAGATACGTAGCCGTAAGAATAGCTTCTCCCCAAAGATATTTAGGTACACAAGCAACAAACATGATAGATCTTGTGACCTCAAGAATATGCCTATTTTTTCTTTCGGCTATCCCATTCCGTTAGGGTGTATTAACACAAGAAGTAATGTGAATAATTTCTTTCTCCTGAAAGAAAGAACTAAAAAATTTGCTGAGATACTCACTCCCATATCACTCCTTAGAATCTTTATTTTCGTATCAAATTGAGTGATAATTTATTGATAAAAGTTTCAAAAAATAGATTCAGCCTCAGATTTTTCTCTCATAAGAAAGACTCATGTGGTCCTAGAATAGTCATCTATGAAAGATATGAACCATTTATGGCCAGAAGTAGTTTTAATAGAGGAAGGATCCCATATATCACTATGAACAATTGAAAAAGGCTTTGTAGGTTCAAACTGTGTTGGGCTATAAGACTTTCGAGTATGCTTAGCTAATTGACAAATCTCGTAGGAAACATTTTGAACAAATAAAAAAAAACTAGGATGGCATAATCTGTAGTGTCATAACAAAACATCATTGGACCTAATATCAAAAGCAAGGTTTGGTTTCCTAAGTTGACTAGAAAAAGCAATGTTTTGAGATGCAAGACTCTCACTTATGTATAACCTTTTGTCAAGCCTAGCACTGCCAATTACCTTCCTCAAATCTTGTTTCTGAAAAACACAACCACTAGTACCAAACACAACATTACAATTTGAATCTTTGATTAACTTGCTAATGGACAATAAATTACAAGCAAGTCGAGGCACATAAAGAACATTATGAAGGACCAAGTACCTGTAGTAGCAAAATTAGCCTCGGTTGAAACCTTGTTTGTCATAGAACTGGAAGTAGTGACCAAAGCTGACGCATCTGATTGATTGGGATTATTCTGGGAACTAATCTCAGAACTCGATTGATTTGAATTAGTCACAAGTGAAGAATAATCGAAAATCCAAACAAAGGAAGAGGACTAAAATTGATGCCCAAGACAAGAAGAATGGAATTGAATCGGAAAGGATCGTTCTAACATAATATCATGTTGAAAACAGAGTATTTTTATCTCTTTATCGTATATATTATTGAAGAAGAAGTCTTAATTTATAGATTTCTTTACTAGAGTTTTACAACAGTAAAAAGACTTAATTAACTAAGACTCTAACTTTTAAAAGATAGCTTCTTATCTCGGTTGATAAGATCCTAAAAGATAGGACTTTAATCTAACTTGTATAACCAACAACAACCTTAACAGCAGATTTAGCACCTTGAACTGATAATAATAGTAGGCAGGAGTCATTCAGGTAATTGAGTAATAACTAGTTCAATTGCATTCAAATCAGACATATTATGCATCAAGCAAGCATAGAATGACCAAATTGCAGGCCTTTGAAAACTTTGAAGAGTTTCTAAGTTATATATATATATATATATATATATATATATATATATATATTTAATTGGATACATCAGTTTTCAAAGGCCAGCAATGTGGTCATCGTATAATATCATCAGAGGAGAGGAAAAATGATAGCCAAGGGAGAAAGAAAATAAAAGAGAATCTTTAGATAAAATAATGAATTCTTATAAAAGATACATCCTCATAATTAAGAACAAGTTCCACACCCACAACCAACCAGGCATATCCGTCCTGAACTGAAAACACTACATAACGAGGCATCCAGTTGCAAAAGTTTATTTAATTCCTACGACATTTCAACTATCAATTCAATCTAGTGGAATTGTGATCTCAGTTATGTACAAATGAATACTTGCAATGCACCCAGCATCCCTGCAGAAACTCAGATCCCTAAAAAGATAATATAGCTGGGACATGAATGGAAAGCTTACAGGGAAGAGTGTTAAAGAATCAGGTCTAGACAACAGGGTCTTGAGACAGGAACATTGAAAGAGAAGTGAAAGCCGAGGAACAGTTCTGGAAAGATGTCACAGGTAATTTTGGCATGAAACAAAGAATGCCAGTTGCATGAAGTGACTTCGATCACTCACGGATATTGCACTGTTGCAAGTAAGGGTGGTCATACAGCACATGTTTGCTCCAATAGCCTTTGTATTTAGCAATTCCTATTTCCAGCCAGGGTTTCATGAATCCGTCATAGTGTATAACCGCAGCATTCTCGATATCACCCTGTGGAATATCTGAGTTATAACCTAGCCCAAGTGTGTGCCATCTCTTTCCTAAAGTCACAGTTTGGTTGTAGAAGGTAATCCAACCTATGGGGAACCTTCCTGCCTTCCACAGTCGCTTCCCAAGTCCCTGTTACGAAACATGCAACAAACACGCCTGAGATCATTTTACCAACAAATCAAACACACACACACACAAAGCCATAGCTTTAGACAAATATAAATTCAAGTGCTTCCAACTGACAAATATAACCTAAAGCACCCGATAACATCAACAATCTTTTTGAGGAATTAATTTGCAGCTTCAGAGAACTGTAGAATAAAAATAAATCCACAGGCATGTAACAGTAGCATAAAGAACATGCAAATACAAAGAAAGTATAAGCCCATACCAGTTGCAAGTAATTCCGGTAGAGCATGGTTAACTTTTTTCTTCTCCATTCTTGAAGATCAAACAAATTCATGCCAAATGCCCACGTGCAAACATCAGAATCAAACCTACTCGTAAAAAATGAGTCTGAAAAATTCATATACATGTGCATTGAACGGAACGTGGCTTCACTTTCCAGACAAGTCTCCACTGCTGCATTTACTTTCCCTTTCATGTCAAGGCTCCAAATTTCAGTTAAATCTCTTTGCACTACAACATCATGATGAAAGAGTAGAATTTTATTCAGAGCTGGAAAGATGTCAGGCAGATAGAAGTGAAGGTGGCTAAGGGAGGAAGAATATCTTGGATCATAGGACTTTTGTTCCTTCATTGTTGAATTATACTTGGTGTACAACCAATCAAAATTATCTGTGCTCTGAACATGAATTGTAGCTTTGCCAGGAGGATTTAATAAAAACCACATTGAGATTGCTGGGAGGTTGAGAGAATCAGTCACCACATGAAAAACAATTTTCTCAGGCTCCTGCATAACCAATATTAACTATCAGGGATATTACATCCACTAACAGGTAAAGAAGGGGAAGTTTATCTGAAGGTAGGATAGGGATGAGATTGTGGCAAAGAAGCGAAGGTGAATGAACGTCATTGCAACCTTGGAAAGCTTAGGCCACAAAAACTCAAGTCATTATGGTTCAGTATAATAACTGTATCAACTAGTACCAAGTGATGCAAAACCACATAATCAATTTAACACACAATTTTGTTATGTGAATGTAATGACAAACACTTTCATGAGCAAACCATGTTTAACATCATAACATAAGCAAAGATTCAAATTTAATGAAAATGATAATACAACAACAAAGAAGGTAAAATGGACAAAGGCAGTTTACCTTTGCAGAGGAAATTGTGGAGTTAACAACCACTGAACAGGCCAGAACATTGTCTGAGAATACTGCATAGTGATAAAGGTTTGGATCATTCAAATTTTGTTGGTTAGAAAAATGCCTTTCCTCAGGTTGAAGCAAAAAATATTCAGCTGTTAGCTGCATGGAGAGGCAGTGAAGGCCTTTAGGGGTGGTCCTTCCAGCGAGTTGAACAAGATTCGACTCTTGATTCTTCAGTACCAGAACCTGTTCTTCAGCATCATAAGCCATAGCATGAAGCTTTGTAGCCATCGCAGAGCAGTTGGGGTATACCTGACTTGCTTTGGTCAAAGTAACCTCCATTGCTCTCATTTTCTGTGATGCACTGAAAATTTAACTGTTTTTCAGTTGTAAAGTTCAGTTGAAGCAATTCCACCCAAAATCTAAGATTATTTACTTGATACTAGTCGAGAACTCAAGTTTATTGTTGAAAATAATGCTTTGGTAAAATTATAATTTAAAAAAAGATTGTCCATTTCTTTACCTCCTTGGCAAATCAGAATCCCTGCTAGCTTCACCAACTTCTCGTTCCAACTCCCTAATTCGAGCTCGCAATGATTTCATCAAGCGAGAGGTACTACCTGGTGGTGCAAAACTTAAGTACGCTTTTGCCGTAATGAGCTGATCTCGCATCTGCTTTACCTTCTCATTCACAACCCTGAATGGTTGAAACCGTAAACGTTGATCATGTATGCCTATTTCTTGATTGAGTGGCTCCTGCAACAAATAAGTTAGTGTCAATTACATGTTACAAAAAAAAAAACTTGACTCCCTACTGCTCTGATCATTCTGGAATAACCACACTGTGCCCCATCAGTCATCACTGCAACCATCTATAGTTTTAACATTCAAATGTTTAGCATCCCATGATACTTCAGATTCATACGCACCTTTTTTGTAGCCTTCATTTGTATCATAGTCTTCTGAATTTGATGATCGTATTTTCCTTTCTCATTAGTTTCTGAATTAAGAAAGCATAGCAACTCAGAGTCACATTCAACTCAGTAAACTATAATTCTATGATAAAATACACCGCATGCACCGCAAGTAATACCAACCATTTGCCTCTAATAATTTAGAATCATCTTGTGCATTCCCAAATTGATCCGAATCACGATATTCATAAGAACTGCGTCTAACTACAGAACTAAAATCCTTGTCTTTGAAAACATCTAGTTCCGGACCTTTTAATTCTTTTGCAGCTTCCTATGTGACAAAGCAACAAACACCCATAAACTGTCAGAAACATGTCAAGATAAAATGTTCAAAGCAAAATGAACTAAACCCATCAATTTAAAGATACCTGTTCAATGGAATTAAGTCTTAAAACATCTGTCATATGCTTCTGAATCAAACAAAGCAAAACCAATTAGAAATTTATCCAAAAAGGGGAGAAAAAACATCCAAGGAAGAGAGATCCATACAACACTTGGCGAATCCTCCTCGGCAAACTCCTTCAGGCCTGCCATTACAGAATCAAAAATGCAAAACAAAGCAAGATCAGTCAACACCTGAAATACGAAAACTGCTAAGAAAAGCTCATTGGTTTTCTCATCTGATCAACTACTCCACCAGCAGTAAACTAGTTCAAATTCACATTTCAAGCAATGTAGCTAAACAGATTTGAGAAAGATTACCGAAGGAAGTAAGGGTTTTGAACCTCCTAGATACCAACACGATCGGAGCGCATACAGAGAAAGAGAGCAATAAGAGGATCAGAATCCTCTGCCATCGATGATGCTTCTTCATCAACCGAACAAAAAAGAGGAACTTTCAACAGAAAAAAAAAAAAAGATGCAATATTTGCTTGTTGAGTTTACTTGTGCTTAATCGTTCTAGAGAAAATCACAATTCGATGCTTTGGTAGCAAGAAACATGAGTTAAAGTAGAAACAAAACTAGGGTTTTGGTGGGTTTGCCGATCTTTCAAAGGGACAAGTGTAGCTTTCGAGCTTCTTTCACGTTCTGGGGGATCTCAGACTGTGATTCGTACAAGGAAGATGGGTGTCTGCCGTTGATTGTGGTGAAAAAAGAAGTAAATAATCTAATCCTGTGTCTGATGATTGGGATGGAGGAAGATGATTTACTTGTTAGATCCAGCCATATCTCCCTATTTTGTGGACTCGTGTCTGCGGGAAAGTATATTACTGTTCAAGTCCAACACTAGAGGTAAAATTATCTTTGGACATAGGGATAATTTATCTCGAATTCGATGAGTTTTGATCCGTTCCGACATATTAAACTAACGACTGAAGTAAATTAATGTTAATTTTTAAAATTTGGGTCGTTACAAAACAATTCTTCGAGCAGATCTCATTATATTTTTATACACATGCTTGATTGACATCACAAATTTTTTATCTAAATTATAAGTGTCATCCGTTTGTCCGAAAAATAATCTAAACAAAATTAATTTTGTCGAATTGAGCGGAATTATAAGAATGATAAAGCTCTCTTGTAGTCCATAAACTATAAGTGTCACAGTAACACTCTCTTGGTGAAGTTGGACATGAATAAGAACATGTAACCGAGTCAGAAGGGTATTGTTGGTTCTTGTAGTCCCTGTGCAGGATCAGTTGAACCACTGCAAGGTGCTTAATTTGTGGTAGTGGACCATCTGGTCCAGGGGGTGGAGGGTCCTCCTGGAGTAATTAGTCTTTTGCATTTAGCTGAAGAAAGGTATACCAAATCTACAACATCATGTTTGGCATATATGTATAAACCAGTTGCTAGGTGACAAGTATACCTTAACCCATGCATCTAAGACAGTGTACATGTCTGGTTTATTTTGTGTGCATGTTGTTGCATGCTCATCATGTGGTAGGCCACTTAAACACTGTTGTAGAGGAAGACCATCAGTTGGTTATGGGGAGCAAGGTGAGGAGCACGCCAACCATCATGAACTATCATTCTTTCCTTCTCTCTCAAAGAAATGACGGGCTTTATCTTCCCACACAATCAGCAGGGTGGACTAGGGCTCTAGAGAGATTTTCAGTTTTTTTTTTTTAAAAGTCTCGTTAAAAATCTCTAAATACTTTTAACCCAAAGGAGAGTTAGAAGTCTCTATGGAGAAAGAGTACTCCTAAATTATTAGTTATTCGAACATGATTAGATTAACATTTTACTCGATTAAATTTGTTAAATAATAACGTTTTTTGTGGTGATTGCACCACGGACCAATAGAGCTCCTGCTCTATTTTTGTGCCTTATCCCAATTTTGTTTTATGTTCGTAAGGGAATCAATATTGTCTTCAGTGGGGTTCTAGATAGTCACAATAAGAGCGACTATATAAGGTCCCTTAAAAGTAAGGCCCCAAAATTTGATAAACTATATTTATTAATTGATATTAATCTCAAAATTTATTATAAATTTTTTTAAAATACTCTTAAAAAGATGAGTTATAATTGTTAAAATGTTATACTTATGTCTTAAATGTGATAATTGAATATAAAATTTTATTGATTATTCTTGTTATTATTGCTTCTATATATCTAATGAGGTTATGGACAGACGCAATACAAACGATCACACATGAGCCCCTAAAAAAGACAATTACTTTTAAGGGTCACATTATTAGAACCAATAAAATTAAAGACAATTGCTTCTAAGGATCATATTTAAATAAATTATACCGACCCTTAAAATTTTTAAACCGCCCCTAATCGTCTTCCCCATCAGTTCATTTCGTCATTTCCCAAGTAGCTTTTGCCTCGTACCGTAACCATTGTGTGCTAAGTTGACCAAGAATAGAACCGGTATAAAGAGACGGATCCACCCATCCTCTGAGGTGAGTACCAGATGATCCTAAACTTTTTAAACTTTATATATTTATTTTCAATTTTATAAATAAATTTTTAATTATATTTAAAATTTACATCTATCTTAAAAATTTAAAAATTTATATATATTTACGGTCAAATAAATTTTTAAATCTGCCACTACTGATACGTACCCTCCCTTTTTATTTCATTGTTTTCATTATTTGACCTTAATAAAATATAGTCAGCAAGATGCAACAACTTAATTAATCCTTGGTAGTACTAAATAGTGCCAAAATGGAAATTGAAACGACGTAGTACTGTATTGTGAGCCTGACGTAGGGTTTACCTGTATTCAGCCCTCTTAATTCCCCTTCTTCTTTGGGCCCACATTCTTAATTTAGGGCTCACCCAGAATTCCAAACCATATTGAAATGGAATTTTCTTATTTTTTGGAAAAAATTACATCTACAGAAGGAAAGGAAAATTTATGATATATTGAGTTTTTAAATATTATTAATGGAACATTTTTTAATTTATTTAAATATTTAAAATATTTTTAAAATTTGATTGAATAATTATTTTTATTTTTTAAAATAATTTTAAATTTATTTTAATATCAATTAGACCCTATTTTCCCAACTTCTACTCTATACTACTATTTATCTTATTTATAAAAAAATATATGAATTTAAAATAAAAAATAAAAATATCGAAAACTCATAAAATTAGCATGAAATAGATATAATTACCAATATTATTAAATTAGATTTAACTATAAAATAAGTATTAAAATCATATTATTTTAAAATTTTATTTATTTTAAAATCAATTAAAATACTTATTTTAGTAAAAAAAATATTAAATTACTTATTATAAAAGATAAACATTTATTTTATGATTAAGTTAGGAATAATTTAATGAATATATAAATTAAAGACTAAATTTATATTATGACAATAAAAATATAAATTGACAGAAAGAAAAATACATAAAAAAATACCTCTAGGTTCATCCTGCTGTCGACGACACCTTCCTTAAGTCTTTTGTTTTCTCTTTCTCTTTGTTTTGTTGTTAGATTCAGATCATCCCTGCCTGCCTCTGCTCACCATCCCTACTCCTCATTCTTATTCCTCCACGTCCAAAATCACCATTCTTCCTTTCCCTTTTCTACAATCCAAGTCTCCTTCTTTATCCGATCAAAACACCCCCCATATCTTCCTTTCCGTTCCGTTTCCTATACACATCTCTGTTTCTAATCCCTTTTTCTTACAAGTATTTCTTTCATGGGTTCTAATGCTGGTTTTTATGAAGATGTGCACGTAAAGTTTTCTTTGCCTTGTGCTTCTCGTTGACATGCAGTGATACAGTAAGTGCAAAGGGGGGATTTTTTATCGAGATTGAAAGGGGAGAGGCAGATGGCGAATCAGGTCGTGAAAGTGAGGAGAGAGGCGATTGCAGCATGCATGACTTGTCCTCTGTGCAATAAGCTTCTTAGAGATGCCACCACCGTATCTGAATGTCTTCATACGTGTGAGTCTCTTCTCCCCTTTTGAGATTCATCTTACCTCTCCTTGTTTTACTTCTAAATTTCCTTCATTTGTTGGTCATTTGTTATTAATTCTTCAGGATTTTCAGTTTTGCTCCTCTTCTGATCTGGGTTTTTCTTGATTTCATTTCTTTCCCTCTCTGTTGACTTGTTCGCTTGATGGTGTATTGCTGTTTTGTTTTCGTATCTAAATGCTTCTTACCAGTTGATGTCAAGGCATTTTGGTAGAATGGTTTGATATAAAACCAATGCGTACGGATTGATTACAAAATCAGGGGAACAGTTATATGGTTTTGCTGATTTATAATGCCTACGTCTGGAAATACTGTTGATTTGTTTATGAATCCGTTTGTTTAAATCTGCTGCTCCCAGTTTTTGTTTTCCATGTCTTCATAATATATCATGTACTACACTTCAAAGATTATAGCTTTCCTTGTTTGCTTTTCAAGTCTGAACAAGGTTCAAACTTTAATATGATTTTCCAGTTTTGAAATATAATGGAACCAACCTCTTTTCCTAGTTACATAAAAGTTCCATTTGTTTCAGTTTCTCAGCTGGTTTCCTTTAAAATCTTTTCTACGATTGATGTATGTGAGTCTGTTGAATTAATAAATAGAAGTTATGTAGTTTGCAGAAAGTGCATTTATGGGAAGATAGAAGATGAAGAACTAGAGTCCTGTCCGATATGCAACATTGATTTGGGTTGCGTTCCTCTGGAGAAATTAAGGTATCCTTCATTTACATATCATTCTCCTTTACCCCCTTCTCTCTGCCGTATGTAGTCATTGTATGTTAATTGCTTTCTTCATTACACAAAGTTAATCATTTTCATTTCAATCTTGTTGATGCTCCAAAAGGTACCTACTCAAGTACTTGTTTGAAGGGGTTGCTGGCAACTTTCACTGATTTCTTATGTATTTCTTGGGATCATTAGTCTTTATGAATTAATAAGTCATTCCATCATTTTGAGGTTCGGCGGTGGCTTTTCCTATGCCATTCATTTTTCTTTGGTGCCATGTATTTCGTATTTAAAGGCATGGAATGGAAGTTTTGAAGTGGAAAGAGTAGAAATTGCAGTGAATCTCATTGAAGTTCATTCTTACCTAGTAAAGAAGATAGACAAAACATGGATATCTTTACTGGCAACCGATATTGCTTAAAACTCTCTTCCATCTCCTGATGCTTATTTGTTTTCCCTTATCTGAGTGATATGTGTGACTTTGCCAATTTCAAGCAAAATATCATATAGCATAATCTAGCTGTGTTATGCAAAGGTAACAACTCGTTGCTTTAATGGGATTGTTGCAAGTTCGGTGGCAAAACCATGGAAAAATATGTTGAACTGGAAAAAATTGCACACATATATTGGTTTTCCTGAATAATCATTTGTATCTTTCTTTGTTGAGTGTCCACACACGCTTTATGTTGTTAAATAAAAATTCGGGAGAAATAATTGTGTATTGAGATTCGTCCATTCTTTTGTAAATCAGACCAGACCATAACTTGCAAGATGTGAGGTCAAAAATCTTTCCCCTTAAAACAAGAAAAGTGAAGGCACCTGAAGTTCCGCCCCCGGTTACAATGCCCATGAGAAGAAAAGAGAGATCACTATCTTCCTTGGTGGTTAATTCCCCCAAAGTATCAACACAAACTACCATGACTGGACGGAGGACAAAAGCTGTTGCCAGAAAGGCCAGTGCTTTGCGAGGTTCTAGTTTTTCGATGGAGAGGCCTCTTAAAAGTGAGGAAGACTCTATGGAGGATCACCAGGAGAGTGCAAGTTCACCTGAGACACTAAATAAATTCACTCAAAATAAAAGACAGGTAAATTGAAGCCTAAAGATTTTTAGCATATGATGGTTTTTTTCTCTCGGTGTCCAATATTGTTTAATAGTTCTCCTGTTCTCAAACACCCATTTACTTGAAATAACTATTGTTTTGGATTAGATTAATGATATCTGTTGTCTTTATAAAATTGAAAACAGTGTATTTCTTCTACCGAACCTAGCCAACACATGAATAAAGATGCCGGAAATGGTGATGTATCGTGGGATGGGAAATTGGATCTCTGGAAACCTTTGAATTGTTTAGTGGAGGTTGCAAATAGGACCAAGTCCTTCAAATCCAGTACACAAGGTTCTGATCTTAAATTAGAATCTAACCATGTATGTAGCGTTGAAGCTCAATTGTGCAAAACCAAAAACAAGGAAGACAAATGCAAATCAAAAGTGAAGGATGAAAAGAATATTGATGGTCCTGGAACATCAGAAGCTGTAACTCCTAAAAAGTTACGCAGGATCCGCAGGAAGAGGGATTCTGGTTTGGGGGATTCTGGCATTTCTCCACAAGCTGTGCTGGATGCATCCGGTCCAAAGCATGAAAGAAGAATGAGTCCTGTTTGGTTCTCTCTAGTGGCCTCTGAAGATCAGTAAGAATTTATTTTGCCTTAAAACTCTAATGGATTGAAAATGGAATTTTTTTAAGATTATCTTCTCTTGGTCATAAACTAATTAAAACTAAAATGCTTTCAGGGAAGGAGGTGCATCCCTCCCTCAGATTCCTGCAAATTACCTAAGGATAAAGTAAGTTCCTCTATCCAATTCCTTCTTGAGTCTTGCAATAGCTTGCTATATATCCTTCTTCCTTTTGTCTGAAAATTTATAATTTGACCTGTCAGTTATCCAGTTTTTGGGCACCATAATCTTGTAGTATTTGGCTTGGCATATGGAAAAGGAACATACATGTAGGTTGTTACCAATCTAAACTGGTAACAGAATTTGATAAAAATATTTTAGTTTGTAGTCTATAAGGTAATAGGTTACTTGGAGTTGTAAACTGAATGTTTAATGCATTGTGAGACTAGAAAATATAGCTGAACTTGTCTTGAAGGCAAAGATACTATGTCTTGGAAGTCTTCTGCTCAACTCATGCAAACAAAGCTACTGAACTGATGGACAACTAAGTAGTTATGGGCTTAACTTCCATCAATTATGTATGGAAATGCTTACTGGTTGACTTACAACTGCTTGTGCTTCGTTTAGTTCAAAAAATGGATTTATATAAATGTTATAGGAGCTAAAGGACCTGATATGCCGAGTACCAATATTTATGGTAACTGATGCTTATAAAACAAGAATCATGATGTAAGAAGGCTAAACTTTGGTTTTAACTAGAGTATAGATAAAGCAGTGGTGGGAGTGGGACTAACAGGCAACAACCCATTACTAGAAGTCAAGTTTTACCTGTTGAGACAGCATTTTGTTAGCTATCCTCAACAATATTAATGTTAATGAACGTGTTCAAGGAAGCATTTGTCCGGGGGTTGTATGGTCATACAAATATCTAGTATTAACAATGGCAAAATGCTTATAAAAGTGTGGTTAGACAATCCAACTTTAGTTTTAGATTTTTATACATGAAAAAGGTCTCGCTAGTCACTTCCTATTGTTAATCCGGCTTTTGTCCACTGGTTACAGTTTCCTCCCTCCTTTAAGTTCTTTTCTCTTTAAAGGTGTGTTTCTTTTACTTGGTGAAATCATTTTATGACATTAGTTATTTACTCTCATTTTGTACTTTAACCCCAATCTTCTGAGCATACCTTCCAGACATTGTTGCCTAGATCTTAGCTTTAGTTATCTGGTAATAGTCAAGTTAGAGTTGAGCAGATCATGTAATTAAAAGCGAGGCGTGCGGCTATCCTGTTTTTTATTTACTTATATGTTCCTTATACTGTTAAGGAGTGAGAACTTATCATCGACCAACTTCACATTACATTCCATATTGGAACCCTAAAGCAATTATGACAAGACTGCAAGCTGACTGCATATTTTGTCGTCATGTTTGAGAAGTACATGATATAAATTTCAAAACTGAAAGAAAAGTGGCATGTGAACGGATATGTCCTGAACGACCTGTGGATTGTGTGAGGTGCATAAAAAATAATAAAAAATATGTAATTTTGTTTCTTTTGTCAATTTAACTGTGTTATTTTTACCATTTTTAATTTAAGTGCTGTGGTCTGTTGTCACTACCTATAGCTAATCCCATCTATCAATTTGTTTCAACTAAAGGTGCTTACTTCTGCCTGTTTTGTTGTCTTTTCCGGCCGATCTACAACACTAAAAGTCTACATTGTGCATCGGCCATATGGATTAATGACCGTGTTTCCACCGAGAGTTTTTAACTGAATGATAGTTATCTCTTAGTGTCACTTTAGATATGAATCCATCGAAGGGTGAAGCCAGATTTAATTGCAAAATTGAGGGACAAAAAAGTGCAATTTTACCATTTATTAGATTACAATTTTATAAATTCTGAAGGGACTAAAATGCAACTTTACCATTTTTAGTCCCCCTCCTCCCTCAGTGATGCCCCGGTTCCCTCTTCTAAAACCATTTTGTTTAAACTGTTATTTTCATTAAATTTTTGGTACAAAAGCCTAAAAGTTTTCAACTTTTTGACTTTTGAAATGATGGAATGGTTCAAATTTCTTCCTTTGTGGCAGGGATGGAAATATGCCTGTTTCTTTTATTCAAAAATACCTTATGAAGAAATTGGATCTCACCAATGAAACTGAGGTGAGTTGATCTCTCCTTGAATGTTCTCTGATGATACACACTAAGAAGAAATTTGGCCAAAATGATTTCTTAGCTTCGGTTTTCCAATCCCGACTTTCTTCGACGAGGCTCTTTTGTTTTTAGAATGTGATGGGTTGCCTTATTCTTTATGCATGTGCACTTGTTTTGGCAGGTTGAGATTAAATGCATGGGACAACCTGTACTTCCCACCCTGCAGTTGTATAATTTAGTCGATTTCTGGCTACAAACAGCATCGACGTCACAGCGTGTGGCAGCATCTGCTGGTTCCAGTGCAAAGGAATTTGTGATGGTATTGGCATACGCTCGAAAAGTCCCAGGTGAATAACAATGCCTTCTTTCAATTCTTTCCCCCACCACATCAATAATCTTAACACATATGTATGTATGATATTATATCATTATTCGAATCTTCATTGGCAATAGAGTAGGACATTTTGATACACAGCATGTATTCTATAGAGGCATATGTTGAGTGAGTTGCTTTGCGGCTAAGTAACAGGGTTTACTACCCTAACTGTACTTACATGACTGAAATTATGTCATAAAGCTCTACTTCTCCAGTTACAGTTACAACTGGTGGATGTTCTTTCATTGATTTCAGTTGGTATTTTTTATGTAAGACATTCATTGCAGTCCAAGTTCAAACGTCGTAGATGACGTTGTCGGAAGGTATATTAACGAACTCCGAACATAAAATTTATTGAGAACACTTGGACCAGAACCTAAAACTCCATAGCTTGGGGATCTCAAATGTCCAATGATATTTGATATTAGAAAAGTAAAGAATAAACAAAGTACAAAACACCCAAAGTAGAGAGGGAAGTGGCCATCCACGTGGATTGAATTTTGGGAAAAGGAAAGTAAGAAGAAAAGGCCTTCATCAATGGCCTAGAACCACTCATGCCAACTACCCTTGTATTCACCTTTGACAAAAGGATCTTTCTCAGATCTTAATTCGAAGAATGATTTGACTCATCATGTTATTTACGATTCTAGTTAATCATAGATAACATGATAAGTTAAATCTATGTAATATTTTTTTCAGCACGAGATATTTTGAGTTCCTATATAATCATTAACCAAATTACATGGTAAGTTAAATGGATGAATGAGACTAATAATAAAAAAAATAAAAAAATAATATTAGTCATTTATTATTATATCTAACTGTCTAAAAATAGTGTAAAATTAAATAAGTTTTACATAGTATAAGGTAATCTTAATTCTTATTATTATTTTTATAATTAAAACAGTATATTCATGTCGTCCTCGTAATGTATTTTTTTTATAGTATCAATATGAATTAGTTAGCAAAATATAGATACGGATGATTATATAAAAAATCAATATATATTCGAATTAAATCTTCATAAAATAATATTATTTTTAACCTAAGGAAAGAAAGTAGTAATTATCAAATACAATCAGTCACCAAGTAGCTAAAATTTTGGTACCAACATTTTTATTTTTTGATAAATTTGGTACCAATATTTTCGTTTACTGCTTTGATGCCCTTTCTTTTATCCAAAGCAATCAGCAAAGAATCAATTCACTGTTTCAAAGCAGTTGTTTGGATTTTAAACGAGGGAGGAGTACCCACCTCGGGCGGCGGGGCTGCCCACAACCGAAACCAGCCTGCCATCGATACTGTCCAGATCACTGTACAAATCCTCAGTTCCCCTGAACGCAGCGTGGAGTCCCATGATGCAAGCCCCAACCAGAATGGAAACCAGCACGTTCAGCCAAACGTGGGTGAGAATCAGAGCTACAATCGTAATTACGCCGAGGATCGCCAGCATGACGCGGTCGTCGATCGGACGGTTGAGAATGTACAAGGGATCGTCTCGGAAGAAGTAGAGGAAGAACCAGGCGACGAAGGCGACCAAGAAGACGATCATTGAGATCGGATGCCATAGCAGGCTGAGGAAGAGGATTGCTAGGATTATCATAGCGTAGTTGACACGGAAGTAGTTGAGATTCCGTTTCATGCGTGCGATGGCGTCGCCGAATGAAATGGGACGGGAGAATGATGACAATGACATGAACGCGCGCCATGGGCGTCGCGTGAAGCCAGATTGTGTGGCGCGTGATAATAACACGGGTGTGGAAGGGGATTGCGAGGCCATTGTTGAACTTCACGACGATGAGATTAGAGCGAGAGAGTGCTAGAGACCTCGTGAAGCTGCTTCTGGACTTTCAAACTTCCCAAGCAAAGTTAAGTAAAGCAACAGAACGAGACTGCTGTGCTGGGACTGGGAGCTTTGTACATGTGCTTTTCTGCTTCCTTTTGGTGGGATTCCCAAACGGTAGCGTTTTGGATTGAATATCATGTCACGATGCAAGAAATATTAATCCCGCATTGAAAAGAAAAAGGAAAGTCTTGAAATATATATAAGTGGCATTACGTATCTTATCAGACATATTTTTAAAAAATTATAATGATTCTGTGACAAGTGATCAATTACGAGAACGAAAGCTTGTGACAAAAACGAAAGCTCGTGACTGAAGGAGAATATCACGTCTAAAAAGAGAAAAAAAAATATTAATCAACATAAAAAAAACAAAAAAAATATATGTCATGTTATTCGGTTGAACTAACGTCAAACTCAATTTTAAAAAATATTAAAATATTTTCAAATGTCTATCGATAAAGATTAAAAATATATTAAAAAATAAAGAAAGACGCGCTATAAAAAGATAAAAATATTTTTTAATTTTAGTTAAAATTCTTTTAAATATTTTTTTTGGAATAGTTGAATTTTGTTTGATAAACACGAAGTCGAAAAGAATACTATTATTTTCCCGTCCGACTAATTTTGTTTCTTATTTATTATTTTAATTTCTTAATTTTAATTATAATTATTTAAAATATTTAAAATAATTAAATTAAATATTTTTTACATTGTATCAGCAATAAATTTTAAATAACGTAAATTCAAAGTGAAAAAAAAAAACTCACAAAAAAGTCAAGATCATTTTAGGTGGATAACGGTATAACATTTTGTACTTGATTTTGGTATTTATGTACAATGCAATACCTAACTTTTGCATTTATGTGCGATGTGGTACACATTTTTTAAAATGTTACAATTAGGTATTAATTATCTAATATATATTATTTTTATTTTTCAAATCTACAATTTTTTATAAAACAGATAAAAACTTTTAAAATTTAAAATTTTATAATATAATAAAAATATTAATTTAAGGTTATTTTTAAAATATTTATATATATATATTAAAATTTATATAAAAAATTAATCACAACAAATTGGAGATTTTATATAAATATTATCTTCTAATTTTTTTAAAAAATTTAGTTCCTCCTTATTTATTTCTCACAATACAGTGATATATTGTTTAAATCAAAAGTCGGGTGGAAAACACCCTGACTTCAAGCAGTAATCAAATAAAATATTAGGCACTGTTTTCAAACGGTGAATTTAAAAAAAATTGTTTAAAATCAAAGTATTTGCAGCCCAATTTTTTAAAAAAATATTTTTTACGGCTTAAAAAAATTATGTATCGATCTGAGAGAGCACTTGATATTGTTCAAAGTCGAGATACTCTTCTTCTTACTTCAAACAATGCCGTGCCGGGGGATGACAGAATGTGACAGATTTTGTATGCGTTTCGGTTGAGTGTTGAAGGGTGAATTTTGGGCGATTGAAATTTAATTGAGTTTGTGTAAAATAGGGATCGAAAATGAATAGTTTGTGTGAATTGGTAGAGTAAAAATTAAAGTAGAAAGAGAAGAAGAAGGAGGAGTTTGTAGAGAGTAAAATTCGTAAGTTTATTTATTTTTAAAATATTTTATATGATTTTACGGTATTTGTTAAATTTTAGAGAGTAATATATTTTTTAAAAATTTTAAAATTAATAGTTGTTAGTGTAATATTTTTGTAGTTTCAATTTTTTGTTAATATATATATTAATTTTTATGTATTTTTAAAAACAAAATTAATGTAAAAATTAGTTTTTTAAAATCTCGTTATTAGTTTTGTAAATTATTTAACAATTAAATTAGTAGAGGATTATTGTACGATTTAAAAAAATATTAGCAAATTTGTTAAAATTAGTAAATTATTATTTAAAAATTTAGGGATTAATTTTGTCAATTAGTTTGTTAAAATTAGTTCAAATTACATGTAGTTAGTAGTCTGTAATTTTTTCTTTAAATTTAGTGCCTAGTATTTCTTAGATTTATAAATTAGCTCGTAAAAATAATTTTGTAAAATCTCCTAATTAGTTGTTGGTGACGACTAGTTTTGTAAATTAGTTTTTTTTAAAAAATTTAGGAATTAAATTAGTAGAAAAATAGTTTGCGAAAATTATTTTGTAAAAAATTTACCAATTTTGTTAAATTATTATTTAAAAATCTAGGCTTAATTTTGTCAATTAGTTTGTTAAAATTATTTCAAATTACATGTAGTTATTATTTTTGAAAGATTAACTTATAAATTTAGTAAAAATTAGTTTGTAAAAATAATTTTAAATTAGTGATTAATTTATATAAAAAAATGGTTAGTTTGTAATATATCCTTACTTGTCTTGTAAAATATCCTTACTTAACTAGTAGTCATATAATTAGTGATTAGTTTGTAAAGATAAAAAAATATAAGTTTATATAAAACAAATAATAAATTAGATAATAAATGGTTAATTTGTAATATTTTCCTTATTTATCTTGTTAGATGATCACGATATTATATCTCCAAACTTAATATGTTATTTGAAATTTAGTGTTATTCACTATTTACATCTTGAATCATGTATAATGTACTATAAATTTTAAATTAAGTCATGATAAATTTAGAGATGAGTACGGGTCGGGTCAGATTTTTGGTCTACCTGAATCTAATCCGAACACAAATACTCTAAATACGATTCTGATCTGAACTGAATATTTTTTAAAAAAAATTTATTCTGACCCGATCCGAAAATAAATACCCTAAACTCGACTCTGACCCAAACTATAGAAAAAATAAATTTAGAAACTAAATAGTAAAAAAATTTGGGGACTTAATTATAAAAAAGTATAATTTTAAGGACTAAATTATAAATAAAAAATTAATTTTAAGGACTTAATTATAAAAAATATATAGATAGAGGACCATTATTATAAATGTCCCTAAAAATTATGAGAAAATTACATATTTAGTCCCGATCAGGTCGAGTCGGATATTTTACACCCTAAACCTGAATCCGACCCGATATCATTTTAAAAAATCATCCGATACGACCCAACTGAACTCGATTTTTCATAAAAAAATCTGACTCAATCGAACTGGGTTGGATCAGAACCCGATTAGACTGAACAAAATATCCATCTCTAAATAATTTCATATAAAAAAGTTAAATTCTAAATTAAAATTGTCTTGAACTCCATCTTAGACTAATAAGAGTGTACCCATCACGTAAATAACTTTAATTCTAAAATAATAAAATAAAAGTAAAAGTAAAACAAGGAAAAGAGAAACTTGTATGTTAAGACTTTGAACGCCTAGGCATGCATATTTTCAATAGAATGTCAACGGTAAAAACTCCATTCCAGGAAAGTATATGATCTTAAGAAAACACGAAAAAATCTTTGCTAAGGTTGACCGCATCATATAGGGATAAGATCGGTGACAAAACCATATAAGCAGTGTCAACTTAAAAATTTATTATATATTATTATATATATATATATAATTTTAAAAGTTTACGGGGTATATAAACCTTAAATATTATAAAAATTTAAGGATTAATTCACAAAAATTATAAAAATTGAGAGTAAATATATAAATTTTGAAAAATTCAGGAAGGGCATGGGCATACCTTACATCCTTAATGGATTCGTCACTGCATATAAGATATAAGGGATAATTATTTTCGATTTCTGAAGTTTTTTTTATTATTCTCTTATTTAAATTTTTTAATAAATTATTTTATTTATGAATTGGTCTTTTATTTTTAAATATTTATGTTTTATTCCCTTAACCATAAACTTTTATTTCGTCCTCAGTTAGGATCCACTTATATAGTATAAAAATTTTAAAATTTTACATATTTTTTGGATTGTTGGATGAAAGAAATGAATAATTTAGATTAATTTCTTATTTCTTTCTCTAAGTGATAATCCTTACATATTATACTATTAATTTCAATCATCCGTTTCATCCATATAACAATCTAGAAAACATGTAAAACTTCAAAAAAAAAAATACATTGTACATTCGGATCATATTCCATATATATAAGTTATATTTTAATACACAAATTGTATAAAAATAATTAACAGAATCCTTTTTTATTTAAATTATTTAATCTAAATTTTTAACCCTAACACTCTAAAACCTAAAACTTGATCCCTAAACTCTAAATTCTAATAATAAGATCATAAATTCTAGACACAATTATCTAAACCCTAAAATTAAAAAAAACTAGTATAAACTAAAGTTTACGTAAATTTATGTATCTCTTAACTCACATTTGACGATAAACAAAAAATATTACATCAACCTTATTCGCTACGTCATTTGTGGTCCCAACCAATCAGATTTGTTCATCTCAGCTTTTTAAAGATGAATCATCACCTCTTTCTTACATGTAATTAGTGAGTGATTAATTATTAAGAAGTTATTTAAAGATAAACAATCACGATTGCTTGAACCATAGATTAGGAATAGAGCCAGAATTTGGGGTTGAGAGGGCAAAACATAAATGTTTAGAAGTAGGGGGCAAATTCATAAAAAAAAATAAATTTTAAAAGAATTTAAATAAAAGAACAAAAGTGAAAAAAAAATCTTTGGATGGGGCAATTATCCCACCTAACTATAATGTGACTCCGTTCATGCCATATATAACGTAATAAACAAGGTTTACCTAATAATCTCTGGTGGATAAACCTATACAAAGGTAATAAAATGCAATTTTGAAACCCAACTTAAAGTCTTGCATCACAAGATTTGAATATCGAGATATCTGTGTAGTCGTAGTTAGGCAGGAGAATTTTACCGTATACAATCTGCAACTAAGAATCTCCTTCCCTGCAGCTGCATGCACCGCTGGTTACGTTTCTTTTCCTCATTCAAATCACACATCTTCTTAAACAGTCAAGTCATAAAACTTAGCAAATTCCTAATCAAAAACATGGTTTAATTTCTTCACGTACGACTAGGTTTTACCTATTTAAACCCTCTTCTTCCTCTAGTTTTCTGCACAGATTCAAGTTCCTCAGGGAAAAAAAAACTAGTAAATATACTCCTTTCTGAAGAAACAATGGCGTACCTTTCCATAAACACGATAATCCAGAGCGCTGTCAAAGTGTTCGCCATTGGTTTGCTCTTGATTTTTGCTTGTCAGGCAGCGGCTCGTGTGGTTCCTGATGACCATTCCCCAGAACCAGCCGCAGGTTGTAATAATCAAGGATTCATTCCTCCCTACTGTCCACCACCACCAAAGTAAATGAACCTATCTGCCCAGCAATCTATACAACTCCAATAATTCATATATATATATATATATATATATATATATATCCGTTTAAATTCCTTGTTTTTTCAGTTTCTTTTACATTTCTTTAAAATAAGAATAATAATTCGATGCATTTTAAGTATATGAATGTATTACATTGGTATTAAATCATGTCTTGAATTTGTTTTTGACAATCAGGTTTGAGGATAAGATGAGACGGATTTTAAGATCAAATCGCTTTAAAAATTCACAAAAATTGCACTTGTTTAGTTTCGTAATTATTTTTATATGTTTAATGACTCAATTATACGAGAGATTATTAGGTGAACCTTGTTCACCACATCATTCATGGTCCAAGTAATTAAGGTCGTTCATCTTTAAATAACGACATAATAACTGCTCATCCACTAATTACATGTAGGAAAGAGGTGATGATTCATCTTAGAAAAAATTAAGATGAATGATCCTGATTAATTAGGATCACGGATGACGTGGTGAACATGTTTATCTAATAATTTTTTCAATTATACTTTTAAAATTTTCGACCAAAAAAATATTTTAAAATCATGTAAAAGTTACTCCCTCCGTCGTACACTTTATATTAAAGGTTGAGTTTTCACGGACTTTTAAGAAAAAATTGCATGATATAAAATAATTAAAATAACATGTTTAAATTTATTTTTAGAAAAGTTAATTTTTGTTTTTATCAGAAAACTAAAATCTGATTAGAAAAATAAATTCAAAAGTAACAAAAACAAAAAGTTATGCAATATTTCAAGTCAATCTAATCGAGAATTATGATATAATACAAGTGATAATAATGCCGAAAGAAAATTTATTGATCCTAAGTAATATAATTCAAACTTGATCGAATCTATTTGATGTTAACTTGAATCTGAATTATACTTAATAATCGTGAATTTAAATCCGATAATGTGATAATTGAACCCGGCCCGATGGATCAACCAATTGGGTTGGATCTAGCGGGCCCATTAAAGAAAAAGAACACATCTTACATCGACATATTTGGGAATAAAAGAGCAGGCGTTTTTCTCGGACAAAAATAGGACCTAAAAATAGGATTATTATATTTTTTATTAAATTAAGTTTTAAAATTTTATATATTTTTTCATATTTATTACAATGAATTCGCCGGACAAGCATGAATTCGTCGGACAAGCATATGAAGGTTTAAAAAATTATTTAATTATGAATTATTTTATTTAACGGAAATATAAAATAATGTTAAAATTTTATTATTTGTTATGATTAAAGTTTTTTTTTGCATAATATTGATAAAAAATGATGTTATTAAGACGTGAAGAGTTGTATATCATAAACATAGAATTATTGGTAAAAATTAATATTTTTATGAATTTTATTTTATGTTTTTAATAAATGATAAGATAGTAATTTAATTTAGATTTTGTGTTTGTAGACCAAGGATACACTATTTTGGCTTTAGTTGCTATAGAGCGGTCTATCAAACTATCAAACATGTAAATCGGAGGATTTAATTATGTGACAAAGATTTGTGACTTTTAAATCATGTTGCAATTGATTTATGTTGACATTGATCGTTTAATTATTCTACTGATATTGTTGGTGGTTGAACTCGTGATTTATAGGAATAATAATCATTCTTTAACCACTTGAGTTAGAGGCTCGTGCACGAAAGATTTAACTAAAAACGTGTGAGGATGAAGAAATTATACTGTGAGTCTAGTTCACCACATCAGCCATGGTCTTATCCAATTATAGGTCTATAACCACCCACTTCACTATTAATCTCCAACTCATTTTTTTTTCTAACCAATGAATCTTCACTCATATTTTTATGTAATTTTAAAAATATAATTTTCAAAAATTATATTAATTATATGACTGATTAATGATGAAATAAATAAATTTGATTGATTAGTGATTACAATTAACGTAGTAAACCGGACCTATGATATAATCTTAAAAACATAGTTTATGAGTTTTAATTGTATCAATATAATTTTTTTTAATCTTATTTGGGTAAAAATAGTACCATTATTGTCTTTAAGCCGTTTTTCTCGCTAATTCACGTGACACTGATCTTTTATTGAATCAGATGGGATGGTCCCCGTACGCGCCGACAATTTTAAGAGATAAGAACCGAATTTATAATTAATTTAATGCAGAAAAATCCCTTACATTTCAACAGATCTGAAACCCTAATTGGTTATCTGGTGAAGACGAGAAGTCTAATATCAGACCCAGCAAGTCCCAATTCAGGTAAGGATTTCTTCTTTTTATTTATTCTGCCAACAATTTGGCTCACCGTTAAAGCCTTGGACTTTTTGCATTTGCCTAATGGGTTTTTGTTTTGTTATTGGAATGTTTTTTAGGACCTGCTAGTTTTGGGAATTGAATGTTGAATGCTGAATGCAATCCGCTAATTGGTTGTGGAATTTGTCAAAATTCAGGTTAAAAAGCTTTTAATTTAGCTGCTGGATTGGGAAATATCAAGTGCTTGAGTTGAATTGGCACTGTTGAATGTTGATTATGGTTTAGGAATTTATAGGTTTCGTAGCGCAGCTGTAAGCTGCTGTGTTGTAATTGGGGATTTCTTGATATACTTCTGAACTGTAATAAAGAAATGGGTGAAAAGTTTTGGGAAAATGAGGAAGAGAAGACTAAGGTGGAATCTGTTTTGGGTACTGAAGCTTGTGATTACTTGATATTGTTGGCTTCTAAGAACGTGCTGTTGGATCTCATCTTTCCACCACCCAGTTATTCGGGTCTGCAACAAAAGCTTTGCGAGGTCGTCGAGAGGTCAAATTGGAACTATGGGATTTACTGGCAAGCGTCAAGCTTGAAATCTGGTGGATCGATCTTGATTTGGGGTGACGGGCATTGTCGGGATCCTAAGCTTCGTGGAGCTGGTGTCAGTGGAAAATCAGAAGGGGTTGAGAAGATAAATGAGGTGAGAAAGCAGGTACTCCAGAAGCTTCATGTATGCTTTGGTGGGTCAGAGGAGGATAGCTCTGTTGCTAAGTTGGATGGAGTATCGGATATGGAGATGTTTTATCTCACTTCGAGGTATTTTAAATTTCATTCCGATACATCGTATGGTCCTGGGGAATCCTACAAGTCAAGCAAATTAATTTGGACCTCAGATGTGAATTCTTGTTTAAGCCATTATCAATCGAGGTCAATTTTAGCCAGATCTGCTGGATTGCAAACGGTGGTATTTGTACCTGTGAAGTCTGGTGTGGTGGAGCTCGGTTCCATTAAGTTGATTACCGAGGAGCAGAATATTGTGGATATGGTGAGTAGTGTTTTTGGTGGATCCAGTTCTGTGCAGACAAAAGCAATTCCAAAGATATTTGGACATGAACTAAGTTTGGGTGGTTCAGAGTCTCGATCGATTAGTATTAACTTCTCTCCAAAAATGGAAGATGAGTCGGGTTTCATGTTGGAATCTTATGATGTTCAATCTCTAGGTTCCAACCAACTTTATGGTAATTCCTCTAGTGGATGTCAAAGTGAAGGTGATGCAAAATTGTTCCCACAGTTGCTTGTTGGAGGTTTGAATGCACAAACGAGAATTTCCGGCATGGAGCATCCAAAAGATGACTCACCATCTTTACCTGATGAGAGGAAACCAAGGAAGAGGGGAAGGAAGCCAGCCAATGGGAGAGAAGAACCATTGAATCATGTTGAAGCGGAGCGACAGAGGCGGGAAAAGCTTAACCAGCGTTTCTACGCATTAAGGGCTGTTGTCCCTAATATCTCTAAGATGGACAAGGCCTCTCTGCTTGGTGACGCTATTACCTATATCACCGACCTCCAGATGAAGATTAGGGTCCTGGAAACTGAAAAGGAGACCGTAAACAATCCACTACAGCAGTTGCCAGTGCCTGATATAGATTTCCAGCAGAGGCACAACAATGCAGTTGTGACGCTGCGGTACCCTTTGGATGCTCACCCGGTCTCTAGAGTCTTAAAAGCTTTGAAGGAAAATCAAATTACAGCACAAGAATCCGATGTTTCAACGACAGATAATGACAAGATTGTGCACACCTTCACCATTGGAGCCCCAGGTGGTGGTGCAGAACAATTGAAGGAGAAACTGTTGGATGATTTATCTAAATGACATTCAGGTAATAATTGTATTGATAATGTATATCTAAGCGAATGCTGTGCATCGACTAGTAGAAAATGGGATTCTGCAGTGACTAACAGATTAGTGGCTAGTTTTATTTGAATGATATGTACCCTAGTACTTTTAAATTGTACCACAAACGTGCATCGACATGGGAAAACTTATCTTGTACCCCATGTTAAAGACTTCCGATAGGAAATTCCATAAACGGTTGCAGCATGGCATCTTGTTTACAAGGTTACAGAAAGTTTTCTTTTGCAATTTATACCAGAAGTTTTCAACGCCATTGGCATGAGAACTTGATTTCTTGGTTGATCTCTCTTTCATTCTATCTACCATGCAATACGTATAGGTTTTCTCACATATAAATTGTCAAACATTCTTTTATGGTTGTTAGTATGTGAAGCTGCCGTGTAGTGAATCAGTTCCATCTTGTTTCAACTTCAAACCGCATGTCTCAGTCATATTCAGCTAGTTACTCTGCTAGAAACTCGAGCTAGAAAAGGAAGACAAGATGGTATTCTCCCATAGGAAAACCCTATTCAGAACTTTATTGGTTTTCTCCTTTTCAGTAGGTTGGATCCAACTTGGAGCAATGAGGCCACTGGAGGGGGAACAGCTGGTGGCGAAAGGTGAGCTTGTGGTACAATCACTCCCTCGAGATCCGGTGAAAGGGTCCAGTCACAATCTGTGCATGAACATCCCTGGAAGAGATACCGGCGTCTGCATGCTAGGTGACATGAATATAGCCGGCAATTTTATGCACTCTTCTACAGCTTTCCCCGGCGCTGTTTGCTTAGTTTGGGGTGGCTTCCACTGCCAAGGTGACGGACTCATGATCAGGACATGAGCTCTTAATGGCCAACCAATTTAGTTTAAGTTTATATAACACCCTTATCCGAATATCATATTTGGGTCTCAAGACCAAAACTCGATCATAATTTTTTTTTTTATATCAAATTTAACCCAATCCACAATCAATTAAGATTCATTTGATTTCAATACAATAAAATATAAATATTATTTGAAACATATAATAGAGATCCTTTTAAAATTACATTATAAAATAATTGACTCGATTATTTAAAAATCTAAATACAAATTTTAAATATAATAAGTTCGTATTGATATATATTTCAAAGTCCTAAATATTATATTCTAGAAGGACGAGGTGTTCGAATCCTTCACTGATGGTGCTCCTTCAAGCTAGGGGTGAGCGTTCGAGCGAGTCGAGTCGAGTCAAAAAATTTCGAGTTATTTGAGTTGAGTCAACATATTTTTCAACTTGAAATTTTTTTGAAATTTTTTTGATTTGAGTCGGTTTTATCGAGTTCGAGTAGAGTTCGAGTCGAGTCGAATTTTTGAGTTTTTGTATAAATTTAATTATACTATTTATAATACTATAATACATTTTGATTCTAATTTAAAACTCTCTCTTTATATCTACATACATATTTTTTCATATTATTTTTTACATATATGAATAAGATTTTGAATTATTATTATTATTATTATTATTATCAAATACCTTAGGTATGAATATTTTATTTTATTAAATTACGAGCCTCTTTAAAAAAATTTATAGATAAAAATAATGATAAATTAAATACAATAATATAAATATATAAATTAAAAATATAAAATAATTAATATAATTTAAATAATATAAAAAATATAAATAAAAAATACATTTAAAAAATAAAAAAATATGAAAAGTGACCATATTGTAAGGAAAAGAAAACTAAAATGTAAAAATAATAAGAAAGAGAAGATATGACTGAAATAAAATTGAAAATAAAACTACATGGACTAAGTGTGTAATTAGACCTGGAAATTTTTGAGTTATTCGATTTTTCGAGTAACTCGAATTTTGGAAATTGAACTCGACTCGAAATTGAAATTTTTTCGAGTTATTCGATTCGACTCGAATAACTCGAATAACTCAAATAACTCGACTCGAATAACTTGAAATTAAAAAAAAATCGATTTTTTCGAGTCGAGTCGAGTTTTGCTCACCCCTACTTCAAGCAACGTGTCAAACCTACTAATCTGGAAACAAAAACATTGATTTTGAACGTTGAATTAAAAAAATTTAGTGGATACACAACCATTCAATCATGCTTTATGCAAATCATAAATAAGAACAATGTAACGTGTAAAGATATCATGACAAGATAACAATGATACTATCATAACGCCTAAACATGTGTACTCACCTATAGCAAAACATCATATATGACCTATAATGTCTAATTACATTCGGGATCCCAACGAATCATTCCATCAAAACACACAAAAAATTCATAACCATAATCTAGATTAACGCTTGTATCCATATAATCATGATTATAACAAAAAATACTTATATTAGGATCGTACGCTCTGAGTAAGATTAGTGTCTACATATTCGAGATTCAATACTCACGTACTAATAAGAATTAATTTTGAGTAGAAAAAACACCATCAAAATCTCGTATGCCATTATTAATCTAATATAATACTAAAATAATAAATTAATGGTCAAAATTAATAAATTTTATAAACCTTTAGAATTTTAAATTCTTTTAAAGAATATTTTAAATAAAATATTTTTCAAAAAATGTAATGTTTCTTGGTGCAACATATGTCCAAAAAAATTATCAAAATTTAATAAACTTGATCTAAAAATTTAATTATTTTTAATATTTTAGTTCAAAGACTTAATTAATTAAATTTCTTGATTCATTAATTTAATTGAGCTTAAAAAACTCAGACATAATTTTCCCCCAAAATTTAGGGGATTCTTATACCCTTAAGCAAATATTATATAACCCATCAAACATTCTACAAAAATCAATTAAGCATTTTAATTTCTTAAAAACTAAATTTTACCTTTTGTTAAATCATTATTCACCGTGGATTATCACATCATCAATATAAACCGTCATATTAACACATGAACGATTAAGATTAGTTAATGGACTAAATTGAAATAAATCGTAAGTTTGAACCTAAGTAGATATACCAACAAGGATAAAATACGATAAGGTATACTGCTTTCAGGTTCAAACCTTTGAGATGACATTATTAAAAAGGAGAGCCACAAATCACTAACATAGACCATAAAATAGACATATACTTTATGAAACATAAAAACCTAATTAGATACATTTTCACCTAAAGGTACTAATTAAGTTAATTATTTGATACAAGTTTAAGGCTAAAATACCCCTTAAAAATTATTAAACGTTAATAGTTAAAAAAAATAATTTTTCTAGGATATATAGACTTGATTAATGGTGAGTAAAACTTGATTTGATTTAGATAAAAATATTTTTTTATTTGACTCAAAAATAAATTAAATAAAGTTTCAATTATAAAATAAGACTCGAATAACTCAAGTTTTTAGTAATTAGTGGGTCGATTTTCAAGTTTGAGTAACCCCTCAACTATGGTTGATATATGTACATCACATATGAAGAAATATATACATGTTTATCGTAGATGATTATAGAAAATCATTTAAATTAGAATAAATTAATATTAAAATATTATAAATATTTATAATTAAATTTAAACAAAAACTTAAACAACTCAACTCGCCTTAAATTTCGTAAACTCTACTTGAATATATTTAAAATAAAATTTAATTTATAAAATAAAAATTCATCAATACAATTAATTTAATTTTTTTACTCGACTTAATTAGGGGGTGTATTATTCGGTTTTAACCGAATTAACCGACCGAACCAAAATTATTTTAGTTAATTCAGTCGATTAACTTTTGATAAATTTGTTTAACGATTATTTTTTAAAATTCAGTTATCGGTTAATTCGGTTCAAAATCGGTTAATTAACCGAAACTGTTATATATTAAATATTATATATATTTATTTATTTATAATCATTCAAATTTTAAAAAATTATAAAATTTTCATTATTTTTATATTATAAAATGGTCACTAAATGTCGTATTAAATTAGTATATAAAATAAAAGTTTAGTGACTAAAAAATTATTTAAGCACAATTTAGTGATCTATTATATAATTTAACCAATATTTATAATAAATTTTGGTTAATTCCTCTAATTAACCGAAATAATTTTAGTTTGGTTAATTTAGTTAAAGGTAATTCGGTTTGGTTAACGGTTAAAATTTAAAAAATTTACTTTAATTTTGGTTAATTCGATTTGACCACCGATTGAATTAACCGAATATAGACCCCTAGACTTAATTAAATACTCATACCAAACGTGATTAATTGGCCTAAAGGAATTCATAATCATTAAAAACCCTAAATTTTGTGGCAAAGTACTAGTGCTGCCATTTTCCCCACGTATGTAACCAGGCAAACCTGCCCCCTTTTAACATATCTAACCTACTCTCCAATATACAAATCCTGGCCTGCAAACACACACAAAATGTAGGAAAATGACTCAACTTCAATTTGGTAATCAGCTATTTATTATTCTTTTTCTGTACAATTCTCAGTATATTTAGGCTGCTCGATGCCATACAGATACAACCAAGAATTCTTATGCAATACACGTTTCCATAATCCAGCTAGAAACAACATAGACACATATGATTGATTCAGAAACTTGGGATAATCTTAGATTCTTGAAGCATCAGCAAGGGAAGATTTTGGGTGTATTTAGGGTATAGATTTATGGGGTTTGTTTATTAATGAAGTGTTTAAGCTCAGGGATTAAAAAGCGTTTTCGGTAGCGTCGTGTTTATTGTAATTGTGGACATAACGGTTGCTATCACGGTCATGATTTTTTAAAAATTCGTACAATATATTATGAGAGTTTTTTTTTAAATAACGGTAAATAACGTTATAATAACAACAAAATGATCCGATCGTTATCCGTTAAATAACGGTTGTTATTGACCGTTATTAGTATAAATTTTAATCTTACCGTTATTTTAGGAAATAACAGTTTTGGATAACTCCGTTATTGTTAAATAACGACTGTTATAACGATAACGAACTGTTTTTTGAATCTCTGTTCAAGTTAATGAAGCTGTCAAAAAGATATATTTCAAAAAAAAAGCTGTCAAAAAGATAAGTATTTGCCAGTAATTATGTTGGGAAAAAAGGGTTATACTTGGGGACAAATGCAAAATACAAAAATACATTGTTTTCCATTGTAGGAAGGTTCCTACATCTTTCCTCACCATCATAATAAATTCATGGTTTTATACATGAAAAATATTAGGGAAATAAAAAAAATCGTTTTAGGATCTAGGGATTTAAGTTTAAAAGTTTAGAATTTATGGGTTATAGTTAAAAATTAATGTTTAGATTAAAAATTAAAGTTTAAAGGTTATAATTTAGGTTTTAATCTATAAACCTAAATTCTAACATTAAACCTTAAATTTTAATAACGATCATTTTTAAACCCCTAAAATTCTTAAACTAGATAATTATACAATACATTAGCGGTGAAAATAAATTTTTTTACTAGCTCTTTAGTTTTAAGATTTAAATATTTAATTTAGGCTCTAAGGTTTAGGGTATAGAATTTATGAATTATGGTTATAATCGAGGATTTTGGTTAGAATTTAAGATTTATAACTTAAAATATAAATCCTTAACATATTACACTAACCTAAAAATTATAAATTAAAACCTAAACACTAAACTCTAAACTTTAACTCATAAGTCCTAAGCTCTAAACTAAATTTCTGTTAAACCCTAAACCCTACGCTTTATCCCTAATTATCTAAACTCTAACCACAACCCTTAACCTTCAACCCTAAACCCTAAACTTTAATCCTTTAATTTAAAATGGAGACATAAAAAAAGACATGATAAAGAAGTAGATAATTTCTACCCTTAAAAAGTGTTTGTGCAAACTTTTTGTTTTTACATCCGATAATGTATAAAATATTTTTTATTTAAATTAAATTCATAAACCTTAAACCGAAAACATCAGTAGAAACATTTTATTTTTACCTCGGATACATGTTACATGGTATAATTACCCCTTATAAGTTAATCTCTTTCCATTATGTTTTTCAATTACCACCAACAAAGAATATTCCATCTATAATTTGTACTGCTATATTCAGATGCGTCCATCAAGTCCATGCTTATAAATTCTTGCAGTAAAAACATAAAATTCAACTGTTCATAACTTGTGTGTACACATATAGGCCAGGTAATTAAGGATTCATTTACAGTACTTAAATGATTTTTAACTTTGAAAATGTTAACTCTTGGTGATTTACCTTTGTGTCTTTAGTAAAGAGTAGGGGATTCAAAGGAATATTTAACACAAAAATATTAGTAGTTGGAACAGCCTGAGAATCAATATAAACAGGTTTACCATTTAAATTTAAAAAATATAATTAAATCGGAAGATAAAAATGGGCGTAAATCGTCTGCTCTTTTAGTGTATCTTTACTGGTGTTTCACTTTAACATAACGAGTTTAAAGTTTAGGGTTTAAAATTCAGGTTTCAAGGTCATGAGTTATGGTAAAGGTTTAAGAAATTATGGTGATGTGATTTTTTTACGATTGAGGACGTGGGAATCAAAGTTAGAGTTTAAAATTTACATTTTAAAATTTTTTTAATAAGAGATAAAATAAGATTTTTAATCGATAAAAATGAATTTAAGTAATGTCTACTAAAGACATATCCATCTACAAGCACAGCCGGCTTACAGAAAAGCCCTCACAGCAAACATCTAAGAGACTTTTTTTTTTCTCAGAAAAATCTTCTTCATACCCAATGCCTATGTCCTGTATTTGTCTCTTGTCTATATCTTTCTTCTCATCTCTTTTCTTCCTTATAATACCCCATCTTTTGTGTTGCACTGCTGCATATTCATCAATTTAATTCGCTTCTTACATCTTAATTCAGTCTTTCCATGGAAACCAACCATCACCTTGAAGATTCCAAGAGCTCCAGCGAGGAGACAGATCGGTCCGAGGACATAAGCAACGGCCGGTCCTACGAGTGTGTGTTTTGCAAGAGAGGGTTCACAACAGCACAAGCCTTGGGAGGGCACATGAATATCCACAGGAAAGATAGAGCCAAGAGCAGTAGGCCTAGGCCTAGCTCGGTTCCTATAGGCTGCAAAGTCGACGACGAGAGTTACTCGAGCCTTAGATCATCGTATTCATATCCACCAATCCAAAGCCATCAGCCGCATTATGTAAGTTATCAAGTTTTTTTCCCAGCTTCATCAGGTTGGGGTTTTAGACCCCAACACACACCCCATGTGGACGAACTGTTTGTGAACAATACACGGCATATGGATCCGTTTCGAGTCGGAGAGGATTGGCCACGGAGTCTCAACTTGAGAATCGGTCCGTCGGATGTAGACGACAATGAAAACAAGAAGGCTGATGGAAGTAGTCAAGAAGATGAATTGGATTTGGAGCTTCGATTAGGTCAATATCCATAGTATATGTCCATATATGTTTGATAAAGGTACTACTAATAATCAAGAAATTTCCTCTCTATATATGTACAGTATGATTGTAGATATTCTGGGAAAAGTTCATGAGAGTACCACAGAAAGTTGTTTCACCAACAATTCCCACATCGATAAATATATTCGTATCGATTTCGACCTACTTTTAGAGTGCCAAGTAAGAAGAAGAAGAATGACGAGAAAGAAGAAGAAAAAAAGGGAAAAAAGTAGTTTCTTTTCCATGCATGATTCTTCAGAAGTTGGATTCTGTAAGATGTTCTTCTTTATGTTACATGTTCTCTTTTGCACTATCTGGTTTTTCTCCCATTTGAGTACTATTTTGAAATTTTTCTGAGTATATTGGAAACCCTAATTCACTTACAAATATAATTGGAATTAACAATTGATTGTCATTCTCTCTGTGGGGTTTTCTATTACTCCTACGTTGGATCATATCTGTTGTTCATGAATTAGATTTTGTTTTGGATGTATTAAGCTTGTGTTTCTGCACCAATTGGGGAATTAAAGCTAGGCAGGCACCTGAGTTGCTGCAGCCTGCAGGACCCCATCATGGAAACATGCCCTTTCATTTCAAAATCATTTAAAATATATTCTCCTTTTTGATATTTACGTTCGTTCTTATGCATCTAAACATATAAACTTCTATATAAAGGGTATATTATCTTTCAACATCAATTCTTTACGAAGATCATC
Source organism: Abelmoschus esculentus (assembly GCA_035048815.1). Taxonomy (NCBI): domain Eukaryota; kingdom Viridiplantae; phylum Streptophyta; class Magnoliopsida; order Malvales; family Malvaceae; genus Abelmoschus; species Abelmoschus esculentus. Next base: position 12,107,899 of record JAUCBN010000024.1, read on the forward strand.
ATATGATCTAAGTTCTTGTTTCCTGCAATTTATGTATTTACATTTCTCGTCAATGGAAATCACTAATCCTTCATGAGCAGTAGCATATTTTCATGGAGCTAAGGTTCAAATATGGAAATATAAGATATCTATTTTTTCGAACTTTATGATTTGTCCTCTACCCTCTAGTCTGGCTCCGTCCCTACTTTAACATGAATCGCAGCTTCAAATTTCTCGATCAAGGATCGTATTTGTCATTTGATCCTATAGACTTCAATTACATAGATGCAAAGTTTTAAAATTTGAAGTACTCTACTCTCTGATAGATGTTTAGATATGGACATAAACAAGAACACAATATATATATATATGTTCAATTTCACAGACATTATAGATTGAGGAAAAGAATAGGTAAAACCACTAGCATTGATCAAATTTGAGTGGGATGCTGGATCTAATCATTGAAAAAACAGAGTTTTTTGGTTGGCTTGGACCGGTTGGTTACTCCCATCCTGTCGTGAACTCAGAGGGTTTTCACTACAAATGTTCCTAGACGAATTCTTTTAAGACTATGCTTTCCTTTCAATCATAGACTGGCTGTATCCAACAACAAATCATGCTTTCTTGTCAGCTTCTGAACATCAGGTGATCCAGTAGGCTATAACATCAAGAATGTCGTCTTATTATTTTGTCTGGTTTCTAAAAACAAATCCATGACAGAGAATTTGCATTCGATTTCATTGGATCATGCATCTGTTTGCATTATATTTGCACTGAGCTGACAGCTGCAAGTCATTTCCATCTTTAAAGCCAACTTTATATCATCAAATGCCTCTACTGTATAGGCACGATAAAAAAAGGTTTGCCAAAAACTTTCAAGCTGATTTGGTCTTTTTCATGTATTTGAGCTGATCCCAAGCATGCAGTTTTACCCTTAAGAAGAGGCCCCATACTATCTGCAGATACCAATAACAATATCAAAAAGTTATGCATTTCTAATCAAAGATTGAACATTGTAGAGAAAAATATCTTGCATGATTCTCTCTGTGTTAGAATTTGATGTATCACACTGTCGTTAATTATTCAGTTTCTATTATTATCCAAACTTCACCTATACATTGTTTTTTTATTACATGGTGCTCGAACTCGGCATCCTTTATGATCGGGACAACTCAATGAGTTCACCTATACGTTGTTAAATAACTTTAAAATGAACAATCTATATATAGAGTTTAAGTTCCAGGTTGGAATGCTGAATTCTTTTGAAAAATGTATAGCAAAAGCCCTTGGCTGCAATTGAAGGACTTCTGCAACAAAACTGCAGTTTGCGTTACTGAAGATGGAAATAGAAAACCGTGGGAAGAGCTCTTGAAGGAAACTTAAGGCTAAAGCAGTCTCTAACATTACACGCAATTAGTAACCGAAGAAAGGAAATACACTGTTTGGTGAACATTTATTAATTTTGCTTTAAAAATGGAGAAGGGAAGATGAGTTCGGCACAGGAAGAAGTTTATCTTAAGTAGCAAATACAGAAGCGTGGGAACAGGTTCTTATGACCAAGTTACAGGCAAACGAAAATAGAGTTAATTACACCATGTCTCCAAATTATCTCTCATTTTAAATTGATACTCAAATTTCTGAACATTTCAATTTCATCCCCAAGCATCACTCTTAACTTAAATCGTTCCTTGAAACTTTGAATATTTTAATTTTATCTCCAATCAGTGCATATTAATAATATCCATGCTAATAATAAAATCATTATAAAAATGGTTAATTATCGTATAAACATTAATCTATATTATATAATAATTTAATGTGACATAAATATTAATTTAAGAATAAAATTCAAAAATTTGAAAAATAATCCAAAATGACAAACATAGTTTGAATTCGAAATCAAAATATTTGAAGTTTAGATGCCATTTTAGAATAGAAGTTGTAGCTTGGAGATGTAATTCAAATATTCAAATATTAGTAATGCACATTATATTTTAAAAAAGATGATGCCAGTTCAATCCTTAGAGAAAATATTATTGAAAAAAGAGGTCCCGCATCCCGAACATGAATCATAAGACGACAAGCATATTACTGAAAAAATTCAGAGACAAATTTAGAACTTGTGATCCAATCAACTCCAAATACAATTTATATCTGTTTTACTGTTCTTGTTCAGAGTCTGTAAGGTGAAAACGGGGGGGAAAACAAGCAATGATTCTTGCGGAATTAATGGGATGGCAAGCTTTGAAATTGGTATCTAAATCCTGCCAACTGAAGTTCCGTAATTGCAGGTTCCAAATTTTGAATGATGTGATTCTGAGTCAAAATTCACCATCCAACCTAATTTCTTGAAAGCACAAGGATGTTATGAATCATGAATATGCTTTTCAAATCTCATAATCCCATTGACAGGTACAGGAGGATGATTATGTAGATGGATTATGCAGAAACATAACATCTTTTATACAAACATGCCAGAATATCATACATGTAGGAAGCACATTGTTTACAGGCAACCATGGTACTAGAAGAGAAGGGTCTTCCAAATTCTCATATAAAGCTTGAACTTGTAACGAATGCACCACACCAGTTACCTGGTAAGATAGTATACCACCAGGAAAATAACCACAAACGACGCCACAAGCGTAAACATTCTCCTGCTTGATTTCGTCTCGAATACCTGAGAAGCAGATTGAATTCATTGTCACAGTGACGAACATCGACACATGCTTATTACTAGTTATGCAAAGTTACAAAGAAAAGTTTGCTAGTTCACATACCATCTTAAACTTGTCCATGGTTCCAGAGAGTATTCCCCTCGATGAATCCATGTCATTTCCCTAGTTAAAAACCATGCAGCATATATGACCATTAGCAGCGGAAAAAACAATTCAATTCAGAAGAGGATAGTCTTATTACTGCTGCATACATACCATACGATCCAGCATGCGGTTGTGGCTATCCACCTCCTCGTGTATATCGCCTGAAAGCTATACAAATAAAATGTATCAGAATATGCTTGCATTGATCACGACATATTATATTATGATTTCCTAGAACATGCCAGTGAATCAGGATTCAACCTGAAAATCTACCCCAAAACATGCTTGAGCCATAAAACCTGAATGATAAGCTATTATAAAAGAATCTGAGTTTGATGATTGAAATGCACAAAACCGAGAAGGGAAAGGAATTGAAGAATATAAAAGGATCCATTTATTACAGGTAATTACATGATTCAAAAATCCCATTTATCAAGGTTCTAAACATTAATTAAAAAGAAAGAATCTACACCACTAAGAAGCCATGTAGATTACGGAAGCCGGATGAACACGAGATAGACGTGTTCAATTAGCAGCAAAGATGGTACGTACTCTCTTCAGCAGATTGACTCTGTCCTGCAACCCTTCCATTGCTCTTTCATTTTCATGCTCATCTATTTCGTGTGAGTAAGAAGAAGAGGCTCGTATGCCGCCTTCCTCGATGCCATCAAAAAGGGCAACTCTATTGGTACGCATGTCTCTGCACACATGAGGATAACTTCTTCAGCTGGAGCGTGGAACGTATAAACCGAAGGCATAATCAAGATTAACAATCAAAAAGCATTCAAACACTTGATATATAACACAAGAACATCACAGTAATCGCAAGTTCAGATTTAAAGGAGAAATTCAAGATTTCGACCTGACAATATCGCAATAATCGCAACACCCTCTTAGGATCACACATGTGAATCATCAAGAAACAAGTAAAATTTATATGGAATAGGTCAAATTAATTGGGGGAACTTCTCCAATAACTGATCAGATGCCAATTATTTACAAACAGATCTGAACAAGCAATTTACCGCAACAAAACCGTTAGGGTTACAAAAAAAATCGTAAAATAGAGATTCAACTGACCGTCTAGGATTCATGTTTCTTCGAAAATGGAAGAACCAAAGCCCTTTTTTATCTTCTTCGAAAGTGTCAAAAGCAAAGTCCCTTTTTTTACCTGTTTGGGTACTTTCAAAATCTGTACTAATTCAAGAATTGACCGGAATTAGTTCAAGAATTATGGAAAACAAAAAGTGGAGAATGAGAAAGGGAGAAAAAGGGTAATCGAAAGTGAAGAAATTCAGATCTGCTAGAGATGAGTTAAAACAGGAAAGATTACCTGGTAGCACCCCCAACAAAATGTTGAAGGAAAAGATCTGCAGTTAATCAGGAATTGAGATTGGACTTTCTTTGCATGACAAAGCTTTCAAATCTGGAATCTCTTCTTGTTAGGGGAATAGGAAGATAAATAGAAACTAGCATAACAAATGGGCTCAAAGAAAGAGCCCAACAAAAAAAATGTTTCATTGGGGGGGGGGGGGGGGCTAAAAGTGCTTTTTTGAAGCATGAGGTTTAACTAGGGGGTTTATATTTCGATTTTAATTGAATAAAAAATTTAGTTAATCAATTGATTTGAAAAATAATTGATTAATATTTTTTTAAAATTTTAATTATCAATTGGTTAACTGAATTAGTCAAAATTATTATATATATTATTGGTTATAGAACTTTTAAAAATTATAAAATATCATTAACGTTTATCAAATCATAACAAAATGGTCATTAAATTTATTGAATTATTAAAAAAATATCAATAAACTTTTAAAAATTTATCAATAACTTATATTATGCGATGAGTCAATAATCCTTTTAATAGTTCAATAAGTTTAATGATTATTTTTTAACTTCTAAATATTCAATGACTAAAAATTTATTTTATTATAGTTTAGTAACCATTTGTACGATTTATTTGGAAAGAGAAGTATGAAATGTTTTGTGATAATTAAGCATATTTAACATGATATAATTAAGCATGTTAAGATTGATAGACATTGTATCCAAAAAAAAACTTACCGGTGGATAGTTTCTTTAACCTATGTTTCTAGAGAAGAGCAAGTGATGGATGTTCTTACAAAAGCTCTACCCAAAGCATGCTTCGGAAAATTCTTGTTCATACTGGATTATGCAATATATATTCTCTGGTTTGAGGGACGAAAGTTATCTAAGAATTACTTATTATAAAATTAGTAGTTATCTTAGAGTTGATCCCCTAAGTGTTTATCCCCTAAGGAAATTAGGATTAGAAGTTTATTGTTAGGTGGACTTCTAAATGTACTAAAAATCCTATTGTATAGCCTTCAAATATGCTGTAAACATGTTGTAAATATAAGAAACTCAAATGTGATATCACTCCCCCTTCCCCATGATAGTGAAATTTTTCTGTTGATTGAGAAATATCTTCTTACCACTCATGCCCCTACTCTTACTGTGAGTATGCATTTTTAAAGCTCACTTTTAACTGGTTATGGCCTTGTTACCTTCAGGAATGGACACTTGAACTGGAAGAAGTATTCTCACTTGAAAGAGAAGGAGAATTTGATAAGTTTGCTCCTTACAGAGAAAAGCTTAGTAACAAAATGCTTTTCTGGCATGGTAAGTGGAATTTTATTTTCGTAGGAGATGAGTGCTTCACAAATTGTTACAAATAATATGGGGAAATTTTCCTGATGCTGCAGTTTTTCAAAGATTATGAGATATTTTTGTTTGTAGGTTCTCAGTTGACAAATTTTGTAGGGATACTTAGCCAGGGACTAAGAATAGCTCCTCCAGAAGCTCCAGCAACTAGCTAGCTATATGGTTCTATTACATTTTCTTTTATAAATGATTGTACACCATTAATTGCATACAGCTAGACTAACATTTGTAACACTGTTGTCTCCCTGTTTGGCAAGAGGGTTTACTTTGCTGATTTGGTCAGCAAGAGTGCTCAGTATTGCTTTACTGACAGGAAGAATCCTGTGGGCCTCATGCTTCTCAGTGAAGTTGCTTTAGGGGAGGTCTATGAACTAACAAAGGCCAAGGTTAGTGCACCCTTTATGCCAATGCCTAGATTAGAACTTTCCATTTATTTGTTATTTTTCTTTTCCTTTCTTCTTACTTATTCAGTATATAGAGAAACTACCCAAAGTAAAGCACTCTACATAGGGATTGGAAAGAAAGTACCTAAGAAATCTGCCTTTGTGAAGTGGAAGGATGGTGTTATTGTACCTTGTGGCAAACCAGTTCCATCCAATGTGAAGGAATCTGAGCTGATGTGTAATGAGTACATTGTTTATAACACTGCTCACGTAAGTTGAAAGACTAAATTGGGTTGTTTGAATTAGCCTCTGACATGTTCCCTTCTAGGTGTACTTGAGTGGCCTTGTTTGGAACTGATTGAATCTGTTATCATTATTATTACTACCAACAGACCTCCTTTGTTATCCTGACCCCAGACTTGGGCCTCAGAGTAAGTACTCAGGGAGAAAGACCAAATGACCTTGTTTGAATTAGCCTCTTTGACTTATGTCCTTCTGGGTGGCCTTGTTTGGAACTGATTAGACATGCGTTACTATCATTAGAACCTATGTTATCTGTAAAATACTGAGGAAAAAAACTGATGTTTGCCTCCTTTTGGATTATCTGAAGCAAGGTCGAGTCTTGATAAGATCTAATTTTGGGGTTGTTTAGCTTGGAGATCTTTAACTTGAGCTTGTTATGCCATGTCAAAGCCTTGTATAGGTAAAGGACAAGCCGTTGCTACTTTAATCCATTTCTTCTTAGATTTTATCTTCTGTGTATATGGTGGAATTAAATGGTAATGAACATACCAGACTATTACCTTATTGTTCATATCGAGTCTTCATCTGCAAATATAAGAAAATCCAATCTCCATCGCCTTAAAGATGGAGTTCAAAGTTTAAACATATGACTAGATCTTTGCATAGCTCTTGATCCCTATATTCAGCAGGTTAAGTCGGTCGAATCAGAAATAGATATCGAAATTGTTAGTTTGCATCACTGCATGTGCATGGATGACCCTGTAAGTTGACTTGAACTATAAATGCTGGTACCATTGAGTGGCTAGAAATGATCTTTGCATATAGATTATAAGTCTGTTTGCTGGTGTGGTGCTCTGGCAGAGTCTTATGACACAAGCATGTACAATAATCTGATGCAAACGGCCATTATCCTGTGTTAGGGAGTGACGAGCTTGAAGCCCATCCATGCTCCCCATTTTTGCTCTGGTTTACATCTGCTTCGGATTCGGTATCATTCACAACATCATCATTCGAACCTCGGGTATTTTCTTTCTTTAGTTAAACAACTAATGGATTTAGTCTTTCGGTTTCCCTTTGCTTTGCTGCACAGGGCTCTAGCTTTGACTCCATATTGCTGAATTAAAATGATTAGCTTTGAAACATATGCTCCTACAGTACATGTTTTGTCTTCAAATAATATAAAACAACATTAACCAACTGCACTAAAAATGAGTTGAAAAAAGTTGCAATTCAATTAGTGGTTGTCGGTTGGGTTTACCGGCAAGTGGCAACAAGACCAGGCTCTCACAAAGCGACAAGCAGCAGCAGTCCCAACGTGCGGCGATCGGCGGAAAAATATAAAAGAAATCAAAAGGAAAAGTTGCAACTTTCTACCATAAAGCCACCACTAGAAATCAAACTTCAAACGTGTTAAACAAATACTCAGGTACTGTAAATCCAACTTTAAATCATATACTAAACATTAAGTGAATAATCCCCATAGGGCATAGGCCATAGTAGCAGAAAAACCATTATTAAATGTTCCTTTAGAACCCTACATAAAGGGCTCTAATGTCCCCCATTCATCACTGTTTGTGCCCTGCAACAGCCCCAATTTCACCTAGCCAGACAACTATCGCCTGTTCCACAAACCCCATTTTTAGCACCGTTTCCTAGTGCACTCGTGTTCTTTGAAACACTTTAAGATCTGATTATTCCTCTGATTCCATCCTCTTTGTTTACTTTATTCTGCTGAAAGCTCTGACATGGCATCATCTGGTTCTGGTTCTGGCACTGGCACCGGCTCCCCTTGCGGTGCTTGCAAGTTTCTGAGACGAAAATGCGCCTCTGACTGTATATTTGCGCCTTATTTCTGTTCTGAACAAGGCCCTGCAAGGTTTGCCGCCATCCATAAAGTGTTCGGTGCTAGCAATGCCTCCAAGTTGTTGTTGCACATCCCTGCTCATGATCGTTGTGAGGCGGTCGTCACCATTGCTTACGAGGCTCAAGCAAGGATCCGAGATCCTGTTTACGGTTGCGTTGCTCATATTTTCGCCTTGCAGCAACAGGTAATAATATCAGATTCCATTGCCATTTTTTGGTTTATCTTAGCTTTAATCTCATTTCTAATCTTCTTCCTGGTTTCATAGGTGTCATATCTCCAAGCTCAGTTACTGCAAGTGAAAGCTCAACTAGCTCAAAATGCTATGAATTCACATCTCATGGAGAATCAATGGCAAAGCAATGTCTATGGTACTGTTCCTTCCGTTCCAAGTTATCCAACCTACGTGAACCCCATTTCTCCACAAAGCTCACTCGACTCGGTTGAACTCAACAGTGTTGACACCATGAATATGCAAGAAATACAGAGCAGAGATGAGTTTTATCTCCAGGGTTACCCTAAGAAGAGACCCTATAATAATGATTTGGGTGAGCTTCAAGCACTTGCCCTTAGAATGATGAGGAACTGAACTGAAACTAAATCATCCTTGTCTTTTCTTTTCATTCTTCTTAATGGAGTATGGTCCTGCTTCTGTTCTGATGCTGATGATTGTATATACGGGGACAGTTTCCGAGAAAATTTAGTACTAAACTTTCTTGTCAGCCAAACAATGTTGGTGTCATAAATAATTAAAAAAATAAAACCTAGGGGGAAAATATCAATTTTAATAATTTTATAATATTATATTAAAAAAATCATCTTAAAAATATACTTTAATTAAAATTATAATTAAGGATAATCAAAATTTAACTAATTTAATTTAATGTTTGAATAAATGAATCAATGTAACTAACTAGTATTTAGCCTTTTTATGAGGTTTGAGTTTGATTCATATTAAATATGAATTTAAATTTTATTTTTTACTTTTAAATTAATAAAACGATGATACGTATCATTATTATATTAATTATAATTAAAATAGATAAATATGTAATTTAAATTTTAAAAAGTATTCTAAATAATAATCCCTAATACAAAATTTAAAAAAAAATCAAATATCCAAGTGTGTGCATTCACTGTTAGGTGGCATGGAAATTTCACAGGGTCCCACTCCCACTCCACCTAGGGTTTATGTTGTAATAAGTAGGTTTACCTAACATAAGCATTTCTTTATAATTTATAATATAATCCCAATAAGCCATAGCCTTGTATTCATATTTATAGACCAAATGTCCCCTGAATTGAATGCAAAACCCTACAGTATGAGCTAACACACTTTATTTAATTTTTTTAATCTAATCAATGGAATTAACTATTTATAAGCACACTTATCTCATATAAACTTATTTATAGTATCTTTGAAATCGACAGTTCTTCCTTTTCTCCGATATATATAAAAGATTAAGTTATACAGTATAAAATTCTTTAAGTATTATAAAGTGTTTGGATCGTTGAATGATTAAAATAGATTACTCAATCAACAGTCGATTATGTGACGATTATCACTTGAAAAAAAAATAAGAAAGAGTTAATCTGAATCATCTGTTTCAATCAGTCAACGATCCAAAAAACGTATAAAATTTAAAATTTCTTACACTGTGTAAGCCGATCCTCTCTATATACTAAGAATTTATATTTGATACATTAACGGTAGAAACTAAATTTTTTTACAAGTGTCTTATTTTTTTAGATTTAGTTTAAGGTCTGCGATTTAAAATCTAGGAATAGAAGTTAGAATTTAATATTTAGAGGTTAGAGATTAGGTTTTAGAGTAATAAGACGAAAATTTAGATTTTAACTTATAATCTTTAAATTTTAAACTTAAATCATAAATTCTAACTAATATTTTTAAACGTACCCCTTAAATAATACAACAAAAACCCTAAAATTAAATAAGTTACGAGTGATGATTAGATTAGTTGAATGTAGCTTAAGGGACAAGGCTGACACATTAAACTAAAAGTTTAGTACAGGACATTATACAATGAAATAAAGTTAAAAATTTAGAACAGTGGCAGACATTTCCAACTCCAATCTTTGTCAAAAGATAAGTGAAACTTGTGAAGATTATTATTAATAAAGAGGGGATTTAAGTATTAATTGAAGAGTTTTAAATAAAATTAATTAATGTGATTTAAAGATTTTAAGAATATTTATATTTAAAACTAATATAATAAAATGAGACATTAATTTTTTAAAAATATTTACAGGTATTTTTTATGTCTAAATTATTTTTAGCTCTAAATAAGTATTTAAAATTTTGATTTAGATCATTTTAAGTGTCTAATCATTAATATAAAAATATGATAAGTTTTAATTTTTTATTTGTTTTTTTACGTAAAATTAAAAGTTATTTTTAATTGATAATTTTAAATTTTTATAAAATAATCTTAAATTCCAAACCTAAAACCTAAAACCCTCAAATTATCATCGTTGTCACCGTTTATTATCTTATCGAAGACTATCATTGTCAGAATGATCGTTTCTCCCTTTCAACCTTTGCCTATGACTGGCGGTAGATAAGCTTATGACTTTATTTTCGCGATTTTAGTTTCTTTAAGAAAATAGAATATAGTAAATATAATACAAATGTTTCAAATATAATTTTAATAAAAAAATAAAAATAATACTTGATATTAAATATACGAATAAAAATATTTGAATATTAAAAATAATTATTACATGAGATATAGCTGTCCTTCCACTTAAAAAAGTTGCTTTTTTAAAGAAAACCGTATAGAAATTTACACGCTAATCTTTAGCTTCAATGCAAGTTGAAATCTCTGGCATTGTATCAACACCGTTCTGCTGTTCGAAGAACAGAAACAACCTTAGTTTTTAGAGGCTGCAGGGCCCAAAGTTGATTGCTTTTTCGTTGGGTCAAAACATCATTGTTAAAGGACATGGATATTCATAATAAGTGTGACCAAACACAGTTGACAAATGAACACAAATAAGTAGCATAAAAGATATCAAAGAACGAAATCAGATAAGGGCAATTGTCAGAGGAGATGAGATATCCGATTCAGTGTTGGGTGCTAACTGCTAAAGCAGCTGGATATAGGCGCTGCACTTACCAGAGGATAGAACTTCCCAAATCCCAGGCTATGTCTAGTACCCCTGCATGAACGGGACTGCTAGAAGTCATTGCCTTCCCTTCATTCTTGGAGTGGTCTGTGATGTTTGGGAACTCAGCTTGTCGAAGCAGACTGAAACCTTTAGGATTCGTAAAAAGCTATTCATGCCGATTAGTCTCTTTAAATTCATGAGACATAGTTTACATGAAACAGAAGACTTAAACTAAAGCTAAAGATAATGAAAAGGACTCCTAACTCACAAGGGTACTACTGAACAGAATATTACGAAAAATAAGAAAGAGCAAGGCTACTAAGTCCTAGGGATAATCCTAATCCAAAAAAGCGCCATAGCTGCTTTGTGGGTTTCTTCCTTTCCCCCTAAGCTGTGATTACAAATCACATTTATGTTATGTGTTGTACTGCAACAATGTTCACAATTTGTTTACTTTCTTAACTTTTTGAAGGTGATGATTTGATCCTATCAGGATGGAATGACAAGCCAATTTCTTTGATTTCTTGATCTTAGAAACTGAAAAAATTTCTAAAAAAGTTTCTCATTATAACATTTTGACCTGATGGGTTATTTAATAAAATCAAAAGTACTTCAATTGTCTTAGAGAATCATATGATCAGGCAGGCCATCCAGGGTTTAAACAGACTAGGAAAAGGATGAACTTCAAATTAAGTCTAAACTCTAAAGCAATGCATAGTAAATGTTTTTTTTTTTTCAATGGTATCAAACCGGAAAAAAAAAAAGAGAAAGAAAGAAGACATATAAACTACAACTTGAACTGAAGCCAATATGGAACTGCAAGAACTTTTCTTGAAAAACTTTTCCAATGACATCAATGCTATATTAGGTTTGTAGCATTATGAAACTCAAAATGCTTTTATCCTCCAAGTATAAGATTCTTTAGTTTCAAATCTCATAATGAAACACCAGAAGGAAAAATCATACAAGAATTAGATTATATTTGTTTGCTTACTACTCGACTTAAATTTCATTTCTAGACCTTGCTAGAGTCGCTGCACTTAGACCAAGTGCAATCCAATGTTAAAAATGGCGTAAAGCACACTAAGACGATAAAGGTTCTATAACCGAGGCGCTAGGCAAAAGGCAAGAGCCTTGTTGAAGTAAGACATCCCTTTATAAAATTAAAAATATATAGATTATAAAACTTACACATGTGCAAATTTTATAATTTGTTATTGATTATTAGGCTGGATATATGAGAAGTTTGGATGAAAAAAGATTATAAAGACTCACTTTGTAATTCTTATGAAAATTATAGGTTGGTTATGCAAAATAATCTTTAAGGACACATAAAATTAAAATAAGTACTTGATCTCCAGAGGTTTATATTGTATCAATCTACCCTTGTGTGCGTGATTCCTGTTAAAGCATATACTCAAGGGTGGGTGCAGGGCGAACGATTTCAAAGCCATACAACGACATGCATGTCCAATAAAAATTTAAAACTTCAAAAAAGATTACATGCTCAACAAAAGCTCATGATTTCATTACTTACCTTTTTAGTCTTCTAATAAAAAAAAGTAATATTATAACATTTTGTAATGCATTATCAATTTCTTATATGTAAATAGGCAAAGCTAGGTAGGTAACTATATAATAATCTCAGAAGTATGATATAATATATAATCATTTTCTTCTACCCAAATTTCCTTCATGTCATATCCATCAAAAGAGTTATAGTATTCGTCATGTTCTTTATGTTCATCGTCATCTTCTTATCTAAAAGATTTGACTTCATTTTTTCTCCTAGTGTTTTTTTTTATCTTAAATTAAATTGTTCTTCATGAACTCCGAACAACAGTCGTAATGTGTCCCAAATAAGACCTTCATGCTCTTTGAATACAAACTCATTTATCTGATGTGATATATTTTAAGCTTAAATTACCATTAACTCGATTAAATTAATTTAAATTTATTTGATTAATGTTATTTTTGTGTGGTTTCCACTTTTAACTCAAGTTAATATGTAAAACATAATAAAAAATTAAATAAAAAAGACAAAAGATCAAAAAAATGAAAAAGGCAACACCTTTTGGTGCCTTGGCGTGCTTCGTATCATTGAAGTCGCCTCGCCTAAACAAAATTAAGCGCTTCACCCTTTCCTCGCCTTAGCGCCTAGGCACAACTCACTGGCACCTTTTTAAATAATGATGCAATCTATGTCATCTTATACGAAAGAGAAAAGAGAAAGCATTAACTATAACAAGCCAAAAGATATAAAGATAAACAGGGAAATCTAAATTTAATAAAAGGAAATATTCCAAATAAATAAGCTTGTTGAATGCACAAATCAGACGAATCAGGCTTACCTGCATTATGAAGGTCGTAACAAAATCAGAGCACCATTCAGCAAGTTCTTTGGAAACAAGAGTCAGATTTCCAACAGATAAAACAATGTTGAGACTAAACACAGCTCCATTTTTGGCTTCTTATGAAGCATTTACAAAGAAGCTATTGCAGCTCCAAGAGAATGCCTCACCTACCTTAACCTAAATCCCTATAAATGAGCTAGGCTCACTAAAAGCACAAAACAGAACTCATCAAGTTTAAAATTAGCAGGTAATCAAAAATGGGAATTGAAGGGAAGCTGGGAAGGACACCAACCTGCTAGGGGATTCAGAGCAACATGAAACAGAAAGTGAAATATAGCAAAACAGAGGCAGAATATTTAACTACCTCATATTTCTCCAGCAGCTTTGGTATCCTTCCTATTTTTAAAGGTTGCACTCATCCTTTTCCATTCACAACAATCTGAGGAAACTCTTAGTAGAAGAAAAGGTTTCGGATTGTTGCCGATGGAAAAAGGTTAATTGCAACCCAAACACTGGACGAGTCAATCTCAGCTGACTTTTCCTTAATCTTCCATACACAGTAGTGTAATAACCCATTTTGTCCGTGCTAGACCCAAAACGTTACCCAAATCCAGCCTCTCATATTCCTCTGCTGCCACCCCCACCTCTGGAATTCGAGCCATCACAGTCCTGCCACTCCCAAACTGCCGCGGCCGGCAACCAAACCCGAACCCTAATTTAACATCCATCTAGATCCCTAAATCTCAAATTGCTGAAACCACAAATTAAATCCCCATCCCCAAACCAAATTGCCAAAACCCTAAAATAATAATTTAACCCAAAAATCTAACCACCCCGACCAACCCATTACCTACTCACCAACTTGGCCTTCATCAAATCCACCAAGTCTACCACAATAGCCGGATCTGCAGTACAAGGGGTTGCTTTTTATTATTATTTAATTGTAAGAAATCGGTTATAAAAACTGAGAACCAAATATAAAAGAGATGGAAGAAAAAAATATAAAAAAGGTTCAAGATTTTCAATATCTTCTCTCTATTATTTTCGGATCAAAGGTAAATAAAAAAATCTTTTATTTTAAATCTAACACCAAAATCGAAGGTTTCAAAATTTTCTTTAAAGATTTCGTTTAAAACCAAAATCGTAAAAGGGTTTCTTCAGTTTTAAAATCAAATTTTATTTTTCTTCTAAACCAAAAACCGAAATAAAAGAGTGATTTCAAGAGTTTACCTTCGATTTGGGTGGGTGCTGGAGCCCAACGTGCGACGTCAACGTCTATGGTCCTCCATATTTCCGCGGTGAGGCCGTTGCCCATGACTGACGAAGACGAAGAGGCGCGCCATTGAATGAGGGAGAGAGGGGATGAGATGAAAGGATAAGGATTAGGTCAAGTTTTTTTTTAATCTGTTTCAAAATGAAAATTATAACCCCCTTCGTTTATTTTAAACCGGCTCTTGAAACGTCGCCGTTTTGTCCACATGACCCGTGCGATAACCCGATCTGAGGAGAGATTATACGGTGAACTTTTGTTCACCACGTCATTTATGGTCCAAGCAATTAGGATTTTTGATCTTTAAATAATCACCTATCTACTAAGTCCATGTAAGAAAGAGATGATGATTCGTTTAGAAAAAAATTGAGATCAACGGTCCTGATTACTTAGGACCATAAATGACGTGATGAACAAGGAAGATTTTTTAGTAAGTGGTCTAATTACTTTATAGGTCCTCTTTGTTCTTCTCTGTTCGCATTCCCGTCGTGGGTTAATCTCGTTTTTAGCCCCTCGCATTTCCCTTTTTTCATTTGAACCCATATATTATCACATGTATTATATACTTACCTTATACTATTATCTTATTTATATATATGCTTACCCATATATTATCTTATTTGAGTGGTGTGGAGATGTTAAACCTTTTCCATCAATAACCGATTACGAATTTAATTTTTTTGAATCTTTGATTATTTTATAATGTCTGTATGCCAAAATGACAAGCCCATTTTCAAATTATTCTCATTTTCCAAATAACAAAGTGTCCTCTTTATTTCTTCCTTCTGAGTAATTACCAAGTCTTTTCTTTGAGTGAAATGTCATAGCTTGGGTTTAATTATTACATGATGAATTAGGATTCCAGCTTAAAATGAGATAGTGCAGACCTGCCATTAAGTCCTTTAGAATGATAATGGCTTATATATTCAAAACCAGTAGTTTCCCTGTACATGGGAGGGTTTTCTTCAGACAAAAGCTCTTGTATTAGCTCATATCGTCTCTCGCCGTTGGCGGAACTCGAAAAGAAAAATGTCGGAATCAACACCCAAGATTCTCATCTTGCTCGTACCCTAAGCTCCACACTCTTGAACTTATCATTGGTGATTAACTTTTGTCCCAAGACATGGTTAACACATTCATGAACAACTATATTAGAATTGTTATATTGAAGATATAAAATGGTGGTCTTGGAATGCCTGCATCAGGTCTCCCAAATTTGCAATTACAGCTCCTTTAGCACTTGGTACATCCACCCACTTATTCTGGTGAAGAACTTGGAGGCCTCCAATCTCATCTTGTGACAATAATGTCAAGAAATTCGGGTCTGTATGATTTCTTAAGAAGAAAGTCAAGTCGGGTTCAAGACAAGACGGGTAATAAATACAAGAAATTGAAGCAGATTTTAGGCACTCGATTCGTTCTAAGAAGTCCGGAGCGACACCGAGGGCCTCCGATGGCAATTCAGCTATAGTCTTTTTAAGTTGCATTAAGTGCTTCAGGTACTCGGTTATGGCATCCCTGCACACACACACGAATTCGAATGCAGTTTTAGTTAAAATTAAGAATTAAAGACAAGGTTGGCAACTTGGCATATGTCCCTTACCTGCAAACTTTAGGGAACTGTTCTTTCTCAAGCTGTTCAACATGATTCATGGCTAGAACGTCCCTCCATTGTGCTGCAACCGATGGCACTGAACTATTCGTTACTGTAAAACCTGATCTTTCTTTCACCATCGAGCGAGTACCATGGTTCTTTCGCCTCCTGGTGCTGCTCGTGGAACCTGCGTGCGCCATCCAACACAGTTTCCTGTATGGAAACTGGAACCCCATTAACCACAAGGAAGCAACCCCATGTTTGAGCAGCTTCACGTATGTTGTTGACTGTCTCTGTTCTGTCCCCATTTTCTATGCCTTTTAAGTCTATTACAGGAACCTGGAGATCACCATTGCAAGCTGTTTCTGAAGAGGATTCAGTTTGTTGTTCTTTCGGATCCGTAAAGGGTTGAAATCGTCAACCTTTTCCCGTGCCTCCACTTCAAATTAGTTAGGGTTTTAGTTTAAGGGTTTTGGTTAAAGTTTAAAAAATTAGGAGTTTGGTGTATCTTGTTGGGTATAAAATTTAAGATATAGAAAATAAAAGTTATATTTAAAATTTAATTTTTTAATAAATTTTCAAAAGAAACATAAAAAAGAAGCATAAGATTTTTGTTCTGTACGAGATATCTCTATTTTTCAAAGTAATAAAGTAGAAAAAAATTTCCTGACCTAACGTTTGAGTTCACAATCAAGCGAGTATCATAACTATAATTAGTGACGAATCTAAATTTTTTTAAAAAAATATTAATTGATTTGAATTAATTCGATTATGAAAATGATTTAAAATTATACGACTTAAAATTAAAATTCACCTGAATTTCACCTAAACTTGAATTAACCTGTCCATTAACTGGTTTAGACCAGAATTGTTTTACCCCAACTTAAAATGAACCTTACCCAAAATTATCCACCCCTAATCTGAATGAAATCAAAATATCAAATTAATTTAATATGACTTATATCTTATTTAATCTAACCTAAAACTCATCCAATTATAAAATTTTAACAATATTTGTACGATTTTTTAATTAAATCATACTAACCGATAAAAACTAACAGACTGGCTACCCATGGCAAATGAGAGATTATTGGGTGAACCCTGTTCACCACGTCATTTATGGTTCAAGCAATCAGGACCGTCTATCTTTAAATAACTACTCAATAATTGCTCACCCACTAATTACATGTAAGAAAGAAGTGATGATTCACTTTAAAAAATATCAATGGTCCTAATTAATTAAGACTACAGATGACGTGGTAAACAAGTTCACCTAATAATTTTTTCATGGCAAATGGACCGTCTTTGACTAAATGATGGATATTTTCGTTCCAAATAGATAAGAAATATACTCCTTTGATACATGAGAAATTATATTATGGGTAAGTCCCACCATGTGTCCATGAGACCAACCACTAAAAATCATACACCTCGTTAATTTTTTATGTCATATTTTTTTCAAGTGAATCTTTACTTGAAAAAATTGTTTTTAAAATAAATTAACAGTAAATATGAGTAAAGATTCACTTAAAAAAATATGACATAAAAAATGATAAGTTAAATATTTTTAATGATTAATCTCATAAATAACATAATAAAACTTACTCATGATATAATTTTTCATCGATCCATTGAGAACTAATCGCTAATTATCACAAACTATGCGGAGAAAGAAGAAAGGCTTAAGTGGGTGCTTTGGTTTCCTCAACTTGCACCGATCAAATATAACATTTGAAGAACTATTTGTATAATATTTATTTATTAAATTAAATAAATAATTATAAACAAATTTTTTTATTTAATAAATGAACAAATATAAATATAAATATATTCGATTTATTTATGTTTACAGTTAAATTTGTTTATCTAATTTTTCTTTCTTTATATTATTTTTATATTTTAAAAATTGATAAAGTTATGGGTTAAATTGGTCACATGATGGATTTTGAAGTTTAAACTATAAAATCTGAGGAGTTTAAAACTAGTAATATCGGAAAAATATTTAAGGGTGAACACACATAAAATTTTAAAATATCAGAGTGAACACATAAAATTTTAAAATTTTAAGGTGAAAACAACTTATAAATATTAAAGAAAATAAGAACTAACTCATAAAATTTTTAAAAAATAAAAGCAAATATGTGAACTTTAAAAAGTTTAGGATGAGCTCGTGCTCATCTATCCTAATGCATACGTCCGCCACTGAGTAACGTAATCTTATCATTTTTTTTTCACGAACCACGAACATTAAATAAATAAATATTGAATAAATATAAATATAATACTAAAAATTTAATTAAACACAAATCGAATATAAATATTTTAAAAATAAATAAACGAATATAAGGACAACATTCATTTAAGTTATTTAAATTTACACCCCTAATTTAACATGAGATGTTTTCTTTGACGTGTAGATTACACGGGCCGTAATGTATAAAATCCATTGATTTTATACCTTCACACTTTCGGGAACCCAAGGGTTACACTTGATAGTTGATACCGACCCCAGCAGGTAATGTTTTATGGTCACCGATTAGGATGGGCACGAAATCCAATGAGTTTCGATCCGATCTAATTTGATTAGGTCGTTTTTTTAAAAGAAATTAGGTTTGGGTCGAGTTTTCTTAAGAGTGGTTTCGGGTTGAGTTTAGGATGAAAAAATTCGATCCAGGACTAATAGTGTAATTTTTTCATATATTTTAGAAATATTTGCAATAATGATCCTCTTTATATATATTTTATACAATTAGGTCACTAAAATTTTATTTTTTATAATTAGATTCCTAAATTTTATTTTTACAATTAAGTCTCTAAAATTTTTTAAAAAATAATGATTCAGGTCGGGTCGGGTCGGATCGAATTTTAAAACTTAAAAATCGGGTCAAGTCGAGTGCGGATGGGCCAAAAATCCGACCCGACCCATACCAATCTTTATCGCCAATTGAAATGGGTTTAGTTCATTTTTAAAGAATCATAAATCGTTAAAAAGATAGTCAAGATAGTTTGATTTTTTTAAACAAATAAATAGTGATTACATTAGTATCTCTTTTATAATATAATCTTCACCATTTGATCTTAATCGTTCAATCACTCTGATAACATCGTTGGTGCTCGAATTCATGACCTCTAAAAATAATAACCGTTCCTTTAACCACTTGGGCTAATAATTTTATGCATCCATACTAAAAAATATTCCATGAACAAATTTATAATAATATAATATATTTTTAATATAATTAAAAAACATGTGATATAAATTTATATTCAATACACGTGCAACAGAAATAAAAAGTTTTCATAAGTAATTTAATTTAATTTTTTTTAAATTAAAAAGTTTAAAATTTAGAGATTATAACTAAATTTTGTGCTTTAAAGATTATAGTTTAGTGTTTATGATAATATAATTAGAAATTTAGATTTTAACGTATAAACACTAAATTTAACCACAAACCCCAAGTTATAACCACACTTATCAGATTCTAAATCACTAAACTTAAAATCCTAACCTTTAAACCCTAAAATAATACGTTTGTAGTCACTTTTTTGTTTTTGCCGATTGTGTATAAATAATTATCTCACATGATGATGATGACAACGACGACAATAAGAAACACAATCGTGATTTAAAATTAAAGAACAAAATACAAATATTTAAAAATTAAAGAAAATTCATATATAAACTATTTTTAATAGTTTCGTCACGGATAATAAGTAATTTTGATTATAAAACTCATTCGGCACACTTACATAATTTTAGTGATGTGTTAAATATTTTATCAAACAATTTGATATAATATCTAATATGATCTATAAATTAAAAGATATTGAACGTTTAAACGTGTTTAGTTTTATATCATCATCTATAGAACAAAAATCTGTCTTTTTTATCGTGCTTCCTTTTATGTCTCCTATTAATTTTTTGAAAAAAATAAATTTTAAATCATAACCCTTATTTTCTATATCTTAAACCCTATACCCTAAAAATACACTCTACCCTTAATTCTCTAAACCCTAACCCTAACCCTAACCTCTAACCTTCAATCCTCACCCTAAATCCTCTAGTTTAAAGCAAAGACGAATTGAGACATGAGAAAGAGATACACAATTTGCATCCATCTATCTTATACTAATAACATGCTAACCGAATTAAACTCACTTGTTTAATAATGTGTTGAATTAGATAAATTAAATTATAAAAAGATCTTTAAACGCATGTTATCCTACGTTTGATTCCCCCATTAACGTGATGATTACTATTTAGGGGTGTTCAAATCTGGATACCTGGGTATTCGGGTACCTGAAGTACCGGGTACTCGGACCTTCGGGTAGTTAAAAATTCGGTCTGTGTTTCGACTCGGGTTTTTCGGGTACCCATAAATTCGGGTAATCGGATACCCGGATTTTTATTTTTTTAAATTTTTTTATAAATCTTAAATTTAATCTTAAAAGATATATATAAATTTAAAAGTTTGAATTACATAATAATCATCGAAATATAAAATTTTAAAACCTTGGTTACATAATCTAAACATAAATTTTAAGACCTAAATTATATAATCTAATTCGAAATAAAACATAAAGTTCAAAGAAAGTTTTTAAAAATATTTTTAATTAGTTTAATTTAATATAATATATAAAAATTAATGATTTAAATAATAAATAATTTTGAAATGATTTTCGTATTGGTTAATGCACATAAAAAATAGTGTATAGCTAAACGAATAAAGTTAGAATTTTACTAACTCGAAAAATTAAATTTATAATTTTATAATGAATCTTAATTTTCTTTTTTACAATGAGTCTCTAATTCTTTTTAAAAATTTAAGTTCAAAACATTAAGATTTAAAAATTAGGTTGTTTAATTTCGGAATATAGGAAATATAAGTGTATTTTGTGTAAATAATAATTATATTTAAAATAAAAAAAATAAAAAAAATTAAGACCCGAATACCCGAAAATAATCGGGTACCTGAAAATTTATAATCTTTTGATCCGGGCCCAACTTGAAAAATGATGGGCGGATACTCGGCCCGAACATAAAAATATTTTGAGAAATTACCCGATTTTTTGTGTACGGGTAATCAGGTAATCGGGTCGGGTAATTTTAAACATCCCTATAATACTACTACTAAAACCACACGTAAAAACCAGATTGTTTCCCACCACAGAATATGTGTTTGATGATTGGTAGAAAATGGGAAGTTTATAACGTGAACGAAGCAGAGACTTCAGACAAAGGAATGGGATTCTGTCGAGAACAGGAAAGATCTAGTCATCCACTCAGATGAAAGGAAAGGTTAAGTTCACAAATAAACACTGAAGTTGGTAAATTATTTTAATGTTATTATTAAACTATTTGATTATTAAACCGTATTAAAAATTAAAAAAAATTAATAAAATTTATATAATAACACAGTTATTTTTTTTTATATTTATATATTTAAATATTTTAATAAATTTATATAACCATCGTTCAGAAAAAACTGGATTCGGCGCCATTTGTCTTTGTGTCTTGTTAGGAGAAATTATATTATGGATAAGTCTTATTAATATTCATGAGACCAATCACTAAAAATTATTCATATTATATTTTTTTATATCATATATTTTTAAAGTGAATTTTAACTTAAAAACTATTTTTAAACTGAATTAACAATAAATATAAGTGAAGATTCATTTTAGAAAATATATGATATAAAAAAATTAATGATATGGATGATTTTTAGTGATTGGTCTCATAGATGACGTGATAAGACTTACCTATGATATAATTTCTCCTTGTCAAGACAGATTCAGAGTTTAATGTAAAGGATTCACACTAATAAAAATTATATTAAAAATATAAAATGCACAAAATTAAAAAAATTTAAAGATACAAAATTAAATTATTAATAAAAATAAAAAATATATAAAATATTTAAAAAAATTAAAGATTTTAAGAAGTGTGACCACACCCGGTGTCGTGTGTTATCATGGTTGCTACTTAAAAGCATATTGTAATATTATTACTCTTATCTTTGTTTACGTAATTACGTAAAAGTGTCAGAATTGTCCGAATCTTAGATTTAAGAGGGAAATACTTTTTTAAGTGGCTGAATGTTTGACTTAATATTTTTTTTTACTGAAGCCACTTATTAATATTATTATAATATCATATCGTAATGTTGAACTAAACATAAATATTTGATCATATAATTAAGGGTATAAATGAACAGGGTATTCGATGAGTTGCTCGTGAACTGTTCGTATAATGTTTATTTATGTTCGTTTATTAAGTTAAATAAACGAGTACGAACAGATAATTTATGTTCGATTAATAAACGAATGAACACGAACATAAGTGAGTTTGGCTCGTTTATGTTCACGAACAAACTCGTTTATGTTCGTTTATAAACTCGTTTGTAGGCTTATTTATGTTCGTTTATATACTCGTTTATAAGCTCGTTTATATTCTTTAATAACCCTAAACTCAAAGTATATAAACGGGCATAAACGAGCATGTTCACGAACATTAAACTGATATGTTTGTAAACGCTAAACAAACATGTTCATGAACACTAAACGAACATATTTGTGAACGCTAAATAGACAAATTGATGAATATATACAAACGAACTCATTCGCGAACGCTTAACGAACATTAAACGAACAAATTATCGAACACGTTCGTGAACGTTAAACGAACTGAGCCCGAACACGACAAAAAATAAACGAACTAAGCTCGAACGTACCATTAAAAATTTAAACGAACACAAACAAAATTTAAACACCTTCAAAATAAATAAACAAACACGGATATACTCTTGTCCGTTCAAGCTCAGGTCGTTTACACCCCTACATATAATTTAAAATATTATATAAATAATCATATATGACTCGGATCTTACTCATGCTCCTGCCCCGCTGATTCTTATGCCATTTATAAAATATCTGGAAAGGGGAACTTCTGCCATTTATATAAAGAAATCGAGGCATTTTCAATTGTCGAAATATTTTAAAAACAACACTTGTGGAATTATTCTGTCTGTTATTTTTTATCCTTTCGGTTTTTAGGGTTTTGTACTGATTCAAATCGACTCCATGATACATCTAATTTTGGTGTGGGAGTTTCTTAAAATAATCTTCTGCGTACATAAAGTCTCGAACTTTTGAAACCCGAAATTAACTTAAGTGATACCAAATTGCTTACTACTTAGACAATCCGTTGGTATTCTTTATATATTTCAGGGTGAGCAAAACTCGACGTGAAAAAATTAAACAGCTCGACTCGATTCAAGACGAAAATACTCAATTCGTTTTGACTCGACTCGAAATTTCATAGACTCGACTCGAAAAAAGTTCAAATAAAGTTCGAGTTGTAAAATGAAAATTCGAATAACTCGAAATTTTTAGTAATTAAAAGAATTATTTTTAAGTTTAAGACGAGTCTCTTAATTTGTCATGATATATATACATTGATATATAAAAATATAAAGGAATATTGTTACATATGAAAAATATATATATATATATATATACATATCTTATACGATCAGAGAAAATCGTTTAAATTGTAACCAAATTATATTATAACACGATAAATAATTACATTTAAATATTTATAGGAACTCGAAAACTCGACTCGAACCGAAAAATTCAAATAAATTTTGAGTTGTAAAATATGACTCATCAGCTTGAATAACTCGAAAATCTTTTATTCGACTCAATCGAATACTCACCCCTAATTTCAAGTACTAAAATGTCGCTAGCTGCAATGATTAATGCAATCGGGGAACCACAATCGGCGGTCTCAGCGGCCTGCTTACGGCACAAGGCATCGCCATGATCGATTAAAACAATGAGTGATAGTTTCTGGTCCATTACATGTTCTGTAAGTAATCAACACAGTTAAAATGCATGTCCTAAGCCTGGTCGGATGAAAATCGAATTCCAGGGTATATGGTCTGCTATTTTGGTCTGTCTGCAAATTTGGTGCATGAAAAAGAAAGGACCAGCGTTCGTCGGCGTCGCCATGCTCAACTCTCTTCAGACAATTATGGTGGTGGTTCTGGCATATGTTGTTCTTGGTGGAAGACTCTATACACAAACAGGTAAGATGTAAAACACATTGTTCTCATTTAAAAAACTTAAAAGAAGTACAGAGAAACTTCTGACCTATGATTAAGCATTCAGCATTAATGGTGGATTCCTGTGGGGCAATGTCCATTCACAGCTCACGACAGGAGGATACAGTTTGTCCAAAACCTACAAGATGGTGGGGCCTTACTGTACAGTCAGCAGTATACTTGGTACTTCAGTATCCATTCACAGTACACGACAGAAGAGATATATAGTTTGTCCAAAACTCAAAAGATGGTGGGGCCTTTCTGTACAGTCAGCAGTATACTTGGCACTTTAGTATCCATTCACAGCACACGACAGAAGAGGATCCAGTTTGTCCAAAACTCACAAGATGGTGGGGCTTTGCTGTACAGTCAGTAGTATACTTGGCACTTTACTATCCATTCGCAACACACGACATATAGGTTGTCCAAAACTCACAAGATGGTGGGGCCTTGCTGTACAGTCAGCAGCAGTCTTGGCACTTCAAAATTCATTTAGAGAGCTGACAGGTGTACCTAAAAGTTGATTAGCTGGACTAAAATGTTTTGTTTCTTCACAATTTATATTTTTACATATTTGTACTTTTCAACCAGATTTCACATAATGAAAAGTATAATAATTATTAGCTAAAACACTAGGATACCTGATTAATTTTATTATACATATATAGGGAAAATTTTGAAAATAATTTAATTTAAAATTAATTTTAAAATATAAATAAAATTTTTAATTATATTTTAGATTTAAAATTAATTTTTACGTTATATACGAGAGAATGTTATGTCACATGAAGTTATTCTTAAATTGTTTTAAATAAAAAATAAAAA
This sequence comes from Abelmoschus esculentus, assembly GCA_035048815.1. Taxonomy (NCBI): domain Eukaryota; kingdom Viridiplantae; phylum Streptophyta; class Magnoliopsida; order Malvales; family Malvaceae; genus Abelmoschus; species Abelmoschus esculentus. Next base: position 12,133,155 of record JAUCBN010000024.1, read on the forward strand.
ACACTACCTGAAAATGATGTTTCCATCCTAAATCGTCATTTATAGATGGTATTTTTTACCTAGACTATAATTTTTAACCTAAATTCTAAAATAAACTTTAAAAACTTTAAAAACTTTATTTTTCTAATAAAAAACACTTTATATATCAGCTTAACCAAATATAATAGCTGGTGGTTGTCGATGTATATATATAGAAAAGTTATATCCAAAGAGGTATGGTATATAAAATATTCTCAAATATTAAAATATTCTGAAACTACTCTAAACATATACGTTCACATTATCACATTTTTCGATTATTGAGTTTGTACACATAAGATAATTGTTAGACATTTATTCCTCGTAACCAATTTTAATTACAAATAAATGACTAAAAAACATCACAAGTTATTGTAACGACCCGGATTCGAATCCGAGGGTCGGGTTAACCCGAGACGTTGGCCTTGGTTTTGGGCCCCGGATTTGTATGGTTTGAGCCTTGTTGGGCTTTAGGCTTGTTGTGTTTTGTGAGTTTGGGCCTTATGAGTTTGGGTGAGGATATTTTAGTAAATGTCTAAATGGGATGAATGAGAAAGGATGAAGGTTTTGTTTTCTCCTGCAAAGATGATATCATCTCATTCTCCCTTTTTCTTCCCATCTTCATCTCCTTGGGTTGCAAGAAGACTTGGTTAAAGGTAAGATCTTGCTGAGTTTGGGTTAGAATCTCGTTTTCTTGATGGAGAGAAAGTTTTAGGGCTGTTGAGGATCTACCTTTTAAGCTAGAGAAGTGTTAGTTTGATGGAGAGAAGGGTTTAAGTGAGGGTTTTAGGGGGAGCTCGGGATTAAGTTTTTTGAGCTTTAATCTCAGCCCTTTTGTATTCATAGACCTTGAAAAATCATCCTAAGTTCTTCCTAACCCGTTCTTCATCTTTCTCTTGTAGAGAAAGAAGGTGATAAGCCATCAACAAGATTGGGTAGAGGAAGAGTTTGACAAGAGGAAAGCTTGGGTTGTTGTTGTTTTGCTAAGAGGTTAGTACTCCCAACTCTTCTAATCTTCATGCATTTTATGGTAGATTGCATTACATGTAAATTTTGAGCATGATTGCTTGGTTTTAAGCTTTGGGTACTTTAATGGTGGAATCAATATTGATGTAATTAAGGCCTGAAAATTGATGTTAAAACATCCTAAATACACTTAGAAATGAGTAGGAAAACTTTAGAATCGTTTAAGTGAGGTTTAGGGATGAAACTCTAGAATTTCTAAGTGTAGACCTGTCTTTCGTACAGGGGGTATCGATACTCAAGCTACCGGTATCGATACCCATGAGTGTGGTTTGGCTTGTCGATCAGGGGTATCGAACCATAGTTCAATACCGAGGGATTCTAGAAACTTTTTGTATCGATACCTGTATCGAAATGGTCTCTTCCCTTTTGTTGACTTTTGAATTGGTCAACGGTATCAATACGGGTATCGATACCTATGTGTTTCGATACCCTCTTTGAGTGGGCATCGATACTGGGTGTTTTGATACCCCATATAAGGGTATCGATACCCCAGTGCTTTCTGCCCAAGTTTGAGTAGATTGAGGCTCGGTGATCTTAATAAATAATTCATTAATTTATAAGCTATAAAATGAACTATAAACTAAGATTGATAATCATAACCCCGAAAGATTTGAGTTTGACAAGGTTTAAAATGACTTATTGTGATAAGATCCTAGGTGGATCGTTTGTATGGTTTGAGTCCTTGAGTGTTGGAAATCTGGATATCCATAAGTGTTGCAACACGTCAAAGACCATCCGATGTAACATTCCGGATGATGATTTAACGACTATCTCGAGTGTAGGATCCCGATGCTGTGTGGATACGGGCCTTATTCGAAGATACTCGATGTGAAATTTCGAGTATGGGATTTGGAGGATCCCGATGTTGTATAGATGCGAGTCTCAATCCCGGATGTAGGATCCCGATGCTGTGTGGATGCAAGCCTCATCCTTGAGTATGGGATCCCGATGCTGTGTGGGCGCGGGTCTCACTACCTTGTGTGATTGTTGATTTGTATATGTTGTGTGCGGTAATATACATCTCATTTATTCCATGCGTTAGGCAAGCATGCTAGACCATCATACCATGCACGAGATTTGTATGTCATGCTTCACTACTTGATATGCATGATGTTGGCCGAGTTCAGCGTATCCACTAAGCTTGTGTGGCTCAGTGTTCGAAATGTGTTTTCTTGCGTAGGTTAGGTGAAGCGGGTCCCGTAGAGCACCATCAAGGTTTGGACTTTCAGCATCGACCGTGTTGTCAGAGTACATTTATTAGATGTAGTGGGCATAGTATTATGTTGGACCCTATATGTATTTGTAACTCTGTTTATTAAATTTGGGTCAAATGTTTTAACGGGTCTGTAATAATTTTGGAGCTCCGAATTACTTTAAATTATTTTGGGCTTGTTTTAATTTAAGTGGATTTTATGAAAATTGGATTTTTAAAGGAAATTTTGAAATACGGGTTGTAACACTCCGACCCGGATGTCACATTGGGCCGGACCCAAAATCCGTATTTTAAGATTTCCTTCGAAATTCCAATAATAAAGCCAATTCAAGTCCAAATACGATCCATAAAATCAATTTAATTTAAAACAAAAGCCCAAAATAGTTTAAAGTGACCGGAGCTTCAAATTACTACAAACCCATTGAAAACATTTGACCCAATTAAAATAACAGAGTTACAAAAATACATATAGGTCTGACAAAGTACTAGCCCACTACATCTATCATTGTACCCTGACACAAAATCGATGCTGAATTCTAAACCTCGATAGTGCTCCACGGGACCTGCTTCACCTAACCTACGCACGAAAACACATTTCGAACGCTGAGCCACACAAGCTCATTGGATACGCCAAACTCGGTCAACATCATGCATATCAAAAGCAGTAAAGCATGACATATAAATCTCGTGCATGATATGATGGTCTAGCATGCTTGCCTAACACATGACATAAATGAATATATTACCGCACACAGCATATACAAATCATAGCAAGTCAACACACAAGAGTGAGGCTCGCGTCCACACAGCATCGCGATCTTACACTCAGGATTGAGGTCGCCCTCAAATTCTATGCCCGGAATGTTACATCGGACATCTTTGAACGAGGCCGTCCAACATTCGGAAAGGGGTGGAGGCCGCCCAACCAACCCCATGCTCAGAATGTTACATCGAACATCTTCGAGTGAGGCTGCTCAACACTCGGAATAAAAGTCTTCAGTCATCACCCGGCATGTTACATCGGATGGTCTTCAACGTGTTGCAACACTTATGGATATCCGGATTTCCAATACACAAAGACTCAAATCACACAAACGATCCACCTAGGATCATAGCACAACAAGATGTTTAAGATTATCTCAATTAGTCTTTCGGAGTTATAACATCAATCTTAGTTCGATAATTCGTTTCATAACTTTTAGATTAAAGCAATTATTTATTAAGAAACACCGAGCCCCAAAACTCTACCCATCTTGGCCAAAATACACAGGGGTATCGATACCCTTAGGTAGGGTATCGAAACACCCTGTATCGATACCCACCAAAAGAGGGTATCGAAACACATAGGTATCGATACCAGTATCGATACTGTTGACCCATTTCAAAAGTCAACAAAAGGGAAGGGACCGTTTCGATACAAGTATCGATACAAAAAGTTTCTGGAAACCCTCGGTATCAAACCATGGTTCGATACCCCAGATTGACAAGCCAAACCACACTCATGAGTATCGATATCGATAGCCCGAGTATCGATACCCCCTGCACGAAGGACAAGTTTGCACTTAGAAATTCTAGAATTTCATTCTCGGACCTCACCTAAACGATTCTAAAGTTCTCCTACTCATTTCTAAGTGTATTTAGGAGGTTTTAACACCAATTTCCAACCATTTAACACATAAACTCGGATTTCACCATTAACACATGTCAAGCTCAAACCAAGCACACACATACACCAAACTATATGAATGCTTCCTACCATGATATGCATAATAATTAGAAGAGTTGGGAGTACCAACCTCAGCAAGCACAGCAACCAAACCCGAACTCACTCTCCCAAGCTTTTTCCTTTGCCCAAACCTTGAGATGATGCTCTCACTCCCTTTTCTACAAGAAATGAGTTAAACCAACCATTAAACCCAATTCAGGGAAGGTTTCTTAAGCTGAAACTCGATTAAAAATTGAGAAAGAACTCCCCAAACTCAAAACCCGAATTTCCCATACATACCTTCATCTTCACCAAACCAAACAATTCTTTACCTTGTTTTGTAGATCGAGAACAACTCTAAAACTTATCCTTCTGACACAAAACGTGATTCTTCAGCAAAACCAACAAGATCTAACCTTTAAACCATATTTTCTTGTAACAAAGTAGATGGGGAAAAGGGAAAATAAAAGAGAGGAAGGTGATATCATCAATGTAGGAGAAATAAACCCCCATCCCTCTCTATCCAACTCATTTGATTATTTACCAAAAAGTCATCACTCTTTTAAGCCCAACTTACAACCCAACAAGATTAAGGCCTAACAAGGCCCAAGACCACTAAACTCGGGGCCCAAAACCGAGGTCCAAACTCTCGAGGTTAAACCGATGCTCGGATCCGAATCAGGGTCGTTATACGGGTTTTGGGCCGGAGGCCCAATATGACAGTCGGGTTGGGTGTTACAGTTATACTTACATTCGAAACATAAAAAATTATAAGCCTACAAATTCACTTAACGGTGCAAATCGTCTTTTTTTATGCCTTCATTCGCACCTTCGTTTTAAATTAAAGGTTTAGAGTTTAGGATTTAGGGTTCAAAGTTAGGACTTGTGATTAAGATTTAGGGTTCAAAGTTAGGACTTGTGATTAAGGTTAGAGAATTAGGGTATGATATATTTTTTAAGGTATATGTTTAGGGTTTAAGATATAAAAAAATAAAAGTTAGGGTTTAAATTTTTTTTTTAAATTTCAACGAGATATGATTGAAGGCGTGATAAATAAATATAATTTTTACTCAACATAGACTTGAGTTAAACTTAAATTTTTAATATCTGAAATGAATCAAATCAATCTATTTTAGTTTATGGTAATAAAAATTCATTTTATTAATCTCTAATTCCAAAATAGCTTATAGAAAAACATGAAGTTCCAATTTATATTAATTTTATAATATTACATCAAGAGTCTAAGTTAAAAATTAAATTTTAAATAATTATATACTTTATATTAACCAACTGTATTTAAACTCTATAAAAATCTATCCTCATTTTCAAAGACGGAGACAAATAGGGTGGGGAGAAATAATCTTCCTCCCAACCCCTATTTTTTAATTTTTATTTAATTTTTTAAAATTTTAATTTATTTATAAATTTACTCTTTACTTTTAAACATTTATATTTTATCCTTATTAAATCTTAATTTCGTCCTTACCGGTTTTCTTAATAAAAACAAGGGTATCCCATTATAGAAACCGACCCTCTCTCTACTCTCTCCACTTTCTAGTCAAATCAGCACATTACCTACCAAATGAACTGTAACACCCTAAATTTCTCTCCTTTGACTAAAGTCAAATCCCTAATTCGTGCCCTAGAATTTGGGATTTTGATTTCTGGTTTAGTGACCATTGTGATAATTTTTGAGAACTAGAGGGTTTATTTTTGAATTCTGAATACTTCAAACACTTGAAGGGTAATTGTACCATTTTACAAATGGTAATTGTTCTTCCCCTTCCTACCGTTTCGTTTTGGGATGGATTTATTTCTCCCATAACTCAGTTTTTAATCCGAATTCGAGTTTCTGTCAACTTAGTTACTTTTTTTCTCAATCACTCAGTTGTCTGCTTTATACCAATCTGGTGTTTTGGTGCTTTTCTTGTGGTCTTCAAACCTAACCGTGTTTCTTCCATTTTGGTAAGTCGAATCCGTTTTGTTTTCTTTCGGTTCTGGATAAGAGTGAGTTCTGGGTGTTGTGGTGTTTAAAGGGTTCGTTTATGCTTGAATCGAGTGTGTGTGTGTTTTAAGAGCAAGATGAATGGGGGGTGTTCTGTTTGGTTTTGAATAGTATTTTTGGTTCGAATTTTTGTGGTTTAAAGTTGTTTCTTAGCGGTTTTTGGAATCGAATCAGGGGGTGAGAGAGTCCAAAAAGAAAATCTGTTTATTTTAGCCTGGAAATAATCTGGATTTTTCCAGATTTTCCCAGAAAATTTAGGGAAAATCCAGATTTTCTCGGGAAAATCTATCCCGACCCGTGATCGATCTGACCCGACCTGAAAACCCAACCCGACCAACCCGGAACCCGACCCTTGACCCGCTGACATCAGCGTTGACTGATGACGTCATCTACTAACGTCAGCGTTGATCATGTTGACATCAGCGTTGACTTTTTCTTACTCGGTCTTACTTTATGTTTTTCGACGTCTTGAGTCCGATGGCGCTGTTTATTTTTTGAAATTCTAACCCGAAGTATCGTTTTTTAGGGTTTTTAAGTTTGATTTATTATGTGGAAGTTATCTGTAACGGTTTCTGAATCAATTTCTGTTTGGTTCAAGTGACGTAGATTCCGACCCCGAGCATCTGCCTCCTCCTCCTCCTAGACGCCCTCATGTTCATCAGCATTCGGGATTCGCACGTGAGTTTGATTTATTTCTGATTAGTGTACTTATCAGTAGAGTGGGTATAGTAGGGTGTCTAATGTTAATTGTTATTCGTAGGTTCTACTCCTGCTCCTTCTAGTGGTAGAGCCGAGTCTAGTCGATGTCAGTATCGTCGTTGAGCCTTCTGTTCAGGTGTGTTCTCTTTTGTTAATTCTGTTACTCAGTATGTTCAATTTCTGTTAAACCCATATGATCATGCATCATCCTGGTATTACATTACTGACCCTGATATTTGTCACACTTGCCTCCTGTTAGATTATAAGGCATGCATTCTGATTCTGTATCTGCATTTATCATTACATCTGGTTAGATTATATGTGTACGGGGAAGTTAGTGATTTTATCACTTTTGCTCAGTGGTTCTGTAATATATACCACTTCTATTCAGTGGCTCCACCTACGGGTCGAGTTTCTACTTCTGTTTGGTGTGATGGAGTTAGAGTGGTTCTAGGGAACCTACTCATATGATGGTGTTCGGTGTTGGGTGCATTCATGCATACATTATATTATATTATATGCCCTGCTCTATTATCTGATTCTGTTTATCTGCACTTTAGAGACACACTAAGCTCTTTAGCTTATATCCTCTCAGTTTCCCGTTTCAGATCTTTGACCTAGACTACTTCGGTACTTGGAGATTTCTGTTTTCAAACTATTTACGTATGTTTTATAGTTTTCAGAACTATTTTATTTATTCCGGATATTTGTTATTGTAATAAACTTTGGATTTGAAATTTTATTTTGGACTTTCTGGATTGTAATATTATTTAATGTTTGGGTTGAACTTTATTTAATGTTTTGATAAGCTTTCAGTATTCTAGATTATTAATTATTTTAATAATTTATCCGTATCATAATATTTAATTTTATAAAAACCTAACTTGCAAACCAAGTTTCAGTAATGTAAAACCCTAACTTTTATTCTAAGGAATTAGGTAAATTTTAGGGGTTACATGAACCATCCAAAACCATCCTCTCACTATGTGTATTATCAAAATTTCTAGTCTTTCCATTTTAGTGCAGCCATTAATCTGGGCATTCTGCACCACAATTTTCATGGAGGAAAATGGTGCATACAAGATAAAACACACAGGCATATGTACATTATACCAAGCATATATCTATCTGTATATATATATAGTGAAATAGAATTTTATATCATTGTCAGCAATAGTATCACGATTCCCTCCCCGCTGTATATATAAGCCAACAGATACAGGCGAAAGGGCATCGCTACACAAGCAAAAGATATGGCATACACATGGATGGCCAACTTTGCTAAATACAGGCACCATCTAAGCATGGTCCTAGTACAAATCTTGTCTGCAATTGTGTATTTCATTACAGAAGCTGCCTTCAATGAAGGGCTAAACACTTTTGTGTATGTCAGTTACCGGTTTATGCTCGCCGGATTGTTGATGTGTCCCGTTGCTTATTTTATCGAAAGGTTCGGACTAACGCAGCTTGAAACCCGCTCGAGTTTTTAATTATAATGGGATGATTCCATGCCTAATTTGTTCAAATTTTTTGTGTGTCTGCAGAAAGTCCAGGCCAAAGATGACAATAGTAATGTTCTTGGAGATATTTGTGGTATCTCTTTTCGGGTAGGGAATGAGTAGCTAATGAAATTCGAAATGTTTTTTTTCATTACATTGGAACCACTAACAGTTTTTCTCCCTGTCCATAAAACAGGATCTGTTTAACCTTCATCATGTTCTTCATAAGTATGAGATGCACTTCTCCGACATTTGTCGCAGCAGTGTACAACACCGTGTCGTCTCTGACTTTTTTGATCGCCATCTTGTTCAGGTTCAAGACTAGGAATCTATAAGTATTCCTTAAAGGATTACAAACATTTCATGAACAATATTCTATTCATGATCTTGATGTAGGATGGAGGTTGTCGATGTACGGAGTCACCGTGGGATGGCGAAGATCCTCGGAACCTTAATATCATTAGCTGGTGTCACCATCATCACTTTATACAAAGGACCAGCACTGCAAAATGTGTGGGGCACTCCAATTCACATGAGAAGGCTTTCTATTCATGAGAATTGGATTAAAGGCTCAATCCTTACAGTTGCTAGTTGCATAACATTGTCTTCATGGTACATTATGCAGGTAAAACAGAAGGTTGATTGTGATTGTTATTGTTATCTGTCAATTTTGTTGTTCGTATACTTATCGAAAGCACGCAATCCTTTGCAGACATTTACGATGAGGAAATATCCAGCAGAGCTGTCACTTACAGCATGGATTAGCTTCATCGGAGGAGCACAATCGGCTGTTTTCACGGTGTTGGTTCAACATAAACCGGGTGTTTGGTCTATCGACATGCTGGGAATCGATTTCTGGGCCATTACTTATTGTGTAAGTAACTTAACATGCCATAACATGTCTGTTTTATACTTTCCAGAATCAAGTACTAAGCTCTGCTAGGATGAAAAATGAATATTGCAGGGTATCATCGGCTCCGGTCTCCTCATCTTCATTCAGTTGTGGTGCATGAAGGAGAAAGGGCCAGTCTTTGTGTCCATGTTTAATCCTCTTCAAACGGTCATAGTCGTGGTTCTAGCATACTTTGTCTTCGGTGAAAAACTGTATACCGGCAGGTACAAAGCGAAAAATCCGACATGTCAAGACAAATCACTGCTATATCCTCATCAGTTTTAATTGACTCTCGTATTTCAGCATACTAGGTGGAGTCACAGTTATCATTGGCTTATACTTGCTACTGTGGGGCAAAGAAAAAGATGAATCTTATGACTTGAGCCGAGAGCCACCGTCTTCGCATTCCTTGGAGTTGAAGGTAGCCAACAAGGAAGAGGTAGCTTCAGCAGTAAAAGTTGAACCATGAAGGCAAATCAGAGAATATATTAGACTTTGCATACGAAAAATAAAATCGAGTCGTCAAAGATGTTCACAAATTATAGTATGAATTAGTGATTTGTGGGGTTGAGGCCATGAACAATATCTGTAAACCAATCAATTTCTGCTATAAACAAGTCATTCCTTGCAACATATTCCTTTACTTGCCTACACAACTTATTCTTAAACAACAGAAAACTTATGTTGCAAGATGAGATATCAGTGCTCATATATCTATGAACAGATGCTACGATGCTGCACGTCTCGTGTCCGGTCGATTTCGATGGAGTTTAGTGTCACAACCCCAGCATTCAGTACGGTTGGGAAATAAACTATGGTTTGCAGATTAAACAAGTGTTTGATTGAGTCTTTCAGACAACAAGATTCGAAGCTTTTGACAATATTCGGGGAGGGGGAAAGAATGAGACTTTAAAAAAGGGTAGGCTGAAAGTACTACGAAATCCTGAATGTGTGTAGTTAAGGAACATATGTGCTCTTTTCAATATTCTTTAAATATTTTTATATAATTTTTATAAATATATTTTTTCAAATAATTTTGGGAGTCCCCTTTAGAAAGTGTGGCTCCATGATCACTTGTGTTCTCGTTTTAAATCAGAGGGTTTATAGTTCAAAGTTAGGGGTTGTGATTAAGGTTTAAAGAATTAGAGTTAGGGTGTATTTTTAGGGCGTAGGATATAAGAAACCAAGGTTAGGGTTTAAAATTTAATTTTTAAAAAATTTCAGAGGCATAAAAGGATACATGATAAAAAAAAGTAGATTTTTACTCCATGATCACACTCTTGCGATATTGTTTGCTTTGCCTCATAGGCTCATGTTTGTTTGGTATAGAGCGAGGACGGAGTGTCATTTTTTTAGTTATATTTAAGAGGTAATGCTTATTTATAAATTAATATTATTAATTTTTTAAAAAATTATATAAAAAAATAATTTAAAAATTTTGGAGTGTCATTTGATCACTTGTATCAATGAATGGTTTCGCCCGTAGCATAGATCACTTCATGATTATATAATCCGTAAAATTTTATTATAAAATAAATATTTAAGTTACATTGTTTTTAATTTTGTTATATTACTCATCCGATGAATGTATGATGCATACATAATAATTAATTTCATCTTCTATCGCTGTTAAATTAAATGCATCGTTAACCCTTTTTTTATTATCTAACCTCATTACTGAATATTTTACTTTTACATCGTTAAAATTTGATAAATTATTCTATCGCTGGTTTATTGGTGATGCCTCCCTTTGCATGCCTAACTGATCCCTTCCTTTAAACGGAAAGACAGTCAGGGTTAACCATGAACATGTACTAAACCCGAGTTCTTATCCTCTCAACTCGTTACAGGATTCAAACCTCTAACCTACTTACAAAAAATAATATCTCGTTTTATTAGATTAACCGATTATCGGTTGTACATCCATATTTTAGTAATAATAATAAATTATTAATACAAACATCAAACATGGACAGTAAAACATTATATCAACTATATCAAGTCATTTGAGTAATTCCATATTGTAAATACATGAGTTTTGTATCCAGAACTACATTGGGGTGGGATTTTTTTTACCTTTGTTCTTATATTCTTAGTCTCAAATCTTGATATCGTCCCTATTTGTAAAAAGACATAACGTGTTCATCTGTCTATCTCTATGCGTATTTGTTCGAAACAATGTCCCAAGGCAGGTAGTTTGGAATTGAATATGCCAGGGAATTGTATGCTCTGGTAGTATTTATCTTCCTCCAGTTCTTGTGCTCCAAAGTAAAAAGGGACAGTCTTTGTCACAGAGTTAACTTATTCCCCTGTTGGCAGTAATTCTCTGCATGCTTTAGTCTGGGTGAAAAACTACACGTTGGCTGCTACAAAAGCCAACGCTTCATTTCATACTTAACAAATCACAGCAATCTTCTTAACATTGTTATGTGGCTGGCAATGGTACCGGAGGAGGGTTCCGATTCTGGAGAAATGGAAGTACAGTGGTCCATATTTATTCAATGAAAAGAACTTAAGGCTAGAATCATCACAAATAATTTGCAGGTAGGAAAACATCATAGTGGGTAGTGATTTTTGGTAAATTCATTGCAACACAGTTCAAAAACAGTGAAGGAAATCATTTATATCAACATGGTGAATCAGAGTCAATTGTAGCTTTCAACTTAGCTACCATCTAAATACATAAATATGGTTATACATACAAAAAGCTGAACCTTGATAGAAATTCTCCACTCATTTTGCCTCTTGGAGCCGCATTCGTATCGACTCTGGGCTTGATACTTTATTGATACTGCAAATAATCGGATAACAAAGACCAATTAGAAGCATTTTCTTAAATAATCTACATATTCTAATGATTTTTTCCCTAATATTTTATGTCAACATTCATCACCAGGCCAATTGAGGGTAAAAGAGTTAAGACTCACCAAACAAGTGAATCCCCAGCAGAGGCAATCTTTTCATATATCCATTCTGGAGCAAGCTCTTGCAACAGTTTTAGCTGTTCTTCAACTTCTCCTGTGAAAGCAGAATGAAGACATAGTTCAGCTAATGTTTTCATCATCCACCAAACAAATATCATACTAGCTGTTAACCATTTAGCAAAAAGGCTTACCTCTATCAGCAATATCACAATGGCCAGCAATTAGTTTGTGCATAAGCTCCTCTTTGGTAATAACAGAGCGCCTTATGGACTGGAATAGATAGTGGATCATGTTGAAGAGCTTAGGCAGGCAGGCAATTATTCGTTGTCTTCTCTTTGCTTGTGATATTGCTGGATCTCGCTCCTCCAGTGCTTTCCTCTCTTTCTCCTTTATCTGCAAGGATAATAAAGCATTTTACTCCTGCAATCAAGGCCATGCCCTTGCAATTCCATGCACTATTTAATTTCACTTCCAAATGATTTTATGAACCTTCATTCTCCTTGGGATAGGATAGGGAAATATTACTTTAGTATGCAGAATTCATGATCTAATAAAGATGGTAGCTAAAGGAATTATATGTATACTTACTGAATGCCGAAGGCTTTCAGGCAAAATAGAAAGATCATCTTCTTCATTATCATCTAGTTTGCCTTCCATCTCATGCACTTCACCAACAACTTTCTTTTCCTTCAAAGGAGTGTCAAATTTCAAGGACCTGGTACGTGGTGGTCTGCGTACCAACTTGTTTGACGAAGTAACAGAAACCTCATCTGGGCTCATGTAACATCTCTTCTGTGGTTGTAGAGTAGGTGTGGCAGACATCAGCCTGGCAGGAGTTGAAGCAAGTTTCACCGGAGTAGACTGGATATTGGATGTTTTCATAGGGGACTCATATTCAGTTTTTAATGGATTTAACTTTTTGACCGGAGTTGCAGGGAGGCAACTAGGGGGATGTGTTTCTAAGGTAGTTGGTTTAGATAAAAGCTTTGCTGGGGATGGTGTTGGGGCAAAGGTAGTGTCACCACTGGAGGAGATCTTGTCAACACACATCTCCTGAGCTTTGCTTGAGGTTCTTAGGGAAAAGCGCTTTCTAAACGATCTAGATACATGTGATGCGACCACAGGAGGCTGGTCATTACCTACACCAGCTGAAGTCTCGAGAACTTGCTTTGAATTGGATTTTTTCTGATTGAATGGCTGTGCCTGTACTTCCTCTTGAATAACTTCACCTTGCACGACCGACGCATCAGATGCCAAAGGCCCTTTGATCACGTTCGGTTGTAAATTCTGCTTTGGCCGATTGAATGGCTCTGGGAGATCTTCTCCTGGAACTTCATCACCCTGGAAACACAATAATTTAAGTCAACACAAGATGGTACTAAAAATAATAGTTAGAACATTAGCACTATGAATTGGAACATTTGCTTTCACTTAGGCCTATTGTGAACATATTAAATGGTTATTGCATAAAAGAACTAGCCATTAAACTCTATTGATTATGTGGTCTTTCATTTTCAAGTACAGATAAAAGCTTTTAACCAGAATAAGGTGGTTCTGCCATTGTAATGAAAAGAACATTAGGAAAGTTTACGGCCTAGAATATCAGAATTTAACCAGTTTCGGATGCTAAGTTTCAAAAGTTAAGATTTGTAACAAAATGACAAGACATGTTTGTTTCAATTTAAGGGCTATCACAAACAAGCATTAATACATGCAGGCTTGCAGCTGCTTAGAGTCAACATTAACGCTGGAAATCTTTCAGGATGACCAATTGATATAAAGGATGCATCACAGCAAACTACTACTATCTATGCAAAACCAAAGCTTACTACCAATCTGAAAAGAATACCTCAGGATGAGCCTTGCTATAATCCACAAGCCGAGCTCGAAAAACCTTCATTAACATGAGATTCTTAGTCTCAGTTTTTGAGTTGTCCCCAAAATCAATCGCATCCAGAATGATGGTAACGTGGAGATCAGGCTTCATGCAACTAGTCATCTCATCAAACACAAGCGTTCTCTTTATCTCAATCGCCTCAGGTAAAATATGCTTCAATTGAGCCAAGTGGGCATATGAAAACCTCCTATAAAACAACATCAAACCCCAAAAGATAAATACCCAAACCGTAAAAAACGAGAAACCTTTTAACCAAAACTAATTACCTATCAGTTAAGCACTCAATTTTCGGGCTGATATTGGTAAAAGTTGGCACTGAACCCTTTGATCTTAGCAGCCGGATTGCAGAATCTAAGCTATTGTAAAACTCGCACAATATCTCATACCTGCTCCAAAAAACTTCAATCAATGACAATGTTTTAATAAGGAGAGGGAATAAATTAGGGTCAGTGTGACAAGCTGGCTTACTTTTCAGGGAGTTTATCAGGACGGCCACCAGAGGCTTTGGGCGGAGGTGATTCCACGGGACAGGACAAGATCTGTTTTCGGACCGACTTGATCTGATCGGTTGAACCTTTGGATCGGGTCTGAGCCACTTGCCGGATCTCCTTGATGGAGAGGGCGACCCCACGGTTACGAGCACGGTTAGGGAGATGGGAGGAGTGCTTTTCTGGGGTTTTGGAAACAGGGGAATTCGAGGTTAATCTCCGAGAAGCTTTGGATTTCAAAGGTGTTGATTTGAAAGAATCTGAGGAACTCATAGCTGAAAAATTACAGAGAGAACAGAGCGGAAATATGAGAGTGGTTGTACGGCGGAGGAAGAAAGTGTGGGAGTATATAAGAGTGGGTTTTTTTCTGGCGGGAAGGAACAGCTCCCTATGCTTGACACGTGTATTCCCGCCAAATTGTCCCGTTTCCTCCCGCGGATTCTTTGAAGGTTTGTTTGGAGTGTAGCGTAAACGGATAGGAATATTATTATTTCCTATTCCGGCATATCCATAGCTTATTAAATGTTTAACCCAATATGGCCCAAATTAAATGGACCAATAAATTTAGAAGAGGGTTTCCAAATTGATTGGAAAGGGCACATTGGGGCTTATGTTACAACATGTTGGATAAGGCTTACATTGCAGGCCAAGATTTTTCTCATTCTAACAAAATTTTATTTTTATTTTATTTTGGATAAATTATATTTATTCATTCCAAAATTTTTAAAAAATATTATTAATCGTACACACCTGCTTAACTCGGAAAAAAAATGAGATAACCTCTTAACTAAGTCCTTAATATGAAGCTATACAAATGTTAAAACAAAAACATTTACAATCTGATAACTTCTTCCTAACATTATGCTTTATAAGAAAAAAGGTTTAGAAGCTAAACGAGTTCTCTTTCTGTGAATTTTAATATTCTTTTCTCTGATAGATAGTAATTGACTCTTTCCCAAACCAAACAAAGGAAATTTTTAAAGAAAGAAGAGGTATTAATATTAGGGAAAATACATTGGTGTTTTTTTAAAATAATTTTCTCTCATTTATATATTATTTTTATTTAATTTTATTTAATTAATCAAGTGATGATACTTCAGCAGTCGTCCAAATAATTATGGATACCTATTTTGATTATCAAACTATTAAACTTGTCAATTAAGCTACCCAACTTATTAAATTGACATATATTTGTCCACTGATGTTAAAATTTAAACAAAAGAGTAACGAAACGATGACGTAATAGTTAACAAAAATTTTAAAAATTATATATTTAGTTCATATTATTTTATTTATTAAATCAATTTAATCTTATTTTTAATTAAATTAAATAAAATTAATGATCCAATTGAATTAAGACACATGTCACCTGATTGACACTAGAGAATGAGATAAAAAAAATTGAAGTAAAATGCTTATAAAGGAATTAAACCGACAATAGAACGCACATCATAATTTTTTTAATCTAATGGTCTAAAATAATTTAATTTCATTCAAAGGACAAAATAATCTCTTTTTTAATCTAATGGTCCTAAATTGGCCTTATTTAAGTTGTGGTTTCTAGAATTCTCGGATGAAAAACCTTTAGGTTAAACCAACGGAAAAATTGAAAATTCACCCGTTAGATCAGATTTTTTGGCTTAAAAGATGATTTATTTTTCTCTTTTTATATTCTTGTTCTTGTCACTTTATACGTCATTCTTTTTTCTCAGTTTTTTAATCTTGAATCTTGATTCTTGATATCCACTTCCCGCTCTCTCTTTAGTCGCCATTGAATCTTCTCTCCTCAGTCCTCCGTCGCCGGCTCAACGGATCAAACTCTTTCATGCCATTCATAGATCTCTTTTATCTCTCAAATCTCTCATTTAAAATTTAATCCCTTCATTCTCTTTTATTTTTTCTACAATCTTTGCGATAAATTTTTCTTCTTCTCACTACTTTTTGTTCTATTATTGATCCTTTAAACTTATGCATACTAACATGACACATTAAATACTCATCGTACAACGTATCATAATATATATCATAGCATACATGAATCAACAACATATCCTAAAATCTTATAAACCTTACTCTGATACCAGTAAATATAACCTCTTGACCCGGTCTAGATACTACCCAACTCGAACGAGCTACACGGGGATATCGGGGCTAATCATGAGACTCACCCCGATAAACGTTCCTAATTTTTTTTTCTTTTTATCTTATCTAGATGTTTTAATTAGATCTTACATGTTCATGTAAGGATTGTGTTCAATTATAGCGGAAACCGATAAGAAACGAGTCATAATTTAACCGAACAAATTATAGGACCTAATTAAAACTTTTCAGAAATTTAAGGAATAAATATGAAATTAATGTTATCAATATTTAATTAAGTTCATTTTATGCTTGCACATAAATTTTTAGCTAACCCGAGGTCTCTAACTCTACCAATTACATACTCAGAGTTCGAGGAGTAAAACATAAAGATACTAACTATGATTCAGTCTATAACGAATTTAACAGACATGGTATCGAACCCCCTTAGCCCTGTTTCGATACCAAGGTGATTTTTTAAAACAGGTATCGAAATAGTGCTTAAGTGTTCCGATATGCCTTTGACAACTCGCTCTATGTCCTGCTCATCAAGTCCACATTTTGAGACAGAAGGGTCCTCGTTTTGATACGATTTGTCACTGTAAAAATGGGTCTCGAAACTCGAGCTCAGTGTATCAATACGCCTGCTTGTGTTCATCATACAGTATCAAAATAATTTCTTATCGTTATGATACCCAAACTTATTTTCCAATTTTTCCTTATTTATTTTACCCGAGTATCGAAGCCTTAAGATATCATTTCGACACCACCTGCCTAGAAATTACAAGATTTTCAGAATTCAAGCCTAAAACGTAACCATATTACTCTAGAGGCATAATTTCACCTAAAGGGCCATAAAACATAAATCACAACGTGTTCTCTAGATACAATTCAACCTAGATAGAATAAGTGATACTCAACATGTAAGAACATTCAACAATATCAAAAATCATCATAAGCATACTTTTAACATTAGTACATAACATAACATAGTCATAAATTAAGGCCTTATTTTTTGTTGTTTTTAGCTTCTCAAACTAGCTTTTTCATCCAAAAGTTTTCAAAAATACTAAATAAGAGAATAATTTTTTAGTGTAAAATTTTGTCTTTTTCTCAAACTAGCTTCTAAAACCATAGTTTTGAAAAGGCTATTTTTTTAGCTTTCGGGAAACCCTGGTTTAGAGTCAAACTAAAGTTTTCCAACACAACCAAAAAATTGGGTTCCGCTCTTCTACAGCAGCGGTCGACGCCGGTTGTGGAGCCATTTTGCTTTTGTAGAATCGCTTTCTTGAAACCCGAAAGAGAATAAGTTTTTAGTTATAGGGTTCTGTTGAGTGAAAATATATATAATATACTCGTGGACAGCTGCTAAGGAGCCAACATCTTTCTTTCACGTGTTCTCTTTGTGCTATTTGGTCACGCGCCTTTTGTTCGTATGTACGCTCCCCTTAACGGTCGATTGATAATGGCAACATATTCATGGAAATGTTAAGGGTAAACTACAATAGAGGTCATTATATTATATTTAGGTTATATTTGGTTATCTAATTATTAAAAGTTTTATTTAGATAATTTATTTATGAATAAGGTTATATTTAGGTCACCTAATTATTAAATATTACATTTAAATCATTTAATTATGAGTAAATTTACGATTGGGTCATCCTTCGTATTTTAAAAAAAATCAATTTGGTCATTTTTTTTTCTTTTAAATCACTTTTACGCCCTTATTGATATTAAAGAATTTTCTTTAACACTTTCTTTCTTCGTTCGAGTCGTCGAATAAAAGATTAAATCACACTTTTTTCTCTTTGGTTTTCTTGAAGGGAGGAACCCAAAATCGACGACCGAACGTATACCGAACCGTTAAAAATTTTATGAAAAATTTATTTATTTATTAAACAAATGAAAAAAAAACATAAAATACTCAAATATTAATCGTGTGGCATTCATGTGTTTCTAAACATGAGTATTTTTAAAATAAAAGTTGGGTACCAAAATAAATCATTCATTAAGAGGAGTTAGGTTTTTAATTGCATTAAAAATATTGAGTTTTAAATTGGCTACAACCTACAAATGTTAAAGTTACTTACTAAAAGTTATATTTAAGTACATATGAGATTTCATTTAGAATCATATGGGGTATAATTTTAGTATTTTATTCGTTATAATTTTTAAAATGATTATTTAGGTCAGCGCGATCGTTTTAAAATTAAAAGAATATATTTTTTAAATTTTTTATTTAAGACCAAATCAAACGTAAAAATATTGATTTAAAGCGATTTTTTAAAAAATATTTTTGTATGTTGTTATTTATTTTATTTATGCTAATATGGATGCTGTTGTAGTGCAGCTGCACATAAACAAACAGTAAGTGGACTTCTCCCAATATATATTGATCTCATCAGGAATTCAAGTTGTAAAACTGTAAAAAAATACGTATGAACAAAATAAAAAAGTAAAGGCTTAGAAATCAAAACGCAAGCGTCAGTAGTCCAATGGTCAGGATAATTGCCTTCCAAGCAATAGATCCGGGTTCAATTCCCGGCTGACGCATTTTGGATTCTTTTTGTTTGTTCCTGTGTTTCAAAATCTTCATTTTTTTTCCTGAATAAAATATAGAGAGAAAATTATATGGGTCATCAGCTAGTTATTAATATTTTTATTTCTATCACTTAATTATTTTTTTTATCAAAATCATCCTTTACGTTAAATTTTTGTATTTTAGTCTTTCATCATAAAAAAAGCTAACGATAATTTATATTTTAAATATGGGTGATCAGCTAATTATTAATATTTTTATTTCGATCATTTAATTATTATTTTTTTATCAAAATCATCCTTCACGTTAGATTTTTCTATTTTAATCTTTCATCATTAAAAAAAAAGCTAACGATAATTTATATTTTAAATATTTTTAAAATATTTCTCTCTCCTACTTACATTATATTTGTTTGATTTTATTCGATCAATCATATAATAAAAAAATTATATCATGGGTCAGTCTCATCACGTGTACATGGGACCAACCTTAAAACATACTCATTTCATCAATTTTTCCATGTCATGTTTTTTTTCTCAAGTGAATCTTCACTTGAAAAATTAAAAATTAATGGGTGGGTAGTTTTTAGTAATTGGTCTCATGGATGACGTGGTATGATTGACCATGATATAATTTCTCCATATAATGATATATGTCTTCGATATATTGATCTAAGAAAAAAAATCAAAACTAAACAATTTGCGGAGAATTGTACTAGCTAGGGGTGAGCAAAACTCGACTTGAATTGAAAAAAACAAATAACTCGACTTGACTCAAGGCGAAAATACTTGACTCGTTTTGACTCTACTCGAAATTGCATAGACTCAACTCGACTCAAAAAAATTTTAAATAAAATCCGAGTTGTAAAATGAAAATTCGAATAACTTAAATAACTCGAAATTTTTAATAATTAAAGGATTAATTTTTAAGTTTGAGACGAGTCTATCAATTTTTTAATGATATATACATTTATATAAAGAAATATAAAGAAATATTGCTACATATGAAAATATATATATATATATACATATCTTATATGATTACAGAAAGTCGTTTAAATTGGAATCAAATCATACTATAACATGATAAATAATTACAATTAAATATTTATAGGAACTCGAAAACTCGACTCGATTCGACACGAATTTCTTAAACTCGACTCGAATAAAAAATTAAATAAATTTTTAATTGTAAAATATGAGTCGTCAACTTGAATAACTCGAAATTTTTTGATTCAACTCGACTTGATTCGATCGAATACCCACCCCACTAGCATTCACACCCCACAATATGAAAGAGATGCATAGAAACCAACTATGTTAGGCCAAGTTTTGTATTCAATTGCACTAACATTTATATTTAACGTATATTAAATTGCCAACAATATAAAATAAAATAATTAAAATAGTGATTCGAAGTTTGAACACAAGATTTTATTGATAAAAATTTAAATATTCAACCATTAATTTAAACTAATAAATAGTGATAATTTAAAGTTAAATACTATTTACTAAATTAAGTTTAAAATTAAAAATCAAACTAGTTTAAATATTATTTAAGTAAATGTTAAATATTTTATATTTAATAACTTCTTAATTTAACTTGATGATTAAATATTTTATATTTTATCAATATGATTTATGATCGAATCACTCCCTAACTTTTATATTTAGTTGATTTCTTTGATTTTCTTCGATCAATATGATAGAAATATGTATCACAATTTGATAAATTAAATAAAAATAATATGAAAAGAAAAATATAATTAAAATATTTTTAAAAAGTACCACGTCATTGTTGCTATATTTTTAAAGAAATATATGATATATATATATATATATAACACAACAACTATGTAAATATATACAACATATAGTTAAAACAAAATAAAATTTAGGTTAAAATTGAAATCAAATGGATTGATCTCAGTGACCAAAATAGAAAAAAAATGAAAATAAAGGAAAAAAACGACACAAAAAATAGGGCGGAAGGATTTAAAAGAACAAATAACCCATTTTGTTAAATTGATGTAATATAAAAGACATTTTTTTAAAATTATTTTAGTCATCTGAATTAAAAGAAACTGGAACCTCCGTAATATACACGTGTTCTTGCTTTGGTTTACTTTCCGATTTAACGTTAACTAGTAGTTTTATCAATAAATTAATTTTGATTTAAAATAAAATATTAAAAATAAGTTAAAAAATTAAAATAACTATTTAATAAAATATTATAAGCTCTTTTACATTATATCTATTATTTAATAAAATTTTAAAAAAATAAATTTATTAAATATATAAAACTAAGTTTTAATAACTTTTTAAGTTTTATTTTTTTAAGTTAGCTACCGAAGGTTAGAACATGATTAAAATTAATGACTCAAAGGTATTTTGTTATCTACTCTTAGAAGAAATACTGACGGGTCAGTTACAGCTTCACCTTCACCGGCATGAGAGTATTGTAGTCGATAGGGCTGTAAATGAGACGATATAGATCATGAATTACTCGAATTTGTTGTGTTTTTTGTGAATGACGAAAATGTTCGAACCAGTCAAACTTGTGATTATTTTACCCGTTGTGGTTAATTTTTTTTCAACACCTTCACCGGCATGAAAGTATTGTGGCCGATAGGACTGTAAATGAGACGAGATAGATCATGAGTTACTCGAATTCGTTATTGTTTTGGGGAGTAACGAGAATGTTCAAACCAATCAAACCTGTGATTATTTTACCCGTTGTAGTTAAATTTTTTTTTCAAAAATAATTTACCTATTTTAATATTCTAAATTTAAAGGATAATATATGTTTTCCTTAAATACAAATATTAATTTTCCATGTTCAAATAAAATCATGTCACAAATGACTTTAAACTTATTTTCTTCATGATGATGCATGTTTTCAAATGCAGCAGATAATCCACCCTGGAGTTCGGAAGGATTTAATCGATGAAACAATGACTGTTGCAGAGGAATTCCATGCAATGCCCGGGTTGGACAAGGCAAGGGAATGCGCCAAGGACCCGAACGGCAGCTGCAAGCTGTATACAAGCAGCTACGTTTATCCGAGGGAGGAGTTGCACTTGTGGAGAGACGCCGTCACGCACCCTTGCCGTCCTTTAGACCAACAGATTCAATTTTGGCCGGAAAAGCCAACTAGATACAGGTAAACCACGAACTGTTGACAGTTTCACCCTTTCATTCTTCATTTTTTTGTGATCGTATGTATAGGGGTGAGTATTCGATCGAGTCAAGTTAAAAAATTTTGAGTTATTCGAGTTGACGACTCAAACTTTATTTGAAATTTTTTCGGTTCGAGTCGAGTTTTCGAGTTCCTATAAATATTTAATTGTAATTATTTATCATGTTATAGTATGACTTGATTCCAATTTAAACGACTTTCTCTAATCATATAAGATATGTATATACGTATGTATATATATATATATATATTTTTTTCATATGTAATAATATTTCTTTATATTTTTATATATCAATGTTTATATCATAAAAAATGATATACTCATCTCAAACTTAAAAATTAATCTTTTAATTACTAAAAATTTTGAGTTATTCGAATTTTCATTTTACAACTCGAACTTTATTTGAAATTTTTTCAAGTCGAGTCGAGTCTATGAAATTTCGAGTAGAGTCAAAACGATTCGAGTATTTTCACCTTGAGTCGAGTCGAGTCAAGTTTTGTTCACCCCTATAAATATATATATTAGTAGTTTATCAGACCAAATTATTGTTTATTACTTGAATATATATATATATATTAATAGTTTATATACTATTCTTAGGTCAACTGGATAAATAATTTGATAAATCATGCATTAGGTTTTTTCTTGTTTCAATTAATTAGAATAATAGTATAAAAATAAAATTAATAACAATGAAATTTAAGAAAAATAAAGTCAAAGTTAATTCTAATTAAACAACTAAACATCAATAATGATATCAATATCTAATAAAAAATGTCAATATCAATTTATACAAATAGTGAAAAATATATATTATTAATAGTGATGGGTATTTTTCTTGTTTCAATTAATTAGAATAATATTATAAAAATAAATTATTTTTTTATTTAGGGATAACACTATCAAATTAATGAAATGAAAATAAAGTTACTGAAGTAACTTACAATTAAATAAGTTTTTATACACATAGAGGTAAAAGATTTTTACCCAATAATTTTATTTTGAGTAAAATCCAACTTTAAATCCCAACTCCGTTTTTTAAGTAATTACTCAAGTTTACTGCTTTCGTTATTTTAGTAATGAAAGAAATTTTTGGAGTCTATTCTTTTATTCTCAATTATGATTATAACCTCTTTTTAGTTCTAATTGAATATAAAAATAATAAATTTAAACCAATGCTAGATTCCCAAGTGTGAGTTTTGGGCGATTAGAGTTGTTAAGCGTTTAAATTGACTCTACGTGGAAAAATTATATCATGGGTAAGTCTTACTACGTGTCTATAGGACCAACCACTAAAAATCACATATCTTATCAATTTTTTCGAGTCATATTTTTGTTAAGTGAATCTTCACTTTAAAAAACCGATTTTAAAATGAATTAACAAGTGAAGATTCACTTAGGAAAATATTACATGAAAAAAAATAATGAGATAGATGGTCTTTAGTGGTGGGTCTCATGGATTACGTGGTTGGACATAGGGCTGTAAATGAGACGAGACAGATCGCGAGCTACTCGAGCTCGACTCGGTCAAAGCTCGGTTAAAACTCGACTCGATTGAACTCGGCTCGAGTTCTTGACGAGCCGAGCTGAGCTACATGATACTCGACTCGAAAAGCTCACGAGCTACTCGAAAAATATAAATATACTTTGAAACCCTAAAATTTAAACCCTAAACATAAGTCTTACACTCTAAATTAACATTAAAACTTAAAATTAACAAGTTTGAGTTTACACAACTTGTGTATCAAAGTTTTTTCTTCGTTAGGCTTTAAATGAGACGTAATAGATAAGAGTTACTTAAGTCTAACAAGGTCAAAGATCGGTTAATACTTAGCTCGATTAGGCTCAAAAAAAGCTCGAACCAACTCAAGTTCTAAACAAGTCGAGCCGAGCTCAGATTTTTTAGGCTCGTTTGAAATTACTCAAGCTCGAACTCGACTCAAAATCTTAACAAGTCGAGCCGAGCTTAGCACTACTCGAGCTCGACTCGGCTCGTTTACTCCCCTAGTTGTACATATAATTTCTCCTCTATAAGGTAGAAAAAGTCCGGATTTTGATGCTTAATTAGGCCTTGGATTTTCTTGTTCAACGTAAAGCATATGCATGTAGCTTCTCTTGCATAACTTTTGTTTGTATTATTGGCTAATAGTGCTTTAGGACATGAACAGGGTTTATTGGATTATTAAATCTGTACTAAGAACACCACTGCAATCTTCTCTGTATCAAGTTAATGAATTACAGTCTCTTACAGCAAAAACAAAACACATTTGAATTTGAATTAACCAAATATGTAGTATAAAACTTGCTAACAAGTCCATTCATGTGTTCCTTGTGCGATCCTTATCTTCTTGTGTTTCAAGAAGGTCCTCTAACAACTTGTTATCCAGACACTCAAACTCTATGACTTGAGTTCCTTGTCCTGTTGCAGACGATGATGACGAAGACGAAGGCAACGGGGGCAAATGCGATGTCGAATTCTGATATTGGTACTCGTTCGGGAAGTTGAGAATAGCCAAGTGACCACGGAAACCAAAAGCAGCCCTATCATATGCCCTTGCAGCCTCTTCAGCTGTCTCGAAAGTTCCTAGCCACAACCGTGCCCCATTCCTCGTCGGATCACGAATCTCCGCCGCAAACTTCCCCCAGGGCCTACGCCGAATTCCCCTGTATCGAACCTCCCCATTGTTCCCTTTGTTGTTCCCTCCTTGAGGTGGTGCTTCCATTCCTTGTTTTTCACAGTAAAGTTTACAGGACGAAGACGATCATAAATATGACACGGATTCTTATTATTATTATTACATAGAACCAGAGTCAAAGCTGACGTTTGGACTTGGTCGTTGCTAGGAAACTTCCTAGGATGATGGAAAAACTAAACTTGGATGTCTGAAACAACTAGTAGAGCGTAGTAATGTTTTCTTTTGGTTGCTGAAAGTTTAGTGGAGGAGGTTGATGTCTTGATGATGCTATTCGTCGCAAAGAAATTATTAGGCGAACCATATTCATCACGTTAACAGTGGTTCAAACAATTAGGACCGTTCATCTTTAAAAAACAAGTAAGATGAACAAACTTGATTGGTTAGAACCACGGAAAATATAGTGAACATGGTTCATCTAATAATTTTTAGATGGGGAATTTCTAAGTGGCGGCTCTGTGCGTTGAGTGGATTAATTTTGCCGTTGGTTTGCCTGCATCCAGCTGCCTTTCCTTTCCTTTTCTGTTGTATTGTTACCATTTTCTTTGTTTGGTTGAAAAGGTTTTGATTTAATTTAACTGACTGAAATTTAGAATCAAAATTGGCTTCTTAAAGTTAAAATCTGTAGGTTGGTGGGTGGGTCAAGCCCATCAAAAAAGAGTGTTTCCATGGACCATAGTGGATGGAAATAAAATAATTAAATAAAAGATTATTATTTTATACGTAAATGTTCGTAAAAATACGAACGTCTTAATTTTAGAGTTGAGAGATTTTACGTTTAGAGATTTTAGTATATGAGTTTTGAATTTAGGGTTTAGGTTTTAGATTTTAGGGTTTATGATTAAATTTTAAGGTTTATATGTCAAAATTTAAATCTCTAACCATATTACCTTAACAAACAAAATCCTAACCTCTAAAATTTAAATTCTAACCATAAACCTTAAATTTTAACCCTAAACTCTAAATTCTAAACTTCTAGACCAAATCTTAAATCCTAAAATTGAGACACTTTTGAAAAAAAAATTATTTTCACTGCCGATGCATGAGATATTTTCCCTTAAATATATATATCGATATTCGGATTTATATCTTATACATTGACAATGAAAATTGAAAGTTCCCATAAGTACCATAATTTTAGTGTTTAAAGTCTTAGTTTAAGGTGTAGGATTTAAAAGTTTAGAATTTAAGGATAATAGTTAAAATTTAGGGTTTAGAGTTATAATTCAAGGATTGTAAGTTAAAACTTAACCCTCAACTATATTACCCTAATAACAAAATCACATCCTTTAAACCTTGAATTCTAACCATAAACCTAAATTCTAAATCCCTACACCTAAATACTTAAACCTAACATACTAAACTAAGAACTTAAATTCTAAAACTAAAGAACTTTTAAAAACTTTTATTGAAATGTCTACATTAAATAAAAACTTTTAGATAAGTGTCTTGTTAAAAAACATCTCTAATCTTAAATGAAAGAAAAAAAATACATTTAAAAACTGAATAACAATCATTATTCAACAATTATCGACGGCTGCAGAAAAACTAAATCCCTTACTCTAACCGAAAATCATACCTTGTTAATACGTCAACCATCATACCATATTAACCTCTCAGTAAATCTAACAAAACGAACCTTCCAATCCCATGTCACCAATATCTTTGCTTGCTCATAAATCTGATTGATAATACAAATCTATTAAATTTAAATATATACCCGATTATTAAAATAACTCACCGAATTGAACTTCAACTATATATACCCCTACACCCAATTTCCTAACACTATATATTAATTTCACTTTAAGATATTTATTTTAAATTCGATTATCATTATTATTATCATAATATCCTACAAATCATAAATTTTAATACGTTTAAACGTATCCAAACCTGCAATTTCAGTGTCTGAAATAATGTAAAATCTAACCTCCATAGCCGTCCCTATTGAACAAGGCAAAACAAATTGTCGTGAGTTTTATATTCGTACGAGGTCTCTCTCTCTCTCTCCGACAACTTCCTGGAAGCAGCACTAATACTGTTGTAATCATACCCTAAAACAAAACAATGAAGGCTAAAGACCAAAGACAAAATTAAAACGTCTTCGTAACGCTCACTTTTTGTCCCCACAATTTTATAATCCAGTAATTAGTCATTAAACATCGAATTTATTACTTAATTACCTGCCCCAAAACAGTTGTGCACTGCATGTACCCAATATTGTTGTTCCAGTGACATGGCCATGGGATCGGTTGGGATTCGGTTGTCCCCACCATCGGTTTAATTAGGAGTTGAAGATTAATACCATCTCCTTCTCTAATTAATTATGTACTAATCAAAGTCTTGTTCCTCATATAAAATGTAATTAAGACTTTCAAATCCTTGAACGACGAGTTTTGATGTGAAATTCAAGGGTACATGTCATATTTTAATAAGAAAAATATTTTTATGGATATCTTAAATAAATTATATTCTAAAAAGTTTGAATTTAGTTAAAAATTCTAAAAAATTACGATGATTTATCGTGAGTTTTTTATGTCTCATGTTAAAATATCTTAAAAAATAAATTCTAAATCCTAATTTTAATTTTTTATATTTGAAACCCTAAAAATACACCCTACAACTAATTTTTTAAACCCTAATCACAACTTCTAACCTTAAACCCTAAACCTACTAATTTAAAGTGAAGATATAAATAGAGATACGATTAGGAGATAGACGATTTGTACCCTACAAATAATATTTTTCCCTCTCTTACTAGTTTTACTTTTTAAGATATAATTATGGATAAATTAAAAAGTACTCAGAACAGACGTATTCTTTAAAAAATTTAAAATTATCTACGATTTAAATATTTTTATATCATTAATTTAATTTTACATCGCTTAAAACACTATAATTTTATATCATTGTATTTTTATATAGTTTCTTTAATAATTCACAACTCTTATATAAAATTATTTTTCCATTCATGGATATAATTACAATAAGTATTTAATGGAAAGTATAAATTCAGAATAAAATAATTTTAGAGTGACTGTTTTTTCCCCTCTTGTTCTAGCTAATTGATGTGTAGTGAAGTGAATGATGAATAAATTCATGCACTGGGTTACATTAGTTTATAACATGTGGAAGCAGTGAATTAATTGGTACAATTGTTTGTCCAAAATGGGTGATTAAAAATATCAGATTCGATTCAATTCGATTATCTGTTGATTTGATTCAAAAAATTCGGGTATTCAATTTAATTTTTATTTTCAAATTAAATATTTAATCTGATTTTAAAATTTTCAGATCGGATATAGATCATAATATTTTAAATTTTAGATTATTTGATAATTTGATTTTTATAATATTATTTTTTTATTTTTAATAATTTAATGCTTATTATATCCAAAAATTAAAATAATTAAATTTTTTATAGGTGTGAAACTTGATATATTTAATCATTTGTATATATTTAAAATTTTCATAAATATGATCTTTAAATTTTAAAAAATAATTAAATTAAAATATAATTTTTATAATCAAATATTCAAAAATTCGATCTGATTATTCGATTATTCAAAAAATTAAACATGTAAAAAAATCAGATCGAATACAGATCAAAATATTATCAATTTATAAATTCAGATATTTAATAAAATTGAATCAGATTCGATTCGATATCCAACAATAAATACCTTAATCCAAACCGGACATACCAATGTCAGCAATCAAGTACCAAATGACACTATAGAAGATTTGAACCCATCACCCCCACCATCAAAGTTAGAAACTAAATCTTTCATTACCGGGAAAAGGTTGCGAGCATTGTTACTTAATGGAGCATGAAACACTGAATGTGGGCAGGAATCAACAAGACCATGCTGAATTGGATTTGACAGTAGAAAAACACTTGATTTTATTGTTACAAAGGAGTAGTTACTGTCAGAATCCATCACATTTTATTACACGTCCGCAAAAATCTTGTTGTTTGAATGGATTTTTTCCCTCTTTAGTTAAAGCATAAACCTCCCCCAGAACTTCATAGCTACACTGGTTCATGCACCTTTGCCTAAATAAATTTGTTAATGATATGACGAACCGGATTCATTCCTCGTTTTCTTTGTTATTAATCACCAACAAACAGGGATTTAAAAAATATTTTAGTTTGTGTCGTGTTTATCGCCAGAGACAGAGCTAGAATTTAATATTAAGAGAGGCAAGAGTTTATTAAACCTTTAAATTTAAAAATTAGAAGGGGTAAATATGAGCCCTCTAGTCCAAACGGTTCGAGCACCAATGAGGTAGAGATTATATTCTAGAATAGATACTACTGTAATCATTATTAGCTTGTTCAAAAAAATTAGGAGTAAAAACTCTATTTAATTAACTTAAACTAAAAGGGACCAAAAGTACAATTATACCAAAAATTTTGGGAGGAGCAACAGTCCCTCTCACCCTCTACACAACTTCGTCTCTGTTTATCTCGATTGTGGACATAACAATTATTATCGTGGTGGTTGTAGAAGTTGCGATCGTAAATTTTTTAAAAACTCACACAATTTATTATTAGAGTTTTTAAAATAATAAAAAAAATAAATCATTAACGTTATTATTGACCGTTATCTATTAAATAACGACCGTTATAGATGTGATTTTAAATCTCACCATTATTTTAATTAATAACGATTTTAAAAGACGATATTATCATTAAATAACAATTATTATAATAGTAACAAACTGTTTTTTGAATCCCGACATAAAGTTGACATCAGATGAAACTCAAAGTGCATTTTCTTCCTTTGCTATATTAGGTTTTGTTTTATCTCCCAACATACCTCACTTATTGTCTGTTTTTTTAAAAAAAAAAAAAATGTGTCCAACACAACTAAATTAGATTTCAGATAAATTTCAATAATAAATCGTCCCATCATAATTAAATTAACATCTTTCATGTATGGTACGATAATAGAGTAAGAGTGAACTTGTTCAAAATTTAAAAGATAAGTTATTTTTTAAATAATATATCGATTGAACTTATTAGAAATAAAATAAAAAAATAAAAAAATCTAATATAAAAAATTTATTATTTTAGTTTAAAAATTAGGGTAGGAATAACGAGTGAAACCAAAAAAATCTTACAGATTGTTTACAAGACACATCTGACTGCATCAATAAACGAATCATAAAAGAGGATTAAACAATTAAAAGATTATTGATAATCGTAAATTAAAACCAAGTTTAGAGTTTAGAGTTTAGAGTTTAGGATTTAACGTTTAGCGTTATCTACCATAAAGATAGGTGAAATATATACCATCGGATATATCAATAAACGAATCATAAAAAAGAATTAAACAATTAAAAGATCATTGATAGTCGTAGATCAAAACTAAGTTTAGAGTTTAGCATTTAAAGTTTAAGGTTTAGGGTTTAAGGTTTAGGGTTATTCATCGTAAAGATAATCAAAATATAAAATAACACAAAAACTAAAATAATACTAAAATTAATAATAATCGATATATAATAATAAAAATAATACTAACGGTCTATAATCAATACTAAAATTAATTTCATCCACTAATATTAATAAACAATTCAAAATTTATTATCTCTAACTTGATCTCTATTATAATATTAGTTAGAATAGAAATATGAAGCATAAAACATAAAACTATAGTAATATATAGTATTTTATAATCTGTAATGAAATTTATTGATTATTAAAATTTAGTGAGAGTTATTTCCAATCCCGGATAAACAATTTTAATTCTTTTAATTTGTTTCATAAATTTATAATTAATAACAGGTTTTACTATAAAATAATCATTTAAATTATATCGTTTTTTATTTTTAAGCATTTATTTTTATTTAAAAAATAATTTTAATCATTTATTTTTGTTCAAAACCACTTTGAACAGTACTTTATGTTTCACTACCGGTAACGAATCTAGAAATTTATTTGAGAATGGGTATATATAAAATTTTAAAATCTCAGAGTGGACATAAAATTTAAAGATTAGTTCATAAAAATTAAAAAAAAAATATGTGAACTTTAAAAGGTTCAGGTAGACATGGACTCAACCTATTCAAAGTATGGATCCACCACTGATCACTGCATCCTTGTTCTTGAAATGTTGGTATCTACTATTTTATTTTTTCTTTAACTTATCAAAAAATTTAAAACTATTAAAATTTATAAAAATAAAATCTTATATCAACATAAGTGCATATTAATTATTATTTTTACTTATTGATGGTGTGATAAAAAAATAAAAAAATAATTGATAATAATTTAAAAATATCATTATTTTTTATCACGCTTGAATTAATTTAATTTAAAAATAAAAATTTTAAAACAAATAAAACATACCAAAAATTTAAGAATTCACATAACCAAAATAATAACATTACAGATCAAAAACTCATTATGTCTAATAAAAGAAGTAGTTGATTACGAAGTCTTGTCAAAGTAATTGATGCTTTAATTAGTTTGGAAGCGATGGTGGATTATGCAATAAATAAAACAGTTTACATGAAGAACACGTGAAATAAATTTGAACATATCAGGCACTTTTTTCTATCTTAGTGACAAGTGATATATTAATTTGTCTAATATAATATTAAAAAATATAAAAATATTAATTTTATATTATAAAGAAAAAAATATCTTAGGATATATAAGTTGATATATCGTTTATCTTATCAAAATTATATTTTAAAAATAAAATAATAATCTTATGATAAGTGATATCAAAATAATCTTTTGTGATGTAAATATAATCAATCACAGTTTTTTTAATATAATTTTTACTTCTAAACGTTTACCGTAACGAGTTCTAAGAGAATTCTTTTATTTCTTACTTTAATTTATTTTATTTATTATCATATTTATTCATATATAATTCTCTGTTATCACATGTTTAAGATATCATGTATCCATATCATTTATAATATGAACGAAGCTACTATGAAATTGGATACCCCAAAATTTTTTAAAAATTATATTTTTTTAATCTAATTTATATATAAAAATTTAAAATATATATAATTGATACCCCATTATAAATAATTAATTATTTTTAAATATCGTTCATAAAAATAATACCCTTAGATAAATTTTTAGCTCCGTCTCTGATTTATAGATATGTTATGATTATATATTATTTATTATTATTTATATGTTTTCATTATCATATATTAGGAAATGCATATCATATGAATTATTATTATTATAGGTCATACAACCGTAACGATTATCATGAGATTATTTATTTATTTATATTTTACGGTTGAAAAACAATCAAATGCATTCTTTTAATACTAAGAGTGTCTTATGTTATAATTATTCGATTTTATTTCAAGTGTTTATAAGTGAAGTAAGCATAATAAAAGATCGTGATAATTGACCTATCATAAATGCGATTGATTTAATTAATTAATATAATTATTATATAAATATAATAATTAAATGTGTAATATCTTTTAATTTATAAATAAAATGAAATTATAACTACTTTAATCAGTAATACATTAAACTATCAATTTATCATAGATGAGTTCCGACTGTCAATTCTTCTCATTCTCAAAGCTTCTTCATAATAAACAAGAAATCCCTTGCCTCATTGTATTGACAAATGGATGCCACGTAGGTTAACAAAACCGAGGTGTAATGCTGACATGGCAGTATACATCCTCTCTTACACAATTTTGAGTCCGACCCACGCCGCCGTACGTCATTTTTGACGCAATGCGTAATTACAAATTAATCCTTATTTTTAATCTTTTTTTTCCTCAATATTTCAATTTTTTTTAAAACGACGAGAGAAATTATTGTTCAAAGTCTGCCCTTCGTTTCTAGTATATAAAGGGTTGAAAGTAGTTCCAAATGTTGGTGAGACCAAACCGTAGTTCCCCATTGGCCAGAAAACAGAGGAAAAACCAGTCGAACCGGAAATTCTTACAGGAACTTGAAGTACCGGCAAACATGGAGGAACCCAGTTTGTTTCATTACTCAACTACATCAGAATCCTCGTTCGGGTCCAGTTGCTGGGAGGAGTTTCTTAATTACGATGTTTCCCTTCCTTTCAACTTCAATGACACCGGAGAAACAGATTGGTTGGATTCATTTGCCGGTGAACCCAAAGAATCCTCGGACTCCATCTCCACCGGCAGCATCAAAGAAGAAGAGGTCACCTCGGATGCTAAACACCAACAACCTGATGACACCAAGAAGGAGACGAGTTACCGAGGCGTGAGGAAGAGGCCGTGGGGGAAATACGCGGCGGAGATCCGAGACTCGACCAGGAATGGTGTTAGGGTGTGGCTCGGGACATTCGACAGCGCCGAAGCTGCCGCGATAGCCTATGATCAAGCGGCATTCTCGATGAAAGGGTCTTTGGCAACTCTCAATTTTCCTGTGGAAGTGGTGAGGGAATCGCTTCGGGGCATCAAGTATGGATGCGAGGAAGGTTGCTCGCCGGTCGAGGCTCTGAAGATGAGGCACTGTTTGAGGAAGAGATCGAAGAACAAAATCAAAGGCAAAGTGGCAACCGAGGTGGACCGGCGGCCATGGCAACAAAAAAGTAGGGTGGTGCTGGAGGATTTAGGAGCTGATTACTTGGAACAATTGCTGAGTTCATGTGAGACCAAGGCTCCTTGGTAACAATTATGATGAAGCAATGAAATGAGGAATTATCGCACCACGTCTCGCGATTAAAATAAAAAATTATATCATAAGTTATTTTCGTCATCTTATTTATAAGATCAATCAATTAAATATATTTATTTTATTAATTTATTTAATAATTTTTTATAAATTTAATTTAAATATTCACTTAATAAAAAAACGAGATAAAAAATATATAACCTATCTACGTAGATTTTAATTTTTATGCATACAAGTGTTGTGTTTTTATGTTAATTTTCTTTAATAAGATTATGATAAGTAGGAGTGAGTAAAATTCGACTCAAAACGAAAATACTCGACTCACTTTGACTTGACTCAAAAAATTTCAAATAAAATTCTAGTTGTAAAATGGAAATTCGAATAACTCAAAATATTTAATAATTAAAAGATTAATTTTTAAGTTTGAGACAAGTCTATCAAACTTTTATGATATATATATTGATATATAAAAATATAAAGAAATATTGTTACATATGAAAATATATACATATCTTATATAATTAGAGAAAATCGTTTAAATTATAATCAAATTATGCTATAACATGCTAAATAGTTACAATTAAATATTTATAAAGAACTCAAAAACTTGATTCGATTCGACTCAAATTTCTTAAACTCGACTCGAACCAAAAAAATTTCAAATAAAGTTTGAGTTGTAAAATATGGCTCGTCAACTCGAATAACTCAAAATTTTTTAACTCGACTCGACTCAATCGAATACTCACCCTTAATGATACGTGTTGCCATCTAATTTTCGGTCGGTGAATTAAATGCTAGACCAATTAATAATTATCTTTTTAAAATTCATTTATTAATTAATTCAGTTCGAAACATATTAATTAACCAAAAATTTCTATTATTCCAATTAACAAAAATTAACTGAATATATATTAATAAAATATTTAAGTATTTCATAGTTATTTTGGTTAATTAAAAAATTAATTGAATTAAAAAAATTAATCAAAAATTTAAGTATTCTATAGTTATTTTGGTTAATTTAAGTTCGAGATGTATCGTTAAATATTTTTAACCTCTAGATTATCGGATCCAATGTAATATTATAGGTTTCAACCTAAACTATTATCCAAACAAACAATTGAAAAACTTTCCTCCAGTATTTTCTTGGGAAACACGTTGGAATTGAAAATTTAAATTATAAAATTAATTAATTTTTTTACTTAAATGCTCATCCCTTACTAACTTATTGGGTAAGTTGTGGATAAAATATGTAACAATTTATTGATTTTTAAATAAATATAAAATAAAAAAATAATAATTTACAAAGTAATAATTTAATTTTTAATATTTATTTATATTAAAATACAATTTTTATGAATAAAAATTATCAATCAATTAATTATAAATGATTTAAAATAATATGATAAACATATATAATAATATGCGCTTATATGATATTATTATATAAATAAATATATTAACATGAAGAAGTTTTATGTTAATAAAAAAATAATTTTATAAAATTATATAAAATATTTTTTATTAAATTATCATTATGTCAAATTATTTTTATTTAAAAACTATTTTAACTCAAAATAAAATATTTAAAATTAAATAATTTAAAAAAACTAAAAATAAATATTAATTAAATGTTAATATTTTTTAATTTTATATCTTTTAAATATTCATAAAATTTGTTATATTATATATTTGCAATTACAGTGTCACAATAGTATCTGTTCTAAAGTATACTCTCAATCATTAAATATTTATCGTACAATCATTATACTAGTAATAATATTAATACTCGAATCGATGATCTTTAAGAACAACAACCGTTCATAAAAAAAAATCCCATTAAATCAATATTTTTTTCCAAATACTAATGTTTATATATAGAAATTAATATTGAACCGTTATATAATTTTTCATATTACTCTCTTTTTATTTATATATTATCAAAATGTATGGTTTTAAACAATTAATTAATGATCCACTTGAATATTTCCGTGTGTCCATTCTCACTGTATCACCACCACCCGTTTAATCTGACAACTCTCTGTTTATCTTTGTCCTCCAATTGATTCAACCCAATATTTACAAGCTTTTTAGAAGTTTCCTCCCAGAAATCTTCACCACCCACTTTCGTTTCCTTCAAATCTTTGATACAATTCTCGTTTTTGATTGAAAAGAAGAAGAAAATTTGTGGGTTATCTTCATTTCGTATGAAAGCTTCTTAATGGGTCAGAAACTTGATGCGATGCGCCAAAAGCAATCGAAAGACGACTTGCTTTATCAAGCTGCAATTGCTGGAAATGTTGATCGGATGAAAGAGCTTTGCAGAGAAGGTGCTGGCCTTGAGGTACATAAACTCAACTGTGTATTTCCCTTTATTTTGAATACAATTATGTACATTCTGCTTTCTAAAAGGTAAATTTGATGGAAAGTTAATAAAGAGATGACCTTTAGAGAATGTTGGTTTGGCTTTTAGCTTGCTTTAAATTGTATATGTTGAGTTCTGGGTATCGTTTATGGTTTCCAGAAAGAAAGAAAGAAATATATTGAAAGAAGTGGCTTTTTTCACTTATTGTTAATGCTTGCTTATACGTGACTTTTGTATAATGAAAGTTGTCTTCTGAGTTGTTTTTGTGATTGTAGTGGATAGACAGGGATGGAAAGACTGCCCTCATTTTGGCTTGCATGAATCCTGAATTAATAGATGTAGCCAAGACACTGATTGAAATGGGTGCCAATGTCAATGCTTACCGCCCTGGTATGTTTCTTTTGATTGTATGTTTGATTTTTACCCAAGATTCGTTTTTTGAGTAAATTCTAATTCTTTGGACATGTTATAGCCTGTTGCATGGTGCATGCACTCTTGGTTTATGCTTAAAACTTTTTAAAATTGGGTGTATAAACATTTAACAGGTCGAATTTTGAATTTTTTTTGTCATTGTAATGTATGGTATGTTGTGTTAACACTGCTTCTTATTTGACCGACAAATGTTTTTAGGGCGTAATGCCGGGACTCCATTACATCATGCTGCAAAAAGAGGCCTGGAGCAAACTGTTAAGTTGCTTCTTTCTCATGGAGGTATGTCTTCCTATGAGGTTATGTTCAGGATGCTATTTACTTTAGTCTTGAAAAAGGGGTGAGGAGCAGGATTGGGAGCTATGATATAGTTTTCTATTTTTTACATGTATTATGAGCTCTCCTTTGACATTAATTTTTTCAGCTAACTTTTTATTGAGGAATGATGACTGTCATACCCCACTTGAGGTTGCTAGAAATAAAGGGTGTACAAATGTTGTCCGTGCAATTGAGGTATGCATGGGGGAAATTAGTCTGTAATTTATTTGAAGTTCTTACTTTTCAATAGTAGGTTGTTTTCTTAAGCTTCATGCTTATGTTCTTCTATCCAGAATCATATTTGTTGTTTCTCTGGCTGGTTTCGGGAGTTACACGGTCCAAGCTTTCTTGGTGGATTTGCTCCTCAGTTGTTATCAAGAAAAATGTTCGTACAATGTACAATTACTGCCTTTGTATTTCACTTTCTTGATATCTTCACGCTTTCAAGCTCATAACAATATATATTATATAATTAATTGTTCAAATCTAAGCATGCTTTCTTGCAGCTGGGTTGTGATTATACCTTGTGGTTCCAATAATACCTCAAGGCCTCCCAGATTTGAGCTTGCCATATACTCCACTTTGCAGGTTAGGCCACTATAATGGTCAGCTGGTTTTCAATACAATACTTTAAGACTTCTATACTAAATTTGGCCTTCATCCTAGACCCCGGTGAAGAGATGTTCCTATAGCCATTTAATTCATCACGTGATTCCATTTTGTTTTTCCTTTTAAGTTTGCTTTTTGGCCATAGATATGATTTTTTACCAGCATTCACATAGGTCTGGAAAATTTTTGCATATGAGAAGGGCTGCCGTAATATGCAATCTTCTTGGTGTAGTGACATAGTGTAGGTCCATTGGTTTTACCTCCAATATAGCGCCCAAACTGAGTAGCTGCTAATTGGTGGAATTTTTAAATAGTTTCATAGCTGTGTTGTATGGACTTTGTGTCCACTATTCAGTCGAAGAGATAATATAATTCTTTTTTATATATATATTTATGTATAATACCTATATTCTTGATATGAACAGGATGCCCAGCCTCAGACAGTCATTGCTCTTTGGAAGGCCAAAATTGAAGAACCCAAATTTCATAAGTCTGATCCATATCTTGCCATATATGATCAGTCTACCAGTAACTTCCTACTTCCTACAGCTGAAACTGTTCCCCTTTTTATCCCCTCTGATAAGTAACTGGTTAGATAAGTATTTGGCTGTAATGCTCTTAATCCTGTTATGGTTCTTATACTTCACTCCCCTTAGGCACTGGTTTGGGGTTCATTAATTGAATGTGTTGTTTCTTCTTTTGGTATTGCATGTGACCTTTATGCATCTGTAAAGCTCCTACATCTTGCTTGCTTCGTCATTCTAGTGATCTTATTAACTTTTCTATGTCATGGTTTCTATACAAATTATTAATAAAAAATGGTTGATTAAAGGTATAAGTTCAGAATCTTCAGATATATGATTGCTCTTGTTATCTTTTATTATATAGTTGTTCTATCCTATATATTGATAAGATGAGTCAAACGTTATTTATTTAATTGACAGCTTTGGAATTGGAAGCATTCTGTGATAGCAAATTGTTTATCTATGAATGCAGTAGTAAATTTAAATTTTAAGTGAAATAGACATATATCGCATCCCTTGGCGTTTGAACCTTTTTACTCATTTCATTTATCTATTAGAAACTCGATACAAGCTTGCATCTGGGAATGAGGGGGACAAGCAGCAGCTTCAATGGTTATATAGTGCATGCAAAGGAACTCTTCAGGTACATGTTCAGGTCTCTATAGGTTTAGTTGATTCGATATATATCCTAGTTGAAACTCAGGGGTATTTGTTCAGAAAAGAAACTAAACACGTGCACATTCAAAGTGGGAATATCAGTTTTCGTGATAAGGAACGGTGTAGATATCGTCTTTAGAGATTAGTGTTACTTCAAAATGTGGATTTGTATTGACAATTTCAGGTAAGTTTCATCGACATTCTTGTGAAAATGGAATCATTGCATCATTGTAATTGCACAGGACCCTAATATATCTGATTATATAAGTTAGAGTTGGATAGACGTCTACTTGGGTTCAAAACTGAACAGTCATGAGTCCATTATTTCTTGAGCATTTTGGTATAAATTGTTTGAATGCTGCCCTCCAAGTTGAGAGACTATATAATCGGAGTAAATGTTGTCGGTCCTTTGGACCGTTAAAGTCTTAAAGAGTATTGCCTTAAAGATCTGGCTTATGACTTCGCATCTTGGTTAATCAAGGGAGTGCCGTTTTTCTTACCGAATTTTCTGTCATTTTTCCGTTGGAACATTGAATCTTTTTGTTCATAGCTCGATGGTTTTGTTGGATTAGTTTTGGAAATTTGTGTTTTGTGTTTCACAAACAGTATTATACCGCATTATATAACATGCCGTAAGCAATTGCATACTAACAAGAGTCGCAACATTCTAGGTTGTTCCTTCCCCAACAGCTCTTGATGCCCAAACTTCAAGTGCAGCAAATGCACATCAGACTGCTGCTGAACCTGCAGAACGTGATAGTAACCTGAGCTTGGGGCCGGTTCAAGCAAATGGTTGGGAGGATTCCACAAATGCGGAAGGTTATAACGGATGGGGTCCTGCTGATGCACTGAAGCCTTCAGAGTCAGGTAACACTGGATGGATTGATGGACCAACTAGAAAAGACTACAATGGTTGGGATGTGCAAGATTCCGGGCCTACTGGCAAGCAAGGTCATCATATCCAAAAGCTTGGGAACCACGGTGGTTGGACGGAAGCACGGACCGTAAAAGAAAACGACTGGGTTGTGCCTGATTCTAGGCCAACTGGTAAACAAAGTCATCATGCCCCAAACTTCTTGGATCCTCCTTCCCTTGTCCAAACAAGTGGATTCAACGCCTCCGTATCTCCATCTCCATCTGCTCCACCAATACCAGATGATCTTTTAGTTGAAGAACCGAGTTGGCACCCTTCGGTTGATCTCGATCCAGATCATTTGCCTGCTCCAACGAAAACAGAATACGGAGCCTCAACAACAAATGATACCAAAGGAGATGGTTCTGCCTCTTGTATAATATGTTGGGAAGCTCCGGTAGAAGGTGCGTGCATCCCCTGCGGTCATATGGCCGGTTGCATGTCTTGTTTAAACGAGATCAAGGCCAAGAAAGGTCTGTGCCCCGTTTGCCGAAGCAAGATAGATCAAGTTATAAGGCTCTATACTGTCTGATGGATGGAAAATCAATAATGGGAATTGGATTATGCATGGCAGATTGAACTTGTTGAAACTTCAAGTTTCTGTTACAAAATCAGTTGCTATAAATGAAATGATATTGATGTTTTGATTGTACACAAACCAGAAAGGTTTTTTCTTATAAGAATTTCGACATTGATTTTTCGGTATCTACCAAATTTCTTACAAAAAGCGTAAGGATTTCGGTACATACCGAATTTCTCATAAAGCGTGTAAGAATTTTGATATATACCGAAAAATTGATACTATTTTTTTATAATTTTT
Source organism: Abelmoschus esculentus (assembly GCA_035048815.1). Classification (NCBI taxonomy): domain Eukaryota; kingdom Viridiplantae; phylum Streptophyta; class Magnoliopsida; order Malvales; family Malvaceae; genus Abelmoschus; species Abelmoschus esculentus. The sequence continues at coordinate 12,173,319 of JAUCBN010000024.1, forward strand.
ATAAGAAAGAATGATACATCCGTTTTCAAGCTACCATTTTTTATAATTTTTCCGGAAACTTCACATCTGCTTTCAAACACGAGAAGGAAGCTTCTGTCTTTTGTACAATACTTGTTGGCCCAAAGATAATACAAAAGGAAAAACAAGATTGAAGCTTCAAGACTTGGGTTTCAGAAAATAATAATTTAAACAAATAGTTCATAGAAAAGAAATTATGTAAAAAAAAAAAAAACTTGGGTTAAGTTTGGTATTTGAATTTGATGGGTTTAAAAATTATATAAAATAATAATTATATGAAAATTAAGTAAAATTAATATTTTAAAGTTTAAGTTTTTAAAATTTTTTTAGGGGTTTGTATTTATTAATTATATGTTAAGTTTTTAAAATTTTTAATTTTTATTAATTAATTTAATAATATTCAACGTTAATGGTATTTAACGGTATTTTAAGTCCTCGAAGAATTTTTCTTTAAATTGTTCAAATTCAATTATGAATTGCGGTGAGATTTTTGAAATTTACAATTATTTCTACCCAAATAAATATTTTCTTTAAATTGTCCAAATTCTATTATGAATTGCGGTGAGATTTTTGAAATTTACAATTATTTCTACCCAAATAAATATTTTATTCTAAAATTTAAACAAAAAACATTGATAAATAAATTTTAAATAAAAATATAAAAAATAAATAAATTATCTTTAAATTTTAAACTTAAAAAAACGATCAGTCCAATGGAAAAGTAATTTTTTTTATTTTAATTTTTTTAATAAAAATATATAAAAAAATCTCATGAATATCATTGTTTGTATTCTTTTCCATAATATTGCATTTAAAAAATCATTTCCTAAAATATTATTAATTTTATAGTAAAATGAAGTCGAAATCAGAAAAAAAAATTAAAAATATTAATCTTGAAAAAGTTTTGATTTTAAATAATATTTTTATTTTTTATTTCAATCACTCTTTCTAATAAATTCGATTTTATTAATATTATTTAAAATATAATGTTTTAAATAAAATAATTTGTATCATACTCAAAAATTTTAAATATTATATTTAAGTAATTTCTAAAAAAAAATTCTAAGGATTATCTAAATGTAGATTCTCCCTTTATTTGCCGCGAAAAATTAACTGTCAAATCTAAACGCGTTCTCTTTCGTCGGCAAACATTACATTTACAGCTCCAACACAAAAGAAAGAAAGAAAGAAAGAAAGAAAGAAAGAAAGAAATCAGATCTGAGACCACCGACAATGGGATCTCTTCCTCCGTTACCGGACCTTCCATCGCCGCCGTCGATAAAGGCCCCTCAGATTACTGAAAATACCCTTCTCAGCCTCTTCAAATCCCAACAAGACCATCTCAATTACTTCTTCAAGAACCTCGACTTATCCCAAGCACTGTCTTTCACCCAAACACTCCTCAATTCTCGAGGCACCATCTTCTTCTCCGGCGTCGGGAAATCCGGATTTGTCGCCAACAAGATCTCACAAACCTTGGTTTCCCTTGGCATACGCTCCTCTTTCCTCTCCCCTCTCGACGCCCTCCACGGCGACATCGGTGCACTCTCCTCCTCCGACATCCTCGTCCTCTTCTCGAAATCCGGATCCACCGAAGAACTCCTCCGTCTGGTTCCCTGTGCTAGAGCCAAGGGGGTGTATCTCATTTCTGTTACCTCTGTTTCTAGCAATGCCTTGGCCAACGCTTGCAACATGAACGTGCATTTGCCGCTGGAGAGGGAGTTGTGTCCGTTCGACCTGGCGCCGGTGACTTCGACTGCGATCCAGATGGTATTTGGGGACACCGTGGCTATTGCGCTGATGGGGGCTAGGAACTTGACTAAGGAGCAATACGCTGCGAATCATCCCGCTGGGAGGATCGGGAAAAGCCTCATTTTTAAGGTTTTTATTTCTTTTTCCTTCTTCCAAATATTAAATGCTGCCTCTGAGATCAGATTTTTTATAAATCTAATTGCTCCTGGTGATGAGATTGTTTTCCATTAATGGGTGTTTAAGGTTTTTATATAAAGTTGATCGCTCTTAATTGTTTGAGATCTGAGTTTTTTGTTGAAAAAATCAATGACTGTTCTTTTTATTTGCTAATTATTGGCTACTATAAGAAGCAGTAGGGGAGTTCTGACCTTAATATCTCGTTTTTTATAGTATTATTTAGGTTTATGACATCGATTCCATCGAATATATACGGTGTTTAGAGATTTTATTTGGAAAAATGAGTAAATCTGGAGGCAACTTGAAGGTCTAAGAAAGAAATGATCTTTAAAAAAATTCTTGGACTTGTAGAATGATGGATTGGGGCGGGGATTGTGTTTTCAGGTAAAAGATGTGATGAAGAAGCAAGATGAACTTCCAATTTGCAAGGAAAGGGATTTGATAATGGATCAGCTGGTGGAGCTGACTAGCAAAGGATGTGGATGCTTGCTGGTTATAGACGATGAATATCACTTGCTCGGCACGTTTACGGATGGCGATTTACGCCGTACCCTTAAGGCCAGTGGAGAAGCCATATTCAAGCTCACAGTTGGAGAAATGTGCAACAGGTAAACTCAGATGAAGCATTTCCAAATCTTGATTTCTATCAACTCCACTCATATTATATCCTTTTGGTTTCTATCAGGGAACCCAGGACCATCTGTCCCGAGGCAATGGCCGTGGAAACGATGCAAAAGATGGAGTCGCCGCCTTCCCCTGTACAATTTCTACCAGTTATCGATCACCAGAATATCGTGATCGGCATCGTCACATTGCATGGATTAGTTTCAGCTGGACTTTGAGATATGAAACTGTCTTCTGCCTGGTTCTGAACCTGATGTATTCTTAGCATTCTTTATTTGGTCACCTCTTCTGTTTTTAATTCTTAATAAACTCAACTTATGTATTCTTGACATAATTATTTACCATTTTATTAGTTTAATGTGATTCGTTTGGGGTATTAAAGTCTTTATTATTTCCCGACCTTGTACGACTTAGATCAATTCAAAATAATCAATTCAAAATAATCAGAACGAAATCTTAGGAACAGAAAGATAAAATAAATAACAAAGCCATATGCCATATACAGCTTTGTTATGTTTACATCTAACGCGGAAGGTCCGCAATCATGAGAAGCTAAAAGAATAAACTTATAATAAAATTCGATATGAATTAATCGGTAAAAAAAATTATTATCTCTCTCTCCTCCGGAGATTTTTTTCCGATGGTTCAGAAACATATCCCAAAGTAGTATGCACCAACCAGGATGTTGAATCGCTAGGCACAGAGACGAAACTAAATGGAATAAGGTGGGACAATGATTCCCGCACGGATTTTTTTATTCTTTTATTTAATTTTTTAAAAAATTAATTTATTTATAAATTTATATTTTATTTTTAAATATTTATATTTTATCTCTTTAACCTTAAATTTTAACTTTGTCCATGGTTCGGGGTTTTGTTTACGATGTTTATCATTGGACGCCCTTTGATCATGTCCATGTTGCTTTCCTCTATCACCATTACCATGTTGAAGAGTATTTTCTTAGCTAAGTATGACCTATTCTTTCTTGAATATCGATCATTATATATCGCAAACTATAATAAAAAAATAAGATCAATCCGTATTAGATCGTTGATAATCTCGAGTAAAACGTACATTGTTTACTTTCATTATAAAAAAAATATCTCACAAAGATAGACAATAAAACGCAAAAAAGTATAACCATCGGAAAATCTATCACAGAGGGTGTTCTTATTCTGGAAAGAAAACTAACCGACGACACTAAAACCACTGCCGGAAGCACTATACCTTTTCTAAGGTAATTTTTAAAAAATAAATATGATAAATAAAGCAAGAATGCACACAATAATCTCTATGTTTTGTTACTAAATAAGACAGTTCGTTAAAGCCTTCCTAAAATTAGAAGTTCCAAAATAAAGAACACCGAACTTGTGATGTTGTTCATATGCAGACCTAAATTTTCGACAAACATTTGGTTTGAATTAATGTGTCTTAACTGTGAAATGATGCAGTACCATTGAATGAACGAAACTTTTGCTTAAATCCCATACTCCTCCCTGTCCTAATCCTCATCTTCCACCTCCCTAATCACACCCTTTGTCAAAAACAGTCCAATGTTTTTGATCCAACACAATCTGGACTTTAAAACTGATTCCTGTTTCTTGAAGAAAATGGGGAAAGATTTGATCTTTTCAATGGTTGCAGCCATGAGGTGATGCAAAAATTCCCAAAGATGGCATCTTCAAACAATAAGATGAAGGGCCTTTTAAAAGGCCTTAGATATATTTCTGAAATATTCGGTATTCGATCCCGTCTTTTCGTATGTTGGACCGTATTCTTAAATTTCTGGATCCGTCACCGTAGTCGTTTTTGCAGAAAATGAGAAAGAACCTGAAATGCAGATTGGTTTGCCAACAGATGTAAAGCATGTTGCTCACATAGGATGGGATGGTCCATCTGCAGCAGTAAAATCTGCTCCCAGCTGGGTAAATTGAAAGAAGTTACTGTGTTATTACATTGATTATGAAAAGTTTTTTTTATGATTAACAAAAATTAACATTGCCCCTAGTAAAAGAAAGCCATGATTCATATATGGAGTGAATTCTGGCTTTCGTTTTTATAAATGCAGATGAATGAGTTTAAATCCCCGTCGCCTGCCAATAACGGGGAAGCTCGGGAGGAAGATCCGGTTAAATCGGTCTCTCAAGGTACCATATGATCATCAACATTTTATCGAATCGGTTTCATTTATGCTGATCAGCATTGGTTTTACAGATGGGATTAGCCAAGAAGGTTCGAGGGATCAAAGCTCATCAACAACAGACATGCCGGAAGTGCCTAAATCATCGAAGCGCGGTTCGACTACAACTAGAAGTTGTCCTACAGGAGAGTCTGCAGGGAAGGAAAAATCAGATAAACCTAAGCATTCAAAGAAGAATTCCAAGAGTTCTTCAAAGGAAACTTCTGAGACTGCCACAAAGCCTAAGAAAAAGCCAAAGGAGCCTAAGGATCCAAATGATCCTACTGACTCGGAGAAGAAAAGTAGTCGACGAAAGAAGTCCAGGCGGTCTAAGACTCGGGACATGGATACCGGATCCGAGTCTGGCTCTGTAGCTGGAATCAGGGAGGAACATTTAAGTGCTGGTTCAGGTCCTGAAGGGGAATTCTAAGGGAAAATTCTTTAACTTGGTGCCCCATTGTTTTTTGTATAATGTAAACACTGATAGCTACTAGCTAGACTCTCTTATGCTTTAGTAGAAACCTAACCTTTTATGATATAAAAAAAGCTCCATTGGAAGTGATTGTTGAAACTTGGAACTGATTCAGTGGTTTAGCTTCAGAATGATGGTCATGGCTATATTATGAATTGATTTTCTTCTTCTTTTTGTATGGATAATGGTTGTTCATGTCTGCATCAACTGTAATTACATAGCTTGTGCTTTGATTAATGTACCAAAACAGAACAGAGAATGAAGTAATTACATGATCTTAAACATGTTTTGTTTCTGTAAGATATATCAGTACTTTTGTCCATTTGTTGATGATGAACAATCGATCACAGTTCTTCAATGAAGATGACAGCACTGGGAATGTCTGGTTTGCTGCATTTCTTCAATACTTTAGAGCTGCTGTCAGAGGCCCAGAGCTTTTACCATGGCTTAATGTCTCATTAACACAGTTCTGGATTACCCTTCTACCATGGCTTAATGTCTCATCAACAAAGTGTAAGTGAAAGGAAAAATTATTCTATGGACCGGTTTATTTGAGGGCGTCCCGCGTCTCCGATACGTTTTTGAGACAGGGACGGTACGGAGACGGCCGAGAACGGTCAACGAGAGAACGATCAATATTCGTCGGGGACGATCAACGACTCAACAGGAACGTATCCGGAGACGTCCCGAGGATTATTCTCTATTTTTTTAATGGATTTTTACTTTTTTTTGTCGGTCAAAGTTTTAACAGTTTCGCTCTTGCTTTTCCTCCTCCGTCTCCGCGCAACACAAAAAATCAAATCAGAAAGCAAAAAGAAGGGAAGGGACAAAGGAGTTGTAGAGATTATTAAATTGGGGGGAAGAAATGAACAGTAAAAAACGTGTGAAAATTCTTTTATTTTTTATGGGTTACATACAATTTACTTTATTCTATTAAAAAATAGAATTATTTGTTTTAAATTTTATTATTATTAGTTATTCATCAGATTGTATTATTACGATTTATTATTATTATTATTATTATTATTATTAAAATAATTATATCATTAATATTATCACTGAAATATTTAATTTAAACTAAACAATTAACTTTAATACTCCTTTTAATATAAATAAAAATAAAGAATAAGATTTATGTATAATTATTATTTTATAGTAACTGAATATTTTAGATAAAATATATAATAGATAATAGTTAATGATCGTAAAATATATTTTAAAATATCAATTTTAATTTAAGAAAATTAAAAAATTAATCTTAAATTTAATTTCCGTTTTACAAGTAATTTTTGTATACTCTTTATTTGCTATTTTACTTATAGTATTTTATTTTTATTGGTTACTTTAAATATTTTATGATTGAAATGTAAATATATTTATATAATAAAATCTATATATATGTTTTGTATTATTTTATTTTTCATGAAAAAATCATATTATTCATGAATAGGTAATAATTACTTTATGTAATTATGAGTATTTTATTAAAAATAATATTATTTTTATTTTAGTTTTTATTAGTATTTTGTTTATTATTATATATAATATTATTTTATATTTGTCGTACCTTTTTCGTATCCGTACCTTGTAATTTTGAGAACTGTTATTTTTTTGTCCTCGTCCACGTTCCCGTTTCCGTCCCCTTATCCGTATCAATGCAACATAGGGTTTCACTATGTTTTCCATCCTCCCAATCTACTAAAAAGTAGTTAAATTAATATTTATTTTTTTTCATGTTAGTATTTTTTAAAGAGTGAATCTTCGTATTTTGATGGGTGAAAATCATTTACCTCTTTTTCATGTCTTATGCCTCCATTTTAAACTAGAGGTTTAGAGTTTAGGGTTTAAAGTTATGTGTTATGGTTAGAGTTTAGAGAATTAGGGGTAGGGTTTATTTTTAGGATTTAGGGTATAGAAAAATAAAGGTTAAGATAGAAAATTCAATTTTTTAGAAAATTTTCAAATGAGGCATGAAAAGATGCACCATAAAGAGACAAAAGATTTTTATCATTTTTTATTATAATGTAAATAAGTAGTGTGCGGTTAGATAGAGATTAATTAAAAAAGTGACAAAAATTCATTAATTATTTTTTAATTAATAAAGACTATAAATAACATGATAAAACTGATTCATAAAATAATTTTTTCATTTAAAGGGAGAAAATAAAACTTGAAATGTGACACGGCGAAAACGGTAATAATTTTTTGAAGATACAATAATAAATCAATAATCATATTAACATAAAATAGCATTAGAATTTATGATCAACATATATCGTCCGTATAGATTAATGGAACCTGAATAATAAAATAATTTGATTCACTTCAATAGATACTTTAATAATAAAAAAATCATAAAATGAATAACCAAAGGCTAAAAGACATGTTTGACGGTCGAGTGTCCTAGAAATAAAATCAGTACCAGAAATATGAGAAATTATTTTTTTGATTCATTATATTACGTTATTTATAATTTTTATTCATTAAAAAATAGTTAATTATTTTTTATTTTTATGTTATTTTTTAATTATTTTTTATCTAACTACACACTTTATTTATATAGTAATAAAAATAAATATTTACTCTTAAAAAAATAATATGTGTTGTGAATAAAGTAAAGAATAATAACAAAGTAAGAGAATAAAGATGAGAGACAAAAGAGAGATTTATATTATATTCTCAAAGTAGGGTTATGTCCAATATTTTGTCCAAAAGTTTATATTTATAGGCATAAGATAAAAACCCGAATTCTAATAGGTATTAAAACCTAATAATAAAGCCCACTAAAATTTAACTTAATATATAGATATCCACTATAAATAAAAATATTCATAACAATATAACAAAAATAAATATAAATTAACTATTTTTTTAATAAATAAAAACCATGAATAATATAATAAAACCGATCCTTAAAATAATTTTTCCTTCACGTACTCTTAGACTTTCAGATTTATTAGTATTTGAAGACTCTCACGTCTAATCATCATGTCACGATAAGAGAAGTATAAAATTCAACTGAACTCACAATCTGACATTGGAACGGTAATTTATCTTTTCATTATCTTTTTATTTTTTATAAAATAAATATTTATTTATATTTATTATAAATTAAATTTAAAAATAAATTTTACTAAATAAAGATTCATTTAATAAAATAAAAAAATAAAATAAATATATTTAATTGTTTAATTACGTAAATAACTTGGTGTGGTTTACCCGTATTATTTTTTTTAACTCACGTGCAAAATATATATTTAAGGTAGGGGTCGGTTAATTCGGTCGATGACCGAACCGAATTAACCAAAATTTTTAAAATCATAATCGTTAACCGAATCGAATTTTTTTTAAACGAATTAATCGAACCAAAATTATTTTGATTAATTAGTCAAATTAAACAAAATTTATTATAAATTTTGATTAAGTTACATAATAGGTCATTAAATTAAGTTAAAATAATTTTTTAGTCACTAAACTTTTATTTTATACTAATTTAATACAAAATTTAGTGAAATTAATGAACATTTAATATATATAATAAACATTTTATAATATTTTAAAAGTTAAATGACTAAAAATAAATATATAATATTTAATATATAATCTTGGTTAATTCGGTTAATTAATCAATTTCAAACCGAAATAACCGATAACCTAATTATAAAAAATTTAACCGTTAATTAAATTTATCAAAAATTAACCAATCAAAAAAATTTTAGTTCGATTCAAGTTAGCCAAACCGGATGCACACCCATAATTTAATCCCTTCCAATATTATCACATGACGTCATCTCATTATTATGTTTATTAATTAAATAACTCAACTGAATGACTTTTAAACCCTTTATACTTTCATTTACTTTGAAGGAGGCCCAATTAACTGTTGAGGATAAAGCCCAGCCCATAGAAATAAACCCTCCGCATTTACCAAATTAACACCAACATTGACCCGTTCAATTAATTAAACTCGACAATGTTGACTTCTCTGCGAAAACAAAGAAGGCAATAACCGGAACTTCTTTCCTTACCTTATTTCTGAAACTGTTAAGTTCAGGCGGGGACGAGTAACGGCGTGATTCTTGCATCGATTTCTTTCCTTCTTTCTTGTGTTCGTCACGTTGGTTGTGTCTCCCAGTTGGAGACAAACGTAACGGCGTTTTGGACGATGCTTTGAAGTCAGCGAGTTCTAAGCTCCGAAACTTTGATTGAGCTTTGATTGCGAGAGATCTTCACTTTCCTTTCTTGTGAAATCACTGCGAAGAAAAGTCTGAATATAATTAGTATAAATAGGAAAACCTAGGCAATATGAGGATGGCGATGGCTGGTTTGTATAAACGAGTTCTTCCTTCTCCTCCGGCAGTCGATTTCGCGTCCTCCGATGGAAAGGTAACTGCTACTTCTCATATGTTTTTCCTTTAGAGTTTTTTTAATCGTTTGCTGGTACTTTTATTCGATTTATTTGTCTTTGATTTTGATTTCCAGTTAAGGAATCGGCGGAACTTCAAACTTGTATGATGCATTTGTTTTTTAGTGATTGTATTTTAATATTTTCAGTTGCTTGCAATGTATTGGAACTGCAGCAACTTTTCATCGAATCTATTCAAAACGGGACGATGGAAGGATTTTATAGGCTGATATCTTACTTCCAGACACAGTCAGAGCCAGCTTACTGTGGACTAGCCAGTCTTTCCATGGTCTTGAATGCCCTTGCTATTGATCCTGGCAGAAAATGGAAGGGTAACTTCTAGAACTAAGTGCATTTTCTTTTTCAGATTGTTTCTGCACTAAAAAGTTGTTTTAGATTATTCCAATCATCAAATGATCAAATTATTGTTTATCATCATTATTGTAACATTTAAATTTTGCGTCAGTTGGTGTTATATATATATATATATATGTGGCCTTATTCACGTCTGTATTTTTCTAGTTAGTGTGTTTGTCATAAAGTCATACTTCCTTAAAAGTTTGATACATGACTAGCTGAATTCATTTTCTGTCATCTAAAAGTATACACCCGAACAGTTGGTTATAAGTTTCTTTTGTAGGACCTTGGAGGTGGTTTGATGAATCTATGCTTGATTGTTGTGAGCCTTTGGAAAAAGTTAAAGAGAATGGGATATCATTTGGTAAGCTTGTATGTTTGGCTCATTGTGCTGGGGCGAAAGTTGAAGCTTTCCGCACAAGTCAAAGCTCTTTGGATGACTTCCGTAAATTTGTTGTGAGATGTTCCACTTCTGATGAGTGTCATATAATTTCATCATATCATAGGTCAACTTTTAAACAGGTGAGATTCAGTTTTATAGTTTGTACTTTATACTAGGAATATTTTCCTGCTTTTTGTCATGAGGTCAGCTGGCATGATCATTCTTTTGGCAATTTATATATAATTGCAATTGTCATTGTAAATAATTTGAATCGTATAGCATGTCTTTGGTTAAATCATTTATTGATTTGTTTTAAGTCTTCCATTCTGATGTAACTTGCCATGCTTTTGACCATGCTATTTATTAACCTAGTGCCAATATTAAAATCCAAGTTGAGTTGCATCTTGTTACATCTGCTAAGTGGTGGATACAATTGCCTATATTTTTTTGCAGACTGGCACTGGTCATTTTTCTCCTATCGGTGGTTATCATGCTGGAAGGGACATGGCCCTGATTTTAGATGTTGCTCGTTTTAAGTATCCTCCTCATTGGGTTCCTCTGAAGCTTCTTTGGGAGGCCATGGAAAGTGTTGATGAAGCAACAGGGCAACATAGAGGGTACGCTGTTTTGTCTGCTTTCGAAATTAATTGTTGAATGTTAGCTAAACCAAATTATCTTGACAAGAAGCTTTTTTTTCTGGTGGGTGGTTAGAGTTTAGAGAAAGACTCACCGGATATTATTAATAAATATAATTAAGTCACGTTCAAAATTTGCATGGATGATCTGCAAATCAAGTAATATTACTTAACCCCGTATAGAGTGTGGATTCTGTGAAGTGTGGCTGGATACAAATTATTGTAATATACATAAGTAGCAATATGATTGAGCTTTCTCAGTTGCCTTTATATTCTGAAGAAATGATAATGTGATGCTAAAAGCTATAGCACTGTCCTTTTTACTTTAGTAAGTGGGGATACAAAGAAGTGTTAAATGCTGACTATCATCAATGGCTGATTTATTTTCCAGGTTCTTGCTTATTTCCAGACCTCACAGAGATCCAGGCTTGCTTTACACCCTGGTATTCTTGTTAACTTGACATTACAAATTGTACCTGCAGCAATGCTGTTATTATGCAAATTCTTCATGCTTTGACAATATATGTTTTCAAATGATTATTCATACCTCCCCATTTGTTGGATTTCATGGCGGAGTGGCTGTGTTGACTGTTGAATGTTAAGAGTTCAGATTATCGGATTTATTGTTAAGATGCGTCTGATTTCAAATTCGACTACAAATATTATCACAAAAGCTACACAAGTCCTCTTTCTCTCATCAACAAACTAGTATTTAGTTGACCTTTTTATTTGTTTATTTTTGTTATACTCTAAGAAAGTTTAGTCAGGTATAGTTTCTTGATTTTTGGTTTAGTACATGTGTTATCAGCATGTTTACAGTTTTATTTGTACAATTGCATCTCTTCTAGATGCTGATTCTTGTGCTTGGTTCTATTAATGTGGTAATACTGGAGTGACTTCGTCTCAGTTTTTTATATTGCCTTTGACGTATGCCTAGTCTTATTATATTGTCACTTTCGGTCATGCCTTAGGTTTGCTCTCTATGAATTAATATATTTGAGCTTATATTTTGCATTGTTTCTATCCCTTTTCTGATGGTGTGTTGTATGTTCTTTACACAGAGCTGTAAGCATGAAAGCTGGGTCAAAGTTGCAAAGTATTTAATGGATGATGTTCCTAATATTGTGAAATCGAATGATGTGAAAGATTTTCAAAAGGTTATCTCAGTTGTTTTCTCATCGCTTCCATCAAATTTTGAAGAGTTCATCAAGTGGATTGCAGAAGTTAGGAGAAGAGAAGATGGTGACGAAAACCTTAGCTCAGAGGAGAAAGGAAGGCTTTCTCTAAAGGTGCTGTAAAACTCCATTTGTCGTTTTTGTTTTCTTTTAGTAATTCGGTGCTGTTTGCTATAGTTATTTGTAAAGTTTTACACTAGAAGTTGTTTTGTTCTTCCAGGAAGAGGTGTTGAAACAAGTGCAGGAAACTGGACTTTTTAAACATGTTGTAGCATTTTTATCATCAATGACTTCCTGCTGCAGAACTGCATTGGCTTCAAGTCATGAAAATAATCTGCCCGGCATTGGCGCAACAATTTGTTGCCAAGGTGCAGAACTTTTGGCTGGGAAGTTTGGTTCCCCAGAGAGGTATTGCTGTCGCGAAACCTGTATTACACGTTTGAAGGCTAATGGTGACAAGCCTATTACATTGGTGTCTGGGACAGTGGTAAATGGTAGCTCTGAGCAGGGCATCGACGTGCTGGTCCCTTCATGCTCCAATAAACTTAACTGCTGTGGCTCTAGTCCAACTAGTTGCAATGGGATTTACCCAGCTGGCAATGATGTTCTCACAGCTCTCTTGCTGGCCTTGCCTCCTGAAACATGGCGTGGTATCAAAGATAAGAAGCTTTTGAGTGACATGTCTTCTCTTGTCTCGACTGAGAATCTTCCCATTTTGCTCCAGGAAGAGGTAAACAACACAACTTTTGTCTCTATTTACTTTTATTGATTAGTTCGAATCATATGTTAAAATACTAAATGGATATGGTAGTGAAATCTATATACATGACTGTTAGAGAAAATCATATCAAGAACGAATTTCATGATTTATATCTGCATACACTATCCATTGCATTATACTTGAGCGTCTGTCTTGCAGTCCATTATTTAACTTACTGCTATCGATCTCGTTCTCAAAGATTTTCTCAGTAGTAGCATCCTATTCTATCGGTATTTCAGGTATTGCACCTCCGTCGGCAGCTGCATCTTCTTAAGAAATGCCAGGAGAATAAGGTCGATGAAGATCTAGGTGAACCTTTTTGTTAGCCGTATTTGCCTCCCTCGTCCCTTATTTTTAGTAGCTTTATATTGTTAACAAAATTAAACGCATCCATTACCGTGTTCCGAGAAACCTGAAAAAGTTAAGACATCATAGAAGGCATATTAATCCTTTGTTGCAAGGCAAACCGGGAAGGAATGACATTCAGAGGCTGTAACCTCTCCTGGTAGTGATGAGTCATTATCCTCGACCCGAAGAAGAGATTCGGGTTGAAACTGAACCCGTTTCTTTCTTTTTTTTGTCTTTTTGTTCCTTCCAACTAATTTAGTTGAAAATCTCTCAGTTTTTGATGAAGTATTGAATTTTTGTTAGTTATTTGGTTATTGATTACATTATTATTATTTAATCCATCGATGTTGGTAATTTTTAGTTTGTTAAACAAACCTTTATTTTTGACTCGTACTTTATTCTGACTTCTATTTTTATAAAAGAGTACCACTAAAAATATATTAAAATAACCAAAGAGTATTACAATAAAAATCCCCCAATCAGAAAATCCCCCAACGATGACATAATATACTGATAAAGACAATTGTTGCTCGAAGACCTCACCTAATTTTTATCAACTTCTAAATTACATACTTGGGGAATATATTTGAAAATATAATTTTTCATCTTTCCTAGATTGCTAATAACTCTAACCACCTTCCCAAAAATTGAAGGACATAGACTGAGATTTATAATCTAACTCAACGCCTGGACACAATCACACTCTAAAAATGGATGACGCAATAAATCTTCTATAGGTATGAGCAGAGTAAAGAACTTAGCTTGAAACCATGGGGTTAATCTAAACATTGAAAGAAAAAAGAGTTGAAAAACATCCAATTTTCCTTGGATTGAGGCTATTCGACAGAGAAACAATAGTTTAATATTTTTTGTGTTCCAAACGTGACCGTTTTGGTTGCTTTTAGCAAATTAAAAGCATTTTTCTAGTTACGTTTTTTTAACTCGAGTTATATTATGATTTGAGCTATTTTGTGCAACAATCCTTCCCTCTTGGTCTTTGGATTCTTGCGTAGCTCGGATTTACAAAATTAAGGGTGGAAGAATGCTGAAAACATCAAGGCTGCTTTCTAAATGGTCTGTAATTTGTCTAAAAAATTAACAGGACGAGACAAGCAAAAACAAAATCAAAATCACACCACTTCAAAGCACAGAGATCACCTCCACGCTCCAAGTACCCATGAGAAATCAACAGAGATTGTCTCATGCAGTCTAAATTCAGTCACAGTTTCCCTCCTATGGCTAATGAACTAACTGGAACATACAAAGGCAATTAAAACCACCATAGGAGCATACTTGCAAAGACACAAAATCAACTCAAAAGCAAAGCAAAGCCCCCCGAAGAGAGTCTGTGAAAGCAAAATGGTTTTATTTAAGACTTTGACTGTGAAAAAACAAAATACCACGAACCATCTTCGTGGGGGCACAATCAGCAATGATTAGTCCTCTACCCTTTGGTTTATCATGAACAAGATTCAAGGGGATTAATTTATATAAAAAACAACAACTCATCAACGCTGTGAAAGACGATAAAAATCACGTATCTTGAAGTTTCTTATTTGCTGGCTGCTTTAACTGCTTTTTCTGCTGCATCATCAAGATCTTCTGCCGTTATAAGGGTCATTCCACTTTCCTGCAGGGCCATGGGAAAGCAACAAGGAAATCATAATAACGTTCATAATTACCAAGATATGATAAGAGGTTTAAGTACATCTAATTTCTGGTTTACCTTCAATATTCTCTTCCCTTGCTCAACATTGGTACCTTCAAGACGGACCACCACGGGAACTTTTAGGGAAACCTATTACACATGCCCAAAAAATGTCAATGTCTTTTTCTAGAAGCGTTGTAGACATTGGAAACATCAAATTTTATGCAACCCTCACATTTTTGGCAGCATTGACAATCCCACTTGCAATCACGTCACATTTCATTATTCCTCCGAATATGTTCACCAAAATTGCTTTCACTTTCTCATCAGATGTCAAAATCTTAAACGCCTCAACTACCTGTTCCACATCATCTAAGAATTAAAAGCAAAAACATATTCTACTTTTTTGGACAAGTAAACAAACAAATACTCTACAGTAACTGTAGGATCAAGAGAGCATCAACTGTCTGCGAAAAACACCACGACATGATCAGTGATGCCAGAAATGCAAGAACAGCAGCAGAAACAACATATAGTCATGCCCACAAGTATGATCCACACTTACCCACTGGTCATTTTCCATGTGTCTGAAACATATCATTCGATAAGGGTATGGCCCAGGAGATTCGAAACTCCAAATATAAAGAAAAATCATTTGTTAAAAAATGTTGAACAAGATCTTGTTGGGCTCATACTACATTCACCCAAGTTAGAGTAACATAGCTCATAAACATTAGTAAGCTTGATGAAAGGCTAATCTACCAGATCCAGAAAGTAAGAAGACTTGAAAACAACAACAACAAATACTACAAAAATAAACTACGAAAGTATTAAAAAGTAAAGAACATCATCATTACCTGGCCTTCAGAAGCATTTCCACCTACATCGAGAAAATTAGCAGGAGTTCCCCCATGCAACTTAATTATATCCATTGTAGCCATTGCTAACCCTGCACCATTCACCATGCAACCAATTTCCCCATCCAAGCCAATGTAATTCAGATCAGCTTTGGCAGCTGCGACCTGCAATAAGGAGAAATGCAGTATCAGGGCCTGAGTACAAAAAATCTAATAATCATGTAAATCACTTGTACTGTATTTACAAGACAACCAAGGATAAGCATTTGATAAATGTGACAAGAGAAAAGGAGACTATTACATACTTCTCGAGGATCCTCTTGTGACGGATCACGAAGAGAAAATGTCTGCTTTTGACGGAAAGCAGCATTATCATCAAAGTTTAACTTTGCATCAGCAGCCACTAATTGGTTGCTAGAAGTCTCAGCGAGAGGATTGATCTGTTGACAACAACCAATTCACACAAAGATGAACATAAAACAAACAGAAATCCATGTAAGATGACAAGTAACATATGAGATATTCAGAGTAAAATGTAGCCAAACAAAGAAAACCAAACTCACTTCCAACAATGTGCAATCAGATTCACAGAAAAGCTTATATAGTTTCTTCACTTGTTCAATAGAATCATTTCTATCAGCAACCTTTGGAGCCAAACCATCAACAACCTTGGCAGCATCTTCATCTGTAATCCCTTTGAAAACATCAATAGGTACCTATCAGATATAACTGATGTCAGTCCCATAACCATGATCACTGAGGATGAAGAGATTTCCTTACTGGTAACACCAAAACATTATAAAACGATTTTATTAACCTTAATAATCATGTCAGGGTATTTCTCTGCAAGGTCTTCAATGCTGGTGCCTCCTTTGCTACAGACAATTATAAGCTGAGAGACAAAATATACAATAGTGAAAATAAGAGCATTTAACTTCATACGAAATCAATTAGTGGGGGGAGGGGAACAAAGAATATTGCTTCCAGCAGGTATAAAAATGGCAGATTCAGTTTGGAAACATACTGGACCAGCAGTATTACGATCCAGAGTGATAGCAAAGTACATCTCATTCACAAGTGACAACTTTTCACACAAGTAAACCTGTAAAAAGAAAATGAGGTTAATGATGATTCAAGCAATTACTAAATCCAATACCCATAGCATAACTGAGACTTGGCCTCAAAATGCAAGTTTCAATTAAAATATTAGCAGGTGGCTAACCTTGCTAACGACTTTGCCTTGGGGGCCAGTTTGTTTGGTCACAAGTATCTGCCCAAGCATCTTCCCTGCACACGATAAAAATAATTACTAAAGAAAAACTAAAGAAATGCCTCTTCTTAAACGAGGATAATTGTGAAAGCAAAATCATTTAAATGATACATAGCATGCACGCATCACAATGAATAATAGACATGTTCACAATAAATGAACAAGTGGCAAAACAAACATGTATAACTAAAAATATCATCTTCAACAAAGATAAATGAAAATCTCAATAAGAATACTAATAATAACTGTATTATCTTGTGTAATAGAGTGCTTCACAGTAAAGATAATAAAAAATGAAACTTTTAGGTACCCGCTGTATCTTCAACCAGGTCAGTCTTAACGATGTGAACTCCACCCTTAAAACCATTTTGGAATGTCCCCAAGCCTCTTCCACCTGCCAAAATTTGACTTTTAACCACCACCTGCACCGTAATCCAAGATATCAATACTTGTATTATACAGTCATTTTCTATCAAAATGTTGTTAAATATTTTCTCAAAATTATATTGCTCATAGTGAAAACTACAGGCCAATAACTCCACTGAGCCTAACAAAATCAACAAGCATGTTATTAAGTATTAAACAACAAACAACTTTGGTGCATATATTGAATAATTCACCTCATTCTGATTGGGGAATGTTGTCTTTACAGCTTCTTTAACTTCGTCAAGAGAAGAAACAGCGACTCCTTTTGGCACGTTAATTCCATATTTGCTCATCAACTCAGCCCCCTGGTTTTCAGATTAACAAAATCACGTCAGTCACCAAGACGCTTACATGGCATTTATATATCCAGAACGACACACAGATCTATAAAAACCAGTAAAAGGTAGTAAACTCGAAATTCAATTTCCATACAAATCAATCGTCAACAACATAAAATTCATTTCATAAGCATGGAAATCAGTATAAACTTTAGATCATTTCATAAGCATGGAAATCAATATAAACTCTAGATCATAACTAATCCAAGTACTATTTTGGAAATCACAATTTTCGTTTCAACATTTTCTCAAAAATAATAAAAACTATAAACGCAAGGAATAAAATGAATATACGAAGAAAAAAAGTAATAGGTAAATAAACCTGATATTCATGGATGTTAAGACGGCGGAGCTGCTGTTGCTGCCACTGGCCAGCGACGGAGAGAGAGCGGGAGACGAGCTTGTTCACTAATCCTCTCATTTTTAGTACTTCGCTTCCTCCGGAGATTAACGATCAACAAAGGACAAAGGGAGTCAGGCAGATCTGCAGAAAACCCTAGAAAAATCAATGAGAGATTTTTGCCGGGGGATGGGAGAAAATAGAGCCGGGTCAGAGAAGTGAGATACCATTTTTAGACGACGGAGTTTTATTTTCTTAGGGTAAATTATTATTAAATTATTAATAAAATTTTGATTAATTATTTAATTATTAAAAATTACAATTTGATTATTCATTTAAAGTTTTACTTATAATCAGATTACATCTAATAAGATTTGATATACGGTCAATTCTAAAAAAACTCCTTAAAGGGAGCCTAAAAAAAGCCATGTGATAATGGCAATGGGGAACCGGCTGTTAGCCGGTTCCAAAGTAAACCTTTTTTTTTTTTAAATAATGGTTATCCAATTTATTTTTATATATTCGAATAAAAAATATACGAATAAAAATATTTATATAATAAATATTTGAATAAAAATATTCATATAATAAATATTCGAATAAAAATATTCGTATAATAAATATTCGAACAAAAATGTTCGAATAAAAATACTCGAATAAAAATGTTTGAATAAAAATACTCGAATAAAAATATTCGAATAAAAAATATTTGAATAAAAATATTCGTATAATAAATACTCGAATAAAAATATTCGAATAAAAATACTCAAATAAAAATATTCGAATAAAAATATTCAAATAAAAATATTCGTATAATAAATAAAAAAAATCGAATAAAAAAATTCGAATAAAAAATATACGAATAAATATTGTACATAATTCCTTACAAAGTATACACAATGGCTTACAAAAATCGTAAGGAAAAAGGTATGTACACAATTCCTTACAACTTCTCACCATGAGCTAAAGGAGCCATCCAAAGGTAAGGTTTTGTGTACATACACAATTTACTACAATTTTCGTAAGCCGTTGTGTATACTTTATAAGGATTTGTGTACAAACACAAATCCTTACCGTTTTCGTGTCATATTGTGTATTCTTGTAGGAAATTGTGTATATACACAAATCTTTACCCTTGGAAGCCTCCTTGAGCTCATGGTTTTGAAGTGGTAAGGATTTGTGTACATACATTTTTTCTTACGATTTTCGTAAGCCGTTGTGTATACTTTGTAAGGATTTGTGTTTGTACACAAATCCTTACCGTTTCCGTGCTATATTGTGTATTCTTGTAAGAAATTGTGTATATACACAAATCCTTACCCTTGGAAGCCTCCTTGAGCTTATGGTTTTGAAGTGGTAAGAATTTGTGTACATACCTTTTTTCTTACGGTTTTCGTAAGTCGTTGTGTATACTTTGTAAGGAATTGTGTACAAACACAAATCCTTACCGTTTTCGTGCTATATTGTGTATTCTTGTAGGAAATTGTGTACAAACACAAATTCTTACTATTTTTGTGCTAATTTATGTATGTACCGTTTTTCTTACAGTTTTTGTAAGAAATTGTGTATATAATATGACCGGGTAAACCGGTTAAGGCTTTTTTTAGGCTTTTTTAGTTGGGCTTTCCCTAGAACTACCATTGATATACCAATAGTTTTAGTCCTCAAAATTGAGTGATTTAAATTGTAATTTATCTTTTTCTTAAAATCTTTTACAAATTAATTTTTTTAAAACATCTGTAAATAATTTTAATACTAATAAAAAGTATAAAAATAATTTATTTCATTTTATATATTTAAAAATATAAAACTAAATATTAAATAAAAAATATATAATTTTAAGGTAAAAAATATTGAGTTATTTGAGTTGATGTATCTAATTTTATCATTTAAACTTTTATTCAAAAAAAAATTGAGTCGAGTTTCAAGTTCTTATAAAGATTTTATTGTAACTTAAACAACTTTCACTAATCACATAAGTTATGTATATAAACATTTCTTCATTTGTAGCAATATTTATTCATATTTTTGTATATCAATACATATATTATAAAAATATACTCGTCTCGAACTTAAAAATAAATATTCTAATTACTAATTTTTTTGAATTATTCGAATTTCCATTTTACAATTTGAAATTTATTTTGAATTTTTTTCAAGTTATTCGAGTTACAACAAATTGGATATTTTTACCTCGAATCGAGTCGACTTATTCAATTTTTTCAAGTTTTCTATGCATCCTTGATGACATCATTGATGCTCGAACTCGTAACCTTTAGGAACAACAACTGTTCCGTTAACCACTTGGGTTAAAAGGCTTGTGCAGTGTTAATTTTTTAATCAGATAGATATCTAACATTTTTAATCTTATTTAAATAGATATTCATCATAATTGTTCATTAATTTTAATCGTTAATTTCATTATCTCAACTTCTTAAAATTTTAAAATAATTAAAAATTAATAAAATTAAATAATCCCAAAATTCACAAAATAACTTAAAATTTGACATCTCTAACCTCTAAAATTTAAATTACACTTTAACTTAATTTTTTAGTTAATTGTCATAACGTCCATCACATACGTCACTAGATCATTATGATCACTTACCGTATTATTTTATTATCTTATCGAGAAACAATAAAATATTAATTATTTTATTTAAATAATTCACGATAAACAGTAATATAACGAATTTAAAATTAAAAATTTAAAATTAAAAATTTAAGAACTATTTTAATATTATTTAAAATTTTAATTTATTTCTTAAAAATACTATCCATTTATTTAATTCAAAAGATATTTTAAATATCTATTAAAAAATTATAATCCGGACATTTATGAATTAGAATGCAAATATCTGCCCTTCTTGTTTAATCTTCTCACAAACGATCCAATTCACATTCCATCCTTAGCTTTTTTATTTCCTTTTCTCTTTTAAACCCCAAAAATAAAGGAAATAAAAGATTCTTGATGGTATGGCTTCGGATTCTTGTTTGATTCACTCGAAGGGGAAACCTTGAAAAACAGATGGGTTGACGTTATATGCTCTCTTTGCTTTTCTTCTGTTTGAAAAATCCAAAGGTGACGGCTTTCTTTTCCTTTTGCCGTCTAAATTTTCTTTGGACTCCATTTCACCGTCATCTGTGGAGTTTTTGTATAGTTAATTGTACTTGTTTTTTTGGTAAATTTACTTCTTTTTTAAAACTAGTTTATAATTTAGGAGTTTTCATTAGATATTTGGTGAGAATTTTTGAAGTGGGGTTGATGAAAATTTTGTGGGTTTTTGGTATTGATCAATAGTATTTTGTTTTTCAATTGTGGGATTTCCGGTTTTAAACTTATTTTATAGGACAAAAGAAATGAAATTATGATTTCTTAATTTGTTCTTTTATATATCTTGCTTTTGGAATTTGATTTCTCTCTTAATTTCTAGATGCCTTGAAACATTAAATTTTGATCCTTGTAATCTGTTTTATTGGCAAAGCTTGAAGTTTACTGTGTACGTATGAGTATGATTGTATTGATTGTCAGGTAGTGTATATACTGGTTATGATTTATGTATCCTTTGGATCTACTATTAGAATTCTGATGAAGTTACTGTTGTTCTTGCATTTTGAAGATTATGGAGAATGGTGAAACAGTATATAGAGTAGGATAAGGATTAAACAGCCGAGAAGTGCTCGACTTAGGTGGAATTTGGGGCAGATAATGAAGTATTTATGCGCCGGAGAAGAGAAGTAGAAAAAAAATGAAACCTTCATCAGGATTCTTTGCTGCTGAAGATTATAGGCTGAGTGTTTTTTCCTCTAAAGTTGATGCTGAGAAAAAGCCAAATACTAGGAATATCGAAGAAGCTGAATTGTCTCTGCGTGAAAGTAGTTCACTTAATTATGAGGTTTGCTTCTTCATTATTTTCAGCTCTCAAGTGGATATCCGGAGTGATTTTGTTCGCCACTGCTATTGCAATTTGCAAGTTCACAGGGTCTGTATTTGTAACCCAAAATTTATCTAATTTCTTAAAATAAAAATTAGGGTTCACAATATTAAAACTTGATTCGCAAGGTAGGTTTTTATAAAAACAAAAGATAAGAATAAAATCGCTTAAAATAATTTATTACCAAACATATTGAAATATTATCCAAATAAAATAAAGTTCAACCCAATAATAAATCGTAAAGAGTCTAGAAAGTCCGGAATAAAGTTCTGAATCCAAAGTCCAATACAGTTAATAAAATATCCGAAAATAATAAAATAGTCTGATAACTAAAAAAAAACATACGTATAGTATGAAAATAGTAATCTCCAAGTATCGGAGTAGCCTAGGTCAAGGACCTGAAACAGGAAGCTGAGAGGGTGTAAGCTAGGGAGCATAGTGTGTCTCTAAAGTACAAATAAAACAGGATTTTAGAACAGTATATGCAGATGATGTGGTGTATGCATGAAATGCACCCATCTCCGAACTCCAACAGAAGAGTAGGTTCCCCTGAACCCCTCTAACTCCATCACACCAGCAGAAGTGGAACTCGACCCGAAGGTGGAGCCACTAATCAGAAGTGGTATCTCGACCCGCAGGTGGAGCCACTGAACAGAAGTGATAAGTCACTAAACTTCCTCGTACACATAGTCTACCAGATGTAATGAATATGCATAAGCAGTATCAGAGTGCATGTATTACAGTGAAACAGAAGGCAAGCATACCATGTAACAATAACAGGAATGCGATGTCGGAATGATGCATGATCATACGGATTTTTAACAGAAAACGGAACGTATAGAAAAACAGAGTAAACAGAAGAGAACACACCTGAACAGATAACTCAACGACGATACTGACGTCGGCTGGACTCGGCTCTACCACTAGAGTGCGCAGGAGTAGAACCTACGAGTAAAAATTATCGTTAGACACCCTACTATGCCATTTCACTACTAAGTACACTAAACCGGAATTAACTAAAACTCACGTGCGGATCCCGGATGCTGTTGGACAGGAGGTCGTCCAGGAGGAGGAGGAGGCAGATGCTCGGACTCGGAATCCACGTCACCTGAAGTGAACAGAAATTGATTCAGAAACCACTAGAGATAATTTTCAGATAAGCATTCGAACATAAAAGCCCCAAAAACGACACTTCGGGTTTGAATTTCGAAAAACGGATTGCGCCATCGGGCTCAGGACGTCGAAAAACAAAAAGTAGGCCCGGGTTGAAAAAGTCAACGTTGACGTTAGCATGGTCAACGATGACGTCAGCAGATGACGTCATCAAGTCAACGTTGACGTCAGCAGTGGCGTCAACTGATGACGTCAGCGGGTCACAAGTCGGGTTTCGGGTCGAATTCGGGTCGGACAGATTACAACAGATTCCCAGGATTTTCCTGAGAAAATCTGGAATTTCCAGATTTTCCCAGGAACCAAACACCCTAAAAAAACAGATTAAACCCCCTTTTCCCAACCGATTCACACCTTTGCTTAGTTCGATTCTTTCCCTACCTTAACCACAAATCGATCGACCCAAAAGCAACCTCAAAACAACTCGAACACCCACACAGATTTAAACCCAATAAACACTTAAAACCCAGCAACTAGGAAAATGAAACAAAGAGGATGAAAAACTTACCGACCACACTTGGAGAGAAAGAAGTTACGGCACAACAAAACGAAAAGAAGGGAAGAAACAGAAAAGAGGGAATCGGCCTTAAGATCAGAGAAAGAAATCGAAAAGGAAAGGAAATTGGGGAAGGAAAGTTTCCAAACAGAAAAAGGTAAAATTACCTTCGAAGGGCCTGGACTTTTAGGGTTTCAAAAATAGGGTCTTCAGATTTCACAGTTTACGAAAAAGGTCCCAAATCAGATTTTAAAATTCCCAATAATTAGGGCACAACAATTGAGAATTTTATTCTAATTGAGGAAAAAACACTTGGGATGTTACAGTATTTTTACAGGGAAAATTGACGGTGGCATAATGATTTTCCTAAATGTCTAACAAAATTTAACTCAACACTTCTGAAATCTGGTTTTAGGTCTGTTTATGTGTATTATTCAAGTTTTCTTCTCATTTATTTGTATATGTATTCTTACCTGTTCTAGAAATTAAGTGTTCTTTTAGGAATTTAAACAGAACTTTGGAAGCATATTTGTATGCCATCTTGTTATTCTGCATTGCTCACAGCTTAGGATTAAATATATTATTTTAACTTTAAATTCCATATCCTTTTTCTCTTTGACAATATGAGCTCCAAAATTGTGCAGATTCTACTTGGTCATGTTTTTCTGAGTAAAGCTGGAAATTGTCTGTTTTTAAAAGGCTTTTTGATGAGTAACTGGTTAGCACTTATTTAATTAAGGTCATTTCTTCTTTTAGACAAATCGTGTCAATGCCATAGTGTTGCTACTTGCACAATAGGTCATTTTTTTTTTACTTTTTACCTTTTACCGTACTTTTAAACCTGCGGCTGCTCACTTATCCTTGCTCTTGTCAACACAGCCTGTGTGAAAGTGATCATAGTATATGTCTGAAATTCGCAGTTATTTGTGCCGTCTTTTATTGTCTAGTAGTGCACTCAATCCTGCCTTCTCCATTCCCCCCCCCCCCATTTATCTATTGTACGGAAATTAGTTGCAGTAATTCTTTGATCACTTTTATTTGATTTCTTTCTGGCTAAGGTATCTGCAATTTGCAGGAAGCTAGAGCATTGCTAGGAAGAATTGAATATCAGAAAGGAAATATAGAAGCTGCACTATATGTGTTTGAAGGAATAGATATCGCGGGAATAACTCCAAAAGTGAAACTCGCCCTTGCTAAAAGAGTTGATCGACGAAAGAGGCGATCTAATGACTATTCTTCGCCATCAGTGTCTATCAACGCCGTTAGTTTACTACTAGAAGCAATCTTTCTAAAAGCAAAATCACTGCAGCATCTGCAGAGGTTTAGAGGTAATGTTTTATGTAGTAGTACATTGATCTCACGTCAACTCTTTAATTGTATGGATGAAGAAAGCTACGCATGAGTACTGTTGTTGACTTGACGTTTTTAATACTCCAACTTATTCTGTATGTTACATGGACTCGGGTGCAAGTGTCGGGCATGAGTATGTATCCAACACGGGTGTGCTTAGATTTTTCTGAGTTTTTCTTTATATTTGAAGGATTCTTGGAGATCATATCCCCGAATCCAAGTGTCGAACACAAGTGTCGTGCACAGGTACTTCATGAAAAATAATCCAAGCAACATAGCTTATTCCTACTATGATGAATAAGTGGGCCTGGTTTTTATCATTTATAAGAGAATGCTTTGTTCTGATGGAGTTTCATGAATCACATTGTCTGGCTAGTAGTTTCTGATAAGATGTATTCCCCCCACCCAACCACCACCACCACCACCCACTTACTCTACCTCTTGCTATTTTATAAATACTTCACATTCATTCGTAATTGGTAAAATAGTCTGTTAATAGTTAATTTGTCTGTAATTGATAGATATATTAGCATTATTATGAGTATATATGTATTTATTGTCATTAAATGCCTACAGTGCATAAGATTTTGTGGTTCAAATTTGCTTTTAACAGCCTTATTTCTAGTGTCATGGTTTGATTCTTTCTAAGTTCCAAACATCCGACAACTTTTACCTAAAAACTGCTATGGTATTCTAGCATATATATATACACACACGCCTGCCCACACACATTGTTTCCATGTACTAGCTTTTTGATATTTGGTTGTGGCTTGTAAAGTTTGTTTTTTTTGAACTCATTGTTATCAGATGCATATTGTTTCTCTGGCAAATGGCAATTCAATCATCACCACATGGCTAATGTATATTTCCGATCATTCTTGCAGAAGCTGCTCAAAGTTGCATGTTCATTTTGGACATAGTTGAATCTTCTTTACCAGAAGGCTTGCCTGAAAATTTTGGTGCTGACTGTAAATTACATGAGACTCTAATCAAGGCAGTCGAGCTGCTTCCAGAATTATGGAAATTTGGTGATTCCCCACATGAAGCAATCTTGTCCTACCGGCGGGCTCTCCTCCATCAGTGGAATCTTGATGCGGAAACTACTGCTAGGATTCAAAAACAGTTTGCCATTTTTCTTCTGTATTGTGGAGCTGAAGCAAGCCCCCCAAACCTCCGTAGCCAAATGGACAGTTCGTTTGTCCCTAGGAATAACATACAAGAAGCTTTATCCTGTTAATTATACTAGAAAAGTTTCTTTGAAAAGAATTGAATGGGATCCGTCAATTCTGGATCATCTGTCATTTGCTCTCTCCATATGTGGGGATTTGAGAGCTTTGGCTAACCAATTAGAAGAACTGCTTCCAGGGGTTATTAATCGCAAAGAAAAATACTATTTTTCTAGCTCTCTGTTATTACGGAGCAGGTGAGGATTCGGTTGCTTTGAATCTACTGCAGAAATTGTTGCATAGTAGTGAGGATCCACACTGTGTTTCAGCATTGTTAATGGCATCAAGAATTTGTGTAGAGAAATCTAATCTTGCAGAAGAAGGGATTAATTTTGCTCGTAGGGCTTGAAAGCCTGGATGACGAATGCAGTGAGTTGGAAGGTACTTGTAACCTTTTTTTGGGTGTGGCTCAATCGATACATTCAAAATCAGCCTTATCCGATTCTGAGAGGGTTTCTAGTCAATCTGAGGCCCTTCAGGCCTTGGAAAGTGCTTCGAAAATTACGAGTATGAAAGACCCTCATATTCTTTATCATCTCAGCCTGGAAAGTGCTGAGCAGAGAAAGTTGGAAGCCGCACTTTATTATGCAAAGGTTTTGCTAAAACTTGAAGGTGGTTCTAACATCAAGGGGTGGTTGTTGTTGGCTCGCATACTGTCAGCTCAAAAACGTTTCATGGATGGTGAAACCGTTCTCAATGTTGCCTTGGATGAAACCGGCAAATGGGATCAGGGGGAATTATTGCGAACCAAAGCTAAGCTTCAAATTGCTCAGAGACAGTTCAAGAGAGCTATTGAAACATATAGTCAGCTTCTCGCTGTTGTTCAAGTGCAGAATAAAAGCTTTGGTTCTGGCAAAAGGCTTCATAAGGTCTGTTGTTTAGTTCTTCCTATCGACCTATAATTTTTTTTTTATTTCTATCTTTTTCGAGAAATCCGAAGTAGTTCTCCTACTAAGTTGACTTCAGTAGATGCATCGAATTTGTTGCAGTCTTTGATATGAAACATCTTTCAGGGAAACAAGAAAACTTTTAAAGTAGCTTATCCATTTCATTAATTGTTTACAGGATTCGAGAAGTCTTGAACTGGAGATATGGCATGATCTAGCTTATCTCTACATAAGTTTGTCACAGTTTTGAGATACCGAGCTTTGCCTTTCAAAATCCCAGGCCATCAATTCCTACTCCGCTGTTAGAAATCATGCCACTGGTAAGTTCATCATTCCCTTGGTTTATGTTATTGTCAATATACAGTAAGTCATATATTCACAATACCCTTTAACAAATGTCTGTAACGGGGGATGCCATAGATGTTTCGAGAGAAACCTTTTTCATGTTTTCCGATTTTCAATCGAGGTAAAAAGCTTCTTCCGAGTTCCGAGAAGAGTTAAGGTTTGGTTACCGAGTTGAACAAAACATCCTATTTTGCAGGTTTACTTTACGAGCGAAAAGGTTTACTAAAAGAAGCTTTGAAGGCTTATTGGTGGAATGCTTTGGACATGGACCCGAACCATGCCCCGAGCTTGATATCTGCAGCTGTTGTGATGAGACAAGTTGGCAGTCAATCCAATGCTCTTGTGAAAAGCTTGCTGATGAATGCTCTCCGAGTTGATCAAATGAATCCGTTGGCATGGCGTAATCTTGCTCTGCTTCACAAAGACGAAAACACTCCGTCGTCACTAGACGAAGCAGTTCAATGCTTTGAGGCTGCCGCTGTTCTCGAAGACTCGGCGCCTGTTGAGCCATTCAGATGACATAAATCAACCTCTGCCTGCCAATTCTCTGTAAATCATTACATGTTTCTACACATTTTTTCCTGGCAATTCTGTGTTCTCTGTAAATCATTACAATGCATATAGTAATATGATACAGGTATTCTTTTCCCTTTGAGTAATAATTCTATTGTAGTCCGGATTCCGGGGAAGCTATTTTAGGACAAACTATTTTGGTGATCTCCCGTAAATACGAGAGATTATATCATAGTCCCGACTTTCTACGTCAGTCGTGGTTTTTAACCAATGAAAATTACTTATTTTACCATTAATCATCCACGTCATTAATATAATATTTTAGAAATATATATTTTAAATGATATGGAAAAGTCGAGTGAAGATTCATTGGTTAAAAAAATTGACTTGAATTCTCCTTTTTTCTCTCAAAAAAAATTGACTTGAAAGATAGTGATAAAATGGGTGGTTATAATTGGATGAGATCATGACCGATGTGGTAAGTTAGATCATATAATTTCTCCATAAATATATATTTTAAAAATTTTAAAATATAACGTCAGTTATTTTATTTCTCAAAATATTGTATTTTAAACAGTAACTTTAAAGATGATAATATAATGATCCAACTTTAAATAATAAAATAGATTCAATTGAATAAAAAATAGGTTTTATATTAAGAGATTTCGACTTTAAAAAATTATTTATATAAAATAATTTAAAATTATTAAAATATTATTTAAAATCGACACCTCTCGATAAAGATTTTAATTTTTTATTTAATTTAATCTATTTTATTATTCAATGTTATATCCTTTTACTATCATCTTTAAAATTACGATTCAAAAAATAGTATTTTTGAGAAATAAAATAATTAATGTTATATTTTAAGAAATTAAAAATAAATAAAGACAATATCTATGTAAAATTTCCAAGTATTTTTGTGAAAATTTTAAAATCTTTAGTCAAATTTTGTTCCTAATTTTCTTTATTTAATTACTGTAGGAGATTTGATGTCCCTTTACTATAAATATTTTCTCAAGGAAGCATTATTATTATTATTATTATTATTATTATTATTATGTTTATTATTATGTTTATTATCATTATTATTTTTATTATTTGTTCTTGATTACAATTTACAACTCATTCAGAAGTAATAAGGTATTTAGTATTTAATACATTTTAAACATGGCAAGTCATTAATTAAAGTTACTAAATTAGGGTCATTTGTAATTTTAAATTTTTACCATAATATAATTTCGATAAAAAAAAATGTTAATTCTATAAGTGGGGCTAGTTTCACTTTCATTTGGTTTTAATTAAATATTCCATAATCTGTCATAAATAAATCAAATGATGTGCTATCTAACTTGTTAGTCCAAATTATAAATAATTCAAAATCATTTAAATATATTTTAAGTTCGAGGGTTTGTATATCGAAAAAATATTTATGGACATAATTCATTCATTCATTGACGGACTCAAAAATTTATTTGAGGGTGAACATATATAAAATTTTAAAATTTTAGAGTTGACACGAACTTTAAATATTACAAAATTTAAAGATTAATTCATAAAATTATAAAAATTAAAGATAAATATATGAACTTTGAAAAGTTCAGTGTGCAAGGGCCCACCCTAGTTTCTCAGTGGATCCGTTATTGTACTCACTAAAATTAAATATACGCATATTTAAGATAATACTTTAAAAAACCGATAAAGTAAAAAAAAAACTCGTTAATTAATTTAAATTCTTTAAAAAATTCACACTAAAATAAATCTTGAGATATTATTTTTTTGAATCCGTTATAGTGATTATAGTAATATCTATTTTAAAATATATCAATTTAATATTAATTTTAAAAAAATCTTAAAAATTTAGGACTAATTTATATATTTTACTCGGACAAAAATTAAGGCAATGTTTTAACAGGAGAAATTATTATATGGACTTGTTTCACCACCTAAGATATGGTCTCACCAATTAAAATAAGACACATAATATAATTTTTTCATATCATATTCACACATCCAAATCAACCACTTTAATGCTTTTGATTTAAAAAAAATACTACCAATGATTTTTTTATCTTGTCTTCCTCTCTATTGTTCAATTTTTTAATTACTTTTTTCTAACCCCTAACCCTTAAAACCTAAACTTTAACCCTAACCCTAAAACCTAAACCTAAACAATAAACCCTAACCCCTAATCCCTAACCTCTAAACCCTAAACTAGGTCGATCGAGTTGAATCGAGTCGAGTCAAAAAATTTTGAGTTATTCGAGTTGACGAGTCATATTTTACAACTCAAACTTTATTTGATTTTTTTTTGTTCGAGTCGAGTTTAAAAAAATTGAGTCGAGTTTTCGAGTTCCTATAAATATTTAATTATAATTATTTATCATGTTATAATATGATTTGATTCTAATTTAAACGACTTTCTCTAATCATATAAGATATGTATATATATATTTCATATTGTAGCAATATTTCTTTATATTTTTATATATCAATGTATGTATATCATAAAAAATTGAGAGATCTGTCTCAAACTAAAAAATTAATCCTTTAATTACTAAAAATTTTGAGTTATTCGAATTTCTATTTCATAACTCAAACTTTATTTGATTTTTTTGAGTTGAGTCTATGAAATTTCGAGTCGAGTCAAAACGAGTCGAGTATTTTCGCCTCGAGTCAAATTGAGTTTGTAACGACCCGGATTTTCTGTATCCGAGTGTCGGATTAACCCGTTGGGTTGGGCTCCGGTTTTGGGCCCCTAGTTGTGAGGTTTTGGGTTGTATTGGGTCTTTGTTTGGGTTGCCTTGAGCCCAAGGGATGGTAGAGGGACCTTTTGGTCCTTTCCTTTGTTTAGGACAAGGGGGAAGGGAGAGATTTTGATTTTCTCTACAGAAAATCAATTTGGTGAAGTCACCACTCCTTCCTTCTTGTTTCATCTTTTTCTCTTATCCACCCCAAGAACAAAGGTAAGATCTTGAGAGTTTAAGGTTGAAATCCCGGTTTGGTGCAAGAGAGAAAGTTGCAGGGTTGCTAGAGATCTTTTAAACAAGGTAAGAATAGATTGTTTGGGTGGAGGTAAAGTTTTGGTGGGGGTTTAAGGTTTAATCTGGGATTGAGGTTTGAGGAGTTTTCTTTGTGTTTTCTTGATGTTTCTAAGAGTTATAGATATCTTTGGACGTGTCTAAGAGTTGGCTTAACTTCTCCCTTGTAGAGAAACAAGTGGAGGACCCATCTTCAAGCTTGAGAAGGTGAAAGCTTGTGTGGAAGAGGAGCTCGAGTTTGTTGTTGTTGCTAGATAAGGTTGGTACTCCCAACTCTTCTAATTATTTTGCATATCATGGTAGAAGCATTCATATAGTTTGGTGTATGTGTGTGCTTGGTTTGAGCTTAACATGTGTTAATGGTGTAATCCGAGCCTATGTGTTAAATGGTTGGAAATTGATGTTAAAACATCCTAAACACACTTAAAAATGAGTAGGGAAATTTTGGAATCATTTAGGTGAGGTTTGGGAACGAAAATCTAGAATTTTTAAGTACAAACCTGCATTTCGTGCAGGGGTATCGATACTCGAGCTACCGGTATCGATACTAGTGAGCATATTTTGGCTTATTGTTCAGGGGTATCGAACCTTGTTTCGATATCGAGGGGTTCCAGAAACTTTTTGTATCGATACCTGTATCGAAACGAGTTCTTTCCTTTTTGGTTGACTTTGACTTTGGTCAAGTGGTATCGATACTAGTATCGATACCTATGTGTTTCGATACCCTCTTTGGGTGGGTATCGATATAGGGTGTTCCGATACCCTACTTAAGGGTATCGATACCCCTGTGTATTTTGGCCAAGATGGGTAGAGTTTGGGCTTGGTGTTTTCTTAGTAAATAATTACTTTAATCTAAAAGCTACGAAATAAACTATCGAACTAAAATTGATAATCATAACCCCGAAAGACTTAAGTATGATAAGGGTTAATATGTCTTGTTGTGATAGATTCTAGGTGGATCGTTTGTGTGGTTTGAGTCCTTTGTGTTGGAAATCCGGATATCCATAAGTGTTGCAACACGTTGAAGGCCATCCGATGTATCATACCGGGTGATGACTGAAGACTTTTATTCTGAGTGTTGGGCGGCCTCATTCGAAGATGTGCGATGTAACATTCCGAGCATAGGGTTGGTTGGGCGGCCTCCACCCTTTTCCGAGCATTGGGCGGTCTCGTTCGAAGATGTCCGAAGTAACATTCCGGGCATAGGATTTGAGGGAGGCCTCAATCCTGAGTGTAGGATCCCGATGTTGTGTGGACGCGGGCCTCACTCTTGTGTGTTGACTTATGTGATTGTATATGCCGTGTGCGATAATATATATTCATTTGTGCCATGAGTTAGGCAAGCATGCTAGACCATCATACCATGCATGAGATTATATGCCATGCTTTACTGCTTTGATATGCATGATGTTGGCCGAATTTGGCGTATCCACTAAGCTTGTGTGGCTCAACGTTCGAAATCTGTTTTCGTGCGTAGGTTAGGTGAACGGGTCTCGTGGAGCACCATCAAGGTTTGGACTTTCAGCATCGATCGTGTTGCCAGAGTACAATTATTAGATGTAGTGGGCATAATATTATGTTGAACCCTATATATATTGTAACTCTGTTATTTCAAATTTGTGTTGAATGTTTTAATGGTCTGTAATAATTTTGGAGCTCCGAATTACTTTAAATTATTTTGGGTTTGTTTTAATTTAAGTGGACTTTATAGAAATTGGTTTTGGACTCTACGTAATTTTATTATTGGACTTTTAAAGGAAATTTTGAAAAACGGGTTTTAGGCCGGAGGCCCAATGTGACATCCGGGTTGGGTGTTACAGAGTTATTCGGTTTTTTCGAGTCGAGACGAATTTTGCTCACCCCTACCCTAAAACCCAAATCCATAAAAAAAGAAAAATTAATTAGAAAAATTTTAAATTACAAAAATAAAGATGATACAAGAAATCTATGGTAATATTTTTTCCTTTTTTAAATTAAAATCATTAAATTGGATGATTTGGACAATATTTATGTGTAAATATAATATAAAAAATATTGTGTGTTTTAATTTAATTGGTTGGGGAACATATCCTAGGTGGTGAGACGGGTTCATGTAATAATTTCTCGTTTTAACAGGGAGCTACATATCTGACGTTGGAGAAATTATTACATGAACCCGTTCCACCACCTAGGATATGGTCTCAATCAATTAAATTAAGATAAATAATATATTTTTTCATATCATATTCACACATAAACATCATCCATTTTAATGCCTTTGATTTAAAAAAAAAAGAAAAAATATTACTAATTTTTTTTAATGTTGTCTTCCTCTTTATTGTTGAATTTTTTAATTAATTTTTTCTAACCCCTAACCCTAACCTTAACCCTAAACTCTAATCCTAACTCTAACCCTAAACCATAAATCTAAACAATAACACCTAACCCTAAACTCTAACTCTGATCCTAACCCTAACCCTAACCCCTAAACTCTAAACCCATAATCATTAACCCTGAAACTTAAACCTTAAATCATAAACTTTAAACCCCAAACCTATATAAAAAATTAATTAGGAAAATTTTAAAGAACAAAGAGAAAGATTAACACAAAAAATTTTTGATGATATTTTTTTTTTCTAAATTAAAATATTAAATTGGATAATTTAGATAATACTTATATTAAATATGATATGAAAATATATTAAGTATCTTAATTTAATTAATTGAAAACTATATCTAAATTTCATGGTCTTACATGTAAAACGAATTAATGTAATAGTTTCTACCGACGTTGTGCGTAGTCACCGAATACAATTCTCTCTCTTTCTCATTTTACTTTTTGAAAATCTAAAATTTTCTACTTTGATTTTGTTTTTACTTTCCTTTTAAAAGAATTAAAATTTCTCCTGTGAACCTAAAAAGGGTTTGGTTATTTTCGTATCAATTTTCAATTCTGGGCTTTGAGTTCATTGACTGTAGCTAGAGAAAAGCGAGATGGAGACTGGGAAAAGAGCAGAAGCCGGGCCGTCAGCAGGTGTTAGTGAGGAGAAACAAGAAAGAGAAGAAATGGAAATGAGTGGAAAACCTTTGGCTTTTGAAGTTTGTGATGATCATGAAGAAGAAGAAGAAGATGGTGATGGTGGAGCTTTGCCTGGTTTTGTCCCTGGTCCTCTCCTTTCTCTCAAGGAACAGATTGAGAAAGACAAGGTCCTCCATTTTAATTTTTTTGAGTTTAAACTATTTGTTTACCTTGATTTTCGTTGTTTGGATGGAAGGAAAAGGCAGGAAAGACTTGTATTATATATATGCTAATTGTTTCTGAACTTAGTGTGGTTTATAGGTTTTGTGATGTATCCTTGCTCTAAGATTTGGCATAGCCTGCTTTGATCTGGGATTATTACATTTTTAGCCCAGAAAAGTTCATTATACTGCTTTATTAGGTTATGGATTTTATATTTAACAATTGAAATGCTGATTTTTCTCTGCTGTTCATTGGAAAGAAGAAGAAGCTATGTCATTTCTGTGATACTTGTCTGTGTTTGTCTTTTTCATGTATTGCTGTTAAGTTATTCACTAAAATACACTTGTTCCTATATGTATTCCGACATGGTTGGACAAACTCATACTCGAACACCCTTGTTGGTCTGGTTAATGTAGCTTGAAGGTTTGTTAGTGCACTTTGTTGATAATGAAACATGTGGTTTCTTCTTGATTATACTCTTGCAGGATGATGACAGCTTAAGAAGATGGAAGGAGAAGCTTCTCGGTTGTGTTGAAGGAGACCTAAATGGTATCTGTTCTCTGCTTTTATTCAGTTGTCTCGATCGATCTTGAAATGCTCGTTTATTTTATTGATTTGATTTTTTTTTCTCTGATTTGCTAGGCCAAATGGAACCTGAAGTCAAATTCCACTCCATAGGAATTGTTTCTAATGACCTTGTGGAAGTTTCTCATCCATTGCCATTGGATTCGAATCATGAAGGCCTTGTCCTGTTTACTCTCAAGGAAGGATCTCGATATCAGCTTAAGTTAACATTCAGCGTTCTGCACAACATTGTTTCTGGCTTAACCTATTCCAATGCCGTGTGGAAGGCGGGACGTAAAGGTAAAAGAACTTCAGCCTTTTCTGTTTCCTTTGAAGCTGCATTAATTATGTTCCTAACATGGTAATTGCAGCCGACATTGTATATATATGTCTGCATGACATAAATTTGACGTGCGAATTTGCATTTGTGGAACCAAAGGTTAGGCCTACTAGTTACTTTAGTATATAGCTAAACCTAAAAAGTTCATTCCTACCCCCTTTTCTTCCCCTTTCTGTCAATGTTGCCAATTCCTAGAATACAAATGTACCATCATGCATACAGTTGTCCAACTACTTTCTTCTTCCGACTTTTTTAGCCTCTTCTGCATCTGTTGTATTCGGAAGAGCTTGCTTGCTTCGTATTGGAGCATTTACCCCTATTTACTGGGTCCAGGATCGATTTCAACTCAGATCGTGCCTGGTCTCTCGCCTTTCTATAACATGGCTTTCATTGTGAACTACTAAATCGATGCCTCTTGTTGGCAAAGAGAAATCTAGGAGAACTCCCAGCTCTGGAGCTGATTAAGTGATTC
Source organism: Abelmoschus esculentus (assembly GCA_035048815.1). NCBI lineage: Eukaryota > Viridiplantae > Streptophyta > Magnoliopsida > Malvales > Malvaceae > Abelmoschus > Abelmoschus esculentus. Next base: position 12,209,041 of record JAUCBN010000024.1, read on the forward strand.
TTGTTCACTTCTAAGCTAATCGTTGTATTTTGCGTACCGTATAGTATGCAGATGTTTTCCTTCCATGGAAGTATTAAAACTGTAATAATAATGCTTTTCTATTCATAATTAGTTTTTTGTCGAGTGAGGGCTTGTAGTTTAATTTATGTTTTTTTTTCAGTTGATCAAAACAAAGGAATGCTGGGTACTTTTGCTCCTCAGCGAGAACCATATGAATACATTTTGGATGAAGAGACTACACCATCGGGGGTGCTGGCTAGGGGAATTTACTCCGCAAATCTTAAGGTATGTTATATGTATGAATGGAAGGATGCATGCATGCGGCATGCACCCCGAAATTAATGACTAACTGCATGTATATAGCAAGATATGTTACAATGTTTAGCTACAGATTTCCTTTCTTAACATGTTTCTTTCATACTGATTGTCAGTCACGGAGTTACCTTAGTTGGATTTTGTGCAAACACCAACATATATACATGTTTCTTTCATACTGATTGTCGGTTACGGAGTTACCTTAGTTGGATTTTGTGCAAACACCAACAGATATACATGTTTCTTTCATACTGATTGTCGGTTACGGAGTTACCTTAGTTGGATTTTGTGCAAACACAAACATATATACATGTTTCTTTCATACTGAGTGTCACTTATGGAGTTACCTTAGTTGGATTTTGTGCAAACACCAACATATATACATGTTTCTTTCATACTGATTGTCGGTTACGGAGTTACCTTAGTTGGATTTTGTGCAACACCAACATACTTAATTTTATATGCTTCGATGCAGTTTGAAGATGACGACCGAAGATGTCACATGGAACTCAAATATGCTTTCGAGATAAAGAAGAGCAGCTAGCCGAGTTTTTGTAGTGTTCGTTTCTTGTTCTCTCCCCCTTGCTTGTTTTTTCTGTTTTATGAACTGCATACATTGCTTGTGGGTGTTCTCAATTGGACTACATCTGTCTTGCTATTCTTGTTAATGAAAATCAAACTGAAAATTGCTTGGCTATACTCTGGATGGCTCACCGGCTGAATAGGGTCGGGTACCTGTCGATCATTGCTATTCGAACGTAATGATCCGCCTTGAATAAAACCAACAATTCTGGTCTTTCCGATGCTTAAACTTCAACTAGAAAACTGTAAACATTATATTGAACAAAGGGATGGTTTAGCCTGGATTTTCTTGGGTTTAGGGTATGTAATCTGCATGGAAACTGATATATACATTCTTCAGGTTTTGTTGTCAGTCTGTTTCCCTGGTTTGAACTCAGCATGTTCTAAGTTGAGGAGATGCATATTAGGCTCCTTTTGTCATCGGAGTGGGAAACGGTTGTCGGGCTTCAAATGGACGTTGACGGTTTTAGTTGTCGATAAACGAGCGTTTAGGCGTTAAATGATGGTGGACAAACGTATATTTGTGTTAAACCGATCTTTGTTTGACACTAAAATCACGGCGATAACAGGTTTAGAGTTGTAAAATATAACCAAAAGTAATTATATTTTCGATCAATTAAATTAGTTTTTAATTAGTAATGATTTGGATAAAAACTACGTCGAACGGACAAAAAAGTTATTGTTTCAACTACCTTTTTTATCGGATTTAGGGTCAATTTAGCATTGCTTTTAAAAGGTGCGGTTAAAAAGTACTTTAAAAAGTGTTTTATAGAAGTACTTTTAGATTTTTGGATTTGAGATTTTAAGTATTTAATATTGTTATCAAAAAGTATTTTTAATAAATAAATGACAATTTTAGATATAGTATTGTAAGTTATATTTTTAAACGATTTCTATTTTTTTAATGTTATAATATATAAAATATTATAAAAGTATAAAAAATATTTTTATTTAATAATTGTATGTATTCTATGAAAATATAATAAGTTTAAAATATTTTAGTTGATATATATGTAATTTTTAAATTAAAAATATTTTATTAATTTATCTTTACAAAAGATATAAATTTATAAATTATAAATAAAATAATAGTAAATGAAGGTTAAATTTATAATTTGACTCCGCACTTTTTTAACCCTAAAAATTAAAATTTTTATCTTTTGCGTTTGGATTAAAACACACTTTTCAAATATAATTTTTTTTAAAAAAAAACTATCCGTTTAACATTACTTTTGAGCTCAAACTAACTTTTATAGCCAAAAGCTATTTTTAAAAACATTACTAAACAGGGTCTAATCAAAACGAACTTTTAAAAACGCTGAATTTTCAGCTTTTCCTCAAACGTTTGTTTTCACCGTTTTTGTCTTAAAATCTCATTAAAACCTCATCGACGAATGAAACCTTAAGAAACAAAAAAAAAACTTAGAGAAAAAAAAGAGATAGAGAAAACAAACAAAAAAGAGTTTTTTTCGCTTTGAATGTTTTTATATATAATAATTAATAATAGATAATCTGTTATAATAAATTTTTAGCGTAAAGATAATTTTAACCCTTAAAGTTTATATTTTTTATTATTTTGATCATTCTCATTCTTTTTTTGATAAATTTAACCCATAATTTATATCTTTTTGATAAATAACTTATTTTTTTAACTAACATAATGATTATACCGTTAAAAAATTAACGATATTGACATGTCATATATGTGATAATATATTTTAAATAATATGACATTTAGTCTCATTCTACATATATATATAACATGTTATTATCGTTAAATTTTTTTACGATAATAACAAATATATATATGTAAAATATAATTTTATTCTAATATAAAATATAAAACAATTAAAATTCAAATAAAATATTAAAAATTAATTAAATCTACAATAAAAGACTACTAAACATTCTCAAATCTTAAATATCATTTTACATATATATGACATATAATTATCGTTAATTTTTTAACTATCTAATCATTATGCTAATTAAAAAATTAGATATCTGTCAAAAAGATAGTTAAGGGCTAAATTTATCCTAAAAAAATAAAAATTATAGGTTAAAATCATTTTTATAAATAACATTGTTTATGATTTAAGAAATAACTTATTTACTTTCAAACAATATAAAATTAAATGATCAATAAATTAATTTAACATCGTTTAAGTAGATTTAAGTTTTGTATATACAAAATTTTTATAAGATTTACTTTATTAATATTAAATATATAATATAATTAATTTAATTTAATATTCAGAATACAATTCTAGAACGAAAAAAAAACTAATTGATCGTCGCCAAAAATAGTCGATCTAACCGTTGGTCTTGCAAATCATAAACGCCTTGTTGAAAACGACGTACTAGACTTGCGTTTAAAACAAGAGTTTAAAATTTGGATCGGACCGGGTTGTAACCTGGGAGCCGAAAACAAAGAAGAAACCAGAAACAGAAAGAAAAAAAAAATACTCATAGAGAAAGCTTAAAGCGGTGAAGAAACCGAGGCCGACACTTCCGCTTCTCACGACGGCAATGGGCACAAAACGACGTCACAAAGCTCCAAGCGGCGCACTTTTGCCAGTCTTTGAGACGGCTTTTGTCTCCTTCATGCCATTTGGAAATGAAATCGCGTTCCGTTTGACGGTAAAACAATTTCCATGGAATCTTCTTCAATTTCAACCATCAGATCCCGGTTGCGAGATCGTAGTCGACAGGCCATGGAGGAAGATGCTGATTCCGAAACCAGCTCTGGCATGTCCTCCGTCTCCAGCGACCTAGACGATGTGAGCGAGATCCAGTCCATGTCTGGAAAGGTAAAAGTATAATTTTAAATTATTTCTTTTTTGGTTGATTAGTTTCTGAATATTTAGGCGAACTTTTCATTTGATTTTAGGGAATTAAGCTTCTTTGTTCAGAGCTTCTCGAGCTAAAGGAGGAAGCAGACGAAGATTTCCACAGAAATATTTTCTCTAATTATTCATCCTTTGCTGAGTATTATTCTTACATTTTTCTGGGTTTCAAGTGTCAACCGTCAAGCTTTATTATCTATTCATTAAATTTATTTTATTAAGTTTGATTAAATTATTCGCATGCAGAATGTTTGATGAAGTAAAAGGTATGCAAAATGAATTGACGCAATTAAAGGGACAAATTTCAGCACAAAAAAAGCTTGTAAACGACCTTATAGATGGAATTCATTTAAAAGTTTTATCAGAGGATACAATTGATTCAATTCTTCAAGGGTCTGAATTTGCTGAACCAACATCACCAAGTGAATTGGCAGTTCATATCGATAGCATTTCTGAAACATTGGATGTTCTCATGTTAGAAAATAGGATGGATGAAGCAATAGCTATTTTACAAAGGGAGGATGAAAATTTGCAAAGGATTCAATCTGAAGATAATCCTCCTGAAGATTTGTTATTGTTGTATAATTCTGCAATTTCCGAGAAAAAGACAATGCTTACTTTGCAGCTAACACTGTCAGCTGAAAATCCGAGAATATCTGCTGCTGAACTTCAAAAAGTGTTAATTGGGATTTGTAGACTTGGTGACACTCATCTTGCAACTCAATTGTTGCTTAAGTATTACCATTCGCGTCTTGCAACTGGAAGACATAATCTTAAGAGTTCAGAATCGGTTTTAGATGGTTTATATGTTAAGAGGCTTGCAAAGTTTGTGTTTTCTATGATTTCTCAAGCAGCAAGTAGCTTTATGATGTTATATGGAGAAACTTCTCCCCGTGCTTCAGAACTTAGTCAATGGGCTCGGGAAGAAACCAAACTGTTCATTGCTTCGTTTAATGAAAATGTCAAGTCCCGTTCTGATGTAACTGAAGGGTTATCAAAAGCTGTGGAGGCCATGCAGTTTGCAATGTCATATTGCTCCTTGTTAAAATCTCAGAGGCTATTCCTGAAGCCATACTTGATCAAGCACATTCGTTCTTGTATGGAAGAGATTCTACTGATACACATAGATCATCTTAAGAAAGTCATCAGTATGTTCACAGCTACTGATGATTGGGTTTTGGGTAGATATCTTACCTCAGTAATTTTAAGTGAAGGCAATTATGTGGTTACTGGGCAAGATCCAGAATACTGTCTGCTCACTCACAGTGGCTGGAAGTTCCTAACTCTGTTGCAGGTAAATGCATATTGTTATGTATGGTTCTTTACAGGTAAATGAATTTGTCTACAAAATTATAATAAAAGCAGCCAAGTAACCATGCAATTATGTTCATCCTCTGTCTCTTATCTAAGGCCGAAAACAACCTTGGCTAAATTTTCTGTACGTGTGACTGAATTTTATGTACACACTTTTCCCATTTTCAGGCTATCATAGCAGACGTCACTCCTTTACTTGCCATTCAAATGGAAGGTTCTATCCTTAGTGGACTCATGAATCTCTTCACAGAGTACATAACCATCCTCGAGAAAGCTATTACCTTCAAAACACATGTTTCTGAAAATGGTTCAAGAACAGCTTTAACAGAGTCATTGCTGCAACAGCTCTCTCTGCTGGCTAATTTATCCACACTACAACATTTCTTCTTCAAGATTGTTATAAGTTTCTTAAGGGGTCCTGGTAACCTGGATTCTGAGCTAAGGAAGAAAAATTCAATTGATTTTCCACAAAAGGAACTTGATGATTGTGTACTGTTCATTCAAGAGGCTGCTGCTAAGCTCAAAGCTCATTTCTGCCAGCAATTTATAACTAGAATGATGTCCCCTGAAATCAACTCTAAAATTATTCTTTGCAATGATAGCCCTCAAGAGTCTAGCACATTTCAAGGTGCTATTCCCTCTGTTGCTTTTCAGGTAACCTATGATTTTTTGAATACGATGTGACAAGTATGAAATATGAATTTATATGTTGTAAGAAACTGGGATAATCCCTTTGAAAGCATCATATAGTTATTCATCTCTCATGCCAAAATGTTGGTATAAATGCCCTGTTCGCATGGAAACAAATTGGAAGGAGGAGAAACATTACAGTATAATGACAAGCCGAAGTGCATAACCACACTCTGCCTTCATGATAAATGTTTGAGTTCCAACTTTGTTCCAGACTTCTGTTGGCACTCTCTAATTATGATAATACATATATTTAATTTGTTGGATTTTGGTTGTTTTTTGCATCGTCCATTAGCAGCAATGATTCAAATCCTTGTGGAAAATGAAAAGTAAAATCAAATATTTGAATGCATTCGATATTACTCTTCTCCAATGAGACCATTTAGGATTTAGTTTCTAGTTTGTTTCCTATGGTTTTCATTTTGGTTTGCAATAAGCAGGTACTATTTTTTGAACTAAGAAAAGTTGATCCTGAAGAAGACAATGTCTTTGAAGAGGATTGGTTGATGGAGCTATTAAGGGAGTTGATAGAGGCTATATTCTCTTGGATGGTAAACAACAAGGAGATTTGGAGAAACACGGAGAATTCACCTGTCCAGCTTTCTGACATTATCAGTCAGGTATTTACATTCTAATACCAGAAAATTCCTTGAAATGAACTTTGTTACACCACCATCTGCATCAGTTCTGTTTTTTTTTTCTTTAAAAAAATTTATTTCAGTCTAAGACTCTTCTACCAAATACTTCCTCACATGTACCTATGTGGCTCCACATCTTCCATTTTCTTGAACCACCCTTTCATATGAGTATGGGCATTGTGATATGATCGCCAAATACATGGAAAAACTTCAAAAATACTGCAACTACCTGTGTTAGACACATACACATATCCGGAAGTCATATCCAAGCCCAGGTAATATGGAGATGCAGTATATAGTTTTATGCCCCACCTCAACAACAACAGATATTATCATATTATGGACTAAGTGTAGATATTTAGCGAATTATACTTTCAAGTTATGGATCGCTCATAGAACCCTGAATACGTATATACTTATTGAGAGTTTGAGACTTGTAAACACATGCATCTCTTCGGTAAATGAATAATTAAAATTAGCAATCAATGGCATACAACACAAGCTGGTAAACATGGTTTAAATTCTCTTTACTTTTTTTTAGTTTCTTATCTGCCTTTGGACCACATCTGCCCAGACGTAAGAGAAATATATCGGAGAGCCTTGAATAGGTTTCATGTAGTCATCTTCATTATATTTTAGTATGTGCATGACCTGCCAAATTTTGTTGCTAAACAGTTTGTCTTGGACGTGCATTTTCTGGTGGAGATTGTTAACTATGGAGGATACTTCTCGAATAAACCCTTAGTTCTCGAAAGTCTTGTGGATACAGCATTTACTTCTGCAGGGCTTGATCCTAAGAGGTGATATTTCAATTTTCAAGCGATGGTAGAATATCAAATGCTAGAAACTTTTCCCTGTTTCTCTCACATTTACTGATTTTCCCTTTCTTAAAGTTAAAAGAGTCTCCAATGTAGTATGTCTCTCATATGCTACCAATTGCATTTGCCACTTAGTATTGTCCGAATAAATTCGTAATCCCTTCGACACATTTTCCGCAGAGATTTTGATGGTGATGGATGGGCTAGAAATGCTGCAAATGAAGCAATGCAAAAGCTACTTGAGATGAGACGACGCAAATGGTTTTTAAAGATGATTCTGCTGATGTTTTGGAGGATGAACCATGTGAAAACGAGGCAAAAGAACTTGTTCCGGATGGCAGAAGTACTACATTGGATTCTCTAGTGTTGGATGAGGATTCACCAACCATAGTTGCAACTGAAGTTGCCATTACAACGGAAACATCGATGAAGGTAGAAATCCTTCCTGAGGATGCAGTTTCTGTTGCTGATGTTGAGGATTCTTCCGCTTTCGTATTAGAAGATGCGGACACTGTGAACGGCATTAGCGAAGATACTCCGGAGATTAGTGTTCCGGTAAAGGAGGAGACCGGCAGTGAGGCCGATGCCATTGATTCTAATGTTATTAAACTACAAACCACTTTTAAAGCTTAGTGTTCCCGTGAAGGAGGAAGCTGATGCAACTGATTTTGATAAACTTTCCTGAATTGCTTTTTAAAAAGTTTTTAAAGTTATTTTTAGTATCAATGACAAATACAAACATACATTTTTTTATAGTAAGTTGATTATAAAATAATATTTATTTAAAATTTTATTATTCTTTTAATAAGATATATATTTCACAAAATTATTTGAATTTGAGGTTTAACACAAATATGCTTTTCAATTTAGATTGATTTTTTTTTTCAAAAACTGAATTTTTATGTGGGTTATTATTCTATATACTTTTGGTGTGAAAAAAATCTTTACCAACGCATCTAATTCTAATTTAAAAGTTAAAATTAAAATTTTAAACCTGGATTATAATTTTAAAATCTAAATTTTAATCATAAATTATTAAATTTAAATTTTAAACCCTAAATTTTCTATCGATATTTGAAGATGCTATTAGTTAATATATATGGTTCACTAAAAAAACAATGTTTGATAAACTAAAATAATTTTACTTCATACTTTGTTGCAAAAATTAAATAATTAAAATAGAAAAAACAAATTAATAAAAAAATATTACTTTATGCATTTAATCTTATTTATTACATAATTTATGGTCTCAGTGAAAATTTTTTATCTTAATTTTTTAAATAAATTTTATCTATTTCTTATATTTTATTCGAGAATAAATATTTAAAAATTATTTTAAAATAGTTGAAATAACATAATAAATCTGGTCTATCTAATATTTTTTTTATACTAAGAACTTTTTAATGGTCAAAATACCTTTATTGTAACGGTCCAGATAAATTTTTTTAGACCATAAATAATAACATAATAAAAATGATTAATTTTTTTTATTTATCTATTACTTCTATTATTATAATTTAAGAAAAAAAAATAATAACAAAACAGAATTACAGCCCGTAAGTCTGTAAAGGTCACTTCGTTTTTCCCTCTCTCAGAAGTTTATAACAAATAAACTTTCGGATCCCTGAACTATGAAAAAATATCGTTTTGGTTGCTTATCTTCTTTTTTACATAAGCTTTCTTATCTTTTAAAAGTTATAAAAAGGTCATTAAATTTATCAAAATATTACAGAATCGTCACTAAATGTTACAAAACAGTATAATATTAATAATAACAGTTTGATAAAAAAGAATGACTATTTTGCAATATGTTGATAAATTCAATGGCCATTTCATAATAATTTTATAACTTTTGAAAATTTAATGACTAAAACGACCATCGTTTCAAAATTGAGTGACTACCAGTATACTTTATCCTTAAAAAACCTCCGAAAACTTAAAACCGTTGGTCGTTTTGTTTTGTACGACCCGCTCCTCTTCTCTCTGTTCTAAAACCATGAAAACCCATTGTTAAGCCAAAGAAGAAACAGAAAGAAGAAATCCCCAAGAAAATAATAAAAAAGTAAAAGTTTTCTCTACTTTTCTTCTTCTTCTTTTGATTAAAGAATCAAAGAGGGGTTCTGGCAATGCCAATGGGTTGTTTTCTTGCATGTTTTGGTTCCTCCAAAACCTCTAAGAATCGAAAACAGAGACACAATGTTCAACCTCTCTCTCAAGTAAGCTTTCTTTCTTTATTTGGAAACTGTTGATTTTACTTTATTTGGGTGTTTTTAGTCGCATGAAGCTTACCATTTTGGAATTTTGGGTGTGTTTTTATCCTTCTCCTTCCTCAGAGAAATGCTAGTTACAATGCTGAATCTACGGTTTCTTTAGAACAGAGTAGCTTGGGAATGCCTATCATATCTGTGAAGAAAGCTGGGTGAGTAAATTTAATGAATTTTTATGCTTGAAATGGTGGGTTGGATTTTGATACATATTTTTGTTTTGGGTTTTGATTTGGGGTTTAGAGATGATAAGACAGAGGAGAAGCTTGATTCGGGTTCGGGTTCGGGTTCGGATTTGAGTGTTCGAAAGAAAGTATTTTTCGATGCTAATGTTAAGACATATGAACACGTCTTGGTTGATGAAAGTACTGATTTTGAATTGCATAATGAAGAAGGGGGAAAGAAATTGAATGTGAAAGAGGAGAATTTGGGTAAAACTATGGAGTCTGAGAGTTCCTCTGAGTCTAACTCAACTTCTTACCCTTCTAATCATCGGTATCAGAATTGTAGAGACAGTGACGATGAAGACGACGACGAGTTGGCCTATGAAGAAAGTGATCGTGGCCATGGCTTGGAGGATATTGAAGATTATGTTGGTTTCAATGATGAGGTTGTAGAATCAAATGATAGGAGTATTCATGGCCATGGAATGGTCGAGGGGGAGGCCGAGGATGAATCGAAGCCTGTTGATTTGATTCGAGCCGAGAAAGCTGTGAAATCCAAAGGGTCATCACCATTGAGTCTGCAAAAGGAGAATCTCATCTTGGAACAAGAAGAGCCCCGGCTTTCGTCTGGTTTCAACCTGAGTTCCAAGTATGGATCAGTCAGTTTCAGTGAACAAGTATCAGTTGATGTCAGCTTTTCCAACTGGTTATCTTCAAGGGAAACCACACCTGCTAAAAGGAGCAGCACTTTGGAAGCATGTACAATGGAGAGAATCGTCTCACCAGGTTCGGTTCCGATGAAGATGAGCCCTGAAGACAGGCCGATTTTAGGTGCATTATCTCTTGAAGAGATCAACAAGTATTCGGCATCACCTGTACCAAGGAGATCTCCAAGTAGAAGCCTGGATGAGATGCCGTTAATTGGAACCGTGGGAACATATTGGAATCATGAGAGCAGCAGCACCACCACCACCACCAATGACTCGTCTGCTTGTTTCAAAGGAATACCAAACACCAGCAGCAAGTACAGAGAGGATAAGAAAGTGAAATGGCATTCTACACCATTTGAGGAAAGGTTGGAGCGAGCTTTGAATAGAGGTTTCGAGGCATAACTCCAATGAAGAAGATCTAGTATGCTTGGGTTTGGGTGTACAGATAAATACAATCTTATACATGTGTTTCCCTTTATCCCTTATTTATATTGATATTGATCTGTTGTAACTCTTTCTTTTTTTATTTCTACTTGTTTGTGGATAAAACATGTAATGTGATTGATTCACTAGGAGTTCCCTTGAATCGGTTAATACATAAAGATTGTTACTTTGTATTTTTTTTTTATCTGTTATATAATATACTTTCGGTCATATTAATGGTTTAATCACTGTGTGAATATTATTGACGTTCGAATTCATGATTTTCGAGAATAATAATCATTTTTTTAACTATTAAGGTAAAATGATTCGTGCTTATTCGATCAACATATGCATTTATTATTTAATTCTTCTTTTCATTTTTGTTAAAGTATAAAACACCTGAATTCAAAATGTTTTGGGTTCAAAGATTAAATTTAGGTATGGTTTAGAGGTTTAAGTTTAGTAATTTAAAGCTTAGTGAGTTTAAATTAAATATAAAATTTATAAGTTAAAAAATTATTTTAAGGTGTATGATTTAAGGGTTTAAGTTTATTGGTTTAGAATTTAGGGTTTATAAATTTAAGATGTATAGTTTAAGGGTTTAGGTTTAGTAGTTTAGAATTTAACGATCATGAAAAAAATTTAGAGCTTATAGGTTAAATCATAAATCTTAACCCGAGTTCTAACAATTATTTCTTAACTCTAAATCTTTTACGCCCTAAATTGAATTCTCAAACCATAAAACTTTTGGATGAGCCTACCACAATCGTTATAAACCGTTGAACATTATTAATGTAATAAACTGTTAGACATCATTAAATTTTAAATAAATATTAAAATTTTTGAAAATTTAAATTATAATTAAAATTAAATTTAATAATTTTTATATATTTTAATTAATACATTAAAATTAAATATTTCAAAATATTCTTAACATCATAAATCTTACCCAATCCTTTTATTTTACTTCTTTCGTCGTTGCCACCGCCATCATCGTGGTGGTTCACCATTGACTGTGAATTGTTTTTGTTCACACTGACAACGCTTATGGCCGTGAAAAATGCCTAGAAATCGGTGAAGATGGTGAAGTGTAAGAAACTTAGTGACAAAGGGTGGGAATGTAAAGGGCAGTTACAGTATTGTTGGATTTAGGGACGAAGTTAGAATTTGAGATTGAAAGAATAAAACATAAATGTTTAAAACTAAAAACGATAAATTTATAAAAATAAAATTTTAAAGAATTTAAATAAAAAACGGGAAAAAATTTTTTAAGGTAAAGGACAATTATTCCTCCCCACATAGGTGTAGTTTCATCCCTGATTAAATTGTTGTTTGATGAAAAAACTATACGAGAACAGTGATGACTGCAGCCACCGAAGGTAGAAAGGAAAATAGATGGACTGAATAAGATTTAGATATTATCACGGGGTCATTATACTCTTCTTAAAAGACATGTCCAATAGAATGTGCAGCGATATCGTTTATATATACCAAGACTTCATTTTTTCTTTATAATGTGAGATTAATACTCCTTATCTTTTTTTAGATGTGACAATATTAAGAAAATTTTAAAATATTCGATTCTAATATACCGAACTTATAAAAATATATAAAAAATCTTATCAAATTTCTAATTTTCATTTAAAATAATTTTAATTATAATTTAATATTAAAAAATTAATAATATTAAATAATATATTATATTAATAATATTTAATAGTACGTGATATCCGTCTTAAATTATTTTCTCCAAATATCATATATTATTGACCACTTGTAGTTGGCATCCATTTCCACAAATAAAAAAACTGGTTTATGATTACAACCCTAATACAACTGTTCCTTGCGGATCAGTCAACCAATTATAACTCAGAAAGCGAGTTTAGATGTATGATATAATAATAAAATGGAAAATTCTAAAATCAGCGTCAAACCATTAAACATTATTAATGATCAACACAGTTAAATATTATTAAATTAATTAATAAAAATTAAAAATTTTAATAACTCAATATATAATTATAAATTATTTAAAATAAATTTTTTATTAAATTATTTTATTTATATATTATTTTAGTTTTTAAATATTTGAATAAAATACTAATTTAAATTAATTAAAAAATAAAAAATCTTAAATTCTAAAACCTAAATCACTAAACAGTAAACTCTAAACCCTAAAATATAAAATCTCAAAACCCTAAATCCAAAACCTAAAATCAAAAACCCTAAAAAACTAAACCATAAACACTAAATCTAAACCCTAAAATATAAAATCTCAAAACCCTAAATCAAAAATCTAAAATCAAAAACCATAAAAAACTAAACCATAAACAATAAATCTAAACCCTAAAATATAAAATCTCAAAACCCTAAATCCAAAACCTAAAATTAAAAACCCTAAAAAATTAAATCATAAACACTAAATCTAAACCCTAAAATCATAAACTCTTAAAAATTATATTAATTAAATTTAATTTAATCCCTAAAAATTATATGTTTAATCCTTAAAAATTTTAATTTTTATTAATTACTTTAATGATGTTCAACAGTGTTCATCGTTAATAGTGTTTAATAATATTTGATGCACGTGATAGACTCATCCCAATAAAATATATTAATTTTAATCTTGATTAATATTAAAACTACAGTTAATTACAACTCTCTTTTTATTAAAAATAATTAAGGAAGTGAGATGAATTTAATATGTGGTCCATTTGGTTTGGATCTAAGTGGATTTCGATTTGACTTTTTCCCTGACAATGGACTTTAGTTTTCTTTTATTCCCTTTGACATTATGTTCATACACACATATAAATATATATAGTTTATAAATATGTCAATAATCATTAAAATATAAATTTAAAATTTTTCAGTTGAGATTATTTCTTCTAATATAAATTTTATTTTTAATACCCATTAAAATTAAAATGTTTCTCTCTCCCCTAATGAAAAAAATTATTATTTTTATTATAAAAAATTATGATCGAACAACTTTATATATCAAATATCTGTATTGTCTTTTTTTTTTATATATAAACGAAATTTTATTCATCTAAAGAATTCACAAAACCAATAAAATCAAGTATTAATGATACCTCCCTCACGATAAAGAGATTATACAAAAGAATTCACAAAACCAATAAAGAATTCCCCACTCATCTACTAGACGCCTATCTATCGTATATTTACAATCTAATATTCTTAATCTGATTTCATTCTTAACAAGGATGAATATATCAACAATCAAATGTGGTTGATGTCCATACAACCGACTATTTCTTTCACGCTAGATGTGTTAGTTGAAACTATTTCATGAAAGTTGAAAAAGTACGAAACACTACTATCTTATAAATTAATAAGTCAAAGTCCCTCGACTCTCGAGGGTGGGAGGGGTTGTCTCTTTCAAATTTTTTGGTATTATTATATTTTTAATTCTTATTCGTTTAAATATTAATTAATTAAAGCTTTTTGTCTCTCCTAATTTTTAAATTTAAAAGTTTAATAGATTTTTACCCCTTTAAATATTGAATCCTAGCTTTATCTCTGCATACACTGGTAAATAGAATGATGTTTAGTATCGACATTTGGTTTTGTTCGTGTGTTTTATTCGAGATTCTTGGTTTATTTTTATTAATGTAATATATTTTTATTTAAATATAAATATGTCTTTAACGAAACATAAAATAATATTTTATATAATTTTAATTAATAAAATTATACTTGAGCGAAACAAACATTTTTAAATTATTATTTTTTAATATTTTATTAAAAATAATTTAACTCTTATAAAGTTGAAAAAATAACAAAAAAGTCAAATTGAGAAAAAAACATAAACTACGCTTCTGCAAATCCTTATTTTATTATTAGGAAAAGTCAAGGAAAGATCGTATTGTTCCATTTTTTCTAAAAGTCAAAATAATAAAATGATTTTAAAAGAGTGGCTTCCAAATTCCAAGTTTCAACTCTTAGCCTTTATTACTTTTTTAATATTTAATGTAATTTTATGATAATATTTATTAATTTAATTTTTAATAATATATATTTTAGATAATAACTAAAATTAATTTTTAATAATAACGACATTTTTTATTGAGATATTAAAAAAATACTTAAATTATATCTACATTTTGATAAGAGGTATCATAGTTTATATTTAAAGTAAAAAAATACAATAATTCTAAGAGCGTGAAAGATATAAAAAAATTATCATTTTCAAAAAATATTGTATACTATTTTTAAAAAATTCAGTAATCAATTACTTTAAATATAATTTTCTATGATAAAAGTAAATATTTTCACCGTTAGTTATTAATCTCTGTCAATAAAATCATAAAAGAGATAATAAATATCATAAATTATTGATCTTCATTACTAAAAACGCTAGCTGATATTTATCGTATAAATAAATATATTAGGCGTAAGGGTCAAACAAGCTTTTGAATTTTTTTAAAAAAATTAATTAAGCCCTTAATTTTTTTATACTCAATTAAGCCCTTACACCAAGAAATTAAATCAATTAAGCCCTTCAATTAAAAAATTAAATCAATTAACTCATTTGATCAATTTTGACCATTAAATTTGAATAATTTTTTGATCCATTGCTACAGTACAACGTGACGCAGCGTTTTCACTTGATATTTTTCAGAACTTTTATTTTATTTAAAAAATTCTTTAAATATTTTAAAATTTCTAAAATAACATATAAAATTTATAAAAATATACTTTTAATTTTTTAAATAAAATATGATAGAATTGTACTGTATCATATGTAGATAATATCCGAAGAAAAAAATTATCAAGATTTAATAGTTAAAATGGGTCACAGGGCTTAATTGATTATTTTTTGGTTCCAAAGCTTAATTGAGTACAAAATAATTTAAAGACTTAATTGATTTTTTATCAAAAGTTTAAGGGTTTCTTAAACCCTTAAACCAATATATTATAATAACAGTTAACACTGTTATAACGATAAACTAAAACTGTTGTACCAACAAATAAATGAACTATCATAAAAATAAATAAATAAATATTAAAAAATATATCTAATATAAATCTATCAAAACAAAATAAAAAAATAACTTAAAAGCAAAATATTTTTTAATAAAAGTAAATTTTATTTATATATAAAAATCAGCAAATCAATTAAAAATCAAAATCAATAATAAAAAAAATAAAGAAGAACGCTTGCAACTCTGAAAGTGAAGATCACTCTTGTAACGACCGCAGGGCACTACTCTTTTGTATTAGGTTTAGGTGCGTACTTTATTGCGGTAAAAATAAATATATAATATTTTATTTTATTATATTCTAATGGTTATCTATTAATTATAGTTAAAAAATTATCATTTAAACTTTGAAATTTTATTTATTTTTTAAAAAATTATAAAAATTTAAACCTCATAAAAAATATAATTTTTTTATAAATCTTCAAATCTTTAAATTTATCCTATATCACCGTCAGATCAAGTACCATTATCTACCTTAAAATATTAACGAAATAAAATATTAGATATTTATATAAAAAAAATGATACTTAAAATATAAAAGAAATATAATTTAAATATATTTTTATTAAATTTAAAAATTTATGATCGGTGTTTATTCTAATGTGAACGGAAAAAAATAATATATACCTTATTTTATTTAAAACACCTATAGTTTTCCAATAAAACCATGTGAGATATACCTTATTAAAATACTAAAATGTTTCATTGCATACCTCATAATCAAAGACTAAAAGTCAAACAAAACCAATTTCCTTTTCTTTATTCCCCACCACCTTTCTTTGAAGTGCAGTCTCCACGCTTATATTGGCTGTCAAATATTTCAACTTGGAATCATCTTCCCAGGTCAAACTACTTCATCTGCTTCATATTTATTTGATTTATACACAGAAAATAATTAAATTCAATGTTCTTCGTAGAAAATAAAGTTTCTGTTCATGTTCAGAAAAAAAATCTGTAATTCCTTTAGAAAATAAAGCATGTTGGGTGTTCCAAATCCATGTCTGGTGCTTATTCATGTTGTTCTGCTTTGTTTAATGCCATTGAAGATCACATGTTCAGCAAGAACACAAGCAGAGGCACTTGTCCGATGGAAGAACACGTTGTCTTCTTCGTCGCCTAGGCTCGATTCTTGGTCGTTGTCTAATATCAACAACCTCTGCAACTGGACTTCCATTACCTGTGATGATGCCACAGGTACTGTGTCACAAATCAACCTATCCAATTCAGATGTGTCTGGTTCCATGTCTCAGTTCAACTTCACCCCATTCTCGAATCTCACGGTCTTCGAACTCGGAAACAACACCATGGAGGGACCGATACCGGCTTCAATCGGTATTCTGTCGAAGCTTGCTGTCTTGGATTTGAGTATCAATTCTTTCCAAGGAGAGATACCTGTGGAGATTGGTCGTCTAAGGGAGCTTCGGTATCTGAGTTTATTCAACAACAATCTCAATGGAACAATTCCTCCTGAAGTTAGCAATCTCAAAAATGTAAGGCATCTCGACCTCGGATTTAACTACTTTGTTTCTTCAGACTGGTCTGGTTTCTTGTCCATGCCATTGTTGACACACCTAAGCTTAGCTTACAATGAACTTGAACTGGAATTCCCTGGTTTTATACTAAACTTCCACAACCTTACTTTCCTAGATTTGTCATTGAATAGCTTGACTGGTCCAATACCAGAATCAGTTTTCACAAATCTCACCAACCTTGTGTCTCTCAATCTCACTGGTAATGGTTTTGAAGGGGCATTATCTTCCAATATTTCCAAGCTGTCCAAACTTGAACATCTGCAACTAGGTACCAATATGTTAAATGGTTCCATTCCTGACAGTATAGGAACCCTGTCTGAGCTTCAAACCATTGAGCTGTTTGAAAACATGTTTGAAGGGCAGATTCCATCTTCTTTAGGACAATTGAGAAAGCTCAGCAGACTTGATCTTCACTCCATTGGCTTAAATTCCACTATCCCATCCGAGCTTGGTTCATGCACTAACCTCACCTTTTTGGCCTTAGCTGGGAACCAACTCAGTGGGGAGTTGCCCTTGTCCTTGTCACAACTCACAGAATTAACCGAGTTGGGTTTATCTGAAAATTCATTCTCTGGTGTCATTCAATCATCTTTGGTTTCTAATTGGACCAACTTGATCAGTTTGCAACTTCAAAACAATCTTTTCACTGGGAAGATTCCACCAGAAATCGGTCTATTAACAAAGCTCCAATTCCTGTTTCTGTATAGCAACCAACTCTCAGGTTCAATTCCTTCAGATATTGGAAACTTGACGTCCCTGAATACTTTAGACCTTTCTGTGAATCAGCTTTCCGGTCCGATTCCTCCGACGATATGGACTCTTTCGAACCTTGAAGTCTTACAGCTTTTCTATAATAATCTCAGTGGCACAATTCCACCAGAGATTGGAAACATGACTTCCCTGAAATCTTTTGATGTCAACACAAACTCCTTGCATGGGGAATTACCGGACACGATTTCAAGCCTAGCCAACTTAGGAGCATTCTCGGTGTTTACCAATAATTTTTCGGGTACCATTCCTCGGGATTTCGGGAAGAACAGTCCTCTGCTGAATTATGTGAGCTTATCCAACAACAGCTTTTCCGGGGAATTACCACCTGAATTGTGCAGTGGTTTTTCTCTTCAAAACTTCACAGTTAATGGAAACAACTTCACCGGGTCATTACCGGCTTGCTTGAGGAACTGTACGATGTTAAGAAGAGTCCGGTTTGATGGGAACAGTTTTACAGGTAACATCACCAATGCATTTGGAGTGCACCCTGAGCTTGACTATATTTCTCTTAGTGCCAATCAGTTCACTGGTGAAATCTCGCCAGTGTGGGGAGAATGTCAAAATCTCACCAATCTAGAAATGGATAGAAACAGGATTTCGGGTAGAATCCCTGCCGAGCTTGGTAAGTTGAATCAGTTGCGAGTTTTAGACCTCGGGGCCAATGACTTGACAGGAAACATTCCTTTGGAACTAGGAAATCTGAGCTTGTTGTTCAACCTTAACTTGAGACAGAACCGTCTCACAGGTAACATCCCTCGGGTTGTAGGCAACTTGGCAAGGCTAGAATACCTTGATCTATCAGGAAACCGGTTGATAGGTGAAATACCAGTTGAACTTGAGAACTGTGAGAGACTGTTGAGCTTGAACTTGAGTCACAACAATTTATCTGGTGAAATTCCAATGGAGCTTGGCAGCTTATCTGCTTTGCAGATTTTGCTGGATCTCAGCAGCAATTCCCTCTCAGGCTCAATCCCTCAAGATTTCAGTAAGCTTGTATCATTGGAGAACCTGAATGTTTCACACAATGAACTCTCAGGCAGAATACCAAGTTCATTGTCCTCCATGATTAGTCTCCATTCGTATGACTTCTCGTACAACGAGTTAACAGGACCGGTTCCGCGAGATGGGGTATTCCGAAATGCTTCTTGAAATGCTTTTGTTGAGAACTCAGGCTTGTGTGGAGATGTTGATGGATTAACAGCTTGCGGTTTAAGTCCCATAAACAGAAGGTCCAACAACAGGAGAGTTCTTCTTATAGCTATCCTTGTTCCCATCTGTGGCATACTAATGTTAGCTATGATTGCTGCTGGAGTGTGTGTACATCGTCGCCAGCAAAACCGAACTGTTGATGAAGAGATTCGAGTTAGTAGAAGGACCGAGTTTTCCGAATCTACCATTTGGGAAAGAGAAGGAAAATTCACATTTGGTGACATTGAAAGAGCTACTGAGGGGTTCAATGATATGTACTGCATTGGAAAAGGAGGATTCGGAAGTGTTTACAGAGCAGAATTGCCCTCGGGACAAGTAGTCGCGGTTAAAAAACTCAATTTTTCCGATTCTGCCGATATCCAAGTGACGAATTACAAGAGTTTCGATAACGAGATTCAAATGTTAACCGAAATTAGGCATCGAAACATCATAAAGTTGCACGGATATTGTGCTAGAGGAAGCGGCATATACTTGGTGTATGAGTATGTGAAAAGAGGTAGCTTGGGAAGTGTACTATATGGAGCACAAAAGGGAGTGGAGCTAGAATGGGACACAAGGGTGAAAATTGTGCAAGGATTGGCTCATGCAGTTTCTTACTTGCATCACGATTGCTCGTCTCCGATCATACACCGAGACATTTCATTGAACAACATTCTGCTCGAGGAAGAATATGAGCCGCGACTCTCGGATTTCGGCATTGCAAGGCTATTGAATCCTAACACATCGAACTGGACCACGGTTGCAGGTTCCTATGGGTACATGGCACCAGGTTAGCATACCATTTACTTTGACAGCATCTTTTCATTGTCCATCCTAATTTTCAGCTAAAATGTGATTGTTAACATTGTGTACTGAATGTTCCTGGTCTTTCAGAGCTTGCCCTCACAATGCGAATCACGACTAAATGCGACGTCTACAGCTTCGGAGTGGTGGCATTGGAGATTATGATGGGGAAGCACCCAGGGGAGTTCTTGAACTCCCTGTCATCTGTAACAATGTTACCAGACAACAAGGAATTGCTGCTCAAGGATTTGCTAGACCAACGGCTGCCACTTCCTAGTCACCAAACAGCAGAGGAAGTTGCAATGGTTTTCGCCATAGGTTTAGCTTGCACACGCTCGGTGCCGGAGTCACGACCCTCGATGCGTTCGGTAGCACAAGAATTGTCTACAAAAACGCAGGCTTGGCTAGACGAGCCCTTGAGAAAAATAACCATTAGCCATCTATTAGAATCGGGAGATGGAACAAGATAGAAACAATGGTCGGGTTTCATCTGGTGAGATAAAAGCTTTAGTTTTTTTTTTCTTGCATTTTTGTTGCTTGTATGGTTTTTTTCTCAAAGAATGTATGTATTGTATTGTACATTTATACTCCCATTTGTACCTGTATGATCCATTGGCTTTACTTCATCTTCATGCTTTCAAATTACCAATTACCGAGTTGCAAGGATAGCAAATCATCCGTTCCTTTCTCATGCCTCTATTTATGCCCCACTTTTAATTAAAGGGTTTAGGGTTTTAAGTTAATGGTTTTGGTTAAGGTTTAGTAAATTAAAAGTAGGGTATATTTTTTAGGATATAGGGTTTAGGATTTAGAATATAAAGAATAAAGGTTTAGGGTTTAAATTGAATTTTTTAAAAAAATAAAGGAGGCACCAAAAGAGGCATGAAGAAGGGGCAAAGGATTTTTATTCTCTCGCAAGGAGCTATATCCAACCCTCTTTATTCTTATTTTTTAACCATATTATCTTTTAATGTTTTATTTTTATTTAAAATAATATATAGATAAAAATTATTAATCAACTAGCATTAAATAATTTAAAACAATGTCATAAAAAAATGATAAAAATAGAAAAATTCTACAACGGGCGTCGAACACCGCTGAACACCGTTAATGATGAACACTGTTGAACACTATTAAACTAATTAATAAAGATTAAAAACTTTAAGGACTCAACATATAATTAATAATTATTTAAAATAAAATTTTAATTAAATTATTTTTTATTGGGATAAATATAAGGGTGGTCATTCAATTGTCACATTTTTTTTGTTTTGGTCACTCAATTATTTTTTTATCAAAATTATCACTAATATTTTATTTTATTATTGTTTTGGTCACTCAATTATTTTTTATCAAAATTATCACTAATATTTTATTTTATTATTGTTTTGGTCACTCAATTATTTTTTATCAAAATTATCACTAATATTTTATTTTATTATTGTTTTGGTCATCAAACATTAAGTGTTTAATAAGATTGTACCATGATATAGTTTAATAATAACTTTAATCCTAAATTTATGATATTATATTAATTTAATCTTATTAAAAAAACTCATCAAATAAGTTTTTATATTTTTATATAAACCCGCATAATAATACAAACAATACTCATCAAATCTTGTTTTGATTTTTTTACTATTCAATCACTGTAACTAACATAATTTAATTAAAATATTTAATAAATTTAAAATTATGTTCGAAAATATATTTTTTAAAAACTGATTTTTAATAGAAAAATAGTTATGAGTTGAATTTTGATTAAAATTAAGAAGAAACTGATATTCAATTATTGTTTTATAAGTTTAGTATTAAAAATAATAATTTTGTGTACAATAAATTTGATTAAAATTAGAATAAACGTTTAAAAAATCTTTGAATTGCAGAAATAATTTTTCAATTGATATCGCTTTATTTTAATATTTATATGTTAAATGTTAAAATATTTGAACAAATTTGACTCAAAAAATAATGTATATGAGTAACTTAAAGAATCGAAAAAGTTAAATTAGATTTAAAAACAAATTATAAAATTAAATGGTGTTTTATAATTTAAAACTTAATAAGTTACCCAAAGACACAAAAAATAAAATAAAAAGTGAGTTGGTTAATTAATTTCAAGAGTAGTGTTGTAAAGAAAAAAGAAAGTGGATGAAAAATTTAAGGTTTAATCCAAATATTTGATGATTTATTTTTTATTAGGATTAAATTGATATAGTATAATAATTTTAGAAACTAAAATTATTATTAAATCATGTCATTTTATAATTTTCGTTAAAAATATAATGGAAGATGATCAAAAATGAGAATAAAAAAAATATTAGTGACGGTTATCACTAAAAATTTTGTTAGATGACCAACACAAAAAAATGATGATAGTTGAATGATTACCTGTGTAATTCTTCATATAGAAAATAATTTAATTAAAATTTTGTTTTAAATATTTACTAATTATACATTGAGTCCTTTAAATTTTTAATTTTTATTAATTAGTTTAATAGTATTCAACAGTGTTCAGCGCTAGTGATGTTTAGCGATATTCGACGCACGTGGTAGACTTATCCTAAAAAATAATTATATAAAATATATATTTTTAACGGTGTGTTATTATGTCAAGACACTTCAAGCTATTTATTGTAATTGACTAATGTTTTTCATCCGGATAGAGGGTATTTTAACCAAAATAAAACGTTAAAAAAGCTAAAATGCTTAAAAATTATGAGTCAAAATAATTATTTAATCGTTAGGAAAACTTTTAGGAAGCATACGTCAAAAATTTCACTGACATTTAATTGAATAGTCGAGTCTATATTTATTTTTTAATCAATTTAATCATAATATTTCATTTTAGATCAAAATGGGTTCTATACGAATAAAATACGTTAATCAATTAACGATAAATAACTTGAAATAACTTGATAAATTGACCCATTAAAAATATATTTTGTATTTTGTATAATTTTATAAAAATAATTTTGGTTAATATATCGTTATATAAAATTAATATATTTATTCATATAAAATTACTATCGTTATATATACTATCATATAAATTTGTCACATCATTTTCACATAAAAAATAATTTACCTTTACCTCCAACAATTTTTTCAATTTTAACCTTATATATATTTAAGATTTTAACTTATTTATGAATCTATCTTTACTTTTAAAGATTTACGTTTTACCTTTAATATTAAATATTTACTTTATTCATGTCGTTATCCGATTAATTTGGTTCGATTTTATGGTCATATCAATACGCATACCCTGCATAAATTTGTTTTTTTTTTATTTGTTTTAGTTTTGTTTTTTAATGTAATTTTATTGACAAATCTTAATTTTAAAGGTATTTAAATTTAGATACTCGAGTATTCAAGTACTTGAGTCTTTATTTATCAGCTTGGTTGACCCGTGTTAGTTGGATACTCGCAAAACTGATAACTGGGTACCTAAATATAAAATTATTTTGTTCATTTAATTTATATAAATATATGTTTTTCTAGTTTAATATAACAATATTTTATTAGTTTAATATTAAAAGTATATATGCATTAGTTTAATAGAAAATATGTATTTATTAATTAATATAAAAATATTTTAATTTCAAATACATTCGAGTACTGAGATTATTTGGGTATCAAAAATTTAAGATTTTGTGATTTGTGCCTAATCTATGAAATTACTAGTTAGGAGTTAAAAGGTTTATAAAATTACCCTAATTTTAAATCAGGTCAATAAATCAACGGATCAAATATTTTTAAATTCAGAGTAAAAAAGTATAAAATAATAAAAATAATAGTTTAATTAATCGGTTAAATAAAATTATTTTTTTTTTGAGTAATATAAAAATAATTATAAGATAAATTTTGTTTAAACGTATTCTTAACACAATGAATAATTTGACCAACCTTTTTTAGATGTAACTTTTTAAAAATTCAATCTTTTTCATGTTAATTATGAGACCGATCACTAAAAATCATCTATCTTATTATTTTTTCATGTCATATTTTTTTAAGTGAATCTTCATTCGTGTCAACACGAAATTTCTTTAAATATATAATAATAATATATTAAATAAATAAATATTAATAGATAATAATAATATAAATAAATAATATATAATAATATATAATATAATATTATAATATATTATAAAAAAAATTTTAAAAAACTAAAAAATCATGAAACTGAAACGTGAAGAGCAAGGGCTTGATCGACCGGGTTTCTTGGGAGTGTTTTAGGGGATTTTGTTGTTGAGGAGTTTGTTCAGGGAACAAATTCAGTCGGGGTAGAGTTTGAAGTGATGAGGACTTTGATTCAAGTCCTTTAAAAGGGCTTGAATCGGTCGATGGAGGGGGAGTTTTTTTTGAGGTTTAATCGGCAGTTGGGGATTGGTCTGGGTATTCGATCGACTGAAATTGAAGTTTTGAGGAGATTTGTTTGAGTATTCAATCTGCAGGAGCTGGAATCGAAGCAAACAGAGATTAGATCGGCGTTTAGAGGACTGGAAGAGACTCGAATCTGTTTTTGGAGGTAAGACTTTGATCAGTTTTAGTTTCTGCCATTTTTGATGATTGAAGCTCATTAGAACTAGGTTTCTGATGTTTAGGGATAGTTTCGGTTGTTTTAGGGGGTTAAAACTTGGTTTTTGGGTTGTTTTGGCGTTTTTGGATGTGTTTTTGGACCTCCGGTGACCTCACCGGCGTCTGAAATGGTGGCCGGCGATGTCTGGGCGACAGCCGACGTGTTTCGCGGTGGTCGGCGAACACGCCGGAGCGGCGCTGGACGACGGCGGAATGGATCGAACGATGGTCGGCGTGGAAGACCAGACGACGTTGCTGGAGGAGTTCATGTTGTTCATCCTTGTTCATCAAGAACAAGGATGAACACCAAGCATTTGGTGCATTTTGATCTGTTCAGCGCATTGTTTCTGGGGATTTTGGTGTTAATCCCAGAGGATTCTGGGCTCACTGAGTTGGACTGAGTTGGTCTCGGTCCAAATGGCCGAGCCAACTCGGTCAAAGGGGTTTTTGTCTCAGTTCAATGTGGCGCCGTTTTGGGGCAGCCGGGCGCGGGTCGGATCCGGGTTTAACCCGGATCCGCGTGTTTTAAAGTGGGTTAGGGTAAATTACACCTTAGGTCCCTAGACTTTGAGCCGTGTCCCTTTTAGGCCCCTAAACTCTTGATTTAGCTCAATTAGGTCCCCAGAACCTTAATTAAGCCCCTAGGACTTTGGATTTATGCAATTAGGTCCTCAGAAATCCCTAATTAGTCCCCAAACCTCTAGAAATCATTCAATTAGGTCCTCAAGCCCCTAGATTAAACCCTTAAGGTTTAGATTAAGTTAATTTTTAGATTTAATTAGAGTAAAAAAATTAATTTTAAGACTTTAAAAGATAATTAAGTCCTAAATTAGAACTTAGTTAAATTTTAGGAAGACTTAAAAATTAATTTAACCTACTTAAAATCTAATATAAATTAATTTAACCCAAGCCTTAAAAATTAGACTTAAAATAGGTTTAATTTAATTCTTTAACTTAGGAAATAATTTTAATTAATTATCTTAATTAATTTTAATTAATTTCTAAAAATTAAGTCTTAAAATTAATCCGGATTAGGCCTAGTTTTTGCCCTTAAGCCTTAAAACACACACCAAATTAGACTTTAATTAGGTTTTAATTCTTAAAATTGGAAGATAATTTTAATTAATTAATTTAATTAATTTTAATTAATTTTTTAAGATATTAAGATTTAAAATTTATTAAGCCTAATAAACCTTAACTTCACCAAAACTCTAATTAAGTTAAGTTAATTGTTTGAGACTTAGAAATTATTTTAGTTAAAAACTTTTAATTAATCTAAAATTTCTAAGTTAAGATTTAATAATTAACTTAATTAAGATTAACTCACCCCCAATTAAACCTTTTGAACCTAAAATTCACTAAGACTTTAATTAAGAATTAAAATTTGAAGTTAAGAAAAGTTTAATTAATTAACTTAATTAAAAATTTCTAAAAGCTTTAAAGTTTAATTTCACTTAATTTAAGTCTTATCCTTTGTTCAAGGTTTGTTCTCGAATCCTTGTAATCTTTTTCTTTCAAGTCCCTTTTTGTACTCATGTGGGAGAAATTTTTGATGTAATATGATGTACCATGATTTTAATAAAAATTGAAGTTCCTTTATCATGTGCTTACTTCATTTTATGTTGTCTTGCATAGCATGCTTTAGGGAGGTCACCTAAATAACTTAGGTTAATTAATTTAGTGCCTTTTTAGGATTAGTCACTTAAATTAATTAATTTAATTTAATTAGGGAGAAAATCTAGTAACATAACATGTGAATCTTATGTCTCGGATACACTAAAGAGGTTGGTGGTTTGACGCACTAAGATGCTGACCTAGAGAGTGTACCTTGGCATCGAATTTATGTGTTATTAAAAACCTAGAATTTTGATAAAAACTTAAGTTTAGAATTAAAAATGGATAGGTAAACAACTAGTAACACTAGTAATTTAGGTTTTAAACTTAAGTAATGGAGCCTATTTTAGGACTAGAACTTAAAATGAACAAGATAAAAAATAATCATGCATTTTACTTTAGCCTTTTGAGGCGGAAGTTATATTCTTTTAAATTTGGGTGAGGTTTCCTATATAGAGGACGTCTCGATTAACTCAAGTTTAAAAGTGATGTAACTTCTAAATCAAAAGGATATCCAAATTTGAATAATGTTCATTTAACAATGGAAAATTAAATTAATATCTTTCTTCAAAATGTCAAATGCCACGTAATGTTTTTAAAAGGTACCAATTTTTTTTTGGGGCGTTTGTAAGGGCCGTCCTTACACGTAACCGACTCCCGAATCCAACCGTTTTTTCAAAAATGAATCTCTGGTTTATTTTTATGGTGTCTGGCCTACCTAAGTGGCCGGTGGCGACTCCAAGTCAAAATTTTTCAAATTTAATTAAGATTTTTCTAAAATTTGGGATTTTCAAAATTAAACTTGATAATTCATTTTTTTAGAACTTATCGAACACTTTTTCACCCTAAAAATCGCGTTTTTTTAAAGAGGTCGCGACAGCTTGGCGACTCCGTTGGGGACTTAAAAAATTATTTTTTTAGTGAGTCAGGCCTAAATGTTTTCAAACTTTATGTGGCATTTTGGTATTTCGGAGTTAGATATTAATTTAATTTTTTATTGTTAAGTGAACATTATTTGAATAAGGATAACTTTTTACTTTTATATCTTGTCATTCATGCATAAGCTCTCGACCCGAGCTTTCACCCTTAAGTGGGAGTTAGATATTATCTGACGTGATGCTCTCCAGCTCCGAGTTTCGGATTATTATCTGCTTCCGGTATACTAACCTTACACATCGTGTGGTTTTCACCTCCGTTGTAAGGGACCTATACCACCGAATCGATGTCTTATCGTCGTAGTAGACGGTAACGACAGTTCGGGAACCCAGTGTCTAGACCAAAAACCCGCATATAGAGTAGAAACCAACCCCTTCTAGAGCCAGACAGGAGCCGTAAGATAAGGCGGTATGCTGCCGAAATACCGCCAAACTTAGGATTTCTCTGTTAACATACTCTCTGGTTATTTTGCGTACTTTAGCATGCTCTCTGGTTATTTTTATGCAATTTAGCATGTTCTATGGTTATTTTACGCATTTTATCCTGTTTTTGGTTAACTTTACTTGCGTTATGTTTTTACCAGCACTTTCTTATTGCTTTATCTTTGCCTCCATTATACTAACACTTTACTTTTTTGTTTTTTCTTCCCTTTATGCATTTATTTATGCTTGGCATATTTGCATGGGTATTAATTTGGAAAACAATAAAGTTAGAAGTGTCCAATAATGTCAGAAGGGATCATTATAGGCGAAGATAACACAGAAGTCTAGACTTGGTCTGAATCAGTTCAGCACGAGAAAGGTGACAGTCTGCCGATAGGGAGTTCCTCTACATTAAACAGGTATGTCAGAATGAGCACGAATCAAAGTCCTTGTCTCTCCGAGGTCCAAGAGATATGGG
This sequence comes from Abelmoschus esculentus, assembly GCA_035048815.1. NCBI lineage: Eukaryota > Viridiplantae > Streptophyta > Magnoliopsida > Malvales > Malvaceae > Abelmoschus > Abelmoschus esculentus. Next base: position 12,237,140 of record JAUCBN010000024.1, read on the forward strand.
AACAATGGAGTGACGACATGAAGAGTCAGTTCAAGAACGAGTTTGGGGATATCGCCTTGTTAGTGAAGGTCCACGTTGATAGACATTTAATGAGGGCGATGGTGCAATTCTGGAATCCAGCCTATAATTGCTTCACCTTTGGGAAGGTAGACATGACACCCACACTAGAAGAGTACGAGGTTCTGATCAATTGCCCAGTGATTAAGTCTGATAGGATCTATGTCAAGCCCAACAGTACTTCGGGCTTTAAGAAGAAGCTGACGCAAATTACCGGGAAGGACAAAGAGTTTTGGGACCAGAAGGTAACGGGCCACGAGGATCCAAGCGAGGAGAGTCAGAGAGTGAGCTGGAAGGTCTTTAAGGATTTAATAGCTTCATGCAGCGAGGAACCCACTAAGGTAAGAAGGTTTTACGCTCTTTGCATATACGGGTTAGTGCTGTTTCCTAGAAGGCCCGAGCACATAGACCCGTCCACAGTCGGTTTGTTCGAGAAGTTGTCCAAAGGAATAAATCCGGTGCCAGCCATACTAGCCGAAACTTATCGTTCACTCACCGCATGTAAGAGGGCCAGTTGTAGCGACCCTTTAAAAATTTAATGTTAGGTGTAAATAATAAATGAGGGTCACTAGTTTGAAGATTTGGAATTAGGCTAAAAAATAGAACTTTAAAATTTAGGGTTTAAAATTTGGTAATTAAGGCTTGAAAAACCTAAAAGGGAAATTGAAAATTTTATTAAAAATTAGGGATTTGAAAAATGTTTGGAAAGTTTAAAAATATTGGAGTCGCCACCGGTCACTTTTGGGTAGACCGGACACCGGGAAACCAGAGATTCGAAGTGTTTGGGTTCGAGAGTCGGTTACGGTTTAAAAACAGGTTTAGTGTTTAAAAACTGCCCAAAAATTGGTACCTTTAAAATAAATTACCGCTTAATTAATTTTGGATATTTTTGAATTAAGGTGGCATTTAAATTATTTTTGTTTAAAGATTCGAATCAATTTTATTTTTACCGGGTCTCTATTCGAAGGCAACGCATACACCGCGACCATTGCATTGGAACACGGGCCCGTTACGACCGAATAGAGATGTTTAAAATTAAATTCATTAATTAAGAAGTGGATGTAGATTTTAACAAAATAAATGAATGTTACATGATGTACAACAATAAATAGACACATGAACAATAATAAAAATAAGTAAATAAATAATAAATGACATAAAAAACATAACCAAAAGTGTATAAATGACAACATAGCATAATATACAAATATACAACAAAATGAAATGCATAAGTAACAAAATGAAGAACATATAAAATAAACATATGTAAATAAGATAATAATGATATATAAAGAAAGAATGAGCAAATAAATCCACAAATAATAAAGATATGAAAATCAAATTAAAATGAATAGTAACATGAGATGATAGACAACAAACAAAAAACAAAAAACAAAACATAAGAGGAAGAATAAATATTATAAATAAACTAGATAGTATGAAAGGCAATGATATGAAATAATTAAAATGCTACAAGGATTACATGTACAAACATATTATAAGTCTAAGAATATAAGAATACACAATATGAGTAAATACAAAATTTAACAATAAAAAGGACTAAGGTATACAAACAATTATATTACAAGATTAAAAAAAAGCATGTCACAGTAAGATAAACAAATATATGATCAATAATATGAAATGCATAAATATATAAAAAAAAGCATAAAATAAAATAAAATAAGAAAAAAATAAATATAAAATAAATGAAAAATCAAAACTGTAAATGACTGAATTAAAAGTAAAAAGTAATAAGGAGGACTCGGAAAGTAAATTGACCAAGGGGAAGGGTTTAAAAAAAAGGTAAAAACACGGAGGGACCTAATAATAATAAAACCAAATTTAAAATAATAAAAATCACCGGATTGGTGACCAAATTAACATACGAAACAAAGGTCAAAGGACCTCAGGTATAATATAAAGAGGACGGAGGGGTTTAAAATTGCAATAAGACCATTTTCTTTTTATTTTCTAAGTATAAAACACAAACATGATTTTTACCTCCCCCCTTTATTCATTTTTTGCTAAAAACCGAAACCAAAATCCTCTGTAGCTCTCTGTTTTCATTCGACTAAAACCCAGAAATGATGAACATTCAACATGTTCATCTTGTTTCCCAGAAAACCACCGTCTCGGCCACCGCTAGCGGTGGCCGACGGCGAGAGAAGACTTCTTTTTTGCTATTCGAAACCCCCCCTTTTCAAAAAGATCTAAACCTTTTCTAAAAAACAAATCAACACCCCCTTTCGTGTAGAGATCCGACACCAAAAAGACCTCCTTTTGGGAAGAGGGAACTCGGTCTACCCCTTCATCCTTATACCGACTCACCATGATCGACCTCTCCTAGAAGATCGATAGGTTTGTTGTCGAGGAGAAGAAGCCACCGGTGTTGTTCGAAAGAAAGAAAAAAAGGAAAGGTAAATCTAGAACCCCAAACCCTTTTTTTATTTGTTGCATGCGAAAAACGAAGAAGGTTTACCTTCTAAAATCTCTGTTTTTTTCTATTGATTCTGAATCGAGAGGGAAGAACCCTTTTACATGGTATTGGTTTTGGTTTATATAGCCGAAATTTACATGAAAAAGGAAAATTCTGATTTTTCTCTTGGATCTGCTTTGGTTTTTGGATGTATGTTGATATGCCTCTGATATTGTTGTTAATATGTTTCTGAAAATCCTGAAATTTGGCTCTGCAATGTGCGTTGGTTATGCGCCTGGAATCTCTGCAATTTCGGCCGAATGCTTCTGAATTTCTCTGAAATTTTCTGCGGTTTTGGTTGTAATCGTACGTATTCTGACACTGAATTTGTTTGTTTGCATGAGTCACGAACGGAGGCTCATCGGAGTTCAAAAAGGGGTCACCAGCGACTATCGGACGGCTGCCGAAGAGACGAAAGGTCGTCTGGGGAGCTGAGTGGTCGAACGCGTGTTTCCTACGCGCGCGTGGAGGAACTGACTGGGCGCGCGTGGTGCGCACGCGGCATCTGGAAGCTTCTGTCTCATTAATCTCGACCGTTGGATCATAGATTTGATCCAACGGCTCAGATGCGGCTGCGCAAAGATGAACAAAAGAGTTAGGGTTTTTGTTATTAATCCGGGTTTGGGCTAGTCCGACTTGGGCTTGTAAATATTAATTTAATTTGGGCTTGTATATATTTAAACCGGGCCTTGTAATTTATTTTAATTATTTATTTCCGGGCTTAATATTTGTATGGGCTCAATGTGTATATGGACTCTGATAATTGGACTTTCTTTTATTTTAGGTTTTATTATTAGTTTGGGTTTAAGTTTTATTTAACAAATATAATAATAATACTAATACATATATTATAATAATAATCGGATATCAATAAATATAATAATAATAAAAATAATAATAATAATAAAAATAAAAAAAATAAAAAAAATAATAATAAAAATAAAAATGATAGAAAATAATAATAATAAAAGATAAAAATAATAATAATAAAATAATAATAATATAATGAAAAGAATAATAATAATAATAATAATAAGAAGAAGAAGAAGAAGAAGAAAAAGGATAAAAATAATAATAATAAAAGATAAAAATGATGATGAATAATAAAATAAAATAAAATAAAATAAAATAAAGGAAAAAGTAAAGGTATACTAAGAATAAACTATGTGCATGTATTATTTACAAAATAATAAATTAATGGTAATATATTTACTCTTGCTTTTGTTTGAATAAGATTAAAGTAGTACAAAATTTAAAGGAAAACAAATGCTATACATTTTTCTGCATTTTTGATTACCAAATACAAGCTCGTTATTCGAATTAAAACTGAAATTAAAGCACAAGTTTAGACCGGATAAAATTAGTGATTACACCAGTGAAGGTAGATTTTTGGGATGTTCCCAGCTTTTAGAGGTTTGGTTCAGAGGCCACCGTTGGAACTCTCCGTACAGCGCCTTAAGGTTCAGGACTACCTACTCACCTGTCGAGGAGCATCTAAAGAGTTGTATTGTGGAGAAGAAGACTGAAGCCCAGTGGAATGAGCTTTTCCAAAATCTGTCAGACTCGGATGTCGTCCGGAAGGCTTGTTGGTTGAATAGAGGGTCGACTTACTGGTATCGTTGCGGAGACTGCGATTGGATCCTGATAGCAGGTATATGGGGTGGAACGGCCTACTGCCCTTTACTAGTCTCAAGGCAGTTCGGTTTGAGACAGTTTATTCCAGCCACAGCGGGAATGGTTAGTTTTGGTTTTTCACACTAGAGTGAGGGATACAGAGCTAAGCTAGCCCGGATTGTGAAGACTTGGGACTCACCGAGGAGGGTTCAGCCTTATAGAGAGTTTGAGATCATGGCCCGATATGATGAGTGGAGAGAACGAAGGGCAAATGATGGAGTCTTTCGTGGAGTACCGAGGGATGGGGGATGAGCGTCTTCAAGCAAGGTAACCCTAGAGGCGTCGTCGGCTTTGGAAAAACTCAAAGAGGACCGGGACTTGGATTCTCAGAGGCGAGATAAGCAGATCTACGAGCTCACACAGGAGTTGAACCTTGCAAAGTACCAGGTACAAACCCATGAAAGGAGAGAAAAAGATATGGCAACCCAGATCGAGAAGCTGCGTTAAGAGTTAAGAGAAGCGCAAGCAATACCAATGTCCGGGGGGCATAAAAGGAAAAGGGAAAGTGTCGGGGATAGTTCTGACCGTTTGAACAAGGCTTTAAAGGAAAAAGAGGAGTACAAGAAGCTCTACGAAAAGAAATATCGTGAAGCGAAAGAGATAAGCTCCAAAGCCAAGAAGACATCAGACAAAGACCGAGCAACGATCCACGAGTTGACAACCCAAGTGACGCAGTTAGAGGAACTGGTGGCTAAGTATCACAACGAAGATAAGGTCAAGATGGAAGAAGAGAAGGAAGAACTCCAGCAAAAGATTATCTCACTTGAGGGTCAAGTACAAGAGTTGCGAGAAAAGTTAGCCGACTTCGAGGGAGCTCTGAGTCAGAATGCCGGAGGAGCATGGAAGGCTAAGTATGAGGCGGCTCAACGCACAGTTCAGAGTCAGAACAGTGAGTTAGTCAACTTCAAGGGACGAGTCAGAACTATCGCATCCTATGTGCAGATATTATCAGGAGAAGCGACAACTCTTCTAGACCAGCCAAACGTTGGGGAAATACATGGAGCAGCCATCGTCCGCATACTTAATGAATTGACCAACTTAGGGAGTAGGGCCAACAGTTTTCTGTAGTTATCTTTAAAGTTGTAGTGAATCCTTTTTGCACAAACGGATGTTTTTAAGAGATTGTTTTTTGAATTTAATACCCGCTTGCATTCATGCATTCATACATCATGTGCATTATTATTTAAAAATAAAGTTTAATAACAAAGGTTTTATGGCAGTGAATTTTAAAAAATAGCAAACATATTGTACACGTATTCAACGCGCTCGCGTACCAAAAGATTAGCAATGGAAGAGAGACTACAGCATCTAGAGGATAACCAGGCCGCATTTGCAAATCGTTTAGATGCGATAGAGATTGGCATGAAAGAAGGCTTTGCTAAGATTCAGACCGATCTTATCAGTCAGTTAACCGCTCTTTTAGGTACGAAGCAGGATGACAAAGGTAAAGCGTCGATGAAAATGGGAGATGAAGTTGTAGAAACGATGACAAGAGGGCAACCGGAAGCGCATTCAGTCCCGGGGAAAGTACAATTCAATACAGTAGGGGCATCCACAAGTCACCCCGTGGAAGTTGAAGAGTTTTCTCCGAATACCGATGAAGTCCCAGATCTCAACTTTATGAACAAAGTGGAGAAAATGAGACAAAAAATGGAGAAGAAATATGCTGATCACTTCAAGGCTCTCGAAGCCAGGATCCAGCAAATTCAAGTCCAGGGACCGGTGGATAAAAGCACCGATGCGTTCGAACTCGGCCTGGTTTCTGATTTGGTTCTGCCGCCAAAATTCAAAATGTCCGACTTCGAGAAGTACGATGGGACGTCTTGTCCGAGCGCCCACATGACCATGTACTGCCGAAAGATGGCCGCTTTCAGCAAGGATGAGAAGCTGCTTATCCATTGCTTCCAGGATAGTTTGACGGGGTATGCTATCCGATGGTACACACAACTCACCCGGGATAGTATAAAATCCTGGAAGGACCTTTATCACGCATTCATGGAGAACTACAAGCATGTGACTGAGATGGGGCCCACCAGAGTCATGTTGCAGCAAATGGGGCAAAAGTCCAATGAAACATTCAGACAATACGCCCATAGATGGAGGGATCTGGCCTCTCAGGTACAGCCTCCGTTAATTGAACGAGAAATGACTCACATGTTTGTAGAAACATTGAAGGGTCCGATGTATGAACGTCTCTTCACAAGCACCTCGATGCAAAGTTTCTCCCAAATAGTTGCCACCGGAGAGTTGGTGGAGGCAACTATCAAAAGTGGGAGGATCGAAGGATCTGATAATTCTAAGAAGAATTCTAAGAAGAAAGACAATGAAGTAAACAACACAGTGGTATATGAACCCCCAAAAAATGTGACGATCTCCAAACCCGGGTCAGGGACAGGTGGCTCACAAGGTTCAAACAAGAAGAACTCAAGGTGGGAAAAGCCTAATTTCTCACTAATCCCAGTCACGTATGCTGAGTTGTACACTCAGCTACACGATGCTGATTTGATTCGCCCATACGCTATCGTTCCGCTTAAACCCCCTACCCACACTGGTATGACACGAAGGCCCAGTGTGTATATCATTACAACGTTCAGGGGCATAGCATCGAGAACTGCACGGCCTTCAAGAAGATCGTTCAAAACATGATAAATACCGGGATTCTGAAATTCGACGAGCCTAGTGTCTCTTCAAACCCACTCCCGAATCATGGTGGTCGTGGTGTGAATGCAATCGAGGATGATCAAGCGAGACAAGTTAAAATGAAGGTGTCAGAAATCCGGTCACCCTTAAAGTGGGTTTTTAAACAGCTGTTTGATAACGGGCTCATTTGTCAATGGGTGCAAGTGAAGGAAAATGCCGAGGAAGGTCCATATTGCGAATTTCACCAAGAGCGTGGACATACAGTCCAGCAGTGTGATGACTTCAAGGCCTTGTTACAAAGAATGATGGGTAATAAGGAGGTAGAATTCTTCGTCAAGGAAAATAGGCGAAAAATGATAGACGTATGTGCGTCTGAGGATACCGGGCCGAGATACAGTGCGAGCAGGCCGTTAGTCATCTCATCCCGACCAAGGGGCAACTCAGTTGGGTCAGCAAGTGCTCCCCGCATAGTAATTCCCCCACCGGCACCCTTCCCGTTTAAAGATACGCGTAGGGTCTCGTGGTTCGAAGCTCGTTGATGAGGTACAGTCCGAGAAACCAAGGACTGTTGAAGAAATAGAACCAGTGAATGAAGTGGGTCATTTCACGAGGAGTGGGAGATGTTACTCACCGGCTCAAGAAGAGGATCAGATCAAGCCTGCAGAAAAGAAGAAGATTTTCGCAGACCCAACTCCAAAGGTAAACGAGCCAGTTACCGAAGAGCAGGCACATGAGTTTCTGCGATTCCTAAAGCACAGTGAGTATAGTATAGTGGAGCAGTTGAAGAAACAGCCCGCTAGAATCTCCATCCTCGACTTACTATTAAGCTCGGAGGGGCACCGTGACGCCCTCTTGAAAGTATTGAATCAAACTTTTGTCTCGAAGGACATATCGGTGAACAAATTAGACCGAATCGTTAATCACATCACCTCAGACAACTACATAACGTTCACTGATGATGAGATCCCTGATGGGGGAATGGGGTCTATCATAGCATTAAACATCACAACCCACTGCAAGGGTCATGTGGTGCCGGGAGTTCTAATCGATAACGGTTCAGCGTTGAACGTGTTACCCATGGCAACTCTGCAAAGGTTGCCTATTGATGTTGCACACATGAAGAGTTATTAGAACTTGGTCAGGGCCTTCGATGGGACCACAAGGGACGTATTGGGACGGATTGAAGTCCCATTATTGATCGGGCCGTCCGTATACAACATTGATTTTGTTGTAATGGACATTAAGCCCACTTACAATTGTTTGCTAGGCCGACCTTGGATTCATTCTGTCGGGGCAGTGTCGTCATCACTACACCAGAAGCTGAAATTTGTAGTCGATGGCAAGCTCGTATGTGTTGGGGCAGAGAAGGACATTATCGCATCTGTCTCTACAGATACACCGTATGTGCAAGCAAACGAACAAGCTTTAGAGTGTTTTTTCCGGGCCCTAGAATTTATCAATGCTGCATTTGTCGCCGAAGGTGCGACATTCCCCTGTCCAAAGCTTTCGAATTGTACCGAGATGACCATCAAACAGACCCTCGGCAAGGGAGCCAAAGCCGGAAAAAGGCTAGGAAGAAGACTACAAGGGAGCTTACGCCCGAGGCCTGTAGTTATGAAGAAAGGGCGAGCTGGGCTAGGCTTCTCGATCGAGGCATATTGGAATAAACATGGAAGAATTGCAGCCAAGAAGCCGACATCTTTGAGCACAAAAATCGACTTCATCTCCCATGGGTATGTGAATGTCACAGAACAGGCGGAGAAGAATCGCTTGGAAGCCATCAGATTGCAAGAAGAGGAAATCTTTGGGGAAGCCTTCGAAGGATTAATGGTAGGAGGGATCTCCGAGGGCCCAAAGATGAATATGCTGGATAGGATCCGTCCATGCCTCCCTGGCGAAACTCTGAACAACTGGACTATAGAGGATTTACCTGTAGTTTATAAAACAGAGTAATGCCATAAACCACCCTATACTTTTGCCCGCGAGTGTAGGGAATTTTCTGTAAAGGGTTTTTTCATGTTTTTCAGCAAATAAAGATGCTCTTTCCCTTTCAACAATGGCAAACATTTTTCTTTTCTTTCTTTCGCTTCATTCATTCATCCTTATTCATCCATTGTTCCCATCCAACTATCTAACTTCTTCTTTGCAGGTTTTCGAACAATGATCACATGTATGATTCCGGGCCTAAACCCGAAATAGATTTGAAAAGGATCTCTTGTCTAACAGAAATCAATGAGTGTGAAGATAATGCAGACTACGAGATTCCCGAAGAATTGTTAAGGTTGGTGGAGCAGGAGGATAAGCAAATCATGCCCCTCAAAGAAGAAATAGAAACTCTGAATTTGGGCACAGAAGAAGAGAAAAAAGAAGTTATGATCGGTGCAGCTTTCCCACCAGGGGCAAAACAAAAATTGATAGACTTATTGCGAGAGTTCAAAGATGTCTTTGCATGGTCTTATCAAGATATGGCGGGCTTAAATACCAACATCGTGGTCCATAAATTGTCCATCAGACCAGATTGCAAGCCTATACAACAGAAACTCAGACGGTTGAGACCTGAGATGTTACTGAAAATTAAGGAAGAGGTTCAGAAGCAGATTGACGTAGGCTTCCTACAAGTGGCAGCCTACCCAGAATAGGTAGCGAACATAGTCCCCGTGCCTAAGAATGATGGGAAAGTACGAATGTGTGTGGATTATAGGGATTTGAACAGGGCGAGCCCGAAAGATAATTTCCCTCTACCTCATATTGATGTCCTAGTGGATAATACCTCGGGGCATTCATGGTTCTCCTTCATGGATGGGTTCTCGGGTTACAATCAGATCAAGATGAATCCGGAAGACATGGAGAAGACGACTTTTACCACATTCTGGGGCACGTTCTGCTATAAAGTCATGCCTTTTGGGCTGAAGAATGTCGGAGCCACATATCAGAGAGCTATGGTGACACTCTTTCATGACATGATGCACAAAGAAATCGAAGTTTATGTGGACGATATGATAGCTAAGTCCCAAACAGAAGATGGACATGTGCAGGATTTGAAAAAGTTGTTCCAAAGGCTACGGAAATATCAGCTGAAGCTTAACACTAATAAGTGTACGTTCGGGGTTACATCCGGCAAGCTACTTGGTTTCGTTATCAGTCAAAGGGGCATCGAAATCGATCCTGATAAGGTCAAAGCAATTCAGAGTCTGCCACCTCCAAAAACACAGAAAAATGTTCGAGGTTTCCTTGGGAGATTAAACTATGTGTCTCGGTTCATCTCTCAGTTAACCGACAATTGTGATCCCGTTTTCAAATTGCTTCGGAAAAACAACCCGGGCGAATGGAATGATGAATGTCAGGAAGCATTGGATAAAATCAAACAATATTTGTCCAACGCACCAATATTGGTGGCACCAGTTCCTGGGAGACCATTGATTCTTTACTTGACGGTGTTCGAGAATTCCATGGGATGCGTACTGGGGCAACATGATGATAGTGGGAAGAAGGAAAGAGCAATTTACTACCTGAGTAAAAAATTCACTGAATGCGAGGCACGGTACCCATTTATTCAAAAGATGTGTTGTGCACTCGTTTGGGTTACTCGTCGGCTCAGGCAATATTTGCTATACCACACCACGTGGTTGATCTCGAAACTCGACCCCTTGAAGTTTCTAATGGAAGCGCCCGCGTTAACTGGAAGGTTAGCCCGATGGCAAATGCTGCTATCCGAATTCGACATAGTATATGTCAGCCAAAAAGCAATTAAGGGAAGTGCAATAGCGGACTTTCTCACGAGTAGAGCCTTGGATGATTATGAGCCACTAAGCTTCGATTTTCCCGATCAGGATGTGATGACTATCTCCGTCGAAGAAAACAAAGAAACAGAAAAATGGAAATTATATTTCGATGGGGCAGTCAATGCCCTCGGAAGGGGAATCGGAGCTGTGCTGATATCTCCAGATGGTGTACATTACCCTCTCACGAGCAAGTTGGAATTTTTGTGCACTAATAATATGGCCGAATATGAAGCATGTGTCATGGGATTGAAGACTGCCATAGATCGAAAAATAAAAGCCTTGGAGGTATACGGGGATTCAGCTTTAGTTATTTATCAACTACGTGGGGAATGGGAAACCAAAGACGCAAAGTTGGTAGAATATCGAAAGTTGATTCTAGAATTAATTGAAGAATTTGAAGAAGTAACATTCGTTTACCTTCCTAGAGAAGACAACCAGATGGCAGATGCTTTAGCTACACTGGCCTCAGTTTTCCAAGCAAACAGATCGGAGGATATGATGTTAATCCGGATGTAGAGCTACGAAACATTCGCTCATTGTTGCAACTGGGAAGAAGAAGATGGCAATCCTTGGTATTTTGATATTCTACAATACGTCAAATTTCAAGCTTACCCGTTTGGAGCTAACGACGTCAAAAAGAGAACGATCAGAAGAATGGTTGTTGCATACGTACTAGATGGTGACGTCTTGTATAGAAAAAGCAGAGATCAAGTGTTGCTAAGATGTGTCGATGCCAATGAGGCAAAAAGTATCTTGGAAGAGGTGCATGACGGAATTTGCGGAACACATGCTAATGGCCTCTCGATGGCACGTAAGATAATGAGATACAGATATTACTGGACTACTATGGAAGAGGATTGCATAGAGTATGCCAAAAAGTGTCACAAATGTCAGATCTATGCAGATAAAATTAACTCTCCGCCAGTACCGTTACATACAATGAATTCGCCTTGGCCTTTTGTTGTTTGGGGATTAGATGTAATCGGGCAGATTCACCCCAAGGCTTCAAACGGGCATCGCTTCATCTTAGTGGCCATCGATTACTTCACTAAATGGATAGAAGCTGTCTCATATGCTAACATCACAAGAACAACGGTTTGCAAGTTCTTTAAGAAAGAGATTATTTGTCGGTATGGGCTACCAGAGCGGATCATCACGGATAATGCTACCAATTTCAACAATAGATTGATAGCAGAAACCTGTGAGCAGTTTAAAATAATTCATCACAACTCAGTAGCATACCGGCCAAAGATGAATGGAGTTGTTGAGGCAGCAAACAAGAACATTAAGAGGATCATATCCAAGATGACTGAAACTTACAAAGATTGGCATGAAAGGCTTCCTTTTGCCTTATTTGCATATCGGGCTTCGATCAGAACATCCACCGGGGCAACACCATACTCCCTAGTATACGGTACTGAGGCCGTACTACCTCTTGAAGTTGAAATCCCATCTCTTCGGGTATTATCAGAGGTAAAATTAAGTGATGCAGAGTGGATACAGATTCGTTTGGATCAGTTAAATCTAATCGAAGAAAAGCGGTTGAAAGCTATCTGCCACAGCCAAATGTATCAGAAACGGATGATCCGGGCTTACGACAAGAAAGTTCGACCACGAGTATTCCGAGAAGGGAATCTGGTACTGAAAAAGATCTTGCCCATACACCGAGATTTTCGGGGAAAATGGATGCTGAATTGGGAAGGGCCTTACATTGTCAAAAAGGCTTTCTCTGGAGGCGCACTAATCTTGACTGAAATGGATGGAAAAGAGTTAGGCAAACCTGTAAATTCTGATTCAGTTAAGAGATACTACGCCTGAAGAAAAAGAAAAAAGATTTGAAAAAAAAAAGAAAAAAAAAGAAAAAAGAAAAAAGAGAAAAGAAAAATGAAGCGAAAACCCGAAAGGGCGCTTCACAAAAAAAGATGACTAAAAGAAAGAAGGGGTCGAGATGAAAACCCGTAAAGGGCGTCTCGATGCCAACGGAGGGTTTGGGTCGAAAACCAGGAATGGCGGCCCAGATGAATAAAATAGGCATCCAATGATTCGTGCTTCTCAGATACCAAAGCAATATGGAAGGATCTTCACGTTTGCAAAGTTGGATCCTCATTTGAAAGATGGCTAGACGAGTAGCTCATTTTTGAATCTATATCTCGGAAAAAGGCCTGGATGAACGCATGTGATGAGCGTTCGGGAATTTGCATTTTGTTCCTTTCTTTTCCCTTTGAATTGTTTTTGCCTTGTTTGTTATATTGGGTCTATGAACAGACTTTAATAAAAATACTCATTCCCTTCATTTTGAGCCTTCAATTTTGTCCAAAGCATCACGCTAATAATTTAACATGAATGAATTAATACAGAAGATCTTTTGGCATTATTATGTTTCGAGATTACAGGTAAGATTTGTTTCTCCGGATGGAGTACAAACATGTTCCGATTTTTAGGCAAAATTTGTCTTGAAAGAACACCTCGGAATAGCTTTTAAAGAGAAAGTTTCACCCTCGCCATGTCAAACGGAAAAACCTCGAATGCAGAAAAGAAGGAGAAGAGTCGATCAGCCCCTTTAGAGTGGCAAACTGACTGATAATACTTGTCTTTCAAGGCCATATTCATGCATTATAGGGTTAGGCATCCACATGGTAAAACATGCTAACTCATGCATTCAAGGTATCTTTGTTGTTGATTTTAACAGGAATTTACAGGTTAACAAAGTAATCCAAATCAGGACGAGAAAAGATTTCGAGAAAAGACATTTCAGAACCTCGGCAGCCTTTTGGTGTGAGTCCATTACCGGCAGTCTTTTGACGTGAGTCCATTACCGGCAGCCTTTCGGCGTGAGTCCATTACCGGCAGCCTTTTGGTGTGAGTCCATTACCGGCAGCCTTTCGGCGTGAGTCCATTACCGGCAGCCTTTCGGCGTGAGTCCATTACCGGCAGCCTTTTGGTGTGAGTCCATTACCGACAGTCTTTTGACGTGAGTCCATTACCGGCAGTCTTTTGACATGAGTCCATTACCGGCAGTCTTTCGGCGTGAGTCCATTACCGGCAGTCTTTTGACATGAGTCTATTACCGGTAGTCTTTCGGCGTGAGTCCATTACCGGCAGTCTTTTGACGTGAGTCTATTACCGGCAGTCTTTCGGTGTGAGTCCATTACCGACAGTCTTTTGACGTGAGTCTATTACCGGCAGTCTTTTGACGTGAGTCCATTACCGGTAGTCTTTTGACGTGAGTCCATTACCGGCATTCTTTTAACGTGAGTCCATTACCGACAATCTTTTGACGTGAGTCCATTACCAGCAGTCTTTCGGCGTGAGTCCATTACCGGCAGTCTTTTGACGTGAGTCCATTACCGGCAGTCTTTTGACGTGAGTCCATTACCGGAAGTCTTTTGACGTGAGTCCATTACCGGCAGTCTTTCAGCGTGATTCCATTACCGGTAGCCTTTTAGCGTGAGTCCATTACCGGTAGCCTTTCGGCGTGAGTCCATTACCGGTAGCCTTTTGGCCTGAGTCCATTACCGGCAGCCTTTTGGCGTGAGTCCAGAAAGGAGTGGTGTAGCATGAGGAATTTTGTCAAGTTTTCACCGCTTACGTATGGAGAATTTCGTACTACAACAGCTCCATACTCTACTATTAAATCCTTCGGGTCATCAGTAAGTCCTCCGAGCATGATGTTAAATCCTCCGGGTCATCAGTAAGTCCTCCGGGCATGATGTTAAGTTTGAAGAGTTTTCTTCAAGCTTCAGGTTTTAGAATTCGTGTTTCTCAGTCTTTGCCCATCTCCTGCTCCGCAGCATCGAGCAAAGAGGGGCAGCTGCCAACACGAAATTTCTTTAAATATATAATAATAACATATTAAATAAATAAATATTAATAGATAATAATAATATAAATAAATAATATATAATAATATATAATATAATATTATAATATATTATAAAAAAAATTTAAAAAACTGAAAAATCGTGAAACTGAAACGTGAAGAGCAAGGGCTTGATCGGTCGGGTTTCTTGGGAGTGTTTTAGGGGATTTTGTTGTTGAGGAGTTTGTTCAGGGAACAAATTCAGTCGGGGTAGAGTTTGAAGTGATGAGGACTTTGATTCAAGTCCTTTAAAAGGGCTTGAATCGGTCGATGGAGGGGGAGTTTTTTTTTAGGTTTAATCGGCAGTTGGGGATTGGTCTGGGTATTCGATCGACTAAAATTGAAGTTTTGAGGAGATTTGTTTGAGTATTCAATCTGCAGGAGCTGGAATCGAAGCAAACAGAGATTAGATCGGCGTTTAGAGGACTGGAAGAGACTCGAATCTGTTTTTGGAGGTAAGACTTTGATCAGTTTTAGTTTCTGCCATTTTTGATGATTGAAGCTCTTTAGAACTAGGTTTCTGATGTTTAGGGATAGTTCTGGTTTTAGGGGGTTAAAACTTGGTTTTTGGGTTGTTTCGGCGTTTTTGGATGTATTTTTGGACCTCCGGTGACCTCACCAGCGTCTGAAATGGTGGCCGGCGATGTTTGGGCGACGACCGGTGTGTTTCGCGGTGGTCGGCGAACACGCCGGAGCGGCGCTGGACGGCAGCGGAATGGATCGAACGGTGGTCGGCGTGGAAGACCAGACGGCGTTGCTGGAGGAGTTCATGTTGTTCATCCTTGTTCATCAAGAACAAGGATGAACACCAAGCATTTGGTGCATTTTGATCTGTTCAGCGCATTGTTTCTGGGGATTTTGGTGTTAATCCCAGAGGATTCTGGGCTCACTGAGTTGGACTGAGTTGGTCTCGGTCCAAATGGCCGAGCCAACTCGGTCAAAGGGGTTTTTGTCTCAGTTCAATGTGGCGCCGTTTTGGGGCAGCCGGGCGCGGGTCGGATCCGGGTTTAACCCGGATCCGCGTGTTTTAAAGTGGGTTAGGGTAAATTACACCTTAGGTCCCTAGACTTTGAGCCGTGTCCCTTTTAGGCCCCTAAACTCTTGATTTAGCTCAATTAGGTCCCCAGAACCTTAATTAAGCCCCTAGGACTTTGGATTTATGCAATTAGGTCCTCAGAAATCCCTAATTAGTCCCCAAACCTCTAGAAATCATTCAATTAGGTCCTCAAGCCCCTAGATTAAACCCTTAAGGTTTAGATTAAGTTAATTTTTAGATTTAATTAGAGTAAAAAAATTAATTTTAAGACTTTAAAAGATAATTAAGTCCTAAATTAGAACTTAGTTAAATTTTAGGAAGACTTAAAAATTAATTTAACCTACTTAAAATCTAATATAAATTAATTTAACCCAAGCCTTAAAAATTAGACTTAAAATAGGTTTAATTTAATTCTTTAACTTAGGAAATAATTTTAATTAATTATCTTAATTAATTTTAATTAATTTCTAAAAATTAAGTCTTAAAATTAATCCGGATTAGGCCTAGTTTTTGCCCTTAAGCCTTAAAACACACACCAAATTAGACTTTAATTAGGTTTTAATTCTTAAAATTGGAAGATAATTTTAATTAATTAATTTAATTAATTTTAATTAATTTTTTAAGATATTAAGATTTAAAATTTATTAAGCCTAATAAACCTTAACTTCACCAAAACTCTAATTAAGTTAAGTTAATTGTTTGAGACTTAGAAATTATTTTAGTTAAAAACTTTTAATTAATCTAAAATTTCTAAGTTAAGATTTAATAATTAACTTAATTAAGATTAACTCACCCCCAATTAAACCTTTTGAACCTAAAATTCACTAAGACTTTAATTAAGAATTAAAATTTGAAGTTAAGAAAAGTTTAATTAATTAACTTAATTAAAAATTTCTAAAAGCTTTAAAGTTTAATTTCACTTAATTTAAGTCTTATCCTTTGTTCAAGGTTTGTTCTCGAATCCTTGTAATCTTTTTCTTTCAAGTCCCTTTTTGTACTCATGTGGGAGAAATTTTTGATGTAATATGATGTACCATGATTTTAATAAAAATTGAAGTTCCTTTATCATGTGCTTACTTCATTTTATGTTGTCTTGCATAGCATGCTTTAGGGAGGTCACCTAAATAACTTAGGTTAATTAATTTAGTGCCTTTTTAGGATTAGTCACTTAAATTAATTAATTTAATTTAATTAGGGAGAAAATCTAGTAACATAACATGTGAATCTTATGTCTCGGATACACTAAAGAGGTTGGTGGTTTGACGCACTAAGATGCTGACCTAGAGAGTGTACCTTGGCATCGAATTTATGTGTTATTAAAAACCTAGAATTTTGATAAAAACTTAAGTTTAGAATTAAAAATGGATAGGTAAACAACTAGTAACACTAGTAATTTAGGTTTTAAACTTAAGTAATGGAGCCTATTTTAGGACTAGAACTTAAAATGAACAAGATAAAAAATAATCATGCATTTTACTTTAGCCTTTTGAGGCGGAAGTTATATTCTTTTAAATTTGGGTGAGGTTTCCTATATAGAGGACGTCTCGATTAACTCAAGTTTAAAAGTGGTGTAACTTCTAAATCAAAAGGATATCCAAATTTGAATAATGTTCATTTAACAATGGAAAATTAAATTAATATCTTTCTTCAAAATGTCAAATGCCACGTAATGTTTTTAAAAGGTACCATTTTTTTTGGGCGTTTGTAAGGGCCGTCCTTACACGTAACCGACTCCCGAACCCAACCGTTTTTTTAAAAATGAATCTCTGGTTTATTTTTGTGGTGTCTGGCCTACCTAAGTGGCCGGTGGCGACTCCAAGTCAAAATTTTTCAAATTCAATTAAGATTTTTCTAAAATTTGGGATTTTCAAAATTAAACTTGATAATTCATTTTTTTAAAACTTATCGAACACTTTTTCACCTTAAAAATCGCGTTTTTTTAAAGAGGTCGCGACAATTCGTATTTACTGTTTATTCATTTTAAAAACAGTTTTTTGAAACGAAGATTTACTTGGAAAAAAATATGACATGAAAAATTGATGAAATAGATAATTTTTAATAATTAATTCTATTAACACGTGATGAGACTCATCCGTAATATAATTTTTCCACAATAAAACTCTATTATAAATTTTATAACCATAAAATCTCCTACCATCGTTATCATCGGTCCAAAAAATTATAACATTTTTTCGTGACCAGAATGATAAATAGGTATATCTATTTTTATTTTTATCTTCTTCGCTTTTTGAGCTTTATGTTTCTACAAAATGGTTAAAAAAATAAATTGATCAAAAATTTTGTATTAAAGTAAATGGGTTTGTTTATATAGGTAAGGTAAGGATATTTAATTAATTAATGTCGTCTATTTTCAAGTGTATTATATACGTAGGTTATTTCTTATTTTTTAAACGGTCATATCGATTACCCGTTAGACCATTAATAGAGATTAACGATTCACTGATAAAAAAATGTTTAAAAACACAAATAATAAGAATATTTTTTTTTTAAATTTAAGTGACTAAAATAAAATAAAACTCAAACAAAAGTGACCATGGTGAACATTACCCATCTTTTTATTTATAAAACAACCACTACACAATAAATCGAGTGCAAATCGTTTATCTCTTTATCATTCTTCCTTTTATGCCTCGATTTTAATTTAGAGGGTTTAGAGTGTATGATTTAGGGTTTAAAGTTAAAGGTTGTGGTTAAGGTTTAGGGAATTAGAGATAGAGTCTACTGTTTTAGTGTAAGGTTTAGGGTTTAGGATATAGAAAATTAGGGTTATGGTTTAAAGTTTAATTTTTTAAAAATTTTCCACAAGAGGCATGGATGGAGGCATGACAAAACGGCATAAAATTTTTACTTTGCAAATCGTCTGCCTCCTAATCATACATTTATTGGTGCCTCCACTTTAAATTAGCAATTTTAGGGTTTAGGGTTTAAGGTTAGAGATTGTGGTTAGGATTTAGGGAATTAGGGGTAAGGTGGGTTTAGAATTTAAAAAATAAGAGTTAAGGATTTAAATTTAATTTTTTAAATTTAAGTAAGTACAATAAAAAGGTAAAAGATTTTAGGCATAAAGATAATTTTAACCCTTAACGTTTACGGTTTTTGTCGTTTGGCTCTTATTCTTTTTTGGGATAAATTTAGCCCTTAACCTATATCTTTTTGACAAATAGCTTATTTTTTAACACCATGGTAACTGGACCGTTAAAAATCTAACAATGATGACATGTTATATGCATATGATAATATATTTTAAATAACATGACATCTAACCTATCAAATACATATATATATATATATTAATATAATTTTATTCTAATATAAAATATAAAACAATTAAAATTCAAATAAAATATTAAAAATTAATTAATTCTAAAATATAAGATTATTAAACATTCTTAACCCTAACTACGATAAAATCAAAATCTTATTCGAATTGTGTTTATATTTTTTAAGATGAGATTTTGATTCTATCGTAGTTAGGATTAAGAATGTTTAATAATTTTTTATTTTAAAATTAATTAATTTTTAATATTTTATTTAAATTTTAATTGTTTTATATTTTATATTAAAATAAAATTATATTTCATATATATATATTTGATAGGTTACATTCCATATCATTTAAAATTATATTTTATATATATATCATCGTTAAATTTTTACGGTTCAGTTACCATGGTGTTAAAAAATAAGCTATTTGTCAAAAAGATATAGGTTAAAAGCTAAATTTATCTTAAAAAAGAATAAGGGTCAAAACGATAAAAACTATAAACGTTGGGTTAAAATTATCTTTATGCCAAGATTTTACTTATCGATAATCTTCTACTCTCTGATTTTGCACCGTCATACTGTCGTTTACTCTTCGAATTCTTCAGTCTGGCTGCCAGGAAGACATATCTTAGGGAAAAAGGATCCTTATGGGATACACACTCGGAAATATTATACAGTAAGTGCTGCCTATCAGTTGCTTAGTTCTCACCTACCTCGGGTTAATTTTGCAGTTACGATTGCCAGAAGTCAACTGAGTCAATGCCGACTAGTAAGAGGTTGGAAAATCATATCCGCGTTTAATAAAATGGATTTTAGCTTTTTAAACATTGAATTGAATGGCTTCTAGCTAGAGGTGGACGATGAAGAAGCAGAAACAGCTAAATACTCAATGTCTTTCTTCTTACATGCTTCTCTTTCATGTTGTTTTGCTTTATTTACTGCCATTGAAGGTCACCTGTTCAGCAAGAACTCAAGCCGAGGCACTCGTACGATGGAAGAACACGTTGTCTACTTCGTCTCCTTTGCTCGACTCTTGGTCGCTGTCCAATATCGACAACCTCTGCAACTGGACTTCCATTACCTGTGATGATGCCACGGACACTGTCTCACAAATCAACCTCTCCAATTCAGACGTGTCTGGTTACATGTCTCAGTTCAACTTCACCCCATTCTCGAATCTCACGGTCTTCGACCTCGGAAACAACACCATGGAGGGACCGATACCGGCTTCAGTCGGTATTCTGTCGAAGCTTGTTGTCTTGGATTTGAGCATCAATTCTTTCCAAGGAGAGATACCTGTGGAGATTGCTCGTCTAAGGGAGCTTCGATATCTGAGTTTATTCAACAACAATCTCAATGGAACAATTCCTCCTGAAGTTAGCTATCTCCAAAATGTAAGGCATCTAGACCTTGGATTTAACTACTTTGTTTCTTCAGACTGGTCTGGTTTCTTGTCCATGCCATTGTTGACACACCTAAGCTTAGCTTACAATGAACTTGAATTGGAATTTCCTCGATTTATACTCAACTTCTTGTAACCCCTAAAAGTAACCTAATTTCTTAGATTACAAGTTAGGGTTTACGGCTTGAAAACTTATTTCTCACGTTAGGGTTTTACAAAATTAAATATAAAATATTCGGATACATACTGAATAATTAATAAATTAAAATAATAATAAAATTAAACATTTACAAAAATAAAGTTCAACCCATAGTTTATTTAAACAATAAATGTTGCAAAACCCAATAAATATTTAATGTTCAAATTACAGAAATATTGTTCAAATAAAAATAATCCGGAATCCAAAATTAAATACATACTATATCAAATACTGGAACAGGAACCTCCAAGTACCGTACCGAGTCTAAGTCTGAGATCTGAAACAAGAACCTGAGAGGGTGTAAGCTGGGGAGCCTAGTGTGTCTCTAGAACAGATAACGGAATAACAGAACAGAAATGCAGAACAGACTGAGTATGCATGATATGCACCCATCTCCGAACACCTCAGAAGAGTTGGTCCCCAGACCACTCTAACACCATCACACCAACAGAAGTGGTATCTCGACCCGAAGGTGGAGCCACTGAACAGAAGTGATAAAATCACTAACTTCCCTGTACACAGATAATACCCCAGATGCCATGTTAAATGCAGATACAGAATCAGAATGCATGTCTTATTATCTAACAGGAGGCAAGCATGACAGATAACAGAAACAGATATGATAAATCAGAATGATGCATGATCATACGGATAACAGAATCAATACACAGAATAACAGAATTTTACAAGCTGAACGGGAGAGAACACACCTGTATCAGAAGACTCAACGATGACCCTGACGTCTACTGGACTCGGCTCTACCACCGGGATGAGCAGGAGTAGAGTCTACAAATAACGGAATTACGTTAGAAATCTTACTATGCCACACTACCGTAAAATAATACTAAACAGAATTAATTCGATACTCACGTGAGGGTCCCGAATGCGGATGTATCGGTCTACGTACAGGAGGAGGAGGAGGTAATTGCTCGGGGTCGGAATCCTCGTCACCTGAAGCAAACAGAAACGCGTTCAGAAACTTTTACAGAAATTTTCCAAATAACTTATCGAACATAAAACCCCCAAAAACGACACTTCGGGTTCGAATTTCGAAAAACGGACCACGCCATTGGATTCAGGACGTCGAAAAACATAAAGTGGACCCAGGTCAAAAAAAGTCAACTGCTGACGTCAGCATTGGTCAACGCTGACGTCAGCAGTGACGTCAGTAGTGACGTCAGCAGATGACGTCAGCAGTGATGTCAGCAGATGACATCAGCAATGGCGTCAGCCGGGTCGGAGAACGGGTCGAAGATCGGGTCGGGTCGGATTGTTGGGTCGGGTCGGGCGGTCGGGTCGGATGGGTTCAGGCTTGGACCGGTTCTGGGCTGGGGCCGGTCTGGGCCAATCGGTTCACGCGGTCTGGGCCGATTCCCTCTGGTTCGGTTCGAACCGTTTGGTTCCCACCAACCAAACACCTCCATTTTTCGATTTAAAACCCTATTTTCATCCCGATTCAACTTATATTCGATCCAAAATATATTCTAAACTCATCCTTAATCGATTCGGCACTAAATCTTGAATTTAAACTCGATTCAACACGATTCAAAGCCCCCCTCTGTTCTTTTTAGTTTCACCCGAAATAAATATTCAACCCAACCTCACAGAATTAACAACAAAACAAACCAAAGCTGAAAACCTTAGACTCGATCATAAAATAGAACGAAAAAGGATCCAAAATAACGGTGATTCGAACTTACTTCAATCTACCAACAAGAAACGATGGAAACAACGGCTTCTCCCACACGAACAAAACAAAACTGAACGAGAACGACAGAGATTTTTCTAGGAGAATTATTTCGAATCAAAGCTTGTACCTCAATTTAATCTGAAATTGATTCGTTTATTAGGTGAATCAATAATTTTAATTCATTCACATTGAATGCTACGGTTACAGAGGGAGAAGAAAACATTTCCAAAAACAAATGGTTTAATTACGGGTTAAGGGCCTGAAGTTTTTAAATTCTTGCATTTTGACCCTCAAGTTTTAAAAATTTACAATTTAGTCCTTAATCTTCAGAATTTTTAATCCCCAATTATTAGGGTTTTAATTAGGGATTTTGACTTAATTTGGGGATTTTTGACCTCTAAATTTGGGTTATTACACTTCTACAGCCTTACTTTCCTAGATTTGTCATTGAATATGTTGACTGGTCGAATACCAGAATCACTTTTCACAAATCTCACCAACCTTGTGTCTCTCAATCTCACTAATAATGGTTTTGAGGGGCCATTATCTTCCAATATTTCCAAGCTGTCCAAACTTGTACATCTGCAACTAGGTACCAATAAGTTAAATGGTTCAATTCCTGAGAGTATAGGAACCCTGCCTGAGCTTCAAACCATTGAGCTGTCTGAAAACATGTTTGAAGGGCAGATTCCATCTTCTTTAGGACAATTGAGAAAGCTCAGCAGACTTGATCTTCACTATATTGGCTTAAATTCCACTATCCCATCCGAGCTTGGTTCCTGTACTAACCTCACCTTTTTGGCATTATCTGGGAACCAACTCAGTGGGGTGCTGCCCTTGTCCTTGTCACAACTCACAGAATTAACTGAGTTGGGTTTATCTGAAAATTTATTCTCCGGTGAGATCCAGTCATCTCTTGTTTCTAATTGGACCAACTTGATAGTTTTGCAACTACAAAACAATCTTTTCACTGGGAAGATTCCACCCGAAATTGGTCTGTTAACAAAGCTCCAATTCTTGTTTCTCTATAACAACCAACTCTCCGGTCCAATTCCTTCGGAGATCGGAAACTTGAAGTCCCTGAATACTTTAGACATTTCTGGTAATCGTCTTTCGGGACCAATTCCTCAGACAGTATGGACTCTCTCGAGCCTTGAAGCCTTACAGCTTTTCTATAATAATCTCAGTGGCACAATTCCACCAGAGTTTGGAAACATGACATCCCTGCAATCTTTCGATGTCAACACAAACTCCTTGCACAGGGAATTACCCGACACAATTTCGAACCTCACAAACTTAGTAGCATTCTCGGTGTTCACCAATAATTTCTCGGGTACCATTCCTCAGGATTTCGGGAAGAACAGTCCTCTGCTGAATTATGTGAGCTTATCCAACAACCACTTTTCTGGAGAACTACCACCAGACTTGTGCAGTGGTTTTGCTCTTCAAAACTTCACAGTAAATAGAAACAACTTCACCGGGTCATTGCCTGCTTGCTTGAGAAACTGTACAATGCTAAGAAGAGTCCGGTTTGATGGGAACCGATTTACAGGTAACATCACCAATGCATTTGGAGTTCATCCTGTGCTTGACTATATTTCTCTTAGTGACAATGAATTCACTGGTGAAATCTCTCCAGAGTGGGGAGAATATCAAAATCTCACCAATCTAGAAATGGATAGTAACAGGATTTCTGGTAGAATCCCTGCTAAGCTTGGGAAGTTGACTCAATTGAAAGTTTTGGACCTGGGGGACAATGACTTGAATGGTGATATTCTTTGGAACTGGGGAATCTGAGCTTGTTGTTCATCCTCAATTTCAGGCAGAACCGTCTCACTGGTAACATCCCTCGGATTGTTGGCAACTTGGGGAGGTTAATGTCCCTTGATCTTAGTGACAATCAATTTACTGGGGATATTCCTTCTGAACTGGGCACCTTGAGCTTGCTGTTCAAACTCAACCTGAGGCAGAATCATCTCACAGGTGACATAACTCAGAGTATAGGCAGTTTACTGAATCTACAATACCTCGATTTTTCAGACAACAAACTGATAGGAAAAATACCAAAAGATCTCGGGAATTTCGACACGTTATTGAGCCTGAATTTAAGCCACAATAACTTATCTGGTGAAATACCATCCGAGTTGGGTAGCTTATACCATTTGTCTCTTTTGGATATCAGCAACAATTCACTGTCAGGAACAATCCCTGAAGAGCTTGATGGGCTTCTGTTATTGGAGAAGCTCAACGTTTCACATAACTATCTCTCGGGCGGAATCCCTGCTTCAATGTCAAAGCTGATGTATCTTATTTCATTTGATTTCTCCTACAATGAGCTTGCAGGCCCCATTCCACTTGACGGTGTGTTCCGACATACTCCTGCAGAAGCTTTTGTAGGAAACTCGGGTATGTGTGGAGATTTTAAAGAACTAACTCATTGCAAATCAACTCCCAGCAGGTCTAGAAATTACAGCAGTAGGGTTCTTGTAGCCACCATTGTTACATTCACAAGCGTATTCTTTGTGGGGCTAATCATCATTGTAGGTCTCATACGTTATAAGCATAGGCGATTGCTCAACGAGGAGAGAAGAGTTGGTATCAGGTGTGACACTTCTGTAATATCAACTGTATGGGAAAGAAATGCAACATTTACATTCAGTGATGTAGTACAAGCAACAGAGAATTTTGATGACAGACACTGCATCGGCATAGGAGGATCTGGACGTGTTTATAAAGCATCGTTACGTACAGGTCAGGTGGTTGCGGTTAAAAAACTCAACTTCTCTGACTCTCAGGATATTCAACTTGCCAGTAGGATGTTCGAGAACGAGGTTCGGATGATGATAAAAGTTAGGCATCGAAATATCGTCAAGCTGTACGGATTCTATTCTAGTCAAGAGCTTATGTACCTGGTTTATGAATATGTGGAGAGGAGCAGTTTGAGAAGTGTGTTATATGGAGCAGAGGGTGGCGAGGAGGTACTGGACTGGCCTATGCGGTTGAAAATTGTGAAGGGACTGGCTCATGCAATTGCTTACTTGCATCATCACTGCTCTCCGCCGATTATACACAGAGACATATCTTTGAATAATGTTTTGCTCGACTCAGAATTTGAGCCAAAGCTCTCGGATTTCGGTGTTGCGAGATTGTTGAACCCAGATTCATCCAACTTTACTGCTGTTGTTGGCTCTTACGGTTACATTGCACCTGGTTGGTAAATTATTTGACTAATTCATTCTGAATGATATGCTTTTAGCAGTTACAGTTTTCATGACTTAATTTTTTGTTTCCTTCAGAACTCGCACTCGCATCAAGAATCACAGAAAAATGTGACATTTATAGCTTTGGAGTGGTAACCTTAGAACTTATGCTGGGAAAGCACCCGGGGGAGCTTTTGAGTTCACAATCAAGGCCATCATCATCAAACAACAAAAAATTGTTTCTAATGGACGTGCTAGACCAACGACTTCCACCTCCCACAGGACGAATGGTTACTGATGTTGTGTTTGCAGTGACGGTGGGCTTAGCCTGTGCACGTGTCTTACCGGAGTCACGACCACCCATGCATTTTGTGGCACAAGAACTGTCTGCAGGAACACAGGCCTGCCTCGATGAACCGTTGGGAATGATAACCATTAGCATGCTAACTGGCCTAAAGAGCATAATGGTACGGA
Organism: Abelmoschus esculentus; assembly: GCA_035048815.1. NCBI lineage: Eukaryota > Viridiplantae > Streptophyta > Magnoliopsida > Malvales > Malvaceae > Abelmoschus > Abelmoschus esculentus. The sequence continues at coordinate 12,262,917 of JAUCBN010000024.1, forward strand.
ACAGGCCAGCAAGTTTCAATTTGGAAGAGCAGAGAGCCAATTGAATCCCAATATCATGGGAAGATTTGTGATTGGAAGTTGACTTTAAATGATGTCAGTATCACATTGTATAATGACACCCTTTCTTGCTTTACCAACAAAATCTTATAGACTATTCTCTATAGATAAAACCATCAAAAAGTTCCAAAGTTTGCTGGGTAACAGACCGGAAAGGCATATGATTAGCACTCCACTTACAACTACACATTGTTTGAGGACTGGACCTGTTTTCTTAGGCAAGAATGGATCAATCCATACCCAGACCAGTGAAAGTTTTGATGCAAGTAGAGACCATTAGACAACAATGGTTGGCGTCCTGTTTTGCCTTCTCATCAAACCTTTGAGGAAAGGATAAAGGTGAAGAATGGCCTGTGCACTGCAAACAATAGGTTGCCGAACAAGGGACCCCATGAACCGTAACATTCATTACTCGCATCAGAAACTCCAGCCACTACCCCCCACCATATTCAATATTATTAGAGTTGGTGAAGAGGTAAAGCTCACCAAACTTGGTGTCTTCAGTGGCTTTTGCTGTTACAGTGAAGTTGGTGTCAACTCCAGCAAGGGCTTTCAGCAGGCCTTGGAAGACATATAATTACATGAATGGCCTCCTCAATAAGTGATGTGGTATTAGTGCCTTCAGGAAGGCCACCATTTTCCATCAGGATGAAGACCGGAGATTGACCGTATTATTTCTCAATATTCTTCTGTGACATGAGTGGGGATTCTCCAATTCTTTGTATCCTTCAAGCCTCAAGATCGAAGACTAATGCAGACTCTTTCTCACATAGCTCTTTCCCATCATTTTCTTCTTCTTGGTGCGTGGAAGACCACCAAATAAGCTATTTTTCTCTCCTTTTTGACTTTTTCCTTGAACCCCAATAACATCAGCAACACCATGAAGGCCAGCAGTCTCATGTCATTCTCGTCACTTCTGAGAGACGGGTGGATCATAGCCATACAGTGCCTGCTTATTGAAGATACACCTGTGCCTACATATACAGGACCTTGAAGTCCATCTAATCCTAACATGTTGACCTATAACCAAAAGCCTCGTTTCCAAACTCAGCAGTTTTGGATAGTGTTGAAAAGAAGCATGGAGGCACCATCATCTGATGCATAACAACTCACTTTCTCAACAGGATAATTGACAAACAGAATCGAAATAACTGTGTTTTCTGTAATGATGAGTGGTTGTTCCTTGAGAGGGTCAACAGTACTCACAAAGACATCAAGTGAGCTTAGTTGATTTGGTACTACCTCACGCTCAAACCTCAAGGACAGGCAATCCAGGTATGTTTCTCAAATTCTGGGGAACTGATCCAGTATCCAGGAGAAGGCAAACCATACTTCACATATAACAGAGATGAACCATGAGGGGAAAGCATGCCCTAAAACCGAACATTCATTCGCGATACGAGTATTCATGAAAATAAAATCAATTTCCTTCACTCGTAGATAGCGTCTTGAAAATAATAACCGCAAACAGTGTATAAAGGTGGGTTTTTTTTCCCTATACAAACTTGCGTATGCAGCTTGTTTGATATTACAGAATCTAATTGAAATCTGGATGAAACACCATGATATTATGCACCGGAAATGTCAAACAAAGGGGCCAATGCCTTGAGGCTTGACTATATAGTACCTTGAAGCCATGTACAAAATCTAAGAATGGGAATTTTATTCTTATCTTTCAAAAAAGTTGATGAAAACTATATTCCCTAAAAAAATGGTCACTGATGCAATTTGTGCGACCTGTGTTTATAAATACACCTGCATTTTCACTTGAGGTGGTTGGAGACTAGAAAATCAAACTAGTTCATAAGCTTTTGTTTTTTTCCAACTAAAGACAAGAGGGCTTAAGCAAATTGTTCACAATAACAAGGATCTGGACCTTAAAACTTCAAAAGCTCTAATCTTATCTCAACTTGGCCTATCCTACTATTGAATTCATCTTTGAAACAATGGTGGTAGGCAGTTCAATGCTGTTATAACTTTATTCTTCAAGTCTAGGGCGCTTTGAGGGTTGTGAAGGCGACTCAGAAACACAAGTTTCAGCTTTCTCTAGATCACCAGTTTCAGGTGCCTTATGCTCTCCACAAATTTCTTGAGGACTTCTCTCCAACATGGAGCCTGTTCCAGAATTTAAATGATCCCTCTGGGAGGACTCCAGTTGACTTTTTGTGGGAGACTCATTGATAGCATCCGAAGGAGCGGGTGGATTCTCCGGATTAGAAGATGATACCTTCAGCTTGTCTAAACCTGACTTTTGCTTCTCAAACATCATTTGGAGGTACCTGCCTTGTTCTTCTATTCGCAACTGCAAATTTCTTTGAATCTGTAGAGGAAATGAGAAACAAAAGATATGAACATTACACCATAGTCCCCTTAGAAAAAAAAAAACTGAAACATCAATGAATGAAGGGTTCATTCAGAACTTTGACTACAATGGATTACATAATAAACAGCACAATTTAAGCCAGTGTAAAATTAAAACAGCAAAAGCCAGTACCCAACTACATATGTTCTAGATAGCTTCATCCTATGATATGATAACGTGGAAGCAATAGTAGGACCCTTGTCTAAATGCTTGTAACCAATAGGCATAACACATAAATATCCAACTGAAAGAGGTCCAAAGACAACAGTTTCTTTAAATGCCCGTAATCCAATAGACTATGGCATCATATCCCCCTCCATGTCCAAATACCCAGGAGATCCGCACCCAAATTCCACGAAAATCTCTTGGAATAAAATCACTTTTTCCAGGTTAAAAATCCAAAGCCATAATTCTGAATGAGAGCACACCAGAAATTCTACTTCCCTAAAATGGAGAAAGACTTTACATTCTCTACTTCCTCCAAGGAAAATTTAAAGGTGGATTTATTTAATTCAATTTAATTACAAAGTATGATGCTTTTATGTCCCCAACTCCCTCCCGATACAAATTCATACCTCAAGCTGTTCATGCAACCGCTTCTGGACTTCCATCTGTAACCGCAAAGCTTCAGTGATCCCCAGTCCCCTGTTCCAATTCAGAATGAAAAATGCACTTAACATGATGAATGGTAAACTAAACAAATCAACAGACTGAAGCTTCATTAGACCTTGATTATATGATAATATGCTCCTTAAGGATTCCATTTGGAGTTTTATATGATCAAATCATTGCAAAATGCAATAAAATGGGAAAATGAACTGTTAAATTTACAGCTTCATCTCCATACCAAGGAAAACTCATGGCAAACATTTTTGTTTCTGAAGCATATTACAAACTTCTTCGTGTGAGAACTTGAACTAAGATAACATCAATTTAAGGAAACTAAAGTATGAACTAACGAGATGCATCAACCATCCTTTCACAATTCCAGATCAGCATTTTCAAATTACCAAGAATGCTACTCATACTTTATTAAAGCACACAAAGTATAAGAGCAGATGATCAAACAATGTCACTGATGCAATTCGTTAAGCTAGAAAAATAAATAAATACCCCAATGTTACTATAGAAGCCATTGGGAAAACAGTAGAAATTACTAACGTTTTCAGGTCCAGAGACGTGATTTCTTCCATAGAAGTCAACTTTTTCTCCGAGGATCCTGCAAGCAAGAGTCAATATTTCAGCTAAATATACAGTGCCACCCTCAATCACACACCAAGAATTTTTATGAATCCAATATGCATAATATGAGTCACCTAAGTCTTTTATGATCCACTCTGACCAAAGCAACCGAAATGACTACCTTTTGAGATATAAGCAACAGAGTTGGTATAGATAGACATGTGCTTCATGCAAAATGCTATGCTTGTAATTTTGTACACAGCTCTCAAGTCTCACCAACCCAATCATTCATCCATTCACTTACACTGCTGAAACTTTCAATATATCAGCATGGGATGGGAGATTGTTGAGTGCAAGGTAGACATGCATCATAAATTGTCACCGGACAGCTAAAGATTCTGGAACTAATTAACCAAAATTTTTAAATGCTATCCACTTCATTGATGAGGACAAGAAGGACAATATAGCTCCAAACTATTCACCTAATCCCAATATGTCACTAAGAGAAAATATTGAGCAAATATCAAGGAATGAACCACCCCTTTAAACATATATATGTTCCAATAAAGAAAAAAAAGGCAACAGATGCATTCTTGCAGAGAAGTAACACGCCTAAGGAAAAGGAAGAAACTTAAAGGGAGATTAACCTATACCTTCTGATGGCTCCGGTCTATATCTAGCTGTCCTGTATTTCTGCAGTGAAGAGATCGGTTAAAGGGTAATCTAACCCAAGTCTTTGTGCACACATTTAATAACTACTAGAAAGGTGTATAAACCTGCAAGTGACTTTTAACATGATAAATAGTCAAGCCTTCGACTTTCATAAGCTTCAACACGCCCTTTGGAGTAGCTCCTGTAAGTTGAAAATACCAAGCAAATTAAAACATAACCCTACTGACTTTTGGCAAAAGTTTCACGAGAAATGAAAGTAACACACTTTCACTGCCTCCCAATTGGTTGACAGCTTCAACAAAGGCTTCATGAAGTTCTGGTGTCCACCGCATTCGTGACTTTGCTGGTGCATTATTATTTGCCGATGAAGAGGGGTTTACAACACTGTGACTTTCTACAGATGGAGAAGGAAGCTGTTGATTCTGTACAGGTACGTTTGTGCATGGGTTTGCCACCTGATTTGCCGTCTGAACAACAAGGAAATATAAATCAAAGGTAAACAATGCCAAAAGGTATTAAGATTATCTGGATAAGTTTTATCTTCCATGGCATGAAAGCATCCACACCTTTGGTTCTAGATTCGTAACGCTGTCAACAAGAAGCTCATTCCAATCGGAGGCCAATGCATCATCACCAGCGATAAGCTGGTCTGCCCATTCCTGCCAATCATGTTTGCCAAAGCCCTCAGATCTCATAATACCACTACAGCTAGTGTTTCCTCCTTTTTTTTTTTTTTTGAGTTCTACTGTTTTCTAGTTGACTGCTAAAGACAGGGATGCTTACAGGAAAATCAAGAAAATCAGGATCTGTACACCAAGAACCACTATTTTCTTTGTTGCAGTGACTTGGTATTGTAGATTGAGGCAACAGTGAATTTGACGATTGTGATAATGGCAATGCTGCAGTATTAATTGGCAACTGAGAAATGAAGGGGGAATTTCTTGAATGCTTTTCATTTGGTAATGCAGATGAGTAATGAATATCACTTGAAAATCCAGACGATGATGAAAATATGTGACCCACCACCCCATTATTGGTGGGAAGACAAGTTGTGTGGGCCAAAGGCCTAGTCAGCAGTTCGCTTTCTGCATGCGCCTGTTGAGTATCGGAGAACTTTTGATATGTCTCTTCCAGATGTGTTGAAAGGGCAGGAAAAGACGATGACAGTCCTCCGGATACTCCATGGTTACTAAGCTGACTCGCACCTGATCTCTGAATGGATAAAGCAGGTCGTGCCTCCATGGCTGTGTTTAAATTAAAAAAAAAGATGGTGTCAATTGTTGGGTCAATCAATATTAGCTTACTTGGCAGAGTTAACACTGTTTCAAACAAATCAAGGAGCTACAGAAAGCATTGTTGTTATCTGTTACTACTTGCCAAACCCACAAGGCGAGGTCATAACTTTTCACATCAGTGAATATCATCAAATAAATAAAAGCCATTGATGTATATGGAGAAACATCAACACCAGAAATCTCCTAGGAAATACTGGTATCGAACTTAAGATGAACAGGGAAATAAGAAAAAATAAGTGCTTACATGCATTGTTAAAGATTATGTTCAACGACATAACAATGTGCTTAAATGGATTCCAACTCAGGAATTTCAAACAAATGACTTTAATTCAATAAATCATAAAACAAATTTGATGCAGAACAAGACCATGCTTGCTATACAGCTAAATAACCTAGAAATTTATGATATGCATTTTACATTCTCACTATATTTTTTTTTTGAAACATACATTCTCACTGTAAGTTGTAGTATTTAGGGAACTATTAGGGAATTTAAGGTCAAATGTAATGCTTCAATTTCTAGTAACTTTAGTTATTGACATATCATGAATTGACATTTGACTTCGAGTGCTAAGATTTCTGTTCTTGTTGTTCTACTCTCCTATTCCTCTATCTTTTTGTTAGTACCAGTGAACCACAGTCACACGAATACCCAATTACGACCCTCGGCGAACACACTAGCAAGCTAAAACCATTCCTTTGCAGACTCGACATGTGAACACTACCTAGACCACATGACAATGCACGTGATCCGCACCAGCAGCAGTCACAGCAAACTCCACTCACCAAGACACATGTCTTCCTCGATTGACACGTGTCCTCACCCCATCCACTCCCTTATAAGCAGTCATGCATACTCAAACAAGGGCAAGCTTTGAAGAATTGAGACCTGACCTCCAGGACCCAAGCTCTCTATCCCCAAAAACAACCCGAGAACCACTATCCAAGTGAGTTGCTCACATAACTGATAAGCACTTTCCATTCTATATCCTCTTCCTTTTCATGAAAAGTTCTTTATTATCTACTCTACAAGTATTCTTTCCCTTCCTTGTAAAGAAGAACAACTACCAGAAATGCATGGAGTAAACAAATAATATAATCTCAAAACACACAGAAAGACACGATAGAGCAGAATCTAGTTTGCATACTAGAAAACTAAAAGAATAGGTAAATGAGAGGAACAAAGCATCGGTCTATTAACTCGTAAGTTTTTTGTTAAGTGAAAATTAAAGGTTTTCCACCCTTGAAGCCAATTACAGTGGGAATATATATAACCTGTTCCCTGTATTGTGATGACATAATCTACATGAAAACGGCACAAGACTGTTAAACAGACAGTCCTTGACAATGAATGAGATGAAATATTAAAATCTCTATTAATTGTCCCCTTCATCACATAGAAGGTTCAAACTAAATTCATTACTCCAACATGCACAACTATCCTATTTGGCTATCTCTCTAACCTTCAACATGTTTCAGATTTAGATTTGATGTTAGGAACATCTTATAATATGTCAATATGAATGGCATTTCAAGAATAGTTTGCCTGTCTGATATGTGATATGTGACGAATAGAACATCAAAAAATCCAAAAAAAATATATATTTTCATTGAAAAATGTGAATTTCACCCCCACCCACCCAAAAAAAAAAGTATCCATGAATCCCAACATGCAAAGCATCAAAAGAATGACTCGATATGCCCCAAAAAACGGAGACAACAAGTTCAACTACAACCTTAAACATCTTCAACAAGAACCCAAATTAACAGAAACTTCATTAATAAAAAAACAGAATTTTTACCTCAAAAAGTGCCAAACTGAGCGAAAACAAGCAAATGGGTAAATCGATTCTCACCTAAAACCTTGATAGAAAGCTCACGAGATCGAAACCCACCAAAAAGAATCGAATCCAAAATTTGGGTCACAGCAAGAAAGATGGATTATGGGGGAATTATTCTAGAATCTATAAGCGGTTGTTTATCCAAAGTTCCGTCACCGGCGTAGGCCAAACAAGGAAGTGAACGGTGAGGAAGTGTGATTTTGCATCTTCTATTGGCTCTTTCTGCTTCTGAAGCTAATAAGAAATGAGACAGTGGAAAGGCTCACGAGCCTTTCGTGGAGCGTGTAATTCAACTTCACTGACGAGGTCCGGGAATAGTTGAAAAAGAGTCGGGAATTGGCTGTGGGGCCACATGACGGTGTACGTGGAGGATCTTTATGAACGGAGTTGATAGACAACCGATGGGTGGCGCGTGGGTATTGATATTGTTCGTATGATTAGGAAGTGGTCGTTCTCAGTGGTAAAAAATTGGGTCCCACCATATTTTTTTTCTTTTCTCTTTTGTTTTAAATTAAATTAAATCATTTTAAATAATTAGAGGGAAAAAATGAAATTGAGAGAGTTTATTGTGTAGAAACCCCTATAGAAATATGTAGAGAAATTATATTACGTATTTGATTTATTATATCAATAATGTTCTTATTTAATTATAATTTTTTATTTTATCATTATCTTTTATTTTTTTAATTCATAAATTTTATTTATTTTTTTCATCTTATTTAGAAAATATAATTTTTAAAAATTATATTAATGACATGGATGATTAGTAGTGTAATGGGTAGGGATGGCACGGGTTGGGTCGGATCGAATTTTTGGTCCACCCATACCCGACCCGAAAAATCATATCCTCTACCTGTCACCCGACCCGGTTTTAGGGTAAAAAATCCGATTCGACCCGACACGATTTTTAGCTTTAAAATTTGACCCGACCCGACCCAACCCGAATCATTAAAAAATTAAAATTTTAGGGATTAAACTGAAAAAATAGAGATCTAATTGTAAAAATATGTAATTTTAGTGATTTAATTGTAAAAAAAATAATTTTAATGATCTAATTGTATAAAATATACATAAAGAGGGGTCATTATTGCAAATATCTCTAAAATATATATGGGAAAATTACACTATTTTTTTATCCTAAAACCAAACCCGACTCGACCCGAGATCACCCTTGAAAAAAAAAACCGACCCGACCCCAACCTGAATTTTTCACAAAAAAATCTTACACGATCGGACCGGGTCAGAACCCGTCGGGTTCAGGTTCTGTGTCCATCCCTAATAATGGGTGGCTTTCATTAGTTAGAAACCACGACTGACGTAACGAGCCGAACCTATAATATAATTTCTCGATTCATGAGAAGTTTGTTGACATGTGTCAAAAGATAGACGTTGTTTCGTTCACTGAATTGAAATATCAATACATGACAAAACGGTCAATGTATGGGTCGTTCTGGGAAACGACCCTTAAAAAGCAACTAAAAAAGGTATACCGATTTACTCGATCATTTATGTACACTGGTTATAAAATTTGTACACAATTTCTTACAAAAATTGTAAGTTAAAAGGTATATACATAAATTGTTACAATCGTAAGGATTTGTGTACATACACAAACCCTTACAAATATTGTAAGAAAAATGGTATGTACACAATCGATTACGAGTATACATAATATGACACAAAAATGGTAAGAATTTGTGTATGTACATAATTCCTTGAAAAATATACACAACGACTTACGAAAACCGTAAGGATAAAGGTATGCACACAAATTCTTACGACTTGAAACCATGAGCTAGAGGAGGACATCTAAGGGTAAGGATTTGTGTACATACACAAATGTCTACGCGTATACATAATATGGCACAAAAATAGTAAGGATTTATGTATGTATACAATTCCTTACAAAATATACACATTGACTTACGAAAACCGTAAGGAAAAATGTATATACACAAATCCTTACTACTTGAAACCATGAGCTAAAGGAAGACATCCAAGGGTAAGGATTTGTGTACATACACAATTGCCTACGTATATACATAATGACACAAAAATGATAAGGATTTGTTTATGTACACAATTCCTTATAACATATACACACCGGCTTACGAAAATCGTAAGGGAAAAGGTATGTACACAAATCCTTACGACTGAAACCATGAGCTAAAGAGGACATCCAAGGGTAAGGATTTGTGTATATACATAATTGACTACGATTTTACATAATATGACACAAAAATAGTAAGGATTTGTGTACATACACAATTGGCTACGCATATACTAATATTTTTATTTGTATATTTTTTATTCAAATATTTTTATTCGATTTTTTTAATATGAATATTTTTATTCTTATATTTATTATTCGAATTTATTAAACAAATATTTTTATTCGTATATTTTTTATTTAAATATTTTTATTCTAATATTTATTATATAAATATTTTTATTTAAATATTTATTATACGAATATTTTTTTATATATTTTTATTTGAATATTTTTATTCAAATATTTTTATTCTAATATTTATTATATAAATATTTTAATTATGAAAGGCTTGTAACCGGTTAAAATTCATTGATACCGGTTTCCAATATGTTTACAATTTTAATCGGACGATCCATACACTATGCCTTCAATCTAACGGCTAAATTTACCCGGTCGTTTTTTAGCCGTTCATTAGTCTGTCAGTTTTTAGACAAACCCGTCAACGTATATAAAAAATTAGGTATATAAATTCCATTTTTGGGATTTTTGAAATTTTATATTTATTTCGTATATTCTATTTAATTAAAAAGTAAATCAAATTGTCCATTAATTGTTAATGACCTGTTAGGTTTCTTTAGATTTTTTCGATACACCACCTTACCAAACTAATAATCGATGTAGCGACATTTTAAAATTAGTAATTAGTCTAATATTTATGGTTTAAAGGAAAAAAATGTACAAATTATATTTTGCTTAAATTTAGGATTTAAAGTAATTTTTATAAAAAAAAACATCTAAATTTTTTTCGTTTTAACTTTAAATGTTTTAAAATTAAAAAATATATATATTATCTAATAAAAACATAGAATGTGATGTTTTTTAATTTTTATATTGAAAAATATAATTTAAGAAGAAGAAAACTATTTAAAAAAAATCTAAAAAAACCTAAACTTATAATACATAAGACCGCGAATTCTTTAAATTATTATTGTTTCTATCATCGTTGTCGATATTTTGCGAATAATGCTAAATTAATCATTAAATTTAAGGAAGCTAACCTAATCATTAAATTTAAAGATGGGTATTTTACTCGGGTCAATCAGATCGGGACAGATGTTTTTAAGGAGAGATCAGGTCAAGTTTAATTTTACGATATTTTTCGATCAGATCGAGACAGACGTTTTTAAGGAGAGATCGGGTCAAGTTTAATTTTACGATATAAAATATCCGACCTGATCCACTACTTATATATTTTTCTCTTAAATTTTTTAAAGAAATTTATAATAGTACCCCCTCTCAAGCCACTTTTTTACATATGGTATTTACTTAAATGAAGAGAACAGAAACCAAAGTCTAAAGAACAGCTGCTTAAAAATAAATGAAAAGCGCACAATAAACATGTAAAACATATCTTTTAACATTTTAAGTTAAAACCTAAAATATTAGATTACCCCAATGGAAACATGTTAAAGCTGTTATAAATTGTAATGCCATCAATAAAAGGAAACTAGAAACAAGTTTTAGACAACTAGATCTATCATTGTCTGATCAAAAACTCTCAAACATGTCATAAAAGGAAAGTAGAAACAAGATTAACATTACTAGATATACCATTGTCTGATTAAAACATCTCAAAACATGTCACAACTGACATAACATCAAAGCTACGGTAGCAAACAATACCTGCTTCAAACAATAGCATTGGCAGCACTTGCAATTCGAGGCCACAAGTCAGAACACTCTTTTCCAATGGGACCAGTGATACCAGAACCTGAAACACCAAATAAATGGAACCTAAACGAGTTACATGTATCAAAATCCATCCAACAAGACAACAAACAATATAGCACTTACTTCCACTGATGTGCAAGTGAAAGTCGATAGGAAAAGACATTGATAGAACAAATCTAACAAAAACACAACCTTTACAGTCAGAGCAAAACAGACATCCAGAAAAAATATAACCCAGATTTCTCAGGCTATATGCCAACTAGGAAGCATAGAAATTACAGTTTTACTACATCAGTGAATCCTCACAAAAGCATTGTTCTTCCCAGAATTTTGATACACCAGGCTATATCATAGTACTAAAATGCAGCTGCAACACAGTATAACGGCCACATTTACCGTGACACATTATAAGCGAAACACAACCAAATCCTTACATGATCCCGCAACATTTTATATATTGTGCTGCAATGCCGCACCACCACAATAAAACATTGAAAAATGATCCAAAATGTAAATCTCAATAAATAAAACAATTTCATGATTCATTTGCAAGTTCGTCATGGCAAATTATATCAAGGTTGCAAAATATACATATAAATAATATTTTTAAAAAGGTGTGAAATTTTAGAAACAAATCACAATTGCATAAGCCATTAGGTAACATCACAACTGAGATGGAGACCCCATCCGCAATTTAATACTATGGGCTATATGCTAACTTGGAAGCATAGAAATTACAGTTTTACAACGTCAATGAATCCTCACAAAGGCATTGTTCTCCTTCCCAGAATTTAGATACACCAGGCTATATGCAAACTTGATTTCATGTCTTGACATTGCAAAAGAAAGCAGAACAAACCAAGGAAAACCAGGAAAAACACTTTATTTGAAACCCCACAATTAAACAAGAAATGGTACTCTAAATGGATGCATCAAAATAAAATGAATTGATTTACCTTTCATTTCACCCTTGGGGTTGACAATGACACCGGCATTATCTGCAAACAGAAAGGTAAACCCAAACTAAGTTTCTAAACAAAAGCACACAGACAATACATTTCATAGTAATAACCAAATCAAATATACCAGCAGACAGGTAACACGATGCAATAGATAAACAACAGCACCATGCTGTTTAAAACTGGCTATTTCACATTCTATGCTTCTCATTAAGAGTAACCAGAAAATCAACATTGGCTACCCCATTATTAAAAGAAGCAACAAAGACAAAGTATTATATTAAAGATGGGAAAACAAGGGAATTGCTTGGATTTTGGACCTTCGAAGTAATGTAAACGCCGTCCTTTCTACGCCAAGGCTTGCGTTGTCGGACGATGACGGCCGGCAACACCTTCATCCTCGAATCGGGCTTTCCCTTTTTGACGGTGGCCATGACCATGTCACCGACGCAAGCCGATGGGAGTCTGTTGAGACGCAGTTCACGTGTTGTCCGCGTAGTTCACGGTGGCCGCCACCGGTAAACTCGGCGACATTCTGAACTTGTTCCCCGCGCTACCTCCCCTTCCTATTGCAGATTAGAAGAAAAATAATTGTTGGGATCGCTCGAGTTTTGGTTAGGAGAGATTGAAATTGAATGAAAATATTACCTCGCTTCGACATTTTGGAGCGGCCCTTTTCTCCTCCTCCGTTTGCTTCTTTTCTGAATCTTAAATACAAGGTGCCCTAGGGTTTTGTTTGGGTTGCGGGACCTCATGAACAAAATTAAATAATTAAAAAATAAAAAAAAAATACTAATTTGAGCTTATTTTTTATTTGTTAAGCTTAAAAGAAATCATAAACTTTGGTACGAGAATATTATATAAATGAATGTCATGCAATGAAATAGTAAAAATTCGTTTCTTAATAATTATTTTTTTAATCAGTTATAACAATTATAAATAATATTAATTTTAAAATATAACTGTGACATCCAAAAATAATTATTTTTTTTATATAAAAAGGAATGCAACTACGAGCCTCGTTAAAAATCTCCCTAAACCTAATTGGAGGAAAAGAGTACTCGTAGCAGCATTAAACAAATTTAAACAAAAACTTAAACCCCTAAAACATCAAGCCAAACCTATGGACTTGTCCCGATCAAATAAAATCCGAACTGCATTAGGTGGTTTCAAGAACACTCGCACTAAATCCTCAGTATTTCGCATGATCTTAGCCAACAGATCTGTTACTCCATTAGCCTCTCTTCCCGCATGCACAATCCTAACGTCCCATGCACGTACAATCAGCTCACTAATCAGAAGAACAAGATTGCGATGGGCGATGTCAACCAACAACCCCTGTATCAAAGCCACGGCTGTAGTGCTGTCAAGTTCAAGCACCACCTTACGGTACCCTAATTCCCAGGCTAATGTTAAACCGTCAAAAGTAGCCACAATTTCGCGCAGATCACCGAGCAACGGCCAATGCGCCGCCCAACACCACGAATCCACTCACCGTCGACGTCCCGGATGATTCCTCCAACGGTTACAACCAAAGGATTTCCTTCCACCGCTCCATCCGTATTAATTTTAACCCATCCTTCATCCGGTCGGCACCATTGTTTACACAACCCTCTTCGCTGTTGTTGTTTGCGTATTTCTATAGCAGCCACAATTTCCTTTGCATACGCTACACAGTAATCCACAACGTTACCAACTAATTCTCCACTATCAAACACAAAAACACATCGCCTCTTCCAAAGGATCCCAGAAGTTGCTGCAAACAAAATCGTCCACCAATTACTATTACTCTTCAAGTTGGCTTGTAACCAATCGCGATTACTTCCGTTAAAGAAGCTACGCCATAGGTTTTGCGGCACCAGTTTAGCCCAAACCTACCTCGCCCGACTACACATTCTCAACACATGGTTTATATCTTCATCTTCTACACCGCACACAGAGCATAGGCTGCTGTTACCAAAATGTCAACAGGTTCTTTCCTAATTTAAAAATAACTAAAATACATGTTATTTTTAATCACTAAACCAAGATAATTTATACCTAAAACAAACCATTTAAAAATAATTAAATATCTATTCTAAAATACATGTTATTTTTTCTCTTTTTATTATTATCTATATTCTTATTTAAAAAAAAAAACTCTTGAATCTAATTTCTCATCCATCGCAAAGATTTTAATCCTAATTTGAAAAATAATATTGGAGCTGTTCTTTTGGTTAATATTATTAATAATAATTTTATTTTACTGACAACAGAAGAAAAAACGAAACATATAAAATATTGAATCATAAAGTCACGCAAGAAAAGATTTAGGTGTGATCTAAACAAGGGAAAAGGAAACAACTTACGAAAATATTTCGTGAATAATTTTATATTCACATAAAAGTAATAATAAAATAAGTAAAAAGAAAATTAATGGCTCCCACATATTTATTTAGAAAGATTTTATCTAAATATGAAAAGTTTAATAAGACATTCATCGTAGAACTTTCTATTAATTATATAAGTTCCATACCATACCAAAAGCACAATTTACCACCGGAGACTGACTAAAACAGGAATCTGTTCCATAAAACATCAACCACGCCCATTCTTGAACCTAAAAAATGTCCAACTTGGCTAACCACTAAGCAGCAAGCACTCAGTCTCAAGTTAGAGGGAGAGCGTACATTAGAGACGACAAAGAAATCCGATAATCGGATTTACTGCATTCTCAGCCGTAAGTACCATAATAGGTTGTTTGTGGAACGGCTGCAACAGGTTGCTGGGCTGGGGTTAACATCGGGGCAGGAGCTGGTTGGGCGTAGCTTTGTTGAGGAAAGGCCTGCAAAAACATCAGAGGTTCCGAACTTGAATGCTGAATGAGAAGAAAGTAAGTAAATCAACGTGAAAATCATTCCAAAATATTGCATCCAATTGTAAGCACATGCTGAAAATATTCACTTGTTATTATCGACACGATAAGCTTACATATCAATGTTTTTAAGTTCTTCAACTGTTTAATGTCAAAGAAAGTGAGGTCCGGGTTTCAAAAGTGAGTGGCATGATCTTGGAACATTAGGGTGGTACTAGTCCTTTAAAATTATAGTGCTATAAAACAAATCAAAAGTTATTGTAGATAGAAAACTATATATACCTGAACAGGATATGCAGTCGGATAAGCACCATATGCAGCACTTGGGGGAGCTGTCACGGGCACTTGTGGAGTAACATAATTGCTACCATAACTACTATATGCACCATATGCAGCCTACAGATAAAGAATTCACAACTTTCAGAGAAGCATAATATGAAACCACATCAAACCATTGATGATACTCAACAGGGAATTATTGGCAGCCATATATTGCATGCCAACATTTCAGCTAGTTTTCCCTTCACAAAATAGAAGTATAATCCAAAAACGTAACAATATAAGATAATGATCCTTTTTTTTTGTGTGTGGGGTGGGTGGGGTGGGGGTGGGGGGATAAGTCAATAAAATAAGAAGCGCATGTCCTGGTATACAACTAAAAGATATATCAAAAACTGCAATATACCTGTTGGCCGTAGCCAGGAGTCCATGTTTGTGCCTGTGTAGTGGGAGGCCAAGTTTGAGGTTGTGCGCCATAACCCGCTGGCCACTGGTTTTGGGAATTTGGACAGGCACTCACCAATGACTGGCAAGATGAAGGGTCACTAGAGTAAAACTTTGCCAGTTTTGTCTTATCGGAAGACATAAAATCTTCAGCATGGCGCTTCCTTAAATTTGATATTGGTCTATTAGGTAAAAAGAGCTTAGCATGCCGATCTTCTGCCTTTTTAATTGACTGTGCATCTCCAAAGAGACTCAAGAACTGCACAATTAATTTCTACGAGTTGGATATTTTACAATATTTAGCATGTGGCCACTAATTTAAACAATCAGAACATTGAATAGAGATTTTCATACAGCTTTCACAATCTTGTGAGGAAGTCTTAAAAAACTCATGATAGTCTCAAAAGAGAAGGGTCATTCTTATGGTGATAACTTGTAAGCAATTTCAATTCCAGCCAAACCCCAACCTCCACTCATCAATAGCCAAAAATCACATAGAAGTTTAAGCCGAAGCCTGGTAGGGGGCATAACATTTTTGTTCAGACACTAATATGTAATGTGTGCATTTTCAAATATTTTTAACATATAGCATATCTCAAGGTTTCTAATAAAATACAATGTATAAAGACATGCAAATCACCTCCGCATAAATCTATGTTTATATGAATACCCAAAATTGTTGAACATCTAATAAATAAAACATAAATATTATATTGTTATTATTAACCAGGTTCAATAACCTAATTTAAGGAACATTTTATTTTTGAATAAAATCATGAATAAATAAAAGTAGCCGAAGAGACAAAGCATTAGGATTTGTTTAAAACCTAAAAGAATTAAATAAGGATTTTAAAAAATCAAACATACACCAGAACGGATTGGTACCAGCCAGACCTGTATAGACAGCTACAAGCTGGTACAATGCAGCTGGTACCAGTTTTTTAAACAAATCATTACCTCCAAAAATATGCTAGATAGATCTTCCCTGTCTGCAGCACTGCCATCTGAGTTTGGGGCTATAAACTTGTCAACCAATGATTCTAAATAATTGATCTGCTTTGGTGGGGACAAAATTGTTTCAAAATGTATCAAGGCCTACATGTAAAACAAAAGAAAAATCAGAAATAGGAGAGAGGAAAATAATTGGAAATTGTGTAATGAGGTGTGGGGGTGTGAGAGAGAGAGAGAACCTCAAGGAATGGTTTAGACAGTTGGACTTGGTCAAGTGCTCCCAGTAGAATTTCCCTAGCCTTCTCTGCATTTCCAGAAACCTACAGCCAACCAAGGGAATAAGAAAGATACTAGGTCATGAATGAAGAAGCAATGACAATAAACATTTGAAACTAATGAGAATCAAACAAAACCATAAACAGGCAAAAAAAAATCTTTACAGATCTAATAACATACTGCTTATTAGGTTGAAATTAATGGTATTTGAAACTAGAAAACCGACAGACAAATATAAATAGCACTAGTACCGGTGTAATATCAAGAAGTAAATATTCAAATCCAGGAGAAGTGAACAACTATATATAAAATTTGTCATTTTTTTAAATGATCCATTCTATTGACTTTGACTCCTGAATTAGAAAAATCGATTTTCACTTCAAACAAAACATATCAGGATAATGAAATTAGGCATCAACAAGCAAGGCCACCTACCAAATATGAAAATCTACAATACTGTGCATACAGTATCGGTAGTGTTTGAGAATGCTCTTTCGCTTTTTCAATGGCAATGACATGCTCATATAAAGAGAAGGCGTCTTCGAGTTTCCCCTACAGAATCAGGACAAACAACCCATTTGAATCAACAAAATTGTACACAAATAAAATCACATAGGCATGCTAGCATAACCTTACCACACGGCGTTCTAGATTTGCATGCTTAATAATTGCTTCGAGAAAACCAGGTGAAATTTCACTATGAACAAGTTGATACACAGCTCGAGCACCTGATATATCCCCATTCTGCTCCTTGAATCGGGCAGCAAAAAGATGGATCTCTGGTTGCTTCTGTTAAGCATTGTAACAGAAATATTAGCAAAATATAACAAAATGGAAGTGGTTGCAACTAGCACGATTTCATCATTTAAGTCTCCAACAAGATACTCACCAATTATACTTAAAAGACATTGAAACTAAAAGTTCCATATATATATATAAACAGGAGTAAGTATCAAACTGGCTATGCATGATAGTAAAAACTAACTCAGGAGCACAAAACATTTGCCCTGAATCACGGGAGAAAGTAAAGCTAAGGTTCTCATTTTCAATTTGCTCTCAGAGCAGGGAAGTAGAAAGTGGATGAATAAAGGGAGGACATGCAATTTGTTAAGAAATAGTTTGTCATGACAACAACTAACAAATTCCTTAAACAGGACCAAGTTAAACAAGATGTACAAAGGTTTTCAATCTGTAGGTTAAAAGATATAACCCCAAAACTGGAAACCATACTGCTCCATTATGGCATTAATAGTCTTAGTTTGATGTTTTCAAGGTCCTTTTTATTTTACTCTTTGTGTTCTTTCAATCTGAAAGTTGTCACCGATTAAAATGTACAATAACAAACCCTAAAAAGTTCTTTTTATTATTTTGAAATATTTAAATGGCAGAAGTTAAAGTCAAAATGGTTTAAGTAGAACTGAAATTTGAAATTGAAAAGTTCAAATACTGGAAAATGAAACTTGAACAACCCTTATGGAAGGGAGATAAAATTCAGCAGTATTTTCCAAACCACCTAAATTGTCACTGCATACCTTGACAAAGACTTGTGTAGCACGCAAAAGTGCATTATCAGCAAGATCCATTCTTCCGCTGGCTTCCATACATAAAACATATCGTATCCAGTACTCAGGATAACTAGCACAAGCTATAAGGCACCTTTCATATAATTTCACCACCTAATATTGATATGACAAAATAAAAGATGAGAGATATTATGCGCACCAAGACATTAGACAAGGGATGATACAAAGCACAAGGAGAAATGCATAAGAAATACTCCATTGTAGGAACAGAGAGGCCCCTCAAATATGATGGGACCCTCCTTGCCCGACAGATAAATGGTTAGGAAGACAAGAACACACCTGCAGGCATAACATTAGAACTTTAAAAATTATAAACTGAATTAACTATTCGATACATTACAAACCTAAAATGTCAACTGACAAATGAGGGTTTGAAGTACTTAGCCTCAAATAAACCAAATCGAAGGCCCAGGCTCTAGTCTCAGTACATTTCCCATTTTAAAAAATTGCTTCACCCAACGTTTTAGCCACAGTAAAGAAAATGATGCAGCAGAAGCTACTTAACTGTAAGTCAATATATAACAAATGGTGCAACTGAAGACTACGAACCATAGCTAAATTGAGGATGGAGAAAACAAACTAAAATACCTTATTTAAGTCACCCTCAGTTTCTGTGAAGTCCAGGTAGTTATGCCAATTTTCAAGCTCAGTGACATTAAGGGGTCGTACATGAAAGTAAGGCCTTCTAATAGTTGTTTCAAAACCAATGATATTAGAATTGAACTCTTTAGCTTTCTTATATAGCTCTTCTCTAATTGCGACATACTTTTCAAACTCTCCTGCATCTGTTGAACCAGCGCTTACAGGATTAGGAGTTTGTTCTACGGCATCAGAATGAACTACTTCATTTACTTGTCCATCAGCCTCTGAAACATCTGATGCATGAGCAGCAGTTACCTCCACGTTTCTTAATTCTGACAAAGGTCGACTTGCAGCCAGCTCTTTAAAACTGTAATACAATTAGCATCAGGGATTAAACAAGTTGCAGGAAAATTTATCATTAAATATAACCAACAATAAAGAATTCAAGATACTTTTAGCTTTTTTCCTTGGTGCATTTAGTAAAGTTAAAGAAGAAAGAAGTAGAAAAGCAGACAGCAACGAGAAAGGGTCACAACCAAATGGAATCATGTTAGCAACATTTTGCATGATCCAGTTAGATAAAATCAGATACACAAGGCAAGATGATAATCTAATGTCCATAAAGAATCAGATATGAAGAGACACAAGAACTTACCTGTTAAAATACCTATCTAGCTGTTGATTAGGATTTTCTAATATTCTAGTGTAAATTGCAGCAAGGCGACTCCACTCCTGGTGCATGTATTCATATTCAATATATTTATCCCACAAAGGGAAAGATAGATAATCAGTTCCAACGTATGCTAATCCACGTTCAAAGAGCCTGAAACACCATGCAACAGAGTCAGTGTTACATATATAACAAAAACAATCAGGCAATGTAGACACGTCCATAAACAGAAGACATGGGACTGATGTTGAAGCAGAAGGAACAATTCACTCTAGACACATCCAAACACAGCATTTACCTTCCTGGAAAATTCAAACTATGTTGAAACGAAGCACTGATAGAGGCCATCTAGCCCTTAACTGGATGAGATCTTCCCAGCAGCATTTTGCATATTGATGCACCTCAGAGTGTAAAGGTTAAGGTAATGATTCATGGATAACTACATGACTATATGAGCAGGCTTCAAAGAGAAGAGGGGAAATAGGAAGTAAGGAGCTCATGAAGATGGTCCAAATCCTTAAATGGTTTTAACTACCATAGGTAGCAGCCTCAAAATAAAGGGAATAAACATCAGGGGGGAAGCATTTCTTAGGTGCATTCCCATCAAACCTTTGCGCCATAAATGTAAGGATTGTCGTTGTCATACTGAAATAATGTTAGAAAGCAACCAAAACCAAAAGATCCTCATGGCTAAAAAAAGCAAACAATCATAATCTCCTAATGCAGACCAGGAACAACAATGGGTAGACCAACACTTAATACCTTCGAATGGTTTCTGGATCTCCATATGTTTCTATGGCAAACGAACAGTATAGCACCCAGATGTCCACAGAATAAGTCACCCCCTGGACTGCTCTTTCATATACTTCCACAACTTTGTTCATGGAGCCAATGCGTGCTTCATGATCCGCATACTTTTTCCAGTAACCATAACACAAAGGGAACTCATCCAAGAAAGCATCATAAACTTTTCGAATTTTCAAAATATTGTTCTGCATACGACGCATAGATGAAACATCAATTAGCAAACAAGGTGCACAAACTTAGGTGGAAAAATAAAGAGGACGGGGAGGTTATGCATGAATCGGGGAGATTATTAGAAGTAAAGAGGAACAAGGGCAGACAATAAAAAATAACTGTACAAGGTGTCAAGCATGGTTACAAGCCCACTAAAGAAAATTCTTAACACAATTAGATGCGACTTTCATCATTTTTACAAAATTAGTAAGGTGACCCCCCAGCCCCTCCCCTGTGTTATCCATTTGAAGTATGGAGGATCCTTCTCCATTACATAGGTACCACAATATTATAACATGGTCTCGAACCACCCATGCCATAAACAGAAGAAAAGACAAATATTAGAAATAATCTAGGTAACAGACAACTAGCTAAGAAAATTTCCAGCAGGTAAAAAAGCCCACTGTCTGTCTCCAAGACATATTCATGCCCACATACCTCTGCAACCTTCTCTGTCTCCTCAATTAATGCAATCCAAGCATTAAAATCCAATGAATTAGCTCTCAAAATACTCCACAAACGATCCTCTTCGCCAGACATAGATGGTGCTAGAAAAATATAAAAATAAAAAATGAATGAGTTTCAAATTTCCTAGATTTTTATTAAATAATGAAAAGGAGAGACATGACATTGAATAAGGACAAAGAATACTTATAGTCAAAACTAAGTGTACAGGTCCAAATTCCAAAAGAATCACTATCCGCAACATGTTTATCACGAAAAAGCTTCAAGGCAGAATACCAGTGGGCATGTTATTTTGGTGGTAAAACACCAGAGATTTTAGCAAGTATGACATACCCTCAGGGTGGTCAGTTTCAGATATAAAGTAACAGAAAATAAAAATGCAACAATAAACCATTTAATAAGAACACAAATTTTTTTCAGATGATATGAACACATATAAAAGATAAGGGAGATTTATTTAGTTTAAAATTATGCTGGCAACTGAAGTTTATTCCCTAACATCAATTCTTTTTCAAAACTCTAAACTTGTAAAAGACTAAGCATTTTATTATCAAGCAAGTTTGTATATCATATTACATAATGCAACCTTCAACACAAATGGAAATCAAGAAGTGTCTTGTGCCTGATAGACACATCTAACAAATAAACAAGAAGAGTAAACATACCAGAACCATCCACAAACTCGGGTGTGGCAGAAGCTCCACCCACATCATTAAAAATGTTCCCATTCTCAACTGTTGTGGCATTTCCTGCTTCATGAACAACATTCCCATTTAAAGAACTATGACCAGAAGCTTCAGATGCTTTCGCTGCTACATTTCCAACACCAGCAGCATTCTCCTCAGTTGATACGCCTGCCGGCATATTGTAATACATTGCATTGGATAGACCTTGACCAACTGAATTTGGGTCACCACCAGATGCAGCGTAACAGCCATCTGCCGGTGCTCCAGAAGCAGAAAGATCTCCAGTAGCTTCCGGGGGGTAAGCACCAGCACCAGTAGAATTAGAAGCAGCAGCAGTATAATCCATAATTGCTGATGGATCGGTAACTACTGCTTCACTATCTCCCATTCCACTTCGTAAAGTTCAATATAGAGTGCAGAAACCGTAACTAACAACAAAGAGGACAGTTTACAGTCATTATTTAAATTTACCAGAAGAAAATAATATCCAACCGAAGATGAAACCACTTTTCTCCATTAAGTTTCTAGTAGATAATCGCAAAGCTAATGCCATTACAAATCGCTAACAAAATATTAGCTAAACGCCTCATTTCCACTCCCAAAAATTCCTCTCTTCAACATTTTATTGAGAAAAAATTGAAAAATAAAATAAATAAAATAATCATGATCATCTATTAAGTTAATGTAATTCATAGCTGACAATAGTTAGGAGCAAGGATGATATGATTAGTAAAAGGAAAAGGCGATTTAGAAGAAAGTAAAGCAATCCAATATAAAAACCCTAAAACTTCGATACAAAACCCTAATCTAACATTGATACAGAGAAGAAACTGCAGGTAAAAAGTACCGGAGGAAGGAGAAGACGTCGTCGTTTTCCGTGGATTCGTGGATTTAAACGATTTCAAGTGTCTTCTGAATAGAGAAGACGATAATCCTTTTAGAAAGCCCTTTGAAGTTTCACGTTTCTTTCTTCCTCTGCTTTGCGAGAGAAAAAGAGCGAAACAGAGAGGAGGATGAGTTAGGGCAACGGAAATCGTAATCGTATGCGCGCCTCTGCGGTTTGTGTTGGGGGTTACGTGGAAGTAAAAAGTGAATGTGGGCCGTTGGATTCTTTTGGACGGCTTTGGGCCATTTGGTGCATGGCTAAAGGCTGCTACTACGTGCCGGGAATTTAGCCTTCTTCATTTAGGCCTTATTTTATTTGGGCATGGCTGCTACTAGGTTTTTTGTTTGAAAAAAAAGAATAGTTATTAATTATTATTCTATACATTATGATACATAAATTTATATAAAAATACTATAATATATTTAAAATTTTAAAACTTAATATATAAATTTTAAGTTTTACAATATAAATTTATAAATTCTGAATTAATATTATAAATACTAAATTTAATAATTTTGTGTAAAATAAATTTTACATGATTTGTATATTAAATTTTTTTCTTTATCTTATACCAAATAAGTTATATCAATTTTTAAACTTAAAATATTATTGTTTAAATGAAAATAATTTTTTATGTTTTTTTTTGAATATTTAGATAACATGAAATTTTGTATTTAAAATAAGGTGGAATAATTATATATATAACGTTTGTATCGAATCTTTTACTCTAATTTTATAAATTTTTTGTCGGATGAAAATCGTTTATCAATTAATTACGATGACATTATATGTTTGTATAGCTTGATTTGTTGATTTGAAAAAAAATAATTATAATTTATTTTTTATTAAAAATCATAAATTAGACGTTTGAATTTTTTTTACCAAAATATATATTTAATTTTTGTTCTTATAAATTTCTAAAAATTAACATATAATATTGACTACAATAATACTTTAAGCACTTATTTCGATCAAAAAATATACTTTTAGGTTAAGGTGTTTGTTGAGTTGAGCAGCTCGTAAATAACTCAAGTTCGATTCAATCAAAATTCGATTATCGTTCACTCGAGTTAACTCAACTTAAATTTTAACCCAACTAAAAATTTTAACGATTTGAGTCGCGTAAGCTCTAAGTTCGTGAACATCTCGTTATTTTAATAATTTTTTTATGATTTTTGGGCTACCTAAAAAATATTTTAAAAAATTTAAATATTGATTCAAAACTCTAAATAATTCAGTGAACTATTTAATAATTTACCCATAAAATATAGTTTTAATTTTTTTATAAGTTTTGTATTTCTTGAACATTCAAAAAGTTAATTTGTATTAATAAAAATTAAATTATAATGATCAGTTTTTTAACTTTTATTTTCACATCCATTAGATTTTTATGCCAAGAATGTGTTATCCTTGTTAAGAATTTAACTATTTTTTAAAAAATAATTTATTCATTTTTGAATTAAAAAAAAAGCATAAAATAAACACCTAACTAAAACTGAATAAATAAATTAATTAATTAAACAAAATAAAAAGCAAATCCATAAATATTCTCTCTGCACTTCGCTGGAACCTCTCTTGTTCATTGAAAAGGAAAAGTGAAAACGTGGCGACTTTAAAGAGACGCAACATGATTTCCTGTTGGGACACCGACAATGGTCTCAAGGCTAATTAATGTAAAAGAAAACGACTTCCGTTGCGTGGAACTAACAAGCGGACCCGCGAATTTTGACACTCGGGGAAGAATTAAATGATCCCAACCAGTTTGGGATCATCATCCTCAAAAATTGCAGCATAAGAACATCAAGATTTTGCGTTTGGAAAGATTGTTGTTGAGATCAAAAGAGGAAATGTTTGGGTGCCAATGTTTCTACACGAAATGGACGGATCAATTGGCGCCTTCGGAGCCTGAACCCTTCTCGCTTCCAGCCACGCTTCCCCAATGGCCTCAAGGTACTGCATTTTTTTGTTTGAAAACTTAAAAAAAAAAGCGTTTTTGGAGTTTGGGGATTCTTAGTTTCATGTATTTTGTTAATGGGGTTGTTTTCTTTTTAGGTTTCGTTTTGGTTGATTTTTTCTGGGTTCAATTTCATCTTTTTGGTTGTCTCTGCTCTTTTAGAAACCTCCCCCCATCCCCATTTTTAGTTGTAGTGTAATTGGTGGGGTGCTTCATTCTCTGATGTTTATGTTTACTTTTTTATATCAGTGAGAAGACAGCTTCATTGATTATTTATGAATTGTTAATGTTTTCTCTTATATAGAATGAATTTGCAAACTTCAGCTTGTATTGTACTTAAGCATTTAGTTTTTATTGGAGCAACTTTGCTATAGTAAGTGATAGGAACCAATATTTGAAGCATAAACAAGAAAAAAAATACATCCAAGGACAAAGGTCGAAATACCGGAACATATAATTTAGAGATCTTCATATATGATTTAGCTGTACCAAAAGAGTCTTGCTATCAAGACATCTGTTTTTATGTTTCTCCTGTTACCCTTTTAAATGGTTTGTATGTTTTGACAGCACTAAATATGAAGAATGATTCTTTACAAATCATCCTTTAGAAAGAATTTATCCCCCTTGACCTCTGCGTCCCAGCCCCCTACTGTTTTCTCGTGTAAGAGGCTTATCAACTGTATCAATTTTGAGCAAGGATAGGACTTCTAGTAGTACGGGTTGAATAATAGCAACTTTAATTTTCTATAATTGTTTCATTTGTTATTTTGTTTACTTTTCCTTGTCTTTTAACTGTTGCTTCTAGTGTCATTTTTGTTTATTTTAATAGTCTAAGCTTGAATGAATTGTGTCTGTTTATGAAAAATTTTGACTTTACCAATCTGATTCATGGTCTTCCTTTTTATGGGTTACTTTTCACTCTGTGATTGTTACTCTACTGGCTTCTCCTGTAAAGTGGCTTATCGATGTAAACCAATGGGTTATGCTAATTTCCTTCTCCACAATAACTTTTGCACTTCCATATATATATATATTGTTAGCATTTGTTTATTTCATCATTGTTGACTGATCCCTCTTTCTATTAGCATGTTAAAGATATTTGCAAGGTCCGCTGTGGGAACTTTGTTGCTGATGCGGTGTTTAAATGCCTTGTAGTCTGGAGTAGAGGCTGATAAAATAAAATGTGTAAAGACTTTTCTATTCAAGTTGGAAGTTACTTAGGGTGATGTAGTCTGGTTATCCTTAAATGTAAACATCTTAATCGCCTGCCTCCATTTTCAGGTCAAGGATTTGCTTCCGGAAAAATAAATCTTGGAGAACTTGAAGTCGTTAGAGTCTCAAGATTTAAGTTCATCTGGAGCAGCAGTAGACAGGAGAAAAAAGGTGTTACTTTTTATAAACCAGTTGGAATACCAGATGGATTTTATAGCCTTGGGCATTATTGTCAATCTAATGATCAGCCTTTTAGAGGTTTTGTTCTTGCTGCTCGGGAAATTCGTACTGAATCAGAATCCGCTCATTTGTCCACTCATGTTGCCTCACCATCTCTTATAGAGCCTCTTGATTATACTCTAGTTTGGAGTTCCAATGATGGGAGTGAGGAAAGACTTGAAGGGTGTGGCTTCTTCTGGTATCCTCAGCCTCCTGAGGGTTACAAGTCCATGGGTTATTTGGTCAGTCGCTCTCCTAAAAAACCCAAATTAGATAAAGTGAGATGTGTGCGAGCTGACCTGACGGACAGATGTGAAAATTATAGAGTTATACTTGATGCTGGTACTAGATTTTCAGAGTTCCCATTTCAGGTTTGGAGCACAAGACCTTCTCATCGGGGGATGCTGGGGAGAGGTGTTTCTGTGGGGACTTTTTCTTGCAATAGCTGTTGGACACCTGGACAAGAACTCCCTATTGCATGCTTGATGAATTTAGATCCTAAACTACATGCAATGCCAAACTGTGATCAGATTCATGCACTGATAAACCACTATGGGCCTACCCTCTTCTTCCATCCTGATGAGATCTACATGCCCTCATCTGTTTCATGGGTTTTTGAGAATGGGGCACTTCTGTTCAAAAAGGGGAACTTGGTGGGCGAGTCAATTGATGTCGATGGGTCAAACCTACCAAGTGGTGGAAGAAACGACGGAGAATTTTGGATAGACTTGCCTCGGGGTGATAGGAGAAATAGCATCAAATTAGGATATTTAGAAAGTGCTAAACTATACATACATGTGAAGCCAGCTCTTGGCGGAACTTTCACTGATATTGCTATGTGGATTTTCTGCCCCTTTAATGGCCCTGCAACTCTTAAAGTCGGTGTTATGAATTTTGCACTTAGTAAGATTGGTCAGCATGTGTGTGATTGGGAGCATTTTACTCTCCGAATATGCAACTTTACTGGAGAGCTCTGGAGCATATACTTCTCTCAGCACAGTGGTGGTGTATGGGTTAATGCTCATGATTTGGAGTACATACAAGGTAACAAAGCTATTGTTTACTCATCAAAAAGCGGACATGCGAGCTTTCCTCACCCAGGGACTTATCTTCAGGGTTCTGCAAAACTAGGAATAGGAATTAGAAATGATGCTGCTCGTAGTAATTTCTACGTTGATTCTAGTACACATTATGAACTTGTAGCAGCTGAGTATCTTGGAGATGGGGTTGTTTCTGAGCCTGGTTGGTTGCAATTTATGAGACCATGGGGTCCAACTATTGTCTATGATTCTAGAACCGAGTTGGATAAAACTATTAATATGTTGCCTTTGATGCTTCAATATTCTGTGTCAAACATTTTCAGTAAGCTTCCAGTTGAACTCTATGGAGAAGGCGGCCCTAGCGGGCCGAAGGAGAAGAACAATTGGGTAGGAGATGAAAGAGCCTAGTTTTCTGTTAGCCTCTGATCCGGACCAACTGTTGTTACCTGTCTGCTGCTGTCGTCTTCATGCAAATAGTAAATCATAAGTTCATAACAGGTACTATGCTTCTTTTGAAATGCTTCTATGTTAGTTAGGCATGCGTGTGAGTATTGGTTGCGGATGTGTGGGTGTGGAGTGTCCATAGTTGGTCCTATCAAAATATGTATCGAGTCCACATATTATACGGCCTTGAATCGATATGCAGGAAAGATGGTCTGCGAGGATTGCAGCAGATTAAAGATGTATTGGAGATTTCGTTTCATATCATATAGAAAATAGAATATTTTGTGTGATTGTGTGGAAAGATAGATGTATAATTTGATCTACAATGAGAACTGTTTCCATGATTCTTTTCACATGCTTTGCATGTGAGTATTTGCTATGTTAATATAATATTTGCTCATTATTTTAGGTTCCAGATTTTGTATGAAATTTGGAGTGTTTCCTTCTGAGGCATCCACTTCCATATACAAGTTAGTATAAATCATAACGAGTATATATATATATATATTCTTCAGATTCATTTGAACCAGAAGCTTAAACCCAGATTTATCATCATTTTTCCTTTCCAAATCTTTAGGTGTGAAGCTCAAGTGAACCATCAAGCGAGTCTTGTTAATGTAGTTTCTAGAGTCATCCAGCTCAGACCCAGACCCAGATGCAGTTTTGTTCTGTTCCTTCGGGTTAATGAAATCCAACTAAAACTGTCGAGAGTACAGGCTGACACGTTTTTTTAAAATAAACTTCTTTAAACAAATACAGGGTGTGGGAAAAAAAAACAAATCTTGCTTTGTCCCCCACTAACATCAGAACTAGTGACTTCCCTTTTCTCACTTCAGCCGCCTCAGACAGGACTCCAAATTTCGAAATCAAACACAACACAATACTCACTTATAAACATCAATGAACGATAGCAAAAAGAATTCAGTGAAATGGTTCAAAAGGCCATAAAAGCTGATTCTCAAGACCCCGGACTGAAGCAGAAAACTGATCATTAGTTGTCATTTCTTGTATGAATTTGATAAGACTGGAACGTTAAACAATCTCAACTACAAATACATTAAAAAGAATCAATAAGAAAATAGGTAGCTTAACAAGGAGAAAACTGTGTAAGAACTATGTTTGGTGTAGAGATTATGCATGTGTGGTCTAGTTTGAAACAAGCCAAAGAGCCTGATATGCCTGGTGGGCAATAGCTATAGATGCACAAGGCAATAACTCATATACTGATTCATCAACTTGGAATTATGATTGATCTCTCTGCTCGTTCTTCCAAGAACTTTTTGCAGCTTCAGCAGATGGATCTCTCTGCTCATCCTTAGGTTTTGAGAAGAAGGGATCCCATTCATGTGCTCCGGCCTCTCGCTGTCCTTCATCTAATAAGTCATACTTCCAACTGTTCTCTTCCACAAAGTTATCATATTCCGTTTGACCTTGGATAATGTTCTTCCTCAACTTAGTTACTTTATTGATCACTGCTTGTACTGCAACATCAAAAGCATCTCGAAGAGTCTCCAATTTGGAGCGAGGGTCTGCATATATCAACCTTGGGATGAGATTAATGACTGCCTCTCTCATGATCTTCACTTGCTCAGGAGAAATTTGACGAAGCCTCTCCTCAATGCTAACATTCCGTTTACGAATATCATCCTCAGGGATGAACACTGAATATGTAGTATAGTTTTTCGTAAGGTGCCAAGTGTACTGCGTGTATGCAGAGCCGGGATGGAAGAAGACAGGAATACAACCAGCCAACATTGAGTCAAAAGCAGATCGCCGAGTGTATGAATCTCCTTGAGGTTGTAAGCAGAACAGAGAGCTCTGAAACATCTGCATTATACTGCTCGGCGAATGACACTTGCTCTCCCCAAAATCACATTCCAACAATTTGCATGTATTCGACTTCCTGCACTGATCAATAATCTTCCCTCTTATTGACTTCGGGTTACCAGGGCGAGGCGCACCTGCAAAAGAGAAAAGCCATTTTCTCTCCAATTTTCGCATCCGATCTTGCCATACAAAGACATCCTCATCCTTGGCAGGATGGAAGTATGTTGGATATGGAATGCCAAAATCATTTGCATTCCAGGGGCTCGATTCAACCACCAGCATAGACATATTCCTTGCAGCAGGTAAAAACAGAAGCTTATTACCCCAATCAGATTCTTCCTCAGTCAATCTCCTGAAATCCCATGTAATCCTCCCAGCCACAAGGAAATGATCCTTCCCTCCCATTATACCCCACTCAGGTCTCTTCATCAACCAATCAACCAAACTAAGTGAAGCCGCGTCCCGCCTCGAGATATTATATCCCCAAAGATACCTTGCAATATCGAAACCAGCATAAAAGGGCACGAATATCGCCGCTGCAATGGATGAATCATTGGTCAAGCACTCATATTGCTTCATTCGATTATTGAATATCACATCCACCGCAAACTGATTCGTAGCATACCACCCAGTATTCTCAAACACCCCTTCCACATTCTCAAGTGGTGGACCGAGCCCTTCATTACTAGTAAACTTACACATGTTAGTCCAAAGGCTCAAACTCTTGCACTCCTTAAGCATATCCTCATTGAACATCGGAGGAAGATTATGCACATAAATATACCTTCCGCCACATGGATCACTATTGTTTTCCACCGTTCTTAAAGCTCTCATAAAAGGGTAAGCGTCCACCCTTTCAATATCCGTATTCTTAACGGGTTTCACCAGTGGTGGTTTCTCCTTCTCTTTACGGGCATAGGTCACCGGAGCTGGGATAGACTCGACATGAATGACAGGAGACTCTAATTTGATTGGTGGGGATGGAACCGAGTCCTCGACTGTAGTGCTCCCTCCTAGAACTACAAAATGGAAGTAGAAAAGCAAAATCCAGAAGAAAGCTGACAAAGAAGCTAAGAAACAGAGCCGGGTTCTTTGGTTTTTAGGGGAACCTTTCTCCATTCCTTCGAAAGGAGCCAATGCCACTGGACGGCGTCTCATCAGAATTCGATCACCCGCTAGTCAACAGATCCCCCGAATACCAAACAAAAAGGCCAGATATCTCACTCGAAAGAAGAGAGTAAATATGAAAAAAAACAAACTAAATCTCAATTCATCAGCTTAAAAAGAAGGTTCAAAACCCCTAAATCTCAATTCATCATCTCATCGGCTTAAAAGGAAAGCTACAGTAAGACCTGAGCTTGGACCACAGATCCCAAAAGAGGAAAGGAATTAAAAGAAAGACTGCAACTTTACAAGTGAATAAATGCTATCATTCTATAAAAGATGAAAAATTAACAAAATGTAAAAGGCAAATGAGATTTAGAGCTGATAGTGGAGAGGGAATTATCTGTGCAGGTATGAAGAGGTACCGAAACAGAGAGATTACCGTGATAGGGTTACGGATCTTTTGGCTGAATTTCACCAGCGAAACTAACTGCAAATGTCGAAGAGAAAATTCGGCTTTAAAGAAAACATGACTCACTTCAGATTTCGTTTTATTTTCCGGAAAACTCTGGAGGTGGGGAAATGGAAGGGGAGAACTGAGAAGGATTAAATAGGACGCAGATTAGCAGCGTGGGCCTAGCCGTAGGGGAAATCATTTAATCAGATCTGAGTTAAGTACAATAACTTGGAATTAGGCTTAATAATTAGAGAAATCTTTAATTTATTAACTTTTGTTAATTGTCAATGTCAATTTTAAAAAAACAAATTATATTTAAAAAAATAATAAATAAAAATTAATCCTAAATTTATAAAATAATTTCAAAAATTAAAATGTTTAACATTCAAATCTCAAATTCTAATTTGAGTTGATTTTAACATCGACTTTTATGTTATCGTTCATCATATTCATCATCAAACCATCATAATTAATTAACTTATTATTTTATCTAAAAAATAATTGACATCATATAAAATGTTAAAATTATTAAATAATTTATTTGAATATTTTACAATGAATAATGATATTACAGACAATAAACGATATATGAGTTGTTTGGAGAGAGAAAATATTTTATTCTATCAACAAAAACGAAATCAATGTCGGTAACAGTGATTGAATTAAAGAATTAAAAATTTAAAGAGTATTTTAGAATTATTTAAAAATTTTAGGATAACTTTAAAAAAATTTAAAATATATTAATTTTATTTATTTATAAATATATTTTTTTAAAGAAAATTAACAATAAAAATTATCGAACATATTAACGTACCATCAATTTAAGTGAACGTTAAAAATAATAGATATCAAAATAGATAAAAAAATATTATGCACCAAACTAAAAACGAATACAAATTAACCACCTTTTCTATTATTAAGCCTTTTGAGTTAATTAAATAAATAAATTTTATTTTATAACTTAGTATTAAATATTATAAATATTTAGAATTAAATTTGAATCGATATTAAGTTTTAATTTAAATAATTTTTTTTATAATTTTATACAATATATATTGTTATATGTGTTTTATATAGCATAAAATTGGAATGCTTAATTTAAACTTAAAAATTAATTTATTAATTAATAAAATTTTACGTTATTTAAATTTTTATTTTATAATTAAATTAAAATTTAAATTAAATTTATAAAACTACAAATTAAATTAGATGAATAATTCTACTTTAAGAGTCTGCTGTCGGTAGCCGCTGGGATCAGGCCACGTCGGACCACCTGGTGACGTGTCGAAATCTTGGAATTGATGTTCATTCCGGAATTTCACATGGGTAAGGTAATTTCTAGGGTGAATCGCTCTTATAGTATAATTAAAATAAAATAATTCTATATAATTTTTTATTTAAATAATAAAAATTTATATAATGTAAATATTTAGATTTGTTTTAAAATGATTCTATAGTAATGTTTTAATATTAATTTTAAAATGTTCTATTAATATTTATGTTATTTAAGTTTTTTTAAATTTAATTTTTTAAAAAAGATAAATATAACCTCAAACTCGATATAAAATAATTTTACCCTCTTATCACGTCATTTCCACAAGTAAAACTATCACGTCAACATAGTACGTTATTACACTAGCACCATTTATTGTTATATCGACATTGTTGACCATTACGTCAATTATAACGATTAAAATTAGTTTTATTAATAAAAAATCAATAATGATATAATAAAACTAATTCAAAGACTAAATTAATATAAAAATAAATTTAATAAATTAAGAATATTATATGGACACAAATAGACCTTAAAAAAATATAAACTCAAAAGTCAAAACCCAAATGCAAAGTCAAAATACTTTTATAATTAGAAAATAGGAAGTAAAAGGGGCAAACTATGTTAGCAGTCACTAAAATTGTAAGTAGCTTTTATTTTGGTAATTAAACTTTTAAAATTTATATTACAGTCACTAAACTTTTAATTTGTTTTTGTTACGACGACCATAAAGTTTATTTCAAATTAATTGAATAATTGAAGATTCTACCTGATTAGAAGATTAAAATAATTTTATTTCAAATTAATTGAATAATGAAAATGACGGATCATAAAATTTTAACTTTTAGTTTTGATTAATATTTAAGAAGAATAAAAAGTATACCAATGAATTTGAATCGATGATAAAAAAAAGTAGTTTGAGATCTTTATGATTGGAGAAATCACCAAACAACAGCATAAACGACGGTGTAAAGAAGCGATAATCTAATAAGATTTAAAAGCTATCAATTTTCGATAATTATCTGATTAATTTAAAATTAAATTATGTTGATTTTTGGTCAAGTGGACCTTTTACGCCGTCAAGATTTATCAATGATCATTCTGTTTATAAAAATAAATCCGATTATTTAAACAAATTTTAATCTTAAAATCAATATTTTAGAGAAGAATATTTCAACGACGATAAGTGATAATAAAAATAAATTAAACATTCAGTGATTATAAACAAAATAAAAACCGCCTCAAAACTTAGTGACTAGAAGCGTAGTTTGCCCAATATAAATACAAAGTAGTCTGGTTGCACTAAGATAAGATGCTGCCGCCTTTTCTTACGACCTTTTTGGTTACCATTTTAGTGCGCATGCAACTAAGAAATAATCAACTGCCCGGCTATCATCTCCTATACGGCTATACATAATGTATATATTATTTTCTTGCACTAATCATCTTATTTCAGTGGTTAAAGAACGATTGTTATTTTTAGATATTGTAGGTTTGAGCATTAATAATAACAGCATATGATCGAACAATCAATATTTAATAGTTGAAAGTATACTCTAAAACAGACTGTAACAACACGGATTTGGATCCGAGTGTCAGGTTAACCCAAGGGGTTTGAGCTTCGGTTTTGGGCCCCAAGTTTTGTGGTTTCGGGCTTCGGTTAGTGTTAGGCCTTGTTGTGTTGGGCTTGAGGGTTTTCATGGAGGACAATTTGGTAATTATCAAATTGGGTGACAAAGAGGGGTTAGGGGTGTTATTGTTCTTTGCAGAAAGTTGTAGAGGTGATATCACCTTGTCTCTCTTCCCCTTCCTCTATTCTTGAAAGAAAGAAAGTAAGAAAAGATTTAATCTTTGTTGTGGTAAGTCAAGAATATCGTTTTAGTGGTGAAGGGTAAATTTTAAAGGGGTTTGTGATCTACAAAACAAGGTAAGAAAGTGTTGGTTTGGTGAGGATAAAGGTTTAAGTGGGGGTTAGGGTGTAATCCGGGAATGAGATTTTAGGGGGTGTTTCTATGTTTTTCTTGATGTTTTTAAGATTTAAAAGCATCCCTTGCAGTGTTTAAGAGTTGGTTTTGTCCCCTTCTTGTAGAGAAAGAAGTTGGAGATCCATCTTCAAGTTTGGGCAAAGGAAAGAGCTTGGAGGTGTGAGTTCAGGTTTGGTTGCTGTTTTTGCAATAGGTTGATACTCCCAACTCATCTCCTTATCATTCACATCATGATAGTATGCATGACATATAGATTTGGTGCTTGTGTGCTTGATTTGAGCTTGGTAAGCTTTAATGGTGAAATTTGTGTTAATGTGTTTAATGGCTGGAAATTGGTGTTAAAACCCTCTAAACACTTTCAATATTGAGTAGAAACACTTTAGGATTGAATAAATTATTGTTGGGGGGAATCCTTAAAATTTTCCAAGTGAAACTTGTAGTTTTGTGCAGGGGATATCGATATCGGTGGCCCGTTTATCGATACCCCTAAGAGAAAATAATCCTGTTAAGCGAGGGTATCGAACCACGGTTTGATACCAAACCCTCCAATGACATCGGGTAAAACCCGTGGTTCGATACCAGTATCGAATCAGATAGCCCTTTTTGTTAACCTTGAAGTTGGTCATAGGGTATCAATACCAGTATCGATACCAATATTTCAATACCCTTTGGGGTGGGTATCGATACAGGGTGTTTCGATACACCACTTAGGAGTATCGATACCCATGTGTAATCTTACCAAATTTGGGTAGAGATTTGAGGTTCGGTGATTGTACTAATAGTCTCATTAATCTTAAAAGCTATGAAATGAATTATTAAACTAAGATTGATGTTATAACCCCAAAAGACTAAATTGTGATAATCTTAATATGTCTTGTTGTGCTAAGATCCTAGGTGGATCGTTTGTGTGGTTTGAGTCATTGTGTGATAGAAATCCGGATATCCAAAAGTGTTGTAACATGTCGAAGGCCATCCGATGTAATATTCCGGGTAATGATTTGACAACCATCCCGAATGTAGGATCATGATGCTATGTGGACTCAGGCCTTATTCGAAGATACTCGATGTGGCATTTAGATGAAGGATTCCGATGCTGTGTGGACGCGAGCCTCATCCTTGAGTATGAGATCCCGATTGTAACACCCTTAAATAAAAAAAAAAGATAAAAATAAAAGTACTGTAGGATGTTGAACCCATAACTTTTGGTTCTTAGTTGGTGAACCTAACCACTTGAGCTAATCAACTCTTAAGATATGATCTCCCATATCTTGCCTTTAACCTATCCTTGTTTCGGATAAGAAAAATAGTAATTATATTCGAATAAAATACCCTTACCATATTGGAACCCATATCTGATCTAAAACCTTATCCATATTCGAGCCATTTTCCCCTCACCTACCCTATCTCTGATCCACCATCGATCTTAGTCACCGGCCGTCTGTGGCCTTCACCGCCACCGTGCTCGCCGTCACCTCTCGACCAAAACCCCTCAACCAACGCGCCGAACCGACACCGCCATCACCAGTAATCAAGGTTGAAAGCCTCGTCGATTTTAGAGTTTGAACCCTTTCAGATTTAGGTTATTTTCGACCACTACCGGTGCAGATTCGGTGCGTCGCTGGTTGTCCCGAGATCACCGTGTCAAGGCGAGCAAGAACAACAACGCCTCCAATCGTCGTTGTTAAGACCATCGTCAAAGATTATAACCGGTTAGGGTTAGTGAGGTAAGTTTCTTGCCCTTCGATCTATTTTTGGTATATTTGTGGGTTGAAATCTGTTTTTGGTTGAATCCGATGCGATTTTTTTAGTTTAGAATGGTGTTTTTGGCCGATTAGGGCCGCGCATGCCCCCCACGCACCGCCGGAGGTGATTTTCGGTCATCGTGAATAGCTGTCGGGGATAGACCGATTCGAATTGGTCTAACCCGAGACAAACCAGCCTTGAATTGGTCAACTCGGGCCAAACCAGTCCTGAATTGGTCCAACCCAGACCTAACCGGTCAACCCGTTGACCGTTGACCTACCCGTTGACCGACCTGACTTGACCCGTGGATTGACCCGACCCATTGACCGACCCGACCCATTGAATCTGACCAGTGATGTCAACATGATGTCAATGTTGACTTTGATTGCTGACGCCAGCGTTGACTTTGACCAAAAAGTCAAAATTTTTGAAAACCCATATTTTATGTTTTTCGACGTCCTAAGTCCATCCATGAAGTCCGTTTTTTGAAATTCAGTCACGAAAGCCTCCAAATTGGACTTTAAAGTATCGAGTCAAACTTTTCTTCTAAGTTAAGTTGAGTTCAGAGTTTTAATTTGGGTCTAATATCGATACCTGTTTAATTGTAGGATCTCATAATCCTTTCGATCGAGTATCGACCAATCCCGGTTCCTCTCATTTCGACCAATCCTGAGATCAAATTGTAACCCGTATGTCTTTTAACCTAGTGAATAAACAATTCAATATCTTAACTCTGGTACTGATATAAAGATTATATCTTGTATTTTTAGTATCCAGTACTGCTGCAGAGCAAGGCTCGAACGCCCAGTAGAGCACCTATCTGATTCTTCCATTTTGAGGTGTGTTCCTTGTGTGCTATATGATTGTATTACTATTTTCCCTGTTTTGAACGAACTTAGCATGTGCACATAACTGTTTTTCGGGATTTACATAGATATTTATTTTGAACCTTAAGCATGGTTAATTTTGTTTTCACTATATGCCTGATATATCCTGTACGATATTTCCTGATTTGGTACAAACATGATATCTGATTATTGCTTGGTACTAGTATTATTAATTCTGTCATTATTGCATGCATGCCACTTTAGAGTTGGGATAATGTGTAGTATCTGAGATACGATTTAGCCTTGATCCACCTGGTAATTCCGTCCTGTTTACAATTCCTAACTACGATTAGGGTAATTCCGTCCTGTTTACAATTCTCGTGCTACAGCCGGAGTAATTCTGCCTGTTCTCTAAGGTAATTCCTTAGGCCGGTACCTTCGCCTTATTGGGATTAGGTTAATGCTTGAATTAGATACTGTTCTAGAGAACTGTATCCTAGAGATCGGTTGGAGGGTAGCATATCATATCATGCATATTCATGATCTGTTTTTCTGATATTATTGTATATTTGTTTTATACTTGTGATTTATATGTACTGTTGGAACACACTGGGCTCCATAGCTCATACCCGTTTTCTTTCCCCTTTCAGATAACCGTAGATAGACATCCCAGATTTGGTACTCGGAGGATCTACACCTTCCCAAATATATTTTGATGTAATGTTTAAATTTTTCGGATTTCAGTTAGGGTGACATGTGCCTCTATTTTGTTACTGATGTGCCTATATTTTATTACTGATGGTTTAAACTTATTATATTTTATCATCGGATATGCGTATTATTTTGTGAACAACATTATAAGCATATTTTATTTAAGTCATCGGTTTTATATTGTATTTATTTTAAATGATGTCCAAATTTAATATTTTCCGATACAGTTTGAGTCGATTTATGTTTGACACTATAATTATGATGGAACCATTATCTTTACAGGTTATTTGATTTCACTTGAAACTTGTATTTATTTTATATTCAAAAAAATATGACCACTCTAAGTCGGGCTTTTCGTATAGACCGGTTTAGAGGTTACGTTTGGTTGGTATCGGAGCTTTTTTTAAAGATTCTCGGACTGTGATGGGTCCTAAATAACATATTTTCTAGTAAATTGTTATGAATTGATGTCTGTAAGGTCATGTCACCTATATTTTTAATATTGTGTATGATTCTTCGGTGCCAATTTTAATCTCATAAACTTTACCTAAGACACATGAGTATTCGTAGAGCTCAACGAACCACCAGAGGGCGTGGTCGAGCGACCAGTTTTGCTGATCCTATAGAGGAGCCTATTAGTCATCCTCCGCCTATCACTCCTATAGACCCTCCTATTCCTGCTAGTACCACCGTACCGCCTGACCCATATCCTCCTAAGGATATAGATATGTCTACCCCAGTTAGAGGGGCATCAGCACCGAGCACTGAGCCTGCTGCCATGGTGACAGATGAGAATAGTTCCTTCAGCTGATACAGGGAGCCGTCAGAGCTTCAGGTGCTATGCCAAATACTCTTATCTCTCAGATCCTGATCGCCAATATAGTGAGGACTTTTTCTGGATCCCTGACTGGTGCACCTTTTGATGCTGAGTCATGGTTGTATGATACTGTTAGACGTATGAATCAGCTGGGTTTGGAGCCAACTAAGAGATATTTAGGAGCTATGTCTATGCTTGATGGCAGTGCCCATATCTGGTGGGATTCTGTGGTTAGCAGTGTATCTCCTGACATGTTGACCTGAGACTTTTTCAAGGAGCGGTTCAAGAATCATTTCCTAGGTGAGCGATATCTGAGAGAGAGGCATCAGGCCTTCAAGGACTTGGTTCAGGGTACCATGACAGTGGCCGAGTATGAGCTACAGTTTCTAGATCTTATGAGGTATGGTACTTGGTTAGTGGCTACAGAGAAAGATAAGTGCGTTAAGTTTCCAGAGGGTTTTTGTATTGGTATTCGAGACAGAGTAGCCACGTACCACGATATAATATTTGAGGATCTCGTGAACCGTGTAAAGATTATTGAGGATTTGGAGAAGCTTTCTGATAGCCAGATTATCAAAGATCAGGACCGGGATATGGGAAGAAATAGGGACCAAAAGAAAGACCGTAACTGATCTAGGGGACACAACCATGGTGAGTCTTATAGTCGCCCTGATAAGAGGGCTCGATCTGCATCGAGTCAGAGAGGTGGTTCCTATCATCGGCCCGCAGCACCTCAGGACTCTACTGTTAGCCGAGGTGGTTCTTTTGGGCTCTCGTATGTATCAACATTTGACTATTGTGGCAA
Organism: Abelmoschus esculentus; assembly: GCA_035048815.1. Classification (NCBI taxonomy): domain Eukaryota; kingdom Viridiplantae; phylum Streptophyta; class Magnoliopsida; order Malvales; family Malvaceae; genus Abelmoschus; species Abelmoschus esculentus. The sequence continues at coordinate 12,302,342 of JAUCBN010000024.1, forward strand.
CCTGCATAAGGGAGAGTGTAGAAAGAAGATTGGAGCATGTTAACGATGTGGATCTTCCGAGCATTTTCTGAGAGACTACCCTCATCCACCCTCTGTTAGTCGACTATCGACTCAGACCCCTGTACACACTCAGACTCTATAATAACCCAAAATCCGAGTCAAAATCCCCTAATATAAAGTCAAAATCCCTAAATAAAACCCTAATTTTTGGGGGATTTAAAATTCTGAAAATAAGGATTAAATTGAGAATTATTAAAACTTAAGGTTCAAATTATAAGAATTTAAAAACCTCAAGCCCTTGTGGTGTAATTTTTCCAATTTTTTTCTGAAACGTTTTCTTTCCTTTCCTTCTGAAATCGAAAACAGAGCATTGATGGGAATTGAATTTCCCTTGATTGTTTTTGGATTAAAATCAGGGTTATAATTGTTTTTCTTCATTTCGAATCATTGTCTCCCTTTGTCTCTGTTCTATCGTTGTTTTTGCTCAAGAGATTGTCTCCATTCTTTTTGAATCGGTTGTTGGTAAGTGAAGGTATGGTTTTGATTCGAGTTATTAATACTTTTCGTTTTGTTTTCAGTTTAGTTTAGTGTTATTATTCGGTTTAGGGAAGGTAGGAATATATATATATTCGGTTGAAAGAAAAAGAAGTCTTGGGTTGGGTTTTGTTCGAATGAATCTGAAAATCGGAAGTGTTGTTCGAGTTTAGATGTTAGTTTGATCCAGAATCGGTTAAGGGTTGCTGAAGGTTAAGTTTTGAATCGAATTAAGATTAAATCGAGTGAAAAAGGGGTTTAAAAATCAAAGAAAATGGGTGTTTGGTTTCCGAGAAAAATCTGGAAATTTTCCAGATTTTCCCAGAAAACCTGGGAAATTTCCAGATTTTCCTGGGAACCAAACGGTTCGAACTGAACCAGAGAAAAACTGGCCCAAAACCAAGAACCGGCCCAGACCGGCCCCAGCCCAGAACCGGTCCAAGCCTGAACCCATCCGACCCGACCCGACCTGAACCGCAACCCGACCCGATCTCCGACCCGTTTTACGGTAGTGTGGCATAGTAGGATTTCTAACGTAATTCCGTTATTTGTAGACTCTACTCCTGCTCAGCCCGGTGGTAGAGCCGAGTCCAGTAGACGTCAGGGTCGTCGTTGAGTCTTTTGATACAGGTGTGTTCTCTCCCGTTCATCCTGTAAATTCTATAAATTTCTGTTAATTTGTTTATTCGATTTCTGTTATCCATATGATCATGCATCATTCTGTTATATCATATCTGATTCTGATTTCTGTCATGCTTGCCTCCTGTTAGATAATAAGGCATGTATTCTGATTCTGTATCTGCATATATCATGGCATCTGGGATATTATCTGTGTACGGGGAAGTTAGTGATTTTTATCACTTCTGTTCAGTGGCTCTACCTTCGGGTCGAGTACCACTTCTGTTGGTGTGATGGTGTTAGAGTGGTCTGGGGACCAACTCTTCTGAGGTGTTCGGAGATGGGTGCATATCATGCATACTCTGTCTGTTCTGCATATTCTGTTCTGTACTCTGTTTATCTGTTCTAGAGACACACTAGGCTCCCCAGCTTACATCCTCTTAGATTTCTGTTTCAGATCTTAGACATAGGCTTGATACGGTACTTGGAGGTCCCTGATCCATTTTCTGATTTACAGTATGTTGTATAGTTTTCAGATTTCAGACTGTCTTTATATTTGAATAATATTATTTAATAATATTTCAGACTGTATTCAGACTTTTGTTGACTTTGGAACAATTATTGTTTATAAAATTTCGGGTTGAACTTTATTTTTAAATTGTTAATTTTTATTATTATTTTATTTTATTATTTATTCAATAAATTATCTGAATACTTTATTTATTTTTGTAAAAACCTTAACGTGAGAAACAAGTTTTCAAGCCGTAAACCCTAACTTGTAATCTAAGAAATTAGGTTACTTTTAGGGGTTACAGACTCCTTCTCGATCTCAGACATCTGTTCAGACACCCGCTTCGGGATGTTTTTAGGGTAGAGCTTCTGGGTCTGCTGCTAGATCCGATACCCAGGGTCAATGCCACCAGAGTATTGGGCCATCTATTTATGAGGCTCGTCATCCATCGCTTGTATATGCCACCAAACGTCGAGATGACCGAGATGAGCCGAATGTTATCGTAGATACATTTACCATCTTTTCTATTTTGTACTTTGCTTTGCTTGACAATGACTCCACCCACTCTTATATATCCAAGTCAGTATCTGGTGATCTTTCGATCTCTGTTGAGGATACCGTGAGTGTTGTTACTGTTATGAGCCCTGTGAGACAATCTTTATCTGTGAATAAGGTGTTTAAGAGATGTCCCCTCGTTGTGGAAAAGGAAGTATTTCTGGTGGATCTTATGGAACTTCCTTTAGAGGAGTTCGATCTCTTTCTGGGAATGAACTGGTTATCTGAGCATCGTGTTAGTTTGGACTATAAGGGCAAAAGGGTCACTTTAAAGACTCTGGATGGACAAACTGTAGTTTTGGTTGGTGAACGACGAGGATATCTATCCATTATGGTATCGGTTTTATCTGCTGACAGGATGATCCAGAGGGGATATGAGACTTTCATTGTTTATTTCCTTAACGTAAAAGGGTCTCTATCTAAGATCGAGGAAATTCACACTATTAGCGAGTTTTCTGACGTTTTTCCTGAGGAGTTACCTGGTCTCCCTCTAGACAGGGAGGTTGAGTTTGAGATTGATACTTATCCTGGGTCAGCACCAGTCTCTATGGCCTGTATCGTATGGCTCCGAAAGAGTTAAAAGAGTTAAAGGTTCACTTACAAGAATTGCTTGACCGAGGGTTCATCCGACCTAGCTCTTCAACTTGGGGAGCTCATGTTCTCTTTGTTAAAAAGAATGATGGTTCCCTTCGGTTGTGCATTGACTACTGAAAGTTGAATAAGCTAACGATGAAAAACAAGTATCCTTTACCCATGGTTGATGACTTGTTTGACCAGTTTTGGGGAGCCACAATTATCTCGAAGATTAATCTTCGATCTGGGTATTACTGGTTAAAGATTAAGGGTTCAGATGTTGCAAAGACTGCTATTCGCACCAGATATGGGCATTACGAGTTCTTAGTGATGCCTTTCGGGTTAACTAATTCTCTTTCTGCCTTTATAGACCTGATGAATCGTATCTTTCGATCCTATCTAGACTTATTTGTTTTGGTATTTATTGATGATATTCTGGTTTACTCTCGTTCAAAGGACGAGCATGTGAGGCATTTGAGAGTTGTATTGCAAACTATCAAGGAGCATCATCTGTATGCTAAGTTAAGTGTGAATTCTTGCTTAGTGATGTGACATTTCTCGAGAATGTTGTTTCAACTAAAGTTATCCAGGTGACGTAGTAAAATTGATGTAATTACTAGTTGGAAGCCTCCTACGAACGTGTCTGAGATCCGCAGTTTTCTGGGTTTAACTGGGTATTACCGACGCTTTGTCGAGGGCTTTTCCATCATTACCGCCCCTTTGACAAAACTTTTGAGGAAAGATATTCCATTTGTGTGGTCTGAGGCCCAACAGTTTAGCTTTGACCAGTTGAAAGCACATTAACTCAAGCTCCAGTTTTAGCACAACCTGAGTCAGAAAAGGATTTTACAATTTACAGTGATGTATTACATTCAGGGATCGGTTGTGTTCTGATAGAGGATGGTAAGGTGATCGTTTATGCAGCACACTAGTTGAGACCACATGAGTGTAACTATCCCACCCATGATCTTGAGCTTGCTGCAGTGGTTTTTACTCTGAAAATCTAGAGACACTATCTCTAAAGAGAGAAGTGTTATATCTTTTTCGATCATAAGAGCCTGAGTACCTCCTTACCCAGAAGGAGCTTAATTTGAGACAACGTTGTTAGTTGGAGCTTCTTAAGGACTATGACTGCGAGATTGAATATCATCCCGGGAAAGCTAATGTTACGATTGATGCTTTGAGTCAGAAGACCATATCAAACCTAAGATCTTTGTTTACCAGGATGAGTGTATTTGATGATGGTAGCCTACTGGCTGAGTTACAGGTTAAACCGACCTTGTCCGAGCAGATTAAGGCCAAGCAGCGGTTAGATGACTCTTTACTTTCTGTTATGCAATAAGTTGAGCAAGGATCCACCTCTGTTTATTCTTTTGATCAGGATGAAGTTCTTTATTTTAGTAGTCGTTACTGTGTACCCAACGATATCGAGTTGAGGCAGATCATTCTTAGAGAGGCTCATAGTAGTCCTTATGCTATGCATCTCGGAGGAGATAAGATGTATCAGAACCTGAAACAGAGATACCGTTGGGTAGATATGAAAAAGGATATCTCAGACTATGTATCCAAATGCTTGACATGTCAGCAGGTGAAAGCAGAACATCAACATCTTTCTAGTCTCTTACAACCTATCAAGATTCCAGAGTGTAAATGAGAGCGAATCACGATGGACTTTGTTACTGGATTGCCTCTGACCTCGTCTAGGAAAGATTCTGTCTGGGTTGTTGTTGATAGACTCACAAAATCAGCTCACTTTATTCATGTTCGGGTCACTTATTCTCTGGAAAAATTGGCAAAACTGTATATTTCTGAGATTGCCAGATTGTATGGGGTGCCCTTGTCTATCATTTCTGAACTGCTTTACAGTTTGCATTGGGTACTCATCTGAATTTCAGTACATCGTTTCATCCACAGACAGATGGTTAGTCTGAGAGAGTGATACAGATCCTGAAGGATATGTTACAGGGTTGTATGCTAGACTTTCGAGGCAATTGGGAAGATTTCTTTCCCTCAGCAGAGTTTGCATATAATAACAGTTATCAGGCTAACATTCGTATGGCACCTTACGAGGCTTTGTCTGGTCGTAAGTGTCGTACACCTATCTGTTGGACGGAGTTGTATGGTAGGAAGACTTTGGGTCCAGAATTAATTCAAGAAACTGAGGAGACTGTCAGATTGATCCGAGATCGCCTGAAGAAAGCTTTTGATAGACAAAAATCTTATGTTGATCGGAGGATAAAGAATATCGAGTTTGAGGTTGGTGTTCAGGTTTTCTTGAAAATTTCTCCATGAAAGAAAGTTTTGAGATTTGGGAGTAAGGTCAAGTTGAGCCCGAGATATATTGAACCATACCGTATCCTGAAAAGAGTTGGGCCTATTGCATATCAACTTGAGCTACCTCTTCAGTTTAGCAGTATCCATGATGTTTTTCATGTATCCATGTTGAGATAGTACCATCCAGATCCGAGTTACATTATTCAGATTCAGGATGTAGAGTTACGTCCAAATTTGTCTTATGAGGAGGAACCTATTCAGATCTTAGGGCTTGATGAGAGAGTTCCGAGAAGGAGACATATCTCTATGGTTAAAGTTTAGTGGAGAAACCGTAACCCTTCTAAGTCCACTTGGGAGATTGAGTAATCTATGAGGGAGCAGTTCCCGCATTTGTTTAGTTCAGGTAAATTTCGAGGGCAAAATTTCTTTTTAGAGGGGGATAATTGTAACACCCTTAAATAAAAAAAAGAATATAAAAATAAAAGTATGAAAAGTGTGGTGGTGGGGTGTTGAATCCACAACTCCTGGTTCTTAGCTAGTGCACCTAACCACTTGAGCTAATCAACTCTTAAGATATGATCTCTCATATCTTGCCTTTAACCTATCCTTGTTTCGGATAATAAAAATAATAATTATATTCGAATAAAATACCCTTACCATATTGGAACCCATATTTGATCTAAAACCTTATTCATATTCGAGCCATTTTTCCCTCACCTACCCCATCTCCGATCCACCATCGATCTCAGTCACCGTCTGTCCGTGGCCTTCACCGCCACTGTCACTATGCTTGTCGTCACTGATGAGTGCCTAAAAGACAGTTATTTACTATCCTTCAACATGTTGAATACAATTGGACAGTTTAATGGGTCTACTACTGAAGATGCAAGGCAGCATCTTAAATCTTTCTTGGAAGTGTGCAACTCTTTCAAGATTCAAGGAGTCCATGAAGATATTTTGCGATTAAAATTGTTCCCGTATTCACTGAGGGATAGATCGAAAACCTGGTTAAATGATATCCCAGCAGGATCCATAGGATATTAGGAGGAACTCTACCGAGAATTCATTACGAGGTTTAACCCGACAAATCTCTATGATCGCATCCGTAATGAAATCACATAATTCCGGCAAGATGAAGATGAACCGATGTATGAGGTATGGGAACGCTACAGAGAATTGCTAAACAAATGCCCACTACACGGTTTTCCCTTGTTGACGCAAGTCTCCATGTTTTATAATGCTACCAATGCCTCCACAAGAATGATGCTAGATGCTTCCGTAAATGGGACACTTTTGCATAGAGCACCCGCGGAGGCCATTGAGATTCTAAAAAAACTCGTAAGGAACGATTTCTAATTTCTCACATCAAGGCGAGGAGGAATGAGACATCATGCCACAGCCCATGAATTAGATACATCTAGTTCAGTGGCAGCACAATTGGTTTCTCTGACCAAGATGGTTTAGAATATGCAAGCCCAGAGAAACATACATTAGGTTAAGGCAGTTAACTCATCGGATTACATGCAAGATGAGGAGATCAGCCTATATGTTGGAAACTATAACAGAAACAATCAAATGATGTCCAACAATTACAACCCATCATGGAAAAGACATTCAAACTTTTCATGGAGTAACCCTAACAATACCTTAAATCCAATTAATCAAGCCCCTAGATTCCAGCATCAAAACCAACACCTGCCGCAGCAGAACACTCAGCAGCCCATGCCACAGCAGCAGGTACAACAACAACAGTCTCTGAATGCATTGGCAGATTCTCTCATGGCTTTTATGTCAAAGACTGATGCTTACATAACTGAGAATAGTCGCTTCATGAAGCGTACTGATGACTTCATGAACCGAACCGTGATGAGACTGTAGAATTAGGAGGTCGCGATAAAATCTCTAGAAATCCAAGTTGGTCAATTTGCCCAACGACAAAACACTCGACCACTAGGGGGTTTACCTAGCAATACTAAAGTTGCTAAGGTGTTAGGCCACGAGCAATGCAAGGTAATGACAACAAGTGGCCTACAACTAAAAGATAAAGAAGAGACCTCAAACGATAGAGTCCAACCAGAAAAGCAACATCATGAGGACTCAGAAGCTAAGTAGGACCCTATCGAAAGCACTGCCACGACAGCAAAACCAGAAGTATCAGAACCACCTGCCGAGGCAGCGGAAGATAAGTTCACCCCAAGTATTAAACTCAATATCCAAGGAAACCTGGAGGATATAAGACCACCACCTCCTTTCCCACAGAAGCTAAAGAAGCACAAACAGGACCACTAATTTCAAAAATTCCTAGACATATTGAAGCAGGTCCATATCAACTTGCCACTAGTTGAGGCTATTGAACAAATTCCCAACTATTCCAAGTTCTTAAAGGACATAGTATCCAAACGACGAAGGCTAGGGGAATTTGAAACGGTGACAGCCACTGAAGGTTGCATGACCATGTTGCATAATCGCATGCCGCCCAAGCTAAAAGATCCTGGCTGCTTCACAATCCTTTGTGCGATTGGGGATGGTTATAAAGGAAAGACCCTATGCGACTTGGGAGCAAGCATCAACCTTATGCCCAAATCAGTTTTTCAAAAACTTGGAATAGGACGGGCAAAACCAATAACAGTACTGCTCCAACTTGCGGATCGGTCCTATGTGCATCCTGAAGGTAAAATTGAGGACATGGTCGATAAGTTTATATTTTTTGCCGACTTTCTTGTCCTTGATTGTGAAGCCGATGACAATGCACCAATCATATTGGATCGATCTTTCCTTGCTACTAGACGTACCATCATTGATATGGAAAATGGCAAGCTCACAATGCGGATAAATGATCAATAAGTCAAGTTGAACGTCTTCCACAATCTTCCAAATTCAGATGCTCCAGCAGAATGTAAGGCTCTCTATACACCAAATCAGGGTACTAAAACATCTTGTCTGGGCAGCACACTCGGTAGACTGTTCGATAAAAGAATAAAACCCAAAGGAGAAGTCGAATACACTGAAGGGACTGGCCAACTCATGAAGAAAGATACGGGTCAGAAAGAGATAATGAAAGTGGGAGATGCATTCACATACACTCCACAAGTAACATAATCTTTTCCCTTCCATTTTAATTATTATATTAAGATTAGTTTATATATTATTATTTCCAGTATTTTATGTTGTTATGCTTTATTTTCAGTATTTTATATTTTTATGTTTCTTTTAATAAATAAAGCAACGAATGCAAAAAAAATTATGCCATAGCAGGAAGTCTGCTGCCGCGGCATTGCACTGTGTCAGAGTTACAGAATTCTTAACGGGAAGAAATAGTGTAACGGTTCTCTACCGAGATATCTGTCGCGACATTAACTGTGCAACAAGGCAGTAAATGCCTAACGGCTATATTTTTAACAGTCATATTTTTACAGCCTATATAAGAAGACTCATTGTTGTGCATTATTTACTCTTGCATTCCTGCTAATTTTGCTTCTTTGAACAATCTTGCTCTCATTATCTTTCTAATCTCTTAAAATTTTAAGAACTCTCTGCATTCTTACCCGCATTCTTATAGCTTATTTTTCAAGAATATCTCATCAACATTCGAATCCTTCATGGCCGCATACAAACGTTTTGCCAATATCATCATAGCAGAACATTTCCAAAGATCTTTCGTTGCACGACAGTTATGGGAAGAACAAGGATTCCAGCACACCATTGAAGAAAACTATGGCATCGATCCATTCTTGTTCGACAAGATTGAAGACCAAGCATGGGAAAACTTTTGCCTCCAACCTCTTATAGCAAATGACACAATTGTAAGAGAATTCTATGTGCATTGTCCGAACAGGGACAAGTTGTTCGTCTACTGTCGGGGCAAGCCAGTAAAGCTTGATGCCGAGGTAATCAACGATTACTATGACCTTATCTCCATACGCGATGAACATGGTGAATTTACAGCCAATACCAAGGATTACGAGGCCATCAAGGACGAACTTTCCTACGACAACACTCTATGGGAAACCGATGCCCATAGGGGTTGTGTAACAAGGCTCAACCTTAAACCTGAAGCCAAGCTTTGATGCACATTTTTCAAACGATGCTTAATGCCCACCTCCCACAACATCACAGTTGATAGAAGAAGATTGTTGCTCATTCATTCAATCATCAACAAAAGGACCATCAATGTTAGAGAGATCATTCTTCAAGAAATTTATGATTGCGGTAAGAAAGAACGAGGTCTATTATATTTTCCTAGTTTAATCTTTTCCCTATATATTGCTGCAGGTGTCCCTATAGAAGAAACCGACGAATACACAACACAAAGGCAAGGCTGGACAAGAGAATTTTGCCATAGAGTGATGTAGATCACCCAAGTAAACCCAGTGCAGGAAACACCTCAACAATTCACTGCCGACGTTACCGCCGGAGGGCAGTATACGACAGAAGTACCTGACAATGCTCAAGCCACTACCGTAGCAGATCCATATCAGGAGATTTTGCAGAGGATGTCAGACATGGACCTGTGCCAGCAAAGATACATGGAATATCAGAGAGATTTCAACAACACTCTTGCCAACATACTAATCCAGAATTTTCCCACCCATTGGATACAGTTTCTAGAATTCCCTCCCAACATTTTCGTCACTGCCGCACCATACACAGAGACAACCCCTGCCCTAGGGCCTCGACCATTCTTTACCTCCAGGCCACAACAACAGTTTCACGTTGCTAGCCCATCCAGACCTGCAGGCATGGCCGCTGCATCATCCAGCAGCAGACGACCATCAGAAAGGAGAGTTGTCTTCAACTCTCCACCACATAATCCTATCCCCATAGGCAATTTCTTTGAAGATAGTCTCTCTAGACAGATTGATGAGTATGTCCATGAGAGCTCATCGCATGCCCAAGAAAGAATACCAACTGCCGAGGCAGGGGGAGAAACAAAGGTGATGCATACAGACGGGGAAGAAGAAGGAGATGAAGTTACGGCTCCATTGCAGAAACAAACACCAACCAGAGTATAGCCGCCCCGGCATGTAAAAACACGGCAATCACCAGGACAAAGATCAAGACAGAAAGCATCGACAGGAATACCTAGGAGGGCAGCTATTTCCAGCAGCTCTTCTGAATCACAATCAGAATCTCTTAAATCCCTGCTGCTTTACTATCCTTGTTTTCTTTTGCATGCTATATATTTTGAGCATTGAGGATAATGTTCGGTTTAAGTTTAGGGGAGATTATAGGTGCAGAAGCACTACCGAGGCTATCAATTGCCGCGGCATTATCATGAAAATGGAGTAATTTTTTTCTAAATTTTTTTTACAATATTCTCTTTTCTTGAATTTCTGTTTGTAATCTTGCATTGCCCTATATCAGCTTTGCTTTAGTTTACTCCTTTAAGGCTATAGAAATCTTTCTCCTTACCATGGCCAAATTTTGTTTTAAAGGGATAACCATAGGATACTCATGGAATAAAACTTAGAAGCTTGCTTTAGGGTTATAAAGAAAATAAACACTTTTTGGACTTGTTTGATTTAGGAATTCTTTTAGTAAAATTAGGTGATAAAGACTTAGAACCTTTGGAAAAATAACTAGAGGTGTCTATCACTGGCTCTAGTTTTGCTATCCTTCATGCTAAAGGTGCCCGAAACTGGCTCTAGTATGCTAAATAGGTGGTTAATAAGAAAAAATAAACAAAAGAAGAAAATAGAAAATGCATATCTTGAGGTACCCTAAATTGACTCAAGACTTGTTGTTTTAAGGAGACAGCTTTAGTCCAAGATTCTATTTATCTTGAACTTAAAGTTTATCTAAGAAAGCCTCGAATCAGCCTTGTCCATAAAACGCACACACGCACCTAGCCTTATAGCTTGTTTCTTAGTAAAAATCCTTGGGTAAACTAATGGCTAAAATGGAGATATTGACATGACCATGGTGGAGAGAATAGATGGAAGAGTAAGACCAAAAGGGAGTAAGGTTCGACAATTTGATGTTTTACATTGCTTGAGGACAAGCAATAGTTCGAGTTTAGGGGTATTTGATGAGTGCCTAAAAGGCAATTATTTATTATCCTTCTCATGGTACTTTATGTATTTATTATACACCAACTTGAACTGAAATATGGACTCTTTGCGCAAATATTGGATATTCCGTTATCATTACTTACAAAGTCAATATTTATAAAGAATGCAGATATTATTACATATTCTGTATATGCAGGAATATCCAGGATATAAGCGACAGTGAAGCAATGTTGAGGCTGAGGCAGAAGATAAGGCCGAGGCAGAATCTAGTGTAGCAGCACCAACAATGGAGGTGCAATGAAAGATAAAAATATAGAGAACATTCTGGAAGACGCAGTGCACCAATTGGATCAGGCTAGCGCGCTAAAAGCCCAAGTTAAAGACCAAGCAGGAAAACCCTTCTAGAATGCGGCAAACTTGGAAATATCAGATCTCTTGAAGAAGACTTGTTCCCTACTCCAAGTTGAAGTCTATTTAGGAAAGGTTTGCCCTAGGTTAAGACTATATATATCCTAGCCGGCCACATTGTTTAGAGAGTCGATTTTTAGAGAAAACCTTTCTCCCTAAGAATTGTACCTAAACGACAATATGTTCTAAATTTCTTAGGGATAGGTTAAGGTTGTCGATATTAGTGAGATGAGATTGATTCTTGTTACTTTGTTCTTATGCAATAATAATATCAAAGTTTGCTTATCCTATTGCCATTCTTTATTCTTGCATTCAAGCTCGAGAGAGAAGTTTACAAGTAATCTATTTATCTAGCATCGAGAGGTGTAGATTCACGAAAGAGATAAGTATGGTATTGTAGACACTAACTCGGCCTAGAGATAGGTTAAGAGTTTCAACAGCTAAAAGAAGTGTTGGATTGGTTGGTGGTTATCGTTGATTTACGCCGAGAGGTATCGTCAAGGATTGGTCATCAACAGCACTCTGACTTAAAGATAAGCGGAGTCAACTACGGACACTTTGTTGAACTTTGATGTCTCTGCCCAAGAGCAAGAGATTGTCGTGGCAGAAAACACCAATACTGTCGAGGTTGTATCTACAGTACTATCGAAGCAGTGTTGTGTAATTGCATTGGATAAGAAGAAGATCAATTGAATCCACTAATTGACGCAGCTGGATCCTACCCATTTTCTCTATATCGTTCTCAACCTTTTATTTTATGTTTTTTTATTTAATTATTTAGTTAGTTAAACAAATCAACTTATCTGTGTTTTTATTTTGTTTTCAGGAGCAAGGGAACAAGGGGAGATATATTAAGTATATCAATCCCTGTGGAGACGATACACGATATAATTATCATTTTATTACTTGGCGACGTGTACACTTGCACTCAATTGTGCTTCTATTACATGCATTAGTCACCTCCCGACCATAACCCCTCAACCAACGCATTGAACCGACGCCGCCATCACTGGTAATCGAGGCCGAAAGCCTCGTCGATTTTAGGGTTTGAATCCTTTCAGATTTCGGTTATTTTTTACCACCACCGGTACAGATCCGGCGCGTCGCTGGTCATCCCAAGATCACCGTGTCTAGGCGAGCAATAACCCCCTTACAATGCCTCCGATCGTCATTGATAAGATCATCATTGGAGATTATAACCAGTTAGGGTTAGTGAGGTAAGTTTCTTGCCCTTCGATCTATTTTCTAGTATATTTGTGGGTTGAAATCTGTTTTTGGTTGAATCCGAGGCGATTTTTGAGTTTAGAAGGGTGTTTCCGTCCGTTTAGGGCGGCGCGTGGCCCCCATGCACCGCCAGAGGTGATTTCCGGTCACCGTGAACGGCTATTGGGGACAGACCGGTCCGAACCGGTCCAACTTGAGTCAAACTGGCCTTGAACTGATTAACTCGAGTCGAACTAGTCCTGAACCAGTCTAATCCAGATCGAACCGGTCAACCCGTTGACCGTTAATTGACCCGTTGACCTACCCTACCCGTTGACCCGACCTATTGATCGGCTAAACCCGTTGACCGACCCGACCCGTAGACTGACTCATTGACTTTGACCAGTGATGTCGGTATGACATCGGCGTTGACTTTGACTGCTGATGTCAATGTTGACTTTGACCAAAAAGTTAAAATTTTCAAAAACCTATATTTTATATTTTTCGACGTCCTTAGTCCATCCACGAAGTCCGTTTTTCAAAATTCAATCCTGAAAGCCTCCAAATTGGATTTTAAAGTCTCGAGTAAAACTTTTCTTCTAAGTTAAGTTTAGAGTTTTAATTTGGGTCTAATATTGACACCTGTTTAATTTTAGGATCTTATAGTTCTCCTGATCGAGTACCGACCCAGCCCGGTTCCTCTCATTTCGACCAATCCTGAGATCTGATTGTAACTCATATGCCTTTTAACCTAGTGAATAAACAATTCAATATTTTAACTCCGGTACTGATATAAAGAATATATCTTGTATCTTTAGGGTCTAGTACTGTTGCAGAGCGAGGCTCGAACTCTCAGTAGACCACCTGTCTGATTCTTCCATTTTAAGGTGTGTTCCTTGTGTGCTATATGATTGTATATTATTGTTTTCCATGTTTTGAACGAACTTATCATGTGCACATGACTGTTTTTAGGGATTTACATAGATATTTATTTTGAACTTTAAGTATGGTTATATTATATTTTCATTATATGCCTGATATATCCTGTACGATATTTTCTGATTTGGTACAAACATGATATTTGATTATTTCTTGGTACTAGTATTATTAATTCTGTCATTATTGCATGTCTGCTACTTTCGGATTGGGATAATGTATAGTATCTGAGATACGGTTCAGCCTTGATCCAGTTGGTAATTCCGTCCTGTTTACAGTTCCTAACTATGGTTAGAGTAATTCCGTCCTGTTTACGATTCTCGTGCTACAGCCGGGGTAATTCCGCCTGTTTCCTAAGGTAATTTCTTAGGCCGGTACCTTCGCCTTATTGGGCTTAGGTTAATGCCTGAATTAGATACTGTTCTAGAGAACTGTATCCTGAAGATCGGTTGGAGGGTAGCATATCATATCATGCATATTCATGATCTGTTTTTCTGATATTACTATATATTTGTTTTATACCTGTGTTTTATATGCACTGTTGGAACACACTGGGCTCTATAGCTCATACCCGTTTTGTTTCCCCTTTTAGATAACCGTAGATAGGTATCCCGGATTTGGCACTCGGAGGATCTACACCTTCCCGACTATATTTTGATGTAATATTTAAATTTTTCGGATTTCAGTTAGGGTGACATGTGCCTCTATTTTGTTACTGATGTACCTACATTTTATTACTGATGATTTAAACTTATTATATTTTATCATCGGACATGCGTATTATTTTGTGAACAACATTTTAAGCGTATTTTATTTAAGTCATCGGTTTTATATTTTAAATGATGTCCAGATTTAATATTTTTCGATACAGTTCGAGTCGATTTATGTTTGACCCTATAATTATGATGAAACCATTATCTTTACAAGTTATTTGATTTCACTTGAAACTTGTATTTGTTTTATATTCAAAAAAATGTGATCACTCTAGGTCGGGTTTTTCGCATAGGCCGGTCTAGGGGTTACACTGATGTTGTGTGGATGCGGACCCTACTCGTAGTGTAAGATCCCGATGCTGTGTGGACGCGGGCCTCACTACCTAGTGTGTCTGTTTTGATATGTATATGTTGTGTGCGTCAGTATACATTCATTTATGCCATGTGATAGGCAAGCATGCTAAACCATCATACCATGCACGATGTTTATATGACTTGCTTTACTGCTTATAATATGCATGATGTTGGCCGAGTTCGGCGTACCCACTAAGCTTTTGTAGCTCAGCGTGTCGAAATGTGTTTTCGTGTGTAGGTTAGGTGAAGCAGGTCCGGGAGAGCACTATCGAGGTTTGGATTTCAGCATCGACCGTGTTGTCAGAGTATAATTAGTAGATTTAGTGGGCTAGTACTATATTAAACCCTATATGTTTTGTAACTCTATTTATTTTAATTTGGATCGAATATTTTAAATGGTCTGTAATACTTTAGAGCTCTAGTTACTTTAAACTATTTTGGGCTTATGTTTTAACTCGTATGGATTTTACGAATTACTTTTGGACTTGGATTTGTTTTATTATTGGGCTTTGGAAACAAATTTTGAAATACAGGTTTTGGGCCAGAGGCCCAATATGACACCGGGTCGAGGGTGTTACACAGACACTATTGTAATTAATGTAGATGATTCAAAAAATGCATGAATCATCTAGCCTCATCGGTTGAAGGAACAATTGTTATTCTTGGAGATCACGAGTTCGAGCACCAGTATTGTCAACACAATGATTGACGATCAATGTCTAATGATCGAGAGTATATGCTTTAGAACAGATACTACTGTAATTACTGTAGTTAAAATCTCAGTTTGTATGGTGACCAATTGGCAAAAAGTAGTTGAAGTGGAGTGGAGAGGGGATAATAACAAGTCGAGGGAAATACATGTGAAAGTGTATCTCACGATATAAATAAATAATATTTTTGTCGCAGGTCAGAGTGGAACAACGTTGATGTGACGTAGGAAAGCACAGACACAGACAGCAGCTACGGGAAGTTGCTGGGAAAATAACCGAGCATTTTCAGACTATGCCTAAAGGCCCTAAACTGGTTTATGGTACCTACGGCATCGTATAATATGTTTTTAAAATTATATATTTTTTAATTAATGTATGTGTCTTGGGCTTAAAATTTTATTTTATTAGTATTTAAAATAATTTTATTGAAAAACTTTATCACTTAATACTAAATTAACACATTTTTTTCTAATTTTAAAAATAAATAAATTATAAATTAATTTAAATAATATTTTTATTTTTTAAAAATCACAAAATAATCTAAAAATCTTTAAAATCTTTGAACCTTAGAACTAAAATTAGTGTCACTACTACTATTGACGATTTTATTAAACTTTGTCAACATCATTGTTTTAAGCTACCGTAGATTTTTTTAACCACCCATTATCAATAATCATCGACAAGAAAAAATTTAATTAGACATCAAACAACGAATGCAAAAACTCTAATTATTCAACATTCAATTGTAAATTAATTATTAACGATGAATGATTAAAAAAAAAACAATAACCTCAAACGAAATCGAGATCTATTAAAACTATCAAAACTATCAATGACAATAGTTGTATCAATTTGAAGATTTTAAGATTTCGATTCTTTTTCAGAGAACTTAATTTTTTTAGACTTTTCTAAAATTGTTTTTTTATTTATAAAAAATAAAATAAATACATATGAAATTATAATCGATTAATGGATTTTTAATAATATTACCTTAAAATTCAAACAAATAAAACTTTACGCATATATTTTAACTAAAAATATAGTTTAGGCAAATTTGAAATTGATTCACTAACTATCAAAAATTCAAGCTATTTGAGTCTCATTCTATTACTTGAATTTGATTTGAAATTAATTCGAATCGAATTTATAAATTTGTGATTCGACTCAAATGGTTTTTTCATTGAATCGAGTTTTATTTCCCTAATCACTCTATTAAAAAATGAACTATGGCTTTAATTTTTAACATGGATCCGTAAAATTAGATATACATTTGTCCCTTTAAAATTAAACATTATTTATTTACCTATTAATAGGATGTTTATGGTTGATCAACCCTATCATTTAACTTACACTTATGATCAATTACTATAAAGATAATTGAATTTTATTACAAATTTGATCATTAAAAACGGTTAAATACTAGGAAAGAACGAGAAAGTGCAAAACAAAAGTGGAAATGATGTCACATATTATTGATGAAACAATGGTTACATTTCCTACGTTTGTTCATACAAAACTTCTTAAACTAACCTTTGGCATTAAATGTAGCGATATTTATTTAAATAGAATATTAAAAAAAATTAAAAACAAATATTTAAAAGAATTTAATTTATTTCCTAATAACATTTTGGAACTAAAAGGCATTATTTATAGCGAAGCAAAACCTTCAATCTTAATTGATCCTTCTTTATCCAATTCTTCAATCATATTTGCAGTTGCCATAACCTGTATAAACATTAAATAAACAAGAATTAAACAATAAAGCAATTGAAATTTTCATTTCATTCTTTAAATTAAACTAAAAATAAATTTTGATACATGATTAAGAAGTTAATTTTGTGTATCCCAAAATGTCACATTACTTAATTTAATATAATTATTTTAAGGGGGATAACAATTGCACTTGAGTTTTTAGTTTTTAAAAGTGGATCTATTAAATATCTAGAAATAAAAATAAAAGGACTATATTCCTTCTATATGGTGGGTATAGAAGCTTGAAGCATATTTTTAACATTTTTTTTATTCTTTTGTTTGATTAATATTAAATTATTGATTGTTCGATGGACATTTTAAAAATGTTACCAAAAATTTAACCAAATGTTTTCATCTTACTTGGATTTTCCTTGATAAGCTGACCAGTGCCACTAAAGTCGCAAGATTTTGGCTCCTTTGAATGTTTCTGGTAATAAGCATTCATGGCGAATTTTGCACGAGACGCGACGGTGTCTGGATCGGAACAAACGCCACCGGGTTTAATGGGACCGCAGTCCACCTCTGGTCGACCGCAGGCAAAATCCAAGGCTTTCTGCAATTCAGCATCGCTAACTCCAGGTTTTGGCACGCACCAAGATTCGGGCAATGTTTTACCGTCAGGAAGGACAGCTCTATTGGCTTCTACAAGGACAACGGAGGAGAAGAGGTGGAAGACGATGACGGTGGCAATGAGAAGGAAAGAAATTTTGCTTAATGACTCCATTGGTAATAGTAATGTGATTCTTCTTTGATTTTGTTTTGAGCTTATAAGTTGATCATGTAATGTAGTGTATGATCCAAATTTTGACACGTAAAAAATTATGAGAATTAACAGGATGCATTGGTGGATCATAGAAAAAAAGTCAATACAAGGGCCCCGTAATTTTTCATGTAAGCCCTTTGAAATTAATTTTTAACTTTATTTTGGTCCTATACAAGAGTGAGTATTGGATCGAACTGAGGGGGTTTGATTCGAGTTAAGAAATTTGGGTTAGTCTAGACGAGAAATCTTAATTTTTTAGCTCAAATTTTAATTGATTTTTTCGAGGCAAATTTATTAATTTGAGTTGATTTGATTTATTTCTCCTATTTTCATTTTTAATCGTACGTAATATAATGCTATGATATTAATTGGTTCTAATTTATACCATTTTCTTTAAACATATACAAAATACATACATATTTCTTCATAATTTAACATGCGAACTCTGATGTATTAGGCAAAATTGAGAGACTTAACTCGAACCTAGAAAATTATAGACTAATCACTACAAATTTGAATTATTCAAGTCTCATTTTACAATGTAGAGGAGTATATCGTAAGACAACTAAAGGCGTTTATTCCTTATGTACTTTTCCTTAGTTATATGTACTCTTTTCCTCCACTTAAGCTTAGGGAGGTTTTTAACGATGCATATAACTCGGGTTTGATTAATAAATTACTTAGCAAAAAAAAAAAAGATTCAGGTGTATTGTGTAGCTTGTTACTTTTTGTGTATTTATGTTCTTTTCAGAGATATTTTCCCGGTTTACCGATTGTTTCAGGAGGCATTTTCATTCATATAAGTAATTGATTTGCGAAAAAAGATGGTGAAGTTCTTATCCTAATAGAAGTAATTGCATTTTATGCACCTTTTTCTAATATACACATATCTTGTCGAGTTAGGAGACTCAACTCAAATTTAAAATTGATTCACTAATTATCAAAAATTCAAGCTATTTGAGTCTCATTCTATTACTTGAATTTGATTTGAAATTAATTCGAGTCGAATTTATAAATTTGTGATTCGACTCAAATGGTTTTTTCATTGAATCGAGTTTTATTTCCCTAATCACTCTATTAAAAAATGAACTATGGCTTTAATTTTTAACATGGGTCCGTAAAATTAGATATACATTTGTCCCTTCAAAATTAATCATTATTTATTTACCAATTAATAGGATGTTTATGGTTGATCAACCGTTTCATTTAACTTAAACTTATAATCAATTACTATAAAGATAATTGAATTTTATTACAAATTTGATCATTAAAACCGGTTAAATACTAGGAAAGAACGAGAAAGTGCAAAACAAAATGGAAATGATGTCACATATTCTTGATGAAACTAATTTTTAACTTTATGTTGGTCCTATACGAAATAAAATTTTAAAAAATATATGCCTAAACTTTATGTAAGCCCCGTAATTTTTAAAAAATATAGTTTAAACACATTTCTAAATTGAACAATTTTTTTAATAATGTTACCTTAAACACTACTGAAATAAAATTTTAAACCCTTAAATCAAAAAATATTAGACACCTATTTTAAAAATATATAATTTAAATACCTTTTTTAAATTAATCCTTTTCTTTTCTTGAAAGTAACACATTGTTAGATAAATGCTTGATATCTATGTGCCCAAATAACCAAACTCTATGATGCCAGTGCCACTAACAACTCCACAGAGAATACAACCAGAGGTATCCCAACTTTTATTACATCTTGCTACTCAGCAGCAGCAGGATCAACTTCTTTGGTTTCACAAAATGGAAACTACAATTATGCACCCTTTTGCTCATTCTTGTCTTTCAAGGTACCACATACCAGAATAGGATTTTTTCGAAATAAAGGGAAGAAAAAAAGAAAACAAATTAGGGATAAGAATCTGGATTAACTTTTTCACTGACCGTAGAACCAAACTGTGGTCCGCCCTTACGGTATTGGATGAGAAACTCGACCGGGTATCCCTTCACCTTATGGGGCACAATGCCCAAATCCGTAAACGTTAAAGCTGCAAAAACCACCACAGAATGAGGGGTGAAGGAGACAAACACATGTTGTAACAAGGAAAACTTACGAGTATTGCCACAAAATGACATTATAGGCATAGCCTGAAACTATTTCAACTCACCATTTTCTGATACAACGGTGTCGTTTGCGAATGCAAGTATTTGATCAAGATTGAAGATCTCAGGGGTTGGTAGTGGAAATGGAACTTTATTGACTAATACCTCTCTAGGCATGGCAACTGCCTGAAACCATCAAATGACGGGCTGTTAATCTATAACATAATATTAAACGGTAATAAGAAATGTCGAGACGAGTATGAACCTAGAAGCACAACAGTCAATTATGTGTTAATTAGAGTAGTGATTAAGGAATGAAAGGCACAATATGCCTTCTGTTGATATTTTAAAGAAATATTTACTGCTAGCATAACTTTCACCATTCATAAAAAACTGCACTTAGAAAAGCTCAAACGTCGCTTATAGCACTTGTTCAAATACATGGTTAAAATTTTACCTTTGCAATGGGTAAAGGAACATTTACATAGCGTGGCCATTCACGGATCATGTCATACATAAGCTCAGCCTGCAGGGTATTCCAAGATCAGTTACACCAAGAGGCATTGATTCAATATCAAGAGGGAAAGTAATTACCAGTTCATGCACAGTGTAGATCTCTGGTCCACCCAACTCATAGACTTTTCCCATGCTGGTTCCATCATCTTTAAGGGCCGCAACAATTGCAGAAGCAATATCATTAACATATACAGGCTGGATTCTGTAAAGAAACTATTGTTGGCAAAAGATGCACAAAGCTTCCAGAAGAAATATAACCAACAAATATCAATTAGAAGGTTCAGGTTATAATCCAAAATTACTTGGTAGATCCATCGCCAATGAGTGGAAGAAAGCTATATTTCTTTGCAAAGCGTGCCCACGGATTCATAATCCGATCCTCAGTACCAATCATTACAGCAGGTTTCATCACAGTAGCCTGTAGAAGGAATGATGATAAAAGTGTTGATGCTGGAACCATAGATAACATAAATAATGTGGAAACCTATTGAAGACCAACCTTTAAGGAGCTAAGCAAACCTTTTCAACTCAGTTTAGCCTTTTTACTATTCCCACTTACCTTCCCTCAAACTTATCCAGGAAAAAGTGATTTTTGTAATTTTATTATGCACATAGGTTCTGTGCTATTCAGGTTCTTATTATGCACTACCTGGGATATGCCACATTCTCACTATAACCTAGAGTTAAAATCAAATGTTTAAACCAAGTCCTAAACTAAGTTTGCATAACGCGAAATTCAACAACTTCGTGCAATAATAAATGCACAACGTTTTCCAGTTTACGTCCGAGAAATTTCCTAAATGGCTAATGGCTATCAGCTTAGGAGTGTCAAAATTTTGGTATTACTCATTAGTAAGAGTAAAGAAAATATCAATTTAGTCCAAACAAAGCTTATAGCAAATGAATGAACTTGAATCTACTTTTGCTTAGGATGACAGGAAAACTTCAGGTAAACCATTACATAGCTTTACAACAAAATATAGAACCAGCTTGTGAATGAGCAAAGATGTTGCAGATCATAGTTATAATCTAAAGGAACAGGAGTCAAGTCATCGACTCCATATTTTAACCTCTATTCTGACATCAAAAGTTTGAAGCACAACTTTGATCTAAAATTCTCAAATGTACATGCAATAAAGTTACAAGCAATGTTACTCAAATTTGGGTGTATATATCCAAAATGGGTATGGATAGATTTTTCTAAGTTTTTCTATATATTTGGAGGATCCTTAGAGGTCCTATTCTTATATCCAAGTGTGGGTCACAAGTGTCAAACACAGGTATTTCATGAAAAATGAAGATTCTGAGCTACATAAACTACAAACATGATATTGTTGCCCAAATAAACAGCATATGGATGCACCTAAAAACAACCACAATAAAATCCAAATCAGAAAAATCATTTAACACATCATGTTATGTGGGACCACAGTGGTGAATAACTTAATTAGTGAAGCCCCAAAAGAGACTTCAGAAAGAGCAGCCATGGTAACAACCGAGAGACGTAAACTGTTAAACTCTCAAATAAAACTGTGTCAAATCAAAATTAATTCTCATTTTTCACAGAAGTAGCCCGCATATTTTTTGGGTGCAAGATCTTAGGATGGCTATCCATGCACTTAAAGCTAAATGAAATAACCATTTTTATCTCCTTCCGACCTAATTTTCTTTATATGCAACAGTTCCTTTATCTCCCATTTTTGCACAACATATATTGTATATTCTATTACATAACATTGGTTCAGAATTATTGATGCACAGGCTCACTTTGCTTATATTATAACAAATTCACAGCATTAGTATTGCGATCTCACGTTGAAGAAACAAAAGATTAAATACCTCAGGAAGTTCTTTCAAAACAGCTTCTTCTCCAGCAGCCTTGGCTCTTAGAAACCTTGATGAGGATGACAGAGAAGACCCTAAGCAAGAAACTTGAATAAACCTCATGATACCCCCATGTTCTTTGGCAATCTGATATCAAGGAAAAACTAATACGTTAAGTGCTTAGAACTCCACAAAAATTAAGTTTAGTTAAATGTAGAACATGATTGATAGCACAAGATGATATGACACATAAAGTCACATTCCACAAAGTATACACTGTTCCTCATATTAAAAACTAGATAAAGAAGCATCACAAATATTTTTGTTATGAATAACAGCACAAATGACAGAAAAAGAAATACAGTTAAACAACTTGCTGTTTGCATAAAAATTTGAAGATATGAAAGATCGACTTAAGTAGCATGCAAACTTCAACCTTTCCTCAATGGTTGTACATGATACATTTTCTTCTACTCCAAACCCCCCACCCCCACACCTTCGTCCAGAAAAGGACTGAGGAAAACATTTAACCCATACACAAGAATAGATCTAAAACCATTCTAATAACATTGTCAAGAGATTAAGGGTTATTCCAATGTGAATGAAAGCTCCAACATACCACTGCCAGTTGCTCTGCCATGAAATGGTTCACTTCCTCAAAGCTATAGTTCCTAGTCTCGTATTCTCTTCCTGCCAATATAAGCAATACCAATCATACAAATCCAAGATTTAAATTTCTTTCATTGGTAGAATCAGAAGAGAGAGATTGTATACCAATGAGATTAATAACAACATTAGCCTTTGCCATCACAGCCTTGATTGAATTTTCATCCCTAGGATCGTATTTCATTGGCACTATCTGAGAACAAGAAATATCAAAATAAAACCATAATAAAACAGCACAATATGCAATTGAATATGAATTTCAATAAAAAAAGAAAGCCAAATTCATACTGTACCTGTCCCAAGTCTCCCATCAATTTGAGATGTCGAGGGTTATCCTCAGAACCTCGGAATGGAACTAACACCTGAGACCCCATTTTAGCTAGAAGAAAAAAAATCAGTATACACATTGCAAATAAACCTTCAAGTGAGATTCAAAAGTAAAAACAAAATACAAAAGAAACACTCAGTAACACACATTTTAATGCAAAAAATTGAAACATTTGAGCCGCAAATAATGTACAAAAATAATAATTAAAACATCAAGTTCAAATTACCAAGCTGTTGCACAAGATAACGACCAAGGAATCCAGTAGCTCCAAAAACAGTAGCTATAATGCCACTGCAAAGAGAACGCAAAATCATTTCCGGCACCCAGACATAAAACTTTCAACGAAAAAAATTAAAATCCCAATAAATGACCTGACAGAGGATCGGCCACCGGTGCCCTTGCGAACGAGATGGCCCATACCCTTGTGGGAAGCCAGCGTAGATCCGTATCGCGGACGGCCACCTCCATAATCTGAAAAAAAAAATCGATCACAAAATGATTAAAAAACACATCAATTTAATGTAAATGCTAAACAACCATTACAATTGAGAAATTAAAAGGAGGGAATAGAAATGTTACAGTGATCGGAGAGAGGGTAAATAGACTTGATAGAAGAAATTGAAGATGTTTGGTTCAGAGAGTGGTGCCCTAATCGTCTCGTAATCGCCTGCATCTTTTCTCAGCTTAACTTCTGATGGAGAGCAAGAGAAGGGAAATAGTTAGTGTTGGTTTGAATTGAAGGATGGAGATTTGGATTCTGGGTCTAATTTAAGTTCCATATTTGCTTTGATTTGAAGCTTTGGGTTCGTCGTTTCCGGCCAACTGGACAGATCCGGCCATGTTTAGGCTCTACCCTTAAACACATTTAGGCCCAAGCTATATGATATATGCACCCGAAATTTGATCACTTGCACTTAGTTTGTATTTTTTTTCTTTGACCCATTTAGTATTAAAAATTATTAAATATTTCGATAATCGAATTTTATAAGTGATTTTAGTAAAAAAATTAATAATATTTATTCAAATTTAATTCGTTTTATTTAAGTTGTGATTTTATACAGGTATTAAATTTAAATTAATATTTTTATATTAAATAGAATTATATTTTTTTTTCAGATTTGAACTCATATAAGATAAGACAAGATGAGCATCCTTATCACTAGACCAATCAGTGGATTTCAACAAATTAATCTTTTAGATTGTTAAACAAATAAATTGAGAAATATTCATAATTTATTAAAATATATGGGGAAATTACATATTTAATACTCAAACTATGCTTGTACTATTATTTTAGTATCTCAACTATTATTTTTAATAAGATGATAGTTAATATTACGTTTTTTTTTGTTTTATTTTGGTACCCCTACGGGTAAAGACTAATTGAGATGATGATGTAGTTTGGTATAATTATTGTTTTAGTTTAAAACATTTATATATTATCAGTCTAAAAAATATTAATTTAAAATATTTAATTTAGGGGGAAATATATTATCTTAATTTTGATTGCATTTTGTCTCATCCGTTTTTTTATTTCTTTTTATTTTTGCTAGTATCCCGATCGTGGAGTTTGAGTCCTCTAATGTATCTCGTATTAATCCCTATTGATCCGCAAATTTTAAAGTTTTGATTACCCTTAACATATTTTTTAAACTTTAAAATCTCAAAAACATTCGACCGGAAGAAGAAAAAAAAGATAAATTTACAATTTTAACTCAAAATTAAAATAATGCTTAAATTGTTAAAATTTTAAACTAAATTGACAATTATATATATTTTTGGACTAAAACTTTTATTAGCTCAAAACACATCATTATTTCTATTAATTTAAACGTAAAAAATATAGATTAAAAATATAACATTGAAACCATTTTATCAAGATTAACAGTTAAAATATTAAAATAATAATACAAATATAATTAAGTTATTAAAAATATAATATTGAAACCATTTAGGTTATTATAATGTAAAAACTGTCTTCCCAACTTTTCTAATAGCTACATCTAATATTACCACCTTTACATCATTTGTTAGACGAATATAATTCGGGTTAAATTTGGGTTTTAATACACGTGTTATAAAAAGTGTAGATACCATGAGATATATTTATAATTTGATAAGAGACAGAGTTATAAATACTTAATAGTTGATTATTAAATTAACTATATAAAAAGGTTGTGGTCTAAGAATTAGGTTAACTTGCATATATTTTTTTACCCGAGAGATAACCTAACTTCTTTGAAGGTCAAACACTGTGAAAAATCTCTATTGATTAATTCAGGTATGTTTCCGTCGTTCAATTTATTTATTTTATTGTTCTTGATGATTTGACATGTATAAATCATGAGTTTATATTCGTATTAAAATATATTTTAATTTTAACACGTTTTCCCAATAATTGTTGAAAAAGAGTAATCAAATTTATGTTAATGAATAAAATCCAAGTTGCTGCCATGGAAGAAGTCTTCATTACCAAGAAAGATCAAGGTTGAAGCAGAATATATGGAATCAGAGCTTATCACAGAAGCTGAAATTAAAGGGAAGAAACAAAATGTATATTCTTCAGTCTACAACTCAACAATTTGCAAATAGAAAGAGTGGAATCTAACTACTTCAACTCTAAACTTTGTCCTAACTACATAAGAACATCTCTATGTTATTGCACATCTGGAACCAATATGAACTTTCCGTCCAGCTTGTTTTCTGTTACAAGGTATGTCAGGTTGCTAACCGTGCATGAACTCTCCGAATCCGGTTTAGCGGATGAATTTGCTCAAAAATGGCCTTGAACTTGAAATTACCTGAGGTTTTGGTTAAATGGCTTGGTCTGCAGATTTGGCCTTGCTTTCTGTTGTTGTGTTACCCGAGTGCTGCAAGAAAGAAGCAGTGTCAGCTGTTCACTCTTGGATGGTCCCTCAGCTCCTGATTCCCGACTGGAACAAGAATTTGGGGCTTGAAATCTGTTTCAGAAATCCGGTATGCCACTTGATCTAGATGAATACTCGGTTACTAACTTTAGAAACATCGACGATTTATCCTCCAAGAGACGTGCCGGTGTATCAAACTCTGCAACTTGACCTGCAAATAAGTTTTGGATTTATTCAGGAAATGTCAAGGTTTTCAATGAAAATAGTAATGAACCACCCTGAACATAAAGATGAAAATTTTAAGATGTAGTTTTGCGTACCATCACTTAACACCAAAACAAGATCACTGTCGATTACAGTTGGAATACGATGTGCAATAGTGCAAACTGTGCAGTTCATGAACTCTGTTCGGATGATCTTCTGTATGAGATTATCGGTGGCAGTATCAACTGATGCTGTTGCTTCATCGAGCACGAGTATTCTTGCCTGTTTGAGCAAAGCCCTGCCGAGGGAAACAAGTTGCCGCTGCCCCACACTCCAGTTATCTCCATTTTCTAGAACTGCACATTTTACATCATAGAAAACGATCTATCAACCATATGCAACTTCAAAAGGCTCTTTTGCCTCTTCTTTCTCTATGCATGTTTTTTCCGAGTACGACGCATTAATGATGTTGGAGAGGGATGGTGCAAACCTGGTGCATCAAGCTTTTGGTCTTTATGACGCACAATATCTCCAAGCTGAGACTTATCAAGAGCCTGTGGCAAAGAAAAAATCAGTGTTCGTCAAGACTCGAAGTAGCATTAGCATGGAATATCATGCTTAAGTATACTGGTTATATGAGGGGAAGAGAGCAGGGTATGCAAGTGAAATTTATACCTCCCAAATCTCATGATCCGAATGTTCTTCGAGTGGATCAAGATTGACTCTAATTGTTCCTTCAAATAATGTAGGATCTTGGGGTATGATACCAAGACGGCTACGCAGGTCATGGAGCCCAATCGTTGAAATGTCGATGTTGTCTATAATGATTCTACCACTAGCTGGCTCAATCAATCGGAATAATGCTTGGATCAAAGTAGATTTACCACTTCCGGTACGCCCGACAATTCCTATCTTTTTGCCACCAGGAAATGCACAGGTTACTCCATGAAGCACCACAGGAAGATTTTCAGCATAGCGAACCTTCAAAAGCAGGAATATAAAAAGGAAAAGGAAATGTCAGCATGTGGTTAAGTCCATTCTCATGCTATAAACTTCTCATACGTTGCACACTTTCCGCACGAAGTTGCTAGTGACGTGATTCGTGAAAGGTTTTAACATCGAAACCTGTATGGTATATGAGTCTGATGTTTCATGGAAAACCAAGGCAATGCATGGTGTGGTGGAAAACAACTAGATACCTTTAAATCATGCAATTCAATTGTTCCACGTTCCGGCCATAATGACGGAAGGCGGGAGTTTTCCATAACAGAAGGAGCTTCACTTGGAATTTGGCTGTACTGATAAATCCTCTCTATGGAAATAATTTTATTCTCGAGCTTGCAGAAACTAAGTATCCACCGCGATAACCGTGCATTTAAGTTAAGACCATATGTCACAGCAAGGCCTGCCATACCTGTTTAGAAGAAGCAAGAATTATCGGTTATGCGATGACTCGAATGTCGTACAAACAAGCAGATAAGTCAATAACAATGCAAAAGATTAACTTACTTGGATCAATACTTCCCTGTGGAAAACTCACCAGCAAAATCATGCAAAAAGCAAATACAAAAGTCGAAAGTAATTCCATCCGCAGGCAGAGCCACTCAATGGCAGCAAGACTGCAAAAGAATGGGCGGGCAAAACAATCAAGAAGATAAAGGTTTCTCTTCATGAACCTTTTCTCTTGACCAAAACCTCTAATTGTGGACGCTCCGGCAATTGATTCACCAAACAGATTAATAACCGGAGATTTCTGGATGCTAACAATGCGGACCAGTTCTCTCGATGAAGCCATGTAGTATTTCTGCAACATGTGAGCAATTCAATCAGAAGGGTCTAACGTAGATTAATGAAAACAATGTAGTGGTATGGACAGAACTTTTTCAACTCCAAATGCAAGGATCATAAAATAAGGGACTATGATGCCTAGGTCATGTTGGCCCTATTCTTTAACCAGTCAGGTTGACCTTCATTCCATTAACTTTTATCAATTTATTGCATGATGTTTATATTGTTCACCTGGATGAAGACTATGTTTTGAATAAGAATAAAATTGTTAATCTAAAAGGTGGTGAAGTGCATCCTGGTTTATTCCCAGAAAGAATGAGAAAAACGGAATAAACTTAAAGGAACAAACTACTACTGATGTTCTTCCATTTCTCTCAGAGCCTATGAGAGAATGGAATCCAACAACAGAATTTCGAGGCACGATAACTACCTGCATCCACAAGCAAGCAACAGCCATTGGAATAACAAACAGCAGAACTTGCCAAGTAACTTTTGTCATCACACCAACAATTCCGAGAAGCTGTATTGTTGTTGAAGCAAAACCACCGAGTCTAAAAGGAATATCAAGATCCACAACACTTTGATCAATAGACACCTGCGAGTTTACAAATCATGATCTTCATATAATCTGAATAAAAGAAAGTGGATTTTAGCCAAAAGGAAGACTTAGCAACTTTAAGCATATATTGTCAGGTGGAAATGTATGTATATATATATATATATATATATATATATAATACTTACTCGATTCAAGATCCGTCCAGCTGGAGTTGAATCGAAAAAAGACATTGGAGCTTGAAACACACTTCTAAGCATGTTGATAAACAATTTTTGTGCAGCTGCTAGACCAAATGTGGCTACGAGAACAGCCCTCATAAATATAAACCAAGAGCTCCCAAAAGCGAGGGCCATATAAACAACAAGGAGGACCATTGGACCGACTTTAGCTTGACCTCCATCAGTCTGGGGGTTTGCCCATGCCATCCACCAATTACTAGCAATTTGAAGAAATTGGAATAATGTCTGTGCAAGAACAATAAGCGGTACCAAAAAGCCTTTATATGCAGCTGCCATATATGACAAGTACACCTTCATGCTGACTCTTCCTTTTACCCTTTCCTCTTCTTGAACAAGCTGATTTTTTCTCCGCTTTGCTTTCTTTTTCTCTTTAACTGCTTTTGTGTCTGAAGCTGATGCACCATCTTGCACTTCCTTTGCCAAATTGTCAATACTATTTACAGCCAAATCACTTTTTTTAGTTAATATTTTTTTCCCAACAAGCTGCAGATTTTCATCCGAGTCTTCTGATGAGTGAGCTGGAATATCCATGGCTTCAATTGCTTCATGGTGAGCTGAGACAAGAGTTTCAAAATCAGTACCTGCCTGTAGAAGTTCATCATATTTTCCTGCCTGTATGATACGACCTTCCTTAAGAACCTGCACATATGATTGATGAGTTTAGATAATAAAGTAATCAGCAAAACGTATGAAACTGATCTCATCATATCTCTGACATATAAAAGAATACATGTATATATGTTACACCTTCTATTCTGGACCCTGGAGAATATGACACTGAGAACTTATATTGCACATTTAGTCTCACATGCTAATTTTCAGATGCCAAAAGTAAAACTCATACTTCACTATTTATCTGGTCCATTGCCGAAAGTGAAACATCAGTATTGACTTTGTCATATAGTATTGAGGACAATGTACCATTATCTTGCACGGTGTTGTTTGTAGCATGACATTATGTCTAATTCATTAATTCGAGAACATGCATCATTGCATGCTCGAGTGCTGGACTGCTTAGCAGAATAGATATAGATATAGATATAGATATAGATATAGAGAGAACAGTCCATACCAGTATCAAATCTGCAGTAGGTAGAAATTCAACTTGATGGGTCACAAAAACAACGGTCTTACTTGCCAGAGCTGTCATTATGTATTCCTGCAGTTAAAAAAATGATTTCTTTAGCCAAATTATATTGATATGAACAGCAATACCTGCAGTATACTGATTTAGTTAAACCTTGAACAGTTCTGAGCTAGTGTGTGCATCAACGGCACTGAAGGGGTCATCAAGTAAATAAATATCAGCATCTTGATAAAGAGCCCTTGCAAGCTGCATGCGTTGTTTCTGTCCACCACTTAGATTTATACCCCTGTCTCCAATTATGGTCTGGTCTCCATGTGAAAAGAGTTCAAAATCCTTTTTCAAGGAACAAGCATTGATAACACTCTTGTATTTTGCTTTATCCATCGGACTACCAAAAAGGATGTTCTCTTCAATATTTCCAGACTGTATCCAAGCCGACTGAGAGACATAGGCGGCTGTACCGCACACTCGAACCTGTTCAAACATCAAAGTAAAAGGATAACAATTCAAAAAAGCTTTTCCATCAATGGGAAAAAGATCATAGAACTAACAAAGAACCAAATTTGAGGTAGAAAATTGTTTAAATGTTCTATGAACTAAACTTACTTCCCCAGAGATCTTAGGAATCTCCCCTAGGATGCAAGAGAGAAAGCTTGATTTTCCAGAGCCAACTGTACCACAAACTGCCACACGCATTCCAGTTTCTGCTTTCATTTGTATTCCAGATAAGGTGGGCCTTGAAGAAGAGGGGTCCCAACAAAATTCACCATCCTTAATCTCTATGGCCACTTTTGACATGCCTCGAGGCAGAACAATGGTGGCATCTTCCTGCAGCTCTTCCT
Organism: Abelmoschus esculentus; assembly: GCA_035048815.1. NCBI lineage: Eukaryota > Viridiplantae > Streptophyta > Magnoliopsida > Malvales > Malvaceae > Abelmoschus > Abelmoschus esculentus. The sequence continues at coordinate 12,333,244 of JAUCBN010000024.1, forward strand.
CCAGCAGGAATCCAGAAATTCGATCAATAGAAACCTTTGTCTGCGCCATCATAGACACCAGGTCTGGAAAATTCCTGAGTGGTTCTTGAAGGATTCTGAAAGTGGCCAGTGCAGAAAGAACACTGCCTGCTGTGAGTTGACCTCCTAACAATATTGATGTTGCAAATGTAACAGCTGCAACAAATATAGGGGAGCTCCAAAACATGAATGTAACAAAGGCCTGTGAATAGAGGGCTTTCCGTAGCCACATGAATTCCACTCCCCGCATCTCCTCCAATCTCACTCGGTACTTGTCCTCCCAAGCTTGTAATTTCAGAATCCTCATGTTCCTTAGACACTCAGAAGTCTTCCTCATTCTTTCATCTTTGGCAGCCATTAACTTGTCTTGGTAATCTTCTTGGACCTTTGCTAAAGGAACGGTAGCAACGATGGATATAATGGTTGCAAACAATGTTGCAATGGAAGCAATTCCAACATTTTTATATAGGATTGCTAGAGCAAGAATTATTTGCAGTGGAAGCATCCAAATGTCATGGAGATACCAAGAATAGTCTCCCACTCTTTGAACATCAACTGCCATGTAATTAACAATTTCTCCACTGGTATGACTTTGTTTAGCTAAGCTTGAGAGCTTCAGCCCCTTGCGATACACCATTGCTGTTAGAGCTGATCTCACATGCATACCCAAAATGTCTACCCCAAGATACCATTGTCGGGTTGTCAATGTCTCTACGAGTTTCGATACAAAAAAGATTCCAGCCAGAACATAACCTTCATGAGGGAAAGTCTCCCGCCCTCCCAAGTAATCAACAAAGTAACTTATCATGTATGGTCCCACATAGGAAACAAGAGTGTTCAACAGAGCAAATACAGCATTACAAGCTGCTTCCTTCCAGAATGACTTCCAAAGTGCCCAAACCAAAGAAGGTTGCTCTGATTGGTTTTCGGCCTTCAATTTTTCCCAATTAAAATTCAAAACCTTATAATTACTCTTAGCTCGATCCCTCGGTGCAAGAAGAGGAATGTCCTTGAGCTCAAGCGGACGTTTAGCACCAAGCGAAAGAAGTGGATTTAGCCAAGAAAGTGTGGTCAAGCTAAAGAGCCCAGCATCACTATAAGGAGTAACTTTAAGACACCCTGCCTCTTCTTCAAGAAGCAATGGCTCCTGAAGGTCAGAATTTCTACAAACTTCTATACCAGTCTCACCTCTAAGTGCAACAAAACAAAGAAATGCAAGTGCCGGGGTTACGGCAAAATTGGCAACTACATGAGAAGAAGAGTATGTTGAACCATCTACGAAGAACGATTTCCCATCAACATACAAGGTGCACAAGCCAATAAGAAACGAAACAAACCACCATACCCTTAACAACAATGGGAATCTCTCAGACACCTTAAATTTACAGTGTAGAGCTGAAAAACTCAATACGAACCAAGCTAAACCATGAGCAGTAGGCAAGGCAAGTGCAGACCAATCCACAACTTTCCCATCAATGGCATCTCTTATCAAACCAAATCCATCAAATCCTACCACCACAACTTGCACAAGAAGCACATAGAAACAACAAGATACAGACAATTTAAACCCAGCACCTACTAGAACCTGCTGATCATCTGCATCAACAGTAATGCTTCTCCTAATCGGGCTAGAATTAGCAACAGAATCGTCCTTATGGAACTGAATTCTACCGGAACAAACTGATATTTGCCTTACAGAAATTATGAAAAGAAACACCAGGACAAGTGTTAAATTGATGCAAATGGAGGATAGTTCAAAAATGGGTAAACCTTGAATTGCCCTCACAAGGGAGAAATGTGGTGATTCTACAGCATATGAAAAACAAGAAGCTGAAATGCAATCGAGTAATAGAGTGAAGAAGCCCATTGTTGAACAAAGTGAGTGCTTTTTGTTGATAGATTAAGTAAGAAAAGAGATCAAATCTTGTGAATAAGGGCATCTCACCATCTGAAACAATGACAAAGAAGACAAACAACAACAGAAACAAGGGTTATTTGGAGACAGAATTTGCAGACACATTGCACATGAAAACAAACAGATTTCCATCTACACACAAAACAAAGACAGAAAGCCGATGGCACAACAACAACAAAAAGAAGATTGTTTTTATCCCCATTCTCCTCTATTTCTCTTTCTATCTCTATATGTCATCTTCAGAGAACACAAGGAGACAAATAAAGGATACTAAAAAACATATGAACATTGAACAAAACCCATATCAGAAACAAAACATAAAAAATGGAATCTAATGAAACTGACCGGATATGTCATCCTCTGATCAACCTGAAGATGGTGGCTGGTTCTCTTCTTCTTCTTCTTCTTTTCATGATAGATATGGTGGCTGGCAACCCCAAATCCAAAAGGATGATCTTTAACCTGTATAATCTAGAGAAATGAAAGAAGAACGTGAAGAGAAAAACAAAGCAACAAAATTTTTTTTTTACATATACAGATTTAAATGAGAGAAAGAGAGGAATTACAGTAGTGCTTGGCTCTCTGTTCTATGTGAATTTTATAGGAACATGAATGGGATCCCAAACACCCAGAATCCTTAGTGTGCATTCAATGTTGTGTTCTGAGAAATAAAGGAAATAGAAACTGGTTTTTATTTGTTTTTCCCTTTACAGTTGTTGAGGTGGATTTCATATATACTTTAAGCACGATGCCATGAGTAATCAACAACAAAATATGAAGCATGATACCATGAATATGATTCTAAATCATTTCATGATAATAAAGTAAGATTATTGGTTCAACATGTAATTTTTCATATATACTTTAAGCATGATGCATTGATGACATAAGTAGTTTCTTATGAAATTAATACGCGATCTTAGTGAAAAAGGATAATGTTCGAATAGAGTTCGAATAATATTTTTCTATAACATGATAAATTTAATAAAAAATTATTTTTTTACTAGACCGAATACGAGTTACTATAATAACGTTAGTAACGTATAACTTTGGACCCCTCTATTTTTTAATTGAATTCTGTTAATTTTATTGAACAATAATATAACTAAAATTATAATAAAAACTTATAATTTAATAAATAAAAACACTTAGTTCTGTAGTATTTTTATAATCATTAAAATACGAAATTAGTGTCTCGACATGATCATAAAAGAAAAGGCTAAAAACATGTCGCAATAACTCAAAACAAAAGATGAATATAAATATCACGAAAGATCGACGATGAAAGATAAACCATCAACAAACAACATAAAATGCATATTAAATAAGACACGTTTATAACACGATCATTATCACAACTCAATCTTGAACAACAACAATGATTATAAGTACGTATTCAAATCTAGTACGAGGATCCAAAAATAAAAAATCAACAGAAAAAATCAAAAGAATATCATATTAATCAATTATTGCGACGTCTAATCCAACCCTAATAAAAAATTAAATAAAAAACCAATAAAAATTATATAAAAAATAAAACATACAATACAAAATTAATAAAACACGTGCATATTGTTTTCTTCTATTTTAGTTATGTTTTCAACCAACTTTAATAATTAATCGGTCCCTGTCTTTATAGCTATCTTCTACTTCAAGCACACAATTTATTTGTATTAACATTTGACCTTTCAACACTTTAATGCCCAACCACCACCAATGGACTAAGGGACAGAACAGATTAAAAAAACATGTCCAAATTCATAAATAATATCTAATTTATTCTTACGACCATTAAAAATTAATTATTTTCATTTTATAATTTTATTTATTTATATTTATTAAATAAATTAGTCAAACATTTTTTTTAAATCTCAAATCCTTTTTTTTTTAGAATTTTTTTATTCTTCTTTAATTTAATGATAAAAGAATAAATGATACAATATTCTTTATTATATATATATTGTTCAAAACTATACCTCATATCATTTTACTATTCAATTTCTTTGAATTTTTTAATAAATTAATAAAATAATGCGTTGGACAAAGCTTAATCATGTTTCTAGGTTTATTATAAAATATTAAATTAATTGTTAAAAGTAATGAGATATAATTTCGCTTTACAAGAGTTTTTTATTTTTTATTTTTTGTTTTGGACCTTAAAAACGTTCAAGACGACCTTAATAAAGACTTAAATTATTACAAAAATAATAAATTTAAAAATACAAACTCGTCCTTCTTTGATTTAGTCTTAATTAAGTTTATAATAAACTATTATACTTTTAATTTAAATATTTATTTTAATAAATTCAAAATATTATCAAATTTAAATATGTTAACCCCAGCATAACTCCAAATTTACTATCATATTTTTTATTTTGTATTTTATAATATTTTCGATTAATATTATATTGTAATGTTATTGTGACTATACCACACATTGCGGGACCATGTAAATTAATATTTTTGGTTTCTACTTCAACATTGGACCCATGAAGTGTGACATCACACTGAATCCATAGTGTACAATGGATGGGACTGGCCCACACTTCAATTTTAAGCCAGGATGCAGATAAAAAATAAACACGATTTATTATATCATCAGTAATTTAATCTTGTACCGAGAATGTTATAAGTTAATCACGTTCGTGATGACTATTGGTTACGGTTTTTCACGAGCATTCGACATGAAATTAAATAATTAAGCAGTCACTCTAATATCATTTATTACGGGATCATTATATTCTTCTTCAAAGACGTATATAATAAAATGTATAACTTTACCGTTTATATATCGTAATACGTTTTATACGATATAAAATATTGTATTTGATTTATCTATTTTTAAGGTTATTTTTTATTAATAAAAAGTGAATAATATTTAAAAGTTAAAAGTTATACATCATATCATATACGTTTTTAGAGAAGAACGTAATGGTCCTGTGATAAATGATATTGGAGTGACCATTTGGTTATTTGATTTCACATCGAACACTCGTAAACAACAAATAATCATCACGAACAAGATTGAATTGTAACGTTCTCGTTACGAGATTAAATAAATAAAGAAAACACATGGAGCCAAGAGGTTATATATCATCCAAAGAATAAAATATATTGAACATTTCAATAAGAGTTGCTCCATAAAGTATCAATTGTTGACATTTACAAGCATTTGTGAGTAAGATCCAAGTTTGATTTCCAAAGCATTTTAGCAACCTTTGGTTGCCAAGGGAGTGCCAATGCACCCTTTATGATTCGCCGACGGGCTTACGATCACGTTCGATAGTGTTCGAGATGCCAACAATCTTCGAGGTTATACGGTACTTAATATTTGATGGAGTTCTGCATCTAGGAAGAGCTGATCCTGATGCAACATACCTGTTAATCGAGCTATGCCGTGTCTTCATTTTCAAACGTCGACAATCGAGCATCCGATAGAACGCTGAATTGTTGTGTGTCTACGAACAGCTGCAAACGAGAAAATGGTATCAATGAGTACGCAGAGGCTCGGTAATGACTATGCAAACCCGATCATTTTAAGCAACATCGATGATCAAGCCATTAGACTCGGTTAAACAAGCATACGTACCAGGACTTGTGACAGAACTTCATCCCATTCAATCAGCAATGATAAGTTTGGATTGTGTTTAAGAAATTATGTCAGCCACTAAAACCGAGAACATAAATTACCTTAATGAACGCCCGGTCCCGGCTATTGAAAGAGTCGATAAAGTTATCTTTAAATAGTGACGAAACCTGGAAGTTAATGGAACAAATAAAGCGATGAGGAAGATCCACCGGTCGTGCAGCGACTTGTTAGACAAGAAACCGGAGAACAACATAAATTATAAGAACCAAAGTGCTAACCCTGTCATTGTTTGATTCTACACGGGTAATTGTATGAGATCTCAGGTTCACACAAAGTGACTCGATGTATCGTCGCATGACCGCCAAGAATTCTGTCGCAGCTTCAGCCTGAATCGATAAAATTGATATTAGTCGCTGCAAAACATGAAAATAAAAGGTATTGATAAAATTATTAGTACACACCTGCACTTCATTGCACCTATATGTAGGATGTTTTTTAGCAAATGAGCCTTCTAACGAGAGTCTGGAATGTATCGGCCCTAGTTCCGATACAAGCTCTTTACGCCAAGGAAGTGTAGGCAAGTGACATGTTTTCACCTGGATAACAGTTGAAAGATGAACCGAGAATACTCGGAGTAACGGCGAAACACTTCGACCAATCATCACAGATAATCAGATTGTTCAAGAGCTAGAGAGCACAGAAAGAAGAGACACAACTAACGCATATAGAACATTACAACGGCAAGTATTGTAATATGGAACTGTAAATCGGAACCGGACAAGCGAACTGTCTAAACATCATAAATACCTGGTTCTTGAGAATATTAACTTGAACAAGATTAGATGTTTTCATTTTCAAATCCATAGGTTTGTGTTGTAAGCCAACCTATACGATGAAAGAAACAGATAAAACTAAATCAGGGCATTATATTACTTACACTAAATATATGCTACTGCAACATCTTTTGCAGATAATAATTTGTATGTCAAATGTCAGCTTAGAATTTCATAAACCATATTATCATTTTAAAAAGATTGTTATTAACACCCAGAAGAACACTACAACTCACAACAAACGGAACCGGCGCATCAAGAAAATCAAGCATCCTCATCGGCAGCACCTGAGTAAATGCAGTCAGTAATTAAAAGCTAAACATCTGAAATGGAATCTGCCACTAAGCAGAACTACTCGATTTTTTTTTTCATTTCCCACAAAGTAAGACGAAAAAGGGACTTTATTCGAAAGAAATAAGGATCAAATATTAACATGTTAGAGCATTTCAAATGGTTTCTATTGTGTTATCACCAGGTAAGATGCCTGATTTAGTCTAATGGTAAGAAAATTATGACCGCCGACATTAAGATTAATCACACACTTCAAAGACAAACCAAGAAATGCAGATATAAAAGTTTCTGTAAAAACGTAAATCCGTATGTCCATAAGAGTGTATGTCTTCGCTTATAATGTGTTTGTGCAGAAACTGCAAACGTAATTCACATTGCCACATTGTATGAGTACAGTAAAAAAGGCACGCAAACAAGCAATTCGAGTCAGAATATTCACGCATTGTGTTCGATGAACTACTATAAGAATATTCAAAGAAACGATCTGCAACAGCTTATTGAGCTACATGCAGAAAGATATATGCCATCTAGAAAGAGCAAGAGGGATAGAGGTTACAGAGATTACCGGAAGAAATAAACTCTGCCACTGAAATGGACGAATCAACGGAATCATAGATAACACCACAGACGATAGGACACCCTGCATAGATGCAAATTAGTGTCAAAGTGAGGATATAGTCTATAGCTGGGAATAAGAAAACAACTAAGTGCAGAACACATAGGAACTAAAATTCGATCTTCTTACCAAATTTGGGCAAATTACTACGACCTGTTTTTCCAATAACACTCCAGCAATCATTGCCAAAATCTGGAAGAATGACCAAAAGGTGAAAACATATCTACCAAAAATAAATTAAAGTGAAGTTAAGAGGTATGCGTCGTAGAACTTTACACTATCAAGAGAGAGAACTCGACAAATTGTTGCCGTTGTCCATACAGAAAGTGCACAAGCTTCCTCGGCTGCTGCCAACTTTGCATCAACCTTTCATGAAGTTCAGTGATATCTAAGTGAATATGTATGTCATGAGACAGCATTGATTAAATATGGTGTAACAAAGATATACCTCAGCAGGTTCAGATAATGATATAAAGCTTTCATCCAGTTCAAGGGCAGAAACTGGAGGTCTCTCATACTCAATAGCCTGTAAATGCTCAAGAGGCTGAAAAATTATTTCACTTCCTCGTGGCGGAAGAGATAAAGCATGATAAGCACAAACGATCCGTAGAATATCATTTTTGTTGTCCTATCAAAGTGATCAGATAAGCAAACATCAAATGGAAATCCAACTAATAACAATGATATGTAGAAAAAATTAGAAAACAATAGAAAACTAACCCTAGCCCACTCCAATATGAAGTCATCTCCAAAATCTTTCTCAGGATTTGGGAAAAGATCATCATCCTCGTCCTCATCCTCTGATGCCAGGCTTCTAGCTGGACTGCCAAAGGTAACAATATATTACTGAATTGAGATAGGAAAAAAACAGGGAAAAAATACAAGGAAAATAAGAAATCTAAAATAACAATAGATACACTCATATAATAGGTATATATCTTACAGTGCTTTCTCACATGAGAATCTCATCTTGTTATTGTAATGGAATTCTTTCCTATTTATTCTAATACAAAATTAACAATCAGTTTAATCATAATTTGTCACCTGAATAGGGATGGAGAACTCCCAACTCTCTCGAAAGTACGGCTCCTCATGCCTATAAACATTCCAATATCAGGAGAAGCTTGGCCGTTTTCATAATTTCCATATATTCTTTCCGAGGCATCAGAACGATATCCTGAGGTTTCAGATATATTATCATCAAAATATAAGACGTTCTTCCTACCATCCTTCTCTATTTCCCTAACTTGGTCCAAATCTGAAACTTCACTTGCTTCTACACTTTCAGGTGATGGTGGTGAACTTATCTTTAGTAAAACGGATGAAACCTCATCATCAGTGGTTACGCCACCAGCACCATGATTATGAGTTATAGGATTGTTAACAGGTATTGCAGAAGCCATCCAATCATTAACATACTCCCCGTCTTGAGACTCGGTATTATCATTCATTTGTTCATCTAGTTTGGTGGCAAATGGGGAATAATTATTAAGAGACAAGGACATTTCATTAACAAATTCTGTTATTCGATTCAGGCGCTCCTGTGCAATGATACTGCAGGCCAGTAAAATATTGAGAATCAGAGGATCAACAACATTATACTCGTAGTCAACATCTACCTCAAATTAGTGAAAAAGAACTCTAGATCATTTGCTAAAAGGAGTTAACTTTAAACCTGTTTAACATCTCATAGTGTAACTCAAAGAAAGGCACTCTAGTTAGCAAACAATAGCAGCGAGGTGCAGATACCATGAACCGGCTGCGTACTCCAGATGATGTTGTAGGAGGTGATGTACCACCTAAAATACCAGGTTGCCTCTGAACAAGTTCAGGTACATGTAAGCAAACACCATAAACCGTAGCATTGCCTGCCACCTGATCAAGGGAGCATAAAATGTTTCACAACCCATAATTTCCTGCTTGTCATATAAATCCTTGTTCTACATGAAGTGAAATGACATGAAACAAAATAGACAAATTCTTGATCCATTGTCGGACTCCAATCTTTTCACAGGTTATAACACTTAAAATGAAGGTCATAATGATTGATCAAAAAATGAAAGTAATGTTGGACAAGTTTTGGCCATAATGTTGGAGAAATTGAGTTGCTAGATTGCCATAAAGGGATCCAGTTCAACGCAACCAAATCCGTGGGAAGCATTTTGAGGATGCAACAATAAATCTCGGGGAACAAATCTGAGATGCACCTTAAGTGAAAAAATAAATGCGCAATCATCTGTGCTCAAATGCTCCTGCAAAGAGGGTACAATTACATATGTTACTTCTCTCTTTAGGCAAACAGTTACTCAAAACTTTTATACATTTAAGGACAACCGTTCAGAATAAATGGAATATATATGACAAAAGACACTTAGCATAACCCACAAAGCAAAGCATCAGAGTTACGTGGCTTAACCCTAAAACAATTGTCATTATCTCAGGATTGTAATGAGACAGGACAAATAGTGAACTATTTGAGTCTAACTCTGCAAAAGCTCTGCCAACACTCAACTCAAGTTCTTAATGAGCCAAGCTGAGCTACTCAATACTAGACTCGAAAAGCTCATGAGCTACTCAGAAATATATTATACTATTTTTTAAATTTTTTAAAATTAAAGTGAACTAAAATTTATGTCGTTGGATAATAATAATATGGTTGTAAATGAGACGAGATAGATCGCAAGTTACTCAAGCCTGACTCAATCAAAGCTCAATCAACACTTGACTTAATTGGACTCGATTCTTAATGAGTCAAGCTTAGCACTACTAGGTTTGAATTGAGCTCAAACTCGGCGAGAGTTCTTAACAAGTTAAGTCAAGCTCGCCACTGCTCGGACTCGACTAGGCTCACTTACAACCATAATCTATACAATTGGGGCGTCAATTTTCGGACTTTCATAGTGACCGTCAATATGGTTGTAAAAAATAATATGCTGGAGTTCACTTTAATTTTCGGACTCTATTTTTACACCCATAATCTATCCTGTAACATGGGATAATAAAAATATACTTATTCCGTATACCTGTCCATAAAGAAGCTCATTTAGATCACTAAATGATGGAGTTCTTTCCAGCAACCCTCCCTAGTTCATAAAAAAATGCTGTAAGTCCATCAATGTATATACCCAGAAAAGGAAAAAGAAATGTAGTACAAATCAAAAGAAAATTTGCAGTATATGAACCAAAAGAAAGCAACAAAGTTTGAATTATGTTTACTACAAATCAAATAAAATGGAGGCATGAAATTCGAGTTGAAGAACTGATATGGTAGTAGACAAGAGCATCACCCAAAAGTAACAGATCAAACCTTAACACCGCCGGGAAAACAAAAATTGGCCAAGTCCTTCAGACGCATAGATAATCTCTTCCCAGGAGGGTATTTAAAAAGCATCTGTTAATCAGGGAAAAGAGAAAGAAAGAACACTGATGTCAGTCCATATGAAAAGAAATATATTATCATTGATTCAAAAGCATATACTCTAAATGACTTTCTTTTGATAACATTTTTTATTAACAGAATCGAGTGAAGCGAATGCATTCTCTGAAAAGGGTCCAAGTAGAAACACAGATTGTTAATTGCACAGTTGACAAACTTGAAGAAAATAAGGAGCAGAGTAACATATTGTTGAAAATATAAAAATGTTGTCCTATTTAAGTATATGTAGTGAACCTGAGGCTCAAATGTTGGAGGTGGAGGCCCCCTATGCTGTATCAACTTAAGATCTATGATTCCAGATTTTTTCATCTCAGTCTCCCACTTCTTCCTTTTAGCAAAGTCTTCCTCCATGACCCCAAGATTAGCATCTGGATGAATCCCAACAATAATGAAGTGCTCAAAGATTGATTTGGGATGCTCGTTTTTAATATGATCCTGAAACAATATAATAATGATTAGAGTTTTGCATTCTGAAAGGTACATAGAGAGAGAGAAAGAGAGGACAAAGAGAAAGAAAAAGGTAATAGATTTTTGTCAGAGTAACTAATTTAAGGTATGAGCTTGACTTCCTACATTAAGACATACCAAGTCATTACAGAAAATAGCACACTGAGCAAAGAAAAAGAGAAAGGTAAAGGTCGACAATCTTCTTGACAAAAGCAATAGAAATGAAGCTATTAGCTATATCTAGCTAGTGAATATCAAACCTATTAGCAATAAATGACGAAGCTTGACCTGAAAGTAAGGCCAAAAGAATCCCAAACTGGAAATATGTTGGGAGGTCGAACGATTGATCGAGTTGCCAAGAGGGGTGAATTGGATTTTAGCTTTTGTGGATAAATAGCTAAGTAATAAAAATTGGGACACAAAGATTTACAGAGGTTCGACTATACAATCGAGTCTACCTGCACTAACCTAGCTATTCACACTAAGGATTTTCTCAAATCCATTAGATTTGTTTTACTTTTCCGGGGTTCAAAGAAATAACTCTTACAACCAAGACTTATACCCAAAAGTCTTAAAATACCCTCCTAAAATAGAAACAAACTTAGCAAACTAAAGAAAACCTCACAAGGCAAATAAGTTTGCACAATTAAGCTCTCACCAAAATCCAAAACACTTAAAGCTTCTAGTGCATACAACAAGTTCAGTAGAGGCCAGAATAGCAAACGAGATTAGTTATTTAAAATGGAAAAACTTTTACGAGTATACTAAGGAAACAATGTGAAACTTTTCCTTAAGTAAGGGTTCAGGTTATAATCAATCCGAAAAACATACAGAATTACAGTAAAAAAGATTTCATGGCCACAGAAAATGCAGACACAAAATGACTGATTACAGAAAACCTGGAAATAGGAAAGGAGTTGGATCTAAATACCATAAACTTGGAGTTGAGTAGGTGCCACTGGCGTTTCTGGCTTGCCAAAACCTCAGGATTGAAGCTTGGAATGTACCTTTCATCCCTTGAAATGCCACCCCATTGCCAAGCCTTTTGCATCTGAGTTTTCAATCTCTGGAAACTATCATTCCGCAAGTGTCCTAGAGTTGGAAATTCACTGCGAGTGCGCCTATGCCCCGATGGCGGCAGCCTTGGGGGACCGGTTCTTCCAGGCTGCACCGGATTCTGTGTTTCTCCATCCTCCTTCACACCCTCAACCTCAAAACCAGGGTTTATTTCCCAAATGGAGGGTCCTGAGCGGTCTTTATGTCCTTCAGCTTCTTCCTTGGTCTGCATTTTGTAAACACTTCCTGTTTCTCTAATCTTACATTTCTCGTTTCAGTAATTAAACCCAAACCTCTCCTCCATTCACTTGTCAGCCATTACCACTAAAGATTCAAACTTTTTTCATTAATTCTGCAGAATCTGCAAAATACAATCCTCAGATTCTCTAACTCTCAAAACCATGAAACCTTCCATTATATATGCTTCAAAAATCCAATAAAATTGCATCTTTTTTCATAAAATCTACAATATGAATTACAAATACCTGGTCTGTAATGAAATAATATAAATAAAAGAGCAAACCAATCGGTTAAAAGTGCCCATCAAATATAAATTCATCAAAGGAGATGAGAATCAAAACATAACATTTTTGCAATGGAAAGATGATTGGATGGAAACCCAGTTAATGCAAATGAAACATGAAATAAATAAGCAACATAACATCAAACATGATTGGAAGAGAAACAGGAGAGATGTTGCCTTACTTGTTTTATTATTACCATTATTTCGGTTGTCTGATTAGCAAAGTTTTAGTTCCTTCAAGCGATAGAGAGAGGAAGGGGAATGCTAAGAATAGAGGGGAGTTAAGTTTATATATAAACAGAGGAGATTACTAAAATTAAGTTTGGATAATGTACACTAATATATTCACATATATCACATAAGTCACCAATGAAGTGGTAAAAAGATTATAATTCGGAACCCAACAAATGATCCAATAAAAAGGGAAATGTTCGATATGAATTCGAATAATTTATTTATATTTTTAAAAGTACTAGAATTATTAAATAAATATTAACCTATAATCACCTTTAAACAGTTAAAAAATAAATTTTTATTAACATCTTTCTTAGTTGAAATCTTCGACCGCTCTATCTTAGCATAAATTTTATTTGTAATGATTCAGATAATTAAATTTTTATAATTGTCAACAACTTTCGTAATATATAAGCAATGAAATTTGTAGAGTGATCTCGATGAGAAAGGATGTCAGATTCTATTTAAGTGATCTGGGTTCAAGGACCGTAAATGTACGGTATATATTAGTACTATATAATCGGTATAATCAGAGAGTTAAGAAAAAAAATACAAACAAGAACAATTAAGAACACATAATTAAAACAATCACTCTATAAATAAAATTTGTAGAGTGATCTCGATGATAAAGGATATCGTATTCTATTTAGGTTATCTAGTTTCAAGGATTATATTTACACGATATATGTTAGTATTATATAATCACGCATTACCAAAGAGTTAAAGAAAACATACAAACAAGAACAAATAAAACACATAATTAAACAATTACTACTTAAGGGATAAAAAATAACAACTTGACCAATTGAATAAATATATTTGCTCTACATTATACAACAGAGAAACTAACTGCTTAATATCATACAATAAAAAGTTAAACCTCAACCAAAAGATAGGTATAAACAACACAAAATGTAACCCCTAAAAGTAACTTAATTTCTTAGATTACAAGTTAGGGTTTACAAAACAGAAATCTTGTATTGCAAGTTAGGGTTTTTGCCAAAAATTAATAAAATATTAATATTCAGATAAATTATTGAATAATTAATAATTTAAAATAATAATAAAAATGAACATTTTAAAATAGCGTTCAACCCATAAATAGAGTTCAAAACAATTTGAGAAGGAAAAACAGATGAAACGAAATTAAAAAGGACCTATATTGAAATCTGACATTAAAGGTGAAATCACTCACCATATCAGAACCGAAACGGAAATTAGGGAGGGAAGGAAACGTTTCCCTTGCAAAATGGTATAATTACCATTCAGGGGCCTGAAATTTTTGAATTCTTACATTATAACCCTTAAGTTTTAAAAATCTTTAATTTAGTCCTTAATTTTCAGAATTTTAATCCCCAAAATTTTAGGGTTTTAATCTAGGGATTTTGACTTTTATTTTGGGAAATTTTGACTCTAAAATTAGGTTGTTACAACTCTCCCCCCCTTACAGAAAATTTCGTCCTCGAAATTTACCTGGATCAAAGAGATGCGGATACTGGGCTTTGATGACAGACTTGGGCTCCCACGTAGCCTCATCCAGACCTCGGTTACGCCAGAGAACCTTAACCATCTTAATGGTTTTCCTCCGAAGAACTCTCTGGTCCTGATCAATGATCTCAACGGGCTCCTCCTCATAACACAGATCAGGCCGAATCTCGAAATCCTCCGTAGACAGAACATGAGACGGATCTGCTCGATAACGTCTCAGTACAGAAACATGGAACACATCATGGATTCGCCTGAGTTCAGGTGGCAACTCAAGCTGATAAGCTACAGGTCCGATACGTCTGATAATCCGGTAAGGTCCAATATATCTGGGACTAAGCTTGCCCTTACGGCCAAATCGTAGTACCTTCCTCCAGGAAGATACTTTCAGGAAGACCTCGTCACCAACATCAAATTCAAGATCTTTACGCCTCAGATCAGCGTAAGATTTCTGTCTATCAAAAGCGGCTTTGAGCCGATCCCGAATCAATCTGACAGTCTCCTCAGCCTCATGTACAATATCTGGACCCAGTAAACGGTGCTCAGTGAGCTCAGTCCAACCAATCGGAGTGCGACACTTACGCCCGTACAGAGCCTCATATGGTGCCATCTTAATACTGGCCTGATAGCTGTTGTTGTACACGAACTCTGCTAAAGGCAGGAAATCCTCCCAGCTACCTCTGAAATCCAGAATACATCCTCTCAACATGTCCTCGAGGATCTGAATCACACGCTCAGACTGACCATCGGTCTGAGGGTGATAAGCGGTGCTGAAATTCAGACGAGTACCCAGAGCAGTATGTAGAGATCTCCAGAACTTAGACGTGAATCTCGGATCTCGATCAGATATAATAGATAGGGGTACTCCATGTAGCCGGACAATCTCGAAAATATATAATCGGGCCAACCTACTCAGAGTATAGGTGGTCTTGACCGGAATGAAATGAGCAGAGTTGGTCAACCGATCAACGATGACCCAAACAGAATCCTTCTTTGACGGAGTCAAAGGTAACCCACTGACAAAATCCATGGTCACACGCTCTCATTTCCACTGAGGAATCTCAATGTGCTAAAGAAGCCCAGATGGTCGCTGATGTTCTGCTTTGACTTTCTGGCAAGTCAAGCATTTCGATACAAAACTGACCACGTCTCGCTTGAGACCTTTCCACCAGTACTTCTCTCGGAGATTCTTATACATTTTGTCACCTCTAGGGTGCATAGAGTATGGACTATCATGAGCCTTTCGCAAAATAACCTGTTTCAATGCAGAATTCCTCGGAACACATAGTCGACCCCGGAAACACAGAACTCCATCCTGGTTCAGAGAAAAATCCTGAGAAGTCCCCTCCTGAACTTCCGCAATACCGTGGGCCAAATATGGATCATTAGGCTGCTCAGCCTGAATCTCAGAAATCAATGTAGGAACCACCCGAAGCTCTGCCAATAAACTGCCATCCTCTAACAGACTCATCCGAGCAAACAGAGCTCTCAGATCAGAAATGGCGTTGCGACTCAGAGCATCCGCAACGACATTAGCCTTACCAGGATGATGTTCAATCTCACAATCGTAGTCCTTCAGAAGCTCTAACCAGCGACGCTGTCTCAGATTAAGTTCCTTCTGGGTGAGAAGGTACTTAAGACTCTTATGATCAGTGAAAATATAACACTTCTCTCCATAGAGATAGTGTCTCCAGATTTTCAGAGCAGAAATCACGGCTGCTAACTCCAGATCGTGGATGGGGTAGTTACACTCATGCGGTTTCAACTGTCGGGACGCATAAGCCACTACTTTCCCATCCTGCATCAGAACACATCCCAGACCAGTGTATGAGGCATCACTGTAAACGGTATAGGGTTTCCCCAACTCTGGCTGTATCAGAACTGGTGCTTGGGTCAGAACAGACTTCAGTTTATCAAAACTCTGCTGCTGAGCCTCAGAACAGATAAATGGAATATCCTTCCTCAGAAGCTTAGTCAACGGAGCGGCTATGGAAGAAAAGCCCTCCACAAATCTCCGATAATAACCTACTAGTCCCAGAAAACTACGGATCTCTGCTACATTCTTGGGCCGCTGCCAACACATAATAGCCTCAATTTTGTTCGGATCAACCTGAATACCTTTAGCTGATACCACGTGTCCCAGAAAAACAACCTCCGAGAGCCAGAATTCACATTTACTGAATTTTGCATACAACTATTTCTCCCTCAGAGTCTGTAGAACAATCCGAAGATGTTGCTCATGCTCATCCTCAGACTTGGAGTAGACCAATATATCATCAATGAAAACCACTACGAACTGATCTAGATAGGGTCGAAACACCCTATTCATCATGTCCATGAATGCTGCAGGGGCATTCGTAAGGCCGAAGGGCATTACCAGAAACTCGTAGTGACCATAACGAGTTCTGAAAACTGTCTTGGACACGTCAGAATCCTTAACCTTGAGTTGGTAATAACCATATCTCAGGTCTATCTTAGAGAAAACCGTAGCTCCTCGGAACTGGTCGAACAGGTCGTCGATGCGGGGAAGGGGGTACTTGTTCTTGATAGTCAATTTATTCAGCTTCCGGTAATCAATACACAAGCGTAGAGAGCCATCTTTCTTTTTAATGAACAGGACAAGGGCTCCCCACGGTGAAACACTGTGCTGTATGAAACCTCTATCCAGAAGTTCCTGTAGCTGAATCTTAAGCTCCTTGAGCTCTTTCGGAGCCATCCGATAAGGTGGCATAGATACTGGAGTGGTCCCAGGGTATAACTCAATATCGAACTCCACCTCCTCACGCTTCGGGGGTACACCCGGTAGCTCTTCCGGAAAAATATCTGGAAATTCATAGACTACACGGATCTTATCCATTCCAGAATCAGGTTCCCTCCGATCAAGGATGTAGGCAAGATAAGCTATACACCCCTTCCTGATCATCTTTTCAGCTTTCATAGCTAATACCAGATTAGACAGATAACCCCGGCGCTCACCGATGAGAGTTACCTCTCGTCCATTAGAAGTTCTCAGAATTGCCCTCTTACGCTCATAGTCTAGAGTAACTCGGTGAGTAGATAACCAGTCCATCCCCCCAGAATCAGGTCAAAGTCCACAAATGGTAACTTCATCAGATTTGCAGGAAAGATTTCCCCGTGAAGCTCAAGGGGACAATCTCTGTAAACTTTGGAAATCTCCATCTGATGGCCTATAGGGCTAAAAACTGAAACTGAACTACCAGTATCCTCCTCAGAAATTTTCAGATACCCCGTTACAGAATTAGAGACATAGGAATGTGTTGACCCATTATCTAATAGTGCGAAGAAGGGAACAGTGTGTACAGAAAATGTACCAGCAATGACGTCTGGCTCATCTCGGTCCTTTTGCCTCATCGTGGCATAAACCATACCATACTGAGATCCTCCTGATCTGGCAGCTCCTCTGAACTGACTGGGTCTGCCTCTACTACCAGTACCAGAAGCGGCGGGTCTACCCTGTCATCTACCCCCTGCTGGGGTCTAAACTGAAGCCTGTGACTGGCCCGGAACATATCCAGACTGTGGTGCCACTGGACAGTCTCGGAGACGGTGATCAAGAGATCCACATCAGAAACAAGCTCCACTCCTCATGCGACACTCCCCGGGGTGCTATTTCTTACAGAAGGTACACTGAGGTACCGCTCGGGTACTAGTGGATCTAGCTCCACTAGCAGCAAGGACAACTGATACTGCAGGTCTAGACCGTGTCGAACTCTGCAGCTCATACTCATCGCGGCCTCTCTTCCGGGACTGAAAACCCTGGCTGTACTGAACAGATGAGGCAGGCTGTCGTCTACCTCTATCCTGACCTTGGGATTCCATCTGAACCCTCAGAACCTCATTACGCTAGGCTGTCCTGGCACGCCGAGTGATCATCTTATACTCAGTATCGTGATATGTAGCCACTGCAATCTTTAGTGGAATCCGGAGTCCTTTCAGAAAGTGATCACACTTTTGCTTCTCGGTCGTCACAATACCCGGGGCATACTGAAGTAGTCTCAGAAACTCAATCTCATA
The DNA here is from genome assembly GCA_035048815.1 of Abelmoschus esculentus. NCBI lineage: Eukaryota > Viridiplantae > Streptophyta > Magnoliopsida > Malvales > Malvaceae > Abelmoschus > Abelmoschus esculentus. Next base: position 12,351,722 of record JAUCBN010000024.1, read on the forward strand.
GTCCTTGACTGATATATCATTCTGTTGCAGATTCAGGAAGTCCTCTCGGCATTTAGCCAAATACTCTAGGCTCACATATCGATCCTCGAAACTCTGTCTGAAGAACTCCCAGTTAATTCTTTCGGAAGCAGTAACATTTTCTTCTGTCTCCCACCAGTTCAGGGCCTCTCCCTATAGCAATGATATCACTGCCCTCAATTTCCTGTCAGAGGGGTACTCCATCTCAACAAACAGTCGCTGAAGTTTCTTCAGCCAGTACTCTGCATCTACTGGGTCAGTACCGGTCTTGCCGTCAAACATAGTCATCACAGCTGCCAGAAGTTCAGTGGATATGGGTTTCCTAGAACCCTCATTCTGTCGTAGAAATCTGAGTAATTCCCTCTGTACTGTCACTGAATCCAAACCGACCGTCTCACGGTCCTCAGGCACATATGATCCCTCACTCTGGACCGACTGATCAACCTCGGCGTGCTGAGCCTCGGTCTGTATATCGGGTTGAGCCTCTCCTCCAAGGTTCTGTGTCAGACTCTGAGCCTGTGGTAGGTCCACAGGAGGCGGAACATCACTGGAGGATGCAACAGATCGACCTCGACCACGGCCTCGGCCACGACCTCCACCGGTCGCTAATCGGGTACTTCGACTCGGTGGCATAGTAGAATATCTACAGAAGACAGAAAGAATCCTATTAGATTCGGTACTTGGAGTCATATTCGAAATAAGTTAGAAATTTTCAAAATTCGAGTCAAAACAGAAATCCGGAGTTTTCAAATAATTTACAAAACATTTTCAAATCAAAAATCATTTCGGACTTCACAGTCCGTGGGTTGAACCGGGCTCTGATACCACTAAATGTAACCCCTAAAAGTAACCTAATTTCTTAGATTACAAGTTAGGGTTTACAAAACAGAAATCTTGTATTGCAAGTTAGGGTTTTTGCCAAAAATTAATAAAATATTAATATTTAGATAAATTATTGAATAATTAATAATTTAAAATAATAATAAAAATGAATATTTTAAAATAACGTTCAACCCATAAATTTATAAACAATAAATGTAACAGAATCCGATAAAAGTATAATAAGTGAAATACAGAAATTATTTATCAAACATAAAAACAGTCTGAAATCCGAAACTGAATACATACTATAAATCAGAATATAAATCAGGAATTTCCAAGTACCGCACCGAGCCTAAGACTGAGATCTGAAACAGAAATCTGAGAGGGTGTAAGCTGGGGAGCCTAGTGTATCTCTAGAACAGATAACGGAATAACAGAACAGATTATACAGAACAGACAGAGTATGCATGATATGCACCCATCTCCGAACACCTCAGAAGAGTTGGTCCCCAGACCACTCTAACACCATCACACCAATAGAAGTGGTATCTCGACCCGAAGGTGGAGCCACTGAATAGAAGTGATAAAATCACTAACTTCCCCGTACACAGATAATATCCCACATGCCATGTTAAATGCAGATACAGAATCAGAATGCATGCCTAAATTCTAACAGGAGGCAAGCATGACAGAAACAGAAACAGGTATGATAAAACAGGATGATGCATGATCATACGGATAACAGAAATCGAATAAACAGATTAACAGAAATTTATAGAATTTACAGGATGAATGGGAGAGAACACACCTGTATCAGAAGACTCAACGACGACCCTGACGTCTACTGGACTCGGCTCTACCACCGGGCTGAGCAGGAGTAGAGTCTACAATTTACAGAAACAAGTTTGACTTCCTACTATGCCACACTACCGTAAAATAAACTAAACAGAATTAAATCGATACTCACGTGAGGGTCCCGAATGCGGATGTATCGGTCCACGTACAGGAGGAGGAGGAGGTAACTGCTCGGGGTCGGAATCCTCGTCACTTGAAGCAAACAGAAACGTGTTCAGAAACTTTTACAGAAATTTTGTAGATAACCTTTCGAACTTAAACCCCCCAAAAACGATACTTTGGGATCGAATTTCGAAAAACGGACCGCACCATTGGGTTCAGGACGTCGAAAAACATAAAGTGGGTCCGGGTCAAAAAAAGTCAACTGCTGACGTCAGCACTGGTCAACGCTGACGTCAGCAGTGACGTCATCCGTCAACGTTGACGTCAGTGATGACGTCAGCCGGGTCAGGAATCGGGTCGGAGATCGGGTCGGGTCAGGTTATCGGGTCGGGTCGGGTCAGGGCCGGTTCGGACTGGGCCGTTTTCTGGGCTGGGCGGTCTGTCCTGTTTGGTTCCCAGGAAAATCTGGAAATTCCAGATTTTCCGGAAAAATTTGGAAAGTTTCCAGAATTTTTCCACCAACCAAACACGTAATATATTCGATTTAAACCCTATTTTCAGTCCCAATTCGATTCAAAACCACTCCAAAGACACCCTAAACAGAATCCTTACTCGTTTAAACACTAAACACCACTCTTAAATGAATCAAACAATACTTAAAATAAACAATTTGAATCAAAACCATAACTCTTTTCCCCTCCTTATTCGAACTACTATCAGAACTAGACAACCGAACCCTCATTCATATAAAATTAAACCTACTGAACGAAATCACCAAGATTACTCAGTAAACAATCGAAATTACCAATCCAATGATCAATACTTACCCACACACACCAGGATCGGTGAACACCCGATAATGCTAGAAAGAGAACTTGAGAGGGAGAGTTCAAAACAATTTGAGAAGGAAAAACAGATGAAACGAAATTAAAAAGGACCTATATTGAAATCTGACATTAAAGGTGAAATCACTCACCATATCAGAACCGAAACGGAAATTAGGGAGGGAAGGAAACGTTTCCCTTGCAAAATGGTATAATTACCATTCAGGGGGCTGAAATTTTTGAATTCTTACATTATAACCCTTAAGTTTTAAAAATCTTCAATTTAGTCCTTAATTTTTAGAATTTTAATCCCAAAATTTTAGGGTTTTAATCTAGGGATTTTGACTTTTATTTTGGGAAATTTTGACTCTAAAATTAGGTTGTTACACAAAAATTATCGTATGAAAAATAAAACTATCAATATTAACATTAAAAATATATATAATTATTATAACACGTTAACAAAATATTTGTTAACACAACTCAATTGTGAATAAATGGTTATTGTAAATATTTATCTAAATTTAATTTGAATAACTAAAACAAAAAATGTCAGTGAAATAATAAATAGTGATATCTTAGTTTATTATAACATCGTCAAATTTATTCTTAAAAAATATAAAACAAAATGACAAACGAATGATAAAGAAGACAAACACAAGAAAACGTTCTATAAAAATAAATTATTTTTATTGAAAATAAAAAAGTTAAGCTCTTATATTAAACTTTAAAATTTAAAATAACTCAACGCTGATATCATGCCTTTTTTTGTAAACCATTGAATATGTAATGAATAGCATCCAGGGCGAATGGGTGGTGCTGATGCCATACTAGCAATATGAGTCATCTCCAGTCAAAGAAAAACTATTATATTAGGAGAAATTATTTTTTAAATCGGTTTTATCACGTTATTTATAGTCTCTAATTATTAAAAAGTAGTCGATTAATTTTTATATTTTTATGTAATTTTTTAAAAAGAGAATCTTATTTTTTATTGTCATATAAATAGGTAGTGGAAAAACCATGTCATCGTAGCCCCAAGCAATTAGAATCGTTCATCTTAATTTTAAGGTGAATCATCACCTCTTTCTTACATGTAATTACTGGGTGAGTAGTTATTAGATAATTATTTAAAGATGAACGATTCTGATTGCTTACACCATAAATGACTTGGTGAACAAGGTTCGCCTAATAATCTCTCATAAATAGTGGATAATTAAATAAAGATTAATTAAACAAAAAATGACATGAAAAATAAAAAATTAATTAACTATTTTTTAGTGGTTAGAAATCATAGACGACGTGGTGAAACCAATTCATAAAATAATCTTCGTTATATTAGTAATGGAAACATTTGCCACGTCATTATTTAAATATGACATAAATTATTTTAAATTTTAGAATATTATACTTGAAATAGTGACATTAAATCGGATTTTAATGAATCTGACTTTAAATAATAATTTATTTTTAGATTAAAAAAATTAAATTCGAAAGCAAGAGTCTTTTGTTTTAAATAATATTTTTTTAAAAAAAATATTAAAGTTGGTGACAAAAAACTTTAACTTTAAATTATATATATATATATATTTTTAATTCGGTCATTATTCATAGTCGAATTTTAACGAAAGAAATTTTATTATTATTATAATATTTATAAAATTAGAATAATTTGTATCATATTTTTTAAAAAATAAATATCCTATTTAAGTAATTTATCATGTAATGAAAGAAAATGTTAAATTAAAAACTAAAAGCAGTATTTTATAAAAAGAAAAAAGGAAAAATCGAAAGGGTCAAGCGAATTTGAGTCATCTCATTTATCGCGCGATGTGTATTTATAACCGACACATAGTACGTGGTGGTCGTCGGTCGTCGGTCGTCGTGCTAACGCCGTAGCTTTGAAATCTCAACTATACCCCTGACTTTTTCTCTTATTTCGGCTTTTAGGGTATCTCATAGAAAACCACGCCCAATTTCCTTTACTTTTCAGTTAACTTCATCGCTTCAATTTCGCCCAAATTCTTATCCCAAGAAAACCTAATCAATACTTTCAAAACCCTAATTTTGCGACATTGATTCCCTAAAAACCGCTTTCGTAAACCCTACATTCCTCTCTACTCCTCGTCTCGTTTCTTAGTTTCTTTTACTTGTAGAACAAGACACCAGTTCGTTTGTTTTTGAAAATCCCAAATCATTCTAAATTCTTCATGGATTGAAGCCCTGCTTTGCCTTTTGATTTCACCGTTTTTTTTTCTTATTTATTCAGATTGCAAGAAGTCCTGCAATCACTGTGATTAGACGAAGGTTATTCATACTTTCTTTAAAACCCTAAAATTTTTATTTACTCTTTATGATGGAGGCGTCTCCTATTGTTTACGACTTAAGCTCCGACGACGATGAGGCAACGTCGGCTTGGGAGGAGCCGAAGGGGGACGATTACAACTGGTTATCGAAAGTTCTGGGAGACGTTGATAAGGTATTGAACGATCCTGATGATGTGGTGCTGGTCGGGGAAGCCAACCCCACCAAGAAGTCAAACTCACCGAATTCAGTGGTCGGGAAGGTTGCTGACGACGACGACGACGATTGTGTCGTTTTGGAAGGTGACCCAGATAAGGAAGTATCGGATGTTAACGATCTCCAGGAAGACTCCGATGAGTGTCTTATTGTCGGCCAAAAAGGGCAGGTAAATATGTATCTCCTTATTTTTTTTGTAATTGTGCTTGTACCCAGTTAAGACTTTTTTTCTTCAACGTTTTGCTGATGAAGTTAGACAAGCGGTTTCTATGTTGGTTCCGACGGTTACTAGTTAAATTTATGATTGGTTTCTTCCAAGGGATAAACCTAAATTATTGATTCATAATGCTTAATTGTAGATTTAATGATGCAGATATATTTATGTGCTTTAGGTAAGAAGAAGGCTGTTTTTGGTAACTTGGTGTTGATTCCTAATGCTTAATTGTAGATTTAATGATGCAGATATATTTATGTGCTTTAAGTAAGAAGAAGGCTGTTTTTGGTAACTTGGTGTTTGATTCCTAATGCTTAATTGTAGATTTAATGATGCAGATATATTTATGTGCTTTAAGTAAGAAGAAGGCTGTTTTTGGTAACTTGGTGTTGAGTTCTAGGGTTGGTTTGCTTTAGAAAATTGTTATTTGAGATTATTGGGTGGCATTGCATGCTATTTATTAAAATTACTGGGTTTCTTGGTTGTATTTCTTAAATTTTTTTGTTATTTTATAGATTGTGTTCTAGCTCCAGCAACTTTGCATGTTCATGTTTAGAGATTTGTTATGCATTTATTTACTCTCTCAAGTTTCAACCTGCTGAAACACCTTTATGGGTTAATCAGTGTGCTGTGTTGTATATGTCAACTGCAATGCAGAAGTGAGGATTTAGCCTTTGAAAAACGTTTTCATCTGGTGCTGTTAAAAAATGATCTAGATCTGTTATCTTTGGGGGGGAAATGAGAGGAGGTTGGTCGTTTTCCCTGAAGGTGAATGTTACAGTGTTGAGTTGCAGTAAGCGACATGCCTGGTTTGAGAACCAAAAAGACCTGTCCTTGTTCTCAGCTGATCTTAACAGAATGATGTTATCTGCTTGATTTATAATTTTGTTGTAGAACTGTGGACAAATGGTCCTATCTTGCTGCTGAAATCTTAAAAGATTGAAGGTAGACAAGAGGCTCAGAATTTTCTATCACGTGCTATCTAAGAGCTGAGGTGATCTTAGGGCGCTTTATGGAACATGCTTAATTTTATTAATGTTTAACTCTATTACCTTTTGCTTTATGCATTCAAGACTGTTATGTCCTGCCTCATAGGCACTATATTTGTAATACCTCTCTCATTTCTCTTTGATGTGGTTGCAGATTGCATGCAGAGATTACCCCCATCCCCGACATGATTGTGCTAAGTTTCCTTTCAGTTCAACCTCACATGAACAGCATTGTGAATTGGTAAATGTCTAAACTTTTTGAGTAACTTGAAATTTTATTCATTTCTGTGGTTGATTGCTGCACTGTTTCATAGTACCATGCATTTCTGTAGTTGGTAACTGTTTCATAGGCACTATATTTACTCTCTCATTTCTTTGATGTCCTGTATTTAGCATGCATTTCTAATGAAAACAATGGACGCCCTTTTGAAATTGCAGTGTCATTGCTTTGTTTGCGACTCGAAAGCACCATGTAGTTATTGGGGATCAGGTACCTGTAATACTGATCATTGTCATGCCACTAATAAAGGGGAGAAGTGGAAGAATTTGCGGAAGACTTTCAGGCATGTGCAAAAATTTCCCATACCAGTTACAAAAGCTACTGTCACCTCTCATTCTGTGGCAATGCGCCGGCTTAACCAAGCTGAACGGGACAATATGCAGTTCACACTGCAAAATCAAGTTTCTAGGGTAACTCCGATTCGAGCTGCGCAGAATTGCATACCTCAACCTCACATCCAACAGCCATCTTTAATCCGTGCTTGTTCATCTACCAGATATAGGGTTCCATATAACCCAAGTGTAGGTAGCCAGCGTGTTTTAAATAGGAGGACAATGCATCCGCGTCCAGTTTCGCATCAGTTACATGGGGTGCAATATGCTGTAATTCAAAGGAATCGAGGTATTAAGGTTAGTAACTTGGGTCCTCAATTTGTCTCTTCCAACACAATGTCTAAAAGGATGGAAGCTGCGCCAACAATGAACCACACTGCATATGTTCCATCAGAAAACATTACTTCACAGCATCAACAGGATCCCACTTCGCTGACAATATCAAATGAAAGAAATTCAAATTCCATTGGCTGGCCAAATCTTTGTTCTGGTTCAACTGTAGCGACATATACTCACCAGAGCTCTTCACAGCCTGGTATCGACATTGTCACTAACAATTCTGTATCCTCCCAATCCTCATCATTCGCTCAGTCTGTGCCTCAGTCAAGCTTGAACCAAGATACCAATCACCTTCAGCAACAAAATCAACCGGCAACGAATCATGCTTTTTCTGATTATGACTTGAATTGGGTCAACAACATCAGTCAAAGCAACCAGCAGCCTTCTGTTGATTATTCACAGCTTCAAAGCTCCACAAACGATAAAGAAACATCCAAGGAATTAACTGAGGGAGATAAATCAGTTTTCAACGAGCTGGAGAGCTTTCTTTTCGATGACCAGTCCTTTCCTGAAGATTCTCTTACTGCAGAACTTAATTCACTTGCTTCCAATCAGATGTCTTATGATACAGGTATGATTTTCTTTGATATCGACACCTCTTGGGATCGTCTAACTAGTGCATAGCTTGTGCATTCTAGAGAAGTAAATTTGGTCCTCTTTCTACAGACTACAAAATAAAAGAGAGAAATTAGAGATAGTTGTTTTTATAGGATTTTGATTTAGTGTCTGTGTTATAGTAGAAGCTTTGATGGTGTGGGAAACTGTAAAAAAATTAAATTATGTAATTAATTACGAAAATCGTAATTCTGGGTTCAGATAGTTACGGTTATTACAGCATTTTTTTAATAATTATAATTTAAAACGTAAAACCTGGGGATTAAAGTGTTTAAAAAAAATAGACTAAAGTGATAAATTTTCTTCGTGAAAGTATGCGTCTAATGTTACTATTTTTATGAAGTCCATTAAAAATATTATATTACCTTATTTGGTCTACTTAATAAGAATATAAATATATGTTCAAAAAAATAGGAATATATTAAAATAATATTAAATATAAAAATTAGATTTTTAATTTTTACTATATTTAATCGAACAAATTAGAGTAAATAATAAAAATAAATATAAAAATAAATTAACTTACTGAAAATTTAATGTAAAACATCATAAATATAATATTAATAAAAATATATTATTAAATATTATAATACCATTTATATATTAAAATAATATTAAATAAAAATATTTAATAAAATTATATTATAAATAATTAATCACCTAATTAAAAATATATTAAAAGAGATAAATATAATATATTATTGTAAGGACAAATTTGTCTAAAGATAGAGAATTGTTAAATACCTAAAAAGTGAGAGGAATATTATTTTTATCATTTGAGGGAAAAAGAGTTACGAAAAAAATAATATCTTTGGGTGGGAATGCTCTGAAACCAAACATAAAAATATAAATTTTAAAAAGAAATTATTATCTATGATAATCATCTTTTTCATAAATCAAATACATTTTGATTAAACTTTAAACATTTATTTTTTTTTTTGATGTACAAAGGAATGCAATTACGAGCCTCGTTAAAAACCTCCCTAAACCTAATTAGAGGAAAAGAGTACTCGTAGCGACATTAAACAAATTTAAACAAAAACTTAAACCCCTAAAACATCAAGCCAAACCTATGGACTTGTCCCGATCAAGTAAAATCCGAATTGCATTAGGTGGTTCCAAGAACACTCGCACTAAATCCTCAGTATTTCGCATAATCTTAGCCAACATATCTGCTACTCCATTAGCCTCTCTTCCCGCATGCACAATCCTAACGTTCCATGCACGTACAATCAGCTCACTAATTAGAAGAACAAGATTGCGATGGACGATGTCAACCAACAACCCTTGTATTAAATCCACGGTTGTAGTGCTGTCAAGTTCAAGCACCACCTTACGGTACCCTAATTCCCAGGCTAATATTAAACCGTCAAAAGCAGCCCACAATTCCGCGCAGATCACCGAGCAACGACCAATGCGCCGCCCAACACCACGAATCCACTCACCGTCGGCGTCCCGGATGATTCCTCCAGCAGTTGCAACTAAAGGATTTCCTCCCACCGCTCCATCCGTATTAACTTTAACCCATCCTTCATCCGGTCGGCACCATTGTTTACACAACCCTCTTCGCTGTTGTTGTTTGCGTATTTCCATAGCAGCCATAATTTCTTTTGCACACGCCACACAGTAATCCACAACGTTACCAACTAATTCTCTTCCACTATCAAACACAAAAACACATCGCCTCTTCCAAAGGATCCAACAAGTTGTTGTAAACAAAATCGTCCACCAATTACTATTACTCTTCAAGTTGGCTTGTAACCAATCGTGATTATTTCCGTTAAAGAAGCTACACCATAGGTTTTGCGGCACCAGCTTAGCCCAAACCTGCCTCGCCCGGCTACACGTTCTCAACACATGGTTTATATCTTCATCTTCTACACCGCACACAGGGCATAGGCTGCTGTTACCAAAATGTCGACGGGTTCTTTCCTTGTTCGTCATCAACCTATCATGGTTTAACAACCATAAAAAAGTTCTGATCCGTTGTGGAACCGGAAGACGCCAAATGAACTTCCATGAATCCTCCTCCTCAAGGAGCACTTCTGACCCCAAAGTACGATAGGCTGATGCGGTTGAGAATATACGTGTTTCACTCCATCTCCAAACTAGCGAGTCATTCCCAAATCCAGCATGTGGCGGAACAACGCTTGCCAACTGATCTAAGGACTCGCGAGGTAATGCCAACGCAAGCTTGCTCCAATCCCAAGCCCCTGTTACTGTTAACATGCTAGCAACACTCACGTGAGGAGGATCACCGGGTAGAAGGTATTTTGTCGCTAAAGGCTCTCTCCCGTCTAGCCACACGTCCCACCAAAAGTCGACTTTCCACCCATTACGAACTTGCCAACACATGCTTTGTTTTATTGCTTCCCAACAATGACTCACACCTTGCCAAAGCCTCGAGGAGTTTCGTCGATAAATTTCACTAGGCAATTCTCCAATCCATTTATACTTATCCCTTAGTACCTGGACCCATAGCTTGTCCTTACTACAAATCAAGTGATATCCTACCTTCATAAGGAAAGCACAATTTTGGTTCTGCACATCACGAAAACCTAAACCTCCCATATTTGATGGCTTTTTTACAACATCCCATTTTACAAGGTTGATAGCATTATGGTCTGGTGTTATACCCCAAACAAAACGACGAATGCGTTTCTCAATTTCATCACAAATACCTTTAGGAAGTCAGGTAGTTTGCATTGTATAAACTGGTATAGCCTGTAACACAGCCTTCGCTAGAGTAATTCTCCCGGCTAGTGCCAATGATTTTGCTTTCCAACCCGATAAACGTTGATCAATCTTCTCTATCAGATATTGGTAAGTGGCCCGTGTAACGCGCTTATGTAGAAGCGGCACACCCAAGTACTTCCCCAAATCATCCACTACCTCAAACCCAAAATGGTCTGCTATGTTTTGTTTTCGCTCTAAGCTGCAATTATTAGAAAAGAATATTTGGGTTTTAGAAACACTAACTCGGTGTCCTGACGACAGACAGAAATCCTGGAGGACTTCGTGAACAATTTTAGCCTGCTTCAATGACGCCTTCGTAAATAGTACCAGATCATCTGCGAAAAACAGGTGCGACAAGCCCGGGCCACCACGAGAAAGCTGAATCTGCTTCCATTGTCCATCAAGGATTCGTCGATCAATCGCCTTTGCTAACTGCTCCATACAAATGACAAATAAATAAGGTGAAAGCGGATCCCCCTGTCTCACCCCGCGGGAAGGCTGAAACGAATCTGTCATCTCTCCATTCCAGATAATTCTTATAGTAACCGAAGTTATACATTTTAAAATCCACCAAATAAAGCGGTCAGGAAGCCCTAACCCATAAAGAGAGCTTTTTATAAAATCCCAACTTAATCTATCATAGGCTTTTTCCAAATCAACCTTAATCGCCATCCAAGGTTTGGAGTCTTTCTTCTTTCTCATTGTATGAATTACCTCTTGAGCTAGGATAATATTGTCCGTGATATGACGTCTTGGTACAAAACTTGACTGAGTTAAAGATATCCAGTTCGGTAACAGAGGCTTAAGTCTATTAACCAGAATCCTAGTAATAACTTTGTACAATATCGTGCACAAGCTGATAGGTCTAAATTGTTTAATACTCTCTGGTTTAGCAACTTTGGGAATTAATACAAGTAAGGTCTGATTAGTGATGTCGCCTAGATTTCCAGTCGCGAAGAACTCTCGAACAAACGACACCACCGACTGCCTTACAACATCCCAATTCCTCTGAAAAAACCCCGCATGAAAGCCATCAATACCTGGTGCTTTATACGGATTCATCGAAAATATAACTGCACGGACTTCAGCTGGCGATACATCCCGTAACAATAGCCTTTGCTGGCTCTCGGACACTTGTGAATATCCACTCAAATCATTACGGTCCAAATTGACAACCGGTTCGGCAATGTAAAGCTTTGAGAAAAAATCGATGGCATGCTTCTTTAAAACGGTTGATTCCGAGCACCAACTTCCGTCATCTAGTCGAAGCATGTGAATAGTATTACGCCTCCTCCGATTAAGAGTGGTGGAGTGAAAAAATTTTGTATTACGATCACCTTGGTCAAGCCATTTACTCCGAGATTTTTGAAACCATAAGCTTTCCTCCTGCTCAAGGACAACATTCAACTCAGATTTCAGTTTGATCTCTAAGTCTAAGAGAAACGGATTATGCCTTCTATCAATAGCTCTCTCAATTCCCCCGATTCGAGTAAGAAGTCGCCTCTTTTTTTCCCAATATGGCCAAACACATCCTTATTCCATTGACGACTTTTTTCCTGAAATGAGAAAAGGCTATCAAACACATTTATATTGCTATCCCAGCTCTCATGTAATAACCGCTTAAAATCTGGGTGATCATTCCATGCTGACACAAACCGGAAAGGCCGTTGACCATTTTGATTCTTATCCGCCTTAGTCACCAATAAAATTGGACGATGATCAGAACCCATCAAAGGTAGATGCATGACATTTGAAGATACAAAAAAATTATACCACTTTGCATTACAGAGGAAGCGGTCAAGCCTTTGACTCAAATTACCCCTCTGCCAAGTAAAACGTGGACCACTGAAACCCATGTCAATAAGCCCCGTTCGAAATATAAACTCACTAAACTGCGCGCAAGTCCCCACTCTTCGAGTCGATCCACCTGACCGCTCATCAAAACTTACTATAGCATTAAAGTCTCCACCAAGCAGCCACGACATTCCAGGCCCTGGATCCAAGACCTCAAGTTGATCCCAGAGGAATCGACGTTTACCCCACTCTGGGCTTACATACACAAACGTAGCGTGGAATTGTACATTTGATCTAGAATTCACACTAATTCCATGTATAAACTGGTTTGAAACAGTAAGAACATCAAACATAATCCCCTCCTTCCAAAGGACCCATATGCCTCCTGAAAAACCATTTGCTTCTACTCTGTATGAATAATCAAACCCCGAACGACGAATGAAACTGTCTGCCCCATCTCCACTTATTCGAGGCTCAAAGATTACAATCATATCCGGTAACTGCATACTAACCAATAATCTAAAATAACGATTAAAGTCAAGGCCAAGAGTGCCTTGAGTATTCCAACACATGATTTTAATCATTAAAATAAGCATAAAGAACCTCAAACTCACTGATTCTCCGCTTGCATCGTTCCCTCAAATGACTCGTTCGCAGTCCATCGAATTTCACCCTTCTTAGCTGTCTCTGAACCCCTCGACCTAACGGACAGATCCAGACTTGTTTGTTTTGTAGATAGTTCATTTGAGACTGTATTTATCTATTGCGTAACTTCCATCGCTTGGTATTTCCCATCAATCTTTTTCGTCTTTCCATTCTTGCGAACCAAAGGGCTTGGAATAGTGCCACTACGAGCATATGTCTTACTTATTTTACGAATCAAACCTAACGCTGGTTTTCCATTATTATCTTTGAAGACCCGTTTCTGATTTTTATCCGTAATACGAATAACTGTATGTTTTTCCGTAGGCAACTTAGAAGGAACAGTCTGCACCGTTCTTTGTGTCTCATTACCAATACTGGTGACCTGTAAACCCTTAACTTGTTCCTGCTCATTACATGCCTTAGAAGTGTCAATCACTGCTTTTGTGATCATCTCATCCGCATTCATTTGCGATCCAGTAGCTTCCATAAGAGGAACAACATTAGATGGTCTTGCTATGTCCGCGATGATTTGAACCTGTTGTGCACCCTTATTCGCAGATGGCTCATGAACCACCACAACCTCTTTACCTTTCATTACCCTCTTTGAACTAGGACCATGATCGGCCCTAGGAATCGGGGCCTGGCCAATCCCTTGCGTCGGAGTTTGCTCTTCCACCGTCATTATCTATTCCAATATTCAACACAGCAAACCGCGAACCCGTCGACTTAGTAGCCCTCGAATCAGAAGAGTTTTGTCCCTTAGCAATTCGTTGGGTTCCCCGTCGCCGTTTCTCCACCTGCATCCACGGCCCATACATCTCAGTAGCTTTTGGTGCTGGTTCCACAATTTTGGGTTGTGCCGCCTGCTTCTGTACTTTCGCACATAATTTTTTAGTATGTCCGTACTTCCCACATCCAAAACAAATCAACGACAAACCTTCATATTCTATCCGTTGGAACCTACCATCAATTATCATACCAGGTAGCAGTGGCTGGTCTAGTTTCACCATAACCGCAAGCCGTGCAAACCTCCCTCGACGACCCTCCATCGTGTTAAAATCAACCCGAATAACCTCTCCAACTAGTCCTGCAATTGCATTAAACAAATATTTCGAATAATAGCGATAGGGTAATCCAGACAGTCTTACCCATGCCAAAATCTGTTTAGGGTGATCTTCAGCTGTCGAAAACTCCCTCGATCAGGGCTGGACAGTCAAGTAGCTTCCGTAAATCATCCATGGACCACCAGAGATTACCTTATCATAGTCCGTATCAAGGTTAAACTTGATCAAGTAATAATCGTTATCTAGATCAATGATCGAGAAATCTCCCATCAGATTCCATAGTGCCTGTATTCTATTCTTCAGAGCCCTGAGTCCAATTGAGCGCCCCAGGAGTCTTACTATCATCGCCTTTGCCAACTTTGCATCAATCTGCTTATGAACCCTATCGGAAAACTGAATCTCAGGAACCGGGCCATCTCTGCTAATAATAATATCGTCATTGGCTAATTCCACTTCCAACGACTTTAGAAAATTATCTTCCTTATTACTTTCGGCGGGGCGCATCGCAGCATCTCGAAAAGAAACCCTCTTCCCAAGATCGAAAGGTTCTTGTCCACTTTTCAGCCCAGACGCCACCACTGACGGTAACGTGATATCACCGTCTCTAGACGATAGCCCTATTGTTTTTTCCATGTCCGCCCCACTATCAAGATCCATATGCGCTAAATCTTCTCCTTGGTGAACTGCCATCTCTGTTCCAGGACCATTCCTCGTATCCGAAACCCCATTGTCAGACATAAATAAATCCCGTCGTCTTGGCCGCTGAAAACTTCGATTTAAGAGATTACCAACCGACTGATCTGATAAAAGTACTTCGTCGAAGATCTTTGGAGAAAGGGACATTCATGCGTTAATTAATAATTAATTAACGAATTCACTAATTTTCCAGCGTCGGCGTCAGAGGATCTTCCAGCGTTGGCACTTGAAACCTTCCTGTAGATCACACGCGTGAGGCAACTGCAGGTGCGGCCGCAGAAGAGGCGGCACCTCCGAGGAACGAAAGGAATCCGGAGTTCGCAGGCTCCTGATCGTCTAAGAACAAGTCCTCTGGAACCCTAAAAGCACCGTGTAAAAATCTTAAAATCTTTAATTCTCAAAAAACTTTTAAACATTTATTTTAATAAAAAACTAAACACCATAAAAATATAATTTACTTTTACTGATTTTTCAAATAATCCTAAATAAAATTTAGGACAACACAAATCAAATGCTTATAGAGTCGGGATGGGGAGGCCAATGAAACTGCTCAGCTCGGTTGCCCTCAACTCATCAGCAATTAGTGGCTTCATCCTCGGGCGCGTGGCCCTACAAGTTAGCTTTTGAGTGTTGACAATTAAAAAAGAAGGTTCCCAATAATGACTTTTGAAGATAACAAAATTAATTAATGTAATTCGGTTTAGTTTAGTTAGTCTAAATAATAAATAATTTAAATATTATATATATTTAAAGATATTTATCTATTAAAATTAGATATGTAATGTAATTCGGTTTAGTTTAGTTAGAATAAAAATTCTAAGGGAAATAGAGAGATCAACCAAAAAAGATAAAAACAATTAAAAAATGGCCAGTTAGATAAATTTTTAAATAATTTATGAGTTTTTAGTTAAGTTAATTTTGGTTTTCAATTTTTATATGATTATGAACTTCATTTTTATTTTTATTTAATACGATAAAAATAATTTTATTATATGATTTTCAAGCATTAATTGGTAAGGTTTTAAAGTCATTTTCATACATATTTATTAAAAATAATTAATAATTCATCTATAATATTTTAAAAAATATTTATATTTATATTATAAAATAATTTAAATTACAATTTAATTTAATTTAAATAACGATAATTTATAAATTTATAAATCATAAACGATCTAAAACAATACTGGGTGCAGTGCGTGTGGGTATTTTCTCTTCCCAGCTGTCTTCTTACTGTAGGATTTAAATAATATATTTTATTGCTAAATACTCTCCATCACGAAGATTCCGTGACTTATATATCTAGGTTATAATTAAGCAATGGATTTAAAAATACTTAAAGAAAATAAAAATATTGGAAATAAAATACTAATAAAATATGGAAAAGTCATAAATGCCCACCAAATGGCATGATAAATACAAGTAGACATCAGCGAAGGGAGAAAAAATTCCGAAAAGTCTCGTTGCCGCCACATATTACATAGTAAAAGAATTTACGATTAGTGTTGAATGTTAATGAATGTAGAAGATTATTAAATTAATTAATAAAATTTAAAGATTTAATATATAATTTAAATTATTTAAAATAAATTTTAAAATAATATTTAAAATAATATTTTTTAAATATAAATAATTAAATTTATTAAATTATTTATATTTATATTAATTTAATAGAACATATATATTTTGAGGATTAAAATTTTAATTGAGTGATATGTGTATAACTTTTAAAAATATAATATGTTTGTTATATAAACTCGTGATTAAGTGACCTTAGTTTACTCTTTGATAATTTATCATATAATAAATATTAAATTATTAAATATAATAAGATTAATATTAATAAAAATTTGAATATTCGGATAATTCGAAACTTAAAATATTATAATCCGTGTTCGATCTGAAAAATTTAAAATCGGATCGAATATCCGATCAAAAATAAAAACAGATTAAATGTCTAAAATTTTAGATCGAATCAATAAATAATCAAATCAGATCGATCGAATCGAATCGAATATTTTTAACACCCTTATATTTTTTTTCATTTTTTTATGAAAAGAAATATTGAATCTGATATTTCTGGCATCAAATTGTTTGAGTCCCACAAATCATAGCAAAAATGAAACCGCACGTATTTCCCGACCCAACCGACGAGACGATCATTACCGTATTTTATAGGGTAAATCATACTCATGACCACCCAACTATAGGTTAGGTCCTATTTTTAACCACTTAACTATGAATTTTGTCAATTATATCATTGAAACTTTTAAAATAGTTTCAATCAAGTCACTGACCGTTATCTTTTGATGAAAATATCCTTCTTAATTGCAAATTTTACATTTTGACCCTACTTTTAATTAAACTTGATTGAATGATTAATTTATTAAATTTAATTAAGAGTAGACCTAAATTGATAAAATTTATAAATAAGGACTAAATATGTAATTATAGAAATTTATTTAACTTCCATATCATTATTTCCATTAAAAGACAATAACCAGTGGCTTGATTGAAACTATTTTAAAAGTTAAGTGGTCTAATTAATAAAATTCATAGTTTAATAATCAAAATTGGACCCGACCTATAATTGGTTGGTCATGAGTGTAGTTTACTCTACATTTTAATTACCGCCCTCCCATTTCGATTTTGCAAGAACCAGACAGTTCCTTTTAAGACTTGACTCTGACCTCGTCCTAGTTGTCAACCTAGCATCAATATTCGTAATTACATCCCCAAATCTAGGGCTTTTTCGGAATTTCCTTACTCGACATAAAACGCTTTATTTACCTTAATTATACATTAACAAAATCAAATTAATAAATCAAACAAACTTAAAATAATTAAGACTATCCCTAAGAAGGAGGGAAGAGGAAGAAAAGGAGAAGAAATAAGAGTTGCTTTCATAACTCAGCAAACGGGAGGTTTAATCTCTGTGTTCTCAACGAAAATATATTCTAAAATCATTTTCGAAGAGATTTAAGCTTCTTTTTCTTCTTCTTCTTGGTTTGGAATTCTTTTGTAGTGTAAATCGTTTAGAACAATTGACTGTTTCCGATAGTTTTCTCGGTTGAGTTTGTATTGAATGATTATTTTTCAACGCCTTGGGAGTAGATCGAGAAGCAACGCGAGTTTCTGATCCGATCAATCTCGGTTAAAGGATAAGAAATGGTAATTTATTTGTGATATGTTTGGATTTTTTCTTCTTGCTTCTTTTTTCTTTGTGTTATTATTTCTGATTTCTAGATTTGGACGGTCTTTATTTGGAGAAATCGTTTGGTGATTTTGTGGACTTGTAGTTGACTGATCTAAACTTGAGCTGAAGCTAGTTATTATTCTGTTTTGATATATTAATACTCATGTCTAATTAGATCCGTGTTTTAGGGTTTTACTTGTCTTGGTTTGCTATCGTAGTTGAATATTGTTGGCGATAAAATTTCAGTTGAGGAACGTATTGCCATTGACTAATACTTGAGGTAGTACATTTTGTTCTAAAAACGATTTAGTTTCAAGTTTTTGTTGAATACGGCCTTCAACGCTGGGTGTGTGATTTTGTCTGGTGATTTGTGTCCATGAATGTTACTTGCCTGGAGTGTGGAAAATATAATGGTTTTTGATTAATGATTATGAAGCCATTAAATTGGAATGCGCTGGTACTCAGGCTAAATTTGTATTTTTTTATGCTTTCCAATCTGTAAATAAAGTGTTTTTATTAATTCCGTATCTCTAATGAGGCTCAAATTCAAACTTGTATATAATAATCTTTTCCCTAAAATATCCCCAATTTATAGGCTGCCACAACCAGTCTTGTGGTTGGATCTCTTGTCTGGGTCGAGGATTCTGAGATAGCTTGGATAGATGGTGAAGTCGTGGAGATTAATGGAGAAGATATTAAAGTCCTGTGCACTTCAGGGAAGACGGTGAGTTGCTTCTGTAAATTCTAAATTGATTATTTTATGTGCATATGATTCTCAGTTACTTCTATTTTGGTGAATTCCGATTGATTGCCACAATCATGTTCATATGGCTTAAAATTTTCTTCCACTACCCCTTTCAAAAGTCAAGCAGTCTAGTATGATATTATGGAAGTCCAACGAAAAGATAAAATTCTTGGATGAGCTAGTTGTTTAATTTTACTTTCCTATGCTTTTGCAACAGGTTGTTGTCAAGGCTTCAAATGTCTATCCTAAAGATGCTGAGGCTCCTCCTTGTGGAGTTGATGATATGACAAAGCTGGCTTACTTGCATGAACCGGGAGTCCTGCAGAACTTAAGATCGAGATATGATATGAATGAAATATATGTAAGATTTCAAACAAATGTTCACCTTCTTCTTTCTGTGTTTTTTTTGTGGTATACTGCATTGATGAATGTTGATGACACATTTTATGTTTCCATCATGTTTACGAACTGACTCATAAAAGGGGGGAATTCCGAAATGGTGCCTTAAGGCATATGGTGGAATATATTGATTGCATTTTTTTCTTCATTTTTTGTGATATATTGTATCTATGAATGTGGGTGAAATCGTTTTGTTACATCATATTTCAAAATTTACTGACAAAAGGAGGTGATTGTCCTGAATTGTGCTTCCAGACATATACGGGAAATATATTGATTGCTGTAAACCCATTCAGAAAACTACCTCATCTTTATGATAGCCATATGATGGCACAATATAAAGGGGCAGCCTTCGGTGAGTTAAGTCCACATCCCTTTGCTGTAGCTGATGCTGCCTACAGGTACCCTGCTATTCCGACTTGAAGTTCATTTTATATGCTAAATTGTTTTTTGACAATTAAAATTGCTCTCTGTTAATGCAGACTAATGATCAATGAAGGAATAAGCCAGTCAATTTTGGTCAGTGGTGAAAGTGGGGCTGGGAAAACAGAAAGTACAAAATTGCTTATGCGGTATCTTGCTTACATGGGGGGTAGAGCTGCTGCTGAAGGAAGATCAGTTGAGCAGCAAGTTCTAGAGGTATTGTGGCATTGTATTTAGATCTTTGTGACATTAAGTCTAATTTTGATGATAGTTTGAATGTATCAGCCTAGTAACTGTGTTAAACAACAATTTGTTTTTTTCCCTATCTGTAGTCCAACCCTGTTTTAGAAGCATTTGGTAACGCAAAGACAGTCAGGAACAATAACTCAAGGTAAATATTTGTTATCAAGTTTCACATGCTGCATTACTGTAGAATCTACATCAAAACAATTGTTTATTATTCAGTTTTTGCATTGTTTTGAATGATGTAGTCGTTTTGGTAAGTTTGTGGAGATCCAATTTGACCAGAGGGGAAGGATTTCAGGAGCTGCAATCAGAACTTATTTGCTAGAAAGATCGCGTGTTTGTCAAGTGTCTGACCCAGAGAGAAATTATCACTGTTTCTACATGCTTTGTGCGGCACCACCAGAGGTGAGTGGCTTTTGATCACTTGATCAAGTTGCTTATAAAATATTTGATAAAATGTGTTTTTGCATTCATTCCCTCAATAAGTGTCAACACGAAAAATATTCATATAATAATATATAAATAAATAATATTTAATAATATAATTAAAAAAACGTAAAAACTGAAAATGAAGAAAAAACAGACTTTTTGAGCCGATAATCTGGGATTTGTGATCATGGGTTTGGCCGGTTAGTTAGGGGATAAGATTGGGTTGTTAGTTGAGTGATTGTTGAGGGTTTTAAGGGGTAGAGTTTGATTGAAGTAGGGAATCCGACTTGAATCCCTTTAAAATTGGGTTCAATCGTCAGTGTTGGGGGGGAGATTTTTGGAACAGTTGAAGCTTGATCGACGGGAGTTTTTGGAGCAATCGGAGATTGATTTGGACTGAAGCTTGATCGGCAGTAACAAAAGGAGGAATCGGTGCTGGAGGCTTTAATCGGCAGTGGAATCTGAGGTGAGTTCTCTCTTCTTTTTGAGGTTGATCCTTGTTTGGTTCTAATGTTTTTAGATTCGGCCAGGGATAGTTAGATGTTTAGATCAGGTTTTAGAGTGTTTTAGATATGTTTTAGGGTTAGAACTTGAGTTTTTTTGAAGTTTTTAGTGTTCTCCGGCGCATTTTAAGGTTTCCGGTGACCTCATCGGAGTTGGAGACGGTGGCCGGCAGTTTTTGGGCGACGACCGGCGTGTTTCGCGGTGGTCGGCGAACACGCCGGAGCGGCGCTGGACGGCGGCGGGATGGATTCAGGGGCGGCACTTACGGTGGTGGATGACCGTGTTCTTCATGTTCTTCATGAACATGAAGAACATTCATCATATTCTTGGAGAAAATGGCCCTTTGATCCGAAACATTCAAGAATTCTGGGTTTTAGGTGTTTGTTCTCAAAGAGTTTAGAACTCGGTGAGTTGAACCGAGTTGAGGAGAGGCCCATCTGGCCGAGTCAACTCGGAAGGGGAGGTTTTATACTCCCTTGAAACGGCACCGTTTGGCAGCCGGGTGTGGAGCGGGTCGGATCCGGGTTCGACCCGGATCCGCGCTTTTTCAAGCGGATGGATTAATTACCCCCTAGGTCCCCCAAGTGTAGGTTGTAACCCCTTTCAGCCCTAAAACCTTAGTTTTAACTTAATTTAGTCCCTGAACTCTTATTTTAGCCCCTAAAACTTTAGGATCAGTTCAATTAGGTCCCCCAGAACCTCAATTTAACCCCTAGGACTTTAGAATTAGTTCAATTAGGCCCCTAGGATCTTAATTAAAGTCCTAAATAGACCAATAGGATTAAAATTAATTTAATTTTAGATTTAATTAGGTTAAGAATTAATTTTAGAGACTTTAAAAATTAATTAAGTCTTGATTTAAGGTTTAATTAAAATTTTAACAAACTTTAAAATTAGTTTAATCTAATTTAAATCCAATACAAGTTAATTTAACCCAAGCCTTAAAAATTAGACTCTAATAGGTTTAATTAAATTCTTAAAAATTGGAAAGATAATTTTAATTAATTAATTTAATTAATTTTAATTAATTTCTAGGAAATAAGTTTTTAAGATTAATTAAACTAAATTAGGTTTAGTTTTAGCCCTAAAACTTTAAAACACCCCACCAAACTAGACTTTAATTAGGTTTTTAAAATTCTTAAAAATTAGAAAATAATTTTAATTAATTATTTTAATTAATTCTAATTAATTTCTAAGGTTTAAAAAATTGAACTCTTTTACTAGGTCTAGTTTGCCCTTAAGCCTTAAAACACTCACCCAACTTAGACTTTAAATAGGTTTTAATTCTTAAAAATTGGAAGATAATTTTAATTAATTAATTTAATTAATTTTAATTAACTTTCTAAGATATTAAGATTTAAAAATAATTAAGTCTAATAATTTCACCAAACTTTAATTAAGTTAAAATTAAATTCTTAAAAATTAGAGATTATTTTAATTAAAGACTTTTAATTAATTTAAATTCTAAGAATAAGATTTAAAAAATTAACTTAATAAAGTTTAACCCATTCCCAATTTTAACCTTTGAACCTAAAATTCACTTGACTTTAATTAAGATTTAAAATTTGAAGTTAAGAAAAGTTTAATTAATTAACTTAATTAAAAATTTCTAAAAGCTTTAAAGTTTAATTTCACACTTAATTTAAGTCCTATCTTTTGTTCAAGGTTTGTTTTCGAATCCTTTGTAATCATTTACATTCAAGTCCCTTTTGTACTCATGAGAAATTTTCGATGTAATATGATGTACCATGGTTCTAATAAAATTTGAAGTTCCTTTATCATGTGTTTACTTCATTTTATGTTGTCTTGCATGACATGCTTTAGGGAGGTCACCTAAATAACTTAGGTTAATTAATTTAGTGCCTTTTTAGGATTAGTCACTTAAATTAATTAATTTAATTTAATTAGGGAGAAAATCTAGTAACATAACATGTGAATCTTATGTCTCGGATACACTAAAGAGGTTGGTGTTTTGACGCACTAAGATGCTAACCTAGAGAGTGTACTTTGGCATCGAATTCATGTGTTATTAAAAACCTAGAATTTTGATAAAAATTTAGGTTTAGAATTAAAAATGGATAGATAAGTAACTAGTGAACGCTAGTAACTTAGCTTTTAAAATCTTAAGTAATGGAGCCTTTTCTAGGATTAGAACTTAAAATGAACAAGATAAAAATAATCATGCATTTTATTTTAGCCTTTTGAGGCGGAAGTTACATTCTTTTAAATTTGGGTGAGGTTTCCTATATAGAGGACGTCTCGATCAACTCAAGTTTAAATATGGTGTAACTTCTAAATCAAAAGGATATCCAAATTCAAATAATGTTCACTTAACAATGGGAAATTAAGTTAATATCTTTCTCTAAAATGTCAAATGCCACGTAATGTTTTTTAAAAGGTACCAATTTTTGGGCGTTTGTAAGGGTCGTCCTTACACGTAACCGACTCCCGAACCCAACTTTTTTCAAAATGAATCTCTGGTTTATTTTTATGGTGTCTGGCCTACCAAAGTGGCCGGTGGCGACTCCAAGTCAAAATTTTTCAAAATTAAATTATGTTTTCCTAAAATTTGGGTTTTTCGAGATAAATAAAATTCATATCCTTGAAAATCAATCGTCGAACATTCTTTTTCACCCAAAAAATCGCGTTTTTTATTTAGGTCGCGACAATAAGCAATTAAGTATTCTGCATCTTTAGATTTAAAATTTATTGATTATCATAAGTTGTGTATCTTTCACATTAATCATTTTATAAATAGATCAGGTAGGATGAGAATTGACTACTTGCATGTTGGGTGAATGGAGGAGATAATTAGAAGCCTATAAGAAGCAAGATTATGGATTGATAGTGTCCTTTTGCTCAGTGCTTAAAAAGGCACGGTTGAGGTGTGTCTAGGCGCTGAGGCGAGTGCTAAATGCCTATTTATGTCTAGGCGAGGCTCGCATGAGGCACAAGAGGCGCTAAAAGGCAATAAGCACTGAAAGAAAAACCAGAAAAGAAAAGCTTAGTCTAAATTATACTGAATATGGCCAGCAGTCATGAGAGGAAAACTTGAAAAAAAAACAGAAGAAAGAATTCAAAAGGAGAGGAACCTGTTGAAAAAGAAGAGGAGATGTGTGGCCTGGTGAGAAGTTTGCAGAAAAAAGAGCTGTGGAAGAAGAGGATAAGGAGAAGAGGAACGGGTGAATAAGATAAAAAATGATTTTTAATCAAAAGGAGGTGTGGGCCCCATTACTGGGCAAAGTTTTTTACACGTTTGTGCAACATGTCTTTCTTTATTTACCAAGAATTTAAAATATTTTAACCTATCTCATTTGCTTAAAAATAATGATTAAGAAAAGAAATCACTTTAAATGCATAATTTAATATTTGATTAAATTTAATAATTATTTTTTAATTTTTATAAGTTTAGTTTCAAAATATTTTCATTCAATAATGAACAAAAAATCTAATGTAATTACATATTTATCAATTTAAAAAAACATATTTGCACAATTAACACAAAAGGGAACAATCAGTGGATAGTAATTAGGTGATAGTTTTATATGCACTTGATTAGTAAATTTTTAATTTTAGAAAATTGTGCCTCATTGAAGTGAGGTTTGTGCCTTGTGCCTTGGCTATAGGACCCCCTACAGCCTTAGTGCGCCTTGTGCCATTTTATACATTGCTTTTGATGCATTTGCTGACATGAGTGTTAAAAATAATAAATTTATTCTCTACTATCTGGATACAGTGTTATTGAAGATTATGGGGGGGGGGGTCTTGAAAGCCCTTTTTTACAGTCTGTTCAATTTATATGATTATAAGAGAGTAGGAAAATCTTGGACCTACAATTTTTTTTCACTTATGGATAGATGTGCAGTATGGGAGTAGCCTTTAATATTTTTGGAAAAAGAGAATAATTTTCATATGTGAAATTGTAATGCTTCAGATTGTCAATTATCATACATTTGAATGTTTGTCTCCTGCTTTTCATTCTCTTTTACTTTTCAGAATATTGAGCGGTACAAATTAGGAAACGCAAGAACGTTTCACTATCTGAACCAATCCAATTGCTATGAGTTGGATGGAGTTGATGATTCTAAGGAATATATTGCTACAAGGAAGGCTATGGATGTTGTTGGAATAAATTCTGATGAGCAGGTATGTTATGAAAAATTATTCTGTGAGAGAAGGAAATGGACTCATCGGTACCCAAAGATGAAAAATTTGTCATGTTTGTTATTGCTTCTTCTATTTGCAAGGATGCAATATTCCGGGTTGTGGCAGCAATTCTCCATCTTGGGAACATTGAATTTGCTAAAGGGAAGGAAATGGACTCATCGGTACCCAAAGATGAAAAATCTCGATTCCATTTGAGGACTGCTGCTGAGCTTTTCATGTAAGTGTACAATTTACATACTTGCACTAACGTAGGCTGAATGGCATTTCTTTGATACTTGTTCATTTATATATGCTGTTGTGAGAGAAGAAAGATGGCGTGTTTAATCCCCAGTTTCATTTAGGTGCGATGAGAAGTTACTAGAAGATTCTTTGTGTAAGCGCGTTATTGTAACTCGTGATGAAACCATTACAAAATGGCTGGATCCAGCATCTGCTGCTCTTAGTAGAGATGCTTTGGCTAAAATTGTGTACTCGAGGTTGTTCGACTGGTATGGTTCTCTTCTTATGTCTGAGTAGAAACACTGCATAGTGGACTATGCTTATTATTTGTTTTTATTCTGTCTTGGACAATTATTTCTGATAAGTTTTTTTTTTTTTTTTAATTTCACAGGATTGTGGATAAGATCAATAGTTCAATTGGTCAAGATCCCGACTCAAAGTTCTTAATTGGGGTGCTGGATATTTATGGATTTGAGAGTTTCAAGACTAACAGGTGCTTAATTGGTATGCTTGTTGTTTTTATTATTAACCAAAGTTGGTTTTATGAAACCAATGAATAGAAATTGAAGGTATGGAAAAGAGAGATTTTGAGGTAGAGAAATTTGTTCTCTATTTCCTGATTTTTATTAATAAGAATAACACATATTTATAGTATATAAAAGTGCCTAATCTAGGAATAATTGTATAAAATCAGTAGCTAATATCTGCACCTAATTATTGATAAATCCCTAAATTTCAACTTCTAGAAATTAGGAAATATAATTCCCTAACTTTCATCAATCTACAATCTACACTGTCCCTGAAGTTGGTGAGTAAACAACTAAACATAGTAGAGCACCAACTTGGATTTTGTATGTGATGCCTTTTTTGTGGGAGCAAATTTGCTCCTTTGATGACCTTCTCTAGGATGGAGGTATGCGATTTTGCATTCAAATGTAGATAGATCAACATCTTTGTTGGAAAAAAGTCTCTTTGACAACAACTCAAATTTCATGTGTTGTTCCTTAATGAAACAATGCTGTTGCAGTCGTAATTGGACCTGTATGCTTAATGCCTGAGTTGGAAATCATGTGAGCATTGTCACTTCTGTTGTCATCAGGAAAGAAGGGACTTGTATATTAACCTGTAGTTTGTACTTTGTATAGTTTGGCGGTGCTGGTGTATAGTTGCACAGGATGGTAGTTCTCATTGTGCTTCCTATTTTGTAATCTATAATATATAATCATGATTAAAATTAGTGACCATGACCTTTTGGGTGCTTGCTAGTGCCTTCTGTTTATCTGATGTTTGATGTACCACTTTCTTTGCAGTTTTGAGCAATTCTGCATTAACTTGACAAATGAGAAATTACAGCAGCATTTCAACCAGGTTTGCTTATGAAAGAAATATCCACTTCATGCTTAACATTTCCCTGTTTTTGTTCTATAGTTTGTGATACCTCTAAAATATTTTGGCTCAGCACGTCTTCAAAATGGAGCAAGAAGAGTATACAAAAGAAGAAATTAATTGGAGCTATATTGAATTTGTTGATAATCAAGATGTTCTGGACCTCATTGAAAAGGTCTGTTGAATCTACCCCTCCAATGATTTTGGCTGGTCTGTGACATATTGGTTTAGTATTGTATCATCTGCTAAATATTCATCCTAACAAAAATGAATCTCTGTATAGTTGGATCTCTGTTGAACTCTGGAGTTGGTTGTGTTATTGGCTATAAATCTCTATTTAAAAGAAATTTGTGTTAAGGCTCTCATCGGCTTGAACTATACACTTGTAGCTATTTTATAGTCCCTTATATTTGTCTGATGATTTCTGTTGTAGTTGCATCCATGTTTAGCATATTTTGTTTTCGTGCATGTTTAGGATGCATGCTAATGACGAATAATCCATCGAATGTTGTGGTTATTCACAATATCTTTTGTTCCCTTATATTTGTCTGGTGATTTCAGTTGTAGTTGCATCCATGTTTAGCATATTTTGTTTTCGTGCATGTTTAGGATGCATGTTAATGACGAATAATCTATCAAATGTTGTGATTCCCAATATCTTTTGGTCATCTCATTCAAGAATGAAATTACCTTGATGTTTGATAATCCAAAGTGCAAAAAACCTTTATATACTTCATGTTGGATGTTGCTTAAGTAACGTCCTAAGGGAAACCTTGATGCTTTATTCTCATTTGAAAAATTCATAAGATGGGTGGAAAACCTTATTGATGAGGATCGTGGTGTAGAATGCTCAACTTGAAAACAAGAGAAGAAATTTGGGGAAGAACAGTGAGTAAAGAATCCAAAGAGAGGAGAGATGGATCAGATGTTAGATGTTGAAATTGGTATAAATAAGCTTAGCCACCAGCTATAATCTAGAATAAAACAAAACTAGTCACTTATAACTTAGACTAAATGATATTAGTTCATTTTTTGTCTAACATGTCTTAAATGAGTTTCTTGGGCAAGCAATGTAGAACGTAATGCCTGCTTCAAGCCAGCTGCTTGAAATGATGGAAGAGTAATGATTCAGTTGATTGCTACTTAAATCATAGAAATAATTGAAGTACCATCTGACAGTAATTTCCTTTTTTATGCAAACGTTATTTTGAATCTTGCATTACTATCATCCTTGTTTGATGTTTGATATCAATTTATTAATTATCATTGTACTGACTTTGACAATTTCTGGTGCAAACTTCTCTGAATACTCTTGTGCCTGAGAAACTACCTTTATTCTTCTTAAGAATTTCTCTCTTTCATCTGTTTCCATGCTCTTGCATTTCTCTCTTTTCCTTTACTCCGGTCATGAAGAAATATTTTCTTGTTCTATTTTTTTAATTAGGTGTTTTGAACATTATTACCAATCATATACCTAGATGTGGGTGGGCTTTCTAATCACACCAGTGAATCAACAGTGTTAAATGGTTGATACCGTTATTTGGTGGTTAATTGGTTTGTTATATTTTATTCATTTCCCCTGTTCTTGTTTTCCAGAAACCCGGTGGCATAATTGCTCTTCTAGATGAGGCTTGGTAAGATGTAGCTTGCATTTACTTATTTTCTGACGTTTCAAAATCTGAATAAAGTTTCTTATCAATTACCCAAACATTGTTTATAAATTATATCTGAATGTTGTGTGATGTTTATGAAGTTTTTCCTCTCTTGTGTGTTCCCCTTTTAAATTTTGAAAGCATGTTTCCGAGATCTACACATGAAACATTTGCTCAGAAGCTGTATCAGACATTTAAAAATCATAAGCGATTCAGCAAGCCCAAATTGTCTCGTAGCGACTTCACAATTTGCCATTATGCTGGTGATGTAGGTTTGCTTTCACTTTGTAATAAATTCATGCATAGAACAAAACCATGAAGTTAGTTGAATGATTTTTCTTAATGTTCTTTTTCAGGTTACTTATCAAACTGAGTTGTTCCTGGACAAGAACAAAGATTATGTTGTAGCTGAACATCAAGCCCTTTTGAGTGCTTCAAAATGTTCCTTTGTCTCTGGTTTATTTCCACCTTTAGCCGAGGAATCTTCCAAATCTTCAAAATTCTCGTCAATAGGTTCTAGATTTAAGGTGTGCCGGTGTTTCCATTTATTATTCGCAGATTACTACCTTTTCCCCCAGTTTAATGGATTACAAATGCTCTTTTTTCTTTTTTGTATTACACAGCAACAACTACTATCATTACTTGAAACCCTCAGTTCCACTGAGCCACATTACATACGTTGTGTAAAGCCCAATAATCTTCTTAAGCCATCAATATTTGAGAATAAGAATATTCTGCAACAACTTCGGTGTGGGGTAAGAATGATATATTTTGTGAGGTTGAATGAAATGTATATTTGGTGTTTAATTAGAACTGCTTTCCTACCAATCCACATTGTCTCATTTCAGGGAGTTATGGAGGCAATCAGGATTAGTTGTGCAGGATATCCAACTAGAAAACAATTTGATGAATTTGTAGACCGATTTGGCCTCCTTGCACCTGAAGTTTTGGATGGAAGGTACGGTTAATAATTTGTTTTCTCTTAAGAGGTTTCTTCCAAACTGTACCCTGACCGATTCATTCTACATCGTAGTTCTGATGAGGTTGCTGCATGCAAAAAGCTTCTAGAGAAGGTTGGACTTCAAGGCTATCAGGTAAATGTCTGATGGACATTCGAACACACTTGGTAAATAGTGTTTCCTTGCCATTAGTACCAGGTTGATTGTTTTTTGGATACATCTTATGCAAATCTCTTGTCATAAAGATGTCTATGAAAGATAGCAGACAGATATGCAACAGGAAGATATTTAAGTGTTTATGTTTGGCCTTTGTCTTATATCCACACACAAATTGAGGAGATTCAATGGAACTTGTCTGTCAAAGATCTATTTGGTGTAGAAGTTAATTTGTTATTGGGTAAACAGCTCAAGTTTGGATCTGCTAGGAAACAACTCTGGAAACTGAACCCCTAGTACACTTGAAAAATTCCTGGAAGCTAACAATGTTAGCAAAGAGCTAAAACTTGTCACATACAGATCTAACTTTTTTTTCTTGCCTCAAACTTGATGTTATAACATATAAGTGCTCAATATTGTCTAAATTTATTAGTGCTTCATTTCTTGCTTGAGTATGTGAGCATCATGTAGCGAGCATACATATAGAAACTGGACTGCCATCCTCACAGATGGGAAAGTTCATTCATTGCTTTTGAACAAATTGTATATGCATCCACTTGTTTCATGATTTTTTACTCACATGGTTTATGCATCTGTATGGTTGGATTTTGGGTGAGATATGCTGATGCCATTTTATTTTGTCAGATTGGTAAGACGAAGGTTTTTCTCAGGGCTGGTCAGATGGCTGAACTAGATACCCGTAGGACTGAAGTCCTAGGAAGATCTGCTATCATTATCCAGAGGAAAATTCGTTCTTATTTAGCTCGCAGAAGTTTCATTATGCTTCGCCGATCTGCATTACAGATTCAATCTGTCTGCAGAGGTATATATTCCTGTTAACGCATTTCTGCTTGTGGCAGTTATAAGTTAACTAAATTTACCATTTATTAACGCTTTTATGATGATAGTTTTTGTCTGTGCTGATTTCAGGACAACTTGCTCGCAACGTTTACGGAGGCATGAGAAGAGAAGCAGCCAGTTTGAGGATCCAGAAAGATTTGCGTATGCATCTTGCTAGGAAAGCTTATAAAGAAGTGTTTTCTTCTGCTCTTTCCATTCAAACAGGTATGCGGGGGATGGCTGCTCGCAATGAGCTACGTCGCAGAAGGCAGACCAGAGCAGCAATTATAATTCAGGTAGGTCAAGGATTTTAAATTGTTCTTTATCATACTGCGTCAGTGCCAATGTTTTGAAAATTGTCTTACCTTTCCAATTTTGGTTCCATGCCTAAACCTCTTTGTTTTGTAGTCATTTAAAAACAAAAACTTGGAATGACTTTTATTGTACTTAACAGAGCCAATGTCGCAAGTATTTGGCCCAGTTACATTACCTGAATTTGAAGAATGCAGCCATTGCAACACAATGTGCATGGAGAGGAAAACTTGCTCGCAAAGAACTGAGGAAGCTTAAAATGGTATATTTTGTTCTTCCCATCAAACTTTTTATTATAATTGTTGTCTACCATCTTTTAGATCTTTGAAAATGGTTGGAAGTTGGCACAATTGTCTTTTGTGGTTCCGTTTGCTTAAATTTGTAACCAGAGCACTAATAAGTTGCAGCTTTGCTAAGATATATTTTTGAGGTTTCTTTTTAATATTTATCTTTTCATGTAAGGTAAAAGCCTATTCAAGATTCCTATGCTCTGGAGAAATCTTATCTAGAACCAAATATCTATAGTCCTACCATCTTTGACGTATTTATTAATTAATTAATTAATTAATTTACTTACCCCTGTGTTCTGTTATCTTTTTCGTTGTAGGCTGCTAGGGAAACTGGAGCTTTGCAAGCTGCAAAGAACAAACTGGAAAAGCAAGTTGAGGAATTGACGTGGAGGCTACAGCTGGAGAAAAGAATGAGGGTAAGAATGATAATAAATTAACTGAAGCTAGATTCTTTTATTTTGTTGTGTGCATGTGGTGTTTTCTCTGTTTGTGTTGTATCTGGTAAAACATAACTAACCCATAGAGGCTAGGATATGCAGAACTGAGGCATTGCGTTCTTGGCTTCTATCAAAATATCATGTTTTTTTATTTAATGTGATATGTTTTGGAGAAAGGGGATTAGTTTTTTACGGCTATCTCATGCTTTAAATATTGTCGATCATGAGGCTGTATGTTGTATTTGACTTCCCATCTTAAATTAGCTTCTTTAGATGAATAACTTGCTATATTTGCATTATTTCCAGCCACTTTTGGATGGGATTTCAGATTAAGGATGTACTGGATTTGAATTTAGTTATAAATATTAATTGAAATTAGTGTTAATATTTTCTTCTCATCATTTATAATTTCTTGTCTTACTCCGTAGGTTGACATGGAAGAGGCTAAAACACAAGAAAATGCAAAACTGCAGTCTGCTTTGCAAGACATACAACTTCAGTTTAAAGAAACCAAAGAATTGCTTGTTAAGGAACGCGAGGTTGCCAAAAAGGCAGCTGAGATAGTCCCCATAATTCAGGAGGTTTCGGTGGTGGACCCTGTGATGCTTGAGAAGCTTACAAATGAGAATGAAAAACTGAAGGTGAGGAGGCTGTCTAATATCTGTATTGCATAGAGATATAGTTAACATACGATAATTTAAGGGTATCTTGGGGTTGTTCTTTAAGAGAACACTTATTTCATAATTATATTTCTCTTTTGCTGATTATCTACAGGCAATGGTGAGTTCTTTAGAAAAGAAAATTGATGAAACAGAGAAAAAATTTGAAGAGACAAACAAGATAAGTGAAGAAAGGTTGAAACAAGCTTTGGACGCAGAATCAAAAATAGTTCAGTTGAAGACTGTGATGCACAGGTTAGTTTGTGCCTTTACTGAGGAGATTTTGAGATAAATTCTTACAGTAAACTTACAGAATCCCGAATAGAGCTCATTTGCATGTGTATTGCTGAATCTGTGTTTATTTATTTCTTCCTCCCTTTTTGTCTTTCCCCGGTTATCATTGCTTCTTTGTTGGCAGTCTTGAAGAAAAGATTTCAGACATTGAATCTGAAAACCAAGTTTTGAGGCAGCAAACCCTGTTAAATTCATCTGTTAAGAATATTTCACAGCTTCCACCAATTCCAGTCTTTCCGGTAAAATATACCATTATTCGTTTATTGTCCTGTTTCATTAGTCATTATGTTGATGTTTACTATTATTCTTTTGCTTTGAAAATTTGCAGAATTTGGAAAATGGGCACCATATGGATGAATTGAACAAATCAAATGTATGCTACATATCTGATTTTAATATTTCTGATCATACTTGTGTAGATTATGTAGTGTTGACAAGATCTGTTACTGCAGGAACCATCGAGTGTGACTCCAGTGAAGAAGGTTGGTGCAGAAACTGATGGAAAATTGCGAAGATCCAATCTTGAACGGCAACACGTATGTGTTCCTACAATTGATTTTTGCTTTTTCAAGCCTTTTCTTTTTTGCAGCGTGTCAAATTATATTTTCTTCCACTTTCTGAACAGGAGAATGTTGATGCACTGATCAATTGCGTTTCAAAAGATATTGGGTACAGTCAAGGAAAACCTGTTGCTGCATTTACCATATATAAATGTCTTCTCCACTGGAAATCTTTTGAAGCTGAAAGGACCAATGTGTTTGATCGTCTTATTCAGATGATTGGTTCTGCAATTGAGGTAATTGATTTTATGATTCCTTCTTGTTGGTCGAGTAATTTCAGGAAGTGTCATCTGCTTCAGTTTCTTTTATCATTCAACATTTTCTGCTAATTTTAACCTTGTCTATTTCTCATTAATTCGTTATTATAATCTCATTTTCTGAATGAAGTCCTTATAAGGTGAGGAGTTGTTCTTGCTTGGAATAAGTCAAGTGACACGATTCAATGTTTTTTGCTGCATATTTTTCTTTGCTTTTATTAGGTTACCCTTTTTTAATAATTGTAAAATAGTTGCTCTAGAAGACCACACTTCCTGTTTCTGAATTGTACTATCTAGGCATCTTTTTTCTACTTCCTGTTTGCTATAGTAGAACAAGCATAAATGCATGATTCATGTCTGAAGAATGGAACTGTTTTTGTTGTAGAATGAAGAAAACAATGGTCATATGGCTTATTGGCTGTCCAACACGTCAGCATTATTGTTCTTGCTCCAAAAAAGTCTTAAAGCTGCTGGTTCAACTGGTGCAACTCCAAGTCGGAAGCCAACTGCTGCAACCTCTCTGTTTGGCAGGATGACAATGGTATTTGAAATTCGTATTTTCCCCAGAGTATACCATTTTTAAGGAAGTATTAAGACTTTTTTTCACATTCATTTCTCTCTTAACCAGGGATTCCGCTCGTCTCCTTCTTCCAGCAACCTTGCTACGACTGCTGCACTAGTAGTGCGTCAAGTAGAGGCTAAATATCCTGCTTTACTTTTCAAGCAGCAACTTGCAGCATATGTGGAAAAGATCTATGGAATCATTAGAGACAACTTGAAGAAAGAGTTATCGTCTTTGCTTTCTCTATGCATCCAGGTATCTTGTGATTCGGTTAGTTTCTGTTTAACAATTTGAATCTGTATCTTGCAGCTATACTTATCTTAATTTTGATCTCTTTGTTTGTCTGTAATTTGTCATGCTGGATTTTAGGCTCCGAGAACATCTAAGGGAAGTGTACTACGATCTGGGCGGTCCTTTGGCAAAGATTCTCCTTCAACACACTGGCAGAGCATTATTGATAGCCTCAACACCCTCCTAAGTACTTTGAAAGAAAATTTTGTAAGGGACCTATATTTTTCATTCTTACTTGCCTTCTTAAACTTTGATTGCGTCTGTCGATCTTGATTTCCAGTTACATGCACAGAGGTTTTTACAGTTATGTGGTTTTCAGGTGCCTTCTGTTCTTATCCAGAAGATCTTCACTCAAACATTTTCATACATTAACGTACAGTTGTTTAATAGGTATGTTTTGTTTATCGTTCTTCGGGAATATAGTTCAAATGGTTTGGTTATATTTGCATTTTTATAGTTATCATTTTTCAGCCTCCTTCTACGCCGTGAGTGTTGTACATTTAGCAATGGTGAATATGTTAAGGCTGGGTTAGCTGAGTTAGAGCTCTGGTGCTGCCAAGCGAAAGAAGAGGTAACTTTTTTGGTTGTATTTTTCATCTATGTTATATACGGAGGTATTGCTAGATAAGTTTGCCGGACGATTTGCTTACTTGAGGCCCATAACTATTCTGAAGCTTTTCCTTCACTTTTACTTGTACTGCAGTATGCGGGGACGTCATGGGATGAACTCAAGCACATAAGGCAGGCTGTTGGATTCTTGGTATGTCTGAGGCATTTTTTTGGCATGTACATAATGTTATTGATTGTTTTGCTTGTTTTTCATTCTTGAAAGTTTTTGGTATTTGAAGCAAGAAGTGTCGACTTGCCAAGTTATCTGGTCTTGAGCTTGACTTTAGATATTTTTCTACTGACAATTTTGACAATGATTATTTAGCATTTTGAAAAAAAATCCGTGCAATAATTAGGGATGGGATGGCAATTTGATCCGGAACCAATGGGTCCCAAACCAATCCTCTAGTGGCAGTTTTTTTAAATGGGTTCGGGGCGAGGAGGGTTTTGGGAAGAATAGAGTTGGGATCAGGGACGTGATGAGTTTGGGTTTAGGTTAAAAATTTCTAGACCTGATCCAAAATACTTGGGCTAAATTTTTAACATGTTTACAAGATTGCCACTAGGTCAAAATTTTCATTTTTTTTGCCTCTCCAGCTGCATTTATCCTTTCTCTCCATTTTTTCTTTTGTTTTTTATTTTTCCTCTAGATTTCTTCTCTTTTGTACTTCATTATTAAGATTTCATCTCTAGTATTTCAAGTTTAAATACCCATTTGAAGAAACTTTTTCTGTTAGATTTTGGTGTATTTCGAGTATCTACGAAAAACTCTCATTTTTTCTCTAGTATTTTGAGTTTAAATATTTTTCAGAAATATTTTTTACTTAACCCTTCAATTTTTTGTTTGCATTTTCTTTTTAAAATTCTGGGTGTTCATTTTTAATTTATTTTATTTTCATCTCAAATTTCATCATTTCCATCATATACTATGATATTTTTTTGCTTTATATTTTCCTGAAATCTGTTATGTTCATTTTTTTTAGTTTGATTTTGGTGCTTGAAACATGGACCTTTCACTTTTTATCTTTAACTAAATTATATTGTTTCAAATTTCCAGTTCCGAGGATGCCTTCTGGCTTCTTTGTATGATTACTTTTTGGTCTTGGGACTTTTACCAGGTGGCCTCATTCTTGTTTCAAAATTCTTTTCTTATTGTTGGGCACTGTTTGGTGGTAGGTCAGAAATTCTGGAAGAGTGAAAAAAATGTGGGAAATCTAGGACTGACTCGGGTCAGATTGGTAACTTTGTTTTGCTCCAAGATTCGGGGCAGGTGGCCCGTGGCCAAAAATCTGTCTTGCCTTGTTGTAATCCCTAAAAATAATCTCCATAACCCTTCTATCTTGCTCTCGTTGGGCCCTGTTCTATTATGTTTGGCAGTGCCCAAAGTATTAGGTAACAAGATCATATTGATTAATAATGGTTTCCAAATGTCCATTCAGTGAAAATCAATATGGAACAAAATGATGGGTAAAACAACTTTACAAATAAAAATAATGGTCGGTTTGGGAAGTGTAGCAGATATTTAGGGACAGGACTTATCTGTAGCTTTGATGCTGTGGTTGTAGGTTAGTCTAATTTCTATCAATCTGATTAGCATTTATTTGCTTGCACAATGTGTTTTTTCAACTATCTTTGGATCATGCTTGTAAATCTATTGGAATTTGTTCCCTTGACCTTTGAATTCATTGTTATACTGATTTGTGCCTGGCTGCCTGCTGTAGTAGTGGTGCTTTGCTCAGAAATCATTTCCTGATTTGTATTTCTTATTTTCATTAATCATTACCCGGATATTGATATTTCAATTACCCTAGGCTTTTAATATCAGTGAAATATAGATTTATGCTGAATTTTATTAAAACCTGATTACAGGTTATACATCAAAAGTACAGAATCTCATATGATGAAATTACAAATGATCTCTGCCCTGTAAGTCCTCTCTCTATATCTCCTATAGTCCTATTTTCGGACACTATCTGACATTAACTTTTTTGGTTTGGTCAGATTCTTAGTGTGCAACAGTTGTACAGAATATGTACTCTGTACTGGGATGACAACTACAATACTCGAAGCGTTGCTCCAAATGTAAGTTTTCATGGCATATGATCTTTTTTCTTGGTTGTATAGGAACTTGAGAAATCAGACACGATTTATTGGCAACCTGCACTCATTTACAGGTTATTTCCAGCATGAGGGTACTAATGACAGAGGATTCCAACGATGCTGCTAGCAGTTCCTTTTTGTTGGATGACAATTCCAGGTATGTTTCTTACCATACGCACCTAGGGACGTTGATTTGTGATCTGTCTGGAGTAAAAACCGCATTCGGGTGTATTTTGTGATTGAGAATTTAATTCAGGAAGAGGTCAACAGTTACAGTCGGCGTGATATGCATGGACAGAGTCTAACTAGACTATTAGAACCCTAGTATAGTTGTTATAAAAGATTGCAATAGCAATGATTTTAATTACACACTGAGCTTAGGAATGTAAAAGTCATAGAGACGCGAACTAATCCTCCCTTATTACTACAGCATCCCCTTCTCTGTGGATGACCTCTCCAATTCTCTCCAAGAGAAGGACTTCTTGGAAGTCAAAACAGCAGAGGAACTTCTTGAGAATTCAGCCTTCCAATTTTTACACGAGTAACACATAGGAAGCGTAAATCTACCGTCTCCTTTTTTGAGTCGAGGTCAGTAATGGGGATTGCAAACGCTATTGCCGACTCCACAGTTGTAAATTCAATTCGTATACCCGTCTCCCCCCTTGATATATATTTACATTGATCTTCTGTGAATTGTTCTGTTGGTTTATTATTATTATTTTTGACATTCAAATTGTAAAAGCCTATATTGTTGAGTTGGGGGGTCACAAATTTGTTTAGTCGATCTGGGTTTTACCTTTTTTTATTGGTTTATTCTTCTGCCATAAGAGGGCATTTTTTTTCTTTTTAGCTGGAAATTTAGGTGTATTGAACAGTGGATGTCATTATAGCTTTGTGTGTGACATATGGGATCCAAGACTCAGATTTTTGATGTAAAAAGGAAACCCAGTTTGGAAACATACAATACTCATATATATATATATATATATATATATAGTTGAAATGATTTTGTTATTATTAATGATTTTATTAGTATGATTTTTATTGTTTATCCATGTGTCTGCAGTTATTATTATTATTATTATTATTATTATTATTATTATTATTATTATTTTACTTTGGTATCCATTTTGTAAGTGTTTGAATCCTTTTTTTCCCAATGTCATTCACCTGAAAACCCATTGGATCCATCCTTACGAGACAATTGTGCCAACTCGAATGACAATGAGCCTGTACACGATGCTCAACGTCGACAGTGGAGATCATTAGGAAGCTAATGTTCGACCGTGTCAACCGGTGGGTCTGGGTCATACGGATCGGAGGAAAATGTGGTTCTGAATGAAATGGTGGTAAAGGATGGGTTGTTTGTCCGGTTGATCGTATGAAGTTAGGAATTGATAATTTGGGAAGAACAGAAATAGAAGGTAAGTTGATAGAGCTACTTGTGGACGAGGCAATGGCCGATTCGACTTGATTGGTAAGGTGTTTTGAGGCTGTTTCATTTTGGTTAACTGTAATGGAATTCACTTAATTATGAGTAGGGTTATATTTGAGTCACTTAATTATGAGTATAATATTATATTTAGGTCATCTAATTAATAAATGTTATATTTAGACCATTCAATTATAAGGTTATATTTGATCACTCTTTATATTTAAAAAAAGATTATCAATTCATATATTAGATTAATTAATAATTTAAAATGAAGTATTTTAATGTTAACAATGGTATACAAGTGATTTAAAAAAAACGACCAAATTGATATACTTTTTCAAATACGAAGGGTGACCAAAATGTAACTATACTTATAATTGAGTGACACAAATTTAACCTTATCTATCCATAAATGAGTGATCCAAATATAACTTTCAATAATTAGTGACCTAAATGTAACATTACCTATAAATGAGTGATCCAAATATAATTTTCAATAATTAGGTGACCCAAATATAACCTTACCCCTAAATGAATGACTAAAATGTAACTTTCAATAATTCTTTAAGTGATTGATTTTAGGAATAATTATTTATTTGGTACTCCACCTTTTTTTATTTTTTGTTTTGGTATGTCATCTATTTCTTTTAATAAAATGGTACATAATATTATTATTTTGTTTTTATTTTTGTATTTTATCATTAAAAATTTAATATACTATTTAGGATAGAAAAAATCACATGTGACAAACTATCATATCATTTTTTCTCTTAATCAACGTGTTAATTTTTTTATCACGATAAATATATAACCATCATTATTATATTGGGAAATAATTTGATTGCATTACATTAATTATTTGGAAAAAATATGATCGTCACAACTCAACCATTGAGTTTAACTGGTTAATGTGGAATTCACAGCTCAAACTCACTTTCATCGTAATAGAAATGTCCATGGGGATTATGGTAAACCCCTAAACCGTGACGGAAACGATGTGTTTTATGTGTAACCCAACGGTTGCTTATTCAATGAAAATAAAATCCATTGCTTGATTCTTGGAATTGGCTCGCATAACCAACTCACTCACTATATAAACTTCCGTTTCATGTTCAGAACGTCCAACTGAATTGAGGCAGAACGAGGGTTTTGATTCTGAGATTTCATTCTTTTTCTTTCTCATTTTCACTTGATTCTTGGGTCCTTAAATCTTCAATATCAGTTTTCTTTTCTTTTCTTCTCTTTCTTCTTCAAGTTCGTTTCTTTCCATACAATAGCCTGTCAAGAAAGACCCTGGAACTCAATTTGCAACTACAAGTCCAAGAAATCCCAAGCTCTGTGCAGTGTTGTTTCTTCTTGACTCAAAAAGTTTTTATATTTTACCAACTCCAACTTATAATTAATCTCATCCTTCCGTTTTGTGTGCTATACCAACTCCCCTCTAGTGCTTACTGTTTGCATTATTTGAGAAATTCTTTTATTCTCTTTTTAATTGATATTTCCAGTTCCCAGTGACTGCTTTTAATCATTGGTTGGGTTGGTTGCAGGGCATGATGATATTTTGCCTCATGTCTATCAACTTCCTGAGGAGTTGTTCGATCCCTTAGTTGAACGTCTACCTCCCTTGGCCTTGCAGAAGTTGCAGAGTGTAATGTTAGTTAAATTTTGTGTATATGTTTATGTTTTCGAGTTGTTTTTCTAATTTATAATTGTCATAGGCTCATAGCCGAATAATTCTGGTTAAATTGGTTATAGGTAAACAAAATGTGATCTTTTTTACTTAGGCAAAATATTTTACTAGATCATCTAATCTTCTAAGAAATGAGCTTGATTTTGAAAGATTTTACTTAAGGTAGCAATACTATTGACATTGCTTGTGTAACTTTTACTTAGTTGCTACTGTAGACAGGCTACTTAATTATTCTTGACATGTATTAACTTTATTGAGCAGGCCACTTAAGAACTATGATGACAATGATCTTTCTAGTGATGAAGTAAAAATAGGGAGAAAACATGTACGGTATGTTAGATTCAATGCCTCTACGTCCCTTTTTTTCTTTATGTAGAACATAAGAGTAGACCTGTGAGATGACTGTATAATGTTAGTTTCTTACAGAAATGGGAACTTCGATAAAAAATGGAAGGCGTTGTTTAACTTCCGCTGGCCTGATCGTGAGGAGTGTAGCCAACCAGTTGATTGGCAGCAGAAGTACTGGGAAACTCATGTGCAGAAGTATGTTGTTACAATTAACAAGTTAATTTTTAGTATATATTGGCCTATCCTTTTATCATTATTAAACTAAAGGATAAGTCTACAACGGACGTCGAACACCGTTGAAAATTACTAATACTGAATATTGTTGAACACCATTAAATTAATTAATAAAGATTAAAAATCTTAAAGATTCAACGTGTAATTAATAATTATTTAAAATAAAATTTAATTAAACTAGTTTTTACATGAAAAACTACACAGATGGTCACACAACTATCACTTTTTTCTGTGTTGGTCACCCAACTAAAATTTTCATCAAAATCTTCACTAACGTTTTGTTTCATTAATGTTTTGGTCACTGGCTGTTAAATATTTAATAAAAATTATATCATGGTATGATTTAATAATTATCTTAGTCCCTAAAATTATTACATTATATCAATTTAATCCTAATTAAAATAACTTATCAAATATTTGGACTAAACCCCAAAATTTTCATCTCTTTTATTAGTTCTCTGCACATTATTCTAAAAATTAATTGACATACTCTCTTTATTTCTCTAAAATACTATTCTAAATACCAGAAAAAATACCAATCAAATTGAATCTTTCGAATTCGCGATCTTTCATTAACTTGTTTTAGTAAAACTAAAATTTCGTAAATATAATTAGAGTTAGTTATCATATAATTCAAAACGAAAGATTTTTTTGTCATTGCCACTGATTGATTTACCTTGATGAAAATAGTAGATGGTTGGTCTTGATATGTAGTGAAAATTTAAGATCTTTTAGTTAGAATGACATTAACTTAATCATAACACCACTAATTATTTTGATGCCAAAATTCAAAAGAACAATATTAAAAGTAAAATATCTACATAATTAAGAAAACAAAAAATCTTATTAGTGTGGTCTGTAAAGACTTTTAAACCACTATAATTTGATGTAAAGTAAATGAAAATGAAACAATACCCTTAATTTTTTCATCGTTTTCGCTGCTCAAAATTCTATTTTGAATCGCTACACCATGTGCCACTGCCTCATCTGGATTTGATATTTTTGTTGGGCTTTTTGTCATCAAACAAATCCTTCAACGACTGTTGAACTTTGGGGATTTAAGTACTGACTCCAACAAACACAAGTTCATTAATATCATATTTCTTTAAATTTGCATCCTCCAAAGTCTTCTTCATCGGTCTTAAATTATTTTTAAACAAGTCTACATTCAACTATTTAAAACATGCTTTTGTCAATGGCTCAGAGAAACCAACACAATCAAACAATGACTCGATCTCGACTCTAATTTTATGTTAACTACTTAAAGCTCTTTTGGCTTGTTTGCATTCCCGACAAAAAGAGTTTGTAAATTAATTTTCAAGATAGTAATCGCAGAGGAAAAAGAAAAGAAATGAATAATTTGGAGTTTAATTTAAATATTTGATGAGTTATTTCTTGTTAAATTTAATTGATATAATAATAATTTTAGGGACTAAAATTGTTCTTAAACCACATTATATTACAATCTTTGCTAAATATTTAACGGTCTATGATCAAAACGACAATGAAATAAAATGTTAATAATGATTTTGATGAAATTTTTAATTAGGTGATCAAAATAAAAAATGATCATAGTTGAGTGATCATCCGTATAATTTTTTCTATAAAAAATAATTTAACTAAAATTTTATTTTTAAATAATTTTTAATTATATATTGAGTTATTAAGATTTTTATTTTTTATAAATTAATTTAATGGTGTTCAACAATATTCAACATTAGTGGTGTTCAAAGGTGTTCGACACCCGTTGTAAAATTTTCCATTAAACTAAAGGACAATTGCTTAGACGAAGCAGCAGAGATTGCTCGACACCCATCATTTTCTGGATGCCTTGGGGATATGTTGATTTTAGGTAATTTGATACTTAGCTTCTATAATCTATGTGATTTTGAATGTTTTGGGGTGAATTTATATGGATTTTTTATACTTCTCTGCCTCTTATTATTCTTTATATGAATGCTAGTATATATGCAAATTCTTTTCCTTTTGATGGTAGATTTTTATATGTTGTTCCCATTAACCAGTTTGATTCTAGTGTATAAA
The DNA here is from genome assembly GCA_035048815.1 of Abelmoschus esculentus. Lineage (NCBI taxonomy): Eukaryota > Viridiplantae > Streptophyta > Magnoliopsida > Malvales > Malvaceae > Abelmoschus > Abelmoschus esculentus. Next base: position 12,394,009 of record JAUCBN010000024.1, read on the forward strand.
GGGCAAGAAAATTTTGTTTATAATGGTGGTTTGTTGTGTTATACATGACATGAAGGGTAATGTTAATTAGATTCTGCATCACAAGTTTGTTGATTATATATTCTTGAAACTAACTTGGTTCATGAACTCCCCCTACTTACTTCAGATTTGTCTTTATTTCTTGCCTTTATCTCCGTACTTAGAACAAGTAAAAAATTTTCTTCTTTCAAACATATTTTGAGTTTTGTTTTCTATTTTTGTTCTTTATTTACCTTATTTATTATCTCGTCAATAACCTTTAATTTTGTGTGTTTCTGCAGAGAGTAAAAAGTTATATATTGGTTGTATGAATGATATGAGTCACCCAGCTTCATATTTCTTGAAACTTTCTTACCACTGCCAGACATTTGATTGTTATGTTAGGTAAACTCTAATGCCTAATCTATTGATATATGTGTTTCATCCTACATTTTATTTCTTTTTTTTTCTGTGTAGATACAAACTATTTTATTACATGTGCAAATGTTTAATTTTTTATATGCCTAATCTTTTGTAAGTTTATATATTTAATAAAATTATATCCTCTCTTGTGATGGGGTGGGTAAATGAGGAATGCAAATAATTTTTTCACTGTTTAATCAAACGTTATTAGTTTTTTACCTATACTAATGGAGGTGAAAATCATCTTACAGAGTCACAGTTCGATAAACATTCAGTGAGCTCGTAAAGTTAAAACTTTGTATTAGGGAATATTTTTACGGTAACTAATTGTATTAGGTGATATTAACCAGATTATCCCTCTGTAATTAGTGTTTGCATGCATTAATATGTGTACCTGAAAGAGAAAAAGAGTCAGAATGCACATGATTGCATTTCATAGAAGTTTTTCTGCCTTTAGTAGTCGTTTCTTTTCTTTCAATATACTCATAGATCCGGTGGTAATGTTTGCTAGCTGATGAAATATTGTTGCAGCAACTTTTGAAGAACTCCAACTTGCAAAGCTTGGTGGTAAAACAGGTCGGATCCTTATAATACGTAAACCTACTAGTTTTATGCATTGATATTAGTAAAATAGTTGGTAATTAAGTTATTAAATAACACAATAGTCATTTTAAGGTTATATAAGGATATGCATTACAGCTGCTAAAGTTTTAATTAATTGAAAGAACTTATCTTACCTTCTATCCTTTACATATATAAAATAATCAGTTCAATATTCAAATAAGCACCATAATTGCAATTTTTCTTAAAATTTAGTCTTTTTTTTTTTTATATTCTCTGTTTGTGTACGTCAACAACCTATTTTGGCTTTACAAAGGCATAGGATAGTTATTCTAATCTGCATGCTCCCAATTCTCATTATTAATAAGCAAAGAGCTATCTTTTTTGGGATTGAAATATTGACATCTATTTTCATTGGATTAAATATTTTTTGGACGTGTAATTCTAGTTAGTATCTTTTGTAGGTTAACTGAGAAATAATGGATTTTGTGATCTGCAGGTATTGAAGGTTAAAATTGGTTATGAATTGTAACATCAAATGTTATGGGCACTGATATGAATACTATTGATATGAGAGAAAAAAATATTTTTTTGGGTTGGAAAACATTTATCAATGTGTCGTTTTTAAATTAACGTCTTCCGCATAGGGTTTTCGGCTTAAAAAAATGATTTTAGAAAAATTGAAGTCACCACCGTCTGTTTTGGTAGACCAGACACCATAAAACCAAAGATTTAAAAATTAGAGTTCAAGAGTCAGTTATGGATGGGGAAGGATTAGCACCCCACACCGTCCAAAAATTGGTACTTTATTTAATTATCGCTTTATTAATATTAAATTTTTCAGGCTAATTTGACGATCAAATTAATTTTTAATTAAATGTGTGCATTTATTTTAAACCACCTAAAACCAAAGATAAACGTTCAAACCACCACCACTACACTGAAGTTGGCCTCGCTTACGACCGAATTTAGGGGCCCACATTAATAAATTAATATCATTTATACAATTTAAACATAACAAATAAATTAAATACATCACAAAAAAATAAATACATACATACATAAATATTAATCTAATAAATAAAATACTAATCTAAAACATAAATTTAAAATATAAATAAACATTAATCTAAAACATAAATAAAATCTAAATACCAATAATAAATATTATATTTCATTAAAATAAAACCAAAATACAACATAAAGAAAAGAAAACATACCTAAAAGTTCGAAAGGTACCAAGATCTACCACGACCACTTCAAAAATTTTAACTAGATCGAATCTTAAAAATAAAACTCGATCGAACCACCCAAAATTTGGGGAGAGCTAATCTCTCAAACTAGGATCATAGGGTGCTACCCTCACCCAATTGGTTCTTCTCTTTAAAAGGCTCCTCTCACCTCCTTTTATAGGCATTTGGAGAGATGGAGTGATGTTTCTCATCAATATCCCACATCAACTTTCCTTTCATTTCCTTATTTTTTTTCATTTTTCTCTCTTTTTTTTTTCTCTTTTTATTAATAATATGACTACTACAATAATACTACATATACTAAAATCCGATTAAAAATGAGTGATTACAGTAATCTTCATCCACCTGAAGTTCTCCATGCCATGTATCTTTTGCAGATTGATGGATTACGAAAACTTCTCAATCAGAATTCTAGAACATTGACATCACTCGAATTTCAAGTCTGCAATATCTCTCCCAGCTTTATGGATGCATTATGTGGTTCCTTCTTCATGAGTGGTCACCAAATACAGCACTTCTCCATTAGCTCTTCAATCTTTTATGAAGTGTATCCAGTTTTCCTAGGTCCTTTCCTTGCATTTTTTCTATCATTGGGAAGGTATGTCTGCTTTCATTTATGCTTCAGTCTTGGTGAATTTTGGTCATATTTAACTTTCCTCAAAATGCAATTCCATTAAGGCCATATGCACTGGCATTCATGGTACTTTTATTTTATATTTGAGCACCGCACATCTGCTGACTGATGATATAATATGGGTTTCTGCCATGATGGTAAAAAATACTTCCATATATTGCATTTTTGCACTGTAATGAAATGGACAAATTTTATGGTCTGCAATGTAAAGTTAGAATGTTTGCGTATGATTTCTTTGTTAAGTACCTGAGTCCATATTTCTGCCATAAGACATTTAACATGCGTTTGTTGAAATATTGCAAGTTTCTGCGATGATTTAGGTTAATGAGATCATGGGTTCTAATCTTGTTTTGTTTTTAGGTCCTTGCAGTCATTAAAGCTACGTGACAACCGCCTGGATTGGAATTTTGCCAGAACAATTTTCAGTGCTGTACTGGATGCTTCATCCAGTCTAACAAGCCTTGACCTTTCAGGAAACAATGTACAGTGATGTACTTGTTTAATGTTTTCTTTCAACGTTTATCAAAATATCTACTGTTTGCCATCTTTAATAGTTATTCTTTATCTCACAGATAACTGGATGGCTTTCTAATTTCAACTGGAGATCAGGAGTGACCAAACCTTTGCAGTCATTACGCATCCTCAATCTTAGGTATGTAATCAGTCATAAATGTTATTCTTCTTGTAAGGGATCGTTCGTTAAGCGGTGACTACTGGTAGTACTAAATAGACCATCCAGTGTTTAGAGGTTGTTAACTGCCAGACAATGTAAGCTTATGCTTTGCAGGGTTTTGAAAATGTATTTCTTGCACCATAAAAATAGAGATTTCTTTGTAGGAATTGTAATCTACAGAAAGACGATGCTGGTGATCTAAGATATGCCCTGGCTCAAATACATACCGAGCTTGGAGATTTTGGATCTTAGTTACAACCCAATGAGAGATGATGGCCTCAGGTTAGCAAAGCATGTCTCTTGCAATATTTTGTAATGAACCTTGGATATGATATCTCACTGCCTGTATTCAACTTTTGCACAAGTTTAATCCCTTATTTGGCAGAAGCATCTAAAAGCAGCTCTCCCTTGACTGATTTGAATCTGGAGAATTGTAAGCTTTCCAGTTATGGAGTGGCTAAACTTCTGGATGCCTTATCAACCTTAGCAAGACCAATGAATTATCTCTCTCTTGCTCATAATGTCCGTTACAGGTTTGTCTGGACTTTGGACTATGCTGGCATTGAAGTTCCCTCTATGTTCTATCTTTCTTTCTCGAAAAATATTGAACTTGCAATCCAGCCATGTAGCAGAAGGTTTGGGGAACATCTATCCGAATACTGAATCTCGAAGGTATAGGAATGGGTCCATCAGGATTTCTGAAACTGGAAGATACAATAACAGAGAACTTGAAGCTTGTTGAACTTAACATAAGGTTTGGATCTATCTATGCTTCAGTGTATAAACGTTTCCATTAATCTACGCTGCACTGAGAACTGCAAAAGGTATATAAACGTTTTTCTTCAAATACACTGCAGAAACTAGCATCTGAAAGTGATTTTGTTTTATGAAATGTATGTATATTTCGTAGTGGCATGCAGATCCTTTTTCAAATACCTGAATGAAAGAGCTGGTGATTTTTATATTGCTAATAAAGAATAGGTCTGTTTTGTTGTAGGTCATCTACAGAAAGTGGACTTGAGGGGGAATCTTTGGGTGAGAAACCCCTCTCTTGATGCCATGATTGATGAATTTCAACATAATGGAAAGTCTATAGTGGTTATTTCGTACGGACCTGATGATTATGATTCTGATGGTTCTCATGATACCGTCGACGACGATGCTGCTGCTGACGATGATGTTAATGTTGATGATGCCGATAACTATGATGATGTCAATACTGATGTTGATATCGTTGATGATGATTGATCATTTGTATCCGTCATATCGGTGATACCGATGATGATAATTGATGATTCGTGTTGATTCTATCATGTTTTTGAAGAGGATTGTTTCCAAAACCCTCATTGGCCAATTTTGCCGAGAACCTTCGACAACTCCTACCCAGGCATGCCTGTCCATGATATGTTTGAGCCATCAATTTTCAATAGGATTGATTCAGGAAATTAACGATGCAGTAGTATGATCTCTACTCAACTTGAATCTAAAAGCTACGACAACACAATTTCCGGGTTAAACCTTACATCTAAAAGTTGTTTACCTTATTCCTAAAAGTCACAGATTTGAGCATTATTGATACTAGCAGAATGATTAATCGACCAATATCAAATAGTAGATATTATATTATAGAACAAATACTACTGTAATTACTATTAACTAATTCAAAAAATATAAAAAAATACAAAAAAGATATTTTTTTCTTCTAAAGGTCAGTCTATACCTATGGTTTAAATTTTTAATTTTTTATATTTTATTCAAAATAATAATTTTAGTAACAATAAATGAAAAATAGATTTCTTTTGCCAGTCATTTTTTATTTTATAGTTTTTTTTCTTTTAAGTTCAATTTAATATTGAGTTTTACACTAAAAAGATTTGAGTTTAAAGATTAAAAATATATTAATTATTATATATTATTTTTAATTAATTAATTAATCAATTTTTAATTGAAATAATGATAATTAAATTGAAAAAAAAAATCTTCAATAGATTGATTAATTTCATTTCAACCCTGTGTCTTTAGCGTTATAACTTGCTGATTTTAGGGTTTTATCCTAGTGAATAGTGATCAACTTCTAGACATACAAGATGAGAACCCTATCAAAATTTCTTCACCCTTTCAACACAGACGAGGCGGTTGATTCGCTCACTGAATATTTTGTGTGTTGAAGCAACTCAACTTTCGAGCTCGGGCCATTTTATTTTTCCTTGTCTAATTTTGTTTGCTTTTCATGTATAAAGAGTGGAGGATGGTGCGTGTTCCCTCTTTGGTGTCTCTGAGTATTGACGCTGTTAAAAGAGAACTTCTTCGTGGTAATTTTCCCTCGTTTTCTCCCTTTTTAATGCGATAAATGCCAAGTTGCTGAAAAATGTTTTCTTTTCCCTTTTAATTGACATTTCAAGTTCCCAGTGGTTGAATTTAATCATTCGTTGGGTTGGTTGTAGGGGATGATCTTTTGCCGCATGTATATCAACTTCCTCCGGAATTGTTCAATTCATTAGTAGAATGTCTACCTCCTTTGGCCTTGCAGAAGTTGCAAAGTGAAATGTTAGTTAAATTTTGTGTACCTATACATGTTTTCGAGTTGTGTTTCGAATTTACAACTGTTCTAGCTGAATAAGTCTGGTTATCCTTTGCTCCAGCTGATGTTTGAAATGGTTATCGTTGAACAAAATGTGATATTTGTTTACTTAGGAAAGGGAATTTTTCAAATTGGCAGAGAAATGTTTTACTAGATTTAATGCCTAATCTTCTAAGAAATGGGCATGATTTTAAAGATTTTACTTAAGGTTGCAATAATCTTTTTTCCTCTTGACGTTTCTTGTTTAACTTTTGTTTAGTTGCTGCTATATGCTTAATTATTCTTGAACGGTATTTACTTTCTTTGAGCAGGCCATTTAAGAACTTTGATGACTATGATCTTTCTAGCGGAGACTTAATAACAGGGAGAAAACGTGGAAGGTATGTTCGATTCAATATCTCTGCATCCCTTTTTTGCTTTATATATAACATAAGAGTAGAACTGTGAGATGACAGTATAGTGTTAGTTTCTTACAGAAATGGGAATCTCGATACAGCATGGAAGGCATTGTTTAAGTTCCGTTGGCCTGACCATGCGGAGCGTGTCCAACCAGTTGATTGGCAGCAAATTTACTGGGAATATCATGTGCAGGAGTATGTTGTTCCAATTAACAATCAAATTCTTATTTTCTAGTGATCTATTTATGAATTCTGTTTATAACCTATATTTTTTTATCATAATGAAACTGAAAGACAGTTGCCTAGATGAAGCAGCAGAGGTAGCTTCACTCCCATCATTTAGTGGATGCCTCGGTGAGATACAGGTGTTAGGTACTTTGATATTTAGCTTCTATAATCTACGTGATTTTGAAAGTTTTGAGTGAATTTAGATGGATTTGTATTTTTCTGTCTCTTGCTAGTCTTTACACACATGTTAGTCCTTATGTAAAACCATTTCCTTTTGATGGTAGATTTTAACCGGTTTGTTTTGCTTGCTAGTCACTCAACAAAAGTAGGGATCAGCAATGAACAAGTCATATAAAGAGCAAGAAAAGTTTATAGTGGTGGTTTGCATGAATTTGTGCCTTGAACAAGTCAACTTAATAACAGTGCTGAGAAAATCTGTTGGAAAACTTGTAATTTGATTGTGCTTCTCAACTTAATTTATTATATATTCTTCAAACTAATTTAATCCACAAGCTCCTCTTCCCTCCTTCAAATTTGTCTTTGTTACTTTTTTCTTTACCCCCATACTTGGAGCAAGCGAAATTTTTTTCTTATTTTTAACATATTTTAATTTTGTTTTCTACTTTTTACCCTTTGAATTATCTTACCAATATTGTAAAAGATTGTTGTTCCCCCTATCACTTTCTCTTTTTTTCTTTTGTGTGTGTCTGCAGAGAGTATACTTGAAATTGGTTATGCTGATGATATGGGTACCTCAACTTCAGACTACGTGAAATTGTCTTACCAGTGCCAGCAATATGGGTGTTATGTTAGGTAACCTCTAATGCAACATCTGTATATGGATAGAGTATGCTCATGTTCCTTAATTGGCAAGGGGAAGGCAGTTAAATTACTTTTATGAGTTGAACAAACTTTGTACCTTAGTAAATCTGGATTTTATCCACTGCTCCTTCCCTCGCCCAAAAGAAAATGTATCCTCACTTTGGTTTATTTGCTTTTCCATTTCCAATATTATGGTTTGTACATTTTTTTTAATTTCTACATCTAATTTAATTTGCGCAGACGTTTGAGACTTCAAAATGTGCACTGTGTTCTAGAATCTTGTGTAAGTTTGTAATTTAATAGAGTTATGTTCTCTCTCTGGATAAGTGAAAAATATAGCCAGTTTTCTCTCTGTTTGAGCAAATGTTATGTGTTTGGCTTTTACGTATACTAATGGAAGGGGTAAAGGTTCTTGCAGAACCACAGTTTGGTAAAAATTCAGTAAGCTGGCAACATTGGAACTGTGTTAGGGACTGGTTTTACAATAAATAAATGTATTAAGTGATATTAACCAGAAAATCTCCCTGTAACTAACAAGTGATTGCATGTGTCAATGTGTATGTCTGAAAGAGAAAGAGAGTTGGAATGCATATGGCTTCTTACGTTAGAAATTTTTGTGCCTCTAGTAGTCATTTCTTGTCCTTCAATATACTCATAGATCCTAGTGAGGTAATGTTTGCTAGCTGATTGAATATTGTTGCAGCAACTTTTCAGGAACTCCAACTTGCAAAGCGTGGTGGTACGGTGGATCAGATCCATGGAATATGTAAGTCTAATTCATTTTGTGCACGAATGTCAGTAAATAGTTGGTTATTAAGTTTGACTAACACAATAGTTGTCATTTTCTTGAACGTTAATGGCCATGGAAACATTATCCATGAAAAGCAAATTAACAATAATTTGGTTTGTTGCTTTAATCAGGACTAGTGAGGCTGCATAAGTGAATGTATTACAGCTGCTGAAGTTTTTATGAAAATTTCCCTCATTAATTGAAGGAACATACCTTCTATCCTTTATGTATATAAAATGATAAATGTTAATAGTATCTTTTATAGCTAGGTGAAGTTGTACATCAGTCCAATATTCAAGTAAACTCCATAATTGTAAATCTTCTTGGAATTTTTTCCTTTTATCTTCTTGATATTCTGTTGTTTGACTACATCAACAATCCATCCTGTGTCCTTTTGTGTAATGGTTGAGATGTAACACGAGCTTTACGAAGGCATGTGACAGTTATTTTAATCTCCCAAAATCTTATATTAATAAGCAAAGGGCTCTGTTTTGGGTGTTTCAAACAATTGCTCTGATTTAATCAGACTGCACCGGGTAATTCTTCATTGACCTGAAATGCTTATGCCTCATATCATTGCTCTTAATTGCTTTTCTTTATCCGGTAGTTTAAAATATTTAATTTATTTTCATAATCATGAACATGCGCAAGCCTGTTCAATATTTGCAAATCTTCATTTCTGAGTAGTGTTTTAAGAATTCTACAGAAATCAGTATGCTTATGTATCAAATGTCTCCTCTATTTGGCTTATTTAATTGGTATTACTTCCTACTTTTGCAGGTTGATGGATTGTGCAAACTTCTCAATCAGAATTGTAGAACATTGACATCACTTGAATTTGTACACTGCAAGTTCACTTCCGTCTTTATGGATGCAATTTGTGGTTCCTTGTACATGAGTGGTGCAGAAACTCACCAAATACAGCACTTCTCCATTAGCTCTTCAAACTTTCATGAAATGGATTCAGTTTCCCTAGCTCATAGCCTTGCGTCTTTTCTGTCATCTGGAAGGTATATCTGGTTTCATTTTATGCTTCACTCTTGGTGAATTTTGGGTATGTTTATCTTGTTGATTGCTTGAGGTGTTTGGAAATGACATGGTCATCAATTGCCTGACAAACATTAAAGGGGCTATCTTAAGAGGAGTTTGTTGCATGCATTTGGTACTCATGGTACTTAAATTAAGACTAATAGTACTAGTGATAGAAATTTGGCAATCTTTGAGCACCACTGCATCTGCTGATGTAATATTGGAATCTGTCATTGAAGGAAAAACTTTTATATGGCCAATATTTTGACATATTTGTTTCATATTGAAAATAGCCAAATTTTATAGTCTTCAATGTAAATTTAGAATGTTTGCGTATCATTTCTTTAAGTGCTTGAGTCCATGTTTCTGTCATAAGACGTATGACATGCATTTGTTGAAACATTGCAAGCTTTTGCATTTATTTAGGTTGATGAGTTCATGTAATGTAAGTTCTCTTAGTTTATTTAGATGTGTTTTTTCTTAAGTTGGTTGCCTCATTCTTTATCCAATGATTAATCCTGTTGCACACATGATTTGTTTTGTTCTTTAGGACCTTGCAGTCATTAAAGATACGTGACAACCACCTGGATTGGAATTTTGCCAGAGGAATTTTCAGTACTGTCCTGGATGCTTCATCCAGTCTAACAAGCCTTGACCTTTCAGGAAACAATGTACAGTGATGACTGATGCACTTGTTTAAAGTTTTCTTTCAATGTTTATCAAAATATCTACTGTTAACCATCTTTAATAGTTATCCTTTGTCTCACAGATAGCTGGATGGCTTTCTAATTTCAACTGGAGATCAAGAGTGGCCAAATCTTTGCTGTCATTACGCATCCTCAGTCTTGGGTATGTAATCAGTCATAAATATTATTCTTCATGCAAGGGATCGTTCGTTAAACGGTGACTACTGGTAGTAACTAAATAGACCAGCGAGGGTTTCAGGGTTGTTAACTGCCAGACAATGTCAGCTTATGCTTTGCTGGGTTGAAGGAACCCTCTATAATTTTGAAAATGTATTTCTTGCATCATAAAAATAGAGATTTCTTTTTAGGGGTAGTAATCTACAGAAAGATGATGCTGGTGATCTAAGATATGCCCTGGTTCAAATGCCGAGCTTGGAGATTTTGAATCTCAGTGACAACCCAATGGAAGATGATGGTCTCAGGTCAGCCAAGCATGTTTGTTATATTATTTTGTGATGAACATTGGGTATGATATCTCACTGCCTGTATTCAAATTTTGCAGAAGTTTAATCCCTTATTTGGCCGAAGCATCTAAAAGCGACTCTCCCTTGACTGATTTGAATCTGGAGAATTGTGAGCTTTCCAGTGGTGGAGTGGCTCAACTTCTGGATGCCTTATCGACCTTGGCAAGACCACTGAATTATCTCTCTCTTGCTCATAATGTCCTTGGAAGGTTTGTCTTGACGTTGACAGCATAGAAGATACCATTTATGTTCCATTTTTCTTACTCGAAAATGTTTGATCTTATAATTGTTGCAATCCAGCCAAGTAGCAGAAGCTTTGGGGAAGTTTTGGGGAACATCTATCCAAATACTGAATCTCGAAGGGATAGGACTGGGTACATCAGGATTTCAGAAACTGGAAGCTATAATAACAGATAACTTGAAGCTTGTTGAACTTAACATAAGGTTCGGATTTATGCTTCAGTTTGTTTTCTGTTTTTCAAATGCTTCCTGAACGATAAATCAGCTCTCGTGTTCATCTTTGTTATGCAGCAAAAATCGTGGCAGGATTGAAACTGCAAAGTTTTTATCAAAGCTCATTGTTCATGCTCCGAACCTTGTTGCAGTCAACGCGTCATATAATCTTATGCCTGAAGAATCATTGCCCTTAATGTGCTCTGCACTGAAAACTGCAAAAGGTAGTCGTACAACTTTACATGTGCACACTCACCAAGTTGCAACTATGCATGTTAGATCTCAAATTTTAGACAATGCAGAGAATATCATCCATCGGGGCTCGGAATCCGAAAAAGTTGGAACATATTTTCCTAATGGCATCCAGATCTTTTTCACATTACCTGAATCAGATAGTTTTATATTTCAAATAAAGAATAGGTCTGTTGCGGTGTAGGTCGTGTAGAGAAAGTGGACTTGACGGGGAATCGTTGGGACTACCGGCCCTCGCACGATGCCATGCTTGCCGAATTTCAACGTAACGGAAGGCCTATATTGATTCTTCCATCATCGGTTGCTCCAAACGTACCTTATGATGATGATCCATAGCCTGCTTCTTTGTGCTCTAGTCTCTCTTGGAACCACCAGTTCAATGACAAACTTTAAGGTGTGTGTTTTTATTGTTATTTCCTATTTGATCCCTTTGAATTACATATTCGAAGTTGTGATAATTGCAGGAAATTTTAATTCTTTAGAACATGTCTGACTGATAGAGTTTAATTATATTTTAGCTGTGATTACCTATTTTTATAAATTTAAAATTTTAAAAGAATGGTTTTTTCTCTATTTATGGATAATATTAGTGGGTATTATTTTTCCCGGGCTTTCCGATATACTGTAGAAGGATTTTTTAACGATTATTGAAGGAAAAGGACCCTAACAAATTTCAACAATTATTTAATCATATTTTGAAAGTATATTATTTTTTTTGATAGTTTTAGGTGATTATTTAAAAAATATTTTATTATCATTTTATTTTGAATTTAGAGTAAGAAAAATAATTCTTAAAAATCACAAATTAAAAATTAGGGAGTACAGAAATTACAAAACGTAAACTTTTATGGTTGAAAAGTAATTTTTTAAAATTTAAAGGTGAAATTAAAAACTAATTACAATCATAACATTTAATTTTTAAAATTAGAGACCGAAAATATACATGTGATAAATAAAAATAATCATTGCATTAATTTATTTTTTTCATTATTAAATCTATAAATTATAAATGTTTAATAACAACAAACGATTAAGTGACAAAATTATACTCTAAAAATATAATTTTTAAAAATATAAACGACAAATATAATAATTGACCCTTTAATTAATCAGTAACATTAATTTATTAAAAATTTAATTAATGAATAATGAGATGATACCCGGATTAACTCAGCAAAAGTACGGAGTTCATTATATAGCGAGGAAGAAAGTGATGGGTATGAATTCTGTCAAAAAAAAGCAAAGCAAGAAGAACTACAAGAGAATTCTAGATCCTTATTGTAATCACTCATTTTTAATCGGTTTTTTAGTATTTTAGTGTTTTTTTAATATTATTATTAATATAAAAAAGTAAAAAAAAAAAGCAAATGATGAAAATTGCGTGGATGGCATGTGATGCGTGTTAGATATGCGCAATTTAGTGCAAGTGAACACGTCGCTAAGTAATAAAGTGATAAGTATCAAGTATTGTCTCCACAGGGATTGGTCTACTTAATATGTTTCCTTCAATCTTCTTGCTCTGTAAATAAATAAAATAAACACAAGTGATTGAGTTGTGATTTAACTAAATAATGAAAACTAAATAAAGATAGAAAAATAAAATAAAGAAGGTGGTTAGGATCCAGTTGTGCTGTATAGTGGATTTGATTAACTCGTTTCTGTCAAATGCAATTGTACAACACTGCCTCGGCAGTACTGCAGATTACTGCCTTGACAGTGAAGATACTCGCCCGCCGCGGCAATCTCTTGCTCTTGGGAAGACTTTATTAAAGTTCGGCAAAGTGTCCTTTAGTGTCTTCGCTTATCTTTAAGTCGAAGTACTGTTGATGATTAGTCCTTGATGATACCTTTCGGTGTGAATCAATTATAATCACCAACCAATCCAACACTTCTTTTAGCCGCTGAAACTCTGAACCTATCTCTAGGTCGAGTTAGTGTTTCCCGATTGAAACACCGTACTTATTCCTTTCGTGAATCTAACTCTTTCGATATTAGATAAATGGATTACTTACAAACTTCTCTCTCGAGCTTGAATGCAAGAACAATGAATGACAAAGAATAAACAAACTTTGATATTTTATTGCATTGGAAACAAGACACAAAGTTTAACTTCCTCACACAAATACTTTACAACCTTCACCTAAGCCTAACAAAATTAGAACATAGTGTAAGAAGAAATCGGCTAAGCTCTCTATAATCGAATTGTCTCTAAAATCTAGTGCTCTTGCTCCTTTGGACGGCTAGGTCTTATATAGGCTTGGCCTAGGGCAAACCTTTCCTAAGTAGAATACAACTTGGAGTAGGGAACAAGTCATATACATAAATAAAATATTTCCAAGTTTATTCCATTTAGAAGGTTTTCCCGTGTGGCCTTGTTTTGGGGCTTTTCCTTGTGCGATCCAGCTCTAATCCTTGGGCTTCTTGTCCAGCAATGTTTTTCTCATTTTTTTTCTCAGCTTGCCTACCACATCGCTACTTGTCCTCTACTGCCTCGACATCAGGTCTTGCCTCGGCCACAGTCTGCTGTTGCGGCAATACTTCTTCCTGTACATATATAAAAATACAGTAAAATATGCCTTTTCTGTAAATATTTTCTTTAACAGTAAAATCCATAATATATCACATTAAGTACATGCTTTGGTTCAAGTACATGTAGAATTGGTGATTAATGCCCATAAAAAATATAGAAAATGATAGTAAGTTGAGCACTTATCACACCCCCAAACTCGAACTATTACTTGTCCTCAAGCAATACAAACCATCAATTTGCCAAACTTTATTCCCTCTTGGTCTTATGTTTTCATCTATTCTCCTCACCATAACTATGTCCATTCTTTAGACTTAACTTTTCGGTTACATAAGGGTTTACTTAGAAGACAAACTATAAGGTTTTGTGAGTGCGTGCGTTTTTGTGGACAAGTTTGATTAAGTGCCTTCTTAGATAAACTCTAAGTTCAAGATAAATAGACTTGGATTTAGTGTACTCTTCCTTTCTAAACAACCAATTCTTGAGTCAATTTCGGACACCTTAAGAATTGTGTTTTTTTCTTTATTATTTCCTTATTTCTTTTTCTATTCTTTTAAGCATACTAGATCCAATTTTGGGCACCTCTAGTATGAAAAAGAGTAATTCCTAGAACCGGCGATAGGCACCTCTATTCACCTTTTCAACGATCTAAGTCTTTATCACCTAAGTTTATTAAAAGAATTCTTATAACCAAACAAGTCTCAAAAGTGTTTTAGGATCAACCTTATAGCAAGCTTCTAAGTTTTCTCCTTAAGTATCCTAGAATTAAGCCTTCAAAACAGAATCTAACTATGGTAAGGAGAAAGATTTCTATTGCCTTAAAAGAATAAACTAAAACAATACTATGATGGGCACTACAAGAGTATGGGCAACAATTTTAAGTAAAATGGTGAACATAAAATAAAAAAAATTATCACTTAAAAACTCCCTTTTCATGGCAAGGTCGCGGCAGTGAATTGCCTCGACAGTGGCTCTACACCCCCAAACTCGAACCAAGCATTGTCCTCAATGCTTATAATAGGGGCACACAGTAGGTGACAAAAGAAACAAGTAAGGAAACAACATATATAAAATTATAAGGATTTCGAAGAGGTGCTTTCGACAATTAATTTTCTAGGCCTTGTTGCCGATTGCTGCATCCTTGGTGATAGCGATGGTTGCGTCTTTTCTTGTCGTGGTGGCTGGACTCGTGTAGGTAGTGTATGTTACATGGGAGCGTTCACCTCTTCTCCTCCTTCATCTTCGTTACTTCCTCGGTCACCATTATATTCGTCCCTCCTTCATTTGCTTTGGTTCAAGTAGGTGTATAATTGGTGGTTAATGCCCATGAAAAGTGTATAAAGTGATAGTGGGTTGAGCACTTATCAACATGCATCCACGTCTCCCCTCCCCTCTCCTCCAACGCCTATAAAAGGGGGAGGGTGGGCTACCCATTTCACCCAATTGAGAGCTGGCAATGGCCACCCAAATAAGAGAGAAATGCTTTCGGGTGTTGGCTAAGGATGGGGGAAACCCTTGGTTTTATCCGGTTCGATCGGGTTTTATTTTTTAAGATTCGATCGAGTTAAAAATTTTGAAAGGGTCGTAGTAGATCTTGATGAGGATCACTCGTGGTAGCCGTTCGAATGTTTATGTATAATTTTTATTTCTTTTTATTTTGTATTTTAAATATTTTTAATGAAATGTAGTTGTTTATTATTAGATTTTTAATTTATGTTTTAGATTAATGTTTATGTGTGTTTTTAATTTATGTTATAGATTAATTATGTTTTAATATTTATTTATGTATATTTATCTATGTTTAAATTAGCATTTTATTAGTCTTAATATTTATTTATATATTTATTTATGTATTTATTTTTATATGATATATTTAATTTATTTGTTATGTTTAAGTTGCATAAATGATATTAATTTGTTAATGCGGTCCCCTAAATTCGGTCGTAAGCGAGGCCAACTCTAGTGTAATGGTGGTGGTTCGGACGCTTACTTTCGGGTTTAGGTGCTTTAAAATAAATGTGTACATTTAATTAAAAATTAATTTGATCGTCAAATTAGCCCAGAAAATTTAATATTAATGAAGCGATAATTATTAAAGTACCAATTTTTAGGCGGTGTAGGGGTGCTAATCCTTCCCATCCATAACCGACTCCCGAACCCTAATTTTTAAAATCTCTAGTTTTATGGTGTTTGGTCTACCTAAACGGTCGATGGCGACTCTTAATTTTACAAAATTATTTTTAAATCGAAAATATCACATGAAAGGTATTAATTTCAAAACGACACATCGAAAATGTTTTCTAATCATAAAAAAGGGAATTTTTAGCGATACACTTAGTAATGATTTTTTTAGATCGTTACAGATGAAGATTCCGTTGGGATAAATTTTGTTTTTCAAAACAAAAAAGAGAGTCGAGCTTTTAAATTGATTACCGCTTTACGAATATTAAAGATTTCGAGCTAAAGTGACAACCAAATTAATGTTTAACTAAATTTGCGTTTTTATTTTTCTGTATTTAAAATTTAGATCTAATCTCGTCCTTCTAAGTGGGGGAAAGGCTAATACTTTCATGAAGATATCGTTTTCCCATGTAGACCCTACCAAAGTACCTTCGGGGCTCCACTACCTTATGCTTTCGTAAGGATATCGTTCCTTCGTGTAGGCATAAGCGAACGGGTCTCCTGAATTGAACCCGGTCAAGATGAGCCTATAATGGGTGATGATCGGGGGCCTTGCTACTCTTAGTAGAGGATAGCTTGGACAATTCGGATTCTCTTTTAGCACCAAGACTGCATATAGAGAACCAGACTACCTACCCTATTAGAGCCATGCGAATACCTTAGGCAAACTAGACGAGATATCTAGAACTGCTTTTCTGTGTTTACTTTTACGCAAATTTAATTTTATGAAACTTATTTTTGCGTTCATTGTTTTTACACGGTACTAACTTAGTTTCTTTATGGTTTTATTTTTCTTTTTGCATGCATCACTGCATCTTGCATTTTGCATCGAGGGCATTGATTCGAGCGGTTCATCCTTACAAAGAAAACTTTTACCATGGAAGAGAGGTATTTAAAAATCTCAATCATAATATTAGAAACCGATCAGAAATACCAATTAAGGGACAAGATTTGGTAAGGCCACCATCCATCAAGACCCCTTTTATCAAGCATCGGTTAGAGGACAATCAAAGAGCCTCAAACAGTAGTCTACCGAACATCAACATTAGGTAACGATCATGCATTTATTCAGGTCTACATCAGAATGTCAGTCCGAGATTCCAAGAGAGCATGAAGGGTGTAACAGAAAACCGGTTTAATCAAAGAGTTATCAAAGACACAAAACCGATATCATCTCACCGTCTAAAGGTAGAATCAAGATCAGGTATCATTCTACCAAGAACAGGTAACAACTATGCATTTCGTTTGAATCAACAACCGAATGACAACTCGGGATTACAAACAGACATATGAATATAACAGAAAGCCATGAGAGCCTAACCACAGAATGGGTTATTAGGGGTACAGAATCAGTGCCACTTTGCCATCTAGAGGACAAGTCAGAGACAGATATAGATCGCCGATCAGAAAAGATAATTGACCAATTTTCCAGGCACATCAACGAAGAGATGTTTTTTACCAGACTACAAGAAGAAGAACAAGAGGTTAGTACCTTACCGACCTACTTTCACGAGAATCGAGACTACTATTTAGAATTACCGAGAACAATCTAATTTTAGAAACGAAATCAGTGGGAAGAAACCACCGTTAGCAACACTAATATGGTAAGGTCGCTCAGGTAATATTTGACCAAGACCATTGCTAGACAATCTCGAAGATCGAAGTTTAAAGGATAGTAAAAAACAACCGGATAAATCGAAAAGCCCGAAGCACGTGATGTAATAGAGATTTCTTGGCCAGACAAGCAGTTTAGGGCCATAGAAAATCAGAATTAAGGCTAACACTTATGTATAGGACTAGTTCCCCAATATTGTAATAGATTCTCTATATCCCGTGAAAGTAATCCAGTATGGTGATTATCTTCAGGGCTCAATACCTTTACCTGTATACATTTTACATCATTCCATCTGCATCTGTATCTGCATCATACATGTTTTTCTATCTCACTCGATACTAGATGAAGCAAATGGAAGACCGTATTTCAACCTAAAGAATAGGCAAAAATAGTTGAAAGATCGTCTCAAAGACGTCGCACAGAAAATCAATATTCAGATTCTTATAACGTTTACCGAGTTGTTTTTTATTCTCATCAAGAGCTGTCAACACTTGTCTAATCCAAATCGAAAAAGACCTTTATACACCCGATTATGATGTCAATATCGTGTGGGAAACACAAGTCACACGAACAAGAATTATGAAGCCCTGAAGAACAAAGTCCAAAGTTTGATCGAAGCCGATAGTCTGAGTTTTGAAGAATAATGACATAGATGGGCCTGTGGAGGTATTGACTTCTCAATTGAATATCAAATCGAAAGTTTCAGGCATATTTGTTTTCAAAAAGCGAAGTCCAATTTACTACTTTGAGCCTGAAAAGTAGTAAATACGTTTTGTAAAGGGCACTTACTTTAAAGTGATATTTTTCACACATTAAATGATTTTAAATTCTTTAATTCTTTGAACATTCATTCATTTTTAGGAGTTGCTCTTGTTCTCCTATGTACACATAACAAACATTTTTTAACATACATGTACATATCATTACACACTTGGTCCTTGAAATTTTAAGTGCAATAACATATTTGCTTTAAACTCAAAGACCGACTCTAAAGTTTTGCATATTCAGAAGAGATTGAATGTTGTGGGGATATTACAAATGAAAGTATCTGCTAGTCTACTAAGGCAAACAAAGGAACAAAATGAGTGTATAGATAATGGGCAGCTCTCACTTTTAGGAAAATTCCTTCTCAGGCACTTGTTGATCAAGATCCTTGAATCGAGAGTCGGCCTTAAACTTCTACCCCCTGAAGACCTTCTCAGGACTTCCTTGAATGGGATGGTGAATGACATTCTCTTACCTTTCTAGAAGAACGGGGCAAGATCGGATAAATCAGGTATTGAAATTGAAAGACTATCAACAGGAAATAGTCACGAGCTAAGACACACGCATGCAAAAAAAAGGAGAGAGTAAAAACGAAAAAAGAAAAAAAGAAAAAACTCGAAATGACAATCGAAAGGTCGAAACCAGTCTGAATCAAGTAAAAGAGGATTTTTTTTTAGATTGCAACATCAGGCGATCACAGAAAGGTGATCGAATCTAAACAATATCAGCAAGTTGCACAAAGATGATCGAGTTCAGGCAGTGAATAATCAGGAAATACCTTAATCTGGTGACGCACCCAGAAACTTGAAAAAGAAAAAGAAAATGTGAAGGAAACAATGTTGTAAGCACTTCATATCTGGATCAATCAATTCAAAAAAACTCAACCAGAAGAAACGGGGCAAAGATAAGCGAAAAATCTTCATTTTGAACGCCTCACGATCACATAGATTTGCACAGAAGCGAATATTGAAGCCATCAAAGACAAATAGACCTGAAGATTGTCATTTTTGGTAAAAAAAAGGAAGAAAAAGAGACAAAGGAAAAAAGAAAAGAGTAAAAAAGAAGAAAAAAAGATGAAAGAACAAAGAAAACAAATTAGAAATACACAGATTATAAATACACAGATACATTTGTACTGATCATCGATCCAGGTCATACAAGCTTTTAAAGACCATTCTGATCATTCAGGGACATCCAAACTAAATGAGATTGTCTTCAGATCACACTTCCGCCCCAAAGGTTAACATTGCTTCAAGGAACGTCGAACTTCGAAGTGCCTGATCGACACCTAAATGAGGGAAGGACGGGGCAGGATGAGGGAGTAAGATAATGAGAGCCATATGAAAAAGGGGTAGCTTTTACGAAAGGAATTGTTCCTTTTGAAAGCTCGATGGCCTAGAAGAGACTAGGCATTTGTGTATATCCTCGCAGTAGTCGAGGATCCTTTAAATATACTCTTTATTAGAGTTGAACTTTTTCATATAAGGGCACATATATTATTGTATTTGACATTCAAGAAGTCAAATATATTTTAAATTGTTTTGCAATGAACTTCCAATTTTCATACATTTTTCAAAAAAAATTCTTGCATATTGAAATAAATGCAAATAAACTCATTTTTCCAAGAATCGAAAAAAAATTGAGAGTCAGCCTCCATTAAGGTACTTTGAATAGCACAAAAATGAAATCAGGACACAGAGACGTCCAATCAACCTTCATACCGATCCAGACGAGAATACAAAGAAAATGAACGGGGCATCATTGTCTACAAAATGACAGAATCAGAGCTTGGATCAAAAATGATTGGAGATGTCATCAAAACTAACAGAGTTTGATTAACAAAGTTTACCAGGTCAACCGAATAAGGATCGAAGTCTCAAATTTTTGAAAAAAATTTAACAGAAGCTCATGCATCAATGCATACCCACATATAGGTTGCACATGTACATCTCGAACATACATCACGAATACATGCATAGTTAAAATGCTCATACATCATTATTTTTATATAAATTGTCTTACAGAAAAGATAGATAGTAGTCAAGAAGATGACTCCAACAAAGATTCAGTGCATGTTTACACCACTCTATAAGACACTCAGTTGAGTACCACCTTCTAACACAAAAAGAAAAGAAGAAAAGATGGACCAGAGAGGTCAAGATTTCAAACCATCATCCTTGATGAAATTATGACCAGACGGAGAGAACTAGATCATCATCAAGAAAGAAACATAAGAAGAAGAAGAAGAAAAGAGATAAAAAATAGAAGAAGAAGAAGAAGAAGAAGAAGAAGAAAAGAGAAAAGTATCTCGAGACGGAACTTGGCAGACAATGAGTATGTTGCCAAAACAAAAGAGAAACACAATGATCCAAACATTGGGCAATCTAGAAACCCATATGGTTTTAAAAGAGATTGGCAGTCACTCTGGCGTGAGTCCCGATTCAGAAAGAAGATTGACAGTCACTCTAGTGTGAGTCCCGATTTAGAAAGAAGATTGACAGTCACTTAGTGTGAGTCCCGATCAAATGTTTTCAAAAAGAAGATTTACAGCCTTTCCGGCATGAGTCCCGATTCAGAGAAAAATATTAGCAGTCACTCAGTATAAGTCCTGATTCAGAGAAAAATACTGGCAGCCACTCAACATGAGTCCCTAATCATAGAAAATTTCGCAACCACTGGGCGTGAGTCTCAAAAAACTCGGAGATGAAGGTTCCATACAGAAGTTGCCGACAGGTTCGTAGTGCCACGAAAAGAGAATTTTTAACAGTTTTATACAGAAAAAACTTGTACACACTGAACACAGAAACTCATAGTTCTATACAGAAAAAGCTATCAGTTAAAAAGTTCATCCAGGATGCGACGGTTTTATATAGGACAAAACCATCAATATCAAAGTGAATGAGTTCTATATAGGAAGGACCCTATCTTCGTTTTCGTCTCTGAGATTGAAGCTTCATATAAGAGAGGCATTCAACTCGAGACTTTAGAGTGAAAGGTTTCATATAGGAGAAACCATAACTCCGGATCCATAAATAAGAGTTATATATAATAGAGACCTTATTTTGCAAGATCCGTCATAAGGCAAAAGGTTTTATATAGGAGAGACCGACAGCGTGGAAGACCAGGAGTTTTATATAGGAGAAACTCTTATCTTCGTCATCATCTTTGACTGAAAGTTCCATGTAGAAGGGGCACGTAACTCAAGACTTCAAGGTGAAGGTTTTATATAGAAGAAACCTCAGCTCGGGATCAAGAGATGAAAGTTCTATATAGGAAGAGCTTTTGTTTTGCAAGATCTGCTCAAGGCGAATGATCATATATAGGAGTGACCTATAGTTTCAAAACTAGAAGGCAAGCAAGTTCGATATAGAAAAAACTTACGAACCTAAAGACTCGGTCAAGGAAGGTGGAGAGTTTCAGAAAAACACATCATTCTGAGATCATTAGGGAAGTCGGTAAAAAATGAGTGTTTTTTTATCTTTGCTTAGTTCTCGTTTCACAAGAACAAACAAAGAGGGGCAACTGTAATCACTCATTTTTAACCGGTTTTTTAGTATTTTTAGTGTTTTTCTTAACATTATTATTAACATAAAAAAGTAAAAAAAAAAGAGAGTAAAAAAGCAAAAAAAAATGATGAAAATTGCGTGGATGACATGCATCCACGTCTCCCCTCCCCTTCAACGCCTATAAAAGGGGGAGGGAGGGTTGCCCATTTCACCTAATTGAGAGTCGATAATGGCCACCCAAATAAGAGAGCAATGCTCTCGGGTGGTGGTTAAGGACCTGGGGAAACCCTTAGTTTTATCTGGTTCGATCGGGTTTTATTTTTTAAGATTTGATTTAGTTAAAAATGTTAAAGGGGTCGTGGTAGATTTTAACGAGGATCACTCGTGGTTAGCCGTTCAAATGTTGAGTTATAATTTTTATTCCTTTTTATTTTGTATTTTGAATATTTTTAATGAAATATAGTTGTTTATTATTAGATTTTTAATTTATGTTTTAGATTAATATTTATATATGATTTTAATTTATGTTATAGATTAATTATGTTTTAATATGTATTTATGTATATTTATCTATGTTTAGATTAGTATTTTATTAGTCTTAGTATTTATTTATTTATTTATGTATTTATTTTTATATGATGTATTTAATTTATTTGTTATGTTTAAGTTGCATAAATGATATTAATATGTTAATGCGATCCCCTAAATTCGGTCGTAAGCGAGGCCAACTCCAGTGCGGTGGTGGTGGTTCGGACGCTTACCTTCGAATTTAGGTGCTTTAAAATAAATGTGCATATTTAATTAAAAATTAATTTGATCGTCAAATTAACTCAGAAAATTTAATATTAATGAAGCGGTAATTATTAAAGTATTAATTTTTGGGCAGTATGAGTGGTAATCCTTTCTCATCCGTAACCGACTCCCAAACCCCAATTTTTAAAATTTTTGATTTTATGGTGTTTGGTCTACCTAAACGGCCAGTGATGACTCCTAATTTACAAAATTATTTTTAAATCAAAAATCTCAAGTAGAAGACATTAATTTTAAAACGACACATCGAAAATGTTTTTCAATCATAAAAAAAAATTCTAACGATACACTTAATAATATTTTTTTTAGATCGATACACTTATATGGTCTATAAAAAGAAATTATAAGCCAAACAAAATCTTCTCAAAAACTGTAGAGAGGTAATGGAAGGCGACACATGGATTTAGATTTCAACTATATGCTACATCTATTTCATAACCACCACCAGCGGCGGCGGCTCACAGCAACCAAGATAACGCCCGCTTTTTCTGGCTTTTAGAATTAATTTCAAGAGAAACAAACAAACAATTCTCGGATTTTCTTTACTTAAATTGTTAAAGTAGGTGATTTTTTTTAATCAGTATGCATTTATATGCTATGCTTTGCTTTGCTTTGTTTGCTTTGCTGGTTGTTTTTATATAGGATGAACATGAATCACTGCGTTCCTGATTTCGAAATGGAAGACGGTTACTCAATCCTTTCATCTTCTACTTTAACGCCTCTTGGAAAGCCTTTCAGGTAAGTTTCTTTTGAATTTTTTTTCATATGTTGTGAAAACTGTGAATTGGTAGATGACGATGAATTTCTAAACAGACGAGAGGATGAACTTATGGAGCTGTTGTGGGAAAATGGACAAGTTGTTATGCAGAGCCAAAATCAACCGACTCTCAAGAAATCACCGCCGTTCAAATTTCCTGACGCAGAACGTTCAGCTCCGAGAGAGATCCGATCATCATCTCAGAAGCATTATCATCGAGAACAACACTCGGTTACCGATCATCTCTTCATGCAGGAAGATGAACTGTCTTCATGGCTTCACTATCCTATAAACGACGCCAACTTCAACCATGATTTCAACGCCGATCTCCTCTATCATTCCTCCTCTTCTCCCGCCACTGCCGTCGCCCCTTGCGTTAGCTCAACCGTCACAATCTCCGCTCCTCCTGTACTCGGAAGGGATTCTCAAGTTTCGGTTTCAGCTTCGGCTTTGGAATCAGCTCCTGAGCCTTCCATACCGCCGACTAGAAGGACTGAGTTGGATTCGGCTAGGATCCAGAACTTCGCTCACTTCTCAAGGCATATACCGGCGAGGACGGAGCAATCTAGACCGTCGAATTCGAAGAATGTGATGAGGGAATCGACAGTCGTTGATTCAAGCGATACACCAGCAATGGCTCTCGAATCGGGAGCCTATCAGGCTATGCCCAGCAAAACTGAAGCGGCAGCATCTGGTGGGAACAAAAACAACAACAATGCCTACGCCAACCATTACCAGAGCACCGCTGGAGTACGTCACAAGCAATCAGATGACGTCAGCTTAGGTGCCAACAAAGACAGTTTAGGCACGTGCGAGTTCTCTATGACGTCAGCAATGGCTCTCGAATCGGGAGCCTATCAGGCTATGCCCAGCAAAACTGAAGCGGTAGTATCCGGTGGGAACAAAAACAACAATAATGCCTACGCCAACCATTACCAGAGCACCGCTGGAGTACGTCACAAGCAATCAGCTGACGTCAGCTTAGATGCCAACAAAGACAGTTTAGGCACGTGCGAGTTCTCTCTGACATCATCAACTGGCGGATCCAGTGGTAGCGCTGAACCAGCGGCTCAAAAAGCGTCCCTGGCTGAGAACCGGAAGCGTAAAGGAAGGGAACTGGACGACGGCGAATGTCACAGCGAGGTTATTCTAAATTCTCTTTTGTTATCTTATTTGTCTCGGCTAACGTGCACCACCGTGGTAACACGTCATTTAACATGAGAACCCGTTTCACTTTGTCACTGCCACCGAACACTTGGTTGAATGCACATCGAGTTGAGAAATGCCACGTGTACGACATAATTTGGAGGTCGACACGACTTTGATGATTTGAGGAGTAAAGAGGGTGGCAGTGACAAGTGGGAGTGAAAAGAGAGCGAATTTTTTAAATTAAAAATTTAAGGGATTTAAAATACGAATATCTTTGGAGTGATGGATGGAGCGTTATACAGTTACACCTACACCAAATAGATGTCAGTTGGCTAAGTGGCTTTAGGAGTTATTTTCTTGTCGGGTATACTTTTGTTGAGACATAATTTATTATTATAATAATACGTAAATTAATTAATTATTTAATTTAAATTATATTAAATATTACAGAAACTCATAAAAAATATTTTTAAAGGTAGAGTTTGAATATTTAAGATTATTTAAGTAATATAACAGTTAAATATTCTATACCATATGTAAAAAATTTAGATTAAAAATAAAAAATCAAGGTGATAACAAAAGATATATTCATCATATATGCAGTGATTGAGCACGATGACAGCATAAGTGGATTTTGGGTTACAAATCGTTTACCTTTTTCTATGGTTCTATTTGTTTTTTTTTTAAATTAGAGGTCTAAAGTATATGTTTAGGGTCAAGGTTAGGGTTGTGGTTAGGGTTTAGAGAATTAGAGGTAGATTGTATTTTTTTAGGGTGTAAAGTTTAAGGTTTAAAATTTAATTTTTTTTAAAAAAAAATCAAAGGAAGCACAGAAAGAGACGTGATAAAAAAGCAAATGATTTTTGTTCGTAGATCTTGTGTGTAAATCGTCTATCTTTTTCTCATGCATCCATTTGTGCCTTCGTTTTAAATTAGCGAGTGTAGGGTTTAGGGTTAGGGGTTAGAGTTAGGGTTTAAGGAATTAGGGATATGATATATTTTTAGGGTGTAAGGTTTAGGATATAGAAAATTAAAGTTAGGGTATAAAATTCAATTTTTTAGAAAATTTTAACTGGAGACACAAAAAGATACATAGAAAAGAGGTAGAAGATCTTTGATCGTAGATCTTGACCTTTCCCAACAATTTATTTTTTAAAATATTTAATTTAATTTCCTCAATTTTTTAGAAATTCATATTGAATATTATTTTAAAAATAATACTTAATAAACCCTTATATTTTTAAGTTCAAGAATTCAATCCTTTTTATATTCAATGCTCTGTCCCTGCATATGTTTATAAAAGATGTATCGATCGTTTCATTGTTTAATACCCAAAGACATTGTCAAGTCTAGTGTTCCACAGTTTTTGTCGAGCTTAATGACAGCTTCTCTAAGTTTTACGTTGTTTGGGTTCCAGGGAATTCTTAAAGAATCTGCCTTTTTGCCAACCTTGACTCCTACTAGGATTTAGAGACATTATCTAAAAACCACATGTTTGCACAAGGTGGCAAGAGAGTTTAATTTGGAATACAAGGATACGCAGATTTATGCATACATAAAATTCCTCATCTATTATGCTACTTGAAGTAAATATAGTAACTATCCGAAACATGATTATGTCCACCAATCCGCTTAGCGGGTTAAGCATCCATCAAATGTTTGTTGCTATTGCATTCCCAAACTTTCAAACTTGAGACCTTCTAGTTAAACATCGTTGTACTGAGTTTTCATCGTCTCCAAAGGATGCTGATTTTGAATCAGAAGACACAAAGAAACAAAATCGAGGATCCGTATCTACAAAAAGGTCTCGTGCTGCAGAGGTCCATAACCTCTCCGAGAGGGTCAGTATCTTATATATTGACATTTATTGTAGTTGTGTTGATGAATTTGTTCTTATTCTTCCCCTGGATATAATTACATGGTATATATTTGCAGAGACGCAGAGATCGCATAAATGAAAAAATGAGGGCTTTGCAAGAACTCATACCTCGATGCAACAAGGTCAATGACCGTTGAGAACTTGTTATTACTGATTTAATTTGGATATTTCTCTCTCTGCCATTATTAACATATTGGATTTTTCTGAATCTCAGTCGGATAAAGCTTCAATGCTGGATGAAGCAATTGAGTACTTGAAGTCACTTAAGTTGCAAGTTCAGGTATGTCTTTGCTTATGGTTAGGGAAAGATATGTCTGAGGTAACATAGTATCGCCGAAACGGTTTATTCTTAATTCTAGACAATATAGTAACTTTTACTACATGTTTTCGTCACACTTGAGGATCGTAGCTTAACACACAGCACTAGAAAAACCTTAATCATCGATCAACACTAGACAATTTTTTCCTTGAGCCTATACTTTCTTGAGTTGTACAACTAACATTACTGATTCTTGCAGCATTTCTGTATCAGTGATTGGTTTGCAGTAATACCAGTATCATTCGATATGCTTGTATGCTTAACTCGAATGAGTTGAGAGAGTAAAAGAAAGTCTCTGAAAAAAACTTGTGGCATTTGCTTTACCAACAATAATGTGCATAACGATCTTGTGCATTATTTATGACAGTATAGATCTTTACTTTCTGCAGATGATGTCCATGTGTTGTGGCATGGTCCCAATGGCGTATCCTGGTGCTCAGCAGTACATTCCACCAATGAGAATTGGGATGGGTATGGGAATGGATATGGGAACAATTAGACGAATGATGCCATATCCCAATGTTTTGGCCGGTTCGGCATTGCCAACACCAGCAACTGCAGCACATTTAGGTCTGAGGTTTCCTACGCCAGCCTTTCATATGCCGCCACCAGTTCCAGCTCCCGACCCATCAAAACTCCAATCAGGCAATCAGTCAGACGCCCTGCTGAACCCACTCGGCATGCAAAACATAAACCAGCCAGGGCCCCCAAGCGTTGCTGGTCCTTACCAGCAATATATTGGTCTTCACCAGATGCAAATGCCTCCTTCACAGGTAATGGTTAGCATACCGTATCGATTAATTTCATCGAGACACATACCAATTAAGATTTAAGAATTTCACCTCTTACAGAATCGAGCAATGGCCCAGCCAAGTACAAGAAGGGGATATGAGAATAATGAAAATCACTCATCAGGTAGGTCCATTATTTTCTAGTTCCATATCATTACAAGAAGGTCTTTGATATGCATAAAGGAACTGATAAGATAGCACATGCCATGGCTCCTCTAATCATGCACAGAAAAACAACATAGCTTTTAAACCAAGTATTCTCTGTTGACAGTACTTTGACAGGTACTATGATCCGATGTGAATCCGAATAAAGATCGAACATATTTATTAGCACTTAAATTAAAAAGTCTCAGTTACAGAACAGTCTAATCCCGGATGATATCTAGTTTTAACTCATTGTTTTGGATGATATGATGAAGGTGACATGATACGATAACACAAAAGTCGTAACAAGTTGCGGCCATTCACACTCTCTCGAACCGCAAGCCGGTTATGTTACAAGAATTATGGTGGGAATTTTTTCATTGTGTATGTACTCCTGAATCCATACACCTGAAAAATATAACATTGGCTAAAGATTGAGAGTAGCTGTGCATGGCAGTGGCTCACTCCAAATAGGGTCTCTGCCTTTTTCTTCAAGTTTTGTAGTCTATCTGAGATAAACTTCTTGTTTGGAGGGGGTTAAAAATAGTTGATTGATTATTATTACACAGCTAACAAGTAAATATTACATTGCTATAGAAATAATTCCCATGTTAGGTTCTCAGATTTTTAGTTACCTTTGAGTGTGTTAATTGAGTTGAACAATTTCCGAATAGTTTGAGTTTGAATTGGTTAAGATTCGATTAACGTTTAATCCGAGTGAGTTTGATTTGAGATTTAAAATCAAATTCAGCAAGACTCAATAATCTTACGGACAACTAGTTATTATTTATAATTTTTTTATGATTTTTGTGTGGCTATTTTAGAAACAAGTTTGTTTTAAAAAGTTTAAATGTTAGTCGAAAATTTTAGAAAAGTTTGAGAACTTTTTAGGTAATTTACCTATAATTCTATAAATTATTTGATTTTAAAATTTTAGTTTGTATTTTTGATAATTAGAATGTTATTTGTATTAAAAAAAATTAAATTATAATAATTATTTTGTTTTATAATTATTTAAGGAAAAATTATATATTTAGTATCTTAATCATGTTCATGTTACTATTTTGGTACCTTAACTATTATTTTTGGTAAAATGATACCTTATTATATATTTTGGATTTATTTTGGTACCTCTGTCGTTTAAATTAACGAAAATAGTGATATGAGTTGAGTTAATAATGATTTTAGTTTATAAATTTATACAATCTATTAATTAAGTCTAAATTTTATTAATTTACACATTATTTTACTTTTTAAATTAAAATTATAATTTTCTCAATTTTTCAGTTAAATATTTTTTGGTTTTAGAGTCTAAATTAAAATTATTTTACTTTTTAAATTAAAATATTTTTTAGTTAAATATTTTAATCATTTCATTAAATTTTTATCTCATTTTTATCAAATGAATCATTATTTGATATAAATTATTTTTTAATTTAATAAATAATATAACGAAAATAACCTATAATATAATTTTTCATATAAGCAAACATTTTTCAATTAAACCTCTTTAAACTATAATATGCCTGGTGGAAATAAAATTAACAAAACTTTAAAGCTAAGTAGGTTGAGGATGATGCTTTCCATTCTTCCTCAATACTTGTTGAAGAACCTTCTGATTGTCAACTAGGTACCACCCTCTTACCCACTCTTGGAATCTACTACAATATTTGTAAAGAATAAATGTTTTCCTTAAACTTCATTTACTACTAAAGACAATTTTCTTATTTTATTAAATACTACAATAATTGAACATGTCCTCTTCTGTTTAGTAAAAATACTACAACAAATCCAACAAATTTCAATTAAAATATTTAAGTACTAACTTTTCATGTAAACATAGAAAGGTAAGCAGACTGAGTATGAATGGCTCCAATATACATGTAGTGTTAAGAAAACATTAGGTTAGGTTGTGTTTTGATTGCTGTTGCAGTGAAAAGCGTTCGTTCATTGACAACAACAATCTTAAATAATCAATGTGTAATTCTAATCGACCGTTCTTTTCGTAGTATGATTAGCTGCTCGGTTATTGTTACGGAACTTTAGGCTGCACAAGACATTTTGTTTCATGCTCAGAAATCAGCATTTCACCATAGAATTGGAGGCAGAGAATCCATAGCATTTTCGGAGCTTTGTCCGAAAATGCTTTTGAGGAATAAGGATCGACATATCCATAGGGCGATGAACGCCGAGATGGATAGGTTGACATATTTGTCATACTGAGCAGGATTTCTGAAAGATTAGTCTGGGTTGCATTGTTTGCAGTTTAGACCATCTTGAAACTACTTTGGTTAATGAAGGCTTGAAGGGGTTAAAGTTCGAAACAACCTGGTTTTACTAAAGAATGGTTCTCGAAGATCGAGCAATCTTTTGCCAAGAAAAAGAAGAAGATACCATTCCAATCACCAGTCTTGATGTGTTGTAAACATATTTATTTTGATGTTCATGCTTGAAGGTTTTACGACTCACAATTATTCGATCGTACGGGAATATGAAAAGTTATACACCTAATACAAATGATAAGGATTCCTACAAATGCATCCATGGAGTTCCTTTGATGGAAGCTCGTTAGTTTTAGACAGATCCAGCATTGCATAGTCCATCAATAGTCACCCCTTTCAATGACAGCTGCTGCACCCATTCCGGTGCCGATGCACATTGAGATCACTCCAAAACGACAATCCTTCCCACGGCGCTTCATCTCGTACAACAGGGTACTAACACAACGCGCACCTGAGTCACAAAAGAACAATTACCAGACCATCCTAAACATCAAGTTTATACTCTGCAAAAGCTAGAACATGTAATGTAGTGTTTTTTAGACAGTAACAAATTGGGAGAATATCAAACATAAACCAAGTGTGTCCTGAATTGTTTGCATTTCTCATTATATACCATGGACTCATTTTGTTAGGTACTACAAATTGTCATACTTCGGTAAGATAAGTACCTGTACAACCCAAGGGATGCCCGAGGGCCATTGCGCCTCCATTAACGTTGACCTTCTCACGATCAAGTCCCAGTTTCTTACAAGAGTATACGAACTGAGAAGCAAATGCCTGTTGAGAAAAAGATATACATGTAGCATACTTAGAAAAGAAAATTCAAATGACAATCATCGTTCAACTAAGGAAACTCATTACCTCATTGACCTCAAACAAGTCGATATCATCAATCTTAAGACCTGCAGACTTGACTGCAACCGGTATAGCAACCGCAGGACCGATGCCCATCACAGCAGGATCCACACCAACAGCAGCAAAGCTTCTACAAAATGGAGCATAAGAAAGGAATCTGAGGAACTTGAGCTTTTAAACCAACATAAGAGTAGAAAAAAGAACAACTGAATATCTCGTGAAGCAAATATAAATGAGCCAAGCACAACTTTTAGCATTTTTGATTACCTGAAAACACCAAGGACTGGAAGTCCTTTCTGCATAGCCAAACTCCGCTTCATAAGGAGGACAGCTCCTGCACCATCACTCACCTGGCTAGCATTTCCTAAGAAAAATTGGGACATGGATTTCATTCAGATCACGTACTGTTCTGATCAAAGGAAAAACTTCTCACAAATTTGATTCCTATATTTACCTGCAGTTGTGGTTCCATCCTTCTTAAATGCAGGCTTCAATTTGGCTAGACCTGCCATGTTTGTGTCAGGGCGGATACCATCGTCCACTGAAATTACAACTGGCTTCTCTTCTCCAGTTTTAGGATCCACAATCTTTGCATATTAACAATGGAAGTTAATAAAATATTAAAAACTCTAAACCAGAGTAATTAATTACTACCAAAAATTACCTTTGTGGCTACAGGGATAATTTCTTCTTTGAATTTACCAGATGCTGTTGCAGCAGCAGCACGCCTATGAGATTCAACCTATGTTTACATAGGCGTTTCAGACTAACAAAGATAATGTTTACATCAATAGGTAAAGTTAAACTGAAAAGAAAAGAATTTACAGCGGCCTCGTCTTGCTCTTGCCGTGTGATACCATAGCGTTGTGCAACGTTTTCAGAAGTAATTCCCATAGGAAGAAGGCAATCCCGGGCTTGGACAAAGCTATCCGTCTGTAAAAAAATTACAATTGAATATTAAACTTCTAATGTAAAACATGCCCTAAAGAGTGAAAACAAACCGAGTGTTTGACTTTGACATGCCTTTGGGTTAACTTTGTTGAACCCGGCAGCTAAACCATCTGTTGTCATGCTCTCCAATCCAGCGCCAATGCCTACATTGAAAACCAAGAAGGTTAATACTGCATCCAAGGTGAAGGTTGCTTGAATATCCGAATAAATCTTTCTCAGCATTCAAATATATAGATAAGATAAAACACCCTCACCAATGTCATAATATCCTGCTTTTATGCCAGCAGCAATATCGGCCACTGCTTGCAGTCCCGATGAACATTGCCTATTGACAGTTCTAATAGGCACCGTATCTGGTTGAAACAAGTCTATATTAGCACATCTATATACGAAACACATACTTAAGGAATGAAATTCAGTAGAAAGTTACAATCAAACAGTAAAAGTCTAAAAGACTAAGAAACAACAAAGTGTGAACCAAAAACCGTACCCGGGAAACCTGCATAGAATGCCGCCATCCTACACTCGGTTGCTCTGAGTGCCCCGGGTGCCAACACTGTTCCAACAACTATATCCCCCACTTCACTTGGATTCACCTTTGTTCTATCAATCACAGCCTGCATGCAGAATGAAGTTAAGATAGGTTAGGAAGCAAAAGGAATATGATCTGTTGAAAAGCAAAAGGCATTTCTTAACCTTCAAGACCGGTGCCAGCAAATCATCTGCCGGAGTATCCTTGAATCCTCCACGCTTTGACTTGCAAATTGGAGTTCGGCATGCCCTGTGTCACAACAACAACCCCTTTATCAACAGTTCATGAAAGGGCATAAAATAGAGATCATTTGACTTGTAAAGGGATGGAAAATCCCCAAATGACTTACGCCACAATCACAATATCATCCCCCAAAGCAGCACTTCCCCCCGACGAACAAATTGAAGGCTGATCAAATGAAAATAAACCCAGTTTTATAAAACAGAAAAAGCAAAGTAAAAAAGGATCAAAATCCAAGAACAGAAGGATTAAACTAACAACGAGAGTAGCAGCAGAAGAAGAAGACGACTGATGGGATTGTGAAGAGGGACTTAAGTGATCAAGCAAAACCTTTTGCCTGTTGATTGCCTTCTCCATTTTCTATCAAAAATCCTTCTTTTTTCCCTCAAAAGTCAAATCCTTTCTCTTGGTTGTTGCTTGCTTCTATGATGGAAATGCCGAGATAGGCTACACACATATATATTGCTAACACCATTGTTGCGTTTTGGTCTGCTTGGGGCAGTTGGGTCAACTTTTCAGGCAGCCATTACAAATCGCACGTCATCCAACTACCCATAATTTGGATGGACGTTGAAAAATAAATACGGTAGATTACACTATTTTTTTTTTTTTTGTTATGTTTAGTTAGTATTTTTTGTTATTCTTTAGTCGTTAAAATTTAAATATCGAATATTTTTTTGTTATTGTCTCGTTAATTTTTGGATGATATCTTTTTATCATTTAAAAAAATTAAATTTAAATGATAAAAAATATATCGAGAAAAATTTTACTGTCAAAAACAAATTCTATTACGACTTTTTGAAATTTGATTACTCAATTATAAATTTGCGTATAATACAATGACTTACAATATAATCTACCCTTAAAATATTATACTAGAAACCATGTGTATTTTTATTTTGGGTAAATCAAACCACACGTCACTTAATTATTAATACGATTACAAATGTGCCATACATTTTTAGAAGTCACAAATAAATTACTCAATTAATTAATTATCACAAATATGTCACTAATTCGTTAAATAACAGATGACATTGTGATGTGAAATATTTCCTTTATTAAAAAATATATTTTAAAGAATTACAATCAAGTCATTCAATTAATTAAATAAAATAATTCGGTCCATCTGTCGTTGTCCCTACCTTCATTAATTGTCACATATTATAAATTAGTATTTTAAAAATTAAAAAAATAATGCATTAAAATAATTTTTTAAAAAAATCACCATTTCTCGATTACATAATTACTTATATAAAGTATTAAAAAACTCCACGTTTTTCCTACTACTATTATTATTGTCTGATTTTTTAATAATATATGTTTTATTTTATTTTTGATGATGTGATCGTGCTTTATTTTCTTTATTTTATAATTATTTTAACAACTCAAACCCATTAATAAATAACAAAAGACAAAATAAGATTCAATAAATCTCTCCTCGAGTTTCAGTTATTATTTAAAAATATCAATATTATATTTCAATCCAAAATCGTATATAATCTCAACCTATATAAATTATTTAAAAATATAGTACAGCAAAAAATGATGTTTCATGGAAGCAGCGCCGGATCCGCTTGAAGTAAAAGACGGACTCAAATTTACTCTAAATTTTTTAAAATTTATATATTTAAAATTTATTTTTTAAAAATTTTATAAATAATCTTTAATTTTTTTTAAATTTATGAGTTGTATCCGTCCAAAAATTTTAAAATTTTATATGTGTTCACCCTAAAATATTTTCTGAATCCGCTACCGTATGAAAGTCAAACTTTGTGTTTGTTATTTATAAAAGTGATCGGATGAAGATATTATTGAGTGAATTCTGTTTACTATATTATTCGTGGTTTAAGCAATCAGGGTTATTTATTTTTAAATAATTATATAATAACTATTTATTCACTAATTATATGTAAGAAAGAGGTAGTGATTCGTATTTTAAAAATTGAAATAAACAAATCTGATTAGTTGAGACAACAAATGACGTAGTGAACAGAGTTCATCTAATAATTTTTCGATGATATAATTTCTCAATAAATGACCGATGATACAATTTTTCAGCTTAATCTATATTTGATTCATAATTAATATAATTTTAAATACACAAAATAAGTAAAATAAGGATTATGATAAGTTACACAACGTAAAATTCTATAAGTTTTACACGTTTTTTAGATCGATTAAAATTATAATTCTCATTAACAATCGATTATGTGAAGATTATCACTTAAAAATTAAAGAGTTAATTTAAGTCATATATTTCAGTCATCTGATGATCTAAACTATGGAAGTTGATTTTATCTCATAAAATAAGCTTTAAAATAAAACAAATTTGTGTTTGATAAAATGGTATTTTTTTGGCCATGTTTTCTTAGACAGAATCTCATCCCATCACTTTTATAAGAACAAATCCAAGTTTTGGCTTCCATGAAACATCATTTTTTTGCTGTAATATTTTTTAAAATAATTTATTTAGGTTGAGATTATTGTAAGATTTTGAATTAAATTATAATATAAATATTTTTAGATAATAACCGGGGAGAATTTTTTTGAATAAATAATATATATATTTATTTTAGTTTTCAGGATCATTCTGATTAATCTAGATAAACCCGTATCGTACACTTAGTATTGATGGATGAGTCTCTCAGTAAGGATTTTTTGAATACATAATGTCTCGAACCTTAAATTAGGGTTGAACAAAACTCGATTCGAAAAAATCGAATAACTCAACTCGACTCGAGGCGAAAATACTCGATTTGTTTTGACTCAGACTCGAGAAAATTTCAAATAAAGTTCAAGTAGTAAAATGAAAATTCGAATAACTCAAAATTTTTAGTAATTAAAGGATTTATTTTTAAATTTGAGACGAGACTCTCGATTTTTTACGATATATATATATATATATATATACATATATATATTGATATAGAAAAATATAAAAAAATAATGTTACATACAAAAAATATATATATCTTATATAATCAGAAAAAGTCGTTTAAATTGAAATCAAATCATACTATAACATGATAAATAATTATAATTAAATATTTATAAGAACTCAAAATCGACTCGATTCGACCCGAAAAAATTTCAAATAAAGTTTGAGCCGTAAAATATAACTCGTCAACTCAAATAACTCGAAAACTTTTGACTCAACTCGACTCGATCGAATACTCACCCCTACCTGAAACTTGTTTAAATGAAACCAAATTGTTTATCACTTGAATCAATCTATTAACTTAAGGAAAGATTTATTGAATCTTATTTTATCTTTTTATTATTTATTAATGGGTTTGAGTTATTAGATTCTTTATAAAGAAAATAAAATGAATACAATCATATCAAACAAAAATAAAATAAAACATATATTATTCAAGAACCAGACAATAATAATAATAGTTGAAAAAACGTGGAATTTTTAATAGTTTATATGACTAATTATTTAATATAGAAATGGTGATTTTTCCGTAAATTATTTTAATTAATTGTCATAAAAATTTTAATTATTTAATATATCAAATAATAATATATGACCGTAAATAATACTCCAAAATAGAATCATGTCTGTATACAGGAGTATAATTAGTTTTACTGGCTCACGAGTTATTCGGGTTCGACTCGGTTAAAGTTCAACCTAAGTGAGTTCGACTCGGGTTCGAGTTTAGCTCGAGACCTTAATAGGTCGAACCGAATTGATTTAAACTCGACTCGAAAAGCTCGTAAACAGGCTCAAAATAATTATATAATGTACATACTAAATCTACTAAAATAAATTTGACACTTTTTTTTCATTTTGAGTGAAGCCTGACGAACCTGAATCGAACTCAATAACATTATTTTTAAATCGAATCTAATAACACTATTTTTAAACCGAATCAAACCAGACCAGACTCGGACTCGACTCGTTATCACCCTTATCCGTATATATAACAGTAATTCTACCCCTAGTTATTGAACTAGATTGGTCAGTCGTTAATGTCATTTTCAACTTAAAATTCTGTAAAGTAAGAGAGAAGGAATTCAGACGGCAGAAGAGAGGAAAAGTCAAATAAAATAAAAGGTAAATTACATAGTATGTCACTCAGTTATTAATAAATTTGTAAATAAATTTATTTGATTTTAAAATATTATAAATGAATTATTTAATTAATTGAATTCTACAAACATGTCATTGGACCGTTAAAAATAAAGGTAAGGTTGGAAGATGTAATTATGAAAACATTTTTAATGATTTCTTATTGTGTAAATTATACCATAAGTCATCTAATTATTAATAAGATTTTAAATAAGTCACTCAATTTTAAAAGTTAAATGGGTCACTTAATTTATTGAAAAAAAAATTATTTCAGGTTTTGAAATTCTCAAAAATAGAGGGTTACATTTATCGATTCAAACATAGTTGCTGGTGACCGGTGAGGGCATAAACGAAACTAGGATTTATGTTAAGAGATATAAGAGTTGATTAAACTTTTAATTTTAAAATTAAGATAGATAAAATCTCTATTTAATTAACACTTAAATTAATAAGGATTAAAAATATTATTATACTAAAATATTTGAGAGGAGCAATAACTCCTCTCATCCCATATGTGACTCCATCTCTAGGTGAAGGGAGAAACATATATCGAGATGGAGACTATCTAATGCCGAGAAGTGTAAATAAAAGTTCAAGAAGTTTAAAAGTTTTTGGGTGATTTTATGATATTTTAAAGAGATTTTAAATAATATAATTCGATAAACTAAACACGAAATCGAATTATATTATATAATAAAATTTGAAATTAATATATTATAGTATATGACAATTGACGAAGGTAGAGACAATGACATATATAGGAGCCAATTGTTTCAATAAATTAATTAAGTGACTTGATTGTAAATTTATAAAATTTATATTTTAAGTGTCGTTTGCTACTTAACATTTTAGTGACATGTTTGTAAAAAAAATTGATAAAATAAATTATTTATAACATTTAAAATTAAATATCTCACTCGTAATCTGTGAAATAAAAGTACTAGAGTCTGAAATTGTATCACATATTCGATACATCCACGTGTAGAAGACATTTTTTTCTTTTATTCTCCCA
Organism: Abelmoschus esculentus; assembly: GCA_035048815.1. NCBI lineage: Eukaryota > Viridiplantae > Streptophyta > Magnoliopsida > Malvales > Malvaceae > Abelmoschus > Abelmoschus esculentus. The sequence continues at coordinate 12,431,706 of JAUCBN010000024.1, forward strand.
CCCATTGCTACAAAGTTAACACGTGTAACACACTTAATGACAAAGTGACCAAATTGATACAATCAATAAATATAGTGATCCGATAGTGACTTACTCATAATAAATGGCTTGTAGTGTAATTTATCATATTTCAATTTGTATTATGAAATACGGAACACCAAACATGGAAGATTTCAAAGTCCAAACAAAACTGAAATGGTTTTATACTTATTTTTCAATGTCCATCCACATTTTTGGTTGTTGGATGGCGTACGATTTGAAATGACTGTCTGAAAAGTTGACCAAACTTCACCAAGTAAATCAAAAACGCAGAAATGGTGGTTAAATTCTTGGCACTATATATATGTTTAACACATTTCTGCAGTTTCAACATACAACCAAGTGAAAGGATTTGATTTTGAGGGGAAAAGGAAAGATTTTTGATAGAAAATGGAGAAGGCAATCAACAGGCAAAAGGTTTTGCTTGATCACTTAAGTCCCTCTTCACAATCCCATCAGTCTTCTTCTTCTGCTGCTGCTACTCTTGTTGTAAGTCTAATCCTTCTGTTCTTGGTTTTTGATACTATTTTACTTTGCTTTTTCTGTTTTCTAAAACTGGGTTTGTTTTCGTTTGATCAGCCATCAATTTGTTCGGCGGGGGGCAGCGCTGCTTTTGGGGATGATATTGTGATCGTGGCGTAAGTCATTTGGGGATTTTCCATGGCTTTACAAGTCTGATAAGCTCTATTTTATATGCCCTTCCATGAACTGTTGATAAAGGTGTAGTTGTTGTGACACAGGGCATGCCGAACTCCAATTTGCAAGTCAAAGCGTGGAGGATTCAAGGATACTCCTGCAGATGATTTGCTTGCACCGGTCTTGAAGGTTAAGAAATGATTTTTGATTTTCAACAGATCATATTCCTTTTGCTTCCTAACCTATCTTAACTTCATTCTGCATGCAGGCTGTGATTGATAGAACAAAGGTGAATCCAAGTGAAGTTGGGGATATAGTTGTTGGAACAGTGTTGGCACCCGGGGCACTGAGAGCAACCGAGTGTAGGATGGCAGCATTCTATGCAGGTTTCCCGGGTACGGTTTTTGGTTCACACTTTGTTGTTTCTTAGTCTTTTAGACTTTTAGTGTTCGATTGTAACTTTCTACTGAATTTCATTCCTTAAGCATGTGTTTCGTATATAGATGTGCTAATATAGACTTGTTTCAACCAGATACGGTGCCTATTAGAACTGTCAATAGGCAATGTTCATCGGGACTGCAAGCAGTGGCCGATATTGCTGCTGGCATAAAAGCAGGATATTATGACATTGGTGAGGGTGTTTTATCTTTGAAAGATTTATTCGGATATTCGAGCAACCTTCACCTTGGATGCAGTATTAACCTTCTTGGTTTTCAATGTAGGCATTGGTGCTGGATTGGAGAGCATGACAACGGATGGTTTAGCTGCCGGGTTCAACAAAGTTAACCCAAAGGCATGTCAAAGTCAAACACTCGGTTTGTTTTCACTATTTAGGGCATGTTTTACATTAGAAGTTTAATATTCAATTGCAATTTTTTTACAGACGGATAGCTTTGTCCAAGCCCGGGATTGCCTTCTTCCTATGGGAATTACTTCTGAAAACGTTGCACAACGCTATGGTATCACACGGCAAGAGCAAGACGAGGCCGCTGTAAATTCTTTTCTTTTCAGTTTAACTTTACCTATTGATGTAAACATTATCTTTGTTAGTCTGAAACGCCTATGTAAACATAGGTTGAATCTCATAGGCGTGCTGCCGCTGCAACAGCATCTGGTAAATTCAAAGAAGAAATTATCCCTGTCGCCACAAAGGTAATTTTTGGTAATAATTAATTATTCTGGTTTAGAGTTTTTAAGATATTTTATTAACTTCCATTGTTAATATGCAAAGATTGTGGATCCTAAAACTGGAGAAGAGAAGCCAGTTGTAATTTCAGTGGACGATGGTATCCGCCCTGACACAAACATGGCAGGTCTAGCCAAATTGAAGCCTGCATTTAAGAAGGATGGAACCACAACTGCAGGTAAATATAGGAATCAAATTTGTGAGAAGTTTTTCCTTTGATCAGAACAGTACGTGATCTGAATGAAATCCATGTCCCAATTTTTCTTAGGAAATGCTAGCCAGGTGAGTGATGGTGCAGGAGCTGTCCTCCTTATGAAGCGGAGTTTGGCTATGCAGAAAGGACTTCCAGTCCTTGGTGTTTTCAGGTAATCAAAAATGCTAAAAGTTGTGCTTGGCTCATTTATATTTGCTTCACGAGATATTCAGTTGTTCTTTTTTCTACTCTTATGTTGGTTTAAAAGCTCAAGTTCCTCAGATTCCTTTCTTATGCTCCATTTTGTAGAAGCTTTGCTGCTGTTGGTGTGGATCCTGCTGTGATGGGCATCGGTCCTGCGGTTGCTATACCGGTTGCAGTCAAGTCTGCAGGTCTTAAGATTGATGATATTGACTTGTTTGAGGTCAATGAGGTAATGGGTTTCTTTAGTTGAACGACGAATGTCATTTGATTTTTACTTTCTTTTCTAAGTATACTACATGTATATGTTTTTCTCCACAGGCATTTGCATCTCAGTTCGTATACTCTTGCAAGAAACTGGGACTTGATCGTGAGAAGGTCAACGTTAATGGAGGCGCAATGGCCCTCGGGCATCCCTTGGGTTGTACAGGTACTTATCTTACAGAAGTATGACAATTTGTAGTACCTAACAAAATGAGTCCATGATATGTAATGAGAAATGCAAACAATTCAGGACACACTTGGTGTATGTTTGATATTCTCCCAATTTGCTGTACTGTCTAAAATAAACACTACATTACATGTTCTAGCTTTTGCAGAGGGTAAGCTTGATGTTTAGGATGGTCTGGTATTCGTTTATGATATCTATCGTTTTTTTGTGACTCAGGGGCTCGTTGTGTTAGTACCCTGTTGTACGAGATGAAGCGCCGTGGGAAGGAGTGTCGTTTTGGAGTGATCTCAATGTGCATCGGCACCGGAATGGGTGCAGCAGCTGTCATTGAAAGGGGAGACTATTGATGGACTGTGTAATGCTGGAGCTGTCTAAAACTAAAGAGCTTCCATCAAAGGAACTCCATGGATGCATTTGTAGGAATCCTTATCATTTGTATTAGGTGTATAACTTTTCATATTCCCGTACAATCGAATAATTGTGAGTCGTAAAACCTTCAAGCATGAACATCGAAATAAATATGTTTACAACACATCAAGACTGGTGATTGGAATGTTATCTTCTTTTTCTTGGCAAAAGATTGCTCGATCTTCGAGAACCATTCTTTAGTAAAACCAGGTTGTTTCGAACTTTACCCCCTTCAAGCCTTCATTAACCAAAGTAGTTTCAAGATTGTCTAAACTGCAAACAATGCAACCCAGACTAATCTTTCAGAAATCCTGCTCAGTATGACAAATATGTCAACCTATCCATCTCGGCGTTCATCGCCCTATGGATATGTCGGTCAAAAGCATTTTCAGATAAAGCTGTGTTCGAGTATCCTTTCAATCTATGGATTCTCTGCCTCCACTTCTATGGCGAAATGCTGATCTCTGAGCATGTCTTGTGCAGCCTAAAGTTCCGTAACAATAACCGAGCAGCTAATAATACTACAAGAAGAACGGACAATTAGAACTAAACATGGATTATTTGGGATTGTTGTTGTCAATGAACGCACGTTTTCTACCGCAACAACAATCAAAACACAACCTAACCTAATGTTTTCTTAACACTACATGTATATTGGAGCCATTCATACTCCTTCTGCTTACCTTTCTATGTTTACATGAAAAGTTGGTACTTAAATATTTTAATTGAAATTTGTTGGTTTTGTTGTAATATTTAATAAAATATGAAAATTGTCTTTAGTAGTAAATGAAGTTTAAGGAAAACATTTATTCTTTACAAATATTGTTCTAGATTCCAAGAGTGGGTAAGAGTGTGGTACCTAGTTGGCAATCAGAAGGTTCTTCAATAAGTATTGAGGAATAATGGAAGGCATCATCCTCAACCGACTTAGCTTTAAGGTTTTGTTAATTTTATTTCCACTAGGCTTATTATAGTTTAAATAGGTATAATTAAAAGATATTATTTTTATTAAAAAATTATATTATAAATTATTTCGGTCATATTATTTATGAGATTAATTAATTAAGTTGGTCAATTCATTAAGTATGCGGACGATGGCTGCTCCATGTATTTCCCCGACGTTTGGCTGGTCCAGAAGAGTTGTCGCTTCTCCTGATAATATCTGTACATATGATGCGATAGTTCTGACTCGTCCCTTGAAGTTGACTAACTCACTGTTCTGACTCTGGACTGTGCGTTGAGCTGCCTCATACTTAGCCTTCCATGCTTCTCCGGCATTCTGACTCAGAGCTCCCTCGAAGTCGGTTAACTTTTCTCGCAACTCTTGTACTTAGCCCTCGAGTGAGATAATCTTTTGCTAAAGTTCCTCCTTCTCTTCTTCCATTTTGACCTTATCTTCGTTGTGATACTTAGCCACCAGTTCTTCTAACTGCGTTACTTGGGTTGTCAACTCGTGGATCGTCGCTCGGTCTTTGTCTGAAGTCTTCTTGGCTTTGGAGCTTACTTCTTTCGCTTCACGGTATTTCTTTTCGTAGAGCTTCTTGTACTCCTCTTTTTCCTTTAAAGCCTTGTTCAAACGGTCAGAATTGTCCCCGATACTTTCCCTTTTCCTTTTATGCCCCCGGTCATTGGTATTGCTTGCGCCTCCCTCAAATCTTGACGTAGCTTCTCGATCTGAATTGTCATATCCTTTTCTCTCCTCTCATAGGTTTGTACTTGGTACTTCGCAAGGTTCAACTCCTGTGTGAGTTCATAGATCTTCTTATCTCGCCTCTGAGAATCCAAGTCTCGGTCCTCTTTGAGCTTTTCTAAAGCTGACGGTGCCTCGAGGGTTACCTTGCTTGAAGACGGTCCCTCATCCCTCGATACTTCTCGGAAGACTCCATCATTCGCCCTTCGTTCTCTCCACTCATCATAACGAGCCATAATCTCAAACTCTCTATAGGGCTGAACCCTCCTAGGTGAGTCCCAAGTCTTCACAATCTGGGCTAACTTAGATCTGTACCCCTCGCTCTGGTGTGAAAAACCGAAAGTGGCCATCCCTGCTGTGGATGGAATAAACTGTCTTGAACCGAATTGCCTTGAGACTAATAGAGGGCAGTAGGCCGTTCCACCCCATATACCTGCTAATGGGATCCAGTCGCAGTCTCCGCATTGATACCGAAAAGTCGATCCTCTATTCAACCAGCAAGCCTTCCAGACGATATCCAAGTCTGTCAAATTTCGGAAAAGCTCACTCCACTGGGCTTCAGTCTTCTTCTCCACAATACAACTCTTTAGATGCTCCTCGATAGGTGAGTAGGTAGTCCTGAACCTTAGGGCACTGTACGGAGAGTTCCAACGGTGGCCTCTGAACCAAACCTCTAAAAGTTGCACACATCCCCAAAATCTTTCTTCGCCGGCCCTCTTACACGCGGTGAGTGATCGATAAGTCTCGGCTAGTATGGCTGGCACCGAATTTACTCCCTTGGACAACTTCTCGAACAAACCAACCGTGGATGGGTCTATATGTTCGGGAGTTCTAGGAAATAGCACTAACCCATATATACAAAGGGCATACATCCTTCTTGCTTTAGTGGGTTCCTCGCTGCTCGAAGCTATCAAATCCTTAAAGACCTTCTAGCTCACTCTCTGTCTCTCTTCGCTTGGATCATCGTGACCCGTTACCTTCCGGTCCCAAAACTCTTTGTCTTTACCGGTGATTTGCATCAGCTTCTTCTTAAAGCCCGAAGTCCTGTTGGGCTTGACATAGATCCTATCCTACTTAATCACTGGACAGTTGATCAGAACCTCGTACTCCTCTAGCGTGGGTGTCATGTCTACCTTCTCGAAGGTGAAACAGTTGTAGGCTGAATTCCAGAATTGCACCATCGCCCTCATTAGATGTCTATCAACGGGGACCTTCACTAACAAGGCGATATCCCCAAACTCCTTCTTGAACTGACTCTTCATGTAGTCACTCCATTGTTCACATACCTCTTGGACCTCGGAGAGACAAGGACTTTGATTTGTGCTCATTCTGACATACCCGTTTAGTGTAGAGACACTCCTTGTCGGCAAACTGTCACCCTTCTCATGCTGAACTGATTCGGACCAAGTCCAGACTTCCGTGTTATCTTCGCCTATAATGATCCCTTTTGACATTATTGGACACTTCTAACTTTATTGTTTTCCAAATTAATACCCATGCAAATATGCGAAGCATAAATAAATGCATAAAGAAAAGAAAAACAAAAAGGAAAGTGTTAGTAAAATAAAGACAAAGATAAAACAATAAGAAAGTGCTGAAAAAAAACACTGTGCAAATAAAGCTAACAAAAAAAAACAGGATACAAATGCGTAAAATAACCATAGAGCATGCTGAATTGCGTAAAAATAACCAGAGAGCATGCAAAAATACGCAACATAACCAGAGAGCATGTTAACAGAGAAATCTTAAGTTTGGCGGCATTTCGGCAGCATACCGCTTTATCTTACGGTTCCTGTCTGGCTCTAAAAAAGGTTGGTTTCTACTCTATATGCGGGTCTTTGGTCTAGACACTGGGTTCCCGAACTGTCGTTACCGTCTACTATGATGATAAGACATCGATTCGGTGGTATAGGTCCTTTACAACGGAGGTGAAAACCACACGATGCGTAAGGTTAGTATACCGGAAGCAGTTAAAAATCTGAAACTCGGAGCTGAAAAACATCACGTCGGATAATATCTAACTCCCACTTAAGGGTAAAAGCTCGGGTCGAGAGCTTATGCATGAATGACAAGATATAAAAGTAAAAAGTTATCCTCATTCAAATAATGTTCACTTAACAATGAAAAATTAAATTAATATCTAACTCCAAAATACCAAAATGCCACGTAAAGTTTGAAAACAATTAAGCCTGACTCACAAAAAATAATTTTTTTAAATCCCCAGCGGAGTCGCCAAGCTGTCGCGACCTCTTTTAAAAAAAACGCGATTTTTTAGGTGAAAAAGTGTTCGACGATTGATTTTGAAAAATTCGAATTTATTAATTTAATATCAAAAATCCCAAATTTTAGAAAAACCTTTAATTAAATTTGAAAATTTTGACTTGGAGTCGCCACCGGCCACTTAGGTAGGACAGACACCAGAATAATAAACTAGAGATTCATTTTGAAAACGTTGGGTTCGGGAGTCGGTTACGGGTAAGGACGACCCTTACAAACGCCCAAAAAATTGGTACCTTAAAAAATATTACGTGGCATTGACATTTTGAAGAAAGATATTAATTTAATTTTCCATTGTTAAATGAACATTATTTGAATTTTGGATATCCTTTTGATTTAGAAGTTACACCACTTTTAAACTTGAGTTGATCGAGACATCCTCTGGATAGGAAACCTCGCCCAAATTTAAAAGAACGTAACTTTCGCCTCAAAAGGCTAAAGTAAAATGCATGATTATTTTTTTATCTTGTTCATTTTAAGTTCTAACCCTAAAAAAACTCCATTACTTAAGTTTTTAAAACCTAAGTTACTAGCGTTTACTAGTTATTTACCTATCTATTTTTAATTCTAAACCTAAGTTTTTATCAAAATTCTAGGTTTTTAATAACACGTGAATTCGATGCCAAGGTACACTCTCTAGGTCAGCATCATAGTGCGTCAAAACACCAACCTCTTTAGTGTATCCGAGACATAAGATTCACATGCTATGTTACTAAATTTTCTCCCTAATTAAATTAAATTAATTAATTTAAGTGGCTAATCCTAAAAAGGGCTTTAAATTAATTAACTTAAGTTTATTAGGTGACCTTCCTAAAGCATGCTATGCAGGACAACATAAAATAAAGTGTACACAAGATAAAGGAACTTCGTCATTTTTATTAGAAACAATGGTGTACATAATATTACATCAAAAATCTCTCATAAATGAGTACAAGGGATTTGAATGAAAAAAGAGATCAAAAAGGGACTTGAGAACAAACCTTGAAGACGGGTGAGACTTAATTAAGTGTAAAATTAAATTTTAAAGTTTTAGAAAATTTTAATTAAAATTAATTAATTAAATTTTCTTGACTTCAAATCTTAATTAAATTTTAAAGTATGTCTTAGTGAATTTTAGGTTCAAAGGTTTAATGTTGGATTAAACTTAATTAAGTTGGTTTTTAAATCTTAACTTAGAAATTTTAGATTAATTAAAAGTTTTAATTAAAATAATTTCTAACCTTTTAAGAATTTAATTTTAAATTAATTAAAGTTTGGTGAAATTAGGGTTAAGTAGACTTAGTTTTAAATCTTAACATTTTAGAAATTAATTAAAATTAATTAAATAATTAATTAAAATTATCTTCTAATTTTGTTAAGAATTAAAGGCCTAATTAAAGTCTAAGTTGGGTGAATGTTTTAAGGCTTAAGGCTAACTAGACCTAATTAAAGGGTTTAATTTTTAAACTTTAGAAATTAATTAAAATTAATTAAAATAATTAATTAAAATTATCTTCTAATTTTTAAGAATTTTAAAAACCTAATTAAAGTCTAGTTTGGTGTGTGTTTTAAAGTTTAAGGGCAAAACTAGGCCTAAGTTGGATTAATTTTAAAATTTAATTTTTAGAAATTAATTAAAATTAATTAAGATAATTAATTAAAATTATTTCCTAAATTAAAGAATTAAATTAAACCTATTTTAAGTCTAATTTTAAGTTTTAAGGGGTCAAATTAATTTATATTAGATTTTAAGTAGGTTAAATTAATTTTTAAGTCTTCTTAAAATTTAACTAAGTTCTAATTTAGGACCTAATTAATTTTTAAAGTCTTAAAATTAATTTTTTTACTCTAATTAAATCTAAAATAAATTAAATTAAATCCTAAGGGTTTAATCTAGGGTCTAAAGGACCTAATTGGATGAATTCTAAAGTTCTAAAGGACCTAAGTTTTTGATCCAAGTCGCCGCCGCGTAGCGCCGCTCCGGCGTGTTCGCCGACCACCGCGAAACACGTCGGCTGTCGCCTAGAAGCTGCCGGCCACCGTTCTCGACGCTAGTAAGGTCATCGGAAACCTTAAAACACGTCGAAAACATCTCTAAAGCCTGAAAAACCTCCTAAAACTGATCAAAACCCCCTCCTAAACACTAAAGATATCAGTCCAACACCCCAAATCGACCTAAACAAAACCCAGGCTAACAAACGATTCAAACAGAAACAAAACAAAACCACTCACCTTTGCTCCGATTACCGATTGAAAACCCAAAAACCTTCAGTTCGAATCCAATTCCTCTGCTGATCGAATACCCAGAAAAAATCTCCCCCATTCAACCGATTCAAGTCTCTTTTTAAAGGGCTTGAATCCAAATCCTTAACACACTCAAACTCTACCCAATCTAATCCCTAAACAAACTCCTCAAATCCTATCCCCTACAAATCCGGCACCCATGAAATCCGGTCGTTACTCACCCCTATTCTTCACGATTCTTTTTCATTTTTCAGTTTTTTTTTATATTTTAATATTAATATTATAATATTTATATATATTTATTATTTATTATAATTATATTAATTATATATTATTATTTATTATTTTCGTGTTGACATCTTTGAATAATTTTGACTATTAAATCTTGACAATTTTTTCTTCAGATATTATCGCTACATGATATTGTACAATTCTATCATGTTGCAAATATAAAAATTTTCAAAAAGATTTTTTTTTTTACAAATTTTACAAGTTTTTTTATAATTGTTATAAAATTTAAAAAATAAATAAAATAAATTATCTAAAAAAATATCAAGTGAAAATACTGTGACACGAGGCACTGTAATAGTGGATCAAAAAATTGTTTAATTTTTTTAGTTCAAGGGCTTAATTGGGTAAAAAATTAAAGGTTTAATTGATTTTTTTGAAAAAAATTCAATGATTTCTTTAACCCTTAAGCCTTTTTTATTTTATGTTTTTACTCAATAAATCTTTATTAATATTTACTATATATAATTTAAAAACATTTTTTATAAAATAAAGGTTCACTTTATAAAAAATATTAGATAAAAAATAAAAAATATTACTTTTTTATTGGTTGGTATCATGATTAACGTAATAGGAATGATCTATGATATAATTTTTCGTCTTTATTTTAGGTGCGATTTCTCCCAAAATATGCGCATAATATCTTATTTTGAAGAAATTATATCATAGACTCTTTCCACTACGTCATTTATGATTTCAACCAACCAAATTCATCAATCTCATTTTTTTCAAGATGAATTATTACCTCTTTCCTACATGCAATTAGTGAATGGATAATTATTAATTAATTTCTTAAAATAAATAAATACAATTACTTGGACTAAGAATAACGTGATGAACAAGATCCATGATATAATTTTTCTTTATTTTATTATATTTAAAGTTTATTTATTAATTCTATTTAAAAATTATCATACAATAAATATATAACATGTGAATTTATTTTTTTTTATTTCATTTATTTTTTAAATAAAATCATAAAAATCAATTTCTAAAATACCCTAAAATTCTTTTTTCCCATAAAAGCTATATACATCCTCAAACCTTAAAATTTATCATTCACCATCTTTCTTTTGTCTTTTGTCTTTGTAAATCAACGATGAGATGTCTATTGAGCATCAAATGACGATTTCAAAATAAGTTTTATAAACGATGAAATAAACGATTATTGAGCTACGTAACTGTTACGATAAAAGAAATATTTTTATTGTTGGGACGGTGATGTAATATTCGACGGTGACAAAAAAAAATTCAGATTTAAAATTATTTTGAAAATTAAAAAAAAATATGATGAAAAATTATTTTTTTACTAATAAAAAATGGGTAAAGTGCAATGGAAGTCACTTAATTATGGGTAGGATTACATTTGAGCCACTTAATTATTAAAAATAACATTTGGGTCATTTAATTATGGGTAATGTTACATTTAGGTCACTCAATTAATAAATGTTACATTTATATCACTCAATTATAGGTAATGTTACATTTGGGTCATTCTTTAGATTTGAAAAAAGTTTATCAATTCGCGTATTAGATTAATTAATGATTTCAAGTGAAGTACTCTAATGTTACAAGGGTATACAAGTGATTTAGAAGAAAAAATATTCAAATTGATATACTTTTTCAAATATGAAGGGTGACCCAAATGTAACCTTACTTATAATTGAGTGACCTAAATGTAGCCTTTAATAATTTGGATGACCCAAATGTAACCTTATCCATAAATGAGTGACCCAAATGTAACATTCAATAATTAGATGACCTAAATATAACTATACTCATAATTAAATGATCTTTATTATAGTTTACCCATAAAAAATCAAAAATTGAATTACATGTCAAGCAATGACCAGATGATGGTTATTTTAATAAATCAATAAAAATATCAATAGAATAAACTATTAAACATAAAATATTAATGGAATGGACCGTATAATTTGACTTATGAAGTAACCGAATTGCATCATTGATTAGGGTTATGAATATTTTTATGTTTCGTAGTTATTTTAGATTGATAAATTTTTTTATTAAAATTTAAGATTTAAAATTTAAAATTAATGTTAAGTGTTAAGGGACAAACAATAATATAATTCAACCACTTTAAAAGATAATTTAATACAAAAATATTATAAGGGAAAATTGATAAATTGAAAACTATTATGTGCAAAAATATCCCTTTAGTTTATCTGGTAAAAGTAAAGTAAAAAAAATGAGAAGATTTTGGATTAAAATATAGATATTTTAGATAATAAGCGAGCTTCGAGGAGTAATTTTTTAAATATTAATTTGTCCTTTTTTATTTATTAATGGTTTGTTAAAATGATCCTAAACAAAATAACGAGGGTAAATTACATGGTCATCGAATTTTTAAGTTAGATTTATTTTAGTCATCGAACTTTTAAAATATTTGATAATGTCACTTAATTTTTAATTTGTATTTGATACGGTCTCTACCGTTAAAAAGCATATGTTAAAGTCTCTAATTTTCTTTAATAAAAAATGGGTAAAATACAACATTCATCACTCAATTTCATCTCACTCTTATTTAGTCCACTAAAATTTTAATTTTTTAATTTAATAAGTTTAATTTTGAATTATTCATATTGACAACTCTCAAATGACATAGCTATTCAAATTATTTTTTTATTATTTCATAAAAAATTTGGGAATTTTTTTTATTTTTTATATTAAATTACCGTATTACCATATTACAAATTTCAATAAGAAAAGTAAAAAAATGATTAGTCGAGTAAATATATTTTAATTATCTTATCTAATTGGTACAATATAAGACTAAAAATTAAATAATATAAAATTAATAATTAATTAAAATATTTTTTAAAGATTAATCAAACCCGATTTTAATACAATTTTTAAAATAAATTATTTTAATTCGGTTACGGTTCATAATTGAAAGAAAAATAAATTATCTATTATATATAACATTTTTAAATTTTATCTATTATAATATCTGTAGCGATCTAAAAAATCCACGAATAAGTGGTTCGCTGAAAAATTCATTTTCTGAGTTGGAAAACATTTTTCGATGTGTCATTTTGAAATTAATGTCTTCCACGTGGGGTTTTCGGCTAAAATATGATTTTAGAAAAATTGGAGTCGCCACCGGCCGTTTAGGTAGACCGGACACCATAAAACCAGAGATTTAAAAATTGGGGTTCGGGAGTCGGTTACGGATGGGGAAGGATTAGCACCCCACACCGCCCAAAAATTGGTACTTTATTTAATTACCGCTTCATTAATATTAAATTTTCCGGGCTAATTTGACGATCGAATTAATTTTTAATTAAATGTGCGTATTTATTTTAAAGCACCTAAACCCGAAGGTAAGCGTCCGAACCACCACCACTACACTGGAGTTGGCCTCGCTTACGACCGAATTTAGGGGCCCGCATTAATTAATTAAGATAAACATGCAATCTTAAATATGACAAATAAATTAAAAATATTACATGAAAATACATAAAAACATAAATATTAATCTAACAAATAAAAGATTAATTTAAAAACATAAATTAAAACATACATAAATATTAATCTAAAACATAAACATAAATTAATATTAATCTACAACATAAATTAAAACAACTATAAATATTAATCTAAAACATAAATTAAAATCTAATAATAAACAATCATATTTCATTAAAAATATTAAAAATACAAAGATAGAAATTATACCTAAAAATACGAATAGCTAACCCCAATAAACTCCCCACCAAGATCTACCACGACCCCTTCAAAATTTTAACTAGATCGAATCCTAAAAATAAGACTCGATCGAACCACCCAAAATTTGGGGAGAGCTAAACTCTCAAATTAGGATCATAAGGTACTACCCTCACCCAATTGGTTCCACCTCTTCAAAAGGCCCCCCTTCACCCCTTTTATAGGCACTTGGAGAGGGGAAGGTCATGTTTCCCACCAATGTGGGATTCCAATCCCACATCATTCTTCCTTTTCTTTCTTTCTTTCTTCTTCTTCTTCTTTCTCTTTTCATTTTTTCTCATTTTTTCTTCTATTTTTATTAATATATTACTACTACAATAATACTACAAATGCTAAAATTTAATAAAAATGAGTGATTACAGTTGCCCCTCTTTGCTTGTTCTTGTGAAACGAGAACTAAGCAAAGATAAAAAAAACACTCATTTTTTACTGACTTCTCAGTCGGTGGTCTTGGAATTATTTGTTTTTTTGAAACTCTCCACTTTCCTTGATCGACTCTTCAGGCTCGTAAGTTCATTCTGTATCGAACTTGCTTGCCTTCTGGTTTTGAAGCTGCAGGTCATTCCTATATATGACCATTCGCCTTGAGCAGATCTTGCAAAACAAAAGCTCTTCCTATATGGAACTTTCATCTCTAGATCCCGAGCTAAGATTTCTTCTGTATAAAACCTTCACTCTGAAGCCTCGAGTTATGTGCCCCTCCTGTATGAAGCTTTTCACTCAGACTACGACGAAGATAGGGGTTCCTCCTATATGAAACTCTTGGTTTTCCACGTTGTCAGTCTCTCCTATATAAAACCTTTTGCGCTATAACGGATCTTGTAGAATAAGGTCCCTCCTGTATAGAACTCTTACTTCTAGATCCAGAGTTAGGGTTTCTCCTATATGAAACCTTTCACTCTGAAGTCTCGAGTTATTTGCCTCTCTTATATAAAACATTTTGCGCTATAACGAATCTTGTAGAATAAGGTCCCTCCTGTATAGAACTCTTACTTCTAGATCCGAAGTTAGGGTTTCTCCTATATGAAACCTTTTACTCTGAAGTCTCGAGTTGTTTGCCTCTCCTATATGAAGCTTCGAACTCAGAAACAAAAAGGAAGATAAGGTCCCTCCAATATAGAACCCCTCTTCCTTGAGGCTGTCGGTTTCTCCTTTTGTATGAAACCTTCATCTGTCAATCTTCTTTCATTTTCGGGACTCTCGTCAAGTATCTTTCAATCTTCTTTTTGAATCGGGACTTACGCCTTCATAGGCTTCCAATCTTCAATCTTTCGGGATTCACGCCAACAAAGGCTGCCAAAAATCTTTTTCTTCGAGACTCACGCTAGGAAGGCTACCATTCTTCTTCGAATCAGGACTCACGCCAAGCAGCTGCCAATCTTCTTTCTAAAAACATCTGGGTTTCTGGATTGCCCCAATGTCTTGATCTTTATACTTGGTTCCTCTTTCATTTTGGAGATACATTCACTGTCTGCCAAGTTTTGTCTCGAGAATATTTTTCATTTTCTTCTTCTTTCATGATGTCCCGGTTCTACCGGTCTTGTTCTGCAAATTTGAAATGTTGACCCCTCTGGCTTGATCTCTTTTTTTCTTTTCTCTTCTTTTTTGCTAAAAGGTGCAAACGTGCACGGAATCTCTGTTACGGCCATCTTCTTGACCATTATCTGTCTTTTATTGTAAGATAATTTATAAAAAATGATGATGAATGAGCATTTTCACTATGCATGTGTTCGTGATGTATGTTCGAGATACGCATGTGTAATCTGTGGGTATGCATTGACGCATGAAGTTTCTGTTAACCCTATTTCAAAAATTTGGTGCCCCAGTCCTTATTTTGTTTACCAGGTAAGCTTCATTAGCTAAAAAACTTTGTCAGTAATCATGACACCTCTGGTCACATCAGATTCTTTATATTCTCTTCTGGATCAGTATAATGGTTGATCGGACGTCTTTGTATCCTGACTTCTTTTCTATACTTGTCGGGGTACCTCAATGGAGGCTGACTCTCATTTTTCTTAAAAAATGATTTTATTTGTATGTATTTTTGATGCAATAAAAAATTTGAAAATGTATGAAATTTGATGCATTTAAAACACATTTGCCTTCCTGAATTTCAAATGCAATGACATATTTGCCCCAATCTGGCAAAGCTCAACTCTAATGAAGAGCATATTTAGAGGATCCTCGACTATTACAGGGATATAGGAAAATGTGTAGTCTCTTCTAGACTTATCAGGCTTTCAAAAGGAATAATCCTTTCCCTAGTGGCTACCCTTTTTCATGTGGCACTCATTATCTCACCTTCTCAACCTGCCCAATCCTTCCCTCATTTGGGTGTCGATCAGGCACTTTGGAGTTCGACGTTCCTTGAAGCAAGGTTAACCTTTGGGCGGAAGTGTGGTTTAAAGATAATCTCATTTAGTTTGGATGTCCCTGAATGATCAGAATGATCTTACCAATTTTAGATCCATGATCGATGTATAAATGTTTCCATTACCTTTTTTGGGGAAATCAATTCATCACAGTCCTTTGTTTCGAGAATAATGATGGAGCAAACAACAATACCCCGAATTACTCGGCATAGTCATGATTTGAAAATATTACCATCACTCATCAAGTTAAAGCTTCAGCGGAGTGCCCCAGGATTACCGCACTCTTATTCGGATGTGCCTATTACCAGGATCTGAACATTGGAGTGCTTTTTTAAAAGAAAATTTTCTTATCTCGATTCATTTCATTTCAGTCTTTGTCTCCTTTCTCTCTCTCTCTCTTTTTTACCATGTCATGGCTTTTAGCTGTCTCTTTTAATGGTTTCTTGATCTTTACACTTAATATGTTTGACCTTATCTCTTTTAAGGAATGTCATTCGTCATCTCATTCGAGAAAGTCCTGAGAAGGTCTTCAGGGGATAGAGGATTCAAGGTCGACTCCCGATTCAAGGATCTTGAACAACAAGTGCCTGAGAAGGAGTTTTCCTAAAAATGGGAACTACCCATTGTTATTCGCTCATATTGTTATTCTGTTGGCCCAAGTAGACTAGTAGAGACTCTCATTTGCAATATCCCTGTGACATTCAGTCTCTTCTAAATATGCACAACTTTATAGTCGGTCTTTGAAATTGAAGCAAAGATGTTACCGCATCTAAAATTCAAGAATTGATGTGTAATGATATGTACATATATATTCAAAAATGTTTGATTTTGTGTACATAGAAGAGCAAAGGCAACTCTTAAAAATTAATTTTCAAAGAATTAAAGAATGTAAAACCGTTTAATTGGTAAAAACTTAATTCTTAAATGTATGCCCTTACAAATTGTCCCTACTACTTTCCGGGCTCAAAGTAGTAAATTGGACTTCATTTCACAAAATGATTAAATATTTAAACTGGAGAGTCAGAACCTTCCACCACCAAAATCCATCTTGGTCAAATCTTTAAACCTCAGACTACTAACCTGGATCAGGTCCCTATTTCTCAAACTTTAAAACCCCAATACTGATTAAATTCTGCACTAACTTCTTGAAGTAGTGACAATTTTCAATAGAATGGCCTGGAATATCTCCATGATACTCACAATATGCAACAGCGTTGTACCATACAGGGAATGGAGGCTCGAGGGGTGTAAGGATATAAGGTCGTACCAGACCTGTCTCGTATAGTTGAGAATAGAGCTCGCTGTATGAAACTGGAAGGGGAGTGAATGTTGCTCTGTCCTGCCCCCTTCTAGAGCTTTCTTCTCCTTTTTGCATTGTCCCGATCGTAGGGTAATTGAAGGTCCCAATAGCATTCACTTCACCTTCATTCTTTTTATCGTACCCTTGGGGCTTGTCATTATTGTTGATCCTCCCACTCTTGAAGGCTATCTCTAGAGATTCACCGATTCTGATGAGATTGACAAAATTCTGAGTAGTATGATTGATGAGACGATCATACAAAACTCCTTTTAGCGAATTAATGAACATCGGTGTGATCTCATTTTCGGGGATATGTGGTTGAATTTGGGCGGCCACCTCCCTCCATCGTTGAGCGTATTGACGCAGGCTCTCGTTGGACCTTTGCCCCAAACCTTCTAGCATGATGCGATTGGGTACCATGTCTGTTACATGTTTATACTGTTGTAAAAAAGCTTTGGATAAGTCTTTCCAGGACCTGATGTTCTCGCGACTAAGCCGAGCGTACCATCGGATTGCAGATCCGGTCAGACTGTCCTGAAAGCAATGTATCAAAATCTTCTCATCTTTGATGAAAGTAGTCATCTTTCGACAGTACATTCTGAGGTGTGCGAAAGGGCACGATGTTCCATCATACTTATTGAATTCTGGAGTTTTGAATTTCGGGGGTAGGATCAAATCGGGTACCAGACTTAACTCACTAGCATCGTTCCCTGTCCCCTTTTGAGTCTGAATGGTCTTGAACCTTTCTTCCATCAGGTGGAACTTTAATTCCCACTTCTCTTCAACATCATGTTTGATCTTCTCGATCAGATTCAGGTCGGGGATCTCTTCCTCACAAAGCTTTTCAACATCTATAGGCTGGCTCCCGAGAAACTGAACTGGTTGGTTAGCGGATACTCTGACAGGGTTTGCATCATTTGGTGCGACGAATTGAACCATATGATGAGAGGTATCTTCATTTGGCTCAGAGGTCTCTTCATTTCTCACTTTTTCTTTCCCACGATTCTTGCCTAGTAGTGCCGTAAGCTTGGATAAAATGGACTCTTGAGACTGAGCAATCTGTACACTGATACTTTGTTCAATATCCCCAAGACGATCCTCTAAGTGTTTCTGACCTCTTTCCAGATTGATCACACGGTCTTCCATTCTTTTCTTTCGATAGTATGTGAAATTATAATGCAGTGTGGCCAGTGTTTTAAAATACGCTATCATAATATGCACATAGTTAGATGATGTCAAAATGGTTAAATGCATGTATGATGCATATGCGGATGCCAATGATGCAAAATATATGCGGGTTAAAGGTATTGACCCCTGTTGGTAATCACCATACTGGATTATTTTCACGAGAAATAGAGGGTCCATTACAAAATTAGGGGAAACTAATCCTATACACAAGTACTAGCCCTAATTCCTATTCCCTATGGCCCTAAGTTGCTTGCTTGACCAAGGAATCTCCGTTAGGTCACGAGCTTCGGGCTTCTCAGTTGATCTGGTTGTTTCTAACTACCCCTTTAAACTTTGGTTTTCGAGATTGTCTAGCAACGGTCTTAATCAAATATTACCTAAGCAACCTTGCAGTGTCGGTGCTTCTAGTAACAGTTCTTTTCTGTTAATGCTTCTCCCAAAGTTTTAAATCATCTTTGATAATCCTGAATGGTGATCTTGATCCTTGTAAAATAGGTCGGTAATATACTGATCTCTTGTTCTTGTTCTTGCAGTCTGATAAAAATTATTTCTTCATTGATGCCCTTGAAAATTCAATTTATTACCTTATTAACCCGACGTTCGATATCTGACTCTGATTCGAACCCAAGATGGAGAATGGTAATGGTACTAGTTTTACACCTTCAACCAACCTTTTCAGTGTTAGACTCTTTGAGGTTTTCTGTTACATCTTTCACATCTATCTAGAATACCCGGTGGTCATTCTGTTGTAGACTCAGACGAAATGTATAGTTGTTACCTGTTCTTGGTAGACTGATGTCTGATTCTAATTCGACCTTTAGACAATGAGATGATATCGGTTCTATGTCTCTAATAAACAATTTATCAAAATTTGGTTTCTGTTACATCCTTCATGTTGGCTTGGAATCCCAGACTGACATTCTGATGTAGACCCGAATAAAGACATGATCACTACCTGGTATTGACGTTCGGTAGACTATTGTCTCAGGCTCTTCGCTCGTCCTTTAACAGGAGTAAGGGGTCTGATTGATTGTGATAGAAACTCATTCTTTAATCGGTGTATCTGATCGATTTCTAACACTAGGGTTGAGGTTTTTAGATACCTCCTTTCCATGGTGAAAGTTTCCTATGTAAGATGAACCACTCGAATCAATACCTCTTAATGCAATGCAAAATATGATGATGCATGCAAAAATAAAAACACGAAGATACCAAGTTAGTACCGGGTAAAAACAATAAATACAAAAATAAATTAAGTGTAATTAAACGTGTGTAAAAGTAAACAGAGAAAAGCAGTCCTAGATATTCTGTCTAGTTCATTTAGGGTATCCGCATAACTCCAGTGGGGTGGGTAATCTAATTCTCTACATGCAATGTTGGTGCTAAAAGGGGACCCGAATTGTCCGAGCTATCCTCTACTAAGAGTAGCAAGGCCCCCGATCATCACCCATCATAGGCTCATCTTGACCGAGTTCAATTCAGGGGGACCCGTTCGCTTATGCCCATACGAAGGAACAATATCCTTACGAGAGCATAAGGTAGTGGAGCCCCGAAGGTACTTCGGCTAGGGCCTACACGGGAGAACGATATCTCCACGAAAGCATTAGCCTTTTCCCCCCACTTAGAAGGACGGGTTTAGATGTCAATTTTAAATGCGGAAAAATAAAAGCGCAAATTTAATTGAATATTAATTTAATCGTCACTTTAGCCCGGAATCTCTAATATTAGTAAAGCGATAATCATTTAAAAGCTCGACTCACTTTTTGTTTTTGAAAAACAAAATTTTGTCCCCAGCGGAGCCGCCATCTGTAGCGATCTAAAAAATCCACGAATAAGTGGTTCGCTGAAAAATTCATTTTCTGAGTTGGAAAACATTTTTCGATGTGTCATTTTGAAATTAATGTCTTCCACGTGGGGTTTTCGGCTAAAATATGATTTTAGAAAAATTGGAGTCGCCACCGGCCGTTTAGGTAGACCGGACACCATAAAACCAGAGATTTAAAAATTGGGGTTCGGGAGTCGGTTACGGATGGGGAAGGATTAGCACCCCACACCGCCCAAAAATTGGTACTTTATTTAATTACCGCTTCATTAATATTAAATTTTTCGGGCTAATTTGACGATCGAATTAATTTTTAATTAAATGTGCGCATTTATTTTAAAGCACCTAAACCCGAAGGTAAGCGTCCGAACCACCACCACTACACTGGAGTTGGCCTCGCTTACGACCGAATTTAGGGGCCCGCATTAATTAATTAAGATAAACATGCAATCTTAAATATGACAAATAAATTAAAAATATTACATGAAAATACATAAAAACATAAATATTAATCTAACAAATAAAAGATTAATTTAAAAACATAAATTAAAACATACATAAATATTAATCTAAAACATAAACATAAATTAATATTAATCTACAACATAAATTAAAACAACTATAAATATTAATCTAAAACATAAATTAAAATCTAATAATAAACAATCATATTTCATTAAAAATATTAAAAATACAAAGATAGAAATTATACCTAAAAATTCGAATAGCTAACCCCAATAAACTCCCCACCAAGATTTACCACGACCCCTTCAAAATTTTAACTAGATCGAATCTTAAAAATAAGACTCGATCGAACCACCCAAAATTTGGGGAGAGCTAAACTCTCAAATTAGGATCATAAGGTACTACCCTCACCCAATTGGTTCCACCTCTTCAAAAGGCCCCCCTTCACCCCTTTTATAGGCACTTGAAGAGGGGAAGGTCATGTTTCCCACCAATGTGGGATTCCAATCCCACATCATTCTTCATTTTCTTTCTTTCTTCTTCTTCTTTCTCTTTTCATTTTTTCTCATTTTTTCTTCTATTTTTATTAATAATATTACTACTACAATAATACTACAAATGCTAAAATTTAATAAAAAATGAGTGACTACAATATCTTATAGTCTAGTAATTTTGTTACAAATTTTTAACTAATTCTCAATCTTATTTATATAATATTTCATATTAGATATAATAAATAAGATTATTTAATTAAGTTTACTTAAAATTATGAATCGTAAATGAATAAAATAATTTATTTTAAAATTTTGAGTAATAATTTTTATTCAAAGAATAATTCTTTTACTTTCTTATTAAATTATGTAATATGGTAATACGATAAATTTAACATGAAAAAAAAATATTCTCAGATTTTTAAAGGAGTAATCAAATTTTTTAATTTTTATAGCTATGTTATTTGGAGTTGCTAAAATATAAATAATTCAAATGTTAAGTTATTAAATTAAAAAAATTAAACTTTAGTGACAAAATAAAAGTGAAATGAAAGTTGAGTGATGAATGTTATAATTTATTATTTATTATTAAAAAAAGCCTACACTTTAAAGTATATTTTTAATTATAGAAATTATATCTAATATGAACTAAAAGTTAGGTGACCTTATTAAATTAGAACTAAAAATTTAATGTTCATTTATGTGATTTATCCAAATAATAAATGAAGCGCGATCACTTCAGATACAAATGGAACATAAAAAAAGGCAGCGGTAGATGAATTTATAAAAATTTAAAAGATATATTTATAAATTTTAAAAGGTGAAAATAAATTTTTAAATCGTATAAAATTTTTAAATTTTTAGATGCCAACAACCCCCTCCAACTCTGTCGTTCCATCTCTGACGATGAATGATGGTAGCCGTCCTGCGCCTAACTGATGAAAAACGTGGAGATTTTTTTTTATTTATTTAGATATATCCATACAAATCGAATATTTCCACGTTTAATCAAAGTTTAGATTCCATCCAAAGTATTGGTTGTTGGATAATGGATGCCTGAAAAGTTGACCCAAATGCCTCAAGCAGACCAAAACGCAGCAATGGTGTTAGGCTTAGCACTATATATATGTTTAGCCCATCTCGGCATTTCCATCGTAGAAGCAAGCAACAACCAAGAGAAAGGATTTGACTTTTGAGGGAAAAAAGAAAGATTTTTGATAGAAAATGGAGAAGGCAATCAACAGGCAAAAAGTTTTGCTTGATCACTTAAGTCCCTCTTCACAATCCCATCAGTCGTCTTCTGCTGCTGCTGCTACTCTCGTTGTAAGTTTAATCCTTCTGTTCTTGGATTTTGATACTATTTTACTTTGCTTTTTCTGTTTTATAAAACTGGGATTGTTTTCATTTTATCAGCCTTCAATTTGTTCGGCGGGGGGCAGCGCTGCTTTTGGGGATGATATTGTGATTGTGGCGTAAGTATTCTGGGGATTTTCCATGGCTTTACAAGTCTAATAAGCTCTATTTTATATGCCCTTTCATGAACTGTTGATAAAGGGGTTGTTGTTGTGACACAGGGCATGCCGAACTCCAATTTGCAAGTCAAAGCGTGGAGGATTCAAGGATACTCCTGCAGATGATTTGCTTGCACCGGTCTTGAAGGTTAAGAAATGCCTTTTGCTTTTCATCAGATCAGATTCCTTTTGCTTCCTAACCTATCTTAACTTCATTCTGCATGCAGGCTGTGATTGATAGAACAAAGGTGAATCCAAGTGAAGTTGGGGATATAGTTGTTGGAACAGTGTTGGCACCCGGGGCACTCAGAGCAACCGAGTGTAGGATGGCAGCATTCTATGCAGGTTTCCCGGGTACGTTTTTTGGTTCACACTTTGTTGTTTCTTAGTCTTTTAGACTTTTACTGTTTGATTGTAACTTTCTACTGAATTTCATTCCTTAAGTATGTGTTTCGTATCTAGATATGCTAATATAGTTACCTGTTTCAACCAGATACGGTGCCTATTAGAACTGTCAATAGGCAATGTTCATCGGGACTACAAGCAGTGGCCGATATTGCTGCTGGCATAAAAGCAGGATATTATGACATTGGTGAGGGTGTTTTATCTTTGAAAGATTTATTCGGATATTCGAGCAACCTTCACCTTGGATCCAGTATTAACCTTGGTTTTCAATGTAGGCATTGGTGCTGGATTGGAGAGCATGACATCGGATGGTTTAGCTGCTGGGTTCAACAAAGTTAACCCAAAGGCATGTCAAAGTCAAACACTCGGTTTGTTTTCACTCTTTAGGGCATGTTTTACCTAAGCAGCTGAATCTTCAACTGCATTTATTTTTACAGACGGATAGCTTTGTCCAAGCCCGGGATTGCCTTCTTCCTATGGGAATTACTTCTGAAAATGTTGCACAACGCTATGGTATCACAAGGCAAGAGCAAGACGAGGCTGCTGTAAGTTCTTTCCTTTTCAATTTACCTTTACTTATTGATGTAAACATTACTTTGTTAGTCTGAAACGCCTATGTAAACATAGGTTGAATCTCATAGGCGAGCTGCCGCTGCAACAGCATCTGGTAAATTCAAAGAAGAAATTATCCCTGTAGCCACAAAGGTAATTTCGGGTTGTAAATGAATTATTCTGGTTTAGAGCTTTTAAGATATTTTATTAACTTACATTGTTAACATGCAAAGATTGTGAATCCTAAAACTGGAGAAGAGAAGCCAGTTGTAATTTCAGTGGACGACGGTATCCGTCCAGACACAAACATGGCAGGTCTAGCCAAATTGAAGCCTGCATTTAAGAAGGATGGAACCACAACTGCTGGTAAATATATGAATCAAATTTGTGAGAAGTTTTTCCTCTGACCAGAACAGTATGTGATCTGAATGAAAATCCATGTCCCAATTTTTCTTAGGAAATGCTAGCCAGGTGAGTGATGGTGCAGGAGCAGTCCTCCTTATGAAACGGAGTTTGGCTATGCAGAAAGGACTTCCAGTCCTTGGTGTTTTCAGGTAACTAAAACTGGTTCAAGTTGAGCTTGGCTCATCTATTTTTTCTGCACGAGATGATCAGTTGTTAGTTTTTTTTCCCTAGTCTTTTGTTGGCTTAAAAGGTCAAGTTCCTTACATTCCTTTCTTATGCTCCATTTTGTAGAAGCTTTGCTGCTGTCGGTGTGGATCCTGCTGTGATGGGCATCGGTCCTGCGGTTGCTATACCGGTTGCAGTCAAGTCTGCAGGTCTTAAGATTGATGATATCGACTTGTTTGAGGTCAATGAGGTAATGAGTTTCCTTAGTTGAACGATGATTGTCATTTGAATTTTCTTTTCTAAGTATGCTACATGTATATCTTTCTCTCCACAGGCATTTGCTTCTCAGTTCGTATACTCTTGTAAGAAACTGGGACTTGATCGTGAAAAGGTCAACGTTAATGGAGGTGCAATGGCCCTCGGGCATCCTTTGGGTTGTACAGGTACACACTTGTTGCATGTATGATATTCTGCCAACTTGCTTTACTATCTAAAAAACAATACATTACATGTTCCAACTTTTGCAGAGGATAAGCTTGATCTTTAGGATGTTCTAGTACTAGTTTACGATATCGTTTTTTGTGTATCAGGGGCTCGTTGTGTTAGTACCCTGTTGTACGAGATGAAGCGCCGTGGGAAAGACTGTCGGTTCGGAGTGATCTCAATGTGCATAGGCACAGGAATGGGTGCAGCAGCTGTCATTGAAAGGGGAGACTGATAATGTACTCTGCAATACTCGAGCTGTCGAAAACTAACGAGCTTCTATCAAAGGAAGCTCCATGGATGCATTTGTTGGAATCTTATCATTTGTATTAGGTGTATCACTTTACATATTCCTGTGATTGGATATTTGTGAGTTGTCAAAATAAAATTATTTGCAACATCTTATTTGCCATAGTTTATCTCCAAGAATGCTCAAGTCTCGAGACCCGAGTTGAACGAAAACCAGGTTGCTTCAAGGTTCAACCCCTGTAAGGCTTCAACACGATCTAATTCACATCAATGCAACCCTGGCTATTCTTAACTCTTTCGCACCGAATCCGTCGAGCGAATATTATACCAGTGCATCACAAAGACTGCTCAGTTGCCTGTCACCTGTGAAACAGGTACATGCAAACTGTTGCATACCTTCCAAGGGAAAATGTGATTGGCATAATCGATGCTAGCTTCCGTCTCCATCATATATGTTAACAATGGTGAAGCCTATGAAGTAGCATTATAACTAAAAAGCAATTGAAATTTTATGACAAGCATAATCAACCATTAACCATTACAGCAAATGTGGCAATCTGTCCCAACAAATTTAAGTTTCTTACAGTGAATCCAGTTAAATAGTAAGAGTTTTCTTTCTGGGACACAGATTTCTCATTAAAACCGAGAACATGACCTGGAACTAAGATCATTAAAAGAAACCAAGAGGAGCTGACACTCTCATTCCGGATCAGATGAGTCTCCCGGGACCAGCTGCTTTGTGATCCGTCTTCCTTCAGCAAACAAGATCAGCATGAGCTATAAGGGATGTTCTACTTAAGGGGGAAACATTCAGAAATCACTTGTGCCATGCAGTCCAGGATGAGGCAGACATGTTCTTATCTGGAACTATTATTTTTGAATCAAACATCAACACAAATGAAAATGGTTGCTGGAAACCTTGAAGTTAAAGTTAGAGACTTGGAAGAAAATTAATGGGGAAATAAAGGCAACCCAAAATATGACATTTGTTAGATACAATAGGGTGCAAACCGCCGACCACTTTTACATGCCTCCGTTTTAAGTTAGAGGATTTAAGATGTACCGTTTGAAGTTCTAGGTTAGAGATTATGGTTAGGGTTTAGGGAATTAGGGGTAGGTGTACTTTATGGTGTAAGATTTAGGGTTTATGATATAAAAAATAAGGGTTAGAGTTTACATTCAATTTTTTAAAAAATTTTAACAGGAGATATGGATGTAGGCACGATAAAGTGGTAGAAGATTTTTACTCTAACTAATAAGCTTAAATGTACATTTGGTATCTGAACTAGACAACTTCTTCCAAGTTAGGCCTAAAGAATTTTTGTTACCAAATTGGTACCAGACACTTTTATCCAAGTCAACGCTTAAAAAAAAATTATTTTCAATTTAGTACCTAAACTTTAATTTTATTGACTATTTTATAATTTTATTAACATATTTAGTCCCAAAATTTATATTTTTGTGATACTACCAAATCAAGCAAGTCTAACATATCATAACAACAAGGTGATTACATTCTAACCTAAAACAACAATATGTTATTGTATAAAAGAAAAATAAAGAGTAAATTGATAGAATTTTTAAATTTAGAGGGTTGAACTTATTGCATTTTAATCTTTTATGTTTGGTGTTCGACAATTGATTGAAATCCCTTCTATACGTTATTGATAATAGGTGGTTAAAAAAATCAACGGTAACCTAAAACGACGGTGACGACAGGGTTTAACAAAGCTATTAATGACGGTAGTGACACTAATTTTGGTTTTAAGGTTTGGGGTTAAAAGATTTTAAGACTATTTTATGATTTTTAAAAGTTTTAAAATACAATCTTACCATAAGACACTAACGTAATAAAATTTTGGACACATATTTTAATAAAAAATATTAAACACTTATCTAAAAAATATATATAATTTATATACATTTTTATGAGTTAAATAAAATTCATAAATCAATTTAATATTTTATTTGAAGTGCATGTGTCAACTTGATATTTTATTTAAAATTTATAGGTCAAACTAAAAATAAACCCTTCTAATTAACGTAATGTTATAAATTAACAATATAACTTCTCAAAATATTTGGTTTTGTCCTTTTGGTTGTCTCTTGGTTTTTAGGATTGTATTTAATTATTTTGCATCGATTTATCGCGTACTTAATTTTAATAAATTAATTTTTCATTGAGATTTATATATATATATATATATATCTGTTTAAACGATATCAAATTATTTATCATTTGGATAATTTTTTAAAAAGTTTATCATTTGGACATAAATATGTATAAAATATAAATTATATCATGAGTTATTCTCATCACGTCTTTTATGAGGCCAACACATTAAATGCGTTTATTTAATTAATTTTTTTATTTTATATTTTTACCAAGTGAATCTTCGCTAATATTTACTATAAATTAAGTTTAAAAATAGTTTTTATAAAATAAAGATTTATTCGATAAAAGATAAGATAAAAATAATTAAATAGATGCATTTGATTGATTTGTTTCATGGATAGCGTGACGAGAATGACCTGTGACATAATTTATCGTATACAAATACTTATATTTGAAAAATAATTTTATCAAATCTTTTTCCAACTAAATACTTAGAAGATGATGGGTTCAGATTCACATTATTTTTTACTCCATGTATTTCAATTTAAAAAGACTTTATAATTGTCAATCCAATAATTTTATCTTCTATGTTTTTCATCGCTACTCATATTTATTTATTTATGTCCTTCCTAATACAAACAAAACAAAGGCACAGTTATGAACAAAGCCACAGAAAATGGCCTCATCCAGAAGCCATTGCATTTACCCCACTGTTAAGGACCAATTCAATGTTTAAAACAAAAAAATATATATAATAACAGGGACGGAACTCAGATTTGAAAGTATGGGATAAAACATAAATGTTTTAAAAAATAATTTTTAAAAATTTAAATAGAGGAATAAAAGTGAGAGAGAAAATTCGGGGTGGAGGGCGATTACCCCTCCCCACCCCATGTAGTTTCGTCCTTAGAAAACAAAAACTAGGATCATTAGATCAGGTTTAAATTCGAATAAATTTATATTATATAAAAATTTAGGGTTGAATTTGTGTTATTAGTTAACCACGTTTTTATTATATTAGAAAATAATTAAAATAAATCATATATACTTTTATTAAATAAAAATATTATATTTTTATATCAAAATTCGAACACATACAAAATAAAATAATATGAAAAACGTTAACGTTAAAATAATTAGTGAATCTTGAATCAAACATACGTTAAATGATAGTAATCTACTATTCTTATAAGTATTTTTTTTTACTTTCGCTTAACTTTTAAATAAACAATTAAAAACTACTGTTTTAGGATTCTAGACCTATTAAATAAGATTCACATGTAAAATTATTAATTCTAAACCTAAACGTATCAAACACTTCTAAGTTGGACTTGTAATTATAAGTGTATTCAAGATTAATATCACACACTATCATGGGAAAACATGAAAATTTTGGCTACCATTTTATTTTTTCTAATAAAGTTTAGTTATCATTTTAATACTTTACTTTAAAGACAGGTTTAGGATGTTAGGGACAACCGTACCTTTTAGATATTTAAGTTTTTTTTTTATATTTTATAGATTTTTTTTATATTTTATTGATAATTTAATTTCGTACGTATCTCCTAAACTCTTATAATTTTATACTTTCATATTTTTAATATAATTTTTTGATAGTTTGTACCCTCACATGAAATTCTGGGTTCGTCTCTGCTTTACCCCATATGCAATACACATATATATTTCTTCATATTTTTCACAAGTGATATATATAGTAGTGTTTCGGAACTTGACACGAACTTAAAAAATTAATTCACTAATTACTAAAAATTTTTAGTTATTTGAACTTTTATTTTATAATTGATACTTTATTTTAATTTTTTTTATTCAAGTTAAGTTAAATCAAGTTTTTCTGCATCGAGACTAGTCAAAAAAATTAGTTTTTTTTTTCGAGTCAAATTTTATTGACCCTATATACATTTTTATGTATAAACTATTATACTCGGTGGCGGATGTAGGTAATGTGTAGGGTAGGCACAGATTCACCCTAATTTTTTTAAAATTTATATATTTGCCTTCAAATTTTTTAAATTTTTATGAGTTAGTCCTTAATTTTTTTTTTTAATATTTATGAGTTAGTCCTTAATTTTTTTAATATTTATGAGTTATCTCAGCCTGAAATTTTAAAATTTTATGTCTTTAATCTCAAATATTTTTATGGACCCGTCATCGATTAAATGTGTATATATATTATGTTTAAAAAAAGTTTGTATATAATTTTATTAATGGATGAGTCTACCACGTACGCCGAACATTGTTGAACACCACTAACAATGAACATCGTTGAACACTATTAAATTAATTAATAAAAATTAAAATTCTAAGGACTAAACATATAATTTCAAATTATTTAAAATAAAAAATTTAATATATATATATATATATTATTTTTTAAAATTATTTATTTAAATTATGTTTAATTTAAAAAATAAAAATATTAAATCAAAAAGCTTAAAACCCTAAAGCCAAAGGACAAATATTAAACCTTAGACCCTAAAATTCAAAACACTAAAGCATAAACTCTAAACCTTAAAACAATAATACCTTAAATCATAAAATCTAAAAATATAACTCAAACCCTAAAATAAAAAATATAAAACTCTAAAAGCATAAACCCTAAACCCTAAAACCCCAAATTATTTTAAGATTTTAGATTTTAGATTTAGGGTTTTGGTTATTTTAGGGTTTAGGATTTTATGGTTTGATTTAGTGTTTATGATTTAATATTTTTGGGATTTTGATTTTAGGTTTTGGATTTAGGATTTTAATATTATATTTTAGGGTTTGTAATTTAATGTTATTTAGATTTTGTCAACATGAATAATAATAAAATATAAATAAATATAAATAATTAATAATAATATATAAATATTAAAATAATTATAAAAAAACTGAAAAAATCGAAAAACAGAGTTTGAATCGTGTTTGGTAGTGGCCGGATTTCGTGGGATTCATGAGGGGATTGGGTTGTAGGTACAGTGTTTTTAGGATTAGAATTCGATTCTGATTAGGATTTTAGGTTTAAATCCCTTTAAAAGGGATTCGGTCGATCAATGGGAGGGGGGATCTAGAGGCATTCAATCGGCATTTGAATCGGAAAAGCTTGGTTTGTTTCAATCAAAGGAGCAAAGGTTTCAATCGGATCTGAGGTAAGTTCTTGTATTTTTTCCCTTTCGATTGGTCCCTCAATTGATGATTGGTTTCCTGTTCCAAATCGTTTAGGTGCTTAATATGGTGTTTTTGAGTGATTAGATTCGTTAAATCAAGTTTTAGGGTGTTTTCTAGGTGTTTTTAAGGTTTCCGGCAGTCTCGACGGCGTCGGAATTGATCGCCAGCGTCGAAAATGCTGTCGGAAGGGCGATCGGAACCCCGCTGCGATGGCCGACGAACTCTTCGGAGTGGCGCCGGGCGGTGGCAGAATGGATTCAGGGGTGGACCACACGGCGGCTTCAAGGCTTATTCTTGATGTTCTTCATGTTCTTCCAAGAACATGAAGAACACCAAGCCAAAAGTGGTGTGTTTGATCCATTTGGGGGATAATATCTGGTTTTAGGGTGTTTGTTTCAGAGGTTTCTTGAGCTGAGTCGGCCAGCCGAGTTGGGGAAGGGAGAAAATGGCCGAGTGGACTCAGCCAAGGGGGGTATACACCCCTCTCATACGGCGCCGTTTTGAACAGTAGGCACGCGGGTCGGAACCCGGATCCGCGCGTTTTAGCTGAAATAGGGAATATTACTCCCTAGGTCCTCCTAGGATTGAGTTGTTGTTCAATTTAGTCCTTAAGCTTTCAATTAGGTCCCTAGAACTCTAAAATTCACCCAATTAGGTCCCTAAAAGCCCTAATTAGCCCCTAAACCTTTAGAAATAATACAATTAGGTCCTTAAACTTGCAATTAGGTCCCTAAAACTCTAAAATTCACCCAATTAGGTCCCTTTTAATCCCTAATTAACCTCTAGGCTTAAAATTAGTTAGTTTTAGACTTAATTAGGATGAAAAATTAATTTTAAAACTTAAAATTATTAATTAAGTTCTAATTTAGGATTTAATTTAATTTTTAAGAAACTTTAAAATTAATTTAATCTAATTAAATCTAATTTAAAATTAATTTGACCCTTAAGACTTAAAATTAGACTTAAAATAGGTTTAATTTAACTCTTAAAATTTTGGAAATAATTTTAATTAATTATTTTAATTAATTTTAATTAATTTATAAAAAATAAGTTTTAAAATTAATTAAACTTAATTAGGACTAGTTTTGCCTTTTAACTTTAAAACACTCACCAAATTAGACTTTAAATAGGTTTTTTAATTCTTAAAGTTTAGGGAATAATTTTAATTAATTATTATAATTAATTTTAATTAATTTCTAAAAATAAGATTTAAAATTATTTAGGTCTAATTAACCCTAATTTCACCAAACTAAACTTTAATTAGGTTAAATTAAATTCTTAAAATTTAAAAATTATTTTAATTAAGACTCTTAATTAATTAGAAATTTCTAAGGTAAGGTTTAAAAATTAACTTAATTAGGTTTAATCCAACCCTAATTGAACCTTAGAACTTAAGATTCACCAAGTTAGATTTAAATTAGGTTTAAATTAAAATTTGAAGTTAGGGAAATTTAATTAATTAATTTAATTAAAAATTTCTAAACTTTAAAATTAATTTCACACTTAATTAAATCTAATCCATCTTTCGAGGTTTGAACTCTTGTCCCTTTTTTATCAATGTAAGTCCCTTGTACTCCTATATGATGGAAATTTTTTATGTAATCCCATGATTCTAATGAAATATCAAGTTCCCTTTTATCTTATTTATTTATTTTATTATGTTCTTGCATAGCATATTTTAGGAAGGTCATTTAATAAACATTAGTTAATTAATTTAGAGCCCTATAGGACTAGTCACTTAATTTAATTAATTAATTTAATTAGGGAGATAATTTAGTAACATAGCATTTGAATCTTATGTCTCGGATACACTAAAGAGGTTGGTGTTTTGACGTACCATGATGCTGACCTAGAGAGTGTACCTTGACATTGAATTCATGTGTTATAAAAACTTAGAATTTTGATAAAATAACTTAGGTTTAGAATTAAATAAAATGGATAGGTTAATAACTTAGGTTTTAAACACTTAAGCAATGGAGCCTTTTTTAGGACTAGAACTTAAAATGAACAAGATAAAAATGGTCATGTATTTTGCTTTAGCCTTTTGAGGCGGAAGTTACATTCCTTTGAATTTGGGTGAGGTTTCCTATCTAGATGACGTCTCGTTCAACTCAAGTTTAAAGGTGATGTAATTTCTAAATCAAAAGGATATCTAAATTCAAATAATGTTCAATTAACAATGGAAAATTAAATTAATATCTATCTTCAAAGTGTCAATGCCACGTAAATTTTTTCAAGGTACCAATTTTTTGGGCGTTTGTAAAGGTTGTCCTTACACGTAACCGACTCTCGAACCCAATATTTTTTAAAATGAATCTCTGGTTTATTTTATGATGTCTGACCTACCAAAGTGGCCGGTGGCGACTCCAAGTCAATTTCTAAAAATTAAATTATATATTTTTCTAAAATTTGGGTTTTCAAGACTAAAATTGATAAATTCATATTTTTTAAAATCGATCGTCGAGTTATTTTTTACCTAAAATCGCGTGTGTTTTTTACAGATTTTTTATTTTGATTTTAGAGTTTAGCTTTTTATTTTTAAATTAATTTTTAGAGTTTAGTATTTTTTATTTAATTAATAAAATATACATAAAAAATATTTTAATAAAAGATTAATTTAAATAATTTATAATTATATTTTAAGTCCTTAAATTTTTTTAATATTTATAAATCAGTTTAATAGTATTCAATAATATTTATCATTAACGATATTCAATATTGTTCCACGTCATTCGTAGAATTTTCCTTTTACTAATATTATCATTTGATTGGCATTATTATTTTGGTCTTGGCCTGGCCCCCTTGAAGAAGCAATAGGGAGGCGTGGCAGTCAACAACTCATGAACTAAGAACATAGACGCAAAGCCGTCCGTATACATTTTGGCTCTTCGTTTCCAAAGTCTTTCCCTCTCTGTATTAAAGGGAAAAGAGAAAAGAAAACCAAGGTGTGGGAGCCATGACCATCAACTGATCCATTCAGAATCAATCAAAATGATGATGACGAAGAAGGTGAAGAACAACAGCTCCAGCTCCAGCTCCAAGAGAGATGATCTTTTTCACGTTATTCACAAAGTTCCTCATGGAGATTCTCCTTACGGTAAAGCCAAACAGGCTCAGGTAAGAGACCTAGATCTCTCTCATTACGTTATGAGTCAGTGGATTGGATTGGATTGGATTTTACTCGTCTGCTTCCTTCACCACTTTCGTTTCTTTACTTTACGATAAACAGTACAGATTCTTCAACTCTGATACCAGTTTTTTCTTCTGGAATTTGAAATTTTCTCGGTTAATTATTCATCTTATCAATTATATGCAGTTCAAAATCTGAAGTTACTTACGTTAATTATCTATTTTATTAGTATATCCATTCTAATATTTATGTAAATATGTATGTCAAATCTCAAAAATATTTCTGGATCCATTAGGTTTTAGAAAATCTAGTTGCCACAATTATTTTCTTTTATCTTTTTTCCGGGAAAAATATGGTTAGAAAAGTTTATTATAGTAGAAAGATAACACGGAAGCTTATGATAACACCTCCATAATCAGGGATGGATCAAGAATTATTAGAATTTGACTTCGGTTATACTTCTATTAATATTAAACTTTTGTATAAATAAATATTTTTATAAATTTAAACCTCGATCTAGATACATCCCATGATACATCCATGCTATATATGTTTAGGTAGAGTAAAAATCCTCTGTCTTCTTTTAAAAAAATTTAAAAAAAAATAAATTTTAAAACTCTTATTTTATATATTCTAAGACTTAAACCCTAAAAAATATATTGTGCTCTTAATTCTCTAAACTCTAATCATAACCCTTAACCTTAAATTTTAAACTCTAAATCTTAAACCTTTAATTTAAAATAGAGATATAAAAAATTATGAAAAAGAGACAGACGATTTGCCGAACTGCATGAACAGTTACTTCATTTCTCTTCCTTTCTTTGTTTTTCTTTAAGATCTCAAAACGTTCTGCAGATCTATGAACTCTCCAATTATTAACTTTTTCCTTAAAAGCTTGTTGTCAGCAAGAGTTTTTAATTAGTTATTAATTTACTTTTAAATATATTTTTTTAGAATTTTAATCGAATATCTATAAATATTCATAATCACGAAAGATCAGTTATAATTGAGCTGTGATAATATCAATTTTTTAACTAATCATTATCGTTATATGCATTTTATGCTCGTATAATTATATTATCCTTTAGAGTCAATAATGGTATCTATAACTTATTTGAATGGTTTGATTGATCTTTTTAACCCTTCTCTTATATAGTATTATTTTATTTTTAAGTGGTTAGTTTGTGTAATATAATGATTTTAGAGAAAATATCTTAAATAGTTTATTTTGTTTTTTTTTTTACTTTCATGTAATTTTAAATATTTTTTATTTAATAAAACCAGCTACTATTATTACTTAAAATTAATAATAATAAAAACCTAAGTATTTAATTCAAATGAGAGACATAATTTGATTTAACAAATATTTGAACTAACATAAATTAAAATTATCATTAAACAAAAAAAAATTGAAGACATAAATCTCTCATTTCTTTAATAACCTTTCCTTGAATATTAAAATTTTGGGTTTATATCACAAAATATCATTTCTTAAAATGTAACCATGCGAAAAAAACTAAACTCTTAAGTTCAATTTGATTTATAAATATATTAAAACTAAAATGAAAATATTATCAAAAATAATGTCACGGGTTATTTATAATATATTGATCTAATAGAATAAGATGATATGTATTTTAAATAAAAATAAAATTTTAATATTATAAACATAAATAATTAGATTGAAAGAATTATTCTCGTATTGGATTGTTGTGAAATTCGAGTTTGTTATGTTCTTACTACTCCTGTTCGCTGTTGAGTTCGTGTTTGTACCTACTAGACCTTTTGTACATGGTTTTATTCTTGTATCGAAAATAGATGGTCTGACCAATTGAATTGATGTGGTAATTATGATTTTTTGCAGAATTCAAAAATAAATGTTATCTTTTTTTCAAACAGGTTTTCGCATGTTATTTTTTAAAACTTTAAAAAATATATATTTAAAAGTAATTCGAAAAAGGTAATAAATCGAGCTCGACGAGTTTTGAGTCCAAATAGAATTCCCTACTTATTTTTAGGCCAAACTCAGATTGTCTAATTCAATCAATTCGATCTTGGTTCGTTATCACCTTTAGTTTCGATAACATTGCTTTTAAACTGTATATATGTTTATAGTTTCGGAGTTCATAATTCAATATTTTGGCTTGGATGTGTCAGCTGGTGGAAAAGAATCCAGAAGCAGCAATAGTCTTGTTTTGGAAGGCGATCAATGCCGGTGACAAAGTAGACAGTGCACTAAAAGACATGGCCGTGGTGATGAAGCAACTCAACAGAAGCGAAGAAGCCATTGAGGCCATCAAGTCTTTCAGGTCACGCTGCTCTAAACAAGCACAGGAGTCACTGGACAATGTTCTCATAGACTTGTACAAAGTATATAC
Organism: Abelmoschus esculentus; assembly: GCA_035048815.1. Lineage (NCBI taxonomy): Eukaryota > Viridiplantae > Streptophyta > Magnoliopsida > Malvales > Malvaceae > Abelmoschus > Abelmoschus esculentus. The sequence goes on from JAUCBN010000024.1 coordinate 12,467,245, forward strand.
ACATCCAATTTCATGAAATTTCAATGCGGGTTTTGCCATGAAACTACTTCTGAACTGGTTTTCTCATAAATGAGATTGCAGAAATGTGGAAAAGTAGACGAGCAGATCGAGTTAATAAAACGAAAGCTAAGATTGATATACCAAGGAGAGATCTTCAACGGAAAACCGACCAAGACAGCTCGTTCCCACGGGAAGAAGTTTCAAGTCTCTGTTAAGCGAGAAACCTCAAGATTACTGGTATCATTTTCATTTAGCTTGACAATATAGGTCTTTTGCTATTGTTGGAGTTGTGTTTTGTTGACAAATGACACCACACTTGCATGGCAGGGGAATTTGGGGTGGGCATACATGCAGAAACAGAACTTCATGATGGCTGAGGTGGTTTACAGAAAAGCTCAGATGATAGACCCGGATGCGAACAAGGCCTGCAACTTGGGTCTTTGCCTTATCAGGCAAGGCAGGTTTGATGATGCAGGTCCGGTCCTCGGAGATGTGTTGCAAGGTAAAATTCCGGGTTCCGAAGACGTTAGAGTACGGAATAGAGCTCAGGAATTGTTAATGGAACTTGAAGCCTTTCAGCCACCTTTGGAGTTATCTGATATCATGGTGGGACTTGATGATCATGATTTCTTCAATGGGATTGAGCTGTTGATGAACGAATGGGCGCCGGTTAGATCAAAGAGGCTGCCCATTTTTGAAGAGATATCCTCATTTAGAGATCAATTGGCTTGTTAAGTTAATGAATCAAAAAAAAGGGAGATTTGTGCAGATATGTAGGAATAAGTATGCTGTAAATAGTGTGGAAGTTCTGTTAAAATTTTCATTTAATGGACTCACCTATCAAAACATTTGTAATATAATGATGCAGTAATCTTGCAATCCGAACAAAGAAATCGATTCGATAAAGCGATTCCAGCAAGTTCATAGCCCTAATAAGATCATCTATATAATTATAGTCTTCAAAATTCAATTTAATTCGATTCCCCTGGTTCGAATTTCCACACATCAATATATTTGGTGCTATCAAAGAACCTACACATATATGTGCACAGTCTTCTTATGTAGGCTACAGCAGAAAAGGACGTGCAATAAAGGAGAAACTGTTACTTATACTATAAGTAGAGTACCGATATTACTTGTGACGACTACAAATCCATGTCAGATGAATAGAATATAGGAACCGAGCAATTCATCAACATTTGAAGCCGTGGCAAACAGACAGAACGATGATAAGAATCAAGGCGATTAGAATTCCCAGAACTATCAGCTTTATTTTCATGTTCTGCAACCACATCTTTCTCCTCATCTGGGTTCCCTGCTGCCTGAAATCTTGTGCCTATAAAACATCCAAACAAGAAATACCCACTTTATATGATAACTAAAAAAAATTCAAAATACATGAACTGTAATTTTCAATCAACAGTAGGAAAATTACTTGAAGATTTAGGTTTTCAAGTTGGAAGGTTCAACTAGGCCCTTTAAATTTTGAGAAGATAAATGCTTTCAACTAAAGAAATGCACAATTGGATGAATGAGCAATCATTCTAAAACATGTTTTAGTACTTTATTTTCATGCAAATAAGGCCTTGTTTATAGAAAACGTTGGAGTTAACTTATGAAGCCAAGTATGCAGGTAATTTATTTTCCTGTCCGAGGTTAGCATTATTTAACAACCAGTTCCCTAACAAGCCCAAATAATGTCTGTTTGTAATCTACCTGTAGTGCAATATTGAAGAACACTGCCCATATTATAAAAGTAGAACAATATGATTTACATTTGCTGACCTGAGAGCGAAGATTTTCTGTTTTATCCACCAAAATCTCAATTTTCTCACCACGGTCCAGAACCTACAAAATTAATTTATTAGTGAAAAACACAGGGATGTCAACCCTTTATACTTGTGATCTAGAAATTTGAAAAGCCGGAATCCTTCCACACTTAAAACCCTCACAATGCACTCCATGCTATACGAACATAAGGCAAAATAATAACAAGAATTACCTTCTCAATGTTTTCCATCATAACTCCTTTGACTTCAGAAACTTGAGCTTTCACTTTGGCAATCTTACTAATCTCCTCTGGGTGATCAATGCAGTACTGCATATGCTCCTTCAGTTTTGGCCTATATCAACAATACTAAAAACATTGAATCAATGTACTTAACAAAAACAAAGGCATTCTATTTAATGGTCAAAGAAAAGAAAATACCCAAACTCCTTGCTCAGGCTGTTTGCAGGAGCAGTCGCAGCTTTTCCTCCACCATATCTCTTGGTAAAATCCTCCTTAATTCTCTCAAGAAAGGCAATTGGCACCTGCCGCCCGATGGATTCAATAGCAACCACACAGTAAGCTGCAAAAATGTAATGAAGGATGTTAATCCAAGAAAGAACAGATGTAGCCTTATCTCATATAACAGATGCTGCAACACCAAAACACAATATGTGAAGAAACAGTAGATATCATGCAAGCACTAAATGCACCATTGAAATGATCATCTGCGAATTCATTCTTTCAATATATAAGCAAACATTAAAGAGCCAAACATGTCTATTCTTCGACAGTTATAAGGCATCCAAATCAAGGACATTAATCATTTGCTGTACCATTAAATTACATGTTATGAACAATGTCATCAAATTAAAATATCAAAAATGACTAACATTAGAATCATACTCTGTTCCAACCACTAAATTTTCCAATTTACTATAGAATTTGTTTGCCTAAAAATATACATAAAAGTACAATGAACAAATCATTGATATATAACACACATTCATACATAATTATCCATATAAATTACAATTATGTGTTCCGGTTATTTACAAGAGTTCCAAGTTCTTAATTTTCAATTATTCAAGAAGCGTTAGTATTTGCTTTGGTATCTGAATGCAATTGATGTTATTTTGCTTCATTTTTAGGTGTTTTTGTCAGACACATTATCCAAACATAAATAGAAAGATATCAGGATATATGAGTAAAAACATAGGCTAATTGTCACTAGATCAATATGCAGATTTAATTCCTTTGAAATATTTAAATCTTTCAGTTGTTACTACTCAGTATTGGAAAATTTCCATTACAAGTTGAACAATGTATTGAATTGATAAAGAAACAAAGACATACTTCATTTATGGCACATTATAACCAATTCTTCACTCAAAATAGAAAACATGTAACTAATTCTGTCGCTTTTCCCTTTCACGCGCATCAAGTTACGCTGAACACAATTATTGCTAATAACCCCAAATATTCGCAGAATTTGATCTATAATCAAATTCCCGAAATCCTTAGCAAGGAAAATAAGAAATTACAGTAAAAAACCAGAAGCAGCTAAGGAAATGGATCGACAACAGCGAGAGCGTAAAGAACTTCGTCGTCGGATCAAAAGGTCAGCAAAAATACAGATCGAAGCTAGATAAATAAACGAAGTGAGAAAAAAAGAGAAGAAACATAAGAAAATAACGGAGAAAGAGAGAAGAGATTACTGAATCCGTTATCGACGAGATAGTTAAAGGTATGGCCGTCGCAGTTGTAAGTGAACTTGTTGTTGGAAGCCGGAAGTTTCTGGAGACACTGAGAAGCTATGGAGGTGAAGTTGCCGGAGAACTCGGTGTAATCGGCTAAAACCACGGTGCCTCGAGCCACAAAGGCGTAGATCAACGATTGTTGTCCCATCACGGTGTAACCCTCTCCGGCCGCTCCTAACCAAAGATGAAATGCAATGGAAAGGGGTTTTTATCGTCGGAAGGAGAGTTTCCTTTTCCTTTTCGCTTAGATGAAAAGCAAGGTAGCGTGACTTGTTTCTTTCCGCATTTTTTTAATATTTTTTATTTAAGTAAACTACCTTACCAGTCATCCAGTTATTAGTATATTTCAATTTTGGTCACTACACTAAATTATTTTTGATTTAATCATTAACATTACAAAAATTTATCATTTTGGTCCAATTACTAATATAATAATATATTTAGTCTTCAATACTTATATTTTCCATCAATTTAATCGTAATCATAAATAATTTAACAATCATCTAACTTCAGTGGTTAAAAGAACGATTGTTGTTCTTAGATGTTACGGGTTTGAGCACCAATAATACCAGTACAGTGTTTGAACGATCAATATATAATGATTGAGAGTATACTCTAAAACAGATATTACTATAACACTATAGTTATTTAAAAACAATAAAAATTATATTAATTTAATTTTGCAATTTGTATCACTCAACTTCTCAACTTATGCTTGATAATCCCTTAAAGATCTACACAACTATAGCATTCATTAGCATGAGGAGAAACAACATAGTTCAGATTTAAATCAACCCAAAGGTGTAAAGGTTGGTAGTTCATATGTCTTTGTAACACATGTTAGTATATTTTATTGTTTAGCATTTAGTTTAATATATTTAAGGCATGTTCGTATATCTTTGTGACATATTTTAACTCTATTTTTATAATACATTTTATTATATTGTATGGTATGTTTTCTGTCTTATATCATGTTATTCGTATACATATGTAATGAATTTATGATCGTATAAAGATTTTCTTGTCACTTATATTTGATTCACGATTAATGATGAACTTTCGGTGTCTAGATCTTCTTTTGTGATTGTTTGTTAATGTGCTCAGATCTATTTTACAAAACAATTTAGTATAAGTTTATTTTGATTTGCTTACCACTCTATTTTTAAAACGAGACAAAAGAATACTAATGATAATTACCGAATTATTAAAAATATTAGATTTTAGAGTTAAAATATGACTTCAACTATCATTATATTTTAAATATCATTTTAAGATTAAAAAAATATGTATTCCCGTGGTTGGGCTCTTATTGGGCTCTTATGGCGAATCAAGTTTATCTGCCTAAGCTTGAGTAGGAAAAAAAATAAAGTAAATAATAATAAGACTTAGGGATATAAAAAATTAATCCGGTTAAAAAATCGATTAAAACTTGTTTGAGTTAGAATTTATTTTTATTCGAGGATGTGAAGACCCAAAGCTAATCTATAATTGTAGTTAACCCAAATTTAACCTTATTTATAATTACGATCCAAATATAACATTTATTAATTTGGTGACCCAAATATAATTTTAATTGTAATTGAATAACCTAAACGTAATTTTTAATAATTGAGTGACTTAAACATAATTTTAAATAATTGAGTGATCTAAATATAATATTATCTATACTTGAATGATCTCTCTTATAGTTTACCAAAAACATGTAAAGAATACTAGGAATAGGGATGTAAAAACAGTTACTCGGATGGGTTTCAGGTCGGATACTGTCAGGTCGGGTAAAATCGGATACAGGTCATTTCAGATTGATTTGATGTTTTGACTTGATTTGGGTCGGGTGCGGGTTCATTTCAGGTTGGGTCCATTTCAGGTCGGGTCCATTTCAGGTTGAGTCCATTTCAAGTCGGGTCCGTTTCAGGTCGGATTCATTTCAGGTCGGGTTCAAACGGTTCGGGTCTAAATCGGATAATTTACAGTTTCATTTTAGGTCGGGTAGATTTTAGGTCGAGTAAATTTCAGTTCGGTTGCATTTCAGGTCGAGTTCATTTCAAGTCGGTTTTGTTTCAGGTCAAATTAATTTTGATTTTATATTCATAGTAATTTAAATTATTAATTTTGATTTTGTATAAATACGTAAAAAACGAATAAATATTAGACCATAAAGTTAAAAATTAGATTTTGAAATTTTAAAAAAATCAACATTAATTAACTTGTAAAGACTCAATTACAAAAATTAAAAAATAAAAATATTAAAATAAATTTAAAAAATCAATAATAATCGATTCAAAAAAATAACTTGTAAGTTATAAGGACTAAATTACAAAAATTATAATTTAATAATAATTAAAAGTATTAAAAATTTATCTTTAATACATTATAAATTTATAATTATATTATAGTTTAATATATTTCAAAAATTAAAAATAAATTTTAGACAATATATAGAATTTATACTATAAATAAAATAATAGTATATAAAATTAATACTATATAAGAAATTCATACTATATGTAAAAAATATACCATATATGGACTAATATTATAAGTGGACTAATATTATTTTTGGAAATAGAATAATACTATATATATATATATTATATATATGAAATAATATTATTTTTGAAAGTACTAAAATAATAATAGAATAAAGAATAATATTATTTTTGAAAGTACTAGAATAATAATAGAATAAAGAATAATATTATTTATGGCATAATAAAATTTATGAAATAATATTATTTTTACAAATGAAATAATACAATTAATACTATATATATATGAAAAATAAAATTAAAATATATATTAAAATATGATATACATTACACTATATATATAATACATTAATAATTTAATAACTAATATAAATATTTATATAATATATATTGATAATTAGATGTCTAGTAATTAGATATGTTATATGTATAATATATGTATAATATATATATAATGTATACAATTATTAATTATACATAATATATAACTCCATAAGTACATTCTAACATTCATATATATAATATATGTTTTAATGTATGTTATATGTATACATAGTGATAGTAGATTAGTATTTAGTAATAGTAATAGTATTATACATAATATATTAATATATTAATATATATATCAATAATTTAATATATGTATATGTAATAATTAATAAATGTGTATTGTATACTATGTATATACAACATATGTATATGTATATGTATAATTATATATAGTACATGTATACATGTGTATATATCATATATGCATGTTATATCAATATGTAATTATAAATTATGTATATGTATATATACATTAGTATATATTAATATATGTATCATGTATGTTATAATCTATATGTATATGTATTATATATGTATGTTATATGTATATATAATATATTATACATATATCATACATATTAATATGTATATTAATTTTTAATATATGTATTAATATATAGTATTAATAGTTTAGTACATATATTATATATTTGTATGTTAATAACTTAATATGTCATATGTGCTATTATGTATTAATATATTATACAAATATATACATATGTTAATAATGTAAATATGTAATGTTATATATTTATATGTATATGTATTATATATATTAATATATATATGTATGTTATATGTATATGTATTATACATCTATTATATATATAATATACATATATAACATATATTACATATATATAAATATGTATATATTATATAACATATATATATATAAATATGTATGTATGATATATAACATATATATATGATATATAATATATATGTATAATATAAAAAATCAAAAAAAATTCCCCCTACCCATCCCGCCTCAAAATTCATTCCCCTATTGCATAATAGATTTTTCCTCACATAGTTAAACTAAAAAAAATACCACCCCTCTGAATCAGAAAATTCAAAATTTTTCTATCCATCCCATCCGGTTAATCAAAATTAGAAAATTTAAAATTCTCCCACCCACCTCACTCGGTTAAAATCAAACTCCTAAACCTAAAGTTAAAAATTCTCCCTCAAAATCAAAATTTTTCCCTCAAAATTTTGATTTTAAATTTACTTTAAAAATCAAATAAACTTAACTTTAAATACTTAATAAATATATATATTATGATATTTATATGTATATAAGTATATATATTAATATATATACTTATATATATATTAGATGTATACATTAATATATATATTTATTATGTATATTAAATGTATATATTAATATGTATAGAATATACATTAATATATTAGGTATATAATATAATTTAATTATATATATAATATACTTTAATATATATGATATATATATGTATTATATGTAATATATAATATATTTATGATATAATATATATATAATAATATATAATATATATTATATATACTTAAATGTATACTAATATATTTATTTAATTTGTTTATGAGTTATTGTATGTATATTATTAATATAATATATGTATTTAATTTAAAATTATGATTAAAATTAAATACATTAAAACTAAATAAATTAATAAATAAATTAATTTAATTAAATATGTAATATTATATTTAAATATTAATCCTAAATTAATTCTCTTGTCTAATTTTATTTTTTAAGCCTAGTTATATTTTATTAATATTTTAAATTCATCAAATTATAATATATTTAATTATATGTTATGTAAATATTAACTTTTGTTAATATTAGTTCAGGTCAATAACAGGTCGAGTTTAAAACAGGTCGGGTAAAAACAGGTCTTGGGTCGATTCAGTCGGGTAATATCGATTATTTGTCAGGTCAGACTCGGGTTCAGGTTTACAGTAGCAGGTTGAAATCAGGTTCATGTCATTCTCGGTCGGGTACAGTTCGGGTTCGGTTACTATAATAACAGGTTCAACTCGGTTTCGAGTCAACAACAGTCGGACATAGATCAGATACAGGTCATTATATCTCCGAGTTAAACTAAGTTCTAACTCGAATAGGTTTTAGGCGGGTTTTCAGGTCGGGTCAATTGTTTAGTCCCTAGCTAGGAAGACGGGAACAAGCAGGTTCGCACATTTCCAATCTCTCTATCAGTCTATTTTCTCTTGTTTCTCCCTCGTTCTTTCAAGCCACAGAGTCAAAAACATCATCTCTTACGTCTGTTTATTGTATTCAATATTTGTTCTTTACAACCCCCTAACCCTAATCCTAACCGCTGCATTGCTCTCACTTCGATTCCCTTGCAAGATATTCCCTTTACGTGTGTAGGATTTCGCTGGTAAATGATAGAGGAAATGGGGTGATTGCTTCGGTGGAGACGGCGGTCATTTTTCTTTGAATCAAATGGCGGAATATGTGGCTTCACCGTCATGCTTCAAGCTACATTTGAACCCAAGTTTTCTTAAGCAGAGAGGATTTGTGAATCGGAATTCCAATTTCAGAACGCCGCCAAGGTCAGTCAACTCAATCTTATGATATATTGGGTTTATTCATGATTTTTTTTTCCAATTGAATAACGATTGGGGTTTCTCGTTGTAGTCGGCTTCTTTATCCTTTATTATCATGTGATTTTTTCTTTGTTTGTAAGAAGTTAATGAAATTTATATAGATTCGTTATGCTTTCCGAGTTTGGAAAGCATCTCCTTGGTCAAACCAGTAGATCATATAATTGCATCTTTTCGTCCAACATACCTGCACTATCAATGCTAAGTTTTCAGCTGAAAATGAGTGTAACCATGTATATTTTTATGTCTTCTGTAGGCATTGTGATACTGATAACTAGTGGAATAATAACCTCATACTTATTGCTTTATTTGTAGCAAGTTTTCAAACGGGAGTTGTAAAGTGTTATGGCTTTCATCATGGAGAAAAAGGAGGGCTGATAATCCATTTTCACCAAATTTGAAAGTGAGTCCCTGCTTCATGGAAACTCGTTTGAGGTCTACTTGCGTTTGGTCTTTAGTGGACTCTGATGGTATAACAGCCTCTGAATGGGTTACTGTCAGTGATCAATTACTGCTGATGACTGGTATATTTCTTACGTATATGGCTGGAGTAATTCCTGTTCAAAAGTCCGGTTCCATAAATCAAAAGAATATAGCTGACGATGATGCCTCTGCCCAAGGTTCAACCTCTTCTGGTAGGTAAGGGTAAGAGCATCAAATATTTGTATTCCTATGAATGTTTTTCTTACAACAGTAGCGCTTGTCAGGGCTGCCTGTATTTCTTTTTCATTTAACACTTAATTCAAGTGCTTTAGAATATGTATACCTTGTTTATCTCATTTACCAAGGACATGTACTTTATAAATGCAGTTCCAGGACAAACAGTGACCAAAACAATTTGAGGCCTGCCTGGGATGTTGTAAGAGGAAAACTTTTGGATTCTCTAGACGTTATTGAACGGGAGAATGATTTAAAAAATGCTGTCCTTGATGTGCAGCAATGTGCAAAACGACCCTTAAGCTTGTATGCTTTATCTGAAGGTTCAAAAATAAGATTACTCTGGGCTTCTCTTCAGCAACTTGAGGAAGAGGTAGGCACTGTTTCTATTGGTTCCTTTGTCTGTAGTTGTTTAATTTATTTCCTTATGCCGAATTCAGTTCATGTAAGTTCATTCTGTCCAAAGAAATTGCATGATTTAGTTGAATTCTGTGAAATCATTCTTGCTTTGATTATTCATATACGGGAAGGGGGGGGGGGGGGGACCTTTTAGATGGCAAATAACGCATGGGACACAATACTATGGTTGCCAAAAACTTATAACCCCTCTCTTTTTCTGAGTTTAAATTTATGACAAACAAATGTATAACCTTGAGAATATACAAGTTCTAATATTCAGATCCCTGAGAAAGTGATCGTGAATGTGTTATATGTTTTTTACTGAATCCACAAACCATGAAGTAGGTCTGTGTTTGTGTCAGAAACAAATTAGTGTTGATCTGAAAAGTTGATCATATTTTGGGTTCATAATAAGGAATCCCTTGAAGTGTGGAACTTCAATAAATTTATTTATTTTTTTATCTTATCAAAAAGAAATGTCTCGTGCCTTTTTTCAGGTGAAAAAGAATGTTGGGGTTTCTGATACCGTAAATATGGATGATTGGTCGATAGCCTTTTCTAGAATGATTCAAAATTCCTGTAAGCCCGTATGCTTTGCTTGGATGAAAAAGGAACTTGGGCTTGGAACCTATAATATGGTACTTCAAAAATCTTACGATAACTGTACAGTTTGTTTGTTGCTAGCTTGTTTGAATGAAGCATCCTTTTCTTTCCATCTGCTGACAGGAACTTGTTTCTCTGATAACTGAGAAGTTAAATGGAGGTGACAAGGTTTTACAAAATATTACAAAGTCGGGGAAGAAAATTTTGTATGCAGAATTGTTGTATTTTCTTAGATTTGGTTCTCCAAGGTAAAATGAACTGCCACTGTCTTTGTCTTGTTGTGTTTATTACAGTATGTTTTAAGATTTCTTTCTGTATGGTTTGTGTCTTAATGATTACTCAAACTTTGTATAACATGAATTTCTAACAGTTGCTTTTAGTGTACTTTAAAAAACTTCAAAGCCGATCTTCACTTGCTGCATTCATTATCTAGTTATGTGTTTTTTTTCTCTTTAGAAGCAATTTTTAGTAATATTTCCTTGCATCAATTTTGCTGATATATAGATGGAGAGTGATGGCAAGTTTTGTATGTACTAAAAGATGTATGTACATAACTTCCTTTTTATATCATTCTTGAACTTGTATAATAATTTCATGCTGCTGGGTTCATAACGCCCACTTTTGGTTTAAGACTTCATATCAACTAGGAATCTCTTTAAGCTGTGGTGTTTTCAAAGTGCATGAATCAAGTGGCTTTTCAGTTGGTTCAGAGAAAATGAACCTGGATGTTTCTAATGTGTGAGCTAAATGGCTGTAATTGCTGTTTATGCCATGTATTAACAGAAACATTTGGAACACAGACATCTGAACTTTCCAAAGTCTTGAATCCCCTAAACTCGTAGTCTTTCTGAAGTAGAAGATATCTAATCCTCTTGGAAAATTATGTATATGTTTTGTGGGAACTCAATTGACCGTGTAGGTCTTACTCATATCCAGTTTAGTCTTAGCTTATAGTTCTTTCTTAAAGAATGGTTACACTAGTTTCATGACTTTTACCTTTTCAGAACTTTAAAATTTTAATAGATGTGATGCTAACAAGTAGACCATATTCCCTTGACCCGTCCACTGCAGACTAATTTTAGATTGATAATGTCAGTTAGTGCGGTCTTACTTGGTTAACGTACTATTAGTCGTGTACAGATAAGGATCTAAGTTGAGTTAACTTGCACTGATGGTTTCCCAAAGTAGGATTATTGAAGAACATATAATTGTGTCAGGTATTGTCACCACTTGGCAATTGACAGAATAATCGTGCTAGCAACGAAAAGATATATATCTCCCGATGGTTGTTATAATTATAAATGCTTTCTGCAAAATGTTATATATTGTCGAAGGATAACTTGCTTTTGGGTACAATATATGTAGCCTTCGACGTTTGCTTTTCTTTGAATAAAATCTGATATTTGATATTTTTGTTGGGAAACTTATTTGTTAAATTTATCAATTTGCAGGAAAGATTGTTGTTATGACCAAAGCTTGTTTACTTTATTTGGGGATTCCATATTGGAAGATCTCGTGATAACTTTAGCAGATGGGATAGCAAGTACTTATTTGGAGCTTATTTCTGTTGATGGCAATTTGTCTGATGAAGTGAATGATCTCGGTTTAGCCATCTGCAACTTATCTACTCGTGCACTCCAAAAGTTACGTAATGAGGTACAGTTGCTTTTCTTAGTGAGTTTAGTGGTAGCACCTGTTGATCTTCAACTCCTTATTTTCATGAACATATTTTCCACTTCTGCTTTTCTGCAAGTAAAATAATGAGGTTCTTGTTGTGAGCTTTGATGGATGGATTAAGCATATTAGGCATGTTGACTTAGTGCAGGCACTAAGCAGGCCTACAAGATAATAAGGATATATTTCATCAGGATTTTATAGCATGTGCTTGTTAACAGGTGGCTTTAAACCAGTGGTTGTATCGAAATTTGGAGGCTATTGTATCAATGTATGAGGACCGCTTTGACCTCTACACACTTAAGAGCCAACTCATTGAGGAAAACAGTAGTGACTATGCTGAAACATATAGTTGGTGGAAGAAACTTATGCTAAGAAAGTATAGAAGTGCGCCTACTTCATTCAAGTATGTTGTGATAAGTCATTTCTCTATGGCTGTAAAACGCACCAAGGAATTAAGAGCCCTGACAGGGTGGTATGTTTTCCACAACCTTTCACCTTTAAATAATTTTCTTTGCTTGCATTCATTGTTATTAAGAGAATTTTAGTGGATTTAGATTATCTTGGAGTAACACTGAAATTGGTTAGATACTTGGATACAAAGAAACACTATGGTACTTTATTTGAATCAAGAAACAACACTATGGTGCTTATAGCTCATATTATTGTCTTTTTCAATTTTTGTAGCTTGGTCCCAAAGCACTTAAAAATATCTCTCTGCAATCTGCACTGGATTCATGCTTGAAGATTTTTTATTATCTCATATAGTGTATGCAATTATAGAAACTGTGGAACCAAATGTGCCGCTTTAGTGGAGTGGATTCATGGTGTGGATAAAAAAATATTTTCAGAAGTGGTGATTTCATTATTAATACTTGGCCTCTCGGGGAGTGCTGTTTGAGAAAGTTTCATGATGTTGATTGACAAGGACAACTGCAGTAGAATGCATGAAATAACGATCGGTTTTAGATGGTGGCAGAGGCCGTTGCCTTGATGAAAGTTTGCTGTCTTAGGTTCATGCATATAGTGATATAGAAATGTATCTTGGTAACTGTAATTTCAGTGTGCTCATCAGCATTTCTACATATGGATTTTATTTTAAAGCCTCAGCCCAAAGAAAAGTCTGAACTGGCTGGGGATCGGAGTTAGGTTTTATACTTGTAATGAAACAATAACTTCCTCAGTTTGGTCTGTTCTAAGCTATGCTAAGTTAACATCGAAAAACCTTGTGGCTCCCTGTAAAATTGTCTACTGGTAAATCAGTGAATTGCCGCACCTAAGGTTTATTCCACTCTTACCAAATATTCATAAAACAGTAGTTCTTTTTACATGAATATTTAATGAATATGTAAATATACTAATAATGATTGGTTAAATATACACAAAGATTAAGAAAAACTATATTTCTTCATTTAGAGCCTACTGAATACTATGAACTCGTTGAGTTTTATGATCTAGTCGCTGGTTTCATATATTTTCTGATTCTTAATGTTTAGAAACTTGGATATAGGTTTTAATCTAATATTCTGTTTTCTTATTACAGGAGGTACTATTTCAGCCTGTTCCTTGAGTTCTCTGACATTAGCCTGCCCATGGTTAGAGCTGTCATCGACAAAGCTAGCAATGCCATCTCATTTTTTCTAGTTTCCTTGATTGGGAGGTCCTTGGGACTCATCTATACAGGAATTAGGCAGTCCCTCAGATGGAAGTGAGATGTAAATGGTACCTTACCTATTTTTGTTGATCACAAATTTCTGTTATCGTCATTTTGCATGTTGTAGCAGTCTAGAGGAATGTGATCTGTGCATTGTTACTCTGCAAATTGATCACAAATCTTTTAGTCAATAATTTTGAGAAGTTGATTTAGTTCCTTGTTCAATTCTCAATTATCCTACTTTGAGCATTAATTTTTCATTTATCACGTAACCGTTTTGAGCATAGGAGATGTGATAAAAGTCTCATGGAGTAGAATAAGATTCTACAAAACTATTATTTGAATCCCCACATTTACGGCACGAACCATCTAGCCTCATCAGTAAAGGAACGGTTGCTCCTAGAGGCTACAGGTTCGAGCACCAATGTTGTCAGCTAATTGAGTGATCAATATTAAAAGGTTGAGAGTATACTTTGAAACAAATACTACTAACCACTTTAGTTGAATAAAAAAAAACACTTTAGTTGCAGCAAGCAGTGGCAGTGGCGGCCATGTTCCTGCAACGGGAAGCCGAGGTACGCCTCTTGATTAGAGATGTGGTGAGAGCTCTGAGTTGCCTCGTAAATGATCCAAATGCAAACACATCAAAGATTTTAGGGTCCTGTACAATTTATTAAAATGTAGCTCTTATAAGCAATTGTCTATAACTCTCGTTAGTTCTAAAAATACAGTGCTTATAAGCAATTATTCTTTTTAAGAGTCACATACAATCTTTCTTATTACGCATGTGAAGAACCTCACTGGTTCTATAGAAAGAATAGTAAGAAGAATAATCAATAAGATTTATTTTTTAATTAATTATCACATTTAAGAAATAATTTAACAATTATAACTCATCTTTCTTAATAGCACTTTTTAAATTTTTATAACGAATTTTGAGATTAACATCGATGTAGTTTATCAAAATTTTGGTCCTGTCTTTTTTTAAAAACCTTGTGCGGTCGCTCTTATTGTGAATATCTAGAATCCCACTGCACAAAAATAAACGTGACAAAATATAACGATAAATATTACAATGACAAAATTAGGACGAAAAACGTCAACAAGTAGTGACGGAAGTCCTAGAATAGAGTTCAAATTCGTTTCATTGTGCTATAAATTTAATGTAACATTAATATACAATAATTTAAATTCGAGAGTTTTATGAACTATATTATAAATTACTTGTTTAATTATGCACACAAATCTGGTACAAGTAATAACAATCTTTGTAGTATATCTCACATTTTATTTTTCTTATTCTACTAAAAAAATGAACAATTAGCCCTTCTATGTCTATACTTCATCCATTTTATATTGATTATTGATATGACAATTGTTAAAGAAAGATAAAATTACTTTTCCAGTTTTCTACATTTACATTTTTTATCAGTTTAGCCCCTAATAGTTACAAACACTTAAAATTACTTTTTAATTATTATAAAATCAATTAAAAATGGACCCGCCACCAACTAGTAGTTTCTAAAATTATTATATATATTTATAAAATAATAATTTAATTTAATATTTTATATTTAAATTCAGAATAAATTATTTATTTGGTGTCCCACCTATTTTTGTATTTTTGTTGTCAAATAAATTGCTTGTAAAAAAAATCCAACACCTAACCATATAAGTTACACTGTAATTTTATTGAAATTCACCGAATTATATTTAAGCTATATTTTATGATCATATCAAAATGCAATTAAAGTGAAATAAATTTGAGACCTTTGGCAATGATTAACCACTAAATTAAAAATACGAGAAATTATATTATGGGACATTCTCACCACGTCATTTATAGGACCAGTCAATAAAAAATATTCATTTAATTATTTTTTTATTTCATCAATTTTATCAAGCGAATCTTCACTAACAGTTATTATAATTTAAGTTTAAAATAATTTTTACCAAGTGAAGATTCACTTAGTAAAAATAATTTTTTATTAGTTGGTCCCATAGATAACGTGATGAGAATGTCCCATAATATAATTTCTTTAAAAATACATAATTGTTATACTTTTAGTAAAAATAATACTTAATTTAAAAATGTGATTAAATTAGTAATAAACTATAACTATTTTCTCACTTTATATGGGATAAAATAAATTAACTGTATTGATGCTTTTTTATTTTTCATAAAATTAGTATGAAAAATTATTAAAAAATAAATTTATAATAAACTAATTGTTATATTTTAACAAAAAAAATATATTTAATTTTACAGATTATGTAAACTAAAATAGAAGTCTTTTACTCGTAAAGTTTAAGTTTTAGGGTTTAAAATTTATGATTTAAATAAATAGTATAAAATAATTTTTATAATTTGTGTATTAAAATTTTATCTTAAAACAAATATTATTTTTGGTTTTATTTGATAATCCGTTGGTGACACATTTTTACACCCGATTACTTAAATAAAATTATTAAAAGTCACATAACTATTGATTATAAGAAAAATAAAAATAATAAAAAGGTTGTGTTGTAATTATCTTTTACAACATAATATAAAAAACATAACATTATATGTTATTTTATTAAAATAATAGTTAAATGATCAAAATAAAAATATAAAAATAAATGGTGTATCAAATAACGAATTTTCCGTATTAAATAAATCAGAGTATCGTCGCTGACGGTGGAGTTGAAAATCTTGAAACCAGCTTCATTATTTGACATTTTTGTAATAAAAGATTCGAACAATAAACGAAGCCAAGTCAAAAAAGAAACAGAAAACCTTTAATTGGGCTAAGAACGGCTGACAAATTGGGCGTAAATTTACCCGATTTGGTCATTGATTTGTCAATCATAATCTGAAAAACAATTCAGAACCAGAACCAGAAGGAAGCCAGATTGAATACAAGAAAACCTGGTGGATTCTGTCAGATACAATAAACATTCAATTGTTAGTGGCAGGTAAATTATCGCTGCGCATATGATTTGTGTGGGTTGTTAATAATTTTTAGGTTTTAATTGATTACATTTGGTGTAGTTGTTCAATCGTAATGTATCAATTTCCCGGCACGATTGGATGATTGCTCAATCTGATTTTATCAACTTGAGAATGGGTTCTCTTTAGAATCTCCATTGGAATCGTTTCTTTTCTTATTCGTTTTTTCCCTTTTTTCAGGGAAGCTTCAAATTTTGATGTGAATTGTGAATTTATGATATTGGGATTTGGATATTCCATTTGTAAATTGGAATTCGAGTATTTGAAGTTTGGGGATTGGTATGCAATGTATTGATCCTTCTGGAATGATTGCGACTTTGGGAGCTAGTTTGGTTAATAAATGGCTTCAAAAGAAATGAAGAGTGAAGCCTGGAGATGGGGTTTAGGTTTGCTATACATATTTGCTGTTGCGGCTATATGGATAGCTGCTAGTTTTGTGGTACAGTCTGTTGTTGATGCAGGTGTTTCACCATTTCTTATAACATACATTTGCAATTCATTATTCATTGTTTATATTCCCTTGGTTGAAATCGCGCAGTATCTAGAAGATAATTGTGGGAGTTTAATGTCTAGAAGAAATTCTGGAAGCAGTCCTTTAGAAGAGTTGACAGAATCAGAGAAAGCTATCCTTCTTGGGGAGGGTGTTTTAGGTTCAGGAGCAGGTGAATCAAGTCAATTCTCAATTGCAGAAGAGGGAGAAATTGATCACGAGATTCCGAATGGGTTGCAGTTCGAAAATGATTCCAATGAGCTTACTATGAATTTGCCTAGTCAAGGTGATGTTGCCAACATTGGCTTAGATGCAAAAGGGCGATGGACGCGTACTAGAGTGGCTAAAGTTAGCCTGTCAATATGCCCATTTTGGTTTCTGGCTCAACTGACTTTTAATCTTTCATTAAAGTACACTACTGTAACGGTAAACATAATGCATATTTGCATTGAATGCCTTAGTTCATGTTTTAAAACATGTTTTTTCGTGTTTGTCAAATAATTTACTTTCCTTTGTTGTCTGCAGTCTAACACCATCTTGAGCAGTGCATCGAGCCTTTTCACATTTTTGGTCTCTTTGGCTTTCTTGGGTGAGAAGTTCACTTGGATAAAGCTTGGAAGTGTCCTCCTTTGCATGGCCGGAACCATTGTTGTCAGCTTGGGTGATTCGCACAACAACAAAAGTTTAAGAATAATTGCTTCGAACCCCGTACTTGGCGACATTCTGGCTCTTCTCTCAGCTGCTTTCTATGCTGTATATGTTACACTTATTCGTAAAATGTTGCCCGATAATGAAGAAAAGAGTGGCCGTGCCAGCATGGCACAATTCCTGGGGTTTCTAGGGCTTTTCAACGTATTAATATTCCTTCCTTTTGCTCTTATACTAAATGTCACCAAGCTAGAGTCTCTCAACACGCTGTCCTGGAAGCAGTTTGGCCTGATTATAGGAAAAGGTCTGTATTTTATTTTTGCTTTCAGTTATTTTCTCCTCTTAACTGGTGAACTTATTAAATTTATCTACGTAATATGTCGAGCATTAAGAAAAGCAAAGGTGCTAGACTGCATATATTAGTATATATCATTGACGTTTTTGGTTGGTGTTTATTTACTACAATGTATTTAACTGTTTAAAAGTGCCTTATCAGATTTGTTTGTCACTATGAAATATAAGTGCCTTATCCGATTTGCCTTTATTTTTATAATCATCCTTCCGTTTGAGAACCATTTTATGAGCTTGTCCCTTCCAAGCTGCTCCTTTAAAAATTTATATGAGAACTGATGGGTTGTGTATTGCATGAAAACATGCGCTTAACATGCACAAATCTTGGAAAGTTGGTTGGCATGAAATTGTTCTGTGATGAACAGCTGGAATATTGATTCTCGGCCGCAGTGCAATGCTGATGGCTCAAAATTATATGAAATGCATGTTAACACTAATTTGCATGAATAATATGCAAGTCACAAAGGTATATTGTCCAAGTCCAATGTTGGGGTAGTCTCTATATAAAGGGATTTGACTTTACATACTTGAATTATATTGTCGCTTCTAGTCTTTAATCATTTTAAAATAAGCAAAACTAGAAAGAGAAGCATAAATGCAGTTGCATGTCATATTGAAACTTTGCCGTGATCCTGTGTTCTTCTCTACTACCATTGTCAATGCTTTCTGCTAGTAGATGAACTCTGTCTTTGTTCTACGAGCTTGAATTTTATAGTTATTTTCATTGACACAGTTTTCACATCTGATATCATCTCTTTATCATGCATAGGTTTGTTGGACAATGTGCTGAGTGATTATCTATGGGCAAAAGCTGTTCTTCTTACCACAACAACTGTAGCAACGGCCGGTCTTACTATCCAAGTGCCATTGGCAGCAATTGTCGATACAGTAATCGGCAATGCTCCTCAGCTCATGGAATACCTGGGAGCTGCAGCCGTGATGATCGGTTTTGCAGGAATCAACATCCCATCTGATGTTTTTTGTAGAGCTAAAGAAGACCCTCTTGAATTAGAGAATGGGAGTGTTAGTTTAGTTAATCAAGAGCATACAACCTTGCCTCGGGAAGAAACAATTTGACTAACAATTCGTTGTTATCATTAAGGTAATTCTATTGAGCAGATATTGTTTTCAGGTTGAAGTTTGAACCCTTAGTATTATTATGCTACTGATTTAGTCTCTCTATTCCACGTATAATGGATTTAGTCCTTATATATTTTTTTTATAAAAGCATATTTTTAGGGACAATTTTTATAATTGTATTTGTATCAAGATTTTACCATTCATTTGTATGATGTGGATTTTATTGAGTACCTGATATGTTGAGGTAAATTTATGCACATCAATCCAAAAAAATTGTTTATTATACTTAAAAAGTAATTAACATTTTGGTTTCTTTTATAATTATCGATAGATTAATTCATATCGGATCAATCCGATCTATTAATAGTCTATCGGATCAATCCGATATATTAATAGAATGATTTACATATTTAAACTCTTATAATTTTGTAAGAACAAATTTTATATTGTGCCTCTTTTCGTGTGTACACAAATATTTATAAGTTGAGCTCCTTTTGATTCTGAGAATCTCGTGTAGTGATTTCTCACAAATATTTATAAGTTGAGCACCTTTTGATTATGAGAATCTCGTGTAGTGATTTCTCTAAGTATATTTTTCCTTACTCTTTCTTTATCAAGTTATATTCGATAATGATTTATCAAGTTATATTCGATAATGATTTACGTACCTACTCAAACTTTTACTTTAACAAGTTATATTCGATAATGATAATGATTTATGTACCTACTCAAACTCTTACTTTAGCAAATTATTTTCGATAATGATTTACGAACCTACTCAAACTCTAATAATTATCTTGTACCCCTTTCTATGTGTACCCATTAAATTTATATCTAAATGATCTCTAGTCCAATTTGCCTGTTTCAGAAAGAAAAAAGAAAAGTCAGCAATTTTGATAATAAAAAGTAAGCGCCCTGTTCAATTAAATCTATTACCATGTTTTGATTCATTCAACTCAAGTCCATCAGAAATTGTTTTGATTGCTGGAAATGGATTCAAATAAATACTTTGCTTGCTTCATGCAATACAATTCATGGCATTAAAAACAACCCTTACTGATGCACAGACCTTCACATTCATAATCCAACAATTCCTTATTATAATATGATTTCATTTCTTGGTTGGATATTCGAATCCATATTTCCAAGGTACAAGCGGACCTGCAAGAAAAAATGTTATTTTTTCTTTCCTGCTTCTAGCTCTGTGGCATGGCAACATTCAAGTGCCCGTATTTCTGCATCACTTTCCTAGTTGCCAGTGCTGCTGCCTCACTAGCTCGCAATGTCCCAGTCGCCATGATGGCGGCAAATTCACGGGTTATTTCCTCTTGGACCTTGGCTCGTGCATCGCCAAGAGGATCTGCCGCAGTTCCACCGGTTTGAGATTTTTCATGTGTTCCGGTTGGTTTAGAAGGTGATGTCTTGACTTCCTCAGATTTCGGTTGTTCCATGTCTTTCTCCTTGTTGTCAACCTCTTTTTGCCGTGTACTATTGGAGGACCTGCTCACATTGACAGTTGTGGACTGAGATGGCTGAGCTGATACAGAAGGGGTGAATTGGGGAACTTGAGGAACAGCACCAGCTCTCAAAGTTGTCTCCAGATTCTGTATCATGGGCACTGTATTTTTAAAAAATTGGCATATTAGCACCACATATTTAAATAAAGTTTCATAGGTCAAAAGGCATGAAAAGAAAATTTCACACAATCCTATGTGTTCTCCATAACTTCAAAAGTAGCTACTAAAACAAATATGATTCCAGAAATATTGAATGAAAAGCTAAAATGTTTACCAAGCCTAATTCCAGAAACCATTCAATTAGGCCATGAAAAGAAAGAGCAAAAAGAAAATGGGTCACATTCATCATGTTATTTTTGGTAATTTTCATGCAAGATGAAAAGAAAGTTTTATTGGAAAAATCACTATTTTTGGATGGAAGGTACTAGTTAAGCTAATCCCACATTAGGAAAAATGCTAACCACAATAATCAACTATAATTAGCACAGAATAGGTTAATAGAGATGTCCCTACGGCATCCGCATATCCACCTCAGGACTTAAGATACAGATACAATGAATGAAGTAAAAATTTAGGGCAGATAATAACTTACTTAAAAGTGCACCCATGGGACTGCTCATAACTTCATTAGGAAGCTGCAAGATATAGTCTGGAATGCCTGAACCAACTAGAAATTGGGCTACCTCATTGCTGAAGTTGTTGCAGTTGTGGGTGAGCAAACTGTAGGTCTCAGCAGTATAACGGGGACTAATCTCTTGCAAATACATCTCAAACACATCTTTAGGCACATGAGTGACTCCTAATTCAATCACTCTAACCGGTTTTCCATATGGTGTTGTCCCAACAGGAGCATGTTGGATTCCTCCACCAAAATAGTATTCATCACCGTAAACCACAACTCCTGTGTGCCTATCAAGAAAACAAAATTGAATAAATCTAAGTCAGAAAATGTGTATGCAGATATTAACCCCCATTAGATTTCCACGTATGCAATGGGAGGTGGTGACTTTATGCAACAAAGAGAAGTAGAATAACTTCGATGAAAAAAGTGGAGGGATGGAATATCGACAACTATTGAAAAAATGTTTCCAGCCTGGTTTAAGTTAACATGATGTAAGAAAAAACTCAAAGAAATATTACTATTCACTAACAAGGCCAAAATATGTCCAGTATTGAAATGAAGAATACTAGTCAAAATCAGATAAAGCTCTGGCTCGAAGAGGCGAAACGGGCAAAATAAAAATTACCTGCAGACTCCTACAGATGATTAAAGGAATTTTCAGTTTTTTAAGATGGTACAAAATTAGGGTTCTGTCCTGTAAAAACAATTAGTTTATAAATTTAAGGTGTTTTCTTGTTTATAATACATGCTTTTAAAGTTTACGAGCTGATGGAGGCTCTATCTGTTTATTCACTAACTCCATAAATTTTGGAGAATTTCTACTCATTTAACCATAATAAAGTGAGCTTATGTGTTTATAGGAATTTATAACGCACAGTTCATTGCCACAATTCATAACCTTAGTGGTAAAAGACAATAAATTTCTTAAGCGTCCAATGTCCATCTCTACACATGATGAGGCCTTCACACACTTCTTGCAGAAGCAAGATACATTTCAACAACTTATGTCTACGACCAAAGGTAAATGATAATAAACAAGCTTAAGAAAATTTTATTTAGACTTCAACAAAAAATCTCACATCAAGATACAATCTTTCCCTTCAAATTAAATGCTTACCATATTCCCTCAATAGCCTTCCCTAACAAGGTTGTTGAAAGCTGTCGAGCAAGCCCTTGGCTCAAGTCATACACATTCAAGGTAACATTATGACCCTCCTGTCATCAATTCAAAGCAAACTAAAAAAACAGGTGCTAAAATGCAAAGAACATATAACAGAGCAAAGGAAAGAATCAAACATAAGTAGAACCAAATGAGGATAATTACATACATCAGCCATGCCTGCAGTTCACTATGAACGCTCTTGCAAGGAAAGAAAAGAAATAGAATTGTAGCACCCTCTAATGGAACCGACGCAGATAACCTATCCAAACAGATCAGAGAGACAATTTACAAGCAATAAATATCATCATCAACAGTGACGGAACATTGGGTGGGCCTAAGGGGATTTGACCCACCCAATTTTTATGGGTTAATTGTATTTTTAATCCTTCAAAATTTTAAAACTATTAAAATTAAATTTTGGTCTCTCTCAAAAAAATTGTTCAATTCAATACCATTTTGAAGCTTGAATTCAGTTTTGTCAAAAATTTTAGCTCATTGTTTTTTAAGATATGCCAATTTTGAAATCTCATAAGATTATCTTTTAAGGGATTATTAATTTTAAGGATAAAAAACTTGACCCCTGCTATAATTTCATTCTCGTTTCGGCCCCTCCGATAATTTTATACTAGTTCCGCCCCCTGATCATCAAATGAAAATCAAATATATGACTTTTACTTCTCAAGGTTTTCGGTATATAAAATCTTCAACTGCCTCTTTAACCAGATCTCAAGACATTCATTCGAACTAGGGAACGGCTGATATCCCATATTCATTTTTAAAACATCATAATTTTAAACCTAAAATAGCTCATTACCCCAGATAATCTCACATCTTAAATCAAAATCTCTGAACTTTCACTCGAGATCATTCATGGCTATACAATTATCAGTTAGTCCTGAACTCCCTCGTTGCAGATCACGAAATCAACAAATTTACCGCTTTTTGCAAACACAAAATCAAATCGAACAAAACCCTAAAATATAATCAAATCCCTGGTTTCAACCCAAATACACAACTACCTTATCGAATAAGCATTTGAAACTTCAAACTAAAATGTACGGAGAAACGAACCTGAGAGGAAAGAGCGAACTCGCGGAAGTATAGTTCCTCTTTTTTCTTTAAGCCCGTTGCGTGAAAATGAAAACTGGAAGGGAATTTGCTTTTATAGTTGGGCGGTCGGGTAATTCGGGTTTGGGGTCCGACTTTCTCGGAATTTGGGTTCGCGGTTTTTTATCATCTTCTAGAAAATGGAATCCACTCACGTTTTGACACGTGTTGTTTTACTGTTGAGAAACGGTCATGGTTAGTCATACGTGGCAAATAAAACCAGACACAGACCAGTGAGGTTATCAATGTTGTATATAACACGCGCGTGCACAAGCGAGCGAGCTTGTTTTAGGCTTTGGGTAGGCTTTTGTTTCCGAAAAAATAAAGGCATAATGGCGCAAAAAGCCCTCTATATATGCAATATTTTTAATTAAGTCCTTAAAGATTTTTTACAATATCACTCAATGTTTCATATTTTTCAAATAACCCCAAAAATTTTTTGCCACAACCTGAACCACTCAAATTGAGCAGATCCAAGCCACAATAATCGGTCTCCACTCAACTTCCCTCATTCTACTCCCTTTGTTTCTTCGATATCAATTTTAATAATTTGTCGAATATAAAAAAAAAATAGCCCCAATGGTAAGTTAAATTACTATACTGATATTATTGATACTCGAATATATGACCTTTAGAAACAACAACCGTTCTTTTAGCTACTAAAATAAGATGGTTCATGCTCAAATATTAAAAGTTAAATCCAAAAAATCTGCATATTCATGTTGTATTTTTATAAAACTAGTTAAAATATTATTTGTTCAATAGTTAAAAATACTTATAAAACATCTATTTTATAAATTTTTTAAAAAGTTTTTTTCTCTCGCCTCTGAGTAAAATTAAGATTATGATTAAATTTAAGATTTATTAAAAAAATCAACAAATTATTATAAAGCAATGTATTGGAAGGTTTGTATATAAAATCTATTAGTTATATGCTTGAATTTCAAATAATTGTTTTATTTAAAGATTTATAAAAGTATGAAAAGACAAAAGTACACTAACAAAATATTTATTGGAAAATATTTTGATACACAAATTTATATAAACTAAAGTTTGTATAAATTTTTTAATTTTATGGTTTAAAGGTTGTGTTAGGATTTAGGTTTTAGGATTAAAATTTAGAGTTTATAATTTAAGCTTTATAATTTAAGATTAGAATGTTGAGTTAGAAATTTAAGTTTTAAGTTATTTAGTTTAAATATGATGGGTCGTATAATTTTTTTACACAATTTATATATTAAAATATAACTCATATCAGTACACTTTAGAATAATTGTACATTGATCTTTAAAAATTTGATGCATTTTTAATCATATAAATAATTGTTATGTACGAGATAAAACCGAAAAATATATCTGATTAAATATATCCAAAAGATATGTAAATTATTTTCGCAAGATAAAATATAAAATATATTGTATGGAAATAATACAAAATTTATATCTCAATCTAAAGGTGGATACATCAAATATGACAAAATAAAACATATTTTTCTAAAGTTTTGTCCCTTGTGATCTTCAAAAGAAGAATATTCAATGAATCTTTAAGCAGTAATTTGATGTATAATCTACTTCAACATTTGAAGATTATTTTCAAAATTAAATTATGAAAATACAAAGATCTTATGTGATATTTTCTTGAAGGAGGGTAAATACGCGTTGCATTTTTTTTCTTAACCGATGTTTTGTCCCAATGTTTTTTCTTGAATCGACAGGTTATACATATCAAAGATTTGTATACTCTTTATCCAACTAGTGTTGGGTGCAATGGCAAAGCACATTGCTCTCTCAGTGAGAAAACTCAGGTTCAAACCTTAGAGAAGACATTATTGGGAGAGAGAGTCATGAATCCCAAACATGAACCATTATATATAATGGACGTGTAATTTATCAAAAAAAAATTGTGTACTGCTTTATCTTCGATAATTTTTTTTAATAATTTTGTCTTAATAAGATTTTAATAAAACACATTATCTTTATGATGGATATTCATATGTTAAAATAGACTTGATGTACTCTATCATTAAGATTTAGTACCCATTATAATTATTTTTTATCTCATGCTTATAAATATAGATTTTGAATAAAATATTATATATAAATAAAATATTATATATAATCCTATATTAAAAATATAACACATATCTCTTAGTTTATCTCTCATCTGTCTCTTGTTTATTTTCTTCTTTACTTGTATATAACATCATTATAATTATCATTGTTTTTAATTTAGTAAAATAAGAAAATTAAAAATATAGTTATCTCAAGTTAGATAAAATATATTTTATCTTAAATCTAAACTTAAACCTAACCTAAATTCATTTTTATATAAAAATTAAAAAAAATAATCAAATAAAAACAAAACAGAATCTATCTAGTTTAAATTTCATACTCATCCCTAATGACAAATGTGAAATTTAGATCTTTACGGTGTCCATTATTAGATAAATATTATTTACGATATCATTTATAGTTCTAACTAACTAAATTCGTCCTTTTTATATTTTTTTAAACGAATCATCATCTTTTCTTATATATAAATAGATAATTTTTTTAAATAAATAAATTTAATTAATTAAATTATAAATAACATAATAAACATAATGTGGAACTCCGTTTCCCCACAAATCCTACAACCCATCAAAAATTTACATCCTACACCCACCATCAAAAATTTACATCCTACACCCACTGGTTAAACCTCCAACAACTTTCTCCCTTACACACGTCCACATCATTTCCCAAACACACAGAGCACCACAAATTCCTTGTTCTTTCAACGAAACTTGTTCGACACATAACCACGCATCAAAACCGGGTTGAACGGCCCATCGAACCAACTAAAGATCTATTTTCAAAACCGAACCAAATTCCGAACCAAAAACTCTATATAAGCCAAACAGAATCTTGGTACGAACCGGAGCTCAGGCTTCTTCAGAATACTCCCTTTGTTTTAATCCATGTATTTCCTGATTCAGCAAAAGAACCTTTTCCCCTTCGGCTCCAGCTGTTCTACTTCAGTTACACTCAAAACAATCATTCACAGATCTTCTCAACAGAAATGGATTAATTCTTTCTTCAGTTGAAATAATTCGGAAAATCTAAGCTCTGCTAACAGTTCCCAACCTCACAGCAGTTTAAGCTCTGCAATCTGCATTATTCAGTTAGTCTCATGGAATAACGAACTTGAATCTTTTTTTATTATATTTTTAGTGTTTTTATTGCTAGAATTTGATTTTCTTTGAATTTAAATTGTTTAGATTGAATTACAGTTTGTGAGGTGGAGATCTTGCTGAAAGTTTGGTTAATGCAGTGATCCGGTTCACCGGTAATGATTACTTAGGTTGATTGTCGATAGCGTTTTTTGAATTTCTGAGTTTGGTTTGTTTGTTTGCTAAGAAAGCTCGGGAACAAACAGCTTGAAGTTTTTTGGCCATTATTGAGAAGAGATTGTGAACAGGGACCTCCTAAAATTTTAAGTTCCATATATTCGATATATTTCCTTTGTATTTTGTTGATAATCTAATTCTACAGCCTTAAATCTTGTAGCTTCTACATTTCTAATATAGCTTCCCGATAGTTCGCACATGAAATCCGGTTACTGTCCCCTGATTGTGAAATTCCATTTAAGTAAACGTACGCCGAGTATAGTTGAATTCTACTTTTCTAAATGATCTTTTACATACATAATTTACTTGATTTTTCTAAAGTTGTGTTTTCCCTTATATTACAACGTGTTAAGGAAAGATATAAAGTGATGGATTTTAGTGTGTGCTTTTTCTTTATTTCTTTCTTTTTCTCATTCTTCAGGAAAAGAAAATGGCGCAGAGTAATTGGGAAGCTGACAAGATGTAGGATTGGTTACTTAATTTTTTGTTAAGACTTTTGTTAGTTACTAGCTTAGTAATTTTCGTGATGTTTCTACATTTTTTGGTTCATGCTACAGGCTTGATGTGTATATTCATGATTATTTGTTGAAAAGAAAGTTGCATGCTTCTGCAAAAGCTTTTATGACTGAAGGAAAGGTTACCTCAGATCCAGTAGGTAATTTCCCCCTAGCAAATTCATCTATTTTATAGCCTACAGTAATCTAAATTGCCAGTATTTTTATTGGAGTCCGATTCTTTGACCATTTTTTGATGATGTATATCTTATTAGGTCATTTGAGCCATAGTGGTTGTCTCGTAGTACTGTTTCTACTGGTCTATCTTGTTGAATTGTCCGAACCAGTGGGAGTATTACCTAATTTCCTTGTATCCTATGCTTTGTCTCAAGATGTAATTTGTTTCTGCAGCTATTGATGCACCTGGCGGATTTCTCTTCGAATGGTGGTCCGTCTTCTGGGACATATTTATTGCCAGGACAAATGAGAAACATTCTGTATCTGCTGCAGCTTATATAGAGGTGCTTCTATTTGTCATATAAAGTATTCTTGCATTTACTTTCTACTGGGGTTCTTTTATCTCAACGTGCAACGTTTGTGTTTGTGTCTGTCTATGTGTCTATGTGCATGCGTGTGTTTAATAAAAAAGGAACAACAAATTAAAGCAAGGGAACAAGAGAAACTACAAATGCAGCCGCTGCAACTAATGCAACAACGCAATGTGCAGTTGCAACGAACAGATCCCAGTCGTCCTGCTCTTAGTGGTTCTGTAAATATTATTAACTCTGAAGGTATGATGGGACATCCATCAACCAGTCTCTTGGCCATGAAAATGTATGGAGAACGCGTGAAACATCCTCATTCTGTAGATTCCGAGACATCATCAGCATTGATTGATGCCAATAGGATGGCCCTTCTGAAAAAACAGGCCAATCATCACGGGTATGAAAAATTGATCCTTATGTGCATTTTGTTTCCTAGTTGGACTAAGCCTCTGTCTCTCTCTTTTATTCCTGCCTCATTTTGCATATACAGACAGTTGGTGCAAAGTGGCCGTGGAAATATGTCAGTGGCTTTGCAACAAATCCAGTTGCAAACACCTATAACAACTGTAATTGCCAGATTATATGCTTTCAACTTTATGAGTTAATGTTATTTGTATCTTCTTCTATTCATGTTCATCTTTTAGCATTTCTTCCTCTAGTTTGAACTGTACAATTTTTTGGATTTTTAGGATATCAAAACTGATGTTAATTTGGGCGGAAATCAGAAACGCTTACCTATGGATTGCTCGTCCATCTATGGACAGGCAATTTTACAGCCTAAATCAGGACCAGATGGTTCTGGTAATGATTCCTGACTTTCTCAATGGAAAACAATTTTTACAATATAGTTTCATCTTTCTACTTTAATAATGTATAGTTCCTTTTTTATTTTATTATATGATACATATAGATCAGATTTTAAAGTTAAAAATGCCTGTTCAAGTGGTCATGGATGGTAGCATATTGTCAGAGAAAACATCTTAACTTTTATACATGTTGCTGGGAATTTAAATAAGTATTACCGAAATGATTTAATCTGGAAAAGGTACATTACTTGCAATCAAGAATGTTAGATCTTCAGTGCTGGCATTCAGTGTTTGGAAGCCAAGTAACTACCTAAAATGAAGATTGGTATATAGCTCATAGCTGAACCTGATATGAAGATGCTACAATTTGTGACAAAAATGTGTCTAGCAGTTATATGAAGCTAAGACACTCTGCATTCTGATAGAATCAGTAATCTTAGCTAGCTGTTCTAGATTTTTTTTTCTTTTCATGGGAGTTTCTTTGTAATAGCACTGAGAAATTTTGGATTTTCTGTAGCGTTTTTGACAACTTTGTCCTGCTTTTGACCTGTATACCTCTACTGTGTTCCCTCAGGACTGAATCAGGGTGTCTCAGGTCTTCCGTTAAGGGGTTGGCCTCTAGCTGTAAGTTCCACTCACCTTTTCCTGTCATTGTTGTTCTGTACCTAGATACGTTAGACTTGATTATATTGGTCTAAATTGTACAGGGAATTGATCAGTTAAGACCAAGTTTGGGAATGCAAATGCAAAAGCCTAATCTGCAGACTCAAAATCAACTTCTTTTGTCTTCACCACAACATCATGTCTTGGCGCAGGCTCAGACACATGGCAGCATTGGGAATTCAACAGACTTTGGGAACACAGACCCTTCTAGGTTTGGTCAATTGTCAAGGGGTAACTTGAATGCAAAAGACGGTCAATCTGCTAGAAACGATGGGTCCATACCCGTTCATTCCAGTTCTCCAAAGGTTTGAACATATATTTCTGATATCAGAAGGCAACTCATAAAAATTGAGGTTTATTATTTCCAGAAACAGAAAATCTACATCATATGATTGAAAGGATTATTTTTTATTTTTACTAAATATTCAGATATGGAATAAGAATCGCATGCATGTTCCAGATCTATATGTTCCATGTGAGAGTAGCAGCATTATATTCCACATGCTTTTGTCAAATTCTTTTCTTACCTGTTGGGTTACATCGATATTTGTAACTTTTTAATCAGTATGCCTTTATCGCTTTTTTATTCAGAGGTATTTTGGTAGTTAATTTCTGTTAATATGGAATACTTTTATTTACTTTGTTTGGAGGGAAAGAAACTATAGGCAATTTCAACATACTTTGTTTGGATGGTCCTTCTATTGTACAGTCTATACGCAAGGTGATACAAATTAGATCGGGGGTGGGGAAGAATATTGTTCAAACAGATTCAGTTAATGTTCAATTGTGTAGGAATTGGGGTATACTTGTATACAGGGTATACCGGTTACTTAGCCTATTTGTAAGTTCTATTGTTTACATTGTAGCAGATTTCTGCTCAACATTGCTTATCCAAAAAAACAAAATTCTGTTAATATGAAGTATTGGATATGCATTGTGTCTTGTGTAATTTTTGCTGGGTGGTTAACAGAAGGAAATGAGTCAATTGTCACACTCTTCCTCTCAACAACAGGACCAGTTGCAACAGCAGCAGCCATCACAGCAATCTTATCAGGTAGTACTTCAATGAGAATTAATTAAAGGATCCCTCATTCATGGGTTTTTGGTTAAACCAACTCATATGATGTGACATTTCATTTCGTTGCAGAATAACAGAAAAAGAAAACAACCCACTTCTTCTGGAGCAGCCAACAGCACTGGCACAGGAAATACAGTTGGCCCATCACCGAATTCACCACCGTCAACTCACATGCCTGGTGATGCAATAACTACATCATCTAGTCTGCAGCATGTCAATAGTCTTTCTAAAAGCATGAATTATGGTGAAGATTCAACAGTCCGCCTTACATCATCGTCTAATCTTTTGGTAGGTCATCTACAGACTTTGAAGTGATTTTTAAAATGTGCAACGGAAGCATAATCTAGTTTACGTACATGCAAAAGCATAAGAATGCTTCACCAAGGACGTTGTCTGTATTTCTTCCTAGAAATATATGAGATGATAATTAAGCAACTCCAACTGATACTTTTACCTTTCAGCTCAGACATCAAAATATTATTGTTAAGTGATGGCATGCAACTGATAAAACTTGTTTGTTACATTGGGCTAATACTGGGGTTAATATGTATTTCTTCAACACTTGCTTTAGTATACAAGTTATAAAAAAAATGCTGAAACTACTTCTAATAGCATCATTTCTTAGTGCAGGAAGACATAGAAAGGCTTGATCCTTTGGATGAAACTATGGAGACGCTAGTTTCACATGATGGAATTGATGCGAGGGGCATCTATGGTACAGTTAAACAAAGTCATACTGTGCATCAAAAGGAGTCAGTCAAAGGTAACCCTTATCTATCTTTTGTTTTTGCCTATCATTGCCTATATTGTTTTTAGAATAATTATTCCATGCAGTGGCAATGGAAAAATTTACTCGGTGTTGCAATGCTGCCATATGTCCTTGTTTTTTTAGGTTTTATTTTTTAAATATAATTAGAAGACACGTGGCAGCATTACAATCCTGCTTGTGGAGTTTTTTTCCTACTACCAATGCGTGGAATAATAACCCATAGTTTTTATGTACTAACTCCAAATTCTCCATTTCAGGCTTCACATTTGCTGAGGTTGGTTGTATACGGACCAGAAATAGCAAAGTTACTTGCTGTCATTTTTCTTCAGATGGGAAGTTCTTGGCTAGTGCTGGGCATGAAAAGAAGGTATTTGATTTTCTAACTCTTTCCCTCGGTAACTAAGTTTGTAAATGTAACTTCAGAGTGAATAGAAAACAAGACCTCAAGTCTAGCACCTCAATATGTTGTTTGGAAATCTTAAAAAATCAATATGTTATTTAGGAAATTCACCGTGTGAAAACAACGGGAACAGACATGATTAAGTTACTCAAAAAATATAGTTGATAAACCTGAATATCCAGTGGCAAAAAAGTTCCCGACTGTTGTGATTTAACAGAAAGTTACACGAAAGAGAGGTGGATTGGATCACAGAACTTTCATTTTTATAGCAGTCAATTTGTAAGCTGGGTTGACAATCACCACTATCTGGTTAATTTATTTTAATGGAGTATGTATAGAAAACAAAAGTTGAAGACTAAGTACTTATCAGAATAATCACATGGTGATGTGCATGTTCATCTTTTCATTAGGTAGTGCTATGGAATATGGATACCCTGCAAACAGAGAGTAGTCCAGAAGAACACAAATTGGTTATCACAGATGTTCGCTTCAGACCAAATTCAACTCAGTTGGCAACAGCTTCTGTCGATAAATCTGTGCGAATGTGGGATGTAGCCAATGTAATCTTCTTCTGCTTAAAACAACTCAGACCTATGTCAAAGTTTTTTTGGATGTTCATGAATACTTTTGCTACCCTATGCTTTCTCATTTTTCTGTCAATTGTCTGACATGTACCTTCTCTATGAAGCATGCATGCAAATTCTGTGTATTCTACTGTGGTTAACAAACTAAGTTCATTGTCACAGCCAAACTACTGTGTGCAAGTAAACAATGGTCACTCTTCACCTGTGATGTCCCTTGATTTCCACCCCAAGAAGACCGACTTGTTTTGTTTTTGTGATAATGATGATGAAATTTGCTATTGGAATCTTAATACATTCTCATGCACTCGGATGTCCAAGGTTAATTATTCTCCGTTTCCTTCTAATTTTCAAAATTTCAGACTGTCACGATTCATTATCCCTTTTTTTTTTGGCTTGGCATGTTTTCATCATTAATCTCTGATGCAGGGAGGTATGTCCCAAGTAAGATTCCAACCAAGAATTGGACATTTTCTGGCAGCAGCTTCAGATAAAGTAGTTTCTATCTTTGATGTAGAAACTAATAGGCAAACATTAAGATTCCAGGTATTGCTCGTGCACTTTACTCCTCCTGTGATAAGCTGATAGCATGGCATGATGTTAGATATTCCATTCTTGAAATGTTTAGATGTAATATTGAAGCCTACGACGCATATTCATCCCAATAACAGGGGCATTCGGAAATGGTAAACTATATATGCTGGGATGTAAATGGAGATTATTTGGCCTCTGTGAGTCATAACTTGGTAAAACTATGGTCGGTAGCTACAGGGGAGTGCATTCAAGAACTCAGTTCTGGTGGAAACCAGTTCCACTCTTGTATATTTCATCCAAGTTATTCCACTCTTTTGGTGATCGGAGGAATTTCGGTAATTCTTTTTGCTCTATTTATGGCAGTTTATTTAATAAGTAGTTATGTTTTCTCGGTGAGTAGTCTTTGGTAGAAAACTTATTCCCATACTTACTTTGAGACATTAATCTGTATTCAAAATTCACATATTGATGAAGTTCTCTTTTCCGATACATGACATATTCGAACGATCAAATTTATGGAATTACTACTACTTATCTGCCACTGCAGTATAGTTCTCATGTTCATCATTGCATGGACTATAGATAATTTACAAGTCTATCTGCAGCTAATTTTCTGATCTGTTTTTTTTTTCTCTCACAATGGTGCTGTAGTCTTTGGAGTTATGGAACATGGCTGAGAACAAGAGCATGACCATTCCATCCCATGAGAATATAATTTCAGCACTCTCACAGTCACCTGTGACCGGAATGGTTGCTTCGGCAAGTCACAATGGCTCTGTTAAGCTATGGAAATAAAAGCATAGAAATATTTCCGGAGCAAAAGAAGCATAGCTTCCAGAGCCATGGAAATAATGGTATGCATAATCTGGTGTTTTGCATTCCTCTTCCTTGTTCTGCGACATGAGTAGCTTCTCTGCGTTGGGTGAGAACACTACTTTCTTTAATTGTTTTATTAGGCATATTATCCTTGTCTGAAAATCATCTCCATGCCTTCGTAATTACATCCATTAATGTACCCTTAAGCTTCATATTTCACTAGACACTAGTATGTGTACATATAAAAAAAATCTTCATGGAACAATGTTCATTCTGTCAGTGACTGAAAATAAAATTTAGTAGGTTAGAATTTAGAGTTCATAGTTGACAGTTTAAAGTTTAGATTTCAGGGGTTTAAGGTTATGGATTTAGATTTTAAATTTTATAGAATAGAATATTTTATTTGTATGATTTTTTATTAAGAAAATATTTATATTCTCGTAGCTCATGTCGAGATTCAAACTCATATAAAATGAGATAACATAATCGTTCTAAACAATTCGGTCAATTAATAGATCTTAAAATTTGTATGATTTTTAGTTAAAAGATCTCGCCATTTAATGTCATTTGTTATTATTGTTATTTCTAGACTTAACTCTCCGATAAGTATGGATGGACATGGAACCTGAACCCGACGGGTTCCGACCTGACCTGATTGGGTCGGATTTTTTGGTGAAAAATTCGGGGTTAAAATTGAATCAGATTAACAATTTAATGACCTTGAATTACTTTTTTTTCCAACAAAACTAAGAATAAAATTTATATCACACAAACATTGTTTTGCTTTTATTTCGTCATGGTCGATAATCTTTGGACCGTCGTCTTCATCCACCCAAAACCAGTTTACGAAATTGTTGGAGACATTGGATGCCACACCATTTGACTTCTGAAACGCGTGCCCAACAGTTGATGGCCACTTAATCAAGATCTAATCTTTTCCGACACCAAACTAATTACATTTTTTTTCATGTCCTTTCCTTGTTTGTTGATGCAGTAAAGCTGTAGATTTGACACCTACTGATTTTTGGTTTAGTTAAAGATTCCGGTGTCATCAGGAAATGAGCCAGGTCGCAATTTTTGGTAACCAAGATGAAGGCTGGAGGGTATAAATTGAATTCGGATGGTGGGGACTACAGACAAAAATAAGACTGTTAAGTTATATTATTATTAAATTAGGATATAAAATTCGGGTGAAAATCATATATCTCTTTTTTATGCTTTCTTTTATGCTTCTGTTTTAAATTAGAGAGGTTATAGTTTAGGGTTAAAGGTTAAAGATTATGGTTAGGGTTTAGAAAATTAGGGGTGGGTGTATTTTTTAGGGTTTATAGTTAAAGGTTAGAGTTTAGGAAATTAAGCGTAGAGTGTATTTTTTAGGGTCTAGAAAATAGAAAATAAGGGTTAAGGTTAAAAATTTAATTTTTTAAAAGATTTTTTAAAAAAACAGATGATTTTCACCCCTAAAATTTTATATTTCCGGCGTTATAAGATTACGGCGAGTTTCAAAATTTTTCTCAATTTTTTTAAAAATCTCAAGTAAAATGATTAGGTTAATTCTAATCCAAACTTACTGTATCCTTAGGACGTGAGTTTTAAGTAGGTTCGCAACCTCTATAATGTTTTAACACAACATAATAAATTGAAAAATATATAACTCATCGTGGATTGATGAAAATAATAAAATTCTAAAAAATATATAAAAAATATTTTTATACTATTTATAAAAACAAAAACTTTTAATAAATAGTTGATGTATATCTTCTTTTCAGTTTAATAGTATTTTTGACTCCATGCTCTATACTATACTTCTACAAACTAAGGTTCCATTATGTGGGATGGTATCCCACCTCGACCCCTTCCTAATAATCACCCTTTTAGGAACCCACCAATCAAGGGGGGGTGGAGGTGAAGACCATGATCCTACAACCACCTGTGGGCTGTCTGTTTTGTTGTCTTGTTTGACGATTCTTTATAAATAAATTAATAAATAAATAAAATTTATTTGCTCCTTGGGATCTTACATGACCAAACTCCTGAAATTTAAGAGTAATATAGTATACTATAACACAATATTAAAATTTTGATAATATTTAAATTATTATGAAAAAATTAGACATGTAATAAAAATTATTTTTAAAATTAATGGGACTAAACCTATATATTTAATTATATCAACAGAATAAAAAAAAAGCATATTAAGCATAAAATGCTTTTGATTTGGATAGTGGATTATAAAAAAAACACCTACGTATAATTGTATATGTTTTTTTAGTTTGTATAAAAAAATATATTTTTTAAAATTATCATAAGGATATTATTTGGTGTAGCAAAGAATAGTATTTTTTTCTCATCCAAATCTCGATTTAATACGATTAATGTATCCATAACTTTATTATAAATACGGTCGATGTTATAAATTTTAATTTTTCATTTATAATCATCCGACACATTCCTTCCTTTAAGAGAGAGTAATAATACTTCAAAGCATTTACTTTAGTTCTTCTCTTTTTTTCGGTTGTTTTTTAGTTCTTTGTTTTTGTTGCCTTTCGAGTGACTTGAAATATCCATCATAATGTTTAATAACTTACGATGCATTAAAAGTATTGAGGTTTGTCCAGATCTTTGTCGAGCAAGAGTTCTTGTAAAGGCTAATTGAAGGTTGACTTAAGCATAAAGATTTGACCAAATAACATTACGAGAGGTTTTAATTTGTACGTTCTGAACGAGTAGCTGAGTTTTATATACATAAAACTTTACCGACGTGATAAATTAAAATTAAACATATATATATATATATGAATATGTGATACGATTATGTTACTTGTAAAAGTTTTTTTTTTTTTTTTTTGAATGAAAACAACTATTCAAAATAATTTTGTGGATGTTTGGCTTGCCGCACCTTAGCACAAGGTGGTTAGAAAATCATATCTTCACAATAAATGCGCCTACTATAGGTGATACGGAAAATATATGAAGTCGAGGACCCATGCAACCAATCAAAGATTTAAAAGTGTTTTTATCTAAAAAAAATAAATAAAAAAATCAAGGTCCATATATGTCATCAAATATGCTATAATATTATTATATTATTTATAAAATATATTATGAAATCTCGATATTAATTTTCTAAAAATTAAATATTTGAAATAATTAAATATTCTAAAAATATATATTTTTAATTATTTAATTGAAGGTTTTAAAATATATATTTTATATTTTTATTAATAATAAATTTAAAAATTAATTGTATCATACATTTTCAAACTATGGTTTTAACTTTAAATTTATTTTTAAATTTTTAAATGTTTTAATTTTATCCCAAATTATATCTTTTTATTTTAAATAGATCTTTAAATTTTTTAATATTATATTTTCACCCCCAAACTATTATACTATTATTTTAAATTGATCCCTAAACTTTTTAAATGTTTGATTTTATCATCGAATTATTATTTATAACATATCATATTATTACATAATAGGATAAGTCTACCACGTGCGTCGGACACCGTTGAACACCACTAGCGATGAACACTGTTGAACACTATTAAACTAATTAATAAAAATTAAAAATTTAAAGGACTCAATGTATAATTAATAATTATTTAAAACAAAATTTTAATTAAATTATTTTCTATATGAAGAATTACACAGGTAATCATTCAACTATCATCATTTTTTTGTGTTGGTCATCCAACAAAATTTTTAGTGATAACCGTCACTAATATTTTTTTTATTCTCATTTTGATCATCTTCCATTATATATTTAACGAAAATTATAAAATGACATGATTTAATAATAATTTTAGTTTCTAAATTTATTATACTATATCAATTTAATCCTAATAGAAAATAAATCGTCAAATATTTGGATTAAACCCTAAACTTTTCATCCACTTTCTTTTTTCTTTATAACACTACTCTTGAAATTAATTAACCAACTCACTTTTTATTTTATTTTTTGTGTCTTTGGGTAACTTATTAAGTTTTAAATTATAAAACACTATTTAATTTTATAATTTGTTTTTTAAATCTAATTTAACTTTTTCGATTCTTTAAGTTACTCATATACATTATTTTTTGAGTCAAATTTGTACAAATATTTTAATATAACATATAAATATTAAAATAAAGCAATGTCAATTGAAAATTTATTTCTGCAATTCAAAGATTTTTTAAATGTTTATTCTAATTCCGATCAAATTTATTGTACACAAAATTATCATTTTTAATACTAAACTTATAAAACTATAATTGAATATCAGTTTCTTCTTAATTTTAATCAAAATTCAACTCATAATTATTTTTTCTATTAAAAATCAGTTTTTAAAAAATATATTTTCGAACATAATTTTAAATTTATTAAATATTTTAATTAAATTATGTTAGTTACAGTGATTGAATAGTAAAAAAAATCAAAACAAGATTTGATGAGTATTGTTTGTATTATTATGCGGGTTTATATAAAAATATAAGAACTTATTTGATGAGTTTTTTTAATAAGATTAAATTAATATAATATCATAAATTTAGGATTAAAGTTATTATTAAACTATGTCATGGTACAATCTTATTAAACACTTAATGTTTGATGACCAAAACAATAATAAAATAAAATATTGGTGATAATTTTGATAAAAAAATAATTGAG
The DNA here is from genome assembly GCA_035048815.1 of Abelmoschus esculentus. Classification (NCBI taxonomy): domain Eukaryota; kingdom Viridiplantae; phylum Streptophyta; class Magnoliopsida; order Malvales; family Malvaceae; genus Abelmoschus; species Abelmoschus esculentus. Next base: position 12,505,907 of record JAUCBN010000024.1, read on the forward strand.
TGACCAAAACAATAATAAAATAAAATATTAGTGATAATTTTGATAAAAAAATAATTGAGTGACCAAAACAAAAAAATGTGACAATTGAATGACCACCCTTATATTTATCCCAATAAAAAATAATTTAATTAAAATTTTAGTTTAAATAATTATTAATTATATCTTGAGTCCTTAAAGTTTTTAATCTTTATTAATTAGTTTAATAGTGTTCAGCAATGTTCATCATTAACGGTGTTCAGAGGTGTTCGACGCCCATTGTAGAATTTTTCTACATAATATATCAGTGTTTCATTAAACTATAATTTTTATTATGATTTTATTAACATGAGATATAATTAGCATATATTGATAATTTGAGGATTAAATTAGAACGTTTAAAAAGTTTGAGGATAAATTTAGAATGAGAGTCATAGTTTGAGAATAAAACTGAAAAAAATAGGGATCAATTAAGAATAAAAATTATAATTTAGGATGCGTGATGTAATTAACTCTAAATTTAAAATAATAAGGGTTAAAAAATAAAAAAGAGAATACTAAACAAATTTAGTGGGACTAAATTTAAAATAATAATTTAAAAATAAAATTAGAACGTCCAATTTCTTCCGTAAGATTAAAATTTTAAAATTTTTACATTATATGAAATTTAAAATTTAAACAGTTGGGAATTACACCCTCTCAATTTTCAAATCTAGGAAAAATTTAGTTGGAGTAAAGGTAAAAATGTACTTTAATCCCTTAAAAATTTATAATTTATATTATTGATCCTTCATAAATTTAGACATTTTTAATGACTCATTTAATAAATAATATTGAACTTTAAGAGCGATCTTCATAATATTTTTTATTAATCAATCAATCAATAAAATATATATAATTATATTAAAATATAAAAAATAATATAAAAATATTAACGTTTAAACCGTCAAAACTTCAAATATTAATCATAAAATTATAAAATAAAACACATTAATTTTATTCTAATTTAAATAAATTCCGGATAGGAAGAATATTTAGGCATTGTAATTGCAAAGACCGGTCAGCGGGCAAATTTATTTCCTGCCTGATTCTAGGCTTTTTGTTTAACAGGAGTAAGCGGTGGCAGACTGGTAGTGGGTGAGGAAACCAATTAGTGTGCTGATATAAAATTAAAAAAAAATTAATATATTTTTAAAATTTTTAAATTATATAAAAATTTTAAATTTTTAAGGAGCGATCGATTTCAGTCTATCTTAATTTATTCTTGAAGAATAAAATTATACAATAAATTATATAATTTGAGATAGGGATGATAATAGGTTGGGTCTGAGTTTTTAGCCCCTGACCTGAACTGATCTCAATATTTTTTATTCCGATCCAATATTTTAAAAATCATAATTCGTCTTCGACTCAATTCCGATATTTTAATAATAAATCTGACCTGACCAAAAAATAATAAAAATATTATATATTATATATAAAAATAAAAAATATATATAAATATATCAGATCGGGTCAAAAATTTTTACTCTAAACTCAATCCGTCCCCGCCCTACCCCGCTCTAAACTCAATTTTTTAAATAAAAAACTCACTCCGATCTGATCTGATCGGTATACATATGTTTATAAAGCACTTACCTAAGTTTTAATTTTTAAACGAGACGGAGATAAATAAAAATACCAATTGAAATAATAAGTTCAATTGAAATTTTTTGATTCATCAATCATTCTAAACAGTATTCACAAAAATAGAGCGGCAGGCTAAGAGTAAAAACGAAAAAGAAATCGATTCATTATCTTTGTAGTTAGGTCAAGAAAAATCCTTTGGATCTAATACAAGAATACAAGAAAGGCCGCCTCACAAATATTGATTAGTAGAATTTTTTTTATTTTATTCTTTGCTTTTTTTTGTTCGGGATCCGATAGAGACATGTTAAATTATATCCCTAATTTGCGATTATTAGTTTCATTAAATAGTTCATTATTTATAACTGAGGAATATTAATTCATTAATTAAATTTAGGTATTGATGAAGAAAACCCTAGAAAATATTCCAACTTTAATGACTAGTCCATTACCAAAGGAATATTTTTCATGCTTTCCCCTTTGAAAAAGGGAAATGATATCCTTTGGATTTGTGGGTGTTGAGGTCTCTTTATCAATTTTTTTTTTTATTTTTGGATAGGACATCTTTTGGGGGGCCCATCTAATTCATACACAATTATGTATATTTTTTCCCAATAATGTTGTATTTATACATATATATAATAATATTTATTGTTATGAAGTGCCTTTAAAAGCAGATGGTTGGCTTGTTTGCTCAGCATGGGTGCGTAAATGAGTTGAGTTAAATTTGATTTAGATCGTAAAAAATTATATTGAGTTTGAATTTAAATAACTTTTAACGAGCTTGAATAATCGAACATAACTTAATTTTTTTGAATTCGAGTCGAATTCAATCGAATCGGGTGTTGATCAAACTTTGATTGTGTTAGACTCGTTTAACTCGCGATGTATCTTATCTCATTTAAAGTTCTATTAGGAAGAAAAGGGTTATTAATTTTTGGGTTTAAGGTGTTAGTTTAGAGGTTTAGGTGTTGGGTTTAGAATTTGTTTTTTAGGATTTTAAGGTTTAAATTTAAAAATTTAAGATATTATATTTTTGAATAGCTCATGAGTTTTTTAAATCAAGTATCGAGTAGCTTGATTTTGTTTGTTAAGAATTTAAACCGAGTTTGAGTCAAATGTAATTGATCCAAAAATTGATCGAACTTTGATTAAGTCGAACTTGAGTAACTCTGGATCTATCTTGTCTCAATTACAACCCTAATGGGCAATGACGAAAAAGAAAGGCTTTTTTTTCTATTGTATTTTAATTTTGTTAACGATCAAGAGTAGGGTGTCAAAAATATCTAATTCAAATCTTTTGATCTATTTATTTATTAATTCCATCTAAATTTTTAAAGATTTAATTTTTGAAATAATTCAAATCAAATATTCGATAAAAAAGTTAAATATTCTATTCAGATACAAATAAAAATATATTAATTTTAAATTATTCAAACATTCAAAAAATAAATGGACAATTATTTTAACTCTCACTTTGATCTACTCTCATCGAGGAGAGATTATATCACGAACCATATTCACCATGTCATCTGTGATTTACATAATTAAATTCGTTTATCTTTAAATAATTATTTGATAATTACCCACTTACCTATCACAAATAGAAAAAAGTAATAATTTAATCTATAATAAATTCTTCCAATATTTTAAAATTCTTGAGTAAAACTTGTTTAATTGTTTAATTTAGAGTTCTTGAATTATTTTATTTTATTTTTGTATTAGAATATTTTTTAATCTATAATAATATTTTTAAGAATCATTTCCATCATATTATTTATAAGATTAATCAATCGAATATATCTATTTTATTAATTTTTTAATCTATTTCTTCTAAGAGGAAGCAAATCGAAACAAAATGCATGCAAAAGAACAAAAACAAAAGATGTACGAAGATTACAACTCCTCTTTTTTCATGTTATCTAACCAGAGGTTTTTGAGTTTTAGTATACAAAGGATTAACCATTTTACCAAATTTGCCAACAAAACAAAGCAAAGATTCAAGTAAACAGTTATATTAGTAGATTTGAACAATCCAACCATTGTTAAGATGGGATGGTGTTGAAAGGATGACCCACCAAGGAGGCCCCCAGTGGGTTTGGACAGTAGCAATCTATGGTTTGAAGATCAGCTGTTTGACAAAAATGGCCAAAGAAGTTAAGGAACGAGATACATCTACAACTGGGACTCTGTCTTTGTCTTTCTCGATTAACCCCACACTTTTTCTCTTCTTCTCTTTCTCTTTCTCAGCGTTTTATGTGTATTTTTTTCTCTCTAGAGTTTACTACTCAGTGTATCTGTCAATGGACAAGCAGCAGCAGCAGCAAAAGCAGCTGTCTTTGGCAAAGACTTCCAGACAGCGTTGTAATGAATGGTACAAGTTGATTCTAGCAGTGTTAGCTGTTATTTGGGTAGTTCATGGTTTGTTTAATGTGTTTTTTTAAGCTTTGATCTTTAGAGTTTAGCCACCTTGTTTAACTACTGCAACTCTTCTTTTCCTCCTTCCCTGCTTTCTGTTTCATATTGAAGTTTGCTTCAAGTTTCAGTCTTTTCTTTCTATGAAAGAACAGCCTGATTGATGATTTGAAATAGTTGGTTTAAAAAAGAAAATTACTTAGAAATTGTATCCAAGATCACCCATTTGATTGAAGAATCAACCACTTAGAATCTTTTCCCTACTTGTTTTCCTGTAAAGAATTACTATGCTCTTTCATCTTCCAGCTATTTATGATCTTTCTTTTCTTTGGGGACTATGATGATAGCTTCTGTGTTACGGCCCGTCGATTACCGTGACTTGGACGTTGTTGAAATGTGAAGAGCTACATGTGAATATTCTTATATTATCTCTTCCTTTTCCATTTTCCTGCATATTCAAAGTGGTGCTTCTGTTATTGTAGGATTTTTCAGGATATTAAAAGTGATATCACAATAGAAGTAAATGGAGGAACCTATGCTCTACACAAGGTAATTTGGTGCTTTTCTTCTGAAATTTGTTCATGTGTTTTGTTTAGATTTAAAGTGGATTTACAATTGTTTAAGCTCTTTAATTATTCCAGCAGGTGTAACTAAAGCACTAGGGAAAATGTGTTTAGCCTTCTATAGATCTGAAACCTCTTCCTTGGCTGTTCAATGGAAGTACTAATTCATATCTCGTCGCGGATAGACTAAATTTATCTGAGTTAGAATCATTGCTCCGTTGGGAAATTTGGAAATCGAATATGAAGAACAAAAGGGATTTTTAACAAATCTTCTAATTATTTTTCTTTGTCACCAATTTATGGATTATCATCTATTTTGTTCTTCAATATGTTAACATTAGATTAAGGTTGTCATTGAAGTAAAATAGCATGTATTTCGATGTGCAGATTAATGTTGAGACTTGGAATGCTCTGGTGCTGATGATTGTAGTTGTTATATGCAGTTTCCGCTGGTCTCTCGGAGTGGACGAATCAGGAAGTTAGTTGCAGAACATAGGGATTCCGGTATCTCAAGGGTGGAGCTTCTGAATTTGCCTGGCGGTGTCGAGACATTCGAGTTGGCAGCTAAGTTCTGTTATGGCGTTAACTTTGAAATTACATCTTCAAATGTGGCTCAGCTCTGTTGTGTCTCTGATTACCTTGAAATGACCGAGGAGTTTTCGAAGGATAATCTCAGCTCGCGAGCTGAAGAGTATCTCGAGAGTATTGTTTGCAAGAACCTGGAGATGTGTGTTGAAGTTTTACAACAATGTGAAAACTTACTTCCTCTTGCAGATGAGCTGAAAATAGTTAGCCGATGCATTGATGCAATAGCTTCAAAGGCTTGTGCGGAGCAAATAGCATCAAGCTTCTCCCGCTTAGAATACAGTAGTTCAGGGAGGCTTCATATGAACAGGCAAGCCAAATGTGAAGGCGACTGGTGGATAGAAGATCTTTCGGTTATTAGGATCGATTTGTATCAAAGAGTCATGACAGCCATGAAATGTCGCGGTGTTCGTCCCGAGAGTATCGGTGCATCACTTGTAAACTATGCACAGAAGGAGCTGTCCAAGAAATCCAGTTTGTGGAATCCATCTGGACAGACAAAAGTCGATTTCCTTTCAACCGAGCATGAACGTCTGGTGGTTGAGACAATCGTCATCCTTTTACCTGTTGAGAAACTTGTTGTTCCTATTAGTTTCCTCTTCGGACTTCTTAGAAGTGCAGTGATGCTTGATTGCAGTATTGCTTGTAGGCTGGATCTAGAGCGAAGGATTGGCTCCCAGTTGGATATTGCAACCCTTGATGACCTTCTGATCCCATCATTTCGGCATGCAGGTGATACCTTATTCGATGTCGAAACGGTTCAAAGGATATTGGTAAATTTTTCTCAGCAAGATGATAGTGAAGATGAGATGGATGCTGCATCTGTTTTCGAATCCGATAGTCCTCATTCTCCATCACAAACTTCATTGTTTAAAGTTTCAAAGTTAGTGGATAACTATCTTGCAGAAATTGCTCCTGATGCAAACCTCAAGCTTGCAAAGTTCATGGCCATTGCAGAGGCTTTACCTACACATGCTCGTACGATCCACGATGGGCTATATCGAGCCATTGATATTTACTTGAAAGTATGTATGATGTCATGATCATTTTTATAACGTCTGATTCGTTTTATGTTTGCATCAAACTTTCTCATGAATGCATTTTTCAGGCTCATCAAGGTTTACCAGATGCAGACAAGAAACAGCTCTGCAAACTGATTGATTTCCAAAAGCTTTCACAAGAAGCCGGTGCACATGCTGCACAAAACGAACGACTTCCCCTCCAATCCATAGTCCAAGTTCTTTATTTCGAGCAATTAAGGCTGCGTAACGCATTGTGCTGTTCTTATCCCGATGATGACTGCAAGCCACAGCATCACCAATCATGGCGGATCAGCAGTGGTGCACTCAGTGCAGCAATGTCTCCGAAAGACAACTATGCATCTTTGAGGCGAGAAAACCGAGAGCTAAAACTCGAGCTTGCTCGAATGCGGATGAGACTAAATGATCTAGAGAAAGAACATGTCTGTATGAAGAGAGATATGGCAAAGTCTAGTTCTCGTAAATTTATGAGTTCCTTCTCTAAGAAAATCGGTAAACTAACCTTCTTTGGGAATAGCTCTTCGAGAGGATCAAGTTCGCCCTCGAGGCAATCCTGCAGAACAGACTCTAAGGTGATTGAGAGGACCTGTGCAAGCACTGAATAGGTAATTAAAATGGCATGTCTGTATTTGTTAAGGCCATGGTTTTGGCAACCTTTTATGTCAATGTTTTTTTCACTTTTCTTTTCTTTTGGCCACATTGTATATGAGTTGTAATGCTTTGAGTTACATGTATTAGATTTCAGAAGCTTTGTTATTTTTGTATCTCACTCAAACTCATTAAAACCGAGCTTTAACTGAACTGAACCTTTATAACTCACGAACCAGTCAGGTTCATTATCTCTAGTAGCAAGTCCTTAAGTTCCTAGGCTATATTTAATAAACACATGGGAAAAGATAGCTCTAGTATCAGCTCCAAAAGTAAAAATACCTGCAAATTCAGCTCTAGAACAAGTAACTTTTCTTATTCTTTCTTTGTACCAAGACGGTTCAAAGATATTAGGAACTCTGTACAATAAAATATGGCCCTTAAAAAGTAAGTCCTTTTGAAGACCCTTGTATAACAGTACGCAGATGCACATAATTTTTTAAAAATTTTACATATTTACTCTTATTTTTTAAACTTTTTAAAATTAATCTTTAAATTTTTATAATACTTAAGGTTTGTGCTCACTTGGAGATTTCGAAAATTTATGTATTCATCCTCAAATAATTTTTTGGATCTTCCACTGTTATGTAGTCGCTCCTATTGTGTCTTCCTAGAACTTCACTGATTCTACAAAAACAAAAATAATAAGAATAATCAATAAGATTCTACAATCAATTAACATTTAGAAAACAATAATAACGTTTTAACAATTATAACTCGTCTTTTTAAAGAGTATTTTTAAAAAATAATAAATTTCGAGATTAAAATCATCTAACGAATGTAGATTATCAAAATTTTGTAACACTTTTTTAGGGTCTTTATGCGGTCTTTCTTATTATGTCTGTCCAAATTCATCGCCTCGTTAGTTGGCAAGAAAAAAGAAACTTTTATATGAAACAACTTTCGTGGGAGCTATCATAGTTGTAATTAAATTAATAAAATTTATAATTGTGGATAGTTGAATTTATTAAATTATTTAAAATTAAGATTAAATTGATGATATATTTAAGTGTTAAACGATTGAATTTATAATTACATTAATTAAAACCTGTTATATGAGAAGTTTTATTAATTTATTAAAAAAATATTTTTTCTATTAAATAAAAAATATTCATATTTTTCAAAATAAACATTAAAAATTAAATTTATATAAAATAAAATAAAATATATTTTTTTACCACAAAAAATTTTATAAACTATTTTATGTCTCTTTTTCTATCATAGGAAAACTCCAATCTTTTCTCATTCATTTTCATTTCCGTTTATTCCATTTTAGCCCAAACCCATACAACCCAAAGCCCAGCAAACAACGATGAAAAGATAATCACTCGACAATGGAGGCTCGGACATAAACCATAAAAACCCTAGTTAGGACTCATTATATTTCTTCTTTACTCAGCTGCTCTGCTCCTTCAAGCGCGCGCGAGAGGAAGCTCCAATAAAGCAAAAACAATGGTGTCGGGATCAGGGATATGCGTGAAGAGGGTGGTAGTTGATGCCCGGCATCACATGTTGGGACGTTTGGCTTCAATCGTGGCGAAGGAGCTGCTCAACGGCCAGAAAGTCGTCGTCGTCAGATGCGAGGAGATCTGCTTGTCTGGCGGACTCGTCCGACAGAAGATGAAGTACATGAGGTTCCTCCGCAAACGCATGAACACCAAGCCTTCCCATGGCCCCATCCATTTCCGTGCCCCCGCCAAGATCTTCTGGCGCACCGTTCGCGGGTCAGTTCACCTCCTACTTTTCTGTGCTGCCTATTTGAATCCATTTAACTGATCCTTGAAACATCTTGAGCTAAATCCAAAATGGGTGTTCTTAGATTGATTCATTTTTAAAAAAACAAACTAAAATCATGCCATTTTTGTTGCAGAATGATACCACATAAGACTAAGCGAGGGGCGGCTGCCCTTGCTCGTTTGAAGGCATATGAGGGTGTTCCATCCCCGTATGATAAAGTTAAGCGGATGGTTATCCCCGATGCTCTTAAGTAAGTTTCTCTACCGTCTTCCATTGACATTGTAATCAAGGGTGGATGCAGGATTTATGCAAAGTTCTAGACTTTATATTAATATTTTAGGGTCTGAAATTACAAAAATTTCCCTTCGTGTTCCAAGTGTTTCTTTTCTGTAATGTAATTAGGGTCTTGAGGCTTCAAAAGGGTCACAAGTACTGCCTGTTGGGGCACTTGTCGTCCGAAGTTGGATGGAACCATTATGACACCATAAGGGTGAGTTATCTTATCATTCACTCTTCCAGAGTATGAAGATATTAAATCAATATATTATAATTGTATTCGAATACCGTTTCCGATTTCCAGGAGCTTGAGAAGAAGAGGAAGGAGAGGGCTCAGGTTGCATATGAGAGAAAGAAGGAGCTGAATAAGCTTAGGGTAAAGGCCGAGAAGGTCGTGGAGGAGAAACTTGGCTCTCGGCTAGATGTCCTTACCCCTGTTAAGTACTGATTTTTCTCTTCTAGTGGATACCTTGTTTCTTACAATTTTGCTCTCCATGAATTAGATTTTGGCTTTTGTATTTTATTTGAGATGTGAAGTTAGAAAAACTATTTAAATCTTGAGTTCTGTCCTGTTACCAGTTGCAGCATTGTTAGGAAACCATTGCATTTGAACACAACTCTGAGCATCAATAAGATTAGTTAGGAATTATAGTCTAGATTCTTATTTCTTAGTTGATGTCAAACTTAGAAGTTGATTTTCATCAAGTTTTTCCATCGTCTTGTAGCTATCCTGGTGTTCAAGTTCTGGTATGTATATCATGAGGGAAGATTTTGTTTCTTGTCCGTCTATGGATAACAAATTTATAAGCAGCTTGCTTACTGGCAAAATTGAGGAAATATTATACCTAAAAAAATATTTTAAAATTTATAGTAATAAAAAATATTATACCTAAAATAATAATCCTTCAATTATTTTTGAATCTATTATATTTTTAGTTTTTTTAAGATCAGATAACTTTCAATACGGCTTCATGACATATTAATACACTAAAAAGTTAAGAAAATCTGTGAAAAATATATTTAATTTTTTTGGGAAGAGTGGTGATTTGTATTGATTGGATGATAGATTGAGTAGTTGAGGTTTGAATTTTTAATTGTTAAATAAGAGTTAATTATAGAGAATTATAGTAGAAATTTTGTAAAAGAAAAATTAAGTGAAGTAGAAAATTTGGAGAAAATATTGAAAGATTTTAAGTTTTTAAATTTAGCAAGAATATTTTTAGTTTTTTATAAAAAAATTAAATAGTAGTTACGATTAAATTTATTGTTAATTATTTTTATTAATAACTTTTTACTTGTCATGTATCTAGTTTTGGTAGAAATATGACCGACAAAATCTTATATTGAGATTATAAATGGATATGTTTCTAATATTATGGTTGATGATATATTAATTTTTTCATAAAAATTTAATTTAAAATTAGTAATATTTTATTCTCTTATTTGTTATTATTAATAAGTTTTTTTAATTCAATACAAGTAGCCGATGAAACCTTTAAATATTATCTACACATGAAAAATAATGATCTATACTCCGATATAATTTACTGGTTACAAGACGTGCGATTCTATCGTCTCACATTCATGTCGATGAATTGTCGTGTCACAGTCGATAAATATTGCATTCTTGGAATGGTTCAGAACTTAGAATAAGAAAACCTTTCTTTGATTCTTTGACTCGTTTCCACTGTCAAGAAGAAATGGAGTTCGTGTTGTAGAGACCGTAGAGTTTTTAAGAGATGCAAATACGATGAATGTCTCATTGAATTAGGAATAAATCAATATTTGAGGTCAGAAACATAAATATTTAAAAATAAAGATTAATTCATACAAAAATAAATTTTAAAAATTAAATAAAAAGAATAAAAAATTAGAACGAAAAACATGATCCAAATCTATCACTTATCTACTACCCACGATGGGTATGAATTTTTAGGTCTACAACCATCTAGTATCTACCAAACTCACACGTTGAAGCAGATATCCACTATCTAGGGTATAATATTTTATGTCCACACCCACCCACTACCTTAGCCTCTCCTCACCCATAAATCAAAACATATTAAATATTTAAACATGTTTGATCTTATATTTTTTTGTATATTATACTAAAAATAATACTAAAGGTTAGTTTAATATTGTTTTTGAAAAATATGATAAAAAAATATAATGAAAAATTCTTTTAGAATATTTGGTTTGAGATATATATATTTAGTATTACTGTCAAAAAGTACTTTTAAGAAAATAAATGACTATTTTAGACGTTATAAGTTATAAATATATATTTACATGGTAATTAAATTTCTTTTATATTATAATATTAACTTAAATTACGATAAAATATAAAAATATTAACAAATAAATACATAAATTATTTTTGAAAAATATTTTTAAAAAAAGTATTTTTCAAACATGCTTTTTTAAAAATTTAACATGAATATATATAATTTTTAAACTAAAAAAATAATTTATGTTAAATATAATTATATATTTACAAAAATTAAATTATAATAGTAAATGAAGGTTAAAATTATAATCTGACTTCTAAAAATACTTTTCCAACCACAAAAGTTAAAAAATTTAACTTTTGTGTTGTTTAGCACTACTTCTGCGTTCTAAACCTTACATTCAGTCTATGCTACCTCCCATTTCCTGCTGATTGTCTAGTACTTCAAGTATATTTCCTGCTGACATTACCAACTGTTTCTGGTATAGTTCGTCAGCATCAATCAATTATTCAAATAAGCAGGAAATGGAAAGAAAGATGCAATTGCATTGTGAAAATCTACACAAATTACAGCAATAAATTCATTGGATCACAGTCTGGGTATCCTAAACAGAAACCTTACATTCACAAAATTTTGGAAGGCTGTTTTGCCCATAACAATCATGATTGCTACCTGCTACCCGCTACCCGATTGAAATGAAAAGGGTTAATTTAATACATGGCACTAATCTACTGGGGCAAGAACAAATAAAGACTCCCTCCCCAGCAGCAGGGAAAGGAGGAGAAGGAAGTAGCAAGAAAACCAAGAAGATGTGAGTTATGTACAAATGCCTCTATATTCCATCTTCATCCTTCCCAATACTAGTCTCTATAGTCTAGATCACTGCTAATATACATAACTTCCCAATAACCAAAAAAGAAGAAAAAGGTCCATTTTTTCATGTGAATTTCTAACCTGAAAATAGAAGACACCTCTTTCCACATTGCAATTCCCCCGCAGAAGAACCAGTTCCTTCTGCATAAAAACCAAAAAGCTCATTTAGTGTCTACTCTCAACTTAAGTAGAAGAAAATTTTGATACCAAACAAAATAAACAAATAAATAGTCCTAACAGTACAGAGGCAAGCACCCACAGACTGCTAGCTGAAAATAATTTTCCATCAGGAGAGGGTAGAGAAATAGTCAAGAAAAAGTCTTGAGAAACCAATTAAGCAACAATGTGAGGGGTCAACATTTATCATAATATTAGTATGACAGTATGATAATTCCATTTGTCTTGTTTTTTCTTAAATATTAGTACCAAGGTATGATAATTACATTTGTCTTGGTTTTTTCTTAACATGCCAATTATCATGCAATAACTCTATAACAAACCCACCTAAATCTGTAAATCATTAGTACCTGTACACTGCTGTTACAAGGGATGCAACCCAACCTAGCAGAACCCTTCTCTGTTGGAACTTATCCATCCACAAGATTGCTTCATTCCAGCTTAGAATTGGAAGGACTGTGATACAAGTTGCTTTGTACGGATTGTAGATGTGTAGTTTGCTGTTGCGACTGCTGCTGCAATGGAAGCTGCTGTGGGGGTGAATTATGCAGATCTTGCTGTAACTTCTCTTGTGGTTGGTAGTGTTCTTGAGACGGGGGTGGTGTTGGCGATTGTTGTATTTGTGGCAGTTGTGGCCTATGTGCCCCAGCCTTATTCCCATGAGGTAAGCCACCCGGTAATTGTCTCGGCGCTAACCCTTGGCTGACAGAAGGTACTGGAACACTACCAGCTGAATTTGTAAGAGGGGGGCTGCCTATGGATCCCATTTGAGTGGCCACAGTAGACGTACCAGGATTATACACTGGTTCTGATGATTTCCATTGAGAACCAACAGAAGGAACATTTTGCACAATGTTGTTAGCTGAATCGGTGCCAGCTTGGGACATTGCTTTGGTTGTAGTAGTACCCATCTGTGAAGCATTGTTCACGGGCTTCTGGTCAACTTGAGCAGACTCAGCGTGAGATTTGCTATGAGGATCAGAATTCACTGCTCGACTCCGTTGAAGCATCCTTTGAACAGATTGGTTTTGATTAACCTTCTTTTGGTTTGGCTGTGACTGTAAGTGCAAATGCTGGGGGTTGGGACCCACGGCTGCTGGCAGGATGCATTGATTCACAGCTGATGGTGTATGACCAGAGGGCACTGTGGAAACTTGACCTTGAGAACTATTATCAGAATGGGAAGCCATATGCTGGAGTTGCTTTGTAGAAGGGGGTGTTGCCCCAGAAAACTGCTTTTGTTGTGGCTGGGAAACTAGAGATTTAGATTTTTGGACAGGGCTCGTACCAGGCCCAGAATACAAGCCCTGACCTTGCGTCAACTGCGTGGTTTGCTCTCCTTTCTCAGCAGTCAGGTTGCTAGAGGCCATGCTGAGGCCATTCAGATGAACAGGATCAGTAGAAAGGTTCTGATGCACCAGCATGTTCCCTCTTCCCACTCCCTTCGATAGTTTGGTTTGATGTTGAGACTGTGTTTGCTGTCTTTGCTGAGGATGGTGCCTGCCTGACTGTTGATACTGCTGCTGCTGTTGCTGAGGTTGCCGCTGCCATTGGTTGCCTATCTGATTGTTCAATACACTAGCACCAGTTTGGGAATTCCTACCAAGCCCATGAGGGGCCAAGTGGTGTTTCTGTTGCTGTAATGACATAGGATTCATTGGTGAAGATGGAGATGGGAGTGATACTGGTTGAGTTGCAGCTTGAGGTTGAATCTGAGAACTATTCTGAAGAGAAGAGGATATGGGAAGTTGGGTCTGAGGTTGGACGTTTGACATCAAAGCACTAGATGCAGCAAACTGTTGCTGCTTCTGTTGCTGTTGTTGTTGCATAAGCCGCTGCTTCTGCATTTGCCTTTCTTTAGCAATGCGCATGGCATAGGCTTGTTGCTGTGGCCCGGTAGCAAGATTGGAACCCTGATGTTTAGAATGGTGAGAGTTGCTCAGTGTATGGGAATGCTGTGAAGGCGTTTGCTGCTGCTGCCCAAGATGACCCACATACGACTGAACAGATGGTGTAGCTGACTGATTAGGGCTCGCAGAATTCAATCCATTGAAAGCAGGAATTCCCTGGGTGTTCCCTTGAGCCTGCAATTGGAGCTCGGGTACCACTAATTGCCTTTGAGGCTCTGGACTGGGGCCAGGCTATCAAAAAAGAGGAAAAAATCAAACTCGGTTATTGGTATTCATCAATTAACCATTTCTATGGAATAGAAGAAGCCAAACATCTTGGCTACAATACCATGTTGAAGCATAGACTTGATCATACTGCTTTATAGAAGTAACTTACTCGCATCATGTGTTTGGTGTCACGAGGCCTCAGCGTTGAGTTTCCTTGACCGGAACCCGGGTGCATATTGACATGGCTTGGCATTCCCACCAAATTGGAGGAGAGCATGCTGCCAGAGTTTAGCATTGCTGATGATGTCATTCCTTGGAAGCCTGGCCTTGATATTGGCATGCTTCTATTTATCCCACACATCATTCCCAAATTATTTCCACCAGGTAGCACTCGGACCATTCGATCTGATCCAAAGACAGGACCAGGGAGAGACAAGTTGGACTGCTGAAAATTCCTGCCAGATAACATTTGATTATATTGCTGCATTCTATGTTGCTCATCAGCAGGCAAAGATGTTCTGGGAACACCATAGCTACCATCCCTGAATAGAATATGACCCAAAATTTATGCCATCAGCATGCAGAAGTATGCAGGCACAGAAAGAATCTATGCATTAGCTTAATACCTCACAGATGCATTGAGTGGCGTAGACAGTGATGCTAAATTAGTACCAAGAACCATGCCAGAAGATCCCTGTATTGAGGAATTTACTCCACTGGAGGGAGGCATTGATCCTGCAGCTCCTTGATTTGATATTGCTACACCACTTGTATGAGAAGCCTGATATCCAAGGGGTAGAACATCTTGGTTTGATGCAGTGGCATCACAAAGATCGAGAGGCCTTTATCCAGACAGTTAAACAATGATGACTGAATTAACAAGCTAAATACATTAATAAAACAGGGACAACAAAGCTTACGTTAGAACCCCTCCATTTAGGTTATTAGGGCAGACTTGTGAAAGAGCAATAACATGGGAGTTGTGGATAGGCACTATCTGCTTCAAATCCCGATTATCAAGCTTTACAAGACACAACAAGATAAAGTAAAGTCAGGAGTTTGGAGGAATCAAGGTGAAGTTCAAAAAGAAGACAATTTAGGATGCTTTTCAAGTATTAATAGTGCAGGCTTTGTTCAAATCCATACTTATTGCCACACCAGAGAATGCTAACATAATTGTGAAACGAAAGGTGAAAAATAACTGCCATTAGAATGAATCTAGGTTCAAAATCAATTTGAAATTTCTTTAAGAGCTCATTTTAAACAAAGTACGTGCACTGGGACACAACTTTGAGATATTCAAAGGCAGAAAATTAGATGTTTTAAAAGTAAATCTGAAATTTCGATATCTCCATAAACTGTGTGATTCAACTTATATTACTATTTATTAATGTTTTATACTACCATTCAAATGCTACATGAATTGCTCACACTAAGTGAAGCGAAAAGTACAAAGGATACCATGGATCCACATAGCAAGCCTAATGGAAACAATTTTTTAACTTTTAAGAAGTAGCAGCTGGAGGACAACGTGACTATATGTTGTTTCCATCTAATGATTTATTTTCATAGTTCTCTAATAATTTACTGGAGTTCAGTATTTCATTCTAGTCCCTATCTCTCGGAGCACCCAAAATCACAATATATGAAACATCATTCACAATATTTCTTCATCTAAAAGGAAGGATGACAGCATGCAGGTGTTGACCAAGACCCACCCAAGCATGTCAAATAGAATCCTAAAATGACAATTTGCCCTGTTTGAGCAGTATATGCTAATGTTTCAAAATGATAGGAGTACAGCATAATTGACATTACTGAAGATGAAAGAATAGACTCTATCTTCAACTGATTGATTAAAACAGCCTCAGTTGTTCTTAAAACTAACATGTCAGGATTTCTAGAGACTAAAAATATATCACATATGTACCTGACTCCTCCGGTAGTGTTGTTTCTTCCCAATAAGTATAATTTTCTCAAAATAAGACTTGAGAGTGTCCTCTTCCATCGGCCCTTGCAAACGTTGAAACAACTGTCTCGCACTTCCCTGCATGAGATACAGTAGTAGAATCCAATTATAGACTCTAAGATTAGCTCCACTGAGCATGTCCCTCATCAATATATTAAAAAATGAGAATCTATTAGTTTTCAGGGACAGAGAACACCTTGGGAATGCCAGGCAGTGTGGATGGATATGACTGAGAAGATCCTGAATCATCAGCACTGTCAGCTCCATCTCCACTTCTATCCATTAAAATTTTATGACGTTCCTTGCATTCTTTAGGCTTGCGGAATATGCACTAGGCACATTAAATTCAAGAGATAGTTTCCCAATGGAGAAAAATGGAGGACCAAGGTGAAAGCAAAAAAAAAGTAGTAAGGCTGCTGTGGAAAATAAAGGGATTATAGAGAGACGAAAGAATGAGTAGCACTTCAAGATCAGTAGAAACATTATTGGTAACATTTCAAAGTGTTTCCGGCACGTTAGAAGGAAGTTCTAGATAACATAATATATTTGTAAAGACATTTAGCTCAAGCACTAACCTTAAATTGAAGGGTACCGTTGATGGCATCACTTACAAGCTCCCAATTAGGACCCAAGTCATGAACTAGGACAACAAGTGCCTGAACATAAATGCAGTAACATGTGAAGACCCCGGTGCTAATGCTAACAGAAATCGACGAATACAAACAGGATGACAAAAACTAACCTGGTCTTCAAATAGCGACCATGGACAACCAGAACCAGGCTCACCAGCAGATATCTAGAAGCAGTTTACATGATTATAATAATTACACAAGAGATAAGACAACTATGAAGTACATGATCACCAGACAAAAAGAAAGAAAGGGTCCAGGAAAAATACCTTGGATGCTTTGGCTTTTCTACCTCTGTCACGACCATGAATTAATTTAATGATTTTGTTGGGGTTGGACATATTGCTCATTTGTGATCCTACTGGTGAAGGGATAGATCCACTGGGATTGATTTCAAAGGCATTATCTGGCTGTTGCTTAATTACCTTCAGCTTCTTGGCATTATGTTGCCCATATAAAACTAAGAAAAAAGATAATTGAAAATGTGAAGTTTTAAGAACATGACACTGAATAGATATATCTGACCAAGTAACCAACCATTAACTAAAACATGAGAAAGTAGAGCTTTACCACTGGCTCCATTAGAATCAAAATGATGACTCTCTGGTCTCTTTTTGGAATAATCCCGCTGCAAAAGAAACAGCAGCACCAAACATTACATTCTCAATTAAAAAAGAGTACAATGAACGTGAGGAAGAACAGAAGAATATCAGATAAAGTTCAATGTCACAAAAAGGGACTTATGACTTGAGGCACCCTTATATCTATCATGCAAAGAATGATATCAATTTGATCTGACTGCTCCTTGCTTTGATGTAAGAATGAATACTAAATGAAATTAAAGTTTGAGACTTTCCTTAATCAAGAAAATGGAACAAATTTGACAGAAAAAGTTATTTAGAGTTAACTTAAAAGTTGCATGTTTACTAGCCTAAAATTGTATTTACTCATCCAGAATTTTTTTTCTTAATGATAAAATAAATATACTACATAAAAAAACAATGAAGGAAAAAAAAGAAAACAAGAGTGTTCATATCAAAATAAGAAAACTAGGCATAATCTTTATTACATATTCACCTGTTCATTTTGAATGGTTGATTCCAGCTGCCAACCCTGATCAAATGCAGAACCCTACCAAGAGCACAATTCAGACAGTTAGAAACTATGAAGACAAATAACAAAAGCATCCATACCATTCCTGGGAAAAACAGGCCCTATTAGTTAAAACAAAAGAAATCCTACGCACGAGATTTTTGGCCTTTCTCTTCTTTTTTGGTTTTGTTGGTGTTTCTGCATAGTCATATGGTAACTGCCTCTCAAGATCCCTAGTTGATTCAACCTCCATGCTTTTCTGGATCTGGAATCCTCCTTGCAAAGTACTCTGATCATCCTGTATAGAATTAGTATCCCCACTAGAAGCATCTGTTTTGGTCGGAGCCTGTAAACCTCCAGCAGCAGTGGCACTGCTAAAAGGACTTAAAACCCTTTGTCTGGAACCAGTACGAACACGTTTTGTTGGAATTGAACCAGCATTTAGACTACTACCTGGCCTTTTTCCAATCAATATGGACTGCTGGGCACAGTTTCCATATGGCAAATCAGCACCGGTTTCATAGGGTCTTGAAGGATATGATTTCATAGGGTTCTTCCGCTTCTCCTTGTTTAGTTTTGATGATTTTTTACCTTCAAAGGCTCCATGCAAAAAATACGTGCTTGTTTCTCCTTCATCCTCATCACAAACAAAGTCACCATATCCAAACTCTGAATTTGAACAAGTTGTAAGGGACAGAACACTATTAAATGACAAAGAAACTGAGAAAAAGTGCAATGAATACCAGCTCCATCGTCACAAACAGATGTTTCAACTACTTCTCGTGCACCACTCCCAGTTTTCTAAAAAATAAAATAAAATGATAATCAAGATTGGGAAGAAAAGATCCAAAGCTGCCCTGGGAATATTAGAAGAAATGGAAATGCATATATGTTGTCCATGATATGTTTGATTCGTGTATTTTTTTTTCATATCCATTATATCATTACAGTATTCTGTTCTTGAGATTTTTATAAACTATAAACTCATTAAGGATCTATATTTACCTCGTTCCGTACCAAATAAGATTCAATAGATCTCCAGTAGATTTCCATAGCACCAGAAGGAATTGAATAGAAGAGGCTTTCCTGAAAACAAAGTACATAAAAGTTAGAGCACAGAATGTAAAATAAGGAAAAGAAATATTTCCACAAGATACAACTTATTGTAAAAGAGAGAGAGAGAGAGAGAGATCAAAATACTATATTCAAAAGACAAGAATACTGTGTAAATAAACCTTAAAAGCTAAGAAAAAAAATAAGCCATACTTCTGTTAGATGTTCATTCCAAGGAATGTCTATAATGCCAACATCAGATATACTGTCATGTGTTGCAGGCGTTTCAGCTTTAAGTGCTGGAACAGGGGAGCTGCTATGTTTCAAAAATCTAAGAGCATATGCTCGAATAGCAAGATCATTAGTCTTTCCAGGGTGCTCCTGCTGCTCCTTATTCATATCCTGCTCCAAAACATGGTGCACATAAAGAGGTGATAGAAAGAACAATCTAACACATAGACATGAAGCGGACATTAGAAAATATTTGGGTTCTTTTTCCCTGCATTGCATTTCTTTAAGTAGATACCTTGCTCAGCACCTGGCCTAGCCTGTCCAACCTCAAATATTATTTTTCTTTTAAATATTAAAAATTAATTTTTTATATTTCTATTAAATATATTTTAGAATCAAAATTAGGGCTGGGCCCAGGCTAAGAAATCTTGTCCGGCGTTCAAATTTTTACAGTGTACCTAATTTTTTGTCTTTGAATTGTAACCATCCAAGAGTTATCCATATAGTTACCTAAGCTCTCTATAACCTCATCTCTTCCTCCCCAATGCTAGTACAGTTTCGTTCATACCACATTGAAAAACAGAACTTATTAGCAGGTGACCAACATGAATAACATACAAAACAAGTTATTAGAGAGAATACGGAGAAACTAGCACCATAATTTAGTATGAAAATCAAACATAAAAAATTATCATGACATTCATCACAACAGATACGCATAAAAAAAGACCAAAATAGTCCAACAATATAATCAGTACCGTATCCAGTTCCATATTCTTGCTCTTAGTAACTTCATTGGCTCTTGAACCCACCAAATCATGACCAGAGTTCTTTGGACCAATTCTATCCTTACTATTTAGAAGCACCTCTGCAGAATGCCAAAACCCCATGACAGCATTAGCTAGGGCTAAAGCAATTTCTTTGAGTTTCCAGAACTGATTGTGTTCTTCATATTTCAACCGCGAAGTAAAAGCAGCACGTCGACATAGTTGAGCAGCGGCAGTCATCTTCCAAAGACGCTCCTATAAGCACATAAGGAACAAAAAAAGTAAGTCTAGGTAAATTAAGTCAAATATGTTCTGTAGTCGACTTCATATACAGCTGTAATAATAGAAAGGCTTTCAGTAAGAAGAGGGAAAAAAAGAACGAGAATACATAAGATGGTTTTAATTTATATACAACAAAATGATACCTGCGCAAAATCATTTGCCAACCATGCCATTTCCTCAAGCACAAAATCCCAGTGAGATTTTCGTCGATTCTCAAAGTGTAAGGTACCGACAGATAGCTCTGCAATCCTTTTCCGCTTAGCCTGCTTACCATAACATGAGACCTTTTAAACTTTTTAAAGACAAAAATCTTACATCTAAATTCAAGAGATCACAGAGAAAATATATAATCAAACAACCTCTATAATCCGAGCCTCTTCCAATATTGAATCTTCATCCACCTTGTCCACCACTTTCACATGATTATCCGAACTGGTCTGAACTTCAGTAATAGGAGTAGAGTTTTTTTCTAACAAAATCCCCTTGGGAATCTCACAAACAATGTTACCCATGGTGCCTAAAGGCCTACTAGCAGAAATGCTTTTGATTATCGAGTTAGAATTATCACCCAGCACAGTACTAGTTCTTCCATCAGCTTCTGGTACAGGATAACTGCTTTGTCGCACCTCATTGGTGGAAGGGCCACTCACTTCATTTTGCAATTCAGGTCCAATTTCTTTCTCCACTTTGACCGTAGAATTGTTAACGGAATGATTTTGGTTCAAGGAAGTATTAGTATCACAAATACTAGCAACATTATCAACAGCCATGGTCTCGTTATTTTCTTTTGACAATTCACCAACAACCAAGTTCCGTGATTCCTCTTTTTTGGATTTTTTTCCCATGGGTTTTCCTTCAGAATCAACATTTTTCGGATTAATATATACACCATTATCATTATTTACATCTATGCTTAAGCTGTTTTCAGTGCAAGAGGACTCCGAATCTAACCCCTTCACCCCTCTTGTGGCACTACTAATTTTTCCTTCAAGTTCTATGTCTTTCCCATCTATTTTTCTATCACCAACCTCATTTAGATTATTAGAAATAGTTTCATTTTCAACTTTGGTTGCACCTGTACCAGATGGAGATTCAAAACCAGTTGAAACTACATGTTCCTTTCCACCAACAAGCCCGGGTTCTTCAGAAGCCAAGTTAACCGGAGATTTGTGAGCCTTCACTTGAACAGCCTCATCAGGTACTATAACATCAACCTTGCTTTTGGATAGATCACCTTTTGACTGTTCAGATGATGCTTTGGCAGCCTGCCTACCACCTAATTCCATTTTCAACTGTTTATCAGAAGTTATCACCTTTGAAGCCAAATCACCATTCGAAGTTGTGGATTTTCTGGTACTAGCAGAAGGTGTGTTCTTGTCCTTCTGGTTATTTGTTTCAGATGTCAAAGCCTTATCATCCTTTGATGATCCACGAGCAGGTAAAGAAGAGCCATGACCACCCCGACCCTGAACTATCTCTGTTGAACTTGATCGTGCTCCATCTCGATTTATTTTCGACCGATTCCTTCGAGCATATGGGCGGAAGATAGCAGAATCTTCTGATTCCTTGGCATTTTGAGCCCGATTCATCTGAGAAGATTGCTCCGATGGAGCAACAGTATTCCTCTTACGAGGATGCATAGATTTCCTTTCACCTTCAGGCAATTTATTTTCACCATCAAAAAGTAAGAGGTTATCGGCACTATTGGGTTCGCAAACTGCAAGAATCCCTGGTCTACCACTACTCTCTACAGAATCACCATGAGGTGAGGCAGTCAATGCAAAACTACCTTTCGCTTCACTGTTATAGTAATGGACAGGTGATGCATCAGCTAGTTACACCATCACAATTTAGATCCATGAGTCTGCAGCGCACAACAGCGAAAAGGACATACCTGATAACAAAATGTTCTGCTTGCTGATCAGTGAGAGACGTAGACTGGACACTAACTGATGCTGCATTGCTGAATTTGAAATCCAAGGGATTGCCACCCTGAGAGCAATGCTTTTTATCGTGAATATTAATCAATAACAAATAAGAAGTAGCAAGAGGAGATCAAATGCATACTTTCTCAAGAAACTCCAGTTCCCTTCTTCTTTCCTCACGGACATCATACTCCTGCCTGTTATAGACCAGTAAAAATGAAAAATAGCACGTGGTTAGGGATGTGAACCAAGAGCACTTTTCAAGATAACTAGAAGGACTTTGTAAGCAATGGAGTGCAGTTATAACCTAAGCTCTGCTTGAGCCCTCTCAATAGCTGCTCTGCGTGGAGATGTCTTCACACCAATCCCAACTCCACCATCAACAATACCTCCCATGGAATCAAACTCAGCATTAACTAAGAGAGCTGATCCTGAGTTACATCCATGCATCCCTACCTAAATATCTACTGGATGGACCCTCCCATTGATGCAAAACGAAAGAAATAAGAAGATATTGGAGAATGCCTACAAAAAATGAGGGAAAATCAGAAATAACAACTAGTGTATATAGAAATCAAGAAAAATAAATGAACAATGAAATGAGATGACCCAATGAACCACAATCAAATATTTTTCTCACCAATAAGTAGAAATACAGGCACGCTCGTAACTATATCAAATCACTCATGATAATTAAAATTAAAAAAAAAAGTAGTTTTTCCAGTAGCTCGGATATGTATAAAACCAACTCCAAAAAACAAGGAAGAAACTCCCAGCAAATGTACAACAATACAAAGAGAATAATTATGAAGTTCGAATATTTTACTATAAGGACCGCTGTAGAATTTTTCCTGGAAAATAACAAAATGTACTATACAATGACTTGAACTAGATTAAAGAATAAAGAGAGACAATTTTATTCCTACCTTTTTTATTCTTTCCACAATGAGTTGTTAATTCCCAAACAGGGGGGGAGTTTTACATAATTATGTCGTCAATCCCACAAAGATTCCATATCTTTCATTCTTTAATTTCTCCCTTCTGCACAACAGTTCCACAGCAACTTAAAATAACCAATTATCTCCAAAAGCCATTAAGGTTCACTACCTGCCTTAAAACTATTTTAAAACGTGCAAAACAAAGTTAAAACTGCATGAGGAGAGAATGCCACTACCTTTGAGGACAGTTAAAAAACATAATAAAGGAAATAAGTATCTTGACATTAATTGGAAGGAGAAAACCAACGCTGAATCATGGTAATTAACAATTACACCAATGCCGCCCAATAAGCATACTTCCTATCTTATATATGCATACATATTGAAAGAAAGTAAAGAGTTCGGCACCAGTAATTCTTTACAAATTCCAGGAAAAGAACCGCAAGAAGTCCAAAATCAGTAGGTAAACAACAAAACCCAGAGCGCAGTGAGCTTCCCCAGCATTTAACTTCAAGTTAATGTCAATAAACATATATGAAGACGATGCCAGGCAAATCCACAAGCATTCAATCGAAATGCGAATGGGAAATCACAGGGAATGACAAGACGAAACCCTAAATGCATTGAATCACGGAAAGTGTGCCCTAATTTGAAACATTACTCGAATTCTAGGGTTTCCAGTTCTAAAATCAAGGGCAAAAATAACCTGAATTGGGGCACGGAGTCGAGCAATTAGGAAGTAGGGCAAAGCACCGAGGAGCACCTGAACGTTCCCGCTCTTTTTAACACTATGTTTACCTCTCAATCTATCTCTCCTAGGGTTTTGATGCTACGAGCCCTCCCTCAACGATGTTGTCCTCAATCGAAACGACATGAAATAACCCCAAGATACGACACATCCCCCTGTGAAATGCAAGCCATAACCACGTTGTCGAGTCTCTCTATTAAGAGTTCTTGCACCTTTGGGTAACTATTTTTTTTTTCGTTTTCGCTCGCTAAAAATGTTATGTTTTTTCAAGGTTTTGATCGGATTGGCTGCTTTCAGTGGGCTTTGGGTTTTGAAAAAGATTTAAGGGCTTCCTGTTCAGTTCAATTTGGGCTTTTTTATTTAGTCCTATTAAATTATAAAATAAACGTTTAAATTATATTTTGACATAAAAATAATTTTAACCCTTAATGTTTATAGTTTTTGTCGTTTTGGCCCTTATTCTTTTTTTGGGATAAATTTAGCACTTAACCTATATCTTTTTGACATATAGCTTATTTTTTAACTAGCTTGATGACTGGATTGTTAAAAATTTAACGATGATATATATATATGGAATATAATTTTAAATGAAATAGAATATAACCTATCAAATACATATATATATGGAATATATTTTATTCGAATATAAAAATATAAAACAATTAAAATTCAAATAAAATATTAAAAATTAATTAATTCTAAAATAAAATATTATTAAACATTCTTAATCCTAACTACGATAAAATCAAAATTTTATTCGAATTATGTTTATATTTTTATTTTAGAATTTGTAATCATAGTGTATTGTAATTATTTTTTATTTGAGATGTATGAACAAATAAAAAATAACGGGAATAATATTATATAAATAAAATATCATAAACTAATATAATATTTCTTTTCATTTTTTATTATATAACAAATATTTTAAATGTCAAATTCTAGACAATAATTTAAATAATACAAAATCCATCATATTTAATCTTAAATATTATATACAATAAACCAAATTTACGAGAAAAAAGGTTTTCATGCGACAATTGTGTCACAATAATTATGTAGAAATTTTAAAAAATATGTTATTTATTTTTTAATTTTAAAATATAATAAAAAATAGGCATAAAGATAATTTTAACCCTTAACGTTTATAGCTTTTATCGTTTTGGCCCTTATTCTTTTTTTGGGATAAATTTAACCCTTAACCTATATCTTTTTGACAAATAGCTTATTTTTTAACTAGCTTGATGACTGGACCGTTAAAAATTTAACGATGATATATATATGGAATATAATTTTAAATGAAATGAAATGTAACCTATCAAATGCATATATATATATATATATGAAATATAATTTTATTCTAATATAAAAATATAAAACAATTAAAATTCAAATAAAATATTAAAAATTAATTAATTCTAAAATAAAATATTATTAAACATTCTTAACCCTAACTACGATAAAATCAAAATCTTATTCGAATTGTGTTTATATTTTTATTTTAGAATTTTGTAATCATTGTGTATTGTAATTATTTTTTATTTGAGATGTATGAACAAATAAAAAATAACGGGAATAATATTATATAAATAAAATATCATAAACTAATATAATATTTCATTTTTTATTATAACAAATATTTTAAATGTCAAATTCTAGACAATAATTTAAATAATACAAAATCTGTCACATTTAATCTTAAATATTACATACAATAAACCAAATTTTATATTAGAATAAAATTATATTCCATATATATATATATTCGATAGGTTACATTTCATGTCATTTAAAATTATATTCTATATATATCATCATTAATTTTTTAACGGTCCAGTTACCAAGTTAGTTAAAAAATAAGCTATTTGTCAAAAAAAATATAGGTTAAGGGCTAAATTTATCAAAAAATAAGAGCTAAAATGACAAAAACTATAAACGTTAAGGGTTAATATAATCTTTATGCCAAATTTTAATAATAATTTTAATTGGGTGTTATTTTAATCTGTCTTCTATCCATAGACAATCAAACGCGCTTAACAAAAGATTTGTCACCGCTGGATGCGTAGGTAAGCGATTACGTAACAACAATAGAGGGGAACCACGACACGTGGACACCCTTCTAGCTCACAGCTTCTCACCCACCGCGAGACCTTCTTATTACTGTTGAAACTCTCTCCCCTAATTTCAAAACCCTAGACGTTATAATTTCACCAGGATTCTCCGCTCCGCCCATACCAATCTCCTATTTTTTTTCTTTTTGGACATTCTTGATTACTCGATTCGGTTCTCCCAGCGTATCAAGGTATGATTTTTGATTTCACATTCTCTTCTGACTTACGAATTCTATTTTTTTTTTTTTTGGTTTCTTCTGTTGGTATCTAATTGATCTTCCTTTGTTAAGAATTGGGTTTCTTTTTTCCTGTTGATTTTTCTTTTTTAATGTTTCTAGTGGTTAAAGTTTGAATTTTGATTAAAATTCTGCACTCTTGTTATTTTATGTTAAGTGATTGTTCATTGTCTCTCTATTTTTTGCTATATATATACTGAATC
The DNA here is from genome assembly GCA_035048815.1 of Abelmoschus esculentus. NCBI lineage: Eukaryota > Viridiplantae > Streptophyta > Magnoliopsida > Malvales > Malvaceae > Abelmoschus > Abelmoschus esculentus. The sequence continues at coordinate 12,532,352 of JAUCBN010000024.1, forward strand.
GAACTGGAATATGATGATAACACCTTTGTTGCTGATTGTACTTTCTAGGAAGCACAGTTTTTGAAAAAAGATCATATTTTTATGCTAAGATATTGTTCTAATTACTATTCACATGTCACTGTTTTACATCATAGAATGAAGTGTCTGTCTCTGGATTATGTTATTTTAAAGCTTAATATCATAATTCATAAGGTTGGTTTGGTTTTAGATTGAACTTTTTGTGTAAATGTAGTTAGTACACTATCTTGTAAAGCCAATGTTTTGTTTTAGGTTTTATTGAGGCTGCAATCTTTGGATAGTACTTTGAAAAATCATAAGCTGAACATGAGCACACATGAAACGAGGGGGGCTTCTCTTAGAGGGTATCGACGGAGAAAGGCAATGCTTGATCTGAATGTTCCACCCAGTGAAATCAGAGAACTGGAGGGTAGTTCTCAACAGGCTGGGTATGAGGAACAAACTGGCCAATCCGTTCATCTTGGACCTCCTGCAACTATTGATGTTGAGGTTATTGATGATGATGATGTAATTGAATCTTCTCCTAGAGCTTTCGCAGAGGTATGCTTGTTCTTCACTTGAAGTTTACACGATATCTTTCTTTATGGATCGTTCTCATCTTGCGGATTGTTATGAACTTTTTGGTATTTTATGCCAGGCTCAGAACAATTCAAGGAGGAGCCGTGGAAGGACTGTTGTTGGTGTAGATTCAGGTAGTTAAATATACATAGAATGCTGCTTATAGTATATCGTTTGACCGAATGTGATACTTGCGCAGAATAAGGTTTTTTGATTCGCTACCTTGCAAACTCATTCTATTTTTCTCCGTGAGTCAAAAGATTCCATGTTAATAACAATGTTAAAGCTCCATTAACTACTGAATTTTAAGGTAGATGTCCTCTGGGTTTCAACACGAGTATTGATTTTGGTGGTTTGTTAATTTTGTGAGGTTCAGGATCCTTGGGACAACTTATCCTTCCCCTTAAATCGTCGAACATAAGGAATTGCAGTTCATTTTTTTTCATATTTGAAATTAGACAAATTAGAAGCACATCAATCAGAATCCGCTTAACCAAACACGAGATTTTTGTTAATTAAAATACAATCCTTTGGTTTCTAAATATCTGTTCAACTCTACTCATGTGATTGCCTAGGTTCTCTATTTACTTAATTTAGTTTTTGTAGTTAAAACCCTATGTATGTTACTCTGTGTTTCTAGTTGGTGCAGCTCACATCCCTCCTCTCCGGGGCTGGGGCTCAACTCATTATAATCAGAATAGGCTCCGAAGGCTTCCTCCAAGTTCAAGTGTTATCAATTTGGAATGCTCAACACCGTCGGTGGTAAGAACTCTTTCACTTGGTGCTTTGTTCAAAATGTGTAATGCAGAACATCTTAAAGGAAAAATGTACATATTTGGCTGGTCACCGGATCTAAGCATGTTCTGGTTTATACTAAATTTATGAATGCTCTAGACTAGCTAATTATATTCTTGTCAGGTTGAAGAAATTATAAAGCCCCAGCCGCCTCCAAAGGAACCAACCTTCAATTGTCCAATATGCATGGGGCCGTTAACAGAGGAGATGTCAACAAGATGTGGGCATATATTCTGCAAGGCCTGCATTAAAGCTGCAATAGCTGTTCAGGCAAAATGCCCAACCTGCAGGAAAAGAGTCACTGTGAGAGAACTAATTAGGGTATTCCTTCCATCGGCCACTTGAATAATGACGACGACGAGTAACGTAAGTCTACTGTTCTATTATCTTCCATTCCCCTGTATGTATATAGTGTTTGAGAGTATATATGTTTTAATTTCAGGGGATGGTAGAAACTGTGGTGGTAGGACAGATGATCCATTCAACTGGTGGTGTCAGTGGGTGCTAATTTTGGGATTTCTGACATGTTTGTGCAGTTTTAAGACTATGTTTTAGTGGAAAATGTTTTTGATTCAATTCATCAGCAGCAGCTTAGCTTCGTTGTTATCAAGACATGATTCTGATTCCTACAATTTAGCTAGCTTTTGAGTTGAATTAGTTGACAATTATTATTATAAGACCATGGTATATGAATATAGCTTAAAGAGTTGCAGACAAAGTCTTAGACATGGAGACATAACCCTGACATTGCCTTGTAGTCACCTACTCTGTACTTTTGTCTCCCTTAGCCTCTGATCAATCGGGGTAGGTAAACTTGGTAAACAAATTGACCCGGTTTCGAACTTTATTCGAACTGATCTGAACTTGAACTGATCTGACCCAAATAACTCGAATTAAAGGTAATTCGAAATAATAAATATATTAAAACAAATAAAGATAGATGTAGATTGTGGGATAATTCATTAAAAAGTCGAATATATACAGCGAAAAAATCTGAAAATTTGATTAAATTTTATCGGTTTTTTATTAATTTAATATTTAATCAAATTAAAAAATAATCGATTTGATATTAGTGGAAAAAAAATCAACTGAACTAAAATTATTATAAATTCAAATTAAATTAGATTAGATCTAAATCAAATATAATTAGATTTAAAATGATTGGAACAAAACAATCCGTTTGTCATCTTTCATCGGATTAACCTATCAGAAATTACTGTTAAAGCCCAGCTCAATCAATTATTTTATTCTCGGTATAGGCTCCAATTAGAGAGGAGGATTACGAAGTTGAAGATATTTCTTATAAATTTTAAATTTAATCTTATCTTATTTAATAAAAATAGAGAATTAAAAAAATGTTTTTTAATTGCGACCTAAGGGTAGATCCAGTAAATTTTACTTGTGCTCTTAGCTTATCGGCTCAAGAGTAGGGGTGTAAACAGTGAGTCAAACTTGAGTAATGTTAAGCTCGACTCGAACTCAAAATGCTCAAAATTGAGTTTGATTCGATTGAAAAACTTGCGAGCTCAAACTCGAAACTCAAACTAAAACTTGAACTCAAACTCGAAAAGCTCAAATATACCAAGTCAAACTCAAATATCATTAAATTCACTTCGAACTATAAATTATTAAGCTCAATTAGAACTCGAAACCAATGAGAGCTCAAAATTCAATATCGATAAAAACTAATATAAAAATATATTTAAACTTGTTTTCAGGTAAAAGATAAAAGAATATATTTTTACAAGGTAAAACATTATTCTATTTATAGCTATATTCTTTCTCCTTCCTTCATATATAAGCAAATACGAGATTACTATCTTTGGATCTATTATGTTTGCCTTTATATCATGCGAATATGAAAGTATTGCATCTAGAGTCCTATAAACTTTATCTCGTGTTCATCTTGATCACTGTGTAAAATTTAAACTTCTAAACCCTTATTTAATACTAATAATTATATATTATTGATTTCGAGTCACTCACGAACTTTTTAAGTCGAGTATCAAATGATTTGATTCGGCTATTTAAAAATTTAAATTTAAGTTAAATTAGATTTTAATTGAATTAAACTCGAATATCTTTTGATTTGTCTCATTTCATTTACTACCCTAGTTAAAAGTGCGGTCCAACGGAAAAACGGAAGTAGAATATGGACCCAAATCTGAATACAAAGGCTTAGCGTGGGAAGCCCCAAAAAGCCTCAAATATTAACAGATTTAATGGCGATTGCAATGGCCCGACACATATAAAATATGGAAACCAAATCTGAATATAAAGGCTGTTTTCGAAACCCTAAAACCACAAAGGCTAGCTTTGTACAGAAGCAGTGCGACTGAACAGAGGAAGATAGCTAGGGTTTCTTTCCACAATGATTTACGACGTCAATTCTCCACTCTTCCGCTCATTCCTCAGCCAGAAAGGCGGTTCCTCCGACAAAAGGTTCCCTCTCCCTCTCTATCTTTTTAACCTAATTTAATATGTAATTTCGCTTCCTTTTTGGTTTAATTTGAATGCTATTTACGTTAATGGTTATAGCTTTGAGAGTTGGTGAGATGGTGACGGATTTCTCCGGATGATATGCAATAAAATGTTTATTTCAATTTTTTAGAATGTGTTTTGCAACTATTCCATGAAAGATTAGGGTTCTTCCGAAATATTTGTGAAATCGAACAATATGAATATGATGTTTAGTAATAGAATTTTTTGTTGAACAATTGCTTATTCTTTTTATGGATTATATTTTCCATTCAAAGAAAATATCTGTTCTGTTTCTCACTTTCTAGCTTAGGTTGTGCTGTTTAAACTGCATATTTCTTCCTCCATTATACTTGTAATGGTTGTGTGATTGTTTTTTCTATGCTTCATTTACAATTTTCTACCTTAGGTTTTCCCTTTGGCTACCAAGCTTTAGTGTTTTGTCCCAATGACTTTGCTTATAACATGTTGGTACAACTTTTGCTCAATTTCTTAGGAAAATGGAGGAGCAGAAGCCTAAGGAACAAAGACCCAAAGCAAATGAGAACAAACCTGTTATGACTGAGTAACAAATGTTTTTGCTTAACTGGTGTGATTTAAGATGTGATGGGTTGGTGGATGTTTTAGGATTGGAATGCTTGTGGTGTTTCTAAATGCTGCTTGAGTTGCAATGAACATGTTCTTTTCTGGCTTTTAAGTTTGTATTTTCATGTTGCTATGGATGTTATATAAGTTCGTGCTGGAATTAATGATTTAATTTTATCAAATAGATTTTGCATTTTATGGTTGATTGAGATTTAGTAATAGCTATGGTGGCACTCCTTCTCGGCACATCTTCATACACTTGCAATTAGCTATTTTGTGCCACCAATTACGTTTGTATCACGTCATGGTCTTGTATCTGAACAAATATATGCCTCAAATCGTCTAAATGAGCCAACCCGCCCTGCTGTGTGATTAGGGTAGCTTCATACAGACTTGGGAAAAGATTCACTAGTAACTTTTATGATGAAATTGAATTCTATATGTTGTCTTGTCATTTGTGGGATTGCCAAATGCCTAAATATAATTCCCAACCCTTCTCTTTGCTGGGGACAAGGTGACATTATTGGCAGTTCTGTTCATATTGTGAGCCATTATGAGCTATTTGACCAATTGGTCTTTCTTTTATAGAAATATTGATAATTCTAGGGGTGCTTATTGAGTTAAAGCAGCTCGCAAACAGTTCGAGCTCAACTCGTTTAAAACCTGATCAACTAAACGGGTTTAGCTAAGCCAATGAACCACCAATTATCTGTCTCCGACAAAATGAAGGGAGATTATTTTTGGCCAAAGATATCTTTTCTCCTAAGGTTGTATGATGAACAATGAAGTTCATTTTTGACACCTAGAACAACAGAAAACGTGTAAAGGTCATCATTTTGACAGTGGAAACTTAGAGTGGGTAGAGCCAAAATAAAGGACAACAGCAGACATATGGGCCCATCAATGGCGTGGAAAGATGAGAAACGAAGGGTAGTACTGCTCGTGTGCCGTAATTTTTCAGCCCGGGCAATTGGACATGACCTTCCCATGTGCACCCTAATTCCACCCTTCAACTTAAACCTCTAGTAAATGCTATAGAGATGGAGGTAATCACTTGAAGGGTTGTTATTAACTGGCTACATTTCAAGAAAAATAACCTAGATTGATCGACCTGAGCAAGGCAGCTTTTATTTCACTATTTATAAGTAGTTCTATAATTTATAAGCAATTCTTCTCAATCAATCCTCACTTTTTACTCATCCTACGGTTATAAATCAATATAAAATTCTTTGATTTTTATGTTATGTAAATAAATATTTCTCTTTAAAATTAATATCATTTTCAATTTTAATTCTCAATTATTATTTTTGAATAAACTAATAGTGATTACAATAATATTTGTTTTAGAATATAATCTTTATCATTTGATATTGATCGCTTAATCATCTGTTGGCATCTCTGATGTTTGAACCCGTGACCCTTAGGAATAACAATTATTTTTTTAATTCTCAATTATTAATTTACGTTCATTTAATTATTTAGAATTAATGTAAAATAAAAAAATATACATTGTATGTCTGTATCATATCTTTATATATGAGTCACTATATATTGAAACAATGTACAATTTTAGATGCTATATTTTTTTAAAAACGATATGATTCATAGGATAAAATTATACACTGTGTAAATGTATTTTTTTAATCATTGAATGGGTGCATTAATTATCGAGATAAATAATAAAAAATGAAAAAAAAAAGTAAATATTCTTCTACTGATAAATTTTAATTTTAATTGTTAATTTTTATTTATTTAGTAATATAAAAATATAAAAATTTTAAGTTTTATACTGTACAAGCAAATTTTATATGAGATAAATTTTATTAACATAATACGAAAATTTTAAGTTCTAATATATTTTTAGTTTATTGCAAGAGTGGAAATTGATTGTGATTAATGGTGATCTTTCTGTAATTTAATTTTTTGTATAATTCATTTATTATTATAGTTAGATCCATTTTCGAAGCATACTATAAAATTATTGATTTTGCTTATCATTTTTACTTCGATTCTTAAACATGTAATCGAACTCGGATATAGACAATAAATTTTATTTTATATTTTATTTTTTAGTGTTTTATCTCATCTAACTAATTTTACTAGTCTAATAATTCAATATTTAGTTTTTTTAGTTTACTTTTATTTTGTTATTTTTACTACATTTTTTAATTTTGTTTAGAATGTTTTTATTCTATATTCTAATAAATTTAGTAAATATATTATTAAAAATATTATTAAAATTTTAAAAACTTGTTTAATTTTAGTTGTATAATTTAAAATTTAAAATATAAAATTTTTAAATTTTAGAATTTAAGATTTATCTTTAAAATTTAGAGATACTTTTAAAGTTTAATTTTTAAATAATATAAATATATAATTTTATATAAAATTTACCCAATCTGTATTTATCTTATAAAAAATATAACCTATCAAAGAAATACTTTATTTTAAAAAATATAACCTATCAAAGAAATACTTTATTTTTATATCCATCAGTGGTCCGATCGGGTCAAATGACAAAAATATTATGAATTTTTTTTTTCTAAATTATTTCTCCATCAGTGATCCGATCGGGTCAAATGACAGAAATATTATGAAAAATATTTTTTTCTAAATTGTTTCTCAAACTATTGATGTTTATACAGTAAAAGTAAAGTTAAATTTATTAAAATTTGATATTAAATAATGATTTATTTTTTAAGATTAAAACATTAAAATAGAGTCAAAGATTCCGACTTTAAATAATAAAAAATTTAAAAATAACACTAAAGTTAATGACAAAAGACTTTAACTTTAAATAATGTTTTTTTAACGATTATTATTTATAATTAAATTCTAATAAATTCGATATTATTGGCACTATTTAAATTCTATTATTTAAAATAATTTTGTAAATTCAATATTTTGAGGGGAAATTTTAAACAACCGGTCCGATAGGTAGATAATTGAGGGGACAAAGACAGGGAAAGCTTCCAAAGTGATGACTTTTGTTTTCCTATCCATGGTAATTGTATTTTCTCTTTCAATCTCATCCCTTGAATCACGCTACTCTCTCTTTCCAATTAAGAACCAAGAAATTTTCCTCTTTCTTTCGTTTTCCTCTGTTAAGCTGTTCACATCCATCGTCATCGCCATCTCCTTCAATCGCTCACTTTGTTAGTTTTCTCTTTCAATCTCGTTTTCCACAGAAAATGTCTGAGTTTTCCTTGACGACAGCCAACGAGAAAACTCAAGACCTCTCAAGTCTTTTGCTCTCTGACTTTATGCTCTTTTGTTCTCTCATTCTCTCTCACCCTCTCTACTTCTCCTACTTCATCTTCTTCTCCCCTTATTTCCTCAAGATTTTCTCGTTTCTTTCTCCTTTATTTATCACCACTACCCTTCTGTTGCTTGCATTTCTTACTCTCACGTCTCCCACTTTTGTTAATCATGGCGGTGTTTGCCACCTTGAAAACTCACTGGAATCCAAGGAAAGTTTCTTACTTACTGCCTACCAAACGTTTGTTGAAACGCTGAGGTCTAAAGTTGTCGATTATGATCAAAGTCATGGCTTCGGATGCTTGGAAGAGCTTGAAGCATTTAAGATTGTGTTTGAAACAACGACTATCGTTGAAATTAAAGAAAACCAAGATGGAGTTTTGGAGATGGAGTCTAAAGAAGATTTCTTTCAAGCTGTTGAAGAAGCTCCTGTTGAAAAAAAGTGTCCTTCAGGTGTGCCTGAGGATGAACAACCACCGGAGATTAAGCGTACGGAAACGAATCAGGTAAAGGCGGTGGTGAAGATCTTTGATGACTTTGTCGTCAAAAAAGAAAATCTGTCGTTGAAAAAGAGAGACAAAGAAGTGAAGTCAGTAGGCGTGGAGTCCAATAAAGTTGGTGAACGAAAAGAAGATGAAATCATGGCCAAGGGATCCGAGGCCGTGGGGAACAAAATAAGTGATCTTAAAGTGACCATCGTTGCTGAAAATGGCTCTGAGCATGCTGCCAAAGCAATGGTGAATGCTAACAATTACAATGAGCAAACCATGGGATCAGATCTTTGGAGCTTGGGGTCCATGAGGAAGCAAAAGGAGTGGAATAGGACATTGGCATGCAAGCTTTTCGAGGAGAGACATTCACATAACGTTGATGGTGGTGGTGAAGGGATGGATTTGCTTTGGGAAACTTATGAAACCGACTCTGATAGTAAAGTAGACATGAAAAGCAGTTCTAAGAAAGGAAAGAAAGGTGTTGCTAACAACAATGGCTACTACTATGATAATGATGATTATGAAGAAGATTCGAATGTGCAATTATGTTGCTTACAGGCTTTGAAGTTCTCTGCTGGGAAGATGAATTTGGGAATGGGAAGGCCTAACCTTGTTAAGATCTCAAAGGCCCTCAAAGGGATTGGATGGTTGCACCGTGTTGGCAGCAGGAAGGGCAAGAAAGGGTACCATTGAAATTAGATATTTCAGTCCACCTGTTCTTGTTTTTATTATTCTATGCTTGGTGAGAATATAGTCTAAGGATCACAGAGTAAATATGTTCTTTGATTTCACCTGAAATGTAACTCTTTTTCTCCTTTTTCTTGTTCCCCATTTTGTATGGGGTCGATGAGTTGAACATGAAACAATTAATATAGCAGGAAACCATGTTTGGACATTTGATCATTTCCTACTGTTATTGACAAAGAAATGATGTCCATTTTCATGCTTTCTTGGGCTTTTTTGTGCATGTAAATTAGGGGTGAGTATTCGATCGAGTCGGATCAAAAAATTTCGAGTTGACAGAGTCATATTTTACAACTTAAATTTTATTTAAAAATTTTTCGGTTCCAGTCGAGTTTAAGAAATTCGAGTCGAATCGAGTCGAGTTTTCAAGTTTTTATAAATATTTAATTATTATTATTTATGTTATAATATGATTTGATTTCAATTTAAACGACTTTCTCTAATCATATAAGATATGTATATATATATATATATTTTCACATGTAGCAATATTTCTATTTTACAACTTGAACTTTATTTGAAATTTTTTCGAGTTATTCGAGTTATTCAAATTTCTATTTTACAACTTGAATTTTATTTGAAATTTTTTCGAGTCGAGTCAAAATGAGTCGAGTATTTTTTCCTCGAGTCGAGTTATTCGATTTTTTCGAGTCGAGTCGAATTTTATTCACCCCTACATGCCATGGTAGTATAGTTTTTTAGTTTTTTTTTTCTTTTGGCATAAAGCCGAAAAATGTCCGGATTAGTCACTCTATTCCTTATTTTTTGTCACAATTATCCATCTGTTAATAAAAAATGTCAGTCAACTAACGATTAACTTGAAACGATTGAACAAAATAACAGTTATATTGTCATTCTATCGTATGTCATCATACACTGTTATGTAAGTTTATCTCATCATTTCGAGTCATTTATCATTTGTTGACTAATAGATTAAGTCTTTTTGGATTAAAATAAAACACCAGGATTAAAATACTTTAAAAATATAGACTAAAATAACAATACAGTCAAACATAAAAACATCTTTTTGACATTATGCATTTTCTTTTAGTAAACCTTTGCAATAATGGTGTATTGAAATCACAAGACCTATAGAGATGCTTTTATCATTGATCAACCCTTTTCTTTTCTCTTTCTAAATAATGGTTAAAGGGGCCTCAGTTTATGTCACATGCAACATAAATACAGTTCTATATATGATCAGAGACAGCCTATAGTGGAAGTTTCACCTAATATCCATAATGTGATCTTTAACATTTGCTGCTGACCGGATGGGCATCCAAATTTAACTTGCAGTTGCAGAGTCAATTCCATTCTATGTGATCACATGTGGGCAGGAGAGGGTTTGTTTGCAAAGCAAGCAAACTAGACTGTTGGTAACAATTGGTATTTGTATTATACATGTGTTCGACATATTCGGATACGAATACGAAGATTTTATCTAGAATTCTTTCAAGTATGTGAAAAAATTTAGAAGATTAGAAGCATGTAATACAGAAGGTATGGAAACCTTTATTTATTCTCTGCATCAGTTGGAACTAATGGTTTGAATTGAAGGGTGCAGATCGTCAACCTTTTTTTATGTTTTCATTCATGCTTCTGCTTCAAATTAAAGGGTTTAGGGTTCAAGATTCTTCGACGAATGATGAACCGGAAGGAAACCAGATAACCCAACCTCAAGCATTTCGGTATCTGTAAGTGTCTAGACTCTTTGTGTTATCGGACAAGAATCATGTGCTTGGTAGCACCACCATATTGTAGGGTTGACTCTTTTGAGTACGATGAAGCTTCAGAGTCTAGCAACAAAGAGGGGAAGTTGTCTGAAGATGTCTGAGGGCAGAATAATGATGGTGGCGTGGAGCAGAACATTGGCACTGTGGAGGTAGAGTCGAAGGAAGGGGAAAGGTCGGAGAGTGTAGGCAGAGTGGAGTCGGTGCTTCCGGGTGGAGGGTGAGTTATGTAGCCTTTTTAAGGTTGTGGCTACTGATCCTAGGCCACGGGGGAAGGTTGGATTTAAAGCTTTAGCATATGTAGCAGACAGAACAGATCTTGAGCAGATTCATAGCATTCCAATCCAAATAGCAAATACAGAGTGTAGTACTAGTAGCTCTCGTGAAAATTATGCTGTGGCTGGGACATTTATTGATGCAAATATTGGAAATTCTCAGCCACATGACACTTTAACTGCGAATAATGACGAATCCGAATGCCCTTAATCGGTTAATGCAGACTGGACTGTTTCTAGGAGAAATTATTAGATTAAACTTTGTTTACCGTATTATTTGTGGTCAAATTAAATTAATTTGTTTATTTTAAAATAATTACTTAATAATTGAAAAATTATCTTACGTATCTTTATCACGTCATCCGTGGTCTCGTGATTATAAAAAGGTTGATTATAAATAGATTAACGACATGAAAAAAATGACTGAATTTCAGTAAACGAAAACACAATAACGTGGTGAAAAAGAAAAATTATATCATTAACCTTGTCCCTTACGTCATCTGTAGTCCCAACCAAGTAACCAACCATATCATTCATCTCATTTTTTAAAGTCAATTAGTGAGTGGGTAGTTATTAGGTAGTTACTTAAAGATGAACGTACGTGATTGTTTGGACCACGGATAATGTGGTGAACAAGATTCATGATATAATTTCTCGGTGAAAATGATCCATGATATAATTCCTAATAACTACTCACTTTTTAATTATATATAAAAAAGAGGTAATTATTCGCCTTGAAAAAAATAAATGGATGAATTTGATTGGTTGAGATATGGATGACGTGGTGAACAATATTCATGATATAATTTCTCGGTGAAAATGGTCCATGATATAATTCCTAATAACTACTCACTTTTTAATTATATATAAGAAAGAGGTAATTATTCGCCTTGAAAAAAATAAATAGATGAATTTAATTGGTTGAGATCATGGATGACGTGGTGAACAAAGTTTATCTAATAATTTTTTTATAGGGTTAAAAAGGTTCAAACTTTCGAACTTTATATAATTTATTAAAATAATTTTTAATTAGTAATTTTTTAAAAGAATTATTTTAATATAAATATTATTATTGGATTATTTTTATATAAAATAATTTTAAAAACTTTAAAATGAATTATTATCCTTATATACACACGTACTTGAATATAAATTTATATTTTTTACTTTTTAGGTCTTTCTCTTAGCACTGTCCATATGGACGAAAGCATTAATAAAAGAAATTATATCATTAATTCTTTCCATTATATTATTTATAGTCTCAATTAATCAGATTTATTTATTTTATAATTTTTAAAGTGAATTATCATTTTTTATATATATTTAGTAAGTGAATAATTATCAAATAATTATTTAAAAATAAATAAATCTAATTAATTAAGATTATAAATAATATGATAAATATGCTTCATAATATAATCTCTCCGTTAACGCTCGCTGAAAGTAGGCTTCGAGTGAGTATAGGCTAAGGCAATTTAATCGTTTAGGCTATCTAGTTTGCAGAGTAGGAATATTATTAATTGTTCTGGTTTATTGATTTTTTTGGTTTAGTTTTTCTTTATCAGGTCGTGATTATGGTGTAATTTTTATTTAATAATACTAATATATTCATTCCATTTTTTATCAATTCATGTTTATCCTTATTAAATTATTTAATAATATTTTGTTGGATTTAATAATGAATCTTTATATTTCATTTTTGTAATATTTAGTTAAAGAACAGGATTTTGGATGCCTATAGAGAAATAAACAAGATTTTGATTAAATTTCCAAAATGGAAAAACTTAAATCAATGTAAAGAATGTAATTTCCCTAAAAAACAATGCATAGAATAGAGAAATTATTATTTTATTACCTAAGATATGGTCCTCAACCAATTAAATTAAAATATATCATATATTTTTTTCATATCATATTTATATATAAATATTGTCCAAATCATCCAATTTAATGTCTTTGATTTTAAAAAAAAAATTATCAAATATTTCTTTTGTCATCTTTTTCTTTGTTCTTTAAAATTTTTCTTAATTAATTTTTTTCCTTTTATAGATTTAGGGTTTAGGGATTATAGTTTAGGATTTAGGGTTAGGGTTTTATGTTTATGGGTTGAGTTTAGGGTTTAGGGTTAAAGTTAGGATTTGTGGTTAGGGTTAGGGTTTAGAGTTAGGTTTAGGGTTTAGGTGTTATGTTTTAGGGTTTAGGGTTAGGGTTAGGAGTTAGGGGTTAGAAAAAAATAATTAAAAAAAAATAAATAATAAAGAGAAAGACAACATAAAAAAATCTTTGATATAATTTTTTTTAAATCAAAGACATTAAAGTGGATGATTTGGATGATGGAATATGATATGGAAAAAATATATGATATGTATTAATTTAATTGGTTGGGACCATATCTTAGGTGGTAGAATGGGTTCATGTAATAATTTCTCGTATAGAATGTAATATATGAATATTATTGCCTTGATTCAAAATATTCGTATAATTTATAGCCCGCTTTTATGTCGTAAATAACCTAAAGACATAAAGATAATTTTAACCTTTAACGTTTATAATTTTTATCGTTTTGGCCCTTATTTTATTTTTCGATAAATTTAGTCATTAACCTATATCTTTTTGACAAATAACTTATTTTTTAACTATCATGATAACTGGACCCTTAAAAATTTAACGATGATGACATTTCATATGCATATGATAATATATTTTAAATGACATGGCATCTAACCTATCAAATATATATATGAAATATAATTTTATTTCAATATAAAATATAAAATAATTAAAATTCAAATAAAATATTAAAAATTAATTAATTTTAAAATAAAAGGCTACTAAACATTTTTAACCCTAACTATGATAGAATCAAAATCATATCTTAAAAAAATTAATTAATTTTGAACTGTGTTCATATTTTTTTAAGGTATGATTTTGATTCTATCATATGAGAATATTTAGTAGTATTTTATTTTAAAATTAATTAATTTTTTTAATATTTTATTTAAATTTTAATTATTTTATATTTTATATTAGAATAAAATTATATTTCATGTATATATATATTTGATAGGTTGGATGTCATATTTTTTAAAATAGGCATAAAGATTATTTTAACCCTTAACGTTTATAATTTTTATCGTTTTGGCCCTTATTCTTTTTTGGGATAAATTTAACCCTTAACCTATACCTTTTTGACAAATAACTTATTTTTTAACCACCGTGATAATTGAACCGTTAAAAATTTAACGATGATGACATGTTATATGCACATAATAATATATTTTAAATGATATGACATCTAACCTATCAAATATATATATATATGTAAAATATAATTTTATTCCAATATAAAATATAAAACAACTAAAATTTAAATAAAATATTATAAATTAATTAATTCTAAAATAAGAGGATACTAAACATTGAGACAATGTGGATGGACATGGTGGTGGTGGTGATGAATTAATTCATTAATGAATTAATGAATGATGCGATAGAATAGGTTTTTGTGATAGAATAATATTTTTACTCGGATCAAACCGTATTTTCAATTAAGGTTATGAATATAACAATTGTTATTGTAGTACTGTAAATATCATAATCTTGATTTTTTAAAACTCGCATAACTTATCGTTAATCATAATAAATATAAATATAATAAATCTATTTATAATTTTGCACTATTATTATCACTATTAACCGTTATTTTAACTATTGAATATATCGGTGTACTGATTTTGAATCTTGTCGTTATTTATACTATTAACAGCTTCAAACAACAATGTTATTATTAAATAATGATCCTTATAATAATCGTAGATGTTTTTTAGATCTCGATTAAATTATAATTCCCAGAGGAGATAGAAGAGAAATAACAAGTTTGATGAGAGGTAGAGAATTTATTAATGAACTTGAATCACTTCATAAATATTTTTCTATGCTTCATCTCTTACAATCCTTTATATAGAGATTATAAGTAACCATTACATTCATCCATCAATTCATGTATGTATCTAAATATTTCAACACGAGTTATCTAGCCTTGATGATTAAATGAACAATTAATATTTTTATATTATTTTTATTTTTAAAATATCGTAAAGGAGTCTAAATTATATATATATATAATTTTATGTTTAATATTTTATTTTATAATAAAAATTAAGTTTTTTTGTAACATACGTTACAAATATTTTGTTATCCAATAAAAATATGACATGTAAATATTTATGTTATTTTTTATTTTTATTTTTTAAAAAATAAAATTTAAAACAACAACAACAAAATCTTTAACTTCTTTAAAAAAACCTTAAATTCATTAATTTCATCCCCTTCCGTCATTGATTCAACAATCATCGGTCACTCTTATCTTTTTCAAACCCCAACGATTGAAAACACCATCATCGTATCATCAAAAACCATGACTCAAACCATCAAGGATGGATGAAAGTGCCAGTCTCGAAAACGAAGACAACAATGCTTGGGGTTATAGGTGTGCATTTCGAATTATTTGAAATTTCAGATCAGATTTTCGGATATCTAAATATCCGAGTTTATGATTTAATTTAAGTATTTTTTAATTTGACGGTCTTATTTATGAAAATTTTGATTTTTGAATATAATAATCAATAAATTATTAAATATAACAATATTTTTATTCATGAAAGTTTTATTTTTTTCATATATAACAAGTAAAAATATCGAATATAATAATATTTATATAAAAAATTTTAAAATTTTCGAATATCGGATATCCGATCCGAATATAAAACATTGATCCGTATCTAATCCGAAATTGTCGGATATCCAATCCAAATTATCCAAAAATTAAAATTCGGATCGGATATCCAAAATTTCAGATCTGATCAACAAATAATCGGATCAGATTTTTTTTCACATCCCTACTTGGGGTGACTCTTTCTGGGTCTTTTGCAAACCAGAGGTGCAACTGTTGAGAAAATTCCAACAAGGAACCCTACAAGTAAAAGTTTGGTGCCCTTCCTATGTGGCTAATGGTTCCCTTGTCACTATTCAATTTTAGACTATTTTTTACCTCTGTTCCTGCAACACTTTTTCTCGAACAATCTATGGGACCAAAGTTAGATATGTCGGAATATTTAACATTCTAACAGAACATTGTATCTGATATGAACACAGTTATGAAAGATGTACAAGGTCAACCTAAGAATAGAACCAATGCTTATTCCAACAGACTGAAATTCCAACAACATCAAAAAGATCAAAACATAATGTACATATATATTCTGATTCAATGCATTCATGTTGTTTATGGACAGGGTTGAACAGTATCAAACCAGACAAAAGACGTTGTCTTTGATGGATCCTTTACCATATGTGCCGGATAGCATACCAATTTATGCGAAGTTCTGGTTCCTGAGCATGCCTCGTATTCCGAGGTCGAAGGTAAGCCACTGCTAAGGCAATCCCCAGCATTGCTAGAAGATATATGATTGCAGATATACGGACTTTGCGAATCTGCATGTGATTATCATAGACATTACTTAGATCTCTTTAACAAAAATAAGTAAACAAGTTATATGCACGTGTGAGAGCTCGTATCAACACCGGGAAATCGTAAACGGACGTAGCAGAAAACTACAATGCCAAATATGCACTTGCCAAGAAACTTTGTAAGCATAATGAACGAAAACGAAAAAGCACGCATTTGCAAGCTATTAGCATGTCTATGTTATGGTTGAAACTTGCAAGACAGATATTTTATATTACCCGGTTCTTGTACGGAAGATTTCGATCTGCATGCTCGAGCGAGTAGCACAGCATATCAACGATTGTCAACTCTGTTACCGGATCATGGTTTTCTGCAAACTTAAAGGCTTAGACTCGATTGCAATCATTCAGTGGCAAATAGTCAAACAAATGTAAATAAATTGAAGAAATCACTTGGAATGTCAAAAATTTGTTTTGCTGGTGGAATACCCAGCAGTTCTCCCAAATGAACTCGGACACGAACACGGTCAGCAATTGAAAGTAAATCTCCATGTGTGACAACAACAACAGGTTTATCATCTAAAAACGAAGCATTCGGCAAATTAACAGCGTGGTAAGAAATCACATTGACCAATCCTGAAAATAAAAGGAGAAATGAACTAGGAGGGTAAGCAATACATGAAATAATCTGTACCTTTAAATGACAAGCATGGACACTTGAAAATCTTGGTGATCATCTGCATGTACTGTACCTCGGCTGTGTCATTACTCTCCATGGATTTCAAAACAGAGACTCCATCAACAACAAAAATGACAAAATTAACGGTTCGGGTCTTGCAAGACCGCCGACCTAAGTTGCATATTTTAAACTTCAGTGTCCTCCTTAAACTATAAGCATCTGATTTCCTGATTAACAAAAGCCTTGTATGAAGATAGGAAAAATTGCAAGCATGTTATAAAATATAAACCACTTTGCAAAGTTAAAATGCAGACCTGACAACAAGTTCCCCGTGACGAACACCTTGATTCATCCATTTCTCGATAATATTAATGTTTTCGAAGGTGTCACTAGACAAGCCCCGGGTATCATAAAGACAGAAACAAGATGAACCTCTTGGGATCATGTATTCTTGGAGATAGTAGGTACCATCTCCAACAGATGGGTTGTCTGCATTAGAGAGAATACTAATTTAGGGTCGAGGATAATACAACACGACATCTACTATGCCTGAAAGTGAACATGAGTTCAGCATTTGTTACAAACTATCGAAGCAACATTACATGATACTTGAGCTCTTTCTGGTGTAAAATTGCCATTCTCGAACACCCTTGAAATTCTATTGACAAGGCTACTTTTCCCACACCCTTTTGGACCAATCAAAAGGAGTGATGTTCTTTCTGGAACATCATAATCACTCTGTTTCATGCCACCAACATTCTCAATCCATGCTCCAGGGACATAACTGTTCGTGTGAAATTACACATGTCAAATAAAGTAACAACAACCCTACGGCTCATCCACCTTGAACAACAAATGCTGAACTTTAGCTACAATAAAACAATCTGAGCATACACAAAGACATACAAACTGACACTAATATTCACAAAACAACCAATTATGTCATAAACCTAGGATGAGAGAACTTTTGGTTTTAAAAATCTTACACAGAAATCATGATCTTTTGCTCTTAAAGAACAATTCTGTAAGTTTCAAAGCAGCATCTTTTGAGAATTCAACTTCTATTTCTTGAGTCAAGCAAAGAACTTGTTCTTAAAAGGAAAAGATAACATTTTTTAAAGAAAAAGAATCTCTGTGCTAATATAACATGAATACCTCAGAACCTTTTCCTTTGCCTCGTTTAGAATCACACTTGGAACCTGCAACTGTTCATAACTCTGCAAAACCTCTTTGTAAACCTTCTTTCTCCGGTTGTTATAAACTTCAAACTCCAGAGAAGAGGAAAATGGAGAACCCATTTTATCAAATTCTTCAAGAAACAACCTACCAGCTTCATATTCTCCATCTTCAACCTTCATTCTCGAATAATCCCTAACTCATTTGAAACCATATAACCAAAACCATCATACTTCACCAACACGGAAAGAATAAAACAAATTGATCCCAAGACAATTATATAGGCTAAAAATCCGTTCTTTAAAATAATGGGAAAAAAGTTCTTTTTTTAATACCTGATCAAAGTGGGGTGGTGGGAAGACAACGTTGGAAGTGGGAAATCTTGGTCTACTGAGGACTCTTCCTCTAAAGGTTCAAAATTTACAGAAAGATGAAAAAGATTAAAAGGGGTAACAAAATTAGTGAAAGCTAAGCATATACAGAGAGTGTTTACAAACCAGAAGTGAAGATAGGAGGGATGATCGTCTCTCCACCCATATTTTTTTTCTACTTGACTTTCCTGTGCTTCCCTGCGTTTCTTGAGAGCTTTTGATGGAAATGTAACCATTAAATCCGTTCCCTTTTCCAAGATAAATGAAAAGATTACGTGTTCTACCTGAGAAAATTTTGACATTTTTTTTATAGATAATAATTTAAAAAATAAAGATAAGATTTTCAATAAGCTGTTTCGTATTTCACCATGGCTAATCTATTAGTATAATATTATTATGGGTGAATTGAAAAATTATAATCTAAAATATTAAATTTCTAAAAATATGATAATATTTTTTCCTTAAAAATATGTTTTTTATTCGATTATTTTTAGAAATACGATACTTTTTACGGTGAAATCTAAATACAAATATAATGACTTTTTTTAAAATAAATTATAATGGTTGTCTATGAAAAATTATATCATGGGTAAATCTCTCCACGTCATTCATGGTAATAACCACTAAAAATCATCAATCTCATTATTTTTTTAGTCATATTTTTTAAGTGAATCTTTACTTGTATTTACTGTTAATTCATTTTAAAAAACAATATTTTTAAGTAAAGGTTCATTTAAAAATATGACATAAAAAAATAATAAGATAAATAATTTTTAATAATTAATCTCTTAAACATGTATTAAAACTTACTTATAATATAATTTTTCAAGCATCATAATTATATAACTACACCCAAATGATCCAAATACAATGACTTTCCAATTGCTCCCTAAGTAGACAAGGACCTAATTAGGTGATGAAGAATATTCGCAACGCTTTCTATTTCTTTTATCTTTTTAAACACTTTTCAGTTTCTACCTCATTGTTTATATATCCTATCAATCTGGTCTTAAATTAAATTTATCTTTTAATCTGATAGTGATGTATATCACCATATGAACAGGGATTATTTTTCTTAATTTTTTTTAATTTAAGACCAAATTAACAAGATATATAAATATTAAGGACCAAATACATAATTATACCAATTTTGTTTAGCATCCACGGGGCACCTTCTAAGACAAATTTTAATGTTGGATGACATAATTGAAATCACTTAAAAAATTAAGTAATCATATTGATACAATTAAAAGTATATTGATACCGACTCATAATTTAGTAATGATTTATATAATGGGTTAATTACTGCAGAGACCACGTTTGTTTGTCCCCAGTACAAATTTAGTTACTAATTTTGAAAATCAACCAGTATGGTCACGTACGTTTTTGGGCCGTAAACTTATGGTCACTCCGACGTTAAAAGTCGTGAAGTGTTAACGGAAAGATGATTTGACACAATAAAAAAAGGGTAAATTACCTAAGTAGTCACTAAATAATTATCCTATTTTTATTCTATCTTTAATTTAACCATTAAAATTTAAATTTTTATAATTTTACCATCTTTTTAAAGAAAGAACAGAGACTGCAATAAATATCAAAAAAAGAAGAACAAAAAATATATTTTGAGATAAAAAAATTATACGAATTATATTAATAATCAAATAGCGATTTTCTTTTTTAACACCACATTCTTATATCAAATTATTTACACATACATACTGTATCAAATTATTTAAACAAGCAATAATTAACAAAATCCAGGGGGAAGCTTAGCCTTGGTGCTGAGCAGAATGATTCAGTTACATCAAGATGCCTTAAAAGGGTTCAGGTCTTAAATAACTAGACACAGTTGGACAAAAGCTCCACTTTCAAACTGCAAAGTGAAGACCAAAAGGCGTCTACAGCTGGGCATCAGAGTATATGGTCAGTTAATCACGTCACAACATGCAGAAATGAAAATCTTAATGAACAGGCAAAACCACCTTCTCATGCCATTGAGCGAAAAGAAACAAGCTCCAAAGCAAGATGCCTTGAGTCGCTAAAAACTGCAGATGCGCCAACAGCCTTGGAAGGTCAACCTGAGAATCAGATGGTAAAAAAAAAGGGTCCAATTTTCAACATCCATGCATTGACTTCAAAGAAATTGCAGAAACCATGTCATCCATAAATGTTGACACTCAAAATGAAGATGCGGAAGAACAAATTAATCACCGGAAGCATCTCTCACTTGACTTGCAAGAAACTAAAGAGACAACAATATCCTTGAATAGTAGCCCAGAGAATAAGATAGGAGAAGAAAGGGAACAGGATATCGATGACCAACACCATCTCTGCCTGGACTCTTAGGAAATTGTAGAGAACAAGAAATCCTCCGATGATAATTTTTTATAAATATAATTCGTACAATTTTTTATCTCAAAATATTTTTTTTTTTTTTGTATTTGTTGCAGTCTCTGCTCTTTCTTTAAGAAGATGGTGAAATTATAAAAATTTAAATTTTAATGGTTAAATTAAAGATAGAATAAAAATAAGATAATTATTTAGTGACTATTTAGGTAATTTACCTTTTTTTTATTGTATCAAATCATCTTTCCGTTAACACTTCACGACTTTTAACGTCGGAGTGACCACAGTCCGAAAACGTACGTGATCATATTGGTTGATTTTCAAAATCAGTGACTAAATTTGTACTAAGGACAAACAAACGTGACCTCCACAGTAATTAACCCTTATATAATTTACTTTAAAGATTAAAACACTCTTTCTTCAATAAACCAGCATATTTTTTAATTGACTAAAACATCATATTTTAATAAACAAGTTCTAATTCATACTACATGAATTAGTATACATGTTCCAGTGATTAAGGGTTGTTTAGTATAAAAACATATTTTTAATTTTATTTTAAAAATATATATTTATTTTTTAAAAATTAAAAATATGTTTTATTCATAGAGATAAAAACTTTTTCATAAATGAAAACGTGTTTGATATTTAATAATAAACACTTGGTCATTACCACTGCTTTGCATCTGCACATCATCAGCACACCGCAGACAGTGGCATAGAGGAGAGATTTGAATGGAAGATGTACAGTAATCAAGCTGAATATTCCGGCCAATGTTTACTGTATGGGTGCAATTTCCTATACTTGGAGGTGATGAAATCTGAAAAACTTCCCGGGAACTTTCCCGGGACAACGATTTTGCCGACGAATAACGGCAAAAGCTTAGATTAGACAAGCTATGGGAGTACTAAATGGTTCCGGCTTTACAAAAACAAATGATATAAATTACAAGTTATCTGCAGGCCCTTATTAGGTTATCCATCCAACTCAGTCAGAGGGGATAACCTTGCCGGAAGGGGAAGGGGAAGGCCACAGCCAATAGTTTTGACAAACAGGGAGGTTAGGCTGCAATGATGCAATTGTGAACCCAGCAGATTGTGGAACTCCGATCGGTGGATGATGCTGAATCGAACTGCCACATAAAAATTCCCACACACAGGACGGGCGAATATCAGATGTCATCACTATGATGTTTGATGAACATAATGCACAAAAGATGCAAACACATAAACATACTGGAAACAGGTCATTCTGAATCCATGAATGAGAAAAACTATTTTTCATATATGGATAATTTAAAAGGTAAATTAAATTGATCATTGCAGTTAAAATTACCGAAGGGGGTTCGGTATTAGTGACTATTAGTGGCAAACGAAAGACCTCCTAACAAGAAAGTAAAATTAATAAAACAAAAATCCATGGTCCGTCACAAATGTTCAGTTAAAGTATCGATACACCTAGCCATTACTGCTAAACTAACAACATGCACAAAACCTATGAGTGAGGCAAAAAGAAATAACTTACCTGAATGAGAGAGACAGAGAGGATTCAACTGGTGCTTGGATTCCGTTTTGATCAGGAGTAAGCAAGGACCAAAAAACTGAGAATGAATAGAACGCAGACCATTAGTGGTTAACACTGTCATTCATGGAAAGATCAATGTAAGGGTAGTATTAACTCGAATGAAGTGCGTTCTTCACATTATCGTTCAAAACAAAAATCCATTTCTCAAACAAAATTGCTATATGAACCACTACTGTTCATTCCCCTTCCCCTTGATCTATGTTTCTTTGGATTATATGAGTTTACCTGATTGCTCTGGATGA
Source organism: Abelmoschus esculentus (assembly GCA_035048815.1). Taxonomy (NCBI): domain Eukaryota; kingdom Viridiplantae; phylum Streptophyta; class Magnoliopsida; order Malvales; family Malvaceae; genus Abelmoschus; species Abelmoschus esculentus. Next base: position 12,555,149 of record JAUCBN010000024.1, read on the forward strand.
TTATTCAGTCTAGGACAAAACAGTATGTCCTGCATTATGAAGTCCAGGAGTTAGAAATATTTCTGGAATGTTAACAGATGTGATCCATGTCAAAGATATATACTAGACAACGGCAACATGGTTGAGTCAAACTGAAACACTCACCTCTTCCATATGTTGAGAGACATTATGGACTGCCTCTGCAGAAATAAATGAGTCAGATTCTTATTTTTGAAGTAGACCCTTTGACATAGACCCGAAAGAAAAGGATGCAAAGAAATATAGTACATGATAAAAGATGCAATAAACGGAAATTTATACATAAGTCATGTAAATGGACCTTACCAATGATCTTTTTATTGGATCTTAAAATCAGATACTCATTAATACTGACATAGTTTTAAAATGTAACAATGAAAAGCATATTCAGTCGATAAAGAATTACACGGCTTGTAGAATATTGCTTCCCAAGTGGAAAATAGTATACATTAATTATAGGTTCATCTACTTCCATATCTCCATGAACATATCAAATATAACATCCACTATTCCTCGAAAATCAACCAGAAGATGGAAAAGGATGATTATCAACACCACATGCAGATTTATGGAGTTGGTGACTAAAATTTGAAAGGCAATAGTTGCTAACAAGAGTAGTCTACTAAAGTTTGAACATAAATGCAGGACATACAATGATATTACCTAGTTTTGAAACACTTGGTTTTACAGCGAGTGACAGACCCAGAAAACAATCATCAGGTTGTGTGTCGAAATCCCAAAGATTCAGCTCAAGATTTGGCTTTGACCCTGCAGAATAATACAAGAAAGTTAATTGGTCAAACCAGGAAAAAAAGTGAACAGAAAATGTTAGCTATAGTCTTTGCACAGGTACTATAGTGATCTCCAAGACTCACCCATGTTGTTTAGCCTCAACTCAAGTGGATCATGCAATGGTGGACGAGGAACACGGACATCCACCTGGCCAGGACATTTTTAGTAAATTGATGTAATACAATTAGAAACAGAAGAGGGGAAAAAAAAAACTCGATGACACGTGGACTACCTTAAAAAATGGATGCTGCAATGCCTGATCTGCTGTTGGCCTCCTTAACGGGTCCCATGAACAAAGTTGCTACAGACATCCAAAGCGGGGGATCTAAGATATTATAGTAGAGCAAATGCCACTTTGCTATATGCTAGTCAACCAAAATACATACCTTGATTAAATCAATGGCCTCTGGGCTAGCATTGGGAATGATCTCTGATAGGTTGGTAGGTAAAATCTGTCCAAAAGTAATGGTGATAGATAAGATAAGATAAAAGCAAACATCAAAACATAGACGATAAAATATAACTAATAAATAAATAAAACTACCTCAGAATAACTAATATTGATTAAACGGGAGATGTTTGTTGCTTCAGGAAAAGATGCCCAATCTGGTGCACCCAAAACACAGCATATCTTGTACAATTGATCTATTTCACTGCAAAGTAGTGAGAATATTACAGTAAGAAGGAAAAACCATGATAAGCTCCAACATATCTTTCGTTTACTTCAGTTGAAAAAGTTAAATAACAAATACAACACATACAAATATTCTTTTACTTTGAGGAAAGTAGATAAACGTTCTTAAAATTACAGAACTGCCAATATTGTAACACAGGATAAATATTTATCGTGATGCGTCCCTCCCATGGATGCATGCACACACATTCATGTACATAACATAACAGTGTCCTCAAATACCGAAGAGTCATAGAACTGCAAAGACTATTATATAGAAGGATGGCAAATATTCCTTTCTCATTATCTATGGTTATGAATCCCCTAGCCTTGTTTTCATGCACAGACATTCATGTACAAACACAAAATAGTATGTACAAAGTGAACAAAAGAGGCATAGACAAAGGATGGTATGAGTAAATTTGCATACAATATTTTGCACGTAAGCAAAAAGGGTAAGAATCAAAGAACAATCATGTTGTGTTCATTTTTTCTGGGAATACAATGTTAAGTTACCATTTACTTAAAACCAATAAACTTGAACCTTTAAGCCATGAAAGTATCAACACTAGCAATCATAATTACAGATCTAATAGAGTCAAGCATCACAGGGCATACCAACTGTGTTACAGAAAACTTTACCAAAGACCAAACTTGAATGCAAACTTAAGGAACATATTGAAGTTAGCTTATACTACACGTATAATATATGTTGGGATAACATGGAAAAGTAATACAAGTTTGACATCAAATTATTTTCATTGATGCATGCATTTATGCTGTGAGAAAAGACATATTTGTCGAAACAAAAGAATTGCCTTAATTTACATCTTCATCCACCAAAATTTAAAAAAGAAAAGCTCAGAATAATATATCACCTTTCACCAGGAAAAATAGGAGATGAAGTAAAAAGCTCTGCTAATACAGCACCAACAGCCCACATATCTGTAAACGTTAGTATTATCAGTCATCATTCATGCCCCAAAAAAGATATAGATAAACCTCTAACAGAAAGAAAGAAAGAAATGTCTAAATCAAATTGACATGGAAAATACATTATCAGATGCAAGTGAAGTTTTGGATTCGTACAACAGTACCATAACACTACTAGAAGAAGATGAACATAACATACACAGACAGACAATGATAATTAGATCAAGTAATATCCATGTACCAATAGCAGGAGTGTAGGAGGAAGACTGCAACAAGACCTCTGGAGCACGGTACCTGACATAATTATCCCACTATTCATTAGAATGGAAATAATACTGTATGAACAGGATATAATTATGAAGTAACCAGTGTGACTGCACGGACATTATGTTAACATTAGAAACATGAATACAAAGTAAATGAGACAAGTACTCACCATCGAGTAGAAACATATTCCGTATAAGGAGGTATTGATGATACTTCTCTCGCCAATCCAAAATCAGCAATTTTCAGAACATCCTTTGTCACCAGCAAGTTTTCTGGAAAAGGGAGATAATTCATTATATATATATATCCACCATAACGACTTACAGAATGCACATAGATGAAAGGAAGATTTACCAGGTTTTAGATCCCGATGAAAATATCCATTTCTATGCATGTGAGCAAGTCCTTGCAGCATCTGGGACATGAAGCTGCGTATCTCCCATTCAGAAAAAGGTTTTTGTCGATCCCTCATGATTTGGTAAAGATTATGTTCCTAGAAAGAAATGCTCAAACTCTTACAATCGAACTGGAAGAGGTTTTCTTCTATTTAATTCTTGGTTACAATGAATAATTTATCACACAATGAGTTATACAGAAGTACACAATTGTTGCATCATTATATTTATAGGAAAGGAAATCCAATAGTGATAAGATCAGCAGGCAATCACCACCACTGAAACCTTTGTTATTAAAATAAACTATGAAATTTTGATGAAAGAGATACAAAAATGAAGAATTTTTGCTGTTTTTGGGAAATGGGGATGGAGGCAGTAAGCATATGCACAACTCAGTAAAAAATTAATTGTAGAATCTTCAAATTTGATTCATGCATATATTTGGTTAAACATAGACTCCCCTTTCAAATTTTACAAGTTAAACTTTGTAATTGAGCACATCCCTGGTACCCTAGCACCAGCATAAAATGACTACAAATTGGTATTTGTAACCAAGACAATGAGAATTACCCTCCATGTTCCTAGCTCCAATCTAATCAGAGTCATGTTCACAAACTTTGTGTTGACCAAAAAATGAAAATAAAGAAACTTAAATTATAATAGCAGGGAGCAAACGTAGAATAGTTAAGAGGAAGATAAAATCATGCTTTTGTAGAAAATTGTGAAGTTGGGAAAGCACCCTTACCATGTACTCAAAAATGAAGAATAGTTCATTGTTTTCCCTGACAACCTCCTTTAGCTTTACAATATTAGGGTGATTTAGTTTACGAAGGGCCTGCAGATAACAAATGGAACAAGCTCTTATGATAATGGGTTATGTAAAAAGCAAAGGACACAAACATTCAAGAAAATATTACAGCTTACCTTAACTTCTCTCAGATTCATGCACTCTTCCCAAAAGTAGAATTTTCGTTTCATTTTCTTTACAGCAACCTAGATTGAAAACATTTACAAAAGGCATGAGGAGCAACAAATCAAAGAAGTTCCACATTAATAAATTCACTATTGTCTTGTTTAACTTAAGAAAGAGTATAAGTAGGGGAGGGGGAACATTTCAAGCAGACACCCATAATAAAATGAGTTGAGTTTTCGAAACCAATGTCTTCCTAAATCACCATTGTAACATAGTCACTGAGGTGAGAAACACCAGAATCATTTTCCACAATGAACCTTTCAACTTCTAAGTTATTATAATCGTGTTTGTATACATAGTTGCATACATTTACGCAGACATAACATATATGTGCTCGAAATTTATACTTGAAAAGCTGCTCATATTTAGATAAGCTCAAGTTATCTCGTGCCATGCATATATCCAACTTTTATAGTAATGGGCAGCTCAAAATGCTTGCCAACCCTCCTACTACAAGGAAGGGGGTAGCGATGGGGGTGGTAGTATACACAGTCAGGTGCACAAAGAGAGATACATCATCAACAAACACCCTAAACTGTGGTCCAGACACCCTAAGTAACACCCCAAAATTAGCAGCAGGGAGAAAAAGGATCGACCAATTAAAAACAAAAATTCACTAAATGAATCAAGCTCAGGATGTGGCTTCAATATTGATCCCAAGTTCATCATTTGCCATTCCAAGACATTGAGGCCATTTCAATCATCACATAAGACCAATGTACAAATGCCCGGCTTGTTACACTCCCAACTAGAAGCAACTTACATTGACTTCCCAACATGTTTTCAGGTGCAGCAAAGTGTATCACATTAATCATTGAATTAACTTCAACAATAAGTAAGGTACTAGAGTTACGTTGATTCCCCAAACATTAGAAGAAAATTTTTAAGTGCAAAGTATATAATAATATTAACCATTGAGTAAATGTCAACCATGGGTGAGGAACAATGATCAGAAAAACATATCTTATTGGCCAATAAAAAGTATTCGTGTAGTTATGTAAACTGAAAGGTAAAAACAACAACAGGAGCAAGTAACATACAATCTCAAATGTTTCTATATTGAAGGCTTTGAACACACTACCACAGGTACCATCTCCAAGCTCCTCGGAAATTTTATACCTAAGAGAGAAGAGAAAGTAGCAAGATATAGTGCCAAAGAAATACAAGCTTCAAATGAAAACATGGCAAATTTTGCCAATATCAAACGCAGTGGCAAGAAACAAACCTTTCCATTCTTGCAGTTGTAGCAGATGACAATGAACAATTTGTCAATGTAGTTCTAGCAACCTCCAAATCGAGGTGTTTACAGTATTGACATAGGCTTGATCACTAGCTTGCACATACGGTTTACAGCTAAACTGTAGCATGAAATGTAAGATACTGACAGGAAAAGACTTCTCATCGTAAGAATGATAGAATATCAGCCAGAAAATTATCAACATCCTCAACTGCAGCTTCTACAAGCTGCGGGTAGAGCTTATCATCTAAACTAAATGAATCTATGAGACCTCCAAAATAACTCCGGCACAAGTGTAAAACCCCATCCGTTTATCCATTTTCTTTACACACAGCTTGACTGATCCCCCATATATCAAAACCAGGGTTGGGCTGTAAACAAACATAAAAAATCAGAACATAAATCATGATTAAAAGAAAGAAAACTGACCAAAATATTATACAGACAACAATATTAGACTCAGTCTTATAAAGCTTGTTTAACAAAGATACAAAACAAAATTCTACCCAAGGAGATTGTAACATGGTGGTCCGTGTTCAAGACATAGAAACAAACGTTGACTAAGTATCATATATCAAATTTTAGGGCGACAGAAACAAACAAACAGTATCGGTATTTTACTCCTAACTCGCTTTTACTAATTAATCGAAGTGTTCTGTAACAAATGAATTCTCTGGATTTCAAACAAGGAGGGTTTTGCAAGAAATACATCAGCATATTCAATCAGATCTCCTACATGTAAAGCCACTGATACAAATTATTTTAACATCTTTTCCATAAAAATAAAAACTTAACACAGTCATAACACACAGATAAAAGAAAATAAAAATAGAAATAAAGTGAGCTTGCCGGAAGTCATCGATTTTCTAAAGCCAGAGAAAAAAAAAACAATCAATTTGAATTGGAAAAAATAAAGTAAATCATGAAAAAGTAAGGAGAACCTTTCCCTGAATTAAAGAAAAAACTCCGGAATCGAAAATTGCAAAAAAAAAAAAAAATACAACAATCGAAAAAAAAAACTTCTACGCTCTATTTCCTCACCGAGAAAAGGCAAGTATTCCTTTTATACAAAAAAAAAAAAGAAGGAAATATATACATCTAAAACTTTGAATTTATTATCCAACGAACACCAGAACTCAATTCTGCTAAATTCAATCACATAGGCCATGGCCAAATCTAAATCAGTCTACTCTTTTTTACCACTTCCATTAATAAAAAACTTAAAAAAAAAAAAAAGAATCGAGAGCTTTCGGAAACTTTTTACCTCTCATTTTTCTCGGGAAACAAACAGGAGGTAAAACGAAAACGAAAACTCCAACTGCATTCCAATGTAGAAAAGAAAAACAGAGGTCAGAAAAATATAGATTTATCTAAACAAGGAATCGGTATTCAAGAAATCAAAATATTTTTAAGAATTGAATAAGACAGATAGAAGGAAATAAATAGATTAAACTCACCTTCAACACACAAAGGGCGAAAATTATTAAAACTTGAAAGAAAAGAAACGGATCGCCAATGTATATTGGATGCTGTTTAAATCAATGAAAAAGGAAGAATTTCTGAGATTTGGATTACTGGAGAAGCCATATGAGAGAGAGAATTCCGCAGAAGAAGCGAAGGAGAAGAAACCAAGGAAAAATACAATAGTAATTAAAATATTAATTGTTTTTTAAAAAAATAATTATATTTTTTTCTTTAAAAAAATTTGGAAATTGAAACGAAGAACAGTGCTTGGTTGTGGTGGGGAAGCAAGGTGGTCCACCGATAATATAATATTATTATTTGTTGAATTACTTAATTATCCCTGCAGATCTCGATATATTACGGAATTACATTTTTGTGACGATATTACCCTGAGTTGATGGATAAGGAGTGACGTGGACGGCAACTTAAATGTGCGCGTTGAGTGCGGGGCTTAAGCGTCATTAAAGGATAAGTATAGGGGTTTTCTTGTCCTTGGGGAAAATTGAAGTGCGGGTTTTGCGTGTGATTGATACGGTCGGATTCGGTTTGTTTCTTTGCGCGATTCGGGTCTAAATTAAGATCGGTTCCTTGTGGGGGTTAGTAGCATAGGCCTTTCGTGCTATTGTGGTTAACAGCTGACACGTTGGTGCCATTAAAAAATTGCAGAAGAAACTAAAAAGTTTATACAATTTAATTTATCGAAAATTCAAACCGTTTTTAAAAAATATAAAAATATTGAGGGATGATAATATAATCCGAATCTAATTTAATTTAAATTTAATTAAAAAAATCTTAATCCAAATTCAAATAAAATGTCTGAGTCTTAATAAGAGGTGAAACATGATCCGATCTGAATTCAATCAGAATTCATATCAGATATGAATCAGATCCATATATAAATTCGAATTAAAATATTTTAAAAAATAGATTCAAAAAGTTTGAGTTTTTATTTTAACTTATTTTATATTGGATTATAATATTTGATAAGATTTGTTTGTGCCGTAAATTTAAAATTATTTGTTTGTTAAAAATTAGTTATTTCATTTAAAAATATTTATTTGAGTTGTTACTTTAAAAATTATTTAGATTTTGACTTTTGGATTTGGATTTAGACTTATCGGATTGAATTTGGATTTATCAAAATGGATTTGGGTTCGGACTTAAATTTATTTTAAAGTCCGATTATTAATTAGATTGAACTTATATTTTATAAAGTTCAATCCAAACCCGATCTATTGCCATTCCCACTCGATAAAAAAATAGACGACATTTATTTTAAAATATTCGAGTTTAATTATTATGTTTATAAAATTATTTATATTAAAATATTTAAATATGTATGAACATATATTATATTATTATTGTTTTTAGATTATTTAATACTTTTAAGATAAAATATATTTATTAATTCTAATTTTTTAATAATATATACTTATCATATAGATATACAGGGACGGAGCTGTATAGGGGTGGGGTGGGAGGGGTTGTTGCCCCTCCCAAAATTTTTGGTATAATTGTATTTTTAGTCCCTTTTAGTTTAAATGTTAATAAATTAAAGTTTTTGTCCCTCCAAATTTTTAAATTTAAAGGTTTAATAGACTCTTACCCCTCCCAGTATTAAATCCTAGCTCCGTCCCTGTAGATATATTTGCTCAAATTTAAATCAAAACAACAAAAATCTAGTTTTTCAATTAAAATGACTAGATTTTATTCCTACCTAGCGTAGAGTCTTTGTTTGTTTGTTTGATCAACGACGATATTAATTTTAATGTTAGATTCTGTCTCAGTGTCATCTATTTTTCTTATTTTTTTCATATATCATTTTTAATAAAAATATATATAAACATATATTTTTTATCTGTTATTGTGGTAAGTTTTTTTATCTTTGCAATGAGAATATTTGTTTTTGTGTCCGTTTTTTTTTCTTATCTTTATAGTAATTTTTAGTTTTTATAGTTTATTTTTATTTTTTATGATTTATTTTTTCCGTCGTTTGATAATTTTCGTATATCTTAGTGGTTATTTGATATGTGTATAGAAATCTTTATACAGTTTATGAATTCTTTGAATATATATATCAATCTTAATGGAAAAGCTTTTAAGTTTAATAATATATTCAAAACAAAAAACAAATGTGTTAAAAAAAATCGCAAACATATAATTATAAATATTCATAAATAATAATCAAACATTAATATTTATAATTATACTACAAATAAAATAAAATAAGAAAGCAAATAATAATAATAATAAATTAGTAATTGTACAGTAATAGAATAATAGAAAAACTTCAAATATTTTTTAACACGAGCTTCAAATAATCATAAAAAATTTATTCACGAGCATAAATAAAATGATCATACCTTAATCATAAAAGAATTTTTATTTAACTTTATAAAACAAAAAATAAAAATAAAAATTTAACTATTCACCGAATATCCTATCTAATTACAATTTTAATTCTATATACATAAGAATCTTGCTTTATTTATTAAAAAAATTAAAATAAATATGTTTGTAAAAGTAATTTTTTTTATTTTTTATATGATTTTGTATAATAATTTTTTTTTATTGATCAGTTATTTTTAAAGAAAAATATGTGTTGAAATATATAAAAAAGAATTATCAGTTTAAGGGTTAAGGATTAACCATTGACTTTGATTTAGTCTATGATTTTAAGAATCAATCATGTTTTTATTATTTTTTATTTTAAATATTTATATATTTTATTATATTTTTTCCGTCTATCTTTATTATACGTTTTCTTTTCTATAATATTATTTTAATCTATATTTTTATGGTAGTTTTGCCTTTATGCAACCATCATCGTTACTGATTTTATTTACATATTTTAGTCATAAAACTTTTAAAATAATAAATTTACTTACTAAACTTTATATATTAATTTATTTTAATTATTTGATATTATTTTATTAATATTTTAATATCATTTGATATATTTTATTATTAAATATAAAAAATATTTTAACATAAATATAATTAGTTTTATTAATATTTAATTATAAATATAATCTAAAATAAAAGATAATTAAAATTCCTATCATCATATATGATTGAAACCCCTAACTCACGAGAAATCATGTCATCTATGAGACTAATAAATTAAATGTATTTATTTATTTTTTTATTAAGTATATATTCATTAATATTTATTATAAATTAAAATTTAAAAAAAGTTTATCAAAGATTCGCTTAATAAAAAAATAATTAAATACATATATACATTTGATTGGTTTTACCGGGATATAATTTCTCCTAACCCACCACCGGTGGTATCGCCCTTCGCCGTCATCATTGACTCACCCTACGGCCTTCACTCGATCCATCGCCGTTTCAACCCGAGTCATCCCCTCCATCCCCGAGCACCTCATAAATATTAAAAAATTAGAGACAAATACGTAAACTTAAAAAAAATAGGGTGAGTCTGAACCCATCTATACCATAATTGTATCTGCCATTGACCTCAGGCTTCGACAACTGAGTATTAAAAGACGAATTCTAACGGTGATAGCAAAGCTTAGAAAAAAGAGGATAAAAATAATTTAGTTAAGACTTTAATCAACGATGAACAATGGAGATCTGATGTGAGAAAGGCTTCATTGTGGTGGTCTCGGTATGTTAGAAGAGTCGGGTGAAACAATGACGACGGTGGCGATTTATAACCATTGATTAGTTTTTTAAGAGTTATGTTTATAATAATTTTTTTTATCTAAGTTAGTCGATTAATATATCGAATACTTGTATTTATACCAAATAAAATACAAATTCAATTGGATAAGCGCTTTGCAATTCAAAAATGGACTAAATTGCAATTCTAAAATATATTACAGCTCAAAAACGATTCTGAAGAATAAAGTAGTTAGAATAGAGCATAAACAAAGTTCATGAGGAATATTCCGATTTTGAATATGCAGAATTTATACTAAGAGTGGAATATGCTTCTAGCTATTGTTCAATTGCGGGGAATTCGCAGTTTGCATATAACTGTGATTAGCCAAAAATATATTTTTAATTTAAAAATATATTTATAAAAATGTCAAAATTTTTAATATAATAAATACCAAATTATTAAATATAACAAGATTCATTTATATAAAAATTTCATTTTTTTATTTTTCTAATATAACAAACAAAAAATTTTTAAAAATAAAAATAACATTCATAAAATCTTTAATTTTTGGATAATCTAAAACATAAAATATTATGATATATATCCAATCTGAATATTTTGAATCAGATTAAATATTTTATTTAAAAATAAAAATAAATCAAACATCAAAAATTTTAAATTAATAAATAATCATTTTTTTTAAAATATGACATATACCTGAACCCCTATCCTCGTGCTAATACTTTCGACATGGCCCATCTCCTAAACAAGAAGTGTCAGAAGCCCATATATCCCCACAGTAAGACCAGGCCTATTAAATCAGCTCTGCAAAAGCAGAAATATGCCATATAGAGACCCAGTTTCACGGCGTCCAAACAAATCCAGTACAACAAGGCCTATCGCAAGATGCCAGACGTGGTAAAGACGTGCCTGATGGCTACCCATCAAGACCATCTTAGAGATTTTTGGATCCTTAAGTGAAAATTAAAATCTTTTTTTTATATAATGAAAAAATATTTTTATTATAAATAAAAAATAATGTTTTTATACACCAGCAATAAAAAATTAGGTTTAGAGTTAATTATAATTTAAGATTAAAGTTTAAGGTATTGATATAGACCGTAAAGTTTAGAATTTAAAATTTATAATTAAAGCTTAAAATTTATTTTTAGTATTATATAAAAACACTAATTTTTTTATTCATTTAGTTTGTTTAAATAATTAATTTAATTTTTCAAATTTTATTTTTATTATTATATTTATTTATTTATATATCTAAAAAATATTTTTAACAACAAAATTAATTAATTTATTCAATAAATTATAAAAATAAAAATTAAAATATAATTTTAAAACCTTAAATTAATCAAGATCTAAACGGTTACTCGGAATGCTCCCCTCACTGTGGCCTACCGCCCATGACGGTAAGCGGTGACACTTGAGGGAAGAACCATTTTCATATAAGACACGTAAACATCTATAATTATTTCTTTTAAAAAAATTTGAACTTATAATTATTTAAAAATTATTATTTACAAAAATATAAAAAAATATAATTTAAATATCTTTGATAAAAAAATTTAAAATATATATCTTATATAAATTAATTATTTAAAATATTTAATTTAATTATAATTAATTTTTTTAAAAAAATTATACGGTTTCAAAATTATTTAAACTATTGTGGAGTTGTTAGAAAAAAAAAATAGGGATCAAGTTGATAAAATTTGTTAAGTTCAGGGACTTAAAGTTCCTTTATCCAAAAATAGAGAAAATAAAATATTTTGAATTAAAAATGGAAATTCTGGAAGCATCCTAACCCTTAAAAAACTATCAATCAAATCTTCCTCACGTTTCTCCTGAAACCCTTAAGCTCGGAACCCTCTAGAACCTACACTCTCCATAAAATCCCTTTCTTCATTTCTCTGTTTCTCAGAGCTATTAGTTCAAGCAAGCGTCTTCAATTTACTCGCTCATTCTCTGCTTACCTCTAGATTCCACGATTCAAAATGGATGCGGATTTTGATATCCCGGCGGCCGGCGATATGATGAACGACGACATGGATCTCCCCGACGAAGCTCCCATTATGAAGGTCGGAGAAGAAAAGGAGATCGGAAAGCAAGGTTTGAAGAAGAAACTTGTTAAGGAAGGTGAAAGCTGGGAGAATCCTGAAAGCGGCGACGAAGTGGAAGGTATGAATTATACTCTAAACTAGGAACAAAAAATTCAAAAAGGAAAGATCTGAAAATGTTTTGTAGGCTGATTGGTTGTGAATGGCGCAGTTCATTACACGGGGACATTGCTGGATGGAACTAAGTTCGATTCGAGCCGTGATAGAGGGACTCCTTTCAAGTTCACTCTCGGTCAAGGTAAATGAAGATTCTCAGTTTAGGTTTTAGAAATTTCTGAAATCAATAGGACAACATTTAAGCACTAGGTGTTTTGATGGTAATATTATGTTGGCATGTTACTGATATGGGTTGATTGAGGGCAAGACATCTGTAATTTCAAGATATATCGTTGAAATTTGAACCATTTATTGTAAAGTTTATGCTTATATTGGACTTTTAAGGGATTTTGTTGAAGAGAGAAATTCCTCTATTTGGTATTACGCATTAATATGGTATTTCTACTTTCTTTTAATGTTTGCAGGACAAGTTATTAAAGGATGGGATGAAGGTATTAAGACTATGAAGAAAGGAGAAAATGCTATTTTTACCATTCCTCCTGAACTGGCATATGGTGAGTCTGGCTCACCACCAACCATTCCTCCTAATGCAACCCTCAAATTTGATGTTGAATTACTATCTTGGAGTAGCGTCAAGGACATTTGCAAAGATGGTGGGTTATTTAAGAAGATACTGATTGAAGGAGAGAAATGGGAGAATCCGAAGGACCTTGATGAAGTGCTAGGTATTATAACCTTTTCCTTTTAATATTTTTGATACTATTATTTCTGTATGATTTGCTGTTTGATTGAACCAAGTTTAATAAAGGGTTTGTATCTTGAATCTAGTTAACTACGAAGCTAAACTCGAGGATGGAACAGTGGTTGCAAAAGCTGATGGCAAGGAGTTCACGGTTAAGGATGGTTTGTATTGCTGATATTCATTCTTTTCAGTTATCTCCTAATCCGCCGATGGTAATTCTTCAATTTCTGTGGTTGCTTCTTTTATTAATAGGTTATTTTTGTCCTGCATTGGCTAAGGCTGTTAAGACTATGAAGAAAGGGGAGAAGGTGCTTCTTACAGTGAAGCCACAATGTAAGCTCCTCTCATTAATTTTCTCTGAATAATGGGTAAAATATGCATGGTTCTTGTTATTAACCATATTTTCTATGATAAAGATGGCTTTGGTGAGAAGGGGAAGCCAGCTGTTGGTGTGGAAGGTGCAGTGCCTCCAAATGCCACTCTCCAGATTACCTTGGAGTTGATTTCATGGAAAACTGTCACTGAGGTCACTGATGACAAGAAGGTTATAAAGAAGATCCTGAAGGAAGGGGAGGGATATGAGCGCCCGAATGAAGGGTCTGTTGTCGAAGGTTTGTGTTGTATGATGAGAGAAATTTTAGTTTTCTGCATTCAGTATACTAGAAACTTGTCATTTGAGCCTCTATTTTTTGTAAACCTTTTGCCAGTCAAATTGATTGGGAAACTGCAAGATGGTACTGTCTTCTTGAAGAAAGGTCATGCCGAAGGAGAAGAGTTGTTCAAATTCAAGACAGATGAAGGTAACATTCTAACAGTCATCACCCTCCTCCTCTACCCCCAGACTCTAGTTTTAAGGTTTTAGCTAAACAACCACTTGAATTTTCTTACAGAGCAAGTCATTGACGGTCTTGATAGAGCTGTGATGAAAATGAAAAAGGGTGAAGTAGCACAGCTGACTATTGCACCTGAGTATGCTTTTGGGTCATCCGAGTCAAAGCAGGAGCTGGCTGTGGTTCCCCCTAACTCAACCGTATACTATGAAATTGAGATGGTGTCATTTATCAAGGTTGTTAGTGGATCAGTGTGATCGTAAGATTTTAGTTCTTTTTTCGTGCATCTGTGAGGCACCTGTTTGGGAATGAATATAAAAATGGTTTTGATAAATTATTTCTGCAGGACAAAGAATCTTGGGACATGAATACAGCAGAAAAGATCGAAGCAGCTGGTAAAAAGAAGGAAGAAGGAAATGTACTTTTCAAGGCTGGTAAATATGTGAGAGCTTCTAAGAGATATGAGAAGGTATGCAGTTGAGTGCAATTGTATTGGCTTGTGGAAGGTTGCCTTCCAATACCTTGTGATTTAATTGGGGTTTTACATGCAGGCTGTAAAGTATATTGATTATGATACATCCTTCAGTGAAGAAGAGAAAAAGCAGTCAAAGGCATTGAAGGTTGCATGCAATCTGAACAATGCTGCTTGCAAGCTGAAACTCAAGGATTACAAGGAAGCTGAGAAATTGTGCACCAAGGTTTGAATGTTCTTCACAGTTGCAGTCATAACAATCAGCTAGTTCGTGTAGCAATATTAACTGTTCCATGTTATGCCGATGCAGGTTTTGGAATTAGAAAGTTCCAACGTGAAAGCCTTGTATAGACGGGCTCAAGCGTACATCCATCTGGCAGATTTAGATTTGGCCGAGTTTGATATCAAGAAAGCTCTTGAACTTGATCCTGATAACAGGTACTGAAGAAAATGATTTAATAATGTCTCTCTAAATGATTTGCTTATCATTCACTGTTTGGTACCAGGGAGATTAAGATGGAATACAAAGTTTTGAAAGAGAAGATGAAGGAGTACAATAAGAAAGAAGCCAAATTCTATGGCAACATGTTTGCCAAAATGAATAAAGTGGATCCTGCGACTGTAAGTATTGTAGTTTCCACATCCTTGCTCTGAAGAAGTGAATGAGATTCATTGATGTGTGTCTATGTTTTCTGTCTGCAGAACTCATCTGCCAAAGAAGCCACACCAATGGGCATAGATAGCAAGGCATAGGCGACATCAACATCAGTAGTCTTATTCAACTACTTTTATTTCATTTGTATGGGGAACCCAGAATTGGATTGTAATGGATTCTTGTGTGTCTGAGGTTGGCTGGAGGATCGTTGACATTAAAAATGTTCTGCTTGTTACTGAATAATAACTATCCTATTCAATATAAGGAAAAACATTTGGCTTGCTCATGTTTGTTTTCAGCATTTGTGTAGGAACTTGCTTGCTGCCTACCCTAGTCCACTAGGATACCTACCTAATATTGATCCTCCAAATTGAATGGCTGGTAAATGACAGTAACGAAAATGAAGGTGTATATTTATCCTACTGCACGTTCTTCACTACCACTCGTTGGTTCGTTTGGAGACAGAAATTCGATGATGTTTTACGATTTGGACCCAACTCTAATGGGACCATTCATTCATGTCAAGCACATGGCTGCTAGTTGCCTAGTCCTAGCAACAGCTAAAAAAGGAATAGGAAGGGAATTCAGTGTTCATTCCAAATCAAAGGCAAAGGAGCGACTGCCAGCTACGTTGATGTTCCTTTTGAAGCAACTACTGTACAATTGGTTACAGAACTTTTAAACAAATGGATAAGATTAATAATTGTGTAAATGGATAAGTAGAACATGAATGTTAATTAAATAGAGAAATATAATTTTTTTATTAAATATAATCAAACTCAAGTAATTTACGTATATTGTTTCATCTATCATTATATTTCTTTATTAAATAAAAATGTATTACATTCTTACGTCAGACTGCAAATTTATATAAAATGAGAATATGTATGTCCCGTTAATCAATATTAATTCAAGATACGTATATTTATAAAATAGCAATAATTAGTAGCTGATGGATGAAAACCATTAGTTTTTATTGTCTCTTTTGATGTTCCTCTTTTAAAATATTTGGGGTTAGAGTTTAAAATTTAAGGGTTATGTTTAGAGTATAAAGAATTAGAGGTAAGATACATTCTTAAAGTTCAGGATTTATGGTGTGAGAATTAAAATAAAATTTAAAATTTAATTTTAAAACATTTTTAGAGTAAAATATAAAAAGAGACATAATTAAAGATAAACAAAAATTGTTCTGCAGATAGATACCACTAATTAATTTAGAAGATAATTATAAATCATGTATGTCTTTTCTTTTCTTTTTGAAAAGATTGTGTTTCATTTTCCCTGCTTTACCGATGGCAAGGGCAAGCTTAACCCGACATATATCGATGCTATTATAAATCTTCTAAAGTTTTTATTGCATCATTAGATTCACAAGGGAACAACAACAACAACAACTAAATCTCAAAACCAGTCTGCCTGACGAATAAAGAATCGACGCCAATGATGCCTGCCTCGGCTCGTTCGAAATTAATAGGCAAGCAGAATGTACATTACACAGCACAAAACAAAAAGAAACACCACACAATTTCACATCCTCCGGCTCTGCCTTTGGAGCCTCCCTCGTTTGATAAACTTCATGTTCATCTATGGCATGCCACTTACCAACCACAAAACAAACAAACAAATATGTTCTGGTGGTCCATTTTAATACCACCAAAGTTGCTGGTTATTGATCCATGGAGGGTATTGATAGAAATTGGTTATGGCTCAAGTTTACCTGTGTATTTCATGGAACTATCATCCCGGGACACAATGCCGATCTATCAACTCACCTGTTCTCCAATCAGATCAAGACCGACCACGAGGAAACTGATACCTTGAAATAATAGGAAATAGAAGTGAATTCCTTGGGCTGATAACAAGCTTCTCACCGAGGCAGTTAACAAGACTAGAGCAAGAGCAAGTTCTTTCCTGTACAGACGGTTTCTCTTTGTTTTCAAACTTTTCTTGGTTGCTTCTAGTTTGCTAAGCTCTTCTAGGCCAGAATCTGAGGAGGACCTCAGAAGACTTGTTGCTTCCATTAATGTATCTGATTCCTTCTCATATGCAACGAGATCGGCCTCCGATGATCTCCCTGACTTTTTCGTAACTATCCACTCGTAAGAACTTCCGAACCGAAACAGTCCTGATATCATTGCATTGAACTTTGTCACAGACATGGTGTTTTCAAATAGAAGGTATGGGACTACGAAAGGGAATGATCGTGGTGCTGGAAGGATATTCAACACAGACATGATTCCAGGGACGTAGCAAACAACCCAAGCTGGTAGCTGAGCTTCTGGCAGGAACATTGTCAACGGGAGAATGATGCAGAACAGGGTGAAAGAGTAAAAGGGAAGAATAAGCTTCCGTAGGAGAAAGAACAGAAAAATCAAATTGGCTTTCTTGGCCATACTTACCTGGAATATGGAAAGAAAATAAGATAAAAGCAGAAAATTGAAGGCTACACTTTTATAGTCATAAAGTAGGTTGTGAAACTCCATAACTAAATGATGGCAGGAAACATGTACCATAGATCAAAACAGATCAACCAATTCAAGTAGAAACTTTCATGAATTTCCATGTTCAAAGGGTTTGGTAAACCAAATATAAGCTTCATTTTAAAAGATAGGTTAAGACATGCACTGCTTACAAACAAAACAAATAACATGAGTAGTCTATTACTGCAAAATTATCACTGATTTTGTTTTTACTTTAGTAAAAAAGAGTTGGTAATTTGTAAATCTTAGATTGTTGCTCTTGTTTTCCTTTTCCAAAAGCAGCCTAACAACCCACATCTTAATCAACCCCGCAGGTTTACAGGTTTGTACTATTGGTTGTAGTGACAGACTAGGATTCCAAGTATTAGTCATCTAAATGAGCAGCAGAGTGGGGTACATAAAGATAAGATGGTAAGGGCTAGCATAGTAGCATGCGAAAGGAGTTTCCTATAACATGTTTGAGTGTTACTCATCTGGATGAAGACCCAAGGTGACTTAGGGTGGAGACCTAATTAAGCTTTATCTCCTGAAAAAAGTCTGATTGGATTGTCCAAATAAATGAGGAAACTAATAAAAATTTTATGAAGTACACTATTTTGAAGGAGATATAATTTATTCATGCATGTATGGTTTAATTTTTTTTATTAAAACAAGAAATGTCTGACATAATAGTTTTAAGAAACCACAGTACCTTAGAACGAAGTATGTCAAAGAAGCACAAGCGGAACAATTGCATGGGACCTGAATGCCAGCGATGCTGCTGTTTCTTATATGCCTCGTAGGACTCGGGAAGCTCACAAAGGCACTGCAGATAAAAGGTTAGGTCACCTTTCCTTAGTCTCTCAAGTGAGGAAGGAAAATTTTAATTATAAATGTCAGTCTCATACCTTAACATCATTCAGATATACAAACTTCCATCCAGAAAGGTGAGCACGAACGGCAATATCCATGTCCTCAACAGTTGTTCGTTCCAGCCATCCACCACAGTCCTCAAGGGCCTCAATTCGCCACACACCAGCAGTTCCATTGAAACCAAAGAAGTTGATGAACACACCATTGACCTGCTGTTCAACCTCAAAATGGAATGATAAATTTATGTTCTGCAATCTTGTGAGCAAGTTCTCATCCTTATTTACAAAGGCCCACCTTGTCTGGACCAATGCAATATCATTGTTCCCCTAGAAGAAGACAGGGAAACAAGTGCTGATCAGACAGAAATATAAGTGAGCTAACAAATAAAAACAGAAAACCACCAAGGAAATATATATTTTTTACAGAGAAAATCAACTAGTCCCAACAAAATAGAAAATTCTAACCTAGACCTGGAGTTCCATCATGCAATTAATTTCGGTGCAATCATAGAACTTCCTAATGTCGAAATGGTGGCATTGGATAATGGATAGCAGTTAAGCAATAATAGATATATAACTATTAATAAAAATAAGCATGGCATAGAAGCAGAGAAATGTTAAGCACTTAAAAAAACAAGTATGTTCCTAAAATGCAAATGTTACTCCATTGGATAATTAATTTATCTGTGCATATTTTCAAAAGAAAAGTGCAGCTCAATATGTAAGTTAAATACAGATTCTAGGAAAAGATGAAAACATAAGAGTTTAAATCATATATGAATTATGGTCTCTAGTAGCATCCAAATTATTATCTAGGGTTTCCAACTGGATTTATCGCAAGGAAGAAACAAATACACATAACATGGATGACCAAGGATCCAGGAATCTTCATCTTAGGTGTCAAATGACCCTGGAATAAATCTTAATGTCAAAGACTATATTTGCTGGTAACAAAATAGCAGTTAAAGCTCCAACGAAGTTTATCTACACAAACATATTGTAAATAAAGACCACATTGGTCAGAATTGCATTGCTTACAGCTGTAAACCGTGGAACGTTATGGTATTTCTTCTCTTGGACTAACGACCACTATTACAAAGCATCATCCTAATCTTATTCAGGTTAGCTTTATCTTGAATAGGTTACAACGATAATAAGTATCATCTTGGGCACCACACCAAAATCATGTTTAAAGGTAATGACTAAAGGGTATAAACACAAAAGCAGGTAATTTTACATAATTAAAAGGAAAATTTTCAATATCTCTATATTTATCCACCTAGACTTTAAATGTCAGATGTCAAAACCTTATTAAACTTATAGAGTTCTCAGCAGATGAGAACTAAAATGTTACCTTGAAATGAGGAATGGTTTTCTTCAAAAAATCTGGTGCTGGCTGAAAGTCAGCATCAAAAATTGCAACAAACTCATAATTTTTCACATAATCACAGTTCATTGCAGATTTCAGGTTTCCCGCCTTGTAGCCAGTACGAATAAGACGATGCCTGTATAATATATGCACACCCCTATGCTGCCATTTCTGTACTTCAGCCTTGATAAGAAGCTGAACATTTACGTCATCAGAATCATCCAGAACCTGAACCAACATTCTCTCCTTTGGCCAGTCCATAATACAAACAGCTGCAATCGATTGTTGGTACACCTGCACACCATAAAGTGAAAATTTTATGAAACTTTTACTACAAGCCTATTATAAATGAACCATTCATTTTGAAGTTCAAATTATCTTGATCAACTTCCAAGTAGTAGAAGGAAAGCAAATTCCAAAACAATTCGAATGTCAGTATCTTCGTCAATGTGGAACTAACAAGGGAACTAGAAACCTCTAAGCACTAGGCCTATTCTTTCTATGCTACCAATGCACGCTGCTGGATCTACCCTGGAACACTAACAAGCAAGATATAAGAAGGAATGTAACCCAGTAAAATTCAGAGTAGAGTGGCCTAGCCTAATCTTGAAGTTTTGTTTCTTTTAGTACCCTAATCAACACATAGTATTGGTACGAAGATAAGATTAAAGCTCATAGAAGTAAACAAACTCAAAAGGTTTACAGGTCACCGTTCAAGCTTCCCTTATCTAAATAGTGCATCCATGGCCGAATGTAGCAACTTTAGTAAATTGGAGCTTTAAATCTACCAAACGATTTACTAAAGAAAATGATTTAGCTAGGGACTTTAAAACCTGCATCGGCCTAGTGTTTACCTCCCTCTCATTGCACATAGGAATCTGCACTAACACCATTGGATAATCCTCTACATTATCTCCTTCTACTCTCCCCGCTGGATACTCCATTGCTGCTGTTGGCTTCAGCTTCCGAAATTTGATCCAGAAACATCCTAATATCAACACCACACGATCCACCGACTGAACCAAGAACAGAACTATACACACATTCGCCAAGCTCTGAAGCGGCGGCGCCAAGTAATCAGCTCTGATTTCGAGCCACTTGGCGTAAACGAGCTCGACGGCGGCCTCCGCCTCCTCCACCGACGGCGGACTAAAATGCCATCCCTTGAAAAACGCAACTAACTCCACACAAAGCAAAAGAATCACCAGGAAGAGAAAGAACTTGATAACACGGTAAAGCCTGGACGCGGAGTAATCGAAGGAGGAATCTGGTGAAAAGATTCGTCGGTTTGCTGTACGGAGGAGGAGAAGAGATGCGTTAGCCACTGAGACAAAGTAGTTAGCGAGTTGCTGAAACCTCAAGAGACAAACCCAGGAGAGCTGGCGTGCGCTTCTTGACCGGTCCTTGTCTGGCGTCAGATCAGGTATGTGGTTTCTGATCTGGACGGTCAGGACGGCGTCGGCGGGATTGCTAGTATCGTCGGTGAAGAAGTGGTGGTTATATTCCCTTTGCTTGTTCCACCATTCCTGGAACTCATAGTTTGGCGCTGGAGACATAAATCAACAATTACAAATGCCTATTATTCTGAATGATTTTCCTCTCGCTTGTTCCTGTTTGTTTGAGGAAGTAGAAAATTTATGAAGAATAGACCAAATCTTTCATGGAAGAAAACTACTTTTTCTTAAAATGAAAATGCGGAGGGTTGAAAGGGAAGATTAAACCCAGATTACTGATAATCAATGCGCTAATCACGGGGATCTTACGTGTTATGTAATAGATTTTGGGAATCACAGGAAAATTCATTTATTTTTAACAAAGGTTGTTTTGAAATTATTTGACTCGACTTCCGACCGTTTTATTTATAAGATATATGTTTTATTAAAGTGTTAAAAGGAAAAATATGTATTAATGATATCTTGTAATTAAAGGTATAAACGAATTGTATTAGAACGAATAAAATTATATAGAGATAAGTACGTGTCGGGTCGTGTTAGATTTTTGACCCACCCGAACTCGAACCGAACACAAATATTCTAAATTCAATTTCGATCCGACCCGGATATTTTTTAAAAAGTCTAACTCAAAAATAAATACAATAAACTCGACTCTAACCCGATCTATACAAAAAAAATAAATTTAAGGACTAAATTGTAAAAAAAATTCGGAGACTTAATTATAAAAAATTATAATTTTAAGGAGTTAATTATAAAAAAAAATATATAGATAAAGGACCATTATTATAAATGTCTTTAAAATTTATAAATAAAAAAAATTATATTATCTCGGGTCGGGTCAAATATTTTACACGCTAAACCTGAACTTAATCCAACCTGAACCCGATTTTTTCAT
The DNA here is from genome assembly GCA_035048815.1 of Abelmoschus esculentus. Classification (NCBI taxonomy): domain Eukaryota; kingdom Viridiplantae; phylum Streptophyta; class Magnoliopsida; order Malvales; family Malvaceae; genus Abelmoschus; species Abelmoschus esculentus. Next base: position 12,577,469 of record JAUCBN010000024.1, read on the forward strand.
CAAAAAATCTGACATGATTAAATCGGGTCAGATCAAAACCCAATCGGACCGGATAAAATATTCGTCCCTAAAACATATTTCTGTTTATATGTTAAAAATATTATCTAAATAAACTTAAAATAAATGAACTTCCAAAATTTTGAAACTAATCCATTAGTCCTTAAGCTCTCTGGCTATATAGTTGAACTCCGATGTTTAATTTGTGTTCAATTTAGTGTCTAGTTTTATTATCAATATTTAATATTTAAAATATAAAACAAACTATAAACGGATGGATAAATAATTTTATTCGTGAACATAATTAAATTGAATATACTGAAATTTATGTTTATTTATTTATTAATTATATATTGAATTTTTAGGATTTTTAATTTTTATTAATTACTTTAATAATATTCATTGATACTTAACATTAATAGTGTTTAACGATGTTCGATACCGTTATATAATTTTTTATATTATTAATATCATTTTCTTAAAATATGTTTCGATTATACTTTTAGAATTATTTTTAAAAACAATATTAAAGCACCGATTAAGGAATTTGAAATTGGGTTAGTGATAATTCATGATTAATTAAAATATTATAATAATTAATTTATACATTTTGTTTGTCATATATTATTTTTAGATATTATCATTTAATTATATTAAAAATATAATTTATAGGTTAATTATTATAATATTTTAGTTAACTATAAATAAAATTAATTTTAATATAAATGAATATTTCAATTTTCATTCTTCGTTTACTTACTATTTTTGTATTTTTGTCACAAAGTGGGTAAAATCTATAATATTATTTAATAATAAATTAAATACTATACAAAATTATATAATTATTTAAATATTACATAGTTCCTTTGATATATATAGTGTAGTTAAATTTAATCTTATCTTAAGCATTGATTTTTTTTTGTTAATAATTTAAATAAAAATTATTATTATTATTATTTTTAATAGACTTGAGTTTAAATAGTTTGTTTATATAATATGTATTTGGGTTACAACGTGACTAACGTACCGATAACAAGACATCGGCCTTGATATTTGGTTTTTACGCCCAACAATTCGTATATTTTATGGTCTCATCTAATAAAAATCATTCTTTTATTTTGAAAAATATATTTTTAAAAATTTTACTGTTTAAAAACAGTCGGCCCAAGCCCAGAAAAGCTGAAGTTGAGAGTAGGCTTAAAGGAAAAAGGACTAGAACATGTCATTACTCATCCGGTGGAGAGCAACGAAGCCCAATCTTTCAAGTATAAATCTTTTTTTTTTCTCTCTATTTATATTCTAACACTTAAAAAATTATCTCTATAATAAAACTATATGAGAATTTAAAAATTTAGAAATATAAAATTAAATCATTAATATTAAATAAAAATCTAACACTTATAGAAAATACGATTGACTGACTGTCTCCTAACATTCTCTCGGTCCATTCCAACCGTCAGTTGTGATAAAACTCATAATTCAAAACACTCCCATTTGAATCACATCTAGGTGTAGCATTTTGTAGTATATATCCTAATTTGATTGATATTAATATTATAATAACTTATAGTTGAGGTTGGGGAGTTCTTCGAGGTGATTAAGGTGAATGTATTTTTTGGTTTCGGTCCTAATCTAGGTAGTTGTTATGTTTTTATTTCAGAATTTTGGACAGTTTATGATTCTCTTGTTTATGTTTAGAATCTTAGATTTAGATAGATTATTATGAAAATAGATAATATTGAAATTGTGTATGTATAGCAACATAGATAGAATGCATTATGTGAATGTGTACTTGTGGATGTTATTTGTGAACTTCTGTCTTGGTCTTGGTTGATTCAGGTTAGTCATATTAATCGGGAGAGAAATATGATGGCAGATAACCTTGCCGCTAAGGGTCAAAATTCTATGATGGGTGTTATTGAATTCCATCATACACCTCAAGATCTTTTGGATTTGGTTAGGAAAGAGGTTGAATATGGTTAGTTGTGGTTCTTTATCGAGACATATCTTTGGTTTTATTATGTTTTTGTCTCATTTGAATCGTGTTTTCTAGATTCTCTTTGTATGAAAATACTCTGGTTACTCTTTTCCTTTATTTAAGTTTAGAAAAATTTTTAACGAAACCTATCGTGTTACCCACCTATCAATCAAAATATTATAATAACTTATAAACCATCGGTTAAAATATATTTAAACATTACACTAATCAATTAAATAAATAAAAAACAAGAAAACATTTCTCTAAATGATTGTTTTTTCATTTTTCATTTAACGTTAGAAAAGGCCTTTTTAGAGAAAATTATTAGGTGAACCCTGTTTACCACGCCATTTAAGATCTCAATTAATTAGGATTATTGATCTTAATTTTTTTTCAAGTGAATCATCATTTCTTTCCTACATGTATTTAGTGGGTGAATAGTTATTAGGTGATTATTTAAAGATCAACGGTTTTAATTGCTTGAACCATAAATAACGTGGTAAACATGGTTCACCTAATAATCTTTCCTTTTTAGAGACCAACACTGTCGCATGAACATCTTCCAACCATGTCTATGTTATTTTACAAAGACATGTTTCAAGTAATTAAACAAAGTCCCAATTATTCCCCCTTGGCCTTGAATTAGAAATTAAATTTTGATGAAAGCATCTTTCCAATATAAATACCTGAATTCCACTACAATAATTACTATTTTTTAACTTTTTTTATCCTTCATAATAAAATAATAATAATAATTTTGAAAGTAGGTGAGATAATAAAGCTTAATGATTCAATGGGTCTAGTCAGAATCTCACCAATGACAACCTGGGATTCTTTTGATGCGTAAAATAATATGTTGGTTATGCTTAAATCAATTAATTATTTGTTTCTTTTGTTTTTGTCTAAAAGAAGAAGAAGAAAGGGCAAAAGGATCTATCTTTTGGTTAATCTATGAAGATAAGTGGAAATTGAAAAGAATTAAGGGTCGAAATCCGCTAAGGTTGTGTTGACCGTAATAAATGACTGTTTACGGATCACAACAACCACAAATAATTTATGATTTAGTTTTCAACGAGCGTTTATTCACTTATTTTAATACCTAAACGGGCATTTGGAAGAAAATGAAGCTTTTGGCCAACCGTGGTTTGGGGACACAACCCTGAAGGTAAGATTTGAGAAAGAATTTTTTTACATTATAGATATTCGTTCAATTAGTTAATTAATTTGAATCGAATATTTTAAAATTTTATTATAAAATTAACCCTTCCAGTTCAATTTTTTTTTGTTCAAAACGTCAGGTTTTAAACCTCTTACTTTATTTAAGTAACCTAATGTCTCACCTATTATTATTGGTCATTACCAACAAATAAGCTGGTTAACGCTTAAAAACATGAGTAAGGATCAAATCAACAAGATTACAAGATCTAGCAAGGCTTTGATGTGATGTTGACCCTCAAGCAAAAATTTCCAGGAAAATTCTGGGAAATCTTTGTTTTGAAATGTATAAAGTTGAATGTCCAAGAGTGTGGAAAATGAAAGCTGCTTAATTAGCATTAATTGACTAAGATAGTATATATTACAAATGTTGGTGCCTTTTTGCTATAAAGATCTTTGCACCATCAAGACATAGATTTTAAATTGGATAAATTGGTAAGAACCCATGAAAAAACTGGACAAAAAGGAGGGGAAGGGGGAATTAGAAGCTGAAAAAGAAAACCCTAAAATTAAGAACAGATGGTGTGTTATTAGAGCTCAACTTTCATGCCAGAAACTTGATTTGACCCTGCAATTACAAGAACAATCTATCATTAATTAATCAGTTTGATATAGTAGTACTTGGATTCTCTCTTTTCCTTACCCTGGAAGCTTTGTGACTGTAATGCCATTTCTTGGCTCTGACTCCGGCCAAACCCCATCTGAACCAGTGTTTCCAGGTTCCCTTCACATAATGTGGGGTACTGAGACATGATTTTGACGCCCAAATTTAGATGCTCACTTTAGGTCTATGAAAATGGGAAAGATAAGGATAGGTTAGCTCTGAAAATGGAATTTACCTGAGATTCAGTTGCAGGAAACTGGTTAAGTTGGTGCCCTAGAAAGGCTGCTGCTGCTGAGGAATTTGTGGGGGATATTGAATGCTGCTGCAGGTTGTTGTTTGATATAGGAGATTTAGCCTTTAGGCTTACATCCTTTGACATTAAGCTCTCCATGTTGAAATCCAGCCTGGTATTCACTGAAGCTAACTTCATTGAGAGGAACTGCCAATGAAAAACTCCATGAAAACTTGTATACCAAGAAATTGATCACCACACGTTCATCAAGACAAAGTTCATAATCTAACCTCAACTTGTCGTTGCAATGATTGAACGTAGTTTATAATTTCGTCCAGCATCAAGGCTTTTCCAGTAACCTACAATTTGAAACCCCGTTAGTTTTAAGAATTAGAGCAATCATTTCCTTTCTACTTGATTTAGAACAGATTTTGTTTCAGACCTTGTTGCAACCAGGAACAAGATTTTGTAGAAGCTTCATTCTCTCACTGATTTTCTCTCTACGGACCTGATTAAAGTGACAGATATTGATAAACAATGTTAATGCAAGAAAACCAGAGTTTGAATTCAGAAGAAAAGTGAATTATGGATGATTCTCACTCGTTCAGCTAAACTATGGCTGTCAGTGGCTTGTCCCCTTCTTGCTCTAACATGAATATAGTCCTTGGGAGGCTCTGGAGCCTTTGGGTTGCTGCCTTTGGCATCTTCTTCTGCCTTACCATAGCCATTTTCGATCACTTTTGAAGAATTTGGTGATGGGGATGATGAAGTTTCCTTTGGTTTTGCTCTGGGAATCGCTTTTCTTTTCCTAGAATTTGAACCTTTCGAACCAGGCTCTGGATTTTGCTCGGAGACGGTGGACTCTTGAGAATTGGCTAACTCGGGTCGGTCCTGTGATTTGTTGGTGCCGCCGATTTGAGCTGTCATTGACTTTATAGCAGGACTACTGGAAATGCGCGGTAGCTTGGCATTCGCTGCCGGCGGATTAGATCTACAAGCAGCGATTTCACCGTTGTCTTTGAGTCCAAACCGAGTCGTTCGACCATTGAAACTCCTGCTTCCAGAGCAAGAGAATTTCGCCGCTCTCTCCGCAAATCCAGGATCAGCTGAGAAATCTGCCACACTGGAATTCAGCCCCATTGATTTCGGCATTGGCAAATTCAATGGAGTCGAGTAACAAGACGAAGCCTCCAACATGGGCTGAGAGTGTTGGAGGATCTCACCGGACATATTACAATTCGATGCAACTGGGGAAAACATCATGGAACTCAATGCCGACTCGTACTGTAAACCATAATCTGTGATGAAACAATCTTGGGGCTGCCAATCTGACATCATCGGCGATGATAGAGACGACCCGAAATGCAACGGCGGAGCCTGTTGTGGGATTCCTGCATTAATGACAAACTGGTTCTCCATTTCTTAACTCCAGATGTGGAATTTGTTTAAGGAAGTCCTGGTTTGATATGTTTGTAACTTGGATTCCTTGGAGTTTCAAAAGGCCAATGAGTATAATTTAAGTGGGAACTAATGATTCGTGGGATCCAAATGATTGCTTCTGTTCATAAAATGGAGGCGGTTAGAGGAAAGGTGCGGCGGAGCACAAATTTGGTGAGGAGGAAGAACAAGGGGGAAGAATTGAGGTTGGGCTGCCATGGAGTTATATAGATGTGAAACGTGTATCGTTTAATATATTTGTTATAAATTCTAAATTTAATTTTAATCTTGTTCAAAGAAAAAAAATTAAATTTAATTTATAATTTAAGAGAAAAAAATATGAGATCTTAACTATCAATTAAATATATTTATCGATACTAAAATCGCACATAAATTTTGTTCGAATACACAATATGATATATGAATTTTAATTTTGTATAATAATATGTAGGACTGGGTAAAAATTCGATTACTCGATCCCGGAAAGACCTGATAGATTTTTATCTGGTATTGATTCTTGTGGGATCGAGACTAAATCTAAAATTTAGGTCTCGGTCATAACCAGGCTAAATCTTGATTTTTTGAACCCGGTACCCGGTGGGTACCCAGTAGGACCAGAACCAATACCAAATATCTGATATTGGTTTTCTTTCGTGTATTTTTATTATCAAACTTTCTTTTTATATATGAATATTATGAGTATGACTAGTTTTAAAACTTTAATTTTCAAGACTACAATATTCTAATTTTATTATTTAATATTGTTATTGGTGGTTGGAATTTTTTTCTTCAATTACTCAAAATTTTTAAGAATAAATTAATTGATCGGATACCCGGTATTGAAATCGGTACCCACCAGTAACGAGACCAGTTCTTAAAATTTAGGACCCGGTGTGATCGGGACTGATTCCAATTTTTAAAAACCGGTGGTTATCAAGACCGAGATCAATTCTATTTAAATTAGCCGGGTACCCGGTCTTACCCATCCCTAGTAATATGTATAAAATTTTAATTTGGTTTAATTTTCACAAACCATTAAAATATTTCTCAACATGTATCATTTTCATGGCATAAACCGAAAAATAGATGAATATATTTATTTTTTAAAAAATATGTGCAATAAGAATCATTATTATTTTTTTATAATTAATAATTGTTAGTTTTATTGAATAAAAAATAAAATAAAATTATAAGAGACTATAAAACTACAATACACTAATCATGTTAATCGATTATTTCTTCTAAAATTATTAAAGTACAGTTGCTAAAGTATAAAATATGATTATACAAGAAACATATTACAACTTAATCAAACAATTACTTTAAAAAAAAATATTTATTTAAAGTAAAAGAAAAAAAATTACTTTTAATAAATTTTAAACGAAAAAATAATATTAACTTTTTTTTTCTTATTTAAGTATTTTTATATTTATTAATGACTGTAAGTCGTGCATGTACCAATGATTAATCTTTCATTTCATGGCACAAATCTTTTGACAAGAAAAAGATTCTTAAGAGTTAGAGTTGGATTAGGTGAAAAAAAAGGATAAAAATATTTGTTTGGATTACAATTAAATAAAAAACTAATTACATAGTTAAAATATAGGACCATTTTGATAATAAAAAATAATATGAGTTTTTGTTTGTGAAAATTTTATGGCATAAAGATAATTTTAATCTTTAACGTTTATGATTTTTATTATTTTATTATTTTTTAAAATAAATTTAACTTTTAATCTATATATTTTTTATAAATACCTTATTTTTTAATTAACATAATAATTAGATAGTTAAAAAATTAACGATAATGATATGTCATATATATGTAGAATGATATTTAAGATTTGAGAATGCTTAGTGGCCTTTTATTTTAGATTTAATTAATTTTTAATATTTTATTTTAATTTTAATTATTTTATAGTTTATGTTAAAATAAAATTATATTTAATATGTATAGATTTGTCATTATCGTGAAAAATTAACGATAATGATATATATATATATATATATTGAATAAGGTTAGATGTTATATTATTTAAAATATATTATTACATATATATGACATGTCAATATCGTTAAATTTTTACGGTCTAATCATTTTCTTAGTTAAAAATAAGTTATTTGTCAAAGAAAACATAGGTTAAGAGTTAAATTTATCTAAAAAAAGAATGAAGACCAAAATAATAAAAAATTATAGACGTTAATAGTTAAAATTATCTTTATGTTAATTTTTATTTATAATTTAATGAAATATTTTTTAATATTTTAAATTTATATTAATATCATTTTTTAATATTTTAGATTTGAAAAATTTTACAACGGACGTCGAACACCACTAATGATGAACACCGCTGAACATTATAAAAACTAATTAATAAAGATTAAAAATTTAAGGACTCAACGTATAATTATAGATTATTTAAAATAAATTATTTATTAAATTATTTAAAATAATTTTTTATTAAATTATTTTCTATATATATTATTTTATTTTTAAATAATTAAATAAAATGTTAATTTAAATTAATTTTAAAAAATAAAAAATAACTCTAAACCCTAAAACCAAAATTCAAAACCTAAATCACTAAACATAAAATTTTAAACCCTAAAATATAAAATCTCAAAACCCTAAAATCAAAAACTTTAAAAATACTAAACCATAAACACTGAATCTAAACCCTAAAATTTTAAACCCTAAAATAACCAAAACCCCTATATCTAAATCTTAAACTAATTTGGGGTTTCAAATTTAGGGTTTATACTTTTTAGAATTTCAAAATTTCTATTTAGGGTTTATGTTATGATTATATATTTTTTTATTTTATAGTTTATGGTTTTATTATTTTAGGGTTTAGAGTTTATGATTTAGTGTTTTGGATTTTAGAATTTAATGTTTAGTATTTTTAGCTTAAGTTTAGGATTTTAGATTTAATATTTTTAAAAAATTAAAAATAATTTTAAAAACTATTTTAAAAAATTAAAATATAATATATATAATTTGTTTAAAATTTTATTTCAAATAATTCAAAATTATATGTTTAGTCCTCAAAAATTTTAATTTTTAGTAATTAATTTAATAGTGTTTAACGGTGTTCGTTGTTAGTGGTGTTCAACAATATTCAACGCACGTAGTAGACTCATCCTTTAGATTTATACTAATAGGATAAGTCTACAACGTGCGTCGAACATTGTTGAATACTACTAATGATGAACATTGCTGGACACCATTAAATTAATTAATAAATATTAACAATTTCAAGGACTTAATATATAATTAATAAATATTTTAAATAAAATTTTAATTAAATTATTTTCTATAAGGAAAATTACACAAATGATCATCCAACTATCACTCATTTTTTGGGTTGATCACCAAATTAATTTTTTTTTATCAAAATCATCATTAACATTTTACTTCATTATTATTTTGGTCATCGACCGTTAAATATTTAACAAAAATTGTGACATGACATAGTTTAATAATAATTTTAGTCCCTAAAATTATTATATTATATCAAATTAATTTAAATAGAATATAACTCATCAAATATTTAAACTAAACCTCAATTCTTTTTTTTCTCTTGCAATATTATTTTAAAAAATTAATTTGTCAACTCTCTTTATTTCTCTTGAGTCTTTGAACAATTTATTAAATTTTAAATTATATAAAATCACTTTAATTTTATGATTTATTTTTTAAAGTTTAATATAATTTCTTTAACTTTTCACAAACTATTAATATATATATTTTCTATCATTTTTTATGTTTATTAGATCTATAAAAAAAAATCGATTTATCAATTCACATAAAAGTTTATATAGGTCAATTCAACGTATGTCGTAAAATTTTTCTTGAGATTAAATAAAATTTGGTTTCACTTAAATTTTTATTGAACAACCCAAATTTTCGATCTTTATATGGATACTCCTACAATTTCACATAAATTTGGAATCAGTGACTTTTCATATGTCGAAACACAACTTTTCATATGTCGAAACACAACCTTCCTTGGACTCAAAAAACTTATTCTTTTAACTTAGATTTTAAAAGAATAAATTATAAAATTAAAATAATTTTTTATAATCTGAAACTTAATAAGTTGTTCAAAGACATAAGAAAAATAAAGAGAGAGTTGACAAATTAATTTTTAAAGTAGCGTTGCAAGAGGGAGAAGAAAAGTAATGAAAATTTTGGGGTTTAGTTAAAATATTTGATGAGTTATTTTTTATTTGGATTAATTTGATATAATGTAATAATTTGAAGGGCTAAAATTATTATTAAACCATACCATATCATAGTTTTTGTTAAATATTTAACAATTGATGACCAAAATATAATAAAATAAAATTTTAATGATGATTTTGATGAAAAAATTAGTTGGATGACCAACACAAGAAAAGAATGATAGTTGGATGACCATCCATATTATTAAACCATGTCATGTCACAATTTTTGTTAAATGTTTAACAGTCGGTGACCAAAATAATAATGAAATAAAATGTTAACAATGATTTTGATGAAAAAAATTAGTTTGGTGACCAACCTCAAAAATGAGTGATAGTTGGATGACCATTTGCGTAGTTTTTCTTATAAAAAATAATTTAATTAAAATTTTATTTTAAATATTTATTAATTATATATTGAGTACTGGAAATTTTTAATCTTTATTAATTAATTTAATGGTATTTAACAATATTTATCGTTAGTGATATTCAACCACGTTCAACGCCCTTCGTAGAATTTTCCATACTAATATCATTTCTTAGCGTTGGATTAGTTAAACTTGGTTCGTGAACGCAAAACTACAACAAAGACAAATAATATTGACATAAAAAACGATTAAAACTATCATAAAAACATTAAAAAAACTGTTATAAAAATATATTAAAAATGACATAAAAACGTATTAACGCATTTTTCGTCAAAATAAAATTTAAAAAATAAAATAAATGAGAAAAAATATAAAATTACTGATAAAAATAAATGAGATTTATTTATGTGAAACCAAACTAAACTTAAATTTAAATCGATAATAAAATATAGTTTTGTTATTTTTTAAATTTATGTGCAATCAAATTCAACATTAAATTTAAATTATATCACAGGTCAATTCCGTCACATTATTTATGAGATTAATCAGTCAAATATATCTATTCAATTAATTTTTCACTTCATCATTTTTATCAAGTAAATTTTCACTAATATTTACTGTAAATTAAATTTAAAAATAGTTTTTACCAAGTGAATTCACCAAGTGAAGATTTACTTGATAGAAATGATAAAATAAAAATTAATTAAATAAATATATTTGATTAGTTGATTTCATAAATTAATTAAATAAATATATTTAATTAGTTATCATAAATATTAATGAACTTTACCCTTATCAATAAATGTAGTTTCATCCTTATTTTTCGTTGCTCTTTTGGTTCTATGTGTAAACTATCTTATGTCTCCATCGATGTGAATAGAATTTTCACCATTTGACATTAATCGTTTAATTGTTTTACTAATATTGTTGGTGCTTGAACTCGTGATCTCTAGGAACAATAATCGTTACCTTAACCACTTGAACTAAAGGGTTCATGCACGAATTTAGTGTTTATAATTTAAGGTTAGCAGTTACGTTTAATATTTAGAGGATTAAGGGTTTAGTGTATTTTTTAAGATGTAGGGTTTAATGTTTAGGACATAGAAAATTAACGTTAAGGTTTAAAATTCATTTTTAAAGATTTTTTAACATAAAACATAAAAGGAGGAACACTAGAAGGCAGGAGAATACTACTCCCTAATTTTCTAAAACTTTGTCTAAATTAGTTTGGATCGATATGTATCGTACATCTAATTTTTATTGATAACTATTTTTAGTAAAAAAATTTTATATACATAAAACCTTAAATTTTAAATATATTTAAATAATATCAAATTATTTATCATTTGTATCAACTCGTTGATATATAATCATCTTCATTGATTAACGTGTTGAAGGGACAAAAGGCTCATAAAGACATCATGATTTGACTGTAAACGACACGCATGACAAGAACTGTGAATCCTCGTCATTTTTGAGGTTAACAAAGATTTGAAAAGAAAACAAAAGTTTGGCAACTCCACTGGAGAATTGGTTTTACGCACGCATGAATCCCCCATGTCCATGCCCATGCCCATGCCCATGCCCATGCCCAGGGACAGGGACAGGGACTTAAATGTCAACAGCTCATGAGTTCATGCATGAATCAGGAACCAAGTCTATCGTTTAGCAGGATGATCGATCTTACAAACGTTGCATCTTTTTGACTTTTTTATATCTCCAATTTTGTATGCTTTAGGTAAACTTTGACTGAATGAAACCTCGATTTACATGCAATTGTAACGATAATGTTTTCCTTACAACAAATTTTAAAGAGAATGTTATATTGGGTGCTTTACATTTTAGTCTATTAATCAAAGATATGCTTGTTAGGGTACAACGACGAGTCGAGTCGAGATCGAGTAGTGTTGAATTCGATTCTATTTGTTAAGATTTCGAGTAGATTTTGAGCTCGGGTAATTTTTATCAATTATGAGAAATCTGAGCTTAACTCGAGTTGAGTCGTGTTCGAGCTTGATTCTACCTCATTCGAGTCAAGTGTTAACTGATCTTTGGTCGTGCCAGACCTTAGTAACTCGTCATATGTAAGTCTCATTTAAAGCTCTGTTAGGAAAAAAAACTTTGATACACAAATTAGGTAAACTCAAGTTTGTTAATTTTAAGGTATATGATGTTAGTTTAGGGTTTAAATGTTTAGGTTGTTAGGTTTAAAATTTAGGATTTAGATTTTAGCTTTAAGACTTATATTTAAGATTTTATTTTAGAGTTTTAAGTTTAAGAATTTGGGTTTAAAATTATTAAAATTATAAAAATTAATATATTATATTTTTAAATAGTTCACTAATTTTTTGAGTCGAGTATCAAATAGTTCGGTTCATTAAGAACTCAAATTAAGTCTAATCGACTCAAATTTTAACCGAGCTTTGAACGAATTGAGTTCGAAAAACTCACGATCTATCTAGTCTCACCTACAACATTAAATTACTTATTACGATCATTAAATTTTTTCAAATGACAACCCAAAATATGAAAAATAATAATTTAGAGCATTTATTTGTCATTATATTTTTTTTGTTTGACATTTTTTTTAATATACTTTTAACAGTTCTATTTTTTATTAAATAAAAGTTTATTTAAATTTTTAAATACAAATATTAAAATTCCAACCGAAATAAAATAAAATAATATAAATATTTTTTGTTTATTTGATTAATCAGTGAATTTTATCGACCCCTCTCTTTTATCACTCTTTTCATTTGTTTATTTTTTTAGTGTAAATATAGTTTTAATTACAATTTAATATACTACAACTATAATGCATATTAATAAAAATAAATCTAATACCATTACTTCAATATTTTGCTTTTCTAATATAAAAACTTTTTTATTTATTTAATACACCACAATTTTAATATTTTTTATTTACTATAAATATAACTCAAATACTTTAATCATAATTGAACATAAATAAATATTATAATTCTAATAAATATATTTATATAATCACAATCAGAACTAATCAATACAATATTTAACAAAATTACAATCAATATATTCATATCACTATGATTATACTTAATATAAATATAATGATAAAATTTTATACCCTAAAATTTAATTTAATCTTATCATATAAAAATTTTAACTCTGTTACAACTAGAATTTTATCATATCATTATGCTGATACTTAGTTAGGACAACTTATTTTAAGAATCTTATTTCATAATTAAACCAATTAATTACAATCAACCAACCAATTACATTTTTTTTAATATTTTGTTATTAATATAATTAAATCTTGTTTTTTCATTTCATCTTATACTTATCTAGGGATGAGCAAGGAATTGAATTGGATGGGTTCTGACCAGATCCGAATCGATCGGGTCGGATTTTTGATAGAAAATTTAGGCTTGCATCGGTTTTTTCAAAGGTAATCTTGGGTCAGGTCAAGTTTGAGGTGAAGAAAATCGGATCCAACTCGGTCTTGAATTAATAGTGTAATTTTTACCTATATTTTTAGGGATATTTGTAATAATGATCCTTTTTATTTATATTTTATATAATTATGCTACTAAAACAGATTTTTTTATAATTATATCACTAAAATTTTATTTTTTTACAATTAGATCCCTAAAAAATATTTTTTATAATTAAGTTTCTAAATTTTAAATCATAATTTTAATTTCCAGACCTTAAACCCTAACCCCTAAAAACATACTCTACCTCTGATCCTCTAAATCCTAACCATAACCCATATTGAACCTTAAATTTATTATTCTAAAACAGGTACTAACAAAGTCACAATAAAATAAAAACAATTTACACCCACTTTGAATGAGTTTTCTAACAAAAATTTTTATATATACAGCTTTAAATTCAATTCGTACTTAAACGATAACAATTTTTTTATTTAACGTTATTTGTCCAAGAAAAGTGAACATTTTTTTGTTCCAAACAAAAAGTTATCTTTATTGCATGAGCTCTTTAGCCTAAGTGGTTAAAGGACCAGTTGATCTTTCTAGAGGTCACGAGTTTGAGCACTAGTGATCGAATCATCAATGTCAAATGATGAATATTATATTTTAGAACATATACTACTGTAATCCCTAAATTTTCTTTATTAGTAGAGAATATATCATAATAAACCCATACTTTCAATTCTGAAACAAGAGAAAAATTCTATTCCATGACAGACCCGACAGACACACATTCTGAAGCCTAAACCTTACTGGTTTCATCAGCCAGTTGGTGTCTTTGTTTGAACTTTTTTTATGATTCAAAGCCTCAGTGTTCCATCAAAACCTACTTCGGGTTTTTCCAACCCTGGTGCATTTTCAGATAGCTTTACAAACCCAAGTTTCCGTGCATTGATGGCTTAATCTTGATCAAAAGAATTAAATAAACGTGAGAATAGGAAACCCATATGCACACGCATGACAGATTGATCTTACAACTCTACGTGCATGGCTGGATATAGGGACAGAGCCAAAATTTTTTTAAGAGATATTATTTTTTTGAACGAGATTTAAAATATTAATTATTTATAAAAGAGTGTCAAACTATTTATAAAAAAACGTCATTTATATAATTTTAATTTTTATATATAAATTATATAAAAAGTATAATTTTCTAAAAATTTTAAAATATCAAGAGACACTCTATTTATAGATGTTACTCCGCCCATAGCCGGATATGAATGAATGGTCAAAATTTATCAACTTCTGGCACCGCCTTACCAGATTCAAGAATCTTCAAACTATGAGCCCAGCTTCTTCTTCAATTCCTTTGCCAACTTTAACAAATCATATATATATATATATATATCAAGAATCTGGGGCCAGTTTTTGGAGATGTTAGGGTTTACAAGCAATACAGGTAATATATACACATGGAGAAAGAACAATGTGAAAGCAGAGCTCTAAATATTGAGTCCAAATTTACTTAAAAATGATATTTTTATATGTTTTGAAGCAAATCATCCATTGCATTTTAATATCGATTTTTTTAAAACATCACTACCGATTGTCATCAAAATAAGATCATATAATTTTTTTTACGACATTATTATTCATTATCATGATTTTAATAATTTTAATTTTTTTAAAAAAATCATTCTGCAGAAATAACAATAATAAGAATAATTACTAAAATTGTTTAAACATAATCGTATTCAAAAAGTAATTAAAATACTTTAAAATTTTAATAAATTTATTGCTCTTACTATCTTTAAAAAATGAAATAATTTTTTTTATCTCATCAACCAGTAGCAACACAATCAACATATCTTTTAACCATAAATATTTGCTAAGTACACAATAAAAAATTTCATACCAAATAATGACTGTAAATAACAAAAAAAACTATCAAGTTTATTTATTACTAAAAAATTAGATTCATTTTGTATTTTATGATCATTATTTAAATGAATTATTTAAAATAATATTTTCTTTATTTTAATTTATTATCTATTTTTAACGTGATTTTTTTATTATGTGACTGATAATGATTTAAGAGAAACTTTTTTATATTTTTTAATATACTTTATCTTTTCATAGAATTAGCAAATAAAGTATACATATGCTAAATTATTCTAAAATAATATTTTGCTTTCATTAATGAAGTATTTACGATATCGCATAAAACTAAGTGAAGAGTTAAGACTGACATTGTCATAAAATATAAAAACTCTAGAATTTAAGTCTGCAATCTTTAATATAAATTTTAAATATGATATTATTTGTTTGTAAGTTGTTAATTATTTATATTTTTAAATAAATTTAAATTATAATATTAATTATTTATACGTTATTAATTATCATTATAAATTTTTTAATTTTTTAATTATTAAACTTAAATAAATTATTTTTTAATTTCCTATTTTAAAAAATCTTATACAGTCATAGTATACTTGTCCAAAATCGACACTTAGATTAGGACAGGTTGGGCCTAGGGACAAAGTTTTAGTGTAGGGATATGCTATAGTATAGCAAAGTTTTAGAAGTTTGGGCTATGACAGGGCACTATTTATTCACTTACAAACTGGACCAGCCTCAAATTCAAATAATTAGCCAATTAATCATGTGTTAATTAATTAATAATTTTTTTAAAAAATAATTATTGATTATTTTAGTTTAAAATAAGTTAATTTACCGAATTAATTATAATATATATTAAACATATATTAATATACATACGTTAGGAAAAATATTTGAGTATATATTAACAAAAAAATAAGGTATTTTTCATAGACTATAGTTATTTCAGTTAATTTGAAAATTAAATTGATTAATCGAATAAAATTTAGTTTGGTTAAATTTTTTAGTTTAAATATTTTAGTTAATGATATTTAATTAGTTTAGTTCGATCGATTAAACGAATGAATCGATTGAATACTCCTATTACAACTTAAATATACTAATTGAGTTGAAAAATTCGTAACAGCTCAAGCTCGACTTATCAAAACTCGACCATTAATAAAAGGTATTTTAATACATTTTATTCTAAAAAGAAATAGCATTTTAAATTCTTATAATTTTAAAAATTATCAAAATAATTTATAATATATTAGTGTATATAATTAATAATAACACATATCGCTATATAATTTTTTTTAGAGCCATCCATCAATAAATCATAGGAACATGATGGAATCGTGTCCGCACACGTCAGCACATGATATAACCCGAATAAACCATGGGCAGGATGGGATATGCTCCTCCACCCACGTGTATACCATTAAGCATGGATATAAATCGGCTAAATGGCTAATGGCTAATGGCTGACATATCTGTACTCCTCCAGGCTACAATCGTCAAACTTCTAAAGCCAAACACGGCTCTGATGCATGAAATTACACTGCTCTCGAATATTCCACCTCGAAAGTACATTTTGCATTTATTTATTGTTTGCTTAATTTAATACATAAAACGGTACCGTTTAATGCTCTTCGGATATTCCTCTATTATTTAGCTCAAAATCAAACCTATGCAAACACAGAAAACAACAAATAGAAGGAGAAGGAGAAGGAGAAGCCATGCCTAGTTTCCGTACAAGAGTGAAACGAGTTACTGACCCGCTCGACGATAGAGTCAAGGCGCAACTCGTCGATGCCTCTTCGGCCAGCGGCGGAAGCCAACGATCTACGGCCAACGAAGATGACTCTCCCTGCCTGTCGGAACTCGTTCAAAGTTTCTTGGAAGATGATCGCGATGATGATGATGAACAAAACGGATACAACTCCGACTCTGACCCTGTTAACTCAGACCTCGATGCTTCTGATTCGGTTGGGATCATTTTCGAGTCAACTTCTCTTAGCAACAACGATTCTTACGGGAACCTGCTTTTGGCTCACGTTTCGAATGCGATAGAAATGCTTTCCTTTTTCAGGACGGATAAAGTTGTTTTCAGGTGTAAAGTGATGGTTTATCTTCGCCAGGTTGGCCACAATGCGGCGATCTGCAAGACAAAATGGAGTTCCTCTGGTGGCCTAACCGCCGGAAACTACGAGTTCATCGACGTGGTGAAATCAGTATCACCGACGCGGCAACACAGGTACTTCGTTGATCTCGATTTTGCCTCCGAATTCGAGATCGCGAGGCCGACGAGCGAATATCTGAGGCTATTGCAGTATTTGCCTAGGGTTTTCGTCGGGAAAAGCGAGGAATTGAAAAAGACGGTCAAGGTCATGTCCGATTCGGCGAAAAGATCGTTGAAGAGCAGACAATTATCCCTCCCTCCATGGCGAAAAAACCGCTACATGCAAAACAAATGGTTCGGTCCGTACCGTCGAACGGCGAACCAGATCCAAGCGAACAACACCTCCTTGATCCCTGCGAATATCCAACCCGTGAACACCGTCCAATGCCGTCACGTAGGCTTCGACGACACCGTCAACGGCAGTTTGTTCGTCCGTACTAGATGATACATTTTGAGAAACCAGTAAACGATATTGTATAAAATCATCTTGTACATTTCTTCCTAGCAAATGCACATCGCGTACAATCGGAGTTTTCATCAGCCAATCAGATCATGCGTTTAGTCTGCAACTCTAAAATAAAAAAAGAAGAAATTCAGAGCAGTGACTTTTTTAGATAACCCTGTAATTTTCAAATGAATGAGATGAAGTGATGCGATTGGGAAACGATGAAACAGATTGTTGCGTTGCTTTGTCCTGTGTTGAAAGTAGGCGAGAGCGTTGTCCCCCCTGGACCCAAATTACTACTCTTTTGAGAAAGTAGGGCAGAGCGCAATGAATGAGGGAAAAGGAAAGAGGGTGGGAAGTGGGAAATGGATAAGCTTAGTTATTTGATTGAGTTTGGGGGTAAATATACCAAACAAACTTACTTTTTGAGATTTGATATAAGTTTAAATATGATAATTTAAATATAGGTAAATTATATAAATAATCACTGTATTAGGAGTTGGTATTAAAATGGTTATAATACTTTAAAAACGTTAAATATATTTGTCAATTATTAAAATGATATTAATATAGTTATTGATTGTTAAATAATTAACTAATTGATGATGACGTGATAATTTAATGGTTTAGTTGTGTATAAATGCCAGGGGTCCCAAGTTCAATTAATCACTACAGTAAATTTAATTTTTCTCTTTTATTTAGGTGGTGATACGTGTATCTATATAATTTATCTAAAAATAAATTGAACCAAAAATCAATTTGATTCAAATTTGATTTGAAAATTACGTCTGTTGTTTCCAATTTTAAAAAGTGAGAAAAAATATCTTAACCTCAATGTTAAGGTCGTTCACGATTGAGTTTGAAACAAGATATTGGTTGAGAAAATAGTTTGAGACGTAAAATTATTATTATATTTTTAGATATATATAAAAATATATTATGTGTGTTAATTAAATTGGTTGAGACCATATTTTAAATGGTAAAAAAGGTTCATATAATAATTTTTTCACTTCTATGGTTTATACGTGCACCACAACTGATTAAGGATTGATTTCCATTAATATACAGAGAATGAATCAAATCACTGTTTAATTAATCAATTAAACTAGTTTTTTTTTTCTTGAAACGGAAATTAATTTATTATAAAAGATAAAGGTAATAATACCGACGTCATCAAAAAAATATTTATATTTAAATAAAAAATATATATATTTTTTTCTTTAAAGATTGAAGATGAGTAGAAACTTATGATCGATGTGATCTTAATTATGACATCCACGATGGTATGTGGGAATAAATTTTTAGCCCATTTTGGCCCATCGTCAGACTGATAGTGTCCATTCTTTGAATTTTTTAATTTATGTAGAGATAGTACGAATTATCTTGTTTCAATGATTAAGAAAATGGTTATTCTTGAAGGTTGTAGGTTCGAACACTAATATTATAGTATAGTGATTGAACGGTTAATGTTCAATGGTTGAGAATAGGGTTGTAAGTGAGACGAGACAGATCGTGAGTTACTCGAGCTCGACTTGGTCAAAACTCAACTCAATTGAATTCGACTCGAGCTCGAACTCGGCTCGAGTTCTTAATGAGTCGAGTCGAGCTATATGATACTCGATTCGAAAAGCTCACGAGCTACTCGAAAAAATAAATATACTATTTTTTATTTTTTTTATAATTTAAAATCTAAATTTCTAAACTTTTAAAACCCTAAAATTTAAACATTAAGCATAAGTGTTAAACCCTAAATTAAGATATTAAAACCTAAATTTAACAAGTTTGAGTTTATACATATTGTGTATCAAGTTTTTTCTTCATTAGACTTTAAATGAGACGTCAGAGATAAGAGTTACTTGAGTATAACACGGTCAAAGATCTGTCAATACTTGGCTCGATTAGGCTCGGAAAAAGCTCGAACTCGACTCGAGTTCTTAACGAGTCGATCCGAACTCAGATATTTCAGGCTCGTTTAAAATTACTCAAGCTCGAACTCGATTCGAAATCTTAACGAGCCGAGCCGAGCTTAGCACTACTCAAACTCGACTCGGCTCGTTTACACCCCTAGTTGAGAATATATTTTAGAACATATACTATTATATTCACCGTGGTTGATTAAAAAAAAAACTTTTGCAGAGATAAAGGTGGTGTGCAAGAATATTTTGTTTCTATTTATACCTTAATATTAAAAAAACAGATTTAAAGTTTATTATTAAAATTAAAATTTTTAAAAAATAGTGATACAATATTTTTTTAGGATTAGATTTTTTAATTTAAAATTTAAGGTTAATGCTAAATTCAAATTTATTAATGTTGAGAAATTGAAAGGGTATAAAATTTTTGTTTGGTGAGCTAGTTCTGATTTAAACAAGATAAATTCTATTTGGCATAATCACAAAAGAGAACCATTAATGTTTGCTATTTTTTCAATACACCCTTAAAGTTTTTCTTTGTTCATTTGAATCCTAAATTTTTAATTTTCTTTGATAAGCCCTTTTTATACGGTTAACTGACCACCAACATATTTGTTGATATGGCATGACAAGATTAATGGCATAATTGAACAAACAAGCTAATATTGAGGGCTTCTTTGTTATTATACTTTTCGTTCTCGACTTTTAATTTTATTTTTTAATACTGTTGTTATATTTTTAGGGTTATATTTTATTGTTATACTTTATGTTTCAATTACTAGTTGTGTTAATAAAATTCAATAAGTGTCTATCCAAAAATTAATAATATTTATTTTAAAAATATAAATTTATATTATTATTATTATTATATATATAATATTAACAAATTAACACTATATATTAATAGATAAGGGTGAGCAAAACTCGATTCAAAAAAATCGAATAATTCGACTTGACTCGAGGCGAGAATACCCAACTCGTTTTGGCTCGACTAGAAAAACTTTAAATAAAGTTCGAGTTATAAAATAAAAATTCGAATAACTCAAAATTTTTAATAATTAAAGAATTTATTTTTAAGTTTGAGATGAGTCTCTCAATTTTTATGATATATATACATTGATATATAAAAATATAAAAAATATTACTACAAATAAATTTATATATATACATACTTATATGATTAGAGAAAATCATTTAAATTAGAATCAAATCGTACTATAACATGATAAATAATTACAATTAAATATTTATAGGAACTCGAAAACTTGAATTAATTCAACTCGACTCAAAACGAAAAAAATTCAAATAAAATTTGAGTTATAAAATATGACTCGTCAACTTGAATAGCTCGAGTTTCTTTGACTCATCTCGATCGAATACTTACCCCTATTAACATATATTATTTTATAATTATTTTAAATTATAACAAAAAACAATTATTTTATCTATAAAATATATAGTATCTAAAGTTTTATGTGTAATACGAATTGATTCGAATTAATCAGGACGAGAGATTAGAACCGGGAAAAATAAAAAAAAAATCTAAGATTTTTCAAGGAAGTAAAAAAGCTTCCGACGGTGCCTCCGGAAATGTCCTAGGAAGCATCCGTTTCTCGAGCGACACGTGAAAACAACAGCACCTCCATGGTTTGGGAAGAGAATAAGGGCCGACAAAAAAGAAAAATGGAGGAGGGACCCACAAAGCACTTCAAAATCACGGAATGGAACCGGGTCGAATTAGAAATAAGTGGGAAAAATATAATATTTTTTTTAATTTATAGGTCAAAAGTCTTTTTATTTAAATAAATATTTAGAATTTATTGTGTAACCATTTCAAGTAAGATCGTTAAAAAATTAAAAAATAAATATTTAAATTAATATCATTTTGTGTTTTAGGTATTTAATTTTTGAATAATATATATATATGTATTTTGTAGTTTATGTTTATGTTGCGAGTTTACTCTTTCAAATAATGCAGTGTTTAAGGATTGAATCTGTTTTTTTAAAATTTAATATATTTTATTATTACACTCAATATTTGTCAGCAGGTGTTTGTTTATTTTTAATTATGTTTAAATTATATCGGGGGTTTTTTATTGTAAATATACTTTTTTTTAAAAAAATTATTAGTAGTTGCGTGGGGGTGTGATCTAAATTTTAGATACCCATTTAGAATGAAAAAATTTAAATATTTAAAATAAAAAATATATAATTTAAATACCTACTAATTGTAAATAATAATCTCAAACCTTATATTTTAAATAATAAATTCAATCATAAATTATAGATCATAACTGATCGAGTCGAGTCAAAAAATTTTGAGTTATTCGAGTTGACGAGTTATATTTTACAACTCAAACTTTATTTAAAATTTTTCGATTTGAGTCGAATCGAATTTTTGAGTTTCTATAAATATTTAATTATAATTATTTATCATGTTATAATATAATTTGATTTAAATTTAAATGAGTTTCTCTAATCACATAAGACATGTATATATTCATATATAGTAACATTTTTTATATTTTTATATATCAATGCATATATATCATAAAAAAATTAGAGATTCGCCTCATACTTAAAAATTAATCATTTAATCACTAAAATTTTTGAATTATTTGAGTTATTCGAATTTTTATTTTATAACTCGAACTTTATTTAAAAAAAATTCGAGACGAGTCGAATCAAAATAAATTAAATATTTTTACTTTAAATTAAATTAAATTATTTATTTTTTTCAAATCAAGTTTTGCTCACCCATATCCAATGAGAAGGTAGTCTATTATATTATCGTGAAATGGCGACAAATGCTCCTTTTTTCCTTTTCCTTTTCCTTGTCTGCCTCCAAATCCAAACCCACTTAGTGGATCCTACGTGGGCCTTAATTGGCTGCTGTCGCCCTGCCGACTAGCGTCTTTCCCCCAGTTTCCTTCGCTAATCACTCGAACTAATACCAGCTCCTATCAGCTTAGTATAGTATTTTTTAATAGCGAATCTATTAATTTAAATGGTTTTATATTACAATAATCACGAGATTAGATTTATAATGAAAAAATATATGTTTCTAGAAGCAGGCGACCGAAGAGTAGGGGTAAACAAAATTTAATTCGAAAAAATTAAATAATTTGATTTGAGATAAAAATATCCGACTCATTTTGACTCGATTCAAAATTTTATAGATCAACTTAAAAATTTTTTAAAGAAAATTTAAGTCGTAAAATAAAAATTTGAATAACTCGAAATTTTATTACATAGTCTATAAGCTTTTTATTATATATATATATATATTGATGTATAAAAATGTAAAGAAATATTACTATATATGAATATATATAAATATCTTTTATGATTAAAAAAATTATTTAAATTGAAATTAAACCCTACTATAAAATGATAAATAATTATAATTAAATATTATTAGAATTTAAAAACTCAATTCAAAATTTTTAAACTCGACTCGAAACAAAAATATTTCAAATAAAATTTGAGTTATAAAATATGATTTGTCAATTCAAAAAATTTAATATATTTTTATAACTTAACTTAATTTGATTCGATCAATCTAATAGGGAGTCCCTGGAGTTCGTGATTGTGGGTCCTTATAGGTCTAAACGGACTGAAATATGACAATACTTGTACTTCAAACCTAGGGACTGACACGGTTCATGTATCGGTTCAAAATTAATTGCCTTATTTTAATGATAAATTAAAAGCATGGCTCAGGATAATGTGGGTATAAAACAAATTTGAGTGAACAAGGAGATACAGAGAGAGAACTGAGAAGTAATCAGATGGCTAAAACCGGGGTGGTGAGTTCCGATGCAACGGCGGGAGCAAGAGCGGCGGAATTAAAGAAAGACTTGCTGAAGCTGGTGAAGGCCATCGTAGACGATGAGGATTACAGCCTCCACACCATCGATCAGGCTAAACATGCTCTGTCTGCTTTGAGAGAGATCAAGGGACATAAACGATC
Source organism: Abelmoschus esculentus (assembly GCA_035048815.1). Classification (NCBI taxonomy): domain Eukaryota; kingdom Viridiplantae; phylum Streptophyta; class Magnoliopsida; order Malvales; family Malvaceae; genus Abelmoschus; species Abelmoschus esculentus. Next base: position 12,601,331 of record JAUCBN010000024.1, read on the forward strand.
GACGGAGACCTGGAGATTACATGAATCGCTGGCATGCCCAGATGAATTTGTTTGTCCACTTTCGAAAATGATTATGGCTGATCCTGTTATTTTAGCTTCAGGACAGGTATGGTTAAAAAATGATATGATTTTCACTCTTTGATCAGAGTCTGGGTCTGGGTTTCTGATTTGGTTCCATTTGCAGACTTACGATAGACCCTTTATACAGAGATGGCTGAAGTCCGGCAACCGGACTTGTCCTCGAACACAACAAGTTCTTTCCCACACAGTTCTGATTCCGAATAACCTGATCAGTGAAATGATATCGCGGTGGTGTGAGAGTCAAGGGATTGAATTGCGAATCCCAGTTCAGAATGGTGTTGAAGATGGTGTCACGGAAGCAGAGCGCCACCACTTCTTTTCTCTGCTAGATAAGTTGTCCGCCGCCGCGCTTCCTCAACAGAAGGAAGCCGCGAAGGAGCTGCGGTTGTTGACGAAGAATATGCCGTCTTTCCGCTCCCTTTTCGGGGAATCCGTCGATGCCATTCGTAAACTACTTGCCCCACTTTTAGGATCCAAATCCCGAACCGGTGTTCTTCACACTGATCTCCAGGAAGATGTGATTACGACATTGTTAAACCTTTCCATCCATGACAGTAACAAGAAGCTGGTTGCCGAAACTCCAATGGTCGTCCCTCTTCTTGTGGAAGCTCTTCGACACGGAACTATCGAAACAAGGAGCAACGCAGCAGCTGCAATTTTCACTCTCTCTGCTCTTGATTCTAACAAGGAACTTATCGGCAAATCATGTGCTTTAAAGCCTCTGATCGAGCTGTTAGACGAAGGGCATCCATTGGCAATGAAAGACGTTGCTTCTGCAGTCTTTAGCCTATGTATTCTCCATGAGAATAAGGCAAGAGCGGTGAGGGACGGTGCTGTTAGAGTCATTCTGAAGAAGATCATGGACGGTGTGCTTGTCAATGAGTTCTTATCAGTCCTTGCAATGCTTTCCACCCATCAGAGAGCCGCTGATGAAATGGGTGAGCTCGGTGCCGTTCCTTGCTTGCTTCGACTCGTCCGGGAAAGCACATGTGAACGGAACAAGGAAAACTGCATTGCCATCGTCTATGCCATATGTCTTAATGATCGAACCAAATGGAAGACAGTCAGGGAAGAAGAGAGTATCCATGGAACAATATCTAATCTAGCTCAAGATGGTACTTGCAGAGCCAAGAGAAAGGCTCATGGCATTCTTGACAGATTGAGAAAGTCTGTTCATATGACTCATACTGCATAAGTGCATAACCTATTGGAATTGATTCATCATAATCTGTAAATTCTGTTTCATTATCTCCTTCTGGCTTGTGTTCATTCCCATTTTTTTGGTTTGTAAATTCTTGGGTCTTGACCTTCATCAGAGTTTTGATTCTCTGTTTTAATGAGTTAAAACTGTTGTTAAAGAAAAACAGATGAGATTTTGTTTTGTTTGGTCCCAAAAACTTTATGTTTGTCGGTATTTGGATGTCTTGCCATGCGTCAGATTCTCTGTATTTTGTTTCCTGCAGGATTCATATCAGCTTCTTGATGATTGACTCAAGTTTCACTCATTTTAACTGGCGGTTTTTCAGCGTCGGTTTTGGATGTTTTCCCGGCGCTTTTTCAGCTTCTAACGGGCGCTGTAGCCTTTGTCCTGTCCGTATAAACTGTGCGTCGTTTTCGAATGGCTTGATGATTTCTGGTACTGTGGTAGCGGTTTTAGTATCGAAATAATATAATACTTTTAAGGAAAGTTCTATAAATATAGTTGAATATCGTTAAATATTGTTGACATTAAATGTTATTAAATATTATTAAATTAATTAATAAAAAATAAAAAATTTTAAAGACTTAACATATAATTGAGTCTTTAAGATGATATTATTTATTTTTTAATATATATTTAAAATTTTTAAGTTAATATCATGAATATATGAAGTTCTTCAACCCGTATTATAATTTTTAACATAAAATTTAAAATAAACTAAAAATCTCTTATATTCAAAAATTTAATTTTAGACCGAATATTTTTTAAAATTTACATATAAAAATAGAGTCTAATTTTAGGATCATGAATGGTTTAATATATAGAATCTAATTTTACACATAAAAATAATATAAATACAATATCCACACTATCTAAAGTAGAGAAATTAGCAAAATAATGAAAATTAATTAAATATAAAACGTTATATTTTAATATATAAGTTAAATTTTCATATAAATTTAAAATAATATATAGTTTTCTGATTTTTTAATTTAAAAACTAATTAAACTTTTATTACTAAAATTCTTACGTTTAATTTAATTTAAGGATAGATCTCATAAATGATCATTAAATTTCGACCAATCATTTAATTTAGTAATCAAATTTGAATTACTTTAATATTATCATTGAATTTTTAATTTTATTTCAATTTGATCACTAACCTATTATTAATTGTTAAAAGATAATGTAATTATTAAAATATAATCTACTATCCACTAATTATTAGAGATTTGCACGGGTCGGATCATATTTTTGGTCCACCCGTACTCATCCCGAAAATACATAACACCCACATGTTATCAGATCTAACCCGAGTTTAAGATGAAAAAATTTGATTTGACTAGAACCGATTTTTAAGCTCTAAAATTCGATTCGGCCCGAATTATTAAAAAAATTTTATGGGACTTAATTGTAAAAAATTTAAAAATTTAGAGATCTAATTATAAACAAAATAAAATAAAATTTCAGTAACCTAATTATAAAAAAATAATTTTAGTGACCTAATTGTATAATATATATATAAAGAGTGATCATTATTGCAAATATCTCAAAAATATATATGAAAAATTACACTATTAGTCTCGGATCGGGTCGGATTTTTCTACACTAAACTCGAACCTAACCCAAACCCGAACTCAAATTTTCTTTAAAAAAATCTAACCCGTTCGAACCGGTTTTGGTCGAAACCCGTCGAATTCGGGTTCCGTGCCCATCCTAGTAATTATCAAAACAAATTAAATTATAATTTAGTTTATTTTCCTAATGATCAAAATGATTTTATACCTTTAAATCCTTTCTAAAATCTATAGTAACGCCACTAAACAAGCAAAGAACAGGAGTGAATCACGGATGGTGTTCAAACTCTGCATCCTCGCCAACCACCACCGACAGACGACATGATGGCTCATTCCTTTTCTTTTGACCACCGTCGCCGATACCACTAATCATTACACAGCTTTGAGTCAAAATTTTCAGGCTTACGAGGTCAAGGGCTCACACAAGTTCCCCACCGACAATAGACATATAAAAACAATAAAGTCTGGTGCTTAAGTAAGAAATTATAGCTTTACGAAACACATAATACAAATTTGCCAGAAGGAAATCCTCAATTTCTACTTTTAATTTTATTTAATCGGCGGTAATCGTAACGTCGATTGTCATTTTTTTTTAATTTTTAATAAAATTAATTTTATTTTTATATCACGTCTTTCAATATTTTTGTATTATATTTATCTTTAATTTTTAATATATATGTATAATCTTTTATTAATTTTTATTTTATTTTATATTTTTTATAATAAAATTTGACGATGCTATAGTTGATAAGATGATATTTATTATAATTAAAATATTTTTTTATTAAATTTTTGTATTAAATTTAAAAACGCGATTTATATTTGTAAATATTTTTTTATGACACATGATTTTGATTTATGATTATTAGTGTTTTTTCAATAGTTTAATATTTTTTATGGTTCGTTTATCTATATAATTATATTTGTTCGTATATTTTATGGTTAAATTTTTAAAATTTTTATGTATGACTTTAATATAATTCAAAATGACTAATATTAATATTATAAAATATCTAAATTGTGTATTTGCTTTACGATGATTGTTATAGACTCTAATTATAATTTTAGATATTTTATCTTCTCAATAATATTAAATATTTATATTAAAAAATATTTATCGCGATGAAATATATATTTTAATAAGTTCATATAAGAAATGTTGTTTATATCATATTACTCATCTTAACCGACGCATTTGTATAGAGTTGTTTGGGATATTTTTAGAACCTAAAACAAAAATAAAAAAGTATTTTTTTATAAAAATATTTTAATATTTTGAATAATTATTTAAATTTTTATTAATAAATTTTTATTTTTATTATATTATTTAGAAGACATTTTAAATATAATTAAAATAATAAGATGTAATCAGAGACGAAATCAGGATTAATATTAAAAAGGATTAAATATAAAATTAAAAAAAAAATAAGGTTACACTAAATATTTAAACTTAAAATTTTAAATTCGAATCTTAGTTTAAATAATATTTAAATATAGGGTAAACTATACAGATAGTCATCATATTATAGGGTTAGTATCGATTTGACCATAATACTTTAAAAAGAATCAAATATACCGGTAAACTATTAATTTGGTATTAAAATAGCCATCGACCGTTAGAAATTAACGGAGCAGTTGACGTGACCGTTAAAAATAATTGAAATAATTACACATTTACTCCATGTTATTCATATATTTTTATAATTTAATCATTATTTTATTATAATAAAATAATATAATTATTTAATTAGGTGGTGACACGTATATTCATATATTTTTAAAAATGTAAAATTTGAATTTTTACGTCAAAAAGGATTTGAAACTGAGAATTCAGGATGGAAACCCCATTAGTAAACCACTAGACCAAGAGTAACTTTATAATATAAAGCACCAGTACATGTATATATTTATAGTTCGTTTACCTTTATTTTTTCACACATATAATGTAATATTTTTAATTTAATTAAAAATAATAAATTAAAAAATTGAATAATAAATTTTTAATTAAAAAATCCTAAACCCTAAACCCTAAACTATAAATCTAACCATAAAACTAAACCCAGACTTTAAGTCATAACCCTTAAACCCTAAACCCTAAACTATAAATCTAACCATAAAACTAAACCCAGACTTTAAGTCATAACCCTTAAACCCTAAACCCTAAATTAATTTTATTGTTATTTAAATAAACCAAAAATCTAAATCCTAAACACTAAACTTAACCCTAAATCCAAACCCAAACTTATCCTAAACACTAAACCCTAAATGAATTTTTATTATAATTTAAATAAACCCTAACCTTAAACCATAATTCCTAAACTCTAAACCCTAAATCCAAATTTTAAATCCTAAATCCTAAACCTTAAATAATTTTTATTATTATTTAAATAAACCATAACATTAACATAAAACCTAGACCCTAAACCATAAGACCCTAAATGAATTTTTATTTTAATTTAAATAAACGCCAACCTTAAAATATAACCCTAAATTTTAAATCTTATATCCTAAACCCTAAACCTTAAATAACTTTTTATTATAATTCAAAATTTTAAATAAATTTAAGAATTAGAGTTTAGGATTTAGGGTCAAAGATTTAGGAATTTTTAAATAAAAATTTATTAATTTAAGATTTATTATTTAATAATTTAATAATTATTTTAAATTAAATAAATATTATACATGTAAAAAATAAAGGTAAACGAACCATAAATATATACATGTAGTGGTGCTTTATATCCTAAAGTTACTCTTGGTCTAGTGCTTTATATACATTTTTTGCTTTATATCCTAAATTAAATATATATTAATATAATCATCCAATAAGGTGGTGATAATTAAATAATTATATTATTTTATTATAATAAAATAATGATTAAATTATAAAATATATGAATAATAGAGGGTAAATGTGTAATTATTCTAATTATTTTTAACGGTCACGTCAGCTGCTCCGTTAATTTCTAATGGTCGATGATTATTTTAATTTCAAATTAATAGTTTATTGGTGTATTTGATTCTTTTTAAAGCATTATGGTCATATCGATACTAACCCCATAGTATGGTGACTATCCGTGTAGTTTACCCTTAAATTTATAAAGACTTAAATTATTATGGGTAAATTGCACGGATAACCACAATATTATGGGGTTAGTATCGAAATGGCCACAATGTTTTAAAACGCGTTAAATACACCGATGAACTATTAAAATGGTATCGAAATAGCCATCAACCGTTAAAAACTAACAAATCTGATGACATGACAGTTAAAAATAAAATGGAATAAGTACACATTTACTCCCTGACATTCATTCATACGGTCGATGGCTATTTCGATAGCATTTTAATAGTTCAACAGTGTATTTGACGCGTTTTAAAATATTGTGACCATTTCGATACTAACCTCATAGTTTTGTTGTTAACCGTGTAATTTACCCAATTATTATTAGACTAAAAATTTATTTTCTTTTTCCGATTCAAACTATATTAAATATTTAATAAACTTTTATATTTTTTATATTAAATATTTTTACAAAAGTCAAATTATTATTGTACCAAAAAAATATTAAATGTTTGAAATTTGTCGGCCCCTTATCCAACTCAAAGCTGTGAGACAAGTGAAGTAAAATGTACCCTGTGATCGTCCATTTGAGAGCAAACAATAAAGATGGTCAAACTAGAATTAAACCTAAACTATAAGGAGTCTCGAAGATACAACAAATACCAAAAAAGAAGCGCCGTTGCCGGGGATCCAACCCGGGTCACCTGCGTGACAGGCAGGTATACTCACCACTATACTACAACGACACATGTTACTGTTTGACAAAATTTATTTACAAAACTTTGTCTTTTCATGATATGTAGTTCATTTTTATTGCTCTATATGGATAAATTTGTACAGGAACAACAGATAAATTATATTCATTTTAATTCGACGAGACAAGCTTCTATCGTTCTTGTCGATGTATATTCGAGACTGATTTTCTTACAACGTAAGCCCTTCATATGAATTGGCAGTTGACAGTAAGGATTGGGATCTAACGTTTGGTTCGGTTATGTACAGTCTGTGGCTTAAATCTTAACCAGGTCCAGAATGCTATTGTGTTTGATTCTCCTATGGCTATGAATCATTTGGGTTCTATTCTGGAACGTAGTCCTTATTTGTTTAGAACGATGAGGGAGGCCTTGGAGAAACTTGCATCATCGGCGAGAGGTCCTGCGGGCAGCGGGAGTGGCTGCACCTAGACCCACGACTTGAAATCTTCCTTCTTTGGGGTAGGTCAAACTAACTACGGATGCCTCTCACTGCTCGTCTTTGGGTCACGCTTCGTGTGGGGGCAGCACCATGCTCGATCACTCACGATCCTGGATTTAAGGTTTTATGCTGAGCTGGGATGAGTTTATGCTGGCTTGTTGGAAGCATGGGATAGGGATAGACTGTCGACGAGTCCATCTTGAGCTGGATAGCTTGCATGCTGTACAGATCCTGCAGAAGATGGTTGGTGGTCAGGAAACTTTGCCCTTCCTATCCCAAATACACCTACCCTTGAGGCTTGATGCTTATTTTCCATACCATTGCTCTTGTGTACTGTTGCATTTCAGTCCATATCATAAATTAGAAAAATGAGGTTGGAGAGGGTTAAAAATCGGATTTTTGCAAATAACTAGAGAAAAGAGAAGATCTTACCCGCGATCTGTGGCGGATTTAAAAATATTTGTAAGGGCGGGCACAAATCAAAATATGTTTTAGAGTGATTTGTACAATTTATAATATATAAAAAATTCAAGGAGTGCATAATTCATAATTTTTTTTTAAAAAATTAAAAATCAATTCATAAAAATTTTAAAAACAAAATTAAATATATAAACTATAAAAATTTACGGCTCACCCTCCTCGTAACGTGGATCCGTCATTGGCCACGACTCAAAAGGTCGTATCCAATATACACAAGCACATCCCATCTTCATACAACTGCATGCATAAATTCAACATAAATTAAACAAGACAATCCACAAGGAAAACCAAGAGAGAGAAGAGTTTGGATACCTTGAAGGTCGGTTCAGTGATAGATTAATTTAGATCAAAATTTTAATTTATTATATTTTATATTTTAAAAAAATTACACTAAATTATGTCATATTCAAAAAAATACTACTCAAATAAAATAGTCTAATTATCTGAATTTATCAGTACAATATAAGATCAAAAATTAAATAATTTAAAATTAATAATTAACTAAAATATTTTATAAAAATTAATCAAATCCGATTTCGATTATGATTCATAATTTTAAAAAAATTAATTAAACGATCTTATCTATTATATAATATTTCTAAATTTTATGTATTACAATATCTTATAGTTTTAATTTTGACACCCTTTTGATTTTTTTAAATATTTTAACTGTGGGTAAGATTAATAGGTATAAACTTTAAATTTTTCACTTTCTAATTATTTTTATACTTTAGCACAATCGAACAATTATTAAATTTATAATATTATTATATTTGATATTTTAACAAATAAAGTAAAAAAAAATATTTTTAAAGTTAAATATTTTGATTGACTAATTAATAAATTATCTAATTTAATTCTCAGATTAATCTATTTGATATTTTAATAAAAATTCCGAAATTAAAAAATATTTGATATTTTAATTCTCAGATTAATCTATTTAATATTTTAGTAAACAAAATAAAAAACACTTCCAATTAAATATTTTAAATTATGTACCAATAATTTATTTATTTATTTTATTAAAGTTGGATTCAAATAATCTTTTAAAAAATATTTTGGTTAATTTTTAATTTTAGATTATTCAATTCTCCATCTTATGTTATACTAATTAAATTGAATAATTAAAATATTTTTATTCGAGTTGTTTTTTAATTTTCTTATTAAAATATAAAATATTATAATATGGTAAATTTAATAAGAAATATAAAAAATATATCTCAATTTTTTTGAATCATATATCCCAAAATTTTTAATTTGTATAACCATATCATTTTAAAATGACCAAAATATAAACAATTTAAAATTTAAGTTATTAAATTAAAAAATAAATTTTAGTGACTAAAATAAAAGTGAGAAGAAAGTTGAGTGATAATTATTATAATTTATCTATTTTTATTAAAAAATGGAAAAAATACTTTTAAAGAAATATAATGGTAGGAACTGTATAGAATACAAACTAAAAATTGAATGTCTTTATTAAATATGAACTAAAAATTTAGTGACTTCATTATATATTTTAAAAATATAATGATCAAAATGAATCTACCTTAAATATTTATTCACCGTTTATGTAGTTTATCCTTTATTAAAAAGGGGAAGTGAACACGCAAACGCAATTAAATGAATCATTGAAGTTTCGGCTCACGCGCTGTTTCGGCTCGGCCTTGGCTTCGCCCAATAAAACCCGGACTTGCCCTATCTCTCATTCTCTCCCCTAAAATCTCAACAGTTCCAAATTAACTAAAAACCCCCAACGGAATCCCTGTTCTGATCCAATAATAATGGAATCAATACAAAGCAGAGTGGAAACATGGATCAAGGACCAGAGAGCAAAGATCCTCAACGTCTCTTGGGGGCCGCTTCAATGGCGGATGAGGTGGCATTGGCCGCCGTGGAACAACGGAGACATGGAACACCGACAGAAACTACAGCAAGAGTACGAAAGACGAAAGAGGCAACTCCAGGAGCTTTGCCTTGCCGTTAAAGCTGATTCTCTATCGGATTTGCAAGACATTCTTTGTTGCATGGTTCTCTCCGAGTGCGTTTACAAGGTATATCAATAATTGAAGCTTTCTCTTTACTTTTCCTGTTCCGCCAATCCTGTAACTTGTTTATAAAAAAAAGTGCTATGATGTGATAGTTAATTTAAAAATTACGATTTAAAACTGAATGCTAAGATTTATCCATGTTCAATTACTGAGGGAATTGCATATTTTGAAATAAGTTTTCAATTGTTTACGACAAATTATTCGCCCTCTTTTTTGGTAGAAACCTGCCACTGAGATGATTCGAGCTGTAAACAAATTCAAGGCTGATTTTGGAGGACAAATTGTTTCTCTAGAACGTGTGCAACCTTCTGCTGATCATGTTCCGCACAGGTTACTTATTTTGTACCCTATAATAAATCTACACTCTTGCCAATACGAGCAATTTTTTTTGAAGATGATTTAGTGTAGGAATATCATATTGCTTCTTTACAAAGAGTCATAATTTTGACCCAAATTTGTATGTAGCTTTGGCCCTAATGCGAACACAAAGGGGTTAAATAGAAATTTAAGAGGAATAAGAGATCGTTATAAATAAGTTTGAATGAAGGTGTGTGCATCCATCTGAAATTTAAATTTAGTTCATGAGATTTAAACTGGGCTATGCTTGAGATGGAGTGGAGTTACATAATGTGATTGGTTAACTTAGCAGGTTGCATGGTTTGCATTTGGTCTGGATTAGATCTGGATGGCACTCCACCATGAACCACTACTAATCAGTTGCATGCAAACTTGCCTAAGATATTACCTTTGAGTTAGGCTGCCATTGGTTCTCTTATTTTTTCTTTGTGTATCTCTTATTGCAGGTATTTGTTAGCAGAAGCAGGTGATACACTATTTGCTTCCTTTATTGGAACCAAGCAGTATAAGTAAGCATGGCTTATTATAGTTTGAGTCATTATTTCTTTCTTTCAATGGCTTGATTTTGTTTTGTTTTGTTTTGTTTTGCTTTCTTCATTTCATTAAGAGATGTCATGGCTGATGCAAACATACTTCAAGGTGCTATATTTCACGAGGATGTTATGGAGGATGTTGACAGGACTGAATTAACGGAAGCCTACCGGGGTGAAAGACATAAAGGAAATGAGGACATCCAGTTCAATCCCTTGGAATCAAAGTCTAAACAGATTAAAGATAGGCCTAAACCTGCTGCACATCGGGTTTGATAACAGTCCATCATTCATATATCATAAGAATTTATTTTCTCATTTTTTCCATTGATACTTAAGTCGTGAACTTTCTTGCCCTCTTCATACTTAAAGATTCTGCATAATTGTTTCTTAGTTATATTCATTCAAATTTATCATCTTTAGGGTTTCTTGGCTCGTGCTAAAGGCATACCTGCTTTGGAGTTGTACAGGCTTGCTCAGAAAAAGAAACGAAAACTTGTATTATGTGGGCATTCCCTTGGTGGAGCAGTAAGTTCAATAAGCTAGTTTTTCTTGAGATTTACCTGATGTGTTGTGTCGAACTATCTATTTCACACTTTTTCTATGTATGACGTAGTAGGTGGCAGCATTGGCTACCCTTGCCATTTTGAGGGTCATTGCTGTATCATCTTCATCAAAAGAAAGCGATAGTGTTCAGGTCAAGTGTATAACATTTTCCCAACCTCCAGTAGGAAATGCGGCTTTAAGAGAGTGAGTGCTTTACCCTTTTGTGAAATATTTATCCTGTGATTTCCCCTGAAGCTAATGTGTTTGTTCTGCTTGTCCTATGATCGAAATTTCCAGTTATGTTAATAGAAAAGGTTGGCAGCACTATTTCAAGAGTTACTGTATTCCTGAAGATCTTGTACCTCGTATCCTTTCACCTGCTTATTTCGATCACTGCAATACGCAAAGTTTAATAATGTCCTCTGACATGGAAAATACCAGTTTATATACATTAAAGAATGAACAAGGGGCACAGAAAGGAAAGTCTGAGAGGTTAAAAGAGAATGAAGGGGAGCAATTGGTTTTAGGTGTAGGCCCTGTCCAAGGGCCTTTCTGGAGACTTTCAAAGCTTGTTCCATTAGAAGGAGTTAAAAGACAATTTAGAAAATACAGCAGAAAGCAAGTTGAGCCCATAGAGCCATCTGCAGCTGGCCCTAGAACTACATCTTCCATTGAGGATGTAGTTGTTGAACCACAGTCTCTTGAAATTCAAGAGGGTACTGATGGCATATCTCTTAAACCATTTGCTGATACCGATAATTGTGAGTCAGGCACGGGATCTGGAAAGTTAACAGAGAAAAACAATGGTAGTGGAGACAACAGTAGATGGCGTAGAGTGCCTTCTTTACCTTCGTATGTACCGTTTGGACAGGTATATATCATGTAGGAATCCATCATTCGTTTCTTTGTATTTCAATCAACTTAAAGCTACACATGCATGATGGTGGAAAATATTGATAATAAGTCTATTGTGTATTTGCTGAGCACATGTTAAGTAGGGATTTCGAGATTTTTCTAAAATTTTGATTGTCATCACCAACTGGTAGCAGTTGTTTGTTATATGCAAGTGTCAAGGGGCATCTAACTATATACTTTCTGTAAATCAATCCTGATTTTGAATTTTCCTAAGGTCTTGCTTCTGCTTACCTACCTATCTATTCAAGGAATTTGAAATTTCTTGAAATGTTTAATGAGCTTTCATACATTTCAGTTTGCCTTGTTGAAATTTCTTTGTCAATTTCGTTTCCTTTTCTGATGGTTGCAACTTTGTCGTCTGACACTCAAATTGGGGAAAAAAATGAGATCTAGGTTATTTCAGCATCATGGCATCATCCTAAGCTGTTCTCCTAATGTTATAATGCTTAATGGTTGCTACAAACCACAAGTTTTTCACGCCATCATTTCAGTTATTTATACAAATGAATTACTTATTAATAAATTCACTCATAACAGCTTTACCTCTTGGAGAATTCATCAGTGGAATCACTGTCAGGTGCAGAGTACTCAAAGTTGACATCGGTATGAGTTTCCTTTGTTTATAGAGCATCTGTCTAGTCTTCTTCATGGAAGTTTGGTATTTAGTACTTCATAAATTGAAGCACCATTTTTCATTGTAGTCATTAGTACTTATGATTTATGAGCTTGCGATTATACCTTATTCAATCTCTCATTTTGTTTGCTTTCTTCTGGCAAAGGTATGTTCAGGTCAGGTCTGTGATTGTTGAATTAAGGGAGAGATTTCAATCTCATTCAATGAAGTCTTATAGGTCTCGATTTCAAAGGTAATGATCAATTATGCAATAGTTTTAATTCTTGCTACTGTTTATTTAAATTTTTAATTTTAAATTCTGATTGCAATGTTGCATTTCTTTTTCTTCTTTTAGATCGACTAGCATCTTTATTCCTTACATTGAAGAATTGGTCTTTATGTTTTAACATTTTTTTACTATCCTTTGACCAATTCTTAATGACAAAAGCACAATAACTTATACAAAGTACATCGGACAGTTATAGTAATGTGACCAAATAGGGGACCATTTTCTAAACAAATTGAAGATATAAGAATATCAACTGTTGATGAACTCAACATTGTGGCTTCCTAGTCCTTTGATGGTATTGAGTGTTATGCCACATCTATCAAGTGTTGGTTTTCCTATGGTTTTATATTCAATTTCATTCCTTCCACCTATTACCTATTAATTTTAGGTTAAATGCTAACATGGTATAAGAGGCAAGGTTTGTTCTGTTATTTCTTCCTAACCCCATATGGTTTTGACACCCTTTGTGTGGCTATCCACATGGTGTTATCCCACATGGGGATATGGAAGTGTGGTAAAATTTTGGGAACCTTTATTTTTTTCAAGTATTTCATGGAGATAAAGTTTATCCTTGTTTGGGCTCTTCCTGTCAAATAATTTCTCCGGGGCATAAACAAGTGATTAATTTTCTCTTTGCAGAATATATGACCTGTGCATGAATGATAATGCTTCATCTTTCCTTGGAATGGAGCAATTGCAACAGTTTCCACATTTGCAGCAATGGCTTGGCCTTGCAGTTGCAGGTGCTGCAGAGCTTGGGCACATTGTTGAAAGTCCTATTATTCGTACTGCTACATCGATTGTGCCCCTAGGTTGGAACGGTATTCCTGGAGAAAAGAATGCAGAACCATTGAAAGTTGATCTTACTGGATTCAGGTTGCATCTTTGCACACTATTTCATGCTCAAGTAAATGGCCAATGGTATGGTTGGACTTATTTTTCGTCATTTTCTTTTTCTATTTTTGTATAATATAATCTTTATGTCCATGCAATATCGCTAGATGTAGTCATAATTCTTCAGGATTCTCACTGGGAAAGGATTAATAACTACAGAACTCAATGTTCAATCCTTTTTGTAAGGCTTCAGCAAAATAATACATGCTGAATCGCTTTTCTGGATGCGTGACATTCAAACAAATGCATGTAAAAATATGTTCACGTCTGCTCAATATTTTCTGTGCTCAAAGTTGCACTAATCTTTCCTCATTCTCTCTCCTTGACGCATGAAAAGCAGTTTGACATGATGTTGGTTCTTATACACTATACAGGTGTTCAACCACTGTGGAATCATTTCCTTCAGCACCAGCTTACTCATCTGGGAACGGGGAACCACCAGAGTTACAAAAAATAAGAGTCTTAGTTGGGGCTCCCTTGAGGCAGCCTCCTAAGCATCATATAGTAGCAGACACTGTTAATCTCAATAGTGAACATAACTTGGCATCATCTCATCAAGAAAAATACTTAAGGCCAGAAGGTTTGAATAATTTTTTCGTATTCTGTACCAGTGATTTTACCACAGCAGCGAAGGAGGTTCATGTTAGAACTCGTAGGGTGCGACTTCTTGGTCTAGAGGTATTCTTATTTTACTTACAACATGTACATGTGCTATTTTTTGTTTTCTACATTTGCTGAATGCTGGTTGGGCTTTTTTCCTTCGGGTACAAGCATCATTGAATATTTCATTTATGGGTTACTAGGGTGCTGGTAAGACATCACTTTTCAAGGCAATTCTTGGTCAAGGAAAATTGACCACTATTGCCAATATTGAAAATCTACAAGTAGAAACTGATTTTCGAGATGGTATTGCTGGTGGTTTATGCTACACCGATTCACCGGGAGTAAATTTGCAGGTATGTTTTTTGAGTCTAAGGAATGTAATTGAAAACTTTTATGATTCAAAGTTTTATGCCATCTGTCCTCATATTCAATGCCTTTTATGTCTATAGTTCTTTTTCCTTTGGCCACTTTTCTATGCAATACATATTTATTTTGTTTGAATATATTTATGAAGTTCTCCAACACAATAATGATTGTACAGTGAGATAGAAAATACTATATCTCATATTCCCTGGGCTTCCTATTCTTGAATTTATGGTGGAGCTTGGGTGATACTGCATTTGAACATTTTCTAAAAATTTATTGAATAGAAGCTTGAAATCTTTTAGTGCCAACAAGAGTCTTAGCAGTGAAAACCATCTGTAGTGTAAGCTTATTAAATACCATAAGAACTTTTAGAACAAATACATCTATTTATATCATATGAACTATTCACGTTTTGGGTTTTAAAAGAAATTTCACTCATTTCTTTACCTGTTTTTTTCCCTGTATGCTGTAGGAGCTGGCCATGGAGGCTTCTCGGTTCAAAGATGAATTATGGAGGGGAATCCGTGACCTTAGTAGGAAGACTGATTTAATTGTTCTAGTGCATAACTTATCCCATAAGATACCTCGGTACAATCATCCAGATGCGTCACTGCAATACCCAGCCCTTTCACTACTATTAGATGAGGCAAAAGCTCTTGGAATACCTTGGGTCCTTGCAATAACAAACAAATTTTCTGTTAGTGCACATCAACAGGGAGCTGCAATTAATACAGTTGTTCAGGCATATCAAGCAACTCCAAGCACCACTGAAGTTATCAATTCTTGTCCATATGTCATGCCTGGTGCTGCTAGTTCTTCATTGCCTTGGAGTGTGATAAGTAGTGAAGATTCTAATGGGAGAATGGGTGTTCAGAAGCTTCTATCTGCTCCTATTGACCTTGTTCGCCGGCCTTTCCAAAGGAAAGATACTGTTTTTCCAGTGGAGCGGGTTAATTCTCTCTGCCATCTCGTCCACCGTGTTCTTCGGAGCCATGAAGAGGCATCCCTCGAGGTACAATTATAGATTATAAATAGCTTCTAATATGCATATATCTACTAGTGAGTTCCTTTTCTGCAGGCTCTGGAGAGTTTATAAAGAAATAGTATCTGTTTACAGATTTAGATATTCTTAATTATCGAGAAACTAGGTGAAAAACGTGAAGCAATAACAAAGTAAAATTTACTAATTTGTGATTGAAATTGAAACTTACAGGCGGTTTTCATTTGCTTTGAATTTTGACTATTTTTGTGTCTAACTAATTCCCTTGGAAGGCAGTTGGGAACATGATTTATCTTTTTAATATGTCTGATGTAGTAGTTGACTAGTTTCTGAAGAAAAACACAATCCTCCATACAATATGAGGATCTATTTGCTTCATGACTCTGCTTCCCTTATACTTCTAATCGGACAGATTAGTATCAATGCAGGGAATAGATTCTATGCCATTGTTCACATGAGTTTTGCAAAGTTACTCTTTCCTTGGTCGTCATAATCTAGTTGATGTATATTTGCGGAGATATAAAACGGCATATCAGGATATGACTCAATTCTTTTTTTCCGTAAATGTTTACAAGGGGATTCCTTGGATATATCTAGCCAGGATGAACTTTGAATCACTGTTATCGACCACATTGTTCAAGTATACATGAAACATAAAAGTCAACTAACTGGTGCCTGGTTATTCATTATACACATTATATCCTTATTGCACCACTATGATTTCTTGTTACTTTTTCATGAAGATCAGATGATGATGATGAAAAAATTGAGTTTCTTGTTTCGTATCAAATTGAAGGAACTTGTTAGAGATAGGCTTTCGGTGGAGTTGGCACAAGACCTCGCTATGGGCGCAATGGATGGTAAGAAAGAATCTCAAGCCAAGGCATTATTCTCTCTTACATCAGCAGCTGTAGGTGCCTCTGTTGGTGCCGGTGTGGGCATCATCTTGGCTGTTGTCATGGGCGCAGCATCTGCATTACGGAAACCCTGAACCAACCTGGCGCATTTATATAAGGTACGTTGTGCTTTCTCCACAGCTGTAAATATTTATCAATGTTACTAGACCATAACTTTTAGATGGTGGAAATAGGGGTGAGCAGTGGCTTAGTTTTACCTACGATATGTCTTGAATCAATGGATTTAAATCAATTTTTAGGCGGTCCTGTGATTTGATGAGTGTTTCATAATCGGTACACCATTTTTTAGGACTGATCTTGTTTATGGTTCAATTTTTAATTCGATCCATGCACATTTACTATTTACTTTTAAGTACTTTGTGACTTTGTTCGAGTATCTTGAATGGTTCTGGAAGAAAGTGTGGGTCGAATATAAGATTAAATTGTGATTCTATTAGGGGTGCAAGTGAACAAAATTGTTTATATATGTGTTTTACTTTATTTAAAATAATTATTTCTTTTATATCTAAAAGGGAAGATTAATATATTTAGTTGTTTAAATTTGTTTATAAACATATTTTGAATGACCATTTAAAGATATATTTTTGAATTAGTATATATTTTACTTTATTTAGGGGTGTCAAGCTTGAACGAACAAGACTATGTTTATGTTCATTTGTGTATTTTTAAAGGTGTTTATATTCGGTTGATGTTTGTTTAAAATTTTAATATTGTGTATGTGTTTGTTTATTTAATTTTGAAGGCGTTTGTGTTTGTTAGTCTAATGTTCATAACATGTACATTTAAGTGTTTGTGATCATGTCGATTACATGTTCGGAAATGCCAACTAAATAAACAATATATAAATAAAACAAAAGCAATAAAATAAAATTTATATTTCAACATAAACTTATATAATATCCTTAATAACAAAAAAAAATTATTTAGATACATTTATAAGCACTTTCATCCTTTAAATAAACTGTTTGTTTGTAAACATAAATGAATCGAATATATATCTGTTTTTGTTTAATTTTTAAACGAACATAAACATTTTGTTCGTATTCATTTATTTAATTTAATAAATAAATGCTATACAAATGGTTTCTCAAATGTTTTGTTCATTTATACCTCTACTTTCGCTCCGACTATTGGTTTGGAAATTAATTAGCTTGCTTTTAAAACCCAAATATAACCCATAAATCACTCCATTTCTAAACCAGTAGAGCATCCAACCCGACCCATTACTAATCACCACCACTCCTAATATACTCTATAAATACACAGATAGTATTATTATTTTTTTAACAATATATTGGTTGAATTTTATTAAAAATTTAAAAAATAAAAAAGTCAAATGATACTATAAAAAAAATAATTAATCTAAATTAAAAAAAGTAAAAAGTAAAACATCTTACCAATAAAACACATTTAATGGTTTGTAAAACAATGATAAAAATAAAATACTAAAAAATAGAAGGAGAAAACAATATTACTTGTGTGGGCAATATCGGGTTCACGGTCAATTTGAATAGAATTGGTCTAGATCTCGGGTAATCATTGTTTTTTTAAACATTAAAATCAGTTTCGGTCACACCGAGTCTTAAATTTTAAAAACCAGTCTCGTTATTGGTTCCCACCAGTAAAATACCACAAGACATCAATGTATTATAAGACAATTTTTTTTAATTAAATATATAAAAAACAATAATTTAATATAAAAATAAGAGACAATAACAATTCACTATGAGAATTAGTATTAAAATTGATGCTTCCGCTAATGTATCAAGAATTAAAAAAAATATTTTAGTTAGATTAATTTTTGAACAGTTTAAAATAATTACAAAATACTATCAATTTATTTATATTCTTAACGTTTTTAACAATACATACATAACTCAAGTCTCCAATTTTTTTTATTAAAATAGTATTATTTAATTGATTCGTGTATCATCCCTCATTAATATAACCAAAACATTGATTCATAATAACTATTATATGTCCCACCATTTTCTTAAATTTATATTCTTAGTATTCTTACCCTCCAGTCCGTGACAAGATCTCCCTGTCAACAAAGCTCGTTCCTCTTCAAATTATCAATCAAACCTCTAATTAATTAATTTAGTAAACCCTACAAGGTATTACCAATCCTAATCCTATCCAACATGCTGTTGTCACTAAACCTTGTTAATTAATCCACCTAACCTTGTTTAGTTTTCTAAACCTAAATCTTTTGTCCTTATCCTTGGAGTGTATGTTTCTGAAGTTTGACCAAGACCAGGTCTAATGACAGATGCCGACAAACAGGAACCCCCTGCCCCTGGATTTGTATTTCCCCAGCCATCCCCATCCCAGACAAGTTTAAAGTTTCTTTGAAATGTAGGAGACTGGTTTCTGGTTTGATTAAGAGAAATTTTCACTTTCGGTCTGCTACATCGTTTTCCGAGGGATATGGGATGGATTTGGTAACACACAACGTAGAAAGAAATTATATCATGGACTAGCTTATTATATCAGTTATGATCTCATCCAATTATAATCACCCATTTTAATATTATCTTTTAAGTATTTTTTTCGATTAATAAAAATTTATTATTTTTTCATGTCATTTAAAATATATAAATTTTAGAAATTATATTAATCACAGAATGAATAGTTTTTATTAATTACAGACCACGACTGACATGACGAGCTAGGAATATGATATAGTTTCTTCATAGTAAGACGAGAAATTATATTATGCGCCTGACCTACCACGTCAGTTATGGTCTCATCCAATTATAACTACACACTTCACTACTAACTTTTAACTTATTTTTTTCGACCAATAAATCTTCATTCATAATTTTTATATCATTTTAAAAATATATTTAAAAATTATAATAATTACATAACTGATTAATGATAAAATAAAAATTTTCATTAATTAAAGATTACGATTAACGTAATAAATCGGGTCTATGATAGAATCTCTTCCCACATACACGGGGGCAAAAGTGGTGAACACAGAGAACCGTGTTTTAATGTCTGATTGGAAATAGCCACCACTAAGGTATTTGACAAAACCAAAACTAGGGGGCTGCAGTCTAGAATATCAGTCTTTTCATCTAAGTGTTTTTTTTTTTTTAATTTAATTTAATGGTCATATCTAAAAATATTGGATTTTTGGAAATACTTAGATATATCAATTTTAATACCAAATATGCTGGAATAATTGATCAGATTCTGAATATATGTAGAACATGAATTTATTATGGATCGACATAAGATATACGAATGTTCATAATAATGTGTTATTTTAAAAAATAATTAATCATCAGTTGGATTTTAAGATATACTTAAATATTATTATTTTTTTATGTTATATATTTTTTAAAGTGAATCTCCATTTGAAAAATCTGTTTTTAAAATAATTAATAATAATATGAGTGAAAATTTGTTTTGAAAAATATATGACATGGAAAAATATGATATGGATGAATTTTAGTTGTTGGTCCATAGACACGTAGTGAAACTTACCCATGATATAATTTCTCGAGGTCTTAAAATATATAAACTGTGATGTTGTACATCCTATCGGACATGTCTTTTAGGAAGAAATGAATGATCGAAGAAGGGAGTTAATTATTTTTTATTTTATTAATTTTTTTAATTTTTAAAATATATAATTTTAAAAAATTTAAAAAGATAACTATAACAATTAACGATAACAATTAATGTCTGTCACTATGAGATATTTATTTGAGTAATAAAAGAAAAGGTTTGATACTCATTTAACCAAAAATATAGTTTAATTATCTATATAAAAAATTATATTTTAGATATACCGAATTAATTACTTTTAAAATTTTATCAAAATTCAAATGATAATATAATTTATCAAAATTTTGATCAAATTATTTATACGCCAAATTATTGATCTCTGCCCATATGTTACACACTTCATATTATAAATACAAATTAATGATTGCACACAATCTTGTTTATGGGTTTAGAAGTGATAATTGGATGGGATTTAATTATTATAATTTTATAACATTTCAGATTAAAAATAAATTATAACACTTCAAAAATAGACAGCTGAATTATCAAAAAATAATAATAATAAATGAATTGTAACATGTCAAACAACTCATTGATAGAGACGAAGACAAAAATTAAAAATAAAATTAAAGGGTATAAAAAGTTTTTAAATTTTCGAAAAAAACTAATATTTTTTTATTTAATTAGGTCTTTGAAAAAAATAAATCAATTAAATCATTAAATTAATTTTTATCATTAATTTTTTTGAATTTATTAGTACAGTGTATTGTGTTACAATATCTCGACTTGATATTTTAAAAATATTTTATTTAAAAATGTTAAAGGCTCTAAAATATATAAAATATATTATAATTTTTTTAAATTTATAAATGCAACATACGCTAGTAATATATGTAGCAAAAATTATTAATATTTAATTATCGAAATTGATGAAAGAGACTGATTAATTCAATTTATTATTCCAAAAGCTTAATTGAATAATAAAATTTTAAAAATTAAAGGGCTTCTTACATCTAAGCCTTTTAAAAAAAATAAAAGACTGAAAAACGTTTTCAATATGATTCAATTTACTAACTTTAAGTAAAACAAAATCAGTTTTTATACATATTTTTATCACAAAGACAACTTTATAATATTAAAATAAATAAAATAAAATAAATTAAAATTTTATAAGAGTCAAAATAAAAATAGAATGGACCGTAAAGGTGAATCATGAGGATCTAATCTGATAAAAATTTATAAAAAAAATTATATAAAAAAAGTTATATTCAATATAATATTTATGTGCCTTAAGTGAGGTTTCAGTTCATCAATATAAAACTCGATCTGCATCAACAACAAAATCTAATCTGAACACAATTTAAAAAGATATTAAATTTGGACATATTCTTGTATTAATCAAAACTGGTTGGAAAACATCACCCATCAGTCAAATGACATGTTTTGATGAAACATTTCACCCAAAATTAAGCTTGTAACAATACTTTAGTAAAACATATGACCCTTTAACTTAATCTAAACTTATCCAAACACAAGGCAAGCATCATACAAGTAATTAGGCATCAATTCTCTTCTAGGATACACATGCAAGGCTATCAAATATTCAAAGAAAAACAATGATGAGAAAGAAACATATATGCATTACCCGAAAAGGTATTTTTAGAATCGTTAAGATTTGACCTTGTGTCGCTTAAGTTATATTTTTTATAATAAAGCATGAGTTAAATTCTTTTATAATTAAATCAGTTGATCTGATTCGACGTTATAATCAAGAACGAGTCATCGTAAATTGTAAATCAAGAATTTATAAACATGTTTTGATTGTGTTTATATGGTACATGAGAGATTCTAATTTTGTTGCCGACAGAACCTAACATCATCATATCTCTAACAAAGTATATGATCATGTAACCCATTTTCCACATTAATCCTAAGTAATGTAAGAAAAAACAAATGAAGTTTAGTTCAATTTGACACAATAATTGATTGACATGTCAAAAGAAAATGTGGGACTTGGAAAGTGAGTTGCTAGTCTAGACCATTGAGAAAATATGAAAAAAAGACAAACAAGATAAGGCTACTTTTGCTCATAAAACAATTCCTTCGTATCACTATCATAACAATACAATTAGGTAGTTGCATAGGTAGGGGTAAAAATGAGTCGAGTTAAGTTTAATCGAGTTTAATGTTAGTTAAATTTTGATCGAATTAAACTTGGATAATTCATAATTTATCTTATTTTATTTATAATTTTATTATTATTATTAATAATTTATTATTATTCAATATTCTATATTTTAGTTCACTTTAATTTTAAAAAATAACAAATTTAGTACATTATATTTTTGAGTAGCTCTCAAATTTTTTGAGTCGGTTATTAAGTAGTTTAATTCAGCTCGTTAAAAACTCGAACCGATATTAAACTCAAACCAAATAGAATTGATCAAATGTTGAACGAGATTTGAATAGGTCTGTGAACACGAATTTTAAATAAATAATAAAATAATAAAAAAAATAATAGAAAAAAACAAAAAATATAAAATAAATAAAATAAAAAAAACAAGAAAAACAGAAAATCAGGGGGATGTGTTGGTGTTTTAGGGATTTGATTTTGGTTGGGATAAGGTTGGGAGTTTTAAGGGGGTGTGGTAGAGTTTGAAAGGATTTAGGACTTTTGATTTGAATCCCTTTAAAGGGGATTCAATCAGGCTTGAATGGGGGATCAGGAGTCGACAGTGAAGAAGAATTGAAGAGAGCAATCGGAATTTTTGTTTTAGAAGCTTGTGAGTCATCGGAGGTAAGCTTTCGATCTGATTCTTCAAGTTTTTTTTTGTTTTGATGTTTAAAACTTGATACGGTTGGGTTTTAGGATAGTTTAGGGTGTTCGGTCGGTTGTTTTGGTGTTTAGGGTTGGTTTCGATCGGTTTTAGGGTTGTTAGATCTCATAAACCTGGTTTTTAGTGGTTTTTAGGGTGTTTTAGGGTTGTCGGCGCTTTTACCGGCGTCAGATTTTGTCTCCGGCGTCGAAAAGGGCGACGGGACGGTGGCCGGCGAACTCGTCAGAGCGACTCCGGACGATGGCGCTTCGGATCTGACGGCGGGGTACGCGGCGGTTCCTCGCCGTGTTCTTCATGTTCTTCGTGTTCATGAAGAACACTTAAGAACACCATGAGAAATTCATGGTTTTGATCCGAATAAAGGGGATTTCTGGGTTTTTTTGTGTTAGCTCCAGAGGTTTTAGGGGTTGGTGAGTTGAACCGAGTTGGGTCTCGGTTCATCTGACCGAGCCAACTCGGTGGGGTGGCTTTTATCACGCAGCAAAACGCTGCCGTTTTGGGGTAACTGGGTCACGCGGGTCGGATCCGGGTTAATCTGAGTCCGCTCGTTTTCGAATAAAGGGGAAAATCACCCTTTTAATCCCCCGAACTTTGAGTAGCTTTACGTTTTAGTCACCGGAATTCTTAATTAGGCCCCTAAATCATTAGAGTTCACTCAATTAGGTCCCTTTTTACCCTAATTTGACCCCTAGGATTAAAATTAATTAATTTTAGATTATTAATTAGGATTAAAATTAATTTTAAGACTTAGAAATTTCCTAATTAGGTTCTAAATAGAATTTAATTTAATTTCTAAGATAATTTAAAATTAATTTAACCTAGTTAGACCTAATTTAAGCTTAATTTGACCCCTAAACCTAAAAATTAGACTTCAATTAGGTTTAATTTAAATCTTAAAATTTAGAAATAGTTTTAATTTATTATTTTAATCAATTTCTAAGATAAGTTTTAAAATTAACCCAACTTAATTAGGTCTAATTTAACCTAAATGAACTTTTAAACCTTAATTTCACCAAGTTAGACTTTAATTAAGCTTAATTAAAATTTGAAGTTAGGAAAGTTTGATTAAATAATTAATTTAATTAAAATTTCTAAAATTTAAAATTAATTACACTCTAATTAAATCTAATTCATCTTTCAAAGTTTGAACTCTTCCTTTTATCTTTACCAGTGTAAGTCCCTTTGTACTCATGATGATTATCTTTGATGTAATTTGCATTCCCATGTTTTAATAAAAAATATCAAGTTCCTTTGTTTAGTTTACTTATTTTATTTTCATGTTTTATTTCAAAGCATCATGTAGTATACTTCTAGGAGATCACTAAATAAACTTTAGTTAATTAATTTAGAGCCTTCTAAGACTAGTTGCTTTAATTAATTAATTAAATAGGAAGATAATTAGTAATGATAGTATTTGAATCTTATATCTCGGATACACTAAAGAGGTCGATGTTTTGACGTACCATGATGTTGGCCTAAAGAGTGTACCTTGGTATCGAATTCATGTGCTATTAAAACCTAGAATTTTGATAAAATAACTTAGGTTTAGAATTAAATAAAATTGATAGGTAAATAACTAGTGACATTAGTAATTTAAATAGGTTTTAATATATAATTAATGAGCCCTTGTAAGTTGAAACTTAAAATGAACAAGATAAAAACGGTCATGCATTTTAACCTTTTGAGGCAGAATTTATATTCCTTTGAATTTGGGTGCTTGCTCGATAAAGTATAGAAACTAAATTATTTTTTATCATACAAACACATTATCAAACTTAATCGTGAGTCTGAGTTTTAAACCGCAACTTGATCAAAATTAAAAATTACTTTTTAAATTAATATATAACTTTTGATCTCTATGTCTTTGACTTAATTAGCATGCAACGATCAGGATTTTAGAATCTATGAGTCAATTTAACTTGAGCCATGGATTTATTTTGAACCGAGAGTTAGGCTTTTGGAGACCTATGAGAGCCTTTGTGAGCTTGTATATTATTGTTGGGTATATTATTTAAATTAAATCAAATATTTAAAAAATATTTTAAAATATTTGATTTAATATATTTGATTTAAAAAACTAGTTTAAATATTCAATTTAATTTAAATATAAAAAAGAAAAATATTCAAATATGTTGAATCAAAATTTTAATATTTTTGATGGTTTGTGTGATTTTAAATATCTCAAATGATTTAGTTTTGAGTCTCTTATCAATTATTTTTATTTATTTATTTTTAGCATTTATTATATTACAATATATATATATATATATATATTAAATGACACAATTTATATAAAAGATGTTTTAGTGTAGTGGTAAAGACATGAGTTTTTATCCCATAGATTATGGGTTTAAACTCCAATCTAAGCAATCTTTTTTATTTTTTTTATTTTCCTTTCGCAAGCCACTTTATTGGACCGAAAATATATTGAATATAAAATAAATTAAAAATTATAACAAATTTATCTAATCGGGTGATGACATGCGTCGTCATCAGATTGATTAATTTTAGGTAATTAAATTAAAATTAAGACTAAATTGATATAATAGGTAAATAATAGGGACCGAATATATGATTTTATAAGATTTCACTAACTGTTACATCACCGGTACAACACCCCCTCTATTAAATTTTTAATGATAATGGTCAAAATAGGTTGGTTTAATAAATTTGATAGCTTGATTGACGAGTTCGATAGTTCCACGACCAAAATAGGTGTGTCCAATTAGTTGGATGATCACTAGAGTGGTTTACCCTATTAATTTTTTGTATATTAAATATATTTATTTTTGATCATTGAACTTTTAAAAATTATAAAATTATCATTATTTTTTTTGATATATTATAAAATAGTCATTAAACTTTTATTAAATTAACATAAAATAAAAATTTAGTGACTAAACAAATTATTTTAGCATAATTTAGTGACCTATTGTGCAATTTACTCAAAATTCTATAACAATTTTTGTTTAATTTAAAAATTAACCAAATTAACTAAAATAATTTTGGTTCGATTAATTTAGTTATGATTAATTCGATTCGTGTATCGATCGAATTAACTGAATACAAACCCTACTTGAGTATGTGTGACAACAAGCCTTATCCACGGATTACTCGATGAAAAATTTTGAGTACGAGTATATGTTCTTGAGGGCGTATTGCACCAAACCTCACTCAGAGTGTACGTTCTTAAGGTAGTGTGACATCGGGTCTCATTCCAGGTTTGTGATAAGATACTTACGATTGTTGTGTGAGATTTAATGCATCCCTTGATTGTTTTGCTATGTGTTTAACTACATGCTGATGTATATGATCTTCATAAAGTATGGTTGAGTGTAAGTATATCCACTACGCTTTATTAGTTCAACATATAATCATTCTAAGTTAATCGGCACATGTAGTAAAAGAGTATCATCGGAGTAGAATTTTAGTATCGTCTTTGTTAAAATATAATATTTAGATTGTTTGGGTTATGTATTCGTATAAACTTATGTTTTAATATTGTAACTTATATTTTGGGTTTTTAACATGAGTTGGATGCTTTTATATTTATAATTTAAATGGAGTTCCCTTGTACACGATTTAAATATTACTTATGTTTGAAGCATTTGAATTTAATGGATTTTATGAGTAATGGTCGAATTAAACTAATTAGATTAAAATTTTATAATAACGATTAGATTTAAGGTTTAAATATAAATTTTAATTTAAAATTTCATAACAGTTTATAATTTAAAGTGATTTGTCCATTTAGATGAAAATATAATAAACAAGTGCAATCATCTTTTATGTAATTATAAATGTCCTTAAATAATGTACGAGTCGATCTATACCGATATTTTTTTATATTCAAATGAAAATTTTAATCTCTCAGAAAATAAATTTTTAGGTTTGGATCAATAATAACCTTTTAAAAATATTTTTATTGAAATTTAAATATATTTCTTTAATTATTAAATGGGAAATAATTTTGACTTTTTAAAGTAAATTATAATCCCCCAGGGTCGCCCCGGAAGTTTGACCCGGTGGCTGGCAAGGGCGGAAAGCAGAGGAAGGCCAGCTTTCTTGCCAAGCCCCGTCAAGGCAACGAAGAAGATGCGGTATTACGAACAAGGGTGAGCAAAACTCGATTCGAGAGAAAATAAGAAAAATATATATTATATATGATTTATTTTTAAATTCGAGAAAAATCTTTTATTTTTATGATATATGTATATTGATAAATAAAATTATGAAAAAATATTATCACATATGAAAAAATAAGAAAAATATATATTATATATGATTTGAGAATATCGTTTAAATCAGATTTTAATTATATTATAATATGATAAATTATTATAATTAAATATTTATAGGAACTCGAAAATTTAACTCGACTTGACTCAAAATTTTTAAACTCAATTCGAATCAAAAATCTTAAATAAAATTTGAATTTTAAAATATGACTTATCAACTTGAATAACTTAAATTTTTTTGACTCGACTCGACTAGATAAAATACTTAACCCTACCTATAAAGGAAGGGGCTCCCAAGGATCGAGGCGAGAATCCATGTGGGCTGCTGACACGTGGACAATCCAATCAATAAATAAGCTAGTTTATGTATTTTATGTATTGTACATTGTACAGGTATAAAAGATTTGAACTCAAATCGTCTGTTTTTTTTTTCATGCCTTCCTTTATGCCCTCACTTCAAATTAGATGGTTTATGATTTAGATTAGGGATTTTGGTTAGGGTGTAGAGAATTAGGGATAGGGTATATTTTTTAGGGTATAGGGTTTAGTGTTTAGGATATAGAAAATAAGGATTTAGGGTTTAAAATTTATTTTTTTATAAAAATACAAAAGAGACATAAAGGAGGCACAGAAAAAAGAAAGATTTTTGTTCAAAAGATTGGGGTATGTTAAAAAATACATAAAATATATGGTAAATTAAATCATATATCCGTAAATTATTGATAATAACTCATTTTTATCATCAAACTTTTAATTAATTTAATTTTAATATTAAATTTAATTTTAATTTATTTATGACGTTTCGTCATTAAATCAACGTGAATAATAGTGTATATTGTCACGGAACGTGAGTCGTGACTACGCGGGACCGAGCGAGATGCTTTCTGGTGGTGCGTAAAGCTTGGGAGCGGGATAGCATTAAGAGTGTAGTACGTGCCGAGCAGCCGTCCCATCTGGGATGGGCGCGCTGATCGTGCACCACACTGGTCGGGAGCTGTCCCCGCTTCCCTGATGAGCCCATGGGAGGGCGAAACCAGTAAGCATCGGAGATCGTTCAGGCTGATCCTCGGGCATGCGAGTGTCCCGAGGTGCCGCACGGGTAGGTGTCCCTGCGCGAGAACTCTGACCCCGTGACAAGTGGTATCAGAGCGAGGCTGTGTGCTAGCTGTTGTGTTTGCCGAGCGCCCCTTGTGTTGCGTGAGCGAGTCAGAGGACGAGCGTGTTAGCTCGCACCCCAAAGAGAAAGAGGGTGTTCGCGAGTGGGTCCTCTAGAAAGAGATTGAGACGAGAACGGGTAGGCAGGAAGCCGCAGCGAAAGTTCTCTAGTTAGGCGAACTGCAACGGGATGCCTCGGTAAAGTGACAGGTGGCCATGAGGTGATTGCAGGGAGACCTGGGCCCGACATAGGAGGACTGCCCCAGTCAGTGGGCGTGTTTGGGAGAATTGCACACTAGTTCCTGGCACGTTTCAAGAAAGGTCAAGAGTTTCCTCCCATGCACGAGGGCGTGCATAAATTGGGTGGAGGAGAATGTCACGGACCGTGAGTCGTGACTACGCGGGACCGAGCGAGATGCTTTCTGGTGGTGCGTAAAGCTTGGGAGCGGGATAGCATTAAGAGTGTAGTACGTGCCGAGCAGCCGTCCCATCTGGGATGGGCACGCTGATCGTGCACCACACTGGTCGGGAGCTGTCCCCGCTTCCGTGATGAGCCCATGGGAGGGCGAAACCAGTAAGCATCGGAGATCGTTCAGGTTGATCCTCGGGCATACGAGTGTCCCGAGGTGCCGCACGGGTAGGTGTCCCTGCGCGAGAACTCTGACCCCGTGACAAGTGGTATCAGAGCGAGGCTGTGTGCTAGCTGTTGTGTTTGCCGAGCGCCCCTTGTGCTGCGTGAGCGAGTCAGAGGACGAGCGTGTTAGCTCGCACCCCAAAGAGAAAGAGGGTGTTCGCGAGTGGGTCCTCTAGAAAGAGATTGAGACGAGGACGGGTAGGCAGGAAGCCGTAGCGAAAGTTCTTCAGTTAGGCGAACTGCAACGGGATGCCTCGGTAAAGTGACAAGTGGCCATGAGGTGATTGCAGGGAGACCTGGGCCCGACATAGGAGGACTGCCCCAGTCAGTGGGCGTGTTTGGGAGAATTGCACACTAGTTCCTGGCACGTTTCAAGAAAGGTCAAGAGTTTCCTCCCATGCACGAGGGCGTGCATGAATTGGGTGGAGGAGAATGTCACGGACCGTGAGTCGTGACTACGCGGGACCGAGCGAGATGCTTTCTGGTGGTGCGTAAAGCTTGGGAGCGGGATAACATTAAGAGTGTAGTACGTGCCGAGCAGCCGTCCCATCTGGGATGGGCGCGCTGATCGTGCACCACACTGGTCGGGAGCTGTCCCCGCTTCCGTGATGAGCCCATGGGAGGGCGAAACCAGTAAGCATCGGAGATCGTTCAGGCTGATCCTCGGGCATGCGAGTGTCCCGAGGTGTCGCACGGGTAAGTGTCCCTGCGCGAGAACTCTGACCCCGTGACAATATCATCAAAACGATATCATTTTGATTTAACGTCCACATAAAGCACTGCGTAGTTAAGGATTTAACTGCGAAATAACATAAACGATTCGATAACTAAATTTTAGTGCTAAATTAGACAAATTAAAAGTTTGGTTGTAAAAACTAGTTAATATCATTAATTTAGTGGCATCTTATGCAATTTATCCTAAAAGATATACAAAGCATATTATATAATACAAGTTGCTTTTACACAATAAAACATCCCTTTATTTCTGTTTACCCCCCACTCTCCTTTCTTTTATATATTAAGCTGTGTAGCCCTTTTCCAAGAAAACAGCACTTGCTCGTCTCTCCACTCTTCGTCCTTCTCTCTCAATTCTCCCAGTTCCATCCCTTTACCAACTTGGTTCTGTACTTGTTCCTGTCTTCTTCTTCTTCTACCATCTTCTCCTGTTTCCATTTAATCAAAGGGACTGAGATAGCAAAAGATGACTGGGGGAACTCAGGAAGGTGATCAAACTGTGAGCCTGGATCTTCTCAAGCAGAAAATGGCAAACTTTGCAAAGGAAAGGGACTGGGATCAGTTCCACAGCCCTAGAAATCTCCTCTTGGCACTGGTACGTCTCTATGTTTATCTTCTTTTTCTGGGTTTTGAAGCTTGTCTTTGAATACTGGATATATGTATGTTTTCCATTTCTATGGGAATTGAGACCAGAAAGATGAAAGGGTTAGCGTTTACCAGTATATATTATTGTTTGTTGTACTTGTTTCTTTGGTTTTTATATCGGAGAGATAATAATTTGACCAACCAAAATACAGCTTAAACCAGTTGGATTTAACAGGTTTATATACATATATTAATTGCTTTTTCATTAGGCCTTGTAATTGCTCCCTAAATCACAGGAAACATGGTTTGCAGCTCTGCAAGTTGCCCCCTTTTTTCTGGGTTTTTTTCCCTCTTAATGTTACTTTATCACTTTCCTTGATTTCCAAGTTAGGGTTTTAAAACTTTTTTTATGACACACTGTCTCTGTAAAGTTCAGACAATGGTTTAAAAGACACATGATGTTGTGCACTGTAATGTCTAAACTCATGATTGATGTAGGTGGGTGAAGTGGGAGAATTATCAGAGATATTTCAGTGGAAAGGTGAGGTCCCTAAAGGTTTACCTGACTGGAAAGAAGAAGAGAAAGTTCACCTCGGTGAAGAACTCTCTGATGTTCTACTTTACCTGGTAAGGCTCTCTGATATCTGCGGCATTGATCTGGGGAAAGCTGCTCTGCGCAAAGTAGAACTCAATGCTATCAAGTACCCGGCATCCAACACCAACAATGGCATTGCAGAGAGTGATTGAACTGGATCATAATTCATAATCTATCTACTTGTTTACATGTTTTGGTTAAGAAATTTGTATTTATATTATCCTCATAGTTCATAGTCATAGGTGCTGGTGGTAGGCTGCTTTAGGTGCATTGATTCCCATAGATTTTGTTACTGTTTTCAGCAGCTGAATCCAATCCTTTCTGACACACACACATATATAGATATATATATATAGGAGAGAGATATGCTTAAAAATGTTTGCTTTTTCTGTATCTTTCTGTTTTGGCTTACTGTATCTGTATTTACTTTTGGAATGAAGATTTGTATGGACGGCTGATATGCATTCCACCGCTCACTTTAAACATGCAGAATTCGTAACAGGGTTGAGTACGTAATGCTAAAACCCCAAAGATGCTGGTTCCCTTGGGTAATCTACCAGGGCAGAGTCTGATCTGTATGACCATAAGACAAACAGGGGTGGAAGTTGAAACTCAGTGCCTTCCTTGATCCTGCCATTTTTTTCTTCAAACATGCAGGTTTTGTTTGTAAATTTGTTACAGAAGTGGGATCCATGAAGATGACAGTGTGTTGAAAGAATCCTAATGAAATACAAATCAAGAAATGGTGGGTTGGAAGTTGAGACGTGTAGGAAACATATATGAGCTTGGAAGAAAACGTTTGGATGAACATAATGGCACATATACAAGCCTATCCATTGGGTTTAGGCTGATGGGTTGGATAAGATTCTTACCCTCAATTAGGGATGATTAATGAGTTGAACAGCTCGTGAGTTGCTCGAACTCGATTCGGTTAAAACTCGATAAATACTCGACTCGATACCTTAGAGTTGAATCAAACAAAGTCCAACTCAACTCGATAAGTTCGCGAGAAACTCGTTAATTTTTAAAATATTTTTTAGTAATTACTTTAAAACTATTTTATTCAAAATATAAATCTCAATAATAATTATTAACCTGTGAATTGTTACTTTAATTTTAATACGCTAGTTTGGTGTATTTATGAATTGTTACTTTCAAATTTAGACTTTAAAAGTGTTTTATACACTCTTTTAATATTTTTGGTTAAATTTGTTATTTATGTTAATATAAGCCTCATATAGTACTATTAAATTTTATTTTTAGTTAAAAATAAGAAAAGTTTTTTAGTGAGCTTAACGAGCAACAAGTCGAGCACAATGAGCAACGAGTTGAGTTGAATAACAAAATATTTTAACGAGCACGAATCGAGCACAAATTTAACGAGTATAACGAGCAACGAGTCAAGGAATAAAATTTTTTAATAAGCACGAGTTGAGCAATATCCAACTCGCGATCGACTCGCTCTATAAACACTCTTACCCTTAATACTCAAATAACATTAAATTCCAAATCAGATATAAATAAAAGAGTCAGACTCGGAGGTCAACAAACTCTCTAGTATATAATTAAAACTCTCGATTGACACCCTTTTCTTTTCCAAAATTGTAGGTTCATGACTCGATAAGAATAAAATTTCTCTTCCTCGTCTCCTTAAGTAGAAATTGTTAAAAAATAAAGGATCACTACTCACTAAAGGTTCAGATAGTCCAAGGCTGCAGTGACTCAAGACAGCCTCCTAATAGAACTAGTCACAGGTCGAACCCCAATCAGGCTTTATGCATCAGATTGATGGGCTTCTTAAGGCTCCTCAGGGTCAATGTTTGGATCCCTTAACTGAGAAAAATGCATTGAACTTTTGTCGATTGTACGATCCGGAGTAGAGATTATTAGGTGAACCTTGTTTATCACGTCATTCATGATCCAAGCAATCAAGATCGTTGATCTTTAAATAACCACCTAATAACTACTTACTCACTAAATCCGTGTAGGAAAGAGGTGATGATCTACTTAAAAAAAATTAAGATCAACGATCCTGATTAATTGAGATCATGAATAACGTGATGAACAAGGTTCACCTAATAATTTTTCGACGCGGAGAGTTGCACACGGGCTGCAATTTCCATCAATATGAACTTCCAACCAGATGATAAATCGTTCCTCGTGTTAGATTGACAAGGATTTTCATGCACTGTGTGAATGTCTTTTATATACAGAAATTTGGATCTTTTCATTTGATTTTCTTAAATTTTATTTTTAAAAAGTTTAAATTACATTTGGTACATGAAATAGATGTATTTCTCCCAAGTTACCAACTAATTTTTTTCCTTCCGAAGTTGGTAATTGAACCTGAGACTATCTCTTAACTTGGAGAGATTATTAAGTGGACTATGTTTATCACGTCTTTCATGGTCCAAGCAATTTGATACTTAATAATTAATTTTTCCATAACTTGACACCTAAACGATTTTCATTCCCATGTTAGTACTCGGACTTTATTTTGATCCACTAGTTTGGTACGTTTATTAACAACTTTAGTCCCATAGTCTATATATTTAATCAATTGTCTTAATTTAAAATAATTTAATAAATTTAATTATTTATATTTAAAATTTTATTAATTTAATTATTTTTATGATATCGTCAAACCAATCGAGTATATAGATTCAAGACAACAATTGAGTAATAACTTTTCTTATGCCAAAAAAATTAATATAATATTTTTAGGAGAATAACAATCATTTAAGTGAATAATAAAGAGTAAATTGATAGTCTTTTTTTAAGAGAGATTCACTAACTTTATTAAACGAGAATATATCTGAAATTACAATGAAAATTTACATTCAGTAAATAAAACACTTCAAAACACGCATATACCTCGTAAACAAAACTAGCGGACATTAGATGACCAAACAAAGGAAAAGATAAGAACCTAATCCAAAGACTCAAAATAAAAGAAGGATACAAACATCACCAAAATTCATGATGAGAGGTAAAATCATCAACAAACAACATAAAATGCATATAACAATGAAGTTGCGTTGACAACAAACTTATTACCATTATTCAATCGCGAAAAGGAACGGTAGATAAAATCGTATATCCAAATCTTGTTCGAGGGACTAAAATAGGAAGATCAACAATATATATAAAAAAAGAGCATCATCTTGATCAGTCGTGGCGTCGTCGGATTCAACCCTAATAGAAAATCAAAAAAAGAAAAAACGTACCAAAAGACAGAGAAAACATACCAAAAGGTAGAATAAAATCGTGCCATAAAAGTAGAATAGTTTATTGAAAACAAAAAATAAAACAAACAAAATAATAGATCTGGCGGTCGACAACCAGTATTAAAACCGGTGTCACCGCTGGTGAAGGAAGAAAACGAAGAGGAAAAGTTTTGATAGTAAAGAGGCGGCTAGGGCTGTAGAGAAACTTAGGAATCCTTTTTGATAGTCTTTTAAATATAAAATATTAAATATATTAAACTATTTCAAACTAGAGAATGTATCTAATTTAATTCAGGTATCAATTTAAAAGAATATGTTTAGTTCAAGTATAAATAAAAAATCTATATGTAACAATTTTAAAGAAGCTCAAGTATTAAATATATATTTAAACCTTTTAAAAGCGCATAAAAATCGTGATATAAATAAAAAGTTTCTAAATTTTTTTATTATTAAAAGAATGTACTAATGTGACTCATTAAAAAATTACTCTAATCTTAGATTAAAAAAAAGAGTACATATTTTTTTATAAAAGAAAAGAGAGACAAAGTCGACACATGTTAAAAAAAAATTATAAATTTGCTCAACAATATCTTTAAAAAAAAATAAAAAATTATTAAGATGTACTTTTCGATCTAAATTATACAACGCTTTTTACTTAAAATATTTGCTATTATACATTGCCTTTAAATTTTAAAAATGTTTTTATATAAAAAATACACTTTTTTGAAAGTAAAACAAAACATAAACTAAATTATCTTAAACTTTGGGGCAATCTATACTTTGGTATTTGAATATGGTTGCCAAAAGTAGGTGAATGTTTACTATTAGCCATTAATACCCATTAATCCCCTTAACATCCGAAGCAAGGGAACATGAACATTATTAGGTGAATCTTGTTTATCGTGTTATCCAAGCAATCAAAATTATTCATCTTTAAAATGTTCATCACGTTATCTATGGTCCAAGCAATCATAATCGTTCATCTTTAAATAACTACTTAATAATTATCCACCCATTAATTACAAGTAGAAAATAGATAATAATTCACCTTAAAAAATTGAGATAAATGGTTTTGATTATTTGAGATCACGGATAACTTGACGAACAAGGTTTACCTAATAATTTTTGCAGAAAGAAGAAAAAGTACGCATTCCCATGGCAATGGCATTATCCCCATTCTGATCATCCTTCTTAAACTATATTTACTTCAAACTATACAAGGATGAAATGGCTTAAGCATGCTTGCACTTGGCAATGGACTAAAACATCATCTTCACAACACACAAGCAGGCACCATGCAGCTTGAAAAGAAGCTCAGCCCTCTCTTCTGCATCAACAAAGAGATGCACCAATGGGGGTTTAAAGATACGATTTTAACAACATAAATGGATGAAAATGGAGGCTTACGGCTTTACCTTTCTGGGTTTTGAGTACAGCAGATGTGGGGAAATTTTGTACAGGTCTTCATCCACAGGTTTGGTTGGTGGGCGGTGGTGCACAGCTGTGGGACTTGGTGGTTCCTTCCCGTCATTCATTTCGCACCTTTGCCTCTTTCCTTCTTTTACATTCGACTGCCCAACTTTTGCCTGCAAAAGTTTCAGTTTCAGTCACCATTATTACCAGAAATAACCTATTTACAAGTGAAGGCGAAACTGGTATGGTTTCAACGTTTGTTAGAATCTTTACCCTTCTTCGAGGAACAACGATCATGGCCGGAGTCACAACATCAATATCATAAAGATCACCGGCAACATACAGATCACGATCCTCTGAGTAGCTGTACCTAAGCAACCCACCTTGTCTAGCTGATTCAAAACACTGAGTAAAAGGTAGGTCGTTGTTCCAATCCCAGCTGCCAAAAGCTGGAACATGGTTCCTTGTACAGTTTTCCTACAACACAAACAAAACTCATCACAACAACAACAACAACAACCAAGAAAAAAGAACACAATGTTATAGAGGAAGAAAAGGGTATGCTTTCCTTACATCCATATGTTACAGAGAGACAGAAAAAAGTGTTGGAATTAGAATATCTTGGAGATTGACTTGACTTTCCAAGGAATTCTAGCAATTTAAAAGGTGAAGTGGAGCTGTGGAAGAGAGAGAAGGGGGTAGGTTACAGTAGGGGAAGGGCTAGGAGCGGTCCAAAGCAATCAAACTTCTGTTAGGTAAAAGAAACGGAAGCCGACAAAAGGACAAAGAGGTAAGGTTAAAACCAGAGAGACAGGCAAAAGTAACCGAGTGGTTCTAAAAAAATGACCAACTTAAAAAAAAAAACGAAGGTACTGTTCTTCTTATAAAAATTATAAAAAATTTGATTTATATTTTTTTGGTATATACTAATTTTTTTATACGTTTTATAAAAAAAATAGTATATATCGTATTTCTTAAAAAATATAAAAATTTTAGTTTATAAGTCAAATTTCTTATAAAAAGTATAAAAATTTCGGTATATACCGTTTTTCTTATAAAAATTTCGGTATATACCAAAAAATGTGTACCAAATTTTTTAAAACTTTTGTAAAAAAATAATATCATCGGTTTTTAGCTTTTTTAAGGGTATCGTTTTTTAAAATCACCTCGTAAAAACTTTACTTTTTTAAGCGAGTTTTTAAAAACAAGGAATAATAGGTTAAAAAAACCTCAAACTATACATTTTTTAAGGAGATGTAAGGTATTTTTCAATTCAATTTATTGTTTAATATTTTATTATAAATATTTGTTTAAAAAATTTATTAACCAATAAAAATACAATAAGTGGTATATTTTTATTTTAAATAAAAATTATAATTTTTAAAAATATTTTAAGATTTATAGAAATTTAAAATAATCCTTAAATCTTTAATTTTTTAAATATTGATTTCAGTCGTCAATCATCATCGACACATTAACTATTTTTTTGTTGAATCTTTATAATTCTTTCATTATTTCTTCGTTCAAAGTCGACAGTCATTATGTCTAATACCAAAATCAAATCAAATGACAAGAAAAGAAAAAATAATATGTGAAAACAACGATCGATTAGATAATGAATGATATTCTAATCTTGCAACGAGACAAGAAGGTCTGGGGTGATAAACAACAACGACAATAATAAAAATATTATACATATATTTAAATCAAAAAATATTTTAAACACTTATCGAATAAAATAAATACAAAAATAACCTTTATTTTTTTTCAAGTCTGCTTTTATCAGTTTGCCTGGTGCACCATAATTTGTCGCTGATCAAGGTGTATATTCCGATGTTTGAAAGCCTTTGCTCCTTGTTTTTAATTTTGTGGTTTCTTTTGGTTTTATTTTTCTCAAATCTCGAAGCTAAGGCTATGTCTGGCCTGGTATCTGGGCTTTTTTAACCCCACACGCATGACTCAGGAAAAAGATGGGATTAAAGACAAGAATAAGACTATTAATGTCTAATATTATTAAATTATTAATCTTATTTTTGTGTTTAACCTAAAGCTTTGTGTTTTGTGCAGAGGATGGAATGTCTGAAATCGATAAAGTCATTGTTTTGGGCGGTGAAGATAGTGTCAGTAACTGGTCAACATCTTCAACAGTTTAGACTGAGCAATGGCGAAGGCAACAGTTTTATCCTGTCCAGTCCAGACACAGCTCCATCAGAAACATAGAATATAATATTGTTGTGTTGCAGAAGATAAAAAGGACATGCATGTGAGCCATGCAGACAACTTGGGGACTGGGATTCAGCCATAACATCAGCTTTTGAGTGGATTGGGTTTTTATCCCAAAGGGTGATAATTTATTATTTAGATACAACGAGGTTTTTAACGATGTAATAAGAGCGATTGTATAAAATTTTAAAAAATTTAAAATTTTGATAAATTATATTTATTAGATATATTAATCTCAAAATTTATTATAACAATTTTTAAAATATTTTTAAAAAAGATGAGTCATAATTTTTTTTATGGGTAAAGAAGCGTACACGCTTATGCCTCGTTAAAAATCCTCCCTAAACCTAAATGGAGGAAAAAGAGTGCACAAGTGAATACTTACAAGATCAGTGCCACAAACGGCTACAAGAAAACAAGACATTAATCAGGGATCAAATCAGCCTGGACTAGCTGAATAACCTCACTAGGTGGTGTATTATAAGTACACAATTCAATCGGTTTACCTCTCATCATCCTAGCAAGACAATCCACAATCATGTTTAGTTGTCGACTCACCCGCCTCACTTGCACCTCCCATCGCCTATCAAGCAAATCATACACCAAATCCACAATGGTTGTACCTTGTAAGGCCTTGGTATTTCGATGACAAATATCCACCGCTTGACCATTATAAGATGAGTCATAATTGTTAAACGTTATAATTATTTTTTAAATATCATAATTTATTATAAAATTTTATTGATTATTTTTATTATTATTGTTTTTATAAAACTAGTAAAATTCTAGACAAATGCAGTAGTGATCTTACAAGGCTCTTTAGTGATCTTACAAGGCTCCTAAAAAAGATAATTACTTCTAAGGACCACATTTTTTGAACTAGCAGGGGTTGTGAATAATTGTTTCTAAGAGTCACATTTTAATAAATTGCACAGGACTTCAATATCTTTGAATTACTATTCCATATATTATTATTTCTGTAATTCAAGTAGTAGGGATTACTATTATAAATGAGATAAGATAAATTATGAGTTACTTAAGTCTAATTCGATCAAAGTTTGATTTGATTAAATTTTTATTCAAGTTTTTAACAAGTCGAGCATTTGATACACGACTTAAAATAGTTCGTACGTTACTTGAAAATATAATATATTATTTTTTTAAGTTTTTAATTTAAAATCTAAGTTCTTAAACTTAAAACCTTAAATATACGTTTAAACCCTAAAATCTAAATCTTAAATTCTAAACCCAACGACCTAAAGTTGTAAACCTTAAATTAACATCATATACCTTAAAATTACAAGCTTGAGTTTACACAACTTATGCATCAACATTTTTTTCTGATAGGGCTTTAAATAAGACATGACAAATGATGAGCTACTCGAGTTCGACACGATCAAAGATAGATTAGTATTTGACTCGATTAAACTTGAATCAAATTTGAAATCGACTCAATTTCTCAACGAGTCGAGTCGAACTTATCTTTTAGACTCGTTAAAAATTATCTAAACTTAAATTTAACTCGAAATCTTAAAAAATCGAGTCAAATTCAACATTATTCAAACTCCACGTTTAAAATGAAATACTATTG
The DNA here is from genome assembly GCA_035048815.1 of Abelmoschus esculentus. Lineage (NCBI taxonomy): Eukaryota > Viridiplantae > Streptophyta > Magnoliopsida > Malvales > Malvaceae > Abelmoschus > Abelmoschus esculentus. The sequence continues at coordinate 12,640,761 of JAUCBN010000024.1, forward strand.
TACATGGGCACCGATATACACGATTAAATTTTTGGTACGCGTAACCGAGTATTGATATGTCTTAAAGTGTATCGATTCTAATATTTATTTCGATAATTGTCTATACCGATATAGTATTCGACGTATTAATACAATCGATAGTTAATTAAGTTCGTAAATTTTATCAAGTTTAGATTCTTTACATTATTGTCACTGTTTGTTGTTATACCAATTGAATAACTATTTGTTTCATCTACGATTCTGTAAGCATGTTTTGATGTTTCTAATTGTTGTAAGATACTATTCAAACATATTAGTCCTTGTTTTTGGAGTTTTATAATTTAGTTCTTAAAAAAATATAATTTAATAATTTTGGCGAACATCGGTTGACAATAGTCATGAAGAGATAACTCATGTATCTTATCTTAAGAGTGAATAAAATTCGTCTCGATTAAAAAATTGGTTTAATTCGATTAAAATTTTATAAACTCCATAGTAACATAATTTGATTAAACTCCTGATCTATCTTTTCTAATTACAACTAGATAAATACTAAATTTAAAATAAAATAAAAAATTAATTGGATTGGGTCCGATAAGTCTAATATTGCAGTCCGATAAGTATTTTTGAGGGGATTTATATTCTCCTAAAACTAATTTAAGACTCAGCTAGTCTAAAATAATTATTATAAATTCAATTTCTTAATTAAAAAAAATGAAGAACCGATTATTTTTTGAAACATTCTATTTTCAAAAAATATGAGTTTAAACATTCTATTTTCATAAATTCAATTTCTTGAAGGGAATATCTTTTTCTTAATTTAAAAAATGAAACCCAACGTAATGGAAATATTAATATACTCATACTTGTTTAGGATACAATTATCAATCTTGCCGTCTTAGTTCAGCCGGTAGAGCGCATGGCTTTTAACCATGTGGTCGTAGGTTCGATTCGTCATTGATTCCCATAGATGACGAATCGAACCCACGACCCGTCTCCAACACCATAAATGTAGAGCACCAATGGCATTGTCGGATGAGCAAAATCTCCGTCGTCAACACTAATGGACCTCTCTTTGGTTGGGATTCTCAGGTCTTTTTAAACTAGAAATTTTACTTTGATTTTCGTAGGTTTTGTGCATTTTCTTTGGGGTTATATCATTGTTTAAATCAATATCTTAAAATGCAACATGTTTGTAACCCAAATCAAATCAGGTAAACAATGATAAGATCCACAGTATCCAGTTAACAATGGCGGATTGCCATGTGGGGAAAGGTCTTACACTTCATGGCTACGGCTATGGCTATGGCTATGGCCAGTGTTAGGTAATACAAAAGTAAGCACTTCAGGAAGGCAGAGTCGCATGGAGTAAGATTTCTATAGGCTTTACTTGAGAAAAGCAAACACACGTGATGTAGGCATATGTAGCCATGAGACTTGATCGGAATTCCCTCTCTTATCCTAGTCCTACTACCAAGGCATGAAACGGTTTCTACCGTCTCCGGTAATGGAATACGGCCGGAATCTGATACTTTATTTTCATTTTAATTTTAACACCACGGGACATGAATTCAGGTGCACCAAAAGATGATCCTCACATTCACGGTAAGTATCATGATAGGGATTAGTCCATTAAAATCTAAAAAAAAAAAAAACTTAGAAATGCAAAAAATAAATATTTTTATAGAGATTAATATATAATTAAAATAAAAAAAAATCATGAATCTCATTGTTTCTATCAAATGAGACTGATTACAATATAAAACGTGAGTGATGAGTGAAACTCATGTGCAAATCGTTTATATACCTTTTTCTCAAGCCTCTATTCGTGCCTTTGCTTTAAATTAGAGTATTTAGGGTATAACGTTTAGGGTGTAAGGTTAAGTGTTGTGGTTGTAGTTTAGGGAATTAGGGGTAGGGTGTAAGGTCTGGGATTTAAAAAATAAGGGTTAGAGTTTAAAATTTATTTTTCTAAAATTTTTAATAGAATGTATGGACGGAAACACGATAAAAAGGTAAAAGTATTTCTACTCGTAAAACTCTATTAAAAAAAGTATATATACTTAATGAACATAACAAACAGTTATAGTAGAAAAATCAATAATATTCATTTTAAGATATTCTTAAAATTATTTTGTTTATAAATATATATTTTATCAAATAACTAAAAATAAATACAATCTTATAATCGATCTTAAAATTATTAAAATATATTTATACTCAAATATCTCAGTTGTTGCTATCAGTTTATAAATATATATTATGTTTATGGAGAATAATGGTGTGGTTCCCCTCGATAATTCGTTGTTTAAGGCACTGTAGTTTGGAAGAAGTGTGCATTTACCATGGACTAGAGGCTAGAGCGATGTATTAGTCGATCTTTTGATGATGGTTTAGTTCCGGTTTGACCGAGTCCAATTTTTTTAAGAAAATTCGGGTTTGAATCGGATCGGATTTTTTTAAGGGTGATTTCAGATCAGGTCGAGTTCAGAGTGGAAAAAATTCGATCCGATCCCGGATTAACAGTGTAATTTTTTATATATATTTTAAAGATATTTGCAATAATGATCCCTCTTTATATATATTTTATACAATTAGATTACTGAAATTTTATTTTATTTATAATTAGATCTCTAAATTTTATTTTTTATAATTAAGTCCCTAAATTTTTTTAATGATTCGGGTCGGGTCAGATTTTTTTCACCCTAAACTCGGGTCGAGCGGGTGACAAGTGAAGGGTATGTTTTTTGAATTGGGTGCGGATGAACCGAAAATTCGACCTGACCCGACCTATGCCATCTCTAATGGTGCTGATGTTATGAACTTGCTCTTCTTTACAGCTAAAAAGTTTCTTAAGTCCAAATATTTAGGCTTTTAGAGTATGAAACAATTGCATTTCCATGCTCACTATGATTTCACATTGGACCCTGCTTCTATAATGGGCCACGTGACATTACTGCACTAAGCCATCGCCTCATCTCCATTTTTGAATTGCCTCGACAAAAGGCTTTCTCCTTGCATGTGTGCTAGCAATCATCTTCTATTGTTCATATATTAAAAAATGAAATAGCTTTCGGTAATGATCTTAAAAATATATCAACATAATTTGAAATTAATTAATTATTTAAAGATTAAATTTTGATTTTATTATAATTAAGATTAAAAATATTTAGTAGTCTTTTATTTTAGAATTAACTAATTCTTAATATTTTATTTAAATTTTAATTGTTTTATATTTTATATTGAAATAAAATTATATCTCAGATATATGTATTTGATAGTTTAGATGTCATATTATTTAAAATATATTATTAGATGCATATGACATGTCATTATCGTTAAATTTTTAACAGTCCAGTCATCAAGTTAGTTAAAAAATAATATTTGTCAAAAAAGATATTGTTTAAGGACTAAATTTATCTTAAAAAAGAATAAAAGTAAAAATAATAAAAATTATAAACGTTAAAAGTTAAAATTATCTTTATGCCCAAAATATTTAACCTGAATTCGCTATTAAAATTTTCTATTCATTAAATATCCAAATCGATGAATTTAACTGATCAAACCCGTATAAATGCTTTAAACCTCTAATTTTAGTTCAAAAAGCAGTTTACCAAATATGACCTTAGACTAACTCCCCTCACCAACCTTTTATTTTTCCTAGATTACGGAGGTGAACTAAACCAATAAAATAAATAAACGTTCACTGGTGCTTATCGAGCGAGTCGATCGCGAGTTAAATATTGTTCGATTTATATTTGTTAAAAAATTTTACTGCTCGACTCGACTCGTTGCTCGTTAAGTTCGTTAAAACTGTAATCGATTTGTGTTTGTTAAAATATTTTGTTGTTCAACTTGACTCGTTGCTCGTTAAGCTCATTAAAAAGTATTACCTTATTTTTAACTAAAACTAAAATTTTATAATACTACATCAGGTTTAATATTAACATAAATTAATAAATTTAATCAAAAATATCTAAAAAATGTATAAAATATTTTTAAAGTCTAAATTCAAAAGTAACAATCCATAAATACATCAAACTAGCATATTAAAATTAAAGTAACAATTCACACATGAATAATTATTATTTAAATATTTTTTGAATGATGTTATTTTCAATGCAATTACTAAAAAACATTTTAAAAATTAACGAGCTGCTCGCGAACTTATCGAGTCGAATTAAACTTTGTTCGATTTATCTCGAAGGTATCGATTCGAGTTGTCGAGTTAATCCGAATCGAGTATTTATCAAATTTTAACCAAATCGAATCCGAATAATTCACGAGCTGTTCAACTCGTTAAGCACCCCTACCTCCGCCACTGCCGCGGTCATCGTTGGGATACAAAACCTCCCCTTCCTCAGCCGTAGACGTGACAATGCTTTATAAAGATAAGATATTGTTGAGTAAGGTTAACGATATATATTAATTAAAATACAAGGAGATGGTGATGAAATAGGACAATTATTAAAAGTAACATAAAGAAAAACTTGAACACACATTGGATGTTAAATCATGAACCCAGACCAAACCAAGCTTTTGCCTGGCTTTTCTTGAAACATGTCACTTTCCTCACAAATGCTTCATTGTGGTCCAGCATTCTAGTTCTTTGTAGATAGATTTTATTTTGGGATCGGGAGAATTTCCATTCACTTGATGCTTGATTTTCTCAACCCTCACTGATATACTATGAGGTGTTCAAACCCGAATAAATTTAAAAAATCTAAAATATTTTTAAAAAATCACTACTTGAATATTTTTTTAGAAAAAAACCCCGAGTTTGTAGGATTCAGGTTAACGGGTCAGTATTTTTTAATACGATTAAGTATTGAAAGGACTGATTGTCCGAAAAATCACGGGTCGAATAATTTCACAGGACCAGTGAAGAAAATGCTGACCAATATGACATCCCTTTTCTACATTTTCTTGCGTCGGAGAAATTATATCATGGGTAAGTGTTACTACGTTATCCATGGGATCAACAACTAAAAATCATCAATCTCATCATTTTTTTCATGTCATATTTTCTTAAGTGAATCTTCACTCATATTTACTGTTAATTCATTTTAAAAACAGTTTTTTCAAGTAAAAATTCACTTGAGAAAATATACGACATGAGAAAAAGTGATAAGATAAATAAATTTTAGTGATTGATCCCACGAACACGTGATGAGACTTACTCATGATATAATTTTTTCAGGTGCCGACATCCCCGACCTTAACTGCTCAACCGTTTGGATCAATCCCATCTCTATCAATGTCATTTGTCTGAATGGCCAACACTGGGAGGAAATTCCGGGTGAAATTAATGATCATAACAAACTAACAGCAACAACCGTCGGCACATACCAGACGAACACAACTCAACCCACAAAACTTCATCTGAGATGGTAGCAATCTGTAAAAATACCAACACAAACATAATTATCCTAGGTATTAACTACAAAAAATTACACAAGTTTAGGATGTATATTTTTATTTATTTTAGGATATATGATATTGTTGGTATGGATAATCACATTTGTTATATTTTGATATATATACTGTATAAATTTTTTTATATTTAAATTATAAATTTTAAAATTTAAATCTTTAATCTTAACACCCTTTAAATTTTAAATTTTAAATCGTAAATTTTAAATTTTAACTATAAATCGAAAAAAAACATGGAGACCCCACACTCCAAGTGGGAGAATGGAAGCATGTGCCTCATATGGCGGTTGGCTAATCCAGTCCCACTGTGTTCACTTTTTCTCTCTATCTCTTAACCTAAACCCCCCAACTGAAAACGAAACCTGAAACGTGTAATTCAATTATAAATAAATAGACGGAATTGGAAATGGGTTAGCAAAGGGAGTGGAGTCCAAAACTCTCCTCCATCCTCTGTCTTCCTTGGTGTTTGTTCTTTTAAAATTTTCCCTTACCCAAACAAACATATGTGTCTTGCTTGTTGTCTGGTTGGTTTTTATAGATACTGTGTCAGAAACTTTGTCTGCAAAAAGAAGAATTTTTTTTGAGATTTTGCTCTTTGAGTTATCATTTCTGAGCAACTGGCTGGCGGCTGGACCCTCCCTCTGTGTCAGAAAATCAAAATCTCTCTTCTGATCCATCCAGGAAAAGGAAAACCGAAACCCCTTGGACACAAGTTAGTTTAGTTCTATACTTGTTCATCCACTTATATCAAAAGAAACCCTAGCTGGTTTTCATATATAAAAGAAATAGTTCAATACTCAACACCATGGACATGGATTCTCAGGTCTTGAACCCTACGTCTCTTAAATCCAGGTTCACCACAAGGTTCCTTCGTGCTCTGAATAAAATCAATGCTCGAAACCCATTCCCATCGTCTTCTCCCAGAGAGATCTTCCAACGTTATCGAAGAATCAAGGTTGCAGCCGACAAGTCCATGGCTTACTCCGTTAGGTCCAGGACAACTTGGAGTAGGGCAACCCTTTGGAGGCTCCGAACCCGATCACGCCATCGTCGTTTAGCCTCTCTTGGCCGAAGATCATCGGTCGGGACCCCGACCCCAATCACTGCCTCCGCCGTCGTGGAGAAAACGAGAAGCCATGCAAAAGAAAATAAGGAAGAAGATGGTGTTGCCGGTGGGATGTCTGTTCAAGCAGCTGAGCTAAGAGAGCTTGTTCCAGGTGGCGAAGCCATGGATTTATGCAACTTGTTGGATGAAACTGCGCATTACATAAAGTGCCTCACCACCCAGGTACAGGTGATGAGAACAATTGCCAATCTCTATTCTCTTGAGTAATTATATATATATATATATACATAAACCAGAGTGACATACTGTTGAAAGGGAAAAGTAGAAAAGAATTCATATATCGGATGGTATGTATTTTATTTTCTGTATAGCCATAGTTTTTAATCAGAGGAACTTGTATAATCTCCGCAAGATACTGCCTGCGAGGTTCTTTTATAAGTTTATATAGAGTAAGAGAGATTTATTTATGGTTTTACTGTTTTTAGTTGATCAAATATTATTTTTTTAATAACTATAAGATGTGGTACGGTGATCGACTGAATTCGAATATATTTTATGGTTAGTTATTTACAAATTAAATATATTTTATGATTAGTTATTTATTTTTTAGTGAGAATATCTGCAGGCTGCAACGAGAAAATTAATTATTATTATATCAACGATAAATACCCTAATTCAGATAAAAAATATTATCATTTTCTAATCATTTCCTTTTTGTTTTGGAAATGTTGATGAATAAAAGATGAAATTTTATATCTTAGATTGGCAGGTGTGTACATCGAGGTGAAACAAAAGAGTACAAATCGTATATTTTTTTTTTAATTTTATTTGTATTTATGTTTTAAATTAGAAGATTTAGAGTTTAATGTTAGGGGTTGTAGTTAGGGTTTAGAGAATTAGAGGTATGATATATTTTTTAGGTTTTAGGGTTTAAGATATAGAAAATAAGATTTAGGGTTTAAAATCTAATATTTTAAAAATTTTCAATAAAAAACATGAATGGATGCATGATAAAGAGGTAAAAGATTTTTACCCGAAACAAATATAATTTACTTGGACCATTTAAACCACATAAAAATTAGGAAAATTTAAAACTTTTTCTAAATTAGTAGAGGTATATGGGTTCGAGAAGTCCGTTATTAGGTTTAGAGATGAGTAACAAAAATCGAGAAATAATATTATATGTGATTTTAAAGAATAATATCATTTTATTAAAAAATTATTATATAATTTTAATTTATTACGTCATTTATTATATCATCTAACAAGATTTATCCATTCAATAATATTTAGAACAAACATAAAGATTTATTTTATAAAAAATGTAAAAATTTATTTAAAAAATAAAAAAAATTATTATTAGATAAGATTATGAATAACGTGATAAGTTAAACTCGTCTAATAATATTTTATTTTTATATACTTTTTCAAGTTTTTTTTTTTTTTTTAATTTTTTTTAGTGCATTGTCTTTCCAAATTGCTTACAAAGTCTTTATATGATATCATTCCTTTATCCTTTCACATGCTTCTTGCCATTCTTAGAATTGCGTGGCTTTATCACTTTTGTCTTCGGTCATGTCAACTAAAGGAAGGAGAGGGGAAAGATGAAACGAAAGTTCTATTTTTAATTAATAAAAAGTATGCATTTTATTAAATAATAAAATAAAATTATAATTTAATAATGACAGAAATTTGAAAATTAGTGTGTGTGTTTCTTGCACGTTCCAAAGCTCGCAATTATTGCATGGATGGCACTGCTTCGGAGGTTGTCGACCAAGGATATGTTGTTGCATATTGTGTATGTGAATGAATATAAATAAAATCTCAAAGCGGACACAAGTAATAAAATAATTATTAATAAAAAAAAATTTAGATTTCAAGATAGACGGTTCCCGATCCGGATTTGTCACCGATTTTAACATGCTGTAAAAAACCCTCCGCTACTCCATTGAAGTAGCTTGAGTGCATCGTCCCAACCTCCATTTAGTCTTGCATTTGTGTCCATATGGGATTTAAATCATAAACTTGGAATTAAATACAAGATAACATATGCTTCGTCTTCAAGATTCAATACCATTTCACATGTATTTAGCCGGATAATATTACCATTTCCCTTGTCTCATGGAGCGTTAAACGAATATAATTAGGAGTGATAATGAGCCTGGTTAACTCGCAAGTTATCCAAGTTCGACTTGAGAAGCTCGTGAACAGGTTCAGAATCCTGTTTATTATCGGAAGAAAATGAGTAATGGCTAAGGTAGAACAACAAGAAGTAATCCTTAAGGCATTGACTAGCAAATAAAATAATAGGCATGAACCGTTGTGTGTGAGTTCACCATTAACAATGGTGGGCACTGACCATGATTGCTACCTTCGGTAATCGTACCGCAACCTCAAACTCAGAGGTGGTAGTGTCAGTACCAAGTAGTTTCAGTTTCATTGGATCATTTGGATAACTTCACTCGGTCGTCAGCTCATTTAATTTGTCTCTCCATACCTTTTTCTCTGTTTTCTTGCCTTGAAAGCATGAAAAACTTTTAAAAATTTGCAAAAAGAACAAAAAAATCCCATCATTCCGTGTCAATATCTGAACAAAAACAAAGATTCTCGGGTACAGTTCAAAGCAACAAACTCTTTAAATCCCACAAGAAAACCAGTTTATAAATCAATCCATAGTGAAAACTTCTACTCAAAAACTGTAGCAATGGCTAACAAATTCATATACTTCTGTTGCTTCTTCTGTAGCTTAGCGGTGTTAAATCAGTCAGCTCCTGAGGGTGCAATTGTCACTCAACTTCCTGGGTTTTCAGGCACTTTCCCTTCAAAGCACTACTCTGGGTATTCCCTAAATTCAATATTTTCGTTATAAAAATTCAATCTTTTCCCCCAGTTCATTGATTTTTCTTGTTTCCTATGAAATGGGAATCACAAAAATTGATGGGTCAAACTCCTTTTTTCTGTTTCGGTTCTTGAAGGTATGTGAATATTGATCAAAATCATGGCAAGAACATGTTTTACTATTTTGTGGAATCTGAAAGGAAACCCTCAGAGGATCCTGTCGTGCTTTGGCTCAATGGTGGACCTGGATGCTCCAGCTTCGACGGCTTTGTTTACGAGCATGGTATATTGTTATATGAAACAGAAAAAGTTTGCCCCAAATATCTGTTTTTCCTCTTTGATTGTTCATCTGGCGTTGGGATATTTCACATTTACCTTAAGACTTTGACAATTTCAGGACCTTTCAATTTTGAAGCAGCAAAGGCTAATGAGAGTTTGCCCCAATTGCATCTCAATCTCTATAGTTGGTCCAAGGTTGTAAATTTTCCCTTTTGTTTGTTAGGAGAATTGGTTTGTTTATGTTCATTTCCCAAATTGTGGTAAAACTATAGTTCACAGTCTCTTTTTACTTTTCATTTTAGGTCTCCAACATTATATATTTAGATTCTCCGGTTGGGGTCGGGTTTTCGTATTCGAAGAATCAGAGTGATTATATTACTGGTGACCTACAAACTGCCATTGACACCCATGCATTTCTGCTCAAGGTTATACAATAAATATTTCTCATTATGGCTCAAGTTCTTTATTTGATGAGATACTTAAGTTTCTGTGGTGTGACAGTGGTTTGAGCTATACCCCGAGTTCCTCTCGAACCCGTTTTTCATTGCCGGAGAGTCGTATGCTGGAATTTATGTGCCTACTCTTTCTTTGGAAGTAGTTAAAGGTATATCATATATGTATATATCTTCTTAGTTTAGACTTTATTAAGTTAAAAGGATGAATCTAAAGTGCAGTATGAACCTTTTGCAGGAATTGATGCTCACACAAAGCCTGTTCTTAATTTCAAGGTACGAGTTTCTCCGGAAACTATTTTGATTGATGTTTAAAGTTTGAACATGTGCATTCTAGCTGCAATTTGAATGTCACTCACAGGGATATTTGGTGGGGAACGGAGTTGCGGATGATGAATTTGATGGCAATGCTCTTGTTCCGTTTGCTCATGGCATGGGACTCATCTCAGATGACCTATACGAGGTGTGTGGATCGGTACTCGATATTGATATCTTGTTTTAGTGCTAGTTCCTTGTACCTTAATGAGTCAATGACACACTAGATTGTCCATTCAACCACTCCTTGTGCAACTATAGTGCACCTAGAGGCTAGAAACATAAGTTTTTGTACTTCATTCACCAAAAATCTTGAACTTTTACCAAGTTTTTATTTGTTTCTTTGGATTTTTCTTGAAAGTTTCCGGGTTATCATTTGAAGCTGTTGCATTCTAACTTGTTATAAGTGATAGACATAAAAAGAAAGGTTATACTTCGTTTTCCCGACAACATAGTTCTGATGGTTCAATCTACATATTTTCAGGAAGCTAAAAATGAGTGCAAGGGTAATTTCAATAATCCACTCACTGAAACCTGTGAGAGCAAACTGGATATTGTTGATCAGGTAATAGCCTATTTAATTGCTTATTCATATCGATTGATGGGAAAGCTCGGATAATTAGAACTTGCATTCTCTTTGATTTGCTTTTAAGCTTTTGACTAATTGCAGAATATAAGGGATTTAAACATCTACAACATCCTAGAACCTTGTTATCATAGCCCCGAAACACCTGAGATTACAGATATCAAGATCAGACTACCTTCGAGCTTCAGGAAGCTCGGTGAGACAGACAGGCCTCTTGCTGTAAGGAAAAGGATGTTTGGTCGTGCCTGGCCTATTAGAGCTCCTGTAAGAGATGGAATTGTTCCAACATGGCCACAGCTTCTCAATAGCCTAAGTGTTCCATGCACTGTAAGTTTAACTTATTATAGCTTTTCCCTCGAGGAGTTTCTGATGTCAATAACTATCAGTTTTCTTAGTTTTCTCTGCTCTTTGGTGTGCTATGATATTCCTTTTGCGCATTCGACTCGTATAACCTATGTGGATTTTCTTATTTATTTTTTATTCATCTCGAACTATCTTATCGGAAACAAAATGATAACTTACATAATATTTTATATCAATTGTGTAGGATGATGAAGTAGCAACAAAATGGCTGAATGATCCTGCAGTTAGGAAGGCACTTCATGCTGAAAAGGTAAGCACTCTCAAAATCATTCCTCTCCTGATTTTCCAATAAAAATAATTTTATGATCCTTTCGACACATAGGAGACTGCGATCGGGAAATGGGAGTTATGTACGGACAACATCTTATATAACCATGATGCCGGTAGCATGATCAAGTATCACAAGAATCTTACTTCCCGGGGATATCGAGCACTCATATACAGGTAAATCTCCATTTCTAATGTATAAGTTCCTTTTACTGAATTTCGGATTAATGTTCTCTGATAAACAGTTTGCATTTAACTACCATGGCAGTGGGGATCATGATATGTGTGTTCCATACACCGGGAGTGAAGCCTGGACAAGATCGGTCGGATACGATATAGTGGATGAATGGAGGCCATGGACTTCCAATGGACAAGTTGCAGGGTAATTTCAGCTCCTTCCCCTTTAACATACGTAAAAAAAGTATTTTTACGGACCGATAATCCAAACCGAATCTCAAGTACAATCTATTACTATCTGGATTTCCCATTTCCTTTCCTAAACTAAGGCTTCTGATGTTGCATTCTACTTCAGAAATGAATTTGAATCTCTTTTGGAATGCATTTGCAGGTATTTACAAGGCTATGACCACAACCTGACCTTTTTAACGATAAAGGTATCGATCGCATTGCGGACTTTTCCGATCCATAACGAGGATGCATCTTTATATAAGTGTTGTTAATTCTCCATTTCTAAAAATTCCCAGTTTTGATTGAAGCTTTTTATGTTTGTATGAGTTCAGGGAGCAGGACATACTGTCCCAGAATATAAACCTCAGGAGGCATTGGATTTCTATAGCAGATTCCTTGCAGGGAAACCTATATGAAAGCTTTTACTTTCTAATTGCATGTTGATGATAGGTTATCTACATGATTTCTGAATCTATATGTTCCCTTCTTTTGATATATATGATAATATATATGATATTGTTTTACATTATAGCTTTTCTTGCAACTGTTACCTTTATAACTACTGATGTTCAAAAATATCCGATTCGACCAATATGATTCAATTATTCATCGATTCGATCTAAAAATTTGAATATTTGATTCGATTTTTATTTTCGGATTGAATATTCAATCCGATTTTAAATTTTCTGAATTTGATATGGATCATAATATTTCAAGTTTCAAATAATCTGAAAATTCTGAAAATTTGTTTTTTTATGAATATTATTTTTAATAATTTAATATTTATTATATTTAAAAATTAAAGAAAAGAATATAAATGTAAATCTATTTATATTTAGTAATTTATTGTTTGTTATATTTAAAATTCTGTAAAATTTTAAATTTGACCTTTAAATTAAAAAAAAATCAAATTAAAAAAATTAAGTAATTTGATATCTCAATATGTAACGGTCCAGATTCGGATCCGAGCGTCGGTTTAACCCGAGAGTTGGACTTTGGTTTTCGGCCCCGGGTTTAGTGGTTTGGGGCCTTAATCTCGTTGGGTTGAGAGTTGGGCTTGGTTTAATAAGGGTATTTTGGTATTTATCTATGAGATGAGAAAGAGAAGGGGATGAGGGTTTTATTTTTCTGCAAGAATGATCTCATTCTTCTCTTTTCCACTTCTCTTCCCCTTGAATGCAAGGAAGTGGATAGAAAAAAGGTTGGATCTTGTTGGTTTTGCTGAAGAATCACGTTTCGTGTCAGAAGGGTAAGTTTTAGAGTTGTTCTTGATCTACAAAACAAGGTATGAGTTGTTTGGTTTGGTGAAAAAGAGAGGGTGTGTGGAGAATCCGGGATTGAAGTTTGGAGGGTTGTTTCTATGGTTTTCATGATGTTTTTAAGAGTTAGAAACATCCATAGAAGTATCTAAGAGTTGGTTTTTAATCCCTTTCTTGTAGAGAAAGAAGTTGAAGATCCATTATCAAGTTTGGGAAAAGAAAGAGCTTAAAAAAGTGAGTTTGGGTTTTGGGTTGTTGTGTGCTTGAGGTTGGTATTCTCAATTCTTCTTAATATCATTCATGTCATGGTAGATTGCATTACATATAAATCGATGCATGTTATTTGGTTGATTGTGCTTGCTTGAGTTTTAATGGTGGAATTCGGGTTAATATGCTAAATGGTTGGAAAATTATGTTAAAACATCCTAAATACACTTAGAAATGAGTAGAAAAACTTTGGAATCGTTTAGGTGAGGTTTGGGGACGAAAATCTAGAATTTCTAAGTGCAGACCTGTCCTTCGTGCAGGGGGTATCGATACTCGGGCTACCGGTATCGATACCCATGAGTGTGGTTTGGCTTGTCAATCTGCTTGTCGATAACCATGGTTCGATACCGAGGGTTTCTAGAAACTTTTTGTATCGATACCTGTATCGAAACGGTCTCTTCCCTTTTGTTGACTTTTGAAATGGGTCAACGGTATCGATACTGGTATCGATACCTATGTGTTTCGATACCCTCTTTGGGTGGGTATCGAGTATCGATACAAGGTGTTTTGATACCCTACCTAAGGGTATCGATACCACTGTGTATTTTGGCCAAGATGGGTAGAGTTTTGGGGCTCGGTGTTTCTTAATAAATAAATACTTAAATCTAAAAGCTATGAAACGAATTATCGAACTAAGATTGACATTATAACTCCGAAAGACTAATTGAGATAATCTTAAACATCTCATTGTGATAAGATCCTAGGTGGATCGTTCGTGTGGTTTGAGTCATTGGTGTTGGAAATCCGGATATCCATAAGTGTTGCAACATGTTGAAGGCCATCTGATGTAACATGCCGGGTGATGATTGAAGATTTTTTTATTCTGAGTGTTGGGCGGCCTCACTCGAAGATGTTCGATATAATATTTTGAGCATGAGATTGGTTGAGCGGCCTCCACTCCTCTCCGAACATTGGGCGGTCTCGTTCGAAGATGTCCGATGTAACATTCCGGGCATAGGATTTGAGGGCGGCCTCAATCCTGAGTATAGGATCCCGATGCTGTGTGGACGCGGGCCTCACTCTTGTGTGTTGACTTGATTGATTTGTATATGCTGTGTGCGATAATATACATTTCATTATGCCATGTGATAGGCGAGCATGCTAGATCATCATATCATGCACGAGATTTATATGCCATGCTTTACTGCTTTGATATGCATGATGTTGTCCGAGTTTGGCGTATCCACTGAGCTTGTGTGGCTCAACGTTCGAAATGTGTTTTCGTGCGTAGGTTAGGTGAAGCAGGTCCCGTGGAGCACCATCGAGGTTTGAATTTCAGCATCGACTTTGTGTCAGGGTACAGTGATAGATGTAGTGAGCTAGTACTTTGTCAGACCTATATGTATTTTTGTAACTCTGTCATTTTAATTGAGTCAAATATTTTAAATGGGTTTGTAGTAATTTGGAGTTTCAGTCACTTTAGACTATTTTGGGCTTTTGCTTAAATTAAATAGATTTTATGGATCATAATTGAACTTGAATTGGCTTTATTATTGGACTTTCGAATGAAATTTTAAAATACGGGTTTTAGGCCGGAGGCTCAATGTGACATCCGGGTCAGGGTGTTACACAATATCTAGTTTGATGTCTGATATAAAAAAATTGAATATTAAAAAAAATTGAATTAAATATAAACTATTATATTATCTATCTAAAAATCGAATATCTAAAAACAGATAAAATCCGATTTAATATCCGACAATAAACACATCTACTTGTAACAACTTCTTTTAACACCAATGTTCCATAATGAATTGTTTTATCATTCACTACGGCACAAGGGAGCTCCACTTTAGTAATTAACTGGAGAAATTATATTATGGGTAAGTCTTATCACGTGTTTATAGGATAAATCATTAAAAATCATTCATTTCATCAATTTTTTATGTTATATTTTTTCAAGTGAATCTTCATTGATTTTTTTAAATTAATTAACAGTAAATATGAGTGAAGATTCACTTAAGAAAATATGACATGAAACAAAAAGGATGAGATAAATAATTTTTAATGTTGGTCTTATAGATGATGTGTTGAGATTTACCATAATATAATTTTTCCCTTTTGTGGGTTAATAATGTAAAAAATAAAATTAAGGTAAAATTATGGTTTGGGTCCATCTATATTTTATTGGTTTTACATTATTTTTTATTGAGGTCCATACATCGGTATTTTAATTGCAATGTTGTACCCAATTTTTTTAGGTTCAGTTAGATGTCTAAATTTTTCTTAATGTTGCAAATAGGTAACTATTTTTTAATGTGCAATTAAGAACCTAACTCTTTTATAGGATGCAATATGGTATATAACTTTATTTTTTGTACAATTAGGTACCTAACATTTATTTTAAATTATATGTGTTCCGTAGGGAAGCAGTGACAATGTCTAACCTTTTATTTCTTTTACTAAACGACATTGAAATTATGATTATTTGTGAGCATAAATTATAAAATTTAAGGATTAATTTATAAAAAATATAAAAATAAAGTGAAATATATAAACTTTAAAAAATTTAAAGTGGACATGAACCCACCCAATAATATATGCGACTCCGATACTGTATGCATAACCTAAAAATTTAGGTACTTAATTGCACCAAAAAGAAGTTGAGTATTACATTGCATAAAAATCAAAAAATAGGTGTCAAAAGTTAAAATTGTATAAAAAAAAAGGTTAGGTACCACACTGCACATAAATTTTAAGATTGGGTACCAAAAATTATATTTACCCAAAAGAGAGGTGTGGAATGCGGGTTAAGCTGCACGATCCATCTAGTCTCATCCGTTAAAGGAACTATTGTTGTGTTGTTGTTCCTAGAGGTTACGGGTTCGAGCACCAGTACTGTCAGCACAGTGATTAATGTCCAATGATTAAGAGTATGTACTCTAAGAACATATACTATTATAATCACTGTAGCTAAATAAAAAAAAAATATTCGCAGAAGCTGAGCGGTAAGCTTAAAGTTTATATTAGTTTTGGTACTAATCTGATGCTAACCTTTAAGCTAATATTTGAAGAATGCAGAAAATCTTGTTGTAGACCACTCGCCTGGATTGCCACAGTCTATTCAATAAAATGGATTTTCTTAACTAAAGTTTGATTACAATTGCATTAAATAGGCTTATTAAAGTCTAATAATTCCTTAATTTTTTTTTTATACTTAAATAAACTTTCAAATTTAAAAAAAAATCAATTCGACCTTTAAACTTTTTTAACACCCAATTAAACCCTCAAACTAAAAAAAAATCAATTTAACTCTTTTATCAACTTTAACCGTTAACTTTATTTTTTTTAAAAAAATTTAACACGTGTTGCAACAAAATAACACCACTTTTCGTTTCTAAGAATTTTTAAAATTTATTTTTTAAAATTATATAAAAATCATGAAAAATATTTTTAAAATATAAAAGAAATAATTTCAAATTTTAATTTAAAATAATAAATAATATTTTTTTAAAAAATAAAAAATAAAAAATTAAATATTACATTAAAATTATAAAAAAATATTTGTATATTTTAAAATAATTTAAAAAATTTTAAGATTTTTTATAAAGTTTTAATATTTTTTATATTTTTTTAAAATTTAAAATTCTTAAAAACGATAAGTGACATTATCTTATCGCAACAAGTGTAAAAAAAAACGTTAAAGTTAACGGTCATAGTTGATCAAAGGGCCAAATTAATTTTTTTCCTGAGTTTGAGGGTTTAATTGAATATAATAAAAGTTTAAGGGCTTAATTGATTTTTTACAACAGTTTAAGAGCTAAATTAATTTTTAGTGAGTCTGAGGACTTTATTAGGTGCAAAAAAAAATATTTAAGGGCTTAATTGGTTTTCTAAAAAAAGTTTAAGGACTTATTGAACCCTTAAGCCTTTTAAATATTTTAAATTATTAAACTTGATAAAATATATATTTATAATCTATTCAATTAGATATTTTTAAAATATATTTTTATATTTTTATCAATAATAAAATTTAAATATTATGAGAAAATTAATTTTTTAATAAAATATATCAATAAAAGACATAAAAAATATATATTACAATTATTATGAAATTGATTACATAATATGAACCATTACTACAATTTACATTGTAGTAAATAAATCGTAGGGTATTACTATAGCAAAGTTGTATTGTTATAATGAAAAAAGTTTATAAAAAACAAATATTAATATGTCTTGATTTTAATTTTTAATTAATTGAGTAATTAAAAATATTTATTTGATTTTATGTAGATTAAATCCTGATATTTACGATAAAAAAATAAATATTATTATATTATAGAAAATACCATGATCATTCCTTCCCTACGATAACATTTGCGGCTCGGTCTACTATTAGTTCTAGTATAGATTTATATTATCACGGGGTTAAGTTTCAACTTAACATACAACTTTAGATGATATTCTCGAGACAAACATGTAAGCTTAAATTTTAATTTTAAAAGATCAAACTTTTACGTGCAGAATCATTTTAAAACAGGGTAAAATACACGGATAATCATTATAATATGGGGTTAGTATTAATCTGATCATAATGTTTTAAAAAGAATCAAATACATCGGTAAATTATTAATTTGGTATTAAAATAACTATCGACCGTTAGAAATTAACAGAACAGCTGACGTGACCGTTAAAAATAATTGAAATAATTATACATTTACTCCATGTTATTCACATATTTTTATAATTTAATCATAATTTTATTATAATAAAATAATATAATTATTTAATGTCACCACCTTATTTAATTTTATTATAATTAAATTATTATATTTTTTATATATTATATAATAAAATGTAAAATCTAGACTCTTGCATCCAAGGAGAATCAAACTTGGGTATTCTGGATGGAAACCCCATAAGTCAACCACTAGACCAAGAATAACTTTAAGATATAAAGTACCAGTACATGTATATATTTATGGTTCGTTTACCTTTAAGATATAAATCATGTTATACAAAGCCCTATAACAAATATATATGGAATAATGTTTTCTATATATTTGGATTTAAAATATTTGAATAAAATATTTAAATTTTAAATATTCGAATAAAAATGATATATTCAAATAAAATATTTAAATAATAAATATACGAATAAAAATATTCATATAATAAATATTCAAATAAAAATCATAAATATTCGAATATTTGAATTTAAAAATATTTGAATAAAAAATCTATATATTTAAATAAAAGTACTCGAATAATAAATATACAAATAAAAATATTCATATAATAAATATTTGAATAAAAATATTATAATACTTATGATTTTTATTTGAATAATTTTTATTTAAAAATACGAATAAAAATCATAAGTTTTCAAATATTTTTATTCAAATATTTTTATTTGAATATACAAATTTTTTATTTAAATATTTAAAATTTAAATATTTATTCAAATATTTTTAAATCTAAATATTCGAATTTTTATAATTTTATTCGAATATTTATTATACGAATATTTTATTTATATATTTATTATTTGAATATACAAATTTTTTATTCGAATATTTAAAATTCAAATATTTTATTCAAATATTTTTAAATCCAAATATATAAAAAATATTTTTAATTAAATTAAAAAATAAATATAATATTATACGTAGAATTAATATAATACATATAAAAAACTGTATTCAATATATATAGGTTATGAAAACTTAAATTACAACAATCACCTTGGTTCATTGGTTTAGGAGTTGTCTATTCATACCCAAGGTCAAAGGTTCAACATCCATTAAAAGCATGTTATGGAATTTTCTTTTCTTCCTTTAATACGGTGATGACACGTGTTACCACCTAATTAAATAATTATTTTATATTTTATTATAATAAAATTAGGATTAAATTAAAAAATGTACGAATAACAGAGAGTAAATGTGTAATTATTTCATTTTAATTTTAACGGTCACGTCATCAGTCCGTTTGGTTTTAACAGTTGGTGGCTATTTTAATACAAAATTAATAGTTTACTGGTGTATTTGATTCTTTTTAAAACATTGTGGTCAGATTATTTTATCTCTCTTGCAGCCACTTTTGATTGACCTTTGCATCAGTTAGATATAAAGAATACTTTCCTTTATGGTAATCTTCAAGAGAAAGTATATATGAAGCAAGCACCTGGATTTGTTGCTCAAGTGGAGTTTGAAAAAATATGCTTTCTGAAAAAATCTTTATATAATCTTAAACAGAGTTCTCGAGCTTAGTTTGGTAAGCTTGGTCAAGTTATTGAAAAGTTCAGAATGTAAAAAAATAAATCGAATCACTTTGTTTTCTTCAAACAGTCTGATGGAGACATTATTCTACTAATCGTATATGTAGACGATATTGTGCTCATTGGTAGTGACACTAACAGAATCTCCTCACTGAAGTCTTTCCTCCACACTTGGTTTTACACCAAAGATCTGGGGGTGTTAAAATATTTTTTAGGGATTGAGATAAACAGAAGTAAAAAATGGATCTTCCTATCTCAAATAAAGTATGTGTTTGATCTTTTATCGGAGTCAAAAAATTAGGTGTCAAACCTTGTAGTACTCCAATAGTCCCTAATCTACAATTAACCAAAGAAGGTGAATTAGATGACCCTGAAAGACATAAAAAACTTATCGATAAACTAAATTATCTCACAGTGACACGTATTGATATATCTTTTTCGATAAGTGTTTTGAGTTAATATATGTTATCACCAACCGTTGATTATTGGAAAGCAGGAGAACAAGTTTTATGTTATCTAAAAGGTATTTCTGGATGTAGAATTCTATATGACAATCATGGGCATACTAGAATTGAATGTTTTTTTTTGACTCAGATTGGACGGGATGCAAAGACGATAGAAGATCTACCTCAGGATATTGTGTGTTTGTTGGAGGAAACTTGATTTCGTAGAAGAGTAAGAAGCAAAATGTTGTCTCACGATCTAGTATAAAAGTCGAACATAGAGCGATGACCAAATTTGTATGTAAGATTATATAGGTATATCAGCTCCTTGATGAGGTTGGAATAAAAGTCTCAATACCGGCAAAATTTTGTTGTGACAATCAGGCTGCAATATACATTGCTTCGAATCTGGTGTTTCATGAAAGGACAAAACACATTGAAATTGATTCACTTTGTTCGCGAAAAAATATAACAAGACTTGATATTTACAGGTTATGTGAAAACCGAAGAACAACAAAGCGACATCTTCATCAAATCTCTCAATGGAGTTTGAATCAATTATCTATGTAATAAATTGGACATTATCAATATCTATGACCCAACTTGAGGGGAGTGTTAAATATGAGAATATAGTTTGTATCTTGTATTTATAGAAAGTGAATTTTATTAGAATATTAGGTCTAGACAAAGGTGGAGTGTTGGAGTATTTCTATTGATCGATCATTAGGTTAAATCTTGTATATAATAGCTAGCCACCTTAATAAAATAAAAAAAAATTATTTTACATTGATAAATCAAAATATTGAGATTACCCCTGTTAATCTTAAATTTTGTTATTCTATTATAATTATAATTATAATTATAATTATAATAATTGATTTTATTTTTTAAATATTTATTTTAGATTAAGAAGTTAATATTAATTTTGATATAAATTAATATAATAGAATAAAAAATTAAATATATATATATAAATATTAAAATATTAATAAATATTTTTTTAATTTGAATAATATTTTTTAATAATTTTAAAATTTATATATAATTAAAATATTTTAATTTTAAAACTATCTATAATATAATTATTATATTTTTAAGCATAAAATATATTATAAAATAAATTTATAAATTTAAATATTAAAAGGCGAGCGTCTCTCGTCTAACCCCTCGGCTTCATAATCCTTTTACTCCTCGGAATGCCTCGCGCTTTTTAAAACCAAGCTTCCTTCTTGTCATAAAGGTCAGTCTTATCTGCAGGCATTCTTCTTAGTTCTGAGGTATCTAATGTTATCTTTCCAGATTGATTTTTATATAAGAAAGTTGCTACTGCGGTTAAGAAGACTTTTATTATGTTATGGACAGTCCAGTGTGATTACTGTAAAAAAAATTGGTCATTCTCGAGAAAAATGTTGGAAGCTACATGAATTGGAGACCTCCTCAACAAAGAAGCTCTCGGATTCTCGTTCTAACTTGTCAATGAGTGATGGTGTTAGTGGTTTTACCAAAAAAGCAAATTGAGGAGTTACAACAATTGTTTGACAAATTTGGTGGATCTGGTGAGGCAGATCTAGCTGCGACATAACCAGTAGGTATAAAGAGTAATTTCTTTCCTATTGTTCTACTTTTTGCACAAACATAACCCAGTATGTGGATCATAGACTCTGGAGCTTCTGATCACATGACCGATTTGTTTTATACATTTAAGCCTACAATTCTCAAGAAATCAATCATGTCGCGACCGTTTTAAAAACGAAAAAAGTTTGAAAAAATAGCCTGGCGAATGGATTTTAAAAAAAATGAATTTAATTGTTATTAATTGTGAAAAATCAAATTTTATTGAAAACATTTGAATTTTAAAATTAATTCGGAGTCGCCACCGACCACTTTGGTAGGCCAGACACCATAAAATAAACCAGAGATTCATTTTAAAAATATTTGGGTTCGGGAGTCGGTTACGCGTAAGGACGACCCTTACGAGCGCCCGAAAATCGGTACCTTTTAATTATACGTGGCGTTTCGGTATTTCGAATAATAATATTAATTTAATCCGTTATTGGCAAATAAATATCGTTCGAATAAAAATATCCTTTTGGATAAGAAAATATATTTCTTTTAAATACGAGCTTAATAAGACGTCCTCTAGATAGGAAACCTTAACTCGTATTTAAAGAAATATAAGTTCTGCCCCAAAAGGTTTTAAAATGCATGATCAATTATTATCTTGTCGATTTTAAGTTCTAACCTAAAAAGCCTCTATCAATTTAAATATTTAAATCCTATTAAATTATTAATTTCACCGGGTGTATTATGATAACATCCGAATGCACGGACACTACCATTTCGACACCAAACAAAATTAATAATTCTATTGATGCTACTAATCTTTACCTAATTAATTTTATTAAATTCTAACCTTAAATTATTTATCATTTTCTACGTTTTGATGACGCGCCGAATACGATACCGAAGTATACCCTTGGCCAACATAATGCCATTTCATAATACTGACCACTTAGTGTATCCAAGGTATAAGATTAGAATGCCATCGTTACTAAATTATCTCCCTATTTAATTATTTATTTTATTAAAGTGACTAACCCTAAAAAGCTCTAATTTAATTAGAGTGACTAACCCTAAAAAGGCTCTACTTTAGTTAACTAGGTGTAAATTAGGTGTTCTCCTAAACATAATATTCTATATGATTTTAAAATATGCACTCAAATAAATAAATAAATAAAAGCCTAAATTAAAAGACAAGGTGATTCTCATTTCAAAGTATAAAACTTAAATTTCATCACATAAATGATCTAATTAAAAAGATATTATGCAAAATTAATAAAAAAACTTATCGATTAATCACTAAAGCAACAATTAACCTAATATAAAACATAAATGCCGAGCCAATGCAATCTAAATGGAGACAAGCTTACCATAGTAATAGCAGCAGCAGCATCACTCTCATTTCGATATCAAGAAAGTATTTGGTTGTCACTTTTGCTTGCAACTCAATAGTGAAGAGGAAAAGGATCCCACTGTAGCCATAACCGAATACCCTCAACAGTCATTTATTGTGTCACCAAGGGCCCCACCATAGAATCCATGGAATTGAGCATTTATACATGTTGTTGAAGCACACTCCAGTGGCCCTCATCTGCCTTTGTTTCTTCTTTCCTCGGTTTGGGTGCCATGAACTCCATTTCCATCTTTTCTTTATCGGTTTGTATTGTGATGGAAATTAATGATCCCCCCATTGCAAGTTGAAACCGATCCCCTCCTCTTTTTGATTTCCTTCCCTTGTTCTCCGGAAATGGGTCTCTCGTAACCGATAAAATGAACCATCTTTTTGTAACCGAACCCCACTATCCGGTAACCTCCTATACTTATCCATTATTTATTTTTTATTATTTTTTGAATTTCATTTATTATTTTATTCATTTATTTATGTAATATTATTTATATATTATATCTATATTTACTTGTGATCTTATTTTATATTCGAATTCGGACGAAATTCGGGTATTACAGCTGCCCCTCTTTGCTCAATGCTGTGGAACAGGAGAAGAGCAAAGACTGAAAAGACACGAATTTCGTCTAGACTTCTTGGTCACTGTTACGTTAACGAAGCTTGAAGCTGTTCTTCTCATTACGAAATTCTTCAAGCAAAAAGTGATGGAACCCGAGGTTGTTCTTCTCATTATGAAATTCTTCGTATCCCATGAAAACCTGGAATTGTTGTTGCTTTGATTGGTTGTTTGAATTATTTCTGAACCTTGAATCCTTCTCTGCAAAAAGAGAAACCATCAATTAATACAAATTCAACATGGATTAAGTTGAAAAATTATCTTTTCATTTGTCATCGTCATCGCTTCTCTGTTCAAGCTTGAACATTTTCTTCTGAACCCATCGTTGGTTTAACTTGATTGATGTTGCTCAAGGTTTTATTTCCCTGCATAAAACACAAATCTTTAATGTTTCGTTTTTCTTTTCTTTTCTTCTTTTTTTTTTGTCTCTTTTCATATATTTTTCATATTTTTTTCTCATATATATTTTTTGTTGTTTTCTTTATATTTTTTATTATTTTTTGTTATTTTACTTGTTATATTTACATAGGCCCTTAGATCAAAATTCGGGTATGACAGCTATCCCTCGAGACGAACAAAGACTGAAAAGACACAAATCTTGTCTAAGCTTCTTGGCCTCTGTTACGCTAACAAAGCTTGAAGTTGTTCTTCTCATTATGAAATTCTTCAAGCAAAAAGTAATGGAACCCGAGGCTGTTCTTCTCATTATGAAATTCCTTGTATCCCATGAAACCTGGAGTTATTCTTCTCATTATGAAATTCTCCAGGGTCTGAAGCTGTTCTTCTCATTATGAATTTCTTCAGATAAAAAGTGATGGAATCCGAAGCTGTTCTTCTCATTATGAAATTCTTCGTATCCCATGGACTTTGGAGCTGTTCTTCTTATTATGAAATTCTCCAAAGTTTGGAAAATTTTGAAGCTGTTCTTCTCATTACGAATTTCTTCAAACTAATCAAATGGTGGAAACCAAGATTGTTCTTCTCATTATAAAATTCCTCGTCTCTGGGAAATCTAGAGTTGTTCTTCTCATTATGAAATTCTCCAGATCAAAGTGATGTAACCTGAGGCTGTTCTTCTCATTATGAAATTCCTCAAATTCCACCAAATCTTTCAGGACTTACGTTGGAATGACTGCCAAGGTAGGGACTCACGCCGAGAAGGCTACCAAGGTAAGGACTCACGCCGAGAAAGCTACCAAGGTAAGGACTCACGCCAAGAAGGCTGCCAAGGTAAGGACTCACGTCGAGAAGACTGCCAATTTCTGTTTGATTCCTGTTGACAAAAATATCATGTATTGTTAATATAATCTTAATACGAATATTTCTATTGAAGCATGAATGTTAATTGAAGACCATTTGGGTAAACTTTCTGCTTCAGGGAAAGTGATAATAATTTCTTTCTTCATCTCCCGGTATGTCTTCTTTGACTGATATGAGAATTCATTTCAAACTCAGGTTCAATTTTCAAGATCTTTGTTTTTTTGCTCTAAAGCGCCTTTCCAGGTTTTCACTTTAGATTTTTTTTCTTTTTCCTGTCTTTTTCATATTTTCTTTCATTTTTTTTCTTTTCTTTTTTTGCCACAAATAAAGTCTATCATGATCTCAATGACGCTTGTTCTTGTCTTCAACATATGATCTTTTGTATTTTCAACCTTTGAACACTAGGAAAAATCTATTTTAGAGAAGATTTGTTCTCTGCTCTGAAGGAATTCACCATCTCCTTTGCTTCAATTTTCGTATTTCTCATGATAGTATGTTCTTCTGATACACTTTTGTAGTATTTTCCCACTCGAACTTGAGCATAATTGTTTTGTTTTCTCATTCTGATATTCACCCCGTAGAGCTTCTTTATCTCGTGATGTCTCGGTAGAAACAATTTCCACACTTGATGAATTGATCCTGGTATATTTTGCCCCAAATAATGATCAATGTTCTTTTTTTTGCCCCAAATTTACCTGTGTGTTATCTTTGTTGCTCGAATATTGTTATATTTTGAGTTTTATCTGTTTCTCATCATAAATCATGTACCGAGGCCAGCTCCTGTTCTGCCTGCACTTAAAGGATTAGTACATCATAGTAATTCCCATGAAATCCTTTGATTTTCTTGTATCTAATCAATTTATCTGTAAGATGCTTGTTAAAACAATAAGCAAAAAAGCTCAAAAAATAATTTTACCAATTTTGAAAATATTGAAGAATTTTGATTGTCGTGGCAAACAATAAAATTGGGCCTTTGAATACCAAGTGCGATAAAGCCTTTGAACCAATTTTTAAAGATTAACTCCAATGTAACCCCTTTTCAAATTTATTAGACTTTCAGGAAAAACATTTCCATTTTCCTAATTCTACCCCGTTTAAGTGGCACTTTTTACCTTACTAACTCACCATGCTCAATCTTTCCCACTTTTCTGATCTCGATCAAGCATTAGAAGACTGAAAATCCTTGAAGAAAGGTTAACCCTGATAAGCGGGATGTATTCTGAAGACTAATTCTCCTTGTTTCAATACCTGTATATGGTCAAAATGGTCTTTTATGGCTTGTAATGTGGGCTATAGTTCATGACTACCAAAGAAAGGATATATAGGCTCAAATAATTATTCAAGGGTGATAAAACCAAGGATCATTGTTGCATTGATCTGAATATATTCTGATGAAATACTGTTCTTTTTTTTTTCCTTATGAATCACTCTAGACTGCCTTTTGGGTTTTCACCCTAGAGATCATTTCTTTTTCACCATTTTTTTTGTCAGTGGTTCATCTCTTCAAAATATCTCACAAAACCTTCTATTCATTTTTGTTTTGTCGTTTGCTTCAACTTTCATATCAATCATTTGAACTTGACTCCTTAGAAACAAACTTCTACTCTCTTTTTATTTTCTCTGTGTTGATTTAGAATATTTCTCCTCACTCATCTTTTTCTTGGTTTTTCATTTCACCTTTATTTTTGCCCCTGACTTACAAGGCATCCCAAATGTATTTCATTTTCGAACATGTTTTCATCCACTTTGCCCCCGGTGTAAGGGTGATCCTTGGTTTGGGATGAATCAAAAGAAAAATAATATCAGGCTCAAAGGGGATAACAAATGATATTTTTCTTATTTTCTTTCTTTAAGAAGGGAGATCAAGGAATGCCAAATATCATCCCATACTTGGATATCTTTGAAGAAAAACAACCTTCAGTTGGATGAAGTTTTGAGTTATCACTTCATTCAAAAATCTTAGTCAACAATGCTTGAGAGGAAACTCACTCAAAATTTATATTTGGAATTTTCCCGTGATTCCTGAACACTCATCAGTATTTTCCTTTTGGCCTAAATAAAATAAAAACGAGTCACATTATCGAAATTGATCTCTGAACTTGGTTTAAGGTAAATCCTGCAATTAGTATTCAAGACCTGAAAGAATGATGTTAGTGATGATATATATATATATATATATATATATATATATATATATAAATGTATGGGCGATTAAAAATTAACCCATAACAAAAAAATGTTTTTCTATGGTAGTGAATAAAAGAATTAAATAATATGAATTAAAGAATCAAAAAATATGAAATGCTTGCCACTTGAGAGAAAAATATATAAAACAAGCATCATTAAACAATAAATTGAAATAACCTCCCTTACAAAGGACCCTCAATACTCGCGGGCAAAAGCAATTGGGATGATTCAGGGTATTACTCCGTAACGGTCCAAAAAATGCAGAAGATCCTCTGTGATTCAATTGTCTATCATCCATCAAAGAAAACCGAAGTGAATTTCAACCACCCCTTTTTACCATCGACTTTGCTCTTGTTTACTTCCATTTCAAAGTTGAATTCTCGACTTTCGAAGCATCAATGCAACTTTTCTTTTGGTTGCCCCTTTTCTGGTCTGAACTTCTTGGTTTTCATCTCCAGAATGACGCTAATAATTCCATGACTCAAAATTTGCTCCACTTATATCATTTAGGGTGAACACATGCCTGAAGTCTTCTCAATTTGTCGGCATTATGATAAAACACTTTATTGCTGCTTTCATAGCTCAAACTCTGATCTTCTGAATTTTCAACAAATGCCCCAACTATAAAACTCAACTGCCATTTCTTTTTTCGACTTCTTTTTGCATTTTTTTTTCTTTTCTTCCTTTTTCTTACAAAAACCTTTCAAATTGAACCCTTGTGTGAGATGAATTTACATTCCAATCTCTCGTATCTGTATATCATCTGGATGATTTACTTTCTTGATCTACCTGACTCCAAGAAATGTGAAAACTGATGTCTGATTTTGAGACCGACTAATCTTTTCCATGTTACCCAAGTGAACCTCAACAACTTTCTTTTGTTTTTAATCTATTTATGCCTCTTAACATGCAATGCTGATAAATAATAATATGAAATATGAAATAAGCATATGCATGAATGCAATAATATACAGATGTCAACCTGTCAGAATAATGAAATGGTATTATTAACAAAAATATGTTAAATATAAATCTACTCTACAATATATGAATGCAAGAGACATCGATTTCAAGAGCTAGTCATTAGACAATACTCATCTTACTAAAAGATCGAATACAAGGAGAAGTCAATTTGTTGATAGGAAACAACTGGCCTGAGCTTCTTGGTTGATCACCTCGTTCGGTCTGGTTCGACATCTGTCTTGTTATGTCGATAAAAATCTAACGAGTCTTCAACTTTATCAAGCAAAAACCCATGTATATTTGACATTTTTTGTACTTGGTTCTGAAGTTGATCACTAACTTCATTCTGCATAACCTTTTTGACTGACTCTGTCCGACTTTTAACATGTTGTCTTTCATTTGAAACGCTGGTTTAAAACTTGTAAATTGATTTTCTGCATGTCGTATTATACTTTCTGATTTTACCATTTCACATCTCAACTTCATCCTTCGGTAATTCCCCTCGTTCATGAAAATTAAAAATTGATCCCCAGCTCGCAATCACTTTTGCTCTTTAAGTCTTCATTTGTCAAAAATAACCCTAGGATGCCCCTAATTTATCTGCAAAATATCCATTTTTTGACAATCTTCGCCTTTTAATTATCGCATCTCATTTATCTACACTTGCCCCGGTACCCGACTTGAAGCTCAAACGAATGACGAACCCAATATAAGTCTAATTCTTTTCACCTATTAGAACGGTATGACAAAACCTCATATTTTCCTATTGTCTGTGTTGTAATCATCATCCTGACAACAACTAAGAAACCTTGTCGAAAACAGCTCTTCATGTTATCGATTAATCACTAAAGCAACAACTAACCTAATATAAAACATAAATGCCGAGCCAATGCAATCTAAATGGAGACAAGCTTACCATAGTAATAGCAACAACAGCATCACTCTCATTTCGATATCAAGAAAGTATTTGGTTGTCACTTTTGCTTGCAACTCAATAGTGAAGAGGAAAAGGATCCCACTGTAGCCATAACCGAATACCCTCAGCAGTCATTTATTGTGTCACCAAGGGCCCCACCATAGAATCCATGGAATTGAGCATTTATGCATGTTGTTGAAGCACACTCCAGTGGCCCTCATCTGCCTTTGTTTCTTCTTTCCTCGGTTTGGGTGCCATGAACTCCATTTCCATCTTTTCTTTATCGGTTTGTATTGTGATGGAAATTAATGATCCCCCCATTGCAAGTTGAAACCGATCCCCTCCTCTTTTTGATTTCCTTCCCTTGTTCTCCGGAAATGGGTCTCCCGTAACCGATAAAATGAACCATCTTTTTGTAACCGAACCCCACTATCCGGTAACCTCCTATACTTATCCATTATTTATTTTTTATTATTTTTTGAATTTTATTTATTATTTTATTCATTTATTTATGTAATATTATTTATATATTATATCTATATTTACTTGTGACCTTATTTTATATTCGAATTCGGACGAAATTCGGGTATTACAAATCAAAATAACAGATGGTTCTTTCTCTCCCATAACAGGAAGTGGTTCTGTGTTCATAAATGAGAATATGATGCTTAATAATGTTCTTTTTGTACCTAATTTGGACTGCGATCTTCTGTCAGTTAGTAAACTTTCTAAAGATTTAAAGTGTGTTTCAAAGTTTACTGATAATAAGTGTGTCAGGCACAAAAAGATGATTAACAATGCTATGCTGCATAATGGGTTTTACATTCTCCATAACAACAAAACCTTTTTCTTCCAGCTTTATTTAGTAATCCGGTTTCTACATTAAGACAAGTTGATGATGTTTTGTTATGACATTTTAGGTTAGGACATCCAAGTTTCTCTTATCTAGCAAAACTTTTTTCAAAATTATTTATCAATAAAAGCCAACTTTCTCAACTTGCTAAACATACAAAGAACACATATTCACCATCTATATATAAATCCTCTCAAACTTTTTCTCTTGTTCATAGTGACATTTGGGACCCTTTGAAAGTGAAGAATATAAATGGTTGTCGATAGTTTATTTCATTTATAGATGATCATAGTAGAACTACCTCGACATATTTAATGATATACAAATCTGAAGATGCTTCTATCTTTAAACAATTCTATACTATGATTAAAACCCAATTCAATAATAAAATTTAGATTTTTAAATTTGATAATGGGACCCTTAAGTACCTTTTTCCAAGAAAAAGGGATAGTTCATATAAGTTATTTTGTCTATACACCTCAACAAAATGAGATTGCCCAGAGAAAGAATGCACTTATTGGAAGTTACTAGATCCTTATTATTTTCAAAGATGTGCCTAACATTTTAGGGAAAAGGCTTTATTGACTGCAACCTATTTAATCAATTCAATGCCAACTTTAAAATTCAAAACACCTAGGTCTATTCTTTTTGAAGTATTATCCATATTTTAAAACCTATATCTTCTGTGCTTCCTTAAGAATTTTTGGTTGTGTAGTATTTGTTCATAATAGTAATTCTTTTCGGTCAAAACTTGATCATAGGCCACTCAAGTGTGTTTTGTTGGACTATTCTTCTCTTAAGAAGGGTTACAAATATTACCATCCTCCCACTAAAAGTGTGTTTGCTTCCTTGAATGTGAACTTTTTTGAACAAGATTCTTATTTTTCTAAGACTGACATTCAGGGGTGTAACCCCTAAAATTTAACCTAATTTCTTAGATTACAAGTTAGGGTTTACGGCTTGAAAACTTGTTTCCCAAGTTAGGGTTTTTACAAAAATAAATAAAATATACAAATAAATTATTAGATAATCAATAATTTAAAATAATAATAAAAGTTAAACATTGAATATTAAAGTTCAACCCATAAATTTACAATCAATAAATATTGCAAAAACCGATAAATAATTAATATTCAAATTACAGAAATTATTATTCAAACATAAAAATAATCCGAAATCCGAAACAGAAAAACATACTATAATATCAAACTGAAATTGGATCCTCCAAGTACCGTACCGAGCCTAGGTCTGAGATCTGAAACACAAATCTGAGAGGGTGTAAGCTAGGGAGCCTAGTGTGTCTCTAGAACAGATAAACAGAATGACAGAACAGAATATGCAGAATAGACAGAGTATGCATAATATGCACCCATCTCTGAACACCACAGAAGAGTTGGTCCCCAGACCACTCTAACACCATCGCACCAACAGAAGTGATATCTCGACCCGAAAGTGGAGCCACTGAACAGAAATGATAAAATCACTAACTTCCCCGTACACAGATAATATCTCAGATGTCATGTTAAATGCAAATACAGAATCAGAATGCATGCCTTATAATCTAACAGAAAGCAAGCATGACAGATAACAGAATCAAAAATGATATAACAGAATGATGCATGATCATACGGATAACAGAATTCGAATATACAGAACAACAGAATTTACAGGATGAACGGGAGAGAACACACCTATATCAGAAGACTCAACGACGACCCTGACGTCTACTGGACTCAGCTCTACCACCAGGCTGAGCAGCAGTAGAGTCTACAATTAACAGAAATATATTAGACATCCTACTATGCCACAATACCGTAAAATAAACTAAACAAAATTTAACTGTTACTCACGTGAAGGTCCTGAATACGGATGTATCGGACCTCGTACAGGAGGAGGAGGAGATAACTGCTCGGGGTCGGAATCCTCGTCACCTGAAGCAAACAGAAACTTGTTTAGAAACTTTTACAGATAATTTTCAAATAACTTATCAAACTTAAAACCCCCAAAAACGACACTTCGGATTCGAATTTCAAAAAACGGACAGCACCATTGGATTCAGGATGTCGAAAAACATAAAGTGAACCCGAGTCGAAAAAGTCAACTGCTGACGTCAGCACTGGTCAACGCTGACGTCAGCGTGGACGTCAACGATGATGTTAGCCAGGTCGAGTTCGGGTCAAGATCAGGTCGAGTCGAACGATCGAGTCGGGTCAAACGGTTGAGTCGGGCGCTCGGGTCGAATGGGCCACGGTTTAACTTGGGCCGGTTCTAGGTTGGGAGGTCAGGCTAGTTCTGGACTGGACCGGTTCGGCTGGGCCGGTCGATTCGGTTGGGCCGATTTTCTCCTGGGTTTTTCAGCCTGTTTGGTTCCCAGAAAAATCTGGGAAATTTCCAGATTTTCCGGAAAAATTCTGAAAATTAAAAATCTGGAAAATTTCCAGAATTTTCTTTCGAGCCATACACGATTAAAACTCAAATTAACCCCCTCTTTTGATTCAATTCAACTCAAAAATCATCCAAAACATATCCTAATCGGTTCTAACATAACCCAGTAAAAGAATCGAATCAAAAACCAAGAATTTAAACCATTTCCCTTCCTTCAAAATAGACTCAACCGAACCAACACCCAAACATTTTTCCCTTCCAAATCGAATAATTATACAACCAGAACCCTTCGAATCAAATATAATTTAACCACTTCTAAACTAAAATGTATGAACAGAAATGAGAACTTACCCACAAACTCTTCCACAACCGAGACGAGAGTTTTGAAAATATTAATCTGATCGAGCACAAAGAATAAAGGAGAAACAATGATTTTTTTATAATATATTGATCTCCAACCAAATCAGATTTAAATCTGAATATTAATGGAAAATTTAATCTCCCATTAACACCCGATTCAGTTTCAGAAGGAGGAAGAAAACATTTCAATGTAAAATTGGTCTAATTATGGAATAAGGGTTCCATCTTTTTGAATTCTCACATTTTGGTCTTAAAGTTTTAAGAAGTTTCAATTTAGTCCTTATTTTCAGAAATTTAAATCCCAAAATTTAGGGCTTCGATTAGGGATTTTAACTTTATTTTGGAGATTTTGACCTCTAATTTTGGGTTATTACAAGGGGATATTTTGGATGAATTCCATCCTTGACAATCTTTGAATTATGATCAGTGTTACCCCTCATATCTTCCACGGAATCTTTAATACTTTCCTTATAATTCCTTTTGATAGTCTGCCATTTTTAGATCCTAAAAATCCAGTTAATCAAGCATCTGGATCAACCCCTACAACCTCTAAAAATCCAGTATCTGTTACATCTCATGCAGCCTCTAAAAACAGATTACTTTTTGAACCTAACTCAAAACTCCCAGAAATTCTAGTGTTGAAACATGTGTTACATCTCTTACCGAAAACCTTAGAGTTTATACTAAGAGAAAGAAAGTTATTCTTGAGGCCATTATGCAGTCTGAAACTTGACAAGAGTTGAAACTGAGTCCATGTGCTACAGAAGGTATAGAAGGTAAAAAAATTCTACTCCTCTTGATATTGATGAAAAAAAGGTGTGAGACAATGTACTAGCATCCAATAGAGAGATTTGCTTATAGACATCTAATGCCTTCATTTAAAGCTTTTACAACAAGTTTAAATAGCCAGAAAATTCCAGCAAAAATTGAGGAAGGCAATTGAAGGCAATTGAAGAAGTGGATAAAGGCAGTTCAAGAAGAAATATAGGCACTACAAAAGAATGGTATATGGATTGTGACTGATTTACCACAAGGGAAGAAACATGTTGGCTATAAATGGGTGTTTGCCATTAAGTATAGCCAGGATGGTAGCATTCAAAGGTACAAAGCAATGCTAGTAGCTAAGGGCTTCACTCAAACATATGGGATAGATTACAAGGAAACATTTGCAACTATAGCAAAGCTCAATATTGTTCGTGTTCTACTCAGCCTAGTAGTGAATAAAGATTGGGATCTTCACCAATTGGATATAAAAAATGTATTCCTAGATGGTTGGCTACAAGACGAGGTATACATGAAGATGTCTCTTGGAATGAAAGATGGCTTGAGAGCTCAAATGAGAAATCACTTTATAGGTTTAAACAATCACTAAGATCCTGGTTTAATAGGTTCAGTAAGGTTATCATGCAAGATTGCTATAAGCAGTGTCAAACAAATCACACACTTTTCATTAAGGTGACTTCTAAACAGAAAAGAGTTATTTTAATTGTTTATGTAGATGACATTGTGATTACAGGAGATGATTGTAACAAGATTGATAGGTTGAAAAGTTTTTTGAATAATGAATTTGAAAAAGAAGACCTAGGGAAACTAGGTACTTCTTGGACATGGAAGTTGTAAGATCCATAAGGGACTTGTAATAAATTAAAGAAAATATGTGTTGAATTTATTAACCGAAGTGGGTATGTTAGGCCTGCCGAAACACCTATGAAGACCAACTTGAAGTTTAATAAGGGAGAAATGGGTGATCAAGTAAACAAGGAAGTTATCAAAGGTTGGTAGGAAAGTTAATTTATTGTCCTTAACCAACTTGACATAGTTTACACTGTCAACATCATTAGCCAACATATGACAGACCCGAGAGAAAAAGCCTTGATGCAACACATGGGATTCTGAGATATTTAAAGGGAACTCCAGATCACAGCTTGTTTTTTAAAAAATCAGAAGACAAATCTGTTAAAGTCTATACTAACTCCAGTTAGGTAGTAGAACTTACTGGAAGAAAGTCAACTAGTGGTTATCTCACGTTTGTGTGGAAAAATCTGGTAACTTGAAGAAGCATTAAGCAAACAACAATATCCAGGAGCAGTGCAGAAGCAGAATACAGGAGTTTAGCACTTGGGATGTGTGAAGGAATATGGTTACTGAAGTTACTAAAAGAGTTAGAAATGAGACAAGGAGATAAATTTGAAATTCTAAGTGACAACCAATATGCTATTCGGATAGCCAGAAATCCAGTCCACCATGATCGAACTAAGCATGTGAAAATAGATAGACATTTTATTTCTGAAAAAGTGAATGGAGGAATAGCAGACTTACCCTATGTTCCCACTGAAGAGCAGCTTGCTGCACCAAAGCACAGCCTAAACATATTTTTGATGTTTTTAAATCCAAGTTGGGATTATACCGTGTATATTCACCAGCTTGAAGAGAGTGTAAGTTATATTAGAGTAGGAGTCTTTAGTTTAAATGTAAATAGTTTAAGATTAATCCTATCCTAATTCTAAGGGATAAGTGATTAGTATTAGAAGTCTTTAAAAGACAATCTCTGTAATCTACTCGATAGAATTGAAATAACAGTGAAATACGTACTTTTTTTCATAAGTTTCTTCAGTTGCAGGAACGGTCACTTTCAATCCCCCTAACTTGACAAGCAAAGTTCAATGAGCAGATCTCCCCAAGGTTTGCACTAGAAGGGTTGATCTGTAGAAACATCACGGTTTTGAAATCTCCTCCTGCATTTCATGATTTTGCCATCAGGCTAACAAACATGAATACAAACCCTCTTCAAGGACAATCATTCCAGATCTTTTCAAGATTGCTAAAAGAAGTTGTCGTTTTACATTTAAAAAATGATTGCTTTGGTTCGTTTTATATGATTATCTTTTTGTGGAGACTTCTGCATATATGTTCTCACGCAGAAAGTCTCAGCTGCAAGGATTGCACATTATCCTGCAACTTCTTTGTTCCTTGTCATCATGTTTCAACTTTCCTGTCTGTTAAATTAAAGAGAGAAGTTAAAAAAACGGTCCAATTCCTCTAAAATCAAAATTTTAAAGAGTTCAGATAGTACACTTCATTATTTTTTTGCTCAAAAAAATAGGCATAATAGTATTTGCATTGGACCTATTTTACGCAGATGCTGGGGTGGCCATATGTCTGTGTGAGTACCTAATACGGGTATTAGTCCAACAAGAATATGTCTTTGAATATTCTTTGAAGTAACTTCTGGACATGGGACTTTCAGACAAAGGGTATTCATGAAAAACGATGTGTAGAACAACTAAAAAGAATCTAACCATGGTGAAGAATATTTCAAGTGCATTGAGAATGAAACAGTTGCAAAATGCCAGACTATCAGTGTACCTGAGACAAATATGAGAGATCTGTTTATGAGCCAATGGTACTGTTTTCGACTGCGCTAGCCTTCGGTTTAAAGAATGCTCAAATGAGGATGTTCTGTAGAATTCACTATCCTTCAAAATATGTTGAAATCACTCAATTTTGAGCTGATAGGTACAGGTGCATCTATACCCATATCCTGGCTAACCTGCAGAAGCAAAGTTTGTAACACAATGCATTTTCCAGTCCAGTTCTTCAAGATGAAAACTTTGAAGGACTAATTCATAATTATCTTCAATGTATCGTGTCTGTGTATTTTGCTGTGTCGAAATCATATAATATAAATTATGGTACGTTAATAATTATGTTATACAAATTTAGAGACATTTTTGTTTTGTGTCATGTCATATTTTATTTATTTATTCAGTGTTGTCCAATACCCTGGTTGAACCATGTATTGTCATTGGTAAGGAATCCAAATCATCTTTAGCAGCAACAATGAGACAAGCAACCTCATAACCAGTGTCTTCAACATGACCAGCAACATTAACGAGCAATTAAGTCACTTTCTTCCATGAAGACTCATCAAATGCAAAGGTCAGACAATCATGACACAGAACTCAGCAAAAGAAACAAAATATGTAACACCCCATTTACTTTTTCCCCAATTTGAGTCAAATCCCTAGTTGTCTTGCCCTAAGTTTTGGGAATTTTTTAAATCCGTTTTAGGGACCTTTTTGCAATTTCTGAAAATTGAAGGACTCTTTTTGAAACTCTGAAAGTTCAGGCCCTTCGTGGGTAATTTTACCTTTTGTATTTTGGAAACTTTCCTTCTCTGTTTTGTTCGCCCGATCGTGTGAGGAATTCTTTCCTTTTTCTTTTGATTCATATAAACGATTCGGTCCCCCTTTCCTTTACTTCCTTTCGTGTTATTTTGCTCTCTTTTCGTGGTGTCTGTGTTCCCTCTTCTTCAGAGAGTTGTTGGTAAGCTTCTGTTGTTTCTCTCTCGGTTTTCTGGTTGTGGGGTTTTAAGGTTTCTACTGTTTAAATCTGGGTTGGTTTTGGGAC
This sequence comes from Abelmoschus esculentus, assembly GCA_035048815.1. Classification (NCBI taxonomy): domain Eukaryota; kingdom Viridiplantae; phylum Streptophyta; class Magnoliopsida; order Malvales; family Malvaceae; genus Abelmoschus; species Abelmoschus esculentus. Next base: position 12,677,854 of record JAUCBN010000024.1, read on the forward strand.
GTTTCTTTTCTTGCGTTTGGTTCGTTCGATTCGCGTTAAGCGGAAGGGGAAGAATCGAATCGAAAGGGGTGTGTATCGGGTTGAAAGGAGGGGTTTAATATGTTTTTAGGGTGTTTGGTTTTTGGGAAAGTCTAGGATTTTTCCAGAATTTTCCCGGAAAATCTGGAAAACCCAGATTTTCTCGGGAAACCCTGGGAATCTGGGAAAGTCATATTGACGTCAGTATTGTTGATGACGTCATCTGCTGACGTCAGCGTTGACTTTTCAACCCGAGCCCACTTTATGTTTTTCGACGTCCTGAGTCCGATGGCGCTGTCCGTTTTCTGAAATTCGAACCCGAAGTGTCGTTTTTGGAACTTTTATGTTCGAATGCTTATCTGAAAATTATCTTTAGAGGTTTCTGAATCAGTTTTTGTTCACTTCAGGTGACGTGGATTCCGAGCCTGAGCATCTGCCTCCTCCTCCTCCTGGACGACCTCCTGTCCAACAGCATCCGGGACCCGCACGTGAGTGTTAGTTATTTCCGGTTTAGTGTACTTATTAGTGAAATGGCATAGTAGGGTGTCTAACGATAATTTATACTCGTAGGTTTTACTCTTGTGTATTCTAGTGGTAGAGCTGAGTCTAGCCGACGTCAGTATCATCGTTGAGCTATCTGTTCAGGTGTATTCTCTTCTGTTTACTCTGTTTTTCAGTACGTTCCGTTTTCTATTACAATTCGTATGTTCATGCATCATTCTGACATCATATTTTTGTTACTGTTATATGGTATGTTTGACTTTCTGTTTCGATGTAAAACATGTACTCTGATTCCGATTCTGCTTATGTACATTCATTACATCTGGTAGACTACGTGTACGGGGAAGTTCAGTGACTTATCACTTCTGTTCAGTGGCTCCACCTGCGGGTCGAGATACCACTTTTGATTAGTGGCTCTACCTTCGGGTCGAGTTTTCACTTCTGTTGGTGTGATAGAGTTAGAAGGGTTCAGGGGAACCTACTCTTCTGTTGGAGTTCGGAGATGGGTGCATTTCATACATACACTACATCTTCTACATATACTGTTTTAAATTCTGTTTTTATCTGGACTTTAGAGACACACTAGGCTCCCTAGCTTACACCCTCTCAGCTTCCTGTTTCAGGTCCTTGACCTAGGCTACTTCGGTACTTGGAGGTTTCTATTTCAGATTATTACGTATGTTTTTATAGTTTCAGACTATTTTATTATTTTCGGATTTTATTATCTGTATTGGACTTTGGTTTCAGAACCTTACTTCGGACTTTCTGGATTTTTTACGATTTATTATTGGGTTGGACTTTATTATATTTGGATTTTATTTCAGTATGTTTGGTTATAATTATTTTAAACGATTTATTCTAGTTTTTTGTTTTTAATAAAACTTACCTTGCGAATCAAGTTTTATATTGTGAACCCTAACTTTTATTCTAAGAAATTAGATAAATTTTGGGGGTTACATTTAGTGGTATCAGAGCCCAGTTCAACCCACGGACTGTGAGGTCCAAAATGATTTTCGATCTCAAAATATTTTGACAATATTATTTAAATATCTAGATTTCTGTTTTGAATTGTATTTTGAAAATTCTTTGAAATATTCTGAATATTACTCCAAGTACCGATACTAATGTAGGATTTTTGTCTGTCATTCTGTAGATACTCTACTATGCCACCTCGTAGAAGTACACGCTTAGCTACTGGGAGAGGCCGTGGCCGAGACCGTGGTCGAGGTCGTTCTGCTGCTTCTGCTAGTAATGTTCCGCCTCCTGTGGACCCGCCACAGGAGCAGAGTTTGGCCCAAGAGATAGGAGTGGAGGATCAGCCTGAGATTCAGACCGAGGCTCAGCAAGCCGAGGTTGATCAACCGGTTCAGAGTTAGGGACCGTTTGAGTCTGGGGATAGTGAGACTATCGGTTTGGACTCCGTGATAATTCAGAGAGAGTTGCTCAGGTATTTGCGCCAGAATGAGGGTACTAGGAAACTCATATCTACAGAGTTTTTGACTGCTGGGATGATCATGTTCGATGGTAAGACTGGTACAGATCCAGCTGATGCTGAGTACTGGCTGAAGAAGCTTCAGCGTTTGTTCGTTGAGATGGACTATCCCTCTGATAGGAAACTGAGGGCCGCTATATCGTTACTTCAGGGAGAAGCCCTGAATTGGTGGGAAACCGAGGAAAAGGTTACCGCTTCGGAGAAGCTCAACTGGGAGTTTTTCAGGCAGGCCTTTGAGGACAGATATGTGGGACCTGAGTATCTGGCCAAGTGTCGTGATGATTTCCTGAGTTTACAGTAGAACGATATGTCAGTGAACGACTATGAGATTGAGTTCCTCCGTTTGCTTCAGTATGCCCCTGGTATTGTTTCCACTGAGAAACAAAAGTGTGACCACTTCTTGAAGGGACTTCGAGTAACACTGAAGATTGCTGTTGCTACTCACCATGACACTGAATATAAGATGATCACTCGGCGTGCCAGGACAGCCGAGCGTAATGAGAGCTTGAGGGTTCATATAGAGTCCCAGGTTCAGGATAGAGATAGACGACAGCCTGCAGCACCTGCTCAGCACAGTCAGGGTTTTCAGTCCCGGAAGAGGGGCCGTAATGAGTTTGAGCCGCAGAGTTCTGCACGTTCTAGACCAGCTGCTTTTGTTGCCCCTGCTGCTAGTGGAGTTGGATCCACTAACACCCGAGCCCTACCTCAGTGTTCGTTCTATAAGAAGTGGCACTCAGGAGAGTGTCATATGCAGAGTGGGGCCTGCTTCCGTTGTGGTTCGTATGATCACCGTCTTAGGGACTGTCCAGTGGCACCTCAGTCTGGTCATACTCCGGGACAATCACAGGCGTCAGTTCAGACTTCTGCAGCGGGAAGAGGCCAGGGTAGACCTGCTGCATCTGGTACCGGTAGTAGGGGCCGACCCAGTCAGTATAGAGGATCTGCTAGATCAGGAGGGTCTCAGCCCGGCTTGGTTTATGCTATGAGGAGACAGGAGGATCGAGATGAGCCAGACGTCATCGCTGGTACTTTTTCTGTTCATGCTCTTTCTTTTTTCGCACTTCTTGCTAATGGGTCTACACACTCGTATGTTTCTAGTTCTGTATCTGGATATCTAGAAATTCCTGTAGAGGATACTGGTAGTTCTGTCTTAGTTTATAGTTCTGTAGGTGACCCTGTAGTGGTTACTAAGGTGTATAAAGATTGTCTTCTTGAGGTTCAAGGGGAAATCTTTCCCGCTAATCTGATGGAACTGCCGTTTGGAGAGTTCGACTTGATTCTAGGGATGGATTGACTGTCAGCTCATCGAGTTACACTGGACTGTGAGCGTAAGAAGGCCACCCTGAGAACTTCTGATGATCGTGAGGTAACTCTTATCGGTGAACGTAGAGGGTTTTTGACCAATGTGATTTCTGCTCTAAAGGCTGAGAAAATGATCAGAAAGGGATCTGTGGCCTACCTTGCTTACATCCTTGACCCGAGACAATCTGATTCTGGGTTAGATAAGATTCGTGTGGTGTGCGAGTTCCCTGATGTCTTTCCAGAAGAGTTACCGGGAGTTCCCCCTAAGCGGGAGGAGGTGGAGTTTGGTATTGAGTTGTACCCGGGGACAACTCCAGTATCGATGGCACCGTATCGGATGGCTCCGAAGGAGCTCAAGGAGCTTAAGGTACAGCTACAAGAACTTCTGGATAGAGGTTTCATTCGTCCGAGTGTTTCTCCGTGGGGAGCCCCTGTCCTCTTTGTTAAAAAGAAAGATGGATCTCTGCGGTTGTGTATTGACTACCGAAAGTTGAATAAGTTGACCGTGAAGAATAAGTATCCTCTTCCTCGCATCGACGATCTGTTTGACTAGTTCCGAGGAGCTTCTGTGTTCTCTAAGATAGACTTGAGATCGGGTTACTACCAACTCAAGGTGAAAGACTCTGATGTGTTCAAAACAACCTTCCGGACTCGTTATGGTCACTACGAGTTTTTGGTAATGCCCTTCGGTCTTACGAATGCCCCTGCAGCATTCATGGACACGATGAATAGGGTGTTTCGACCCTATCTGGATCAGTTTGTTGTGGTCTTCATAGACGATATTCTGGTCTATTCTAAAACTGAGGAGGAACATGAGCAGCATCTCCGCTTTGTTTTACAGACCTTGAGAGAGAAGCAGCTCTATGCGAAGTTCAATAAATGCGAGTTCTGGCTTTCAGAGGTTGTGTTTCTGGGCCATGTTGTTTCCGCTAAGGGTATCCAGGTTGACCCAAAGAAAATTGAGGCTATTATAGAATGGAAGCAACCCAAGAATGTGGCTGAGATTCGTAGTTTTCTGGGGTTAGCTGGTTATTATCGAAGGTTTGTAGAAGGTTTTTCTTCTATAGCCGCTCCGTTAACCAAGCTTCTGCGGAAGGATGTTCCGTTTACCTGGTCTGAGGCTCAGCAGGAGAGTTTTGAGAAACTCAAATCAGTTCTGACACAGGCACCAGTTCTGATACAGCCAGAATCGGGGAAACCCTACACTGTTTACAGTGATGCCTCATACACTGGTCTGGGATGTGTTCTGATGCAGGATGGGAAGGTAGTGACTTATGCGTCCCGACAGTTAAAACCGCATGAGTGTAACTACCCCACCCATGATCTAGAGTTAGCGACTGTAATCTTCGCTCTGAAAATCTGGAGACACTACCTCTATGGAGAGAAGTGTTACATCTTTACAGACCACAAGAGCCTTAAGTATCTTCTCACTCAGAAAGAGTTCAACCTGAGACAACGACGTTGGTTGGAGCTTCTGAAGGACTATGATTGTGAGATTGATTATCACCCGGGTAAAGCTAATGTCGTTGCGGATGCCTTGAGTCGCAACGCCATTACAGATTTGAGAGCTCTGTTTGCACGGATGAGTTTGTTTGGGGATGGCAGTTTGTTATCCGAGCTTCGAGTGGTTCCTACACTGATATCTGAAATTCAGGCTGAACAGCCTAATGATTCGTTCTTGGCTCATCGGATTACGGAAGTCAAGGAAGGGACTTCTCAGGACTTTTCTCTGAATCAGGATGGTGTTCTATGTTTCCGGGGTCGTTACTGTGTTCCGAGGAACTCTGAGTTGAAGCAGGTTATTCTTCGGGAAGCCCATGATAGTCCGTATTCTATGCACCCTGGAGGTGACAAGATGTACAAGAATCTCCGAGAAAAGTACTGGTGGAAAGGTCTCAAGCGAGACGTGGTCAGTTTTGTATCCAAGTGCTTGACTTGCCAGAAAGTCAAAGCAGAGCATCAGCGCCCATCTGGACTCCTTCAGCACATCGAGATCCCTCAGTGGAAATTGGAGCGTGTGACTATGGATTTCGTCAGTGGTTTACCTTTGACTCCGTCAAAGAAAGATTCTGTTTGGGTCATCGTTGATCGGTTGACCAAGTCTGCACACTTCATCCCTGTCAAGACCACTTACCCCCTGAGTAAGTTGGCCCGGTTATACATCTCTGAGATCGTTCGATTATATGGAGTGTCTCTATCCATCATATCTGATCGAGATCCGAGGTTTACGTCTAAGTTCTGGGGATCTCTGCATACAGTTTTGGGTACTCGGTTGAATTTCAGCACTGCTTATCACCCTCAGACCGATGGTCTGTCTGAGCGTGTGATTCAGATTCTTGAAGACATGTTGAGAGGTTGTATACTGGATTTCAAAGGTAGTTGGGAGGATTTCTTGCCTTTGGCAGAATTCGCATACAATAACAGTTATCAGGCCAGTATTAAGATGGCACCTTACGAGGCTCTGTATGGACGTAAGTGTCGCACCCCGATTGGTTGGACTGAGCTCACTGAGCACCGCTTATTGGGCCCAGATCTTGTTCATGAGGCTGAGGAGACAGTCAGGTTGGTTCGGGATCGGCTCAAAGCCGCTTTTGATAGACAGAAATCTTACGCGGATTTGAGACGTAAAGATCTTGAGTTTGAGGTAGGCGATCAGGTCTTTCTGAAAGTATCTCCGTGGAGGAAGGTACTTCGTTTCGGCCGTAAGGGCAAACTCAGTCCCAGATACATTGGGTCTTACCGTATTCTCAGACGTGTTGGTCCTGTTGCTTATCAGCTTGAGTTACCACCAGAACTTGAGCGTATCCACGATGTCTTTTATGTTTCTGTACTGAGACGTTATCAAGCTGATCCGTCTCATGTTCTGTCCGTGGAGAATCTTGAGATTCGTCCAGATCTGTGTTATGAGGAGGAACCCGTAGGGATTATTGCTCAGAGACAGAAAGTCCTTCGGAAGAAAACCATTCAGATGGTTAAGGTTCTCTGGCGCAACCGAGGTCTTGATGAGACTACCTGGGAGCCCAAGTCTGTTATCAAAGCTCAGTATCCACACCTTTTTGATCCAGGTAAATTTCGAGGACGAAATTTCTGTAAGGGGGGGAGAGTTGTAACACCCCATTTACTTTTTCCCCAATTTGAGTCAAATCCCTAGTTGTCTTGCCCTAAGTTTTGGGAATTTTTTAAATCCGTTTTAGGGACCTTTTTACAATTTCTGAAAACTGAAGGACTCTTTTTGAAACTCTGAAAGTTCAGGCCCTTCGTGGGTAATTTTACCTTTTGTATTTTGGAAACTTTCCTTCTCTGTTTTGTTCGCCCGATCGTGTGAGGAATTCTTTCCTTTTTCTTTTGATTCATATAAACGATTCGGTCCCCCTTTCCTTTACTTCCTTTCGTGTTATTTTGCTCTCTTTTCGTGGTGTCTGTGTTCCCTCTTCTTCAGAGAGTTGTTGGTAAGCTTCTGTTGTTTCTCTCTCGGTTTTCTGGTTGTGGGGTTTTAAGGTTTTTACTGTTTAAATCTGGGTTGGTTTTGGGACGTTTCTTTTCTTGCGTTTGGTTCGTTCGATTCGCGTTAAGAGGAAGGGGAAGAATCGAATCGAAAGGGGTGTGTATCGGGTTGAAAGGAGGGGTTTAATATGTTTTTAGGGTGTTTGGTTCCTGGGAAAGTCTGGGATTTTTCCAGAATTTTCCCGGAAAAACTGGAAAACCCAGATTTTCTCGGGAAAATCTGGAAAACCCAGATTTTTTTGGAAAACCCTGGGAATCTGTTGTAATCCGCCCGACCCGAAACCCGACCCGAAACCCGACCCGTGACCCGTGACCCACTGATGTCATGCTGACGTCATCAGGTGACGTCACTGCTGACGTCATCAGCTGATGTCACTGCTGACGTCATCAGGTGACGTCATGCTGACGTCAGCATTGTTGATGACGTCATCTGCTGACGTCAGCGTTGACCATGCTGACGTCAGCGTTGACTTTTTCAACCCGGGCCCACTTTATGTTTTTCGACGTCCTGAGCCCGATGGCGCTGTCCGTTTTCTGAAATTCGAACCCGAAGTGTCGTTTTTGGGGCTTTTATGTTCGAATGCTTATCTGGAAATTATCTTTAGAGGTTTCTGAATCAGTTTTTGTTCACTTCAGGTGACGTGGATTCCGAGCCCGAGCATCTGCCTCCTCCTCCTCTTGGATGACCTCCTGTCCAACAGCATCCGGGACTCGCACGTGAGTGTTAGTTATTTCCGGTTTAGTGTACTTATCAGTGAAATGGCATAGTAGGGTGTCTAACGATAATTTGTACTCGTAGGTTCTACTCCTGTGCATTCTAGTGGTAGAGCTGAGTCCAGCCAACGTCAGTATCGTCGTTGAGCTATCTGTTCAGGTGTGTTCTCTTCTGTTTACTCTGTTTCTCTTCTGTTTACTCTATTTTTCAGTACGTTCCGTTTTTGTTACAATTCGTATGTTCATGCATCATTCTGACATCATATTTTTGTTACTGTTATATGGTATGCTTGACTTTCTGTTTCGCTATAAAACATGTACTCTGATTCCGATTCTGCTTATGTACATTCATTACATCTGGTAGACTATGTGTACGGGGAAGTTCAGTGACTTATCACTTCTGTTCAGTGGCTCCACCTGCGGGTCGAGATACCACTTCTGATTAGTGGCTCCACCTTCGGGTCGAGTTTCCACTTCTGTTGGTGTGATGGAGTTAGAGGGGTTCAGGGGAACCTACTCTTCTGTTGGAGTTTGGAGATGGGTGCATTTCATGCATACACTACATCTTCTGCATATACAGTTTTAAATTCTGTTTTTATCTGGACTTTAGAGACACACTAGGCTCCCTAGCTTACACCCTCTCAGCTTCCTGTTTCAGGTCCTTGACCTAGGCTACTTCGGTACTTGGAGGTTTCTATTTCAGATTATTACGTATGTTTTTATAGTTTCAGACTATTTTATTATTTTCGGATTTTATTATCTGTATTGGACTTTGGTTTCAGAACCTTACTTCGGACTTTCTGGACTTTTTACGATTTATTGTTGGGTTGGACTTTATTATATTTGAATTTTATTTCAGTATGTTTGGTTATAATTATTTTAAGCGATTTATTCTAGTCTTTTGTTTTTAATAAAACCTACCTTGCGAATCAAGTTTTATATTGTAAACCCTAACTTTTATTCTAAGAAATTAGATAAATTTTGGGGGTTACAAAATACACTCACATATGCATCTAAATGAAGTTTTATAAAAAGATTCAAACAGGGAATAAAAAATAATTTAACTATATTTATTTGACATGATAAGTACTCTCCAAGCCCATGTAAGAACAACCTTTTGCTCCATTCTGATCACATAATTGAAAATAATCACATCTGTAAGCAGAAATTACCAGACAACTTGCTTTGATACAGCAAGGAGCATGTGGATTTTGATGGGTTTTAAGCTTGAAGAAATTATTTTATTGCATCTGAACCTTATGTAACATCATTTTAGTGTATCCATGACAACGCACGTTATGGTATGGACTCTAGATCTAGAAAAACAAAAAATGCAGATATACTAAAGTTCAAGCTACTTCAACAATCCCTAATCACACACATACTCAAAGTTAGATTCTTTCTTTATACATACAATCATAAAATATGGTGCATGATTTAAAGGAATTAAACAGAGGTATTTCCACGACATTCATTGCATATTGGTCATCAGTAGCGGAGCATATGAATCAGAATAGGGCCTATATGACAGTTAAGAAGTTTGTCAATATAGGGAAAAATAATTAGTTCTAGGTAAAAAAAATTCTAATGAATACCTGCCAAGGAAGGATCACTGGGATATCAAATGTATATTAAGTACTCCAAACTACAAGCTGGGAGTCAAAATTAACAATTAATAGAAGTAATTAACTCTCATCCCTCTCAATTTTTAGAGTTAACAATTATTAGGTTCTTGTTAAATGTAATCATGACTCTTTCTTTAAATGTTACACCAGAGAATTGCATATGAAACACACTCGTTTGAGCATGCGTGTTAAACTACAACAATGAAAATTTTATCGAATCAAGTCAGTGGAATAATTGTTAAACACTACCTTTGATTTATATTTTCAAGGGTATTGCTTCAAATAATGAGAGTTCAACATACATGATGGACATGGCTTTCGCAAAGTACTCCTTGGCTTGAGGCCTCTTGTTCTGCAGAAACAACAATAACCTTTCCACGAGTAAAGGTTTTACATGATTTCTACTTGAGATTAGGCATGTAAACTAGATATCAATGCTAACAAGTTATTGTAAGTTTATCTCGATCAATACAAAGCCAACCTTGAGCTATCATGTGAACCGAACTCGAATGTCCCAATACAAGATCAATTTCTCCCAAATGGGTGATGAACTCTTTCCTTAAACAATTGTAGGAAGCACTAGCAGTAGGGTATCTAAAACATGAGGCGAGCTTACTGATGGAAATTATTGTTTTACACTTCACATTCTCTCATCATTACTCTATAATCCATATACATTCCCTCTTACGTTATCAATATTATGTCCCAACAGAATAATAAGAAAGCTTACGCAATAGAGAAAAAAAATTCAAATATTATCTAGCATACCATTCACGATGGCTTGCCTCTTGGAATTGTAGGCGGCTATAAATAGCCTCTCCTTTAGACCACAAGAAGTGCTGATAGCATTGGTGATTTTGTACAGTGAAATAAATTAAATAAGAATTGACAAACACAATCGAAACAAACTGCAGAATATTGTTGGTCTAAGAGCAGTCAAATCATCCATGAGTTTCAAATTGTCCTGAAAACAAGAGGAGAATAGGCTTCATAAAACTTGTATTAACACTAAACCAGAATAGTAATAGGTGTAAGCAATAGAGGATTGGAAGAAACAATATCCGTTTTACCCTGGAGTTTTGAACATAATATCAACAGAAAACAATAACAATAGTTGGTACCTGAGTGGGCCATCTTAAGGCCTAACTACATGACAAAGCTCTGATTTTTTGCTTTAATCGAGTTTTCCATTCCTCTGCTAGTTGATTTTCTAGGTCACGAACCTGACATCAAATACCAAGCAATGAAAAATGAAACAAAATACCAGGAAGAAAAGCATCAAATTATAGATAAAAGTTGTCGTTTTACATCTGGAAAAAAACTGCTTAGGTTTGTTTAATATATGATTACCTTTTCGTGGAGACTTTTGCATATATGTTCTCTTGCAGAAAATCTAAGCAGCAAGGATTGCACATTATCCTGCAACTTCTTTGTTTTCATGTCAGCATGTTTCAACTTTACTACCTATTAATTAATCAATAACCAGACGTCAAGCAAATCGAATTCATCTCAAATGTTGACGGAAATATTTCAAAATTCACCAATTCGTTTATACTTGTAGAGCTCACTAAGGTCCACCTGTTTGCTGGAAGGGCCACTTTCAGTCCCCCTAACTCGACTATAAAAGTTCAACGAACACAAGGTCTCCCCGAGGTCCGCACTAGATGGATTGATTTGTACGAACATCACGATCTTGTAATCTCCTCCTGCATTCATGATTTTTTTCATTAGGCTACCAAACATGAAAAATGATCCTCTTCATGGCCAATCATTCCAGATTGACTAGCTTACCTAGAGAGCTCTGTAACATATGTGAGAGCTTTGAGTTTCTGGTTTTCCACAGAAAAGGAGAAAGAATAGAACTGTTAATGTTAGACACTAATATTTTGCTTGGTTGTGTGTCTGTGTTGCTCGTGTATGAGAAGGTAAAAGGAGGGAGAGGGAGAAACCTGTAACGAATATAGGACATTTTTTATGCAAGGACGGAAAATACATCACCAAGGGATGAGAGAGATTTATTTATGAACTGGGATTCCTTTAATCTTTCACCTTCAACATCAATCTTTCCAACGCTCTCACTGCCAGCCAAATCAACCAGCCATAGGTGACTCCTAGTCTTTCGGCCATTTATCAAAATAGTACCTTCTATGGGCGGGTGATTGTCGGTTAAATCAGGGTGTGGCTTGAGCACTTCCTCGTTTTCTTGTTTCTGAAACTAGGAGTAATCAAGAATATTTCCAAGAAAATGACTAAAATCCTAAAGAACCCCCAAATGCATCAATTACCAAAAAGAAAATTCAAAGTAAAGATAGTGAAATAGTAGATAAAGACCGTCATGGGTATGGAACTGAGAAGTGAATCGGATGATTGTGAAGAAAAGAGAGAAGGTTTTTGTTCGTTTTTCTGGGACGTGGGGGTGGGAAAATAAGGAGAAGCTCTCTGAGAGATATTCTCTGAAGGTGATCGATACGAATAAATAAAGGTTTGAAGATGACCGTTAGCAATGGATGTTTCCAGAATTTTATTACTCCCTGTACTTTTCCGTGTAATGGATGTTTCCAGGGACAGAAACGAAGAAGACCGCAGCGAATATTGAGTCGGATAATAGGGCCATTTGGCCCCAAAGGAGCTCTGCCCTGTCCATTATAAAGTCGGATATCGAGTAATTTGTTTTAACTCGTTAAAAATTCGAATCCAATCTAAATTTGTTGAATTTTAATCGAGTTGAATTATAATAGTTTATAGCGTATCTAATCTCATTTATAACCCTAGGATAACCACATTCGGTTTGAGAGTGAGTTTTTTAATCATCCCAATCTTAACTTGAAATTTAAATATTCCAGTCTGATCCTTATTCAAAATTAATATATTTTATTTTCGCCCCGACCTAATAAAAGCATAACTTAATTCCGGCCAGCCCTATTTGTTGTCCAAGATTGAAAGTTTTATTGTAAACTTTTAAGCAAACAAGATTGTATGTTTTTCAAAGACTTTAAACATAGTATGAATTTTTATGTTTTATAATATTATTAATCTCGAGAAATTAATAACATTACATATTTAACTTTTATTTTACGTAGATTACTATAAAATTATGATTGAAATATTATAAAATATTAAATAGTAAATATTATGAACAATTAAACATAGTATGATTTTTTACGTTTTTTTCGGGAAATTAATGATGCATGTTTTATTGTAGGACCTCAATCTATATTTCATTCCATATTGTAAAATATTAAATAGTAAATAAATATATATCGTTGTTGCTTAATAATTTTATGAACAATAATATTATAACAACACAATTCTTACGCATGATAACAAATTTCGATATTTATTTATTTTAATCGGCATACATAACAAGTGACATAATGGTTGCTATATACGAGAATAACCAAACTATTACGAATGTTTTATAATTAGAAAATTTTCGATAATATATTTGAGACAAAGAATGTTAAAAAAATATCATGGTGAACTCCTTGTATAAAGAAAAGTATGCCTCTACACATTGATACCGAGGACACTAAAACATCTGCACTTTATAAAGAACAAAAATCATTTGCCTCTTTTTTATGCCTCATTTGAATTTTTTTAAAAAATCTAATTTTAAATCTTAAAATCTTATTTTCTTATATCTTAAATCCTACACCCTAAAAAATACACCCTACCCGACATTGCTTTTGCTAGTTCGAATTGAAGAGTGATATAAAATCGGTCTATTTCCGACATCATATCCATAGTTAACACATTCATCATAGTTAGAAGCTTCAGCTCTGTATCAAGGTCACGATCGATATCGTCACTATCGTCAATAGCATCACTAGCATCAATATCGTCACTATCATCAATATCGATATCATCAATAAAAAAACCTTTAAGCTTATTATCCAGGAACTTGTTCAGAAATACTGTAATGAAAGGTGAGACATAAATGAAGGTATAGAAAGAGATAGACGATTTACATCCCTTTATAAACTACTTTTAAACTAAAATAATTATCTTGCACTGATTTATTTATCATATCCAATTCCTTGGAAACGCAATATTACCTAGATTAAAAAATTAATTTTTTAATCAGTTAATACTGATTATAATAGTATCTATTTTAGAGTATATTTTCAATCATTCCACATTAATCGCTTAATCATTTTATTGACATTGTTGATTAATAAAACAAAATCACTACTTAATGCAATAAAATTTTTTACGAATAATAACATACTTAATAATTGCATGAAAGATCTTGTATTTTTGTATACCAACATGATATCTTTCTATATATAAGGTTATAATTTTTATTCTATTATAGATAAAAAAAATTACAACTTTAAAATTTTATGGTAAAAAACATTAATCGAAATGAAAAAAAAGCATGAATGAAGGTTATTTGTACTAACTTTTTTTTTAATTGTAGAAATAATATTTAATAAAAATATATTTTTACAAATAAACTTTTTTTTACAGTTGTATTTAAACTAAATAATATATTTTGTCCTTCGTGAATTGTTTTTTTTTTCTATATAATTTTTTAAATTATTAAATGCGTTAGAATTAATAACAAAAAATATTTTAGCTTAAGGGTTCAATAAACCCTTAAACTTTTGCAAAAAAATCAATTAAGCCTTTAAATTTTTTTTTACCCAATAAAACCCTCAAACTCACTAAAAAAATTAATTTAGCCTTAAACTGTTGTAAAAAATAATTAAGCCTTTAAATTTTTATTGTATTCAAATAAACCCTTAAACTTAAGAAAAAAAATTAATTTGGCCCATTGATCAACTATGACCATTAACTTTATCGTTTTTTTTAAATTTTGACACTTGTTGTGGCAAGATAATGTCACTTATCGGAAATTTTAAATTTTAAAACTTGATAAAAAAACTTAAAAATTTTAAAATTATTTTAAAATTTAAAAATATTTTTTATAATTGTAAAGTAATGTTTAATATTTTATTTTTATTTTAAATCTTTTTAAAAATATTATTTATCATTTTAAATTAAAATTCAAAATTATTTTTTATATTTTAAAATATTTTTTTATGATTTTTATATAATTTTAAAAAATAAATTTAAAAATTCTTAGAAACGAAAAAGTAATGTTATTTTGTTACAACACGTGTTAATTTTTTTTAAAAAAAATTAAAATTAACGGTTAAAGTTGATAAAAGGGTCATATTGATTTTTTTCTTGAGTTTGAGGTTTAATTAGGTGTTAAAAAAATTTAAGGGCTAAATTAATTTTTTTTTTTGAGTTTAAAATTTATTTTAGTATAAAAAATTTTTTAAAAATTTAATTAATTTTTTTATAAAAATTTAAGGGCTTACTAAACCCTTAAACCAAATATTTTTCATATTCAATTTTAATCTCAATCTTATTCTTAAGAACCAAATTGCTGACAACAAAACACTCGACCTCATATCAAAATCTCTCTTACCTATTTTCCCCGAAAATGGCGATTTCGACGCTCCAAAAATTCACATCTCAAATCCACCGTCTCCCGTCACTCTCCTCCCGAATCCTCACACGATCCTCCGCCACCTTAACCTCCCCCTCCCCCTCCAAAAGAGTTTCCGACCGGATCGTCAAGCTCTTCGCCATCGACCCTGAAGGGCAGAAGCGTGAGGTTGTGGGCCTAACGGGACAGACCTTACTCCGTGCCTTGACTAACTGTGGGCTGATCGATCCCGCCTCTCACCGCCTCGAGGACATCGACGCTTGCTCCGCCGAGTGCGAGGTCAACATCGCCCAGGAGTGGCTCGAGAGGCTTCCGCCGCGTACCTACGATGAGGAATATGTGTTGGTGAGGAATTCGAGGGGTCGTATCTTGAACAAGCATTCCAGGCTTGGATGTCAGGTCGTGCTTACGCCTCAGCTCCAAGGTATGGTCGTCGCTGTCCCGGAGCAGAAGCCCTGGGATATTCCATAATTTATTTATAGGGAGAAAAGATGAATGAGAGGATTTTTAGTGCATTTCTGTTGCTTTTGTGGAAATAATACTTTTGTTACATTGAAATAAACGGATTTTATTTCTGACTTTTGTGCATTGCTGCCCAATGCTATGTGGATGCGCTGGAATCTAAATGCAGGATGTTTTATGGGGGTTTTATGCTATTTTGATTTCTTCATTGCAATGTTTTATTAAATTGCTAGAAAATGTGGAACCGTATGAGCCTTTTAGGAGGTAATCACTGAAAACTGGGATTCAAGTGAATGTGAGATGTTCTTTTTCAATTATTAAATGTTAGGTAGCCCATAGATTTCTAGAGCTGTAGCAAATAAAGAACATTAGATTGATTATTTCGAAGATGTCTAATTTGTTTATTTGAGGTATCAACTATGTGTGATATAGGTACATTTTATCTTTCATTTTTGTTAGTTACTCCTATATGTTTAAGCAGTGTTCTTTACCTTCGCCAGCACGACGAACACATGAAGTAATTGCATTTTCATTTCACTTGGTCCAGTATCGGTTTTCCGACGAGCATCAGAATGATCTGCTCCTTCAAAATGTTTACCTTATCTAAGCCGTTTGCGATTAGTTTAAGCCACATAAGTAGTTAAGTACAGGGAATAGATGAAATTATTTCTGATGGGTTCAAAATAATATGACTTGCAGACAAAAGAAGTTTGTACATAATTTGAATTGCATGAACATTCCAACTTAAAGGCCATCATGTTAGGTGCACTTTGATTCCAGTTCTGTTTTTTACTTGTTCCTAATATTAGCTTTCTATTTACAGTAAAAGTGGGTGATTTCTGTAGTGTTTCGTTAGGTTAAATTTTTGTAGTTCATTTTGTGGCAGCCATTCTTTTTCCCTTTTAAATGTTATACTAACTGTCCCCCAATAGAACTTTTAAGCTATGTTTGGTAGGAGTATTATTTATTCACCATGATTTAGTACACAAGTTAGCAACAAACTAACTTTCATTTGTTAAACTCTTAATTTTCAGTAGTGTTTTGATATACTGTGTCAGCTTGGACTACAATATATGGTTCATATACTAGATAAGAATAATGAAGGAAAATAAAATATTTTTCTTAGACGAAAATGGTTTGGAATTCAAATGTATCTTCTTCAATAACTTGCTTCATGCATTTTATGAGAAGTAATAAGTGTGAAATTATGGTGCATACACTTCTATAAAGCTTTATTTGCAATAACGAAATTGCTGAAATGCCTTAAAGTACATGAGAACCTCGTGTTGTCTCTTTATTCAGTAATTATATTGGTCATTTAGATTGTTGGCCGGGTGACACCTTCACCACGCGAGTTCCCCCATTTGCTGGTTTCTGATATTTTCATGATATATTTGATATGCTTGTATACTTGTAATAAGTCAATCAATTCTGCATGGTACATGCCTACAACATTGTCCTTTTATACCATGGTTGTTTGATGTGTACACAGGACTAGTTGATGCTCTGAATCTTGATATTCTTACCAGCACTTGTGTATCTGCTGAGCCTAAGTTATAAGAAGTTTGGTCGAGTCAATTTTGTTGTTTAGCACCGTGAGTTTAATCGAGATAAAACTTGACTATCAAACCTTAATTAAGTTTGTTGATGCTCTGAATCTTGATATTCTTACTAGCACTGGACTCTCTAACCTTACTTGATTATAGTACCTGTGAATTTTTATCGATTGATCCCATACATACTAACAATGGTAACTCATGTACTATAATGATAAAGAACCGAAGTCTAAGATGCATATTAGTGGTATTAACTTATGTTGCATTGATACGGATTTAGGTATGTAAATGGGGATTAAAACGATAATTCTTAAAATTATAGAGTACAAGTATTATTAGGATACGACAAATATAAAATTTTATATATTTTATATTTTAAGAAAATATAAAAATAAAATTTCATACAAAAATCATGAGTATAAGTGTATAACATCACACTTATATACAAAGAAAAAAAAAACAGAAGGTGTGGGATAATAATATAATTTTAGTTTATAAACACCTTTCAAACTCTATATATTATTCATGTCAGACAGAAGTATTTTTGGCCATTATATTTTTTTTTAATAATACAAGCGGTTTATTTTAAGCGTCAATTTTTATTATTTTTTTTATTATTTTAAATATATTATATATCATTTTAAAGATTTTATAAAATAAAATATAAATTTATAATTTATTATTTAAAATTTAAAATTTTTGATTTAACAATAAAACAATATGTAGATATCAAAATATTCAATATTTTTTAACAAATTATACGGTTAATCTCAATAATATATCTAAATTATATATTTATTTAATAATATTCTCTAGTTTAATTGTTTTTAATTATTATAATTTAATAATATAATCTATTTATTATTTGATTTGAAAATATAAAAAATAAAAATTAAACATGTGAAAACTAATAACAAAACTTAACCCAACACTTTTTTATCACAACCGTCTGTTGCTGTTAATGGGTGTTGGGGTATAAACGAGTTGAATCGAAATATTATTAAGTTTGATTTGAATTTAAAATGCTAAGTTTGATTTGGTTCCAAAGATTGTGAATTTTAAATTATTAAATTTGGACTCATGTTCGATTGAAGCTTGACTCAAAAAGTTACAAGATAAAAATATCAAGCTTGAATTAAAATTAAAAACATAATGTAAAATTTATTCGACCTTAATTTGACCTTTATTCTCTAAAAACCTATCAACCATTGTTAGAGATAGAACTAGAATTAAACATTTGCAGATATTAAAATATTTAAATTAAAAATACAAGAGTTTATTAAATATTTAAAACTTAAAATTAAGACAAGACCTAATTTATTTAATGTTTAAACTTATAAGATATTAAATTGATATTAGACTTAAAAAAAAATTGACAATGCAAGCCCATTCTACTTTATTCTAAATCCTACTTGATTATATATTAATAAATTATGTACTTTTTAATTTTAATATTTATTTTTATAGAGATTAAATTATAATTAGATAAAAATTATCAAATATTTTAATTTTATAACAAGAGTCGTAGCCTTTTGACCCCAAGGGAACTCTACCCTATCCATTATTAACCTCACCTAACCATGTCGTAAATCTTAAATTAATCTCAAACCCTAAAATTAAATCTTAATTAACTAATATAATAGAATATATTATATTTTGAGTAACTCATGCGCTTTTTTAAGTCGGACATTGAATAATTCGTTTCGATTCGTTAAGAAATTCAGTCCAATCGAATCGAACTATAATCGAGATGAACTAAAATAGCTCATGGTATGTCTAGTCTTATTTACAACCCTAAGATAACAATAGTCGGCTTGGGAGTGAATTTTTAATCATCCTGATCTTGACCTAAAATTTAAATATTTAAATTCGATCCTTACTTAAAATTAATATATTTTATCTTTAATCCAACATAATAGAAACATAACTCAATCCCGACCGACCTCAACTTTTAATAAAAAAAATTCGATTAAATCTAACCTACTCTTAAAAAATAATAAAATATCATATATTATATGTAAATTAATAAATTTATATAAATATATTATTTCGATTGAGGAATTTTCGCTATAAACCCAAAGCCACCTCACACCACCTCAAAACCCAATTTTCTTTAATAAAAAAACCACCCCTGCCGTGTTCGACTCTTTGCCTGGTCCCCTTTGATTTTATATTCTATTTGCCGTTTTCGATCCTGAGCCGGAACACGCAGAGGGTGCACAAGAGAAGTATTGAAATGGCGGGTAGGGTTTTACACTCTGCTTCAGCGGGTCTCCGAAGATCTCATAGGCTCAATTTTCTTTTCGCTAATTCATTTGTTTCCATCCCAAATAAGCCCCTTTCCAAACCCAGGTACCTCTCTCTGTATTTGTTTTTCTTCTATAAGTTTTGTTTTGTGATGGAGTTGAATCTGTTCGTTTTTCTTCGGTTATGGATTAGTGCCTTCAGAGTTTCTAAGCTAGCACCGTTTTCCCAATGCGATTGGGTTCTTTTCTATGTCCCAATGTCATTCTGTTTGAATAGCTAATGTGTTAATTCAGTGAAGCAAACCCAGTTTTTATCATATAAAAGACCTTCTCTTTTGGTAATTTCGGATGATTTTGACATGAAATGAGTAATCTTTGTGACTTGAAATTTAGGAATTTGATGTCCCTGATAATAATTTATGTTATTTTTGTCTTATTGTAAGAATTTTAAAAATTTAATTGGAGTTCACTATTTGTTTTGGTTCAACTAAGAACCCTTTTGGCTTTGGTTTCATAGCATGGAAAAAGGCTTCATGGTTTTTCAATTGATCTCGTTGGCATTAATGTATGAAAATTAAATCATGTTGTGTTTTTGTTGGATTCTTTTTCTCCCTTTGTTTTCTGGGTAACATACTGGTAGAAACTTATCAGATGGCTGAGTTAATCTGTAAAGGCTTTATTGAAGAAAGTGTTTAATCTAATATTTGTGTGCATTTATTTTGAACATCTGTAATTTTCAATTGAAAAACAACAAATCCTTAAACCATTTGTTTGTACTTGAGTACTGACTATGAAGTAGTTTGGGTGATGTTATATGCAAGGCTTTTGGTCCGACCTACAACATAAAGAGGTTTCTGCTCAAGGGGCATGGCTGGATTCATTCAGCTCCATTTCTGAATGCTTCTGAAAAAGTGGTTAGGCTGTCTGACCATTCTGAGGGAGGTGCTGGCACTGATGATACTTGTGGTGGTAACCTTAAGGCAAAGAGGAAGAAACTGAAGGGTAAACGAGCTGTAGTAAGGTGGTTAAAATTCTTCAGATGGAAGAAGAAGAAAGATTATGAAAGAATGACAGCGGAAGAAAAAATTCTTTACAAACTTAGAAAGGTTATTTCTGGTTTTCTACAAAAATGCTTGCATATTGATTAGGGTAAATTCTTCTGTTTCCAACTTCTTTTCATATCCATTTCCTCCATTTGTTCTTCAGGCTCGAAAGAAAGAAGAAAGACTTGTAACAGCTTTAAATAAGATTGAGCCTGCCGAGTCATCGGAAACAACCCATGATCCAGAAATATTGACTCCAGAGGAGCACTTTTTCTTTTTGAAGATGGGCCACAAGTGCAAAAATTATGTGCCGGTTGGAAGACGAGGAATTTACCAGGGTGTAATTTTGAACATGCACCTTCATTGGAAGAAGCATCAGACTTTGAAGGTGGTGGTTAAGACATTCTCACCAGAGGAAGTCAAAGAGATTGCTGCTGAGCTCGCGAGATTGACAGGTGGAATTGTGCTCGACATTCATGAAGATAATACAATAATTATGTATAGAGGGAAAAATTATTCTCAGCCACCAACAGAGATTATGTCACCTCGGGTCACTCTTTCTAGGAAGAAGGTCATTCTTTGCTCCTTATCTTTTCTTGATTCTATTTTTCACCTAATATCGAGTTGACAGACTTATTTTATCATTCAAACTTTATTTGAAATTTGACTTGAGATCGATTTATTCGAGTCGTGTTTTACCATTCATACTATTTGATTTTGTTCAAGTCGAGTTTAAAAAGTTTGAGTGGAGTCAAAACATTCGTTGTTTTCAAGTTGATTGAGTATTTCCTTATGACAAACTCTACCCTTCTAATATGTTCCATAAAGAAGAAACTTGGGATGGTTTACATCCTAGTCACCTTAAACGGATTTCCAGATCTTGGAAAAGTTTTTTTTCTTGTGCGAGTGTTTTTATTTCTTCACCTTATGACTCAGCCAGCTTTGAGAATGTTCTCTTATATCAAGCATGTTACTATTTAAGCTCCCCTTTTGTACAATGTCAAATGAGAGCTTGCAATGTCATTGGTGTTTGTACTTAATCGTCCAAATTTGCCTTCACATCATTTTCTTTCCATTTGTGCTATACAGGCTTTGGATAAATCCAAATACAGGGATGGGCTTAGAGCTGTCAGGAAGCATATTCCAAAGCTTGAGCAGGACCTCGAGTTGCTACGTGCTCAAGCTGCAAATAACCCCAACCCTCTGCAACAGGTGCCAAACACTGATAATCACAATGTCGATTCTGAGAAGGTTTCCAGTGTAAAACTTGAAGGGTCAAATAAATTGAAAGAACTGTTGGATGAGAGCAAGGAACATTCTGAAAATGAATCTAAAACAGATTTGCTTATGGCTTCAGATTCTGAGGACTTGTCGGATATTTTTGAGACTGAGTCCGACACTGAAACAGAGAGGGAAGAACCACCTCTTTTCTTGGATGAATTTGACAAATTTCCAAGAGAGAGTGACGGGGAACACGAAGATTTTGAGGAACACCTACGTCAAATATCTATGGATTCAAAAGTTCCCACATCTGAGGAAGATGTTAACTCACCAAACCTTGACGAGGTAGATCGGATATTTCTTCGTGCTGCTTCACTCCTAAAGAAAAAGAGGAGATAGGTGGATTCATGATTAATTTAATCCTCAAAATAGTTTTGTAGTTTTTTATATCCTTTTTCTTCCTCCGTTGAGGCTTGATTGCATAGTCCTTATGGATGGGGTAGGTTGCAGTACTTCATGGGAATCATTATTCCGGTAACATGGCTATAGAGAACCTATAAAATGTCCATGTGCACACGTTTTCCAGCGGGCAGAAGGTTGCTCGTCGGTGTTGTATACCTACAGATTGTCCATGTATTAATTTTATCTGTGTACTGTACAAATGCTACTTTCATTGAATTTACAAGTTTTAGGCAAATTGTGCTATTTTCGCCTGTCTGCGATTTTATTTTGGCTTTTGTAGGACCTTAGGCTTGCTTCTTGTAATTCTTGCCAACAATTAGTTTCTGTCTTAAATACTTGTGAAAAATTGCAAGTATGACATCAAATTAAATAGCCTGAGTAATTCTTGTAATTCTTTCTTTAGTGGATTTAGCCTTTTAAGTCCTTTGACATTCGCCAAATAAGAGGCCTTAATGGGGCACTTAGCTCGCTGCTCGCCTATAGTTTCTAGTCAACAAAGGGATATTGGTGTCCAAGTACAATGGATACGCTCAAGATTGCAATTGTATGTAATATCTCGAAACTAAAAGAACAAAATAACCAAGAAAAAAGAGGGAAGACTGAACAAATTACTCTCTGCTCACAAAGAATATCAATTTCATATATTCATTCGACATACAAAAAAATAGTCATTCAGGAATATAAATAAGCTCTAATTCTCTGTACGCAGCTTAAGGTTTTAGGAAAAAAGAGTCACGTGAAGCCTAACAGCTAACCAACAACACAAATAAAACAATTAAAAAGTAAAACCAACTCTCAACAGCTGGCATAACAGCTCATTGAATTTTAATTCGTTACAATGTCCTCTTTTTCAAATAATCCTTGTCCTGAAGGATTAAATTTTGGAACCTTGACACTAATGAAGTTTGCTTGACACTCATAGACAAAAGCTTTGGCCAGTAGAGTTTTCCCACCTCCTGGAGGGCCATAGAACATAACACACTTTGAGGGTGACATACCAAACTTCTCAATAACATTCTCGAGGCCTCCAATATCTTCCTAACTCACATTGGGCATTTCAACAACAGTTTTACGTGATGCTGATGGATTGCTACTAGTTCTAAGTGTAGTCTGAAAATGCTCATTGCTAACTGCCATAGAGTTGAGTATCTCTACTTCTATCGATTCATCTTCCAGATCAATCACGTCCATATTTTCCCTGATGCATTGCAATGCTGCCTCAGTATAGAGAGCAATAAGAGCAACACCAACATAACCATGTGTATCTTTGACAATTCTTCTCAAATCAACATCTTCAGCCAGCTTCATGTTCTTCGTGTGGATATGGAGCACTCCAAGACGACCAACTTCATCAGGTACACTAATATCAATCTCCCTATCAAACCTTCTGAGAGCTAGATCAATGCTTTTGGGAAGGTTTGTGACTCCCATAACAATAACATGAGCACGGGATTTAAGCCCATCCATCAATGTCAGTAGTTGAGAGACTATTCTCCTCTCAACTTCACCATGTGTCTCCTCTCGCTCGGGAGCAATTGAATCAATTTCATCAATGAATATGATAGAGGGTGTATTCTTCAATGCTTTTTTGAGATTGCTTTCACTCTCTCCAACCATTTTTGATATGATCTCAGGACAATTTATGCAAAAATAGAAAGCACCAATTTCCTTTGCAACAACACGAGCAATTAAAGTCTTTCCAGATTCATGAGGTCTATAAAGCAAAATTCCTTTTGGTGGCTTCACACCATTTGACTTAAAAAAGTTGTGGATGCTTCAGTGGAAGCTCGATTAATTCTCGAATCAGAGCCATCTGTTTTCTAGCTCCACCAACATCATCATAACCTACCTCATCTAATCTATTTTCATCCTCCCTCCTGACAGGCTTTTCCTCGCAGAATGTCTCAGTATCAGGTGCAACCACACAATAAGGTCAGTCTCAATAACCTTGAATTCCACACTTCTTATCACACCTCTCACAAGGAAAAAATCACCCTTCCTCACTGGAAGGTATGCTTTCAAAAAATAAGGTTTTCGGTAAGCATCAAAAAGATTCCCTGTGACCCCTTCAATTGTGTCATCAATAGGCAAGATGTGAATACGTTTTCCATACTTGACATCAGGACACTGATGCACAGAGACAACATCCCCAAGCCTAACCCTCAAGTTTGACCTGACACCCTTATTCATCCTAATCTTTGGTTCATCACAAATTTCATCAGCAAAAGCAATACAAATAGTATCTTTCCTCTTCTTCCCTGAAGCTGCCTAACATCATGGTGAGTCATGGTAAAGTCATGCCACGAATAAACATTTACCACAAACATACGTTTCTCATGAGTCGATGGAAAAAGTATACCCATTTTGTTGTCTGTTGTCATTAGTAGAAGCCTAAACCCATATGGATCATCAATCTCAACTAATTTAAAGAGAAATTTGCCTGCAACTGAATTTTTATATTTTCTCACAAACCTTCTATAAAACATTTGAATTGCATCTGAATCCACATCTCTAGCCATCGGTAATAAATCCAATAATAGACCTTGGTTTGGTGACGGTTCCATGAAGCCCCTGGTTGATTCTCCACACCCCTTCTTGGAATTTGTTCTGTACTAGTTCACTCAGAAATTTATCGATAGGGTTATAAGAAAGAATCACAAAGTGTTGTCATTCGAATCAACAGAAATTATTTCATTGGCCATAGCTTCACCACGTTCTAAATCACTTCTTTCACCATCAATTACTTCAACCATTGGTGCCAAGATTTCATCAAGTATTTCACTAGAATCCACCTCCATAGCATCCCTAGATGAATCTGGAACATGTGTCGATTCAATAACATCGATCAACTCTTGAATCAGTGATGGTTCCATCACACGATCACTAATTGAAATTTCTGTGATTGAGACTTGAGCCTCTGGTTCGATTGAATCGGATACCCAAGATGAATCATCCGATTCTTCACAACTTTACAACCTAGCCACGGGAAAATCAATTGATTTTCCGAAAGCCTTCTCAAACAACAGCTTTGCATCTGTCAAAAACTTTGCCTGAAACTCGTTAAAGATTCGATCCATGGAATGTTTCAGACTTATGAACTCTTGCCGTAACTAATTTGTCTTTATGGATGTAACCTGAGCTCTGATGCCTTGTAATATCTCGAAACTAAAAGAACAAAATAACCAAGAGAAAAGAGGGAAGACTTGACCAAATTACTCTCTGCTCATAGAGAATACCAATTTCATATATTTATTTGACAAACAAGAAGATAGTCATTCAGGAATATAAATAAGCCCTAATTCTTTATACGCAGCGTTTAAGGCTTTAGGAAAAAAGAGTCACGTGACCAAGCCTAACAGCTAACCAACAACACAAATAAAACAATTAAAAAGTAAAACCAACTCTCAACCGCTGACATAACGGCTCCTTGAATTTTGATTCGTTACATTGTACCAACAGTTTAGCTATCTAAGAAATGGTTAAACATAAGACTAGTTCAAATGTTCACGCTTTTTTACATTTAACACTACAATTCACAGAAAGGCCTTGCAACTTCTAAACCAAATATGCAGGGAATGATCCAAATAAACTGCTTTTTGCATCAGAAAAATCACCATTGGATATATCCAAACAATGGTGATAAAGGAATTGTACAATGTATCATACAGTTTTAGGACTCGCAAGAAGATAGAATAAACAGAACCTCGACCTCCCAGCTATGCTTCTTCAAGTTCTTTTATGTTGTTGACTATATCTTGAACTCTTCTTGACATTTGATCGGTATGTTCCTCAACAAATTTCAATAATGCGCGTAATTGTTCCTGGTAAGCAGTACATCGTCGTTTGCATTTTTGTTTCTCACTGTTCAGTTCTTGGGTCAGTTCCTGTATTCTTCGATCCTTCTCATCCTAGAAGAAAAACCATTACAGAAGGAAAACATTAGGATAAGGAATAGGAAGATGAAACAAGATGCATTATACATGAGCATGCTTACAGTTCTATTCCTATATGGTTATGTGTGAAACCCGGATGAGTGACGGCTCACTAATCTTGATCCATATTTCTCATCATCTTATCTATATTGAATATGATAGCATGAACTAGTACGCTAACTCATATGCAGAACTAAAAAAAGAACATGGCATGCCTCACTGATCAAGTTTTTTGCAGAACCTCGCCACGGTACTTTTCCAGGTGACATCAATGAGTGATTATGCTCCTTGACAAATTTGGTAACAACCCATTTTACTCCATCCCTTAAAGCCAGCCTCAGCATTGCAGGGCAACCTTCTCGAGTGATTGGTGGGGGAGGTAGAACCCTGTCTTTTCTATACATATATTTCTTCTCACGGTACCCTTCTTTTGAGCAAACGAAATCTTGACCTATAACCGTATTGTTTATCCGTGAACGTCGATTATGATGGATTCGCACCGTAAAACCAACATGTCTGCCATAAGCAACATAGAATTCCCTTGCAGCATCTCTTGACTGAAACTCCATTCCAATGTACGGATCGGCAGCATTACCTAACAAAGGTAAACTCTCAGTAGAGTCATCTGTACTCTTGTCAACTTCTCCCAAGTGTAAATCAATGTTGTCGGAAAGCTCATGATCGACCGGTTCCTGCTCATCAAAGCTTTCAAGTTCCAAACACTTGATGCTTTCATCAGAATCCATCCCTCCATTCTCCATTATGCTCTTTCTTATACCAAATAGTTCATTATCCAATTTCTTACACACAAATTTTGGATCTAGCTGAAGTTAAAAAAGAGAACTACAAAGATAAATAAGATATAAGAAGCAAAAGAAGAAGAATTATCCAAAGAACAGATATCATCGTTCTTATATCAACTAAGCTAAATTTATTAATAATCCAAATAATCATCAATCTTTTTGACATCAAACTACAACTGATTAAATATCATTCTATTCCACCTTCAATTTTAATTTTTGGAACCCATAATACAAAACCAACTTCATTACTTCTTGGGAAATACGTTCAGCATCAAAAAAGAAGAAATCTGGAACTACTAGCCAATAAAATCATCATAAAAACATCGAATTTACTAAAAAATAAAAACACCCCAAAATGAAATATTATGAACCAATCACAAATTACTCCATAGGATCACTATCTTCACTTCTTCAGTGCATAGACAACAACAACAATTAGATAGAAAATGAACAGTGGAGAACAGTAAAGGATCAAACCACGAGTTTGGTACTTACATGAAGCAATTAGAGTGATTCGTATAATCCCAAGTTACTGTGGCGCTGCTAGCCTTCCGATCTTTTTTCTTTTGGTTTCCCAGAAACCCTAGGATTGAAAAGATTGATATTCGTTACGGTTCTTGTAAAGCGTACGATGAAACTTGATGGAGGGGAGACGTATCTTATAACATTTAACTCTGGACGGCGTCGTTTTGCTTTAGGATAGAGGAAAATAATAGTAAAATGTTCACCGAAGTTGCCGGTAGGGCTGAGCATCCGATTAATTCGGTCGGTGGTCGAACCGAATTAACTGAAAATTTTAAAATTTTAATGGTTAAACCGAATCAAATTTTTTTAACCGAATTAATCAAACCGAAATTATTTTGATTATTAGCCGAATTAACCAAATTAATTGAAATTTATTATAAATTTTGATTAAATTATACAATATATCACTAAATTAAGTTAAAATAATTTTTTAATCACTAAACTTTTAATACAAAATTTAGTGACCATTTTATAATCTAAAAAAATTTAATGAATATTTTATAATATTTTAAAAATTAAATGACTAAAAGTAAATATATATAATATATAATATTTAATATATATAATTTTGGTTAATTAATCGATTTTGAACCGAATTAACCGATAAAAAATTAACCGTTAATCAAATTTATCAAATTTACTAAAAATTAACCGAATTAACTGAACCGAATATATACCCCTAGATGCTGGAATCAGATCAAACCCACTCATTGAAGGTTTAAGGGTATGTATTAAGCATCTCTAAGTACGATGTTATAATACGTTTTTTTTAAGTATCTAATTTTTGTTAATTAGAGATGACTCAATTAATTAAGTGTTCATATAATATATAGTATTGATACGATTATTATATAACGTATTACTGTTATAATTATTAGGGGTAGGTAAAAAACCTGATTAGATAGATTTTTATCTGATATTGGTTTTAGTGGGACTGAATCCAAAATTTAGGTCCAAATCATAACAGGAACCAGGACTGAAATCTTGATTTTTGGATACGGTACTCGATAGGTACCCAATAAGACCGAGATCAATATCAAATATCTAATATTGATTTTCTTTCGTTTATTTTTCTTAACAAAGTTTATCTATGTATGAATATTATGAATATTACTAGTTTTAAAACTTTAATTTTTGAGCCTACAATATTCTAATTTTATTATTTAATATTATAATTAGAGGTTGATTTTTTTTCTCCAATTACATAAATGTTCTTAAGAATAAACTAATTGACCGGATACCTGGTATTGATATCGGTTTCCACTAGTAACGGGACCGATTTTTAAAATTTAAGACCCGGTGTGATCAAGACCAAGACTGGTTTTAGTTTTCAAAAATCGGTGATTACCTAGACCGGGACCAATTCTATTCAAATTAATCGAGTATCTGGTGTTATCCACCCCTAATAATTATCATAACTTTATGATTTATATAAATTATCAAGTCATTTTATCAAGTTTATCGATATGTTACTAAATTATGAAATTATATTTTAATTATATTCATTAATTCGAGTTATCTCATTAATTAAGGCATAGATTAACTCATTGATATTTTACCTAGGTTTCTATTTTTAATTGTATTATAATTATTTTGTTTAGTGAGTATCAATACTTGAACATGAATATCAATACGGTATCTTTAGCCTCTGTGTATTAGTATTTACACACGTATCGATACTGATATTGCTTACTAAAAATCTTAGATTTTTACAAGTATCAATACAAGTTGACTCATTAATACCGGTACTCGAATACAGGTTCATACTATTTCCTTAAATTACAATATTATAATGCTTTATTCAATCCCTAAAAACTTACGAAAGTCGTTAGAACTTGTTTACTATGCATTAATCAATTAATATTACTTACCAATTTTATAACTATTTAATAGATATATAAGATATTACGATTTTATCAATTTATTCCGTAAGCATAATTCTCATCAAGTTATGTTAATCTATTCGAATAAATATATCAAATATTACAATTCTATCAAACAATTATAAAATAATTATACAAACATATCAAACGACCTTACACAATCTCTAAAGTCTCCATGAATCTTTTATATTTATATTATTATCATATATCACACATAATGTTTATGATGTTCATAGAGCATTGGGAGTTCTATGTATACTAACCTCAAGTCAAAGTAATAAATTCTTAATAAAATTTTTCTTATTATCTATTTAAATTCATTACTCAACTCTATATAATTCTTGTATAAAACAGATACAATTTCATAAGTAAAATTATTTATCAGACTATTTTAACGAATAAAACACACAAGAATAATTTAATTTAAATTTGGCAAAACAAACTCTATCAATATAATCAGAGCATCGGGGTAGTGTAGCTGATTGAGCTTAGTTTACATGGGAATGGCTGATTTCGCTTCCTTTCAACAAAGATGTTCAGTAATGATAACGACGATAAACGATGGCTCGACCTAAAGTTGAAGCTCAACTATACTACAACCCTTCTTGATCAAACATCGCTTATGCATAAAAGACGAAGTACACAATAATTTTTGATGTTCAGACGACAACGACGAACAATCAGATTAATTTTTTTTTTATGTCAATAATACAATGAAAACCTAAATTTATCAATTTCATAGGAGGTATCGAACATAAACTCTTTCTTGGTGATAGATCGAGTATAAATCGAGTGAATTACACCTAAACCCTCAATTTTCAACTCGTGATCCAAATCTTTAATTTTCTTAAATTTAATTTCAACCATTAATTTCTGTCAATTTAAAAGCATCCAACAATGAGCCCCATATAAAACGTCTGATTAGCGGCTTAATACCACTGTAAACTCAATAAACTAGACTTATCGATGAGTCGTATTTAACAAAAATTATCATTGAAAGGAAAGATTATTAGATGAACCATGTTCACCATATCATCCATGGTCCAAACAATTAGGACCGTTGATCTTTAAATAACCACCTAATAACTATCCGCCCACTAAGTACATGTAGGAAAGAGGTGACGATTCACTTGAAAAAAAATTAAGATCAACGATCCTGATTAATTGAACCATGAATAACGTGGTAAACAAGACTCACCTAATAATTTTTCCATTGAAAGAGACCGAACAATCCACCCATTTAGACATGATTTCATATTCTATAGATGAAGTTAAAATCAGAACATCTAATTCTCTTACGTCAGACTGGAATCCCCAAGTACTTTCCCAATGAGTCAACTGCTTGAAACCCCAAGTTATGACTGATCAGAGATTGTCATTCAGGAGTTGTATTTGGGGAGAAACACCTTTGGATCTTCCTCTTATTGACTCGACCAAAAAGAGAACCAGAGACATCAAGTATGGTCCTAATAATTTCTGTTTGTCAGACATCAAATAAGATCATCAACTTAGAATAAATAGGACAAAGGAATACCATCTTTAATGAACCTGAAAGACTCTCATGGACCATGTGTAGGTGAGATGATCAAGATGCTTCATGGCTAGAACAAGAAGATAGGGGACAAAGGATCACCTGGTCGAACTTACATGCTTGAGGATACGTGTTTCAATTTAGAATGTCTATTGGATACTTCGAATTCTGAATTTAGTCCAACATATTAAATAATTAACTCAGAAACAAGAGCAACCCTCGATTTCGATGTACAACATATGTTTAGTTTCATCGTTCAATGCAAGAAAGCATAAACAGCAGTGGAGATGTAAACCAAGAGAGCAGAAGAAACCAGAATGACCAAAGCCGACACTGCATAAATGGCGGAGTTGCTGCCACAGGACAACATCCCCAGACGTATCTCGATCACGTTCACCATCGAAAGCATCAGAAACAAGCAACCCATGACGGAACCGATGGCGGAGCCCATCATCCCGAACCTCAAAACTCCGAGGTTGATGTGTGCCCTGAAAGCTTCATCCACATCTTTGCTGTTTAACAAGTTGATGGCGAGCTTCAAGCCCTGCGCTACCAGGGAGGAGAAAAGGAAGAAGCTGAAGGACACGACCTCGAAGACCAAGAGCTTCTTAGCAACGTCAATGTCGGCGTCACAGGGGGCTCGATTCTCGAGACTGTGCTGGCCTGGGGTGGTCAAAGAAAGGCCCACGAAGACGGCGATGGTGAAAAGGGAGTTAACGTTGACAAGGCCATCCAAGGCGGTGACGTGAACGCTTGTTGTGGATGAAGAAGACGAAGATGTTGATGTCGGCCTCCTGGGGTTGCTGTCGCTGGTGTAATAGCCATTTGTATACTGCTCAGATCTGAGAAAGAAATGAATTTTTTCAATGCAGGAGCTGTTAAAAGAAAAACCCAAAGCTTTAAATTAAAAAGAAAGAGACTTTACTCATCCATTGTTGATATCTTGCAAGCTCTGATTGTGCTTCTTGAAGGACTGTGCTTCCCGGAAGATTAGATTAGATAAAAGCAGCTTGGATGTTATGTGATTTGATTGTAGGGTTTTGTTCAGATTTTATAATAGAATTCTTTTGGCCTTTCTATTTTCAAATTCGGGAAGAGAATTATGTGATATAAATAAAGCTTGAAACTTTAACAAAGAGAGAGAGAAAAAAAAAAGCTCGTGAGTTTGTTTAGAAAAAAAGAAAATCAAATAATTGTCTTTGAGGATAACTTGGAAATGACAGTACAGCCCCCGGTGTTATTGCATGTTTGTCACTAAATACATTTATAATTTAGACTAAGACTATAAATGAACTAATAAACCAAAACTGCATAAAAGGCAAAATAATTAAGACATTTATACTATATAAAAAAAGATTAAGACAGTATATAAAACAAAATTTCCTTTTGCCTAAAGAAAGTGAATCACAGTAAAAAAATAACTTAATCATTCATCCAATAAGAAGGGTTAACCATTGGCAAAATTGGTGAGATAAACCAAAAAATAATATTATTTCGGGTAATAGAGATCCTCAAATTTTATTTGGAGATCTAGGCCAAAAGCTACAGGAATCAACACCAACGCCACCTGCAGGTGGCGTTGGCTTTATTATATATATATTTTTTCTCTTTCGGCTCATGCTGAGCCATGTGAGGACTGAAGCTGCATGCTTGTCGCCACCTGGAGATGGCGTTGTGGCAGCACTGAACGCGCTGAATTCAGCGCAGCGCTGAATGCGCTGTATGCATACCTAAAATTTCGAATAATTTTTTTATTATATCTTATATATTATACATAGGTGTGGGTAGAGAGCTTGATATTCGAAAAATTTTCAGCCAAAATTTTTTGCTCTCATTTCAGCGCAGGGAAAAGAATTGTAAGGGCGATTCAAAGTTTATTTGGGTCTAAAGAAGAAAAATCTGCGTAGGAGCAATCTAGTAAGATTGGTTATGTTAATTTTCATGATTCAAAATTATTTATTATTTATTATTTTTATGTAATTTTTATGAACATTGTTTGTTATTTTTCTGAATATGCAGTTACAATGAGTTCTGAAAATTATCCTGATACCGAGAATCTTGTTGGTCGATGGGGAGAATCGCTTGATGATTTTAGTGATGATGCAGAAAATATTATACCTGTAGCAGAAGATGATGATGTAAATTTACTTGATCCGGATGATGTCCAAACTGTTTTGACAAATATGAATGAAGGGCAAGTTGTGGATGTTGAAGTTGATGGGAAGCCGTTGTAGCTAAACTTGGTATGAAAAATGATCCACCTGTTTAAGGTTATGTTGAATCAAAGACTGAGTCAAAGCAACCTACTTACCCATCTTACGCACTACCACCTCGTATGCTAGAGGTGGACTATACTGCTATGCGAGATCCGCAACATAAAGCTCATGTATTTGGTTCATCGTCATCTTCCCACTATGGGGAATTGATATTAAAGGTTCAATTTGATACAAAAAAAATGCACAACTAGTTGTGAAGGAGTATTGCATCAAAAGACATATACAGTTCTGTGTTGCTGAATCGAATACACAAACCTATTGCGTACGTTGTATCAATTGGAAGAGCAAATGTCCTTGGTGGATAAGAATTTCATATCGTCAGAGGAGTCAAATGTGGGAGTCAATGAGCAACATACATGTTCAAATGTATCCTTATCACAAGACCACATTAATTTAAACTCTGATCTAATTTGTGATGGATTTCAAGCATTTAGATACCCCTGCTCCCACGCACAGGCTGCATGCATACATATTTATATGGACCCTTTTATGTTTGCGAATTCGTGTTATAACCTACATAATATTGCCAACATATACCGCAATCAGTTCAACACGATCCCAAACAAAGATTATTGGCTAGATGATCTAATAAACAAGGAATGGTTACCCAATCCAAATCTTCGTAGAAAGTTGAAGGGTCGACCGGCATCAGCTCGAATCTATACCAATATGGATGATGCAGACCAAAGAGAGGGGGGCATTCAAATCAAGCATTGCATACTTTGTAGAGGACCCGATCACAGCCGAAAAAAATGTCCAAATAGATCACATATGTATGATAAATAGTTACTATTCAAATAAATATGTACGATCTATTTTATTTATTCAAATAAAATACGAACTTATTATGATCCGTGTTTATTATGATCGGGTTTATTTCATTAAATTATTGAATTACTATTTTATTTATTCAAATAAAATACGAACTTATTATGATCAAATTTATTATGATTGGGTTTATTTCATTAAATTATTAAATTACTATTTTATTTATTCAAATAAAATACGAACTTATTAAAATCGAATTTGATTCATTAAATTATTAAATTATTGAATTACTCTTTAAATATTAAATGGTAATTAAATGGAATAGAAAAAAATTTATTCGAAATAAAATACGAGGACAAAATAAATTATTGATTGAAATAAAATTCTCAAGTACATTGTATTTTAAACATAAGCACATGATGATAAAAATTTATTTTCTTCGTCTCCTCGGTAATTCCTGTCGATGTAAAGAAGATGTCTGGTCATACCGTCTTGAAGGTTGAACCATTCTTCGTGGTTGATCCGGAGTCTGTTCATCGCTAAAAAAAGATGGGATTCCATACATACCTTGAAGATTGTATGATGGGCTACTAATAGTCGGATTACTAATAGTTGAGGGATACTGAAATTGAGGTATGTATCCTCCATCATCAGTGAATCTTGATTGATAAGTTATCATGTCCCTAAATGTCGGTTGTTCCCAATTATTGGGTGGATGAGATTGCACTGGAGACCACGAAGAATGCGTCCCTGTAGAAGAATCTATGTTATTTTCTTCTTCTGTTGGTTCTTCAGAACATTGACCTGGATCAAACTCTTGTGAAAAATGAACATGTTTTGAACAACGCGAATCTTGAAGCCAGTTATTGGCATCCTCAATAGATGCAATAAATGGTTTACCATTTTCAGAATACCAAGAATAATACTCTGAATTGAACTGAAAATCAAAAGCTTCAATTGGACACAAATTGTCTGACCACCGTATGTATCTTTCTTCCCAACAAGAAATAAAATATCATTGTTTATGAGCCCACGTCGCGTCAAATCTGCTTTTATGATCAACAGATGGTGGAGCTCTAGGAATAGGCTGGTGAAAATTAAATTGTCGTAACACTTTATCAGCACAATGATACTCTACAACCGAAAAATGAATTAAAGGAACCACTGCACCCCAAAATGTACGACATTGAAGAACATCTGGTGGTATGTACGCCTCGATTGTTGGATCCACGTAAGGCAACCAATTAAACTGTGAAAATAATTATAAAATTAATAAAAAATATATAAAATAATTAGTGAAAAATGAATTACAATACCTAATTTTTTTCTGACAGTTTGAATTTTCATTCTTATATCTCTAACATTGTTATGTACAACACCAACATTCCTCAAATTATGTCTCCATCTGTAAATATAAAAAATATATATATAAAAATTAAATCAACATAAAATATATATGACCACTTTAATTAGCAACTGTACCTTCTAGTCAGCGGAAATTTTATATGTACGGGACCTTCAAGAATTAGAGTTAAATAAGACAATCTATACCAAGCCCAAGACTGCAATAAGATTTGACAGCCTCCCATATCTGAATTTTTTTATCCCCAATCATTATTACGGTCTTACACATTTCATGGTATAAAAAACACAATATTGCAGTTGGGGCCCAACTGTAGTTAGCAACCGTGCTCAAATCAGCCAACATAGGCAGGTACTGTGTGTGAACCAAATTACCAGATGTATCGGACATTAAAATTCCACCAATAATTTGCATGATATATGCTTTAGTTGCAAACACAATTTCTTCGTCACTGGAGTTCTCGTTACAAAAAATTCATTTTGTAACCATAAAATTTTCAATCGAAGACCGTTTACACATTCATCTGGAGGAATTTTTCCGAGATATAGCATACAAACCTCAGCAACTCGATAATTGTTGTATCCTACCAATGGATTCCCATTTATTGGGACATCGAGCTGTACAGCTACATCTTCGAGAGTTACTGTACACTTTCCAAATGGAAAGTAAAAAGTATAGATCTCGAGTCTCAAACGTTCAAGCAAACCAGTGATCAATCCAGGCACAATTTTAAACCCACGAAGGAAGGAAACTTTATAAAAACCGAAAAACTGTAAATAATTAACTATTACTTTCGGAGGTTCTCTGATCTTCACTCTTCTACGACGAATTGTATGCTCCAAACCCTATTAAAAATAAGTATAATCAATTATTTAACGTATTAAAAAAAGATAACCAAATAACACATAATAAATTTTGTAAATAATTTAATTACTTGTTCATCATGAATATGAGATGAAATATATTCGTCGTCACGATACAATAAAACTCATTCAGACATCATTTTCAAATAATCCGTAAAAAAGATAAGAAAAAATAGACAATAATATATTAAAATTAAACATAAAATTATACATAAGAATTATACAATGCTTTCAAAAATTATACAATAAAATTAAACAAACTAAAAACGATATTAAAACATAACATAAAAATAATAAAAAATTTATAAGAAGTTTACGTCAAAAATCTTTCACTCAATTTTTTCCCGTGTAAACAACTCAACTTAACCTTTCAACACCATCAACACCCATCAAAATACCTATATATAAGCGGATATATTCGAAATATTATTTTTATTCATCACATGCAGCACAGTTTGCATGGCCATGTACAACTGCCATCGCCACCTGCAGGTGACGACCTGCATTGTCTCAGGCGCTGAATCACTGGACGCATCAGCGCTGAATGTGCTACCCACTACTGTTGCTTGCTGCACCGCTCGCTGCACCATTGCTGCAGTGCTGAATCACTGAATGCGCTGTACCAACGCCACCTCGAGGTGGCGACCTTGTATGGTTAATTCCTTGCAGGTCTTTACACGGCTCAACATGAGCCGAACAAGAAGCAAGAAATTATTAAAAAAAAAAACGCCACCTGCAGGTGGCATCTCCTATAAATTACTGTAGAAAATGGCCTAATTTCTCAAATATCCTTTGGGAAACCCTATATTCGCAATAAAAAAAATAAGGGTCCATATTCCCCCAATTTTGCCTTAACCATTGCTGTTAATGAGTTTCAAGCCTACAACTCGAGGGAGGGAACCACTCTAAAGGTAGTTGACACGATGGAGAAAGATTCTAAACCAAAAGATTTTAATCATTGCTTTATATCTAACAAAATCTAAGATTTTTTTTTCAGGCATAATCTTCAATATATTCAATTCCCCGCACGCTTGTAATATTGCAGTGAGATAGGAGAGTTATCATTCACTAATATATGCTATTAATACATTCTATTAGCATCATGGACAACTACCATGTTCAGGACCTATGAAGGCTGGAAGTAACCGGTGGAAGTAACCGGATCTTTAGGCTTAAGAAGAAATTTTGGTTTGAACCAATTAAGAATCAAAAGTATGCTGGAAATTAAGCAACAGCAAACTTTGAATGAACTAGTTAAAAGCTATGTTACTCAGTCTTGGGTGTATGTCAGATATAAGTCTGGTAACAAGAGATTCTATTTTTCTACATTTTTCCTTGGAGGTATTGGGTGGTTCCACATCCCCCTACCGTGCCCGAAATTGTTTCGGATGGATACTTGAAAAATGAAGAGTGAACATAGATTTTCTTATCAGAGTATTTTATAGGAGAATATGTGCCAGCTTCAATTCAATGTTTAATGCACTTACAAAGCAGGAGAAATAAGTTTGAAATAAATTTTAGGGTTGGACAAATTCAACACACTTTTGGAAATTGATTTTTTATACCCTGTGTCTAGGTTAAATAACCTATGAAACATATAGTTCAAGGCATGAACCCAAAACCCTAAATCCGATTCATAGGTTCACCCTTTATATGTGACATCAGAAGATCTAGGGTTTGAATACTAGCTTTGGAACTCCTCCCCTATCTGCTGTCTCCTTCGGACCAGAAAATAATTTTTAGGTTTGCCTTGCATTTACTTTTGAACGAAATGAAAGCAAAATATATGTTTATCTGGAATTGAATTTCCATGCAATGAAAGCAAAAATATTTCTAAAAGAAGACGCTTACCTGTGCACTTAACTCACCTGCTAGCTATTGCAATTTGCAGCAACAAAGATAGATACCAAGAAATGGCAGCTCTGCACAAATCATATATATGACAATGAGAGAGAGCACACATGTACACATCCATGCCCTCACATGAACGGAAACAAGTGTGCTCTCTCTCATTGTCAAATA
Source organism: Abelmoschus esculentus (assembly GCA_035048815.1). Classification (NCBI taxonomy): domain Eukaryota; kingdom Viridiplantae; phylum Streptophyta; class Magnoliopsida; order Malvales; family Malvaceae; genus Abelmoschus; species Abelmoschus esculentus. The sequence continues at coordinate 12,715,427 of JAUCBN010000024.1, forward strand.
ATGTGTAAAATCTGAAACTGAAATCTGCAAAGTGAAATTCGAACATATTATGAAATATATTGCAAAATAAACTTATGCTCTAAAATGAAGGTTATCGAAGCGATCTCAAGAAATATAACATAAATGCCAAAGAAATCATGCAGAAATAATCATTGAAGCCACATTCTCCTTTCTGCATACAATCTCTATAAGGACAGTTATGACATCCAAGACCATTTCCTTTAAAGTCTCCAATATTTTTCATTCTGTAGACACCACAACATCGACATTCCAAGCAAAAGCGCTTCAAACACTTATCATTGCTACGAATATAATACCAAAGACAAAGGAATGATCTGAAGTATTGCATATGTAGAAGTGCATCGTCTTCTAAGATGCAGGAAGACGATGGAACAGTTCCTTTCAACACACATGAATTTGTACTTTGGATATTAAAAACATATCAGGAGACTCAAGAATTAAAACATCAAATCAACAGTTTATGATTCATGACAAGATACATGGTATAAGTCCTTAGAATATAATCTCTTAAGAAATCATAAACGGACAACACAAAGCAATGATAGGCTGATGAAAAGAATTTTCTTGGAAAATCCTCAGTCCCTTACAAATTACAATCAAATCTATATTTCTCATTATAAATGCAGCTAGTTGTTTGCCAAACACTCATCCCAGATTCTGGTGTTTCCGGGGACAAAGCTTGAGAAGGACTTTTATATGTAATGAAGCATATTATAAAGCTTGTCACAAGCTATAAACAAATTTGTTCTTAACCAAGATCCTAGCCCAAAGTAGAACAATTATCAACATATATAAGCAGAAAAACAATGTCTTGGTAAAATAATTTAAAGCACAGGGGTTAAAATATGCTAAAACTTTTAAAGCATAAACAAACCCTAACCTGAAAATTCACCGAAAAGAGAAAAGAAAAACTTCAAAAAGCATTTATGAATAATATAACCTTCAACCTAACTCCCAGATCCAAACCCCAATTCCTGAACCAGGAAAAACAATAAAATCAATACCAAAACCCTAGAATGAAGCATGAAGCACTTACTCCCCCACAAATGGCTGCATAAAGAACAGATTTTTGGTGAAAATAGTGCAAAGTAGTAGAAATTTATTCAGAAAAAAGAAGAAATTCCAACATATTTCAATCCAATCCCATGAAAACACTACTACACATAAACGAAACTAACAAAGATTAAGTGATAATATCTTGAAAAATGAAAGAAAGGAGAAAGATAAGTGATGGTTTTGAAGGTACCGTTTCGAAATCCGCCTCTTTGTCTGGTTACTCAGGTATTTGATCCAATGGTGTTGGTGTTGACACGTGGAGCAACATATAAACACAAAGTACAGAACCAAAATTTGATCTTTCACTGTGCACTCCGCACCCCATTTTTTTCTTGGTTTTTAGGACGCGTGGATGAAGCGTACAGTGACGGGTCGACGTTAAAATTTGAAAGGCTATTTTCTTGGGGTCGGTCGGTGCCGTTGGGGTTGAGAGTGTAGATGTGAATGACACATGGTGGGAACTGCGCGTGCGCTTCGAAAGATGTCATTTTCTCGTAGAGTTGAATTTTAATGGCCTAATAATCCAAATAAACCTAAATATTTTGGAAAATGGGGTGTTTAGGGATTTTTTTTATTTATCAAAAATATTATAGTATTAAGGAAAAGATTAGGGTTATTTATCGAGCGAGTTGATAGTATTTAATTTATGCTCGTTAAAAAATTGTTATTTGACTTAATTTGTTATTCGTTAAATTTTTCAAGTTTGTGTTCGACTCATGTTCATTAAAAAAATTCTCAACTCGATTCATTGCCTTGATTCATTGCTCGTTAAGTTCACTAAAAAAACTTAACTTACTTTTTAATTAAAAGTAAAAGATTAGGAATGTTTAATAATATCAAAAGAGTGTATAAAGCACTTTCAATGTTTAAATTTCAAAGTAATAATTTACAAATACGGCAAACTAGCATATTAAAATTAAAATAACAATCACAAAGTAATTTTAAAAAATATTAGAAAATATTTTAAAAAATTAACGATATTGAGTTGAATTAGACTTTTCCCGTTTTAACTCATTAAGGCCTCGAGTCGAGTCAACCTGAATTAAATATTTATTAAATTTTAACCGAGTCGAGTTCAAACAGCTCACGAACTACTCATTAAACATCCCTACAAAAAGATATTATTTTTAAATAACATTCTTCATTATTTATTAAAAATTTGATGATATGACGCCACTTGCGCTCGACGTTTTATTATGATTATACATATGATTTATTAACCAAAATACATTATCAATTTCTATTTACAAGTCGTATATTTATTATATTTATAAATATTCAAATTTTAATTCATTAAAATAAATTTTTAATATTAAATCTTTAAAATTACATGAGATAAGTATATATGTTAAAATTTCGTAAAATATTAGACCTTTCAAAAAAAAATTTTGAACAAGCAAATAGTGATTATAGTAGTATATGTTCTAGAATATAATCTCCATCATTTGACATTGATCGCTCAATCACTTTGCTGGCATCGCTGGTGCTCGAACCCGTAACCTCTAGGAACAACAATCATTCCTTTAACCACTTGGGTTAGAGGGCTTATATAGACCTTTCAAGTATTTTTTAAGATCGCCGTAATAATTTATATGAATATGGTGCGAGGATTCCTATGGTTTAAAATACGAGTGGCAATAAGGTAGGATAAGGACATTTTTGCATTCTCCACTCAGTTCCCAATATTTGCGGGTAATTTTGAGAAAATCCCTAGTAAACATTTTTAACTATTTCTCATCTGATTGTCACCCATAGATTAAATGTATAATTATACAAATTTTTGTTAACTATCATATAACTTTCTTCATTATATTTTAATGATAATTCACTTAATTTATATATTATTTAAATGATTAAACAATTTGGTTGACAAAATTAAAAGATTAATGGTCAATAAAATCAGACCTATCATTTTTTATAGAGTAAAACTTTTCTACCTCTTTATCGTGCCTCCATCCATGATAATTCACTTAATTTTCTATATTCTAAACCCTATTCTCTACGACCTAAACTCTTTTACAAGCGGAGGCTTGTAAAAGAGGTAGATGATTTGCACCTTTTTGAGTAAAAGTTCTCTACCTCTTTATCATGACTCTATTTATGCCTCTTTGAAAAATTTCTAAAATATTGAATTAACCCTAACCTTAATTTTCTATATCCTAAACTCTACAACCTAAAAAATACACTCTACCCCTAATTTCTTAATCCTAACCACAACCATTAACCTTAAATCTTAAACTCTAAACGCTAAACCTCTAATTTGAAGCAGAGGCACGAATGGAGTCATGTAAAAGAGGTAGACGATTTGCACAATTTTGAGTAAAAATCTTCTACCTCTTTATCATGACTCCATCTATGTTTTCTTTGAAAAATTTCTAAAATATTAAATTTTAAACCCTAACCTTAATTTTATATATCCTAAAATTTATACCCTAAAAAATACACCTTACCCTAATTTCTAAACCAAAGATACATGGGAAGACAGGAAATACAACATGGCACAAAATAAATGGAGATACATGGGAAGAAAGAAATAAACTGAAGTGGAAGAGAAACATAGAGCACCAAGAACGATGGTGGAAGCCAAGACGACAGCGAAGTCATCAATTCCAAACATCTTTACCTGCATGTCCCTTCTGGGTCACAAAATGCAGCGGAATTGTCATCAGAGCACATCGCGGAAAACATCACTGCATTGTCGATGTAATAAAGACACCAGAAAAAAAGAAACGAAGCCGGATAATGGGACATGCTCGTATCTAACACTCACATACAAATTTGAATAACAAAAAAATTATATATTTTAGAAGTCAGCATGTACGAGTCGTTCACTGCTCGAGGCATCCCAGGTGGCATAAACCACATTCAGGGTTGATAATCGACTGTCCAATCTGTACCATTTTCAATATACTAATCCAACACAGTTCAGATCTATATCACAAACCAACATGCTGAACCTGAAATCTCAGGTTTTGTTCTCATTCTCGGCTAAGACTGGTTATCCAATTCCTTATGTCTGCAATTATTTTTAGTGACCTTTGTATTTCCAGGGACAGGCACCTTCCGGTGAGCCTGATGGAAGATCTGAGGTAAGCCCTGAACTTATCTCTTCATGGCTCATGCAATTTCGAAGCTCACTTCACTGGATAGATATTTATGGCCAGATATCTTGGCAAATTCAGAGATTGATTTTCTTCCACAGGTTACAAACCAATCATTCACTGAATTTGAGATCTTCAAAAATAGATGCAAGAGAGCTATAATGAAACACAATTGCCGGCCTGATCCGTATGATCTATCGACAAAAAAACACAAGTAATGCTCACATAAAGATGGATGAGAGGGAGGAAATCGGTTCCGATTCCGGTTCCTCATTGGTTTGTCACAAGAATGTGAACATAGTAATTCATGTATTGCTTGCAATGCAAGTTTTAAAATGCATAAGCCATAATAAAATTGCTCTCCTGAATCATATAAAAATCGATGCTTGGAGTATATACCTAGCTCTAAAAAATTGTTTATCATGTTACAATCCTTCGGCTGATAAGTCCGGAAATGATCCCTCCAAGTTCTTCACCACTATCTTCCTGCACATGATGCCCTGCCTGCAGGAAGCAAACCAGCAAAGTCAGTTATTGTCTATATAATGATCTTATCATTTGAGAGAATAAGAAGAAGGTAATAAGGTCAAGATTTCATTCCCCAACATACTGCTTCATCTAAGGTTGAACTGAAATGTTAGTTTAAAGTTAACATGTAAATTACGGGGGGTTCAAAGATTTTTAGGGCTCTGTGTAATTTATTAAAATGTAGCCCTTAGAAGTAATTGTCTATAACCTCACTAATTTTAAAAATATGGCCTTAAAAGCAAATATCCTTTTTAGGGGGCCCTATACGCCGTTCTATTGTGCATGTTCAGAACTTCACTAGTTCTACAGAAGCAATAGTAATAGGAATAGGGAATAATCAATAAGATTCTATAATCAATTATTACATTTAGGAAATAATTATAACGTTTTAACGATTATAACTCATCTTTTTTAAGAGCATTTTCAAAATTTTATAATGAATTTCGAGATTAACATCATCTAATGAATGTAGTTTATTAAAATTTTGGGGCCTCTTTTTCATGGGCCCGTATGGTCGCTCCTATTATGCCTGTCCAGAACCCCATTGATGTAAATACATGTGGCATGTTGGTACCATTGGAAGCTCAATCAGTTTATGGTTTGATTTTTTGCAGAAATCTTCTACTTCATCAAAGTTCAGCCAACGATCCCTCTGGCCCCAACACACCGTTGTTCGAACTTTCCAATTTTCATCCGTAAGAATTGCTTTTGTGTCTTCTACATATGCCTGCCGAGCAAGAAACCAGAATAATTTTCCCATTGCACCTTCAACATAATACTATATAAATGAATCAGAAAATGGCAGTGTAAGCATAGTACTATGGGTAGAGGCCAGAGGGTTTCCTCAAGAAAGAGGGAACATGGAAACTCAGTTGAATTCGATAACTTGTATCTGATTAAAACAGAAGTTGAACTACATAAATAAAACATAGTAGTAAATAATAAACCCACCTTAAGCTCTTTTTTCATGGCCCTACTAATTGCATTTAGAGCAAACCCTGATGAACCAGATGTAAGATAAGGTCTTCTATAAACCATTGCATCATCCTCTTTCATCGCGTATGGACCACAGCTCGTTAGTGCCTTATCACTGGCCCTCAAAGGATCCTATTCAGCAAAGAACATCACATAAGCAATTTAAAGCTATATGGTACTATTCCATGGACTGATAGATGTCTATATTCCAGAATTACATGCACTTGCAAGAACAAATTTCAAGTAAATACCATATATATAAAGGTTTACCTGAGAAAAGATTTCACCCAGCAAGAAGTTGCTGAATATGGATAGTGTCGACGGAAGGTTGGCGTGTTTGACTGTTAGCTGTAGTAATCAAGGTAGAGTATTTTGTCAGTATAAGGCAAACTGCTTATGGGGATATGATTGAACTGTAGTTAATAGCATAAGGAAAAACAATAACTTAAATAATAAAGCTTCAAGATTCATACAGGGGGATTGAGGAGAATTAAATCATTAAGCTTTTCCTGATGCTTGCTGGCATATTTAACAACAACCGGGGAAAAGTAGCCCTGAAAGAACATAAAAAATCATAAAACTCTTCAGCTTTATGCAGCAACGTAAGTTAAAAATTTTGATTGCATGCCTTCTTGTCTACATATACGGAACGATAACATACTTGGACAACTAGTGAAACTTTATTGGCAGCAACTTCATTGACAAAGGACTCCAATGCTGAGACATATTCTGCCAGGGATGAAGAAATATATATTGAGGAAAGGTTGACAAGCATTATTCATCGTTTCTTTCGCTTTTATAGAGTTAATCAAGTTCGTTCAAACTAGATTCAATTGCCAGGCATGCAAAGCTAAGCAACTACCGCCAAGTGTGTAGTCAAATCCATATCTGGGTTGAGGCTTATCAGAAAATCCGAAACCTGTTAAACAAGAGAGGTAGGATTTAGGATAGCAGCAGGAAAACTGTCATCATTCACTTAGATTTGTTTAATTCTTTTTTGATGATATGCAGTCTAAAAATTTAAGGAAACTAATCTTTGAAAGAAGAATCAGAAAAAACTATACCCGGATCCTCCCTTTTGTAAGTCATAACTTTCAAAATGCAAGTCTAACATGAAATTTTCAAACTATATATAATACTTGCAGATTCAATGAAGTACATGCACCCAAAACATGCAATCGAATTAAGAACTTGGTCTTTCTCGATATAATTCAGAATGGATATATGATCTTACCTAGCCAATCAAAAGCAATAGCATGATAATTTTTGGAGAGAGCAGGAAGAACTTTGCGATAAGAGTAAGCCTGCAAGCAAAGATGAGCCATCACATTTATAGAACATCATACATAGTAAAACAAAAGGAAAAAAAATCTAGTTACACAGAATATTGTCTACATTTATAATTCACATTTATAGGGTTGTGTTATATTTTTACTCAATTTCTAATTGGTAATTAAGTTGAATTTTGTTGTAATTCTAATGGTTGAAGATTACTTGGTAATTAGGATTTACTTTAATGATCAGTCTCTTGTGCATGTCTTAGTCTATGTTGTTATCGCTTTGTTTGTTTTGCCGCATACCAACTTCCTAACAGACAATGATATATTGTGTTAGGCCAAAAGTACTAAGTACTAACCTGTGATGGGAAACCATGGATCAAAATAACGGTAGGATTATCAGCATTTCCACTTTCCACGCTAAACCATCTATTTCACAAAATCATATAGAGAGAGAGCATATTTTAATCCTGCAAATGGTAAGACCTCAATTTCATGCATAATTAAACTCACTAAAAGGAAACCAATATCAAACTTATCGGTTATCGCTTATCGACATCGATTGAAAAACAACATTTATTAGTAACACTTACTTTTGAAGATAATAAAAGGCAATTTACCTGAAAACATCACTTGAAGCTTGAGAGCCAGCTCCCATGGTTAGTCCAAAAATTGGATCTTTAGCTTTCTCACCAGAGCCACCCACTGGATAAGCTTTAACCTGCCAAAAAGAAAACAGAGTGAAACAAAGACATCCAAGACATAATCTAGGTTCTCTTGAGCTAAAACACAAGCAGTAGGCATGCATTACTCACAAATTTCCCTTGCTTAAACCATTCATCAGAAGGGCTTGGCTCATCTGAATATTTTCCTGTAAAAAAACAAACACATTTTTATTCAATCATTAAGTCCTAGACTGATGCATCATGCATTCCATTTTAAGGGGAAAACAAAATTTTACTCAAATATGAACGTACCCCCACTAAAAGAAAACCCATCACCAGCTGAAACAGGAGCATCAATCAGATAATCCTGCAGAAAACCCAACATCATTTTCCACACAAATTGTTGGTTTGAATCGGCTCAGAGAATGTAAAGGGAAATCTTACATCTTGTGGCTCGTTAGCGTTTGATCTGCTGGCACTAAGACTGAGACTGAGCGGCTTTCTACCATGACGTTGAGCCCTGAACCTGAAAGACCCACCATTGAAAAGTGGCAGAGAAGAAGTAGGAGAGCAAAGGGAGCATTGAAACTGATGAGAAAAGAGAGCTGGAGGCTTGGCTTGGATTGCCATTACGTCAAGACAATTGCGACAAACACACAGACAGTTAACCGTTGGATGTAAGATTTTTTAATACAAAAAACGGGGCTTTGTTGTTTTCATTCGTGTCAGGATAGAGAGTCTCTGGTTCCTATGAATTTATTATTTGAGTTAATTGCAGTGTACGTCTTAAAACTATGATATTATTTTAATTTCATCTTTAAATTTTTAAATGTTTTAATATAATCCTTAAATTATAGTTCTTATTATTTTAAATGGGCCTATAAATTTTTAAATCTTATTCTTAAATTATAATTCTCATTTTAAAGTGGTCCCTACAATTTTAAAGGTTTTATTTTCATACCAAATTATAACTTTCATCCTAAATTATTTTTCGTACTTTCGAATATTTTAATTTTATTCTTAAATTATAGTTTATTTTATATCCTCAAATAAATTAATTTCAGTAGGCTGAAATATCAAATTAAAAATATAAAATTCATGATAAAAACAGAATTAAATTATTTTTAAAAAAATCTGCAATTTCTATGGTTTTTCCATCTGTGGGCCCACTTAATGTATTAGGCATTTAATGTTTAACCAACAACTATAAGGGACGACCATAAAAATTAAATAAAAAAAAACAGAAAATAAGTATTTCTTTAGAACCTTTTCAACAATTATTTTCAAACTCCCCGTAATAATTTCTTTTAACATTTTTAATATAAGACTGGGAAAAGGATTATTTTTAAAAATTTTATTAGTTATTCAGATTTATATTATTTTAAAAAATTATAATTATAAAAAATAAAAGAGTCTTACAAGATTTTTTTATCCAAAATTTTAACTAAAAAAACTTTTAAAAAGTTTTTTTTCAAAGTAAAAGACTTTATCTTATTTTATTATTGTATTTTTTATTTATCAAATATTTAAATTAACGAATTTAACTGATTAAATTTTTATGAATACTTTAAATATTTAATTTTGAGTCACTCACATATTCTTACGTTATTGTTTTAATATTTTATTTATTTTTTTGATAAAATAAGATCTAACATTATATTTTATTTCTATTTTGGTATTCTATCGTTAGAAATTAATGATAAACTAATTAAGAAAGCGAAAAATATATATGACAGGTTATTATATTATTTTCTTTCTTTTGATTAATATATCATATTAATTAAAATCATAAAAAAATAATATAAATATTTATCTAGAAGAAAAAAATAACATATCAACCTATCATGTATATTTTTTCTTAGTTAACATATTATTAATTATAAATAATATCTGTTTAAAAAAAATTATAAATAATAAAATATAAAAAATAAAATTTTTATTTTTATTTTTATTTTATAAAAGAATAGATAAATAACTAAAATATAACGATGAATAAATGAAATATTAAATGTATAATTATTCCTGTATTTTATTAATATTTAGCAAATTTTTTTCAACGGAAAGCAAGTCAAGCAAAGAGCACTAAAAAGTCTTTGCCCCATCTTGGAGGCCAGTCTCCAAGCTTGGAAAAGAGAAAACAACCGAAGAGCTTAAACTGGTATTTCCTTTATTTCCCCCTTTTTTCACCTATTATTTCTACTTTTCTTGTTTTGAATTATGATTTTGACTACTCAAACCATGATGTTGTAATTGCCTTATTTTTCTCTTTTTCATATATGAAGTATTGGGAGGTCTTCTCTCTTAGTTTCTCTGTAGAAAAGGGGATGATTCCTTGTAGTTTCCTGTAAGCTTTTGCTTCTTCTTGGATCTTATTGGGTTAATATTCGAGAAACCAAAGGTGGGTCTTTGAATTTGTGTTACAAAGCTTCATCCTGCTTTAATTTCCCTTTTTGGGTTTTGTTGTTATTCCCTTGTATTGATCAGAATCTAGGTCAAGAAGTCAACTTTACCAGGTTTGCTTAGTTTGATCTGTGTAAAAGTTTCTATCTTTTGTGTTGGTATTTGTGAATTTGGTGGTTTATCAGCTGAATCATATTATCTACGCTCTTTCCTTTTTTATACCTTTTCTTCTTGGTGTTTTTGGATATTTATGAAAGGAGAATTTGACCTTGTTTCCTCTTTGTTCTTTAACTTGTTTCAGGTTTTAATTTTGAATTATGGTTTAGTAGATTTGGCACGTTAAGCTGTTATTAGCTGTACAATCTGCTTTCTGGAATCCACCATTTCGGTTTCAAGGGGTTTATTCAAAATCATGCTGTTGCATAGCCGAGTTTGTGTTGTTTTTGTCAGTGTTTTAGTGTGGTTATTGCTTGGCTATAGTTTGAGCCACGCTTCTCAAGACGACATCGATTGTTTGAAGAGCATCAAAGATTCACTTGAGGACCCCTTTGGCTACTTAAATTCCTCATGGAATTTCAACAACCACACTGAGGGGTTTATTTGTAGATTTACCGGAATTGATTGTTGGCACCCGGATGAGAATAGGGTTCTAAATATCAGGCTTTCGGATATGGGACTTAAGGGTGTGTTCCCTCAAGGAATTGAGAAATGCAAAAGTATGACTGGCTTAGATCTTTCGAGCAACAGACTCCATGGAAATATTCCATCTAATATTTCTGGCCTTATCCATTTTGTCACTACCCTTGATCTCTCATCTAATATTTTCTCTGGAGAGATCCCACCGGCCCTCGCGAATTGTAGCTACTTAAACCTTTTGAAACTTGACAACAACAGATTGACGGGTTCAATTCCTCCGGTTCTCACTTTGCTGGATAGGATGAAAACATTTAGTGTGTCTAATAATCTCTTGTCGGGTCCAATTCCACCTTTTAATGCTTCATTAGTTTCATTAACACCGGAGAATTTTGCACATAATCCTGGATTGTGTGGGAAGCCTTTGGATCGTTGCCAGTCGACTTCAGGAGCCCCTAAAACTGGAATTATTGCCGGGGCTGCTGTTGGTGGGGTGACAGTTGCCGCAATAGGTGTGAGTATTTGTATGTTCTTCTATTACCGTAGAATGTCTGCCATGAGGAAGAAGAATGATGATCCAGATGGAAACAAATGGGCGAAGAGCTTAAAGGGAGAAAAGGGCATTAAGGCAAGCTACTTTAATACCTCCATATCAGATTTGAGCTAACACTTTTTTCTTTGATTATGGTTTATGCTCCATGATTTACTTATAAGGTAATTCTGTTTCAGGTTTCCTTGTTTGAAAAGGGAGTTTCCAAGATGAAACTAAATGATCTTATGAAGGCCACTGATAGTTTCAACAAAAATAATATTATCGGATCAGGAAGAACAGGGACTATGTACAAAGGAGTCCTCGAAGATGGAACCTCACTTATGATTAAGAGGTTACAGGATTCTCAACACTCTGACAAAGAATTTTCATCTGAGATGGCTACTTTGGGAAAAGTGAAACACCGTAACTTAGTTCCCCTTCTAGGTTTCTGCATGGCAAAGAAAGAGAGGCTAATAGTTTACAGATACATGGCAAATGGTACTCTCAATGATAATTTGCATCCTGCAGATGATGCTAACAAGGCTATGGAGTGGTCCTTAAGGCTTAAAATCGGTATAGGGGCTGCCAAAGGATTTGCATGGCTCCACCACAACTGCAATCCACGTATACTTCATCGAAATATAAGCTCTAAGTGCGTCTTACTGGATGCAGATTTTGAACCCAAGATATCCGATTTTGGTCTTGCTAGGCTGATGAACCCAATTGATACACATCTAAGCACCTTTGTGAATGGTGGGTTTGGAGATTTAGGTTACGTCGCTCCTGAATATGCCAGAACTCTAGTGGCCACTCCAAAAGGAGATGTCTACAGCTTTGGAGTTGTACTTCTTGAGTTGGTGACTGGTGAGAAACCTACCCATGTATCCAAAGCTCCTGAGACCTTCAAGGGAAGTCTGGCTGAATGGATTTCGCAGCTATCAAATGATGGAAAACTTCAAGATGCTATTGACACATCGTTGGTTGGGAAGGGAGTTGATAATGAACTTTTCCAATTTCTTAAAGTTGCATGTAATTGTGTATTGCTGCCTCCGAAGGAGAGGCCTACCATGTTTGAAGTATACCAGCTTTTAAGAGCTATTGGGGAGCGCTACCATTTTACCACCGAGGATGAAATTTTGATGCCTTCAAATACTGATGATGTTGGGTATTTAGATGAACTTATTGTTGCTCGAGATAGCAACGAGAGTCAGTGAAGCAACATGGGACAGGGATACAGTGAGTATTTTATCTTAGCTTACTGCATGTGTAAGTAATGTTCTTGTGCATGCTTAAATAAAGCTTGAGGTTACATGTATGATGCTTTACTTACTATTTTAACTTTCTACATTCAGTACTCACTGTAATTGTACCGTTTACGTTTTTAAGCATCTACATTAGGTCATCGGTGTCTTTTATTTCATACTAGAATCCTTCACTAGTGTCCCGGAGATCTTACGTTATCTTTCCTGGCTTTCTCCCTAAACTATCATGTATGTAGAATTATTATTTTCACACCGATCGAATGCTACTTGAGATGTAAGTAAGATCACTTTATATAATTATGGGATTTGTTTTTTTTATTCATTAATGTGATAATTGCAGAATGATCAAGTGATTGCTGCATGTAACATAAGCTAGACATGTTATAATTGAGGGACTTCAAGTCTTTTTCCCTGTCTTTTTAATTGATGAAATGTGTGTTTCACTGATGTTTTACTGCTTGCACTTTCTGGGTTATGACTCCTAATTTTGCATACGATGCTAGTAGCAGAACTCTCGCTTACGGCGAGTTAAAAATCGAATTTAAAGTACAGAAGAAGACATCCGGATCCATGCTGTTTCCTGTATGCTGGATATTGCAGCCTAACTGGCTACTTTATCATTTACTAGAATTTATGCCAAGAAAAAGTGGACCTTCTGGACTGGGATACATGCCCTTTAGGCATCCATGTGACTTCGAGGTGGCATGTTCCATCGACTGTTTTCTTGGTCTGTTTCCATCGTCTCGTCGTTGGTGTTTGTTTGTACCAGGGAGTTCCTATAGGCTATAGGACCTAAGCTTTCCATTCTTTCCTCTTGAGATTGTAAATGCTACTGGCAGCGAAGATTTTTAAAAGGCGCAATAGGAGCGACCGCACGGGGTCCTTTAGAAAGAAGGATCTCAAAATTTTAATAAATTACATTCATTAGTTATATTAATCTCGAAATTCATTATAAAAATTTTAAAAATGCTCTTCTTAAGAAAGATGAGTTATAATTGTTAAAATGTTATAATTATTTTTTAAATGTGATAATTGATTATAGAATCTTATTGATTATTTCTATTATTATTACTTTTGTAGAACCAGTAAAATTAACCAGTAAAATTAAGGATAGACGTAGTAGTAGCGATCATACATGGATCCTTAAAAGAAATAGTTGTTTTTTAGGGCCATATTTTAATTTAGAAGTAGTAAGAGTTATGTACAATTGCTTCTAAGGGTCATATTTTAATAAATTACTCAAGGTCCCTAAAATTTTTGAACCGTCCTGGCTACTGGTGCTCGTGGGACAGTCACCTTTAAAAAAATTTACATTCTCCTAAATTTTTAAGTCTAAATTGTTGATTTTCTTTTGTATTTTTTATTAATAATCTTGTTTCAGGTCTTAAATTTTTTAATCTCCGTATATAATTTTTTTAATAGTTTAGACCTTAATATAAAATCTTATATATCGGTAGTCACTGGATTTTTAGAGAGTTGTTATTTATTTATAAAAAATAATTTTTTATATAATTATTAAAATTTTAATTTACTTTTATAACGGTCGTTGTTATTTGTTCTTATTAAAAGAATGTTGATATATAAGATGTTTATTGTTTGATTAAAATTAAATTAATCGATTAAATAAAAAAATAGTCCGGTTAATTAAATTTGTTTGGTTAATAATTAATTTTTTAAAAAATAGATTATTAATTAATTTAATTTAAAATTATTAAAATTTTAATATTAAGTAGTATATATAATATTAAAACTATACCGGGATGCGGTGAAATTTTAGAAAAATCTTATTCATGTTAGGCAGAGTCAAGTAATTTTATCATTCTTAAAATTATTAATAAAATCAAATTAAATATTTAATTATGATATAAAGACAATTTTAACTCTTTAACGTTTATAACTTTTATTATTTTGACTTTCATTCTTTTCCGGATGAATTTAGTTCTTAATGTATGTGTTTTTAACAAATATCTTATTCTTTTAATTACCATGATGATTAAACTATTAAAAATTTAATGATACCGATATATCACACACACATCTATATATAATGGAGTTTGAGATTTGATAATGATCAGTAGCCTTTTGTTTTATATTTAATTATATTTTAATTTTGTATTTGAATTTTAATTATTTTATATTTTATATTAGAATAAAATTATATTTCACACGTATATATTTATTATTATCGTTAAGAATTTAACGATAATGATATGTCATATTTATGTAAAATGAGGTTAGACTTCATGTTATTTAAAATATATTAACACATGTATATGACATGTTATTATTGTTAAATTTTTAACGGTTTAGTCATCATGTTAATTAAAAATGAGATATTTGTCAAAAAAATATAGATTAAGGCTATATTTATAAAAAAAAAAAGAATGAAAGCCAAAATGATACAAGTTATAAACGTTAAGAGTTAAAATTATCTTTATACATTTAGCTATTATGATGAAACTATTTCAATTGCAGTGATCAAATTGAAAAATTCTTAAATGTTTAGTGACTCATTGTATTGTTTATCCAAAACTAGTAATTCTCCCCTTTCAAAGAAAACGTGGAATTACTGTATTCCGAAATCACTGGAACGAAGGAACCGATCCCTTTCCTTACCCAACAAATTTGAAGACAATAAACAAACTCTTTTCCTCGAATATCTTTACCATATTTCACAAAAAATTCCCAGCAACCCTTTACAGGAATCCCCAGAAACCATCCCAATTTCCCCATGGATTTCAATTCCTCATCTCCTAAAACCATTCCAGTAGTTTCAACTTTCTCCTCTCCATTTGACAGCTCCCCAGATTCCACATCCAACAAGAAACCAATAAGTCTATGGCCTGGAATGTACCATTCGCCGGTCACCAATGCTCTATGGGAAGCAAGGTCCAACATATTTGAGAGACTCCTTGACCCGCCGAAGGATGCGCCTCCACAAAGTGAGTTGCTCACGAAAACTCCCTCTCAAAGCAGGACCAGCATCTTTTACAATTTCTCATCGGATTATATATTGAGAGAACAGTACAGGGATCCGTGGAATGAAGTTAGAATCGGGAAGTTGCTTGAAGACCTTGATGCTTTAGCTGGGACCATCTCTGTCAAGGTTTCATTTTTCCCTTTGATAAACAAACAAACAAAAAACTGTGGGTTTTAGACCCTTTTTGGGATTGCTAAAGTGTGTGTCTTTGGTTTGTAAAATTAGCATTGTTCAGATGATGATAGCACGACAAGGCCTCTCTTGCTGGTAACAGCTGCTGTTGACAAGATTGTTTTGAAGAAAGCTATTAGTGTTGACATTGATCTGAAAATTGTTGGTTCTGTCATATGGGTTGGGACATCATCAATTGAGATTCAACTAGAAGTCATTCAATCCACAAATGGTGATTTCTGGAATCTGTGATTTGAATTTTTATGGGTTCCATTTTTTATCTCTGCTTCATTCACATACTGCACAGGTTTACAATTTAAGGAGAAGCATGATGTTCTTTTGCAATTTTATAGAACTTCAACTCTTCGAGCACTGAAGTATTGTCTATCTTTCTTGTGATGGTGAAATTTTTTTACTCAAATGATACTTTTCCCTTACTAAGACACTACTTTGATCTGACAGTTGTTTTGTAGTGTTGGTAATGGCACTGAAGCTCTATAACTTGCATATTGAACACTGTTTGAGTTATTGAAAAGTAATTTGTGGTGGTTTATCTAACTGTACCAGCTGCTGCTAGCAATGTGATTCCATTGATGATCTTTTTCATTTATGGATATATCAGATTGGAGTTTGGCTGTGATGATATAGACTTTGATCGGATAATGTTGTTTCATGCAGAAAGCTCGAATGTTTCTGATTCAGTAGCTCTAACAGCCAACTTCATCTTTGTGGCTCGTGACTCTAAGACCGGGAAAGCTGCTGCTGTTAACCGGCTTTCACCAGAAACAGAACGTGAGAAGTTTGCTTTTGAAGAAGCTGAAGCCAGAAGCAAGTTGAGAAAAAAGAAAAGAGTTGGTAGAAGAGAATTTGACAATGAAGCAAAGAGACTGGAAGCGCTTTTGGCTGAGGGACGAATCTTCTGTGATATGCCGGCATTAGCTGATAGAGACAGCATTCTTTTAAGGGATACCCGTCTTGAAAATGCTTTGATCTGCCAACCACAGCAGAGGAACATCCATGGTCGAATTTTTGGAGGTTTCTTAATGCATCGAGCATTTGAGATAGCTTTCTCAACAGCTTATGCGTTCGCTGGATTAGTGCCTTGCTTTCTAGAGGTTGATCATGTTGATTTCTTAAGGCCTGTAAGTACCTTCCTACTTTCTATGGAGCTTTTAGCATTAACTTAATTGTATCTCGGATAGAGAGAGATGGAGATCCCGAACCATTTATGGAATGGCTGCACTGCTAAACACGTCTATGCAAAACAATAGTCATGACTGGTTTCTTCTTCTTCTTTTCCTTTTATGCTCTGTGTTATTCGATACTGTTTGAGTTTGCTGCAATCTTCTCATCCCTCTTTTTTTCGTCCTTCGAACATTAATTAAAGCTTATCCTCATCAAATGGAAGACAAGAATAAACTTTCAGATTCGATATTGTCTTCCCAGCATCTTTGATTTGTATTTGCGCTTCGAATGGGGTCTATCTTTAGTTCAACATAGGGTTGTTACTCGTTCATCTTTTGGGGAACTTTTATAACCTAACCAAAGAACACTTGTATTTCGAGCAGATTGATGTAGGCGACTTCCTACGTTTGACGTCATGTGTTCTGTACACTGAACTCGAGAATCCGGATCAACCCTTAATTAACGTTGAAGTTGTTGCTCATGTTACAAGGCCGGAGATTAGATCTAGTGAGGTAAAACCCTGCTGAATGCACACTATTATTGAACAAAAGGCTACTATATGATCTTGATTCCATGTTCATTAATTCTATGGTTACATATTATCTCTTTCTGTATTATGTATCTATGAAGCAGGTATCAAATACATTTTATTTCTCATTCACTGTCCGGCCAGAGGCAAAGGCCAAGAACAATGGATTTAAGATTCGAAAAGTAGTTCCTGCAACAGAGGAAGAAGCACGCCGTATTCTTGAACGCATGGATGCTGACACGACGACACAATAAAACCAGTGAAGCAAAAGCAGATCAACACGGTTTTCTAATAAGCAATTTGATGGTATTTGTCAAATGTTAAAGATTATTTGAAACAGGAACGAACATAAATTATTGTGTCCGGTCATAATTTTGCAGGCATGAATGAACCTGTGGATGCCGCAGTCCCCTTGAAGCATCTTGTTTTTATCACTTAAAGGTCACCAAAATCCTCAGCTATTCAGAGTTTAATACATAACTTTACTTACAAGACATCCAAGTAAATCAGTAGACTTACCTTATTTTTCCCAGGAGAATTCCTCTAATATATTATGTCATATATATATATATATATAACAAAATTCTTCCAAAATTATTGTACATTTATACAGATATAAAAATAAGAATGTAAATAATAAAAGAAATAAATTACAGGGACATTATATTGCAGACCAGGCCTTAAAGCATCAATCAAAAACCAAAGCACCCAGTTCTGGCAGCTTCTATTTTACAGCTTCAGCAAACAACTAAGGTGATGCAGTATCATCGTCGGAACCAGAACCATACTGCGGTCTCCTCTGAAATCCAGGAAAAGCTTGGGACATCATTGGATTCACTGGAACTGGAAACACCGGTTGCATCATTGGATTCACTGGAACTGGAAATTTATGGGCTGAGCTAACCATGGTTCGTTCATTTATCATCCCGACTTCCTTGCAGACTCGTTCAAGAACAGTAAGGAAATCCCTCACCACCATAAAGATTCTAAATGGATGGGCTTCTTCCCTTGTCGAGTTTCCATGAAAGTATTCTGTGATCTCCTTTACTAGTGATAGTGCCACGCTTTCATGAGCTCGAATCCTTATAATCTCTTCCTCTGCCTTTTTCATAAATCTGTTCATTGATTCTGAAAAACTATCTTTGCTCTCACCTGACTGCATTGTTTCGTTTAATTTTAGAACGTCACTGATGTTTTCGATGCCTTTAGAAAGTTTCAAGACATCACTGTTAAGTACCTCAGAATCCATTGCAGCAGCTTTCTTCACATTGATGAGCTCTGAACTGAGACCAGAAACAACTTGTAAACCAAGCTTCCTACACCGCACATCTTCGATTGAAGTGGAGCTTTCTGTTGGGTCATTATCATTTGAAAGACGAGCACCCTCAGTCCTTATGATTTCTTGTACAACAAAATGCAAGAGCGTGGTCTTCCCATCCACACCCTTGACATCAACAAGCTTAAGGAGTGTATCGAGTTTAAAGGCATGGGCATCACCACGGTTTGTCCCAACGTTCATGCGGTTCCCAGTCTTGAGCACAGCCTCTAGAAGCTTCAAAAACATCCTACTGTTTCTCAATTCTTCGCAAGCAGTCTGAAAAGGAAAATTCAATGAGATACAGCCAAAGATAATAGATGATAAATCGACAAGTTTCATTAATCTGTCATTAATTCTATGAAATGAAAAAAGAAAAAAAGAGAGAGACTACAACTCATATAAGGCAAATGAAGCATGCAACAATTTATTCAGATTGACAATGTTATACGGAAAGAAGCATTTCTTGCATGCTCGGGTGAGTGAACACACATACTATATCTTTTTGGACCGTTAAAATGGGACACAGTCATCATATTATTCATTCATATTTTTCTTTGAAGAGAAGCCTGTGAGGATCAAGGATATGGTAGTTGAATGAATATTCACATTGTAATACAGGCAGAAACAAGCAACCAACAAAGCAGGAAGAGAATAAGCAGGAGGAGGAAAGCAAGGAAATGAGGAAAACAGACTGAGATGGAGTCAGATTAAATTACCTCTAGAGTTTCGAAAGACTTTTTAAGGTATTCAACTTCGGTCTCAAAGTTAGCTATGTAGAGCATTGCATCCACCCTTTTAAACGCAAATGGTATATCAAGAACTGTTTTTAAAAATTTCTCTGCATGTCCAAGCTTGACTGGTGAATCATCTTTGTAGTCCTTCAACTTACGTTCTTCTTCCTTTGTTGGAGCCATTTTCAATAAACTTTCAAGCAGTTCAGTGCCAAGTGTATCTGCATTTCCTGTATCATCATAGTTGTGTATTTTAGTTCCCATACATGACAACTCCAAAGATAGGAAACCAAGGCTGGTCAAGGAAAGGATATTAAAGCTCAATCGATATCATTTATAGGCAAGGCAAACTCAAGAAACGAAACCACCATATCCATCAGAAAACGTTCATTAAGTAAAGCTAAAGGATCATAAGGAAAAATAAATGTGATCACCATATCCAGCAGCTTATTGACCTTTTTGCAAATTATGGACATTTCAAGTCTTTAAATCAACAAAACTTAACCATAATTGCAACAATTTTATTACCTTCTAAAAGGGCTTCACAAACTTCCTCAACTGTCACATTGAGTGCCCTTAACAATATTGCTATGTTTTGTGCCTTTTTGGGATCCAACACTATGTTATCTTGGTTTGGTGATGGAAGAACAGGACGTGGAGTTGCTTGCTTTGGTTTAGAATTCGGTGTCTTTGCGACAAATAGTGTTTCAATCATCTCCTCATTCAACCTGCAGAAGCCAAACTCTTACAGATTAAGTAGAAGCTTAACTCAACTTGATCTAAAAGAACTAAACAAGATCTCCAAATTATACTGATAAGTAGAGATTGAAATATACTTAAATGAGCTTGATCTGAGGTGATCCCACACCATTTCGCGATCGGAGCTGGCTCGTACTTTATCCCAATGTAAAGGCTTTAACTTGGGTTTTGAAGCTTCCTGCTCTTCCTCCACTGCCTCGGACTCAGACCTCATAGGCAACTCGTCTGGAGAAATACTGATTGGGTTTTGCATCACAATTGGCATTGAAGGGGGAGTAAGAGGCGGCGGCCTTGATATCTGTTTTGCAAAAGATACAGATGATGAAAGTGGTTTCTCCCAGAGCCTTCGTTGCTTTGGAGGAGGAGGAGGAGGTGGCGGCGGTGGAGGTGGTGGTGGTGGTGGAGTTAACATAGGCTTCTCTGAAGCTCCTCTAACTCTTACAGGAGATGCATCAGGACTGTTCTCCTGATCTTTCCCTAGTGATGAAGAAGCTGATGATGAGAACGAAGAACTCCTATTGTAATCCCAAAAGGCAACCACCAATGGCGACTTCTCTGAGCTTTTCTCGAAAACTTCGTCGGACGATGATGAAGCCGATGACAGAAGAGGAGACCGCTCATTCTCAACCAACGTTCTTTGTGGTGATGTAGAGGCTGATGACAGTGTAGGGGACCTAACAATAACAATTGAATTCAAATCACTAACCATTCTCTCAGGTGAAGTAGAAGTTGAACCAACCGACGGCGACCTGGTTTGGTTTCGACCCAGATCATTAACCGGAGATTCTTTGGCAGGTGAACTACTGGCAGCTGAAGTTGAAATCAATGGAGTCCCCATATTTCGAACCAAATTCTTGAAATTTCTAATCGATGCATCTAGTTTCTTTATCAACGCTCTATTTGGAGATGTAGTAGGCGAAGACGGCGAAAGCGACCCAATGCTGCGTTCGGAACCAACATATGAATCTGGGTTTGGGACGAACATCGGAGACAACGAAAGAGATTGCAGGCTTCGATTACTTGGTTCCTCCCTGTCTGGTGACGTTGAAATTAAAGGCAGAGAGGGAGATCGTACATTTGCATTGGAAACATTTGGAACTCGCGGCGAATCAGCTGAAATTCTCGCTGGAGGCAAAGAAGATTGAACTTGCACGAGTTCCTGAAATTTCAGGTTGGATCTTACCGGACTCGCACTAACCGGCGGAGATATACTAAGTGATTTAGTCCTGGAGGGTGAGCTTGAACTCGATGATGAACTCGAGGAAGTACTAGTAATAGATTCAATTGCCGCAAATGCTCTTCTTGACCCGGATCCGTTTCCGTTAGGACTATCTAGACCGCCGGAGGATCCTCTCGGTGAGTAAAAATTCTCTTCTTCTTCGTCTTCAGTAACCGATTGAACTTCACCGTCTCGAAAATTCCGATCAGTTCTCTGTGGCGACAATGGCGGTAACGGCTGGAGCTCTGGAGAGTCCATTTTTCTGTGACCAAATCGAGCATTGTCCGGGGAATCATTGGAACCACAGCCACCCCTGTCGACTCCGCCTCGCGCATTTACCAACGTACCCAAATAAAGCAATTCGGAACTGGAGGTGGAAGTTGTTCTCAACTTACCAGCAAGAACATTGTTGGTGTACAATCTGCTGCTATTGTTGGACGTTAAGGTCTTGTTATCATCGACAGACCCACCTTTTTGGTTCCGGCGGCGACAGTAAAAGAAGATGAGAAAAGCAGAGACGACCAAAGCAAAAACGGCGGCAACAACTGCGAGGATGATGAGTGGGTGAGATTTGTGGGTGTGAGAAGGAGCGTGGGGGAGAGTAAGGGAGGAGATGTTGGCTGGGAAAGAAGCGAAAGCGGAAGGGGATGGAGGAGTTGGAGATGAAGAGAAATTGGGGAAGAAAGGGGAAGAAGAAGAGAACGGGTATTTGGAAAGAGGAGGAGGAGGGGATGGAGAAGGAGGGGTGGATCTGAATGGGAACAAAGGTTGATGGAGGATCCTACGGTTGTGAATGTGAAGGGAATGGCATGACAGAAACAACAGGCAAAATGATAAGACGAAGACGAAGATCATGGTGTTTTTTCAGGGAATGGAAGGAACTAGAGAGCAGGGACAATGAGATTTGTTGTTGTGGGGACTGTTTTCTTTTTGTTAAAGATTAAAGAGAGAGAGAGAGGAGCATCTGCATGACTGAGTTGAGTGACTCAGTGAGTTGAGTTGAATTTTGTTTACTTTATTGTTTCCTCATCACGTTTAATATTACTCCTATTATTGAGTCCGTGTTTGTTATGGTGACAATGATGGACGTAACACAACTGCCGGTGACGGTGAGTGAATCAGCTTTGGATCTGTCGACTGCCACTCGAGGTCATACATAAATACATCAAACTAGAATATTTTTATCAATTTTAGAATATAATTTCCACTATTTGCGATATACCTCAATCACTTTAATGACATCATTAGTGTTTGAACTCGTAACCTTTAGAAACAACAACTATTCCGTTAACCGCTTAGTCTTAAGGGCTCATGCCACCAAACTAGAATATTAAAACTAAAATAACAATCCATAAGATTAATAATTGTATATTATAGAACTAACAATACACAAATTTAAGGGTAAACTATAAAAGATGTCACTTAATCACGGGTAGAGTTACATTTGGGTCACTCAATTATTAATAGTTATATTTTGGTCAATCAATTATGAGTAATGTTATATTTGAGTCGCCCAATTAATAAATATTATATTTAGATCACTCATTTATAGGTAAGATTACGATTAAATCACTTGTGTACTGTCATCTGTTACTCTTTTAAAGTTGTCTTAATCTATTCATTCGAGGAGACATACACATTTTTTTAGTTTCCTTTTCACATTTTAAAGGATTAAGAATTGCACTCTACTGGTTTTTGCGCTACTAGCTAAAACGTTTCAAGTGTTCTTTACTGGTAAATGAAGTTTGATTTGTGTCAGAGGATTGGTGTTTTGTTTCTTGCTGATTTCATCTCACGAGAGATATTTTTGTCCATGGAGGAGCATTCTGAACTGTCAGAAACAGAACACACCTATGGAATGATAATGGTAATTTTTTTGAGTTATTTAGCTGAAAGTATGAAAAAAAGTTTCGAATGATATGATTCTTTCGTCACCTTAGAAAGAAAAAAAAAATGATCTTATATTTTTTGATCGTGAAGATACGTTGTTAGGTGTTTCATTTTATTTTTTTATTGAAGTTGAATTTAAACTTGTGCTCAAAAGATAGTTGCCCATACACTGATAAGGGATGTATGAATCATCGAGAAGAGAGAAGCTTTGGTGGTCCCCCGAACCGCCCACAAGAGTGAATAAAAAGTTAGATCTACATTAGATCACCTGAATCGCGCCATCTATCCTCCTTAAAACTTTTAGTTAGCACTCTATTTTTGTTTGAATTAGGTAATAGTGATTATAATTGTATATGTTCTATAATATAATCTTTTCACCATTTGACATTGGTCACTCAATCACTCTGCTGACATCATTGATACTTAAATTATAGGTTCAAGACTCGATAAAAATTATTAAAAAATAATTTAGGGACATCGCCGGTTAATGTAACTTTATTGTATGTTTTTGTTCAAACTAATTAACTATTAAACCCATCAAATGATCTAAGGAAAATATTATTTTTCTTGAAGTATTTTGAGTATTTTGTTTGTATGATTTATTGTTAAATTATTAAAATTAATCTATTGATATTATCATATAATCATACTAAACAACTATAAATTAACATCTATTATTTTTAAAAATTAATATTATATTTTTAATTAAGTTTAAAAATAAATATATATTTGAAATTAAGTATAAAAGCGTTTTTTAATATTTTATTAGATAAACGAATTTATTAGTTAAAACTTATTTTATGGATAAACTCATCTTGAACTTTACTGCGTGTGACTTTTGATTATTAAATATTATAATTTTATATAAAATTGAATCATATATTTTAAATTTTTTAATCTAGCTTTAATTGTTAATCTGATTTATTCGTTTTAATATTTTTTTTAATTTAAAAATTTGATCCGAAATTAAATTAATGGTAAATCTGAACTGTTCACAAACTCTCCCCCTTTCTGTGATCTGTACCAAACCACCATCTTCCCTCTCTAATCAGCGGTTCTGCCATTGAGCAAATCCATCGTTGCTGGGTATGGGATCCATTGTATTCCACTGATCTTCAAAGAGGATGTCCAGAGCTGCCGTCGTGTACAGGTAACATACCCCCTTTCAATTCCTTTGGCTCATATGGGTTTCCAGTTAAAACCCAGAAATCGTAGCATCTTTTTTATGAATTTTGCTTCTTTAGCGTTCAGTTATTTAGGGGGCGAATCATGTATTTTTAGCAACATATATGAAGTGAAGTAATTGAATCTAGTGATGGGTTTGTTTGTGAAACATTCTTCTTCAATTGCCAATTATTTTGCTCTCCTGGGATGTTGCATCCACAGGTTGAATGAATCTCGTTTTGTGTTTTGATCTCGTATTCGAATCAAAAGCTCGATAATTGACCCTTGAATCTCATTTTTAGAAATGATTTTGTAGTATATTTTATTTGTATTTCATGATGATATGTGCAGCTGTGGATCTTGCGGTTACCCTTTGAACATCATCTCTTCCTATTGAATCGCCTCCTACATAGGCTCTGAGTATCCCAAATCCATAAAGAACGGTCTTTTCTCCTTTCTATCTGTTGGTCTTAGTCGATTCAAGCAAGTCGATGAGGTACATTGCTTTCCTGTCAGTTGTGGCTGTTATCGATTAAAAACTAAATTCCTTTGCCGTAAATGTGAAGTTCCTATAGGATATGGATACGGAGATGTGCCTGCTCTTTGTGGTTTTGACTCTCCTGACTCGTCTAGTGCTGCTTATAAAAAGTTTACTGTAAAGATCAGAGCACTACCGCCTTCAGAAGAGTGCTAACAAGGTTGACATGGTTGACGGGGTTACTTCCATTATGCTCCTACCTGATGACTGCCTCTGTTTCATTTTCAGTTTTCTCGACTGTAGGACTGACCGGGAATCATTTGGCCTAACTTGCCGCCGCTGGCTTAATATTCAGAACTTGAAACGACGATCATTACAATATCCATGTTCTTTTGGTATTGTTGGCCCTTCCTCATTATCTCAAAGCTGTACTGACATCAACTCATTCCTTCTTTACAGGATTCTCACCCGTTTTCAGCATTTAGAGTACTTATCCTTTTCCGGTTGTACAAAGCTAACAGATTCAGCTCTAAACTACATGAAACCCTATGGTTCAAGATTGCAAACACTATATCTGGATTGTTGTTTTAGAATCAACGATCATGGTATTTCCCTGGTTGGTGATGGTTGCCCCTCCTTAACTACTATCAGTCTTTATCGATGCAACGTTACCGATACCGGGATAGAAGCTTTAGCCAAAACTTGCTTGGCTTTGAGGCGTGTGAATCTTGCTTATTGCCCACATATTTCTGACTCCGGGTTGAGATCTCTTTCTCAAGGGTGCTGTGAACTTCAAGCAATTAAGATATCCCATTGCAGGGGTGTAACTGGTGTCGGCTTAAGAAGCTGTTCGTCAACTCTGGTTTACATCGATGCTGAGTGTTGTAATCTTGAACCCGAAGGAATAATGTCCATTGTTAGTGGAGGTGGGCTTAAGTTTTTGAACATTGCTGGTTTAAGTTGCTCAAACTTCAGAAATGGATTGGAAGCAATTGGGAATGGATTTGCAGCAGGGCTTAAAATCCTCAGTCTTCGAATGTGTAGAAGTGTTACTGATGCTTCCATTGTTGCAATTGCAAAAGGGTGTCCCCAACTTCAGGAGTGGAACCTGGCATTGTGTCATGAAGTTACGGTTTCAGGATGGGCTTCCATCGGATCAAACTGCCATAATTTGGAAAAACTCCATGTGAATTGGTGCCGAAACTTATGTGATCAAGGGTTGCAGGCTCTAAGAGAAGGCTGTAAACGGCTCTCCGTTTTGTACATGAACCGGTGTGGCTGGAGATCAGACACAGCGGTGGAGTTGTTTAAACTGTATAGGTGCAATGTCAAGATTAAGTTTGAAGAAGTAATGTCGATAGGGCCTAACTGGGACAACTTAGACTACGATGAGTAAAAGATTAGTCTCCTTAATTGGGATGAAATAGAAGCTTTTGGTGTTATATACAAGTCTACCTGTTTACTTGAAGCAATTTTCATACAAGCATGAGACATTTCGTAGGTCTTATTATTGAACTGCCACACTCTCAATTATTCTTCAATCATTCTGTTTTTGGAAGATTGTGTTTGCCAATTGTAGATTTTATTTTATTTAATTGTGGGTTGATTATATATCTCACTTTTTATTTTATTTCTTTCCCCCAAATCCATTTTTTATGTGCTGCATTCATCTAGCTAAAGAAAGAACAGATCAAGGCAAATGGTTAGGTGTGTGTCGCGAACTCTTAAAAAACGCGGTTTTAGGTGTAAAATAACTTGGTCATTGGTTTTAAAAAAAATATGAATTTAACAATTTTAATCTTGAAAAACTCAAATTTTAGAAAAATCTATAATTTAATTTAAAAAAATTTGACTTGGAGTCGCCATCGGCCACTTTGGTAGGCCAGACACCATAAAACAAACCAGAGATTCATTTTGAAAACGTAGGGTTCGGGAGTCGGTTACGTGCAAGGACGACCCTTACAAACGCTCAAAATTTGGTACCTCGAAAAACATTACTTGACATTGATATTTTGAAGATAGATATTAATTTAATTTCCCATTGTTAATTGAACATTATTTGAATTTGGATATCCTTTTGATTTAGAAATTACACTACCTTTAAATTTGAGTTGAACGAGATGTCCTCTAGATAGGAAACCTCACCCAAATTTAAAGGAATGTAACTTCCGCCTCAAAAGGTTAATTTAAAGGAATAGTAACTTCCGCCTCAAAAGGTTAAAGAAAAATGTATGACTGTTTTTATCTTGTTCATTTTAAGTTCTAATCCTAAAATAGGCTCAATTGCTTAAGTGTTTAAAACCTAAGTTACTAATGTTACTAGTTACTTACCTATCCACTTTATTTAATTCTAAACCTAAGTTATTTTATCAAAATTCTAGGTTTTAATAACAAATGAATTCGATGCCAAGGTACACTCTCTAGGTCAGCATCATGATGCGTCAAAACACCAACCTCTTTAGTGTATCTGAGACATAAGATTCAAATGTTATGTTACTAAATTATCTCCCTAATTGAATTAATTAATTAATTAAAGCGACTATTCCTAAAAAGGCTCTAAATTAATTAACTTAGATATTTATTAGGTCTCCTTAAACATGCCATGCAAAAAACATAATAAAATAAAAGGACAAGATAAAAGGAACTCATCAATTTTATTAGAATCATGGGTGTACAAAAATTACATCAAAAATTCTCATGAAGAGTACAAAAGGGACTTGTATTGATAAAGAGAAAAGGGACTCGAAAGCAAACCTTGAAGTTTGATTAAATTTAATTAAGTAAAATTGCTTAAAGTTTTAGAAATTTTTAATTAAATTAATTAATTAAATTTTCTTAACCTCAAATATTAATTGCAAACTTAATTTAAATCTAACTTGATGAATTTAAGTTCAAAGGTTTGATTAGTGTTGGATTAAACTTAATTAAGTTACTTTTAAAGTCTTATCTTAGAAATTTTAAATTAATTAAGAGTCTTAATTAAAATAATTTCTAAATTTTAAGAATTTTAATTTAACCTAATTAAAGTTTGGTTTGGTGACATTAGGGTTAATTAGACCTAAATAATTTTAAAACTTATCTTTAGAGATTAATTAAAATTAATTAAATTAATTAATTAAAATTATCTTCTAATTTTAAGAATTAAAAAGCCTATTTAAAGTCTAATTTGGAGAGTGTTTTAAGGTTAAAGGCAAAACTAGACCTAAGTTGGATTAATTTTTAAAATTTAATTTTTATAAATTAATTAAAATTAATTAAAGTAATTAATTAAAATTATTCCCAAAATTTTAAGAATTAAATCAAACCTAATTAGAGTCTAATTTCTAAGTTTTAGGGTCAAATTAATTTTAAATTAGATTTAATTAGATTAAATTAATTTTAAAGTTTATTAAAAATTAAATTAAATTCAAAGTTAGAACCTAATTAATTTTTTAAAGTCTTTAAAATTAAATTTGAGACCTAAATTAAGTCTAAAATAATTTAACTTTTAATCCTAGGGGTTTTAGTTAAAAGTTGGAGGCCTAATTGAATCAGATCTAAGGCTTTAGGGGCTAATTAAGGGTTTCTAGGGACCTAATTGAGTCAAATCAAGAGTTTAGGGGGCCTAAATTAAATGTTTGGTGACCAAATTGCAGTGCGGCTTAAAGTCTGGAGGACTAGGGAAGTAATTTTCCCTTTTTAGAACAAAACGCGCAAATCCGGGTATGAACCGGATCCGACCCGCGCGACGTACTCCCCTAAACGACGTCGTTTTAGGGGAAGTATAAAAACCTTTAGACCGAGTGGACTCGGTCATTTACACCCCACTCCAACTCGGTTTAACTCGCCAAGTTCCAAATCCTCTGGGAAAAAATCTAAAACTCAGAATTTATGAGCAAGGTGGATCAAAACGGCTAAAAAACTAAGAACATTTTGAATGTTTTTTCATGTTCTAGATGAACATGAAAAACACGGCTATACTCCGCCGCCTGAACCGTTGCCAGATCCGAAGCATCACCGTGAGGCGTCGCTCTGACGAGTTTGCCGACCATCGCCCCGTCGCTCCTTTCGACGCCGGAGACACAGTCCGACGCCGGCGAGAGCGCCGACAGCCGCGGAAAGCCCCTAAAACACTAAAAAAAACAATCTTTTCTTGGATCTAACAACCCTAAAGTCAATCTAACACCCTAAGCATCATATCCGAACACCTATCAAAACAAAAAAAAGATTTGGATCGAAGCTTACCTCCTAAACAGAAACCGACTGCTTCAATTCTTCTAATCTCTAGGTTCCAATCGATCAACTCCCCTAAATCAGAATCTCTCTAATCGATTCAACGCCGATCTAATCTCCAGATTTTCTCCCCTCCTTGATTCGACCCAAATCCCTTTTAAAGGGATTCAAGTTAGAATCCTAAACCCCTAAGACTACCAAATCTAATCCAAAACTCAACAACCCTCAAAATCCCACGAAAACCGGCCATAATCCCTTGTTTCTAGTTTCTTCATGATTCAAACTCTGTTTTTGATTTTCAGTTTATTATTATTTTTTTATTATATTAGTATATTATTATTATTATTTATTTATATATTATTATTTATTTTACATTCGTGTTGACAGTTGTCCCTCTTTGCTCAATGCTGCGAAGTAGGAGACGGGCAAAGACTGAAAAACACGAATTCTGTAAAAAGCCTTGAAGCTTGAAGCTGTTCTTCTCATTTCGAAATTCTTCAAGCGAAACCTTGTGAAGCAACTTGAGGTTGCTCTTCCCTTTGAAATCCTTCGTCTTTGGAATAACTGGAGCTGTTATTCTTATTTTGAAACTCTCCAGATAAGGGTGGCCAAATCCGAGGTTGTTCTTCTTACTTTGAAATTCCTCGCATCTCACCGAATTTGGAGCTGTTCTTCTCATTTCTGAAATTCTCCAAACTTAGCATCATGCCCGAAGAACTTACTGATGACCCGGAGGATTTAACATCATGCCCGGAGGACTTATTGATGACCCAGAGGATTTAACATCATGCACGGAGGACTTACTGATGACCCGAAGGATTTAACAATGGAATATGAAGCTGTTCTTCTCACTTCAAAATTCTCCATCTCCACTGAATTTGGAGTTGTTCTTCTTATTATGAAATTCTCCAAACTTAACATCATGCCCGGAGGACTTACTAATGACCCGAAGGATTTAACATCATGCCCGGAGGACTTACTGACGACCTGGAGGATTTAACATCATGCTCGGAGGTCTTACTGATGACCTAGAGGATTTAACCATGGAATATGGAGTTGTTCTTCTCACTTCGAAATTCTCTATCTCCACTGAAGATCTGAAGCTGTTCTTCTCACTTCGAAATTCTTCAGACGTAAGTGATGAAACTTGAGGTTGTTCTTCTCATTTCGAAATTCCTCGCATTACACCACTTCTTTCTGGACTCACGTCAAAAGGTTGCCGATAAAATTTAACAATGGAATATGGAGTTGTTCTTCTCACTTCGAAATTCTCCATCTCTATTGAAGAGTCTGAAGCTGTTCTTCTCACTTCGAAATTCTTCAAACGTAAGTGATGAAACTTGAGACTGTTCTTCTCACTTCGAAATTCTCCGCGTTAAGCCACTTCTTTCTGGACTCACGCCAAAAAGGCTGCCGATAATGTTTGTTGTTGATTTCATTAAATCCTGTTTAACAGAAGTATCATGCATGGTTAGCATGCTTCTAAATGCAAATATTTCTATTATGATGCATGAGTATGGCCTTGAAAGGCATGTATTATCAGTCAGTTTGCCACTCTGAAGGGACTGATTGACTCTTCTCCCTCTTTTTCGCATTCGAGGTTTTCATCTCACATAGAGAGGGTAACTCTTAATGATTTCCCTCTTTATAAAGCTGTTTTTGGGCGTTCTTTCGAGACAAATTTCGTCTGAATGTCAAAACATGTCCTGTTTATATTCCGTTACTTTGTTCCGGAAAAACAAATCTTACATGTAATCTTTAAAACATAATAATGCCAAAAGGTTTTCTGCATTAATTCATTCATGTTCATTAGCATGATGCTTTGGATAAAATTGAAGAGAATGAGTATCTTTATTAAAGCTTCTCGTAGATTCAACATATAAAACAAGCAAGGTAAAACAATTTAAAGGGAAATGAAAGGAACAAAATGCAAGTTCCCAAACGCTCATCACATGCGTTCATCTAGGCCTTTTCCCGAGATATAGATTCAAAAATGAGCTACTCGTCTAGCCATTCTTCAAATGAGGATCCAACTTTGCCGACGTGAAGATCCTTTCGTATTGCTTGATAATCGAGAGGCACGAATCACCGGATGCCTATTTCATTTATTCGAGCCGTCATTTCTGCGGCCCAAATCCTCCATTGGTATCGAGACGCCCTTTACGGGTTTTCACCTCGTCCCCTCCTTTTTTATCATCATTTTTTCATGAAGCGCCCTTTCGGGTTTTCACTTTATTCTCTTTTTCCTTTTCTTTTTCTTTTTCTCTTTTTCTTTTCCTTTTTCTTTTTCTTCAGGCGTAATATCTCTTAACTGAATCAGAATTCACTGGTTTGCTTAATTCTTGTCCGTCCATTTTAGTCAAGATCAATGCGCCTCCGGAGAAGGCCTTTTTAACAACGTAAGGCCTTTCCCAATTTGGCATCCATTTTCCTCGGAAATCTCGATGTATAGGCAAGATCTTTTTAAGCACTAGATCCCCTTATCGGAATTCACACGGTCGAACTTTCTTGTCGTAAGCCTGAATCATCCGTTTTCGATATATTTGGCTGTGACAGATAGCTTTCAACCGCTTTTCTTCGATTAGATTCAACTGATCCAAACGAATCTGTATCCATTCTGCACCATTCAGCTTCACCTCTGATAATACCCGAAGAGATGGGATTTCAACTTCCAGAGGTAAAACGGCCTCAGTACCGTATACTAGGGAATATGGCCTTGCCCCGGTAGAAGTTCTTATCGAAGTTCAGTACGCAAATAGGGCAAAAGGAAGCCTCTCATGCCAATCTCTGTAGGTTTCAGTCATCTTTGCTATGATCTTTTTAATGTTCTTGTTTGCTGCCTCAACGGCTCCATTCATCTTCGGCCGGTATGCCTCCGAGTTATGATGAATTATTTTAAACTGTTCACAGGTTTCTGCTATCAATCTATTGTTGAAATTGGTAGCGTTATCCGTGATGATTCGTTTTGTTAACCATACCGACAAATAATCTCTTTCTTCAGAAACTTGCAAACTGTTGTTCTTGTGATGTTAGCATAGGAGACAACTTCTATCCATTTAGTGAAGTAATCGATGCCCACTAAGATAAAGCGATGCCTTGGGGTGAATCTGCCGGATTATATCTAATCCCTAAACAGCAAAAGGCCAGGGCGAATTCATT
Organism: Abelmoschus esculentus; assembly: GCA_035048815.1. Taxonomy (NCBI): domain Eukaryota; kingdom Viridiplantae; phylum Streptophyta; class Magnoliopsida; order Malvales; family Malvaceae; genus Abelmoschus; species Abelmoschus esculentus. The sequence continues at coordinate 12,747,672 of JAUCBN010000024.1, forward strand.
ATATGTAACGGTACTGGCGGAGAGTTGATTTTATCTGCATAGTTCTGGCATTTATGACACTTTTTGGTATATTCTATGCAATCCCCTTCCATAGTAGACCAGTAGTAGCCATATCTCATTATTTTTTGAGCCATCGAGAAACCATTGGCATGCGTACCGCAAATTCTGTCATGCACCTCTTCCAGAATACTTCTAGCCTCACTAGAATTGACACATCTTAGCAACACTTGATCTCTGCTCTTTCTGTATAAGACGTCACCATCCAGTACGTATGCAGCAGCCATTCTTCTAATTGTTCTCTTTTCAACGTCATTAGCTCCAAATGGGTAAGCTTGGAACTTGATGTATTGCAGAATGTTAAAATACCAAGGGTTACCGTCCTCTTCTTCCAAGTTGCATCAATGAGCATATGTTTCATAGCTCTGCATCCGGATTAACATCATATCCTCTGGTCTATTTGCTTGGAAGACTGAGGCTAGTGTAGCTAAAGCATCTGCCATTTGGTTGTCCTCTCTAGGAAGGTAAACGAATGTTATCTCTTCAAATTCTTCTATTAATTCTAATATCAACTTTCGATATTCTACCAACTTTGTGTCTTTGGTTTCCCATTCTCCACGTAGCTGATAAATAACTAATGTTGAGTCTCCGTATACCTTCAAGGCCTTTATCTTTCTTTCAATTGCAGCTTTCAATCCCATGACACACGCTTCATATTCAGTCATATTATTAGTGCACAAGAATTCCAACTTGCTCGTGAGAGGATAATGTACACCATCCGGAGATATCAGCACAGCTCCGATTCCCCGTCCGAGGGCGTTGACTGCCCCGTCGAAATACAATTTCTATTTTTCTATTTCTTTATTTTCTTTAACAGAAATAGTTACCACATCCTCGTCAAGAAAATCAAAGCTTAGAGGCTCATAATCATCCGAGGCTCTACTTACGAGAAAGTCCGTTATAGCACTCCCCTTGATTGCCTTTTGGCTGACATATATACTATGTCAAATTCGGATAACAACATTTGCCATCGGGCTAATCTTTCGGTTAATACGGGTGCTTCCATAAAAAACTTTAATGGATCGAGTTTTGAGATCAACCACGTGGTGTGGTACAACAAATATTGCCTGAGTCGACGAGTAACCCAAACAAGTGCACAACACATCTTTTGGATAAATGGGTATCGTGCCTCGCATTCGGTAAATTTCTTACTCAGGTAATAGATTGCTTTTTCTTTCTTTCCAGTATCATCATATTGCCCCAGTACGCACCCCATAGAGTTCTCGAACACCGTTAAGTAGAGGATTAATGGCCTCCCAAGAACTGGTGCCACCAATATTGGCGCGTTGGACAAATATTACTTGATCTTGTCCAATGTTTCCTGACATTCATCATTCCACTCACTTGGGTTGTTCTTTCGAAGCAGTTTAAAAACGGGATCACATCTGTCGGTTAACTGAGAAATAAACTGAGACACGTAGTTCAATCTCTCAAGGAAGCCTCGAACTTCTTTCTGTGTTTTTGGTGACCTTATCGGGATCGATTTCGATGCCCCTTTGACTGACCACGAAACCAAGTAACTTGCCGGACGTAACCCCAAACGTACATTTATTAGGGTTAAGCTTCAGTTGATACTTTCGCAGCCTTTGGAACAACTTTTTCAAATCCTGTACATGTTCATCTTCTGTTTGGGACTTGGCTATCATATCGACCACATAAACTTCAATTTCTTTGTGCATCATGTCATGGAAGAGTGTCACCATAGCCCTCTAATAAGTGGCCCCGACATTCTTCAACCCAAAAGGCATGATTTTATAGTAAAACGTACCCGAGAGTATGGTGAAAGTTGTCTTCTCCATATCCTCTGGATTCATTTTGATCTGATTATAACCCAAGAACCCATCCATGAAAGAAAACCATGAATGCCCCGAAGTATTATCCACCAAAACATCGATATGGGGTAGAGGGAAATTATCTTTCGGGCTCGCCCTACTCAAATCCCTATAATCCACATACATCCGAACTTTCCCATCCTTCTTCGGTACGGGGACTATGTTTGCTACCCATTCTGGGTATGCTTCTACCTGTAGGAAGCCTGCATCGATCTGTTTCTGAACCTCTTCCTTAATCTTTAACAACATTTCCGGTCTCAACCGTCTGAATTTCTGTTGTATAGGCTTGCAATCTGGTTTAATGGGCAACTTGTGGACCACTATGTCGGTATTTAAGCCCGGCATATCTTGATAGGACCATGCAAAGACATCCTTGAATTCTCGCAATAAGTTTATCAAATTTTGCTTTGCCCCTGGCGGGAATGCTGCTCCGATCATAACTTCCTTTTTCTCTTCTTCGGTGCTCAGATTCAGAGTTTCTATCTCTTCCTTGTGGGGCATGATTTGCTTATCTTCTTGCTCCACTAACCTTAGCAATTCTTCAGGAATCTCGTAGTCTGCATTGTCTTCATACTCATTGATTTTTGTTAGACAAGAGATCCTTTTCAAATCTATTTCGGGTTTAGGCCCGGGATTATTTATATGATCATTGTTCGGGAACCTACAAAGAAAAATTTATATAGTTGGATGGGAATAATAGATGAATAAGGATGAAATGGATGAAGCGAAAAAGAAAAATGCTTGCATTTGAAGAAAGAAGGAAAAACATCTTTATTTGCTAATGAAAAAAAACATGAAAAAACCTTTTACAAAAAATCTCCTACACTTGCGGGCAAAAGTATAGAGTGGTTTATGGCATTACTCTGATTTGTAAACTACAGGTAAATCCTCTACAGTCCAGTTATTAGAGTCTCGCCAGGGAGGCATGGACGAATTCTCTCCAGTAGATTCGTCCTTGGGCCTTCAGAAATCCCTCCTACATCAGTCATTCAAAAGCTTCCCCGAAAATCTCTTCCTCTTGCAACCTGATAACTTCCAAGCGATTCTTCTCTGCCTGCTCTGTGACATTCACAAACCCGTGGGAGATGAAGTCAATTTTCGCACTCAAAGAAGTCGGCTTCTTGACTGCGATTCTTCCATGTTTGTTCCAATATGCCTCGATTGAGAAGCCTAACCCGGCTCGTCCTTTCTTCATAACCACGGGCTTCGGGCGTTAGCTCCCTTGTAACCTTCTTCCTAGCCCTCTTCCGGCTCTGGCTCCTTTGCCAAGGGTCTGCTTGACGATCATTTCAGTGCAGTTTGATAGCTTTGGACACGGGAATGTCGCACCTTCAGCGACGGATGCAACATTGATAAATTCTAAGGCCTTGAAAGAGCATTCTAGCGCTCCCTCATTTGCTTGTACATATGGTGTATCTGTAGAGACAGATGCGATGATGTCCTCTTCTGCCCTAACACATACATGCTTCCCATCTACTACGAATTTCAGTTTCTGATATAGTGATGACGGCACTGCCCCAACAGAGTGAATCCAAGGTCTGCCGAGTAGACAATTGTAAGTGGGCTTAATGTCCATTACAATAAAATCTATGTTGTACACAGATGATCCAATTAGCAACGGGACTTCAATCCTTCCCAACACATCCCTTGTGGTCCCATCGAAGGCTCTAACCACATTCTGATAACTCTTCATGTGTGCAACATCTATGGGCAACCTTTGCAAAGTTGCCATAGGTAACACGTTCAAAGCTGAACCATTATCGATTAAAACTCTCGGCACCACATGACCCTTGCAGTGGGTCGTGATGTTTAAGGCCTTGATGGACCCCATTCCATCATCAGGGATCTTATCATCGGTGAACGTTATGTAATTGTCTACAGTGATATGATTAACGATTCGGTCCAACTTGTTCACCGATATGTCCTTTAGGACAAAAGTTTGATTTAACACTTTCAAAAGGGCATCACGGTGCCCTTCAGAACTTAACAGTAAGTCGAGGATAGAGATTCTAGCGGGCTGTTTTTTCAACTGCTCCACTATATTGTACTCACTGTGTTTTAGAAACCGCAGAAACTCATGGGCTTGCTCCTCGGTGACAGGCTCATTCACCTTCGGAGTTGGATCTGCGAAGATCTTCTTTTTCTCCGCAAGCTTAGTTTTGTCTTCTTCTTTCTCTTGAGCCGGTGAGTAACATCTCTCAATTCTCTTAAAATGACCCACCTCATTTACTAGTTCTGTTCCCACTTCTTCAACGACTCCAGGTTTCCTAACTGTATCTCCTCGACGGGCTTCAAACTACTCGGCCCAGCCAAACTCGCGGCGTAATTCCACGAGACCCTTTGCGTATCCTTAAATGGGAAGGGAGCCGGAGGGGTAATTACTATGCGAGGAACATTTGTCGACCCAACTGGATTGTTGCCCCTTGGTCGGGTTAAACTGACTAACGGCCTACTTACACTGTATTTCGGCCTGGTATTTTCTGACGCACACACGTCTATCATTTTTCGGCCACCTTCTTTGGTAAATAATTCCACCTCTTTGTTGTCCATCATTCCTTGTAACAAGCCCCTGAACTCGCTACACTGCTGAATTGCATGCCCGAGTTCTTGATGGAATTCACAATACAAGCCTACCCCGGTAGATTTTTTCATTTGCATCCCTTGACAGATGAGCCCGTTATCAAACAGTTGTTGAAAAACCCACTTTATGGGTGATCAAATTTCCGACACCCTCATTTTAATTTGTCTCACTTGGTCTTCTTCAATTGTATTCATGCCCCGACCGCCATGATTCAGGAGTAGGTTTGTTGAGACACTGGATTCATCAAATTTCAAAACCCCGGCATTCATCATGTTCTGGACAATCTTCTTAAAAGCTGTGCAGTTTTCGATGCTATGTCCATGAACGTTAGCATGATATACACACTGGGCCTTCGGGTCATACCAGTATGGATAAGGGGGTTTGAGCGGAATAATGAAATACGGGCGAATCATATCAGCATCATGTAGCTGAGTATACAACTCAGCATACGTAACTGGGATTGGTGAGAAATTTGGCTTTTCCCACCTTGAGTCCTTCTTGTTCGAGCCCTGTGAGCCACCTACTCCTGAATCGGGTTTGGAAATCATCACATTCCTCTGGGGTTCATATACGTTAGCGTTGTTTACCTCATTGTCTTTCTTTTTAAAGTTCTTCTTTGAGCTATCAAACCCTTCGATTCTTCCACTTTTGATAGCTGCCTCCACCAACTCTCCGGTGGCAACTATTTGAGAGAAGCTTTGCATGGATGTGCTTGTGAACAGACATTCATACATCGGCCCCTTCAATGTTTCTACAAACATGTGAGTCATCTCCCGCTCGATCAACGGAGGCTGTACCTGAGAGGCCAGATCTCTCCACCTATGGGCATACTGTCGGAATGTTTCGTTAGACTTTTGCCCCATTTGCTGTAACATGACTCTGGTAGGCTCCATCTCCGTCACATGCTTGTAATTCTCCATGAAGGCATGATATAGATCCTTTCATGATTTTATACTCTCCCGACTGAGTTGTGTGTACCACCGGATAGTAGAACCCGTTAGACTGTCTTGAAAGCAATGATCAACAGCTTCTCATCCTTGCTAAAAGCGGTCATCTTCAGATAATACATCGTCATATGGGCGCTTGGACACGATGTCTCGTCGTATTTTTCAAAGTCGGGCATTTTGAATTTTAGTGGCAAGACCAAATCAGAGACCAAACTGAGTTCGAACGCATCAGTGCTTTTATCCACCGATCCTTGGGCTTGAATTTCTCGGATCTTGGCTTCAAGAGCTTTGAAGTGATCAACATACTTTTTCTCCATCTCCTGTCGCATCTTCTCCACTTCACTCATAAAGTTGAGATCCGGGACTTCATCGACATTCGAGGTGAAGTCATTAACTTCCACGGGGTGGCTCGTGGATGTTCTTACTACGTTAAGCTGCACTCTCCCTGACTGCACTTCTGGTTGCCCCCTAGTTACCGTGTCTGACTGTCCTTTAGCTTCATCTCCCCCTTCCATCGACGTTTTGCCCCTCTCATCTTGCTTCGTACCCAACAGAGCGATTATCTGACTGATAATATACGTCTGAATTTTAGCGAAGCCATCTTTCATGCCATTTTCTATCGTATCTAAACAATTTGCAAATACGACATGATGATCCTCTAGTCTTTGTAGTCTTTCTTCCATCGCTAGTCTCTTGGTGCGCGAACGCGTTGAATATGTGTATAGTATGTTTGCTATTTTTAAAAGTCACTACCATAAAACCTTTGTTATTAAACTTTAATTTTAATTAATAATAATGCACATGATGTATGAATGCATGAATACAAGCGAGTATTAAATTCGAAAAACAATCTCTTAAAAACATCCGTCTGTTCAAAAAGGATTCACTACAACTTTAAAGATAATCTACAGAAAACTGTTGGCCCTAATCCCTAAGTTGGTCAACTCATGTAGTATGCGGACGATGGTTGCTCCATGCACTTCCTCGATGTTTGGCTGGTCCAGAAGAGTTGTAGCTTCTCTTGACAATATTTGTACATAAGACGTAATACTTCTGACTCGTCCTTTGAAATTAACTAACTCACTGTTCTGACTCTGGATCGTGCACTGTGCTGCCTCATACTTAGTCTTCCATGCTTCTCCGGCACTCTGAATCAAAGCTCCCTCAAAGTCGGCTAACTTTTCTTGTAACTCTTGTACTTGGCCCTCGAGCGAGATAATCTTTTGTTGAAGCCCCTCCTTTTCTTCTTCCATTTTGGCCTTGTCTTCGTTGTGATACTTAGTCACCAGTTCTTCTAGCTGTGTTACTTGGGTTGTCAACTCGCGGATCGTCGCTCGATCTTTGTTCGATGTCCTCTTGGCTTTGGAACTTGTTTCTCTCGCTTCACGGTATTTCCTTTCGTAAAGCTTCTTTTATTCCTCCTTTTCCTTTAACGCCTTGTTTAAGCGGTCAGAACTGTCCCCAGCACTCTTGTTTTCACTTTCGCTTTTCCTTTTATGCCCCTCGGATACTAGTACCGCTTCCCTCAAATCTCGACGTAGCCTCTCGATCTGAAGTGCCATATCCTTTTCTCTCCTCTCATGAGTCTGTACTTGGTACTTCGCAAGGTTCAACTCCTGTGTGAGTTCATAGATCTTCTTATCTTGCCTCTGAAAATCCAAGTCCCGATCCTCCTTGAGCTTTTCTAACGCTAACGGTGCTTCTAAGGTTACCTTGCTTGAAGACGGTCCCTCATCCCTCGGTACTCCTCGACAAACTCCATCATTCGCTCTTTGCTCTCTCCACTCGTCATATCGGGCCATGATCTCAAACTCTCGATAGGGCTGAACCCTCCTAGGTGAGTCCCAAGTCTTCACAATCTGGGCAAATTTGGACTTGTACCCCTCGCTTTGGTGTGAAAAACTGAAACTGGCCATACCCGCTGTGGTTGGAATAAACTGTCTCGAACCAAATTGCCTTAAGACTAATAGAGGGCAGTAAGCCGTTCCACCCTATATACCCGATAATGGGATCCAATCGCAGTCTTCGCATCGATACCGAAAAGTCGTTCCTCTATTCAACCAACAGGCCTTCCAAACGATATCCAAATCTGTCAAATCTCGGAAAAGCTCACTCCACTGGGCTTTGGTTTTCTTCTCCACAATACAGCTCTTTAAGTGTTCTTCAATAGGTGAGTAGGTAGTTCTGAACCTTAGGGCGCTATATGGAGAGTTCCAACGGTGGCCTTTAAACCATACCTCTAAAAGCTGCGCACATCCCCAAAATCTTCCTTCACCGGCCCTCTTGCATGCGGTGAGTGATCTATAGGTCTCGGCTAGTATGGCAGGAACCGGATTTACTCCTTTGGACAACTTCTCGAACAAACCAACCGTGGATGGGTCTATGTGCTCGGGAGTTCTAAGAAATAGCACAAACCCATATATGCAAAGGGTGTACACCCTTCTTGCTTTAGTGGGCTCCTCGCTGCTCGAAGCTATCAAATCCTTAAAGACCTTCCAATTCACTCTCTGTCTCTCCTCGCTTGCGTCCTCATGATCCGTTACCTTCCGGTCCTAAAACTCTTTGTCCTTACCGGTGATTTGCATCAATTTCTTCTTGAAGCCCGAAGTGTTGTGAGGCTTGACATATATCCTACCATTCTTAATCGCTGGGCAGTTGATTAGAACCTCGTATTCCTCTAACGTAGGTGTCATGTCTATCTTCCCGAAGGTGAAATAGTTGTAGGCAGAATTCCAGAATTGCGCCATCGCCCTCATTAGGTGCCTATCAATGGGGACCTTCACTAACAACACAATGTCCCCAAACTCTTTCTTGAACTGATCTTTCATGTCGTTGCTCCATTGTTCCCATACCTCTTGGACCTCGGAGAGACAAGGACTCTGATTGGTGCTCATTCTGACATACCCTTTTAGTGTAGGGACACTCCCTGATGACAAACTGTCACCTTTCTCATGCTGAACTGATTCAGACCATGTCCAGACTTCCGTATTATCTTCGCCTATAATGATCCCTTCTGACATTGTTGGACACTTCTAACTTTATTGTTTTCCAAATTAATATCCATGCAAATATGCCGAGTAAAAATAAATGCATAAAGGATCAAAGAGAAACAAAAAAAAACAAGAAGAAAATGTGTTAGTAGGATAGAGACAAAGATAAATACAATAATAAAAAGTACCTAAAAATAACCATAGAGCAGTTAAAAAATGCAAATAAAATTAACTAGAGAACAGGATAAAATGTGTAAAATAACCAGAGAGCATGCTAAATTGCGTGAAAATAACCAGAGAGCATGCTAAAATACGCAAAGTAACCAGAGAGCATGTTAACAGAGAAATCCTAAGTTTGGCGGCATTTCGGCAACATACCGCCTGATCTTATGGTTCTTGTCTGGCTCTAGAAGGGGTTGATTTCTACTCTATATGCGGGTTTTTGGTCTAGACACTGGGTTCCCGAACTGTCGTTACCGTCTACTACGACGATAAGACATCGATTTGGTGGTATAGGTCCCTTACAACGGGGGTGAAGACCCCACGATACGTAAGGTTAGTATACCGGAAGCAGATAAAAATCTGAAACTCGGAGCTGGAAAGCATCACGTCGGATAATATCTAACTCCCACTCAAGGGTGAAAGCTCGGGTTGAGAGCTTATGCATGAATGACAAGATATATGAAAGTAAAAGGTTATCCTCGTTCAAATAATGTTCACTTAACAATAAAAAATTAAATTAACATCTATCTTTAAAATGCCAAAATGCCACGTAAAGTTTGAAAAAATTAGGCCTAACTCACAAAAAATTATTTTTTTCCTCCCCAGCGAATTCGCCAAGCTGTCGCAATCTCTTAAAAAACGCGGTTTTAGGTGTAAAATAACTTGGCCATTGGTTTTAAAAAAAATAACAATTTTAATCTTGAAAAACTCAAATTTTAGAAAAATTCTTTAATTTAATTTGAAAAAATTTGACTTGGAGTCGCCACCGGCCACTTTGGTAGGCCGGACACCATAAAACAAATCAAAGATTCATTTTGAAAACGTAGGGTTCGGGAGTCGGTTTTACGTGCAAGGACGGCCCTTACAAACGCCCAAAAATTGGTACCTCGAAAAACATTACGTGACATTGACATTTTGAAGATAGATATTAATTTAATTTTCCATTGTTAATTGAACATTATTTGAATTTGGATATCCTTTTGATTTAGAAATTACACCACCTTTAAACTTGAGTTGAACGAGACGTCCTCTAGATAGGAAACCTCACCCAAATTTAAAGGAATGCAACTTCCGCCTCAAAAGGTTAAAGAAAAATGCATGACTGTTTTTATCTTGTTCATTTTAAGTTCTAATCCTAAAATAGACTCTATTGCTTAAGTGTTTAAAACCTAAGTTACTAATGTTACTAGTTACTTACCTATCCACTTTATTTAATTCTAAAACTAAGTTATTTTATCAAAATTCTAAGTTTTAATAACACATGAATTCGATGCCAAGGTACACTCTCTAGGTCAGCATCATGGTGCGTCAAAACACCAACCTCTTTAGTGTATTCGAGACATAAGATTCAAATGTTATGTTATTAAATTATCTCCCTAATTGAATTGATTAATTAATTAAAGCGACTATTCCTAAAAAGGCTCTAAATTAATTAACTTAGATATTTATTAGGTGATCTCCTTAAATATGCCATGCAAAAAACATAATAAAATAAAAGGACAAGATAAAAGGAACTCATCAATTTTATTAGAATCATGGGTGTACAAAAATTACATCAAAAATTCTCATAAAGAGTACAAAAGGAACTCGAAAGCAAACCTTGAAGATTGATTAGATTTAATTAAGTAAAATTTCTTAAAGTTTTAGAAATTTTTAATTAAATTTTCTTAACCTCAAATTTTAATTGCAAACTTAATTTAAATCTAACTTGATGAATTTTAAGTTCAAAGGTTTGATTAGTGTTGGATTAAACTTAATTAGGTTACTTTTAAAGTCTTATCTTAGAAATTTTAAATTAATTAAGAGTCTTAATTAAAATAATTTCTAAATTTTAAGAATTTTAATTTAACCTAATTAAAGTTTGGTTTGGTGAAATTAGGGTTAATTAGACCTAAATAATTTTAAAACTTATCTTTAGAGATTAATTAAAATTAATTAAATTAATTAATTAAAATTATCTTCTAATTTTAAGAATTAAAAAGCCTATTAAAGTCTAACTTGGAGAGTGTTTTAAGGTTAAAGGTAAAACTAGACCTAAGTTGGATTAATTTTTAAAATTTAATTTTTAGAAATTAATTAAAATTAATTAATTAAAATTATTCCCAAAATTTTAAGAATTAAATCAAACCTAATTAGAGTCTAATTTCTAAGTTTTAGGGTCAAATTAATTTTAAATTAGATTTAATTAGATTAAATTAATTTTAAAGTTTATTAAAAATTAAATTAAATTCAAAGTTAGAACTTAATTAATTTTTTAAAGTCTTTAAAATTAAATTTGAGACCTAAATTAAGTTTAAAATAATTTAATTTTTAATCCTAGGGATTTTAATTAAAAGTTGGGGGCCTAATTGAATTAGATCTAAGGCTTTAGGGGCTAATTAAGGGTTTCTAGGGACCTAATTGAGTCAAATCAAGAGTTTAGAGGGCTAAATTAAATGTTTGGTGACCAAATTGCAGTGCGGCTTAAAGTCTGGAGGACTAGGGAAGTAATTTTCCCTTTTTAGAACAAAACGCGCAAGATCCGGGTATGAACTGGATCCGACCCGTGCGACCCACTCCCCTAAACGACGCCGTTTCAGGGGGAGTATAAAAACCTTTAGACCGAGTGGACTCGGTCATTTACACCCCATCCCAACTCGGTTTAACTCGCCAAGTTCCAAATCCTCTGAGAAAAACATCTAAAACCCAGAATTTATGAGCAAGGTGGATCAAAACGGCTAAAAAACTAAGAACATTTTGAATGTTCTTCATGTTCTAGATGAACATGAAGAACACGGCTATACTCCGCCGCTTGAACCGTTGCCAGATCCGAAGCGCCACCGTGAGGCGTCGCTCCGACGAGTTTGCCGACCACCGCCTCATCGCTCCTTTCGACGCCGGAGACACAGTCTGACGCCGGCGAGAGCGCCGACAGCCGCGGAAAGCCCCTAAAACACTAAAAAACCAATCTTTTCTTGGATCTAACAACCCTAAAGTCAATCTAACACCCTAAGCATCATATCCGAACACCTATCAAAACAAAAAAAAAAGATTTGGATCGAAGCTTACCTCCTAAACAGAAACCGACTGCTTCAATTCTTCTAATCTCCAGGTTCCGATCGATCAACTCCCTTAAATCAGAATTTCTCCAATCGATTCAACGCCGATCTAATCTCCAGATTTTCTCCCCTCCTTGATTCGACCCAAATCCCTTTTAAAGGGATTCAAGTTAGAATCCTAAACCCCTAAGACTCTATCAAATCTAATCCAAAACTCAACAACCCTCAAAATCCCACGAAAACCGGCCATAATCCCTTGTTTCTAGTTTCTTCATGATTCAAACTCTGTTTTCGATTTTCAGTTTATTATTATTATTATTATTTTTATTATATTTGTATATTATTATTATTTATTATTTATATATTATTATTTATTTTACATTCGTGTTGACAGCGTGAAAACAAAATTATTATGATTTTCCATTAAAAACACAAACCATACTTTTATTGACTTAGCATTCAAGATGCCTACAAGCACATTTAATGGTTATTATCATGTCTCAGTTTCTTTTAACACTATGCTTCAGATGAGTACCACCTAGCTTATAATCAAGCAGGGTAGTAGCTGGTACATCTATGCTCTGGCCAAGCATTTCCGTCTTTCGGGTCAATCCCGAATTGTAGATGGTCGAACTAATTTTCTCCCCATACATTGTCCCAGGCACCATTCTGAGCAACCTTTGGCCCCTCAATAAAGTTTTGATTCCCACGAGCATTATGGGGTCCCGGGAGTCCAGGAGGACCTGGTTGATTAAGCTTTCGCGGTTTTGTTTTGATTCCCAGCAGTCTTAACACAAATCTAGCCAGCTCTCCATACAATAGTCCCCCACGATCAAAAAGCTGCATATAATGATGCCATGAATCAATATGCAACAAATTTCACACCAAAACACAGTATTCGTTCATTCAACTAGTATTACTTAGGAAAATTAACTCCAAGTTGATCTCAAGTTGGACAGATGGGGAGGTAAGAATAGAAAAAGCAGCACCTGAAGAAGAGCAGTCATAAACATGTGGAATGCTTGTGTATTCTGGTCTATCAGAATGGATATCCGGCCAAAGCAGTTAACAACACCTTGCATCTGCAATCAGTTAAGGAAGCAATTACCACTATGACGTGGTGAAAATGTAACAAAAAGGGTATAAATTCATAAGTACACGTCATGCAATAGTGCCCCCAAAATGTAAAAGGATAAATTCTCCTTTATTGAGTAGACACCGTTCTAACCTTATTCCAAGTATGATACGATCAGCTCACAATAACCTAGAATCTAAATTGATTGCCAAAAAGATTGAGTAGAGTAACAGCCAAGTGTTTCTGACATTTTAGTGTTAAAGAAATGTCACAAAGGTCAATGGACATGAGCTCCAGAAAAAATCCTGAGCAAACATTGAACCAACAAAACTACAATTGATACCTTCATCTCTATGTGTCAATTTACAAAAAAGAATCGATAGCTAAGGGGGTGGGTTTCCATTACAACTAGGATCGGACATACTAAGTAACAACTGATATTGTTTACATTTAATTAGATGAGGATAAAATAAACAATAAGATTTGAAATATGAAATAAATTACCACGCGGAGGAAGGATATCCAAAAGCCTGGTGGGGATGGGGGTGCACCAAAAGGATTATTTGGATCCTGCTCACCATATGGACCCATGCCCATCCCATAACCACCCATTTGACCCCCATAACCACCGAGTCCACCGCCATACATTCCACCACCATACATTCCAGTGTTCCCATATAGACCACCATAACCTCCTCTATACATGTTGTTTCCATATAGTCCACCACCATAAGAACCTATTCCACCATATGACGAACCATACCCCAAGTTGTTTAATCCAGAACCATAGCCTGCATTAAACACCAAATAAGACAAGCTCCACAATAAGTAACCGTTCGTATTGTAATAGATAAATGAACTCTTTACCTCCATAAGTGTTTCCATAATTCTGTTGCTCCCAAGGCCTGCTGGGTAAAGGCCTAGCAACAGCATTTCTATTCACAGCAGCAGTTGCATCAGCAGTTGAAACGATTTCACCTGGTCTTGCTGTTCCGGATGCCTCGACCACATCACTGGTGCTTCCAGGTGATGGTGGCTTAAAGGGTCCGGAACCAGACGAGCCCCCAGCTTGCTCCCATGGTTTAGGCGGAGAGCCATCGGTAGCTGCAGTTGATAATGTCAAATTACAATCAAATTGCCCAGGGGATGCAAAAAGAAAAGGAGAAGACGATCAATTGCAAATATTCAAATCTGTTAACACCCAATCCAAGTTAATTATCCTTTAATTCCTTAACCTTAATCTATCGTTATAAAAAAATTCAGGTAAGAAAACCCATAATTTGGAGGGATTCGTCAATTCCCTCGACAAAACCACAAATCAATCAGAAACGAGTAAACAAATCAAGCAATACTAAGAAATTGAAAACCCTACAAGTACATATTTCTCTATTGAATGGAATCAATCGTTGATAATATAACATAACAAATAGAATCAATATAATAGAGAAATCGGACCTTTTTGTTGGGAATTAGAAGCCATGGATTCTGGGTCAGATCAAAGTGATGAATGAATTTCTCCAGGGACAAAGAACAAACAAAAACTACCGCCGAGTTTCGCGTATTCGTTCCCCTTTTCCCCTCTTTCTCGGGTCAGCCACTCACTACCTTAATCTTTTTGAGTTGGCTTGGGGTTGGCTTGGTCTCGTTTTGTTTATTTATTTAGTATATTTTTGGGAAGAAGACGAAGGAGAAAATTAAAGATTTTCAAAGAGTTGAAACCAATCTGAATATTAATTAATATAAAGATTAAATTACAATTTGGTAATATTTATAGATTTATTCTTCTAGAATAATAATTTAGTTATTTAATTAAAGTTTTATGATAAATTAATTATTTTTTAAAAATAATAATTTTAGTTGTTTAATTAAAATTTTATGATAAATACGTTAATTTATTACAAATTTATTGTTAAAATTTAAACTAACAATTTGATAAAATAACATTTCTAGTAGCTAAAATTTGATTATTTTATTAATTTTATTTTAATTTAAAATAATTTAATAAATTTAATACTATATTTTAAAATTTTATTAATAAAATAATTATGACTACTAGTAGGTGAGGTTAAGTTTATAATAATTTTTTATTAGTTTGTCAGTTGTCTACTAATAAAATGGTTATATTTGTAGAGCTATTAAATATATTGATTATCTAGCTGATGGATAGTAACTGTAAACAATCTAGATTTTAAAATTTGAGAATCGAGTTAACTCGAAACTTGAACGTCATGTTTGAGTCGATATGTGTCGGCCTAAAAGCCTTAATGACCTTGTTTATGGACAACTTGAGTGACTAGTTTCTTTTTGAGCTAGATAGAATTTTAGAAGGATAAATAGTAAAAGGTTAATTATTACGAAAGTTACATTAATTTATTTCTAGTATAAATTTAATTATCGATTTTAAAAAATTTTCAATACAGTCATTGTATAGGTGTACATATAAATGAGATGCATAAAGACTCTAAATGAATAAGATTTTTTTTTTTTATAAAAATAACTATTATAGATTAATTAAATTGTCATCATTGAGTACATCATATGAAATAAAATTGGTACAACAATATCAGAGAATAACGATAAATTAAATGTGCGTGTTTGATGTGTAAGATTATGTGTCACGCGATTCGTCTCTCGTGATATATATACAAAAATATAAACAGCAGACCAAATTCAATAAACTCAAGAGCATCATCAAATATTAACTTAAAATGAAGGTCCAATCGGTTATATAAAACATGTTAGAAATAAAGATAATCAGAAGAACATCAACCTTTTAAGACTCAACGCAGATAAATAAAAAAAATCAATAAATGATAAAAAAAAAATCAGCATTTGTCCTCTTACTCTTCTTGACAAAAATTTGAACACATATCTGCCACAAAAGTGCAACAACAAAATTAGAAAAAACAAATATCATAATCAACTAATAATATTTATATTAATATAAATATAAATTTATATTAATATAATTTCAATATTATAAATCTATATTTCTATATTATTCTTATAATATTATATTTTATTATTATTATTATATTATTTAAATTTAATTTAAGTTAAATATTAAATATAATAAATAATAATTTAATAATTTAGAATTTCTTTTTTATTTTTATTTTATTATTTTTTTATTCATCGTTCAAATTTTATTTATTTCATTTAAGTTACATATTACAGAAATTTGACGGTAGTAGCCATAAATATAATTTAATGTGTAAAAATTAGACAAAAAAAAAGAATGTACTTACAACTTATTTCCTATAAGTATAGTATCATGGAAAGCGGTCATGGCATGCATACTTTTGATAACATAGTTAAATATCAAAAATAGTAGAAGGAAAACATAGTTAAAAAGGAACATACCATGTAATTTTGTCTAATTTGAATAAATTTTTTATTTTTTGCCTCTACTTTTCACAATTAAACTTCAAACATAGCTAATAAAACAAATTGTTAATTCATGTAAGAGTTCATATTATAATAGTGATAAGAAAAAAAAATCGCACCCGTAATAAAAATATCCCATAATATAATTTCTCCACAGTTGAATATGATACTGCATTTGGTAGACTCGGGTTCGGGATCGAGAACAAATAATCTGTTTTTTTTTCACCCCTAATAATAATAATAATAATATAGACGTGTGTCAAATCAATCTCTTCTAAACTAAAATATTTTGGACATTTAATTACCAAAATTCGCTAAAACAAAATATTTTAAAATAAAAAACTGAACCTAAATAAATAATTTTATTTTAAAAGTTTAGGGTTTTAAATTTAAATCAATTTTTTAGGCTACTCTTTCCCCTAAAAAGTAATTATGCTCATATTTGAGATATGATCATTTATTTTAATTTAGTAACTCAATTCTCAACTTTATATCAACAATATATTTTTTTCTTCTTAAATCCACTCTATCACAAAAAATTTATACGATGAAAATGATATTTTAAGAAATATTTTTATTAAACAAATATATTTAACCTATTAATCAAATTAGAATTGATTAATGAAATTTTAGAGAAGATTAAATTTAAATTTTAACACAATACTGGAGAATATATTGGTCGAGTTTTTGGTTTTTGGACTTCGACTTAGAAATTTAAGGTTTTCACTTGATTTCGACTTTAACTGGTTTAATTTTTTAATGATATATATTTCATCCGATCTAATTTTTCAGATAAAAATCTCTATTTAATTCGATTTAAATATCTTTTAGCTAATGCAAAAATATAGAGAGGAGAGTTCTCCTAATTATCCTTAAAATATATAAAGATAAACTATATTATTATCTAGAGTTTGATTGAAAATTTTATCACCCTAAATGTCAACACGAACTTCCTATAGTAATAAATAATAATAATTAATATAATAGTTAATAAAATAAAATAAATAATAATTAATTAAAAAAATTAAAAAAAAAACAGAAAAATAGAGTTTGAATGTGGGTGAGTGAGGATTTTGTAGGGATTAGATTGAGTATAGGATTGAGTGGTTTTCGGTTGAGATTTAGAGAGATTTGGATAGTGTTTTGAGTCATTTAGGTTTGTTGGATTGAATCCCTTTAAATAGGGACGACTGGAGTTGGGGGGAAATTTTTTTGGAGAAGCTTGAATCGGTTCTGGAGATTGGGAAGGAAATCAAAAGCTTGAATCGGCGAAGAAGAGACTCGAATCAGGTAAGGTTGCATCCGTTTTTGTTGTTTCATCTGAATATCAATGCTTTTGTTTGATTTCGGGATTGGGTTTTTCAGTTTAGGGTTAGTTCGTGAGTTTTGTTGGTTAGGGGAAGTATTTAGATTGGTTTTTAGGGGTTTTATGGTGTTTTAGAAGCGTTTCTAGCATTTTTTTAGGGTTTCGGTGGGTTCGCCGGTGTCGGATTTGATCACCAACGTCGGAAACGGTTCTTGGGTGGTGGCCGGAAAACACGTCGGCGAGGTCGGAGGTGGCAGCGTTTTGGATTGAAAGGTGGAGCCCGCGACGGTCGGAACTATGTTCATCCATGTTCATCCTGTTCATGATGAACATGGATGAACACCATCCAAAAACATGGATTTTGATCCATTGTGTTCATAGATTCTGGTTTTTAGGTGTTTTGATTCAGAGGATTCTAGGGCCGAGTCAGGGGACCGAGTTGGGAAAAAGGATACACTGACCGAGTTCACTCGGTTCAGTGCTTTTATCTGCCCCTGATACGTCATCGTTTGGGAGGGTGCGGACACGCGGGTCGGATCTGGATTTAACCCGGATCCGCGCATTTTGAGCGGTAATGGGCTAATAGCCCATTTAGTCCTCCTAGGTTTGAGATGCTATGCATTTTAATCCCCTAGAACCCCAATTTAGCCCATAAACCTTTAGAACTGATTCAATTAGGTCCCAAGACCCTTAATTAGACCCCCTAGGATTAAATTAAATTAATTTAGACTTAATTAGGTTAAAAATTAATTTTAGAGACTTAAAATATTTTAATTAAATTCTAATTTAGGATTTAATTTAATTTTTAATAAACTTTAAAATTAATTTAATCTAATTAAATCTAATTTAAAATTAATTTGACCCCTAAGACTTAAAAATTAGACTTTAATTAGGTTTAATTTAATTCTTAAAAATTAGAAAATAATTTTAATTAATTATTTTAATTAATTTCTAAAAATAAGTTTTAAAATTAACCCACCTAAATTAGATCTAGTTTATCCTTAAACCTTAAAACATTCACCAAATTAGACTTAAATTAGGCTTACTTTAATTCTTAAAATTTGGGAAATAATTTTAATTAATTAATTTAATTAATTTTAATTAATTTCTAAAGATAATTATTTAAGTCTAATTAACCTTAATTTCACCAAATTAAACTTTAATTAGGTTAAATTAAATTCTTAAAATTTAGAAATTATTTTAATTAAGACTCTTAATTAATTCAAAATTTCTAAAATAAGGTTTAAAAATTAACTTAATTAAGTTTAATCCAACCCTAATTAAACATTTGAACTTAAAATTCACCAAGTTAGTTTCTAATTAGGTTTGCAATTAAAATTTGAAGTTAGGAAAATTTAATTAATTAATTTAATTAAAATTTCTAAAACTTTAAAATTAATTTCACACTTAATTAAATCTAATCCTTTGTTCGAGGTTTTGCTTCCTAGTCCCTTTTGATCTTTTTCAATACAAGTCCCTTTGTACTCATTCACGATGAAATTTTTGATGTAATTTTGTACTTCTATGATTCTAATAGAAATACCAAGTTCCTTTTATTTTTGTTTTTTTTTTATTTTATGATGTTTTTGCATGGCATATTTTAGGGATGTCACCTAATAAACATTTTATTTAATTAATTTAGAGTCCTCTAGGACTAGTCACTTAAATTAATTAATTAATTTGATTAGGGAGATAATTTAATAACATAGCATTGGAATCTTATATCTCGGATACACTAAAGAGGTTGGTGTTTTGACGTACCATGATGCTGACCTAAAGAGTGTACCTTGGTATCGAATTCACGTGCTATTAAAACCTAGAATTTTGACAAAATTACTTAGGTTTAGAATTAAATAAAATTAATAGATAAGTAACTAGTAACACTAGTAACTTAGGTTTTAAACACTTAAGCAATGGAGTCTTTTTTAGGATTAGAACTTAAAATGAACAAGATAAGAATGGTCATGCATTTTGTTTTAGCCTTTTGAGGCGGAAGTTACATTCTTTTAAATTTGGGTGAGGTTTCCTATCTAGAGGACGTCTCGTTCAACTCGAGTTTAAAGGTGGTGTAACTTCTAAATCAAAAGGATATCCAAAATTCAAATAATGTTCAATTAACAATGAAAAATTAAATTAATATCTATCTTCAAAGTATCAATGCCACGTAATGTTTTTTCAAGGTACCAATTTTTGGGCGTTTGTAAGGATCGTCCTTACACGTAACCGACTCCCGAACCCAACATCTTTTAATGAATCTCTGGTTTATTTTTATGGTGTCTGGCCTACCTAAGTGGCCGGTGACGCTCCAAGTCAATTTTTTCAAAATTAAATTATAAATTTTTCTAAAATTTGGGTTTTTCGAGATTAAAATTGATAAATTCATTTTTTTAGAAACCAATGGCCAAGTTATTTTACACCTAAAATCGCGTTTTTTAAGAGGTCGTGAGACTAAATTAAAATCTAACTAGATTTATCATTCACAAACATTAGCATGGATTTATAAATCATAAAATTTAATCCAACCAAAATTTATTTTTTAAAAATAATTTTATATCAAATCAGAATCCATTGAATCTGAATATTTTTTTAAAAAATGGTACCATCTGAGCTATTTAATTCAAAGTAAACACAAAAATTTCACACATAATTTTTTTTTTCGAATAATTTTATTTACTCCTTAAAAGTACCAAAATCATGAATAAGAATTCTTTACTTCTTTTAGTGCCTTTATTTATGCCCTACAATAAAAATTAAGTTTAAAGTTTAGGATAAAAGTTTAAGAATAAAATTTAAGTTTAAGGTGAAAGAAATTTTATTAAGGTATAATTTTTTAAGGCTTAGAATTTATATTTTAAAATTTAAGTATAAGATTTAAAAATTCAATTTTTTTAAATTAGAACATAAAAAAATACATAACAAAGTAAAATATTTTGTATCCCAAAAGTCTAAGTTGAAAAAAAAAATCCAATTTCAATATACTTTTTTTAACAAACTAATTGTGATTATAATAATATCTATTACAGAATATAATCTTCATCATTTGACATTGATCGTTTAATCACTCTACTGACATCGCTGGTGCTTGAACCCGTAACTTCTAAAGAGAACAATCGTTTTATTAACCACTTGAGCTAGAGTGCTCGTGCCAATTTCAATATAGTTTGAAGTGCAAGAAAGTGGACTTTGGTATGGGCCTAACAGGCCTCGGCTGTTGGTGCAACTTCGGCGTGGGACTGACAGAACAAGCGACGGAGCCAGATCATCAGAGAGCGAGAGCGAGCAGATATTTTTTCAAGAAAGTGTAAAAATGAAAAATCAACCCCAAAAAATATATAAGACCAGATTATTTATTTATTTATTAATTTATCTGAATAAAAGATGATAAAACCCAAAACCCTACTGGTTTCTCCTAAAATCTCTGGCAGTCTATCTCTCACCTCTCAACCCCATTTCTTGCTGCTTCATCTTCTTCAATTTATCTACATCGCATTCCCTGCCTTGTAAGTAAGTGTTCCCTTCTTATTCTTATAGTCCTTATTGTGTCTTTATGCTTGTAATTCTGTTTTTGTTTTCTATAATTCTACTGGTTAACCCACTTGGGCTTTTTCTCTTCACTGTTTTCTCGTCTATTCTTGGTTCTTCGAGAGAGGTCTGGGGGAGTTTCTCTGCACTTAACCCAAAATTTGGAAGCTATTTTGTTTCCAGGGAAATGGGTGTTTCTTTTTTTTTTCTCTTCATTTTTCACATGATGGTGGCATCGAAAATCTTTTTCATTTCTTCTTTTACATGTTTTCTTTAGGATGATAATGATACTCTTATTGATAGTCCTTCTTTGGGTGAGGTGGAGGGGGTATTTTGGTCTTACTTCGTTCTGTTATTGAATGATTATTCTTTCTTTTCTTTTCTTTTTTTTTCTGGAATTTGCAGTATGTACACTTTGGACTGAGTTTTCAGGGTTTTGGAATTTGGATTAAGTTTGAGGAATCGGTTTGACGGCTAGGTGAACGTGGTTGGAAATGAAGAGGAAATCGCAACTTCAACTTGTAGAACTTGAGGACTTATTTAGAGGTGGTTTTGGTTCTGGATATTTTTATCTTTTAGTATTAAAGATTGAAAATTTATGTTCTTCGGGTTATTGTTTAGTTTAGTTTTCCAATCTCCATTTTAAGTTTTGTTTCTTAAAGTATATTCGAATTTATGTTTAAAACTTTCATCCAAAGTCTGACTTGGCTTTAATATGGAATAAAATCGACGATTTCTGCTGACTGATATGTGTATGATTACATACCCTTACTTTTTTTAATCATGTGAAGCAGATAAAATGTATCATACACAGCAGGAGATGGAAGGTTATGCTGCGGCTTTAGGTTTAACTCTGAAGCAGGTTCAACAGTGGTTTATCTATAAGAGGAAAAGAGATAAAAGGACTATGTTACCTATTCATTCTATGAAAAAACCGTCTGCTTCTACAAAAAGGAATTCCGCTGGCATTTTTGCTGCTAGTGAGAATCATAAAAACATTTCCTCTGTCGGAGCAAATGGCTTTGGCAAGAAAAAGAATAAAATGGTTCTTCCTCAGGATTTGTTGCCTGCTCAGTACATTCTAAAGAAGGTATTTTGCAAGGATGGTCCTCTGCTCGGTGTGGAATTCGACTCTCTTCCTTCCCAGGCCTTTTTCCACTTGGAAGGTATGCTGCTGGAAGCTTGTAGCCTTGTTGTCTTAGTGGTTATTTGATTCCATTTAACAATTGTCGTTATTTCCCTAAAACAATAATAACAACAATGGTCATTATTCATTTTGTGCCATAATTTTTTGGTTTTGCTGAGAATCAAAATTATGCTGGAAACATCATCCGCTTTCTAGTGCTCATCCATTGAGATTTTTCAAGGTTGCCATTTTGCTAAGATAAAAGTGTGATTTTCCTTGTTAATGCTGTACATATATGATATAACTGGTGAAATCCAGCCCTAACTAGTGAATTTTTAATTTTATTTATTTTGTTATTGTTTCTGTTTTTATCTTACTCTATATAGCTTAAGATTTTTCAAGGCATGTGTTTTTTTTATCCGAAGTTGGTGCGTTTCATTTTTTTCTATTTAGAAGCTAAAGATTCCGTACACATGTTTACGTCAATAACATATTGGATAAGTGTCTGACAAGGGTACTTGAGCTATCTTGAAGGGTTGGAATAACATAGCTTGTTCCATTTGATTTTTGCTTTTCTAGTGTTCTTGGTTGTTCATGCCCTATTTTGCTGTTCTTTGGAACTTGCTCATAACTACTATATTTAGGTTCTAAAGAGTCTCATCCTGCCGATCAAGCGTGTGAAAGTGAAGCAGCCAAAAGGAGAAAGGTATGAAGAATGTTTTCAAGATATTCATCTCCTGTTCCTACTTCTGTTTTCGTATTTGTTTTTACTTCTGCTTCTTGCATTTAAGGTTTTTGAGTTTACCGGCATGAACAATCAGAATAACAGTTGTGAGAAAGCCCCAGTGAAGAAACATGGTATTGGAAAAGGTTTGATGACAGTTTGGAGGGCTGTGAACCCTGAAGGTGGAAATATTCCTACTGGTGTTGATTTTTCTAATCGAGAAATTGGTTCTCCTCAAACTAGTCCTGCAGTGCGAAGACAACCACCACGGAACAAAAGACAGCAGCCTTTAGTATCTCAAATGGTTAGCTATCAATTATTGCAATCAAATGCTTTTGATTGATTACTTCCTTGATTTTTTTTATGGTCTTATGAAGAAAATTTGCTTGATTTGCAATTTCAGAAACAGAGAAGTTTGGAAAAGAAATTACAGGAAAAGAACAGGGCCTCCATTAAGAGGAGAGTGGAACTTATGGTAATTTCTATCACATTTTTGCATTTTAATCTTATGTTCTCTATAACTGCTGTATTAATGGTCACTTTTGTGTCAGATGAAATCTAACAAAAATGACAATCAGATGCAACCACGCAAAGAAAAATGTGAACTTGCTTTGGATGGAATTGTATCTAATGAATGTCTTGATCACCTTGCAATGCTAGTTGATGACGAAGAATTGGAATTGAGGGAATTACAAGCTGGACCAAATCCACTAACATGTGCTGATCATCTTGGTACAAGTGGATTGCTTGGTTGCTCCCTTTGCAAAGGTTGGCTGACTTTGTAGTTTATGATTCTAAGAATACATAAGATACATGTTTTTTTTTAATATTTGTAAAGAATCTGTTTATGGTTTCCCAGATTTGCTGGCTAAGTTTCCACCAACTTCGGTTAAAATGAAGCAACCATTCAGCATGCAACCCTGGGATTCGTCTCCCGAAACTGTCAAAAAACTGTTTAAGGTGCTTGTTAAGCTTAAAGTTTGTTATATTGTTCGTCATTCAATATTTTGGCAGCTTGTTATGAGTCCTGTTCTTTTATTTTTCTTGTGTTCCTTAACTATTGTTTGAATTTCTTTTGCAGGTTTTCCATTTCTTGTATACCTATTCAGTAACACTCGACACATGCTCATTTACACTTGATGAGTTTGCTCAAGCATTTCATGATAAGGTTATCACTCATCTATATTTTACCATATATTTTGAAGTTCTTAACTTGGCGTATATTTGTTTTCTCTTTTTAGTTCTTCTAAACATATATATATATATATATATATGTACCTCAGGATTCCTTGTTACTTGGGAAAATTCACATTTCCCTTCTCAAGCTTCTTTTATCTGATGTACAAGCAGAGTTGAGTGGTGCACTTTTGCCTCATTTTAGCTTGTCTTGCAAGTTTCTTGCTCTTCTTCAATCGGTGAGTGATGATCATACAGATTTGTACTGTACATGTCTGTTTCCATGCTTGCAATGGTTGTTCTTGTGTGGGATATCCTCCTTTCTGATTTGTTTTAATAATGCGCCATATTACTTCGACAATCTGTTTACATAGGCAAGCCTGGAACATTGTTTTTTAGATTTCTTCCCATTGACATGCATAAAATTATTTATAATCCTTTTGAAAAGTATTTCTAAGTGGTGGACCGAAAAATAAGTCTGGATTCAGTAGTTATTTCACTAGAACATAGATCCATTGAAAAGGAAGTGCTAGTCAGACAATATCTTTTTCTTTTAGGAATTTTTGTTTCTTTAGTTATATTTCACTTAAAGGAAGTGCTAAAAAATGGATGTGATTGTTTCGTTTATCAGGTAGAGAACCAAGAATTTGTGGTCGAGTTCTGGAAGACATCCTTGAACCCTCTGACATGGACAGAAATACTACGTCAAGTTTTAGTTGCAGCTGGCTTTGGTTCTAAACAAGGTCATTTACGCAGAGAAGCCCTTAGCAAGGTATGGGTACATTATTTTTTTTATCATGTATGGTTAGTCTCAGATTCGAACTTCTTTGAGTTCCTTTATGGCCTAGAGATCTTTGGTTATTTGTGAAATAGGTGAGTTTATATTTAATCTTCTTTCCTAAAATACAGGAAATGAACCTCATGTTGAGGTTTGGTCTACGCCCCGGTAGTTTAAAGGGTGAGTTGTTCAAAATTTTGTCAGAAAGAGGAAATAATGGGCTAAAAGTTTCAGACTTGGCATTGTCTTTGCCGGTAAGAGTAGGATCTTTAAGCATTTGTATTTAGAAAATGAAAATATTTGTTGCAGAAGCTATCTAAGTCCTAAGTTGAAATCCTCACCGTAGTCACTATTATGACCTTATGTCAGTGATCGTTTTTTTTTTCTTTTATCTTTTGAAGGTTACTGAATTGAATCTCACTAGCACTACTGAGGAACTCGAAGAATTAATATGTTCAACTCTTTCAAGTGATATTACTTTATTTGAGAAGATCTCATCATCTGCTTATCGTCTGCGCTGTAGTTCTGTTGCAAAGGACAAAAATGATTGCTATTCTGATACTAAGGATTCTGGAAGTGTTGATGATGACTCTGATGACAGCAGTGATGATTCTGAGTGCAACCCAGGAAATTACTATCAAAGGAAAATCAAGCACAGTAACCGTCACAAAAGTAAAAGTAACATGCTGGGAGTCTACACTGAAATTGATGAAAGCCATCCAGGAGAGGCGTGGTTGCTTGGACTTATGGAAGGTGAATATTCTGATTTGAGCATTGAAGAGAAGCTGAATGCATTTGTGGCTTTGATTGATATTCTTAGTGCTGGTTCCAGTATCCGAATGGAGGTAAACCACTTTCATCTGGACAACTTGACATTCCCTTCCTCCTCATTTCTCTCTTCTTCACCCCCATAAAATTGAAATAAAAATTAAAATAAAAGAAGAAAGATTGAAAAGGCTACTATCTGCTCCCTTGTTTTGGTGATCACTATTTTTTTTCAAATGATTATTTTTTTCTCATATTTTTCTTGAGGACCCATGATCTGTGCAATGGTTATTTTGGATAAATATACTTTTTTTTACTTCCTAGTCTTTTGAGGGTTGTAGGTATTCATTCTCATCTTGCTCAAATATTTCTTGTTCTGCTATGAAGTTGTGAATTTTTCGTAGTTCCAGACCTGATAGTTTCTCATTTTACTCATTATTTCATTTTTTAGAATCCTGGTAAAGCCATTGTCGAGTTTGTTCCCAGCATCCCTTACTATGGTTCTGGAGCAAAGATTAAGAGATCATCATCAACTAGACTGAATTTTCCTAGGCCATCTTGGGTCTATGGTGGACAAAGGAATGGTGGACAAGAATCACATACATCATCAGACTCTCGCCCGGTTGACTCATCATCAGTTGCAAAGTTTTTTGAGAAAGAGAAATGTTGCAGCAGTGAAAAGGATGCAAAACAAACTGAAGTAGGAGTTTATATACACCCGATGCAATCTGTATTTTTGGGTTCTGATCGTAGGTACAACAGATATTGGCTTTTCTTGGGGCCTTGTAATGGATATGACCCTGGACATAGGAGGATTTACTTTGAATCTTCCGAAGATGGTCATTGGGAAGTCATAGACACTGAAGAGGTAACTCTCCCAACTTATCATAATGGATATCCATTTCTTCATTTCTTAGACTATTGTTTAAAATTTGTCTTCTCATTTCTTCATTATGAACATGTTTTTTCATTATAAGGTGTATTCTTCTTTATCCAAAGATAAGATACTTAACCTGAGAGAAAATTTGGAATTCTTTTCGGTTCTCTTTTTGCAGACAATAATGTGATGGTTCTCATGTTAACAAACTTTATTTGTTTGTCTCTTATCATGGTGCAGGCATTGCGGTCCTTGTTGGCAATTTTGGATGACAGGGGTAAACGTGAAGCTCATCTTATTGAATCCTTAGAGAAGCGGGGAACTTCACTGTGTCATGAAATGTCAAGCAGACGCTTATGTGATGCAGAAATCAGGCACATGCAATCTGATTCACCTGAGACGAATGTAGTGAGGGAAGACAGTTGTTCTCCTGTTTCTGATGTTGACAACCTAAGCTTGACAGCGGCCGTGAATGGATCTTTAACCTCATGCAGTGCTATAGTTCTTTATGCTGGGAAGAAGGGAGAAGAGCAAAAACAAATGTGGAGGCATCTTCAAGAATTTGATGCGTGGATATGGGATTATTTTTACTTGAACCTTAATGCTGTAAAAGACAACAAGCGTTCTTATCTTGATTCACTTACCAGATGTAAGAGTTGTCATGACTTGTACTGGAGAGATGAGAAGCATTGTAGGATTTGTCATACCACATTTGAGATTGATTTTGATCTAGAAGAAAGGTATGCCATTCATGTGGCTACGTGCAGAGAGAAAGGAGACAACAGTACTTTTCCGAATTTCAAAGTCCTACCATCACAGTTGCAATCACTGAAAGCTGCAGTCCATGCAATTGAGGTGCATTTCATTTTTACCTTTCTTTATAGAAATTAAATCATATATTTTGCCAAAAAAATCATATATTACTTCATATGAAAATAATAACACAGGCACATGCCTAAATTCCATACATCCCCATTATATGACGTAGTATGCATATGCATGTTCATCTTTCTTTTACCATTGGTTTTAGCCAGGGACTGTTGGTCAGGGCACATAAAACATACTTTAGTGTCTCTTTTGTTTTTGCCTTTCTTTATATTTTTTTAGTTCTACTTAAATATTAAAATATGACAATGGTTTTTTAGTTTCTTTATATATTTTATTAGTTCTAGTTGAATATTAAAAACTGACAGTGCCAACTCTCTTCACAAGAAATAAAATGGGTAATTATGTATAGAAGTCTGTTGTATCATTTCTTTCTTTTGTAGAACACGTGAAGATTCGATAGTCTATAATCATTTATATATGTAAAATATTTAAAAGGAGAACAAACTTAATGCAACTATTTTTATTTAACCATTGTGTCTATTTCTTTCCCTTTTTTTGCAGTCATTTATGCCTAAAGATGCTTTAGTGGGTGCTTGGACAAAGTCTGCTCACAGGTTATGGATCAAACGGTTACGACGGACATCATCTTTTTCTGAGCTTTTGCAGGTAAATTTTTTTTTGTACTTACATGCTTATAGTTCTTGAAGTAGTGTGGTATTTTTTTTATATTGACACTAATTGTAAAATGGACCCTCTCAAATCATGTTTGCAGGTTGTTGCTGATTTTGTTGCAGCAATTAATGTGAATTCGTTGAATCAATACCATATTGAACAAGGGGGGTATACTATTATTGAAGAAATCATAGCATTCTTTCCAGCCATGCCCCAAACATCATCTGCACTTGCTCTCTGGTTGGTGAAGTTGGATGAGTTCATTGCATCATATTTGAAGAAGGTTCATTCTGAAAAGGAACTAGAAAATGGGACCAGATCAGGTATATTCCCTTCTTTTTCTACAATTTTTCTTTACATATGTGGTGCTCTGCTCATCAAAGTTGAGCATCCTGTTTCTTTCTTTTCACTATATGGATTTTTTATTTATACGGATGAAGACTCACTTATGCTATTTAGAATGTGATTGATATACATTTTAATTTCTTAAACACAAGTAGTTGATATTTGAGTTTGCTTTGGTGATGTTTGCAAGAATTAACCTTGAATTTTGGTTTTAGCTGCTAGTTGGTCATTTAGAACCATGCATCTGATTGTCTTGTTTGCTCATCATTTTGGTCATGTCTGGAGGTGTAACCAGCCTGGGCGACTAAATATATCAGATAGCTTGTTCAATTTCAGCTAAACAAGATTGTGATTGTGAAGTTGTTTGTTTTGGCAATTATCATCTTTGGGATTGATGGGATCACATTTTGAAAGGGAAATCATTCATCCTTAGAGCTTTGTATCCTGTTTCATTTCATTTTTTAAGTTGGGATGTGGGAAATCTTTCACCCTTTGAGCTTTGTAGTTTCCTCAGAGCTTTTATGATTTCAATATATCTATGTACATGCTCTTCCATTCCAGATCCTTCTGAAGATTAACATGTTTTATATTCTACAACTTACATGTTCTTTTTTCTTTGACATATTTCAGATGAATAAAGCCTGCCATTTTCAGGACTTACACAAATGGGATGGGGATCACAGTTGACTTTCTTCCTTTCTCTTTTCTCTTCAAAGTACCGAACTGACCACGGTTATCATTCTGACTATTCATCGTTGGAGCTTTCTTTGATGCATTAGAAGTTTAATTTCGAAAGATGAAAACATAAAAAGCATTATGAGACTGTATAGAGCAGAGTTTTGATTGAATTTTCATTTTTGAGTGTTCCTTTGCATCGGTAATCCGAGTTTTATTTAGATGTTGTACAGGGTTAGATTCATACATATGCAACAGGGAAATCAACTTCTTTTTGATACAAAACTATATACCCTTAGTTGAATGATGGTTCAATTCTACCAATCTTTGTTCATGGTAGAAAAAGGAATGCTGCAGGTCCTTGTCTTAGCAGTAGAATGCTAATTCCATTGATGTAGACACCAAACTTGTCATTTAATTTGGTTATTAAGGAATAAAATGTTGTCAGCATGCGTTAAGAAGCTTCATTTTAAATCTTCTTATAATTTGTTTATAATTTTGGTTTGTATTGTTGGCATTTGTACTTGTTATTTTCCCTTGCAGCAGAAGAAAATGTTACTTGGAGTTGTTGAGCTGAACAAATGCATTAAAAGCTGAGCTTGACATGAAAGAAGCACTTAGATTCATAGGCAGAACTTTTGTATGAATTTCAAAAATTAATAATTCGTTTTATGCATATTTTTACATATATATATATACATTTATTTTTTAATTATTTATTCATTTATTGATTTGAATTTAAACATCCTAAAATGAAAATCATATGCTTTTCTATTGAGACTATTTATTATATAAATAATTATCTAATATTTTGTTTTTTTAATGCATCAGTTCATCTAATGTTTCATATTCCTGTTGGTGATCCATAACACATAATTTGGTGGAGACTGGAGAGTAGCATTCATGATATCAAGGAGACTGTTTAAGAAGCTTCACAGTCTCCAGAACAGCTGAAAAGTCAAGGTCTTCCAACCCCATGCATCTGGCCTTCTTGAATGCCTAGCAACACAAACACAAGTTCTAGTTTAATCACCAATTCAGATTCAAATCAAGTGTTCCTAATCCATTGAAAGACTAAAAACAGAAACCTCGTTGGCTGCTGCTGCTACTGGCATTGATACAGCATTCTGATCCCCAAGGGCAAGAGCCAACCTCATATCTTTCTGCTGATGCTTCAGAGGGAACGCAGGCGAATGATCGGCTCGAAGCATTGCTGGTCCCTTCCCTCTAAACATTGGGTTAGCTATGCCTCCCAAGTCCTGCCACAAACTAGTTCAGGGCACTGCATGTTTCATTGTGGCCACAATTTGATTCATACATTATTGAGATCTTGCAATCTTACCAACACATCAAGAAGGTCATGCGGATTCAATCCGCTTCTCTCGGAGAGCACGATCCCTTCCGAGAATGCGTTCATCACACTGCAGACAACAAAAACGAATGTCCCAATAAAATGCTGCGGTTTGTTGCTTAAATTTAAGGTAGATGGAGCTAGACATTACCTTCCCAATATCATGTTGACAACAAGTTTCATTTTTGCTCCATTACCAATTTGTCCTAAGAAGAAAGACTTCTTCCCCAAGACATTGAAAGCTGGAACTGCTGCTTCGTACAATGCCTAAATTTACAGTTGGAACATATTGCAGTTAACATCGAGAACATACAAAACGGTGAAGCTGTCTATCAATTTACCTTATCCCCTGCAGCAAGAATGACCAGTTGACCAGTTTCAGCAGGCTGTTTGCTACCCGAAACAGGTGCCTCGAGGAAGCGACCGCCTTTCGATGTAACTGCCTGTAGATATCCGATTGAAGTAAGAAATCAGTGTATCCATTCATCGATATGTATATCAGTACATAAGAGAATATCAGAGTAAAACAAATCCTTAACAATTACTCGTATTCGTGTTATTCGATGTTTATTTGGACATGGATATGGGGAAAATCTCATAAAAGAGTCAAGCATATCCCGTATCTGACACTAACCTTGATCTGGGGATCAACAGAAACACCATAAATGAAGAAATTATATGCTAACCTCATTGATTTTGCAAGAGGTCTGGGGATCAACAGTTGACATGTCAATATAACCTTTACCATTGCAAATTGTCTCAAGAACACCATCTTTGTCGAATACAACCTTAAAAGCAATCATGTAAAAACACATATTTTGTGGTAAGGACAGTCAAAAGACAACTGTTATTGATTAATTAATTTACCGAAAGAGCAGCAGCAGGGTCAGACAAAATGGCTATGGTGATATTGCATTTCTTAACTACTTCTGCAGGGGTTTCTCCAACTGAGGCACCATGAGCCACCACTTCATCGCACTGCAATTTAAAATTTTATTATCACAATTCATTAACTTTTTCATATGGTTTAAAATCAACTTACATTATCTAAAACTCATTTAGTTTTACATTAATTTTGGATCATTGGATGATGATAATTAATGGTTAAGATTATTTCCTTTTTCTTTTTAAGTGACAATCTTTACATTTTTTTACCGTTATCATGAATTAGTTTAAGTTCATATTGTGTAACTTGATCTCATTCATATTTATATATATTGATATAGTAAAAAAAATTTACACAATCTTTTTATAAAATTTAAACCTCAAACCCTAATGGGTAAAACTTTGATGCAGTGACTGTGTAAAACTAATTTTACACGAGCCTATGCACTTTAAAAACCCAAATCTTGAATTCTTAACTCTAACCTTAAAAAACTAAACTTTAAACAACACTACACACTAAATTTCAAGTACTAATCTTAAAATCTAAATCTTATGACTTAAATCCTAAACTAAAACCCTAACCCCTAAGACTAAAAAGTATATGCAAACTAAAGTTTTACACGACATGTGTATCAAAGTTTTTTTTTCTAACCCTAGTATCCTAAAACTCAAACCTTAAATCCTAAACCTAAACTATAATAATAAACCTTAAAATTTATGTCGTATAAACTAAACCCTTAAATCTTAACCTTAAAATTTAAAGGATACACAAATTCATGTATCAAAGTATTTTTCACATATATATAGTTATATTTTGATATTTATGCTATGTAATTTACATAACCTTTTATAAAATTTTAAATAAACTTTAAATCTTAAAACTGAATTTTAAACCTTAAACTCTAAATTATAACCATAAACTTTAATTTTACACTCTACACAATAAACCACTAAATCTTAACCTAAAAATTCCAAATCTCATACCCTAAAATTAAAAGGTATTTACATAAACTTACGTATCAAAATATTTTTTGTATATATATTATATTAAAAAGACTAAATATATGTACAAAGTAACAGATCAGTGAGGATAACTATTTTTCTATCTCAATTCTCTTATATATATTTAAAAAAAAATAATTTATTTATTATAAGTTTATCCCACTTTTAAATATATATATATATATTTTACTCCTATGTATAATATATATAATACACAAATACGTACACACATAAAACTAGAAAGAAATAATAGAAACCCATCCATCCTATCCTCGAGCAAAAATCTTGTCTCTTTTTTGTGTCTTCTTTTATGTCTCTTTAAAAAATTATTAAAAAATTGAATTTTAAACCTAACCCTTATTTTCTATATCCTAAACCCTAGATCTAAAAAATACACTCTACTCTAATTTCGTAAACCCTAACCAAAGTCTCTAAACTAAAACCCCAAACCATAAACCTTTAATTTAAAATGAATCATAAATGGAGGCATGAAAAAGAAATATACGATTTACACCCGTCCTCGTATATTCATGTTACTTTTTTAGTGCAGTGAGAAGTTTTGAAACATAATGAAGGGTTAGGGCAAACCTTAGAAAGCGTTCTGTTCCACACAGTGACTTTGAATCCATTCTTCAGCAGGTTGATGGACATGGCTTTGCCCATTATTCCCAGTCCTAAGAACCCAACCTCCATTGACTTCTCTTCTTCTCTCACTAATCAACCTTGTCCTTTGATACTTATTCAAGACATCATTTATAAATACAGAAAAGAAAGCATCAGCTTTGACAAAAATATGATAAAATCATTGTCATCCTTGTCAAACCAGCTGACATATTTTTAATATCAATAATTGGCTTTCATTGTTACTTTGATGGTGAAGGGTAGATAAATATGTGTTTGTCGTTTAATGGATAAACGGATGCGTTTCCACGTAAGCCTGTGATGGGCTGGCAGGGAAGATCGTGCTTCAGTCCAACACTTTCCTCGGAATTCTCGAAGTCCTTGGACAATGATGGGGATAATCGGCGTCGAGACACATCATCAGACTACAGGTGTTGGGTCGGGGGTCGGGCAGGGTGATCCATGGCTGCTTGCGCACGTTTCAAACCGTCGCATGCGGAAGATGGGCTTACTTAAATAACACTTACACAGTCACAAAGAAGCCAACCCCTATACGTTCAACCAACTCTTTTCGTCCCCATTGGTACTCTACATTTGAGAAATTATATCCGGGTAAATCCACCATGGGATTAATCACTAAAAATTATTTATTTCGTCATTTTTTTCATGTCATATTTTTTAAGTGAATCTCCACTCATATTTACTGTTAATTCATTTTAAAAACAATTTTTTAATTAAAGATTCACTTAAGAAAAAAAATATGACACGAAAAAATTGATAGAATGAGTGATCTTAGTGGTTGATCCCATAAACACGTAACGGACCTTAAATATCTCGTGACATTTTCGTCTCATGCCCTGGACCATGCTTCATTAAATAACATCATGCCCCAAATAAAGAGCATTTGATTTGAGTAACTAATGAACTCATACAACACGTACTTTGAGTGCAATGTTCATAGTACTTCATAATACCTGATGGGGAAGTCTGAAATTCCTCCAGGCTGAATCACTACTTCCAGAGTACAGAACAGGCCTTTCTGAAAAAAGGATAACCATGGTAAGACAAATCATCTAGTGTGGTCATTGAGTTCAGTAAGTGCAGAAGAAACTATCCTACATGAGAATGGAAACAAGGTTAGACAGAAGGCGAACAGGGGAAACAAAAATAAGAAAAAAAAAACGATATGAAAGGATTAGCGAACCGTTTGTGAATTATTTAGCGTTTATTTTGTTTATTTATTAAACGAATAAATATGAATATATTTTTTTATTCGTTTAATTATTTGTTTTAAAAAGCGCCTCTAGACGTGCCTTAGGCGTTAGGCAATGAGAGACAACCTGAAAAACATTTTGATCGGTAAAGGCAAAGCGGCAAACTAAACATTGAAAAACGCGCTCTTATTTTGTGCTAGACGCAACACCTTTGGTGCTTGAAAGAAGATGAATAGAGTAGAATGATGAAAAAAAATTTATGTAGATAAGTTGATAAAATTTAAAAGACTAAGAGGTTGAAGAAAAGAAAAAAGATTTTGAGGGTAAATTTTTTTGTAAGTATTGATTTATTTTTGTTTCTATTGAATATTTATAATTTATTTTATTTTTTATACTTATTGTTATATTGTTATATTTTGTTAATAGATTTGAGTTGATTAATAGTTTGAAGAAGAAGAAATTTTATTTTATTTCAAAAAAATTTATATATGTATTTTGTAAGAATTTTTTGTAAGTATTATTTTATTTTATTTTAAAATTTTTTATATATGCATTTTTATTTTGTTATGTTTTGTTGATAAGTTTGAGTTTATTAATAGTTTGAAAAAGAAGGATTCGAATAAGCAAAATTGTAAGTATTTTAATAATTTTTCTGTAATTGTTATATTTTTTATTTTATGTGTTATTTGAATGAAATAGAAAAATTTAAAATATATTTTGAATTTATTTAAAATTATGTGTTTATTTGAAGAAAAATAGATTTGATAGATTTGAGTTGATTAGGAGGAGAAGATGGATATCTTAACTAATATTTATAAGAATATGATTAATTTATTAATATTATTTTAATTTTAGTTAAATATTTGTAGTTTTTTAAAGAAAATATTAAGAATATGATTATCTTATTAATATTTTTTAATTTTATATAAAATATTAGTTTATTAATATTTGTAAGAATATATATTATTATTTTAATTTTAAATTTTTATAAAATCAAGAATTAGTATTACTTTATTTTTATGGAATCTAGAATTAGTATTACTTTATTATTAGTATTATTTTTTGAATTTTTTAATATTCAAAATTAATTATTAGTCGATATCCTACTAGACAACATTGCGACAAAACTTTCTCTGGGAAGATCAATATCATTATCGTAGACCACTCGAGAGGATTCTCCAACGACATTACTCGATGGGTTCGAAACATCATGGACCTCAATAAATAACTCAATATACCGAATCTTCATAGACTCGTGCTCTGCAATCATCATTCTAACATCATCATCTTCAAGATTAATTACAACATATCGAACTGGATTTCCACAGGTTAATCACCGGTAACGAAACTATGAACTCTTGCTCTAATCTTCTTTGATATTTTCTCCTTCAATCGTCGAGTCGAGATATCTTTTGGAAATCTCAATTTAGTAGTGTTTTCATATGCAAACAAAATCCTGAATTCGATTTTCACCATTTGACCATTGTAATACACGGTCATCAAAAATATATCTTCGCTCATTTTATCTACATATTCGAAATAAATTTATAAAATTTCAAAAGTAAATACAAGAAAATTCAACATATACATAAAAATAAATTTGAATAACAACTAACAATCAATTTCAAATACATAAAAATAAATTCGAATATAAAAAATATAGTAAAAAAATAAATTTGAATAACAACTAACAAATATCAATTTCAAATACATAAAAATAAATTCGAATATAAAAAATATAATAAAAAATAAATTCGAATAACAACTAATAAATATCAATTTTAAATACATAAAAATAAATTCAAATATAAAAAATATAATAGAAAAATATCATTAAAATCTAAAAAAAACAAAATAAAACAACCAAAAATTAAAAACATATCAAATAGAGATATCAACTCTAAAATGCAACAAAATAATAATAAAAAACTTGTAAAAATTTAAATTTTTACATCATTCACATCTAAGTTTACATCAGCTAACACACGTATTTATACAAGGATCTAACCATCCTAACTACTTAAGAGTATTCTTAACCATACTAACAAACTTTTCTTTCTTAATAACAACAAACTTAGTTTTAACACTCCGCTTCAAATTTGGTCTTTATTGAAAATATTTTTGATACTCAATTTGGATGTCAAGTAACAATATTATCGTTCACCGAGTGCTTTAATCATGATATCAGCTAGTTGTTCATGTGTTGACACATGTTCTGTTTGTATCAATTCTTGTTGTATCTTTTCTCTGATAAAATAACAATCAATTTCTATATGCTTAGTCCTTTCATGAAATACAGGATTAACTGCTATTTGTAGTGTTGCCTTGGTGACACAGAATAACTTTGCAGGCTAAAAAAATTCACAACTAATTCTTTCAGCAACCCTTGCAATCAGATTATCTCAGAGGTAACCATTATCATTGCCTTAGATTCTGCCTTTATAGATGACCTTACAACCACATTCTGCTTCTCTGATTTTCATGAGACTAGAGACTCTTCAAACTTCACATAAAAATCAGTAACTGATCTGGCTTATAGGTATAGTGCCCAATCAAAGTCACAATAAACAATCATCTCGTGATTATTGGTTGATTTCAATGAGATACCTGCACCAAGTTTACTCTTGATGTACCTTACTATTCTTAAAGCTGCTTCTATATGAGATTTTTTCGATTGATGCATGAACTGGTTTAAGGAGTTCATTGCATACGTGATATCATGTCTAATGTGAGTCAAATAAATCAACTTGCCTATGAGTCTTTGATACACTGTTTTGTATTTCATTAGGGTAAACTATACCGATGACCAAATAACTATAAGGTTAATGTTAATATGACTATTATATTTTTAATTCTTACAATTATACCATTAAATTATTAAATTGGTTTAATCAGGCCACCATACGTTAAAAGATAACAAGAGACTAACGTAATTGCTAAATAAATTGATATAATTATATATTTGGTTTATGGTATTTATAGAATAAAATTAAAACTAAAACTAAATTGATAGGTTATATAAATAACATAAACCATATGTGTAATTATATAAGTTTATTTAACAGTCACGTCAATTCTCTCTATTATTTTTAACGGTTGATGACTTAATTAGAATTAATTAAATAATTTAATAATATATTTAATAAAATTAAAAATATAATCATATCGACACCAACTGTATAATTAAGTGATCATCAATGTGGATTTTATTTTATTTTTTATTATGTATTTTATTTAAGGCTTAATACAACTTGGCCCTTCAATTGTTTTCATGTGGGACGTTTCTGATAAGTTCTCTAGTCGTAATCGTCTCGTATCTGTCTCTGAAACGGTTTAGGTACTTGAAAGGACATAAGAATGTCATATTTGTGCTTTTCCAGGACATTATGTATAATATCATCTAATTGGTTAAAAATTAATATAAAAATAATTAGTTTTTTAAAAGTTATAATGCCATATCAGTATCTCTATATGCGTATCATCGTCATGTCATCATGTAATCTCATGTATACATGTCATGTTAGTAAAAGATGTTAATTTTTAGTTGATTGACGATTTTTATCTAACAAAAATAAATTTCGAATAAAAATAAAATACTAAAAAGTTATTTGCTCAAAAATACATGCTAAAGTGATGAAAAGGTAAACATTGAAAACTATATTAAATTTTTGCCAAAGATAAATAAAGATGAAGATAAAATAACAAAAATAAATCAACTTAAAAGAACTCTAGGGTTGGTGGCAATTAATAAAAATCCTTATTAAAATTAATTTATTAATATTTTGAATTAATTTTGTATCTAATTTTCAGCTTGCACAATCTTTATTAAAATTAATGTATCTCAAGATTAAAATATCAAATTAATACATTTCAAGATACGTTAAAAACGTAATTGAAGTTAGTTAATTCATCAGAAGCTATCTTATTCAGATCTTATTCGAAAAATCACCACAGGTCGATTGACGATTCGGCCATGAAAATCAATATAAGTTCATTGTCTAAAATGTATTGTTTTAGACCTCTTGTGCATGTAATATTTTGGGACTAATTGCTTATATCGAACAACTTTAACTTATCTAAGATGATTAGTTTTACCTTTCTAACGCGGGTAAAAATCATCTACATCATTTTTATACTTCCTTTGAAAAATTAATAGTAAATTAAATTTTTAACCTAACCCTTATTTTTTATATCATAAATCTTACATCCTATACACTCTAAAAAATACACCCTACCCTTAATTCCGTAAGCCCTAACCATAACCTCTACCTTGAACCCTAAACCTTAAACCTTCTAATTTAAAATAGAGGCATGGAAGAAACATGAAAAAAGAGGTGAAAAAGAGTTAGATGATTTCAACCCTCTAGTTCATGTATTTGTACTGTTATCAGGGGAAAACCTAAATACTGTTTACATTCATATCTACGATCATGCAGGAAGAGTAACAAACGTACTCTTATTTTTGTCTTGTGCAAGAAGGATGCAAAGCCTTGAAACTTAGAAACATAAAGCGGGTTTTGTCTTTTTAAGTACAGTTTTTGCTTAAAATGGTGCCAGGGAAACCTTGAACAGTGTCTTAGCTCAAGCAATCTTGAAGATTGTCGCAGTTAAAGCTATTATCGAGGTTGATTGGTTCATCATCGTTCCAATTCAAAAAGGTTTCTATGAGGTCCACTTCATCTGGCCACATCATTTCCTCTTCACTGCTTGGAAGCACAGGCAAACTTTCCTGATCTGAACTTGCAGGGTCGCTGTTTGGAGTCGAGAAGCCTTCAGCTTCAGGTGCAGGGTAAAGAGAGGTTTGGGGCTGATAGCCGAAAGGTACCTCTTGAATGTTGACATTGGCGTGGCCTGTCAGTGCATCATATGTAGGAGGAGGACATGCATTGTGCTGGTTGAAATGAAACTGTGGCAATGCAGCCACCGTGCCGAAATCAGACGAGCTCGAGCCAGGCACTGGTTTGAAAGTTCCTAAACTAGCCAAGGGTCCCTGGTAGAAAGATGCATATTCCATAGCTGCACTGCCATAATGCTGACCGGCCCGTTTAGTGTTCAGATACCTCTGTGCTTCCAGATACCTTCGATTAAGGCTCTGAGTCTGCAAAATCATGGTCTAGGTTTAGAACAAAGAATATCTTATCGGCAAAAAAGCATAAAAAAAAAAAAAAAAAGCAAAGAACATCTAAGACTTCCCTTGCTGATTTAAATAGAATGATTGAAAATTTTTCAGTTTCTACAAGGATGAGTTAAATTGTAAGTTTCCTACCAGAAGTTGCAGATAGAGTGGTCCACGTCTTCCCTTTCTGTTTTTTCGAGCTCTTCTAGCTCTAGGTTTCCTGCATATGTATGTCAAATAAGCCACAGTAGAGAATAAAACCTTAAACCAGTTTAACAAATAGGCAAATTAATACCTTTTGTGCTCAATGTTCTGAGTGTTCTGAGGATCAGATTGTACCGAGCTCAAAGGTCTAAGACTCTGCGGACCTCCGTCGAGTTGAGAAGCTGATATTATTCCTCGCATCGAGAATCATTTGAAAACATATAATCAGAATGATCACCAACATGTTATTCACAAGTTGCTCATCTAAGTTTAAACATCACCGGAAATAAAAAAAGACGATAGCCCTTCATTTAGCCCAAGCTGATAAGTTGCCCTGATATGCTTTTTTCGATAATTTTTTTCACCGGAATTTCTAGTTATTCTCTAAGATTTAGGGATGCTAACATGTTTACATTTGTTTTTGAGTTAATTAAGAACATGATAAAATGAGTCAAACTCACATGTATAATAAACATGAAGAATGAAAACTAGTATATATAACAAAATGTACCATTTTTGGATGTGTCCTGCCAGTACTTCACCGAAAACTTTCCGAGTCTAAATTTCTGGAGTTTAATAACATTAGTTAACGGATTAGATGATAATCTTATGTCGGTTTTAAGAGCTAAAATGGAGGAATGCTGGAATTTAATACAAAAGCTTACTTGTAAATGACTCTTAATGTGGACATGTTTGAGTCCTTCTATATCCATCATGTTCAGAATAGCCATCGGTTTTGCTTCTGCAAATAAGATATATGGTTAGTTCTTCAGATAATTAATGGTTACTGCAAGTGCAAGGTAGGTTACCTGCAGCAACAGCAGAGTCCTGTGGTAACACTTCAGAATTCAGTAAACTATACAGGGGAAATATTAACATAGTTGAGTTCAGAGCTCGGAAAACATAAGCCGGAGTTCAGTTCATGCATTAGGACTACGAGGGAATACACGTCAACCGGAAAATTATAAGAAAGCACGAAGTTTCTCGGGCAACAAACTTAAGATATCACAGAAGAATATGAACAATTAAGGTTTATGTCCTCTGTTAATTCTCTTTTTATAATCTCGTAGATAGTTCGAGGTTGATTAAAGGATTTTGCTTTACAGCCTAGTGTAGTGGTTCAATCTCGAGGAAAAGGTACTTAAAAATGCAGCTCACATCCTGTTACAAGGTTTTAAATTTCTGCTATAAAATAAAAGGCCTAAGAGAAAGGAAAAAGAAAAGTGCATAAGCTGCATTTG
The DNA here is from genome assembly GCA_035048815.1 of Abelmoschus esculentus. Taxonomy (NCBI): domain Eukaryota; kingdom Viridiplantae; phylum Streptophyta; class Magnoliopsida; order Malvales; family Malvaceae; genus Abelmoschus; species Abelmoschus esculentus. The sequence goes on from JAUCBN010000024.1 coordinate 12,788,229, forward strand.
TTCCCATCTGCAGACTTGTAGGGATGCCCTATTTTCCGATAATGTCACCGGTTATAACAACGGGAACAAATCCAATGTCATCAGAAGATCCATGTGACGATATACGACAAACTTGCAGTTGGTAATATCATCATAGGTCATCGATGCAAAGTAAAACCGTTAGAAAACGACATAACCTATTAAACGGGCGAAAAGAGCACTACAAACTACAGGTTGACAGACTTTCCAAAAAGGCATCTGGAAGTGTTTGAACAACATTCCTAGAATGCAATGTAACAGTACATTTGTACATATAGAAACCGGTTTAACATCACTACTAATCGACAAATATTTCGTCAGCAGCCATCAAGAAGATCGACAAACTCCCTAGATTACCGTTAACTCAATCTTTTTAACACGCGTGCATAGAAAGGTACAAGGGCAACAATCAAAAGAATTCCTTCTTTTGATCCAATCTCACATGAATTTATCAAAATAACATCATCTTTTTAGAAACACACGCATATAAGGTAAGCTGTGGGATATGATAGGAATTTACAGTAATGGAGGAGGACAACAGAAAACCATCTTTCATAGATGATTTTGTTTGATCATACCTGCTCAAGATTAGCAGCATGCAGTTAAAGAAAACAGAATCTATATCAGGGGTGGGGGCGGGAGGCAATAAGATGAATTGCTGCATCTTTGAATGCTTGAAACATATACTTCTGTTAAAGTTAGCAAAATGCAGCTAGAGGGGAATCCAAGCATTCACCATAAAATCGAAAGTCCTCAAGCCAATTGGGGTTGCTAGATGCGTATTAGAAATGGATGAACATATAAAACAATCCCCTCAGACATGTTAAGAACTTAAATCAGGTTGCAGGTCATTTCAGATTGAAAAGGAAAAAGGAAATTTCAAGCTATTTTATGAGTGTTCCTACTACACATCAACAAATATGGACATGATGCAACCATTCAAGCGTTCAGGTGTTATATCTATTATGAATTGATCAAAGATTTGGGGGAAATGAAGTAGAATAGGGGGGATGAACACTGACTTTTAGGACCACCGAGCCGGTTGACAGCTTCAAGGAAATACTCATGAAGTTCATGAGTCCATCGAAGGCGAGGTTTAAGCTCATTAGTCACCATGAGTACAGGTTTCTCCCTTACCACTACCCCATTTCCAGCAACACGGTCATGGTTGATCTTAACAGAGGTAGAAGATCCCTCGTTTTCTTGTGAAGCAAGCAATGAGTTATTATCACCGAACTGAGTTTCCTGGCCATCTCGGTTATCATCCCCATTGACATCCCCTTGATGACCACCAGCCAACACTTCTTTTTCTGCTACCAACATTTTAAATTCACCTGGATTTTGATTCAGGTCATCGTTTTCAGTTGGACCACTCTTCAATTCACTCGATATCTCAGCCATTTGCCTCTTAATATACACTTCCCTACAGCTCTCTAAACTCTTCCTTTTTCTCTAAACAACACTGGTGTACAGTGTTGGAGGCTAATTTGCAACAGAAACCAAGACTACCCAAGATATAGAACAGGAAAAGTAGACGAGAAAATGGCAAGAAAACATGACGTAATCCCACAACAAGAACAAAACTGAGGACCCCACCAGGGGGAGGTTTCTTTTTTCTTCTTCTTTGGGTCCACAGAACTAAACAGAAATGAAATTAAGGAAATAAATAAAAAAGTCAGAACACTCCAACGAAATACACAACTGCTGTCATTGTAAATGTAATCATCTTGGTCTTTGTAAGAAAGGAAGAGTTGAAACTGTGTAATAGTGGAAGTGTGAGTGAACAACGACGGTGGGCAGGAGTGCATGACTTGTACGGAGGGCCGAGGTGGTGGTGGTGGTGGTGAAGTGATTTGCATTTCAAAGAGGGGGGATTTTTGGTTTAGTTTGGTGACTCAGTTGCATGAAGGTTGCTACGTGGATTCAGGGTTTTGTTCGGTGGTTGTTTTTTTGCTCATAATTACCGTCTTCCCTTTCATTTTATAAGCATGGTTTTGGCATTTGAAACGCTCACAGGTCATTGAAACAACCCCATATTCATAAGTCAAACTGGATTGATCCTTTGGATCTAACAAAAACAAAATACTTTTTAGCTTCAAATACTATGAACCGAGTCTCTCTGCATGACTTCCTCGTTGACAAGTTTCTTAAAGGAAAGTTCATTGGGTAGGAAAGGGAGTAAACAGGGAATATGAATCCTCTTTACTTGTTTTCGGCGTGGAGTAATAATCTGATGCAAATCCTTTAATTTTTTATTATGCTTTCTTCTGTACCTTCGGTTTAAGTTAGATGGTTTAGGGTTTAAAGTTAGAGTTGTGGTTAGGTTTAGGGAATTAAAGTTATGATATATATTTTAGAGTGTATGATTTAAGGTTTAGTATATAAAAAATAAAAGTTGGAGTTTAAAATTTATTTTTTTTAGAAAATTTTAACAGAAAGCCTAGATGAAGGTGTGATAAAGAAGTAGCAAATCATGTTTTTATTGGTGTTTTCATTTTATATTAGTGGGTTTAAAGTTCAAGATTAATGTTTATAATTAAAGTTTAAGGAAGTAGGGGTAAAGTATATTTTTTAAGGTGTTGGATTTAGTATTTAAGATATAAAAATTTAAAGTTAAGGTTCAGAATTTAATTTTTTTAAGATTTTTTAACGAGAAACATGAAAGGAGGTGTCATTAGGAGACGAGATTTCTACTCCTTTTTGTGGATAGAAATCTTTAAAAATTATATTTTAAATTCTAACCCTAATTTTTTATATCTTAAACCCTAAATCTTACACCTCAAAAGATATATTATCCATAATTTCCTAAACTTTAATCATAATTTTTAAACTTAAACCCTAAACCTACTAATTTAAATTAAAGTAAGACACCGTTGAGCATAAACAGGCGATTTACGCCTTCTTTTATATCTTAATAAAAATATATTAAAATTAAAATGTAAACGTTAAAGTTGAGTTAATAGTTTAAAATTTATAATTAAAACTTAAAATTTATATTTTAATATTAAAATATATAAAAAAATCAAAAATAGTATTTTTGTCCAACAGTTTAGTGTTATTCTTTATTACAAAGAAAGGAACAACTAAAACGAATCAATGGTCACGTAGATAAATAAATCATTTCGAACTCAAGAAGCGATTCATATAAAAAAGTGTATGATATTTATTATAAAAAATTGAATTTAAATTATTTTATCTCTAAATAATATTAGATAAATTAAATATTGATTTCTGAATTTTTAATTTAATACCTAATAAGCCATTATATATTTTAAATTAACACACTATAAAAGAGATTTTGTTATTCGACAATAATAAAAGAAAAAAAATGAGGTAGTTTTTTTTCTATTATTATTACATAAACATTAGATTTAGAATTTCTAAGTTCACCTTTTCATTGATCGATTTTTTTTCTCTTCCAACAATAAATTTTATAGTTTTTCGTGGTTATAGGAAGTGAATTGGCTAAGAGGAAAAAATGATTATTGTTTAAAAAATAAGGTCTTTTTACTCAAAGAAAAAAAATGAATTTCGATATTAGAAAAAATGCTTTTGATTAATTTTTAAAAATTAACATTTGATTTTGGGTTTAAAAATGATTTTAATTTGGGTTTTGGGTTCGTCGACGTCAACGAATGATAATTGATAATAGATTACGATAATTGAGACGATAGAATCCGATCGATTTTTTTTTGAATTCTAAGTTTACGATTGTTTTTTAGGTTTAAACACGGATTTTCATAATGAACACCAAGAATACTCATCATGTTCTTGCTTTTTAGAACATTTTTATCTAAAAATATATTTTTTTTGGATTTTTATGTTTGTAGTGAGAGAGATCAGAGAATTTCGGGGAAGAGAACGAGAGGGTTATAGGAAATTTTATTGGATTAAATTATAAATATTAGAAAGAATCGGGGTTTAAATTTGGGTTAAATAAATATTTTTAAGAATGAAATGAACAAAAATATCTTCATATTAAAAATATTAGACTAAATTATAAATATTAAAAAAATTAGGGTTAATTTCATATTAAATAAAGATTTTTAGGACTAAATTGAATAAAAATTTAATTATATTAAAAATATTAGATTAAATTATAAAAAATAGAAGAAAAATTATGACTAATTTCAAGTTGAATAAATATTCTTAGGATTAATATAAACAAATATATATTTAAAAGTTGGACTAGATTATAAAAATAAAATAAAAAGTTTAATTTCGGATTAAATAGAGAGTCTTAGGATTAAATTAAACAAAAAAATAATTATATTAAATTATTATACCAAATTATAAAAATAGAAAGAAATTCGGTCAATTTTAAGTTGAATAAAGATTTTTATAATTAAACTGAATAAAATAAAATTTTGACAAACTTAACGCGTGTTTACTCTTTTTATTGAAGTCAAGTGATTTTTTAATAAAGTAACATATTATAATTAGTTTATGAATTTTTTTAAACAGTAATAAACAATAAAAGACAACTAAGATCACGATTTAAATTTTAATTTTTTTTATAAAAAGCAATTCAATACAAAGTATATACTTTAGAGACGAACAATGTTATTAAGCCACTATTTTTTTATAGATAAAATGTTAGTGATTATAATAAAAAACTTTTAAAAGATGAGTAATAAAATAAAACTTATTAAAATATAAGTGACTTCTTGTATAGTTTATGCTTGATATGAATATAAAATATAACAAGAAAAATATATATACAAGCGTAAGCTTTATTTCAATGTAGGATTTGGAGTGGAGACGTAGGGTATAAGATTTAAATTTTAGATTTAGTGATTTAGATTTTAAAGAAAAATATATATTTTTTTTGTAAATTTTATGTATTAAAATATAGAAAAATTTTATAACGGACGTCGAATATTGTTAAACACCACTAATATTGAACTCTAATGAACACCATTAAATTAATTAATAAAAATTAAAAATTTTAAAGACTCAATATATAATTAATAAAAGATTGATAGACTCAACATATAATTAATAATTAAGTGTTGAGTCCTTAAGATTTTTAATCTTTATTAATTAATTTAATAATATTCAGCAGTGTTCAGCGTTACTAGTGTTCAACGGTATTCGACGCACATTGTGAACTCATCCTAAAATATAGCCTTTATAATTATGGTTTTTAAAAAATAAAGGTAAATAAAACAACACCATACATAGTTTTATTTTTTTGAATCAACTACAGTATTATAGTAGTGTCTAGAGTATACTCTCAACTATTTGAGATTGATCGTTCAATTACTGTTTTGACATTACTGGTGCTCGAATATATATATTATAGTCCCTAAAAGTATGCATCACATTATAAGAGAAGAAAAACATGAGGTGGGGAGTGGAAGAAATTTGCTCTTGCACTACTTTTTCAAAGAACTAATGGAACAGTACCTCTGGCTTTGCAATCATAAGTGCAAGCTTTGTTAGATTACAGTTCCACTGGGAATCAAGGCATCCTTGATTACTGTCACAATACCACTTTTAATGAAATATCCATCTGTTTCCCTTGCAGCTTCTTGAACGTTGTCCATGTTGATGATCTGGAAAAATAAACGACAGTCTTACTAAGATCGAACCTCGTAAACATGGAATTATTAAATCTGATTCAGAAACAAGGGAATGGAAGGAGGAGGGGAAGAGTTTTTGTTCCAGCTGAAGTGTCAAGAAGAAGAAGAAGCATCAAGGTGATGTTTTGTTAGGAAATGGTTGGTAGATTACTGTGTTGAAACCGGGAAAAGGAAATCACAGTACCAACCTTCACATTGTCTCCGATTCGAGCATTCTTGTCAATGATGGCTCTCTTGATGTGTGAGTTCTTTCCGATACCGATTGGAACACTGCCCTTTGCAGACAAAAGCCTCCTGTCTGCATCAGTCTGGAGGAAGACATTTTACTTATGGTGACTCAGATGAAAATGAAATTTAAAAAAAAAAGGGAAAGAAAAAGAGAGCTAATAATTCCCAGGTTACACTACCTCATAATAATCTGCTCCCATCAGTAAGGTATCTTCTATGATTGCACCCTCAGAAATGCAAGATCGAAGACCGACGACAGAGTGGTGAATTTTACAGTTCTGTAATGAACCATAATATGCAGATGATTAACTCATAAAAGTTGTATAATTTCCATTTAGCCTATGAATATTAGACATGTCCAACCAGAAAAAGTAAGCAAAGTATCATCCTAGCCCAAGGGGACCTCACCTTAATAACACAACCCTCGCCAATAACACTGTCTGTAACATCAGCATCTAGCATTTTGGACGGTGGCAAATACCGGGGTTGGGTATAGATTGGAGATGAACGATCATAGAAGCTGAAGTTCGAAGCCATCACGGTAGTTAGATTAATAACCAAGCTAGTCAAATATTAATGCGATTATGAACTAGAACTACCTGAAATCCGGCACTGGCTTTTTGGTGATTCCTAGATTTGCATTATAAAATGCTTCGATGGTACCAATGTCCTCCCAATAGCCATCATAAAGGTAAGCTTGCACCTAGATAGGTTAACAAGAAATTTGACCTCTAGAATTAGTAGTTCAGTGTGATTTGAAGAGGAAAAAATATGACAATATAAATGAACTCCATCACGCAGAAGCACTGAAGCATCAATAAGGCATACATAACAAACTTGTCACAAGAGCGTAGGAGATACTTCAAGCATAAGCATACAATCCGACTTAAGCTGCTCACAAAATGAATGCATCTCGGAGATAATCATATTGTTTAAAACCGTTCATTGTTAGAAACAAGACAAGACAGTTCATTCTCCAGATATTCAACATCTTATTAAATATACTGAATTTCTAATGCTGCAGAAATATATCGTGCTTAAACAAGATGACAGTTTTCCATAAAAGTGAAACAAGATTGACTGCCTACTGCTATATACTGAAATGCGAACAAACTAGTTACTTTGTTATCAGATAAGCTCCTCTATTCCTTATACAAGAATACTGGTCAGCTTGATGATCATAACAGACATTCAGAGGGAGGGAGGTATGAAAAGAAACTTACCCTCAGTCCAATGTTAGTGGCACCTGGAATGACTTCACTTCCGAAATCATTGGCACCCGGAAACTTGTCTCGAAGAAGATTCAACATCACATCTTTACTGACAACATATATACCCATACTAGCAATGTAAGGCATCTCTTTAGCTCTCTCATCATCAAGTCCTAAAATTGTCGTATCAACCTAAAACAACAGCAAAAGAAATCAAAACCAGAACCAGAAAACAATGGCAGGTCTTGAAGTTGTAACTTCGATACATCATTTCAGAATCTCATCTGAAGGAGGATACCTTCATAGCTTTTAGCTGGTCGCCTTTGGGTTTCTCAGCGAATTCAATTATTCGTCCTTCTTCATCAATCTTCATCAGACCAAAAGCAGTAGCCCGTTTCTCATCCATCGGTAATGCAGCCACAGTGATATCAGCATCAGTCTCTCTGTGCGCCTGAATGAACCTTTCATAGTCCATTCTATATAAATGATCCCCAGCAAGAACCAAGAACTCCAAAACATTATGCTCCTCAAACAACCACAAATATTGCCTCACGGCATCCGCTGTCCCCTGTACATTCAAGCATAATTTCCTACAAAATCAAATCCAAAATTCCCAAAAGAATTTAAAACCCATTTTAGTAACAACTAACCTGGAACCAGTTCGGGTTCTCAGGACTCTGCTGAGCAGCAAGAACCTCGACAAACCCTTCGTTCTTGTAACCACCCATGTTACTAGCATATGCGCGGGAAAGGTGGCGATTCAGAGAAGCAGAATTGAACTGAGTCAGAACGTAGATTTTGGATATGTTACTGTTCAAGCAATTGCTAACAGGAATATCGATTAGCCTATAATTCGCTCCTAGTGGAACAGCCGGCTTAGCTCTCTTCTTCGTCAGTGGGTAAAGCCTTGTCCCTGCTCCACCACCCAAAATAATCCCCAAAACACTCTGCCACAAAACAATCAAATTTCCCAATGTTAAACAAAAACAAAAACAAAAACAAAATACAATCCTTTCTCCTTTCAGTTACTTGATCAATCAAAAAAGTTTCAATTTTTTTGAATCAGACAAAATACAGAATGCTAATAATGTTAAACTTACTCGACTAGCATCTGGGTCAAGACATGTCTGCGAGTTCTGGGAATCGGAAACCGCTTTCGGCGAAACGACTGACGGAGCTCTTTTCATTCCAACGGAACCGACATCCCCTTTTGAAACAAGCTTATCACCGGAAAGAGTTGAAGCTGAGAATGAGAAGCTCCGATTAACGGAGGATTTCCGATTCGACGGAATAGAAGGTAACCTTAAAGCACCGATCGCAGCCATAGTCGCCATTAGTAATGTCAAGTGGAAAATGTAGTTTCCGTTTTAAGGCTGGGGAAGCGAAGAAGATGAGAAATTGATGGGACTTTGGGAAATGAATTTGATGTTCTTGTTTCCATACAATTACCCTTGGAAGAATTGATGTGCTTCATATATGGGAATGAAGTAAGGGGTTTTATGGTAATTACATAATTATTGATTAGATATTTAAAGAAACTGGGAATGGTTGGCTGTCAGTTCACAGGCAGACATCGGTCACATGGTTGTAAGAATAGATGGCAAACATTAGACACCGTCCATTTTTTATGATTTATTTTTTGAAAGGGAATAATTTATTCAGTAAAAAAAAGAGGTTTTATTTAGACCAATATTTTTTTATTTTTATACGAAAAATAACTCTTTTTAAATATTATTTTAAAAAATAATTACTTTTATATTATGCTTTTTATTAAATTTTGTATATGTAAAATTTGTCTATCTTTTCAACTTCTTGCATATAATTAAGACGGTTGAAAATTATTGATCATAGTAATAATTATTGAATTTTGTATTTTAGAGGAAATGAAATTGGTTATAAAAAAATAAAGCATTTTTTAAGGAAAAAGATAAAAAAATTCATATAAACCAAATTTTGTATCCCGTAAAATGTGAAGTATGTCTACGTATACAAAAAGAAAATTATTTTTTAAAATAACGATTAAAAATTATTTTTATATTAAATAATAAAAAGAGAATGTCCTTCTAAATAAGCAAAAAATGATAATTTTTATTTAAAAAATTGATTTTAAATAATATTATTTTATAATATTTATTTATTAAAAAATTTAAAATAGATATATAATAGATATTATCTTATAAATTATTTTGAATATCTTAAAAATGTAGTAATAAAAGATTTGATCTTGTTTTGGTACACATTGATTTTTATCTTAGATATTAAAATTAAAAATATATATATAATTTTTATGAAGAAAATTTTTATCTTAAACGAGTTTTAAATCTATAATTTAAAAGAATGAAAGAATATTAACTAAAACTTTAATCATTTACTCTAAAGATTATTAAAAAAATAAAATTTATTTTATTTGATGAATGATTTTAGACATATATTTTTTTATTAAGCGGTAAATAAAGCTTAATTTATATATTATTTTTCATCACTCTAACTTTGACATGGTTCACAAAGTCAATAAATAAAAGAAATTAGAATGTAGAATGTCATGATAAATAAAGTAGTCCTATTTATTTGTCATGTAAAATGTAAATTATTTCAATTTATTATGATGATATAGGTTAAGAATTGAATTAATAAAATTTTGAATTTTAGATTTTGATATCGAGTTTGTGTATTGTATTAGAGAATCAGTATCAGTACCCATTAACGGTAAAGATGTTTCTTAAGGGGAGTACCGGTGTGGGATAATCGTGTATAGATATCACTTGTTTAGTTAAAATTTTAGTAACGTTTTTGCATAACGGTATACTAGAGACGTATTGGTACACTAGGAATATACTGGTACCATTATTCTACTGATTGATAAGGACTCTTATAGTAATACATATTGGTGAGTATAATTGTACAACTCGGGAATCAATATAAGATTTTATATACCAGTACTAGATTTCAATACATTAAGTACACATATCGTTATGGTTTTTATGTTGAATCTTTTGAATGATTTTTGAATATCGATACTTGCTTAATAATTATAAAAATCGTCTAAATATAACTATTTTTTTTATTCTCATGTATTTATATTTTGACATTGTAAATTAATACTTTTTTATTCTCACACATTTATATTTGTATTTAAATTTAATAACCATTAAATTATATTAAAATTTATTATATAAGTAATAAATTAATATATCTCTTTTAAATATGCTTAGTAATTTTAAATTAAAAACAATTTTTATAATCAAATTAATTAACAAATATCAAATATAATAACCAAACAGTTAGTTTATATAATAATTAATTATATAAATGATAGATTAATATATAGATCGTTCTTAACCATTTTCTAATAAATTAATATATATTAATTTATTATTTATATTTGATATTAAAACATTTATCATTCTATTTATTTAAACAACCAATCAAGTATTAACTATCAATTAATTTTATTAAATATTTTTATATAAATGATTAATATAATTCGCTATTAATTATCCAACAGAGCCTATATCAATGGAGACTAAAGCCATATCTTTTATTCTTACAGCGTCAGCCTAATTGATAATTACTTGAAATTTGTTAAAGGGTGGGGTCGGGATGGAACGGCAACGGTGTTTATGACAGCGGTTGGGTTGAGCTGAAGTGAGGTCGTGGAATGAGCCGAGCGGTCAGACTCATCCATTAGAATGTGCGGTGCCAACTGCCCAGCCGTGGGGGATTTTTCCTCTCAAGTCTCGGATAAGGGTTTGAAGGAGTGATGGATTTAGAAATTTATTTATGGTATATGTATATATATATTAATTTTTAAAATTTTAGAGTGAGCATAAATTTTAAATATTATAAAAATTTAAAGATTGATCTATAAAAATTTAAAAATTAAAAATAAATATATAAATTTTTAAAAGTTTAGGGTGAACATGTACCTACTTATCCGCCACCGGTTTAAAGTCCATTCATCTTCGATAAATCTTACTAACGAGGATATAGACTTGAATAGGAATTTTATGTCCTATTTCGTTGTCTTTTTTATATGTTTTTATAATATAAAAAATTAAGTTTAAGGTGTAAGATTAAGGTTTAAGGTTAATATAGACAAGATTAAAATTTAAAATTAAGGGGTAAAAATATATTTGAAAGTGGAGAATAAATTCATAAACAAACCATTTTTTTAAAAAAAAAAAATATATATATATAAGGGATCATTTTTAAAATATATATGTTTTCATAATAAACCATTTTTAAAATATATATGAAATTGACATTTGTTAAATGGGAAATCTTGACAAAATCATTGAGCGAAGGGGGATTGGATTTTAAGTGCATGCAACAACAAAATATGACATTTATAATAAAAATTGGGCATGCTTTGATCGCGGATAAATACAAGCTATGGATTCGTATACTAAAATCTAAATATGGTCGGGATGGTGTGTTGCCGCTTTCTTAGAGACGAGGTAATATATCTTTTCTTTGGTGCGGTCTTTGCAACATTTGGGATGATATCAAAAAGAGTATTTGTTGGCATATCCATAACGGGAAAGATACATATTTTTAGTACGATAATTGGTTGGATTTAGAGGGGCGTTTAGTATTTTTGTGCACGTCGGATGAACCTCCTACACCGACAACAGTTTTTGATATGATTCAAGATAATGAAAATTGGGACTGATCTCGATTAAATTCTTTGCTTCCTGTTAGAGTTCTTCAAAAAATTACAGCGGTACCACCTCCAAATGTTCATATGGGTCGTGATTTAACGGGTTGGCGATGAAAAAAATCATCGATTCTCATCAAAATCGGCATATTTATAATTGGAGAATACCGATATAAATGTTTGTAACTTTGATTGGAATTTAATTTGGGGTTTGAAGTTACCGCAACGCGTGAAAGTATTTATGTGGCTTGTAACCCATCAACGGCTTCTCACAAATGTTGAGAGATGTCGTCGTCATATCACATCATCGGATATTTGCACTATATGTAATACATCAATTGAAAGCGTTGATCATATTTTGAGACACTGCATAATAGCAAAGAGAGTGTGGAATACTGTAATACCACAGTGTAAGATTCAACTATTCTATGACTTGCCCTTTATTGAATTGTTGAAGCTAAATATATGTGGATCGTCTGTTTTTTATTATGATACTATGAGAGTGGATAGGGTCACTAGGTTCTTGGTTATTTGTTGTCTTCTTTGAAAGAGGCGGTGTCATATATTATTTGATAAAATTTATGTTGAACGAGATAATTTGGTTCAAATTAGTCAACGCTTATCGATAGTATCAAGAGACTTTCTCCAATGCAAATGGAATTCTACTATTTGGCAAGCTAGAGAATCCAATTGGCAATGTGCACCTGAAGGTTGGATAAAACTTAATAGTGATGGTGTTGTGAACTTGTCTAATGAAAAAGTTATTGCAGGGGTGTGCTGCGTGATGAACATGATTTTTGGGTTTCTGGTTTTTCTCGTAGTCTTGGTTGTTGCTCGGTATTATTGGCTGAACTTTGGGGGCACATGATGCTCTTCTCAATGTGTGGATGCTTGGTTCAGACAAATTGAGTTAGAGATGGATAATCGTGAGGTTGTCATGATTTTAGGTGATGAATCTGAGGCACTTATAGGTAATGGTTTAGTTGTGGCTATTTAGGAACTTCTTAATCGTGAATGGAATATACGTGTTCGTCATATATTTAGAGAAGATAATATAGTGACCGATAGACTCGTTGTCTTGAGTCGTGGTGCACTCATTAGTACTTTGAAGTTTACTACAGTACCGGATATGATAGTAGACTTAGTGAATATGGAAGTTGATATTAATCATTAGTTTCGCTCTTAATTCCGTATTAGTAAAAAAAAAGTAGATTTCTTTTGGTAAAGTATACAAATGATCACTAAACTATACTAAAAATATAAAATGATCACATAATTTTTAAAAATTACATAATGAACATTAAACTTTAATTTTTGTTATAAAATGATAATTGAGATGTTAACTCTCGTTCATCGAATGATGAACAACTATAAAAATTTAAATAATAATATATTTAATTCTCTATATTTACACATTTAATCAATTTAGTTTTAATTTAACTCTCATTCTTTATGTCTAAATTAATTGAATGAATAAATATTAAAGATTAAATGTGTTATTACACAAACTTTTATGAAACTCAGTTAACAAAAACTAACATGATAATTTTACAACAAAAACTAAAGTTTAATGTCTATTACTTTTGAAAGTATGATGTTCGTTTTATATTTTTTTTTTAATATTTTGATTCCTGGTTGTCTATTTTACCTAAAAAATGTATTAGGGCCATATAACTAAATCTGAAGTGTTAGGATTAGGAAATTACAAGGAGACTGTATTTTTAAAGTTTAGTTAATCTAAAACATTTTCATATATTAGATGAGTTCTTTAGTTCAAGTGATTAAAAGAACGATTGATGTTCCGAGAGGGTAAGGATTTGAGCATCAGCGATACCAGCAGAATGATTGTGCGATCAATGTCAAATGATAAAATTCGATAAATATTCAATTCGGATTAGCTCGAACTCGACTCGATACCTTAACAAGTTGAATCGAGTAAAGTCTAACTTGACTCGATAAATTCGCGAACAACTCGTTAATTTTTTAAAATATTTTTAATAATTACTTTAAAATAATTTTATTCAAAAAATAAATTAAATAATTATTATTAATGTGTGCATTGTTACTTTAATTTTAATAAACTAGTTTAGTGTATTTATGAAATATTATTTTTGAATCTAGGTTTTAAAAATATTTTATACACTTTTTGATATTTTTGGTTAAATTTGTTAATTTAAATTTAATATTAATCCTCATATGATGTTATTAAGTTTTACTTTTAGTTAAAAATAAAGTAAGTTTTTTAATGAGTTTAACGAGCAACGAGTCGAGTTGAACAACAAAATATTTTAACGAGCACGAGTCAAACACAATTTTAACGAGCTTAATGAACAACAAATCAAATCGAACAATAAATTTTTTTAACGAACACAAATCTAACAATGGTCAACTCGCGATCGACTCGCTCGACTAATACCCCTAAAGGTTGACATGGCACATCCCAAGCGACGGATCAAGCCCTCAAAGCCCAGCCTTTATTTTCTCAATGAAGTTGCAGTCCATACATGAAGGACGACCCTGAATAATTTATGAGTTTGTAATCCACAAAGAGGGAAAACACCAGATGTGGAGTAGACACCGTAACCTCTAAATTTAACATAATATCTTAAATAAAATTAATTATAAAATAATATTTGATTATAAATATTTTTATTTCTTTGATAAAAAATATATATTTTATTAACGTTATGATTGAATTTAACTCTTTTACGATCAACATTATTTATTTTCAAATAAGATTATTTATTGAGTTAAAAATCTAATAATTATTTAAAATTTATTTCTGTATTTATAAAATAGTTTTTTAATTAATAAAGTTTTTATATTCACGACTCTCAATAGCATAGAAAATTAAAAAATTAAAATATATTTTTATATCTGAAATTAAATTTAAGTTTATTTTTATATTTGTATTTTATATTTTTTTTTTAAATTTTTAAAAAAATAAAATATATTTTTATTATTTTTTGAATACAATATTTAAAGGAAAAACAAGATTAATATTTTTAATATCTTTTTTGATGATTTTAAATATTATAAAGTAACTTTAAATCACTAATATTTATGTTTAGATTATGTATTACTATAAATTTTTAAATTTTATATATTTATTATCACTACAGCAAAACAGGTTTATAGCGGCGCTTTTTTATACATACAGTGGCGTTTTTAAGCGCCGCTAAAAGTACTTGCGGCGAAAATAAAAACGCCACAAAAAATACCGCAAGAAGCTGCGCCGCTAAAAGTAGCGGCGTTTATATAAAACAAACGCCGCTAAAGTACACGATCTGTAGCGGCGTTTGTTTACTAAAACACCACTAAAGTACATTCAACAGCGGCGTTTGCTTTCTATAAACGCCGCAAAAGGTCGTATGCTATGGCGACGTTTGTTTACTAAAACGCCACTAATGTACATTCTACAGCGGCGTTTGGTTCCTATAAACGCCACAATTATTCTGTACTTTTGTGGCGCTTTTAAACAAACGCCACTATTGTTATGGGCTTTTAGTGACGTTTGTCCCAAACGCCGCTATTGATACTGTATTTTAAAAAAAATAATTTTAAATTATTATTTCTATCAAAAATTCCCTGTAATTAAGATTTCAGCAACAATACAATTAAACAACAGTAAAACAATCCAAAATACTTAACCACCCAAAATACATTAAAGTCTAATATCAAATAAAGTTAAATATAATAATTCAGTGTTTAAGTCAAATAAAGTTCAGTAATAAGTACAAAACAAATGAACCTAAAATCATCTAAGGCGACGGATTCCTTGGTTGGTTCTGCTTTAACATCGCCATCATATCTTGGAATTGTTGTTGAAGATTCTGATATGCTGCTTCTCTCTCTGCTTCCCTTTCTGCTCTCTCAGCTTCTCTTCGTTCTCTCTCAGCTTCTTTTGCTTCCATCTCTGCTTGGAATTGAGTTAGTTGTTGTTTTAAACGCTGAATTTCCGCTTGAGAAGACTGACTTTGTGATGGCATATACTGAGACGATTTGGATCCAAAATATTTAGTTGGTGTCACGAATGACCCTTGACAGCGCACTCGACCATATCTTTTTGGACCCAAAACTTCAGCAAAAACTTGATTCTCGATATCAACAATATTAGCAGAACCATCAGTTGAAGCCGTGACTTCCATCTCTGTTCTTTTTTCCTTCATTCTCGTCTGATAATCATTTGTGAAAAATAATAAATGAAAATATTATTTACAAAATAATAGATGAAAAATAATAAATGAAAATATTATACCAGAATTTCTTTAGCTTCAGGATTCATTGGAGAGCCATCCTTTTTTGTGTGAGTAATGTCGAATAGCTTTACCCGTCCAATGGTAGAACCAGTCGACACAAGCTACAAAATATAGTAAACATGAATATTAGCTTTAATGTAATACAAGTAAAAATAATATTTTAAAAAAAATAATACCTCTTCATTAGCAATGCGAGCAAAGCTCTTCGTCCCTGCTGTGTGCGTAAATTTTTGTTTATGTCTACTAGTAACTCCTACGCGCTCTCTTTCCTGTTTAATTTCCAATTTTTATTACATTTAAAGTTAAAATTGAAATAATATAATGTTATTCTTATAAATTGTAGATGTTACCTCCCCTTTTGCTGAACTCCAAAACCTGACTGCATCTTTCCATTGATACCGTAGTATTCCTGGGGGAACATTTTGAAATTTCTCTTGAAGGCTCAAATCGTTTTTGAAATACGTCTTCTTCAAGAAGCTCTTATGGTCTCTCCATTTCTTTCCTAATGCATGCTTCACATAATCGTCCGAGACCTCCAAAGAAAATTTATCCTGAAAATCAAAAAATCAAAATTAAATATTACTATTTAAATATAATGAATTATATAATATAATATTATTATTACCTTAACAAGATCAAGAGCTTGGTTTTTGTTACTATTTGGCATCTGATGCCAAGACTCATAACTGATCGGCAAAATTGAAGCATTTTGCGCAACAATGCCTAAATAACTCGCCAAAACACCTCCTTCTGCACCAACAGGTTGGCCGGCATCGTTTCTTGAAACTTTTACACGTTCTCCAACGGGGATATCGTATAATTCCATCAAAGTCGTCCGCCCTCTAGTCTTGCGCCTTCGACCATTTCCACCTATATGCAAATATATCAAGTAGTTATGATTCAAATCATTTCAACAATAACAAATAGTTATGATTCAAATAAAGTTTTAAAAATATCTTCAATTTCTATATTCTCAACCGTTTCAGGAACTTGTGAAGCTGCAGAACCAGACAAGTCATCTTCATTTGTTTCTTCTTCTACTCGAGGAACTTGAACAATATTTAAGCTATTTAATTTTCTATGTTTTATTTTTTACTTGAAGACATGTGAGATCATTTGACTTAGGTGTCAAGTTGGCTGTTTTAGATTACCTATCCTATAGGGTTTTTTAGATGATTTCAATTAGAAATAGAAATTTAGATATAAAACTTCATTAGTCGATAATTTAAAGTTTTTTAATTTTTTTTTCAATGACGGTTCTAGTCTTATACTGACTGTTTATTGTCAGTGATTTTTTATTTATTTTTATTTGATTTTGCTCTCAAATAAAAAATATTTATTATTTTTTATTCGTCATTTTCACGTATTGTATTTTCTTTTGTCTTACTACTTATTTTTATGTTTTATGACATAATTCTCATATACTTTGTGGTAGTTTTTATTTAACAATCATCGCAATGTACATCCTAAATCAGTGGAGGTCGATTATTTTATATGATTATATCTTTTTTTATGATATTTATCGAATATTTTAAAACTATTAGTAGAGGAATCTATAAAATTAATTTTATTTCATTATCTCTCTTATATCATTATTGAAATGTTTAATTAGATAAAAATAAAAAGAATGGCTTATCGAGTTTTTATGAGTGATGGACATAGTAAAAGAAAATATTTAGATATTTGTATTCACGCCCTTTAAATTTCTATGTTTTATTTTCTTACGAAATTCCTTGACAAATTTAGTCATCAATTTTCTCTTTATATTTTAATATATATATATATATTAATCTTGGTTAATTCTAATAAAATTTGATTTCTTATAAAAAAATATTATATCTTAAACTTAAATATTTGATACTACTGCGGCGTTTGTTGAGAAAAACGTCATTATAGTTCGGGTAATTGCGGCGTTTTTTATAAAACGCCACTAATATAGAAGTACTGCGGCGTTTTTATAAAAAGCGCCACTAATTTGCGATTCTTTGTGGCGTTTTATAAAAAAACGCCACTAAAATCGCCGTTACAGTACAAAACTGGTGTAGTGTATATAAATTTTTAAAAATATTTAAATTTAAAAATAAAAAAATATTAATATAAATCAAGTACTGGTTACTCTATTAACCGACTATTTGAATAATGGCTAAGGAAATGCATATCAGCAGTGGTAAATATTATATAAAAGTTTTGGGAATACTTCTAGAGTTTGTGAATAATGAAAGATTTAATTTTAATATTTTAATTAAAACATTATAAAACAAATATGAATGGTTTATGAAATCAAAATCCTAATTTTATTTTAAAATAATTTCAATTATATATTTAATCTTTAAAATTTCTAATAATAATTTAAAGTCATTAAAAACTTTTAAGAAAACAATATTTGAGGTGAACCGTGACAAAAAAAAGTTAATATATATTAACCGGTGGATGAGGGTTTAAATCTTAACTTTATAATAAAAAACAGAATTTAAAAATTTATTTTATAATATAGTGTATAGTAATTGATATGAAATAATTCATCAAAAAGTTGAATATTTATAAACTTTTTATATATCAATGTCAATTAAATCGTCTAAAAAGTGAAAATTAGAGCTGATCACGGCCCAATTAAGGCGTAAATTATAGAGGGGGCTCCCACCTCTGTTATATATTTTTTTAATTTTTTTTATAGATTACATGTGCGTTTTACGGAGAAATTATATCATGAGTCAGTCCCACCACGTTATTCATAGATTGACCAATGATTATCATCCACTTCATTATTTTTTAATTTTTAAGTAAAGATTCACCTGGAAAAAAAAATATGATACGGAAAAGTTGATGAAGTGGGTAGTTATCATTGGTCGGTCCCATAGACACGTGGTGAGATTGACTCATGATATAATTTTTTTCGTTTTACGATAATTTATGTTCGAGATTTAATTTTTTATATTATTTCTTTTAAAATTCAAATCTGAATCGTCTTTTTAAATAAATATGTCTTATCATTACATCTAACACTTATAAGTAGATTTTAATTTTCCTTCCACGCCTCCTGTTCTGAAATTTTTTTCTAAACCGATTGTCCAGTACTCCTGCCAAGTGCCAACCGCCCATGCCAAGTCTGTCCCTTTGTCTCATGCTTTGGCCTTGGCTTGTCCTGGTCAGTGGCTCCATGCTCTCCTGTCCATGGCCGGTGCTGGTTTGTCTCCTTTCTTAAACTCAGTTACTTTAGAAACAAACAAACATCAGGGAAGGTACAAGAATAATGGCCTCCTTTATTTTTCACATTTTAAAAATAAAAAATTATTAATAGCAAGTTGATCTAATGAGATGAAATTTTAGATTATTTAAATAAAATTAGAAATTCTGTTATTATAAATAAAGTAAATTGGGTTCAGAGAATCGTATTTATTTATTTTATCAGTTAAAAATTAGATATCTATTAAAGTCGTTTTAAAATTTTTCAGGGTCTAAAATGAAAACTCTATAAAATAAAAATATATCATATTTTAAATAATTAATTTATTTATTTTATTAAAAAATATATAAATATGATTAAACATATTATTTTAATTATTTTATTAAAAATATTTTAAAGACATGTAAAACTTTAAAGTAAAAACACCAACTTACTTATTAACATGAAGATGAAAAATTAAGACCTTGAGCGGAAATTAAATAAAAATACTTCTCTAAAAATTATGTAGAAAAAACAACCTCAATCAACATTATATAGAAAATATATATATATATATATATATTTTTTATCTTATGTAAGATAAAATTTATATTTTATTAAATATATAATTCGGAATTTACTTTTAACTAAACATAAATTTCGTATTGAATAGAGAGGTAAAAAAAATAATAATAATTTATTATGATTTTTATATAGAGGTGACCAAAATGTATATATATTAAAAGAAATTGATTGACGGGAAAAAAAACAATTATTTTAAAAAATATATATAATTTAAATTTTTTATATCTATTTAATATATAAAAATAATAATTAATGGGACTAAACCCTAAAAATCTTTCGATATTCATCCAATAAATAACTTAATGAACCGACAAATATACTTCCTCATAGATAATTTTTTAATAATATTAAAAAGTAAATATTTATTTCATTTTTCCAATCCGCGTGTTATATTCTCTACGTAGTTCCTTTAATTATTACCATCTTCGTTACGAAAGAGCCAAATCTTTGTCTTTGCCGTCTCGTTTTTTATCCTCTCCTCCTCTCCTTTCGCTTTCCCCGGAGCTTTCATTGTCTCATTCCTCAGCCGCACATAACTCCTAAACCCTACATAAACTAATGGAGTTTGGCCATCTCAGTTCCAGTCTTAAAACAAAACACATATGTTCTGATACAGAGAGCAGTGGTCGGATTCTTTGCTGCAGTTCGAACCAGTCGCTGGATAACCAGGTTTGGACTGTAAGTTTATATTAGGAAGAGTAAATCAAAGGTCGATATTTGCCTATTTTACATTAATTCTTCTGGTTTTTATTTCCATTATTATCACCTAAACGTTATTACCAGCATGCGTTAATCTGCCCTAACTCATGTGCCAGTGTCTTCGACATGCAAACTTCTTTGCCCTAATCTGATCTGCCTGGCTCCCTGGATGCCAATTATGGACGTGGTTAACAAAGATTGACCACTTTCCTAGTTGGCATCAGAGGAGTCAAGCAGGTCTAAAAATTGACTGTAATTTTCATTATTCTCTGGTAGTTTTTATACCATTTGTTACTATTAGTATTACTATATCTTCTTCTTCCTTCTACCCAATATTCGAATAAATTATCGTATTGAATAATATTTCGAATCTAATTGAATCAGAGTTAAATCTTTAATATTATTTTTCAGCTTTTAAGATTTGAATTTAGAATTTTTATTTTAAGGAATATTCATTATTAATAAATCTAATGTGCTTGTTGTCACTTTTAAGTGGATATATTTATAGAAAATTCTATAACGAGTGTTAAATATTATTGAACATTATTATACTAAATATCTTGTTATATTATTAAATTGATTAATAAAGATTAAAAATTTTTGAGAACTCGATATATAATTAAAATTATTTAAAATAAAATATTAGTTAAATTATTTTTATATTAGTTAAAATAAAATCTACTTTGGGAATTCGCCTATTGGCAGAGAGTTTTAATTTGATAATTTGAGATTGATTAGGTTGAAATTTGATTCAATTATTTAAAAATAAAGATTAAAAATACAATATAAAAAAATAATTTAATTAAAATTTTATTTTAAATAATTATTATTTGTATGTTGAGTTCTTAAATTTTTTTAATTTTTATTAATTAATCTAATAATATTCAATGATATTTAATATTAATGATATTTAACAATGTTCGATACATGTATTATACTCATTTTATATGTATACTTTTATTTGTGTACATCTTTCTCATTTTATACGTATTATACTCATTTTTTTGTGTGTTAGAATTTGTCCAACAATCCAGTTGAAGTACAAGTTCTTCAATGTTAGCTAAAAATTGTCTGAAGTAAGTCCAATTCTTTAAGCCCATACCACATAAAATGTTATTTTATATTTTGTTGGGTACGTTCGATAATTTATTAAGAAATTTAATTCATTTAGAATTAATAATCTCAAAGATTTTATATTTAAATATTTTTAATAATTTAAAGTTAAAATATTTGTTGCCAGATCACTCACCCGTAAATATTTAACGGTAAGATACAATTAAGTGATCAAAAATTATACTCTGAAAACGTAAGTGACCTTACTGGTTATTTTTGAAAATCAATGATTTAACTCTATACTAGGTAAAACATAAATAACTACCGCAGTAGTTAACCCTTAAAATATCACAATTATAACACTTTATTTATTTATCGTAATAATTAGGGTTAACCCTTAAAATATCACAATATACTAAACATTAACGTTTTAGTTACGTTTAAGTGACTTGATTATTACTAGATAAATAAAATAATATAATTATAATTAAAAAATTAACATCCGTTAGACACTTAGCAAATGAAATT
Source organism: Abelmoschus esculentus (assembly GCA_035048815.1). NCBI lineage: Eukaryota > Viridiplantae > Streptophyta > Magnoliopsida > Malvales > Malvaceae > Abelmoschus > Abelmoschus esculentus. The sequence continues at coordinate 12,810,215 of JAUCBN010000024.1, forward strand.
TTAGAAAAAATATATATGATTAAAGAATTAGCGTTGATTACACTATTAATAATGAATGTTAAAATGACCTGATTTTAAAGATCGAAATAATTTAATTATTACTATTTCAAATATAACTCAATATTTATAAATAGGGATAAAACTATACTTACGTGGGAGGAGTAATCGCCCCTCATCCTTAAGAATTTTTTATTTTTGTTCTATTATTTAAATTCTTTTAAAAATTATTTTTTTTATAAATTTACTTTCTTACTTTTAAATATTTATGTTTTGCCCCCTCAACCTAAATCCTCGCTCATCCCTGATTATAAACTTACCCAAAATATGATATTTTTCCAATAGAAAAATCTCTCAATATTGTAAACAACAAAAACAACTTTCGCAAATCAAACAGAGTTATGGTCCTAATTTTGACATGATCATGAATTGGCAAGAACAAAAACATAGTATTGTTTAAGACAAGTAATCTGTGTCATTTATTGTTGTCGAGCTTCAACTTTGAAGTACAAAACTCCGTACGTCTCTAATTATAAGATGGAACAAAGGGGTCCATGATGTTCAACAGATTCATACGATGGCACCGGCTGGCAATAACACTGAAGATTACATGGCGTCGAGACATAGTACATCTGTGTCTCTGGCTTTTTCTTTTCTTCACCGCCGGCACCGGCATCGGTGACGCTAACCAGCTCGGCATACCCCACTTTCTTAATTAGCAGCTTTGTTAGCTTAACTGCATCAACAGTCCCCGTCACCTCTATTTGGCTCTTGTCTTCTCCCTTAAATGAAGCCGATTCCACACCTGAGAGACCAGCCGCTGTCTTCAACGCCTTGGACCGGGATTTTCCGTCTTTTATAGTTACCTTCAGAACCATCTTTTTCTGAAGAAAAAAAAACTGTCAATCAAATTTGAAACGTTTTATGAATTCTGCATGCATTTTAAGCCATGTGACTCATTTTCTTACCTTCGTGGCCGACATAATTAGCTGTTAAGGACAGTATGGCAGTAGAGATTTTGGGTCCTTGGGAGGAAGAAAGTGGTTCTGTTTGGGACATGGCAGCTGATCTTTGTTGGTGTGTTTATAAAGGGTTTTCTGGGAACGTCGAGTTTGCTTCGTTCCAATGAGATTTCAGTGCAAGTTCGAGGAATCGTTGGTTGTCATCGAAAGGGAACCCAATACTTTGTCGGCTTCTACTCTTGTACTTGGACTTTCTTCGTACGATAACCATATGGAGTTTACTTTGATAATTATTTTATTCTATTAAAAAGTATATATTAAAAAATATAAACGATTTAATATAAGTGATAAGTAATTTAGTTTTGTTTAATTTAGTTTCAAATTTAAAGCAGTGGTTGGTCTAAAAAAATATTTGAGAATAGGTACACATGAAATTTTAAAATTCGAGGGTAGTCACAACTCATAAATATTAAAAAAGTTAAGGATTAATTCATAAAAGTTTAAAAATTTAAAGATAAATGTATAAACTTTAAAAAGTTTAGGTGGGTCTGGACTCACTCTATCCCTAGAAACTAGTGTAAAGCTTTGTGCATGCATAAACTCACCATTATTAAGTGTGCAACTTGAGTTATTCTGATTTAGTACGAAGCCCTAGAAATCGAAAAAGTAATAAAAAAATATAAATGGGGTGTATCCTACGTGTATTTATGGAATTTTTTTATTACATTAACATTGTATAGGATAGGGATTAATATTTGATGCGATGATAATACATATTAGTAAAATAGATTATATGTTATTATAAAAATTTAAAAATAAATTTATTTTGTTGATGAAACCACATATGAAATAAAAATAAATAAAAATTCATTCTTAAAAAAGATTATATTAAAAAAAATTAAATGACTGAATTTTAATAGACGAGATCATGAATAACATAATGAAAATATTTTATAAAATAATTTTTTTTTGAGGGCTCTTGCTTTCGGACATCATTTTTTTTCTTTACTTTTGTTTTATACATTTTTGGGAAAAAATAATTATAAATTTTTTAATTTATATTTTGTCTCTCGATCATAAATTTTAAATTGTTAATCTGACTTTGTTAACTTCAATAGATTTTTTAGAATTATGTTAGTCACTTGACGTATTAAATTTTGTTAAATAATATTATATTAAAAAATATTAAATGTCTCGTTTTTTTTATTTTTCAAATTAGAAGAAAAAAAATTCAGAAAAAGTTTCAGAAATTCTGAAAATTATTTTAATTTATGAAAAATTTGATGATAAAAATACGATACCAACAATGGTGGAACCGATGGAGTTCAAAATATTAAGCCCAGCACTGTAGATGTTTCAAGAAAAGCTTAAAAGTGGAATATTCAAAGCAATTTTATATTTTCAATCGTAATTGATAATAATATATAAATAATCATTAAATTATCTTTAAAAACATAAAGTAATTATTAAACTTTCAAAATTTTTATAATAAGCATTAAATTTTAATTTTTAATACAAAATAATTACTAAACTATTAACTATCGTTAAATAAAGTGATAATTACAAAAATTTAAATAATATAAAATTTAATTTTTATATTGACATGTTATATTAATTTATTTTTAAGTTAATTTTTATTATTAATATCTAAATTAATTTAATATATAAATATTAATAATTAAATATATTATTATACAAATTTTTGTAACCTTCATCTTTCATATTAACGATAACTAACAATTTATTAACTTTTTATAATAAAAACTAGAATTATTTTAAACATCTAATATAATAATAATAATATAAACATTAAACAAGTATTTCGAGTAAAAAATTATTTTAAACACATAATATAATAATAATATAAACAATTAAACACGTATTTCGAGTAAAAAATTATCTTAAACACCTAAAATAGAAAGAAAAATATATAATCATGACAAAATTTTTGTAATTATTTTGTACATTATTTTAGACGCCAAAAATGACGTTCATAATTTTTCATACTTTTAATATATTTTTATAAATTTTAAATTAAATTTAAGGTATTTTTATAAATTTTTATTTTTTTAAAAATAATTTTTATTGTCATTTAAAAAGTTATTTTAATTTTTTTAATTGATGTCGTAATGTGAGTGCAATCAATGACTTGTATAATTCGTTGAATGTGACTCTTCTGATCAATTTTTTCTGTGATTAAATTATGGTATTAATTAATTATTTTCTTAATATGTTTTTTATTATATATTTTTTATGTTAGTAATAATATTTTTTATTTTTTATTGTCAATTAATAGTGGTTCGTATTTATTTTTTGTTAAAGTTTTTTGTTTTAATGGTTATAGAAAAATATTCGAATTATGTATTTAATTTTATTGATATCTAAAATATCAAACATTAAACAAAGAGACAGAGATAAAAAAGAAGACAATGAGGTGATGGTTCGTGTTAGCTTAAGATGGTTTACTTGTTTTGAGGTGGGAGAAAAACCATTAATAGAGAGAGAAAGAAAAAAAAAGATTCAGGATCATCCCTTATCAAAAGAATAATCGATTTTTGTATATCTATTTGTTTGCGTTTTTCTGTCACTTTTTAATAATATACGTTTTATATGAAGATAAAATTAGATTTAAAAATAGAGAATAAAATATAATTTATAAAAAAAAATCATAATTATTTTAATTTTTTAAAAAATATAAAAGGTGCAAAGACAAAAAAATGTTTTTCCCTGTTGTGGGGGGTAACAACGGGTGTGGCTAAAAAAAGCTCATTAAATGAAGCCTAAAAAAAGCCCCTCTAATAAGGGGGAATGGGAACCGGTAACAACCGGTTCCACTGTAAACCTCTTTTTTTTTATAAATAATGGTTACCCAATTTATTCCTATATATTCGAATAAAAAATATATGAATAAAAATATTTGTATAATAAATATTCGAATAAAAATATTCATACAATAAATATTTGAATAAATATATATATGAATAAAAATATTCATATAATAAATTTTTGAATAAAAATATTCATATAATATATATTCAAATAAAAATATTCGTATAATAAATATTCGAATAATAAATATTTGAATAAAATATTCAAATAAAAAGATTCGAATAAAATATATACGAATAAAAATATTCGTATAAAAAGATATTCGAATAAAATATTCATATAATAAATATTTGAATAAAAATACTCGAATAAAAAATATACGAATAAAAATATTCGTATAATAAATATTCAAATAAAAATATTCTTATAATAAATATTAGAATAAACATATTCGTACAATAAATATTTGAATAAAAATATTTGAATAAAAATATTCAAATAAAAATATTCGTATAATAAATATTTGAATAAAAATATTTATATAATAAATATTGGAATAAAAATATTCGAATAAAAAATATACAAATAAAAATATTTGTATAATAAATATTCAAATAAAATTTTTTAAATAAAAATATTCGAATAAAATATATTTGAATAAAAATATTCATATAATAAATATTCGAATAAAAATATTTATATAATAAATATTTGAATAAAAATATTCGAATAAAAAGTATACGAATAAAAATACTTGAATAAAAATATTTGAACAAAAAATATATGAATAAAAATATTCATATAATAACTATTCAAATAAAAATATTTGAATAAAAATACTTGAATAAAAATATTTAAATAAAAATATTCATATAATAAATATTCAAATAAAAAATATTCGAATAAAAAAAATACACAATTCCTTACAAAGTATACACAATGGCTTATAAAAACCGTAAGAAAAAAGATATGTACACAATTCCTTACAACTTCTCACCATGAGCTAAAGGAGCCATCCAAAGGTAAGGATTTGTGTACATACACAATTTACTATGAGAATACAAAAATTGGTACAAGAGATGTAAGGATTTATGTATGTACACAAATCTCTACAAAATATACACAAATGCTTACGAAAACTATAAGGAAAAAGGTATGTACACAAATCTTTACCCTTAGATGGCCTCCTTTAGATTATGATTTCGAAATCGTAAGGATTTATGTACGTACATTTTTTCTTACGTTTTTCGTAAGTCATTGTGTATACTTTGTAAGGAATTGTGTACATACACAAATCCTTACCATTTTTTTGGCAATTTATGTATACTCGTAGCCATTTGTATATGTACACAAACCCTTACCCTTAGATGGTCTCCTTTAGCTCATGGTTAGAAGCCATAAGGATTTGTGTACATACCTTTATTCTTACGTTTTTCGTAAGCCAATGTGTATACTTTGTAAGAAATTGTGTACATACACAAATCCTTACCATTTTGGTGCCATATTGTGTATTCTTATTGGAAATTGTGTATGTACACAAATCCTTACCCTTGGATGCCTCATTTAGCTCATGGTTTTGAAGTCGTAAGGATTTATGCACATACCTTTTTTCTTACGGTTTTCATAAACCGTTGTGTATACTTTGTAAGGAATTGTGTACAAACACAAATCATTACCATTTTGGTGCCATATTGTGTATTCTTGTAGGAAATTATGTATGTACACAAATCCTTACCCTTGGATGCCTCCTTTAGCTCATGGTTTTGAAGTCGTAAGGATTTGTGTACATACTTTTTTTCTTATGATTTTAGTATATCGTTGTGTATACTTTGTAAGAAATTGTGTATAAATACAAATCCTTACGATTTGGGTGTCATATTGTGTATTCTTGTAGGAAATTATGTATGTACACAAATCCTTACCCTTGGATACCTCCTTTAGCTCTTGGTTTTAAAGTCGTAAGGATTTGTGTACATACCTTTTTTCTTACGATTTTAGTAAGTCGTTGTGTATACTTTGTAAGGAATTGTGTACAAACACAAATCATTACCATTTTGGTTCCATATTATGTATTCTTGTAGGAAATTGTGTATGTACACAAATCCTTACCATTGGATGCCTCCTTTAGCTCTTGGTTTTGAAGTCGTAAGGATTTGTGTACATACCTTTTTTCTTACGGTTTTCGTAAGCCGTTGTGTATATTTTGTAAGGAATTGTGTACAAACACAAATCATTACCATTTTGGTTCCATATTGTGTATTCTTGTAGGAAATTGTGTATGTACACAAACCCTTACCCTTGGATGCCTCCTTTAGCTCTTGGTTTTGAAGTCATAAGGATTTGTGTACATACCTTTTTTCTTACGGTTTTCGTAAGTCGATGTGTATACTTTGTAAGGAATTGTATACAAACATAAATTCTTACCATTTTGGTGTCATATTGTGTATTATTGTAGGAAATTGTGTAAGTACACAAATCCTTACCATTGGATGCCTCCTTTAACTCATGGTTTTGAAGTCGTAAGGATTTGTGTACATACCTTTTTTCTTACGGTTTTAGTAAGCTGTTGTGTATACTTTGTAAGAAATTGTGTACAAACACAAATCCTTACAATTTTGGTGTCATATTGTGTATTCTTGTAGGAAATTGTGTATGTACACAAATTCTTACTCTTGGATGCCTCCTTTAGCTCATGGTTTTGAAGTCGTAAGGATTTGTGTACATACCTTTTTTCTTACAGTTTTCGTAAGTCGTTGTGTATACTTTGTAAGGAATTGTGTACAAACACAAATCTTTACCATTTTTGTGTTAATTTATGTATTCTCGTAAGAAATTGTGTATGTACACAAATCCTTACGTTTGTAACAATTTATGTATGTACCGTTTTTCTTACAATTTTTGTAAGGAATTGTGTACATACACAAATCCTTACTATTTTTGTGCTAATTTATGTATGTACTGTTTTTCTTATAGTTTTTGTAAGAAATTATGTATATAGTTTCTATGTACACAATATGATCGGGTAAACCGGTTAAGGCTCTTTTTAGAACTTTTTAAGGAGCTTTTCCTAGAATTACCCTACAACATCCCCTCCCCTCCCATGGGAGGTGACAAGTTTAGGGTTATGATTGGACAATAATCATATCTCTTTAAAGATTGTAGTAACGGATGTATAATAAATTTACTTATAAATTCTCATTATTGTTTTAAATATTTTTTCATTTAATAAAATTATTTGATTCCATTTTATTATTGTTTTACAATAAAATGACTCCATATACTAAAATTATATTTTATTTTCTATGGACTAACTGGAATTATTTTTGTTTCTTTATATTAGTCATGCACGGGATTGACGTTGCTTTATTGTCCCCCTGGCTCTCGGTCAATGTTTTAATTCAGTTGACTCATAAGTCAACTGGATTTAAATTTATTTTAAAAAAGGTTAAATGATATCTGATCCTTAAAATTATATTTTATTATTATTTTGCTATTTAAAGTTTTTTTTCATAGTTTAACATCTAAAGTTTTCAATTTGATACATATAATACAAATTAAATGCGAAAAAATAAGAAAATTTAAAAAAAAATCTAGAAAATATATATTTTTAATTTTTTATATCAGAAAAAATCATATTTTTCTTGAAATTTTTTACAATTTTTTTAATGATTTTTTTATATGGCACATGATTTTTTTGTAAAGTACCAAATGAGTTGGAAATAATGTGCATCACGATTAGAAAATTCATGGGCTAAATTAAATCGAAAAAATCTTTAAAATGTTAAAGTGATAATGAATATAACTTCAGGGGTCGTAATACATTTTCAAGCCCCCTCTATGCATATTGTCACGGGGTCAGAGTTTTCGCGCAGGGACATCTACCCGTGCGGCACCTCGGGACACTCGCATGCCCGAGGATCAGCCTGAACGATCTCCGATGCTTACTGGTTTCGCCCTCCCATGGGCTCATCAGGGAAGCGGGGACAGCTCCCGACCAGTGTGGTGCACGATCAGCGCGCCCATCCCAGATGGGACGGCTGCTCGGCACGTACTACACTCTTAATGCTATCCCGCTCCCAAGCTTTACGCACCACCAGAAAGTATCTCGCTCGGTCCCGCGTAGTCACGACTCACGGTCCGTGACATTCTCCTCCACCCAATTCATGCACGCCCTCGTGCATGGGAGGAAACTCTTTCCCTCTCTTGAAACGTGCCAGGAACTAGTGTGCAATTCTCCCAAACACGCCCACTAACTGGGGCAGCCCTCCTATGTCGGGCTCAGGTCTCCCTGCAATCACCTCATGGCCACCTGCCACTTTACCGAGGTATCCCATTGCAGTTCACCTAACCGGAGAACTTTCGCTGCGACTTCCTGCCTACCCGTCCTCGTCTCTTGAGGACCCACTCGCGAACACCCTCTTTCTCTTTGGGGTGTGAGCTAACACGCTCGTCCTCTGACTCGCTCTCGCAGCACAAGGGGCGCTCGGCAAGCCCAACAGCTAGCACACAGCCTAGCTCTGATACCACTTGTCACGGGGTCAGAGTTTTCGCGCAGGGACATCTACCCGTGCGGCACCTCGGGACACTCGCATGCCCGAGGATCAGCCTGAACGATCTCCGATGCTTACTGGTTTCGCCCTCCCATGGGCTCATCAGGGAAGCGGGGACAGCTCCCGACCAGTGTGGTGCACGATCAGCGCGCCCATCCCAGATGGGACGGCTGCTCGGCACGTACTACACTCTTAATGCTATCCCGCTCCCAAGCTTTACGTACCACCAGAAAGCATCTTGCTCGGTCCCGCGTAGTCACGACTCACGGTCCGTGACATTAAATGTCACACCCCGCCACCACATGATCGAGGAGGCCGCACACCAAGGGGACAACATGACCGAGGAGGCCGCACCACTAGGGGCCAAGACGGACACCATAGTTTCTGCCCAACACAATGGGGCAGAAGTCAGCACCCGACGTGCACACCAAGGAGCCGAGGACAGCACCCGACGTGCACACCAAGGAGCCGAGCACAACACCCGCACCACTCGTCCACCCGTGCGGGCCGATAGCAGCACTAGTCATGCGCAACCAAGGGGCGAGATCCGCGCCCACACCATCCCACCGAGGGGCGAACCCATTGCTCGTATCTTCCAGCAGCATCTGGGGTCCGAGGACCTTGCCACCCAGACCGAGCCCGATACCTTGCGAGCTGCCCAAGTGTTTCTGTCCGAAGTCTTGGGCCTTTCTCAAGCCCATCCAGCCAATCCACTTGGAGAATGCACATTTGACCGGATTACACAAGGAAAGAAGGAGCCACCAACCAAATCCCCTGATTCAAGGAAGGTGTCTCCCAGCACTTATGGAAACAATCATCATTCATCCATGCATTGAAGGAAAGCTCACCAACCATGATTTTCCTTCCTTTATTACTTGTCTTAGATTAATCTTAGCCATCGATTTACTTCTTTTGTAACCGTTAGATCATAGCTAGCCATCCTATAAATAGTGGCTTCATTTTCATTTGTAACTCACTTCATTCTTCACTTTTCTCTTGAGTAATAGAAAGCAACACTATTCTCTCATCTTTCTTTTGCCTTGCTATTATTTCCGTTGTGCTTATCCAAGCATTTCTCTTGGATTTTTAGGCTGACTTAGCCGCATCATCAAAGAGATTCGCGACTAAGGCCGCACGGTTCCGCTAGTAGAACCCTAGCCCCGTGACAATATCTTTATATATACATACACGTATTAGTACCGTGGATTTAAGGATAGATGGATAAAATTAAAATCTATTTTAATTTTAATAATATTATTTTTAATCTTAAAAATTAAAGTTTAAAATATAAAAGTTAATAAATAAATAAATATAAAGGCAAATATTTTTAAACAATAAGAACTTTGATATTAAATTCTGAAAAAATTTTAGCGTGTCTCTTACATCAATAATTCAATATTGAGTTGTTTTTATAGAGGGCTCTATCCTCTTTTTACAACATTATTTGAGAATTTACACTATTCACCCATTATTGACATATTTTGGTTTTTACTTGTTTCGAATTTTTTTCCTGTGATATTTTAAGAATCTAGTATATATATATATATATATATATATATATATATATATATATATATATAAAAGGAAAACAAAATTGTCTAACTTAAAGGTTCAACTTAAATGATAGATTTTTAAAAACTGAAACTGCAATAGAACGTCTTTTATAGTAACCATCTAACTAATCTGTATATTTACATATTCGTATTATGATAAAAAAAATTCATACAAAATAATATACAATAATACAATAGCTCAAACAAAACCTTGAGAAACACTATCGTAGATTTGTAATTATCTTTATTATTGTTATTATTTATTTATAATTTTAGTATCTTAAATATAGAATTTTTATTTGCCATGTGAAACTAAATTATAAATTGATATTTTGTCTATGGAATTCTACGTAGACTATAGAGTCGTGTCCACACATGCTATGGAAAAGATTTCCTATTGGGCAAGTTAACACTTTCAATCAATTAATCTGAGGGAGAACAGTCATGGCTTAGGATAAATAATAATAATAATAATAATAATAATAATAATTTCTTGAGTAAATATTTGTTTCTGAGTGGGAAAATGAAAGATTGGAAAAGAGGGGGAAATTGAAAAGAAAATAAATTTTGAATGTTATATCAAAAATTATCATTTCTAAAATATCCTTTGATGCCAAAGTATCACTTAAACACGAGAATTTATATAATGGGTAATTTTCACCACGTCATCTATGGGATCAACCACTAAAAAACATTCATCTCATCATTTTTTTCATGTTATATTTTTTCAGGTGAATCTTCACTCATATTTACTGTTAACTCATTTTAAAAATAATTTTTTCGAGTGAAGATTCACTTGAAAAAAATATGACATGAGTGATTTTTAGTGGTTAGTTTCATGGACACGTGGTGGGACTTACCTATAATATAATTTCTCCTTAAATACCGGAGATGACTTACAATGGTTACATCTAAAAAGAAATGTTACTTTAGAGACAGCGGATTTAATTTTTTTTATGGGTAAAGAAGCGTACACGCTTATGTCTCGTTAAAAAACCTCTCTAAACCTAAATGGAGAAAAAAGAGTGCACAAGCGAGTACTTACAAGATCAGCGCCACAAACGGCTACAAGAAAACAAGACATTAATCAGGGACCAAATCAGCCTGGACTAGCTGAATAACTTCACTAGGTGGTGTATTATAAATACACAATCCAATCGGTTTACCTCTCATCATCCTAGCAAGATAATCCGCAACCATGTTTAGTTGTCGACTCACCCGCCTCACTTGCACCTCCCGTCGCCTATCAAGCAAATCATACACCAAATCCACAATCGCTGCACCTTGTAAGGCCTTGGTATTTCGATGACAAATATCCACCGCTTGACCATTGTCGGATTCAACAATTACTCTACGAAAACCACACTTCCATGCATGGACCAATCCATCATGTATTGCCCATAATTCAGATAACAGAACCGAACAAATCCCAATACTACGTCCGAAGCCAAATAACCATTCACCATCCGCACCACGAATGACACCCCTAGTAGAAGCCATACCCGTCGCGCCACCAACTGCCCCATCCACGTTGACCTTAACCCATCCCCGATCTGGGCAACCTCATTGTTGTTTTTGAGTATTCGGACCACGCAACACGCTCGAAACAGACAAATAACTCTACACATCATTTGCTAGCCTCTGGCCGACTATCGATATATCCCATTTCATTACGTTGTTCGGGTCAAATACACGCAGGCATCGTTGCTTCCATAGCAACCAACAACCGATCGCGAACTTCACCCCCAATCTGTTGTGTTTCGCCCAAAGCCGTATCGCTCCTGCAAATTACCGGTAAACCATGCATCAAAATCCATGTTCAAAAACGAAACCAATAAGTTCGGATTAACCCATTGCCTCCATAATCAATGAGCCTCTTCATAATCTTTGAGCACATACGCTAATGTTTCCAGCCCCGCGTGACACACAGGGCAACTACCCGACGATGATAGATGCCTCCTGACCCTTTCGGCGTTGGTCAAGAGTTTACCCTGCAATGCTAACCAAAGGAAAACCTGGATGCGATGAGGTAATTTCATATGCCATAACCACGATCAACTAGACAAACCCGAGTCACCCTGAAACTTCATTAAGTAGGCATAAGCAGACTTGGTAGTGAATTGACAGTCGCCTTCCCACCGCCATCCCGGTCGACCAGGCCTTAAAGCAGCGTGAGGTGGTGGTGATGATGCTATTCGCTGCACCAAATGTAACGGTAGACACTTCAATAACGATTCTCAGTTCCACTCGCCATTTGCCGTAAGCACTGTTGCAACCGGTTGAGCGTGATATGGCACATTAGATCCAATACTATCACGAATTTTGTCCCCATTCTCTAGTTATATGTCATCGCAGAAGTTAGTCTTTCATTCGTTCCGAATATTCCAACATAAACTCTCACGCACCTCATCTCACACACTACTCAGTCCTCTCCACAATCTTGATGCTACAGGTTTAGCGATAGTATCCGGAATCCCTAGCGGCCATCTGTACTTGCCCTTCAAAACCTTAACCCAAAGTTTATCCTCATCACATATTAATGCCATTCCAAGTTTCATTAACAATGCCTTATTCTAACACTCAAGATCTTTAAAACACATCCCACCATTATTTATAGGTTTTTTCATCGTATGCCAATTAACGAGTGACGTAGAATTATTATCACCTTTAACACCCCAGATAAACCTACGAATTTTCTTTTCCAATTCATCACACACACTCTTTGATAATTTGGTCGTCTGCATAGCATATATCGTATGGCCTGTAAGACTGCTTTAGCAAGAGTTATTTTCCCTGCTAAAGAAAGAGACTTCGCCACCCAACCAGCAAATAAAATCCAAACATGTAAAGCCCGCCCACAAATTTTATTTGAGTGTAGGTATATATAAAATTTTAAAATCTTAAGATAGACACAAACTTTAAATATTATGAAAATTTAAAAATTAATTTATAAAAAAATAAAAATTAAAGATAAATATGCGGACACAAGCCCGCCCACCTTCAAATATGGATTCGATGATTTTAGAGATCTTAACTTAATAATTTTGCAAGGTCTTCATGTGCCCAACATGTAAAGCCTAAGTACTCAATTACTAGTCCTAATACCACCTAATCACAAAAAAAATCCAAGAGTATAAATATTTGGGCTAGCAAATAGTTAAAACAAGTAGGATCATAAGGGCAATAACCCCTATCTCTACCATTATCTTGTTTACTTGATGCACATGTATATGCTTTTTATAGCTCTTCGCTCTCGAGAGATTATATCATGAACTTTATTTATTATATTATTCGTGATCTATGTAATCATGTTTGTTTATTTTTAAGTAATTATTTAGTAACTATTTCGTCACTAATTACATGTAAGAAATAGATGATAATTTATTTTAAAAAAATATGAGATAGATAAATCTAATTAATTGAGACCACGAATGACGTGATGAAAAAACTTAATGATATAATTTCTCCTCCGGCCCAAATCCACGGTGGTTGAGCTGTTTAAATTCACCACAATAGTCTTGGTACATTGTATCAACCTCCCTTCTTCAGGAGAAATCATATCATGGGTCAGTCCTACCATGTGTCCATGAGACCAACCACTAAAAATTACTCACTTCAGCAATTTTGTTAAAATTAAAAATTACTGAGGTGGGTAGTTTTAGTGGTTAGTCTCATAGATGACGTGGTGGAATTAACCCATGATATAATTTCTCCTTCTTCAGTGCCTTCTCATCTTGGCATCACCGATTGGTACGGTGAGTGTTAAAATTCTCTCGACCTTGAATACCAATTATGGTGGTATTCCTAGTATGCTATGTCTTGTTGGCCAGTGATGCTAGTGGTCGAGTCGATCAGACAGGATCAATTTTAAAATCTTTTACACTTAAAGACTAGAATGTAATTTTATTAATTAGGGTCCCTTTTTGATATTCTTTTACTAATATGAAATTAAACTTACAAATTTTAATCATGCAAAGTTCCATTATTATTTAAGGCCATTAACATGTTCAATTTTATCTTTGAATATTCCTAGACCAGTTTATAAAGATTGAAACTTTTCTTTTAATCCTTTTAACTAACTTAACAAACACCAGAATCAATACTCCTAAGGTCTGTATCAGTACGGTTAGGATGAAAAACAAGTAATTCAATTGGGACAAAAGGTTCGTATTGATACGTAATTATCCCATATCGATAATTTTGGCTCTTGGTCAAAGTTAACGATTCTAGAAGGCTTACCTGTATCGGTATAGTCCAAGTCGTATCGGAGTTGGAGTTGCTGAAAGACATGGAAACATATTGTAGAACATGCTAAATCTGCAGCTCTTGCAGGCAGCAGCAGATGAAGGTGTCCAAGGGGCAACACCTGTTTTGCTGCATAGAGCAATGGGTCAAACACTCTGGTATTTGTGATTCACATCCATGTCATGTCTCAAGGAATCATCAACCAACACACCAAATTTCTATGTCGCCATAGCTCATCTCATACTGTAACGGAGGGAGTTAAAATTTGCCTGTTTGCAATGAAAGTATACTAATCTCTCAGTTAAGTTCGATAGGAGATCGATTACCTCAATTGTAACCCCTTAATTTAAACTTAAAGAGTACGGTAGGTTAAAATTATTGTTTTTAAAACTTTTATGTCAAGAAATTTTAAAAAGGGATACAAAACCAATTTGTAAACCAAAAGATAACAACATAATTAAAAAGTAAATATTCTGATTTAAAAATGGTAAAACAATTTTATACATGAGGTTTTAAAACATCTTAGATCCCTGATAATCCAAAAATAACTAAAACAAAAATGGTTGTAAATAACCGTACTGAAAGAAAATGTTGTCCGGTAGAGATCTCCAAGTACAAACTCTTAGGGTCATATATCTGAAAAAGAAAATAAACTAAAAGAATGAGCTATAAAGCCCAGTGTGCCTCTAAAGTACAAACAAAAATCACAATATCACTTAAATCACAATCACAATTATAATATAACTTCCATAGTAAATAAACACAAAGAGTGATGAATGCAATGTCACAGAAAATGCGATATCATAGAGAATGCAGTCCCATACTCCGAACGCCAAACACAGTGGTGGCAAAGCCAACCGATCACAGTGGAGGTAGTTCCCCAGAACCCCTCACCTCTTATTTCGCCAAAACACAGTGTGGTAAAACCACCTTCCTCCGTACAATCCATCCCATGCACATGTAATGCAATAAATGTCAATGATCTCATGTCACAACACAGATATCCGTATAGTATACGAATCACACAATTCAATAAACCTGATCGCACTCTCATAGTATAACACAATATTCACAATATCATATAGTATGTCGATATACCGTAAAGTCTCAATAACGGATAAGTACAATACACAAAAAATCTAACACATGAAGAGAACGCACATTTAAATTCATTTTACAATAGCACAAGAAGAAACACACATTTAACACAAGAGGAAAACACACATTTGTATTCAATTAACAATAGTACGTGAAAACTCACATATTTAACACAAAAAAAGAACACGCATTTAGCACAAGAAGAAAAGACACATTTGAATTTATTCGACAATAACACATAAAGAAATATATATTTAACACAAGAAGAAACAATTCAAATTTAGGAAGTTAACGTTAAAAGCTTTAAACACAAAACTAATTTAATTTATATTATTTTATAATAATTGTAAAATATTTAAATTCTTAATAATTCATCACATCCGAAGGTTAAAATTCTAACTAAGAATTGATAATTTAAGAATAGTTAAAATTCTCAAAATACATTATCTCATAAACTTATTGAATTAATATTATAATTTGATGGTTCAAATTAAATATCTGAATATAAAAAAAATATTTATGTATACTGAAAATAATCTTAATTTCCAAATGTATCAAAGTTTCCAGAATAATAATAATAATTTGAAAAATCTAATAGTTTGTTTTATATTAAATAAAAATAGATAAAATATGAGATTCTTCAGGTACCATATTGCCAAAAATCCAAAGATTTATAAGAGGAAACTAAGATGGAGTAACCCTAAAGAACTTAGGGTATCTTAAAGATAAAGATAAAGACAATAAAACAAAGTTTATAAAATTATTTCTCAAGAGTAATATTTAAAAAAAAAACAATGCAAAAACATGATGTACACACAACACAAATCACAACTACGTATTTAAATCTTAGTTTAATCCGAAATCTTAATTTATCCAAAATCACAAATTCACATGATTTAAAATCATAATTACTCGCAAAAGTATGAGTTCTCAAACACAAATACACAATCAAAATCACAATACAAAAATTAAACATGACAAGCAAAACACGAATATTTTTCAAAGCATATCACAGGAAAGTATATTTAAAAAAAACATATAGCACTAGTAAGAGAACACATATATTTATTTAAACACATGAAAACACACATATTTAACGTGAGAAAGGCACACACATTTAGCACAAAAAGAAAACACATATTTAACACAAGAAGAGATAGGTTGAACCTAAAAAGTTAACATTAAAAACTTTACCCTCAAAATTAATTTAATTTATATTATTTTATAATAACTTTAAAATATTTAAATACTTAATAATTTGTTAAAACCCAAAATTATAATTATAATTAAGAATTGATGACTTGAAAAGAGTTAAAATTCTCCAAATACATTATCTCAAAACTCATTAAAATAATATTATATTCAGATGATTCAAATAAAATATTTATATATACTGAAATAACCATAATTCTCAAATGCATCGAAGTTTCTAAAAATAATAATGACTAAAAGTTAGTTTTATATTAAATAATAAAATAACCAGATAAAATATGAGATTCTTTAGGTATTGAATTGCTTAAAGCCCACAGATTTGTAAGAGAAAACTAAGATAAAGTAACCTAAAGAACTTAGCGTATCACAAAGAGGTATATAAAAACAAAAAAAACATGATTTATAAAATTATTTTTGAAGAGTAATATTTTAGAAAAACAATACAAAACAAGATGTACGCAAAACACAAATCACAACTACATATTTCAATCATAGTTCAATCCAAAATCATAATTTATCCGAAAATACATATTCACAAGATTTAAAATCAAATTTACTCACAAAAGTGTAGGATTTCAAAATCCAAAAGTTTTATATATTTCTAAAATCACAATATTAAACATGTCACAGAAAAATAATTTTAGATAAACACATCTAGCACCAGTAAGAGAACACACCTTAGCCAAAGCGACTCAAATTATTGCATAACATAGTTTTGATCTCGAACAGAAATAAAGAGTGAGAACAAAGTTTTTGGAGAATCTTGATGGAGGAAAAATAATGTAGTGATTTCTCTTAGATCACAATATGTATTTATAGTGAGAAAAATAACTGAGCTTAAGTAGAATTAAAATTCTATTAGATCACATTATAAATATAATAATAATAAAAAATAAGATTGTATAATTTTAAATGAGCTTCTTATCTTTATCTGAGACTTTATATAATATATAATATTAAACAAAGAGTTTTGATAAAATAATAATTAAATAAAATAATATTTTTAATAAAAAGATTGATTGTAGAAAAACTCTTAATAGAAAAATAATTAATCTCAGTTTAAAAGCAAATTAGTTATCCAAAAAGTCATCTAATTTTAAAACATCACTTTAACTTTTAATCTTTAAATTCATATTTAAACTTTCAAAACTTTATAATCTTATCTCAAAAATTTTCCCTTAAATATGGAAAATCAATTTAAAACCTCAAAAAAAAAATTAGGGTTTCAGAAACTGGGAATCTAAAAAGAGTTTTTAATTAGGGATTTTAAAATTAGAGCTTTTAAAATTAGATATAATTTTTTGGGTATTACATCAATAGTTAAGTTTGTACAGCTAGAGACTAAGGTGACACAGGGAAAATGGTAGACAAGCCTCTGCTTTCATTTCATCAGTGGAAATATACATGTATTATCGCAGATATATATATATATACATATACACACATATATGTATATATATACACACAAGGATCAGGGTCGAGATATAAAAGATAGCACCTCGGAAAGTTAAAAACTCCTAGTGAAACCTAATCCATCATTCTATTTTACTTTATTAATTCACATTCTCTTGGATGGTGATCTCAAGTGGACACAACTTTCAAACGTACCTCAAGCCGAGGGAATGTTAGCAGGCGTGCACGATGCAGCCCTATGTTGGATGCGGTTCATGCTGAGTTCCATACTCCTTTGAACCATGTCTTCAAGTAATCTCTTGGCAGTTTCAGCAGCTTTATCAGCTCCATCTACACGGGAAGCAATATCATACACAATTTTCTCTAGAACTGAGGAAGCCAATTTCTTTTGTTTAGGCGTGTCTCTAAGCAAATCCAAGAGAGTATGAGCTCTTTCTTGAGCTATGCTGGTGCCCTCTACAGTCAATCGTAGAAGCCCCGGGATTGCACCTTCATTAAGAATGAGTTCCCTGTATTTTTCTCGGCAACTTTGGCACAACGAAAGTAAAGCACCAACAGCATGTTGCGTGCTTACATTAGAGCCATCTTCCACGGTCTCAACCAAGGTTAATATCCCACCATCTGAATTAGTCATTGCAACCCGCCCTTCTTCGGATTTTGAGAGGATTTCAAGTAGGGCAGTTGCTTTTTCAGCAAATTTTGAATATTTCTTGCATTCTTTGAGGAGGTTAATAAGCGGGGAAACTGCTTTAGCATCAACGATTGGAATGGAATTCTCTTTGCAGGTTGATAAGTTGTGCAAGGCAGTGACAGCATCAACTTTTCCTTGAACACTTCCCGAGCCAAGGATTTGAACCAAAAGGGGTGCAGCGCCAGAGGCAGCAATCATGGGCTTGTTAGGTGCAGCAGCTGAGAGTGTTAGTATTGCAGCCGTCGCTAATTCTCTCAAACCACTATTTTGCAATTTGAGAACCTCTACAAGAGGAGGGACAGCCCCTGCTGTCACTATACTGACCTTGTTTCTGGAAAGTGGCAACTAGAAATAGTAAAAAAGCACAGAATTTCCCAACTACATAAGGAAAATGATATAAGCAAAAACATTCTGGAAATTTGTATCAACATAATTGACATTTCTATAACCATGAATCAAAAACATGGAAAAGAAACAGGCAATGGTATTGCCGGAATCCGAATGACAGCCCGACATCAAATCTAACATTTGCAGACTATTTTTACTGGAAAATATAGTGTTAAGAGTTCAGATAGAACCCTAGGCACATATTTATGCTAAATCTATGCATCAAGGAACCACCATATTCAGAGATACTCACCCAAAATATCCATTCTAAATTATCAATTATTTTATATGGACAAAGACCAAATATATATGCAATAAAATCCCCCCAAAAATTAGTGAAGCTCCTAACAAAACTCAAACAATCATCCAATAGTCCAACACTCAATTTTTTGATCTAATAGAACTTTCAAATCAACCAACCAAACAAAAAGAACAAGAAATTAACCACTAAATTGTAAAAGATGGGACTTCCAAATAAATCCAAAGATTTAGTAGCTACCTTTCATTTCTAACAGCAAGGTTGAGGAGAGCGAGAATAGAAGCTTCACGCGCATCGAGATTAGGAGAGGAGAGCATTGAAACAAGTGGTTGAATAACCCCAGCAGCACCGAATTTCGAACGTGTCTTAACAGAAGATTTTCTAACGAGTTTCCTAATGTCTCTGGCAGCTTCAATCTTGGCCTGTAGATCTCCAGTTATGAGCTTCTGAGAAAGCTCGTGTATAAGGGCTTGTTTCTGGAGGTTCCAAGTCTCTTCTTCTTGGTCTTTGCCGACGGTGGTCGTTGGGGTTGCTGGCGGTGTCTCCTCCTCCTCTGCGTCGTGACTCATCTTTCCTTTTCGGGGTTCTTTCTCAAAAACACGAGCAGATACGTACTTACGAATTAAAAATGACTTTTTAAGATTTTTTTTTTATAATTGATCGAGGAAATTTAATTGAAAAATAATATTAATATTCCGTACCATTAGGCACTAATTAATTTTTTATTTAATGTTTCAAATAATTTATTTATTGTATTTTATAAGTATCTATTGGTTTTTTAAAACCATTTATATTACTCAAAAGGGAAACTATCGATATAATTCATCTAAATTATTCGAATTCGAACACTATATATACATGGTGTTTGTTATTAAAAAAGAATTGTACAGATATTAACTTGTATGATTGAATCAAAATTGATTGATGAGATTCGAAGATATTTAATGAAAGATTTACGTATGAGTGTACGTTTTTAAGATTGTGTAATATTGAGTCAGTCCCACCCTAAGGAGAAATTATATCATGGGTAAGTCTCACCACGTCATCCATAGGAACAACCACTAAAAGAACATCCATCTCATCATTTATTTTCATGTCATATTTCCTAAGTGAATCTTCACTCATATTTACTGTCAATTTATTTTAAAATAATTTATTCAAGTGAAAATTCACTTGAAAAAAATATGACATAAAAAAATTGATGAGATATATGATTTTTAGTGGTTAATTCCATAGACATGTGGTGAGACTTACCCATAATATAATTTCTCTAAGTGTACGTTTTTAAGTTGTGCGACATCGTGTCTCCCACCAGGTTTGTTGTTATGATGCATATATATGTTATGTGAGAGTAATACATTCTTTTTGTTTGCTATATGTTTAGGCGGATACAGATAGTACTAATGTGAATAAAATACAAATTACATAAAAAATAATTTCAAAAAATATGATTGAATAAAATATAAATTTACTGCACTTTAAAAATAAGTGGTTATTATGATTTTAAGCTAAACTAGTGACACCAAACCCAAGCTATTACTTTTCCCCCAGAACTAGATTTGTTACAATTCCAATCTATTTTCAAGGTTGGAACTCCAAGTCTAGAATAACCTTACCATCATCTCATATATTTCATCTCCTTAAGTTCTATTACTTCAAATCTCACTATCTGCTGTTCATATCCACAGCCATTACGAATGTAGATGATTCATTATAAGCAATACATTGAAATACAATGAAGAAAATACCTTCAATAAACATTAAAAATGTTAATAATTTGGGAAACATGGCAAGGAAAAACTTACAAAAAATGCAAAATTTCAGCTGCTACTTGATCACCAAACTCATCTGTATCAACAAAAATGTAAATTTGGAGACCAAAAATGTCAATCTGCAAGACTAAACAATAACTAGTACTACGAGTGCCTTTACAAGTGAAGATAAAGAAAGACTTCTGAAGTGAATTGAAAATTTGTTGGCCTTTGATTATACCAATTACAACAGTTCAGTACATCCTTTTCTTGCTATCAAAATTAACTTTACAGGTAAGACTGAGGAAACAGAAGAGGAAGAAGATGATGAGATGGAGGAGAAATTCCCACCAACTTAAATCTTAACTTCCAGAAACCCCTAAACCTTAAATAAAAGGAAACATTAAAAAAAGAAGCAAAAGATTCTCACCCTTAAATAGTAAAGGCTAATGGTTCAAGAACTTGAAAAGGAAAATCGGGTAAAAAACATATAGAAAGAGACAGACCTGCATATGCCTACCTTCACTAACTTTAAATGGTCAAAATCAGTAGAAGGCAAAACTGAATCCTTTATGCCTTCAAGCCAAGCAAACAGAAGATACCATTGGCATTTTTTTGGAATCCTTGAACAGAATTACAATCTTAACTCTGGCTAAAGGTGTATCTTCTTGATGCTCCTCTCCTTTCACACCTGTTGAAGTTCCCCAAAAGTAACAGAAGATTGGAGACATTGAATTGTCTTGTTTGGTTGATTTACAGAAGTGAAGAAAAACAAACAACATATATATTCTTGTTTCAGTAGTTACTGGGCCAGTTCATCTGTGCATGTTGAGGCTGCTGATAAACATTGTCAACAGCTCCAGCCATAGTCTGAGCCTGTTGTATAAGAGGATGAACGCCTGCTGCTACTCCTTGTGGATGATAGATACCAGCAAAGGAGCCAGGACCAACCTGTGCTGGAGCAAACGTTACATTCTGACTCTGAGGGGGAAAGTTATAGAATGAACTAGCTGGTAGACTGGATATGTCTCGACCAGGGGGAGCAATCCACACAGCTGAACCTTCACTCTGCAGCAATGCAAATATGTAAAAATATGATAATAGAAGGAAAATGTATTTTTTAAAAGGCACATAATAAACTAGTCAAGAATGGTAAATGTCAAATGACACTTTCCCAGACCTATGTTTATCCATATTAGAACAGAGGATGCTTAAGGAAGACAGGAGCAGATAAGTGTATCATGTAGAACCATAACAGACAATTAAATCAACCAATGAGAGCATGATCATCATCTTAGGCATTAAATTAAAGATGAATTTTAATGCATCAATGAAACATTGCTTTGGTCCAAAAGAGGATAGGAATTTAACATGATTAAGAAGCAGACGTATCAACCACAACAAAGTGTTTCCCCCTAAACTGGAACAAACAGAAAAACAAGAATCAGCATTTGCAGGCTTTTCAAAACAGTAATGTGCAAAGATGGAAGCGGGAAGCAAAATCATCAGAGTATGAATGCAAATTTCAATTTCAAACACCAAAGTTAATACCCCGCTGTAAAGAACTACTTTAATCTCGACACTGGCATAAGAAATTGAGATGTGAAGCTAATAGAGATGTCTTATATTCTTGTCTTATTTATATCAATAATTTGCAGTACTCTATAATGAGAAGAAAAAAAAATTGTGTCCAAAGATACATGTAACCACAACATAGAAAAATAAACTAAGAACCGGGGCATGAACCTACAAGCCATTAAGAAAATTTTGTTTTATTATTTCTTCAAGAAATTTAGAAAAAAAAGAATGAAGAAAATGGGAAAATGTTGCTAACCTGCTGCCCCATAATGTAGACATTGCTTTCCTTGAACTGAGATGCACCAAGATCCTCATTTGTGGTTGAGTTTCCAGTTGTCACAGCAGAACTAGGATTATAACCAGCAGGGGAGGAGCCATATGCCCCATAACCACTTGGCATTCCAAGGTGTGCAGAATTCGATATATTATTTCCAGGTTTAAATTGAGGAAGCGGAAATTTGACTCCTGTAGTAGGCGCTGCTGGAGCAGAAGGATAAACAGTTCCAGCTTGAGGTTGTAGAGGAAAAGCACCATTGTTTATGAATTGGTGGATTGCAGGAGAAGGATAATAAAAAGGAGAGTAAAAGGGGGCATATTGAATGTAGTTTGGAGAATAATGTGGTAAATGCACCCCAGATGCTGAGCGGTAAACAGGGACTGGTTGCTGAGTCGCAGGTATAGAACTTTGCACTAGCCCAGCAGCTTGAGTTACTGCTGTTGTCGGTATCAAAGTGTTTCCACCCTGCCAAGTGCCAATAGATGCAAATAAGCTCCAAATTCCAACAAAATTGAATCAATACACATGCAATATGCATGTGTTTAGAGTTTGGATGCGTCCAGCAGTAATATCATTATTCAGATACAGTATTAGTATAATACAGCACAGAAAGATGAAGTATAAAAGCAATCAATTGCCTTGTCTGACAATCATGTCTTGATACCACTATGATTTTCACCAAGTCCAACTTCTCAGCTCACCCAAAGGAGCTCCATAAAACAAACATGTAGCGGGTTTTATTGTTGCTATAACCAAACCATCTACCTTCTCAACAATAAACACCAAATAAATGATACCTATTTTTGTAGTCACCAAGTAGGCGAACAGAGAATAGTCTATCTAGAAACTAGAATGTTCAAAAATTGGGTACCTATATTTTAGCAACTAAAAATTCTAGGCAATAGATCAAAGTCCAATAGAAGCGTGGAATATCACCTCAAACAAATTAATCAATTAGAAAAGGGGAAAGCATTATGCTCATTCAATTAACAGATTACGTGATTTATTCAAAAAGTAAATATTTCTATAGTAAAATACACCTTTTCTGTGTAAAAGTATGCAAGATTCTTAATTTCTACAGACCTCTTGTGGAGACGAAGAAGTATGTGGAGGAAGTACTGCAACATTTCCATTGAATTTTGTGGCAATTCCAGCAGAGGGAAAGGGAGAAAGACGACCATCATTATCAGCAGTTGGGCGGTAGAACTGGGCATAATAAGTTGCTGGATCAAATGGCTGTTGAACCTACACATCAAAGCATTTAATAACACAAGAAAGAAGTATCAGAGACATCAACTGGCACAATTGAAATTGACTCTAGGGAAACAATATTATAGAAATCAGCAAAGTGACCAAAAGCAAAACATAAACCAAGAAATTAACAAAAACTAGTAACATACGAAACTTTCAACTACTTTTCACATAAAAAATCAAGCTAAAAGAAACTTGAGCTTGAATAATACAAAGACAATAGTTGAGCATCATTATTAAGTAGGAGGATGCTTACAACAAAGCTTGAAAGGCGAGAAATTTCATGTGCTTGAGATTCAAGGTTTTCAAGTGGTGCTAAAATAGGAGGGACGAGTCCAAAATTGTAGTTAGGAGGTGTATGAACCACAGAGTATTGACGGCCTCCAGAGAGCAATGCATTTTCCTGCTTGTTTTCATTATACACTGGAATGGAACTAGAGACACCATCACCGGACAAATTTTCAGGAGCATGTGCAAGTGACTGTGGATGATCAGAGTAATCTCCTCCCTCAGCAGTTGCAAATGCATTTTGATGGCTAGAATGAGTAACATACAAGAAAATAGCATGAGCAAGCATACAAAAACACACCAAAGAGCAGCAACGTTGTGATCCCCTGAAAGGTTACCATTGCTTATTCCATAGAAAAAGGGTTCAAGATTGCTTAGAAGTCAAAAGTTAACAAACCTTGAAGCCTGCTCCTCTGGAGTTTCATCAACATCTTGAGAAGCCGCAGATAAAGGTGTAGGACTCTTAGCACTCTCCTGACAACCAACATTGCTCAATGTTACTCCAAAGCTAGCATCAAAACTTCCAAAACTCAGCTTGGTTCTTTCAGATTCAGGGACATGGATGTGGTTTGGAATTATAACATGTTGACGTTGTGGAAGATGCAACTCCTCTAGCTTCTTCTGCAATTTTGAAGTTGTTTCTTCATACTCAATAACTCTTGAAACAGGCTGCGAATGAGCACTAACTTCAACTGAACTAGTAGGAACATCAGATGCACCAGCTGTTCCAGAACCCTGCCCAACATTAGAGCTGATTGGCTTTGGTTTCCACTCTTTATTAGAACCAACTGTCGATGACATATAGGAATTAATACTTTGCATATATTTATCAAGCCTTCAACTAGCTTCAGGTAAGAACATAAAGTAGTCCAAACATTTGTATCAACTAAAATATGTTCAAGAGCACATAATTTCATTTAATGTTATCAAACCATTTATAATTAATATGAAAAGAATGAAAAACCAAGTAAAATTGTGCTAAAGATGTCATAAGTTTTAAAAACTTTCCTTATTGTTTCTCACAGTTACAACTTACATTGTTATTTAAGGAGCTACTTCTATTTACATAAGGACAATTCACCCATCCTTCTCAGTTATAATGATGATTTTCATTCAAACTTGAAACAAACATGAAAATGAATTCTGTTTTGCTCAAAGGAAAAGGTGACTGATATCCATTTACCAAAAATAGTTACAGATTTAATGATTACAAGGACTAACATAGTGAGTCTGAACATCATTTGTTAAGAAAACAAGAGAAAATATTAAGTAAATTTTCCTAGCCTAGGTGAAGTTACATAAATCCCATCTCCAAGAAATAACCCACATATCTTGATAGTTGATACCTAGGCTAGATCGAGACAACATAAGCATCCATGTACCGTCTAGCAAAATGCCAAAAATCCATTCTTTTCCATGTATCAGAAGCAAGGATTATAGCACAAAATCCACAATGTTTCTCAGGTTGTATCCAATTAAGCCATAAAACCCGCCCATCTCAAGTTTTGTCAGCAATTATCAATACATAGAAAATCAAGACATTATTCATTCCAATTACCTTTCTGAGGGCCAATTACTTTTGAGCGGCTACCATAATTGGATGGAGGCCGACTAGCGGAACCATGGGTTGCAGCAGATGAAGGTTGGGCAGACTCAGTTGGTAGAATTTTCACAACTCCAGAAGATTTGCTTGGCATCTTTCCTTGCATAAAAGTGCTACTAATCTCAGTAGCTGCCATAAGTAATAAAAAATCCTAATCAGATTGATCGGTATAAGGAATATAACTCTCCAAAACTGAATATTTTTTTTTTCAGAATTCTGACCAGAAGCTAATTCTCTTTCAGTAGAGACAATTGCATTTGGTTCTACAAAAGCCTGGCCACCTCCCACTTCACGCTTGATTGTGCCCACAGTGCCAGGGGGGTGAGAATCACTAGATGGAACTAGTGCAGGGTCTGAGGACAAGAAGCAGATTGTCGAGGAAGATACTGGAATAGTCGACATGGAGCAGACACTAGGGCTTGCTGCAGGCAGCCCACTCATGTCTCCACTTCCAAATGCAATGGTTAGTTTGTTTATTGCATCAGCAGGGGATGGTGCACTCCCATACTCATAGCTCACAACAGATGAATTTTCCTGGGGTTGATTGGCAGCATTTCTTGCAGGTGCAGAGGAGGTTTCAGCCACTACACCAGTAGGACCATCGACCATGACAGGTACAGGGCTATAAAACATAACAATGAAAATGTAACAAACTGCATTTAATTGCAGCCAAACTTTAATCATTAAACAACAAAAAGCATAAAAAGAAAATCATATAAGATAGCAGATCTGCAAATTCTGTCCACCTGGCTACCATAATTGATTCTTTAGTTTTTGTCTCCAGTGAGGTTGATGAAGATTTACCACTGCCTTTATCTGCAATTTGATTTGTTCCATTCTCTCTCCCAGGACCAGAACTCTTGGAAACACCAGTTTCTGATAGGAAAACCAAGCAAAAATTGCATGAAGATAATCGTTGACGATAATTCAAAATTTATGAAGTCTAGCACAAAAGTCGTGGAAGTTTTATTTATAAATCTGAAAGAGGGCAAATATAATTACAACAGCAAGTCAACAAGCATCAGCAATTCAGCACCACACAAGCTGTAACAAAAACCACATATTACACAGAACTCAACAAAATGCAAGGGAAGGGGAAAAGAAAAACATGTTTAAAACAAAATTAATGAACTTGTTCATTGACCTCGTAGTAAATTGGTCACATGATTGAAACAAACACAAGTATGCATCACAATCAACTCCTTTTTTCGGAAGCCCAACATTATACAAGAATTGATAATGTTAAAATTTCTATTTACCATGTGCAGCATAACGAGCAGGGAAATTTACCCGGCCACCCCTACTCCCCCTTCCCTGTGAACCAGATCTCCACCGAGAATCTGCAGACTCTTTATTGTTCAAACTCTGCAACAATGAGTAATGAAGTCATATGAACTGCAATGATTAAACAGAGTCTGAACCAAACAAAACAGGGGGGAAATCTTTCTTGTTGTACTATACAGGTGAAATAAAAGGCGTTCTTGACAAACTACTTTCATGCAGTCTCAACCCCTCACAATAATAATTTAAAAATAAATCGTGTAAACACTATGGCAGATCAACTTTCTTCAAATCATATATCTTGATATTACATTTTGCATTCCTTCACCCTCTCACCCTGTGGTTGCCGGTCAATCCTATACACTCCCACCACTTCATGCCTAAACTCTCCAACCTTGAGACAAATCTTAAAGGAAAAAGAAATTTGCAATGGGTAAAACAAAAATCGGAAGGAGTTATCTACTTCTCTCCATCCCCTACTCAATTTATGAATTGCTTACTTGCTATAAAACCACTGCGACTTCTCCAAACCACAAGCTTAACAATAAGAAGGTTAACATTGTGAAAACAGAAAAATGCAGAACTTACAGCAATTCAAAAAGAGAGTAAAATCTTGTGCAATTTGCAGTGGAGTCTCTTACCTCCTTTTTCCTGTCACGTTTTCTTTTGACTTCACGAAAAGGATCTGAAAGACACATAAAATATGTCATTTATTTGGAATAAAACCGTGATAAGTAAAATACAATGTTCATAAAGGATGCACCAAGTAAATTGGTAATATACCAGCAAATGGCAGTTAGATAGGCATAAACAAGAGAGTAACATCTGTGAGAAAGGGGCCATGGTGGCCAGAGATGCAACGAATGATGGTGGTTAGCGCGTGATCGGTGGTTAGGGTTTAATATAACTAAAATTATATGTTTAGCTTTAATTAAATAATATGTATTCTTAATTTAAATTGACTTCTAGTAAATCTAAACTATGGATTAGGATTTAGGAATAAACTCTAATTACACATTAAATGAAAACTCTAACACTCCACATCAACTTACACTCCCTTCAAACTTAACACTTCTCGGATAACTTGCAACATCGGCAAAGAAAAACATATATCTGACATGACAGATTTTGGCCCAAAACAAAGCCATGCTTCATAAGTAGTGAAAAGTGATAAGCTTACATCACATAGAAGGCCATGATATGATAGCATTTCAGAACCAGGCACCAAAGTGAAGCAACTACAACATCAAAATATAAACTTTGGAATAAAATGATTTAAAAAGGCATAGGGAAAGCTAGTAGATCTTGATATAGTGGTTAAGCCAACACAAACAGTAACACTCTTCAGGATTAAGAAGTGACCCTTAATAAGATAAGTGAAAGAAAACAACAAAAACGAGAATACTGGAACAGAAACTGATAGCTTCGAAAAATGCCTACAAATAATGTCCAACTAATGAACAGAAAGCGGGAAAAGTAAACAATGAACTTCAAATAATAAATTTGCAGCAGAGAAGACCATTTAAGAGGCAATTGAATCAAAATCTCATTTCTAGAGAGCTAAGTAAAGACAATACATAAACATTAAACCCCTAACCATAGGGGGAAATGAAAGTTAAGCAAAAGAATTCTAAACACCGACAATCATGCATTTGCAAAGGAAAAACAAAGATTAAAAACCAAACCTTGCATTTACATGTATAAATAACATATGTATAAAGGAATAAAAGAGAAGGAAAAAAACATATCAAATCAAATGTAACAATACCGCGGACAGTGCAAACTCATTACACTCCAATAGTTTGAAAAAAAAACTAAAAAATAACCTACTACAGTCCCCAGCAACAAAACCCAAATCACAAAAAATGAAATTATGATCAAAGACGAGCTCAAGGAAACACAGATCACAACAAAACGTACAAAAAATAACACCCAAGTAAGTATAAGATCAGACCCCATTTACTAATCCATAAACCCCCCATTAAAAATCATAAAGAAATGAAAACATAGCAAGAAAGAGGCTTAAAAGTAGAATGTAAGAGAAAGAAGTACCCTGAAGAAGGAGCCTCTGAGCGGTTTCATTGGGATCCATGGAACATTCTTTAAGCACTCCATAAATCTCATCTTCACTGTGATTACCCGTGATCTCTTTTATGTTTTGGATCGTTTTCCTCACGCTACTCGGAATTGATGAAACCCTAAACCCCCCACTGCTCATCTTCTCAGGAAAATCGATTTTCCTTTCCTTTCTTCACCACTTCCCCCCTTCAAACAAAGCTCTTTCTCCTTCCCTTTCCCTTTGTATTCCACTAGCAACTATTTTTCCAGATTGTAAGTATATAACAATAATAACTGTTTTGTATTTTATGTTCTGAAAGTGTTTGAATAATGAGAGAAATGGAGAGCAGAGACTGAAGGACGGTGCTCAAGAATCAAGATAAAGCAAGGAAGAAATCAAAATCTTTAAATGGGAAAATAAATTTTGGGTATTTTTTTCATTGATCTGAAATGAAAAGCAGGAAGAAAATGGAAGACTGCAGGGAAGAGGGAGCAAAATGTAGAAATCAAAATGAAGAAAATGGTGAGCAAAACTAAACACATTCGAAAAAATCGAATAATCAGATTCAAGGTGAAAATGTTCATTCCTTTTTATTCGATTTAAAATTTTATAGATTTGAATCGACTCGAAAAAATTTTAAATAAAATTTGAGTTGTAAAATTGAAATTCGAATAACTCGAATAACTCGAAATTTTTAGTAAGTAAATGGTTAATTTTTAAATTTGAGATGAATCTCTTAATTTTTTATGATATATACATTAATATATAATATATATATATATTATATAATTAGAGAGAATTGTTTAAATTAAAATCAAATCATAACATAACATGATAAATAATTATAATTAAATATTTATAGGAACTCGAAAACTCGATTCGATTCGACTCAAATTTCTTAAACTAAACTCCAATTGAAAAAATTTTAAATAAAATTTGAGTTGTAAAATATAACTAATCAACTCGAATAACTCAAAAAATTTTAACTCGAATTGACTCGGCTCGATCAAATACTCACCCTAACTCATGGGTTCAATTAAATTATGTTTTCTCCAAGCGTAGAGTTCATAACGGGTCATCAAATTATTTCAAAATATTCATTTTGACCATCAATTTTTTAAATATTATAAAATAACTATTAAATTTTGATTTTTCGTTATTATAAAATGGTGCTTGAGTTGTTAATTATCGTATAATTAAATTTTTATATAATATATTTAATTTTTAAAATTTATAAATTCAATCAATTTAATCATAATTCTAAAAAATCAATATTAATATATTTTAGTATCTTACAATTAAATATAATTTAAAATATATTGATATTAATTTTTTTTAATAAAGCACAAATTGATTGAATCTAAAAATATAAAAAACTAAATATGTTATTATATATTATTTTAATTACCGTCTCACTTCATCTATTAATAATAATTAACGACTCGATGATCATTATATAATAAAAGAAAAAATTTAATAATTATTTTATAATTTTTAAAAATCGAATAAACAAATAAATATTTTAAGGATAAAATTTGATAACTAATTTAAAATAAAAATCGTAGTTTGAGTACATATATTATAATTAACTATATTTTATATTTTTTAATTATTTTAATAATTATAAAATAATATTTATTATTAAACTTGTTAATTAGGTCATTTAATTTATTGAATTAATCTATTTTAGTCATTATTATTA
Source organism: Abelmoschus esculentus (assembly GCA_035048815.1). Classification (NCBI taxonomy): domain Eukaryota; kingdom Viridiplantae; phylum Streptophyta; class Magnoliopsida; order Malvales; family Malvaceae; genus Abelmoschus; species Abelmoschus esculentus. Next base: position 12,841,201 of record JAUCBN010000024.1, read on the forward strand.
AAATTTTAACAAAAAGTTAATAATATCAATTAATTAAAATTTATAAAATTATAGATTTAATTTTATTATTATAATGATATAATTATAACTAACAGAGGTCACATATATAATTATATATTTTTTAACAATTATATCGTCGGTTAAATTTTAGTGACAAATAATTATATTAAAATATTTAAATAAATTTATAATGTATTTTTTAAAATAAAAATATAACAATAAAATCAATACTAACTCTAAAATTAAGTAGTCATTATTGCAGTTTATCCTACAAAACAAAAAGCAAACTCACTTTACTGAACTGCATCCGTCCGCACCGTGTCGTAGCACCACTCTTCCCAAAACTACCGTTTAAAAGGAAAAAGAGAAAGTCAAGAGCTAGGGTTTTCCAATTGTAAAAATGGAGGGTCTGATTTCGCTGCAGTCAATTCCTGGAGTTTCTTTCCAGTCATTTCCTTCCTTTAATCATCAGCCACCCAAGTTCTTAATCAGACGCTCCTCGATGGACCTTCCTCTCCGTCGCTCCAGTTTTCCCGCCGTTCGAGCCCAGCAGGTTAACAACAATAACAGTAATCTCAATATAAACATTCGATTTTATATCTTCAATTGATTTCTTTTTTGGTGTGTGTATAGCCCGAGACGACATCCCCGAAAGGGGAAGATGGGGGAGATGCTTTGAAAGTAAAGGAATGGGAAGTTGGGATGTTCCAAAATGAAGTCGCCGCAAGTCAGGGTATAAGAATACGGCGGCGGCCTCCCACGGGTCCGCCATTGCATTACGTGGGTCCCTTCGAGTTCCGTCTGCAGAATGAGGGCAACACTCCTCGTAACATACTTGAAGAAATTGTTTGGAACAAGGATGTTGAAGTTTCCCAAGTAATATTTACAGCTTTTAGTTTACTTCAATTTGAAATTCATTTTCTTTTGCATTTCTAAAATGTATGACGATGATGTCTAAATTATCTGGCAGATGAAAGGGAAAAAGCCTTTGGCTTCATTGAAGAAGTTTATTGATAATGCACCTCCAACTCGAGACTTTGTTGGAGCTCTTAAGGCTGCACATTTGCGGACCGGATTGCCTGGTTTAATTGCTGAAGTTAAGAAGGCTTCCCCTAGCAGAGGAATTCTGAGAGAGAATTTTGATCCAGTAAAGGACATTTTCTTTTTCTTTTATAATTATTGGGCGTCCTTTTATTTATTCTTATTCTAATCATGATGGATTGAAATGGTCCCAGTACTAACATTATTAGCTTCATTCTAGTTGTTAGTTTATCATTGTATAAACTGTTGTGGTGATAGAAAGTTGAATTGTGCAAATTTTGATGATGAATTTATTAACTTTTATAAATACACTGTATTGGGCATTTTTCAACCTTCTAGCCTTGCTTGTGAAATTCTTATTGAAACTTTTAATGCTAAAAGTTCAGTTGGTTTTTTCATAAAATCAAGATTCTTCCATGAACAAGGTTAGAGGTTTGAGCTCCATTATGTATTTTGATTTTAAAAATCCTAAAATAAGGTTGGAGTATAGGTCAAGGCCACATTATGTATACTTATGAAAGTTGATAAATAAATATATTATTAAATAAACACTTGCCAACTTTCTGTTTCCCCTTCATTTATGGAACAATAATAATAATCATTCAAGTATATATACTCTAAAAATTTAAGGTTTCTTTTTGAAATTATGGTAGGGAGGAAATATTCAAACTTTAGAGTTTCTATTCGAAAAGAGTGAATTAAATGAACTATGTATTTTTCTTCTATCATTCTATCCTTTTTATTAGCGTGTGATTATCATATATAAATATAAATGTTTCTCATTGTAGGTTGAGATAGCAAAGGCATACGAGAAGGGTGGAGCTGCTTGTCTCAGCGTTTTGACTGATGAAAAGTATTTTAAGGTACACCGTACTTGTGAAGATTTTTTTCACTTCCTGGGTCTCTTTCTATATACATTTTGAAAAATTCTATGGTCTGTATATTAATATCATGACTTGCTTTTTACCTCCTATTCAATCCAGGGAAGCTTTGAAAATTTGGAGGCAATAAGAAATGCTGGGGTTAAGGTCTGTTATATGAGCAATTTTTTAACTCAATCTGTAATCTAGATTTATTCTTATATGTACACTTGGTAAACCTGTATAAATATTCCCCTTATAATGAGTGCAGTGTCCTCTACTGTGCAAAGAATTTGTGATAGATGCTTGGCAGATCTATTATGCCCGAATCAAAGGAGCAGATGCAATACTTTTAATTGCAGCTGTTTTGCCTGATCTTGACATCAGATATATGGTTAAAATATGCAAGAGGCTTGGTTTGGCTGCGCTTGTAGAGGTTAGACAGAGCTTCTACTTTATTTTTATCATCGTTTTTATTCAGCATTTTGAAACCTCTTCCCCCTTCAATTCAATTAGAAAGCATATTTAAGTCTTTTATGAGATATAATTGGACCCATGGCTTCAAAATGAGTGTTTCTACTATTACTAAATGGATGTCTTTCCAATATCCATATTGTTTGTTGCTGCTTCTGTTGTTTTTCTACAGGTGCACAATGAGAGGGAAATGGATCGTGTTCTTGGTATAGAGGGGATTGAACTTATTGGTATCAACAATCGTAACCTTGGTAAGGTTTTGCAAGTTTCTGAAATTTCTGATTGAGTTGCCTCATGAGATTTCTAATCCTTGTAGTTTAAAGTTTCTTCTTTGTAATAATTTCTAGGCCTGTCTGAGAATATATACAGAGTGTGTTAATTGATTCATTTTGCCTTGTAAGAACCTTGTTCTGTATTATTGGTCCCCCGAGCATGTGTCCATAGTCAATATTTTGACAACTGGCTTACTAGAGACAATGCTAGACATCATTTGGTTGTAGAGTAGAGGCGGAAATGAATTCCAAATCTAAAATCCAAGATTAATCCCTAACTTAATACCACATCCCTTTGAATATATGCCTGAATAATATTTCCTGTAGTTAAAATCAAAATGTGCAATATAGTGAAGAGATAGTTGCAACACGTCTTTTATCCTTGCAGCCACCAACCACCCAACAGTCCAATTCAAATTCTAACAAAATTTCTTGGTAACATTTTCTGAATTTTAAATATTTAATTTTCAAAATTAATTTGTTTCTTTTGATAATCAGAAACAAGGGTACAAGTGAATAACAATCACTTGCATCTGTTGCAGGAAGCAGATGATATCAAATTTTATTAGGTTGAGTCTTATAATGCCTTTGAAATCTTTGTATCTCTAAGAGAAAACTTGGTCCTCACAGCTATATTTGGGCGATGCAAACATTCTTGATTGGTTTTAGCCTTTTAGGTGTTGGTTTCTCCCCAACTTGATGGCCATTTTATATGTATGTAATGCTTTAAATATGTATTGGGACTATTTGTTTATCCTGTATATCAAAATTTGAAATGTCTGTAGTCTACCTATGACTATAACGATCATAAATGAAATGTATATGGTTTCCTTATACAATAGTGCAGACCAGAGTCTACCGCAAACTTGGTAACCTTTGTCTCTACCATATAGATTGCGATCAATATTTAAGAGGCATCAATGATTCCTCTATTTTCTTGTCTTCAGAAACATTTGAGGTAGACATCAGTAACACAAAGAAGCTACTTGAAGGAGAGCGTGGCCAATTGATTCGTCAGAAAGATATAATTGTAAGTGAGCCTTCAGTATATCCATTTCAATGCATTAAAAGATTAGAAGTCATTGCATGTACATGCAACTCATATATGGTGTTTAAATAATCTATTGTTAAATTTACCACATCAGGTTGTGGGAGAATCCGGGTTGTTTACACCTGATCATGTTGCTTATGTGCAAGAAGCTGGTGTTAAAGCGGTAAGTTGCATTATGCAATTTGCATCTTTTGCTTGATATTAAAAATGTTTTCTTCTTGATGATCTTGGAGCTACAAGAAAGTATTTTCCTATCTGTTGCATTACCATGTTAGAGCTAGGCAAGTGAAGAAAACCTTAGTAAGATTCCTTTTGGTTTGGGGTTGAAGTAGAACTGAATTACTTTAATGAAGTGTTACAAGGTAAGATGATAGTCATCAACCTCGTAGAACCAATAGTCCTACTTTTGGATATATGATCATCCAAGAAGTAAATTTGTAAGATTAGGTGCAAATTTGAAGTTAAATTTGTATCAACAGCTATGAATGCATCTTCTATGCTGTCTGTATAATCTTATACTTATATAGGAGATTGTTCCATTAACACAGGTTTTGGTTGGGGAATCAATAGTGAAGCAAAGCGACCCTGGAAAAGGAATAGCCGGACTTTTCGGTAAAGACATATCTGTGTGAGTTTTCATGTGGCTATCATAAAATTAAATTCCTGGAATGAGGGATAGCTGTACTATAATAATAAATGATCCCCCTTTTTCCTGAAAAAATAATAATTCTAAATTAATGGCCAAATAAATTTAACTTGAGATGGGGAAGTGTTGAATGCTATTATTATGATTTTTGGATTGAAATTGTTACACAGGTTGGATGGCTGCATATCTATTGATATTATATATTGTGCATGGTATCAATATCAATGCATCCGTCCTAAGTTTATGTTTATGGTGAGTGGTTATATCCTTAAATGAAAATCTAAAATTTTACTCACTGTGCTTATTGAACTCATTTCTTGATTTTAAGGTATTTTGTTTGTTGTGAATTTTGGTTTAAGCTTGAGGTGGTTTGGTGTATGTATGAAACCCTTCAGCATGATGAATGGTGTTCAGTGTAATAAAGAAAGGAGAGAGAGAGAGAGAAATGGTAAGTAGAAAAAAAAATAGAATTACTGTTGGATATAATAATAGGAGAGATTATATTATGAGTTATTTCCGTCATGTTATTCATGAGATTAATCAATCAATTTTTTTTATCTTGTTTATCAATGATTTTTATGGTAAATATTAACGAAGATTTATTTAGTAAAAAAAATGAGGTGAAAAAATAATTAAATAAATATATTTGATTGTTTGGTCTTATAAATGACATTATTTGAAAGAACTATGATATAATTTTTTAAATAATAAAATATTTTTTGGTCGAAAATAAAAAGTTATAAATCCTACTACTTCTGTTCCTGGAGTTTCCACGCTTGAAAAAGAAAATCTGGGACGTATTTCTCAAATCATCGGTCTAGTACTGGATGTAGCCTTTCCCCCGGGCGAGATGCCTAATATTTACAATGCGGTTAAATCTAGTGTCAACAGGATTAGTTTAAGGGTTTGAGTTTTAGTGTTAATTTTGGATTTGGTAAAATTTGTAGAATAATTTAGCCAAATATGTTAATTTGGTATATATGTTCCCTGAGTGATATTGCGTCACTTGCATTTGGCTCTTTTTTTTTAATATTTTGGCCATTCAAGTTACACAAAAAATGCAATGCGTAGGTGATGTTGGAGAGAAAAAATTATATGCAGGTTGCGTTTTTTGTGTGGTGCCATAAAAATGGCCTAAATCTTCAAATATCGAGGATCGAATCTTATATACCAAATTAAAATATTTGGATGGATTATTCTTTAAATTTCACTTTTGGATTTAGTTTTTTTAAATAAAATTAGTCATAACGTGTGAGATTTGATTAGTTAAAAAATACATTTAAAATGACACAAGTTTTAGACTTTAGGCATAGAAACTTTTATTTTAATTTTTAAAATAGCTCAAATTTTATTTTAAATTTATTTTACTTGAATAAAATTTAAATTGAGTTATTTAAGTTTTTTTTTAAAATTTAAATGTAAATATTTAAATTATGTTGTAAAGACTGTGGTGGAGCAGATGCAGAAGAAGAAGAATTTTCAAAGTGGAAAGTGGTAGGGATAAACAACAAAAATAAATATGAAACTGTTGGTAATTTTTATCTAGAGAAGGGGAAAGGAAAACTTATCCTTACTGGATCTAGAATTTACAACTTAAAAAATGTGTTAACTAAAAAAATTTCATCATATTTTATTTTTGTAGAGTTTGATTATTTTAATTGATCTGACAAAAGCTCAAACTTTATTTTATTTTATAGTAAATGATATCTGATTTATTATTTATTTACCAACAAATTATGTTAGGTATTAAAAAAACTATTACAAAAGTGACCCAAATATCATAATTTAAATGTAAAAGGCACATAAATTCAAAAAAAAATAAATGTAAAAGGCACAAATGGCCCTGTATTTTATCATTTGTGGGATCAATATTTTTAAACGTTTAATATGGCTTATGTATTTTATTTCTAAATTCTATTATGTGATAACTAGGGATGGGCATGGGTCGGGTCGGATTTTCGGTTCACTCGCACCCAACCCGAAAAATTATACTTTCTATCCGCGATCCGATTCGTTTTTAGGGTGAAAAAAATCCGATCCGATCTGATCATTAAAAAATTAAAATTTTAGGGATTAAACTATAAAAAAAATTAAAATTTAAAGATCTAATTATAAAAATATTTAATTTTTAGTGACCTAATTCTAAAAAAAATTAATTTTAGTGATCTAATTATATAAAATATATATAAAGAGGGATCATTATTGTAAATATCCTTAAAATATCTATGGAAAAATTACACTATTAGTCCTGGATCGGGTCGGGTCAGATTTTTTCCACCCAAAACCAATTCCGATCCGAGATCACCCTTAAAAAATCAACCCGATCCTACCTGAATCTAAATTTTTTATCAAAAATTTTGATCCGATCGGACCGGATCGGGTTCCATGCCCATCCCTACTTTTGATGTCATAGGTAGAATACATGACACCTTCATATAATGTCGTCCAATGCCCAACATTTCCCCCCCCCCCCCCCCAAAAAAAAAAAAATCCGTTTACTTTTGATTTTATCCTAAAGGACCTCTTAATAATTATGTTAAAAGTTAAATTTGCGTGAGACCATGAATTCAATACTTATGTCACAACGTTAATTACGTTCAGAGCATCCATTGGTGGAAGTAGCCAAAATAAATGAGATAGAGAAAGACAATTGTACCCACTCTTGATTTGTTCTCACCTTTTGATTTATTAATATATATTTTTTTTATTTTTAAATATTTATATTTTATCTTCAATTATAAATTCCGACTTCGTCCTTCTGATTAACGATGAAATAAGATTTTCCTTATTCCACTGTTCCACTTCCACATGCCATATACTTCACCTATTAGAATTCAGACATGGCTGTGAAAGAAATAAAAAACAACAGGAAAAGCAACATTGGACATAGATTTCTTCTCAAACCAAACTACACATTCATTTACTACACTACAGGCAACAGCTTATTTGAGAATGAAGTAAAAATTGCACAACATCAAACTGTGTTTGACAGAATGAATTTGTCTTCTGCTGAATATTTGGAAAGAAAACTGCTTACAGAAGCTCTACCACAAGTGCAGATGCACCTCCACCCCCGTTGCAAACACCACCAACTCCGTATTTCCCATTTCTCTGCTTCAAAACACCCAAAAGGGTGACCAAGATACGGGCTCCACTGCAACCCAAAGGATGTCCCAAGGATACAGCTCCACCATTCACATTGATCTTCTCCTACAAACAGTCAAGGAGGGAAACAACATTAGAGAAAGAAGAATGAAAAAGTAACTTGCTATTTCCCGATAAAAATTGGCTGGGGAACGACCAAAAGAGATCTACTGTACTCATCTCGATTTTATGTTTAAACTTGAAAATAAATAGGAGGATGCTTTTGAGAGATTGAGAACTTACTGGATTAAGGTCAAGCAGTTTCTGGTTTGCAAGAGCCACAACCTGTGAAAAGAATGGGGTATTATTGCAAAACTGCCAACTTTAACAATAAGGGAATAATATATTTAGAAAAATAAATGATATCTTACAGCGAAGGCTTCATTGATTTCATAGTAGTCAATTTGAGAAGCCTCCAAGCCAGCATTGGAAATGGCTTTGGGAATGGCAAGGGCTGGAGCAGTTGTGAAAAACTCTGGAGCCTGGAAATCTTTTCAGGTAAGTAACACGTTGTATACCAATTGACGTCAAAAGTAAAGTTTGAGGCTTCTGTTTGGCAGTTCCTGTAAAATGTTTCTTCCAGTTTATACATAGTTGTGAAGAGTACCTGAGCAGCATCGGCGTATCCTGCAATCTTTGCAATCACCTGTAGACCCAGTTTAAGTGCCGTTTCTCCACTGACAAGGATTAAAGCAGCAGCACCATCACTGCCAATAAAGAACAACTTCCCTTTAATTACAAACTCCAGATCATTTCCATAAAAGAATTATGAGGTCAAATTGAAAATAGTTCCTTATTTTTGAACCAAACAGAGTTTCCGGACTGCACAACCCTCAATAAGAGGCCTATGATAATGGATTGATAGAAGTGGCAAATAAGCTAACAATATAGGAAAACTAAATTGTTGGTCGAAGAGTTCGGTCAATAGAGGTGAGCCTTTTACTTAAACATTTCCAATCTGATCGTGGTTTGATATAAATGGAATTCAGGCCTAAGCATCAAGTGAATAGAGATGTTAAGTGAAGGACCTTATACTGGAGGCGTTGCCGGCAGTAACAGTGCCTCTATCAACTTTGAAACTTGGCCGCAATTTTCTGAGTTTTGCAGCATCAAACTGAGACGAAAGCAATATTTGGAATTAGCTAATTACTCAAGTGGAATAACAACTATTTAATTTATTTACGTAATTTAAAGACATGAAAAGAACAAGAAGCATCAAAGAGTGAAAAGTGAAAGATGGATCTAAATTATGTTTACCTTTCCTAAACCTTCATCCTTGTCAACTATGGTGGATGGCTTTCCCCTTCCCCCAGGAACTTCAACCTGTGTAGTTTTAAATTTGGTTATCCACGATAGTTTATACATGACAATGCACAAACTTATTATTAAGCATATGCCTAACCGGAACAATTTCCCATGCAAAGGCTCCACCCTGTTGAGCAGCAATGCCACGCTCAAAGCTCTGAACAGCAAAGTTATCCTGCGAAAATTCATGAAGATATAAGTCCAAAGTTCTACCCAGGAAAAGGAAGTTCATTTCTTCAAGTGACCCGTGTAGAGACCATAGTACCTGGTCCTCTCTTGAAATAACATGTTTCTCAGCGCATAATTCAGCACAGGAGCCCATGCCACAATCATTATACACATCCCATAGTCCATCTTTCATCATTCCATCAACAAGTGTATCATGCCCAAGCCGTGATCCTTTCCTGCATGCAAATATTAATCAGAAATCGTAACTTGAATACAATAAGGGGACCATGAACAGGAGAGCAGTATTAACCTTGCTTCTGCCAAATATTTAGGTGCATTAGACATGCTCTCCATGCCACCAGCCACAACAACATCATTGATGCCCAGCTGAATGCTCTGTGCTGCAAGCATTGTTGCTGCAAAGCCACAAAACAAAAAGGAAAATAATAATACATATAAGGAATACCCCTTTTAAGGTTTTCAAAACAATAACACTTAAATTGTAATGTGCAGACCTTTCATCCCAGATGCACAAACTTTGTTAATGGTGGTACATATGACTGAGTTTGGTATTCCTGCACCTAGTGCAGCCTGTCTGGCTGGAGCCTGTCCCAAATTTGCGCTGAGTACATTACCAAAGAAAACTTCTTGCACAAGTGACGGATCAACATTTGCCCTTTTAAGAGCAGCTGCAATTTGACATATATAGCAATCAAGTAAAATGAATGAGCATCATAAACAAATGAAATTAACCCAATTATCAGATGAGTGAACAAGTTTTTTTTCCAATCAAACCTTCTATAGCTATTGAGCCAAGCTTGGTGGCCGATAGAGATGACAGAGAGCCAAGAAATCCACCCATTGGAGTACGTGCAACACCAACAACACAAACATCTGCACACAAAATACAACAAACATTAATCAAATCATAAGCAAGCTGGATGACAAGTTTTTTTTAACTTATAGGAAGACGGCTAAATTGTCATTTATCAGAGAATTGCATTTTCTCAAACACATCTTATCAAAGCAAATATGAGTTGAGACCCTTTAGTATTCTCATAGTGTTGTTTATCTGGATATTAATGATTAAGTTAATGGTGGCTATGGGATGTTGACGCTGGTATGATGGGTTGGTCACTCCTTGCTGGAGATTTTGGATCATGTTATTGCTTCAATAAAAGGGAAATGAAGTTTCATTACCTTTTTTAGGTTCAGATTGAATTGATCTATTGTCTTGTGTGTCTATTATGGTTTTCCAGAGGTTAGATGATTTGCTGTCCGAGTCTTGGTGTTGGTCTTATATCTTCTCTGTAGGGCTACTGCCTTTTCTAAAAAAAAAATTAAGCTAAAGAATCTATACCTAAGGACAATTACCAGCGCAAGATGATAAAATATGCACACATATTCCACCAATAAATAAGGAAATCAATTTTCAATTATCACTATAACATATTCAGTTAAGTTAATTCATATCAAAGTATTAATCCTCTAACGGAATTTTTACAATAAAAGAATAAACCAATCATAGAAGTTATCAACCATGCAAATCATTCTAGATGCATCAACACAAAGAACTTAATACCTCTTGGTTTTATAGAATCCGAAGATGTTGCTGCTGTTGGAGCCATAGCTGAATCTAAAATAGATCTGCAACGAGCACAGGTTATCATAACTTCATAAGCTACTGCTGGATAACAACATAAGTCTAAAAAAAAATGCTTTTAGCTCTTCTTAAACTTCACATCAAAAGCGTGGATATAAACATGCAAAAAGAAGTTAATTTCTGTTTTGACAACCCACAAAAATTGAGCCAAAATAAAGAACATGTATATTAATCAATATTTTAAGCTTAATATAATTGAATCCCAAACCTAATTTAACGCTAACCCAACTATTATAACTTGAAAGGGATTCTTTTGTTACAATCAAATCACACTCTTTCAATAACAAAGATACACAAATATTTTAAAGAAAACATAGCGAAAACTCCACAGGACCACTCGAATGTGAAAACCTATAAACACAATACAAGACGCCGTATAAACAAGAATCTCTCGAGCTAAACAGATCTGATTTGAATCTGAATTGTATTAGAAACTGCAAAGATCAATCTGAGGGGGGAAGAAAATCGAAAATCGAAAATCAAAATGAAACGGTTCGTTGAGTGGGCAAGAAAATGATCAAACTATTAAGAGAAAAGAAGAAATCTGTAGAAATTACCTGTTGATGCTTTCGTTGAAAAGAATTGAAGCAGAAATGAGGGAAATTATAGAACTGAAGATGTTCTACTTGACATATTTATAGAAGGGAGGGAGGACTGTGAAGCAGGTGCCTCACGAACGAACTAGTGTTTATTTACAAATCAGTCCATACATAATAATAAATTGACTATTGTGTCCCCTTTATCATAATTAAATATTTGGTTAAAGCGTATCACAAGCCCTTAAACTTTTTTAAAAAATTCAATTCAATCATTTAATTAATATCGAGGGTTAAATCTAATTTTTTTAACCAATTGATGCAACACGTTATGTTATAATATTATCATTTGATATTTTAAAAATATTTATTTTATTAAAAAAATTTAAAATTATAAAAAATATTTTTAAAAATTATAATGTCACGTGATTTTAACTATACTAAGTCGTGACATAATATCTCAAGAATAAAAATATTAAAAATTAATGATTAAAATTGATTAAATAATTAAATTTATTTATTCAAAAATTTAATTATTTTTTAAAATTTAAAAATTTAAAATTTCAAGTGTTTATTTATAAAATATTATTATATAAATGGTGATAGTTTATAAGTATTTTAATGAATTTAAATGCAATGAAATTAATAACGATTTAAATGTGGGGGAAGCCGTAGTCTCTCACAAGCATACCTTGACTAGCACGAAGAAGACAAAAACAATAAATAAATCATTTGGCAATGTTAGGTGAAGTAAATGGACTAAATTGTAAAATAATGAAAGGATAAGGACTTAGAAAGTTTGAAAATTCTCGTCATAATGGAGACAAGGTTATAATATAATGGTAAAATAGTCAAATCGGGGCTGCGCCGGATCAAATAGAAATGGCGACTGGTGGCGTTGTCCGGCGCCCATTAGAATGAGATAAAAATAAAATATTATTAATTTTTTTATTATTTTTATAAAAAATTATATTAAATATAATTTTTTTTGTAAATTTTATTATACGAAAGAATTTATATAATTATAAAAATTATTAGGTTATAATTTAAATAATAAAAAATATATAGATTTATCTTATTTTAGAATTTTTTATTATATTATATTTTAAAAAAATTCTATAATATAGTAATTAATTGAATGATTGGCAATATTTATTTATATTATTATATATAAGATCAAATTTTAATATTTATCTTGATAATATAAGATATTTTATTTAATAAAAATAAAATTAATAACAAGATATTTTAAATTTATTAATTATATATTTTTTAATAATATATGTTATTGTCGTCTCACTATATAATTATTAGATGTAACCAAAAGATTCTTAAGAATGTTTTATTTGAGAAATGGGTTAGGCGATAATAACGACGTGGGTAAGGTAAATAGATTTATAAAAATTTTACGACGGGTGTCGAACAATGCTGAAAATTATTAATGTTGAATATTATTGAGTATCATTAAATTAATTAATAAAAATTTAAAATCTTAAGGACTTAATATGTAATTAATAAAAGAGTGATAAACTCGAGATATGATTAATAATTGTATGATTAGTCATTTAAATTTTTATTATTTATAAATTAATTTAATAATGTTCAACGGTGTTCGACACCCGTTGTAGACTCATCCATAGATTTAATGTCGGGATCTTGTATTGATATACAAATTATTTAAAAAATATTTTTTATTTAACTTATAAAATTTTAATTTTAATTTTAAATTTTAATATATATATTTAAAAAGGTATGGTATCAAAATAACTTTATAATATATATTAAAATATCAAATCATAAAATTCAAGAAAAAAACTTAATTAATTAATTACAAGATTAATCTCTCAATTTGTTCTCTTCTGTGTGTTTACTCTGATAGTCTCAAATTTTTAAATTTGGTCATCAAATAATATTTCAATATTTTTAAAGATTTTAGCATAGTCCAATGTTAATCATATTGCATAATTACCTACTTACAAATTTTGAATGAACCAAATAGTCAATGGTCAATGATTATTTTGACTTTATAAATAAATTTTTTTAAGATATTATATTTTCGATCATTAAAATATAAATATTTTAAAATTAGACGAGTCGGTTTACTTTAATTATTAATAAATAAAAAAACTAAAGAATATTGTAGCCAAAATTGACAAAGATTTTGATGAGTCCAACAAGTAGGTGAAGTCCAAGCAAAGATGAGATTATTGTGAGTTAGAGTTTCACCAAACTCTTTAAACGGTAGAAATGCAATTCATTCGATTCGAATTTAAACTCAATCTAAATTAATTATTTATAATTTATTTTTATTATATAAATAATATTATTATTAACACCTAATTTAAATAAAATATATTTTCAAAATTTTAAATATTTAAATCGAACCGATTTATGTCTCAAAATTCTCTCTTTGTTTTCTCCTCTTTCATATTTTTTTTCATTAAAAGTTATATAAAAAATTAGTTTTGTCGCATTCTACCACAAGTTGTTCAAAATTAAAATATATTTTTCTTCATATTTATATATGTGTTAGGGTAATCTAATATTTAAAGTTAGCCTTTTTTGACTCATTATTTTTTTATTTAATTTAATTTAATATATAATAAACTTGACTTCAGATGATTTTTTTTTCTTCTATTTTGACCATCCGCAAGTTATAAAATAATTATTCTTTCACATGTTGTTAATTCAGTAATAAAAGACTAATCTAATAATTTATAAATTTAAAATATTAATAAATTTAATCATTAAATAATTATTTGTATATATTCTATTTTATTAACCAAATAAATAACCCTTTCAGAAAAACACTCTATTAAAACTTTAAATTAACAATTCGTATCGATGTATGTTTTATCTATAAAAAATATTATCGATTAATATGATATTAACGTGATAGTTAACGATATTAATATAATAATTTATATTAAACAAGTTCAAACTAGTTGAATACTTGTGTCAGAAATTCTCCGAATCGTTTTGTCATTTTCATGAACGATATAATTGACAACTCGAAGTTGCATATTATCATTTCTCGAAACGGATCCTAAGGGAAGAGTGGTACTAAATTTATATCGTCCGATATTTTATATGGGATTATAGGTCGAATCAAAATAAAATACTTTTTTTGGTAGGTGTGATCCATTGGATATAGATTCAATTTTTTTTTCATTTTTTGATTCCTCAGAATTTATTTTGTCTATTCTGGATGGTATCAAGATACCACTGTGTCGAGATATCTTATCTCTTTTTCTAGGAAAATAGATATTACTAGAAAAAAATTAGTACATAGGGGCTTAAAAATAAATAATGATTATTAACAATGACAGATTCCAATTTTTTTTGAAGGTAGACACATTATATCTTAAAATTTCAGGGTTGACACAAATTATAAAATAAAAAAAATTATAAAACTAAAAAAAAATCAAGATGAACATTAACCCACCCTAAACTACACTCGCATTTGTCAGTTATCATCGATTTTTTTATTTAACTATAATGATTACAATAGTATCTGTTATAGAGTATACTTTTAATCATTAGACATTGACCGTTCAATTAATATGTTATCTGTTATCACCGATTTTTAAAATAAAATATAATAATTTTTAACACTTTTATCTAAAAATATTTGATTGTCTTTTGTCTGTCCAAATGTATTACTATTCTTTAAATATATTTAGTTGAATCATGCATAACATCGACATTTTAGGGGGGGGGGGGGGTTCCCTTAAATATAATGAGATGAGGTTGCACCAAAATGATATTTATAGGTCTTATTTTGAATCTCAAATTATGAATTATTATATATAATTTATATAATAATTTAAATTTCTTCACAATAAAAACCAATTTTTTTATAACATATTCACATAAAATAATAAAAATTACAATCGAATAAATACTCGTACAAAAACTCAAACCGGTGTCGTTTTGCTATATCATTTAAAAAGAACTAAATTTACGATCCAAAATAATAATTTGAGCATCTGTAATAGACATAATTTTATATTTACCATTCGGATTTTGAGTTAGTGATTCGAGTCTTGAACCCTAAATTTAGTTTTGGACTGATGTTATTACTTGGGCTTGGACCAAAGGCTGTTGATAATGGGGAATAATTAATATCTCAAATTCTTGGAGGGCCGACGCTCAATTATACCGTTTTTCCTACCCAATCATACCTAGTATACGTTATATATTATATAAACTTTGAGTTATAAAATGCGCCTTTCAGTAATTTAAATTTTTTGTAATTAGTAGATTTATTTTTATATTAGAGATGAATTTTTTAATTTTAATTTTTATATTAAATTAATTTTTATGAAAAGATATGTATATTATATATGATCGTAAAAAGTTATTTACGATTATATTTTAACAAAGCTCAAATAATTTAATTCTATTAAATTTTTTTAAAATAAAATTTAAATTATAAAATATTTTTTTAACTTGATTCATTTAAAATAAAATTATTCGATTCGATTCGATTCGATCAAGTATTCATCCCTAAACACACCCGAAACATGATCTGCTTTTAAATCTTACTTGGCTCACAAGGGATTCAACCGGTTATTCATGTTTGCAATGCATTGCATTGTGCTCATAAATTGCTTCTCATGGACTGTGAAACTAAATGAAATTGAAAGGAGTACGTGTAATCATCCTACTGGACGATTAATTTAATTTAATTAAAACTGTAATTAAATTATTTTAATAATGAATAATAGAGATTAAATATATAATTTAATAATTTTTATTAACTATCACGTAAGGGTGTACATTTGGTTAATTCGATCGGTGGTTAAACCGAATTACCCGAAAATTTTAAAATCTAAACAGTTAATCGAACCAAATTAACCAAACCAAAATTATTTTGGTTAATTAATCGAATTAACCAAAATTTATTATAAATTTTAATTAAATTACATAATAGATCACTGAATTATACTAAAATAAATTTTTAATGATTAAATTTTTATTTTATGCTAATTTAATATAATACAAAATTTAGTGATCATTTTATAATATAAAAAAATTAATGAACATTTCATAACTTGTTAAAAGTTAAATGACTAAAAATAAATATATATAATTTATATGATGTTTAATATATAATAAGTTTGATTAATTTGATTAATTAACCGGTTTTAAACATAATTAACCGAAAATCAAATTAAAAAAAAATAACTGTTAACTGAATTTACTAAAAATTAAACGACTGAATTAACTGAAATAATTTTAGTTCGATCGATTAATTCGATTAAGACCGAATAATGCACACTCCTACTATCACGTTATCTTTCCATCATTATCTGTTTGGATTTTAACGGTATTGATAAAAATAAATTAATTTAATAAATTCGATAGTTTGATTGACAAATTTAATAGTTTGATAGGTAAAATAAGTATCCAATTTACAATTCGAGTAGTTTATTTATTTTTAATTTTAATAATTAATTCCATTTTTCAACTGTACATATTTGTTTTAGACTCTTCGTCCCCTTTAGCGAACTTTTCCAAAGTTTTCCATCGTTGACGAAGTCTTTCCTCTCGATCTGCGTCAACTCCAATACATTTCAGGTTACTCCTTTGCTTCTTCCATGGCGGCGGCGGCTTCTTTCTCTCTATCTTTTCTTAAAAAAAACTATTTTACGAGAGACAAAACTCCATAGCTGAATTGGATTTTTTAGACCACTTCATCTCCTAACTAACCTCTAAGATCAGTTTATCTGATTCAAATGCAGGGTCTAAGACAAGTCAAACTTTTCTTCAAACCCTTTTCAATATCTTCCATTCTGTATACACCTCCCCACAATCTTTTTCTTGGAGCTGCTCAGTTTCTTCCCATTTCTAGCTGGGTTTTGTGTTATCTCTCAAATCGTATGTAATTGTTTTGTTTTTTACTCATTTTATTGGTTTTGCCTGCTGGGTCTTCTCCAATTAGTTAGAAAGTTTCAAATTCAGTGATTTTGTTTTCCTTTTTAATGGAATTGAGGGAGGAGGAACCGTTGGTTCTCAGGTCTGTTTTTGTTTTCTGGTTTTGTTCTTACAGGTCAATATCGTAGTGAATCATTAAGCTCTATTAGACGTATGTCGACTTCAGCAAGTGCTTTAGCAATTGAAAAGCAGGTGGTAGCTGGAAATGAAGTCCAGAAGGTTGAATTACTTACTGGGGTGGAGGATAATTATGGAGGAATCATCTTAGAAATGGAGAAATCTATGGATTCTGAGGCCTTCCTTTGTTTACTGAGAGCTTCATTGTCACAATGGAAGCAACAAGTGAGTAATTTCACCTCTCTTCATCGTTTTTTCTCTGCTGAATTCGAGTAATTTTAACCGGCAACCACAAAATATGTTCTTTTTGCAGGGGAAGAGGGCGGTTTGGATTAAGTTGCCTATTGAACTTGTTAATCTGGTTGAACCCACGGTTAAGGTGAATGCATTTTCTTGGCAAATAAAGGAGCTTTGAGTATTTCTATTTTAATCATGTAATTCATTTTTTTGCATTGCTGATTCATCAGGAAGGTTTTAAGTACCACCATGCTGAAACAGATTATCTAATGCTTGTAAAGTGGCTCAGCCAATCCACCAATACCATTCCTCAGAACGCTTCGCATCGAGTCGGGATTAGTGCTCTTGTCATGAATGAAAAAAGAGAGGTACCCTCTCTTCAATTTTTGTTGAATTGAAAAACTAAGGCAGTTTTCCTCAATTCAATTTGCTTGTACTATCTGTTAGGTGCTTGTAGTTCAAGAGAAGAGTGGCAAGTTCAAAGGCACAGGTGTCTGGAAATTCCCTACTGGAGTTGTTGATGAGGTGAATTATCGAAAATTATGGTGTTTGTATATATCTTTGGCTTGAACTGAGAGTTCCAATCCATAGGGTGAGGATATTTCTGAGGCAGCAATGAGGGAAGTTAAAGAAGAGACAGGGGTAAGTGACGATACGGGTTTTCTTATTTGGATAATTATGAGATTGTATATTTTTCATCCATGTCTTTGTTTGTCCTTCAGATTGACACAGAATTTGTGGAAATTTTAGCATTCAGGTATGTGCTTTCTAATATATTGATGGTTCCATTGATTATTTATATAGGTGTTTGTTAAAATGATTGACAGAATGGTTTGCTTCCTAAAACTTCAAGGACCATATGCTGGTGCTATGGATTCTATTCGTGTTTCGAATAAACTTAAAGCTCTACCCTCCCTCTTTATCTATATTTGCTTTATAGACTTAGATTTTAGACTCAAGTCCTAACTACCTACTTCCAAATTCAGGCAAAGTCACCAATCATTCTTCACAAAATCGGATTTGCTTTTTGTTTGTATGTTACGTCCGCATTCATTTGACATCCACAAGCAAGAGAGAGAGATTGAAGCTGCCCAGGTACATTCCCATGAATACTTTCGGTTCATATGCTGCTAACAATAGGACCCTGTTAGCGGATTAAAATAGTTCTTGCCAGAAAAATCCCAGTTAGCTTGATATCAAGCAGTAATATTCGAGGATTGAAAACACCGAAGGATGCCAGAGATGATTCCGACTGTAACCTCCCAATACATAGGTCCTATTAGAGTGTATAAAAGTAGAAAACAAACTAGGGTCTAAATATGATTATGGCATGTCTTATGGATGATGATATAGGAGATACAATAGTGTAAAGTTTTGGTACCCAAGGTAAAGGCTGGATTGGCCGGAGCCAATACATCAATTCTGAATCTCTTTATCATTCACGAGTCACGACCGTGGAAAGATCTGAGTGGTAGAGTTAACACCGTAGTTTATAAAAGTACAATCGGTAACATCTCAGGCAACAAATAAATAGTCATTGTCATTGGGATTCACTGCTTATTTATATATTTATTTGTCTTGTTTATCTCCTACTTCAGTGGATGCCACTCAACGACTACACAGAGCAGCCTTTTATCCAGAAACACGAATCCTTTCGTAGCGTCGCCAAGGTATGCTTAACAAAGTTAGAGAAGGAATATGCCGGATTTTCTCTGGTTCCTAGAACCACTGCTTCTGGCAAGACTAGTTACTTATACTTCAACAGCAGGGATCTGAGCAATCTGTAAGCAGCAGTAACAAGGTCCTGAATGAAACTGATTCTTTCTATGCTTGAAAATACTGATACAATAGAAACTCCAGGTCAATGATAGAAGCTATGTTCCAAGTCAATGATATATATATATATATATATATATATATATATATTATTTTACCCTTATAAAAACTCTATGTATGAACTATACTTTAGAACTGGTAAAACTATAGTTTTTCTATTGTAAGGTTCTTCTGGGATTATTTCTATCCTCTTGTAAGAATTGAAGGCTTTTCTATTGGGTGGGTTGAAAGAAATGTTGTTTAGTTTTTCTAATTTTCCTACATTTCCTAAAATATTGTAAGAATTAATAATCGTACTTTCAAAAAAATCTAAGTCCATTTACATAAATCCAATTCAATAAAATATCTAAAATCAAAATCTAAATCTAATTATATTTTAAAGTAACAACTCAAATAAATATCTTTATATAAAAAAATATTTTTTATCAAACAAATATTTTTAAATTTATAGCATAAACAAATCTTAACAAATATTATAATCTAATATAAAACAAAATAAAGTAACAACAAACTTTTTAAGTATAAAATTTTTAAATATTTTTATTCGGAATTATATATGGATTAGATTCATATCGGATATGGATTTGGATCGGACCATGACAATATCCATATCCAGTCCACCTCCTATTAGGAGTCGAACATTATTTTTGGATTCAATTTTAAACTTTTTTAATTAAATTTAAATCGAATCAAATTCAGATTATATTACCATCCTCGGATAACACCTTATCTGGTTGGCCTGGAACACTTTAAGGGTTAGTTTGTGTTTTGTTTTGGTTAATGTCAATTTTTATTTCTCGTTTTGGAATCTTAATAACCACCACGGTAGTGTGGTTTTATTATAATAATAAAATTATTGCTTTACAAAAAATAATTATTAGAGATTATTACCGATCTATAAGATTATCATTTGAGAAATTATTGATTTTTAAATTACGGTAATGTAATTTTTTTAATTATCGGTTGTTAAATAGTTAACCAATCAATGCTTGATGTGTATATAATTTTGTGATATTAATTTAATTTTTTAATTATTTTTAAAAAAAACTTAAAAATTTTTTTTTTAAAAAAAATTAATTTTTTAATACCCAAATCCTTAAAATCTACCAAACACAAACCCTCAAATCGTTATCGTCTTCGTTCCTATCGTCATCCTTTAACACACCCCTTTGATCTCCTGACCTAATCGATCATCTCCCCTAACAAAATATCAACGAAAATATCGAATATCGTTTTAGTCGAACGTCAAACACAAAATCAATGTCAATAGATACATCGTTCGAAGGTTTCGATGATACTATGTTGGAGAAAATGATCGTCTATATTTGGCAAAAAAAAATTTGATCATAGGCGACAATCAGTGGTAGAACGACGATAATTTAAGGGTTTGAAAAATTAGAGATTTAGAAATTATTTTGTATTTTTTTGAATTTTTTATTTTAAAAAACTTTAAAATCTTAATTTTTTAAAAAATCAAATAAATATCACACGTCAAACATTAATTGATTAAAGATTTTTTAACACCCTTTAACGATTAAACACTTAAAATTTTAACGATATAAACTATAAAAAAATTAGTAAAAAACACTTTAAATATCTCAAACTAAAAACATATATATTTTAATTCCCGAATTCGGTTATAACGTGTTGTAGAATCTATCCAATCTTGGACTCTTTTTAAAACAACTCAAGAATTTGGATGCAAGCACAGACTAAACTAAAAACTTGAAAAAGAAGATAAAATTAAAAAATTGCAAGTACAGCTCAGCCTGAGCCATTTATTTTCTAAGTATCCAAACAAAAATAATTGCAGTTACAGCTCAAACAAAGTGCATCATATAATATACTTATAATATTTTCAACCAAAATAATTATACAAAAAAACAAGAATGGAAATTGGGATGAATCACTTATTGGTGCAAATCTTCACATGAATTAAGACACCAGTGTGGTCTGCAACGTGAAATCTGAATCAATATGAAATCAATAACATACCAATGCATAAGCTCAATGCCACCATAACCAATCTCCTAGGTCCAAATCCTTCAACACCATTGTTATCTAGAGTCTGATCATCTGCGGGGGCGCTATCGGACGGTGCATCAGCGCTCGGACCGCTTGCCGGTTCCACCGGCTTGAACATCTCACTAGGCAACAACACCTTGTTGATTTTGAACACAATCAACGGCTCTTCATCTTTCACAATCCCTGTAACCTTGGCAGTCACCACAGTGGTGTCCAATGTCACAACCTCCTGGTTGTTGTCCACCGTGAAATCGAACTTGTTCGCTCCCTCCGTTGCCAACGTGTTCATGATACCGGTGTTGGTTTTCAGCATTTGCATGTTCATGTACACGGGGATACCATGGTACAACACCAGAGACTTTTTCTTCGGAGCTGTCAGGTTCTTGTATTTGGGCATGAAATCTTTCAGCACCTTGTCGGTCGGGCAGAACACCGTTAAACCAGCGTTGATGTTTTGGTTAAATGCCTCGTCGGCTCCCGTAGATATTAGTAAATCCGCAAACGCTTTGCAGCCTTGCTTCGACATTATTTCCGTTAGGTTAAGCTCGCTTGGTGCGGCCGTCGGAGCTTCAGCTTCAGTTGAATCCAAAGGCTGGAGCAAAGTTTCAGATCATTAATGGAGTTCTTTATCTGAAAACTTAAACAGAGGATTGAAAATTAAAATCAAGCTCTTACATGACTGATTTGTATGATGGAGATGTTGTAAGGAATCTCTTTAACGGATTTAACGAAAGTAGCATCGAGTTTGCCTTCGTTGTCTTCAGCTCCGAATCCAACTTTCCCTCCTTTGAGATTAGTGATGTTGACGTACCCTGAAGTTCCCGGGGCGGCGCCGGTGGCCTGAAACATGGTGGAGGTCAACGTTGATCCTTTGGAAACGCGGTGAAGTTTCTTGGAGCCGAAGTAGTCGACGAGGACGTGAAGGGATAGGACGTTCTTGAGGGTGTAGAGGGAGAAGTGCCGAGAGAGGAGAGAGGACATGGCGGTGTTGTCTAGGGCGAGGACGGTTATGGTTTGTCGTCGGTTGATCTGTGAGGCCAGGTGAGTGGCGGTGAGGTAGTGGTTGAAGGTGGAGAATTGAGGGTATTTGGCGAGGATGCGAGTGATGTTGTGTGCATTGGTGGGGGTGGAGAAGGAGAGGAGGAGCAGGAGGAGGGCAAGGGAGTAGGAGAAGAGAGTGGTGGCACGTGGTGGCGACATGGTGGTGTAGAGGGTGGTGGATTGGAAGTGGTAGGAGAACAGGGACGGTGTTTGTGTTTAAGTAGGGTGTTGGAGGACACGTTGGCTGACCATTGCCAACTAAGAGTGACTGGGCTGGGACCTACATTTAGGTGCCACTTTATCTCCCTATAGTTTAATGCCTCATCATTCGTTTCTTGCAATTTTTTTTATTTTTTATTTTTTAACAATAACATAGAATTATTTTTTATATAAATTACATGTCCATTATATGATGATTTATATTTGGGATTCGTGACTATTCTTTTTAATAATATTTTTTTTAAGGTTTGAACCCGAATCTTTTCCTTAAGAGATCAATGTACCTTACTATTACACCCAACACTTGTCGGTATATAAAACTAAATTCTATTAAGAATAAAAATTGATTACAAACATGATATACTTTAAATACGAATATTCGTAAAGAATAAAAAATATACATTAAATAATGATAGAAAAATGAATTTTATTTATTATGTTGTTTTATGTAATTATACGATAATATCTATTTATTATTATATTTATTTAATAACACTAATAAACAATACAGACAAATTAACAACTTGAGTTCATGTCATCTATGGATCACAATATTCCACTGAAACTGTATACAACAGTTTATTTTGAGAAGTCTAATTTTCCATTAGCTAATGATTAAAATGATTAAATTAAGATTAAAATTCCAAAGGGCTAGAAGTCTATTTTTCCATTAATTAATGATTGAATTAAAATTTTAAGACCATAGAGGGATTAAACATGAAATTTGTTCATTAACTAATGATTAAATTAGAATTTTAAGATCAGATAGGGATTAAATATGAAATTTGTTCATTAACTAAGGGGGTCAATACCCTTGTCTGCCCTAGCTTGGAACCTAAGTTAGATCTTAAATTTTTGTTGCTGGCAATGGCATAATTGTTAAAATATTGAGTCACAATAAAAATTTTCCCTTTTTAACTTAAGGGTAAATTACATTTTAACCCGCATAATTATGAGTTCGATAATAAACTATTATTTTTCTCTAAAAATTATAAATATTACACTTAATTAAAAACGTAATAAATATATCATTACTAAATATTAAATGAGAATATTGATATGGTCTATAATAATTTTTTTTTACTGATTTTTAAGATTTTGTCTTAATTAATCTGAATTGACACTGGTTGTATATCTAATTTTGATAGATGAGTCTCCTAAGAAAGATTTTATGATTATCTAATATCTTAAATCAGAAACTTACTTAAACGATACTAAATTGCTCGCTTGGTATAATAACATATTAACATAAATCTTTTGCTACTACAAACATAATTTAATTAATCAATTATTGCTTTAATTTAATGAATTCGTTTGCTTTGATAATATAGTATAAAACACTAAATTAATAAAATATTTAAATATAAAATATTAAATTTATTAAATCGTTCTAAATTAAAATTAAATTAATAAAATATAAATTTTAAATTAAATTATTATCGTATCAGATCATATTAGACAAAAATGAAACAAAGACAAATATGATGTTAGTTGAGCAATCTCTTACATTACAAACCTTTTCTTGTAAACTATCATTAGAAGTTGTCTTAATTTACAGATTATGTATAAAATTTGATTTGTTTAATGATTAATAATACGAGTGGTTAGGCTCTACCGACAGACCTTTTCTTCTTTGTATGGTTAAGACTTTGTTTTCAGACGGAGTACGAAAATAAAAATAAAAACAAATTATTTGAATAAATTATAATTTGACATTTTAACTGTCAATTTTTAATGTTTAATGAGATAATAGATGGTTAACTAACTTAAGACAATAGACGTTGCAAAGGTTAATCCTTATCAACAATGTCTATAGGTACCGTTGAAATGATAATCTAGACTGTTTTTATACGAGATCTTAATTTTAAATAATTTTAAAATTTAAGTGTAACAATTTAGATTGATATATATTTTTTTAATTTTTATAAATAAATTAATTAATTTGGTATTATTAGATTTAAACGTATATTAATCGTATCAAATCAAATAAGATTATAAATGACCTCGTATTATAAATAATTTTTATTATGATCGAACAATTTCGTATCAATTAATCCAAACACTTGGGATAATTTTATATATTTTAATCGGAATATAATTTCTATCCATTATATATATATAAACTTTTTTATTCTTTGTATGAATGTGCTATCATGCCTCTTAAACTTTCTTGCAGCTTATGGAGTTTTTGATTTTCACCCTAAATGTAAGATAGTGGATCTCACTCATTTATACTTTACTGATGATCTCCTTGTTTTTATTAGAGGTGATGTTGACTCTGTTCTTGGAGTTCAAAGAGTTTTGGATGTTTTTTAGTCAATATCTGGGTTACAATTGAATGCAACTAAGAGTGATTTATTTTGTGCTAGTCTATCCTTAGCTGAGGAGCAACATTTGGCTACAAGCTCAAGACTCAATTTAAGGCGTTTGTCTGTACGATATCTTGGAGTTCCTCTTGTGACTCGTAATTTAAATAGAGTTGATTGTGAAAGCTTGATAAGTAAGATTACAAAGAAAATTTCTAGTTGGCCTTCTCAATCTCTCGCTTTTGCTGAAAGGTTACAACTTATTCAAGCGGTTATTTTCAACATACAAAACTTTTGGGGGCGAATCTTTCTTCTTCCTTCAAGAGTGGTAAAAAAAAGTTGAGTCTCTTTGTGGTTCTTTTTTATGGAAAGGAAAGTGTTCACCTGCTCGTGATTCGAGGGTTAATTGGGTGTAGTTGTGTCACCCAAAGAACGAAGGAGGTTTGGGGCTTAAAGACTTGTATACATGGAACAGAGTTTGTCTCCTGAGATGTTTGTGGTTGATTCTTGCTTGTTCTGGCTCATTGTGGGTTGCTTGGATTAATGCTTATATGCTCAAAGGCTCTTCGTTATGGGATGTGCAAGTAAAAAATCACCATAGTTGGGCTTGAAAAAAAATCTTGAAATTAAGGCCGTTATGGTTACAATTGTCTGTGGTTGCGCAACCTTAGAGTGGTTTCAAGGTGAGAAAGCTCTGGATGAAACTTCGACACAAGCTGGAGAAGGTACCATGGGCTAGGATTGTATGGGGCAGCCCTTCTATTCCCAAGTATTCTTTTATTACTTGGTTAGTAGTCTTGGATAGGTTACCTACTAAGACTCGTATTTGTGGAGAGGCAATAGAAACTAGGGATCACATATTTGCTGAGTGTAGCTTTATTAGACAACTATTGGTGTTGATTTTTGAACACTGTGGCGTACAATTTACACATAGAGGGTGGATTGACCTCTGTGTTTGACTGCAATCAAGGGTAAAAGGTAAGAGTTTGTTGGCTGCTATCTTGAGGCTTTCTTGGTGTTGTGTCAACTATTTTGTTTTGCAGGAAAAGAACTTACGTCTACACGGGAATACCCTTCGCACGGTTGAAGTTTTATTTTTTGGTATCAAAAAAGATATTAGTGTCAAATTTTCAGGTTTTTCTGGGCCTTTATTTTTGTTAGAATTTAGGAGCTTTGATATTTCTTGTTTTACGATTGTAATTTTGTTATTTTTTGTGGTTCTTGGATGAATAAAATAACATTTATCCAAAAAAACTTTTTTATTTATTTTTACAAAAAAATTATTAGATAAATTTGAATCATCAATTATTTACGATCATATTAATAATAATTTTATATCTCATTTTTATTATGGACGTGATAAATCAAAATTATATAATAATTTTTGATTTTTATGTGTGTAATTTTTTTATAAAACTATATATAATATTTTATTTCTTTATTAAATTGCCTTTATTACGCACCCTATAAAAAGTGTAACCAAAGAAATAATTAAGAAAAAAATGATAGATTGAAAAATATTTTTTAATAAATGGAATATATTTGGTTGTTATATATTCCTCTCATTATGGTTGAATTTTATGAGCTTCCATCGGTATGAAATAATTAAATATTGTATTAAAAACAAGACATTACAACTTGAAAATAATAAAATAATTACTTATATTAAACATTCAATTTTAGATGTATTAAAACTTAAAATAATCGGTTAGACCACTAGAGGCCCTTGTATTATTTCAAAGATTTATTTTAGACTCTTTACTATTAAAAGTTACATTTTAATCCTTATAAGTTTGAACGGTAAATATTTTAATTTAATTTTTTTTAATAAAATAGATATTCATTAATTCTAAGGGAAATATTAGATTATTGTCCGTAGATCTATAACTCATGATCTAAAAAAATATAAAAGAATAAAGATGAACAGTTTAACCAACCGATCAAATATACTTACATTACAACAAAATAATTCTAAATATGAAAAGATTTAAGGCAAGACATTATTTTTTTAAAAAAACAAAAAATAACAAGAACACAATATAAAATGTGCATCAAAACCTAGGTAAATTTTGAGGTTAGGAGTTCGATTTTAACTAGTAAAAATGAAGTGTATTTTATGATCAACTGATTATACTTTAGTGAAAATATCTGCGACGAGAAGATTAATTATTATTATCGACATATATACATTGATTCAAATGAAAAAAATAAATAAAATTAATTATTTATAAATTGCAATCATTTTAAATACATGAAGAAAGGATTTCAGAAAAATAGAGGAAGAAAAAAACTGAAATTAAAGGATGGTAACGGGAGAGAGCGAGGTTGTCTCGTTATGAATTTTAAATATTAAATTATTTATTTTGTCTCAATTTATAATTTTGATTTAGAAATTTTAAAACAATTTAATTTTCGTCAATAATAACTATGAGATCCGATCGAACCACTATCACAGTCATAAAATATAAATTTTAAATGACTTTAAATTATATAAAAATAAAATAAAACCAGTTAAATTAATCACATAAAAAAAGTAAAATTTTAAAAGAATAAATTCGAACCATTGACTATCAGAATCAAGTATATTAAAATTCAAACAATATCTAAAAAAATTATGATAAACATAAACTAAGAAAATAACTTAATACCACGAAAAGTGTTTATATATGGTGATATTTTTAAAAATATAATGATAAATAAAATAATTAAAAATATATTGAGACGATGCTAGTCGAGGACTTTTTATTTAGACCCAAATTCGCCCCACCCACCTTGACTCAATATTTTTCAATACCCGTTCTAGTATATAAAAAAAATTAAACCTAAAAAGTGATTTCAATAAAAAATATATATATTACCGATGGATAAATAATATAAATAAATATTATCTTATAATCACTTTAACGATATTAAAAAATATACATAATATTATATCCTAAAAACCACGTGTAAATAATTCTTTTTATACAAATATTTACATAATTATAAATGCAATAAGTTCTTTTTATTATAATAGTACCCCAAAAAAAAAATTGGGTAAAAAACTATTATTAATATGGTATCCTAATAAACCTTAAATTGGAAAATTTGAGGTATGAAAATCAAGGTCTTTTAGAGAAAATGAAAGCCTGTCCTATCCCCAAACCATAATGGATACCATGTACTAAAGGTAGTTTTATTATTTTTTTTACTAGCGTTTTAATTTTAAGGTTTAAAATTTAGTTTATAATTTAAAGTTTACGAAGTTTAGATATATACGTTTAGAATTGAAGGTGTAGTTAATAAAAAAATTAAAGTTTAAAATTTAATGTTTTTAGGTTAAAACTTAAATCTATAATATATTATCATAAAATATAAACGCTAAATTCTAATTATATACCTTATATTTAGGTCCGACTGTGAGGAGACCATCTGGAGCCGATCAACTTAGGGCCCTAAATTCTAATTATATACCTTATATTTAGGTTCGACTGTGAGGGGATCATCTTGAGCCGATCAGCTTAGGCCCTAAATTTAATTATTTAAAATTCTTAATATTTGTTTTTATAATTTATTAAATAAATAAATTTAATGGTTAAAATTAATTTTTAGATAAATAAATAAATCTAACAATAAAAATAAAGTGTTTCAAATATTAAATTAATTGTTTAAACAAATAAGATGAATAAAAAAATTCTGGTGTTATTTTATGTCTAATACGGAAAAAAAAAATTAAGTCTTAACCCTAAATTCTAAATCATAAATTCTAAACCATATACCAATACCTTAAACTTTAATCTTAAATCATAATTAACTCTAAAATTATTTTGTTTATTATGAATAAAAGTATATTAACTCTAAACCATATAGCAATACCTTAAACTTTAATCTTAAATCATAATTAACTCTAATCTTAAATCATAATTAAAATCGATCTCTTATGTAAATAAGACACCAAAAAAAATAATTTTTTTATTCATAATAAAAATATACTTTTGTTACATAAGAGACCGATTTTAATTTTCGCTCAAGACCCTGAAAATCTCTAAAACGACCCTACTTTACTCTTAATTAAAATTTTAAACGCTAAAATTGAACTTATAAAAAAATAAAATTCTCTTATTTTTCTGAAAAATATATCTTTTAAAGTTTAGCCGAGCCTAAGCTAAAAAAAGGTTAAAGCCGGGACCAGATTCTTTAGGCTTTGGGGGAGAAAAAATCTACCACTAAAATAATTGGAATCTTCCGTTAAGTAATATGTTTAGCAGCCGGTTAGAGTTAAGTGGTCGGCAAGGCACTGAAAACGACTGGTGTTAGTATTTTAAAGTTATGAAGTATTATTTTCATATTATATTAGTATCCTTGACATATAACAAAATTATAATTTATGAAAAATTATATAATTATTAAATACTTAAAAAGATAATGTAATGACATTTTTATTCTCAAATTTTCGTTTTAAAAAATTAACTCCTAATTTTAAAAAATAAAATATTTAAAAATTATAAAAAAAATGAATTATTAGAAATAAAAAGTATGATTTTTTAAAGAATATATTTTTAAAAAGTTGAATATATTTTTAAATGAATTATAGAAAATTTTCTTGTGATCAATCTTTATAAATTTTTAAGATTTTTTATTAAAAATATTATTTGTAAAGAACTTGTTCAAGAGTGCGCCTCTAACTTTATCTGTGCCATATTTTAAAGAATTTTAATTCTTTAAACTCTGAACACTTAAATTTTAATTTTTTAAATTGAGAAATATTATATTTTTAAAATAATTATTTAAATTTAAATTTATATAATAAAATATAATATAAATATTTTTAATTACTTAATTAATTAATAATTTTATAAAAAATAATGCAATATCGTGACCTTGTCCAAAAAAAGATCGCGTTAAAAATAGGTGGAGTTTTAAAGTGGACAAGGAGTAGAGTTTTCTGCTATACTTAAGCTTAGTTTGGAATTGATTTTAAAAAGTGCAGTTAAAAAATGATTTTAAAAAAGTTATGCAAAAAGTGATTTTGAAAAGTTAGGTAATATTTGTCATTAATGTCAAAAAGTGATTTTGAGAAAATAAAATATTTATTTTAGACATGATGTTATAAGGTATAAGTAAATTTAGATGATATTTAAATTAATAATTTTATTTAAAATAAATTATAAAATATATAATATATTTATTTTTAATCTCTACAGACATAACAATTATAAATTAATAATAAATTTTAAATAAATTATAAATAAAATAATTTTATTCTTAATATAAATATTATAAAAATACATTATTTTATAATTCTGTATGTATAAACAAAATTTTAACAATATATTATAAGAGTAAAAAAATAAATTTATTTTGTAAATTAATTTTTTCAATCCAAAGCCATAATTTTTAATTTTGGTTTGAGCAGAAAAACTAGTTTAAAAAGTAAAAAAAAAAAAAAAAATAAAATCTAGTAAAAGCATTTAAAACTTTTTTAAGTGTTTTTAAGTTGCCAAAAACACAAAAAATTATAACATGGGTAAACCTCATCACGTCATACATGGGAACAACGATTAAAAATCATCAATCTCATTATTTTTTTATATCATATTTTTCTAAGTGAATCTTCACTTGAAAAAACTGTTTTGAAAATTGTTGAGTGTTGCAATCGATCGGAAAACACCAAAAGGGGGTGAATTGGATTTTTAAAATATGGTGGATACTAATTGCAAAGATAGTAAATTGCAAGGTGATTTAGAGTGGTTCAACTTCCTCAATGAAGTCTACATTCACTACCTTAGTAACCATACTAAGGATTTTCCACAAATTCACTAATTTGACTTTCCTTTAAGATAAGGAGTAACCTTACACAATTCAATAGACTTATACCCCAAAGTCTATTGAATCAATTCTTAAATTTGAGTACAAATAAGTAAACTAGAAAATTCTCACAAGGTAAGTGTTTGCACAATTTTAAGCTCTCTCACACACACACATAACACTAGTAAAAAAATTACAATTGAAGAACATACTATTGTTTTCAAGAAAGATTGGAAATAAAACTCAAATTTGATCTTTGAATGTTTGGATAGCTTTCTTGTTGTTGCAATACTGTTTTGAGACCTCTTTTATGTGCTCTTGAATGTTTCTAACCGTTTGTAGCTGTTGGGAGTACATTGAAGACGTTGGTTACCACTAAAGTCGACCATTTAATGCTCACCTACACAGAAGTTTTAAATGTTTCGAAACCTTTAAACAGTTTTAAATAAAATCAGCCGTTACATGTTAAAAGTTTCGAAACCTTTATCAAGGTTTTCAAAAATAAGTCATTATGCCCTGAAAGTTTCGAAACCTTTAACAAGGTTTCGAGACTTTGGCTTTGAAAAGCATTTTTGACCATTTTGTTGACTTTTAAAAGTATATTCGATATGGATAAAAAGTCAAGCATTTTATAAACCATTTTGACTACTTTAAATCGAGTTTTTGAAAATTTTATTTCGAGAAAAATATTATATAATTTTTTACAAATTAATCCTTTCAAATTTATTTTAAGTTATATCAAAATAAGTCTAACAAAAATGAATTAACAATAAATATAAGTAAAGATTCATTTAAAAATATATAATATTAAAAAAATAATTAAATGAATGATTTTTAGTGATTGATATCACGTAAACACGTGGTGATTTACCGTAAATTAATTTCTCAAAAAACACAGCCTTACCCACTTCTTCCATTCAATGCTACTGCTATCCCACCTCGATTAAACAAGGGCTGTCAGTTTTTTCTGTTGGGATTTTAGTAAAATTCATTTAATAAATTATAATTTAAAAAACCGATTTTTATACAATAAATTGATCTAAAGTTTATTGGTCACTTCAATCTATAAATATAAGTTGTATATATAATATTTGTTATATATTAAAAAGATGTAAAAATAATTTTAGCCCTTAAAGTTTATAATTTTTATAATTTTCGTTTTTATTTTTTAGATAAATTTAGTTCTTAATTTATATCTTTTTGATAAATAGCTTATTTTTTAACTATCATGAAAATTGGACTGTTAAAAATCTAACAATGATGACATGTCATATGCATAAGATAATATATTTTAAATAACATGGCATCTAACCTATCAAATATATATATGAATTATAATTTTATTCTAATATAAAATATAAAACAAATAAAATATTTAAAAATTAATTAATTATAAAATAAAATTCTACTAAACATTCTCAACCCACTACGATAGAATCAAAATCATATCTTAAAAGAATACGAACACAGTTCGAAATTAATTAATTTTTTTAAATAAGATTTGGATTTTATCATAGTTAGGATTGAAAATGTTTAGTAGTCTTTATTTTAGAATTAATTAATTTTTAATATTTTATTTGAATTTTAATTGTTTTATATTTTATATTATATATATATATGTATTTGATAGGTTAGATATCATGTCATTTAAAATATATTATCATATGCATATGACATGTCATAACCATTAAATTATTAACGTTCAATTATCATATTAGTTAAAAAATAAGTTATTTGTCAAAAAGATATAGGTTAAAGGCTAAATTTATCCAAAAAATAAGGTCTAAAATGATAATTTTTATAAACGTTAAGGTTAAAATTATCTTTATACCTATAAAAAAATATAAATTCACTTACATATTATAAAATTTTTAAATTTGATTTAAAAAATCAAGAATTGATTAAAAATCCTCACGAGTGACTCAAGTTAAGCCCGTAAACGAATCGAATGAGAGTTTTCATATTCGTTCGTTTAATTTTAATCGGACAAAAGAATAAATCGAACATATAAAAATATAAATCTTTTGTTGGTGCTCGTTTATTAAGGAATGTAGCTTATCCGTGTTCGTTGGTTAACATGATAAACGAACACAAACAAATATATATAATATGTTAAATATTTATATTGAATTAATCAATTTCGTTAATTAACTGATTTTAAATCGAATTAATCAATAATTATAATTAAAAAAACTCTAATCATTAACCGAAACCTAAAATGATCCAATAGATTAATCAATTTTATTTTAATTTGATAGATTAGCTTAACCGAATATTGAACACCGTCAGATATTGCGATTAAATTTAAATTAAATAAAAAAATAAATTATCGAACGGTCACGAACATAAACGAAAAAATAAATCCTTTGTCCGTGTTTGTTCATTTAATTAAACGAACAAAAAAATTATATATGTTTATTCGATTAATATAAACAAACTTTTTGTCGAACGGTTCTATAAATAGATATCCATACATAGATGCAGGAAAGATTTTAATAAACAAAAAACACTAAAACTTGTTTCACAGATCCATACATAAATGGAAGAAAATGAATGTTTCTGCAGAATTAAATTTGCAGGGGAACAAAGTTTTTTTTTTTTTCCCATTCAATTAGAAATACTACTAATGCTCTTCTTAGGATTAAAGGTTACAACAATTCTAATATTACGCTGCTGCCAGTGGTGGCGGCGGCGGCGGTGGCCGACAATTGCATATCCCACGAAATAGAGAAGAAATATAAGCAGACTAAGAAACTGGGTTAATAATGCTTACAAAGTAAAATTTAGAAACTCCATCAACATGTCCCTTAACCCCAAATAATCTATGTTTCTTCTACCTTCACCTCACGGCAGCTCCACCCATGGCTTCTTCACTACCGGCGGAAGACACGCCTCGTTTCTCCATACTCATCTGATGATGATACCCACCGGAACCGTAGACTTGCCCTTGATGATGACCCATCATCATCATCCCTCCGTACATACCTCCTCCATTAAACCCACCGCCACCCGTTCCAATTCCACCCCCTCCACCGCCGCCGCCGCTGCCACCTGCCCCGCCGGATGAACCGCCGCTGGTGCCATCCTTTTCTCCCCTTCCCATGTTGCTCTTCTCGCCTTCCATCTCCCTGTACTTCTGCAAATATATCTTCAGGGGTTCCACGTATTCCTCGAACCCGAGCGTCGTCATGGCCCAAAGCAGATCATCCC
The DNA here is from genome assembly GCA_035048815.1 of Abelmoschus esculentus. Lineage (NCBI taxonomy): Eukaryota > Viridiplantae > Streptophyta > Magnoliopsida > Malvales > Malvaceae > Abelmoschus > Abelmoschus esculentus. Next base: position 12,875,079 of record JAUCBN010000024.1, read on the forward strand.
CGTTAATGGTCTTCCTCTTTTCTCGCTGGCACTTATCGGAAGCTTCCCCGGTGATGAAACTTATGAACTCAGAAACGCATTCCTGGACTGTCTCTTTAGCGTCTTTGGAGATCTTCGCGTTCGCCGGTAGCGCCTTCTTCATAATCCTGCTCACGTTGGCAATCGGCAAGAACCTGTCTTGTTCACGCGCCGATGCTTCGCTGTGGGCGTTCCCTCCACCCGATTCATTGTCCGAGTCCGCCATCCCAAATCTCAGACAACCTTTTTTGTTGGTTATAAATTAGCAGTGAATTTGAGGGTTTGGTAGGGGTAGAATCGAGAATCCACGACGATCGTGGTCGCTGGTCGGAAAACAAGAACCGTTCCGGAGAAAGAGGAAGGGAGTGTCGGGTGCAGCGAGAGAGAGAAAGGTTGTTTGGGTCCGTTGGATAGATGAGATAATAATGCATCGGCTATGACACGTGGATTGTTTTGGACCGTTTGTTTATCGATAAGAGTGGACTCCGGAACTCGAATTATGGTCGTTGGATTATATGTGGGACCCGATGATCTAAAGGTATTGAAATGAAACACGTGGTGGAGAAATGGAGAAGAGTGCGTTTTCAACTTTTTAGGAGCACGAGAGAATCTTTAGGCGGCCACTGCGGCTCGGTAATTTTGGCTGGCTGAGCTGATTTGAGCTGGCTGTGGCAACTCATCATCATCCTCTCCCTGTGTACACGTGGCAAATCATGAGCCCTCGATGTGGTTCATGCGGCCATGTGAAGTCTCCATCTTTCTTTTGTTTTTTTACCGTCTAATATGAAAAATTTTACGACGGGTGTCGAACATTATTAAATATTATTAAAATTAAACACTATTAAATAGTATTAAATTTATTTAAAAAATTTAAAAATTTAAAAAACCAACATATAATTAATAATTATTTAAATTAAAATTTTAATTAAATTATTTTTAGAGGAAAAATTATATTAGTGGTCATCCAACTATCAATCTTTTTTGTTTTGGTCACCTAATTATTTTTTTATCAAAATCGATATTGGCATTTCATTTCATTATCGTTTTGGTCACTAATTTAAATATTTAATAAGATTGTATCATGACAAAATTTAATAACAATTTTAGTTCTAAAAATTATAATATTATATCAGTTTAATCCTAATTAAAGGTAACTTATCAAATATTTGGATTAAAGTTCAAATTCCTCATCCATTTTTTTCTTCTCCACAACACTACTTTAAAAAACACTTTATTTTTAAGTGTTAGAAATACAGTAATAAAATATCCTCTTCTCCGTATCTCACTACTTAAATTTTTTTAAAAAATATTTTTTAACTTAAAAAATACAGAAACTAAAGATAAACGTATTATCAATTACGAAAGTCTTGAGTCGTTCAAGAACGGAGAGTGCAAAAGCCTCAAAGAAAATGATTCTTTCGTCTTCGTTATTGGTGTTGGATTGAACAACTTCACATCTAACTCCATCAATTCTCTGAACCAAACCTCTCTTCAAACGATAAAATTTAAAAAAATGCCTTCATTTGCTATCGAGAAAGAGAATAAACACGAAAAGAACAAATCGAGAGCGATGAATAAGAATTGATCAACAAACGCTCTCATTTAACACTGGAAAAAGTTGAAAAAATCACCATTGTTTTGATTAAAAAAACTCAAAGTTCACTACCCAAAAAACCAAATTAAAGGGCAAAACAGATCATAAATTTAAATGTAATTTTCCTCTCCTCTAGAAAATGAATGAAAAGGCTTCAGGGAAATGGATGAACTTGGTTTAATGGGTATAAAACAATAGGCAAAGAACAATATTTGACGGATTGGTCAATTTGAGCTCTATTTTTTAGAAAAAAAGTATGAAATTCGAAGATTAGTTTATGGCCTAAAAATACAGGATTTATGATAGAAGAAAGAAATCAGATTCTAAATTAGTTTTGTGAAATATGTGGGTGATGAAACACTCATTTTATTCGTATTCTTTTATTTTTCATCCTTTTTTTGTTGGGATAGAGTAATCTCTCCAAACTCTTATGCCTCTAAATCCTTTGAGGATTTAGTTATTTTTACGATTCCTCAATTTTTAAACTGATTTAAACTGATTTTTATAGAAAAAATAGTTATAAGCTGAACTTTATTAAAATTTAGAAGAAAATGTATGAAAATTTTAAGGTTCTATTTAAATATTTAATTATTTATTTTTTTATTAGGATTAAATTGATATAGTGTAATAATTTTATGGACTAAAATTATTATTAAACCATATCATGTTATATTTTTCATTAAATATTTAATAGATGGTGATCAAAATGATAATAAAATAAAATATTGGTTATAATTATTATTAAAAATTTAGTTGGGTGACCAACACAGAAAAATGATGATAATTGAGTGATCAATTGTGTAATTTTTCTATAAAAATAATTTAATTAAAATTTTATTTTAAATAATTAATAATTATATGTTGAGTCCTTATCATTTTTAATCTTTATTAATTAATTTAATGATGTTCAACAATGTTCAACGTTAATGATGTTCAGCGGTGTTCAATGCACGTGGTAGACTCATCCTTAAATATATACCCTCTTTTGTTTTAAAATAATTTCATATTTTCCAAAATAATCTTACAATTTTGATATTATTAATATTTCAGAATATAAATGGACTCAATACCATATTTTAAAATAATTTTAATATTTGAACAAAATATTTAATTTAGATAATTTAATTTTATTCGTTTAATTTTGATAGATTTAAGTCCGAGTATAGTTGTTTGATTGATATGTTCTTTGTTCTACCTATTGTTGTTAAAATATTTTATGTTTGTTATGTTTAATTTTTATATTAAATCATTCATTTGATTTTTGAAGGCAATAATTTTCTCATATATTTTCAGAATCCAATAAAAGCGTATGTTTAATTTTTTTTTTATAATCAAAATATTTTAAAATTATAATTACTCTTTAGTAAAGGGGATAAAAAACTAGGTGGAAAAAAATATGATTATCCAGTTTTGGTTTCGGATTCGATTAGATTTAATATATTTTTATTCGATATTAATTTTGGTGGGATCGATATTGGATCTAAAATTTAAGTCCCGGTCATAACCGGGATCGAGACTGGATCTTAATTTTCTAGACTCAGTACTCGGTGCGTACCCAGTAAGATCGGTATCAATACTAAGTAACCAGTACTAGTTTTATTACTTGTAATAGATAATATTCTTTTGTTTATTTTTTTATCAAACTTTTTTTAATATATGAATATTATAAGTATGACTCATTTTAAAACTTTAATTTCCAAGCCTATAATATTCTAATTTTATTATTTAATATTATTATTGACGGTTAATTTTTTCTTATTACTCATATTTTCTTAATAATAAATCAATTGACCCAATGTAATCGGGATCGGTTTCTACTAGTAACGAGACTAGATCCTAAAATTTAAGACTCAAAGTAATTAAAATAAAATTGAATCCAATTTTTAAAAATCAATAATTATCGGGACCGAAACCAATTCTAATAAAATTAGCGGATACATAGTCTTACCCACCCCGATAAAAAAAAACCCACGTATATAACCTTAATTACTCTACTATATAAAATTTACCATAATTTTAAAATAAAATTTCAAAACCTTAATTAATATAAAATAATTCTAAAGGACAATATTCCCCTAATTTGTCCAAAAACCTAGGTTAATTAAAATTATGAAAACTATAGGTCACTTAATTATGGATGAAATTACATTTGGTCACTTATTTATGAATAAAATTATATTTGGGTCATCCAATTATTAAAGGTTATATTTAAATCACTTAATTATAGGTAAGACTATATTTGAGTCACCCTTCATAATTGAAAAAAAAGTTGATCAATTCATTTATTAAATTAATTAATGATTTCAAACGAAGTACTCTAATATTAACAATGGTATACAAGTAATTTAGAAGAAAAATAATCAAAATGATATACTTTTTCAAATATGAAAGGTGACCCAAAATATAACCTTATTTATAATTGAGTGACTCAAACATAATCTTACTTATAATTGGGTGACTTAAATGTAACCTTTAATAATTGAGTGATCCAAATATAACCTTACCCATAAATGAGTGACCTAAATATAACTTTTAATAAATAAGTGATTAATATGTAACTATATCTATAATTAAATGACCTTTGTTGCAGTTTACCCATTAAAATTTTACTCACGGTACACATCCGCAAAAAGCTATTGCACCCCCTCCTAAAGTGCATAAACTCGAATCCAGAAAGGACGGGACGGAACCCAAATCAAGAATTCGCTCCAATCCTACCCCATATCACCTCAGCCGTAGTACAGAATCAATAAGTTAAGCGTCTATACTGTCTGTTTATGTAATGCCCAATTTTGTTTTAAATACTTTCCAGACCCACCTTACCCTGTAATACCTCTTCAATTCTCATATAATTTGATATTTCTTATTAGTTTTCCAGAATTGGGTTTAATTCTGGGGTTTAGATTTGTCAAACAGTTGTTGTTGTTGAAGGAATTATGAGCTGTTTTAAAATAGTTTTGAATCATAATGGGTTAATCGCTTGATTCCGTTTGTTCGTTTTCGTTTAGGATTTTTGGAGGGACAAATAACGAGGAATCTGCCCGTTTAGATTGTCTGAAGGTGGTGGAATCTATTTTTCTAGTGAGCCTTTTGATGTTATTGGTGGCCTTTTATTTTTGAGTTGAGAATGGAATCGCCAGAATTATCTAAGAGAAAAAGCTGGTAACTTTTGCTTTTAATGGTTTATGTGGGATTTATTTTACTTTGCTCATGATTCCCGGGTCCAGTAGATTCTTTCTGATAATGAATAGGTTTATTCTAGTATGGGAATTTTAATTTAATTACGCACTATGTTGGTGAAGTCCTAAGGTTTGTCCTGGCACTGGCAGTACTACAAAGATTAGCAGATCCATTTAAAGCTTTAAGCTTTTTTCTTTTGGTTATGGTGGTTTTGAAATCTTACGTTTATATGGGTTAAAGAAGAAGAAGAAGAAGAGAAGAAAGAGGGGAAAGGGTGTTTGAGAATATGTCATCCAAGTCGACAAACATGAGTAACTGTTCTAGGAGCAGCTCTGCTAGATCAAAACAGAATGCTCGAGTGGTGGCACAAACCACAATTGATGCCAAGCTACACGTGGACTTTGAAGAATCCAAGAGGCCTTTTGATTACTCCACTTCTGTTGACTTCAACATTTCAAGCTCAACTAATAATGTTCCATCTTCTACTGTGTCAGCTTATCTTCAGAAGATGCAAAGAGGAAATCTAATTCAGCCCTTTGGTTGCTTAATTGCTTTTGATGAGCAGAACTTCACGGTTCTTGCTTACAGTGAAAACGCTCCAGAAATGTTGGACTTGGTTCCTCATGCTGTTCCAAACATAGAGCAGCTAGAGGCTCTGTCTTTTGGATGTGATGTAAGAACATTATTTAGTTCTCCAGGTGCGACAGCCTTGCAGAAAGCTGCTAATTTTGAGGAAGTTAATCTTCTCAATCCTATACTGGTTCATTGCAAAACATCAGGCAAGCCCTTTTATGCTATTTTACATAGGATTGAAGCTGCTCTAGTTATAGATCTAGAACCAGTTAACCCAGCTGAGGTACCAATAACTGCTGCTGGTGCATTGAAGTCATATAAGTTGGCAGCCAAAGCCATTTCGAGATTACAGTCCTTGCCAAGTGGGAACATATCTCTGTTATGCGATGTTTTAGTTAAGGAAGTTAGTGATTTAACAGGTTATGATAGGATAATGGTTTATAAATTTCATGAAGATGAACATGGAGAAGTAATTGCTGAGAGTCGTAGACCTGATTTGGAACCTTATCTAGGTTTGCATTATCCAGCTACTGACATACCACAAGCCTCAAGATTCCTTTTCATGAAAAATAAAGTTAGAATGATATGTGATTGTTCTGCCCAACCAGTTAAGGTGATTCAAGACAAAGGGTTGACTCAACCATTAAGTCTTTGTGGAAGCACATTAAGATCTCCTCATGGGTGTCATGCGCAATATATGGCAAATATGGGATCAATTGCATCTCTTGTGATGTCGGTAACTATCAATGAGAATGTTGATGAGATGGATAGTGAGCAAGACAAGGGGGAAAAATCATGGGGATTAGTGGTCTGCCATCACACCAGTCCCAGGTTTGTTCCGTTTCCGCTGCGATATGCTTGTGAGTTTCTTATTCAAGTATTTGCAGTTCAAGTTAACAAGGAAGTGGAGTTGGCTGCCCAAATGAGGGAGAAGCATATTCTGGGAATTCAGACTGTTCTTTGTGACATGTTGTTAAGAGATTCTCTTGTAGGAATTGTTACTAAATCACCAAATGTCATGGATCTTATTAAGTGTGATGGGGCCACACTTTACTACAGACAGAAATTTTGGTTGCTTGGAGTTACCCCTACAAAGGCACAAATCAGGGATATGGCTGAGTGGCTTCTTGAGTACCATGGTAGCAGTACATGCTTAAGTACTAGTAGCCTTATGGAAGCTGGCTATCCAGGTGCTTCAGTTCTTGGAGAGGCAGTTTGCGGGATGGCTGCTGTGAGAATCACTGCTAAAGACTTCCTGTTTTGGTTCCGGTCCCATTCAACAAAAGAGATCAAGTGGGGTGGTGCAAAGCATGATCCTGGTGACAAGGATGATGGAAGAAAGATGCATCCCAGATCATCATTCAAAGCTTTTCTTGAGGTTGTCAAGTGGCGTAGCCTGCCTTGGGAGGACATAGAAATGGATGCAATTCATTCCTTACAGCTGATATTGAGGGGTTCCTTGCAAGATGAGGCTGCTGATGACTCCAAAATGATTGTGAATGTGCCATCTGTAGATGACAGGATTCAGAGGATGGATGAACAACGTGTTGTCACTAATGAAATGGTCCGACTGATTGAGACAGCTGCTGTCCCGATCTTCGCTGTTGATTCCTCAGGTCAGATTAATGGATGGAACACTAAAGCAGCAGAACTCACTGGTTTGACTATTGAGCAAACCATTGGCATGCCATTGTTCGATCTTGTTGAGGATGATTCAGTTGATATTGTCAAAAACATGCTTTCATTAGCCCTAGAAGGTAATAATGGGATATGTCTTTTTAACTTGCTGTGTTAGATATTACATTTTATCTCTCTTGAAACTATATGCATGTTTGATGGAACAGTGTGTTTCAACATTCTGGATTTTCTTTCTTATATACTCTGATTTAACCGTGTCACATATAATTTCATTCATTCTTTTAGATGTTAGTTTAGCAGCAGCTCAATTGCATTATGGATTGCACACTTATGTTATTTACCGGTGACATATTTGTAAGCATATTGAGTATTTGGATAATTTTTTCCCCTTCTTTCTAACATATTGTGAACTATGCACCTCTCTCGAAAACAATGAATAACTTGTTGAATCATCTATAATGGTTGAAAGCATGTTTGTTTCTATGATCCCTTTCTGATAGACCATTTCGAAAAATGGAGTGATATTTTTAAATCGTCATTTTCATTTAGTCATTTAATTCAACATTTCCTTTGTAAGATTGTACTAAATATTACTTACCTTTGTCTATGCAGCTCTTTATCTTCCGTCATTCTTCCTTTATTTTGATGTTTTCTAAAGTTATGCTTGTTTTCCATGTTGATGACAAACGACAGGTATAGAAGAACAAAGCATTGAAATCAAGCTTAGGACTTTTGGTTGTCAGGAAAATAATGGCCCTATAATCTTGGTTGTTAATGCGTGTTGTAGTCGAGACATAAAGGAAAATGTTGTTGGAATTTGCTTTGTTGGGCAAGATCTCACCAGCCAAAAGACAGTCATGAGCAAATATACCCGTGTCCAGAGTGACTATCTTGGTATTATGAGGAACCCATCTGCTCTTATTCCCCCAATTTTTATGGTCAATGAGTTTGGCCGATGCTTAGAGTGGAATGATGCAATGCAAAAGTTGACTGGCATGAAGAGGGAAGAAGCCATTGATAGGATGCTTTTAGGGGAGGTTTTTACATTGGACAAGTTTGGTTGTAGGGTGAAGGATCATTACACCTTAACCAAACTAAGGATATTATTCAATGGGATAACTGCAGGTGAGAATGCAGATAAATTACTGTTTGGGTTCTTTGATCAACAGGGTAAATTTGTTGAAGTATTACTTTCAGCAAACCGAAGGACTGATGCAAATAAAAGGATCACTGGCATTTTGTGTTTTTTGCATGTAGCTAGTCCTGAGCTTCAATATGCTTTACAGGTGCAAAGGATGTCTGAGCAGGCAGCAGCTAGTAGCCTCAATAAGTTGGCTTACATCTGTCAAGAACTCAGGAAACCTTTGAAGGGGATTGTATTAATGCAGGATCTGATGGGGTCTTCTGATTTGAGTAGAGAGCAGAATAAGCTTCTGAGGACAAGTGTATCATGTCAGGAACAAATAACCAAGATTGTTGATGACACAGACATTGAAAGTATTGAGGAGTGGTAGGAGTACTTAACATTCCTGTTACCTTAGTATTGTTGATCTTTGTTCATTTTCAATTGAACCTAATTCTGGGTTTCTACAATCAATCTTTCATAGATTGAACATTTCTCATTTTTGTTGTTGTTCATAAGTTAGCATTCCCTCTCTCTTTTTAATGGAAGTTTGCTCCATCTGACTTGCAGCTACATGGAAATGGACTCTGGGGAGTTTAACCTTGGAGAAGCCTTGGAAGCTGTCTTGAAACAAGTTATGTTAGTGAGCCAGGAGCGCCAAGTTCAGGTTATCCAAGATTTAACTTCTGAAGTCTCATCCATGTACTTGTACGGAGACAATTTGAGGCTTCAGCAAGTCCTTTCAGATTTTTTGACAAATGCACTCCTTTTCACTCCAGCATTTGAGGAATCATCAGTTGTATTCAGGGTGATTCCTCGGAAGGAATGTATTGGGACAAAGATACACATTGTTTATCTTGAATTTCGGTAAAATCCTTTTCTTTTATGCTTTATCATGTTCCTAGTAGATGCAGTCTAGCAAGTTTTTTTATATTAAAAAAGAAGAAAAAAATTCAAATAAGGCTGTTTACTTTGAGTGATTATATTGCAGGATCACTCATCCAGCACCGGGTATCCCTGAAGATTTAATCCAGGATATGTTCCACCACAGACAAGGTGTCTCAAGGGAAGGACTAGGCCTATACATCAGCCAGAAGCTTGTAAAGATTATGAATGGCACTGTGCAGTATCTTAGAGAGGCCGAAAGATCATCGTTCATTATTCTTTTAGAATTTCCATTGGCTCGCCAACTGGGTCACCATTGAAAACACGTCCATGGGAATCTGATGAGCACTAAAACAACGTTACTGCAGCTTCCACCTGAACCATATCAGTGGCTTATCATCTCAAGTCTCAACCAATCAAGTTCCTTCAGATGTCAGGGTCGAGTTCTGGTCATTCTGAGTCTGGATGATACCCGATGCTGCTCAACCTTTCAACAGGCATTCCCCATTAGAAGTTCATAAAGCAGGTGAAAAGTTTGGTGCAGAGTCAAGGCTTTGGTAACAAGAAAACCAGATAAAAGATAGTGAATATCTTATTAACCTTCTTTTATTTAGGATCCTATGTGTATATTTCTTGCATTACAATTCCATAGACAGAGGTACTATCTAACTTCCTGGCCTGGGCATATGGTGCTGATGTTGCTGCTTTTGGCCTATAAGAGGCTGCAGCCTGCAGCAACCTCATTTGAAATCATAGCACAGCTGTTGTTTAATACCTCAGTTAGCAGTTCCTTTCAAGTGTGTTGTGCATTTAGTCTGTACTTGTAGTCACAAGCTCCATGCCATGGCCATGTATCTCACATGCAGATGTAGCAGCACTAGGCATATAAGAAATATAGAGTGTTTTATCTGAATTACATACTAAATTGCACTGATACGAGGATAAAAAACGATAATTTTTAAAATTATAAAATATGGGTAACGTAATATAAAATAAATTTTAAATATAATTAAAAAAATCGTGAATAGTTATGGAAGTTTATAATTCTAAACATAAATTTATATTTTTAATATATTATCTTTAAAGTTTATATTTTTAAATAGTCATTTGAATCAACATAAATTATTTTCAAAAAATACAAACCGTAATTCGGGAGAAATTATATCATGAGTCAGTCCCACCACGTCATCCATGGGACCGACCAATGATAATCATCCCCCTCATTATTTTTTAATTTTTAAAGTGAAGATTCACTTGGGAAAAAAATATGACATAGAAAAGTTGATGAAGTTGGTAGTTATCATTGGTCGGTCCCATAGACACGTGGTGGGACTGACCCATGATATAATTTTTCGTAATTCGGAGATTCAAACTAGATCTACTTTCTTATAACCAATTCACTTCTAAAAATCATTAAAACTATATTAAAAAAACTAATTGTGATGCGTCTTACTGTGAACATAACAATATAACATATAATCTCAAATAAAGATACGAGAAAAAAATGAAAACCTATATTAAATTATATAGTAATATATAATTTTTTTTCAAAATTCTATATTTACATGCATAAAATATAATCTCTAATTTTATAGGTATTAATACTTTATAATAAAATATAATAAAATCTCGTTTAGTATATATAAATATTTTTATAAATAAAAATATTTATAACAAATAATATATTTATAAAACTTTATAAAAAATAAAGTAAAAAATATTTTTTTTAAAAAAATTGAGAACAGATAATTAATTAAAATAATAAAATAATCATTAGAGGCGGTATATTTGGGCCTACAAAAAATAATTGAGAAGAAATAAATTAAAATAAAAATTTCCTATTGTTTAACGCGAAATTTCTTCGATCTTTGTGTGCAACTTTTTTTTTAACTTTCCTTTGTATTTATTTTCTTCAACTAATAAATAAAATCCGAAGTTTTCTTCATCAAAATTGATCAGTATTTTTTCGAAAATCTTTCATCATTATTGTAGGTTGGGTACGCACGTAGATTTCTAACGCCGTCCTTAAAACGTTTTCTTTAATCACTTAAATAATTTTTAATCGTATCTCGTATATATAACGTCTCTAATACGTATCTTATTCATACTAAAATTATATCTGTAATACCAGGGACGACCTTTATAGATTATATATGCACATGAACCGGGCCAGATAGGTAATTGGGGTGTTTGTTGACACCTCAAAATTTTAAAAAATTATATTTTTTATATAATTTATATATAAAAATTTTTAAATATATATAATTGACATCCTTTTATAAATAATTTGACACCCCTTTATAAATGATTAATTATTTTTAAATATTGTTCAAGAAAATAATACCCCTTAAATAAATTATTAACTTCACCCCTGCATATTGTCACGGGCCGCCAGTTCGAGCACGAGTCAGTTGCGCATATTGCTGCCTAAGAGATTTTAGAGAGATTTTGGGCTTAAAGACACCACTAGACCAAGCTCAATCCATGGAAGATTCTAGAAGATAGCTACTTTGGCCATACAAACTTACCATGTATACTAAGATTTGTTTCCTTAGTTAACAGGGAATATTAAGGGGAATCAACTATAAATAGAGGTATCTTCATCCTCATTGTATCATCTCATCTTTGAGTAATCAAGACATTCACTCTAAAAATTCTTTCAGTTATTCTCTGTGTTCTTCACGTTCTTGAGTTGTCATACTCATACTTTGCTTTCCGCTAGAACGATTAAGCGTTTTTAGCGTCTTTGAAAGTTTGATTTTCCCGAACAAGTTTTTAGGTTGATTTTTTTGTTTATCTAAAAATATCGATTAAGACCGCACGATTCAACTAGGTCAAGAATCTAACCCTTTAACAATATGCATTCTATAATACCACACAAACCTTTCCAAGCATGGGAATTACTTTATTTCAATAAATAATCTATCCATTGTTGCTGATAAACAAGTTTTCACTTTTCAAAAGAACGGTTCAAATGAGGAAATCTCAAAAGCATTTTGGGTTTAAATATAAACTCGAAAAATGTTATATTTTTATGTCATATTTTAGCTTAAATCCCTAAATATCAATTAAGGATTCTTATTTTCTTAAATAAAAAAAATTATCCATCTAATTTTATAAAAAAAATTAGACATATTATAATATTTTTGTGTAATTACACATAATGGCTTCCTAATTTTTATTTTCTTTTTTTATTATTTTATTTTGACAGTCGGGTACCATTTGCTAAAATGAGTAAAAAAGAATTACTATAAATTACGTATTTATATGTGTATAAAACATGGTGTAAATCGTTTACCTTTTTTTTGTGCATTCATCTGTGCCTCCTTTTTAAATTAGAATGTTTAGGGGTAGGGTTTAGGGTTTAAGATTAGAGTTTATAGAATTAGAGATAAAGTATATTTTTAGGTATAAAGTTTAGGGTTTAGAAAATTAGGGTTAAAATTTAAAATTTATTTTTTTACAAAATGACTATCATTCACAAACAAGCCACAGCAGCTACTCTGTCAATCCGGGAAAAAGATAATGGCCGTCACTTTCAACGATCTCGGTTCTGCTGCTGGCTTGAAGAAGCTTGATGAGTATCTCCTCTCTCGCAGTTACATATCTGGGTACCAAGCTTCGAAGGATGATATTACCGTCTACGCAGCTCTCTCAGGGTCACCATCGTCTAGCTATGTGAATGTTTCTCGATGGTACAACCACATTGACGCCCTTTTGAGGATCTCTGGTGTTTCTGGAGAGGGGTCTGGTGTGACTGTTGAGGGATTTGCTCCTGTTGAAGCTGTTGCCACTCCCCCGGCTGTGGATTCAAAGGCTGCAGCTGCTGAGGATGAAGATGATGACGATGTTGATTTGTTTGGAGAAGAGACTGAGGAGGAGAAGAAGGCAGCGGAAGAACGTGCAGCTGCTATAAAGGCTTCTGGCAAGAAGAAAGAATCTGGAAAGTCCTCTGTTTTGTTGGATATTAAACATGAAGAAGCTTGAAGAAGCAGTAAGAGGTGTTCAGATGGAAGGACTGCTTTGGGGAGCATCCAAGCTTGTCCCTGTCGGCTATGGGATTAAGAAACTGCAGATTATGTCGACCATTGTGGATGATTTGTTGTCGGTCGACACTCTCATCGAGGAACACTTAACAGTCGAGCCAATTAACGAGCATGTCCAGAGTTGTGACATTGTCGTTTTCAACAAGATTTAATGGGATGCAATAGGACTTTCTTGGTTGGTCTCTTCCAAGTTATCTCGTGTATGTTTCTCCTAAGTTTTTGTTTTTGCTAGAACCTTAATTTAAGTTGTTATTTTTGTGTTGCCATGTTGGACAATGGATCCATTGTGATTGGTATGGAATATGGGAGTATCAGTTGCTGAGTTCAAAAACAAATGTATAGAAAAGAGATGGATGGTTTTTTCTCTTTGATTTCCTTAAATCTAGCAACACCGAAGAGATGGCCTACGTGAACCCGTTAATCTCATCAGTCACCAACTCAATAGCCCTCACAGGTTGGCACATGTTGACCGAATTTATCGAACCCATAGCCCGAGTGAGGATGACGAGTCGGGAAACGACAGTGGCGTGCACTAGTTCGAGATACATGATTCTAGATTTGAGAAACCAGGGGTTCCCATTGCACGACCAGGACCATAGAAGGGGAAAATTCATTGTCCAATCAGAATTTAACATGTATCATTCAAATAAAAAATTTTAAATTAATTTTAAAAAATCTAAAACTTTTCAAAATTACAAATGGATCCTATATTCTTAAAATCTAAACCTCCAAATCTCAAAATTCAAACCGTTGTCATCAATGATATTCTCTTCAAACCTCATCACTGTTGCCGTTGGAGGTTTTTCTCAATTTCCTTTAATCATCCTATCATCAACGATCAGTGGAAGATATATCAATCAATTGTCGAACGATAAAAGTCTTTCATATTCGTTGTTTAATGTCTAACTGATGTGCCTCTGAATGAGTTGTTAAAAAATGAATGAACGACGACGGTGATATATTTGATGAGACTATTGATAACGATAATAGCGTTAATTTTGACATTTTAAGCTTGATGTTTTATTGATAGGACTGTTTGTGATTTTAAAAGATTAGATATATATTTTTTAATTTAATTTATTCTTAAAATAAATTAACTTTAAAACGCACGAAAATATTACACGGTTTGTGTTATTATGTTAAATGTTGTCAAAATTGCAGAAAAAAATGTATGTATTTTAATTTAATTTCTTAATAACGGAAAAAATTAGGGAAATTACAGTCTTTTATCGAAATTTCATAATTTGTGTAATTGTGTAAAAATTATATTTTAATATATAAATTGTATAAAATAATTTATACAATTTTTTATATTTAAATTATAAAATATAAAATTTAAATCTTTAACTTTAATACCTTGAAACTTAAATCTTAAATTTTAAACTTTAAATTATAAAAAAATAAAAATACATAATATATCATAAAAGCTAAAAAAAGACATTATAATATTTTTGTGTAATTACACATAATGGCATCCTAATTTGTATTATTTTTTCTTTGTATTATTTTATTTGGACTGCCGGGTACCTTTTGCTAAAAAGGAGTAAAAAAGAATTGCTATAAATTACGTATTTATATGTGTATAAAATATGGTGTAAATTATTTATTTTTCTCATGCATTTATTTGTGTCTTCGCTTTAAATTAGAGGGTTTAGGTTTAAAGTTAGGGGTTATTGTTAGGTTTTAGGGAATTAGAGTTAAGGTATATTTTGTAGGGCATAGGATTTAAGGTTTAGGATATAAGAAATTAATATTAAAATTTAAAATTCAATATTTTAAAATTTTTTACCGAGAGGCACGAAATAAAAAAAGGCAGAGGGATTATGTTCTTATATAAGTACGGATTGTAGCTTAAAACACAAATTTGATGATTTTTTTTTTTATATAGAATAAAAATAAATACACTTCCAAACGGACCCAACCCTATCTTTTGGGTCCCTCTTTTTGTGTCTTTATCTTCTACTACTACTACTACCACCTTTTGTTCTTTTTCTTTGTCTTCTCTACTCCCTTTTCTTGCTTTCTTCACCCTTTATAGCTTCTCTACATACTTATAATCGATGTCTTCATCTTCATCATCTTCTTCCGAGGATGACAATGGCAATGCCAATGGCAATGACTATGATGCTCCAAGAAGAGACATTGATTTCGGAGGACCATCTTTGACTCGTAGGCGTGCCATTAACGAAACTTGGCCTGGGCCTTTCCTTGAAGACCTTATCGTCCGAGTCGCTATTGATGCTTTTCGTTCTTATAGCCGTCTCGCCGTAGCCATTGCACTCGCCAACGTGTTTCAGGTACCTTTTTTCCCTAATGACATATAACCATGGTTATGGCGCACCAGAATCACTAACTAAGAAGCTTCTTGTAAAGGATAAAAACCTTTGGTCAAAAATATAGTTTTTGAACTCTGAAAATGAACCCAGATATAGAGTGTCAACTGTCATGTCCTGGGAGGGAACTGACTTTGGATTGGTCCAGTCTATAACAAATATATATCAATGTCCTTTTCAAATGAAGCATAGGCATAGCTTCGGTTCATCTTTGGCAATGTTAGTTAATTAATTGCCTTTTTACCATTTTAAAAATGTCTACTTTTGGACCACTTTTTCATAGAGGAGAGAAGAAAAAGAAAGGGTTGTTTCTGTTTAGGGTTGTTTCTGTTTGTGAAGTACTCTTTTCCATTTTATGGAATGGTCCTTTCTTGAGCTCTCATGATTTTCAAATATTTTGACTCACCCATGCATAGCATACATGTTACGTCACATATATGTATGCATGGGTGTGTCTGATAGTGAGATTCAAAGATGATACATTTAAATTTTTATTATTTTTTAACCGCATTCTCAAACATACCAAGTTACTTAGTAAAACCAGTAAATATGTCCAAAAATGTAGAAAGAAGACATGTTTGACAAATTATACATATATATAAAGCTTTGGACATGATTTAAGGTCATATTCTCATTTGTACTTGGATGTCTCTTGTCTTCCCCATGTTCATTTAGGTTTAGGTGATATGATATCTTATTATTGTTGTAATTTCATATTTTATGACATTAATGAATGTGACGTAACATGGCCGCGATTGCAGCATGCTTAAACCCTACTGATTTAGTAATAATGCATGTGTGAAACCAGGTGAGGCGTGGTGTACAGTTTCTACCCTAAGTCAAGCCATAATAAATTTGATTGCAGGAGCATGTGACTTGGAAGTCAAGTTTAGGAAGAAACCCAGATTTATAACATTTAAAATTTACTGCCAACTTCCATTCAAATGCTTATTATTGTCTATTGTAACAAAAAAATGATTAAAGAGTAGTTTACAAGCAACAGATTGGTGTTTAATATAAAATATTAGATGGAGCCCAGTGCTGCTGGGATTGATTATAGATTACTAATCATAATGATTAATAATAAATTAGTGAATGGTTAGAAGAAGAGGAGATAGAGCCGGATTTCCAACTTCCATTAGCAGGAGTCAAAGAAAGAGGCATTTTAGAATCAGATTCTCTGCTTTGAAGATGACAAGCCAGCTCTTGGAAATGAAAGAGATGCAAACTCATTGTGTAATCCAGAGATATGAGGCATTATCTTGTAGATTTTTGGCTTAATTTCTTTGTTCTCTGCTCTCCTTGGTTAAAGCCAATGCTGTCTCTGCAGATCAGTTTGGAACAGAAAGTGGTTGAAAAGAAAGGGATGACAGTCTTTGGACAATCGATTGTAAATGTAAGGATTAGGCCTTTGGACTACTAACTAGGCCTATTCTATGCTACTTACTACGTGACAACTCGGTTCAATGCTGACACCTGAACGGCTGGCTGAGCCTCTTCATCTTTCTTTAGTCCCCAAGTTTTTATTGTTTCCTGCAACCCTAACCCTAATTTGTACTTGGGTTTCGTTTCCTTTTTTTTCTTACATGAGATGGTTTTGCATGCAGGTCTGTTCGACGTGGAGAGCGGTTTCTCACTCTGCTCCACTCTGGTTTCGACTTACAAGGATCATATGGGGTCGTAACCAACGGATGCACCCCACCTGGCGGGATGAATATGTCTACCGTCATCGGACATTTCGGAATTTTCGTGTTGGGGGAGTTTATCACCATACACTCCACTTCGATCCATCCGACGCTGACGTTCTGCATGGGTTGACTTGCCGTTGTCTCACATTGTCGGATACCCACCTTGCTTGTGGATTCGCCGATGGCACTGTTCGCGTTTTCGAACTCGCCACCCGTGAACATGTTAGAACTTTCATCCCCTACCAAGGCGAACGTTTCGGCTGCTTCTCCTATGCCGTGGTCGGAATTATCATCGCTGGCAATAAAATTATTTTCGCCACTTTGGATGGTGACATCCACGTAGCCATCATGGACGGGCAACCCTTTCCTCGTCGGGCACACATTGGCAACGTGGTGGAAGACGGTCCTTTGGTTGACTTCACAGGATGTGGGCGATGGTGGGTTGGCCTTTATGCTGGCGTCCCCGGTCACGCTTTCCAACTTTGGGACGGCAACACCGAAGAGATGGTCTACGTGAACCCGTTAATCGCATCCTTCACCAACTCAGTAGCCATGACGGGTTGGCACATGTTGACTGAGTTTATCGAACCCATAGCCCGAGTGAGGATGACGAGTCGGGAAACGACAGTGGCGTGCACTAGTTCGAGATACATGATTCTAGACTTGAGAAACCAGGGTTTCCCATTGCACGACCATGACCATAGAAGGGGTGTTAGAGTGTCATGCTTCGACACCAACAACGAGGCATTCATCACGGTAGATAATCAAGGACGTGCAATCGTACGGCGGGTGGAAACGCTTGATGAAGTGTGTAGATTCCACACACGACAAAGAACCATGACAGGGTGCATGAACTGGGGGTACGCACTCATGTGCGCGGGGGGAGTCGTAAGGGTGTGGGAGATCGAGCATGGGCAATACTTGTACAGTTTAAACGAGAACCTTGGGGTTGTTAACACGATGGTGGCAGATGATAGGTACGTAGCAGCAGTAAGTCGTGATACGACAATACACCTATGGGATTTTGGTTCACTTTAGACGACGGTGATTATAGGTAGGCTTAGGGTACTGAGAGAAGAATGTACTGTCTTCTGTGTGCTACGTTTATAGAATTAACTTGTTGGAGAATGTGTTGGGTGTTGACTAATGTCCTTGTCTTTGCCTAGGGGGTGTTTCTAACCCAAAGGAACTAACGAAGCAACAAAAAGGAGAATTCATGCCCATCTCTTCTCTATTTTTTTTTTAATTATAATTATTTACATTAATTACAGGACGTTATTTTATTATTAGTATTTATGATAAAATAAACTTATAATATATGAATTCTTTTAATACTAGTGCATCATATCAAAAAAAATAATATCAATTTCTGTATGTTATTAGTAATGATTTACTAATAATGATGTGACTTGGTCACAATAAAACATTAATACTGACGTTTTATTTATGGCGTAATTTATAATTGTTATAATTATTAAAAAATATATATATATATAAATAATATGTTATAATTATGAATTTTATTAATGTCACAAACAAATTACGATATAATATTTTTTATCAAAATCTTTATCATCACACGTAAATCTTTATAACTATGATTAATAATAATGACTACTTGACTTATCATTATTACGTCACTTATCAAAAATTTAATTAGTAACAAAGAGATGTCATCACAATTATGTATTGTGATTATATACTTTTAACATAAGTTAAAAACGTTACAGTTATATTATTATAGAAAAATAAATTTAATAGTGTTTAATTTTTACTGTCACAATTATAAATAATAATGTATATTAATTTAAAGAGTAAAAATCTTTTATCTCTTTATATCATATTTTTTTATGTGTTTTATTAAAGTTTTTTTAAAAACTAAATTTTAAACCTTAATCTTTATTTTTTTATATTTTAAACTCTATATCCTAAGAATATACCCTATCTTTATTTTTCTAAACCCTGATTACAACTTAATTCTACACCCTTTAATTTAAAACGGAAACATGTAATAAGGTATGAAAAAGAGATAAACTATTTGCATCCCAATTTAAGTACGTTAGTATTACGATTTGTAAGTTTATTTTTTTATTTATATTTATATGTTAATATAATCGCTAGATAAAAAATAGAATTTTTGTGATTGTATTAGATTTTTTTATAGAAAATGGACAACTTATTAAAGGGAGTGTTCAATATTTTGAGTTTCTCAGTGGATTTATCTTATTTTTTCTATGATTGGTGTGCTAATTAGGGATGACAGACGGGTACAGTTTTGCGGATTTCGCACCGCACCCGCACCAATTGGAGTGGGGATGGATATGAGTTGGTGGATAGTGGACGGGCGAGGGTGTAAAAAGTCATACCCATCATGGGTAGTGAGTAGGTGATGAGTTTAAGACTTTACCCGCACTGCATCCACCCGGTCCGTATCCGCTCGCCATATGAATTTTGAACCATTTGTATTTGTAGACTTTGATTATATCTTTTATTATGAAATTTTATGTACTAAGATATTAATTTGTTTTAAAATCTATGTTAATCCTTAAGCTTATAGACTATGAACTTAATTAATTTAGTTTGAAAAACTGATAATTTATTATCGTGCTTGAATTAATCAGGTTAAAAATTTGTAATGTGTGAATAAGTAAAATTTATATAAGTGTAAATATGTTTTAACTAAGTTAGCTATATATATTAGTTAGTTGTAGTTAAATAGAATTTATATCAGTAAAAATTTGTTTTAATTAAATAAATTATCATTGTCTAATTAGATGTGGTTAAATTTATATAGTTGTAAATATATTATATATATACACTTAATTAATCAATAAAATATGAGAAATTTTACTTTTTTTTTTTATATAAGTCTATGATTTACTTTTACATAATTCGATATCAGTAGATGCTTATAGGCATGTATAAACGAATACGTTTTAAGTGGTGGGTGTGAGGATGGATTTAAGAAAGTACCCGCATAGGCAGGTGTGGATTTAATAATGTACCCGCATGGGCGGGTGTGGATTTAAAAATTATACCCGCTATGGGTGATGGGTAGGTCGTGGATATAAAATTTTTAGGTTGGTATGGATATAGGGAAGAGGTATCCGCATCCGCCCCGCGCATTTGCAATCCCTAGTGTTAATTTTGTTTCTAGCTATAGTTGAAAAATATTTTAAAGTTAATTAATTAATTTCCTTCTTGAAATAATAAACTATTTAAATGTTTTAAATTTTAAAAATAGTGTTTATAAAATATATGTTCGTAGATATTTTTAATCCTTTGATAATACGTACTTTGTACATGAAACGATTAAACTATAAGTGTTAACTCGTTTTTATTATTATTTTTTTATTAGTCTAATTTTACTATTAAATTTTATTTTTTGACTCGTTTGTCGCCCATCATTAATTTTTTAAAGTGATAATGATATGGCGTACAACATGATAATTAGATGTCACACCAGAATGGTGTTATTTTGGTTTCACTAGTTTAATGTTTAAATGGTTTAAACGACGTTGTTTTACTGGCAAGATGTAAAATCCAAGGGAAACACCAAACCACTAAGCCAACGTTATATTTTCATTTGGTTCGGCTAAATATATAATATTACATTTGATTCATCCAATTATGAGTAATGTTATATTTATATCACCCTGTATATTTAAAAAATTATATCAATTTAGTCATTTTTTCTTTCAAATCACTTGTATATCCTTATCAATATTAAAATACATTATTTGAAATCTCTAATTAATTTAATATATAAATTAATATATATTTTTCAAATATAAAAACTGATAAATATAACTTTACTCATAATTGAACGATTTAAATATTACTTTTAATATTTAAGTATTTCAAATATAATTTTATTTATAATTAAATAATTAAAATATAAATTTTTATAATTAAATAACTCAAGTATACAATTTATAATTGAATAACATTTGTTATAAATTTATAATTTACCCTATTTTATTAGACTTTCTTCGAGAAATAAATAATAAGGCGCAATATAAACCCAAAGGGAGCCCAGCAGTGGAAAATGTACGCAACGCCGCCGTTTTCTACCCGGCTAGAAAGAATCACGAGATCTCCCGAGTTACAATTACAGCGGGAACTTATGTTATTTTTTCAAAATAGCTGATATATTTTTCACCCTTAACGTTTATAATTTTTATCATTTTAATCCTTATTCTTTTTTGAGATAAATTTAGCCCTTGATTTTTATCTTTTTAACAAATAACTCATTTTTTAACTAACATGATAATTGAACCGTTAAAAATTTAAAAATGATGACATGCCATAGATATATAATAATATATTTTAAATGACTTAATATCTAGTATATTAAATACATAAACGTGGGATATAGTTTTATTCTAATCTAAAAATATAAAACAATTAAAATTTAAATAAAATATTAAAAATTAATTTTTTATTTATTAAAAAATAATTAAATCTAAAACAAAAGGCTACTAAACATTCTCAACCTTAACTATAGTAAAATCAAAATTTTATCTAAAAAGGTATGAACATAATCTGAAAAGAAAGGGTTTTGCATAGTTTGTTACCGGATCAAAGATAAAGAATTTTGATAATAATAAATTGAATTTTTATTATTTTAGTTTAAAATTTAGGTATATAGTTTTAATCTAAATCGGAGTTTTAAGGTTTTATAAAGATATTTTAGTTTAGTTAGGGTTGAGAATATTTAGTAAATTTTTGTTTTGTATTTAATTAATTTTTAATATTTTATTTAAATTTTAATTTTTTTATATTTTATACTGGAATAAAATTATATTCTCTATATGTATATATTTAATAGGTTAGATTATATGTCATTTAAAATATATTATTACATATATAATATATTATTATTATTAAATTTTTAACGGTTCAGTTATAATGTTAGTTAAGAAATGAACTATTTATTAAAAATACATAGGTCAAGGGTTAAATTTATCTTAAAAAAAAAATAAGGGTCAAAATAATAAAAATTATGAATGTAAAAATTATCTTTATGCCTTTCAAAATTAATAAATACAATTGTAGGGTTTTTGTTGCCGGACTCCGATCTAGAATCGGATCCGTCACAAAGAAGGGGGAATGTATCAGTGGAGGAAATTCAACTTCTTTTAGGAGAAATTAGGAGGTGGAAAATGCAAAATCCCGGAAGAAATCTCTGGGAAAATCGACCTTGCCTCCAGCGGAAGAGGAAAGCTGGTGATCGGCTGCGATGACGGCACCGTAAGCCTCCTGGATCGCGGCCTTAACTTCAATTTCGGCTTCCAAGCTCATACTTCCTCCGTTATCTTCCTCCAAATGCTCAAGGTAAAAATACGAGACTAACTTGTGTATATTACAATAATAAGAGAAGCAACTTCATTGCTTGTTTGGATTAATTAATGGCTTTTAATTAGCAATGGAATTTCTTGGTGAGTATTGGAGAAGATGAAAAAATATCGCCTCAGCAATCTGGAATATGTTTGAAGGTATTTGATCTTGATAAAATGCAGCCAGAAGGATCGAGTACCAGTAGTCCTGATTGTATTGGAATTTTGCGTATTTTCACTAATCAATGCAATGGAAAGAACACCTTTAATATTTATGACCTGAAGAATCTGTTAATAGCACACAGTTTAGTTGTTAAAGAAGTTTATCGCATGCTCTGTCAATGGGGAAAGATCATACTTATAGTGACCGATAAATCATCTTTCTGTATTTGTGAGAAGGATATGGATAGCAAGTTAGATATGCTGTTCAAGAAAAACCTTTTACTCTATAGCTATCAACCTTGTTCAGACTCAGCAAGCTGATGCTTTTCTGCAACTGCTGAGGTATTGAGGAAGTATGGCGATCATCTATATAGCAAACAAGACTATGATGAGGCTATGGCACAGTACATCAACACCATTGGTCACCTTGAACCTTCATGTGTAATACGAAAGTTCCTGGATGCACAAAGAATCGACAACCTTACAAAATTGAAAGATGTTGAAAAGTTGAATGTGTTCATTAAGAGTGTGCATGGTTTGGGGAACATAAATTCGACGTTGAGTTTGCTACAAGGGTTTGCCAAGCAGCAAATTACCATGAACGGTACTTAATGATTTTCCTTGAAGACCTTGGCAGATGTGATGAAGCTTTGCAATATATCTGTAGCCTTGAATCAAGTCAAGCTGGGGTGATAGTGAAGGAATATGGTAAGATTCTTGTAGAGCACAAACCAGCTGAGACAATTAACATACCCATGAGGCTGTGCACTGAGGATAAAGAGGTGTCCAAGCGTGGAACTTCAAATGGTGATTACTTATCTATGTTACCATCTCCTGTTGATTTCCTCAACATTTTCATCCATCATCCACAATCTCTTATAGATTTCCTTGAAAAAAATGTTGACAAGGTAAAAGATTCTCCTGCTCAAGTTGAGATTCAGAACACACTCTTGGAATTGTACTTGTCCATTGATTTGAACTTCCCATCAATCTCCCAAGCTAACAATGGAACAAATTTTAGTATTAACGAAAGAACAGTGTCCAACGGGATGTTATTTGCTGAGGGTAAGAATTCATCTACAGAAAAGAACACACCGGAAAGACGGGAAAAGTGGCTACACTTGCTTAAGAGTGTATGGCCTTCTGACCTGGAACAACCACTTTATGAAGTTGATCTTTCTATCATCCTATGCGAGATGAATGCATTTAAAGAAGGCTTATTTTATCTCTATGAGAAGTTGAAACTGTTTAAAGAAGTGGTTGCTGGCTACATCCAAGCCCATGACCACGGGAGGTTGATTGCGTGTTGCAAAAGGCTAGGGGACTCTGGTAAGTAGGGTATTCAAAACCGGTCCAATGAGTATCGAACAACCCAATAAATCTAATATCAATATCATATTATTACTATGTTTTAACACTATTTTCATTTTTTAGCCTGTTTTATGAGTTTATTGAAACGGATAAGTACTCATTGTGCCGATTTTGAACACCCCTATTACTAAGGGAGGGGATCCTGCTCTTTGGGCAGATCTTGTAAAGAATTTTGGTGAACTTGAGGAAGATTGCTCTAAAGAAATGAAGGAAGTATTAACATATATTGAGGGATGACATCTTGCCCCCCATATATTGCCGTGGCTTCTGAACTTTCTTGAATGGTGTACCTTGTAAGTGTTCTTCATTGAGTGTTTTCTTCTTTTTCATTGAATTGCATGGTTAATGTTCTTTGGAGTCATAGTGACTAGCGGGAAGATAGGTTTTGTTTGTACGAGAATGTTTATTATAATCATCGAAGTCGAGAGATGCATCGATAGTTCAGATTAACAAGCCATTACAACGAGAATTGGACGAGGATATAATGAAAGTTGATCCACCTGTTCAGGATTGTGTAGTTTTGATGAACAATAAGAATTATATTTATATATTTGAGTCACTCATTGAGAACCGGAGGTTAGTAAACAAAATTTTTATTTAAATTGTCAAATAAATCCTGTTCAAAGATGAGATGCATTCAAGTTGTCTTAATTTTTTAATAAAATTTTAATTATTTAAAGTGCGATAGAATTATTTTGATTTTAAATTTATCATAAAAATGTTATAAATTTAAAAAATAATTTTAAAATCACAACATATTATTTATTTTCCCAACTACAAGATTCAATCAAATTCTCTAGAATAGACATATCTGAATTGCTAAGAAAACATGCGACACGAATGGCGAAGTTTAGACAAAACAAGACAAGCAAATTAGCGAAGTCTTCCACGAATCATCTAACCTCATTGGTTGGTTATATGAATGGTTGTTTTTAGAAATTACGGGTTTAAACACCAATAGTGTCAGCACATTAATTGAACAATCAATATCAAATAGTTAAAAATATACTTTAGAACAGATACTACTATAATCACCGTAACTAACTAAAAAAATAGCCAAAGTCCCGACGTCATAGAAAGCATTTTGTGGGAAATTCGACAAACACAAGTTTATGTTTTCACGTGTCTGTTCTTCTGCTTGTCTCTATGACTCATTGAACTTTGCAAAGGTTTGAAAAAATTAGCTACAATTATTAAATAATATGTATTAATATATTTTATATTATAAAATATTAAAATTAAATATTATTTAAATATATATTAACTTATAACATTATATTTAAAATAATTATTTATTTTTAAATTTTAAAATTATTTTTAATTTTTAAAGTGTTTTTAAAAAATATTTTTTAATTATATTACAAGTGTCATGCCCGAATTTTACTATCATCCTTATTCATTATTATAGTTTAGTTTGTAAATATTGATGACTTTTTAAGACATCGAAACAGTTTGAGTTCGAGGGGAAATTATATTACGGGTAAATTTTATTACATCATTCATGAGACCAACTACTAAAAATTATCTATCTTATCATTGTCTTATGTCATATTTTTCTAACTGAATCTTCACTTATATTTACTGTTAATTCATTTTAAAAACAATTTTTTAAGTGAAGATTCACTTAAAAATATGACGTGAAAAAATTAATGAGATGAGTGAATTTTAGTAGTTAGTCTTATAAACATGTAATGAGACTTATCCCTAATATAATTTCTCGAATTCTAGGCTTTTGTCTTAAGAATGTAGAATGTATGAAATAGGACAGAAGAAAATATTGATTTTGTCTTTTTCTTGAAATATATAATTTATTTATTTTTTAAGTTTTGGTAATTAGTCAAATAATTATATATTTGTATACGATATTGTTTACAAAGTGTTCCCCATGCACATAGGTTTTGGATTTTGTAGGCATCCACCGGTTTCAAAACATAACATCTCATGTAAAGTTTGTGCTTTTTGTTGCAGTAAAATCTAAAGACAAGGGCTTTTTTTTTTTTTTTTTTTTATTTCGTTTTGATTGATTTGAATTGATTCACGTCGCATATTTAATTTTGCTAGATGAGTTTTTCAATAAAAATTTATTTTCGTGCACAACAACTTGAACTTAAAATATATTTAAACGAAATTAAATTACTTATTACTTAAACTGTCTATTGTTAACAGGATCTTGATTTTTTTTATTTTTTAATATTAATTATTTTTTTATGAAACATTAATATTAATTAAATCATTATGTTGGGTGATTGTTTGTATTGTGATGTGACATTTGGGATGAATTAGAAGTTGAATTGGAATACTTTATCCTCACACCTATTATTCTTAGTGTGTGGAATTCCTTGAGGGACAAATTTTGTAGCCCGTAAAAGGAAGAGATCAAACTGAAAAATAGATTATTAACAAATTTTTATTTATATATTCAAGGTTATATTTTTATAAAAGACACTAACTTTATTAAGAAGAAAAAATATATAAAAAATTATAATCTAAAAAATAAATTAGCTAAAGGATCATCATATTTTTCCAAAAAATTTAAAGCATCATTATAATTAGGAGTGTTCAAAAATACCCGACCCGTTGACCCGCTACCCGACTAAAAATTATCGGGTATTTATAATGAAATATCCAAAATTTTCGGGCCGGGTACCTGACCCGTATTTTTCTCGGGTAGTTGGGCCGGGTCAGGGTCAAATTTTTTTAAGAATCGGTTACCCGACCTGACCCGATAATTTTAATAAATATATTTTTTAAAATTTTAAATTATATTTTTATTATATATTTTTATTATTTTTCTCTAAAATTAATTTTAAATCCTTAACTTCTTTTTATACTTGTATTATATACTTTTAAGTTTTGAATTTTTATAAATATTTGTCAATATTAGATTTAAAAGAAAAATTATGATCGAAAATAATATATTTTTTATCGATAAACTTTAATATATGCATATATATTCAAATATTTATCTTTAAAACCTATCTCAAATCAATAATTTTGTGTTTGAAATATATATCATAAAATTTTAAATATTTCTTATATATTTTTTTAAAAAATAAAATTAAAAAATATATAAAAATTAAATCGGGTACCCGATACCCGAATTTGCGGGTACCTGATTTTTATGGGCCGGATCATGGGACGATGTTTTGATACCCAAAAATTCCGGGTACCTAAAATTTAGGATACCTAAAATTCCGGATACCCAATTATTAACACCCCTAATTATAACATCTCCTATTCACTTTAGAAATTAAATCGATTTAAAAATAAATATTCGATTGTTATTGAAAAAATCTAACACAAACAACTAAGCATACCTTTAAAAGTCATTCTTTTAATTTAATTTTAAATTAATAAAATGAATTATTTAATTAGATTGTATAAGTATCTTATCGGAAGATTTTAACTATTTATATTTAACTTAATAAATTTATTTTTCTCTTTTAATCGGACGGTGATTCATTTAGAAAATAAAAATAAAATTAAGTAATCTTAATTGATGGAGGACTAAACTCGGAGTCTAAATCATCTGCCATTTTCCCATGCGCTATTTATGTCCCTATTTTAAATTAGAGGGTTTAGAGTATAGGATTTATAGTTTTAGGTTAGGAGTTTAGGTTAGGGTATAGGAAATTAGGGGTAAGGTGTATTTTTTTAGGTATAGGATTTAGGGTTTAGGATATAAAAATATAGATTAATGTTTAAAATTTAATTTTTAGTAAAACAACAAAGAAGACACAAATGAAAGTATGAGAAAGGGGCTCCTAAACTCGTGTATGTCTCGAGGTAAAGGAGTGACTTACCCTTACGCTTTAAAACACTAACTTCAATATATATGTCTTATTGCTTTTTACATTTAGAATTTAATTTCACATATATAATCAACGGATATTTTGTAATTAAATTAAAAAATCAATTAAAATATTTTATATAAAAAATTAAAATTTCTAAATTATAATAAAAATCCAAACCCAAACCTCAAAGGCTAAATAATTTTTTTATAATTTAAAATTTTTAATTATAATAAAAATTCAAATCCAAACTTCAAACTCTAAATAAATGTTTTTATAATTTAAAATTTTTAATTATAATAAAAATCCAAACCCAAACCTCAAACGTTAAATAATTTTTTTTATAATTTAAAAATTTTAATTATAATAAAAAAATTCAAACCCAAACCTCAAACGCTAAATGAATTTTTCTTATAATTTAAAATTTTTAATTATAATAAAAATTTATTTATCAAACTCTAGACCCTAAATACTATATCATAAATATATACCCTAAATATTAACTTAAATATTTAGGATTTATGATTTAGAGTTCGCTAAATAAATTATAATTTAACATTTTAAAATTATAATAAAAATTCATTTAGTGCTTAGTGAAAGGCTTGATGCGTAAGCTCGAATCGATCACCGATTACCGTTAAGAGGGTTGTTTATGGTTCTTGGTTGAATTTACTAAAATCGAAAGAATGAGGCAAAAGACACAAAGATTTTAGAGTGGTTCGGTCACGCCTACATCCACTACCTTAGCACACCACTAAGGATTTCAACCAATTCACTAATGAACTCAACCTTTTTATCGGTTCAAGGGATAACCGTTACAACCCTATCTTTTGGACTTGGCTAAGATAGAACCAACCCTAGTTTTTGTCTAAGGCTAAACTAGAACCTCTCCTTTTACAAAGGGATTTGTTTGGTAAACTAAGTATCTAATAAAGGTGGGTGTTTACACAATTAAGCTCATAAGAGTGTAAAGAATAAAACAATTAAAACACTCTCTATAAACTATATACAAGAGAAATGAAGAAATAATACTTGAAATCTAATTTCTCTTTATCATGAAGCTTGGATATGTTCTCTAACCTTCTTCAAGTGTCTCAAGCTTGCTTTTATAGCGTGAAATCATATTCTAGCTGTTTATAGCCTTTGGGGATGTTTTGGAGCCGTTGGGAAGTTAACAAATTGAACATTAAATTTTCACTTGCACAGAGGTTTCGAAACCTTTACCAGAGGTTTCGAAACTTTTTCAAAACTGTTTCCAAACCTTTACCAGAGGTTTAGAAACCTTTAAGCAATTCAAAAATATAGCCGTTACAGGTCTAAGGTTTCGAAACTTTTCATCAAAAGTTTCCAAACTTTTTGCTAAAAGTTCCAAGACTTTCATTCCAGTAGCGAATGTTTGAGACTGCCCTGAAAGGTTTCGAAACCTTTAAAGGAGGTTTCGAAACTTTCATTTAAAATTTAATTTTAACTATTTTAAAAAGCATTTCAAACACTTCTAATATCTCTCAAAAACTTTTCAAACTTATTTTCAAGTTGTTTGAACATAAGAATCATTTTTGAATTCTTTTCAAATTAGTACAAAACATTTTTCAATTATTATATTTAAATCAATATCTTAATACTTAGGTTTTAGTATTTATAGTTTAGGGTTTAGAGTTCACTAAATGAATTTTTATTATAATTTAATTTTTTAAATTATAATACAAATTTATTTATCAAAATCTAAATCCTAAACTATAACCCCTAAACCCAACCTAAAAAAATAGATCGAATCTAAGAAGTCACGTTTGAAAACTTTACCCTAAAAAACAATTTTAAAAATTATACTTGAATTTAAAAATACAAATCATGATGTATGAATGATATCATACACAGAATGCAGTCCTATACTCCGAACGCCAAATATAGTGGTGACTAAACCAACCGATCGTTGTGGAGGTAGTTCCCAAGAACCTCACACCCCTTATTTCACCAAAACGTTGTGTGGTAAAAACACCTTCCCCTGTACACAATCCCACCTCATGTATGATGTAACATGATTTGAAAATCCGAAAACAATCACAATTCAATCCGAAATCACAATTTATCTAAAATCTCAATTTATTCGAAAACACGATTCACAAGATATAAAAAAACATATTTACTTCAAAAGTGTGAAATCTCAAATCTGAAAACTTTAATATTTCTCAAATCATAATGACATGTATGCATGATAACACAAATACACAATCAAAGTCACAGTACAAAAATTAGACATACTAGCAAAACACGATTATTCTTTAAAACATAAAATATTAAGCATGTCACACAAAAACTATATTATCGGAAAATATATATAGCATCAGTAAGAGAACACACATTCGCCATCTTGAACTCGAACAGAAATAAAGAATGAAAATATAGGCTTTACCGCTTTAGAGAATCTTGATGAAAGAAAATAAATGATGATTTTCTCTTAAACCAAAATATGTATATATAGAGAAAAATAACTAATTTCAATTAAAATTAGAATTCTACTAAACCATAAAAATTTAATAAAAATATTAATTATAGATAAACTTTTTTTAAAAAATAATTAATTTCAGTAAGAATAAAATTTAATTTAAAAATAAATTATTTATCCAAAAGTCATCAAATCACTTTAACTTTTAATCCTTAAGTTCAAATTTAAAACTTTCAAAACTTTATAATCTTATCTCAAATTTTTTCTCTCAATTTTTTAAAATCAATTTAAAAACCTCAAGAAAAATTAGGGTTTCAAAAATTAAGAATCTAAAAACTACAGGTTTTTAATTTAGAATTTCAAAATTAAAAATAATTTTTAGGGTGTTACATAAACCCTAAGTACTAAATCATAAATTTTAAACCATAAATATTAACTATTTAGGTTTTATAATTTAACGTATTATAGTCAAATCAGATAACTTAAATCCTATATAATTATCGAAAGGGTCGAAATTACAAACCAATTGTCAACACTTTTGTCATTTGTTCACGATTTAAGCAAGTTAAAAAGGAAATAAAAATTACATACTTCTTCGTATTGATAACGAGATTTATGATAATATCTCTTTATTTATAAAAGAATATTTTAATTAAACAAAAGAAAGATATTATATAGATAATTATTATAGTTGATGTGTGTCCAATTTAAGCCATAATTAAAGATAATAATTAATTATGTTAAAAATAACATCATGTTAAGTTGATGTCATCTAAATTCATGATAAGACTCGTAGTATCCTCTAAACAATGAATCAAAATATAATAATTTTTGGTAGATCACTTTAACTTAGACTTAAAGTCACATTAACTTAGACCCTCCCTTTCTTAATCAAGTGCATATCTACAACAAAGAGAAAAATTCCAACAGATGGTATAAAGATAAGATGTGTTTGTGGGCCATGGGGGACACTAACTTTGGATGGGCACAAATAAGAAACAAGATACCCTTTTATGTCTTAAATCTTTCTTTTTTTTTTCTTAAATTTGATTCCTTACAAAAGGGTCCCAAACCCGAGATTATTAGTTGAATCCTGTTCACCATGTCATCCATGGTTTAAGTAATCAGGATCGTTGATATTTAAATAACCATCTAATAACTACCCACCCACTAAATACATATAGGAAAGAGGTGATGATTCACTTAAAAAAATTAAGATCAACGATCCTGATTACTTGGGACCATAGATGACGTGGTGAACAAGATTAATCTAATAATTTTTCTCCAAACCCTATTTTTTTAGCTTTGGAATCACTTGGTTTATTACATCAACCAATGTTGGATTTCCTTATTCCTAATGTATACTCAATGAAGGATTTGGAAGATATTCCCATTCTTTATTTTAATCTTTTTGGAACTTTAAAAACTTCCATAGGTGCACCATGCAACAAAGAAATCATATTTTATATTATAATATAAGCATGCTTATTAATTTAAAATTTAATTACTATTTCAAGATTAGGTAATCAATGATGCAAGTCCTATGTTATGAATATAACTTTATAAAATTGTTTATATTTAAGATTTACGATATAAGATTAAGTGTTAATGTTAGTCGGTCAAAATTATTTATTTGTTCTTATCATTTTTTTTATATCTCAGGTTCAAGACTTAAAATAAGTATTTTTTTTCTCTAAAATCTTCTCTCTCCCTCTAGGTAAAAATGCACGCAGGTTTTGACTTTGAATGATGCTTTTGTTTTTTAATTTCGACACTATTTATTATCGAATTCTAACGAAGAAAACTTCATTAATACTGTTCAAAGTGAATATTTATAAAATTAAAATAACTTGTACCATAAAAAATTAAATAAATAAATATTAATATATATTAAAATTTTAAATAAAAGTATAATATATTGAATTTCATTATATTATTTTCAATAATCAAAATAAAAACAAAAACTATAGTTATTGGTGGGGGAAAGAAAAGATATCAATTAACAGGATGATGTGTCATCAAGAAGGGTATTATAGTACTTTGAATAAGTCCAATAATAGTATAAGTAACTTGCAAGCCAACTCAGAATGTTGGGTTTTTTTTAATTAAAAAAATATGTTAAGGGCTTTAATAATTCATCACTTTCTTCTTCTTCTTCTTCTAATTTTAATCAATAAAATAATGCACATGCTGATGTGACTTTACAAAAGTATTAAAAATCAACTCTTTGCTGTCTCATTTCCAATCGTCTTTTCATCTCTCTAAGCTCAAGCATCTGTTTATTTTGTTTTTTAAGTTGAATTTCCACCAAAACTGACGATTCCTAAGAACAAGGTGCCCCATTTGATTTGATGTGTGAATTTATTCTCAAATTTAATTTCAGGGTTTTCTTTCTTGGTTGAATTTTTAGAGTGGGGTTCTTGAATTCTGTCCGTTTGTTGGTTTAGCTTTCTTTTGGTGATTCTAATTTCTACATGGTCTTGGGTTTCTTTTGGTTTGAATTTTAGTTGTTTTTAGCACTTGCTGATGTTCCAAGTTCTGGTCTTTAAAAGAACTCACCTTGAAAATGGCTATGGTTGATGCTTGATTCTGTTTGGTAAAAGGAATTGTTTCAGATATTTGATAGTATACTGGGGTGCTCTTGTCTGAAATCTTGTTGGAAATGACACTATTAGAGAAAGAAAGAAAAAAGATCATGTTTTGGTGAAGAAATCAATGAGTTCTTCACTCTTTTTTATGGTTTTTGATCAATTTTTTTTTTTAGCTTTCAATGTTAGAGCTCTGCAACTCTGCTAGAACATGATGTCTGATGAATAATGTTCCCTTCAATTATGGAAACTTGTTGCTGAAATTGGGGTTTACTAAAGGGTAACTGAAGCTTTAATTGTAGTGAAGGTCATTTATGTGTAGACTGGAATTGAATGTTTTACTTGTCAATGTTGATCTTATTGGCTAACTGTTGTTTAAATATCTAATTAATGTACTGATTTTGTCTCCTTATGCTTCAAAGATGTGTTGAATAGGGAGGTCCCCCCATGCATTAACTTCAGAAATGAATGTTGCTGTAACAGTAGGTTGGATTATGATTTACACATCCTTCTTGTTTTAGGTTTGAAATGTTGAAACCTTCATCTCTAAGTAGATAATCTATGAGGAGGAAAGAGAGATGGTTTATGGATCAGTACTTTTGGCACTCTAAAGGGCAGATAGAAAACATATTAGTATGATTTTCTATAATTTTAGTTTACGAGTCTTGTCGAGTTTGGTTTTCTGATTTTAAGGGAAATGTTAGAGGAAGAGGAACTTTGTTTTGTAAACTTAAACCTTCCAGATTTTGATTCCTTTTAGTTTTGTTATCCGGATTCAGTCGTGTGTTGTGTGTGTTATGAACCGCTTTTTCACCAAGCAAATATATTTTGATGATGAAACCAGTCCTTCAAATTGATTTTGACTGTTACTCTTGTTGGCATGCTGGATATGGAACTTGTGTTACATCTGCTGAACTTGTTTTAAATTTTTGCAGATTGTTTCGAGATAGATGGAACGAATCTGGATAGTCAGGGGTGAAAGATCATGGCAATGTTGACTTGTCTATCATCTGTTTGCAAGCAGGATTTAGCATATTACAAACACAATGAAAATACTGAATTCTGACTGATTGGAGTTTCATTTTAGTTGGGAACAATCCTGCCTGGCTCGGATCCTTCGATTGCTCCAACCATCCATGCAAGCATCCCAGCAACACAGAAGCTTAGTCATGGCTAGCAGGGTGCACCGAAATGTAAAGCAAGAAGTCGAACCTGAGCCCTACTGCTTCCCTCAACTCTCTCCTATTGATCACTCTCTCTGCTATGGTGACACCAGTCACGGATCCCTCTTTTCTGTTAAGAATTCCGATGAATTTTATTGCACATTGGAGTCATCTTCAGCAAACGGCACTTATACTGCCTATGATTCTTCATTTATTGTCGGTTTCTCACCAATGTCACAGCAAGATTCTCAGTCATATCCATCTGACCTGCGTCACTCTCCTGATAATACCAATGGCTCTCCTATTAGTGTTTCCTGCATAACTGATGATGTGTGTGATTTGAGGGATAAGCTGAGAGAGCTGGAAACTGCAATGTTGGGGCCTGATTCTGATGTTATTGACAGCACAACCTCACCAGAGATGGCCAGCTGGAGACATGTAATGGTGCAATCTCCACAGGGGACATAAAACAGGTCCTTATCTCCTGTGCAAAAGCAATGTCGGATAATGATCTCTTGATGGCACAATGGTTAATGGATGAACTACGTCGAATGGTGTCAGTTGCTGGTGAGCCTATCCAGAGGTTGGGAGCGTACATGTTGGAAGGGCTTGTGGCACGACTAGCCTCTTCAGGGAGCTCAATCTACAAGGCTTTGCAATGCAAAGAACCGGAGAGTGCTGATCTACTATCTTACATGCACATTCTTTATGAGGTTTGCCCCTACTTAAAGTTTGGCTACATGTCTGCAAATGGAGCCATTGCAGAGGCCATGAAAGATGAAGATAGGGTTCATATTATCGATTTCCAAATAGCTCAGGGTAGTCAGTGGATCTCTCTCATCCAAGCATTTGCAGCTAGGCCTGGTGGACCACCCCACATCCGCATAACCGGTATTGATGATTCCACATCTGCGTATGCCCGTGGAGGAGGCCTAAACATTGTGGGAAAGAGGCTGTCCAAACTTGCAGAGTACTTTAATGTTCCATTTGAATTCCATGCTGCTTCCATATCTGGTTGTGAAGTTCAGCGGGAACACCTTCATATTCGACCAGGAGAGGCTCTAGCCGTAAACTTTGCTTTCATGCTTCACCACATGCCTGATGAGAGCGTCAGCACCGAGAATCACCGTGACAGACTCTTGAGACTCGTTAAGAGCCTGTCTCCAAAGGTTGTAACCCTCGTTGAACAGGAATCAAACACAAATACTTCTCCATTCTTCCCAAGGTTCCTAGAGACATTAAACTATTACACAGCCATGTTTGAATCAATTGACGTGACTCTCTCCCGAGATCGCAAAGAGAGGATCAACATCGAACAACAATGCCTGGCAAGGGATGTTGTTAACATCATAGCTTGCGAGGGTTCCGAGAGAGTGGAACGACATGAACTCTTGGGAAAGTGGAGGTCAAGGTTCAGAATGGCAGGGTTCAGTCCTTATCCTTTAAGCTCATTGGTTAATGCCACCATAAAAACACTGCTTGAGAAGTACTGTGATAGATATAGGCTTGAAGAGAGAGATGGGGCTCTGTATCTTGGTTGGATGAATAGGGATTTGGTCGCTTCCTGTGCATGGAAGTGATTTACTTTCGTCTTTTTAACTCTATTGTAGGATTAATGAAGGCCACTGGCATGCCTGGAAATGGAAATTATGGTTCAATCATGTTAAAGCTAATATAATTACTTATACTTGATATAAGGATAAACGAGTGTTTAAATTATATATATTTTAATCGTAGATATTTATACTATTTTTTAGTAAAATTAGGTGCATATTCTTTTATTTTAAGTGTTTGGTCGTTAAAAACTGTTAGTCAATTAAAATATTACATGTGTCAAGTTTTATATTTTTATTTTTTGTAATTAATTTTTTTATTTTAAGAAAAAAATTAAAATTTTTAAAACTCTAACTTTACCATAATTAAAAAAATAAATTACAAAAATTCTAATTCAAACCCCAAATTAATCAGCGTTCCTATTATCGTTTGATTAGGACGTCGTTCGTTATTTCTAACGATGAATGGATGTTATAAATAGTCGTGTAGGTCTTCAAATGACAATAGTGAACAACGACAACAATGAATAAATTTGGAATTTAAATTTTTGGGTGTTAAAAGATTTTATGTTTTGAGTTATTTGGTAATTTTTTTTTAAAAAATTTAAGATTTTTAAAATTAGATTAAGAAAAACAAATAATGAAAAGATATTTTTTAAAGTAAAGGTAATTAACGGTCAGTCATTTAAGTTAATAAAATGAACATTAAACATTTATTTTATCAAAACATATATAATTTAGACGTATATTTATGTATTAAGCCTAATTACTTTGTAAAAGTTATTAGGGTCCTTGGACCGATCCGTTAGCTATATATAAGCCGCTGAACTTATAAATGAACGATGGATGGTTTGAGATTATAATTAAATTGAAATATTTGATTTAATTTTTTAAGAAAAAAGTTCATTCATTTTGAGTCAACCCTTAATTTAATAAAAATAAATTTGATTTAAAAAATTTAAATAATTTTCATATTTGATAATTAATTTATCAGTTTTTATGTTCGAGTAGAATTTATTGATTATGTATGATATATTATATATAACATGCGAAAATATAAAAAATATACGTATATATCATATATAGATATAAAATCCGTTGATTATCCTAATATACTCCATTCCTAAACCCTTATGCATAGATATTTTCATAATATTTTGAGTGATGACATGGAAAAATGTCGGTTGTTACAAATTTATTAAGTTTAGGTATCAATTTTAGAGAAGTGAACAAGTTTAGGGTTCAATATATAATTCAGTTTAATAATAATCATAAATTTTAAATATTTTAAATTGAGTAGCGAAGGTTGTAATTTCCCTAGTTTTGTAAAAGACGCGTTTTGCTTCCTCTTATACGCAGAAAAAACATAAAAATCGAATTTCCTTTTCTCTGAAAACCCTAATTTCTAGGACACCATGCTTCAATCTCCAGGCCACTCTCCCCGCCACGTTTCATCACCGTCACCGTCTCCATATTCCGGGAATTCTCTTCAAACCCCCGGCGTTTCTTCCTCAATCACCCCAAGTAATCATAGCAAAAAACGCCCTCGGGTCCTCGACGAAGACTCCTACGTGGCCGCCATCGAGAAGATCGTTGAGCGCGATTTCTTCCCCGACATATCCAAGCTCCGAGATCGGCTCGATTGGCTTGAAGCCATCAAGACCGGCGATCCGATTCAAATCCGTGATGCCCAATTGAAGATCATCGAACGCCGCGGCAAAAAGGTAAATAATTCAAGTTATGAGGGTAGAGATCAAAATCAAACCCCTGGTTCTACGTTTATGAGGAATTTTACTCCTTTTGATGAATTTGACGGTAAAACCTCTCAAACCCCTAGTGTTTTAGGTAGGGGGTTATCCGGTGAGGGTGATTGTAGAGAAAGCGAGGATGAGGTTGATACGAATTTATCTTTAGATGAGTTCTTTAGGAGGTATACGAGTGAGGATAACGAAAGCTTTTCAAAGATTTTAGAGAAAGTTAACACGAAGAAGAAAGAGAAGTATGCGTTTTTAACACAGGGCGAAAATGGGGAGGAGGATGTTAAATTAACCGAGGATATAAAAAGGGATAGGATCACAGATGGATATGGAACGTCTGATCAGCCACCGAGCACATTGGAAGGGTGGAAGTATACGGCCAAGAATTTATTGATGTATCATCCCGCTGATCGAGGTGAAGCCCCTTTGACGGAGGAGGAGCGAGCAATAAGATTGAAGTGTTTGACAAAGGAGATCAATCGCGGGAACACTCGTTTTCATGGTAAAGTGATGGATTCAAGACCAAAAGATGATGGATCTATCGAGGTGTTATATACTCCTGTTGCTGGAGCAACTCCAATGCCTATGTCAGGTAGGGATCAGGATAAGGGCAGAAAGTATGATCTGGAGGATTTGAGGAGGACCCCGATTCCGAATCAATTTTATGTGGAATCTGGGAAGAAAGCTGCGAATGGTTATAGTTTTGTAAAGACGCCTTCACCCGCGCCAGGTGTTGATGAATCCCCGTTTATTACATGGGGTGAAATTGAAGGGACACCTTTGAGGTTGGAACCTGAGGATACCCCAATTGATATTGGTGGTAGTGGTGGTGGGCCTCATTTTAAGATTCCTTGTCCTCCTGCCAGAGATGTGAAGGCACACTCCTTATCGAGGGAAGCAGCTCGGAAATTGAGAGAGAGGTCCAAGATGTTTAAGAGGCCACCATTGCCATCTCCTTATAGAGGTGGCAGTGCTAGTCCAAGTGTACGAACGCTCTCCCCTGCAGCCCAGAAGTTTGTAAGAAGTGCAATCGCAAAGTCCTCTTCTTCAGTGGATGAAACTCTTCGAGCCAGTTATCGAGGTGCAAGCCCAGGGGTGTCTACTCCTAAAAGTGTAAGAAGTGTTTCAAGGCTTGGAAGGGATGGCAGCATGAATTCCAGATCACCTTCTGTAAGTGAGGGTTCTAATCCTCCATGGCAATAGTTGTCTTAAAATATCAATGGTATTATAGTTTAATACTGCTGTCTTTTTTGTACAATGTACCATCACAGTCTTTTTCCATGATCTTAGTTTTGTTTTTTTAATGAAAATATGACATGTTCAAATATAAAATGTGTTCTATTTTGTTCCATAATTCTTATCACTTGACATCAGTCTTTGATGATGATATTTTCATACCCTTAATCTTTTCTCTCCATTAAGCTCTCTGAATATTGGTCTGTCTTGTAGGAAATAGGAATTAGGATGGTCGTGGTTCTATTAATACCTATGGCAATGTGCATAGAGATGAGAGTTCCTATTCTCTGTTATTGCTACTTTAGTAATGTTTAGTGTTTCAAGGATCAGATTCAATGAGATCATGGCCTTAGGTCAGCTTTAGTTTTCAACGTATAAATTAGTTGTTTTCCTTTTACCTTCTTTTCTTCACCCATTTTTTTGTCTATTTCTTACTGACA
Organism: Abelmoschus esculentus; assembly: GCA_035048815.1. NCBI lineage: Eukaryota > Viridiplantae > Streptophyta > Magnoliopsida > Malvales > Malvaceae > Abelmoschus > Abelmoschus esculentus. The sequence goes on from JAUCBN010000024.1 coordinate 12,914,000, forward strand.
TTGATGGTTGTGGTTGTAAACGGTGGCTGAATGAGATTTGTGATGGTGGCTTGGGTTGGTCTGCTTATGGGTATTGGTTATGGCTTGAGGTTGATTTGGTCATGACTTGTGGTAATGGTGTTGTGAGACTTGAATGAAATGATGATAAATTGTCTGTCTAATGGTTTTGGGAGATGATGAAACTCTTATGTATTGTGGATGTTACTTTTAGATGCAACCATAATTTGACAAATATCGAACAATGTTAACATATATAAATCAAGGTTAATAATTGCTAATTAATTTGATAAAATGTTAGGGTTTTAGGAAGATGACCTTAGCATGTTGTATAAGTATTTACAGTGATAAAATGAAAACAGATTAAAAATTCAATAACTATATTATAGGTTTAAAAGTTCAATAGCAAAATTGCAAAAACTATAAAAGTTTAGTACCATTTATGTAGTTTACCTTTGTTATATCCCTGCAAAACGCCGCAACCATAAATAAATAAATACCCGTCTCAGCCTGCACCCTCCTCAAGTCCCACCTCACAGCCAAGCTAAGCAAACTATTTTCTCTCAGCTCAATTCTTAATCCCTAACAAAACTTTGCTTTCTCTTCTGCAATTTCGATCCTCTATGATGGAAGGTACGTTACTCTCACATTCTGTCCCTTTTTAACTTTAGGTTTGAATTTATAATCTTTGATTTTTTTTAAATCTCTTTCGTTTTGTTTACTTCCTTATGTTTCTTGTTTAGATTTTAATACCATTCTTTATTTCGTTTCGAATTCCATTTCCAAATTTGATTGTTTGGTTTGATTTACTTCTCTTTTGGTAATCTTTCTTTCTACATGTGATTTTGCATGCTTTGATAACGGCGTATGAATTTAGGTCTAAATTATGATGTTAATAATTTCTGCAAAATTCTGGATATTCATTATTTTCTGATACAGAAAATGTACTACTCTTTGGTCATCCCTTTCCTTCTCTTCAAGATCTACTCATTTTTTCTTTCTCGTTTTCTGACTCATATTGATTGATTTTGTGATACAGAAAATTTAATTGTTTATTTTTTTAATTTTCGCTCATTTCCTTTTTTTTTAACTTTAGGCATGCATCTCAAGTTCCGTATGTTTTTTCAAGTTAGGCTGTCGAATTTTAGTTTGATCAGTTGAGGAAAAGAAATATGTGTTGTAAATTATTAAAGATTCTTCCATGGCCTGGTTCAGTGGTGGATGTCTGGATGATATGTTCTGAAGCACGGATTGGAATTATTCTGAACATTGAATTTTTTTCTTTTTGTTTACTTCCTTGATTTGATCATCTTTTTTTCTCCTTTTGACTTTGTATTCTTCATATTTTATTGTTCTAATTTCCAGTCTTCAATTGCTGCAAAATTCTTGATATCGAGTCGAATTAGTAGATCAAGGTGAGGTCAGAAAATTTAATTTGAGTTGTCAAATTTTGAAGGTTAACTCGTATTTTATTAAAAGCTTGTGGAGTTAAATGACAAGTGCTAATTTTCGTTAAAAGATATTTTTTTTAAAAATCAGTATCAACTTCTTTTAGAAATAGTATCAATTCTTTTTATATATTCTTTTATTCTAAACCCTAATGTAACAAACTTGTTTGTGCAAAAGTTTTTCCATTATATAAAATATTTATTAAAAATTTCTTATGATACTAAGGCTCATTTATATCTTATTTTTGTTCAAACTCTAATTATTATCTATTTTTCATATTCCCAATCACAATGATTTTGGGAATTGCTTATCTTTTAGTAATATATCAAAAGAAGATTACTTTTCTTTATATTCATACCGTACATTTTGACAATACAATCTCAGCTGTGAATCGAAGTACAAATTTCACTGCTTGAATACTTTAGTATGACCAGTGCCTTAATCTTCTACATTTCTCTGAAAATCAACCATTGTTCCAGCTAATTATATTTGTTGTTCCTGATTAGCATTTTTTCCCTTAAATGCTATCTCTTGTTTCTAATCTTTGAAGATGCCGACTGCTGATACTTATATGTCTGATCGAGAGAGAGAATCATTTGTTGAGGTTGATCCCACCGGACACTTTGGGCGCTATAGTGATTTGCTTGTCACTGAGGTCTGCACATTGGAAAACTTGAGAACTTACAGGAAGAAGCATCGCCATGTGTCATTAAGGCCTTGAAGAAGTGGTCAAAGCAGGTACTCGAGGGGTTGGAATATCTTCATACACATGAGCCTTGCATCATTCATAGAGATCTAAATTGCAGCAACATCTTCATCAACGGGAACACTGGTCAAGTAAGTGAGCTACTTCCTTGTTGCTATGTAAAACACGAGACATAATACCAGCACTGTTATGTTATTTCCTTATAACTAACTATAATTTCATACACGATTAGTTAGGTGGTTAAGCTATTCTTCTTTTCTGAATATATTTAGTAGCTGATGCAGCCTTTTGACCTTATACTCTAGTGTTAGGAAGTGTTGCAGACAAGTGAAAAGAAATGTACAAGTAGATGGATAGATCTGGTGTGTAGAGTTTAGTGGTTAGTCAAGTGGAGAATAGGTGAAATAAACTAAAAGCGTGTCTGAGAATAAGGCTGAAGGAAGGAATAGACGTGGAGAATGTTTGGGAGTATTAACTATTAAGCGACTCGATGAATCATGCATTGGACAATTCTATATGCTTTATATTTTAGGCTCTGGTTGTGAGGGAATGACAGATTAAATGCAGGCAATATTGCGGTGGCTCAATATTGTTTCATCCGGTAATTTGAGGGAACTGTGGATTTTTCTTCTTCATTTTCTGTGGTTAACCATAGTAAGTTACTGCCTGAGCCTCCAGGATAGATCCAGAAAGTGGTTGAAGACATGTTGCAGGATTATTAAAACTGCAAACTTGAATTGTTTTAATTGTATCTCTCTGCAGGTGAAAATCGGTGACCTGGGAGTTTGTTCGTGAACATTTCGTTCGTTTATTAATTGAACATAAAATATCTATTCATATTCGTTTATTTAATTTAATAAACAAACATAAACAAAAATTATACGAATGGTTCACGAATAGCTCGTCGAACACCTTGAGACGGTTGACATATACTCTTTCGCAATGTGCTTACTTGAGATGGCGATGATGGAGATAACTTACAAATGTGATAGTGTTGCCAACATATACAAGGTAACCTCAGGCGTGAGACCCCGAGCCTTAAACACGGTGCCAGATCCAGAAATGAAGTCATTTATCGAGAAACGCATAGCGCAACCAAGAGCAAGACCTTCAGCTTCTGAGCTTCTCATGGACCCTTTCTTTTCCGACCTCAAAGATGACGATATTGACTCCGTTTCCACTTGAGTGAGTTTTCTGCCTAAAATCTAGTCAATTTTCAAATGAAAGAAAGAGTGCTAGTTTTAACTACTTTTCTCAACTCAGATACATAAATCCCACCCTACACACTTCTTTCTTATATTTTGTAGGTTCAGTGGTATTGTTGTCTTAATTATGCAACTCATGAGTAAAAGATACTGGTGTGTTCCTTGATAATTATCAATACAAGAAAAAATTCATAATTATACAAAGAAAAACAGAAGATTAATCCACTTAATTCTGAATTAGAACAATATCTGTGATTACAGTGCTAAATTCGCTGCTTCAAGGCAAGATGAGTGATGAAGAACTTTGGTTGAGTCAACAAAACTTTGAAAAGTTTCAGAAAGGCTTACACAATGAATATAATGCTGACGACAAAGAGGCATGTAAACATCTGATCCTCCGATCAACTCAGTTTCAATCGCCGACGTTTTCCTGAATGTAAAAAACCCCTTCTTCCCGCACATTTCACATCTCGCCGTTAACTTTGTTACAGTATCGGCCAGTGGAATTATGTCCAGAACGGACCCAAAGCTCTTTCTGGGGATCAAAACTAAATCAGATTGGATTTTAAAAAAATCATGAATTTGGTAAAACAAAACTGAGAGTAAGAATCATCACCTTAAATAATCTCCATCTAAACCGGCTAGAATTACTGTTTTCCCATCAATGTCAGCAGCTTTGCAGCAGAAATCATAAAGATCTTCGAAAAACTGAGCCTCATCTATTCCGATCACATCAAGCTGCCGCAAGAAAAATCCAGAAAATATTTCATATAATTTGAGACACAGGTATTGGGGTTTTTCTATTGGGAAGAAAGCAGCGGTCGGGAATTAACCTTTTCATAAGCATCTTCTCCTATTTTCTGCCGGAAAGACGTGAGATCCGACAAAGACCAACATGGGAATTTGATGCCGTCGTGAGTTACCACTGAATTGATAGCGTATCTCGTATCCTTGCTCGACTTTATCATTACTACGTTTCTACAAATTCACTAAAAAAAAGTTAGTAGTAAAATTAACGAAGAGTCGAGATTATATAAGCCCAGCGGCGTTGAAGGGAGAAAATACCGGCCATTGTTGCTTTCGGACTTGATCCGACGGAGGAGAGAAGTGGTTTTACCGGCAAACATGGGCCCAATGAAGACGTGAATTTCGCCGGCAACATGTTGATGATGGGAAGATCCCGAAATATCCTTGGAGTTTAGAGACATGGAATGATTCAAAGAGGCCCTTGAATTGCGTAGGTGAGAAGAGAAACGCTTCGACTTCGAAATAAAAAGGCGTGAATTTCTAAATTGAAATAATTTGGAGGCAAATTTGATTTTTTTGGAGGGAAGGAATACTTTAGCATTTTTTATGGTAAGATGAAGCTAATTTTTATTGTTTTTATTTTTTAGGGTTTCGTTCTGATTAATCTCAATTCAATCATGTCATATATTTAATTTTAATGAAAGATTTTTTTGACAATGAATTTTTATATACACAACGCTTTGAATTTAAGATCTACTTACGCGAATCAAGTTACTTACTATTTGGATTAGTCTCGGTTAGTCAATTTCAATTGTTTATTTAAATGTTCATTTCGAATGGTTTTTTATATTTTAATAAATAATAAAAATTATAAAATTAAAATCCTATATTATAGAGTAAATTACATAAATAATTCTTTTATTATAGAATATATTTTTTTAAATCTTTAAATATGAAAAATTATAATTTGATCACCAAATTTAGCTATCAATCTTTACACATTATTATAATTTAATAATAATTAAAAAAAAATATTTCAATATTCTCTCAATTTAGTCCTTACTATAGCACATTATGTGTTTCTTCTCTCCCACTATTTAACCTTCACTTGGGTTCCAAACATCACCCGCGCGAAGAGAATGAAAAAAATCGTGGTTGCTACCGTGCAAGGCTTTAAGTTTATTACTTTAATTTTCTTTTTTGATTTAATTTTATAAAATTATTTTTTAAAATAATTTTTTATTAAGTGTGTTGAAAAAATAAATTACTGCAAAACGAGGCGTTAAAATTAACTAGAAAATAATAATATAATTATTCAAAACCAAATCGTGTCGTGGTATTAACCACTGTCTTAGAAGCGAATTCGCCCCGATGTGTGTAATCGCTACAATGGACGAACGGCCCCCTGACGTTAACACGGTTCTCCAAATTTCATACACCCAAAAGATGGAGCGAACTCTGGTGGCATTGCTCTTCTCTCAACTCATATAGGTTTAAGAAAAACCAAAAAGAATGTTTCTAAAGCAAACATATGCTTAGGGTTATCTCAAATGAAAAAAATATGAGAGCCTTGAAGGTAAAACATGAGAGGAGCAATAGCGAGATTAGTTGCTTAAGCACTAGTGAACGTATCTGGAACTAGTACATAGTGGAATGAGTAATTCTTCTCTTAGATAAGTGAACGAATCTGGAACTTTCTAAGATAGGGGTGAACTCATAACACACAACTAACCCCTTCATCCACCAAAGTCCTCGATGTGTCTACAAAGTATATATACGAATATATATATAGCCTCTTTCCTCAGGATTCTAGTAAGTGTATTAGAAAAACGGTCCAACGTTTTTCATAGAAGGTGGTTAATCCTTCTCACTTATATAGGTTATTTTATCGGGTTTATCTCAATATAAACCACTCAAATAAGAGCTATGAAACAATTAAAAGCTTTTCCTTAAGCTCATCCTCTCATATAAATAGGTGAATTCTTCAAGTTCATTTTGTAAAATGAACCACCCAAACTCTGGGATAAGAACTCATTAAGAATAAAAACTCAAACTCTTTAATCGGTGAATTCAATAAGTTCTTCTCAATAGAACAACCCAACTCTTGGGATTGAATTCATTGAGAGTTTTAAGAAAACTCATCCTTTTTGGCGGCAAGTTCATTTAGTCCTTCACGATAGAACTATCCACTCAACTGGGCTATGAACTTATTAAGAGTAGTTATTCAACCACAGTCGATAAATTCATCAAGTCTTTCTCACTAAGACCACCCAAAACCTGGGCTATGAATTTATTGAGAGTAATTAAACTCAACCTGGGCATGTACATTGTTCATCATAGGGATAGATAATAAAAATGTACACTATGAGTACTCTTCATGGTTTCGTTTGACCACATTGAACTTAGATAACTAAGTTAGGTATCCACCATGAATTCCTCAACCAATGGGCTTTAAACCCATCCCCTCGATGAACCAAGAACCAATTTTTGTCTTTATCCTTTGGTAAGCGGATCTACTAGGTTCTTCTCTGAATTTAATCATCACTTTAGGACACCCTCACATTTTTAATATTTTAAGATAGAAATAAATCCATAAGTGTCTTGGACAATAGTATAAACAAATATTCAATTTAGAGTAAATTTGCTATGAGTTTTAACCATAAAATTATGCTTTTAACAAACTCAAATCTTGTTTACACATGATTATATTCTCAAAGTTTTGAGAAATTGCTAATCATTTAGATTAACATATTTAATCTCAAACGATTATAAAATTCTTTATGTCTCATCAGTAGTCATTCACGATTTTTTCTCATTCAAAGGAATTTTATTTTTTCTAGTTTCTCTTAAAAGCGTTCAAGGAATTAGGAATATTATGAAAAAGTTTATTAGGAGTTTTCAACTTTTTTCTCTCAATAGGAAAATTGTCTCAAGTTCGTTATAAGAGATTTCAACACAAATCTTAAGATAGACCATCTCTTTCTTTTCTTCTACTTAAAAAAAAGCTCAAAGAAATTTATTAGCCACAATAAATTTTTAGTAGCACTAATGTTTATCATTTTCTCATTCAACATTTTAGCTTTGAAGAGGCCATCATATACTTTATTTACTACGACTAAATTTGGTATTCTACTCAATCAAATTAATCTTTATTCTTTTAACTTCTACACTAAGTTTAAAGAGATCTTATTTGTCATAGTATTTTTTATAAAGTGAGCACATTAAAGAATAATGCACCAGGTAAGTTATCATGAAAGAGAGGTGGTGCACTAGGCACGCTTAAGTACCAAGTCTTTCATAAAACCAATCCTAGACATGTATTTTCATAATGTTTTTTGATAAGTCATCTATGAATTTTTCTCTTTTTTAATTATGGTCTCTAAAAAATGATTGATACTTTTATTCACATCAGTATCTTACTAAGCAAATTTAATGTAAGGCTCACTATTTAAAATAACCATTCATTTTAGACTTAACCTTTACACTAGTTTAAACAAGCTCACTGAGTTTAACACTAATTTTAAAGGCATAATATAAATCCATGTGATAAAGTATGAATTGACATGTAACAAATCTAAATAATCTGACCTTGTAGGTAGATTCATAATTCCAAATAGACTTGTTCATTCTCACCACGCCTGCAACTTTAATCTTTGCATCATCATCTTTAATCAGAAATAATCTAAAATTTATTATGACAATCACATCACATGAATCAACAATCTCTTTTAAATCTTTGAGACTCCCTTTTAATAAATTATGGAAATCATATTATATTCTTGATAGCTCCTCAATAAAAATATTTGGCTTGGAGAATCATTCCATCAATGTTTAGATTTTCTCTCATTGTTGTGTTGTCTAAATTTCTTACAAGAAATTGTTAGTACAACAATTTCAATATAATAAGATGTTTAAAACACACATAAATTATTTTAACACAAAATCTATAATTTATGTAATGTATTAAAACAACATTATTAAGGTTTTAATCGACACCATCATAAAATGCATTATTACCATAATAATTGAACGATTATAAAACATATTCAAATAATTAAATCGTTACAAATTAAATGATCATTAACTAAATGCATTTAAAAAGTGATAACATTTTCATCTTAAAAGGTATTTAAAACTCACTTATTATCATATATCAACCAATCATGATTTTTATTTATTGATATTTTTTCAAGAATTGAAACACAATTCAATTTTAATAAAAGCAAATAAATCTTTTATTGCTTTTATTGTTAGTATCGTAACGACATCCTATTTTAAAAAAAAAAAACTTTAAAAATGATTTAACAATGCCCCTCTATTAATATATTTCATGGAACATTAATCACAAAATTTAAATTTTTTTAATACTTTATTCATCTATAAAGCTTTAAAAAATGCTATAAGTTACTAAAGCATTTAATAATAATTATTAAATATTTAAAGAAACATTATAGCATATATCATATAGATTCAAGCAAAAAGATTTTAAAATGCTCCAAATAAATTTCTACTTCTTTAGGCATCATTTTATTTAATTGATTCTCATGAATGATAAAAAATAATAATCAAATAAAATTGCTTAAAGAAGAAAGATAATTCAAGTTTTCTTTCTGTCTCGTGTTCAAGATCATTACCATGAACATCAAATAATAAAATATTTTATAATACTATTTGTTTATAAATTCAAACCTTATAAACAATTGTTATAAAATATTTATAAATATTATAACATCTCTAGTAACCGTTTTATATATAATGCTCCAAGTTTTAAATAGCATTATCTCACTTAAAACGTTTTACTATTTTAATGCATGTAAATGCAAAATTAATGTATAAAAACTCACTAAATCGTTACCTTCTTGTTTCAAGTAACTATTGATTTTTCATGCAACCATGAACTGATAATATGCATTATAATTTGCGATACCAATCAGATTAAGAATAATCTTTAGCTTCAAACATAAGCTAAAAAATTACTTACCAGAATCATAAAAACTGATTTTCTCTACCAATAATAGGTAGTAGCATAAATACCTCAATAATCTCATGTAGTATTGAAGTTAACATAATTCGTACGCATTATTTGCAGTGTTGAATTCGCTTCTAAATTGTTGGAAAAATAGATTGCTGCAAAATGAGGTGTTAGAATTAACTAGAAAATAATAATATAATTATTCAAAACCAAACCGTGTCGTGGTATTAACCACTACCTTACAAGCGAATTCGCCCCAATGTGTGTAATCGCTACAATGGACGAACGGCCCCCTAAGGTTAATATGATTCTCCAAATTTCGTACACCCGAAAGATGGAGCGAACTCTGGTGGTATTGCTCTTCTCTCAACTCAAAAACAACACTCAATATAGGTTTAAGAAAAACCAAAAAGAATGTTTCTAAAGTAAACATATGCTTAGGGTTATCTCAAATGAGAAAATATGCCTAAATAGTAAGGGCAAAATAGTCTTTTCCAAGCACAATTTAGTTCTACTTAAAATAGAATTAAATAGCTTTAAAACAAAAGTTACAAAATTGAGCATTACTAACAAAGTGTGTTTAAAAATATTCGATTTAATTTGATTATCAATTGATCTGAATTCGAAAAATATGAATATTTGATTCCGTTTTTATTTTTAGATGGGGTATTCGATTCGATTTTAATTTTTTCGAATTAGATAGGACCACAATATTTCAAGTTTCAGATTACCCGAGAATCTAAAAATTCGAGAAATTTAAATTTTCATTAATATTAATCTTGTTATATTTAACAATTTAGTGCTTATTATTTTCAGAATTTTAAAAAATTAAATTTTTATAAATGTTAATCTTGTTTTATTCAGTAATTTGTTGTTTGTTACATTCGAAATTATAAAATTTTTCATAAATACAACCTTCAAATTTGAAAAATTAGTTTAATCAAAATATATATTTGGATAACTGTATATCCAGATATTCGATATCCAAATCTACAGATATCCATATTGGATACGAATCACTATATCATCGATCTGAAAATCTGGTTATCCGAAAAAATCAATCGGATCCGATCCAATATCTGATAATGAACACCTTAATCTTTTTATGTATGCTAATATATGTATATATTATAAACTCTGTTTTATGTAAATTATATGTATATTATTTATGTTATAAATTTTATTATAAGCTATATATATGTTTTAATTTTTTTTTGTGTGTGTGATTTATGATTAGTTTAGGTTTTACAAATTTAGTTTATTTAATTTAAATTATACTCTTTGGGGTCTAAGTTTAGGCTAATTAAATTAAATTTAGGTTCCAGATTAGTTAGAGTTTTAGTGAAAAATAAGTTTAAAATTTAATTTAATTAATTAAATCCTAGAATTAGGTTTTAAGTAGTTGAAGCTTTAGTTAGAATTAGAATTAGGTATAGAATTAGGCATTTCTAGGTTAGGACTATAATAGATCTATACTATGTATTTTTAATTTTCATTCATATGACCCATAATTTTGAATTAAATATTTTATTAATTAAATGAATTTAAAATTATTTTTAATTATTTTTATTAAGGACTACTTTGACATTTAGGCATACCTTATCGATATAATAAATATTTAATTAAATGTTAATTTTTGTTAATGAATTAATTTATTTTCATTAACATTTTGACAATGTGAGCATTATAATAATATAATTATATTTCTTTCATTGTAAATGGAAGTATAATATGTCTTCTTGCATCTTCATGGCCAAAAATATATTCCTATAATAATATTCGATCATCATTGATGATATCATTTTTTTGTTTTATTTATTTATATAAAAAATTAAATACGTTATCTTATAATAATATTTAATCATCATTGATGATATCGTTTTTTTTTTTTTTTGTTTTATCCACTTATATAAAAGGATAAATACGTTATTAATAAGATTATATTCTTATAATAATATTCAATCATCATTGATGATATCATTTTCTTGTTTTATCTTTTTGTATAAAAGACTAAATATGTTATAAGATCGGTCCGATTAATAATATTATTAAACAAAATTTTAATTTTAATATTTTTATATAATTATTGATAAATTTAATTATTAAAATTTTAACTTTGCTTTGATATCCCGAAAGCTCAAAAGTCATCTTCTTCATCTCTATCTTTGTAGGTCTACTGAAACTTGAGTAAACTTGTGAGCGTAATGGAGAAACTTCCTCCGGAGATTATTCTTCACATACTATCCAGGCTTCCGGTAACATCTTTGCTGGAATCGATGTCGGTTTGCCGAGCTTGGCGAAGATTAGTACAAGATCCGCTGCTTGTCGCTACCCATTTCTCCCACATGGCCGACCAAGGTCTAAGCTTCATTTTCCAAAGCAATCGCCCAAACTCATCGTATCAGCTTTTCTTCTTAGATTTCTCTCATGTTCACCGACAAGGAAAGGTGATGATCAAGAAAATTCCCGCAGGTTTCTCTATGGATATGTTTTTGGTAGATTCTTGTAATGGGTTGCTTTGCATGCGTGATGCACGGAACATATATATTTACAACCCCTTCACTAGGTTTTACTTGAACCTTCCAAAACCGCACTATCCGGCACAAATGGGACACATTGCATTCGGGTTTCACCGAACAACAAAACAGTACAAGGTGGTCCTGATTGTACTTCCAGGACGAATGGCTTTACAATCAGAGGTCCATGTTCTAACAATTGGAGATCCCTCTTGGAGAAATATAGGGACGTTGCCTTACGATTTGACTCGGCCGATGTCAAGAGCTTTGGTCAATGGGAAGCTTCATTGGCTTTCTAAGCCTAACAATAACAGCACAGTGAGCTTACTCGTCTCGTTCGACCTCGAAACCGAGCAGTTCCATGAGGTGCCTAAGCCTGATTGTTGTGGCAAAGACGGGTGTTTGCACCATCTGATGGTTCTACGAGGTTGTCTCTCAGCTGGTGTGTATCATGTTAAGGAAGAATTGGAGATTTGGGTGATGAAGGAATACGGTGTAAAGGAGTCGTGGATCAAAGAATTCAGCATTGGAACTGATTACTTGCCGCCAACGTTGCAGGAGGCAGATCTTCTGCACTTCAACAATGCAAAGGCTCGTTTTCCTAATTCATCTGTCAGAGTTTTATGTGTTTTGAGCAATGATGAGATCTTGTTGGAGTATCTAAACCGAGCAGCTGTTGTGTTCGATCCCCGACATGGAACATTCAAGGAACTTACGTTTCCTGAAATGCCGCATTGGTACACCAGGGTTACTCATGTTGGCAGCCTAAACTGGGTTGATACTCCTCTAGATTAATTTCTAAAGAGCTTGGAGTATGCCATAGAAATTATAAGACACGCGATGTTCCCCTTGAGTCGAGTGTTTTAGGGTTTAGGGTTTAAATCTTTTACAGAAATATACTTTCAGTCGTGTTAAAATCTGTAAACTTTCAAATTCCAAAATTGATGCTACTATTCTGTCTATAGCTCCGTCGAAGTTCACTGTCGCCTGAGACCCTCTAATTTTCCTAATCACTCGTTATCGATAAACAACGGAATGTATATCAATCAAACATTGAATAACTAGACACCTAAAGTTTAAAAGAAATGTATTTTGGACATTTATTTGTGTTACAAAAAGCACTAATGAACAAAAAATATCACGATAAATAAAAATCTCTTAAATTTTAACGATAAAGATGATATAATAAAAATAAAATACCATATTAGTACCAAAAAAAAATACATATGTATTTTGGCTTCCACATCAGAATAGGTTAGCACCAGACACCAAAGGTCATGTTTGCCGGTTACTAATAATTTTATGGCTCAATGACCAAAAAAATTCAAAAATTAGTGGTGAAATTGAACTTTTTATAGTTTAATAGCTAAAGCGATACAAACCCTAAAATTCCATGACTATTGATATTGTCACGTCCGTAGAACTCTTCTACTCAGGAACGTGCGGCCTTAGACGCTTTTGCTCGATGCAACGCCTAAGTAAAGCCTAAACAGATCAAAGCTAGAGTGCTAAGATCTCTGCGAAAATAAAAAAAGAACTTTGAAAGATAAAGAAGACAAGAGAGATTGAGTGAATGCTCTTAATTCCTCAAAGAAAAAGTGTTCTACGGACGTGACAAGTGGTATCAGAGCGAGGCTGTGTGCTAGCTGTTGGGTTGACCAAGTGCCCCTTGTGCTGCGGAGCGAGTCAGTTGGACGAGCGTGTTAGCTCACACCCCAAGAGAGGAGGGTGTTCGCGAGTGGGTCCTCTAGAAAGAGATTGAGACGAGGATGGGTAGGCAAGAAGCCACAACGAAAGTTCTCCGGTTAGGTGAACTGCAATGGGACACCTCGGTAAAGTGGCAGGTGGCCATGAGGTGATTGCAGGAAGTCTTGTGCCCGACATAGGAGGGCGGCCCCAGGTTAGTGAGCCAGTTTGGGAGAATTGCACACTAGTTCCTGGCACGTTTCAAGAAGGGAAAGAGTTTCCTCCCCATGTACGAGAGCGTGCATGAATTGGGTGGAGGAGAATGTCAACGGACCGTGAGTCGTGACTACGCGGGATCGAGCGAGATGCTTTCTGGTAGTGCGTAAAGCTTGGGAGCGGGATAACATTAAGAGTGTAGTACGTGCCGAGCAGTCGTCCCATCTGGGATGGGCGCGCTGATCGTGCACCACACTGGTCGGGAGCTGTCCCCGCTTCCCTGATGAGCCCATGGGAGGGCGAAACCAGTAAGCATCGGAGATCGTTCAGGCTGATCCTCGGGCATGTGAGTGTCCCGAGGTGCCGCACGGGTAGAAGTCCCTGCGCGAAAACTCTGACCCCGTGACAATATAGTTTATCCAAAAACTTAAATACATATTTGGTCGGCAAGCACACCCACCACTTCAGAAATGCTCGTGTTAGAATGACCTCATTTATTCCTTTCCGTACTGAAATTATTTTTGTTTACTTTAGTTTAAATATAGTTAAAGACGTTAATTTTTTTTATAATTATTAGGATTTGTTTTATTAGTGAACTAATATGGATTAAATATTATAGAGGTTTACTAAGATGTTATCTTCAAACTCAATTTAATTTATTTAAGATGTCAATATTTAAATTTTTATATTATTTAAAGGGGAAATTTATTATAGGTTATTTTTGTCATATCATCTATGAGATCAACCAATTAAATATATTAATTTAATTAATTTTTTATTTTATTTTTATCAAGTAAATCTTTATAAATATTTATTGTAAATTAAATTTAAAAACAATTTTTTTCAAGTGATGGATAAAAAAGACGAAATAAAAAAATTAATGAAATAAATATATGTTATTGATTAGTCTTATGAATAACATGATAATATTGACTCGTAATATAATTTTTTTCGCTTAAAGAATTTAATTTATCATCTTAATAGACAAATTGATTATTGATGAAAGTCAAACTTGAAATGACTTCGATCAAAAAAACCCTAAGAAGCGAGTAGCAAGGCCAACGTTGGGCAGGGCAACGCCCGTAAGTCCGAACTCGATACTACAAAGATCCGAAATCTCGAGAGAGATTCTTTGGAAGAAGAGATCAATCCCTCTCCTAAAGTGTCCAGGCCAACAAATAAACCCAATAGCCATTTTTGTGAGCTTAAATTGTCTATCTCTTTTTCACACCTCCATTCGTGTCTCCACTTTAATTTAGAGAGTTCAGTGTTAGAATTAAAATATATTCAATACGAATATAAACCCAAGATCTATATGTCAAATCATCAAGAACAATAAAATAAATAAACTGAATGCGGAAGCGTACCTGAATTAATCGATAGAGTTTTTTCAGAAGATTTGATCTTCCAAGAAGTTAGGTTTTCTCTTGCGGCACAACTCTCAGACGGGGAAAAGAGATATGCAAGTTGACCTAATTCTTAGGGACCATAACCCTTTATATAGTTGATTTAATAACTAACTAGTAGTTGATTTAATAAGCAACTCTGAAGTATTTATAACTCTGCCCCTCATCAAATTATAAATACACCTTATGGTATCTACACTTTTAATTCCATGATAATTTAATACCTATAACACGTGTAACATAATTGGTCACTTAATTACGTGTTAAATTTTATAATAGCAATATACATTATACATATGTGCCCACTATTATTGAATTTTAATCCAACAATCTTCCACTTGGGCAACATATGTTTCTTGACAAATGTATAACCTTATGAGCTCAAAAATTTGCTATCATATAATAGGTATTCTAAAACAATCTCGTCCATCAATTATATTCATATAGGATCAAAGCGGTCTTCATCATATCAATCATGACTGGACCCATCAATGGTCACGTATAAAAACATAATCAAATGACATAGATCAATCATGGATGCGTAGCATGGAAATTACATGTAAATGTGAACCGAACATGCCTATTTCCAACTGGTCCTCCTAAACTTTAGTGAGATCAAACTTTACTGAATTCAGAGTGTGCATAAGCCAAAATAACTTTATTTCTGCATAAATTAACCTTAAACTAAAGTAACCGAAATTGTGTCTAAAATGAATGAGCATTTATCAAAATTACAAACTCCCACTAAAACTGAATATAATTAAATAATATTACACCCATATGAGTAGTGTGCTCATGAAAGACCTAGGGTGATAGTTTCTCAATAAGCGTGCAATTATGGAGTTTGTACCAACATTCTCTATAGACACACAAGCACTCTGAATTTTCTTTAACAACTAGGAACTAAAATTTTAAAGTGTTCCTATTGTTTATAGAATAAATGATACATATTTATTGTCACAAAATAACTGAAGTGGTCTTTCTATTCAATCTATAATTAGCAGCTCATGTGATAGAGTCTTTTACATCAATATTCTGGTAGAATCGAAGCCTGTAAACTTGATGATCTCTAACTTTCCAAAACTTCGATATGTGAACATGTAATTTTTGTTCTCTAAAGACATTTCATAACTCTCTTGGCTGCTATCCAACGGTCCATATAGATTTACTTAAATATCTGTCTAACATTCTAATAATGTACGCAATATCCAAATGCATACATACTTAAGCATAAATTAGATTCTCAATAAATAATAGAATCTTTTGTATTTTATAAATTTCAAGGTTACTTGTAGGGCACTGGAAAAAAAATATCTTCTTTAGTAATATGAGTGTCACTTGATTTGCTCCCACTAAACTTGTAATACATACAATTTTCAACCAAATTTATCTCAAAATCGAATGAGATAATCAATAAAAAATTTATAATTTTATTAATGAGAGTTAAACTTAAGCTCATATATGGTATCTTTAATTTACATATCATTAATTTTGTATTATTAGACACAAATCAATGATTGTACCAAATAATTAATTTATCCAATGTTGTCATTGAAAAACACAAGTTTAACATCCATCTTATGTAGCTCAAGATTAAAAGTAATAAGTGTCAAATTATTTTGAAAGAGTCTTTCAGTATAACTTGAGAGAGAGTCTTCACAAAATCAATGTATTCTTTTAGAGTATATGCTTTAGATACAAAACATGCCGTATACTTGTTCACATTATCATTTACATCCTCTTGATTTTTAAATATTAATTTACAACCAATTGGTTTGTACCTTAAAGTAATGCGACAAGTTCTTAAACTTTATTGTCTTATATAAAATTATACTCTTTTGAATAACATCAATCCACTTTTGAGAGTTAAAATATTTATGGTTTGATAAAAGAAACTGATCAGGTTGTCTTTTATCATTCCATTATTATCTTTATTTTCTTGATGAAATACTAAGTAATAATCTTCAATAGTATTTCTCTTTCCTCTCATGGATATCTTTAAAGACACATTTTTTTAGGTTGTTTTTAGGTTGTTGAGTTTGTTTTTCAAAAAATAATTACCTTATCTTGAACGAGAGTTGTTCAACATTGTTTTGCTGATGTACTTGATTCACTTTTTATTAATGATAGGTGTGAAAACCTAAACATCGTGAAAAGTAATAGTAGGAATTAAATTAATATTCAATTCCTCCTTAACAACAATGTATCTAACCTTATTCTCCCTCCAAACTCAACATCCTAAAAATGTTATAAATCTCTCATTAAAATAATCTTAATTGTGGGATCATAAAATTTACGGCCCATGGATCACTCAAAATAGCCTAAGTAATTGCTTACTTTTGAAGTTTAATTTCTTTACATGTATCCTAGCTTATACAAAAGAATCAACACCTTATACCTTATTGTTATTCCTTTGGAACAGGACCCTTAGCAACTTTATTCTAATATATATTTTTATTGCCCTTATTCTTAGAGACACTAACCAAAGAGCACTAACTGATTGAGTATTTTTATAATTATAATGCTTCAACTTTTCTTCTTCTTTAACACAATTAGAAATAATCTCATTTGAAGTTTATTTCTCCTTTAATAATTGTAACTAATTTTGAATTAGTTAAACTGTATAGGAAGCTATACTAAAATTATAAGAACAAACAATTGTTATAAAGTTTGATCTTATGTGCCTTAAGTTTTGAAGCAATATAATATACTCCCTTACATTTCCTTGATCCTTATACTTAATAGACATCAAATAAACCAAAAGTTATGTCATGTTAATCTTAAAAAAATAATATATTTTTTTATCAAGAAAACCCTTAGTATGAATATTTTTTTTAGATTTGTGCTCCTAAAAATTTATAAAATATTTATACATTATGATCATTAAACTTGAACGAACCCGCCTCTCAAAATCCTATTTATGGATGCTTACCGCCGTGAGAGGTGCAAGTTGTTCTTCACTTAGTGAAAGTTCTATGTTCATACAACCAAATACTATATATAAGTGTCTTTTCTATTCCTTGAAATTAATTTCACTAAACATAAGTATAGAATGTATTCAACAGATATTATGATAGTACAGATAAATCATCTAAAGATAGAACAAAAATAAGTAAATAAACAAGCTCACATAAATATCTATAAGTAAACAATAAATTCAAAATAATGGCTAGTTCCCCTCAAGATACCAAGCACAACATTAATATCAAGTCTTTGGACAGTAATATTAACTGTAAGCGGTACTCTTGTTGTAGCAATCAAACATTGACAATAAACTATGTCAAACAATATATTAATCTTTGGACTAACATATTATTCACATAAAATACCATATAATTGTCACACATTTATCGCCACAGTTGTCGTTGTAATTTGGCCAAATATTAATTTTCCTTTGGGCTAATTAATAAATGCATGAATTACAAAGACCTATAATTATATTAATATTTTAAATAAACTAATCTACACAAAAGCGGTCACTTTGGTGACATTATGTTTCAATTAATCTATTAAAATATTAGATATCTGAAGCCAGAATATGAATTTAATTGTTTCAAAATATTTTTCTTAATTTTATGTTTTACTCAAGATAAAAGATAACCAAAGTAATAAAAAAAATTGAATAAAGATAACTTCATCACAAGATATCGAACACTTCAATAATATTAAAAAAATATTAATTTGTAAGTGATATCTTGATGTAGTAATCAAACATTGATAATAAGAATATGTTAAACAAAAATCTTCCTTTGGGCCGATTTATTGTTCACATATAAAACAGAATAATTAGCACATGTTTATTACCACAGATGCACATGTAACATTACTAATTATTAATCTTCCTTTGGGCCGATTAATATTAGCATAAACTGAATTACATGCACAAAACCTTCTATATTATAAAATAAAATAATTTCCACAATAAAGATCACTTTGGTGATTTAATGCTTCAATTAATTTATATTAAAATATATAACATAAATATACCAATATTCAAACTTAATATTTATAACAGTCAAAGTTGAAATTTCTGATAACACTTGAGTTTTCAAAATAAACCAAATTAAGGTTGTCTTAATGGGGCTATCAGAATCCAAATAACTGAAATCTTTGACTGTTCTTCAAAAATTTCTTAAATATGTTTTTACCAAAACTAAATTCGATCAAAACATTTAATCTTTTAACTAAAAACAAAAATACAAAAATATCATACAAGTGAGTAATTCGTATAATAATTACTTTAAACTTTAATATAATCATAATAATATAATAATCAAAAATAAATTTTTGATCAAACCGAATTGAATATATCAATACCAAATATATATTCTATAATCCAAAATAACATATGATCAAAACTAAATATTGAATATGTTAACCAAGTAAATTACATAAAGTAACAATATACTTTAAAAGTAACATGTCAAAAGATCATTCAATCATAACTTAATAGACATAAACCGAATATAAAGCTTTAATAGCTAACTTGAATATAATTTTTTTTGAATCATGATAAATTTATCATGAGCCGGAATTAATTATATATTTTTATTATTAATGACCAAAACTAAAATTTTGATCTAATCGAATTTAACTTAATATCAATGATCAAAACTAAAATTTTGATCTAACCGAATTAACTTAATACCCAATGATCAAAACTAAAATTTTGATCCAACCAAATTTAACTTAATACCCAATGATCAAAACTAAAATTTTGATCCAACCAAATTAAACATATAATTTAAATAAAATATATATTTCATAAAAATAAAGTAGATATGTTACTATCGAAGTAATTGGAATCCAAACATAAAATTTAATTTCCAATCAATAGCAACCCAAAAAATAAATAAATAAATTTTCATGCAGACAAAACCTAATCTTCATATAAATCTAGATTGATTTCTATGATTTCTTAATTAATCGATTCAAACTCATGTACGTAAAACCAAACTGAATCCACAGAAATATATATTTGTCGTAAAACAATGAATGTTAATCCATTGGAAAATGAAAAACAACCAGATCGACGAAAAACCAAAATAAAATCATAAAAAATAAATGAAATTGATTTGTTATTAAATACGACAAATATATATAATTTAATCTCATACGATTAATTATAAAACCATATCAAAGTAAATAATCCATAAAATTATATTTAATTTTAGATCATAGCAATAAATTCAAACCAAAAACTTATGATCTTAATGATTCGACATAATTCTGGCACTGATGCCACTTGTTAGATTAAAATATATTCAATACGAATATAAACCCAAGATCTATATGTCAAATCATCAAGAACAATAAAATAAATAAACTGAATGCGGAAGCGTACCTGAATTAATCGATAGAGTTTTTCCAGAAGGTTTGATCTTCCAAGAAGTTAGGTTTTCTCTTGCGACACAACTCTCATACAAGGAAAAGAGATATGCAAGTTGACCTAATTCTTGGGGACCATAACCCTTTATATAGTTGATTTAATAACCAACTAGT
Source organism: Abelmoschus esculentus (assembly GCA_035048815.1). Lineage (NCBI taxonomy): Eukaryota > Viridiplantae > Streptophyta > Magnoliopsida > Malvales > Malvaceae > Abelmoschus > Abelmoschus esculentus. The sequence continues at coordinate 12,934,402 of JAUCBN010000024.1, forward strand.
AGTTGATTTAATAAGCAACTCTGAAGTATTTATAACTCTGTCCCTCATCAAATTATAAATACACCTTATGGTATCTACACTTTTAATTCTATGATAATTTAATACCTATAACACGTGTAACATAATTGGTCACTTAATTACGTGTTAAATTTTATAATAGCAATATACATTATACATATGTGCCCACTATTATTGAATTTTAATCCAAAATTCAGGGTATAGGGTTTAGGGTGTAAGGATATAAAGCACGATAAAGAGGTAGAAAATTTTTACCCCACTTTTATAAATACAACACACACCTTTAACTAAGGAAAGTTATTTTTTGAATTAACTACAATGATTACAATAGTATATTTTTAAAGTATACTTTCAATTATTTAACATTGATCGTTCAATCATTGTACTAGTATTATTAGTATTTGAACTTGTAACCTCCAAAAATAATAAATATTTCTTTAACCAATGAGACTAAATAATTTGTACTTCATTTACCATATCTACTATCGGATAATTTTGCATCAATTAATAATTTAAAAAATAAAAAGAATTCAAGAAAGTTCGCTAATATTTCTTTAAATCCTTGGAGTTCAGAGGCATGGAAGGATTCAACGAGGCCATTGAATTGAGTAGTTGAGAAGAGAAACGCTTCGACTTCCAAATAAAAAGGCGTAAATTTCTAAATTGAAATTGAAATAGTTTAGAGGGAAATTTGATTTTTTTTTAGGGAAGGAGTACGTTAGGTTTTATTTTAGGAGTTTTATAAATTATTGTTTAAAATCGGATGATGAAAAATACTCTAATTTTGAACATGTTTAATTTTTATTCTATCACTATTTGAAGACGGAAAAAAAAATCCAATTTTTAAATTACACAGTAAATCATCATATTGGTGAAAATAATTTTTGAGATACCATAATTTTAGAGAAAAAAAATTAAAGACACAATATTTGTGTAAAATCATCCGTTTTTTTTTATAAGGTTGAGTCAATTTTAATTGTTTATTTTTTTATTGTTTCAATTTTTAGAGTTTCATTGTGACTAATCCCAATTGATTCACGTCATATATTTAATGTTGGCAGGTGATTCTTTTGACGAAGATTTTCTATATACACAATACTTTAAACTCAAAACTTATTTCGGTGAATCAAGTTACTTACTATTTAGACTAATCCATGTTAGTTAATTTCAATTGTTTATTTAAATATTCATTTTGAATTGTTTCTATATTTTTAATAAATAATAAAAATTATAAAATTAAAATCCTATATTATACAGTAAATTACATAAATAATTCTCTTATTATTGAACATTTTTTAAATCTTTAAATATGAAAAATTATAAATTGATGACCAAATTTAGCTATCAATCTTTGCACATTATTATAATTTAATCATATTTTTTAAAAAATAACTCTCAATATTTTCTTAATTTAGTCCTTATATAACACATTATGTGTTTCTTTATCTCCCACTATTTAACCTTCACTTGGGGTCCAAACATCTCCCATTATTCTCGTGCGAAGAGAACGAAAATCCGATTTAGTTTTTGGATCGGATATAGATTATAATATTTCAAGTTTTAAATTATTTGAAAATTCAAAATTTTAAATTTTCATTAATATTAGTCTTATTATATTTAACAATCTAGTGTTTGTTATTCTCAAAATTTTTAAAAATTGAAACTTTTATAAACGTGAATCTTGTTGTATTTAATGATTTATTGTTTATTATATTCGAAATTTTAAAATTTTCATAAATAAAACTTTCAAATTCGAAAAATTTAGTTTAATCAAATTATATTTTTAGATAATTGAATATCTAAATATCCGAATACATGGATATCTACTTTTTCCAAATCGAATACGGATCACTATATCATCGATCCGAAAATCTAAATATCTTAAAAATTCGATCCAATTTGATATCCGATAATGAACACCCCTAATCTTTTTTTTATGTATGCTAATATACGTAAATATTATAACCTTTGTTTTATATAAATTATATGTATATTATTTATGTTATAAATTTTTATTATAAGCTATCTATCTATCTATCTATCTATCTATATATATGTTTTAAGTTTTTTATGTTATTTTATTTTGTGTAAGAAATATTCGTTTTTTTGTGTGTGTGTTTAGTTCCCTTTTCTATGTGTTTGTATTAGGTTATTTTTATGATTAGTTTAGGTTTTAGAAATTTAGTTTATTTAATTTAAATTATGCTCTTATTTATTGGGGTCTATGTTTAGGCTAATTAAACTTAGGTTCTAGATTAGTTAGAGTTTTAGTTAGAATTAAGTTTAAAATTTAATTCAATTTAATTAATTAAACCCTAGAATTAGGTTTTAGACTAGTTGAAGTTTTAGTTAGGATTGGAATTAGGTATAGATTAGTTGAACCTTTTAGGCAGCTTATGGTTGTAATTAATTTAAATTTATTTATGATTTAATTAGATGAATGTTAAATTATTTAAATTAATTTGAACCTCTCTTTTAATTATTTTAAGATAAAATATGCATTTGTCTTAGATGCAAACTAAATTAATATCATAATTATTAATTTGGTTCAATTTAAATATTTTTCTTAGTTTAATGGGATTCTAGTTTCAAATTAATCAAATTAATTATTTTAAGTCAACATAATCCGTAAAATGTTTGGATTTTCTAGATTTTATGATTTAATTAATTTAGGCTTAATATTAAGGCTTAACTCAGTAACAAGTGCCCAAAGTATACACTTTCTCTGAAATAGGTGTCTAATGTTTTTTTTTTGCTGAAATAAGTGCTTAAACTATATATTTTTTCAAGATATGTGCTTAATGTATTTTTTTGGTTGAAATAGGTGCCTAAAATTTTATTCCCTTAGTGTTTTAAGGTAACACTGTTAAAAGAAAATAGTTTAATTTATAAATAAATACATAAATTATATATATATATTTTAAAATAAATGCCTAATATAATTTTTATTGAAATAATTACCTATTTTTTTTCTTCGATAATACGAAGAACAATAGTTAATATCATCTGACAGCATCAAGTTGTGTTCATGATTGATATGTGCCATCTCTGCGGCTATTAGCAGATGAAATATGCTCAGCTTTGCACCATGGAATTAAGGGTTGTCGGATGATATTAACTATTGTTCTTCGTATTATCGAAGATAAAAATTAGACAATTATTTCAATAAAAAATATATTAGGTACTTATTTTAAAAAATATATAATTTAAGTATTTATTTATAAATTAAATTATTTTCTTTTAATAATGTTACCTTAAAATATTAAAAGAATAAAATTTTAGGCACTTATTTCAATTAAAAAATACATTAAACACCTATCTCAGAAAAAATATATAGTTTAGGCACTTATTTCAGCAAAAAAAACAACTAGACACCTATTTCAAAAAATGTATACTTAAGTACCTATTACTGAGTTAAGCCTAATGTTAAATAAGCGTATCGGACCTTTCTAAGTTAAGACTATAATAGACCTATGCTATGCGTTTTTAATTGTCATTTATATGACCCATAAATTTGAATTAAAAATTTTACTAATTAATAAATTTTAAATGATTTTTTTTTACTTTGACATTTATGCAAATATTTAATTAAATGTAAAATTTTGTTAATGAATTAATTTATTTTTATTTTATCCGTTTGATGATATATATCATTTTGTTATCCGTTTGTATAAAATTTTAAATACATTATTAATAAAATTGTAATTTTATAATAATATTAAGTCATCATTGATAATATCTTTTTTCTGTTTTATCAATTTATATAAAAAATATATTATTAATAAGATTATATATTTTTTTAATAATATTTGCTCATCGTTGATGATATCGTTTCTTTATTTTATCTATTGTATGAAAGATTGAACACGTTATTAATAAGATTGATCGAATTAATAGTATTATTTAAATGAAATTTTAATTTTATTGTTTTTATATAATTATTGATAAATTTAATATTACAAATTAAAGGTAAAATATATATAAATTTAATTATTAAAATTTTAACTTTGTTTTAATATCACGAAAGTTTACAAGTTATTTTCTTTATCTCTATATTTGTAGGTCTACTGAAACATGAGTAAACCGTGGATAATCCTTAAATCTCATATTTTATATTTATAGGCAACATGAGAGTAGTTCGGTCAATTTAAATTTCTTTTAAATTTTAAATGTGTAACTGTTAGATTTAATAAATATTCGAGATTTGAGTGTATATAATCTGCTATTAAATCTAATTTTAAATATATATTATTTGCTATTATCCGAGATTTTAAATAGATATTATCTAAGATTTTATTTGATATTATCTAATATAAAATTTAAAATTTAAATTTTAAATAAAATTTTATTTGATTCTTAAACAGATTTACCTTTGTTTTTGACCTATAAATAAATGGTTTGGAATAATCGAGTTAACCTTGTAATAACCCATTGAGTATAAAACCCAAATAAAACCTTTTATTTATTATTTATCCAGTCCAACAAGTACAAATCCAACAGAGCCCAAAGATAAAACTAAGCCCACAAACCAAACCCAAAGATAAGCCCAACCCAACAGATTAAACCTCAATCTGGTAAAACAAATGATAAACCCTAAATGCCTATCTAGCTGTCGTCGCCTCTTCTCCCAAGGGTCTCCTGCGCGTGGCCGCCACGCGCGGCGGTTTGAACCGCGCGTGGTGGTCACGCGCCCTCTGATTTGCTCCTCTGGCCGACCACCGTCTTCCTCTGACAGCCGTCTGATGCCATCGCCTTGGTCACGTCCGCCTGCAAAAGAAGATTACATGATTAAACCTAATTTGCAGATCTAAAATAGGATAAAAATCATTTCTAGTTGTATTAAAAAAATGTATTAAACATGGGTATAAAAACCCAGTGGAATCACATGTACAACCGGTTACAATCGGCCACCAAAAAATCAAATCAAAGAAACGTTTCAAGCAAAAAAAAAGTCTCAAACCGAACCAATATTCATATCAAACCAATCGAAAAAAAAACAGTGAAATCGGAAACAAAAAAAGTAAACAGAGGTAAAAAAAATTTATATTCGATACTTAGCTTGCATCTTAGATCTACTCGTGTAGACAACTCCATTCGAAAAACTGAGTTCGGATCTTGACTCCTCACGACGAGACGAAACGAAAAGGTCCTTTCTTTTTCGGTTTCGACCGGCGTCACGGCGGCCGGTGCAACGGCCGGCGGCGGCGCGACGGGGTTCGCCATTGGAGAAGAAGGATGAATGCAGAAGAGCTTTGAAGCTCTGTGTTCTCTTTTGCAAATGAAAACAGAATGGGAAAAAATGGCAGCAAAAAAAATATTTACATGTGAAACAAAACGACACCGTTTTGGTGCCGGTTATAATGGCCCAAAACGGCATCGTTCTGAGGCCCCAGAACCGACTCCGACCCGCTTTACCGAACCCATACCCGTGAGTAACCTGAATAAAGGGTGAAATTATGCGTGAAGTCCTTGAGCTTCCAGTGGGTTCACATCGAAGCCTCCCAGTTTGTGTATACTTGCATTTTAGTCACTATTTTCATATTTTAAGCTCTATAATTTTATTTTTATGCAATTTGATCACTATTTTCACTAATTTGGGCTCAATACTTTTCTTTTATTCGATTTTAGTCCATATTTCAACTATATTAACCCTCTAATTTTGTTTCATTGCAGATTTGGTCCTTATTACTCTATTATTGCTATTATATCCATATTATTATTATTAATAATCTTTTTATGTTATTTATATTATTATCATTTTGCTTTTTTATCATTATTATTATTATTATTATTGTTGTTGTTGTTGTTGTTGTTGTTGTTGTTGTTGTTGTTGTTGTTGTTGTTGTTACTATATGTTTTATTATTATCATACGGTTTATTATTATTATTATTATTATTATTATTATTATTATGTGTTCTATTATCATTATTATTTTTTATTTAACCTGATTATTTTAGTCATTTAACGTATTTTATCCATTCTGCAGGTTTAAAATTATGGGATCATAAAATTAACTTTGAATTTATATTTTTCGATCGTATAAAATATTTTGTAACCGATAGGTGCCGATTTTGGGCGTTGTAGGGGTGCTCATCCTTCCCTACGCGTAATAGACTCCCAGACTCAACTCTGGTTCGTAGACCCTGATTTTGGTGTTCCAATCACACCGCAAAAAGATTGGTGGCGACTCCTCGGACCAAAAACGGTGATTACAGCTGACGACTCCGCTGGGGACATTTTTGAGAGTCGAGCCTAAAATCGGTTATATTTTATTTAATGATCGAAAATTTAAATTCGGTTTATTTTAATTTTGTGATCTTTTATTTTATTTATTTTAAAATATTTACTAATATTTTTAAATGTTTTTTTTTCATGTCTCCTCATTTCATGAGCTCTCAACCCGAGTTCTGTCCCTGTAAGTGGGAGCATGAAACCACTCATTCGTGAGGTTATGCCTCCGTGTAGGATGGGGAATTGCTTCCGGGATATTTTTCCCTCTGTCTTCGTGAGATTTATGTCTCCGCATAGACTTAGAGAAACGTATCCCCCTGAATCGTGCTTATTATCCTTAGTAGGGTAATTAGTATTGTTCGGGTACCTTCTAGAACTGAACCACATATAGTGAGACCTAGAAGCCTACCCTAAGATTCTGCCCGTTTAGCGGTAACCCTTTTAGGCTTTAGTGCCTTTATCTGCTATTTATGTATAGTTTTCTTATCTATTTTTAATTTATTCGATTATTTTAATTTGAACTAACCTTTTTCTTTCCTTTTGATTGCATCATGACATATCATAATCATGCATTTTGCATTAATTGTAACACACCATGAACATGTTTTAAATTTTTTTTCATTTTACGAGCATGAAGTGTTGATTCACGATTGGTTCTGAAATTTAAATATATCGGGAGAAAATCTAGCATCCTAGATATCAATACAACATTCAAAGTTGTGAACAAATCCCGTAAGTTAAAAAAATGGACACAAGAACTATTTTTGAATCAGTATCTTCACATTTAGGACATGCATCTTGCATTTACATGCATACATTTCATATTTTGAAGTCGATCCTAGGGACGTCCTGTACCAACAATAGAAGCAAAGATTGATCGGTCTAATTCCACAGTGGACACATGTAAAACCTTCGTTCAGGGGCATTTTTGACATTTACGTCTACATCATGCTTAATAAGATTTCATAACCAGGGGCGTTTTCCGACAAATTTCAAAAGGTAAGATTTTGCTGTCGAGCAAGACTTTTATGTCCTAAAGAGACTGCACCAACATGAGAACCTGACCGAGGGATAACATAACATATTCACGAGGATAGTAAGAGCCCTACAAAGAAAGACATGCATTCAAGGCTAAATCCAGATATACCAGAAGCAATCTCAGATAAAGACGTTGAAGCATACTTCCTGAAATATAGACTTAAAAATGATTGAATCCAAAGGAAGATTTGGGCATCACTAGACCGAGAATTGCTCAGACCAGCATAGCTTGGGGCATCATTTTTTAGAAAAAAAAACATGCCACATATATGCATACATTGAAATCATTTTGCATCTAGATTCATGCATACATTAAAAATATCATGTCTTTAGATTGGGCTCACATCATGCATCCATCCAGGACGGATATTCCAATAAAGATGGTCAAATCAAAGTAGTTCGGGCATCATTGTACATGAAAGATCTAGAACCCATTATGACTAGCAGAGCCAGGGGCATCCTTTAAAAAGAAAAATCGTGGCATTCATGCATTCAAGCATTTACAAACTATGCATTTTAGATTAAACATGCATCAAGCATAAATTAGGACATCCTTTGAAAACAAAAAAATCATATCATTCATGCATTTTGCATTTAGACATCATGCATTCAGACTTAGCATACATTGAGCATTCATGATGCACATATTTTGCTTGTACATATGAACAGGTCCAGAGAAGAGATCGAACAACCTCAAGCATGGGGGCAACAACATGATGACCAACCTTTTGCCCTGAGAAGGCTAAAAAACACACAAAATTTTCAGGTAATGACTCTAGAATTTTGAGCAGTAACTAATAAAGGTTTTATTTTGCTTTCAGGTCCTAACTACCCATCATGGAGTATCAAAAACAACTTTTTCCCAATGTCACCTCCGTTAGTAGTGGGAAATCAATTTTGATAGAATCATGCTCCTCCGACAACTATATTACAGATCAAGCTTTGATGCAGATTTCACTTTTCCATATTTGTACATATAGTACATGTGAATCAAAATTATTTTGAAAAAATAAAAAAAATGAAAATGCAGAAAAACGAAAAAACAAAATGTGGAAGAAGAAAAATGAAATGAAAAAATCGAAAAAGACATAAAAACAAGACATTGGACAATTCAAATGTCCTTCAAAAATCCATTTTCGCGAATGGTCGAAGGAAATCCATTCCTTTGGAAAAATCCAATCTTGTGATTGGTGCAACTGCTTGTACCCAGGGTAATGGTACAACTAGTCCGGAGCAAACGGCTACCGGTAAAGGCGAAACAAATCTGTTAATCCCTGTGTATTTGGGAAAAATGCATTGATAAGGACCATTCAAATGTCCGTTGAAATCCATTTTTACGAATGGTCAAGGAATTAAATCCTTAGAACCAAATGATTGTACCCAGAGTAATGGTACAGCTAGCCTGGAGCAAACGACTACCGGTAAAGGCATATCAAATCCGTTGATCCCTGTGCATTTGGGAAAAATACAAAGAAAATACATGACATCAATTGAATCAGATATTTAGATCTTCCAGACTTGATCTTACCCTTCCATTGATGTAGTGGATAGATCCAACTCAGTCCTGCTTATCCGTTGATGGTGTAGTAGGATCCAAACACAGACTTGATCTCGTCCCCGTTGATGGTGTGGCCAGATCCCATGCTTCTCCGTTGATGGAGTAGTATGATCCAGACTTGATCTTACCCCTCCGTTGATGGAGTGGATAGATCCAAATCGGTCTTGTTTCTCCGTTGATGGCGTGATAGGATTCAAATTACAGACTTGATCTCGTCCCCGTTGATAGTGTGGCCGGATCTCATTCAATCATGCTTCTTCGTTGATGGCGCAGTATGATCCAGACTTGATCTTACCCCTCCGTTGATGGAGTGGATAGATCCCAACCTGGTCCTGTTTCTCCGTTGATGGCGTAATAGGATTCGAATTATAGACTTGATCTCGTCCCCGTTGATGGTGTGGCCTGATCTCATTCAATCATGCTTCTCCGTTGATGGCGTAGTATGATCAAGATTTGAACTTACCCCTCCGTTGATGGAGCGGATAGATCCCAATCCGGTCTCGTTTCTCCGTTGATGGCATAATAGGATTCGAATTACAAACTTGATCTCGTCCTCGTTGATGGTGTGACTAGATCTGAATCACTGAAGTTCAATCCTGCTTCTCCGTTGATGGCGGAGTAGGGTCCAAGTTGCTGAAATGTTATCTTACCCCTCCGTTGATAGTGTGGATAAGGTCCAACCTTACACTTCAAGTCTTTCTTTTTCGGTTTCGACCGGCGTCACGGTGGCCGGTGCAACGGCCGGCGACGGCGCGACGGGGTTCGCCATTGGAGAAGGAGGACGAATGCAGAAGAGCTTTGAAGCTCTGTGTTCTCTTTTGCAAATGAAAACAAAATGGGAAAAAATGGCAGCAAAAAGAATATTTACATGTGAAACAAAACGGCACCGTTTTGGTGCCGGTTATAATGGCCCAAAACGGCGTCGTTCTGAGGCCCCAGAACCGACTCCGACCCGCTTTACCGAACCCATACCTGCGAGTAACCCGAATAAAGGGTGAAATTATGCGTGAAGTCCTTGAGCTTCCAGTGGGTTCACATCGAAGCCTCCCAGTTTGTGTATCCTTGCATTTTAGTCACTATTTTCATATTTTAAGCTCTATAATTTTATTTTTATGCGATTTGATCACTGTTTTCACTAATTTGGGCTTAATACTTTTATTTTATTCGATTTTAGTCCATATTTCAACTATATTAACCCTCTAATTTTGTTTCATTACAGATTTGGTCCTTATTACTATATTATTGCTATTATATCCATATTATTATTATTATTAATCTTTTTATGTTATTTATATTATTATCATTTTGCTTTTTTATCATTATTATTATTATTATTATTATTATTATTATTATTGTTGTTGTTGTTGTTGTTGTTATGTTGTTATTGTTATTATTACTATATGTTTTATTATTATCATACGGTTTATTATTATTATTATTATGTGTTCTATTATCATTATTATTTTTTATTTAACCTGATTATTTTAGTCATTTAACGTATTTTATCCATTCTGCAGGTTTAAAATTATGGGATCATAAAATTAACTTTGAATTTATATTTTTCGATCGTATAAAATATTTTGTAACCGATAGGTGCCGATTTTGGGCGTTGTAGGGGTGCTCATCCTTCCCTACGCGTAATAGACACCCGGACTCAACTCTGGTTCGCAGACCCTGATTTTGGTGTTCCAATCACACCGCAAAAAGATTGATGGCGACTCCTCAAACAAAAAACGGTGATTACAAACCTAAAGCAACGATTACGCACATAGACTTGTGAAGATAAAGCAGCCGACAAAGAATATAATGGAGAAACTTCCTCAGGAGATTGTTCTTCGCATACTATCCATGCTTCCGGTAACATCTTTGCTGGAATCGATGTTGGTCTGCCGAGTTTGGCAAAGATTAGTACAAGATCCGTTTCTTGTCGCTACCCATTTCTCCCACATGGCCGACCAAGGTCTAAGCTTCATTTTCCAAATGGTATCAGCTTTTCTTCATAGATTTCTCTCATGGTCACCGACGACAAGGAAAGGTGATGTTCAAGAAAATTCCTGCAGATTCCTCTACGGATATGTTTTTGGTAGATTCTTGTAATGGGTTGCTTTGCCTGCGTGATGCGCGGGGAATATATATTTACAACCCCTTCACTAGGTTTTACTTGAACCTTCCAAAACTGCACTATCCGGCACAAATAGGACACATTGCATTCGGGTTTCACCGAACAACAAAACAGTACAAGGTGGTCCTGAGTCGATTGGTTTTATAATCAGAGGTCTATGTTCTAACAATTGGAGATCCCTCTTGGAGAAATATAGGGACGTTGACTTACGATTTGACTAGGTCAATGCCAAGTGTTTTGGTCAATGGGAGGCTTCATTGGCTTTCCGAGCCTAACAAAAACAGCACAGTGAGCATACTCTTCTCATTCGACCTCGAAACCGAGCAGTTCCATGAGGTGCCTAAGCCTGATTGTTGTGGCTCAGACAGGTGTTTCCACCATCTGATGGTTCTACGAGGTTGTCTCTCAGCTGGCGCATATGTTAAGGAAGAATTGGAGATTTGGGTGATGAAGGAATACGGTGTAAAGGAGTTGTGGATCAAAGAATTCAGCATTGAGACTGATTACTTGCCGCCATCATTGCATTTGCAGCAAACAGACCTTACGCACGTCAACAATGCAAAGGCTCGTTTTCTTGATTCATCTGTCAGAGTTTTATGTGCTTTGAGCAATGATGAGATCTTGTTGGAATATCGAAACCTAGCAGTTGTTGTGTTCGATCCCCGACATGGAACATTCAATGAACTTACGTTTCCTGAAATGCCGGATTGGCACACCAGGGTTACTCATGTTGGCAGCCTAAACTGGATTGGTACTCTAGCTCTAGAGTAATTTTTACAGAGGTTGGAGACAGGAGTATGCCATAGAAATTAGATACTATCCGGCATATTTTTTTTAGTATGGGTCGGGTATTAATCCCGTCATTTTTTTGGGTGGGAACTAGAATACAATATTAAGAATTTTTAAATACCTGATTCTTATTTTTTAATTTTTTTAATATAATTATTATTTAAATAAAATACATTTATATTTACTACATTCTCACATCAAACAATCTAATTCCTAAATTTTGATCCCTCAAACTTTATTTTTTAAAAAAAATAAGATTCATTGTAAAAAAAATATTTTTTTGAGACAAATTTTTAAACTTTATTCGTTTATAATTATATATGCATTATTTTTGTATGTGCTAAGATAAAAATTAACTAAAAATTCTTTTTTATTTAAATCATTAATTTTTTATATTAAAATAAATTAAACTAATTAAACATATTAAAAATTATTATTATTTATATTTTATTTCAAATTAGATTATTTAAATTAAATTTTAAATTTTATATTTGAATATTAGATTATATAATTGAAAATTTTAAATTTATATATATTTTATAATTAAATTTAAAATTTATAAAAAATTAAAATACGATTACCAGAATACTCACAATTAATACAAATACAAACCCTAAAATTCAATGACTATTGATATAATTTATCCAAAAACTTGAATACATATTTGGTCGGCAAGCAGACCCACACTTGAGATATGATCGCGTTAGAATGAGCTCATTTATTCCTTTCCGTACTTAATTTAATTTTTTTTTATTTAGCTAGATGGTTCGTATAATTTTTATAATAATTTTTTAATTTTTTTTTTAAATTGTAATTATAAAGACGTTATTTTATTTAAAAAATCAACCAATACTCGAATCAAATTTATATGTCATATTCTTAATTTAGTATCTTTATTTATCAACCGACGGTAATGAACGGTGAAATGAGAAAAAAATTAAAACATTTAAATTTTAATGATAAAAAAATTTATATATTTAAATTCTAACGATTAAATTAAATACTTTAAACGTTTAACGATAAAATTCAAAAAACAAATTTACTAAATTTTTTTTTATCTTAATATAATTATATAAATAATTACTTCCCATAAAAATAATATAAATAATTACTATAGATGATAACTGAACAATTATTATAATATCCTTGGATAAATAAAATATTCAAATAAAAACAATGAGCTAAACCAAGCATCTTTTAATTATTGTTTTTAGATGCTAATATGATTAACGGGTGGTTCCCAAACTACTAATTCTGTAGAGTTTTGTTAATTAACTAATTAAATAAAATGGTTGGTAAAGGTAGAAAAAAAGTATTTGGGAAAATGATGTAAAATAATGTATTGAAAGTGTTTAAATTTGGTCAATTCGATTTTAACACAACACCAACCAGGCTGTGTTAATTTTTATTTTGGGTCAAAATATTATTTTAGTTAATGGGTTTAAATGTTAATATTATTTTATATTTTGTGTTTTCAAACTATAAGAAAATTATTTTGGCATATGTATCATTTTAACCTTCAACGTTTAGAGTTTTTATAATTTTGACCTTCATTCTTTTTTTAGATAAATTTAGTCCTTAATATATGTCTTTTTGACAAATATCTTATTTTTTAACTAACATAATGATTAGCTGTTAAAAATTTAACGATGGTAACATATGATAATATATTTTAAATGATATGACATCTAAGTTATCGAATACATACACGTGAAAAATAATTTCATTCTAATATAAGATATAAAATAATTAATTTTAAAAAAATATTAAAAAATAATTAAAACTAAAATAAAAGTATACTAAAATTCTCAACATTAACTACAATAAAATCAAAATACTATCTAAAAAATATGAACATAGTTTAAAAATGAAGAATTTTGTAAAGATTGCTATCGATAAATCAAAGGTAAGTGATTTTGATACTAATCAATTGGGTTTTTGTTATTTTAATTTAAAATTTATGTATTTTAGCGTTTAATCTAAATTGAAATTTTATGTTTTTAATTTATAGTTTAAGATTTAAATCTAAGAGTAGTAAATTTGAGGTTTTAGGTTTTTAATTTTAATTAAATCTAAAAAAATCCAAAATTATAAAATATAGAGTATAACTTTTTAAAGTTTAATAGCTAAAATATTTTAGATTTAATTAAATTTTAATATTTTATTTGAATTTTAATTATTTTATATTTTATATTGGAATAAAATTATATTTCATATGGATGTATTTGATAAGTTAGATGTCATATCATTTAAAATACATTATCACATGTTTACTATATGTCATTATCATTAAATTTTTAACGGTGCGGTCATCATAATAGCTAAAAAATAAGATATTTGTCAAAAAGATTTAGGTTAAGGGCTAAATATATCTCAAATAAAAAAAATGAGGATCAAAATAATAAAAACTATAAATAGTAAGAATTAAATTTATCTTTATATCAATTATTTTAATTGTTTAATTTTATATTAATCTTTTTATCTTGATAATTTTAAAAACATCATTTGACACCTCACTATTTGGTAAACATCAGATATGAACCACAATAACTTCTCTTTCGGATGCCTTCCGAATCATAATATTACAATAACTTAAATTTATCATAGTATAGAGATAATTTTTTAATATCTTTATATATTTAGATAGTGATGATCTAGAAATTTAAAAAAATTAAATAAAAAAATAAAAGTATTTTTTTTCAAAGTGGTGAAGAACAATCATAGTTCTATTACGGTATATAAGTATTAATAGTATAAACCTTCTAACTCAAATGGTTAAAGGAATGATTGTTATTTCTAGAGGTTACGAGTTTAAGCATCAATGATATTATTTTAGAACAGATACTACTATAATCATAATCACTATTAACTTGTTCAAAAAATAATATTTTACGAGAATACTAAAAATTAACAAATAAGAAATTTTAATTTTTAACTGGATCTCAAATTTAATTAAATTAAAAGAAATGATCACCTACAAAAAGATTACATGCTGAAGCTGAACAATACTTGAGAAGAAATTATTTCAAAAAATGCCTGGCTTTCCCATGTACGCCTCTGCAAAAGTTTCTGTTCATGTCCTTGAAAGTTGAAACCATGAATCTAATTGTTTTTCTTCGATGTCGACGACGTTGTCGGAAGTGCATCGCTTCAAAGATGCCGGAAAATCCTTGAGTATGAGATTAGAGCAACCATCCATCATGTCACATGTACTTTCTTCCTCTTCTTCATTACCATTGTGGGGTTTCAGCAGGCCTTGATTCATTCACAAGCTGGGATTGGGTTGTATAGAGGAAAACAGACAAGGCAGTTGGGTTTGGTAAGAGAATGGAAGAAGGGTGTTTCCATGGAGATGATGAGCGTTTCCCTTTAATGGAGTTTTCAAAGCTGAAATCAAAGGGAGTTAAGAATATTTCTAATAAAATAAAAAATTGAAAATGGGGTGCTGCTTTGTGTCAATTATACGTCATCTATAATAAGAATGGCATTTTAAAATCAAAAATTCATTTTTAATATTTAAACAAAAGAATGGGTTAATTTTAATAAATATAAGGGTTTAAGTTTATTTTTATTATTATAAAGACATTTGAAAAATAATTAGGGAAGTAAGTCAATTGTTACGGTGAAAGAAGACCTCGCCACCTTCTCTTGGCGAGATTCTCTCTTTTTCTGAACTACGCCAAGAAGAGATGACGAGGTACTTATGACCCACTTAATTTATTCGGTTAAATGAGGAAGAGAGAGGACCACGCCAAGAGAAGGTGACGAGGTTCTCTTTCACTGTAGTTTTTGACCTACATCCTCAATTATTCTTCGAGCTCCGTAAATCCCTAAAATTAATTTCAAATAATAATATTTTTCAAATTTTTCCAAAAGAATGACCCATGTTATTTTAAAAAATAAACGACAAACTCACATTTTACGGATGTGAGCTCGACATTCGATATTTACAAAAACTGAGTTTCATGTTGAGTAAGTTGCTGAATCATATTTTTTAACATAAAATTCGCTTTTTATAGGACACGAATTTAAAATTCACTTTCTATAGAACGTGAAATTTTTATATGAACAATTTAAAGATTTTTTTTTAAATAATGATGATAGAAGTCATTGTTCTGATTAAATATGGGGGGTTGATATAAAATTGATAATAAGAAGATGAATTATGTCATAGTCCACATTCTTTATACTAAAAACGTGAATATTTTTCAAGTGTTAGGTTTGAATTTTGTTTTCTTCCTCCACACACCTTGATTCGGTAAACACATTTTGACGAAACCATTTTCTTGTAATATATATGGTACGGATTTTCATATTCCATTGCCACTACAGTTGTTTGGTCATTTGTTTTATTTGAGATGGTCTATTTTAAGGAATCTTCCATTACATATAATGTCATGTTTCTATTGTCCAAATTTTCAGCCTCTTCATCTTCGTTACGTTCGGACTTTAGTTTTTTTTTTTTTTTAAGAATGATTGATACATTATTTAGCCATAAATAGCATCTTTCGATACAAAATATTCAATATAAACTGACATTTTAAATAAAAAATAAAAAGGATTATTTACGGTAAGGGCCCATCGAGCTAATTCATGAGTCATCCGATTCGCCAAATGGCTAACATGCATAACCTTAAAATCGAAATTAGTATGAAGAAATCTATGAGCATCATTAAGATACACAACAACCATCGAGCAATCTAATATTTCAGTATTAATTTTGTTTACCACAGTAATTGCATCGGCTTCAAAAATAACCTTCCTCCATCCATTGTCTGCAGCAAGCCACACACTAGCAGTCAAAGCGCATGCTTCTGCTGATTCTATAGAATGAGCCCTTTGTAACCTCATGGTCAAATCATCAATCATTAAGCCATGGTTATTCCTTGCAACGACTCCGATCGACACTTGCCCAGAATCCTCCAGAAAAGCAGCATCAACATTAATCTTTATCACATCTGCATCAGGCCTAGACCATTTTGTAACTCTGTTACAAGGGACTGAAGATGAGAACACCTCATTAGTCTACAAAAAATCTGTAGAAAGAATCTGAGTATAATTCATAACTATTCTAACTGAGTTCAAAACTCCATTATGGATCCAGCGGTTTCTCTTATTTCATATATTCCACAAAAGAATAATAAAAAAGTAAACATATCCAGATCAATAGTATCATGACTAACTCCAGCCATTCTTTGCAATAAAAAAATAGCTCTGGGAAATGACTGAATTAAGATCACATAAATCAAAGATCTCTTTCATTAGATGATAATCCCTTAATGCATGAATTAAAGACTTCTCCTCCCTATTGCACAATTTACATAAATCATCCCCAATCCAACCATAACCAGTTTTTGAGCAGTAAAATATTCTAACCAATCCTCCAACTAAAGATTTTAATCTTAGGAAGAGTTTTAAGCTTAGCGGTTACCTTTCAAATAGGAGAATAATCTCTTTTCACTGCACTCTTATCCAATAATCACTTGGAGCAGACCTCGTTACTTATTCTCTAGAAGGATGATACTGTCAAACAACCATATCAGAGGAAACAAAAACAATAAGACATTTCAGAACCAAATTAGCATCCTCAGAAGATAACACCTCAAGCACTTTCCTTTCATCCCAACAATTCCTCCCTGACACCATGAATTCTCCACAAACAATTGAATCCATAGCTTTCATATAGGTACCCAAAAAATTAACAGGTTTCTCTCTATCCCATCTGGACAAAAACATTGAGACCTTATTTATTCATCTTAATTCTTCAATAAAAATCCTCATTTAATTCTTTCTTAGCTTTGAAGATACTCCTCCAAATAAAGGAGGGTTTATCACCTAACTTAGCATTAAAAATATCTTCTTTTAAAAAATATTTAGCAGATAACACTTTGAAACAAAGACAATCAGTGTTTATAATTAACCTCCAAACTTATTTTTCTAATAAGACAATATTAAAAAGTTTTAAATCTCTGAAGTCTAACCCTCCATCCTTTTTCGGTTTACATAGCTTTCTCCAAGCCATAAGTGTCCATCTTTTCTCCCCTACCTTCCCCGACCACCAAAATCTCTTCATTGTTGTAACAATAGGTCTACAATGCCATCAGAGAAAAAGAAACACATTATTGCATAAGAAGGTAAAGCTTGAGCCACATATTTCAATAAAATCTTCCTACCCCAAAAGATAAAAGATTTTTAGTCCATCCTTCCACTCTTTTATCCACATTCTCCCTTAAAAAACCCAAAGATAAGGTCTTATTCTTCCCCACTATTAAAGGCAGATGTTGCATAAGTAGGTCGTGTTACGATACCAGATGTTGCATAAGTGTAATATTCCAAAATAGGTAGATCGTGTTTCGATATCAGATGTTGCATAAGTGTATTTATGGTGGGAAGAGAAGCTCTAACGTCCATATTTATGTTTCTAACAACCCCCAACGGTTACAATTCAATGAGGACGTATAAAATGAATTGTTTCAAGCAACGTTAACAACTATTGAACCTCAAACAAACATCTAAGCATTCCAATCCAATTTAAGCACTTTATTGCAAATTTTTGTCTTCCAACTCTTGTATTTCAATTCATTTCCTTGTAATTGAGTTTACTTATCTTGAGAGAGAAACTAATTTGCCTATTTCTTATCATTTGTAATCTCTTGTGAGGTTTAAGTCAATTTTGGATAGAAAATTGACTTGTTGTAAAGGTTAGCCCTTGAACCTAGAAAAAAGGTTGAATTCGAATTGATTAGAAAATCCTTAGTGGGAGCTAAGGTAATGTATGTAGAGCTTGTTTTGAAGCTTGAACCACTATAATTCTTGTGTTCTTAATTTTCCTAAATTTCACCAAACATCTTCTAATATTTTTTAAATTGTCAATTCACCTCCTCTTGACCAAATACTTTGTGTGATCAACTCAACACCTTGTAAACTAGCTCTTACCCCTCTGATTTTCCCTTCTATTTGTTTCTTTAACTGCAAAACTAACAGACCTTGGGTACAAAATAAAAATAGAAAAAGGTATAAAGGGTCCCCTTGTCGCAAACCCCTTTCAGGCAAAAATAACTCAGAGATACAACCAATAACTTTAAAGCAATAAGACACAGAAGAAACACAGGACATAATTAGATCAATCCATTTCTGATCAAAACCCATTTTTTCCGTAACACCTTTAAGAAAATCCCATTCTACCATATTATAAGTCTTTTTCACGTTCAACTTGATAGCAGCCCCTTATTAGGATCATTCCTAGCACTTTTCAGGTAATGAACCAGCTCATGAGCCACTAAGAAATTATCTAAAATTAATCTACTAGGGATAAAAGCACTTTGGTTTGAAGCAATACACACTGACATAATATCCTTAAGCCTATTGACCAAAACCTTAGAACAAGTTTTATAAATTACCGAGTATAGACTAATATGCCTAAATTGTTTTAAAAGAGAATGGTTATCTATTTTAGGAATAAAGACAATAACAGTTCTATTGACAACAACCATATCAACAAGACCATTGAGCAAATTTAAGCATAAGAAAATAAATTCAATGCCTAAAATATTCCAAAAGGTTCTAAAAAAGGATGTAGGTATACCATTTAAACCAGGAGCTTTGGTAGGATTGATTTGAAGGAAAGCAAGTTTGACTTTTTTTACCGTAAATCCAACATAGAGTTTAGAGTTCATCTCAGGTGTAATACAAGTCTCGATTGCATTTAATATTTCGATCGAAGGAGGGCTCCCATTTGAAGAGAATAGATTGGTAAATAAACTTCTAATCACCTCAAAGACATTCTCCACCCCCTCCTTCCACATACCCCTATCGTCCTTGACACCTTTAATAAAATTCGTTTTTCTTTTTCCACAAGCTCGAACATGAGAAAACCTATTATTTCTATCACCTAAAAATCATTAGACTCTAGACTTCTGTCTCCAATAAAGTTCATTCTTATCTAGAATTTTTTTTAGTTCCTGTCGCATTTTCTTTAATTCTCTCAAACCATTTCACTAATTTGTCAATTCATAATATCTTCAATTCTCTTCTCTAAAACTCTTCTCCTCTTTTATTCTCTGCTCATTCTTCTCATTTACCAAGACCTAGCCTTTAATCCTACCAACTCAAACTTCTCAAGAGTACTTCCTGCACAAGAGTCCCAGGCATCTTTGACAGTTCTCAAACACTCATCCTCTTGAGCCCAACAACTATCAAGCTTGAAATGATCTCTACCACCCCTAAAAATTCTCTTACTTCCCATGATATCCATTAAAATAAAGCAATGATCCGAACCAAAAGAAAACTCAAAACAACTTCATTCTGACTATATTGTTGTAACCATGGAATATTTGTCACAAAACTGTCAAGACTTTCTTTCACATGATTCTTTATATCTTCCCCATTTTGCCATGTAAACCATTCCCTAGAAGGCCTTATATCCCATAAGCCATTCCTAGACAAAGCCTCTTTAAAAGCTTTCATTTGAACTCTAGGCTTTTTTTTCCTTCAGTTTTTTCGTTCAAACTCAGAATATCATTTAAATCACCCTGTAAGGAAGTTTTTTGGAAATTGCTTTAGAGCCGTTGGGGTTTGAATAATTGATCGCTTGTTAGTTGAAGTTAAATGAAGTGTTGCGTTTAAGGTTAAATAAAGTGCTGCATTTTGATATTTTAATTGGGCCGTGAAACGATACGTTTCAATGACTCAGATAGGTTTAATAGCAATGCTTGTAACCATTTCCTTTTGTCGTTTTTCTGGAATTGTGAATAGAGTTGTTGCTCTTGATTTTTCTCAGTCTCATCTCTCACTCTTAATTCTTGTTTTTTTGTTAGAATTCCGATTAATAAATTTGGTCTGTTACAAAGGGCATCAAAGCCAGGTCGATTCTCAGAAATGGTTGAAACACGACATCAGACGGCGTTAACTGCATCAGAGGCACAAGGGGAACAGTGGTAGCTGGGCAAACGAATCAATCAAACAATTGGAGGCAAGAATCGAGTAGATTACAATCAGAAATCAATCGTTTGGAGGGAACGATGGAATCAATGGAAGCTCGCATGATGGATAATTTTAAAAAATTATTGGAGATTAGGTTAGGAAAGAAGAATGATACAACTGGAGTATTCGTGGAACTGGATGGGTTATTGGGTGTTCCACCAGCTGGAAAAGAGGGATCAGGAAATCAGACAACTTCTAAGGAAGGAGAGAATAGAAAAGATACCAGCGAGGTGGTTGTGGTGGATGAAGAACCGAAAGAGGTTATGGGTAACAACCAATCATTTAATTTTGCTTATAAAATGTTGTGTCCCAGGTTTGACGGTGATGATTTTTAAGGATGGTTCCTCAAACTGGAGTAATATTTTGATGCCAAATCAGTACCTGATAGAGCAAAAATCAGGATTGTTATGTTGCATTTAGAAAGGCGTGCTTTGTAGTGGCATCAGTTTCTGATGAAATCTTGTGGAGATTTGAATAACATGGGTTGAAAGGAATATATCAAACAAATGAAAGAAAGATTTGCACCTGGTGGGTTCGAAGATCCTTTTGTTGATCTGGTTGAGCTAAGGCAACAAGAGACAGTGGAGAAGTATTATGAGGATTTCATCCATTTAATTAACCAGGTACAACTTTCAGAAGAATATATTTTATCTCTATTCATGAACCATTTAAGAATTGAGATTGGAGCTTATGTTAAGCTATTACAGCCAAAGAAATTATTGGATGCTTTTAATTTGGCTAGACATATTGAATCGATGTTATTTCCTACTGTTAAGAAAGGAACTGGTTCTCTTCAGAGATCGGGTGGCTCTTCATGGAATGGACATTCATCTTTGGTCATTCCTTACAAGAGTAATCCAGGGAATATAAGTAAAGATAATTTTAGTGGGGGAGGAGATGTAGTAGGAGGCACATCTGTGAGGAATAGTAGTTCAGGTACTGTAACTCTAAACTCTAATAGGATTGTAATTGGAGGGGGTCCTAGAGGAAGTGGGAAGAATATTTCTGCTAGTGAAATTGAGGAGAGGAGGAGAAAAGGACTTTGCTTCTGGTCTGATGCTAAATACACACCAGGCCACAAATGTTCTAAAATTCAATTATATCATATCTTGGTGGAAGGACAAGAAGAAGGAGGAAAAGTTATGGAATTTCTGGACTGTGGAGATTAATGAACATACAGAAAACAGGGAAGGGAGATAATCCTATGATTTCTCTTCAGGCTATGTGGAGAATTGAATCTTGGGAAACTATGAAATTACAAATTAATATGGGAGGTGTGACTTGCATTGCTTTGCTTGATACTTGAAGCACACACAATTTTATGAGTTTGGCAATTATGAAAAGAGCAGGATTGTGGACGAGTAAAAAGAATAAATTGAAAGTGGTAGTGGCAGATAAGAGTCACATGGAAATTTTTGGTGAATGTAAAGAAGTTAGATGGAATGTACAAGAACAGGAATTCAAGTCTGATTTCTTGGTGCTTAATTTGAAAATTTGTGATGTGGTTTTAGGAGTACAATGGTTGTCTCAATTAGGAGCAATTACTTGAAATTTTACAACCATGATGGAATTCATGAAGGGTGCAGAAATTGTGAGATTGAAGGGATGCAAACCAAAAAAACTTACGTGGGCAGAACCAAAATTATGTAAGAAGACTTTAAAGGGAAGATATAGTGGAAGTAATATTACTTTGATGTATGTGAATGCTCAAATAGAATTGAAGGGGGAAATAAAGTGGGGTTAGAAGAGTTGAATCAGTTGCTGCTTCAATATGCTGTAGTATTCAATGAGCCCAAGGGACTACCACCAGTAAGGGGAAGAGAACACAAGATTATTCTTCAAGATAAAAATTCAGTTGTTAAGGTCAAACCTTATAGATATCCTACTTCACAAAAAGATAAAATAGAAAGGATGATACAAGAGATGTTAGCTTCTGGCATTATTAGAAACAGTAATAATGCTTTTTCTTCTCCAGTTGTAATGGTGGAAAAAAAGATGGATCTTGGAAGATATGTGTAGACTATATGAGACTCAATCAGATCACTGTGAAGGATAAATTTCCAATGGCGGTCATTGAAAAACTCTTGGATGAATTGGGTCAAGCAAGGTTGTTTTCCAAGCTGGATTTAAAATCTTGTTATCATCAGATTAAAATGTGGGAACCCGATGTACATAAGACAACATTTAGAATCCATGAAGGCCATTATGAATTTTTGGTCATGTCTTTCGGTTTGACAAATGCTCCTGCCACTTTTCAAGGTCTCATGAATCAAGTTTTCAAGGGACTGTTAAGAAAATCAGTGCTGGTATTTTTTGATGATATATTGGTGTATTCAGCTTGTTGGAAGGATCATTTAAGGTATTTAGAAGAGGTGTTGAAGTTGCTTAAGTATCATCATCTATTTGCTAAACTTTTAAAATGTTGTTTTGGAGCTGATAAGATTGATTATTTGGGGTATGTCATTACTAACGGGAAGATTGCTATGGATCAAGAGAAGGTGAGTTGTATTATGAATTGGCCGACACCTATGACAATCAAGGAGTTGAGGGGATTTTTAAGACTATCGAATATTACAGGAGATTTATTAAAGGGTATGGAGTGTTGGCAAAACCATTGACTGATTTGTTAAGAAAAGATGGATGGAAATGGACTGAAAAAGAAGAATTTATTTTTAGAAAATTAAAAGAGATTACTTGCTCTGTTCCAATATTGACATTACCTGATTTTTAAGAAGTATTTATCATAGAGACTGATGCTTCTGATTCCGGAGTTGGTGTTGTGCTAATCCAAAACGGGAAACCTCTAGCATTTTTCAACAAGGGTCTCGGGATGAGGTGAAAAGGTTAGTTGTCCTTCTTGCTGTGAAAATGTGGTCTGCATATTTAGTAGGAAGACATTTTAAAATAAGAACTGATCATCACAGCTTGAAATTTCTGACTGAAAATCACGCTGTTACACCAGCACAACAAAAGTGGATTGTGAAGATGCTTGGTTATGATTTTGAAGTTTGTTATAAGAGTGATATTAACAATGTGGTGATTGACAGTTTGTCTAGAAGAATGGAAAGAGAAAAGATGCAGTGTATGGTCATTAGTAGAATCACTACTGAATTCTTAAAGAGAGTAGTGGATTCTTGGAAAAAAAGATGAAAAATTGATTAAGCTGATTAAAGAGCTGGAAAGTGGAACTGAGAAGCACTCGAAATATCAATGGGATAGAGAGCAACTGATGAGAAAAGGAAAATTGGTAGTGGGGTCTGATATTGAATTGAGAAATGAATTGTTAGAATTTTTTCACAGTAGTCCAGTTTGGGGGCATTCTGGAACTCATGTGACTACCAAAAAAAATAGCAAAAAAATTTTATTAGAAGGGTATGAGGAAAGTATAAAGAAGAAGATCAGAGAATGTAAAACATGTCAGAAAAATAAAGAGGAAGTGACTCACCCAAATGGGTTGTTGCAACCAATTCCAATTCATGATGATCTATGGTCTTCAAGAAGCATGGATTTTGTGGAGGGGCTACCAATGTCAAGGAGGAAAAATGTCATACTAGTAGTGGTGGATAGACTTTCAAAGTATGGACATTTTATATCAATGAGTCATCATTTTTCTGCTCAGGAGGTTGCCAATTTATTTTTGGAGAATATTTTTAAATTGCATGGGTTGCATAGAGAGATAATTTGTGATAGAGATAGGGTGTTTATGAGTAATTTTTGGCAGGATCTCTTCAAGAAATTGGGTGTGGCTGTTCATTCTTCTACAACATACCATCCTCAAATGGATGGTCAAACCGAAAGACTTAATAGGTGTTTAGAGACCTAAGGTGTATGACTGGGGAAAAACCAAAAGAATGGGATAATTGGCTTCATTTGGCTGAATGGTGGTATAACACCTCATTTCATTCAGTCATACAAACTACTCCCTATAAGGTTATGTATGGTAAAGATCCTCCTATACATTTATCTTATGTGGCTGGTGAGTCTAAGGTTGCTATTATTGATAGAACTCTTCAGAATAGAGAAACTGCAGTTAAGATGTTGTATTTTCATCTTAAGAGAGCTCAAGACAGAATGAAAAACCAGACGGATAAAAGAACAAAATGTGTATTTAAGGTGAGAGAATGGGTTTATCTAAAGCTGCAACCATATAGGCAGCAATCTGTGAAATTTAGGAGCTGTCAGAAGCTTGCTCCGAGATGGTTTGGGCCTTTTTGCATCAATTCTAAGGTTGGTAAGGTAGCTTATGAATTACAGTTACCTATGGGATCTAAAGTACACCCAGTATTTCATGTCTCACAATTAAAGAAGCATGTCGGAGCAGAATCACATCAGTCTGAGTTACCTGTGATAGGAGCTGATGGGGGAATAACAAATGAACCAGTTAAAATTTTGGATCGAAGGATTGAGAAAAAGGAAATCGAGCAATTACCGAAGTGTTGGTGGAATGATCAAATACATTTTCAGAGGATGCTACATGGGAGTCCTTGCATCAATTACAATCAGAGTTTCCAAATTTTAATCCTTGAGGTCAAGGATGTTTTGAGGGGAAAGCATTGTAAGGAAGATTTCTGAAAATTGCTTTAGAGCTGTTGGGGTTGGAATAATTGATTGTTTTTTAGTTGAAGTTAAATGAAGTGTTGCGTTTAAGGTTAAATGAAGTATTGCGCTTTGATATTTTAATTGGGTCGTGAAACGCTGCGTTTCAATGACTCAGATATGTTTAATAGCAATGCTTGTAACCGTTTTCTTTTGTTGTTTTTCTGGAATTATGAATCAGAGTTGTTGCTCTTGATTTTTCTCAGTCTCATCTCTCACTCTTAATTCTTGTTTTTTTGTTAGAATTTCGATTAATAAATTTGGTCTGTTATACACCCCCTAGCAACCACGATAAAGATGATTGATCCTTAAGCATGTCCAAAAATTGCAAATCCTCATGTTTCCTCACCCTATCAGTTAAACCATAGAACCCAATGATCCTAAAAGAATCAGAACCCGTCATCACCTCCACCAGTGGCGGATACAGAAATTCATTTAAGGGTGAGCACATATGAAATTTCGAAATCTCGGGGTGGGCACAAAGCTTAAATATTATAAAAACTTAAGGACTAATTCATAAAAATTAAAAAAATTAAGGGTAAATATACGAACTTTAAAAAATTTAGGGTGGGCACAGCCCGGCCATATCACGACCCATATCACGACCTCCCCGGCCATGGCATCTTAACTTTACTTTTATTCTTAATAATATTTTCAACCTCTCTATTCTCACACGATAGTAACCTTTAGCTTTAATCATCAATAACCTAAGATTAATCTGAAATAAGCTAAGAAGTTTACTATTGTTACAAGGTTGTTAGTAAGTTTCTTACCCTCTTATAAGTTTAGGGTCATTTTCTCTCTTCACGATATTCTTTCACTCCTTTTATAGTTTCTCTAAATCGATGTCTTCTTCTTCTTCTGAGGATGGCAATGGCAATAGTACTCTAAAAAGAGGCATTGATTTCGAAGGACCATCCTTGACTCCTAGGCGTGCTATTATCGAAACTTGGCCAGAGCCTTTCTTTGAAGACCACGTTGTACGAAGTCGACATCAATGTTTCTCTTTCTCCTAACATTCTCGCCGCAGCCACTGCACTAGTTAACGTGTTTAAGTATTAATTATAGATTACTAATCATAATAATTAATAATAAATTAGTGAATGATCAAGAAAGAAGAAAAAATAGAGCATGATTCCTAACTTCTATCAGCAAGGGTCAAAGGAAGAGGCATTTTAGAATTAAATTCTCTACTTTAAAGATGACCCAGCCCTTGGAAATGAAAGAGATATAAACTCATTGTGTAATCCTTTTGCATGCAGGTTTGTTCCACGTGGCGAGTGGTTTCTCACTCTGTATCACTCTGATTTCGACTTACAAGGATTATATGGAGTTGTAACTATCGGATGTAACCTGCCATGACAGGGTGAATATATCTACTATTATCGTACATTTTTGAAATTTTTATTTTGCGAGAGTTGATCACCACACACTCCACTAATAATGTAATTTACCCTTTTAAATTATAAATTATTATTATCAAAATAGTGAAAAATATATATTTTAAAAAATTGTTTTTATATAAAAATTATGTATAATTTATTTTTAATAATTTATTTATTATGAATTTATAAATTTAAATTCTAAAATTGAAATTATTAAATTTTAAAATTAAAATTATAGGTTTGTTTATAAGTTTATACATACTAATATATAAAAAAAAACTTGGATGAAGGGGTAAACCAGACATTTCAAATTAGAGAAAAATTTAGTTTAATTTAATAGTTAATTACTTTAAACTAGGGGTGTGCAAAAAAATCGGTAAACCGAAACCGATTTTAAAACCTGAAAAAACCAAATCGAAAAATTTAATTTAGGATCGGGTTTTTATTTTTTTAATAAAATTCGATTCGGTTACGATTTACGGTTTTAAAAAAACCGGTTAACCGAACCGACCAGTCATCTAATATATATTATTATATTATATATTATTTTTATATTTTATATTAAAAATTATATTTTAATTTATTTTATAATTTTAAAAAATAAAATTGTAATTTCATTTTATAAAATTTAAGTGTTTAACTTGCTAATATTAAAAATATATATTAATATCATGTGTTATTTTTTAAATTTATTTATTTTTTCTAATTTGATTGTTAATAAATAAAATAAAAAAACCGTTATCCAAACCAGTTCGAACCGAAGTTTTCGATTAACCGGACAAATGGTTAACCGGTTGAATGATTACGGTTTAGGGTCGAAAATTAGATGACCCAAATTTATCGGTTAACCGAAATAATTTACTAATGGTTAACCGAATCCGGTTTTGCACACCCCTACTTTAAACAAAGAAAATATATTATAAAAAATCTAATAAAACATCATAATTATTGACGGTAAACTCGGCGTACCCATTTCCCGACCGCCCCCGCCATGGCATCCCTAGCTCTGCTTTTATTCTTAATAATATCTTCAACCTATTTATTCTCACACGCTAGTAATCTTCAGCTTCAATCATCAATAACCCAAGATGAATCTTTTACCTCAATCCTTGTATCTCAGAACGGACTTGATTTCGTAAAGTACTTGCTCGTCAACAAAGCCATCTCTTCCATCATCCCTTTGCAATTGCCCGCAACCATTGAAAAATCTGCCAGAATCCCATTTCTAGGCAATGTTAACATGGTTATATCCAATGTTACTATTTACCAAATCGACGTTTTGTCGTCCTATATTAAGCTTGGGAATTCTGGGATTGTGATTGTTGCCTCAGGGACTACTTGTAACTTGACCATGAATTGGAATTATTCTTATAGTTCTTGGCTTGTTCCCTTCGAGATTTCTGATGGAGGAAGGGCTTCTGTAGAGGTATTCTTTTTTTCTTCAATTAATTGATTTTTTTAATGGTCCATAAATTTTGTGAAAGATGCTGATGAGTGATGACCAAGTTTAATAGAACTTGAGTGGACCATAAGGTATGAATTTCAGTTCGAAACTGTTTAATGCTTGCTACAGTTTCATTTTAGCTCTAGTCAGCCCAAACTGGAAAGGGGATTTCTTTTAACTTTGTCTTTGCTCTTGGCTGGTTTGAGCACTTTGGCTTTTTTGGGTAAAATATCTGTCAGTCTTTGGCTATTTTGCATGTGAGTTTCATTTCTTATGCTGGAAATGAGTTTTGTAATACATGTTCATTTGCTAATTCGTTTGTTTTACTTTGTTGACTTAGGATATTTGCAGTTAGGCTTCAATTAAATGATGCTTTTGCCTTCAAATTTAGTTTTATTTATATGCAGGGCAGTTCATACAAGGGAATGATGGACTTTATGGTTTCTGCAGTGCATAAGTGTTGGTTTCTTATATAATGTTAATGCTTTGTCTGTCTGTAGCTGGATTTTCTACATATGGTTGTTGTGTAACGTGTTTCATTCATTGTTATCTCTTTTTCACAAAATCGATTTGATTGTTGATAGCAACCACACATGAACTTCATGTACGAATTACACTTTTGGCTGTTTGAATGTATGCTTGTTTGCTCATTTTTAATATGCTTTTAACAAAGGGAATCTGATTATTAATGTCTCTGCAATCTGCATAAGGTTGAAGGAATGGAGGTGGGGCTTACATTAGGCTTGGAGAATCATGAAGGAACTTTGAAGCTGTCCCTCATGGACAGTGGTTGTTATGTGAAAGAAATCACTATAAAATTGGATGGAGGAGCTTCTTGGCTTTATCAAGGGTATGCTAAATTTATATCATCGATCGATTAATTCTGTCGTAGTTGTATCCATGGTTTGTTTTCTGGTGATGTAATCAGTTTGTATTGCGGGCAGCTTTTAGAAGACCTGTTCTTCTGTATGGTTATGTCATTATTAGGCTGCTTTTCCCTTTGTTAATGAAAAAGGGTTATGCTGTTGATTTTACTATCTTCAAATTTATTTCTAGTGAAAATAATGACCTCATCATTGCTTATATACATTTTTTTCTTTGCACAGATGGATCAATGTTTTAATGGTGATTCGTTGCCATTTTTTCATTTTTCAGGATGATTAATGCCTTTGAGGAGCAAATAGAATCTGCAGTGGAAAGTGCAATTACCGATAAACTTAAAGATGGAATCTTAAAGCTTGATTCATTTCTGCAATCCCTTCCGAAGGAAATTCCTGTGGATGATAATGCTTCTTTGAATGTATCTTTCGTGGAAAATCCTATATTGAGCAATTCTTCCATTGAATTCGACATCAATGGGTTATTCACAGATATGAAAAAAGTTCCAGCAGTTTCTAAGAACTATCAGCAGACCCGGCAACCTTCAGTTTTCTGCAGTGATCAGTCTAAAATGCTTGGAATTTCATTAGATGAAGCCGTATTCAACTCTGCTTCAGCTTTATACTATGATGTGAGTTCAGAGTACTATGTAGAACTGTTGAATTATAGTGTTAGTCATTTTAGTGGTAATACAATGGTGAATGACTACTTGAATGGAGTCATTTCTGCTTTATCTCCATAATAATTTGTAGTTAATATAGAAATTGAGTTATTAAGGAACATAGACTATACCGATATGAAAATAGACATAATAATAATCTAGGTTATCGAATTTCGAGTTCTGATTGCTCTGATGTGCCGAACATAGTGTAGCATCTCTTGTATTTTATACTGTTAGAATAAAGGTTTCTCAATGTGCAGGCTGAATTTATGGAATGGATTGTGGATGAAGTACCGGATAAGGCTCTTTTAAATACTGCTGGGTGGAGATTTATCATTCCCCAACTGTACAAGAAATACCCAAATGATGATATGAATTTGAACATTTCTCTGTCTTCTCCGCCACTCGTAAAGATTTCCGAGCGTAAAATTGGTGTCACCGTTTATGCAGATGTGATAATTGACGTGGTTGAAGCTGATCAAGTGATACCAGTTGCCTGCATTTCATTGGTATGGAATTGCTTAATTATCTCATTGCACCTATGTTTGCTTTCTTTGGTTTAACTAAAAACACCTCTATCGTCTCCCACCTCTGCGCCTGTTAATTTTTTCTCATTGGCCTACCAGGCTACCACTATTGATAGTCTTGTCATTTGTAATTGATTTCATCGGTCATTCTGCAACCCCAAAAAATGGTTAATCAATCATGACAACCGTGGCAGATATGCTCACCAAAATCATAGTTCCTGGAGAGCAGCTCAATGATCTATCTTTAGTATTGGTTTTTTGAATTGATTTTTTTATGGTTTCCCTCATTTGACTTAAGAAATGATTTGCTGTGTGATTATATTTGTGTAAAAGAGCTTTCCTGTGAATTGGATTTAAATAAGAATCCATTGAAATTTTGCTGGGCATTGATAGATAGGCGACTACTAACTTGTTGGTTAAGGTTATGGCTTTTGAAATGGTGGGTTTCTATGTTCCATTACTGTGTTTTCCTTCTCCTTCACAGGGTTTCTATGCTTTATAGATGTTTTTTCTTTCTAGATTTTCTTATTCCTGAGGATATGGAATACAAAAGAGAAATTGCTTTGCTTTCTTTGACCAATACTGTTTCATTGGTTATGGCAGGTGATCCGTGGCTCAGGTTCGGTTAAAATTGTGGGTAATAACCTTGGTGGCAGTGTGAAGCTAGATGACTTGACAATGTCGTTGAAGTGGAGCAAAATTGGCAATCTTCGAATGTTTCTGATACAGGTGGTTGTGAACATGGTAGTCAACCAGGTTAAGGATTATCATGTCAAGGTCTAATGTCTTTGTTACTCATTGCAGCCAGTGATGTGGACGATTGTTCAAACTGTTGGGATACCCTATGCCAATAACTACCTTGGAAAAGGTTTCCCATTGCCCATCATTCATGGCTTCACACTTCAGAATGCTGAAATCATGTTCTCTACCTCAAAAGTCAGCGTGTGCAGTGATGCGGCGTGCGTATTCAGAATCAGACGATCTCGATCAGGTCCGAATCCATATCAGATAAGATCATTGTTCATATTGCGCAACCTGGAGATGTCCTCAACTGGGGAGGAATGAGGCAAACTGTCATTCCTGGTTCCCTATGATGCCAAAAGGCTTGTTGAATGTACAAAAGATAAGACCAAAGGCATGTATGTCAATTTGTATAGCTCTATAGTATCTATTACCGACTGTCAACCCGCTCAAAATGTTTCTGCAATCACATAATGACATTGTTTCTCGGCAGTTGACTGCTATAAAATCAGAGAACAAGAAA
This sequence comes from Abelmoschus esculentus, assembly GCA_035048815.1. Taxonomy (NCBI): domain Eukaryota; kingdom Viridiplantae; phylum Streptophyta; class Magnoliopsida; order Malvales; family Malvaceae; genus Abelmoschus; species Abelmoschus esculentus. The sequence goes on from JAUCBN010000024.1 coordinate 12,965,897, forward strand.
ATAAACAAGATTAGACCATAATGACGGATTCATTGGCTTTAAAGGTGCAGGTGCAATCAAACCAAGGAAATGGCATCTGGTGCCCCACTAAAACAAGAATTTTTGACAGATAAATCTAATTCTAGAAGGGGGATGCAAAAAGTAAGGATGCATTTGTTCCTCCAAAGCCAAAAGAATTAGACATTGCAGCTCTAATTGGCATTTCCTTGGAAGCTGACAAAGGCATGAAAGCATCATTAAAAATGGAATCGGGTTTAGTAAGATTTAGTGTCAAAGGTGCAACCCCCTGCAATAAGACATCACAACAATTATCGTTAGTATAGTTTCAAACTTTCTCAAGTGAACCAAACAGAATCTACCGCACAGTTCGAGTTTGAACCACTAATTAAATATGGGAAGATACACACAGATATGGATCACAAATTGGTTCATACAAGTGGGAGCTCCTATTAGAACCATTTCAAAGCCTTTTTGATATGCTGTGTCCCACCAATAAGTTGAAAGGTGCTTTCAATTGAATCATTAAGGATCAGCTAAATTGATATACTTACGTGGTGTACGGCCAAAACGGTAAAAATAGCTTCAACGGCTCCGGCTGCACCAAGGAGATGCCCAACAGCACCCTGTAATGAATGTGATTGTAGCCTTTTTAAAAAAGATGGTTGGTACTTAGATGAAAGCTATGAGCAAGGGAAAAAAACATGAAATTACTGCAAAGTGATATGGTCCAGCACTGGGAAAAAAAACAAAGCAAAATAACTTTTTTTCCTTTTCTCCTAGTTTCACTACTCTTTTTCTCCCATATCTTTCCATGAGAGTAAGAAACTTTGTAGTAGAAGTCGCTCACAAATTTGAATGCACATTTCTTTAGGTAGAGATGTGAACGGATGTATCAAGAAGTCTCTCTCTCTCTCTTGGGAGGGGAAAAGGCAAGTTGAATCTATCAGACATCAGTAATCACCTAAGATACTATTTCTTGTACGGAGTTCAGCCCCTTCTGAAGTTCCATTATTGTCTTCATCTGTACTTAGTGCTTTCTAAATTGTGGACTTCGGTGGAAGTTCAACTGATAAAGATATTTCTCTGCTAGAATGGTCTGAAGGAATGAAATTTACCTTTGTCGAGGAAAAAGCCAAAGCACCAGATGTTGCATGGTCAGCAAATAAGGATTTGATTGCATTTGCTTCAATTGTATCACCTAAACAAGATGTCCCAGAAACATGAATTGCACCAAAACCAGTTTTAACGAACTTTAGAACATCAAACAACAAGAACTTACCCAAAGGTGTAGAAGTAGCATGAGCATTCACATAGTCTACTTGGTTAGGATGCAGACCAGACTGAAACGGCACAATATGTAAGTGCATAATAAACCAGATAACAATACTAGAAGGTAACTTGTCAGAGTACCACAGGTAAAGTGCCAGTGAAATGCAACTACTAGAAAATCCAAAAGCGCATGTTTAGTTGTGAAGAAGCTAACATGCAGCTATTTATGGTCATGAATCGGTAAGTTTCTCTGACAGATCTTTCTACATGTTCAAGCAATATATTCTCAAGCAGGATGAAACCACATACAACTTGGACTTCTGCCTAAAATGCTATCAATACAGAAAGATATGAATATTAGCATGAGTAGTCTACAATCCTGTTTATATTCAGATATGGCCATGGAAGCAGAAAAATGAATCCTCTAGATATTGTTATAGATGCTAGACACAACTGATAACAAATCAAAAGTAGTTAATATTACTTGTTTCAAGGAACGTGCCATGGCCAAAATGGCACCTCTCCCATCAGTATGTGGTTGAGTAATGTGATAAGCATCACCTAGATATCACAATTTGTGTTAAGCAAAAAAGATTATTGCATATTACTACAGAAATTATTGTAGAATATTTTAAGTTCTTTGAAAACAACCTGACATCCCATATCCACGGAGCTCTGTGTAAATTTTTGCTCCTCGATTTTTTGCATGCTCAAGTTCCTTAATAGAGAAGGGATATAAACATTATGAAGAAAATGGAAAATATCAGACAACAACTAGGGAAGGGGTATGTGACTGAAATACATAACAAAAACTACTGTTCAATTTACCTCTAATATCAAGACACCGCAACCTTCACCTATCCTGGAAATATGATAAGTTAGAATGTAGCAATAAAAGGAATAACTGAAGGCAACGAGCTTGGCACAATTAACCAAACAAACATCACTCACACAAACCCATCCCGGTCACAGTCAAAAGGGCGTGAAGCTTCTACAGGGCAAGAATTATACTTGGTAGTCAAAGCTCTAGCCCTGGAATGGAAAATAAAAACTTATCAGCATAATGGCGCTAACCACCCTCATGTTTAATTCGTGGTCTGCCTCAAGGAACAAAGCTAAAGAGAGTCAAGCATGAACTTCAAAAATTCTAATTTAATAACAACCAATTTAATCGACATTTTAGTCCATCTAGATATACAATGTCCTACACTCATTCCTGCTGAAGCAATTCAATCAAATTTTCATTTTAAAGATGAGTAGCTTGTTAAATGAATGAGAGAAATGTCTCCAAGGGTCCCCTAACAAGGAGAAATGACATAGTATCAAAAGTTTTGTGCATCATATCTATACACAAAACTTGGCCCTCAATAATCTATCATATTTCCTGAAATTTTATCAAAATCTTTATCAGCCAAAAAGAATATTGCGGCAAAACAAAAAACTGTAATTAAATTTTTATCATTACTTGCAAAATCCAGCTATTGATAAAGCATCAATACTAGACTCTGTTCCACCAGCAACCATAACATCAGCATCTCCAAATTGAACCATCCTCATAGCATCGCCAATAGAATGAGCCCCAGTCGCACAAGCAGTCACTGCAGCATGGTTTGGTCCCTATATTCAAAAGGGTGATTAAACTATGAAATAAATAATAAGTTTTCTTTAGAACTTCAATTTTCTGTTACAAAATTCTAAGAGAAGTTCAAGTCAGCAATCAACTACTTATTGAGGAAACTGACCCCTACACTAAATTTTATGGCAATTTGTTGTAACTGCTAAAAATCTGCAATATTAATTATAAATTTGAGAACATCTAAAATTTTATTCAAACTCAAGCATTTTGTTTCCCGGAAATGACCTGACAGATGAACTAGAGCCACTGTAGCGATGAGGCTCCATTCTAATCACAGTGGTAACTGACCTTAAATGTAAATTGTTGCTTAACTAGGTTTAGGCCACAAGCATGTCATATATAAAAATTCAATATATACTCACCTGCAATCCATATTTCATGCTCACGTGACCAGATGCCATGTTGATTAGAATCCTCGGAATGAAAAATGGACTTAATCGACGAATACGCTGTGTTAAAAGTGTAGAGATGTCACTTATCTTGTTAATTGTTTCCGATCCAAGTAGTTTATTTTCCAGTCCATAACGGACATGAGGAAAGGAATAATGATGACACTATGAGCTAGTGTTGATAATAGAAATACTTACAGTCATAATGACAAAATGCATGGCTGCAAGAAACCAACCTTCTCACAAATCATTTGTGCTGCATCTAATATATCACTAATACTCCCAGTCCCACCACCTATAGAGACTCCCTGGTGACCCACAAATTTATGAAGAATAAGAGAGTGAATAGAAACTAAAGATTTATATCACATATTAATAAGTGATTACCGTTCTTTCCTTGTCTTCCTGATCAGTGGGTACCCATTTTGCATCTTTTAAAGCTTCATCAGCAGCACATAATGCATAGCTTATAAATCTCGCAACCGATCGCTGATCCTGTGCAACAAGAATCATTAATTGTAGTTACACAGAATTTTTAAAAAGATTGCATTACATATCGATTAGTATAAGTGTATAACACACAAAAAGGAGGAACTTTGTTAGCATAGATTCACATCACTTTAGAATAATAAAAGCAACTTGAGGTCCTGAGATGTGAAAAAAAAGGAATCACATCAAGGTACAATGGAAACCTCATTCCATGCGGACAGAGCTCCTTTGATAGAGAAAATAGTTTAAAAATTAAAACATCTTCCTACTAGTTGCAAGGAATCAATGTCATGTTCTATCTTCATATCTTCAATTGCTCGAGTTTCTTGGTAAGAATGGGAATTTATAAGTACTTGAAAAGTAACATCAAATGTAAATTTACTGTCCCCTTCAATATTTACTTGTTCTATAATCCAGATTTCCCAAAACTAAAAACTTAGACCTCAAAATCCCAAACCAAAAACATCGACTTTGCTCAAAATACATGGCAAAGTAACAAAAAAAAATACAATACAATCAATGGGACATCAACCGAACCCACAAAAAAAGGGGGGGAATTTACCTTGGGGTTAAGCCAGAGATCCTCATTGAATTCTCCAGGGGCAGTCCCACAGGGCACAATTGCAGCAACTTTAGAAGTCAAGTGATCGAAGGTAAGCATCTGAGTTTGTTTATCAAATGCATTCATCTTTAGATCTTCTGGGGTTACTGTCCTTATCCCACACTCGCCTTCTACCAAACGTTTCCATGTGGTTTCTACACCGCAGCCGAGTGGTGTCACCAGGCCAAGCCCTGAAACCCAAAAACAAATACCCAACGAGTCTCAGAATTGATGCAACAAGAAGAATGAGTAGCTGAGAAAGAAATACATATGCGAAGAAATGAGAGAGAAGAAAAGGTAGAGTACCGGTGACGACCACCCTCCGGGGGGAGGAAAGAGGAGGCGGCGGGAGAGAGGTTGAAGAAGAAAGATTACGAGCAGCCAGTTGGAAACGACATGTCGTTTTGAGTTTATGCCAACAGCACCTTGCCATGCCCACCGCTTAGGTTTGATCGTATAGGCAAAGGGTTTAAATTGATTTGAGCGACGGAAACCCCAACCCCAACCGGCAACCGATCAACAAGGATAGTGCAAGTCACGGTTATACTCGGAATCGAAACACTTTACTGCTACGTTTTAATCAATTTTATTTAGGATAATTTATTAGGTGATTATTGATGTATTTATTTTGATTATCAAATTAAAAAATTATTAAGTAAATAATTAAAATTTTTAATTAATTTTATTTTGATTATTTTTTATACTTTTATCAATATAATAAAAAAATTCGAACCTAGATCACTTAAAATATATAAAATTGTATAAATTATCGAATCAAATTAAATAATCAAATAAAAAGTAAAACATTTTAAACATGTTTAAAGTAATTAAGCAAAATTTAAACTAGATTTGTTATTAAAATTAATTAAATACTTTTTTATATTTATTTTAATAATTTCATTTATATAATGTTGAATTAAGTTATTCAATTTAATTAATAATTTTATTTTTTTATTAAAAATCTTAATTAAATTAAATAACTTTATTTTTTTTTTTATATTTTTATTTATGCATCCGTTTCAAATTAAAAAGTTTAAGGTGTAGGGTTGAAGGTTTAGGGGTTAGGGTTCAAGGTTTAAAGAATTGGGTATAAGATATTTATTTTAGTGTATAATTTAAAGTTTAAGATTTAAAATTTAGGGTTATAACATAATAACACAATTTAAGTACACCAGAGACCAGACCAAAGAAAATTCCCAACCACCAAGTCCAACCACGAAAAAGCTTTACGATTACAGGAAAGACAAAGTGCACCCTTCGTCCCCGTCACCAACCATCAGCCTCACCGCCACCCTTTCTTTTCAAGACAAAGAAGTCTTAGCCTATGTCTTCTCATTTTGCAGCAGCAAAAACATGCATGGACAGCAGGAATATGGTCCTAGGTCTGAATGCAAGTGTTTTAGGTGTTACTTGTGTTTCTGGGCACGTTGGGACCAATCTCCAAACCATGAAGTGATACATGAGATAATCGAGGCGTACGAGGAATGGTGTTGTTCCAGCAGAAGTTAAGAACAACAAGAAGAAGAGAGTAGCTATTTCAGACGAAGAATCGGCCAAGTTGAATAGAGAAGCCATTCATCATAAATTATCAAGCACAGATGCTAAGTTAGAAAAGCAATCCAAATTACTTATCTGTGAGGTTAAAGCTTTGAGTTTGTTGTAAGCCTCAGCCTCTGCTGTCTCCTGCTGCATTTGCATATTGGACCAAAAACAATGTAACTGATGTCTAACTTCAATCCAGCTGCACCCTAGTTGCTTCTCTGCTTCGGTGTCTTTCATGGATTGCCTTGTGTTTTCAACCTCACCCCAACAACCAGCCTCAGCTTGCATGTTTGACAACAACACAAAGTTTGATGTTTTATGAGGTTCCAATTCCGAAAGCTGCTTAGCAGCAATCTTACCGAGCTTCAAATTCCCATGAGTTTTGCAAGCAGCCAGCAATGCACCCCATATTCTGGCATTTGCCTTCATCTTCAATCCCCTCACCACTTCAAAGGCTTCGTGTAACAGTCCAGCACGGCCTAACATATCAACAACGCAAGCATAGTGTTCAACCGAAGGTTCTATAGAGTAAATTTCAGTCATGTGTTTGAACAATTTTAAACCCTGGTCAACGAGGCCCATGTGACTACAACCTGATAAAACCCCAATGAAGGTGATATGATCAGGGCGCGCTCCTTTTAACACCATTTGTTCAAAGAGGTGAATGGCCTCTTTTCCGTAACCATTAAAGGCATGCCCAGAAATCAGAGAATTCCAAGAAATAACATCAACTTCTTCAAGATCATCGAATATAAGTTCAGCACACAAGATCCTTCCACATTTAGCATACATTGTGATCAAGGCATTCCCTACAAACAGATCATTTAAATGACCACTCTTCAATACCTTACTGTGGATCTGTTTACCAAGTTGCAATGCCGCTAGATTGGCACATGCACTTAGTCCACATGCAAAAGTTGAATGATCAGGTATTATTCCTTCACAAGCCATCAGTTTGAAACTATTCAATGCATCCATTGATAAGCCATTCTGCAAGAAACCCGATATCAATGAATTCCATGAGACTACATTCTTTATCTTCATTTCCTCGAAAATCTTAACCGCTTTGTCCATTTCTCCAGTTTGAGCATAACCAATGATCATGGTGTTCCAAGTGACCAAGTCTTTATCTTCCATTTTCTTGAATAGATCAGAAGCCTTATCCATTCTTCCCATCTGAGCATACCCTGCAATCATGGTGTTCCAACAAACAATATCTCTAGCAGCAATCTCGTTGAAAAACTGACAAGCTTCATCCATTCTTTTATTCTTAATATATCCAGAAAGCATTGCAGTTTGAGCCACAACATTCTTGTACGGCATTTGATTCAGTATTTCCCTTGCCTTATCAAGCTGGCCAACATGAACATAACCATCAACCATCGTGATCCATGAAACTGAATCCCTGTTCGGCATCTCCCTAAACAACCTAGCAGCCTCCTCAATTTGGTAATCCTTCAAATAAGCACTAATCATAGCATTCCAAGAAACAACATTTTTACTCTGCATCTGATCAAACAATTTCCTTGCCTCCAATATCTTACCACTTCGTGCAAGCCCACATAACATCGTAACCCAGGAAACAACATTCGGATATGGAATCTTCTGAAAAAACTCCCAAGCAGAATCCAAATCACCAACCTCAATAAACCCATCGACCATCAAATTCCAAGAAATAACATCCCTCATCTCCATTCCCTCAAAAATCTCCCGCCCCAAATGCATTTCACCATTCCGGGTATAACAGGATAACATCAAATTCCACGAAATAACATTCCTAAGCGGCATTTCATCGAACAATCTCTTAGCCTCAGCAACCCTTCCTTTCTGACCATACCCTTGAATCATAACGTTCCAAAAAGCCACATCACGCTTATCAGGAAATAAATCAAACAGTTCTCTAGCCTTTTCAAGTTCCCCTTTACGTGCAAAACAAGTGATCATCAGAGTCCAAGAGAATCTGTCTCTTTCAGGCATTTTAACGAACAGGCGATAAGCTTCATCAACTCTGTCACAGTGCAAGTACCCAGCAATCATCGTGTTCCAAGAAACTATGTTTCTATGAGGCATGTTGTCGAACAAGTAACGTGCATCGTTGATTTTTCCGTTTTTATTGAAAGCTGAAATCATGGAGTTGTAAGTTACGGTGTTCTTATGGGTCATTTTGGAGAAAAGTTTGTTGGCTTCTTCGATTTTACCAGATTTTCCCAACTGGGTAATCTTGGTGTTTTGGTTGAAGACAAAGCTGGTGCGTGCACCAACGAATTTCAAGTTCTGTTTCATCTTTTCATTGCTGAAAATCAATTTTGGATTAGCTTGAAAAGATGGATAAAACGTCGAGGCAGGTTTTTTAACATTTCAAACTTTGGAAATACCTCCAATTTGTTTATGTTGGATGTAAATATTTCATCCAGACAAAAATAGGGAAGAATAAATAAATAAATAAATAAATACTATAATTTTAGAGTGTCTTTTTGGTACGTTAATTGTGTATAAAGGAGTTCAATTCCTATTCTAAAAAATACGATAAATAAATTTATTAACCCACCAATTATATTTATTCAATTGTTATACTATATTTTCCTTTTTTATTTTTATTATTATTTTATTTACTTTGTTATAACTATTATTATCAAAAATACAATCAGTTACGTAATCAAATCATATTATAATAAAAATTTAAAACTTAACAAAATAGATAAAATTTTAAAAAAAAAACTAAGAATATTAAAAAATATATATATAAGAAACTTCTAAAAACATATAAGACTTTTAATTTTAAAATTTATATTTTGAACTTATATTTCCCATAATTATAATGGGTGGATATTTGATAGTATAATTTTTTTTATATAGATATGTATATTTTCAAGTTTAATTTATCACTTTCATATTTATTTCACTTAAACTATATTAAAAGTTGAATTTATTTTTAAAATGATATGGTTTACATTTTGAAAATAAGAGTAGGTGTCGAAATCAGGGGTGATTGTAAAAACGAATCGATCGCGAGTTGGATAGTGTTCGATTCATGCTCATTAAAAAATTACTGCTTGACTCGTTAAAATTGTGTTTGACTCATGTTCATTAAAATATTTTGTTGCTCAACTTGACTCGTTGCTCGTTAAACTTAACATGTTACTCGTTAATTCACTTAAAAACTTACCTTATTTTTAAATAAAAATAAAATTTAATAATATTATATTTGTGACACCCTCGCCCCGGGTTAGGAGACGGGGCGTCAACCGGACATACAACTCGAATAATGTAAACAAAATTCAAACAAAAGACTATTTGTAAAACGTTGTGGGTTGGTCAAGTTTACACAATTTGCTTATTTACGAAACATTACAAGTCAGTTCTTTAATAATATTTGTTCATATTACGGTTCAAATCTTATATTACTTACAAGTTCGAGACCAATTTAAAACCTTTTGGATACTTAAACAATTTCCAATTCGAAACCTAGCTACTCTCCACTAATTAATCGTAGCTTCAATTAAATTGGTCAAACTGTTACGTCAAAATGTATTCATTAAACTATCATCAATTATACCTTATTACCCAAGCAATTATCCATTATTAAATTTGAACCCATGCGGTAAGGTGGTATCGATACAGGAGTATCGAACCAGGTATCGATACCGGTCCTTAGTGTTGACCCGTTGACCAAGGTTGGGTAGCCAGTATCGAAACGGGTATCGATACCAAAATGCTACTGGAATCCCCAGTATCGGAACGTGCTCCGATGCAAAATGTTTCTGCCAAAGGTGGTATCGATACCCAAGCTAATGGTATCGATACCCCTGCTCGAAATGGACAATTTCAAGCCTTCTAAACACTTAGACATTTCAAAAAGGCTATCTAAATGACCTTAACTCAATCCTAAGCCTTAAGGATCATAAGACATACTTAGGGAACCTATTTCGATTCGCCAATTTATCCATTTTAGCCAATTCATTATGCACTTTAACGTTTGAATCATCCCTACTTAGGACAAGCATTTAACCTTATCATTTCTGTGGCTGCTAAGCAATCAAAAATTAGATTCCTAGGTTCACATGACCTAGACACAAAGCTAAGCTAATCATATACCAAATGCATTCATTCAAGCCATCATGACAACCATAACCAAGAACCCAAAACATACATGACTAGCCTATCATGAATGTTTGCCTTATGGCTTACAAACCAAAAGCCTAAATGATCATATGAATATATACACATCGTGAGCTTGCTATCAAAATGCACATACTATACTAACATGATCACTATGCCACCCTATAATAGGAGTTACAAAACTATCAAAATACCATACGTTGGCTTGCTTCCCGTGTCCTTGCTCCGATTCAAGCTTGGTCTACTCCTTTAACTTGGGAACCTGTTGTTTGGGAAGGAGGAAATAAAGAGCGTAAGTACTAAGAAGTACTTAGTGAGGTAGCCTAAGTCTAACCAGTTTAGACATGAATTATAACAAATGATAAACATTGAATGAACAACAAGTCATTTACATATGACATTTAGTACATCATATAATCATGTTCAAAGTACAATGACAAGTCATGTACAAGTATCATATGGTAGAGTCATCTCCAATGCTCATGTTCAATTCATATCAAATGACCAATAGCAAGTGCATATCAAGTGTTCATATTAACTTCATATCATATCAAATGTCCTTTGGCAAATACATATCAAATATGCAATGTTCAAATCATGTCAAAAGCCCTATGGCATATACATATCAATACACAAGTCCGAATCATATCAAATGCCTATGGCAAGTACAAGTCAAATGCTTAATAGCAATTACATTTCAGATGTCCTATGACAATTATATTAATTTAATCTTCCAAATTACTTTTAAACGTTGCCTTGGTATAGTTAGACTAGGTAACGAGTCAACAGAAGTACCCAAGATACTAACAAAAGTGCCACTAGGACACTAACAAAAGATACCCATGGTATCTACAAATGGTGACTAACCACCAACAAAGGTACCCATAGTACCAACAGAAGTACCGAAGTACTAACAAATGAGCTCAGACTCTAGGCATGCCGTACAACCTATGACCAACTATAACCAAAGGCTCAATCATAATTTCTTATTCAATTTGTCTTCCATTTTACTTAGTCAAATTCTTGTCACGGGTGATGCACATAACATGGCGTATTAAAGCATCAAGTCATGCTACTAACATATCAAACATATACATATTTCATGTTACTAAATATCCAAGGCATAAGTCATGCTACATATCAAAGCAAATGCATGTTACATGTTACCAAAATCCAAGACATAAGTAATGCTACATATCAAAGCAAACACATTTCAGGCTATCATGAACATAACTCATGCATGACTAACATACCTGGCATCCTTAGCCGCGTGCCAATACTTACCTTGGCATTTCCGAGCTATGCAAATGCTCTAAACTAGTTATTTATCTAGTACTCAAACATGGAGCCAAACAAGTCATAACTAATTAATCCTCCTTCCCGAAATGTCAAATATTTACTTAATCCGGTTACATTACAAAGCAATTCAAATAATCAAATGGTTAGGACCCTAGGTCCTAACCCTAAGGTTTGCTACACTCACCAATATTCCGAGCTATCACGGGTTGTAGATCATAACCCCTTTGCCTCGCCTTTTTGTTGCCTCGATCCTCTCTTGATCCTCGTTAACTTCTTCTCTCGGAGTGTCTAACAATTCACACATAACAACTATGTATTAATACATTTTCCAACAACTATTTCAAGCGTTTACAAGCTTAACCAAAATAAACCTACACATTTGTTCATTACGAACAATTTGCTACCCCCCATTTGGCGAAACGAACATATCTCCTAGCTTAGATGTCCGATTTTAGTCCATTATACCTCGTTGGAAAGCTAGAAGAACCCTCTACGAGGTACAATTAACCTTACATTTAATTTCCTATTCGAACAACTCCAGATTTAATTCGAATAGTTCTGGTCGGACTTTCCTGGGACTGTTCAGGTAGCCTTACGGAACAGCTTATATCTTTCTCTACCGGACTCGGATTTAAGTTCCGTAAATTTCCTCTTAAACTAGGTATACATGATTATCATAGTCTAAAATTTCAGCTCTAAACTCCTTAAATCCCGACCTAGGGAAATTCACAAAGATAGCTACCCGGAAAAGTAATTCTAGGCTATTTCGGCCAACCCCTTTTCCAATGTCCGAAACTAATCCGAACTAAGACCCATAAATTTTCCAGCATTTAAAACATGGAATTCAACATCAACTAACCACCAATTTCACCATCTTAACAAATTAAACATCACCCTTAACCCATTTACAAAAATCTCCAATTCAAGCTTCCTACTTTAATGTTCATGCTTTATAGACTAAGCCCAAGCAATTATAATCCTTAAACTAAGGTTACATCATCAACTCAACTTGTAATTACTTAGAAGAGTCAAAAAACCCAAATTTAAAACCCCAAAATTTCGGTTTAGGGATAAATAGGCTTACCAAGATGTTTAAACTTGCTTTTCCACCACAAACTCCCAACCATGCAAGGATTTGAACCAACCCCTTAAGCCTCCATGGAATTTCTTTCTCTTCTCCCTCTTTTTGTGTTTCTCACGTGAGAAATGAGGAGGAAGAAGCCAATTTTTGGCTGGTTTTGTTTGGTCTCAAATGTGGTATAATGACCACTTTGTCCCTCATTAAAACTCTCTATTAATTTGTGTCCAAGGGCAAATTAAGGAAACCGAAAATATAACATGCAATCCTTTGCTTTGCTCATTTAATTCAATTTAGTCCCTCTTGATTCTCATTTACTTTACTCATGACTCGATTTAATTTACACGTAATCCGTTTAATTTGTAATTTTATTCGTACCGTTTTACTAATCCGGTTTTAGGGGTGTTACAATATTGAACTTAATATTAATATAAATTAATAAATTTAACTAAAAAATATCAAGAGTGTAATCTACATTCAAAAGTAACAATATATAAATACACTATATATATATTAAAATTAAAATAGTAATTATAAATTAATAATTATTTATTTAAATTTATTTTTGAATAAAATAATTTTTAAAAAATTATAAAAATAAATTAAAAATAAACAAATTACTCGCAAATTTATCGAGTCGAGTTAAATTGATTTAACTTCTTAAGGTTTTAAGTTAAATTCGAGTTAATTCAAATTAAATATTTATCAATTTTAACCAAATCGAGTTCGAACAATTCACAACCTTGTACTAATTTAATATACAAAAAACTTTGAACACTTGATGACAGATGAAAGTTCCCATAAATGATAAATATCCTGTTCATTTGTTACGAAGTGTTTAAATTTGTAAAAACCACAAAACCTTTAGATATTGGATGAATCCGTGGGAACCAATTAAACCACACAACCTGGCTACACCAAAAACATCAAAAATACTGATTTTGCCTAAACTAATCCGAACTCGATCACAACTCATCTTTGCTTTCTGTAGAGTCTCCCATGAGTTCTTCAAGCGAGAACTCATCCTCTTCGATGATTTCACCATCTTTACCATCCCATGGTTCCGTCTTCACGATCTCCGGTTTCCCCTCTAATGGTAAATTTCCCTTGCCTCCGCGCCCTGCTTCTTTCACAAACTCACTGACAAGGACAATGTTTGAATGTGTTCTAAGATTGTTTTGAACATTCAAAGGTGGCATTCATGGCAAAGTCGGAAAAGAAACACTTACGTGATATGCTCGAGCTCAAATGCACTTTTGAGTGGAGCATAGGCTCCTTTCTTGATGTTCAAGGCTACAAGAGCTGGATAACCGTACCCGCCGACACCTACACGTGTTTCAAGATCTGGTTGCTTACCGGAAGCAGCCCATATATAGCTACGGGAGATAAATTATAATCAGAACAAAACACACATATATACAAAATGAGATTGAGAGAGAATTAACTTGCATGCACTTGCCTATAAGGACTTCTTTTAAATTTCACTGCAACTGACAATAACATCTCCAAGTACTTGTTCCTTCCTTCAGCCTTCGAGTCTAGGATGTCAGGTAAGAAAGCAACGAAGCATATTGCAGCTGAACCACATTTCTCCTCCATTACATCCTAAGGTGAATAGTTTGTACTTTTCAGTAATCAATAAACTATATAGATCTGAAAAGACTGAACTGTTTTTGAATCACGAGTGAGACTTACAGAGTCAGTCAGCTCTGTCACTTCAGCAGGTCCAACATTTGTTTCAAGCTGCTCTAGAGCAAATGATTCAATGGCAGAGGCAGTCCTATCTCCCTCATAAGGAACTGGGCTATCTTTGTCCGCACCAAATACTAAGATGGTAGGGAATCCTTGCACATTGAACCTGCTCATGAGAGACTGCAAAACCACACCCCATTATTAAAAGAAAAATATAGAAACAAATACAATGAAAACTTCCAATAACAACATAAATAATTTTTTATCCTTTTCTGAAACTGAAAGTGTCCAAAATAGGGAAGCACCTTTTTTAGGTTCTAATAATATTTCATAGAGTAGTTTCTGGGTATGAACACATCTTCAGAAGGCAGATGCCTTGACATATCAAGTTTAAACAAACATTAACGGAAACCATCAACTTCATAGATATCTGATTTCTAAGTTGTAAATAAGTCGATCAGAATTGCAGCACTTCCAAGTACAATTTTATTTCGATAATTACCTTCTCAGAATCGCAATCAACATGACCTAGTTTCACCTTCCCCTTCAGGCTATTAGCAGCCTTCTTCCACTCAGGAGAAAGCTTTTTACAGTGTCCGCACCTTCAAGGAAGTATTTATGTGATATTAATCACCACAATTAAAAGATAATAACTAGAATTTTGCTATGTTAGGAAGCATAGGTTATGTGCAAAATTTTAACATACACTATTGCATTGAGATTAATATCTTTGCACAAGGGATATATCAATTCTATACCAAAATTTACAACTCTAGAGATATATACAAAACATATTAATTGCTTTATCTGTCGAATTATTGGTCTTCTGTAAGTTCAATATCATATGTTCTTAAGAACATTTAAAATATCACACAAACAGTTACTATCTTCTGATAAAAAGGTCACGATATCATGCTGTTGAATTAATTTTAATTATCTTCAAAAAATCGCACACACAATTAATAGTATCACAAAATAATCATGAAACACTGAAGATTTTGCTTCATAAAAAATTCGAAATATGTATGCATAAAAACCATCTATCATCAGTTTCATGCAAGTGTATCTATAGTGATACTGGTGAAGCACCATTTCTTGATGAATATTAGTCTAATTGTTAAAGCATGCTTACCAAGGAGCAAAAAACTCAACAACCCAAAGTTCTTTACTTTTGAGAACCAATTCATCGAAGTTGCGGGAATTCAATTCTACCGAAGCACTAGGCTCGGATTTGTCACTTGATCCTCCAGATGTTTTCCCATCCAAACGGTCTTTCAAAAGTGCCCTTACCTGAGTTCACAATAATTCAAGTCCAAGAAAGGATGGAATTAAATAGATATACTTGAATTGCACTTCTAAATTTTATAACTTTACCTTAAAATTGGGTTAGAAGGGCCGAAACATAACGACAAAGACGAATTATTTGTTGAAGAAACCCAAAATTAAGAAAATAATAAAAGAAAACTGGTTGGTCTGGTTCTCCATTTCCAGTTTTTTTAACCAAATCTAGCTAACTCACCAGTTGGGCAGTTCAACCAATATGGTTGAACTACCGGACCAACCAGTTCCTGATTCAACCTCTCAAACTGGCTAGTCTGGTCCATTCTGTTAATCACTTCTTAAAGTAAATCTATGAACTAATGCATATCAATTTTCACAAGACAATCCCATCTTACTCAACAGATAATTGCCTAAAAAAGAATGAATCATCTTAACATAGGAATGAATCATCTATGAACCAATGCATATCAATTATCACAATAAAATCTAGATTCTTCAATCAATCAACCTACTGTAACAAACCTGCTTGAGGGCAAATTCAGCAATAGGCTTGACATCCCTAGCGCCCTGATAATCTACAGGAGGCTTTCCAGGGGCAAACACCTTTATTGTAGGAAATCCTTTAATACCGTATTCCTGTGTAGCAATCATAAGAAAATTTTTAAAAGCACATAAATTAAAAGTGAACAAAAGAACTTCCAGTCAGATGCAAGATAATGTGTAAATAACAATGCCATCCAAAATGCAATAAAGCCTAGAAGTTTAGACAGTACAAGGAAATGTGCGCAAGCTATTATTGTTTGTTGAAGAACAAACAGCAGACCAACAATTTAGAACCTATATTACATCTCAGATTTAAGGAAAAAGGTTTGCTTAATAGATTTGAACTCCTCAAACCTGAGCAAGGGACTGATGAGCATCAGCGTCAAGGGCTGCCACAGTAGCAACACCTTTCAAGACATTGGCTGCTTTCTCCCATGTAGGTGTTAAAGCTTGGCAATGACCACACCAAGGCGCGAAGAACTCAACCAAAACAACTCCATTTGAATTTAAAACCTGACACAATTCAAAATCAGAATGAATAACCAATTCCCTTTGAAAAGCTTCGACTCTTTCCCTTCAATAAGCAAAAGTCAAACTCAAGGAAAAGGTGTTTCATAATGCATTGAAAAAACCATGCTACATTTGTATCCCGGCTATGGAATTTAATCACACAGTATTGAATGACGTATATAGAAAACATCGATTAAACCCAATCAAAATAGTAAGGAACAGAAAACTTAAATGTTCAATGTAATTAAAACTCTTTAAATCATTCATCTAAGCTAGAGACATGACCAAATTCATAATATATTTAAATTAATGCTTCAAAAATCAAAACAAAATAAAGGACTTTTATAATATAAAGTACAGCTTTTCTTTAAGGTAAATATCATGAAATACAGTTTAAGTAAAATATTCCTAAAGAACTAACTCACTTCCGATTGCATTTAATTTCCTCAATTGTATCCAACAACAAAAAGAAAGTTATATGCTCCTCATTCTTTTCAATTGTTTTCTTCAACATTTTATTTTCCTAATCAACGGCGCAGGATGAAATGTTTACCTTGGACTTGAAATTAGAAGGAGTGAGCTGAACCACGGGCGAGGACGGTCCGTAAAGAGCGTTAGAGATGGTGAAGAATGTGAAGATCAATGCTAAAGCTATTAGCAACGGAGATCGTGATCGACGCATGTTTTCCGTCACTTTCTCGGGAATTCGTGATTTTCCTCGACCCACCCAGATTGAATCTCTCTGCCGTAAAAGAAACCTCTAATTAGACAGTGTAGAGTAGAAAAACTCTTCGTCTTCAGAATAAGCTACGTGTGCTAGCCAATGGTATTTCACCACGTCAGCTCGCCACGGTGTAAATAATCGGAAGGAAATTCTTATTTGTTGGAATAGGTAACGACTAACGAGGATGTAGAACATAGAAAGGGTAAATTACATTTAGCGGTCACTATATTTTGTTTTTGTTTAATTTTGAACACGGAATTTTGAAAAAATATATTTTAACTATTTATGTTATTAATCTATTACTAGTCACAAGTTGTTAAGTCACATTACTTTGATGATATGAAATGATTAATTCTGAGTAGACCCCTAAATTTGAGAAAAGTTATTATTGTAATAGCACGAGTTCTCTAGCCCAAGCGATTAACGGAACGATTGTTATTCCTAAAAATTACGGGTTTAAGCACTAGTAATGTCAGCAAAGTGATTGAGCGATCAATGTCAAATGATGAAGATTATATTTTAAAATAGATATTACTGTAATCACTATTAACTTATTAAAAAAGTTATCAGTGTAATTTTTTTATTTATAAAAAGACTTAGTGTTAAGTCACGTCATCTCTTAACATAATAAAAAATAATTAATAAAATATTTTACAATCACATCCATAAATTCATGTGTGAGAAATGAATTAGGGTAAAAACTTACCTATTTAAAAAAATTTGGAATTTTATAATTAGAGAAGATAGATATCCAATTTCGATTTTATGATATAGATTCATAAGCCGCAATGATAATGGTCCAACCTTTAATTATTTTACCCCGTCGAAACAAACAAATAAAACTTTCTAAATCATTTAGAGGGTTTATAAAAAAAATATTAATAACGATTATAGACCTCTCATGTCTTTATAATCTTAATTTAACTCATATTAGGATAACATTATATATTAATTCTGACTCATATTAAAATTTTAATATATATCGTAGAGGAATATCCAAACCTTAGGAATTTCGCTAGGATAATGTTATAAATTTAGCATGGATTACTCCGTAATCAAAAAAATTATTACATGAATCTGTTTTTTCATTTAAAATATAGTGTTAATCTCTAACCAATTAAATTAATACATATCATATATATTTTATATTATCTTCATATATAAATATTATTCAAATCATCTGTTTTAACACCTTTTATATAAAAAAATATTATCAAAGATTTTTTGTGTTGTCTTTCTCTTTATTCTTCAAAATTTTTCTTAATTATCTTTTTCTAATCCTTAACCCAAATCTTAAACCTTAACCCCTATACCCTAACCATAAACCTAAACTATATATTCTGAACCTTAAATCCTAAACTTTACTCCTAACCCCTAACACGGACTCTAAACCCTAACCCCTACTCATAAACCCTAAACTCTAAACCTCAAATCTATAAAGAAGAAGAATAAATTAATTAAAGAAAATTTGAAGAATAAAGAAAAAGATATCACAAAAAATATTGATTAAAGTGAATGACTTTGACAATATTTATGTGTGAATATGATATAAAAAATATATAATATGTATTAATTTAATTAGTTTGGATCATATCCTAATAGAACGGGTTCATGTAATAATTTATCCGATAATCAAATACAATATCAAATAGTAGCCTGGATTACAGTTCGTTCTAGCAGTGGTTATGGCACCAATTATTTCTCACTCAGTCAATGGAGGTTGAAGAAGGAGATCACATGATCGTATACAACTTGGTTAGCATTAACACCAAGAAGGAAATCTAGATGAGCATATTTCTCTCTGTATACATGAGACAGCTCGCCATTGTCATGATCTTTGAGGTCATTTAGCAAAGCATTGATATCGTCAACATCGGCAAGCATGTCCTGGCCGCCATAGCCAAGGCAAAGAGGAAGCTCTCTCGGGATGTTTCTCAGGTTGTATACCGGTGGATTCGAGTTCCCGTAGTGTTTCCTGTTCTCGTCGTCGCTGCCATAATCATACATCGATATGGTGCCGGTTCTTATCACTGTTTCAACAACAAACCAAAAGCCTCGACAGTGATTAAATAACAAATGGGATCAAAGATTATGGAAGTTACAAGGTTATGACACTTACTTTGAGATAAGTGGATGATGTTCTTAGTTGCAGTTGGCTGGGGTTCACGTTTAAGTAACAAGCTTGCCCGGGAATTGTTTAGACAGCAATTAGAGCCTGTTAAGGCAGACACTCCGTCGAAGCAATTGCTGCCTGTTCCATTGCATATCTTTTCCAGAAACGGGCCTAGGATGTCCCTGTGTTGAACATCAACCATGAACAATTTAAGAACCAAATCGAACAAGAATCAAGCGGATATATCGATCGAATTGAATTGAATTTGATGCTCATAGTAATAAACTCTGTTAAGTCTCACCAGCCTGGTGGGAATTCATAGTGACCCGAGCTGTATAATACCTGTTGGTCAAACAAAAGGGAACTGTTAAATTAACTGTCACGCTATGTTGTTCGGACTCATCATTTTTAAATATTTATGTCGGATACGGAGGATATCTGTCTTACTTCGGCCAAATGCAACTGAATTGCGGCTTTAGTTAATTCCGATTGAATCCGATTCAGGTAAGCTATTGGACCAAGCAAAACAGCTGATCTGAACATGTTTGTCAGCTTTCGATCTTGCTGGGAAAAAGAAGCTAAAGCAATCAAAGTTCCCTGAAAAAAGAAAATTTTCAAGTTTTATTTTATATTTCTAACTTCAGCAGCTAAAAGACGGTTTTGAACCAAAAAACACAGTATTTTTTACCAAGGAATACCCAACAAAATGCAGTTTCTGCCCAGTTTTATAGTGAACATATTGGACAAATGCTGGGAGATCATACTGGACTAATTCATCCCATGACCATTCCCAGTAAGCCTGCAGAAAGAAAATAAAAGTGATGAATAAAGATGTTAAGATCTATCATGATTCATGACTTACAATCCATGTACAAGATCAAACCGATTCATTCGAGCTTAAAGACGTATGTCCGCTACTGTATTTAGTTCCTCGTGTGTTTGCAAGCCACACGTCGAATCCGTTATCGGCTAAAATGAACCCCAAAGATTCATCCGGAGAGTTCAGAACCCATGGTACAGCATCCTATCACCATGTCACATGCTATACGTTATTAACAATTAACGTACACAGACATATAGATTTATGTTTTACAATGACTAACCGTGAAAACCCCATGTTGCAGTAGCACTGGTGGTTTGTTCCCGGTCTTACCGGATCGTCCTACTGGAATCCGCAGCAGGCTAAGAATGTAACCATCTTCCGTCGTGACCTGGAGGAACGATTAGAAAGTTTCCGATGACGGTCATTAGATGTTACAAGGTAGGACATAAAATTCTAAACTGAAATCAATGTCATTACTTTATGTTCTTCACAAGCGTAACCTTGAGTCTGCACCAGCGATTTGCAAAAAGTATCATCATCACCATTGCCAGGAAACACCTTATCAATGGCCGAAGCATTCGCCGACACAAAGAATAAAACCGATAACGTTAGAACACTTGAAAACTGGAGCATCTTCGACTTCTACTATGTCTGCTGCACCACCAGACAGATGTTCAAGTATGAATTCTTTGCCAATATAATTTGGATGCTTTTATTGGAAAGCAATATCGAAGGAAATCGATAAATATAGTGAAGGCAACAAATTGAAGTAGTTTCATTTGTATCTTATCTAGTGAGAAATTATAGGAGTATTAATATTTTCGTCAAATATACGATTAATCAATCAAATAAATTTATTTAATTAATTTTATCTTATCATTTTTTATCAAGTGAATCTTCACTTGGTAAAAATTGTTTCTACACTTAATTTGGTAAAAAATTCACTTGGTTAAAAAGATAAGGTGGCGAAATTAATTAAATAGATTCATTTGATTAGTTGTCCCGACATAAATACCAAGAATAAAAAAGATAAGGTGATAAAATTAATTAAATGAATTCATTGTTTGATCTCATGGACTTGATGAGATTAACCCATTATACAATTTCTCTTTGTATTACAATATATTTTTATTTTTGTTACCGGTCAAAATCCTATGGTGTAAATAATTTTTTGAGCCAAAATTAGACGTAAGGGTAAGCAAAACTCGACTCGACTCTAAAAAATCGAATAATTCAACTCGACTCGAGGCGAAAATACTCAACTCATTTTGAATCGATTCAAATTTCATAGACTCGACTCGATTCGAAAAATTTTCAAATAAAGTTCGAGTTATAAAATGGAATTTCGAATAACTCAAAATTTTTAATAATTAAAGGATTAATTTTTAAGTTTGAGACGAATCTCTTAATTTTTTATGATGTATATACATTGATATATAAAAATATAAAAAAAAATATTGCTACATATGCAAAAAAATATATATGCATATCTTATATGATTAAAGAAAGTCGTTTCAGTTAGAATCAAATCATACTATAACATGATAAATAATTACAATTAAATATTTATAGGAACTCGAAAACTCAACTCGATTCGACTCGAATTGAAAAAATTTCAAATAAAGTTTGAGTTGTAAAATATGACTCGTCAACTCGAATAACTCAAATTTTTTTACTCGACTCGAGTCGATCGAATACTCACCCCTAATAAGATGTTTGAATTAAAATTAGAGATTTGATTATTTTATATTTTTTTTTGTTAAAATAGAATTGTAATAGCAGATTGAGGTAAAATCTCTCTAAAAGAAAAAGATGCTAATAATAGCGTTTTAAAATTAGAGATTTTGATATAAAAGTTATAGGTAGGGGTGAGTATTCGATCGAGTTGAGTCAAAAAATTTCGAGTTATTTGAGTTGACGAGTCATATTTTACAACTCAAATTTTATTTGAAAATTTTTCGGTTTTAGTCGAGTTTAAGAAATTCGAGTCGAGTCGAATCGAATCGAGTTTTTGAATTCCTTTAAATATTTAATTGTAATTATTTATCATGTTATAGTATGATTTGATTCCAATTTTGTTAGGTTTGACGTGACTCGATGAACAACCGATTATCTTTGCCAAGTAGTGAAGAAGTGATAATTTGGGTAAAAAGTGTATAAGCAAAAATAACACAAATGATTTATAGTGGTTCGGACTTCTAACACAAGTCCTACATCCACTACCTTAGCTTCCCACTAAGGATTTCCTAAATTTACTAAGAATTTCAACCTTTTGAGGCAAAAGGGATAACCTTACAACCTTGATTCAAAACCGAATCAAACATCCAAAGTTCACAACCCGAACTTTGGGAAACCTCTCAAACAAGCGAAATCTTAGCAAATTTGTTGATCCTTCTAATAAGATTAATTGTTTGCAACTAAGCTTTCATCTAATCCTGAGACACTTGAGCATACATATAATTAAGCTTACAAGTGTTTTTTATCCAAAAAATAAGAATTAACTCTAAGACAAATCTTTCATCATAATGTGTTTACAATTAAAATATGTCTTCTTTTGATGCATGAGACTTCATTTTATCATCTCAAATGAGTTTTTAGTCGTTGGTGACTATTGTGATTGATTTGGAGCCGTTTAGAGCTTGTTTTAAGGCATATTTCTACTTTTGGTGCATGTGGTATCGAAACACGTGAAAGGCGTTTTGATACTGCCACTTTGAAAAATAACTGTTGAACCTGCATTTAAGAACCGGTATCGAAACGCTGATAAGGCGTATCAAAACCCTTAGCTAATGGTATCAAAACAACTAAAACCTGTTTTGATACTGCTCTTAGCCGTTGGGTGTTTTATAAAACAGTTGAAAGTGTATCAAAACACTTAAACCAAGTTTTGATACTGACGTATTGAAAGTCAGTATCGAAACGAGTACTTTTTGTATCAAAACCAAAAATTACAGTAACAAAATGTATCGAAATGCCTAAGGGGCGTATCGAAACAACTATGCAATTTTATCTTTGAAAAGCTCGGCGGTATCAAAACACCTAAAGAGTGTATCAAAACGCCTGAGTTTAAAACTGTTCTTTGGCTTCTTTAAATCAATTTAAACACCTTCAAAGTTTCTCAAAAACCTCTTAAATATATTTTGAAGTTGTTTGTACATAAAATTATTTTTGAAATATTTTCAATTTAGTCCAAAATTATTTTTTTAATTTAAATGACTTTCTCTAATCATATAATATATGTATATATATATTTTCATATGCAACAATATTTCTTTATATTTTTATATATCAATGTATATATATCATAAAAAATTGAGAGGTTCATCTCAAACTTAAAAATAAATTCCTTAATTACTAAAAAAATTGAGTTATTTGAATTTTCATTTTATAACTCACACTTTATTTAATTTTTTTGAGTCGAGTCTATAAAATTTCGAGTCGAGTCAAAATGACTCGAGTATTTTCGCCTCGAGTCAAGTCAAGATATTTGTTTTTTTAATCGAGTCGAGTTTTGCTCACCCCTAATTATAAGATTTTGTTACCATTAACGATTATAAATAATCTCCAAACAATATATTTAACATTTTTCTATTTTTTTAATTTAATAACTAATCAAATTGTATTAAAAATAATTATATAAAAATTAAGATTTAAACTTCAAATAGATACCATTTTTTTGGGTAAACGTTTAAATTATGCTTTAAAATAAAATATTTTATTTCATAAATTATTTAAGATTCTCCGTTAATTTTTATCGTTAAACTAAATACACCTTTAAACGTACTTTTAATATTGTTTAAAAATATATTTTTATTAAAATTTTAAAAATTATATTAAACTTTTTTTAAAAAGAAATCCTACAACTGGCTGGCGCTATTAAAAGATAAAAACCAAAAGGCTAAAAACCGTCGGATGTCGTGGTCTGCTTTTAACCTCAAAAAACCTTACAGTGGGTCCCTCTATGTTTTATTTTTGTAATTTATTCCTCCCAAAACAAATAAAAATTCCCAAAATGTAACACCGAGAAACCAATCATGGAAGAATTCTCAACTGGCACCGAACCTCGTGTGCCGGCGGTGAAGCCGGAAAAGCCATCACCCGTCGAGGAAGCTACGCCGTTGTTCGAAGCATCCGCTGCCGTTTCAGAAGATGCGGGGGTGGATAAAGATTTGTTGTGTCCGATTTGTATGCAGATAATTAAGGACGCCTTCCTAACGTCTTGCGGTCACAGCTTTTGCTATATGTGTATCATTACTCATCTTCGGAACAAGAGTGATTGCCCTTGTTGCTCACAGTTCCTCACCAATAATCAGCTTTTCCCCAACTTTCTGCTCGATAAGGTTGGTCTGTTTTACGCTTTATTAGCTTGAATTTTGGACTTAATTATGGTTTCGAACAGATATGATTGAATCAATTTCTGAATGGTGGTTATGTTCTTATGATTTCTTGAAAATAAGGCTTGACTTTGATATGATCGGAATGTTCTTGTTACTAGAACGCACCAACCCTTTTAGATGTCTTCTGTATAGTGATGTAGTCTAGTCGTATGATTCGAGTTTAGTTTCTACGTGAACTGAAAGTGAATATCAATAGCCTCAGTGATAACTGGAACATCTGTTATTTTGCCCATTTCTCTTTGTCTTACAATTATTTCCCTTTTGCTTTCGCCGTGTGCTTGGGGGAGTCTCATCCGGTTTACCATTTTATGTACCCAGGTGCTGAAAACAGTTAAATTGGGGGTGGGGTAGAATTAGTTTCTTGGTGCTTCCTACTCAATTTTCTGGAATGCCGTATTTCACTATATGCAATTTCTTTTTCCAAAATTCCTCATATAATTATCAAAGTTCGGAATTGAACAATTCAGAATTTAAATCATCTTTATTGTTTTCTTATGTTGACTGCATGATTTCAAATTTCCTAAATGTTGTAGTTCCACTGTTTGTTTTATGATCATGTAATTATATCTTGAAATGGTCTACTTCTACTCCAGAATGCAGCTTATCATTATAAGATTTCTCTGTACTACATTTGTAGCTTTTGAAGAAGACATCAGCTCGTCAAATATCAAAAACTGCATCCCCTGTGGAACAGTTCCGTCAGGGGTTACAACAGGTAACTTTTTTTTTTCTTTCTTTTTTCTTTTTGAATAAATCTTAGTTGTTTTCATTTCTCTTATATTGTGGAGTGCATGCATTTGGTTTTCTAAATCAAGCTTTTTTTTTTTTTTTTTTCTTTTTGTTGTATATGTGGGAGGTGGTTCTGTTAATGATGTATCACTTCACTCACACAGATTCAGACTAACAACATAATACATCTTCAATGCTGATTTTTTACCATCCTTTTGGAATGACATACTGAAAGAAGGCTTGCTAAATTAACTACATTAGTTTGTTCATGGACTTGATCTTTCATTACAGTCATATTAGTGCTTTACTGCAGTATATTTAAGGTATTTAGGTTGTGTTTGCTAAGCATAGTGATGCAGAAGGTAGGATAAAATTTATCTTATACTTTATTTTTTCCTAATGTATAAATGACACAGAGGTTCTAGAATGACCAAAAGTGAGAATTGAGATCACATTTTGTCTCAAAGCTGGGAGAAGGTCCAGCTTTGTTATCTATAGTTAGGAACCAAGAATTATTGCTGTTATTTTTTCCACTTTAAGGCACGGAATATCCCCTTCTGCTGTATTTAGTGTGTGATAATGATAATGTATGATTGGTTTTAAACTTTCAGCTTATAAGAGTTTATAGTGAATTTTCATGAACTATAGTTTCAATATATTATTTATTTCCATACACTGCTGTTAACTAAGCATCCGTTTGATATCTCTTTAAATGGAAAAGGATAAGATGAGCTCATAGTTTCTTAATGCTTATATAGGCATTTTATCAACTAAATTTTGTTCTCTTGTGATCCCGAAGCAGGGTTATGAGGTTACAATCAAGGAACTGGACAACCTTCTGTCCTTCCTTGCGGAGAAAAAGAGAAAAATGGAACAGGAAGAAGCTGAGAGAAATATGCAAATTCTGTTGGATTTCTTACACTGCTTACGGAAGCAAAAAGTTGATGAATTGACTGAGGTTCATTGCATGTATTTTATGCCACTATTTTTTCTGTTTACACATTTTTGTACCATCATTCTGTTCAACTCAATTGTTTCTTCAGTTTGACTGGTCAATTCTGGGTGTGTTGTTTTTCACCTTTTCATATATATATATATACCATTAATTTTGATCTGTTTTTTTTTTCTCTGAAAAGTTACTTTTCTTTTCTGTAGGTACAAACTGATCTTCAGTTTATTAAAGAGGACATAAATTCTGTGGAGAGACATAGAATGGATTTATATCGTGCAAGAGATAGATACTCTGTGAAGTTGCGGATGCTTGGTGATGATTCTAGCTCAAGAAAGCCATGGTCTTCATCTACAGACAAGAACAGTAGCGGGATTGTCTCTAGTTCTCTAAATATCAGAGGGATGTCTGCAGGGAATCTTCAAAACAAGAAAATAGATGGAAAGACACAATTTAGTGGGCATGGTAGTCAGAGGAAAGATGCCTTAAGTGGAGTAGACTCACAAGGTTTTAATCAATCTGGTCTCTCTGTTGCAAGAAAAAAGCGGGTTCATGCCCAGGTTTGCGACTTTAGAAGGTTTCTGTAGCAATTTTGTTTGGTAGTATATGTTTTAATCTTATATAGCTGTAATTGACAATAATGGAAATTAACTCTAGACTTGAAATCCATTTGGTTGTTGAAATTTAAAAAAGGTTGTTTGATGCTTATGCTTGGCTTGATTATAATGCAATCTAGTTTGAGTTTGCTAATGTATTTCTATACTGCTGCATAGAGCTCTTTGAATCACATAAAAGGACCGCTTTGGTATTACACTAATGGTTTCTGTCGACATTTTACTGTATTCTTGGATATATACCTTGCCATTTACAGTTAGATGCTCAAGCTAGCCATCTTACAGATTTTTTTGAAGAAAAAATTGTCATTGAGTGATTTTGTTGTAAATAGTTCAGATTGGCAATTGTCACACGAAAATTTCATCATTTCATATGAGAGGTTCCTAATAACTGGAAGTGTTCTAATTGGTTTATTACGCTATCAACTTTTGTCTGGAGATGTCATTTATTGTTGGCTCAGCTCAAATCAGTAAACCATTATTGATTCATTATTCTTTTTCAGGCCTAAATTTCACTTTAGTTTTTCACACATGGCTGCAGTTTAATGACCTACAAGAGTGTTACCTGCAAAAGCGACGACAGTTGGCAAACCAAATGCATTTGAAGCAAGAAAGTGATAAAAATGTCATACACAGGGAGGGTTATAATGTTGGTCTGGCAGATTTTCAGTCTGTGTTGAGTACTTTTACTCAATACAGGTATGGATGTCACTTTTCAATTATGGAGTGGACACAAATTGATATTAACACCTTCTATCCCATTTCTATTCCTTTTCCTTATTATACTTCAGTTTTTCGTCTGTTTTTTGTTTTGATTTCTCTGTACCAGTCGACTAAGAGTCATTGCTGAAGTGAGGCTTGGAGATCTATTTCATCCAGCCAATATAGTATCAAGGTGAGGTGCTTGCATCTGAATGTTGATTTGAAATTGTAGAAAAATGTATTAATCTGTTATCCTCACAGTGCTGTTAAAAATCGAATTGAATAAATCATCCATGTCAGGATATGTTTATGCCTTCTTCTATGCTACTAAACATTTTAAATCAACCTGATTTTGACTAGCTTTGCAGAAATCATAACTCCATTTTTTTATGTAACTGCACGCTAACATGTGGACCCCACTGATCAATGGTTTGATTCATTGTTTTCTGAACAATTGTTATATGTTATTCTGTACTCTAGACGGTTTTGGCATTTATGTAAAACTATATGGTCTAGACTGTTTTAAGTCCTCATCTAGAGGCTCAAAAATCATTTCTTCTCTCAGGAAGAATGACTGATTTCAGTTATGCTGAAATATAGTGTGTAGGAAAAAGCAGTAGGGTTTTTTGCCCACTGGACTATGAGCTTAGCACTTTGAGAATCTTGGTATTTTTCTTGCAAACAAATCAACTCTAGAATCTTTTTAGTTCTCAGTCTGAGTATATGTGCATGTGGCATACACACACATATAGGATTAGGATCCACTTCCACTATGTAAAACTCGATTAGTCTTACTCTAATTCATGACCATTGGATGGATGAGATTAAACACCCTTTTTTATCTTCTTAAAATTCCCATATTTTTAACTTTTAATCTCATCCATCCATTTCACCCATCCAATAGCCATGAATTAGTGTAAAACTAATTGAGTTTTACATAATGTAAGTGGATCTTAACCCTTATATTATATTATAATCTTCTTTCCTGATTAAGACTGCTGAAAATATCTTGAATGGATCATGGTAATTGCAGTATAGAATTTGACCGTGATGATGAGTTATTTGCCACTGCCGGAGTGTCTCGACGCATTAAGGTTTTTGATCTCTCTATGGTAAGATCCTGAATTTCTGAAACCTTCAACAATTGGTTTTGGTATTGATATCGTTAGTCGCAAATGACAAGGGAAATGTACCATGTCATTGTACTGTTCTCTGTCCCCAATTCTTTATAGCAACAAGGAACATTAAATGTCGGTGTTTTAGAGCTTGTTCTGTGGATGGTTTTCCTGTACATTTTACTATCATTTATGTTCTGGGTTAGTCTTGCGCCCACGTGGTTTCTTTTTCTAGTATTGATTTTTGAAAACCTTGAGAAGGATGCTGTCATTATTGACCATACATTTGTTTTCCAGGTTCTAAATGAACAGGCAGATGTACACTGTCCTGTTGTGGAGATGTCCACGCGTTCTAAACTAAGTTGCTTGAGTTGGAACAAGCAGTGGAAGAATCATATAGCTAGTAGTGATTATGAGGGAATAGTAACCGTGTGGGATGTAACAACTCGTCAGGTAATGAAGAATTATTTTGGTTACTCATTTGGCTGACAATACAGTCAAATTCTGGGAGTTTCTTGTTATTATCTCCATTTTAAACAGGATTTATATTTCATTTTGTTTAATCTCTCAGAGTCTCATGGAATATGAAGAACATGAAAAACGAGCATGGAGTGTTGATTTCTCAGGGACAGACCCCTCAATGCTTGTATCTGGTAGTGATGATTGCAAGGTACACTGATATATTCCATATACTAAATCAAGTGCTACTGGTTTGCTTAATCAATTTATAATATCCTATCAACTTATCATTGCATCTTGGAAGGAGAGAGTGAGGAGATAATTGGGGTGGGGGTGGGGGGGCTGTAATATTGTCAATTATGTTTTAGCTAGTCTTAATCCTATCATGTCAAGACAAGGGTATAGCAGATAAATGGGTTTGACCTGTTCAAGATACAGTTGATTAATCATGGCATGAATATTGGATATTTATTTTACAAGTTACATTTGATATGGTGTGGTTAAGACATGTAACTAATCTTGTACACGGCACACCATAGTTAATCTATTTAAATATGATAAACCCACTTAAACATGACATTTTAAACGTTTAGATAATATTAATAAATTGAAGATATTTTAATATTAATGTCTATAAATAAAACTTAAATGAGTTATTAGTTATGTGGGTTTGTATGATCAATTTAATGCATTGAAATGAGCTAGGCAGGAAACCCGCATAAGAATGATTTTTCCATGTCATAACAAAAGCAAAACCTGCTTAACTCCGAAGTTTTATTTGTGTTTGTTAGTTGGTCATTTTCAAAATTGCAAGGTCTATTGTGATGTATGCTAGACCTATGAACTGGATTGTGGTGTTTTTGACCTTTTATGTGTATGTGGTGTTTGGAGAATTTTACCTTTACTTTCTAGTGTGTTGTTTATGCTTAAGAAATTTTGGGTAATGAATATGTTTAGAAAGATAAATAGGAACTGGAGTCATTAACCAGCTGGCTAAGTGCAGTTTCTGCTGTTAATTACATGGATTATGTTTATTTTGTGTGGTAGTGTCCTAAAGAAGCTACTTAAGCCATATGTAGGCTTAACTGTCCTTTTGCTATTATTTGTATCTTTGATAACAGCTTCTTTCTTTCAACTTGGCTTATATAAATGCAGGCAAAATGTGCATCAATGTTAAAGTTTGAAATGTATTTTTGTGGCATTCATCTTAACTTCCTGTTTTAGGTTGGGTGGATAAGCCCTTATTCATGGTTTGGTTTGCTTTAAGCTTTCATCACTAGCGAGGGAAAGTACATCGTTGACTAACCATATCATGGATGCATTTTTGTTAATCAACCAGGTGAAAGTTTGGTGCACAAAGCAGGAGGCCAGCGTTCTTAATATTGACATGAAAGCAAATATATGTTGTGTCAAGTATAATCCTGGATCTAGCAATTACATTGCGGTATGCATTTTCTTTGAAACTGGAATATTTTCCACATAGCTCCAATTTTATTGGATGTCCCCGAAGGGACAATTTTGTCGTATGTATTTTATTTGAGTTCGTCAGTACTTTAACAAAGCTACTTTGAAATCACAAAGCCAATTTTATAGGCACAGTTTCCCTTAGATTGCGTTTACTAGTCCTACTATCTTTTTGCTAGCATGCTAAATAGGAACTACTGTTTTATGCGGGAAAATGAACTGAAAAACCATGAAACTTTGTGGGGTTATGCAGGTTGGTTCGGCAGATCATCACATCCACTATTACGATTTAAGAAACATCAGTAGTCCGCTCCATGTGTTCAGTGGGCACAAGAAAGCTGTCTCGTACGTGAAATTCTTATCTGAAAATGAACTTGCTTCTGCATCTACCGATAGCACACTAAGGTTATGGGATGTGAAGGAGAATTTGCCAGTGAGTAGTACGCTTATATTGATTCATTATTTCATTATTTTGCCTTCATGGAATCAAGTTAAAAACTTCTAGTATCTACATTGACGCATTCAGTAACATGGATTCATGAAAAGCAGTGTAACTTGAGCCCGATAAGTCAGTTTGGCGATGTAGAATGTAAAATCTCATGGATAGTTTGCTTTATATGCTTGCCTTGGCTTAATCTTCCAAATGTTGATTGGAGTTTGTTCTCTTTTTTGTTCATTTGTTTATTTGTTTTGGAAAAAAAGCTGCGAGTGCTTTTGGGATCTTTCATTGATATCATCCGGTTTACTTGCAGCTTCGTACTTTTAAAGGACATACGAATGAGAAGAATTTCGTAGGCCTCACTGTAAACAGCGAATACATTGCGTGTGGCAGCGAAACAAATGAAGTGTACGTGTACCATAAGGTAACGAAACTCATCAACCGACGAATCTTCATTGTTTTTATCTATTTATTCCCAGATATGTAAGGTTTGATAATAAACCTCATCTTTGAAACACTTCTAAAGCCAATCCCTGCAGGAAATATCGAATCCTGTAACGAGGCATAGGTTTGGTTCTCAAGAGATGGATGACGCAGATGAAGATGGTGGAGGATCACATTTCATAAGTGCTGTGTGCTGGAAGAGTGATAGCCCTACCATGCTCGCTGCTAACAGTCAGGGAACCATAAAAGTACTTGTCCTCGCTGCTTGATTACATTGTAATGAACACCAAAAGGTACTGGTGTTTGCTCCATCCTTCCATTTTTTCAACTGAAGTGTATCGATATAGGTTGTCCAGTGGAAATACGATTAGAGAATTACCCTGGGTGTTTTCCCTCTAAAGTATTTTTAACCAGATGTAAGGAAAACTAACGTTGCAGGCATTTTTATTACCTGTATTGATTTATTTTTATACGGGTTATGATTTGCTAAAACTCAATTAGTTGTACATTAATTCTTAGTCTTAGTTATTGGAGATTAGGAATGATCATAGATTGGGTTGAGTTTATTTAACTGGGAGTTGATTCGATACTTTCACCGAATTTGTCTGGACACTTTATAATGCTTCATCTAATTTGAATTTGAGAGTAAAAATTTAAACTTGAATGGATACCATAAATAAATATTTTTATGTAATAAAATAGAGAATTAATTAAAAAAAATAAGAAAAGAGAACATTGTAATAAATATTTTTTACTTGACAAACAAATAACTGAAAAAATCTATATAAAAAGACAGATATTTTAATAATTATATTCAAATATTTAAAATAAAATTAAACTAATATTTTGAATCATGTATTTTTCATCTCAAAGTTCAAACACAATCTTATTCTAAAAAAACTCATTTTTTTAATCAACTATATTGTTACAGTAGTATTTATTTTAAAATATACTCTCAATTATTGAACATTGATCGCTCAATCACTGTGTTGTATTACTGGTGTTTGAACATGTGACCTCTAGAAAAGACAATGTTCTCTTAACCACTGAGACTAAATAATATAATTCGTGCAAAAAATAATAGGATAAATAATTTTTAATAATTAATCTTATAAATAACATAACTTATCGTAATATAATTTTTTTTTAAATCAGAGACTTGATGATCCATTGAACCTCTTCTCCAGTTGTGCGGTGTGGCAGACTTTTCTGTGAGATCTACTCATTCAGCCTGCATCAGCCACAGATATTGCCAAGCCACGTTGTTTTTCCCCCTTTAATTGTTATCTAAAATTATTTCACAAATCAAGATTCAATGTACAATCAACATTACTTTGACAGCAGACAGAAATAATTCATGCTTTAAATAGATTTTTAATACAGTAATATAACTCATTAATCAATTACTTTAGATCAAATATTAAAAAACTCGTAACAAAAATATTTATCTTATCTATTATATTAAAATTTAAAATTTTAATTTTACCTTCTAAAAATGGTAGTAAACATGCAAGAATAATATAAAAAATTCGAGTTTCTAATTTAAAATTAATTAAAAAAAAACAGATCACCAAACATTTAACTTACTGGATTCTTTGTTTTTTTACTATATTATTTTACCTGCTCCACTTTTATTACTTCGTTGAATCCTTTCGTGGATTATAACTACAATCGATATCAGCATCTTAAAAATGATTTTATCTTTATGATGAGGATTTGTTTTATTATTTCAAATGATTTTTTTAAGATATGATGCTTAAAGTAGTCTAAACTACATAATGTTTTCATCGATATACAAAAAAATATTTTACACAGGGATAGACCCAAAATTTCAGCGCAAATTTTTAAGAAAGTATATTAAAAATATATGAATATAAAATTACGAGAATTTAGGGCTTATAAAATTAGATTATTAATAAAAATATAAAAATATATATAAAATATAAAAAATTAAAACTTTTAGGAAATGTAACTGCATCCCTCAGCATCCCAGGTTCATCCTTGGTTCTACGTTCATTCAAATCTTATAAGAGGTTAATGTTTGAGTTTTATTTCAAAAATACATTTGTGTTTTTCTGATTTAAGATTTTGATGAGATTATAATTAATTAAATAGTTTATAAAAAAATCTAAATAAAGTTACTAACATGGATTAATTTAAGTAGTAAACAGTATAGTTTTGTTTAAACACGTCTCGGGTTCAAGACGTTATGTATGTTGTGTATGTAAAAAATCCTTACTGAGAGACTTACCCACCAAAATTAGATGCGTGGTGAAACCCTGAAAATTAAAAGAATAATAAAAAAATTATGACTTTTAATTTTACAAAAAAATATTATACAAATTGATAATCGATTTTTTCTATTTTAATTTAATATTTTAAAAAAAATATATCAAACTGTAATTATACTTACTCAGACATCTTAACACTCGATCAAAATATTGTTTTTTTCTCATTAAATATGATTTATTATAGAAATAGTCATATAAATTTAAACCTAATTGTATACTTATTAAAGATCTTTTAAACCTTAAACCCTAAACCCTAAACCCTAAACCAAACATTTCCTTAAAACTCAAAACAATCCTGCTGCATCAGCAAGCAACCAGTAGGTCAAGCATCAAACGACCAACTCAATCAAGTTGTTAATGTGATATTGGTCGGTCCAAACAATAACATTATTAAATATCATGCATCCATCAGAACCTGATTAATTATGAAAATATTATAATAATATCATACATCAATATGAGATTTTTTTAAAATATAAATATTAATTTAAAATTTATTTTATTTTATAACAAATTATCAAATAATTAAATCGAATCAATCAAATCAAATAATTTTAAATACTCCGATCGCACATATAGTGAATCTGACGAATATTGACGGTGCATGTGCTGCTTCATGTGGATTCTTTTTCAGATATTATTTTCTTTGTTTCGATTGTCTGAAAAAATAATGATTATTATGAATTATATTAATCCATCAGGATTAGTTGTCTAACCCTAAATTATTTTCATCTTATATTATTAATGCCAACATATATAAATCTTATGTCTATATACATATAGAGTTATTAGCCGCCAGCCTTTAATTAATTAAAATGTTATTTTTCAATCATATACAATAGGATCAGTTTGATTGTTTGATAGTTTATTTTATTATGAAAATAAATAAAGTATTAAAAATTATCTTATATTCATATATGGTTATATTAAATTTAGATTTTTAAAAATAAAGTATTTAAGGTTTTATTTTATTTATTACAAACATATTCTAATCTTTTATTCTTCATCATATTGAAAATCCTCGTTTCCGTTGAACATTGATTATTCAATCATCATATTGACATTACTGATACTCGAACTCGTAACCTCTAAAAATAATAACTATTTTTTTAATTACTGAGACAAAATAGTTGGTACATTAATCTATACGTAAAGTCTTCATTTAAGGGTTTAAAATATGTATTTTTATTATTTCTTATTAGTTACTTTGAAAAATGTTTTAAAACACAAGTTTGTTACTTTTGTAATTTCACATGGAAGAATACATCACAATAATTAATTTAAATTTATTTTTAAATTGTAATTCTCGTTTTGTTTTGATTCCTAAACTTTTAAATATTTTAGATTAATCTTCAAACTATAATCTTTATTTTAAATTACTGTACAAAATCATAAACACTCCATTTCTCCTCAAATTAGTATATACTAATAATTTTACGATAAAATTAAAATATTCAAAAATTTAAGAATTAATTTAAAATAAGAGTTATAATTTATAGTTGAAATTGAAATATCAAAAGTTTAACAATTAATTTAAAATAAAAATTATAATTGGCTTAAGGGTTTAATAAGCCCTTAAACTTTTTTAAAAAAATCAATTAAGCCCTTAAACTTTTTTTGCACCCAATAAATCCCTCAAACTCAGTAAAAAAATTAATTTAACCCTTAAACTATTGTAAAAAATCAATTAAGCCATTAAACTTTTATTGCATTCAATTAAACCCTCAAACTCAAGAAAAAAAAATCAATTTGGCCCTTTGATCAACTATGACCGTTAACTTTAACGTTTTTTTTTTAAATTTCGACACTTGTTGCGACAAGACAATGCCACTTATTGTTTTTAAGAAATTTTAAAATTTAAAAATATATAAAAAATCTAAAAACTTTATTAAAAAACTTTGAAAAATTTTAAATTATTTTAAAATATAAAAATATTTTTTATAATTGTAAAATAATATTTAATATTTTTATTTTTTATTTTAAATCTTTTTAAAAAATATTATTTATCATTTTAAATTAAATTTTGAAATTATTTTTTTTATATTTTAATAATAATTTTCATGGTTTTTATATAATTTTAAAAAATAAATTTAAAAATTCCTAGAAACGAAAAAGTAGTGTTATTTTGTTGCAACATGTGTTAAATTTTTTTTTAAAAAAAAGTTAAAGTTAACGGTTAAAGTTGGTAAAAGGGTCAAATTGATTTTTTTTCTTGAGTTTGAGGGTTTAATTGGGTGTTAAAAAAATTTAAGGGTTGAATTGATTTTTCTTTTGAGTTTGAGGGCTTATTTGAGTGTAAATTTTTTTTAAGGGCTTAATTGATTTTTTGCAAAACTTTAAAGGCTTATTAGACCCTTAAGCCATTATAATTTAAAAATGTATGGTACAATTAAATCCGATATGAGATTTTTATTAGGCTTCAAATTTCATCTACACAGTTTTAATAAAATTTTAAACGATAATCTTATAAGTTAGTGATTCTTCTTATTATTTTAGTTGTACGTAAACAATAATCTTTTAAAAAAAATTGAATTAATTATTTAAAATAATAAATTATATTTTTATTCTATAAATATCTATTTTTTATATCTTTGAGATTTTACTTAAAATCGTTAAAATATTGAGACATTCATTTATCATTAAAAAGAAAAAATAAAACCAGACAATCCATTTTAATACATAAAAGTATAGCAATATAACAAGACAATCCATATTGGACAAAACCAATTAAAGCAAGACATGGAGTACTGTTTTGTTTTGTTTTATTTTATTTTATTTAGTAAACTATTAAACAGATTACAAATAGATAAAGCATTTTATTTTTCCTCGACCAAACTCCATGATATTATGCTGTTGCAATGGACTTTGCTTTCATGGCTTGAAACCTTGGCTCCTTGGCCTGGAATTTTGTCCCAGCATACAACTTCATATAATCTTCGAACACGAATTTTGGGTACATTTCTTTCTTCTCGTCTGCTTCAGTCTCCAGCAGAGCTGGTGCTGGATAGATAATGGCGTCGCTACCGGGGTTGTAAAACGAAGCGATCGACATGCGAGTCCCCTCGGTTTGGGCCACCACACGGTGCTCCACGCTCTTATATTTGCCATTGCTTATCACCTGCATATTGAAACAAAGTCAGGTTCTCGAGTTCTTATATAATATGTGGTGTTGGACAAGAGAGAGAAACTGAGTCACAGAAGACCTCGAGCTGATCTCCGAGGTTGATTACGATGGAGTGATGCATCGGGGGAACGTCGATCCATTCGCCCTTTTTAAGAATCTGGAGACCACCCACGGTGGGGTCTTGGAAGAGTAAGATTATGCCACCGGCATCGGTATGAGCTCGGAGTCCCTTGATTTTATCCGGTGTTGGGCATGGTGGATAGTTGCTAACTTTGGTGCCAAATGTTGGACCGGTTGTACCATGAAATGCCTGTTTAAGGTATCCCTTTTCTAGGCCAAGATTCTCACAGAACAAGTCCAAGAGTTCCTCAGCTAGTTTCTCCAATTTTACTGCAAATTCTTTCACAACTTTCCTGCAATATTCCAGAAACAATGAATTCCTGGGGAAAATGTTATAGTTTTCGCCTTTCGTCTGTCCAATATGTACCTGTATTCATCAGTGAGATCTGGGATTTCTGCCATGTTGGATTGAGGAAGATGGCGCAAGTAAAACGTGCTTTCCCAATCCATATCGTTCACCTCAGCCTGCAGACCCTCAAGGGCCTTGCTTGCCACCAGTTCCTTGAACCTCTGCTCCATGCACTTCTTATAATGCTCCTTCGTCAATCTTTCCACAGTGTCCAGAAAATCATGGGGAATCCCATGGTTCAGCACCTGCAAATTGAATCAATCAACAAATTAACTAATAAATCCCCACGTTACCAAAATCTGAGAATGGTGTTCGACCATATACCTGAAAGAAGCCCCAGTTTTCACAGGCATCATTGATTCTCTCCAGGGTTGCTGATCTCTCATCACCATTCAGCTTCTCCATGTTGATCACCGGGAAAGTTGCCATCTCTACAAAATACCACCTTTTCTTTTTCTGGTTAAAATCTCTCAAAGTCTCGCTCTTGCTTTGGATGTTATAAAGCTTGAGACTTCTTGCAGAGTGGAAGAATGGTGGGGGATATTTATAGAAGTTTCATATGTTAAGCAATGGAAATGAAATTCGTGAAAATAAATTAATAAGTTTTTCTATTAGACCATATATTTAAGTATTTTTTACATTTTTCTAATTTGAGAATTTCTTCCTACTATTCTTAGAGTTGACTTTTAGTATTGAATTTGTATAAGCAAGATCAAGTATTGAATGTAACTAATGAGAGATAAATATGAAGAAAAAATTATTACATGAATTTGTTTCATCATTTAAAATACGATCCCAATAATTAAATTAATATATATCATATATATATTTTAATTATATTTATACATAAGTATTGTTCACTCATTCATTTTAATGTCTTTGATTTAAAAAAAAAAAATATTATCACAGATTTCTTGTGATTTTTTTCTCTTTGTTCTTTAAAATTTTTCTTAATTAATTTATTCTTCTTTTTTATAGATCTGGGGTTTAGGGTTTAAGTTTAAGGTTTAGAGTTTATAGTTTAGTATTTAGAGTTATGGATTAGGGTTTAAGGTTTATAGTTTGTTATGGATTAGGGTTTAGAGTTTAGGGTTTAGTATTTATGGTTTATGGTTTAAGATTTAATATTTAGATTTAGGATTTAGAGTTTAGGGTTTTAGGTTTATAGTCAGTGGTTAGAGTTTAGAGTTAGGGTTTAGTATTTAGAACTAGGGTTTATGGGTTATTGTTTAGGTTTAAGTTTATGGTTTGAGGTTAAAGTTAGGGGTTAGGGTTTAAAAAAATAATTAAAAAAATTTTTGAAGTATAAAGAGGAAGACAACATAAAAAAATTATAATATTTTTCTTTTCTTTTTTTAAATCAAAGACATTAAAGTGAATGATTTGGATCGTATTTATGTGTGAATATGATATGAAAAATATATATACATTAATTTAATTGATTATGACCATATCCTATGGTAGAAGGGTCCGTATAATAATTTCTCAAATATGAATGTTACACGTGAACTTTGGTCAAATGTGCATGAAATGTTAAATGTGTTTCAATTGTACACACGAAACTTTGATTTTGTTTCAAATGTATATATATTTTTAATAATATATCGTATGAATTTTATTTAAAATTAAAATAAGATAAAAAAATCCAACTAAATTAAATAACAGAAAAAACAAAAATACAATGAATCTAAATTAAAAGAATAAAAAATAAAACATCATACTAACAAAATACTTTTCGTAAACTATAAAAATAACGATAAAGATAAAACAACAAAAAATATAATCATAGAAAAAAAACTTATTGTTAATATTCACCCACACATTTAATACATCAAGTAGGCAAAGATGAGATTATGATTTAGGGTTAAAAACCATCGTAATATGCAAATCACTGATTTAGACATCGTTAAAAATATATCAATGAATATAAAATTTAAACAACAATAGATTATAACGTATCATCAGATAAAAATGTATTACAAAATAAAAAAAATGTTGTACAACAGACAGAACTAAAAAATACAAAAATATGCATGAATCATTTAGATTTATCGGTTGAAGGAATAATTGTTGTTCATGTAGGTCATGAGTTCAAGCACCAGTATTGTCAACACAGTGATTTAGCGATCAACGTTCAATGATTTAGAGTATATACTCTAAAACAAATATCATTATAACCACTGTAGCTAAATAAAAAATATAAAAATTATCGATGATGACGATCAACACTAAAACTATAACTTTCGCGGATAAATCAAAATCTAAAGAAAAAACTAAAAATAAAATTATTTTTTAAAACTTTATTTTATTAGTGAAGAAGATGAAAGCGTCTTGTTTCCTCACGAAACTAAGGGATAACTATGCCAAGTAGAAGTGCTTTATAAAATGAGTTTGGAATTCCATTGGATGGATGAGAAGAGAACATCCAAATGTAGAATAAGCAAAGGAGAAAGAAATTTGGATTCCTCAGGGTGAAGGGAAATAGAATCTTTTTATTTTATAGATTTATTTACTTTCTGAATTTATTTTATTTATTATGTATTTATGCTGGTCTTAAACCTAAAATTATCATTTAAAAAGTAAAAAAAATATGATGCCATACATTTTTATTATTAAATTCAATTATTTAATGCTAAACATCAATTCTAATTTATTTGGCCCGATTTAAATTTTTAAATCATTTGTCTGAAATTTGTACGACTTTTTTTAAATAGGTATGCAATGTTTTGGTATTTATTTAGATAGTCCGCCGTATATAATAAAAAAATTATTAGATGAAAATCATTTTTAATATTATTCGTAGTTCAATTAATTTAATCTGTTTATTTTAGAAAATATATATCTAATAAGTTTTTTAGATAGTTTAATAGATTATATTAATTAAATTACAGATAATTTATATAAAAAATAAATCTAATTGATTGACACAACAAATAAGGTGATAAATAAAATTTATAAAAAAAAAAATTGGTATAAAAAATATCATATTTAGTATAATATGTTGCGTGACATAAATCATAGGAGCACATAGTTTTCCGCCACGCAGGTTGTCTTCATCAGGCAAAAACGTGGAACTCGGACCAATAAAATAAAAACAAGTAAATAATCAGTAATTAACAAATCGACCGTCATTTTATCATGTTAAAAATGTCCATGTAATAAGAAAGTAATTGGGTAAATAAGACTATTTAGGGCTGAGCACGATTTACCATAAAATCAAAAATCGAAACGAAGTATATAGTTCATAAATTTAAAAACCGTTGTGATTAACCGAATTAATTCAAATTTGATTTTTAGTTAATTTTTTAATTTTTTTTATAAGGTAAAAATATATGTTTTATACTTAAAATATTATAAATGTATTTTTATCTTTTTATTTTTACTTAAAAAATATGTTTAAATAAATATTTATGAAAAATATCTTAAAATATTTATCATTTAATGTTTAAAAGTTATAAAAGAAAGCTATTTTATTAAGATAAAATATATTTTTTACAAATCAACGTTAATATGGAAAAATCGAAAACCGCGGTTAACCGAACTGAAAATCGGTGGTTATTAAAATAGCTTACTGAATTAAACCGAAACCGAATTGAATATACCGACTATTAATTAGATATCAATTAAATTGATTAACAGGGTTAGTCTAAGTATAACTTAATATCACTTAAGCAGGTTTTGATTTCAAAATTTTGTATATAAAAAAAATATTTTTAAAAATTTACTCTTTAGAATCAAGTATGTGAGACGTATCTAGAAGGACAATAAAAAATATCAGTTCAATTAAAAAACTATTTTTTTAAAAAATAAATTTTATTAAAAATAGAAAAATATAACAAATACAACACACAAATCATAAATAGAATCTTAGTGATTAGAGGTCCACAAAGAAAATCTTTGAAGAAAAAATATTTAAACATATAACCAAAGGATGTGAAGAGAAAAAATTGAACCTTTCTTTCGGTGGTGGATATACACAGGGAATAAGTTAGTTTCAGACTCACCCTGAATATTTTAAAGTTTATATTTTTGTTTTTAATTTTTAAAAATTTTATGAATTAATTTTTAAAATTTTTAATATTTATGAGTTATGCCTATTCTGAAATTTTAAAATTTTATATATACTCACTCTCAAATATTTTTCTAAATCTATCACTGTTTTTCTTGAGTATATCAAGTTCATCATCAATAGAAATCTCGGTTTAGTTAATTAAAAAAAACTGAAAAGTTTTTAATTATAAATTTATAGTTTAGTTACCAACATGAAGAGAGACAAAATTTAGTGATCAATAGTGTAGTTAATCTAATTTCTAAAATCAAATTATTTAAAATTATTTTGATGGTTTCCTCGAAAATAAATTCTCTTAGTTGATGATTGTGAAATAATTCATAAAAGTGTATATAATTATAGGAAAGATTATTTACAGGTTTGGTTTGTCATGTTATATATAATTTTTAATTAATAAAAATCGTTTATTTTGCTACTAATTATTCATGTCATTAATTTAATTTTTTAAAAATATTGATAATTATTTTTATCAAATATCGATACCCTCAGCCTTGAAAAATATTTGAAGCAACCTCCATCAAAACCCAAACTTTAAACCTGACCAAGCAAACAAATTAAATGGTCTGAAACTCAGAAAATATCAAGAATATCAAGAATGGAACGGTTGCAAACAGGGCATGAGCCACGGTTGAGCCACACTTCCCTAGAGCAAACTCGGCAAAAGGTGTGCCCGCATGGAATAAACGCCGCCCCTTTCTTCCTCTCCATGCAAACGCAGCACATCCAATCGCACCTCCCTCCTCCTCCTTCAATGTCTTCAGCTTCATTCCCGTGCTTCTTCTGTTGTGGTGGTGTCAAATCTACACCCTCCGTTTCCTCAATCAATCTCATCAATGTCTTTACCCCATCCCTTGGACCGGGACCCGCGTTTCTGTTGTTGTCGTCATTGCCATTGTTGTTTCCACGCAATCTACGCTCCGCTGCTAGAGCCATTGCCAAGTTCATCCCTGTGGCGGTAGGAACCGCTTGCCGCTGCAGTTGTTGTTGGCTTCCCACCAACAGCGGGACGGTGGCGTTGAATCTGGTTGTGAGTTGTTGTGTTTCTTCATCTTCATCGAGTATGGAAATGGTTGAAATTCTAGGGGTAGGATTCCAGGTGGCTCCGCAGCAGGCCATGGCCATTGACTTCAACCCTAACCTTAGTTTCAGATTCTTCCACTTGTTCATCCTTCTCTCTATCACTATGCTCTCCATTTCTTGGCTTGCCTTCAGCTTTTCCTACATGTCTGCATGTTTAACATAATACTACTTAGAAACCCTGCATGGATGGAAATATTCAATTACCAGGAAAATCAAGTTGCAAAGCGGAAGCAAAACCTGAAAGTATCATTAATATGAAAGACAAGAATGAAGAGATTGTGGATCTGTCTGGAGTTGTGTTGATTATAGATATTGAGGGATTAGAATTCAGACAATTGTGGGTCCAATCTCTGGAAGCTTTCCAGAAAGAATTTCAAAAGTAAATTTGATTCTATATCCTCTTTTTCTCTCAATTTATTGCTAAACTTAAGCTCTTCTGATTGCCTAGACTACTCCATGTGAATTAGGACACTATCAAATGAAACAATATACTCATTTTCGCCGCATTATTTATAGACTAATTAATTAAAATTATTTATTTAATTATTTTTTTATCTTTTATAAATAATGTAACGAGAATGATCTATAACATAAATAGTCTATTTTGTATATACTATGATGTTTTAAAAAGAATATCAAGTTTTGGATTTGTAGTATATAATGGATGGGGCATAGTAGCCTTGTTTGCTATTTTATAAGCTTAGACACTGGGTTAGTGTCCTTGACGTGTCTTTTGTTGAATTCAATATAATTTTAATAAGAGGTTACTCTAAAGATCTTTAGTAGGTCTTACTGCGGAGGTTTGTTTGATTGGTGTTCATTGAACGTGGTCAGATAAGTAGGTCTTGATGAACGAAAAAACATAATGCTTTAGGATTATAACAGGAAGCATGGTATGTTCGAGTTTGGTTTGGTCAAAGTTTGACTCGAGTAAATTCGATTCGGGTTGGAGTTTGGCTCAAGAATTTAACGAACCGAGCTTACCTAAGTTTGGCTCAAAAAGCTAGTGAACAAGCTCAAAATAATTATATTATATATATGTTATATATACACTAAAAGAAATCTCTTTAAAAAAAATAATAAAATAAAATAGGAGAAAATCACTAAAAATAAATTGGACCTTTTTTACTTTCTCAATATCGAATTTCATTTTGGTGTTAGCTATGAAAATGATGTTTAACGATGTTCTATTTTTATAGAAAAATATAAAAAAAAAATTATCTATTTTGAGTCGAACGAGCCTGACAAGCTTTGAGCTCAAATCTAAAATTTTAAACCCGCCGAACCCCTAGCTTGAGTCGAGCCCAATAACATTATTTTTGAGCCGATCCTATCCAGATTCGAACTCGACTCGTTATCACACCTAGGTATAACACAAACTAATGAATAAATTTACGTATTTAAAAATAATTATCACTTTATTATTAAATAGAGATTACAATCTTTTCCTGTATCAGGATTTGAACCTATACAAAATGAAACAAGATAAATATTTTTGATTATTAGACCAATCAATAAATTAAAAAATAATTATTTAACGCCTAAAATTATTATTATTATTATTATTATTTTACACTTAAACTTATTTTACGACTCCGTCCTTACTGA
Source organism: Abelmoschus esculentus (assembly GCA_035048815.1). NCBI lineage: Eukaryota > Viridiplantae > Streptophyta > Magnoliopsida > Malvales > Malvaceae > Abelmoschus > Abelmoschus esculentus. The sequence goes on from JAUCBN010000024.1 coordinate 13,009,958, forward strand.
TACCTATTTATATCATTGATTCTTAGCGAAGAAAGTTGCAAGCAATGTAAAGAACAAATTTATATGTCCCTATTTGAAAAAAAAAGATGCAAGAGGGACATGATTGTATTTTTCTTTCTCAAAGTCAAAAAAGCCATGAAATCCGGACAGCACGAGTTAGGTACTCCAACACCTCAATGAATCAGGAAAAACATAAACATAAATTATTACCGCATAAAAAATAATTTTTAATTTTTTTTATAAATCAAACTTTAATCATTCAACTTTTACTAACCAATTTTGTAAGACATATCTCTAACATCTATTATCGAGTTGTGGGGTGTATTTATTAGTTTAGAGTACTTAAAATCGAAGATTTTAATAAGTAATTATGAAAGTAGATTCTTTTAGTCATTGGACAGTGATTGTTACTATACTAATATTATTGGTACTTAAACCCGTGACTTCTAAGAACAAGAACTGTTTCTTTTAACCACCCATACGGATTCAAATTTCAAATTATAATTATATTTTTTTTATTTTGCTTGAAATCAAATATATGTTATAATTATTTTATTTGATAAATGAATATTTTAAAAAATAATATAGTTAAAATAAATAAAAGTAAAATAAAAAGTGTTGAAATTATTTTTCATTAAACGATAAATAAGTTTTTATCTACTTTATACTTTGGCAAATTTCCCCATAAATATCCTAATGATTCATTTTAGTTTCAAAATATTACATATTTAAAATATGAAATCATTGAATTTATGAATTATTTAATGAATGTATTAATTAAAATATTTTACTATTCAAAAATTATGGTGATTGTCGTTAAAATTATTAGCGAATATGAAAATTTTATAACGTGTATCGAATATTATTAAATATCATTAAGTGTGAATATTATTAAATATTATTAAATTAATTAATAAAAATTAAAAATTTTAAAAACTCGACATGTAATTATAAATTATTATTTAAAACAAAAACTTTATCCAATCAAAGAAATCATAATGGTATCAATAAAGGTTGATATAAATGATAAATAATTGGTATAAAGATAATTTTAATCCTTAACGTTTATAATTTTTATCATTTTGGTCCTTATTTTTCGGGATAAATTTAACCTTTAACTTATGTCTTTTTGACAAATAATTTATTTTTAACTAACATAATGATTATACCGTTAAAAAATTAATGATATTGACATGTCATATATATGTGATAATATATTTTAAATAACGTGACATCTAGTCTCATTCTACATATATATAACATGTCATTATCGTTAAATTTTTTATGATAATGATAAATATATACATATAAAATATAATTTTATTCTAACATAAAATATAAAATAATTAAAATTCAAATAAAATATTAAATATTAATTAAATCTAAAATAAAAGGCTACTAAGCATTCTCAAATCTTAAATATCATTCTACATATATATGAAATATCATTATCATTAATTTTTTAACTATTTAATCATTATTCTGATTAAAAATGAGATATTTGTCAAAAAAAATATAGGTTAATGGCTAAATTTATCCTAAAAAAAGGATGAGGACCAAAATAATAAAAATCATAAATGTTAAGGGTTAAAATTATCTTTATGCCTAAATAATTTAGTATCGCTTAAGCAGGTTTTGAATTCAAGATGTGTATGCAAAAAATTCTCGTTATCACTGTTGGAAGATTCACCTATCAAAATTAAATGTACAATACGGGTCGATAAGATTCACCTAATTTTCTCTAAACCTCTGCCGCCGGTTCTTCCCAAATTCCATCTTTTTCGATTTTTTATTCTGATCTTTTCTTTTGATCAGTGATCGATAATCAATTTTAGTGTTGGTTGTCGACCACCGGATCTATCTCTATTTCTTGTTTTATTTTAATAAGGATATCTTTTTCTGTCTTTGTGACACGCTTTTCTCTGTCCTTGTGACATGTTTTTATTTTTGTTTTGGGGTTTGATTCGTCTGTCCTTATGGCATGTTGTAGCGAGCGGTTGTTGTTCGCACAGAGATTCAATCGATGCTAGTTTCTGATTTATTGTTTTGTCGGTGGTCACTTAGAAAGACTTATCACCCCTCAGTTGATGGTTGTTTGCCGATAAAATCAGTCCTGGGTAGCGTTACTTTTTGCACGACAGTTTAAATCGCCTACAACTCCTTCCTTCACTATGCGTCTTGTTTGGACAGAGACAGGAGATTCAGGAAGCTGTTGAATTTTATTGGTATGCTTATTTTCATAAGAATTTTATTTTTCGTTGTTTTTGGGTTGTAAGAATTTTTAGATTTTTTAATTTAATTATTTTACTTCTTAATTACGTTATAATTATAATCTTCTATGAATTTAATAAAAATTCAATATCATTTATCAAAATAATAATAATAATACAAAATGTATTCTAACTTAATTATAAGTTTCGTAATATACAGGTATTTTTAAAAGTTATATGCATCTCATTCAATAAAATGTTATGAATATTTTATCGGCTGTTAAATATAATACTAAACTAATAACGAGATTTGGTATAATTATAATTCCAACCCTTAAACTTATGTAGTTTATTAATTTGGTCCTAATTTAAAATAATGCAATACATTCGGTCTAACATTTTTATATATATTTTATCATTTTAATCTTGATTCGTTAAGATATTTATTTTGGTATAATAATTAAAAATAAATTGAGATTAATTTTTTAAAAAAATAAAAATAATTTAAGTTCAAATAACTTGAAAATAAATTTAAAATATTTTTAAAGGGTTTTAGAAGTGTTAAAAACGATTTTAAATATCTAAACTTATGTTTTTAGCACAAGAATATCGATACTATAAATCATGTATTGATACTAGTAAAGATTTTAATTAGAATAATTTTTAAAATCGAAAACTCATACCGGTATAGGTTCAATAATATTGATTCGGAGAAGATTACAACGATATACGTATAGGCGTATTGATCCACCATAATGATACTATACTCCGTATTGATCCAACATAATAGTACTAATCAAAGTGTACCGATACCTGAAGCTTAACGTGCTTGCAATAACTCTTTCTATAGGAGGTAGTGTATTGATACACACATGTGTACCGTTACTAACGAAGTCAGAAAAGAAAATTCAGCATGAAAAATTATCCGTAACGATTTTAATCTCCACGGTCTCTAATGGATAAGAACTTAATTGGGTGTATAAAAAAACTCTTGAAGCATCAATAACAATTAACACTCAAATACTTGTAAACTTAAATGTTTATGTATGTTCAAGTGTATTAGATTTTCGGTGAGTGTTTATAGTGTAAACAATCTATCTAAAAGAGAATTTTTTGCTTGCTTTTATTTTTCTTTGTAAAAAATATGCAAATAGGTGAATATTTACAAATAGGTGAGTTTTAATTTATTTAATTTAATAAAAACTTCGAGTTTTAATTTATTTAATTTAATATTTGCAAATAGGTGAATATTTTTACAAAGCTATTTAAAAATTGAATATATACTTTAGTTAGTCCATATATAAAAGTATATTTTTTGTTCACCGCAACCACAACTGTTGTTGAAATATATCTTGTTCATCTACTGACCTATTGTTGCTAGCTTTGAAAGTCGGCCATGGAGTGAAAGGATTGTCAGATACACCATGCTCGAACTCTGCTGGTACTGTCCCGGTAGGATTTTGAGGACCGGATTTTGGTATCTCTGGAAATGTCGGCGCCGGGATTTCATTAGAACTTTGAGTAAAGAAAGTCGGTGTTGCCTGAAATACCGGTACCATTGAGAACCCATCAGGAAAACCAGCAACATTGTCGTTGGCACTGGCAGTGGATGCTGATATGTCCGTTTCGTCATCAAGAAATGGATTGTATGGGCGTTGAGGTACAATGGGTGTTTGATCAAATAAATGATTCCCCATTGGAGGCTCAATTCCGTTGAATAAATGTTGAGAAGCTTGTGAAGGTTGTGTTGTGGCTTCAAATAGCACAAGCTCCCAGTTCTCGTTACAGCCATTGTTGTTCCAATCCGGAGCTGAATTCTGGTTTTGTTTTGCTGGTTCTATAATTTCGTTTCCTTGAAGCCAGTCATCGAAACACCATTGACCGTTGGCTGCATCATTAGAAGCTTGCTCGTGCTGTACTTGTTGGTGTAGTAGCCAATCGTTGATATCTGAATTGCCCATGGCTCTATTTTGAGAAGCTTGCTGGTCATTTCTATGATCTTCTTGAAGCCAACTGTTGGGTAATGAGACACAATTGGTTCCCTTTTCAGAAGCTTGCCAATCATTTGCATGATCTCCCTGAAGCCAATTGTCGAAAAATGAGAAACTAGTGGCTCCATTTTGAGAACCTGGCTCGTCATTTGTATGATCTTCTTGAAGCCAACTGTTGGGAAATGAGACACCAGTGGCTCTATTTTGAGAAGCTTGCCGATCACTTGCTTGACCTCCTTGAAGCCAGCTGTTGGAAAATGAGACACCAGTGGCTGCTCCATTTTGAGAAGGTTGCTTACTATGATCTTCTTCTTGAAGCCAACTGTTGGAAAATGACACACCAGTGACTCCATTTTGAGAAGCTAGCGCATCATCTGGGTGATCTTGAAACCAACTGCTGGAACATGAGACACCACTGGCTCCGTTTTGGGACCCTTGTTTTGTCCGGTTGTCAAACAAAGATTGATCATTAGCTAAGTTTTGTGAAGCTGGCACCTCTATTAAAGCAAGCTCCCAACAACCATGTTCAGCATTAGCTGAATACGATGATGTTTCTGGTTTTTGTTGTGCTAATGCTTTATTATTATTTTCTACCTTTGGCCACTCATCGAAGGATATGAAATCTATATTTGCATTTTGATCTTGATCAATTGGTAAGGAATGGTTTGAACCAGTTTCGGCGACGTTATTATAAGAAACTTGTTCTTCGTCCAACTGTTTTCTCGACAACTCCGAGAAACTTGCGATCGAGTAAGATGTTTTCATTGCAGAAACAGATTCGTCGTCATCGTCGTCTTCTTTCATCAAATCTTCCAATGTCGCTGCTGAACATCTTGAAGTTCCTGGAGTTGTAGCAGCTTCAGGTTCTCCCTCTGAAACTGAAAGATCCTTGGCTGCTATCGATACCACGCGAAGCAACTGAGGCAATTTCGAAGATGGGGATTTCCCAATTGCTGGGAACGAAGCTTGGTCTTTCACGAACTCTTTCAATGTCTCCAACAGCTCTTCTGATATCCCATGCACACTCGGATAATCCGAGGTTTTCCCAACTTCCATCCTCTTACAACTCTCATAAAAATTCGAAAGATGTTCGAATTGTTTCCTGGCTTTAACGCAATACTCAATGGTACTAACGCACGATTGATGCTGCAAATGGAAGAAACCATCTAACACAATCCCCAGTCCATTAGATATGTCCCTATAAAGATCGAAGCTTTCTCGTACGACAGCATAAAACGAATACAGAACCAACCGGTTCGTCTTGGCCAAGTCTGTCGGTATAGTCGCAATGGCTTTATCAAGCAGCCGCTGCCAATACGAAATCCGGTCGAGCAACATGGGTGGCTTCATACGTTGAACAGATTGTTGGTTGACTCGACGGCTCCTGAGATGGCCGCTGAGTTGTTTCTCTGTGTACGTAAATCTCTTTTGAAGCTTCCCCGTGAGAAAGCAATCCAAACGCTCCTCGATATACGAGGCGAACGACTTAACGAAAGCCGTGTAATCACAAGGGATGGGACCTGAGTCGTCTCTGACAGTGGGGAGATTTAGGCTATTGGCTTTCCGGTTCATTGCGGGAAGAACTTCTTTAGGGAAATAAGGGTCCCCATCCTGGACAATACGAAGAACAAGCATCAAACATTTAAGGGCAACGACCCAGCTCTTGGTTTTGCCTAATCGTTTAGCGATGGTACGGGCGGCGATCCTGGCGAAAAGCCTGTTGGACGAGATGGTTTGAAGGATATCTTGGACGTAACGTTCTTCGATGGGGGAATGGTCGTGGGTGGTTGCCTTGAGGACAGCCACTTCAAGGGTGGCGGAATTGGTGTTCACCACCTTGGCCAGGCTAATGCTGGTATGGTCTTTCACCGCACCGATCGCCTTCTTTAACTTGCTAGGCATGGCTATTTTCTTGTGTCTTCAATCATTCCCCGAATGAAATTCCTTTACCTTTTCCTGGAAAATATGAAGAAAAACTAAATTTATTTATTTTGTGGATGATTTTAAATTGGATGGTGTAGCAGAGATTTTAACCAAAACCCGATCAACAGATATAACTTTCGTTGACCATTCCTATATCTTTATTTACCTTATTTGAATCTTTAAGAAACGGATTTCGTTTCTCAAGACAAAATTTGACCAGCCTTTTGGAATTGAAGGATTAAGGTTTAACCACCGAGTTCAAATATTCTTAGTTCATGTTAAATATATATAAATATTATAAAAATTAAATTTATAATGTTATTTATTATAAAATATAAATTTTAAAAAATAATTATATAAATTATCACTGAATTTTATTCTCTAGTTTATTTTTATCATTAAACTTTAAAACAACTAATTTACTTATTAAATTTTATACTTTGATCTATTTTGATCAAATTACTATTAAAGGGCTCAAGTTTAAAATTATAGTTTAAAGTTGTGACTTATGGGTAGGGCTTAAAATTATACTTTAACCTATTTTAATCACATCACCATTAAACATCCAAATCTATCACGTACTCGTTACTTTCTCACCAAACTATAATTTTATAAAACTAATATGATACAGAATCTATAAAATTATATCCGTTTATCATTTAAAGTTCTTTGTTAAAAGATACGAGTCATCTTTTGAAAAAAATAAAATATATTAAAAATAAATAAAATTACTTAATTTTCATAAAATAAAGTTTTTAAAGTTTTATAAAATAACTCCGAATTCAAATATCCCAAACTCCCTAAAACTTAAACCTCAATTTCGATTGATTGTCACGCTGTCGTTCACCGCACCGATCGTCGGACCATTAAGATTATTTCTCCTATTACTTTGTCGTCAAAAATTGATTGATATCGTACGAATCCTCAAAATTGTTTAGTAGTTTATTCTAAAGATTCGCGACAAATAACATCATAACAGACGACGAACAATATGGGTTGTTCGGTGAAAGGAGGATACTTCATTCTATCACTAACAAGTAACAACACGACCAATAAGGGTGTTCATTACCGGGTACCCGAAAAACTGGGTACCCAGTTCCTTCGGGTAAGGATTTCTCGGCTCGTGTCCCAGCCTATTTATATCGGAGACCCGTAAAATCGAGATACCAGGCTAATCGGGTAACGGGTATCCGGTTCTTATATATATTTTAAAAAATATATTTTAAAATTAAAAGAATCACATATTAAATACAAAATTTAAAATTTTATAATATATGAACAAACATAAAAGTTAGTGACTTAAAGTTAATTTTATAATATTTAAATATATATATACACATATATATTTATTAAAGTTTATCATTAAAATGAAATTTAAAATATCATATCATTTTTTTCTTTCGACATTAATAAATTAATAAAATATATTCAAAAATTTTAAAAATTAAAAGTATATAATACAAACATAAAATTAATTTAAAGATTTAAATTTAATTTCGTGTACAAATATTAAGGAACCTATAATAAAAGTATAATTTAAAACTAAAAATATATATAATTTAAAATTAATCGGGTCGGGTACCCGATAATTAGAAAAAATCGGTCCAAGCTCGACCCAATTATTCTTGGGTCGGGTACCCGTCCTAACCGGGTATTTTTTTTCGGGAATTACCCATTAATTTTATTTCGGGTAGTCGAGTAGTCGGGTCGAATTAATCGAGTCGGGTAATTTTGAACACTCCAAACGCTCAATGCAAGCGGAAGTGATCAGATTCAAGATTTTATAGATTTTGAAGATTAATTTAAAAATATTTGAAAAGTTTAAGATACATATTTTTTTTATTTTGTTTTACTAATTTTAATTATTTTTAATATAATTTGAATTTTTTCAAGATATGACAAACATCCTTTAATGGTGAGAATGAACGGAGAACCTTAAATGAATCACAAAATAAAACGTTAAACACTTTTTTGACTCAAAAGAATAATTTAAACATCTAACTAAAAAACATAATTTAAACACATATTTACCTATTAAATTAAAATAATATAAATATAAATTAAATTTTTGTTAATTTAATTAAGACATAGAATCAAGTTGGTGAAGGCTCGGAAGTCTTTTTATTTCCACCTTTCGTTAAATTGTAATATTTTAGGTTGTCGAACCCATAGGGACTGTGTCGACTTCACTACTTAAACTTGCACATATAAAAAATAAAAACACAAGTAATTTGTTGGGTTGGGGTAACTAAATTAACTACTTAAAAAATAAATAAACGAAGGGAATAAGAATGATAGAAGTGAGATCAGGTTAAGTGCTTTGCAGAAGGGAATCCAATTGTATTATTTATCCACTTATTAATGCAATGGATTGACTCACCGCCTCGGCGGGTCGCACTAAGAGTCGCCGCAGCTGCCTAGGCAGGGTTATGCCTTGTCGACAATTTAACTTTCCATAGTTCGACAGAGCATCCTTTTATGTCTCCTCCTTATCCCTAAGCGAAGAGAACTGTTGAAGTCCACGTCTTGATGATACCTCCTGGTGTGAATCAAAGATGAACAACAATCAAACACATGCGTCTTATTAGTCGTTGAAATAATAGGCGGTTTATCTCTAAAGTGGGTTAATCAATGCCCTTGAGCAAAGACCGTATTCTCTCGTTTCGTGAGCCTAACTCTCTTGATATTAGACAAATAGATTTTTCGTCACATACTATTATCTCGAGCTCATATGTAAAGAAGAGTAAATGCTAAGAGAGAATAAACTATGAAAATAAGTTTGCATTAATAAATATCAAATATAATACAATCTTTTTCCCAACTACTCCACAAACAACCTAAACCTCGAAAAGGTTTTAGAACATGGTGTAGTCGGCGGTTAAGGAGTTATGTTATGAAATTCTTCAATCCGATTCTGACTCCGACTCCCTTCAACCTAGACCTAACGGGTGGCTTATATAGGTCAAGCCCTAGTTAAAGTCTTTCACATAAGGAAAGAGTTATACAAGAAAAAGAATACAACTAATAATTAAACTAGGACTCTTTATTCTATTTCCTAAAATAACTCTTTAATCTCGCGTTGACTTTTGATCAAGGCTTGACTTCTTTAATCAGCCTCGTCTTTCTCTTGCTTTATATTCGTTAAGATCGACATCTTTTTCTCTCTCTGTCAAGCATCAGTTGTTATCTTTATTCTGTTGTCGCGGCCTTCAAAGTGTTACCGTGGCGGGTGCTAATCTGCATTCTAGTATCCATCCTCTTATCTAGTCATTCCTATGATATATTTCTTGTCTAAGAAAAAAAATCATCAAATTCATCTATTTTACGCTAAATAATAGATAAATTCATGAATTACTTAATTGAACATTGAATTATAGAAAATAAGCAGAATTGCTCAGTATTATTCTTAAATCTGTCCTTTATTGACAATAAACGAGTAAGAAAATGATATAAAAATAAGACAATTACTTGTCACAAGTTAAACCTAACTAATTAAATCCAGCTCCAACTCCAACATAAAATATTTATAATTTGAAAAACCAAAGTTATCATCATGAACAGCGGGATAAGAAAATTTTTCAAGATTTTTATTCCAAATTTAAATTTTATTTGTGTAGACTTTTAAAATTTCCAGCAGTTGACTAAAGATTAGAATTTTCAGTCCTAGCAATAAGACACTGTCGGCCAAGGAACATCAAGGTCCACTGCAAACAAAAGGAAGTCGGTGGACCCCACATGTCTTGTTATAATAATTATTTTATAATCCTTTTTTTATTTTCTAATTTTATTATATTAAGAATTGTATTGGTTTTATTTTAATAATAGTTTATTACATGAAGTGATATATCTATATAATTTCAGAAAAATTTATATATTATTTTTTATTTTTGTATTATACAAGAATTGATTGGATATTTCTGGTCACATTTTAGTTTTGGCAGATGTTTGTGTCAACAAAGAGACGGGGTGGACACGTTGAGGAGGGAGGAACCTCCACCGACAGAACTTGGAAGTGATTTATTCAGTAAAATAATTTTAATTATTAAAATTTTAAAATATCTAATTAATTTAGTAAAATTTACATATAAACATTTTTATAATAATATTTCATTGATAAATTATTTTTTTTAGATCTGAATAAAAATTTTCACTGATACAAGAGAAATAACATGTTAAAAAAGTTTTTTTTTTTTCTGAAGACGAAAGAGGAAGATCAATAAGTTTTTTTTTATCAATTTTAGGGAACTAATTGGTGAAATAAAAGTTAAATTCAGATTCAAAAAAGACACAATAACAGGTAAAATTTAATACTAAACAACAATAATAAAAGATAGAGTGATCAAAGATGTTTAAAGTCTAAATTTTAATAAATTAATTAAATATTTTATAATTTTATAAAAATAAAATTTAATGGTAATTTATATAATTTTTAAAAAGAGATGAATGAATGCAAAGTAATACAACATTTTTTTAAGGAAGATGGTACTCATAAGTAATACAACAACTAATCTTAAAAGTGGTAGTTTAAAGAAGCTGTTGTCTAGGATTACATATTTGCTTGAATTAATTAATTAATTAATTAATTGGTGTGCATGATTAGGGATGGGTACGGAACCCGAATCTGACGGGTTTTGATCCGACCCGATCTGATCGGATTAGATTTTTTGATAAAAATTTTGAGTTCGGATTTGGATCGGGTCGGATTTTTTCGAATGTGAACTCGGGTCGGGTCGGATTCGGGTTTAGGGTGGAAAAATTCGACCCGACCCGGAATTAATAGTGTAATTTTTCCATATATATTTTAGGAATATTTGCAATAATGACCCTTCTTTATATATATTTTATATAATTAGATCACTAAAATTATTTTTTTTACAATTAGGTCACTAAAATTAAATATTTTTATAATTAGATCCCTAAATTTTTTTTTTATAGTTTAGTCCCTAAAATTTTAATTTTTTTAATGATTCGGGTCGGATCGGGTCGAATTTTAAAACTTAAAAATTAAGTCAGATCGGATTGAATTTTTTCACCCTAAACCCGAATCGGATCGGGTGACGAGTGAATGACATAATTTTTCGGGTTGGGTGTAGGTGGGCCGAAAATCCGACCCGACCCGTGCCATCCCTATACATGATTAACTTTTTTCCTTGTTTGCCCTAAAGAATGTTTGTTAGTTTTACTTTCCTGGTCATGATGGCTACAACAGTCCAAAACATGATTTGTTCACTCATAACATTAAAAACAGTAGCTTTGGCGATCTTCTCATCTCAATATAAATGTTAGACCAAAGGGAAAATTTAATTACTATATTAATGTCTTATTAGTGAGCCATTAAATTAATATTAAATAAAGACACGAATCAATGAACACAAAGGGAAAGGGTATGGAAAACATGTTATACGTTCTCAGTTCGTGCAGAGACTGTTGCTATCAGACAATTTGATTGTCGGTTTTCATGGCCACGGATGGAAAGATTTTAAACCGGGTGTAAAAATAACGCTGATTAATTTTTGAAAATCGTTTTTTACCATTCTATTTATTTAATATTAAAAATTAAGGTTTTAGGTTAATCAGATTTTCTATTAACTAATTATAAAAAACAATATTTATTTATAAATATATTAATTAATTAAAAAAAAATAATTTTATCTTTTATTTAATTTAAAAATATTTGAAGTCATCATCGACTGCTTTGGAGGTTGAATACCAAAAAATAAACGAAAAATTTATTTTATAAAATTTTAGTTCGAGAATCAATTATACCTAAAGAGTTAACACCCTACGAACGCCTGAAATTAATACCTCAAATTTCGTGTGATATATTAATAATTTTATAATGACAATTCAAATACAATTTTATTAAATAATTATTTATTTAGTTTATATTAACAAGAGAAATGTTCCTTCCATATTTGGATAAGTCCAAAAATATTTTCTTTTAAAATTATTATATAAAAAATATTTATATCAACAAAGCCTTCTTATTTTAAAAAAAATCTACATTGACGTTTTTAACAAACTTTTTGACCATTTGTTGCATTTCGTGTATTGTCTATAAGGTTTTTTTTATTAAATAAAAATTATATTTTGTATTGTCTATAAGTTTGATAATTAACAAACCGGATAGTATAATAGACACAATATTTTATATTAGACAATTAAAAATTAATAAAATAAATTTATTATGATTCTAACTCTCTCTACTAGTAGTAGACACAATCACTTTACTAATATATTTTATAAATATAAAGATTAAATTTATTAAATTATTTTAAATTAAGATTAAATCGATAAAACTAAACTTATTATACCAAAATATGTTGGATGTATATTTTAATTTTAGTGATTAAATTTATAATAAAATTTTAATCAGATGATATATTTGTAATTTTAAAAAATTAAACCGTTTATAAAATAAATTATAAATACCTACAAAGAGTGAGAAGAGATTTTTTTTCTTCTCATGTTCCCTTCACTCAAGTCCTAAACAAGTAAACTAATAAAAAGTTTAGTTTAGGAGGGAAGGGCAAGCTAGAAGAAGATGAACCATCATCAAAACACCCCCAGATTTGCCTGCCATTGGACCTTTCTTCTATTCTCTGCTGCTCTTTTCACCATTTCCACAACAACAGCAGCTCAACCATTTGATTACGCCGACGCTTTAACCAAGAGTCTCCTTTACTTTGAATCCCAACGATCCGGTCGTTTACCCTACAACCAACGCGTCACTTGGCGCGACCATTCTGGCCTCACCGACGGATTGGAACAAGGAGTATATGAATTCCTCATCTGAATCTGTCTTCTTTTCCTTTTGTTTTTAAATCTAAGTTTAAAGTTACTCTCTGTTCTTGTAGGTGGACTTAGTGGGAGGATATTATGATGCCGGCGATCACGTCAAGTTTGGGCTCCCAATGGCTTTCACTGTGACAATTTTGTCTTGGGGTGTCATCCAATTCCACGACGAAATCGCCGTTGCCGGAGAATTGGAGCATGCTTTAGAGGCTATTAAATGGGGGACAGATTACTTCATTAAGGCACACACCAGCCCCAATGTACTATGGGCAGAGGTGGGCGATGGGGACACCGACCATTCCTGCTGGCAACGCCCCGAGGACATGACAACCTCGCGCCAAGCCTACAAGATCGATCAGAGCAACCCGGGTTCCGATCTGGCAGGAGAGACTGCGGCGGCAATGGCGTCGGCGTCGATTGTGTTCAAGAAAACAAACCCACATTACTCTCACTTACTGTTGCACCACGCCCAAGAGGTACACCTAAGACCCTAACAAAGTTACTATTATCATCTTCCATGGTTATTAAAACTAAGAGTTGGGTTTTCTGTTTTGTTGTGTGTTGCTTAGCTGTTTGAGTTGGGTGATAAGTTGAGAGGGAAATACGACGGCAGCGTCTCTGTGGTGAAGGGCTACTATGCGTCGGTGAGCGGGTATATGGATGAGTTGCTGTGGGCTGCTGTGTGGCTTTACGAGGCCACCGACAAGGAGGTATACTTGAATTATGCTGTGGAGCATGCTGCTTCTTTTGGTGGCACTGGTTGGGCCATTTCAGAGTTCAGCTGGGATGTGAAGTATGCCGGGGTTCAAATCATGGCCTCTAAGGTTCTCTCTCGTTCTCTATTCACTCCCAATTAAATGCTCCTTTGGCTTAGGGAAAAGTGAAAGTTAACATTAGATTAAAATGAGTTTATATCGAAATTATTATAAAAATTAAATTAAAATTTGAACAGTTTATTTATACGGTATATAATTTTTAAAGAATCAATAACGAATAATAGATATAATCTGCTTTTTTGAATAAAAATACCGAAACTAGCTTAGCTTTGAAACGTGCACTTCCTGGCTTCCACCTTTTTATCTCAGAGTTCTGCGGTTCCCTCTGATAGAGTGATCTGTAATTAAGGAACCTTCTTTAGATTTTAATGTAAGCGCACAGATCCACGTGCCTTTGAATGTCCAGTAGATGAATGCCACTTGGCTGAAATCTAGTGGAACATGAGCAGGAATTTCTTATGCTCCAATATCAGAGGAGACATCAGAACGAACCCCCAAAATAATTAAAATATACTATGAAAGAGAAATATACAAAATATAAATACATTGGGGTGTTGTAGTTACGTTTTGAAAAAGGAAATGTTCTGAAAAGATTTCTGAATTTTCTTGGCAGATGCTGGAGAAAGGAAAAAACAAGGAGTACGTTCATATTCTGCAGCAATACCGATCAAAGGCCGAGTACTACCTATGTTCATGTCTCAACAAAAACAACGACACGAACGACAACGTCGATCGAACCCCGGGAGGCCTTTTATTCGTCCGGCAATGGAACAACATGCAATACGTGACCACGGCGGCATTCCTTCTCACCATCTACTCTGACTTCCTCCGAGACTCGAACCTAATTCTCCATTGTCCTACCGGAACGGTGGACCATGAAGAGATCCTCCGTTTTGCCAAATCTCAAGTTGATTACACATTAGGTTCAAATCCAATGAACATGAGTTATTTGGTGGGTTATGGTCCGAACTACCCCACCAGAGTGCACCACAGGGGTGCCTCAATAGTCTCGTACAGGGAGAATAAAGGGTTCATTGGGTGCACCCAAGGTTATATGACCATTGGTATAATCGAGCCGAGGTGAACCCTAATGTGTTGGTCGGGGCGGTGGTCGGAGGACCAGATTGTGAAGACGATTTCGGGGACCAAAGAGATAATTACATGCAAACCGAGGCTTGCACGTATAATACAGCTCCATTAGTTGGGGTTTTCGCTAAATTGTTACGATTAAGGGGAAACAATGAACTGGAATTGGTTGTCTCTAATTAGAAAAAAAGAGATTTTTTAATCAATAAACATGTTTGTGAACACTAAACAAACGAACACGAACACCTTCAAAAATAAATAAATGAAATATGACTTCCAATGAATATTGATGTATAATGTTGGTTATCGACTATTCCACTAAACAAGTAAAAGCATGTTTCTATACTAGTATCACAAGAACAATAATTTGTAAATTCTGTTCGTACTTTGACGAGAAGACAATATAATCTTTGATTTATGGCATAAAAATAATTCTACCTATTGAAGTAGAGATTTCGTCGCTTCAAATTATGAACAAAGTAAAAACTAAAGGAGCCAAATGAGTACAATAATAATTTGATCAATTGAATCTCATTAAAAAAACTAAAAGTCATCTGTCGTGGCAAAATATATTAAAAATGATGATACGATAAAAAGATTCGTTTAAAAAATTTTGAGAGGGATCTAATACTTGAAAGGATCTTGTTAACTCAATAATTTTCAGAAATGTCTATTTAAAAGTATTTATCTAAGTGATTGTTGACTCAAAATGAAACATCAAGAGTTAAATAATGAGTTTAAAATAATTAAAGTAATTATCTAATCAAATATTACGATCATTTTTAAATTTTAAATAAAAAATCAAACCCTTTTTTTAACACACCCGTGACTTTTAAGAACAACAACCGTTCTTTTAATCACTTGGACTAGAGGGCTCGTGAAAAAAAAATCAAAAAGTTATTATTTTATTAAGATAAGTTTTCAAATTATCATTTTTGATTTTTTTTAGTTTAATAATTATCTAAATCAAAAAATTATTTCAAACAATAAGATATTAACATATTATAAAGATTTTTTAACCAATAAGTAATTTAAAAACTAAAAAAATAACATAATTTAAGTAATTATTTTATTAAAAAATAATTTTCAAATTTAAAGTGACCAGAAAATATATATGTATATATTTTTTACATTATGCCTTTTCGAAAGACATGTATTCTCAATCCCCAGGTTTACTGCACAGTAAAAGAATTTGAAATTTTCGTTCCGGAAAAGCGACCTGGAAAAAGCTATCAGATGCATCCGACGGGTTTACCGGCAATGGCTCCCAAAACTTGCGACAAAAACGACGGCGATGCCACCCAAGACGACAGCAGTGGCGGAAGTTCATCATACTTTCAAAAAACAGTTAAAAAATTCTGCTTTCTTTGTTCCCTGCGTTCAACATTCTCACTCAATGTCCCTCTTTTTTAGGTTTGTTTGAGCAATTGGTGGTTGGTGAAAGCCGAAAAAGAGTTCGAAGGAAGGAGATTAGCTGTTGCAGGGTCCACATCCATGGAGTAAGTTTCAGGGTTTTTCTAGGGTTTTCTCTGGTTTTCTTTGTTTTTTTAGTTTTTAGAATTTGTGTGAAACAGGTCCAAAGCGTTTCGGCTCTTTACCTCTGCAGCGATTGCAAAGAGACACGATGTTTTTACTCTCCAGACAGCTGATGGAGTTTGTGTTTGCCTCAGAGGTTTCATCAACAAACAACGAACCTTGGAAAATGGGTTTTCTTCTGAGGTATCCTAGAAAATCGATTTCTTCTTTTTTATGTATTTTTTCCTGGGAATCTTCAATGTTATTATTCGTAGTCCTCGGGAAAAAAGGAATATTGTTGTTGAATGTAATTGATTTTTCCTCAAGCTTAATTTCAAGTTCATTGTACTTTTCTTTTAATCCAAACAGGTCTTTACTCATTTCTACCTCGGCTTTCCTCCTGACTGGGAAAAATATGCTAAAGAGTGTTTTGGGGAAATTATTCCCAGGAAAGTCGAATTAGAAGTTGTCCCGAATTCTAGTATTGCAGCAAGAGATTCAGGTTTCGGTACATGCATTTTGTTTATTTGGTTATGTAATTAGACTTAGATTAGATGGCTGAAAGAATTTTGGTAACGTCAAGTTATTTCTCCTTGAATTCTATTGTCATGACAGATCCTAGCTTGATTTTGACTCCATGTAATCTTGCCGATAATTCATCCACTATGGTTGAAGAGAGATCAAATCTTGACAACAGTCTGAAAAAGGACATAGGTGCAACAACAAAGGTGCAAGATGAACAAAATCTTAGGAGGAACACACCGATCAGCTTACCCTCTAAGTTAAACCATGTCAAAAAGCACTCGGTCAGGAAGGAAACTTTGAGAAAACTTGATTTAGGAGATGTTGTAAGCTTTCTTCTACTTTATTTCTATAGTTTAAGTGTACCCTTTGACTTGTGTAGACCGTAATATAATATTTTCATATTTTCCTGGTTTTACTCGGATTCAGAAAATAACTAGCTCACACTGCTAATCAGATATGGCATACAATAATCTTTATTACCTTATAATGAATGGCCTGACTCTTGCTGCTTGACTGGTATTATCTTGGTCTGAATTATGCTCTCTAGATAAATGGATTCTCCTCCCCTCAATTTACTTTGTTATTGTCTTGTTATTTACTTATTTTTCTCCACTACGTGTATGCTTGTTAGTAGCTCTAAACTTAATGTTATGTTTGAAAACATGAATTGTGGGAATGACGCACACATTGTGTATAAATTAGCTCAAGATAAATATGATTATATATTTGAAGGTTATACAAAATATGAATTTCAAACTCATTAATAAATAGGAATCTAACAAGTTCATGAAATTGGAAAGTAATCATAAATGCTACATTTGCATGTTTAATCATAAAACTTACATTATTTTGAAATCCAATTCCCCAAGTGCAACCTTAGTGTTTTTCTGTTCTTGAATGATTTTATTGTTTCTTTTTCTATGTAGGCAAGTCCTGTAACTGAAAAAACGAAAGGGACACAATCAATTCTCTCTCCCGAGTCTCTGAATCTCAAACGATCAAGATCAGGTGAGTCTACAATCTAACATTCAGAAACTATATTATCCATTATCCCAAAATGTCTTGCACTCTCCCACCCTTTATTTTTGTCATATAAGTTTTCTATATTTTGCATTGCCAATGGTGCCTTTCCTTTGTAATTGTTAATAAAATATCCCTTAGAAGTTAATTTATATGATGCCACTGCTTATCTAAACACTGATGAGCTAAAGAATCATTTTCAGTGAACTTTGCTCTCATTTTTGAAGTGCAATTTACCAAATCTATCCGATCTAAGCAAATAACACCATTACTAAGATTTTTTTTTCCGCTTTCATGGTAGAATTATTATGGGGTCTGAAAGTTCTTGCATAATTTAATTTTCATTGTCAGTACTCATTAGATACATGCTCGTTCAACGGACTTATTTCTGTATGTTGCAGGCAGAGTCCTTTTACCTCCAATGGAATTTTGGCGCAACCAAATTCCAGTTTATGATCAAGTTTGTATGCCTTTACATTTCTTTCCTTGTTTTATGCTTTAGTTCCCCATCTCCATTTTTTAGAATTTACTCTCTCCTCTCTACCTCGAATGTTTAGGATTGTAGCATCACTGGCATCAAGGAAGGGATGGCTGACACTCATCTATCAGGTTTGTCTAAATATTTATTGCATGATTAGTTTTCATTGGTTTCTCGATGGAGATAAAATCATACAAGATGGGTTTTTATGTACTCCAAGTTATGGAAATGATGGGCACGACCGGCACAGTTTGCTGTTTATCTTTTCTGTTCTGTTGCTCATCTTTCTTTAACATTAGGGTAGTTATTTAAATATATGCGGATGTTCTAATTCTTTTGGTTTCTGCATTTTATCATCAGGGAGTCGATCGAATCCAAAGCGTCACAGAAAGGTTTTACCTTCTTTCGTGAAGTTTAAGCTTTAAACAGTCAACTCGGAGAGGTATTTTGTACTAGCAAACATATTAATATTTTGTGTTAACCAGTCCCAGAAAGGGTGCCGTTGTAGGACCCTGGTACACCTCTTTTGTTTCTAGTAAAGGGTATTTTGACCTTGTTATTTATAATATTAATCGGCATGGGTGCCGGAATTTCAACTGGTTCGTCGGGAAGTAAACTTGGCTGTAGATGACCTTGCCAAAGCTACTAGTTCCCCGGATAGGTCTATCAATCTTTTAATGTGCCCCAAATTTCTAACGAGTCTTTTTGTATAGGAATGTGCATGGTCCTCTACACTAGCATATGGTATCTGGATGATGTAATGAACTTTAGCCTTCTTTTCAATTAAAAAACTTTCGAACTTGTATATTACATATTTGGCCAAGACACAAGGCCAGTAAGGAGGGACCTACATTTGGAGTTGTAGGAGGAACTAAATTGATAGATTATTAAAATTATGTGAGTTAATTTTTAGAATTAGGGTCAAATAAAAATAAATATAAAACTTGAGGGTTTATTATTTAATTATATCAATTTATATTAATTTTCATATAATCAACTGTTAATTTTTTAACGATATTAGATCAATTTGTTATAATTTTTAGGTCATAGGATCAGTTTGTAATTTATGATAATCGAAAGGGTGATAAAAATAGTTAGAGCATAATTGATGGACTATTCATGTCGTTTACCCATTTTAGTAAGAGGTATTAAAAAACAACCCATAAATTCATACAAGAATCTACTAATATAAAAAATATTCTATTAAACTAACATTTGTTGGTCTAAATGGTAATCACTTTAGTTTCATCTAAAGTAAGTCTCATTTAAAGTAAGTCTCGAGTTTGAAACGTATATACAAAAAATCTTTGTTAAGAGATACATATTAAAACTAAGTGGACGACGTAGATCGATTTAAACTACTAAAAAAATAATTAAAAAATATTTTTGAATAAAAAAATATATACCAATTATCTAAAAATACAAATCGAAACAAAACACACCACTAAAATACCCCTAAAGTGACAACTTTGCACTCCAAAATCACCACCCGCTGCATTGCATGCATGAAACAAAACATCTGAAGTCGACGGTCAGTTCTCCGATGGTCGAAAATAAAATCACATGAACAATCTAATTTATGATATAATTTTTCCGATCAAAATGATATGTTTGTCACCTCCGGTAAAAATTAATAGTAGTGATATTTAATTAAACTAAAATTTACCCAATAATAATTAGCCACGTCATCCAACGTTTTCTTCTACGTTCAAACATCTGTGTTCAATGGTTTTAACAATCAACTCTAAACCATCTGCCAAACCTTGACTTGACTTGGATGCTTAAAAAAACCCAAATCCCAACCTAGGGATCCCAATCCCAAAAATGTTGATTAGATTATTCCCAATTCCCTTGCTTCTGATCTTACTAGCTTTCCTAATCTCAGCAGAATCAAGATGCACAATCAGAAGATGCACAGCCTTAGCATCCTACTACGTCTGGCAAGATTCCAATTTGACCTTCATATCCAGGGTTCTTCAATCCCCCCTTGTTCCGTTCTCCACTGTCAATTTCGATACAATCCTCGCTTACAATCCACAAGTTGCCAACAAGGACAACGTCGAAGCCGGGACCAGACTCAACGTTCCTTTCCCTTGTGAATGCATCAACGACGAATTCCACGCCCATGTCTTCAATTACAGTGTTGCCCAACGCGACACTTACGACAGGATCGCCCGAGTGTACTATTCCAATTTGACGACCGCCGATTGGTTGCAGAGCACTAATTCCTTCCCAGCCACGAATATACCGGATACTGGGACGACGCTTAGAGTGGTGGTTAATTGTTCCTGCGGTGATGCTGCGATTTCGAAGGAATATGGGCTGTTTGTTACGTATCCGCTCCGACCCGGGGAGAATTTGAGTTCTGTGTTGACTCAGGGGAATCTGTCATCGGATTTATCGGGGTTGGTGCAGAGCTACAACCCCGGGGTGAATTTCAGCTCAGGAGCTGGTTTGGTGTATATTCCGGGAAGAGGTAATTTCTTACTTCTTTTCATTTACAGGTAAAGTGAAAATGGAATAATTGTGTTGTCCATTCAAGCAGATGTGCCCTAAGAAACATTTTTGTTTGAATTTTGGGTTTATTTCAAATTTTTTAGGTAACTGAAAATGGGAAATTTTGAACAGGAAAGTTTCTATTTTTTTTTGTATGAGTGTAAAATTCAATCTATAGGAGTTGGGTTGGGGGAACGGTAGGTTAACCATAAGCCCATGTCAGGGTCTGCGACCTTATCTAGACATCTAGACCGTTATTTTAAGGTTTTGGTATTGTCTGAAATCGTTATTCTTAATAATAATAGTTAATAATAACCCGCAATTCATCCGATATTGTCTATAACAGTAGTAAAGCACCGCGACTGAAAACACAATCACGATTTAAATCCCTGGCCCATGTTTTTTTAATGTTCCAAAATGGGCACTTGTGTTACCGTATAAGTGATGGGGCATTTAATTCTTTGTGTTTACTGAAAGATATTTTGTTTCACTGTCATCCAAAACTAAAGGTATCTTCATTTTGCTCCCTTTGTTTTGCGTTCAATAATCGTTCAGGTAATTTTGGGGGTATATTTAAGCATGGCATTATGCTTCATTGCCCCGACTGTCATTGGCGAAACACTAAAGCTTTTCTTTTTTCCCTTTTTTTTGCAGATCAGAATAATAGATTTCCACCACTCGACTCAAGGTAGCTAATGCAATTTTAAACTTCAAAAATAGTTTCTTTGTATTATTATCATTTGTTTAGGCTTTGCATCCTTATATTTTCTGAATCTGTTTATTCTTCTGTTTTGCAGCGCAAGCGGTTTGCCCTTCTTTGCATGTTACTTTTGTGACGATTATGATATTGGGAGCTGATTGATTGGAATTTTTTACACTTAAAAGCTTGTCTTTCGTTTTAATATATTCAGGAATTTCCGGTGGAGTTATTGCCGGGATATGTATAGCAGCCATACTGGCATTGCTGTTGCTGGCAGTTGGTTTATATGTTGGATTTTTCCGGAAGAAGAAGGTAAAGGGAGCAACATTGTTATCGGCAGCCTCCCCTGATGTATCAGCCCAAACTGGAAACGGTAAACCCCTTGCTTCTCCTTGCCCTATTCCTTTAAATTTATTTGTTAGCCAACTAAAGATTAATTCACTAATTGGTTGCTTTTACAAGTGTTTTAAACGATATTGATAGTGGAATCTCTGAAAACCAAGTAGAAATAGGTTATTGCTTAGTCTGTGCTTGGTTCAGAGAATAGAAAACTAGAAGGAAAATAAGTTTCTTTTCTCTCTATTGCTTGGTACAATGAAAAAGTGAGGGGAAAATATTAATCTTTGAAAACTAATGCCATCAATTATCAACTATTAGTTAATGTAATTCACTATCAGCTATTTGTTAATTTCCAAACATGGTCTATAATTATTTTTATAATTTAGTCTAATACTTTTAATATTATTGTTTTTATTAAATTTATAACCTAAAATTTTTATTTAATTTAAAATTGACTTTATTTATTTCTAATTTCTATAATTTAATCTGATATTTTTAATATAGTTTAATTTTTATTAATTTCTAAAAATTTTCTTTAGTTCAAAATTGACCCATGTGTATTTTAATTTGTTTTATAATTGAGTCCAATGTTTTTACTATAGTTTTATTTTTATCTAGTTTAGTCCATAATTTTTTTATTTATTCTAAAATGGACCTCTATTTATTTCTAATTTTTATAATTTAATCTGATATTTTTAAAATTTAATCCCTAGAGTTTGATTACGAATGTACCACCTAATACCGAATACAAACAAATCCAACTCGAATATTGAATGCTACAAATGACTCATTTGTGGTTTAAAAAGGACTAAAAAAGCATATTTGATTACACGAAAGTAGACAACTAACATGAACATAAAGCGGAAACAATTAACTAAAATCACTTGAGAAAATAAACCTTTAAAAACTTTAGAAAAATAAACGATTTAACAAATTAGACTAAAATATAAGTAGAAACATCTTATACCTTTGTTTTTCTAAAAAAAAAGAAGTTTTAATCAAAGTAAATTTAACTGAATCAAGGTTTAGGGACTAAAATATAAATAAAATATAAGTTGTATTTTAAGTTAAAAACTCAATTTCAAGTCCATTTTAGGTTTATTTCGATTATATTATTTTTATCCATTTTAAGTTAATAAAATTTTTTAGGAATTAAATTGAACAAAAATAAAACCGTAATATAAATATTGGATGGAATTATAAAAATTAATTATAAATATGGTAAAAATAAAATAAAATTTTTTAAAATATAATTTGATAATTTTTATTATCAAAGCATAATAGCTTTCACTTTTCTTTCCTATTTTCCAACCAATTTTGGATAGAAAACTATTTGTATAGGGCCATGGAAAATTACCTCTCCTATTTTGTTTCCTTTCAATTTTACCAATCAACCCTCAAAAATCCAATTTCTTTCCAATTTTCTCTTCCCTCCTTCCTCCCTTCCAATTTTCCACCAACCAAGCAAAGCTAAGGCTTCTTTCTAATTTCCTGAAGCTTTCTGTCCAAGAATTTACACCTTACATACCTGCATAAGCCTGAGATATTTACACATTTTCTTTTTATCTCTTTTCTGTTAGAAGAAAGAAACTGTACTTTCCTTGTACTTCTTGATTACAATGATCTCAATTGCTGATTGATCCCTGCTTTTCTGTTTTGGTTGGTGGCATCTGTTTAGCTTTTGGAAGTAAGGCAGCAGAATCAACTCCAGATGTTTCTGCTTCTCCTGGCCTTACTGGCATTACTGTGGACAAATCAGTTGAGTTCTCTTATGAAGAACTTGCCCAGGCAACTGATAATTTCAGCATGGCTAACAAGATTGGTGAAGGTGGCTTTGGGGCTGTTTACTATGCAAATCTGAGAGGCGAGGTGTGTTTGCAGTTGCATACTCTTTTGCTTCTACCATTAAATTATAGAGAAAAATCTACTTGGTGCTTCCATTTATGTTTGGTCAAGTAATTGTAGCTGTCCTTTATTTCTTGAATATTGTAAGCTTAAATGACAGACTCAACATCTGACATATAAGTTAAAACGACTAGGTTTCCCACCAAAGTAGATTGGAGAAGAGATCACTTGGAGTTTTTGCTAATATTATTGAAGGAAAGAAAACTCTTTTCTAGCATATTTTAGAGCTTAAGAGGATTAAAATTCAGGATATCATTGTTTGGTGGATGTTCATTTGAATGCATGATTTGCTTGCATTTCTGGCAAGATTTTGTGACGTATTTTGTGGATGATTAGATATAGAGCACAAGCCTAATGACTAGAGTTGATGATCCAAATTAACGAGGAAAATGTGTGAAAGATGCATATGGGAAATAGAAGAATGATTATTTTGAGCAAAGGTTCTTGCTTGGTAGCTGGTAAAATGGTGATCCGGATACATGAATGTGCACTGTCCTGTATCCAGAAGAAGCAAAACTCTGCTGTTTCTTGCATTTAAAAAGAACAATAAAAAATGCATATGCATAAAAGCATTTTTCTGTGTTTGCAAATTACTCGTCTAATGCTTTTTTAAAGTAATTATCCCTGCATCAGAGAACCATTGTCATTTCATGTTGGTTCCATGTCACTTATGTGTTTATTACTTTGCAGGAAGCTGCAATCAAGAAGATGGATATGGAGGCATCCAAAGAATTTCTAGCTGAATTAAAGGTTTTGACACATGTTCATCACCTGAACCTGGTAATGTGCTTTCCCTCAATGTTAAGAATGTAATCCAGATGATTGAATGAAGTTTTTGTTATTCTGCTGAACTAGATACTCAAGGAGTTTACCATACACAAGTAATTAAGTTGTTTAGCTTTTCAATCATTCGCAGCCTTTCATTTTTTTAATTTATAAGTTTTTCTTCCTTTCCAATTATCCCTCTTGCATCTATGATCTAAAATTCTTATTTTGTTATTTATCTTTAAAGCGAATATTAATGTGGACGTCCAATGCAGGTGCGTCTGATTGGATACTGTGTTGAAGGCTCTCTTTTCCTAGTTTACGAATACATTGAGAATGGCAATCTAAGTCAGCATTTGCGAGGATCAAGTGAGATTTCTTATGTGGAAACTATTGCAAATACAATTGATTCAGAGCAGCAATAATGGGTTTCTGTTGTTTATTTGCAGACAGGGAGCCACTTCCTTGGTCAACTCGAGTGCAAATTGCCCTCGACTCAGCCAGAGGTCTTGAATATATCCATGAGCATACTGTCCCTGTTTACATTCACCGCGACATTAAATCAGCTAATATATTGATAGACAAAAAATTCCGTGCAAAGGTTATTCCTCCCTGATCTCTCATCACCGTTTAAAAGCTTCTGGTTATCATTGCACTTAATCTCGTTTTAACATCAATACAGGTTGCAGATTTTGGATTAACAAAACTGACAGAAGTCGGAAGTGCATCGCTGCCCACACGTCTTGTTGGGACATTTGGATACATGCCACCAGAGTAAGATAAAAAAAGCTAATCCGCAACTTGTTAGCTATTGTTGTTAAGGACAAGCCATAAGTTCAACAAATGGCTAGACCATCTCCTACTTAGTAGGTTCAACAAAGTGGTTGTTCATGTCAAAATGGACTAACTTTATTAATGCTCGTCTGCAGATACGCTCAATATGGAGATGTTTCTCCGAAAATAGATGTATTTGCGTTTGGGGTTGTGCTGTATGAGCTTATTTCAGCTAAAGAGGCTATTGTCAAGGCAAATGGCTCAGTCACTGAATCAAAGGGTCTTGTGGCTCTGGTTAGTTTTCTTTCAACCCGAGCCTAAACAGAAACTACAAATGAGCATAATATGGTTAACCCTTTACAAGCGTCAACATTTTTTTCGTAATGCAGTTTGAGGAAGCTCTTGATGAGCCTGATCCTAAAGGCCTGTCCAAACTTATCGATCCGAGGCTCGGAGATAGTTACCCATTCGACACCGTCTTCAAGGTAAGAGCACTTCCTGTGGAAATAATATGCATGAGAAAATTTCCATTTCTTTTCTTTTTCAGGATCTCGATTCGATAAAATGAAACAATAGTGGTTGTTTCATTTTACATTGCAGATGGTTCAACTTGCCAAAGCCTGCACTCAAGAAAATCCTCAGCTGCGACCGAGCATGAGGTCGATAGTGGTGGCCCTAATGACCCTTTCATCCACCACAGAGGATTGGGATGTTGGCTCCTTCTACGACAAACAAGCCGTCGTCAACCTCATGTCTGGACGATAAATCAGCCAACTAGTTGTAAATATAATCACTGAGATTTACTTGTTGAAATGTCGGATTTTGTTTCTGCTAGATATTCTTGAAATGCTCCATTACAATAAGATTTCCTGTAGTCAATATAGTTCCCTCGAAAATGAAATAACTGCAGATAGGAAAACTTGTTTATAATTTCTCCTAAAATCAATGTATGGGATTTTTGTATTTGGATTACTGAATTTTTAATTCACTTGTATTATTATTTGTTTAGTCTTATTTATTAATCTTTTAGTTTTGTAGCATAAGTTAAAATAATGTTTTTAAAATCAATATTTTTAATTATTGTTAAAATTATTTCTTATAATATTTTAGAGCCTATGATTAATAGATTTCATAAAAATAAATAGAATTATTCTTTTATCCCAATGTAACTTAAATATTATTTTATAACTAATATAACTAATTTGACCTAGTGATTAAGTGTTTAATTTTTTTAGGGGTCCTAGTTCGAAACGAACCACAACCATACATATTTTATCAAATTTTTAGTAGTTAAGATGATGGCATATATTCAGGTAATAAATTTTCTAAAAATCTAGAATATTTAATTTTCGATTTTTATATTATATCAATTAAATTAGATAATCGATTGATCACTTAATTAAAATATTTGATTTAAATACTTTTTTATTATTTTTTTATTTGTATAATCATGTTATTTGAGAATGAATAAAATATAAAAAAATTAAAAGTTAAATTATTAAACTCTAGCGTTAAAATAAGTGTGAAAAAAAATTAAGTGATGAGTATTATATTTTATCAATTTTTATTAATAAAAAATAAAAAATTATCGCAAGGAAACATATTAAAAATTTAAACTAAAAATTAAATAATATTATCAAATATTCTAAATTAAAATAATCAGAATAAATTTATCTTAAAAATTCAATAATCATTTATATAGTTTTAAAAAATATATTTCATTAAAAGTTACTTTCTGTCTTTAAATTAGAATAATTTTCTTTTTTAAACAACTCCTACTAAGATAAAATAACCCACATCTATGTGTTTAAACTTTCAATTTTCAAGGGCCCAACTACTCAAACCCTAAATTCCTTTATTAGGGCTTATCCCTCCTGAAGCAAGCTTCAGCCGAGAAGATCCTTACGCCGACATCCTCCTCCCCACCGCAAAACATGGTAAATCTTCCCCCAACCTTTTCATCTTTTGGTTCACGTTCGTCGTTGCGCATTTACAGAAAATCGTTCCACATTCTTTCATTTGTATTTTCTTGTTATGTTTAACCAGTGAAGTCTGAGGCTTTGTATGTGTGGTTTTAGGGTCTTCAAAACGACATCGATTTGTTGAATCCTCCAGCAGAGCTTGAGAAGAAGAAGCACAAACTCAAGCGTCTGGTTCAGACTCCCAATTCCTTCTTTATGGTATTATATTTAATCCTCTTTCTGTGTTTTTCGTATTATATTTTTGTTGTACAGGATGGATTAACCTGGTTCTTTCTTTTTCTTCTTTTTCTGCTTTTCCTCTATCCCAAAGGATGTTAAATGTCAAGGCTGCTTCAACATGTAAGTTTACATTGAATTTTAGATTTACGGTCTTAAAGGGTATCTGATTTTAGATTTATAAATTCAATTTCACTTGTTAATATCTGGGTTTATGTGTTTTTTTTTTTTGCAGAACGACTGTATTTAGCCACTCTCAAACTGTGGTGGTTTGTGGTAATTGCCAGACCGTTCTTTGCCAGCCTACTGGTGGTAAGGCTAGACTCACTGAAGGATGCTCTTTCAGGAAAAAGGGTGACTAAATCTGTTTGCTCTCTCTCTTGTGTGTTAAAATACCTTAATTTTAGTAGCAATGTTGAAGGTTTAGGAAGACTTATTCACTTTTGTTCCCAATGGTGTGGATGGTATTTTGGTTTAATGAATTATTCTATTTTTATTTGCTTGCTCTGGTTATTGATTTTTTTAAGTATAATCTTATTTGTTTGCTCTGGTTTGAACTTGCTGCAAGTTATAGCAACTATCTGCTTTACTTTATAGAGATTTTGGATTGGAATAACTAGCTTTGATGTTGTATCTAAGTGGTGAGTGTTATGGCTTAGTGGGGGATGTAGATTGGTTTTAGAGAATAAAGTTGTTTATTCTACAGATTACAAGTTCTGCAACAGTTTTTAGTTTCACTAGATCTTTTGGCCTTGATGATCGATCGAAAATTCTTTGAACCTTGGTTCCTTTAGCTGATTACTGTATGCTAATTTCATTTGTCTCGAGTAATTACATACAGGAGATTAGATGTTTGGTTTTGATTGCATTATTTTTCATGTATGTCACAGTTTTGAACATGACATGAGTACGAAGGATGTAATCTTACAGGTAACTTTTAAATACAAGAAAAACGCCGTCTTCGATAAATACGTATATCCGACATTTATACGCAAATGCATGTAACATTGGTCTTGACTTGTTATTTTCTGCAAGCATTGGTGATAAGTATGTGATGTTAATCACTTGATATTTTTGATATTCTTGAATTAGTATGGAATTTTGGATGTTCTTACATTAGCTGGAAATCCCATAGGCCATAGCTCAGCAAAATCAAACCCTCCTAGCCTAAGGCCATTGACACCTGCTAGGTCCTGTCTTCTGAAAACATGCATAAACATTATTTTTGAGCAAATCCTAGCTAGGAGAGGGGAATTTGCCCCTAATGGGTGTTGGACTAACAAATATAGAGTTAAATTTCATTTGATTTGATATTTATTATATTTTATATGATTTAAATTTTAAAGTAAAAACTAAAACTTAAATTTGATCGAGCTGACATGATTTTTTTTTTATATTTTTATTTAATAGAATATAGAGTTAATTCAAAATATACAAATAGAGGGGTAATTATCATTTTTATTAGACAAAATAAGGACATAATTGAAAAATATATAAAGCGAGATATATTATAGTAATTATACATAAATATTTAAGATAAAATTAAATATTAATATTATTAAGAGTTTATTAAAATTTTAAATTTAAATGCGAGAAAAAAAATATTGACTCGGTTATATATAAATATGTAAATTCAAGAGATTAAGTTTTATTTAATACTTAGATATCCTCGATAAATAAATATGTAATTTATTTTTAATTAAAAAATATTTAAATAATGAAATACTTTGATAATATGTGTTAATAGTATAGGTACTATTATGTTTGGATTTTTTTGTGTCTGATTATAATTTGTTTAAATTTGGTTCGGGTCTAGTTTAAGTTTTTTGTTTTAGTTCGGATTTATGTTGATTTTGATTTGGGTATCGGGTTGAGTCAGTTGATTTTTAGTTCGATTGAATTTTGGTTCGATTAATATTGGTTTGATTATTTCGGGTCGTCTGATTTAAAATTGGGTCAATATCAAGTTAGCAAGAGATTAATTAGTTTTAGTTGGGTTTTAGGTCGAGTTAGATTTTTACCCTCTATATTTCACTTTGTATAGTATGTATATTTAGTTTTGGGTGAATTGTGAGAAAGTTCATATCCTATCTATCTTTGGTTCATGTTTATTCAGTTCGATTGAAAATCGATTTAGGTGCATTTTTAGTTCTATTAGAAATCAGATCGATTTTTGTTCGACTTTCAAGTCAGAAATATATCATCACATTCAAGTCAATTTAGAGTCTTAATATGAATAAATTGATTAAATTTTTGAGTCTCGAGTTAAGTTTGCTAGGTTTATATATAAGGATAGATCCAGAGTGTGATAAAACGGACCATTATATTTTTATAGATTTTTTATAATAGATATATTCTTAATTTTTTCATTTATAATTTTATAACCGTTATGTTTTTAATATGATTTTAAATAGTTTATATATTTTATATAAAATCATGCGTATGTTAAAAAACCACGTGTTTGTCACTTTGTTATATAACACGTAATCCAAACATTCATTGTAATTTTTTTTATTATTTTATTGAAAAAATTACATAACATGATAATTCTAAATCATTTTTTTATTATTTTATTGAAAAAATAACTCTTAGCCAACATTATTTAAAATTATAATTCCCAAATCAAAAATGGGTAATTTAAAAAGTTATTTTAGATCAGACAAAACTCGTTCTCTGAAAAAAAAATATTGGATGATAATTATTTTTTAATAAAATAATAAAAGAGTTTTTATTTAAAAATGCTACATAGCCTCCTTTATTTTCCCATTTCATTTTCCTATTATCCAATCAAACCTTCCGTACATAATTTCCCAAATTTTCCTGTTAATGAGTGTATCTCGTCCTCTATCAAATCCAAACTGACCTAGACTCCCCCGGAAACCTAAAACTCAGATCATTAACACTCCCATTAGAGCTCCATAACCATGGCAACGATGACGAGCATGCCGCCATCTTCACCGTTGGCAAGTCAGTCATTGTCATCACCATCAAGGCAAGCGAGTAACCTCCCACTTCGCACAATCCCAGGTTCCCACGGCTGGCCTCTAGTAGGACAGATCTCCGACCGTCTGGACTACTTCTGGTTCCAGGGACCCGACACCTTCTTCCGTTCAAGAATGGAGAAGCACAAGAGCAGCGTTTTCCGTACCAATGTTCCCCCAAGTTTCCCTTTCTTCCTGGGGGTTAACCCCAAAGCCATCGCCGTTCTTGACTGTAACTCTTTCGCTCATCTCTTCGACATGGAGTTGGTGGAGAAAAGAGATGTTCTGGTCGGAGACTTCATGCCTAGCACCGCCTACACAGGAAACACCAGGGTCTGTGCTTATCTCGACACCGATGAGCCAAAACATGCCCAGGTACGTATGCTGTTCTTATTTCCACCATTAAAATTCATCAAACTTACCAGAAAACATCTAGGAGATTGAAAAAAAAAAAGGAAATGACTGGTGAAGAATTTACTGTAAAACTTGGAAGATTAGGCGTTGACTGGTTAAATGTAATTAAAGAAAGGGGTGATTTACCGATAGGAATTATAAGTATAAATAGTTCGATTTCACCTAAACAGATCTCAAGTTTACAATACGAATTAGTTTGGATTAATTAAATCGAAGTCTTAAAAAATAAAAAAT
The DNA here is from genome assembly GCA_035048815.1 of Abelmoschus esculentus. Classification (NCBI taxonomy): domain Eukaryota; kingdom Viridiplantae; phylum Streptophyta; class Magnoliopsida; order Malvales; family Malvaceae; genus Abelmoschus; species Abelmoschus esculentus. The sequence continues at coordinate 13,041,083 of JAUCBN010000024.1, forward strand.
TAATAAAAAGAAAGGGTGGTTTTCTTATTTTCTTTTTTAACAAATAAAAACAAATAATTAAAGTTTTTAAAAATCTTTCTTTTCGATACAAACGACAACTAGTGAAGCTGTGTTTAGGACCTTGACGATTGATGTAACGTCAGTGGACCACCTTCTAAGTCTGGTCCTTTCTTGGCATCAAGAAAGTGTTTGGATCTTAAGAAAATTGGAACTTAGATTTTTTTAACAAAGACAATTGAGGCTGATATTAAAACAAACCTTTAAAAGTAAGAATGTAGGATTGTTGAAAGGTTGATTTTTTACTTAATAATATAAAAATCTAAAATTGTAATGAGAAAATCAATGATGATAAGATTTTTTTAGAGTTGTATTATATAAATAAAGTATATAAATGGTCACTGAAATTTTAGTTTAGATGCAATTTGGTCATTAAAATTTTAAAATATTTGATCAGGTTTTTACTGTTTTAATTTTTTAATAAAAAATGGGTAAACTATAACATTTATCACTTAACTTTCTTCTCATTCTTATTTTCGTCACTAAAATAATTTTTTTAATTTAATAATTTAACTTTAAAATTATTTCATATTCTGATCATCCTCAAATGATATGGTTATACAAATTAAAAAAAAATCAGAAAATATTTTTTTATTTTTATATTAAATTTACTTAAAAGTGTTAGATCAAGAATTAAGCAAAATTAACAATTAAGATCTAAAATTAACAACTAAAATTTACTTAAAATTGTTAGATCATTTAATCAAATATACCAAAAATTGTGAATCGAAACTGAATTAAAATAGTTAGATTATTTGAGGGTGACCAAAATATGAATAATTAAAAAATTAAATTATTAAATTGATTTTTTTTAACATTAGTGGCCAAAATAAAGATAAGGTGAAAGTTGAGTGATAAATGTTATAGTTTATCCTTTTTTATAAGGGAAAATTAAACTATAAAATTTTTTAATGATATATAACGGTAAGGATCTTATAAAATATAAATTAAAAGTTAAGTGACTTTATCAAATGTCAACTAAAAATTGAATGATTTTATCAAATATTTTAAAAATTCAATGATCAAAATAAATCTGACCTAAATATTTGGTGACCACTTATATAGTTCACCTATTATATAAAAAAGCACGTGAAACATTATAATAAGTTTGTTCTCTGATGTGACAATTTTTAATTAAATAGGGTTTGGAAGTGGTGCATGATTAATAAAAGGATATTATGCATCTTTTTGGGTTGTTTTGGGAAAAAAATGGACAACTTTACCACAGCCTGGAAAGAGTTGTACGATTAGAAAGCAATTAATTAATGTTTGTCGGTGATTAAAATAGAATATAGTTTATTAATAAGTATCGTGTTATTGGTAAAATATATTATTTTTAAAAAAGTTATGAATTTAAACCTAAAAAATTAATATTATTAAAAAATATAATTTTATATTTTAAACTTAAATAGTAAGAAAAAATATATAAAAATAGATTAGTTTAAATAATCAAAATATATTCTTACAATACAAATATAAATTTTTTAAATCAAACTTAGATTGACTCGGTTCAACTTATTAAATTCTTAAACCTAACATAAATTTGAATCGAATTTATTTATATTAAACTTCAATCGAATCAAATTCGAATAACATGAACCGATTGAACTGATTATCATCCCTGTATTAATGGCCAACCACCCGGAATGGCAAAACATCTAGAGCTGATCGCATCTACCCTGTATGTTGTTGGATAGTATCTATAAATAGGAGCCATGGCCCCACTGTATGTATACATTATATAATTTTGAAATAACCTTTTTCATTATTTTTATTTAATAATATTATACTAGATAGTAAATTAGTAATAGAACTTATTGTTGCTTTCTTTTTATCACCTAAACTTTTCAAAATTCATCATAATTGCTTAATTTCTAAAACATTCATTTTAGTCACTAACATCCATTACTATAAATTTGTAAAATTACAAAATATTCGAACAAATAAGAATAACATCTAGAAATGAACAAGGTTTGGTGTTGGATAATGTTTGTATGGTTCTGAGATTGCAATAACTGTTGTTTGAGATGTTTGAATGCAACAGCTCAAGAACTTTGCTTTAGACATCCTGAAGCGGGGATCCAGGGTGTGGGTGGACGAACTCCAAGCCAACCTCGACAAATTCTTCGACACCATTGAATCCGAAATCGACAAAGACGGAAGCTCGTCCTTCTTCTCACATATCCAAACCTTCCTCTTCTACTTCCTCAGCAAGTCCCTCGTTGGAGCTGACCCTGCCCTTGACCCTGGTGTTGCCAGTTCCGGTCCATTGTCCATCGACCTATGGCTTGGCCTGCAACTCCTCCCCACCATTCCCCTCCTAGCTTTTCAGCCACTGGTCGAGATTTTTCTTCACTCCTACAGATACCCTTTCGTCCTCGTAAGTGGAGGCTATAGAAAACTCTATAGCTTCATCGAACAGCACGGTAAAGAAGTTGTTCAGCACGGTGAAAAAGAGTTCGGCCTTTCCAAATCCGATGCCATCCACAACTTGATCTTCATTCTTGGTTTCAATGCGTATGGTGGTTTCTCCATCTTTTTACCTACATTATTAGGCATCATAGCAAGTGATAAAACCGGGCTACAAGCTAGGTTAAGAGAAGAAGTGAGGAGAGTATGCGGGTCAGCAACAGGTTTGAGGTTTGACTCAGTGAAAGACATGGAGCTGGTTAACTCTGTAGTTTACGAGACACTGCGTTTGAACCCGCCAGTTCAACTTCAATATGCACGAGCTAGGAAGGATTTTCAACTCACTTCTCATGACTCAGCTTTCGACATTAAGAAAGGTGAGTTGCTTTGTGGATATCAGCCATTGGCCATGAGGGATGGTGAAGTGTTCGAAGAACCAGAGAGTTTCAAACCTGATCGGTTTGTGGGGAAAGGGAAAGAACTGCTGAATTACTTGTTCTGGTCGAATGGACCACAGACCGGGTCGCCGACTGAATCGAATAAGCAATGTGCAGCAAAGGATTATGTGACACTGTCAGCTTCGTTACTTATAGCTCACATGTATCAAAGGTATGATTCAATCAGTGGGGATGCTGGTAAAATCACCGCCGTCGAGAAGGCGAATTAGAATGAGTATTTAGGAGCACAGAGTCTAGTACATCATCTCTGAACCAATGTTCCTTTCTTCAAATAAATAAGACCGAGTAATGCCATGTCGGCATGTTGTTGAGTTTCAAAAGCTTCAACTTTTCTTAGCTTTAGCTTCAACTCTCAACTACTTGGCAACCCCCATGATCAGCTTAACTTGCCTCCATGTTCCTATGGTATTTTAATTGAATTAGCATCTCGATGATGTATGACCTGGGCTCGATTCGAAGATACTTGAGAAAGGATTTTAAGTATGAGTGTATGTCTTGATATTGTGTGACCATAGCCTCACTCTTAGTGCATAAACCCATGTTGTACGACTTGATTTAGTCCAAAAAATGATTGTTAGATCTGAAATTAACCTTAACTTTTTAAAATTTTTATAATTTAATTCAATATTTTAAATATATTAAAAAGAAAATAAGGTTAATTTTGGGTCTAATAATGACTTTTGGGACTAAAATAAACAAAAATATAATTATATTTAAAATATTAGACTAAATTATAAAAATTAAAAAGAAATTGAGGTTACTTTAGGGGTCTAACAATGACTTTTTAAAATAAAAAGAAGAAAAACATGATTATATTTAAAATATTAGATTAAATTATAAAATTAAAAAGAAATTAGGTTAATTTTGGATCTAACAATGATTTTTTGGACAACATTGAAAAAAATATGATTACATTTAAAATATTGGACTAAATTAAAAAATTAAAAAAATAGGTTTAATTTTATGTCTAATTTTCTTTTAGATTAAATATATTTAAAATATTAGACTAAATTATAAAAATCAAAAGGAAATCAAGGTCAATTTTGGATCTAACAATGTTTGTTGAATTGAAGTGTAAAAAAAATTACATATATTTTAAATGTTAGATTAAATTATAAAAGTTAAAAAGAAATTGAGGTTAATTTTCGGTTAACAATGACTTTTTAGACTAAATTAAAAAAAATATATGATTACATTGAAAATAGTAAACTAAATTATAAGATTTAGAAAGAATAATTTTTTGACTAAATTGAACGAAAATATAATTATATTTAAAATATTAAATTAAATTATAAAAATCAGGAAAAATTTGAGGTCAATTTTGAGTCTAATAATATTTTTTATTAAACCACACAAAAAATGAACTTATATTTAAAATATTTGATTAAATTATAAAATTTTAAAGTAAGGGAGATAATTATGTGTTGATAAAGATATTGATAATTAAATTGAATAAAAATATTAGCATATTAAAATTATCGAATTAATTTATAAAATAATAAAAACTTAATTTCAAATAAAATAAAAAAACTAAATTATAAAAAGATTAAAGTAAATAAACTACCTCAGTGACCACCCAATTATTTGGGATATTTATTTTGGCCACCCAACTAAATAATTCGTCAATCAGGCCACCAAACTTTGAAACCTTACCTATTTGAGCCACCGTCGACGTGGCTGTTAACTGTTATGACGCGGCTGTTAATTAAAATCTATAAAATTATAGATTTAATACCTCTAATTTATTTATTATTTTTCTCTGTCATCACCTGATTAGTGAGAAGAAAAGGAATAAATAAAAGAAAGATTTGAGCTTAGGGAGATTTGAATCCAGGTAAATAGCATGGAAAACATGCATGCTAACCACTGGGTCAAGCTCTCCTTTAAAAAGTATTATTGTAGCATAATATATTTAAGGTAAATTACCAGTGATCACCCAATTAATTGAGTTCGAATATAATATAATAGACAAATATTTTTGAACGAAAACATAGACCCAGGGCTGTACACATAGATGAATACAATTTTAAAGGGTTCGAATACAATTTTAATAAAAAATAAAAACATAGATGATATTAAATATATGAATAAAAATTATAAATATTCAAATAAAAAAATATACGAATAAAAATATTCTTATAATAAATATACGAATAATAAATATTTATAAGTATTTAAATATTTTTATTCGAATATTTATTATACGAATATTTTTATACGTATATTTTTATTCGTATATTTAATATCAACTATGTTTTTTTATTTTTTATTAAAATTGTATTCGAACGCTTTAAAATTGTTTTCATTTATGTGCACAACCCTGAGTCCATGTTTTCGTTCAAAAATATTCATCTATTGTATTCTAACTCAATTAATTGGGTGATCATTGGGTAGTTTACCTTAAATATATTATGCTACAATATTACTCTATAAAGGAGAGCTTGACCTAGTGATTAACATGCATGCTTTTCATGCTATTTATCTGGGATCAAATTCTCTTTAAGTTTATTTTTTTTTTATTTCTTTATTTCCTTCTCACCAACCAGGTGTTGATTGGAGAGAAAAATATAATAAATAATAAATAAAATAAATTAATAAATAAAATTAATCATTCAATATGATGGTGACACGTGTTATCACTGGATTGAATGATTAATTTTATTTATTAATTTAAAATTAGAATTAAATTAAAATAATAAATAAATTAGAGGATTAAATGTGTAATTTTACAGATTTTAATTAATAGCCGCGTCATCACCGTTAACAGTCACGTCATCACCATTAATTTTTCTATTAAATTTTAACGGTGGTGTCTCAAATAGGTAAGATTTCAAAGTTGGGTGAACTGATAAACGAATTCTTTAATTAGGTGACAAAAATAAGTATCCCCAATTAATTGAGTGGTCACTGGATTAGTTTACCCTAAACAAAATTAGGTCTAATTTTTCGTCGATATAGCAGCGATTATACGCAGTTCTTCTAATACCAATTTGCTAGGGTTACTCGCCTTTACGTCGGTATTCCTTCGCTCGTCAGTTCTCCGCTTCGGCAGAGGAATTTTCATCCATTTCCATATAATAATAAGGATTAATTACCTACCTCTACTTCCTTGTGCCCAATCCAAATAACAACACGGGGATCATATATCTGTAAGCTCTCAATCGCTTTACATGTCTAATTTGTTTTCTTTTTCTTTTTTAATCTTCTGTTATAATTAACCTGTAAATTGTTTCAATTAATGGAATAAAAAAGTGGGTTCGTAGTTTTTTTTTTCCCCATCGTTTATCCCCTGTTTAAGTCGTATCTGACCTTTTCATCATGTACCAACTGTGTCCGATACATATCTCGGTCTTTCTTTAATCCTTTGAGGATATGGGCCTATGGGGGCTGTATGCAAGGCGGTTTATTGTAGTTATTCATGCTTAATAGTGAACTTCTGGAATTTAGTCAGGAGGAAATGACAATGGTACATTGGAACCTTATTTTAGCTACTGAAGGAGGGAAATTGGAATTTTTACTCCTTTAAATAGAGTTTTTTACAGCTTATTTATGTATGAACGTTAAGTTGCTGGTCATGTTGTGAATGTTATGATTCAAATTGGAAACTTTGGCGATCCTAATATTACTTGAATAATTGTGGATTTTGTAGTGATGGCCACAGAAATTGCAAAGAATGAAGCTCATTTGGGGGAAAATGAGGAGTCAGAGGTTTCAAATGGCATTGACAAATTAGAGATTTCAAATGGAAATGATGAGGCTTCTGAAAATACTTCATCTATGAAAAATGATGAAGATGGGGCGACAGGTGATCAGTTGGTTGATAGTAATTTAGTTTTTTGTACAATTTGCATATATTTTAAGTTCACTCCAAGGACCCTCAACTGCTTAATTTTAAGTTAATCTGATATTGGTACTTTTTGCCTGCTTACGATTTGAACATCGTGTAGCTCTGCTGAGTGCCTTAACCTCAAGCATTATGCTTTCCTTGTAGAGGTGGTGAAACATATGTGAATATTTTCAACTCACTTGAACCTAACCCATTTGACTTGAAGTTATGGGACTAGGCAATGCCCCACATCTCATCCTAATTATAAATAAGCCAAACGGCCGAACGTGAATATGAAAATGACTTGAAAAATTCAAAATCTAGTTTCATCCAAAACTAAAACAATTCTACCTGATTTGGAAGTCAAATTTCCACCTCTAGGTCCTTGCACCTTCAGGATGTTCTTCACTTTTGGCTACTATGATCTTGGATGAATGCTAAGTATAGTTTTGAATTTTTTTATTAATGTTTAGTGGTTTGTGTTGTAAGTCTTGTTTTACTTTTCCTTATCCTGATGCTTCAGTAGTTAGTTTTTTCCCTTTTATAGTGTATTTGTGTTTTTTATCTTTCATATTCGGTGTCCAACTTTGTCCTTCCTTTCTGTCACGCATTTTAACTTTGGAAGTAATATTAATGTGCCAACTGGATCTCTAACCATGCTAAGAGTCTAAGTTTCCTTTTTGTTTGTTGATTAAGTATCCCATTTCATTGTACAGGTAACGCTTATGTATATTCTTTCCAAATCTGTACTCGTAATGTGCTCATTTTATTAACAATTTCTCAGTATAATCTGTATTGTGAACGTTTTTTAATCTAACATAAAACAGTACTACAATGTACATTACCAATAACACAACCTGCAAATGCGTGGGACAAGAAGAGTGAGAAGCTTCTGTGTGATTTTATTTGCTTGCGAAGAATGCAGTTTTAAAGGAGATTGATTTTATTTTGCAATACGGGTTCATAGCCTAGGAACATAGCTATAATTACTCTTCTAAATGTTGTATATATTGGCTCACCTAAGAAACTTATGAATTATGAACTATCTTATATGTGGTAAGATTATCATGTGGCTGATGATTGTAGATGTCCAATTTCTGTCTAAGGCTTAATCTAACGGTTCTGATTGTAACTCAGTTTCTAGAAAAAATAAACCTACACTTTTTGTTGCTAATATGTGTCCTTGTTTGCATTTTTAAAACTGTTCCTAGCAGAAGTTGCAAAAAAGAAAAAGAAGAAAAATAAAAGCAAGTGAGTACCTGCTTCTAGCTTGTGTTGTGTCATTATTGACGATGTTCATTTGGGAGTTTGACAATATTATGTTCTGTAACCCACAGGAGAAAGAAGGAGCCATTGAAGCAGACTGACCCTCCATCTATTCCTGTTGTTGAGCTTTTCCCGTCTAGGGAATTTCCTGAGGGTGAAATTCAGCAGTACAAAGATGAGTAAGTCAAGCCATAATCTTGAATCTCTTTAAGTGCAAGTATAGATTTTGTTGATTCGTAAAGCTTACGAAATCTCTTAAGTACCTGTCCTTTTTCTTTTGATATCAAAATAAAATAAAAGGAGTGGCTTGCTAATAGGAATCTTTAATGATTGTTCTTTGGTGTAGTTTTATTTGTGTAAAAGAGTATAAAATCTTTAAGTTGAGGAAGTGGAATTGTAGTGATGTATTTTAAATAAGAATATAACTATGCCTGGATATTATTTCACAATGAAGAACTCAATAGATTACTGAGGTACTGAGAAGATATTTTTCTCTTGCTTCGGAATATAAATAGAACACGAATGAATATGATGTTTCCTTGTTTAATGCTTCTTAGTTATTTTCATTTTACAGTTGGCAATTGGTAAATTTGTTCTAGTTTGAGGTGCATATCTTTATATTTATCTGTATAAAGCTTGATCCTTTATTTTTTGTTTTTTTGTAGTAATTTGTGGAGGACTACCTCTGAGGAGAAGAGAGAATTGGAACGCCTTGAAAAGCCAAAATATAATGCAGTGCGGCAAGCAGCTGAAGTCCATCGTCAGGTTTGTGTTGTCTTATATGTGCACAAATTGCTGCTGTATGACGTAAATGTAAACATCAATTGATATGGGAAGTTTGACTTTGGATACTTTTGCTACTGGTTTTCTACATTCATTTCTATACATTCTTAGGTTCGGAAATATATCCGAAGTATCTTGAAACCTGGGATGCTAATGACTGATTTGTGTGAAACCTTGGAGAACACAGTTCGCAAGCTAATTTCGGAGAATGGCTTGCAAGCTGGGATTGCATTTCCTACTGGATGCTCACTGAACTGGTTAGGTTTTTGTTTGTCATTTAATGAGTCTACTGAGCTGTAATTTATGGTACCTATGCTCAATCCTTTTGCCCTGTCAGGGTTGCTGCTCACTGGACACCCAATTCTGGTGATAAGACTGTACTCGAGTACGATGATGTGATGAAGTTGGATTTTGGAACCCATATTGATGGTAATATCACGGTTTGCTCCATCCTGTACACTTTTTGGCCCTTTCTTGCATAGATGTACAATTTCCTCATACCATATTCAACTTTTGAACTGGAGACGTTTTCAACATGAATTGTTGACTTTGCAGGGTATATAGTTGATTGTGCCTTTACAGTGGCATTTAATCCTATTTATGACCCACTTCTTGAAGCTTCTCGTGAAGCAACCAATACAGGCATCAAGGTACTGCATTCCATTAAATATGCATATTTGTAGAGAGAATTTTTTTTTCTTGTCTTTTGACTTTCTTGCTATTGTACAGTCTTTATATATATGTTCTTGTGTGTCGTTCTAATACTTGAGTCTGGACATATTTCTGTTAGTTAATCATGTTTGAAAGGGGAAATCAGCAAGAAAGGAAAAACAGTGCGTGCTAGAACAATTGTCTTATGTGATAGGATACAAATATAAGAGATTAAGGGCTTGTTATTCATGTCATTCAAACTCCGATATGAATGTTGGATAAAGGCATGTGGCCAACACAAGTATGTTCACTATTTTAAAAGCTTCTTTTTCATATATTTGGAATATTCTTGAAGGGTCATATCCTTAGACATTTCTCTGAACATGCACCGGCCATGGATTTTAGACACCATTAGGGGTGAACACTTGATCGAATCGAGTTGAGTCAAAAAATTTTGAGTATAACTTAAATTTGAATTTTTTTTGACTCGGCGCATTTATGAAGTTTGAGTCGAGTCGAGTTTGAGTTTCTGTTCAAATCTAATTGTAAAAATTTATAATGTTGTGGTACTAATTTGTTCCAATTTAAACGTCTTTCTATAACTGTGCCCACATATATTTCTTCATATTTTTCATATGCGGTATACATATATCAAACAAAGTTGAGGGACTCAACTCAAATATAAAAACTGATCACTAATAACTAAAAAATTAGAGTTATTCGAAGTTTCATTTTAAAACTCAGACTTTATTTCAAACTTTTTTCGAGTAGAGTCTTGTTTTTTGCATCGAGTCCAGTTGAAAAATTCAATTATTTTCAAGTTTAGTCGAGTTTTGCTTACCCCTAGACACCATAACTTGTACCTAGAGCCTGCTTCCCTTACAAGATTACCAACTCTACTCTACTTTTTCCACTCGCAGATCTCTGTCTTCTGAGTTCATCTAGCCCCAAATGAACTTGTCCTGTGCTTAAGTTTTTGATGATTCCATATCTAAAACTATGATCTCCTTTTTTGTTCTGGTTGAATTTATTGTGGTGTATTTATGCATGTACATACACATGGAGTCTTCTTGCCTTTGAGGTTCTTTTCTGTAAAAAGTGATACACTAGTTTCCCTGAAATATTTATTATATCTTTGATGGTTATTTAATTTCTCAGGAAGCTGGGATCGATGTCCGTCTTTGTGATGTAGGTGCTGCAATTCAAGAGGTAATGGAATCATATGAGGTTGAAATAAATGGGAAGGTATTTCAAGGTAAGAAATTCAGGAGCATATATGTCTATTTAAATAAGAATTATTATGGGAAAATTTCTGGTACACATCATTTACTATTGTGCTTATGAAATAACTGATCAGTAACATAGTTTATCCTTTTTCAAAGTATGTGGGTTTACTTTATCACCTCTGCAAATTTATTTTTTGCAATTTTGGTTGATTAGTATTTGTAACTGTCAATTTCAGTGAGTTGGCTCCTAGTCACTGGAGTTATCAAAGCAAATGTCTGCAAAACAAAATTTGTGGTCATTGTAGTTTCCTTGGAATTAAAATAATATTTGGTATTTTTAATATTTAGTTGACATGATGACATCAAAACACAGATGATTTTCTCAATACTGGACTTTAACTAGAACTGGCAGTTTCTTTTGATTGCTATGATCTGATATAGTTTTCAACAAACTTTTCTTGTTTTGAACTCCCAACGGAAGATAATAGCATTTGTTTTAAACCTCACTTCTACGTGGAGAACAACGTATTATTGAAGTTGCTGTTTTTTTTTTCCTTGCAACAGATACAGTCTAAATGAAAATTGTTTACCCCATACACTGCAAAACTGAAGTCCATATTTAGTAAATAGTATGTTCTTACATGTTTCTTTATAAGACCTTTTAGTGAGGGATTTTATAATCTTTGGCAGTGAAAAGTATACGGAACTTGAATGGACACAGCATTGGGCCTTATCAGATACATGCAGGAAAATCAGTTCCTATTGTGAAAGGAGGGGAGCAAACAAAAATGGAAGAGGGTGAATTTTTTGCCATTGAAACATTTGCTTCAACTGGTAATATTTCTCATCTTAGACTTGGGGAAACCAAAACATTAGATGGTTGTTTGGGAGTGTGCGGGCATTGATCTTACCAACCATTCATTTTTTCATGCAGGGAAAGGGTATGTCAGAGAAGATCTAGAGTGCAGCCATTATATGAAAAACTTCGATGCAGGACACATCCCACTAAGGTTGCCTAGAGCTAAGCAGCTGCTAGCTACAATAAACAAGAATTTTTCTACATTGGCCTTCTGTAGACGATATTTAGATCGTTTGGGAGAGACCAAATATCTAATGGCACTGAAGAATTTATGTGATGCCGGCATTGTTCAGGTGTCCTCAACCATGTTTTTGATTTTTTTAAGCCCTTACTGCAAAACGTTTTGATAATCTTCCTGCTATACGGTAGGCCATCATAAAACTTTCTGGAAAGGATTCTGACCTACCTAGCCTTCAAAATTTGAAAGGATTTCTGGTATAATTTGGGGTCAAGTGAACTGGATATTTCCATATTATTCTACTACCATTTAGCTTTATGATTGTGATCTGCATCCACTCATAATTCAGGACGTTTTTTGAGGTGTTAAAAACAGTAGTTGATGATTAAGCTAATAATCACTGAATTGGGGTGAACATATGAGACACATGGCGTAACAAATCAGCCAGTATGACAATGGTTTGTGTAGCACATTCCTCTTATATTGGTCTATTTCCAAAAAGACGTTCTACATTGTCTTGTAGTTTTCTATGAAAAATCTAAAGATTCAGTTGATATCTATGATCATCATTTTCTGTTTCCTTTGTTTCTAATTTTGATCTCCACTGCACTTTATATTTTTATGATATCTTTTGTGCAATGGAACTTGTGAATAATTGAAAGAACTTTGTATGGTATCGCAGCCGTATCCTCCTTTGTGCGACAATAAGGGCAGCTATGTCTCGCAGTTTGAACACACCATCTTACTGCGACCAACCTGCAAAGAAGTTATATCGAGAGGCGATGACTACTAAGTGGAAGAGCAAAAAGTTAAGTCAATAATCATCTCCTCGTATATTGCTTGATGATAGATCATGAGACTGAGACAAGAATTAGGCAATGCTTGAATGATGTTAAAAAGAGGAGTTTTTTATGCAATAATTATGATTATTTATGACAATCAAAAGTAAAAAACACTCAAGTAAGCATTAGAATATTTATACTCTGTATGTTCTGTTTGATATTAGACCTCAAGACTCTTCAATGATTTGAGCTATTAGTTTATTTTATGAAAGAAACATGCCCTGGATAAAGCTCATGGCTCAAATGCTTATATGACGGTTCATGTTAAGGTTTTAATTAATGAGAAAGTATTTGGAAAACTTTGTTTTTCACATAGACGTTTAATTTAGGGTTTATAGGTTTAGTTTAGGGTTTATGTGTTAGGGATCGGAATTGTGAATGAATGAGAGATGGAGTTCAGGGTTTTTTATTCTTGTTTATTGTAGCTAGCATCTACTTAGGTTTAGGCTACCTTAGCTTATCTACTGTATTTTATGGACAATGTTAACGTAGATATTATAATAATGCATGAAATGATAGTTCATTTATTATATTGAATATTTTAAAAGTATATATATGTTACATTGGACATTTTAACAAATATAAAATAAATGTTCTTGTGTTTTCAATAAACCATCACACAATATATAGTTTGGATCTACTTTCATTTTACATTTGTTGACAGCCTATCCAACGTCACTGGTCAAGAGATTTAATGTATTGTATGTAACTAGAAATTAAACTCTAATTATTTTAATGTAAAACATTTTTTTGGTTCATGAATTGAAAGGATTTAAGGATTAGGAGAACGAGAATGAAACTATTGTGATCCATTTTTTTTAAAAAATATTAGATGGTTATTGTTTATTATTTTTAAAAAATAATTTTATTTATTTATTTTTTAAAGTGAAACTTTACTTATTTTTTTAGAGAAAGAATTTTTATTTTTTATATAATTAAGATAAATTTTATTAAATAAAATTATAAATAATATGATAAGTCGACACTATATAATTTTTTTTTTAATATTGTTTGCAATCTGCTAACTGCGTGAAGACTCGTGAATGCCAGGCCCGTATGCCAATGGTCCCCTTGCCCTTCATATTTCCATCACCCCGAACTAACTACAACAATAACAATAAACGCATATTATTGTTTTTATTAAAGGATAAAATACGTAGACATGAAGATTATATAATGTACAATCAAAATTTATAATTTTTTTATAATAATAATAATAATAATAAACTACCATGGACTAAAGCAAGCACACTAATACGATCTGGAACTCTTTTTTTTTACTGTTTCACTCATGGTTAAACAAACTATATATATATATATAAAGGTAAAGCGAAAAATAAAACTATAATGTAAATCAAAACTAAAACGAAAGTAAAAAAAATATATCATGCGTTATTTTTATCACGTTATTTATGAGATCAATTAATTAAAAGAATATTTTTTTAATTAATTGATCTCATAAATAACATGACGGAAACGATTTATTCGTGATATAATTTGGAGAGTATAGTAGTACAAGACAAACTAATATCCACCTTACAAGTCATGTCTAACGTATAACCATTAACCATATCCACCTTATCTGATTTCAGTCCAGTGACCCACCATGGTTGAAGACTGAACACTGAGATTCCGGCCTCGAAGGCTGACTCCCTGCACTGGCCGGGCAGGATGACATCCCAACCGGAGGCTCCATGCAGTTGTAGGACAAGCACACCGACACCGTATCAGGCAGAGTCGAGCCTCGACGTAATGGGAATCCGGACAAATAGTTATGTTGCAAATACAATGTCGTGGTGGTGCCCTCGTACACGCTCTTGACGTACTCCTCCGGAACTGATCCCACCAGGTGGTTGTTGTTCAGGAACAAAGTCTCCACCCCGGCCAACAACGGGGTTATCTCTCCGGTGATGAAGTTATGGCTCAGGTCGATGATGGATCCCTCGCGGTAGGATTGAACCGTGGGGTCCACCTTGATCGATGGGAGCCCACCTGACAGATTGTTCCGTTGCAAGAACAGTGAGGTGAGGGAGGGATTAAAGAAGAGAGAGGTGGGGATGGGGCCACTGAACCGGTTCATGCTAACGTCGAGGTATACTAACTCGGATAGTGAATCCAGGGAGTTGAGTGGACCCCACATCGAGTTCTCCGACACTGACAGGTAACGGACAGTTGACGGCAACCCCGGCAACGGTCCCTTGATCTCGTTCTTCTTCAAATCCAAGTGAAATAACGGCGCCGACACTGTTGCGGGCAATTGGCCAGTTAACTCGTTTGAACTCAGCACCAGGACTTTTAAAGAGGGAAGCTTTGTGAGTCCCGGTGGGATGGACCCGGAGAGATGGTTTGAACTCAGATCCAGAGTGTGTAAAAAAGGGAGAGTAGAGAAGGAAGATGGTATGGGTCCTGTTAAGCGGTTGCTGGTCAAGGAAATGACTCGGAGACTAGTGAGTTGCCCCAGTTGAGAAGGGATAGGACCGGTAACGAGACCGGGGAAGAGGATGAGTTGAGTTAAGAGGGTGAGGTTGGAAAGAGCAGGGGAGAGTGAACCAGAGAGACCCGGCGAGTCGGAAAAGCCAGTGCCGAGGGAGAGAATGGTGACTCGACCGTCGAAATCGCAAGTAACTCCGGCGAATGATGAGCAAGGATCCGGTTCTGCGAAGTCCCAAGTGGAGAAGAATCTTGATCCAGGAATATCTGTCAGACTGTCTCTAATGTCCGCCAACGCCGCCAGATCACCAGCGCTGATCTTGGTGATGAAACAGCCGAATCAACAGAACAAACCAAAAGAAAAAGGGGAAGAAGAAGAAGAAGAAAACTTGGTTGGTAATGGGAAGCCATTGTTGAGTTCAGAACAACAAATACAGTAAACCTGTAGTTTAAGTAGTGAATGAAGATGGCGGTGAAGATCTACGTGATTTTATTAATGACGGATTACAAGTCCTTACAGTGTGTAAGTTGATTAACTGAGATGCCAGATGGCGAAGCAATGGAAGAGCTTAAACCTAAACCCTGTAAAAATACTTCAAACAAGTGATATCAGTACAGACAGAGGAGGCAAAGAGATGTGGAAGGAGTCAGAGAGGGGTCAACTTGTTGATGCTTGTTTTTCACTTCCAAAATTAGTGGTCCGAGTTTGGCAGGGACGTACGGACAAGATCTATTCTAACTTTGCTGTTAACAAAGTGTTTTGTTCTGCTTTTATAATGTTGAAACAAGAATTAAACAAGCTAACACTGTATTAATATTTATCGTTATCAGAATTAAAATGAATAGATCGGCTGAATTCAAAAATAAAGTTTACTTAGATATGATTAATATAGATTAAGACTATAAAATTCACTTATTACCCTAGTAGTTAATAATGTTCTCGATAGAGGTCACAAATTCGAACATCAACGACGTCAATAGAGTGATTGAGCGATCAATATCAAATGATAAAGATCATATTCTAGAACAGATATTACTATAATCACTATTAACTTGTTAAAAAAATAATGTTTTCCATATATTTTGTATCAATTAGCTAGGTTGTAATGGTAGAAACCAGCAGTAGAGACCAACTAACATGTATGGACTTGTGTCCTACTAAAGGACTGGGCAATTATTATCGTACAGATTGCGACACTAAGGATGTTAAAAGCATAACCTGTCCTACCTACTGGCTGCTACACAGGCATGTGTTAGGGTTACCTTTTGACCCATCCATTGCTATATTTTAGTTGATTTTGATGTATGTTTTTCCACATCATCCCCTCACGCTTCACATCCTCATATTCTCCTTTCTCAGTATCACGATCAAAAGCTATACCTTTAAAACTACTTAAACTATCGATCTTTTATAGAAATTGAATATATTTTTCTCTATTTAGATGGTTGTTAGTGTGATTTTGGACAGACGCAATAGGAACGACTGCACAAGGACCCCTAAAAAGAGGAGTCCTAAAATTTTGATAAAATGCATTCATTATTAATGTTAATCTCGAAATTTATTGAAAATTTTAAAAAATATTAAAAAATATAAGTTATAATTGTTAAAATATTATAATTATTTCTTAAATGTGATAATTGATTATAGAATTTTATTGATTATTCTTATTACTATTGCTTTTGTAAAACTAGTGATGTCTTGGACAGACACAATAGAAATGATAGGGGCCCTACAAAAGATATTTACTTTCAAGGGCTACAGATTTGTAACTAGTGGAGGTTACGAACAATTACTCCTAAGAGTCATATTTTAATAAATTGCACAGATTTCCCAAAATCTTTGAACCGCCCTTGATGGTTGTTGATGGTCTGCATGGGATAATTGTGAATAGACCTTTAGGTGAATCATCTCGGATACAAGGCATGGGATAATTGTGAATAGACCTTTAGATCGAATTAAAAGTTACGGGTTCGAGCACCAGTAATATTAGTACAGTGATTGAGTGATCAATGTCTAATAGACCAATGATTGGCAGTATTATAATATTGCTCGAACCCGCCCAAAAATTTATTTTATAAATATCGTAATAAATATAACAATTATAAAAAAAAATCGAGTTTAATTCGATCTAATTTTTAATTGAATGCTTTGCAGCTGCTTATCCATTAAAGAGAATCAAGAGAGCTGGGCCAATATTTTAATTTAGTGTGGGGGGAAAGGCATTTGATTGGTGGAACATGATTCATTGCCTACTGGGTTTGACAAAAGCATGCATCTCCGGGTGTTATGATACGACTTGCTTTTCTCGCATGGCCCTTCATCCATCAATGCCTCTGAACATCTGTTTCTTACAGTTTAGTTTTTAAAATTATTATTACCAGGACCACCGGCTAACTTGTAATGGAACCCATGTTCAAACTCATGAGCATCACTTCTTTCAACACATGAAATAATGGGTGGGTTTTTCTTACAGGGGAGGACAATAAAACCAGCATCGGATATGTTAGAAGTCAAGTTTAATATTCTAGTTAGATATTGTAAGGTTATACAGTAAAAAAAACATAAATAATTAAGCGCTTTTGATTTTAATCAATGTCTGTCATTAATGTGGGTGAGATTAGGTTTAAGTTTAGTATGATATAAGTTGAAGGGAAGGGAAAGCAAAGAGATGGTCCAAAAACACAGGAAGCAAGCGTAGGCAGCCATTGTCATGGGCTATGAATTGTGATGATGGTGTGGACAAACTTGCTTTGGGATTCAACAAAATTTATGATGAACATTTCGTCACGCTACAGTCGGAAGATTCTTCTTCCATTTTTAAAATTAAGATGTTTTAAACTCGTAAATTGGTCTTAATGATAAAAAAAATAATGTATTTTATTCGGATAATTTAAATTCAAATATCATGTATGTACTGTGAACGAGTCGAGGTCGGTATAATGTTAAGCTCGATTTGGCTTATTAAGATTTTGAGTCAGTTCAAGCTTAAGTAATTTTAAACGAGCTTTAAAAATCTGAACTCGGTTTGACTCGTTAAGAAGTTGAGTCGAGTTCGAGCTTTATTTGAGCCTAGTTGAGTCAAGTGTTAACTGATCTTTGACCGTATTAGACTCGAATAACTTTTATCCGTCCTGTCTCATTTAAAGCCTCATAAAGAAAATACTTTGATACACATATTCTGTAAACTCAAACTTGCTAATTTTAGGGTTTAGTGTGTAAATTTAGTGTTTTAGTATTTATTTTTAGGGTTTTAGGTTTAGAAATTTAGATTTTAAATTATAAATAATAAAAAATAATATATTTATATATTCTAGTAGCTCGTGAGCTTTTTGAGTCGGGTATCATGTAGTTCAGCTCAACTTGTCAAGAATTCGAGCCGAGTTTAAATTCGAATTGAATCAAATCGAATCGAGCTTTGACTGAGTTGAGCTCGAGTAACTTGCGATCTTTCTCGTCTCATTTACAACCTTATACACGATATATATATCTTATTAAAAAATTAAAAATTTAAACATATAGTACTTTATATCACTTTATAATATTTTTTAAAAATAAAATCAAGATATCTTTTGTCCATAATAATCACTATTTTAATTATATTAAATCAAAAGCTTTAGTTATTGCATATTAACAAAACCCTCTGGTTATGGAGAGATTATTCTATGAACCGGTCCATAAAATAATTTTTAGTTATATAAAGATTATTTTATGGACCGGTTTCACCACGTCATCCATAGTCCCTAACCATTAAAAAATTGTCATTTAATTTTTATTTTTCATATCATATTTTTTTTCCTAATTAATCTCTATTTAATCACCCTTTATCTATTTATATGGTAATAAAAAAAATGAAGATTTACTCTTGAAAAAATAACATGGAAAATATAAAAATAATTCACAAATTTTTTAGTGGTTAGGACTATGTATGACGTGATAAAACTGATCTATAAAATAATTTCTTCTAGTTATGACATCTTTAAAAATAGATTTAAATAAGTTTATAACGGTTGAAACTTTAAATATTTGTTTTTAATAAAAATAGTTAAAACACCTAAATTTAAATATATATATATATATTAATCCTTGAAAATATACTCAATAAAATGTGTGAGGAAGGTAGGGATATCGGCCAATTATCCCAGTGTAGGGGGAGAGTTGAAACTGGATCTCATGGCAGCTGATCAATGATTAGTTAAAGATATGAGTAAGTTTGTTAAGGCTGTTATGATTGAGTTAATGAAATTAGGTAAAGTTGGCTTTTAACTCCTCCGGTATATAAGGAAAACCGATTTAATTCAATAAATTCTAAGGTATACATCTAACTGTAATGATTAAGAAAACGAATATTATTGTTTCTAAAAGTTACGGGTTCGAGCACCAGTAATATTAGTACAGTGATTGAGTGATCAATGTCTAATAATTGGCAGTATTATAATATTGTAGTTGATTTAAAAAAATAATGTATTCCTTCCTATTGTTAGCACTTTAATTTTTTTAACTTACTTGTTCATTCTTCGTTATAAATATTACGATTATGCCTTTAATCCGGATATTATATTTGGACAAGTTTAAATCTTTATCATATATTTCTTAATTTTATTTAGACCAAATCACATATTTTATAAAAATTATTAAATTTAAATATTTTAAAGTATCAAATAATTAAAATGTTACATGAGAGTTTCATTTTAAAATACATAATTAAAAAATATACAACCCACGATTGCATATTTAATTTAAATCTCAATTTAATCATCCACATACATATTTCTTTTGATTGTAAAGTTTAAAGAGCTTTGCTTGTGTTTAGCTCAACATACGAATATATTTTATTATAATGATACATTAATTCATACTCACTGTATTTTATAAAACATATCGGATACATGAATTTTTTTAGGGTTCCTTTAACCCACCTATAGATACATCGTAGTTGGAGCAATCCTATAGATACAGATTTGGGATTCAATCCCAGCATTATACCTTGGAACCTTGCTTCCGATAACGAGCACGGTTTAGGGTTGAAAGTTGGAATCAGAGAAAAGCAACGACAATGCCAAGAAGTTCAGACTCAAAGCTCGAAAAGTTTAAAGCTAAACTCGACTCAAAAGTTTACGAGTTTAAAATTATCAAACTCAATTAGAATTTAAAATAAAATTAAAACTTAAACTCGAAATATTCTCAATCTTATCTAAGAACTAAATTCTAGCTTAAATTTAAACTTGAACTCAAACATAATGCTAAAACGAAATATATATATATATATAATAAAATAGAGACGGATTATATATATATATATATGTTTTATAAAATAACATGTTTACAAATTTATTGATGAAATAATAAAAATAAAGGTAAAAGTAAATATAAATTAAATAATTAAGATTGCTAACCGAAGAGGATCCCTGTGGATAGCTTGGATAAAACTCTGTATTTTTAAATCTGAAAATTACTGGACGGTAGATTCTAAACCATGATTCAGTTGGTGTATCAGGAAAATGTTAAACTTACGCTCTTTGGTACAAACAATTTTCACCAGCAGTTCATCTTTGAAGACTATCTGGAACGAAGTAAGAGAAGTTAAACCTCGAGTACCTTGGCACAAGTTAGTTTGGTTTAGTATGCGCATCCCTCTACATTCAATCATCTTGTGGATGATCATTCTAAATCGATTGTCAATTTTTGATAGGCTTCGACGAAAAGGATATCATGAAGATTGTACTTGTTTGTTGTACATGACTTCGCAGGAATCCAGAGATCACAATCTTCATTGATTGTCTATACTCAAAGCAGATTTGGAAGCGCATCTCTCAATATTGTGGACTGGATAAAGCAATCATGAACTGGGAAGAAGAGTTGGAATGTCTCTATACGCACTTGAAGGGTAAGTCTATGCTGGTGACACTTTACAAACTTTCTTGGAATGCCTACATATACTACATATGGGAAGAGCGAAACTATAGGAAGTTTAGGAGTATATTTAGAGACTGTATGATCTTATTCGTTGTATACAACATACCGTAAGTATACGTATCCATAACAATAATGCCAAAATGTCTAGAGTAAGTGATTCGATTAGGATGACTTAGGGATTCCTTAAAGATGAACGCCTAAATATTCGTCTTGTACAATGTTGCAAATTTCTGTTTTCTTGGATAATAAATCACAACTTATCTAAAAATTAAATAATTAAGATTAGACAAGATAACTAGATAAATGTAGAGTTATTTTTATGATTCATGTTTTTTTAAAAACAAAAAATGAAAGAAAATTGAAAGGTTGAAGAACGATGCAGTCATAGGGGAAAACAGAACACAAGAAAATACCTAGAAAGAAAAGAAAGTTAATGATTCAGTTATAAAAACGAATTACTAGAAATTTATGATTATAACGTAAGTT
Organism: Abelmoschus esculentus; assembly: GCA_035048815.1. Classification (NCBI taxonomy): domain Eukaryota; kingdom Viridiplantae; phylum Streptophyta; class Magnoliopsida; order Malvales; family Malvaceae; genus Abelmoschus; species Abelmoschus esculentus. The sequence goes on from JAUCBN010000024.1 coordinate 13,062,468, forward strand.
TTAAAAATTAGGGGACACAAATGTAAGTAGTTTAGAAGTTTGGTCATTATTTATGTAGTTTACCCTTATAAAAAAATATATTTACAGGTAAAATATATTATTCATCACTCAGCAATCTTATTATTCCTATTTCAGTAACTCAACTTTCAAAATTTTCTATTTAATAACTACATTTTATACATTGAACATTTTTGACAACTTATGAATATTTTTTTATTATTTTAATATTATTAAATATAAAATAATTTAAAATATATATTAAAAATAATATTTTATTATTATTATTAAAATTTAAAATATTTAAAATAATCATTATTGTTTTTATCATTGCCGGTCTTCGAAATAGGAGGTTGTTTGACCCTAAAATGCATTGTGTGATTTGTTTTATACGTTAAGTTCGAATTCGATAGTTATTTTATCAAAAAATATCTTAAAACTCAATAATTACGATATAAATATTTTAGTTTCCTCACTTTCGATTTCAATTCCATGGATTTTAGAATACTTTCCAATAAAATAAAGGTTATATTTAGATTCAGAAGAATGAGATCAAATAACCAATAAAATATAGCACCGAACTATTATCATTTACGACTATCAACGATAACGACGAATAGTTACTGGCAGATGAATTAATTTTTTATTTTAAATTATTTTTATATTAAATAATAATAAATTTTATATCACGTTATAATAATAATAAAATATTTGTAAGTGTTTAAAAATTATTAATATATAAAATTTAGTTAAAAATCAAGAAAATTGAGTGACTAAAATAAAAATAAAAAAATTATTGAGTTATAAAATAGAAGTAAAAAGATTGTTGATCGATGAATATTATGTTTTACGCTTTATTTATTTAGTTCCCAAGCCAAAAAGTGTAACTATCGCAGACCCAGACACGCCTTCTCCTTCTTGGCAGGCACATTCATCGCGCACAAATCGTCTGGTTCCACAACCCGAACTTCGCTCCGCCTAATTGCTTCAGGCAGCTTTTCAACGCTCTGTCTCGCCTTTTTCGATCAATTGTTGTCGCTCTCAAGTCGGCCATGACCACATCTTTTCAACACTAATTCTACTATCTTTCATCATATAAACTTACTCCTTTTACCCTCTCTATCTGTATACAGTTCGTAAACTGGGGTTTTCTCCAAAACCTGCACAAACAGCTTCTACTTCGAACCGTGCTTTATTAACAACCTGCCCCATACTTTCTTTCGACCCCCTTCGCTCTAGATCTGGAAAGCGATATCTTTTATTATCTGATGCTGTTCTTCTCTCGGAAACATAGCACGTGATGCAACTTAGTTTGGGAAATTACGAGGAAATTGTTTAACACCCATAACTTAACGACATGAGTATCGAACCATTTAACAGGTATGTCTTTTCGTTTACTTCAAATTAGGGGTAAAGAGGATATCCAAAAACAGGGTTTGTAAATTTGGCTACTTAATTTACATATTGATATTGGGAAAACAGGTTGGTGAAACTTGCAGCTCGGGCGTTTTATGATGACGTGACAACGAAAGGAGATAATCAACCAAAGACGGGTCGAGGGGATAACAGAGGGATTGCTGTTGTTGTGCTGGATGCTCTTGCAAGGTATTGATTCTTTACTCATCTCTCGGGAAGAACTAAAAATAGTTTTCTTTCAATAGTTTGTGAAGGAAAAGAGTCGAAGTGGTTTTGTTTGTTGGAGAGACGTGAAGGGTTCATTGAATTTCAGGGTTGGAGTGTGTTTTGTTATATTTATAGCACGTTGAAACTGAAATGCTAGACTAAATGGGCTATTTTTTTTTATTAAGTAGAGAGATAATTACATTCTCAATTACATGCGGAGATTCCAAATGGGGCAACATGAGCATCCTTTACCACTCGACTAATTAATGGATCTTACTTAATGGACTACTTTGGCAATTGTTCCCCCAGTTCGATATGAAGTCTTGCCTTAGGAAGTTAGCATTAGTAATTTTACCAAGATGTATTTAATTATGCCGCAATGCCAAATATGTTTATGGCCAAGAATAATTTTATTGTGCGCAATAATCATGCCTGTTTGTTTGAGCCGCTCTTCAGGCTTACAATTTCAGAGACACCTTATAATTTCCGATCTTTGCTTTCATTTATAGGAGACAATGGGTTAGGGAAGAAGATTTGGCAAAGGAATTGAAACTACACTCTAAGCAACTCCGGCGAATTTTACGGCTATTTGAGGAAGAAAAATTAGTCACCCGTGATCACAGGAAAGAGGTAAGAGTCTACTATATATAGTTCCTTTTCTTTTTTATTCCTTTGTAATAATGTTTCTTAGTTGCCACTCTGTGTTTTTTTGGTAAGTTTTTGTTCTGTATCTGTTGTGAATCATGTACTGTGCATATCAAATGATTGAAGCTCTCTTGCATTTCCCTTATTGTCTGTCTTCATTTGTTCCTTATTTTCACACTGAAACGAGGCACAGTGGTGGTGAAAGAATCAAAAGTCTGGTTTCCATTTTCGTTGTATATGTTTTATTTATTCATTAATTCTTGGAACAGTTTTTGGTTGTATAGTTATTGAACCCTTTTACTTTCACCTACATACTGATGTTCGATTTGGTCACAGACGGCTAAAGGGGCAAAGATATATAGTGCTGCAGTTGCTGCAACAGTTGATAATCAAGTGGGTGGGAAAGAGGGAGAGGAGAAGATTAAATTGCATACTCACTCATATTGTTGTCTAGATTATGCACAGGTTGCAATGCTACTTTTATTTATTCCGTTTGATTTTGGATGGTACTGACCTGGTTTGGAAAAACATATGCTAGTTTACAAGCATTGGACTGTTTTAGTTTTTGTACCACTCTGTATTACTCCGTATCAGTCCAAACCAGCCACACCACCCCATACTAGTAAATGCAAGACTTTGATTTCTTTTCTTTCTTTTTTTAAAGTTTTTAAATTTATTTGATTCTATCCGATCCATCACTTTTATTTTCATAATTTCATTCAGAAATAAAATATGTTCACTAAATGATGCTACCGAACCTGATTAGTAACAATTTACCTTATCTTTATATTTATATATGTTTTAAGAATTTTGCAAATTATATAGTTTACTGTTTTAAATTTAATATTTTAATCTATCTGCATAGATGTATGAAGTGTAAGTGTATTTTCATGTGTCAATAGAGAATTTAAAATGATCTATATGTCAACGAAGTTTTGGTACAGTGATAAGCCACTCAGTTGACACACTTCCCCTCCTCCTAGGTTGTTGGTTCAATACCCATTAAGAACATATTCCACTCCCCCTAGGTAGGAAATGTTAAAAGAATAAGCTATATATATATATATATATATACAAATAAAACCCCTAAAAGGTATGTCTACGTACACTGCTACTAGTATATACCAATAACAGAAGAAAAAAATTTATGCGCCTACTGAAAAGTTGACTTTTTTATCCATTTTATTATGTTCCGAGCAGATTCTGACTTCTAAGTTCGTGAAAATCTCTAAAACACTGTGTTTTGTAGATATATGATGTTGTTAGGTATAGATTGCATCGTATGAAGAAAAAAATAAAGGATGAACTTGAGGACAAGAATACTGTTCAAGAGTATGTATGCCCTGGCTGTGGCAAAAGGTTTCTGCTGTTGCTTCTCTTTTCTTTCCTCCTTTTCTTCTGACTTCTATAGCGAGTTAGTAGCAGTGAAAAATTGAAGCTTTCCTATTATCATGTTTCCAGATACAATGCATTGGATGCATTGCGATTAGTATCTTTGGAGGATGAATATTTTCACTGCGAAAGATGTAATGGAGAATTGGTGGCAGAGAGTGACAAATTAGCTGCACAAGATGTAGGAGATGGAGATGACAATGCAAGAAGACGACGGCGTGAAAAGTTGAAGGACATGCTTCAGAAAATGGAGGTAAATTTCCTTGGTTCCTATTTATTACCTTATATTGCATATCCGTTTGTGCTTTATCCATCTTTCAAAAAAAAAACTTTGTGCTTGATCCATGATTTGAATATATTTAAATAAGAAAGTTAGTCCCTCAGTCATAACTTGACAAGATTTATAGTTTGTTTACAACTTTCTTCAGTACAAATTGTTAAAGGGTTGTAGTTCACAGAATATTCCTTTTTTACTTGCCATAATTGCTTGGATGTAAGTGGTCTTCATTAAACGTTGCAATATTAACATAGGGTCCTTTCTAATTAAGCTTAGATCTTTTCTGTTATGGTCCTGAATCTGGGATCAAATCACCGGATGATTTGTATGAAATCTGCTTCAATCAAGGAGTCTTTCCCTTGTTATGATTCCTTCTGCAAGAGTAACCTATGATGAATGCGTGGATATCGTCAAAGGGAGTTCCTAACCTTAGACTCGTTCGAAAAGAGTCTTAAACCTCCGTAATTAAAATAAACATCCGACTTAATTTTATTGCTTCCAATCAACCTTTTTAAATGGAGGTTACATAGATTTTCTTGTTTGAATAAAAGGCTTAAACTAAGGAATTTAAAAGTAAAGACTCTTAATAAAGAAAGACTCCGAATGGCATAAAAATAATTTTAAATAAAGATTTAATACCATAAAAATATTTGCAAAACGAAGCTAATAATATTTTATTTCTAAAAGTAACATTCCTACAAAGGCAACCTGCAACATTTTCCCGTATGGCTTTAGTTAAAAAAAAGTAGTTTGAAGACATTTTTACCGTGTTATATAGTTGGAGTGCTAACATGCATTTCATTTGTTTCTGTCAATCTTGATACTGACTACCTCTAAATCTTATTGTTTCTGAGAAATCATAAAAAAATAAAATAAGATAATCCTAACATTGATACTGACTACCTCCTGGAGAGATTGGGTACAATTGATTCTGGTCATCATATTGGTCCTTCGAACTCCATTTCATTCTAACTTATTTCTTTATAACATATATTTTTGCAGTATATGTTTTTACAAAAAATGCAAGCCTTTTTGTCTTCATTCTTTTCATTTTGTATTTTCTATTGCAATTTTAAAGTCAAGACTTGGCACAATGAAATAACTGCAGGTGCAGCTTAAACCATTAATGGAACAACTTAATAGAGTAAAAGATATGCCTATTCCAGAATTTGGAAGTCTCCAAGCATGGGAAGCTCGAGCAAGTGCTGCTCGGCGTGCTATAAATGGCGATTCTGGTTCAAGCGATCCTTCCAAAAATTCTCAGGGTTATGGTGGGACACCTATGCCATTTCTTGGAGAGACAAAGGTTAGATTTACTTTGACTGTATTTCTCTTTATTTTCTACCATGAGGTGCAACTGCTTTGAACTCCCTAGAATTTGTTTTTTCTTTGAATGGGGAGACAAAGCTAAGATTTAATTGAACTGTAAATACTCATGTACTATTTTTTTTTTTGTATACAAGTGATATCTATACATTTGTATCACCTAAGTATACGCCTGCTTCAACAAAGTTGACTATTTAAACTATCATTCCTATTAATATTTCTACCCGTTAATTTGATACTTACAACTTCCCTTATGCTTCTTAACACCTGTGCCTCATTAATCTTCTCCCCTGTAAATTGCCTTCGATTTTGCTCCTTCCAAACAAAATAGATAAAAGCATTCCATGCCAGCTTTAGTATTAGTGTGATGAGATACTTTCCTCTAAGCACCCTGTAGAGCCAAATAAGTTCTTGCTGCCAGCATAACATATTTCTCTTAATATTGCATAAACTCAAGACATCTTTCCAAACCTCTTTTGCAAAAATACAACCAGCAAAAAGATGATCTCTATCTTCCAAATTACTTTTACAGAGATTACATTGGTTCTCTGTTACAATCCCCCATTGCATGAGTATCTTTAGTAGGCTTTTAGTTCTCTGTTACAATTTTCATTTAATATTGATGCTAGACTTTGGCATATTAATTCCGCGTGAATTATTGTAGTTCAACTTCCTAGTTTTTTTTTGAATGGGTATTTACTATCATGCATCCACACTTCCTAAAATATTCATACAACATGCTAACTTAACTACTGCATCTGGTGCCTTTGCGAAAGTTAGTAGGCCCTCGCTTCTTATATAACCAACTATTTATGCTGAAACGGATTTCCACTTGGACCATCACTATCATGAAGAGTCAGTCAAGAGTTATCACTGTCATAAGTCAGTTTTCTTCAACCAATCAGTTTATTTTTAATGCTTAGGATTTTGTATTCATTTTTACTAAAGATTCTGCTTTGTTTGCCATGCCATTAATTTCAAATATTGGCTTTTTTACCGGCAATGTGGATTGTTTCTAAAGCTTCCTGGTCCTCCCTGGCAGGTTGAAGTTGCCTTTTCTGGTCTTGATGGTACGGAAGATGTCAAGTCTGAAAGTGCAAGCACATCCCAGAAAGTCCTGCCACCTTGGATGATAAAACAGGGAATGAACCTGACAAAGGAACAACGTGGAGAAGTCAAGCAGGAGTCAAAGACAGATGGCAGCTCAGCACAACCTGATCTTTCAGATGACAAGAAATCTACTGTTGAAAATGATGATAAGAAGAATATACAGGTATGTGTAATGAGATGTGTTATTATTCTTTCCCTCCTTTTCTTTCTTTTTCCTTCACTTTACCCCACCTTGAAGTGTTTAACTTACAAGAATGCCTTTCCTGCTTTATTGAAGGATGAGTATCTCAAAGCTTATTATGCTGCTTTGTATAAGAAACAACAAGAACTAGAAGAAGCCGCTAAGAAACAACAAGAATTGTCAGACATTCCTCCAGCCACTAGTCTTTCTGACTCCTCATATCGTCAAGTTGGTATGAAAGTTAAACGTGATGACAATGAGGGTGACGATGATATCGATTGGGGAGAAGCTCCAATTTTAGGTAAGTACCACATTTTCTTTTCTATTCATAATCTAACTTGGTTTCTCTTTGATTACTATGAAAACTGTTCAGAATTTATTTGCATCTCAGAATTTGTTGTTGGCTGACATTTTTAATTAAATTAAATTCTTCAGTTTATAAACAACATAGGAAAATTTGGTATCCTAATCTAATAATAAAAGCTGTGGTACTTGTTTTGTCTCAAATTGCATGTCCCCACCTTTCTGCTTGAACTATCTAAAACTAATGCATCTTTCCCTATGTGGAAAAGCAGTTTTTGAATGTTGCTTTTGGGTGGGCCAATCTAGTTTAAGGGTAAATTTTGCAAAGCAAGGACCAAAATACGTACAGGTGGATATCTGAGATTTAAGACTGAGGGAATGGAACTGTTTTTTGGTTGCAAGTTCTCAGTTTTATCAATTGCATCGTATTTAAATTGAACTAGAATGGCTGCCTGCTAGTAATCCTATATATCAATATATAAAACATAAAGGATATCTGTTGTTGGAATATCTCTGAGATGGTAAGTGTAGAATGACCAGATCGCATACATGCATTACATCAATATTTTTCTAACTTGAACTGTTTTATCCCCAGCTAGTTACCATATATACATAGATGCATGCTACAATAGGATTGTACATTAATACCTACCGGTAGGCGGTAGGGTTGCCCATCACCCTGTTCAAACAGTTAACCCATCTCCACATACATGTATTATGAGTTTCGTTTTTGCTGCTCAAAGAGTGTACAATAATAGAAATAACTTGCAATCCTATTACCTTTTGATGTCTGCTACAGAATCAATTTCAATCCTCCCCCTCGTATATTTTTTATATAAAATTTGTCCCACTTGTTATAAGTTGATTATGTTTATGATGCTGGTGTATTTCAGGCAATACAACTGAGAGTTATAAGGTCAATGACTTGAATGTCGAAGCGGAAGAATCTGGAGATGACGAAGATGATGTAGATTGGGAGGAAGGCTGAGAGGAAGTCTAGTTTTTTCTCCAACAATGGTTCGACTCTTTCAAGATTTGAATCGCCTTGGAATCGTCCAGTATCATCGATTTCATGTATGATTTTTCCCCTGACTTTGTGCTAACAATTGGTGTGTGAAGTCCATTGATGTGTTTTCTGTTGTTGATACTAATGGGGAAGTTATGACCAAGCAAGAGTGTTTGCCAATTGCCATGATTTCAAACCTGCTTTGAGTTGTACTTTATAGTGGTTGTGTTTTACCAAGGAACTGTAGGTGTTGATTAGACTTAGGGTACTTTACAAAACTGAAGCAGAAGTAGAGGTTCCAACTCCATCCTTCATGAGATTAAATTAAGGGTAAGTTACATCATTGACCATCGATTTTAGTTATCGAATTATAATTTGACAGACTACAATTAAAAAATTAATTGAACTGCTGAATTGGCTGTTAGTAACTAAATAATATTAATATTTTTTGCAACGTCCGAAAAAAATTATTTTATTAAATTAAAAAATAATAAAATTCAAAAGACCGATTCATTAACCCACCCTTTGTTCATCTATATCCTTTGGTAAAGACCCTGTCGATTTTTCTGAGAGAGTTAAAAGAGGAAGGATAGAAGGAGAAAAATCTTTTTTTAAAGAAACGTTATTGGATGAGCAACGTTGGTCGCGAATGAAGGAGATCAGACGCACCCTTTCATTTTTTGAAAAATCCCTAAACATAATTTTTATTTCATGTTTTCCTAAATAATTTGATTAGGAAGTCCATTAGGGATTAGCTAAAATAAGTAAGTTTGTTGATAGTTTAAGAGTTTTTATTTGCTTTTAATGAAATATCATATTATTTTTTATTTTCTTAGGTTGCAGGCTTTTGAATTATTTCAATAAAGGATTTTATGTGAAACTGATATTAATGTATAATTTATATGTTAATTGTTTACTTTGAAAAAAAAAAGCATAGAGGGTCATTAGATGTGTATTTGATTATTTTATTCTGCATGATTTGTTTATGATACATTAATTAATTTATTTTTTGTATTTGTTGTTCATTTTTTCTTAGGAACAAAAATCATTTCTATCTTGGTCAGGGTATTAATTATTTAGATCAATGTGATGTGGATTCAATGAGTATTTTTGAGGTTAGTATCTAATTGATGAATTAAGACGAACCTATACAATAAAGATATATAGATTTGGAAATCCATTGATATTCTAGAGATGGTTAATAAATTACCTACAGGCTACAGATCATTATGTTTATGTCTACTTGAAGGAGGTTAGACCATGGCAAGACAATTTTGCTACTGCTGGACATGAAATAAATGCTGAGGTTAGGGATGAAGATAATATCGAGGAAAATATTACTAATAGTATCTTAAAGTAAGATAGAGTCTGATTTTAACTCCGAAGATATTGGTTATAAAATTTTAACTTGTTACGAGTCTTTTACTAGAGATATTATTAAGTGAACCATGTTCACCACGTCATCCATGATCCAAGCAATCAGGACCATTGATATTTAAATAACTACTTAATAACTACACATCCACTAAGTACATGTAGGAAAGAAGTGATGATTCACTTGAAAAAAATTAAGATCAACGGTCCTGATTGTTTGGACCATGGATGACGTGGTGAACAAGGTTCACCTAATAATTTTTCCTTTTACCAATAATAAGAATGATTACGAAGATAATGTTCCGAATGGAGAGGGTGTTAATGTTAATAGAAAAGAGTCGCATATAACTAATGGTGAGAATAGTGATAAAGTCGGGATTGATGTGTGCTTTCTGATTTATTAAATAAATAATTTAGATGAATCAAATTTTGATGTTCCACTTAAATATGGTAAATTTAATTTTACTTTAAATATATTAAATCCAATTTTCAAGGATATAGTGTACAACATCAATAATGGATATAGTGTTAAGCTTAAGAGAAATAAACATAGAAAAATTCAAACAGTTTATAAGACACGAAGTCAATGGGTTATATAGGTTTCCTATTTTAATTCTAAACCCTAAATTTTAATAAAACCTCATAAACTCAAAACTCTTATACATAATCTCAATCCTTAAATCTAAAATCTAAAACAATTAAAATCTTTTTTGTTTTCAACGTCAATGTATGCAATAATTACCCTAAATACAATCATTATTAAATTCAATATTGAATTTTTACAAACACTAAATTATTTTTATTATAAACAATATCTGAATTAGTCCAAAGTTGATTCGTAAATTCTATCTAAATTTCTAGCTTAGATGACATGCACATAGTACACTGAAGGCAAACATTTAATATTCAAACTACAAAAAATACTCAAAATTATTTTTTTTTTGATTTTATAAGGCAAGGAGAGCTGAAGAACAAAATTTTAATTCTATTTTGATTGTACAAACGTATAAATGTAGAAATTGAATTAAGCCCAAATAGCTAAAAGAGACATTAGAGTAGCTCCAAGGAGAAGAGAAACACTAGCTCCAACCTGGAGTAATCCATTGTTTTGCAATTTTGGATTCATGAAATCAGCAGCTAGAAGATCTACTAGTGCCATATAGATTAGGATACCAGCTGATGCAGCGTTCAACAAGCCTTCAACAATCAATGTTGTAGGGCTGTTCTCATCGTATACATTTGATATTCCTATCCCTATAATGATTCCTATCGGAGTTGTTAGTGAGAAAAATATTGTCATGAATATCACCGCTCGACACTTAAATTTGGCCTGAAAAATGCACCCACCAAGTCCCATGCCTTCAAAGAACTGATGAAACGTGAGTGCACCCACCAAAGGCTTTATAGTTTTTGGACTTTCAGAAGCGCCCAATGGTATCCCTATGATCACCGAGTGCACCACGATTCCAAGTTCCAAAACCTACAACATAATCAAATTAATTGATCAATTTCATATAGAAAGAAACAAGAATCAAATTAAAAGAATATATAAATGATTAAGAAAAGAAAATTACCTGGGACACAACTCGGTGTCGAAGAAGCTGACCTGAATCCGAATCCGAATTCAAATCTGAATGTTGAAGCATAGAAATTGAACCATGAGCATGACCATGGGTGGCATGAGTATGAACAGATGAATGATATTTGTTTTCTCTTATTCTCTCTTCATCACCAACGTTGCTCTATTTGGTTTTCCCAACTTGAGACTTGGTGTAATGAGACGTGGCAAATACATCGACCATCAATGTACCAATGGAAGCCGCCATTGCCACCATTCCGGCGAACGGAAAATTCCCCAAGGATTCTCATTGAGGCAAGGAGACATTAAATTCTCAGTAGCATCCGAAAGAACATGGATGAATCTAGTGGATAATATAGCTCCGGCGGCAAACGCTTTGATGATAAAGAATAGATTCTTCTCTGGATGTAGAGCGTTGACGATTTTCCCAAGTAGAGGAAGGCAAACTCCAATGGCTCCGGCCACGAGGATGGAGGCTATAGCAACCATCTTGTATTTGAGAGCTAGGAACTTGTCTCGATCTTCATCTTCAAGTTCACAGGTGCAACCCCACGTACAACGGGAGAAATTAGGGTTATAAAGCAACAAAGAAACGTGAAGAATTGAGTTTTCTTATAGTAGATCATAGCTGAAAGTAAACAGTAAAAATTAAAGAGAGAATAGTTTGATGTTTGAAGAGATCAAAGATTTATATAGAATTTTGCCCTAGGAGATTAGAAATAATTAGGTAATTGAAATTAAAATATCTTCAAATTAATAGAAATTTATAACTAAATATTTAAAATTAGTGATTTAGGGGTTGAAGGTTTTGAGATGCTGAAAATAAATACAAATATGTAGGTGGAAATAATGTCGACATAACAAGAAGTGGGAAGAAATTTGATAACATTCCCATTATCCAAGTTATCCCTGAATTGATGAACTTAAAATAGAATGACCATATAATTTATATTTACCAAATAATCTAATTGTATTTAATTTTTAATTTTAAATAAAATATCAAACAAATGTACAATTTTTTTAAACATTTATTTTTTAATTTTTTTTCAATAAACACATTAATTAAATTCTATCGATCCCTTTTTTTAATATTTTTTGAAAATATTTTACTAGTTGTTAAAAAATCTAATTAAATTAAAGAAAATCTAATTAAATTTTTAAAATTAGAGATTTAATGGTTGAAGGCTCTATACCGAAAATAACTACAAATATGTATTTGGAAATAATGTCGACATACCAAGAAGTGTGAAGAAATTTGAAAGCATTACCATTGTTCAAGTCATGCCTTAATTGCTACACTTACTGATAAAAAATGTGCAAAATATAAATATGCTAGATTTGAATATGCAAAGATGGACCGAAGGGATATCAAAACGGATGTTTAATGAGTTAAATAATTCGTGAGTTGTTCGAATTTGGTTTAGTCAAAATTTGATAAACTTCAAATCGGATTAATCTGACACGAACTCAAATTTTACTCGAAATTAACGATTTAAATCAAGCAAAGTCTAATACGACTCGATAAGTTCGCGAGCAGTTTATTTATTTTTAAAATATTTTTAAATAATTATTTTAATATTATTTTATTCAAAAAATAAATTTAAATAATAATTATTAATTTGTGGACTGTTACTTTAACTTTAACATGCCAGTTTGGTGCATTCATAGATTGTCAATTTGAGATTTAGACTTTAAAAGTATTGCATACACTACAGTTTTTGTTAAATTTGTTAATTTATGTTAATATAAACTCTCATATAGTATTATTAAATTTTACTTTTAGCTAAAAAAATAAGGTATTTTTTATTGAGCTTAATGAGCAACGAGTTGAATTGAACAACAAAATACTTTAAAGAGCAAAAATTGAGCACAATTTTAACGAGCTTAATGAGTTATCAGTTGAGTCGAACAATAAATTTTTTTTAATGAGCACATGTCGAATATTACCTAACTCGCGACCGACTCGTTCTATCAGTACCCCTAGATATCGAGGTAATTGTATTACATGAAAATTTTAATTTCATATATAATATAAATATTTTTTATATATTTTATGGATAATATAATTTTAATTATGTTTTTGAAAATTTTAAATTTTTATATAATTTTATTAGATACATAAATTTACACTTATTTTATATTATCATATTATGTTCACGGATGATATAGTCTCTGTTCTGTAGTAAAATTATAAAAAAATAATTATAACCGTAATTTTATATACAAACATAATGTCAAATATTAAAATCATACATAATACAATACATAAAATGTAAACAAATAATATAATTATAATATAACAAATTATATAAATTATGATCAGTATACTTATAATAAACAAAATTAAAAAATACTGGGGTAAACTATATAATTAATAAAATATTTTTATTGTTTTCTTAATCTAGTCTTGAAATTACTTTTTAACAAAATACTATTATTATTATAATTATTTTAATGTTAAAAATTAATAATACATTTATATATTATTTTCATTTTAAATTTTATATATTAATGATTTTTGTGTCATTTTTAACAAATTAATGCTCGCTAATATGATTGTGAGATAATCTCAAATAAAATATAAATTAATATATTGTTGCATACTAGAGGAAGGTAAAACCTATAACAATTGCGCTTAAACACTAAATTATACTAGAAAATTAATAATTTGATTAAAATTAAAAAATATAACTAAAAATAAGTATTATAATTGTTTTTTTAATTTATTTTTTTGATTTAATTATATAATTTTTTATTATTTATATTATCGAATATATCATTTTTAATAAAAATAAATAAGAAATCACTCAACTATTCATATACCATATAATTGTATTAGTATAATAATTCTTTATAAAGTTCACCGCAAAGAATATTCTTTTTATTGAAATAATTTGATAATTTTAGAGTTTTAAATAAGAAATTGATCTAAACGTTATTGAGAAAATGTTGAACCATTTATTGATTCTTTTAGGAAGAGAGTAATGATCTTGTGATAGATGGTATCAGAGCGATTTTTTAATTATCAAATTTCACGCCAAATGTTCATGAGAGATGTAGGTAAGGTGAACAATCGTGACAAGAAAGTAATCGCGAGAGTGAAATATTGTGATGAGGGCGACATAAAATTGAGTGGGGGAGAATGTTACGTCTAAAAAGAGACAATAATCATTAATCTAACTTCAAAAAGGAAAAATGAGATTTAGGATATATAAACGATGGTGCTACATACCTTGTAAGATTAATGCTCCTTATCTTTTTTTAGGTGTGACATTCTCCCTCACTCAATCTCATGACGCCCTCATCACAAGCTTCCACTCTCGTGATTAGCCTCTTGTCACGATTGTTCACGCTATCTACCCCTCTTATGGGTGGTCGGGGTGACAGTAAAGGGTCGCTCTGATACCATTTGTCACAAGATAATTTTATTCTTACCCATTAGAGTTGTAAATCCTCTCTAAATTTTTATCTTAAATTACATGCACATAATACATTAAACGCTAACTTTTAATATTCAAATTACAAAAATACTCTAAACTAAAAAAAAACTTTTGATTTTATAAGGAAAGGAGAATTGAAGAACAGAAATTTAATTCCATTTTGATTATATAAACGTATAAATGTGAAAATTAAATTAAGCCCAAATAACTAATAGAGACATCAGATTAGTCTTAAGAAGAAGAGAAATACTAGCTTCAACTTAAAGTTATTTATTGTTTAGCAATTTTAGATTCATGAAATCAGCAGCTAGAAGATCTACCAGTGCTATGTAGATTAGGAACTAAACAGATGTCGCGCTTAACAAGCCTTCAACAATCAATATTGTAGGACTACTGTCATCATATACGTTTATTATTTCTATTCTTATAACAATTCTTATCGGAGTTATCGGCGAGAAAATATTGCCATAATTATCATAGCTCGAGACTTAAATTCTGCTTGAAAATAACATTTAATGTTTAAAATTACAAATATTTTATGAAACAATTATTAGGACCCTAATCTAAGCCTCTAGGGTTAAATATAAAACATTTGTGTTACCTGAGAAATGCATCACCAAGTCCTATGCCTTCAAAGAACTGATGAAAGGTGAGTGCAGCCACCAAAGACCTTATAGTCTTTAGACTTTTAGAAGCCCTTAATTATATCCTTATGATCATCGAGTGTACAAAGATTCTCAATTCCAAAACCTACAACATATTCAAATTAATTGATCAATTTTCATATATATAAAAAAAAATAATCAAATTAAAAGAACTATAAATGACTAAGAAAAGAAAATTACCTGGGATACTACTCGGTATCCAAGAAACCAACCTAAATCTGAATCCGTATTCAAATCCAAATCGGAGCGCTAAATCGTAGAAATGTAACCATGAGCATGGCCATGTGTTGCATGAGTATGATCCGATAAATGTTTTTCGTTTTCTGCTCTTTTTTCTTCATTACCAATGTTCCTTTGTTGGGTTTTACAAACGTGAGACTTGGTGTAATGAGACGTGGCAAACACATCAACCATCAATGTTCTAATGGAAGCCGCCATTGTCACTATTTCGGCGAACGAAAAATTCCCCAAGGATTCTCATTGAGACAAGGAGACGTTAAGTTCTCAGTGGCATCCGGAAGAACATGGATGAACCCAATGAACAATATAATTTCGGCGGCAAACGCTTTGATGATAAAGAATAGATTCTTCTCTAGACGTAGAGTATTGATGATTTTCCCAAGTAGAGGAACGCAAACACCAATGGCTCCGGCAACAAGGATGGAGGCTATAGCAACCATCTTGTATTTGAGAGCTAGAAACTTGTCTCGATCTTCATTAGGGATGTAAAAAGCTGACCCGACCTGGAAACCCGCCTGAAATCTGTTCGAGTCAAAATTTGGTTTGACCCGGGGATGTAATGACTCAAACCTGATCTGTATCCGACTATTGTTGACCCGAACCCGAGTTGAACCTGTTACTGTAGTAACCAAACTCGAACTGTATCTGACCGAGAATGACCTGAACCCGATTTTAACCTGTTACTGTAGACCTGAAACCCGACCTGTATCCGACTGAAACGAACCCAAACCTGAGTCTGACCTAGTAGATAACCGATATTACCTGACTGAATTGACCCGAGACCTGATTTTACTCGACCTGTTTTGAACCCGACCTGATAAATGACCCGATCTGTTATTAACCTGAACTAATATAAACATAATATTTACCTAATTGAGAATATTTATAATTTAATAATTTATTAATTAATGTGATAAATATCAAATATATTATAAATACTTATATTATACTTATAAAATTACGTGTTTGTAATAGCTTGTGCTTATTAATTTCTAGTTATATTATATTAGATTACAAATACTTATTAATTTAGTTATATATTAGAAATACTTATATTATATTTATAGCATTCTTATTTTAATTCTACTTCTAACATATTATTTTAATTTTTCTTTAATTTTTAAAAATTAACTCATATAATTTTAATAATCTATCAATTTAAAAATTAAAATTATATAACCATAAAATTAATATAACTAAATAAAGTGTACGAATAAAATATCTTTTTCTTTTGTTTATCCTTTGTTCTTAACAAAATTTATGTATTGGGAATTTAATGTTTGTAAAAAGAAGATATTTTTATAGCGGGTGATCTTATAAGGTTTTAAAACACAGAAAAGTTTAAATGTTGAAAAAGAGAGGGAAAGATATGATGCGAGGGAATAGCAAAAGGAGAATAAGCGCCAAAACTAATTATGGGGAAGATAAAAAAATTTGTTTCGGTTAAATTTTAAAAATAATATAAATTGAATTATTAATAAAAATATTTTTTATATTTAATTATAAATATTTCTAAAAAGAAAATTTAATTATTAAATAATTATATTTATTTTATAAAAATATTTAATTACAACAACTAGTTCGCATCTAATTTTATTCATAATAAATAAAAAATATATAATTATAGTTATATCAATTTTATTTATTAAATTATTAAATTATATGAGTTAATCTTTTAAAATTAAGGTCAAATTAAAATGTGTAAAATTTAAGATTTATTTCATATAAAAGATAATTTTTAAGCTATACACCTTATTTTATAATATACATTAATAATATACATTAAAGTATAATATACATATTTCTAATGACTAAAATATCATATGGTATATTAGTATATATATATAATGACTAATATATCTATTATCTATATAGTATATAAGTATACATATACATATATATATACTTATGTATAATTATTTATATATATACTATTATACATTTCATATTTCCATGTATAATATACATTTCAGAATTCCATATATAATATTATTTCATATATTAATATATATTAATATATACTTTAACATACTATATGTATAATTGTATATGTGTATATAATGTATATTATAATATATATACATATATACAATAAATATATATATATACACATAATATATTAATATATTGTAATATCATATATATATATATATGTGATATAATAATTAACATACTAGATGTACATATGTATTAATGTATATAATATACATATAATACATATACATATATTAATATATATTATATTTATATCATATACATATATTAATATATATACTAATTTAGTATATTATACTAATGTATATTATATACATATAATAGTTATTATATACATATATACATATATATGTATATACATACTAATTTAGTATATTATATTAATGTATATTATATACATATATTAATTATTATATACATATATATATAGTATATATATACATTTAATATATTATATAGACTATAGAATATATTATTGTACTATGTATACATATATAATGTATACATGATACATCTAAATACTAATATATAATTGCATACGTTTAGTAGCATTTTATTTTATATTTAATTATTTTTAATATTAAAGCACATTAAAATTAAATTTTTTATCGAATTTAATTATTATTAATTTATAATTTTTGTAATTTAGTCTTTACGAGTTACATTTTTTTATTTTGAATTAACTATTATTTATTTTCTAATTAAGTTTAGTGTTTTTAATAAAATGATTTTTTATTTTATTTATGTTTATTATTTTTTGATTTAAAATTTTATTCTTTGACTTTGTAATCCATATTTATTCTTTATTCCTTATTAATTTTTGTAATTTAGCCCAATTTTTAAGATATGATTCATTATTCATTGTATGATATTTTTGTTTAGTCTAGTATGTAATATTTATTTTTAATGAGATTTATGATAGTGAAAGACGTTAGATATTAAATAATTAATTCGAAAATGAATGATCAAACATTCAACCAAAAGTCTATCGTTTATTTACTTATTTGTATCAAATTAAACTCAATAATTTTAATTATTATAAATTTCAAATCTAAATTAATTCGGCTTGAAATAAAACCGAGTTGAAATGAACTCGACCTGAAATGCAATCGAACTGAAATGGACCCGACCTGAAATAAAACTGTCAATTTTCTGATTTGGACCCGAATTGTTTGAACCCAACCTGAAATAGACCTGCACCCAACCCGAATCGAGTTAAAACATCAAATCAACCTGAAATGACTTATATCTGATTTTACCAAACCTAACAGTACCCGACCTGAAATTCATCCGAGTAACTGTTTTTCCATCCCTAATCTTCATCTTTAAGTTCACAAGTGCATGCCCCACGTACAAGGGGAGAAATTAGGGTTATAAAGTAACAAAAAAACATGAAGAATTGAGTTTTCTTATAGTAGATCATGGCTGAAACTAAACAGTGAAAATTGAGGAGAGAATAGTTTGATGTTTGAAGAGATCAAAGATTTATATAGAATTTTGCCCT
Source organism: Abelmoschus esculentus (assembly GCA_035048815.1). NCBI lineage: Eukaryota > Viridiplantae > Streptophyta > Magnoliopsida > Malvales > Malvaceae > Abelmoschus > Abelmoschus esculentus. Next base: position 13,081,125 of record JAUCBN010000024.1, read on the forward strand.
AGGAGATCAGAAATAATTAGGTAATTGAAATTAAAATATCTTTAAATTAATAGAAATTCATAACTAAATATTTAAAATTTATAATCAAAAAAATTTTGCCCCATTCAACCTCATGACGCCCTCATCACAAATTGGGGAAAAACGTAAAGAATTGAGTTTTCTTATAGTAGATCATAGCTGAAACTAAACAGTGAAAATTGAGGAGAGAATAGTTTGATGTTTGAAGAGATCAAAGATCTATATAGAATTTTGCCCTAAGAGATTAGAAATAATTAGGTAATTGAAATTAAAATATCTTTAAATTAATAGAAATTTATAACTAAATATTTAAAATTTTTAAGTCAAATAAAATAGAAATTAATACATTATTGCATACTAGAGGAAGATTAAACCTATAATAATTGCGCTTAACCACTAAATCATACTAGAAAATTAATAATTTGGTTAAAATTAAAAAATATAACTAAAAATAAGTAATATAATTGTTTTTTTAATTTATTTTTTTGATTTAATTGTATAATTTTTTATTGTTTATATTATCGAATATATCATTTTCAATAAAAGTAATTAAGAAATCATTTAACCATTCATATACTATACAATTGTATTAGTATAATGATTCTTTATAAAGTTTACCGCAAATAATATTCTTTCTATTGAAAATTTGATAATTTTAGAGTTTTAAATGAGAAATTGATCTGAATGTTATTGAGAAAAATGTTGAACCATTTGTTGATTCTTTTAGGAAGAGAGTAATGATCATGTGATTGATGGTATCAGAGCGATTTTTTTATTGTTAAATTTCACGCTAAGCATTCATGAGAGGGGTAGGTAGGGTGAATAATCGTGACAATAAAGTAATCACGAGAGTAAAAATTTGTGATGAGGGCGTCACGATTAATAAAGTAATCAAAAAAAGATTATCTTAAATGATATGCACATAGTACACTAAAGGCAAACTTTTAATATTCAAATTATAAAAACACTTTAAACTATTTTTTTTTTTTGATTTTATAAGGAAAGGAGTGCTTAAGAACAGAATTTTAATTCTATTTTGATTATACAAATGAATAAATGTGATAATTAAATTAAGCCCAAATAACCAAGAGAGACATCAGAGTAGCCCCAAAAAGAAGAGAAACATTAGCTCCAACTTGAAGTAATCCATTGTTTTGCAATTTTGGATTCATGAAATCAGCATCTAGAAGATCCACCAGGGCCATATAGATTATGATACCAGCAGATGCAGCATTCAGTAACCCTTCAACAATAACGTTGTAGGGTTGCTCTCGTCGTATACATTTGTTATTTTTATTCTTATAACGATTCCTATTGAAGTAGTCAACGAGAAAAATAGTTCCATTACTGTCACAGGTCGACAATTAAATTCAGCCTGAAAATAACAGGCAGTGTTTAGTAATACAAATATTTTATGAAACAATCAAAATTCGGACACCAAAGGCCTTATAGTCTTTGGACTTTCAAATCCCGATAAATATAAAACATTTGTGTCATCTAAGAAATGCATCAACCCAGTCCCATACCTTCAAAGAACTAATGAAAGGTGAGTGCAGCCACCAAAGGCCTTATAGTCTTTAGACTTTCAGAAGCGCCCAATGATATCCCTATGATCACTGAGTGCACCACGATTCCCAATTCGAAAACCTACGACATAATAAAATTAATTGATCAATTTTTATTTCGAAAGAAACAAGAATCAAATTAAAAGAATCTATAAATGATTAAGAAAAGAAAATTACCTAAGATACTACTCGGTGTCGAAGAAGTCGATCTGAATCTGAATTCGAATCCAAATCCGAGTGCTCAAATGTAGAAATGGAACCATGGGCGTGGCTATGAGTTGCATGAGTATAAGCGTGGCCATAATAATAATATTCTTCATCTTCATCACTGATTTCCAGAAGATATGTGGAATTCCTTGATTGTTGCATCATCAAATGCTCCTGGATTCGTTCTCTGATGGCAGTGCCCTAAAAAGAACACAAAGTTGTTATGTGCATGCATTAGTCGTTAGTGTTACTATAAGCATAGAGTTCTTCAGATTTTGCTCACCATTTTGTGGAAACCTTCTTCGAACATCTTGAGAAATCCGACAACCCACTGATCAGCATTTTCCACCAACTCGTTACATTCGGCAACCCAACGATCAGCGTTTTCCACCCATTCATTACGGTGCTTAGCAACAGTTTGTATCTGCAAGTATTTTCAGGTAAAGATTAGAGAATTCCATTAAATTGTAATTAGATAGTCGTGGCATGAGGGGACATACCTTTTCTCCCACCTTTTCTCTGTGTCCCTTTACTTTTTCATGTAGTTTCTTTAGTCTCATGTTCACTCTCAATCTCTTTCCTGTTGATATTATATGGAAATATCAATATAGAGGCATTGATCTTGATATAATATATTTCGGTCGGGATTCTTCCTATATAAACCCTTCAACTAAGTTCAATAAACATTATTGGATTAAATTCGTCTTAGTATATGACATCACAAAGTTAATTTTCTCAAGCAGAAGTTAACTGTTTAAAACAATAATTAACCCAATATCAAGCCGAGATAGAAGTTAGAGAAATTGAGAAAAAAAAAAAAGAAGTTGAGAAAGCAACAAGAGAAACAGAGAAAGAAGCAACATATTAGAATCTTCAAAAATAATTTTAAGAAATGATGACGATGTTAAAGCATAACCAAGAAAAGAATTTGTCACTTTAGTTGATTTTAGGTTCATTCAAGTTGTATTTGTTATTGTATTACACTTTAGCATTGAATTTTATTTCACTTTAATGTTCTAGACTAGATCGTTTTATTTTGGTTGTCAAATATTTTTATTTAAGTTGATGTTATTATTTTTTTAGTTTTATTATTGTTGGATAAATGTTACAAGATAAAATTGGGTAGTATATAATACAACTTAGTTTTGGACAATGCAGTGTCTACAACGCCGTTTGAAAATAAACATCACTAAAAAATAATTAAAGAGTGACGTTTATCAAAACAAAACGCAGTCAATAGACATGACAATTGTGGCGTTTGTAAATTCAAACACTGTTAAATAATACGATAATTATGGTGTTTGTAGCAGAAAATGCTGCAATAGGGCATAATCTGTAGTGTTGTTTATAATAAAAACGTCATTGTAGATAAGAACAATAGCGGCATTTTCAATATCAAATGTCGCAGTAAGGCATGATCTTTAATGACGTTTGTAAGATAAAACGCCACTATAGATAAGACAGTAATGACGTTTGATTTTTAAAACGTTGCTATAGATTGTATACTATAGTGACATTTTAGACAAATAAACGTTGTTAACCTTTACTGTGTTGATTTCAGCGATATTTTTACGGTGCTTTTTTGAGCACCGCTAATATTTATAGCGGCGCTAAAAAATTTACTACAGAGCTTAAAAAACGCTATTAAAACCTATTTTGTTGTAGTGAGAAAATCAAAATATTTTAATTTTATTTTCGATTCCTAGAAACATATAGTTTTTTAGTGTTATTTAATTTGATTTTTAATAATTTATCACCTACCTTCTAATATTTTACATTTTAGATTTTTCACTTCTTACATATATAATTTTTTTAAAAATAATCTCAGTTGAGTCTTTAATCATCATAACATGTTTACAATTAAAACATGCCTAGAGACGGATTTAGAATTCTTTTGAAGGGTATATACATTAATAATATTTTAATTATAATTAGAAAATTTTAAAAAATATATAACTAAAAATAAATATAATAATTGTTTTTTTAATTTTATTTTTTGATTTTTTGTATATTTTTATTGATATATTATTGAATATATCATTCTTAATAAAAATAAACTAAATATTCTTTCAATCATTCATCTACCATACATTTATTCAGATAATTTTTTATAAAATTCATCGCAAAGAATATTCTTTCCACCGTTATGATTGCAAACAATGTAATCAAAGTAAACTCCAAAAATAAATATACAAATTGGTACATAGTATGCTTCATGATTTCAACCATTTTTTCTAGATAATTTACAAAGTTATTTTAGATAAAAATATTTTATTTGAACAAACATTAATAATATAATTCTCAAGTTAACAATTGAGAAAACCGAATAATTTTTATTTGAACAACATTAATAATGTAATTTTCTAAAAAAATTATAATGATAAAATTAGTTAAGACGAATAATTGTTTTCTTATCAAAAGAAAGATATAAGTTTTTAACTCTAAAACACACACAATAAAACGACGCAAATTTAAAATTTAGTGGGTTTTTCTCACAAACCTCCCTAAAACAACAAATACTTCTTTTATCTTTAAAACTTGTTATTTTTTTCAAAAAAAAAAAACTTTAAAAAAATTATCATCCCAATCTCTATATATAGTCTTTGCTCGGATACACTAGCTAATTGTAGTGGGTTTTTCTCACAAACCTCCCTAAAACAACAAATACTTCTTTTATCTTTAAAACTTGTTATTTTTTTCAAAAAAAAAAAACTTTAAAAAAATTATCATCCCAATCTCTATATATAGTCTTTGCTCGGATACACTAGCTAATTGTATAACATTATAATATCTTAATTACTCTGTTATAATGCTTGAGACAAATTACTAATAATTTTCATTGTATTTTTTATCAAGGGTAGATTAAAAAAAACTTAAAAGATTTTAAAATATTCAATAATATATACAATTCAACTCTTTGCTGTGAATGTGTTTCATTTTCCTCAATACTTTCAACCACATTCATAACCAAAGAAGCATAGTAATCAAGCTAACGATGATTTTATACTGGGAATCCAATGAATATCTTTAGTTCTCTTTATAACCAGTTATTGGTTTAATCCAAGAATAGGAATCTCTTTTGGTGTATAGAACAACTGTGCGCTAAAAAATATTTTCATCATTCGAGGTAAGGCGAGACACCGAAAGTACAACAATAAGGTGAGACACCGAAAGTACAACAATGAATATAGTTTTACAAGAAACACCGATAACGTATATTTAACGTTGTATGAAATAAAATAAAATAAAAAGACAAGTGATTTTTATCCCATCCCACCCCACCTAAGCAGGGATAGAGTTGGGAGTATTGGCTCTCGATTGAGGGAAGTTTTTTTTTTTTTTTAAATAGTAGAATCATAAATTTGTCTTCCTGTTTCAAAACTTATATTTTGCCCCTTGCCTTGAAATCATAGTTTTGTTCCTGCACTCAACCTACCTTTATTGTTCGCTAAACAGGGGAAAACCTTTACTTTCAAGTAAGTCCTTCCTTCTCTTTCACCTTTTTTCGATCGCTGCGTTCTGCTAAAGTCTCCTTACGGAATAAACTTTTGATGTGACTTTTTACATAAAGGATCATTTGCTGGAAGTTTTTTTTTACCCTCTCGATTCTTAATATTTGATCTTAATTAAATTAAATTAAATATATAATACATTATTTTAATAGATAAACTTTCACATAAAAAATTTATACGTACACAAAACATCTGCTTAACTCTTCCCCAAAATTTATACGTAAATCCATTTACCATGTTTGACATAATAAGTGCCAAATCTGCATTATAAACATCAATTTCATACCATAAATGAGTTATTTTAGGCCATACATTCATATAATAATATTTATGCTAATTATAGCATCAAAAATGGTAATTTGGGATGCGTTTAAATCACATGCCACCCATCTAGGAGTTTTAGGGGGGAAATACATTATTATACTTGAAAGTGGAAATAGTCACTTGCAAAATTAATCAACTCTTTCATTGATCTTTTAACTCTCGATTCCTTTGACCTAAAATAAATGAAGATAAGATATATTAGGCTTATACAGCTCATAAGTGATTATATCATAAGTCCGATTCATCATATTATTTTTTATCCTTAACCAATAAAAATCATACATTCCATTATTAATCAGCCATATCATTAATATAATTTTTAAAAACTGTATTTTTAAAATGACATAAAAAATATAAATGAAGATTTATTGTTGAAAATAGTCACTGATAGATCTATGTTTATAAGAAGATGAGCCCGTGTTCACTCAGAACTTTTCAAAGTTTATGTGATCTATGTTCATAGGAGGATGAATCCATGTTCACCCAGAACTTTTCAAAGTTTATATATATAAATCCTTAAATTTTATAATGTTGTATGTGTTCACCCTCAAATAAATTTCTAAATCTACCAGTTAAGATAATAGTGAAATGAATGATTATCATTGAATAAGACTATAACTGACGTAGTGAGTCTGTCTCATGATATAATTTCTTATAGCCTAGGGAAATAATCAATAGTACTACAAATAATACAATGTATATTAATGACATCAATGTCCATTTTATATACCTGCTAGAAATGCATCCATAAGCATACTATATCAATATAATAAATTAATTAGTTTTTGGATTGATACGAGATAATACGTGAATTTTCAACTAATATTGTCAAATTAGTAAGTAATAATCCCGTCGCAATCGTCAAAAAAAATTAATATCATAATACATACCTCCGTCTCACTGTAACAAAGGCCATAACTCAGTCTTAGTCTACCCTTATAATAATATTAGAAAAAAACAATATCGTAATTCACACCATTCACAGTTCGTTGAAATTAAAATAATAAAATGAATCTTATTCAAAACAAATATATAATACTGAAACAATATAATTATATTTAATGCTTATTTCTTTTACTAATATATCAGGTGAATTCATATACAAGATTGCAAGGAAAATATCTATATATTAGCGGTGAAACAAAAATTTCTCGTAAGTATTCTAAATATTAGGGTTTTTATATACGTAATCACCGAAATTCGTTTGAAGAATCGTCACCAATCGAGTTTTTTATCGGTGTAATTAGAACATTAAAAATTGAGTCTACGAACCAGAGTTGAATCCGGGAGTCTGTTACGCTGGGGAAGGATGAGCACCCCACAACGCCCAAAATTAACACCTGTCGGTTACAAAATATTTTATATGAACGAAAATATAATTTCGGTTATTATTTAATATAATAATCTCATTTCATTAAAAAGTTATTGGTAACTTTACTACATATTTAATAGGCAAATAATAATAATTCAAAATGATAAGTAATGGAAATATAGTAATTGAAATAATAGTAGTGAAAGATGTTAATAAAAATATATATGTATAGTTAGCAGTAAGCGTAAAAATGAGAAAAAAAAATCAAATATATACATATTATTAGTAAATAATAATAATAATATAATAAGCAAAATAATATCACTAATTATAATAGTAACCAAATTAATAATAATTGATTCTAATAAAACTAAAAGCCACAATAAGAATAACAGTGACAAGGGCCGAAACCGATAAAAATAAATTTCAGTGAGGAAAATTAGCGAAATTAAGGACCAAAACATAAGGAAAATGAAACTGAAAGATGAAATCATAAGGATACTGAAAATAAAGGACTGAAGCAGTGATTTCTCCATTTTTCCGGGTTCTGCGCAGGTCGGGTTAGGATACGGGTCTGGTAGGTGGGCTCCAGATCAAAACGACGTCGTTTTGGAATTTAAGAGCTGACACGAAAACGACGTTGTTTTGGTTGTCTCTTAAATACCCATTTTTACCAATATTGGACCTATTTCCTTCATTTGTTACCCAAGCCAAAAATAAAGAAGAAGAAATTCTATCCACTCCTCTGCACCAGTCGCCGACAGAGGAAAAATCTGCGGTGGTGCGCCGTTCGACGACGACGACCGTCGCCGCCGGAGGTTGCCAGAGATAAAAGTTTCCTACTTTCCGAATGCTTTCGACGTGCTGAATTCAACCATGGTGTTGGATTTTCGATATGAACATCGTACGAGCCTAGATCTACGATCGAAGATGAGTAACCCTTCTTTCTTTTTTACCTTTTTTTCCTTGAAATATGCTTCCGATTTGCACTCTCCTCTACCCTTTTTTGTTTCGAATATATGGGTGGTATTTGTAAATCTAGAATATGGTTTTTTTGCTTTCGAATCTTTGCTTTTGATTGATTTTTCGTGGTTCGGCCTCTCTACCGATTACAATATTTGATTAGGGTATTTATACCCAAGATTACATCTGAGAAATAGCCTAAAAATCTCTGATTTTTGCACTACTTTTTCAGATTTAATCATGGTTTTCCTTTTATTATTTGCAGGTGATGTGAAGCCTTGGGCGGTGGAGTTGGTGACTCAGGCGGTGAAGGCGGTGGCTGACCAAGGAGACCAATGGGATTGCGCCACGTGGCAGCAAGGTGGCTGAAGTTCATTAGAGGGGAAGGCGGCGGCAACCGCTTGTGGTTGAATACTTAGGGTTTCATTCAAATTAGGGTTAGGGTTACTGGATTTGTGATGGTGGGCTGCTGGATATGGGTTATCTATTGGGCTAGTTGTATTTCTGATGGAATTTTGTAAATGGGTTATTGGTTTAGGATTTAAGGGTTTAAAATTTATGGTTTATGATTAAAATTTAGAGTTTAAAGATTGGAATTTAAGTTTTGAAAAAATATGATGATTTTAGATTTTAAGCTGTAAACGCTATGTTTAAACTTCAAATTCTAACCAAACCCATAAAATTAAAATTCTTTCGCTTAATCTCCTAAATAAAACCTTAAAACTAAAAATCACTGTTAAAAATTTTTGGTTTCCACTGTTTATATATATAATAATTACCCTGAAAATACAATCATTATTAAATTCATTGGTGTTGTTTTATTAAACAACACCTTAATTAATCCGAAAATCAAATAAAATGGTTCTTACCTATTAGAGTGGTAAATCCTCTCTAGATGACATGCAAATGGTACACTGTGAAGGCAAACATTTAATACTCAAAACTAAAAGAAAGCTTTTGATTTTATAAGGCAAGGGAGTTTAAGAACGAACTTTAATTTTGTTCGACTGTAAATAAATAACTGTGGAAACGGAGTTTAAGCCCAAATAGTTAAGAGAGACATCAGAGTAACCCCAAGAAGAAGAGAAATATTAGCTCCAACTTGAAGTAATCCATTGTTTTGCAATTTTGGATTCATGAAATCAACAGCCAAAGATCCACCAGGGCCATATAGATTAGGATACCAGCAGATGCAGCATTCAGCAACCCTTCAACAATCAACGTTGTAGGGCTATTCTCATTGTATACATTCGCTATTCCTATTTCTATAACGATTCCCATTGGAGTTGTCAACGAGAAAAATAATGCCATGACTGTTGCAGCTTGACACTTAAATTCAGCTTGAAAATAACAGACAATATTTATTAATACAAATATTTTGTGAAACAATCAAAATTCGGACACCAAAGGTCTTATAATCTTTGAACCCGATAAATATAAAACATTTGTGTCACCTGAGAAATGCATCCACCCAGTCCCATGCCTTCAAAGAATTGATGAAAGGTGAGTGCAGCCACCAAAGGCCTTATAGTCTTTGGACTTTCAGAAGCTCCCAATGATATCCCTATGATCACTGAGTGATCAAAATTCCAAAACCTGCGATATAATAAAATTAATTGATTAATTTTCATTTTGAAAGAAACAAAAATTAAATCTATAAATGATTAAGAAAAGAAAGTTACCTGGGATACTACTCGGTGTCGAAGAAGCTGACCTAAATCTGAATCTGAGTCCTCAAGTGTAGAAATGGAACCATGGGCGTGGCCATGAGTTGCATGAGTATGAGCTGGCAAATGTTTTTCGTTTTCTCCTCTTTTCTCTTCATCTCCAATGTTGCTCTGTTGGGTTTTACGAACGTGAGACTTGGTGTAATGAGACGTCGCAAACACATCGACCATCAATGTACCAATGAAAGCCGCCATTGCCACCATTCCGGCGAATGGAAAATTCCCCTAAGGATTCTTATTGAGGCAGGGAGACGTTAAGTTTTCAATAGCGTCTGGAAGAACATGGATAAATCCGGTGGACAATATAACTCCGGCGGCAAACGCTTTGATGATAAAAAATAGATTATTCTCTGGACGTAGAGCATTGACGATTTTTCCAAGTAGAGGAAAGCAAACACCAATGGCTCCGGCCACGAGGATGGAAGCTATAGCAAATAAAATAATAAATCCAACGGTCGATAACTAGTATTAAAACCGGTGTCATCATCGGGTAAAGAAAAAATGAAAGATAAAAGTTTTGACAGTGAAAAGATGACTAGGGCTGCAGAGAAAAGTAAAATTGACGAGCCAAGTATTAGGTGAGACGACGTTTTAGTTCAAATAAATTGGAAATGAATGTATTGCTCCACTAGAGCAAGATAAAAAATCAAAATATTTTGATTTCTTTTTCGATTCTAAGAAACATAGAATTTTTAAATTGATTTTAATTTATTTTAATAATTTATCACTTACATTCTAATATTTTATATTTTATATTTTAAATCTTCTAAAAAAATTATATTTACAATTTTAATTTCATATATTATTATTTTTAAATAATATATAAAAAAATAAATCAGTATTCAATCTTTTTTAAAAAAATTAAATTTCAGTCAAATACCTAAATTACCAATGGTACTTCTATATTGTTAGAACCAAAATATATTCAATACGAATATAAACCGAAGATCTATACATATCAAACCATTAAAATCAAAGACTATATTTACGAAAACGTACTTGTCACAACTCTCAAACAAGGAAAAGATATACAAGTTATCCTATTTCTCGGAGATCACTAACCCCTTTATATAAACGGAATTAAAAACAATTTATTAAGATTTATATAATTTCTACCCCTCACTAAGTTTATGAATGAATATAGGTACACATAACGTGAATATTAAAACGATTAACACCTAATTTCTTAGTTTTAGTCCGTTCTCCCTTGATGCAATCAACACAAATATTAAAACCCATAAACTCAAAAGACTATAAAATTTATTTAGTAACAAGATCGATAGACCAATAATATTTTATTTTACATTTAAATTTTTTAATAAATAACTAACATCTATTTCGATATTTGTAACATCTCATGTATCCAGGTATGACATGAACAACCAAAATTACAGAACCTAGATTTCTGTTCAAACCCTACATCATTTTCTCTCCTCTTTCTGATCATAATATTCATCCTCATCATAGTATTCCTTATCTTCGTGATCATCATAATAATATTCTTCATCTTCATCACTGATTTCCAGAAGATATGTGGAATTCCTTGATTGTTGCATCATCAAATGCTCCTGGATTCGTTCTCTGATGGCAGTGCCCTGAAAAGAACACGAAGTTGTTATGTGCATGCATTAGTCGTTAGTGTTACTATAAGCATAGAGTTCTTCAGATTTTGCTCACCATTTTGTGAAAACCTTCTTCGAACATCTCGAGAAATCCGGCAACCCACCGATCAGCATTTTCCACCAACTCGTTACATCCGGCAACCCAACGATCAGCGTTTTCCACCCATTCATTACGATGCTTAGCAACAGTTTGTATCTGCAAGTATTTTCAGGTAAAGATTAGAGAATTTCATTAAATTGTAATTAGATAGTCGTGGCATGAGGGGACATACCTTTTCTCCCACCTTTTCTCTGTGTTCCTTTACTTTTTCATGTAGTTTCTTTAGTCTCATGTTCACTCTTAATCTCTTTTCCTGTTGATATTATATGGAAATATCAATATAGAGGCATTGATCTTGATATAATATATTTCGGTCGGGATTCTTTCTATATAAACCCTTCAACTAAGTTCAATAAACATTATTGGATTCACCTTCTACATTGTTCCTTTAGTTTTGCCCTAGCTTGTCTCTCAAGGTAAAGTTCCATTCTCACGAGGATTCAAGACCATACCTTTACGTAGCTAACTCCAAGATCTTTCCTTGAATATCCACGGTCCAAGTTACGTATCACATACTGGTTATAATCTTTAATAATTCTCATTATAATATCTGACGTCGAAATCCCATCAGTTCGTTTAGTTTCCTTGAACTTTCCGGCAGCTTTAACCTAATAACAAGAGCTTACTTAGACATAACACAAAGTTTAAAAGAGTATCAAATGCAATAAGTACAAAGAAGTGTCTGAATTAACTCACAAACTCATACACATCATTAGCAGCTCCACTGGCATCAGCATAGCTGTAAAGAAAATTATGGCAAAGTATTTATCTTTCTTGTACACTGCAGCATTCACCATGAACAAAACAAATTAGTCTGAAAGCAAGCATTGTCCTTACGGAAGCGAATCATGAGCCACGTAGTTAATGTTGTGTTTATCAAGAAATTCTTGATTTATAACCCAGGGTGCATCAGGAATGACTTCGTCTACCCACCTGTAGGAAATGAATAACAAATCTAAGTTCTAACAAACTGTTCTTCAAATGAGCTAATCCTGGTCGTTGTTGTTGTTTTCCTTTTAACGATTTTCAATAGAAAAACTGGAATAGGATGAGAGTTATGGAACCTGCAATGGCGAAGGGATTCATAGCGTTCTGCTTCGGTCATAACAGTTTTACCCTTGTACTTGTGAGTTGTTTCATCATTGCAACATCCCACAAGTAAATACGTATTGGGAAACCTAAAGTTTCGAGAGAGAAAAATCCAGAAAAACTAGAAACATCAGAAAAATGGCTCTGCTGAAAGATTCCCAGAAATCTGTGCATACTACAAGTTAAGAAAGAACTAATGTAGGAAAACGGACGATTTCTTGGCCTGTTCGAGTGAGCGAGCGTGGCCGAAGTGGAAAAGATCGTAGATGCCATCAGCGTAGACTCTGACCAGGTGATCGGGGTCTGGATTGCCGCTGTTGTTGTCTTTGTCCATGCTTGAAGAAGAAAATTTGACAAGATTTTAAAATTTCTTGTCTCATAATTATAATTCTGATTACTTGTTTTCCCCATCAGGCAAAGACTGGCCTTCCGTTTTAAACATCCCTCTGTGCCTTCCAATATGCGCTTCTTCCGCTGCTATTTTTTGTATCGTATCAAAAAGAAAACACGACTCTTGGATTGGCTTCTTGTTTACCATCGCGTTGTTTCTTATGTCACGCAATTCTAAAAAGCTGCCCTTTTTCGGATGGAAATTCCTAACCATATTTCATGGGGAATTCTAAAAACCGCGGCTTAAATGACCATTAAAAAGAGGTTTAAGGTTTTAGATCCATGGACGAAATTAAATTAGTGTAAACCGTTGGATTAAAAAAATTCAAAAGTTAATTGGATGCCTTGATAAAAAAAAAAAATAGGGTTATAAAAATATTATAATAATTTTTTGTGGTAATTTAAGTATCGAACAAAGTGATTTGTCATGTACTTTTTATGGCTTCGAAGGAGAAAGTTTTATAATGTTTGTTTGTTTTATTTGAGTTGGAAGGGTAGATTTATAATATATAATGTGTAAGATTTTTCTCTGTTTTATATGGATGATATATTATATAAGGGTGAGTAAGACCAGATATTCGGTCAATTTGAATAGTATTGATCTCGGTTTTGGTAACTATTGGTTTTTAAAAATTAAAATTAATCTCGGTCCCGATCACACTGGGTCCTAAATTTTAAAAATCGGCCCCGTTACTGGTGGATATCGATTCTAATATTGGATACCCGATTAATTAGTTTATTCTTGAAAAAATTTGAGTAATTAAAGAAAAAAATTCAACCACCAATAATAATACTAAATATGTATGTACGTACGTATATATGTATGTATGACCAGCACCAAAATAACATAACTTCTTTAAAAGAAATCTTTTGAGCATTTGTATCAACAGTTATTAAGAATTGTTCATTTTAGGGATAAATTTTTAACGTTAAATTTATTTTATAAAATTTTAAAATATTAACAGTTAATCGAACCAAATTAATCAAACTAAAATTATTTTGGTTAATTAATTTATTTAACCTAATTAACTGAACCAAAATTATTCTAGTTAATTAGTTGAATTAACCAAAATTTATCATAAATTTTTGTTAAATTACATAATAAATCACTAAATTATACTAAAACAATTTTTTAGTCACTAAAATTTTATTTTATATTAATTTAATAAAAATTCAGTGATCATTTTATAATATAAAAAATTAATAAACACTTTATAGTTTTTAAAAATTAAATGACTAAAATTAAATATATAATATATAATATTTAATATATAATAATTTCTTTTAATTCGGTTAATTAACCGCTTTCGAACATAATTAACGGTTAAACGAATTTTCAAAAAAAACCGTTAACCGAATTTATCAAAAATAAATTGACCGAATTAACTAAAATAATTTTGTTTTGATTGATTAATTCGAATAAAACCGAATAATGTACACCTCTAACCCTTTAGGATCAATTCCTAACTGTTTATAAATAAGTGCCAAAAGAATACATCCATAGAGTTAGATGACCACAGGTGTAATTTATCCAAAACAATATAAATAAACATTTATTAATATTTTGGCAAAGAGACTGATTTTTTAATTGTTTAAAATTAATTAAAAAATATTCTTTATTTATATATTTTTATTTTTAAATAATACGTATATAATTTATAAATAAATCAATTTAAATTTATATTTTAAAAATTAATATTTTCTTTAATTAGATAAAAATTATATTTTTTTTCGAACCAAACTTTTAACTTATACAAAATAAAATAATATGAATATCTTTAATTTTTAAGTTAATAAGTGGATCTCATTATTTTGTTTTAATAATTTAAACGAGCAACGCACAAAAAATGAATGTCTGATATAAATCCACGTGTTTGACGTGACATAATTACTGTAACAATGTTGAAATTAATTTTCACACTAATAATGTTTATTTTACCCAATCATGAATTACTTTGAAAGTCATCTTCGTGAACCAATCTGTTTAAATTTTTATTATTTATTTCTGAAATTCTGTAAAGATTGTCCTAAATTTGACGTTGTCAAGTCCATTTGCTGCTTTTGATGTCAATTGGGTCCCATCACACGTTTAGGTTCATCCCCTCGGCTGAATTCCTGTCACTCTCGGAGAGGACCCTTTCCAGCAAATTTTGAATTCTAATGGAGTTTTTTTTTTTTAATTTCTTTTATATGTTTGGTTAATCAATGTTTATAAAACTAATTAAAATCATTATATTTAGCATGTAGTTTTATTAGAAATTAAAATTTGAAATTAATTTCATAAAATCAATTTATTTTAGTGTTTAAAGAAATTATTATTATTTTTAAAGGTTACAGGTTCGAACATCAATATTGCAGTACAGTGATTAAGCGACCAATATCAAATAATTGAAAGTATATTTTAGAACAAATAATAATGTAATCACCGTAGTTTATTAAAAATTCAGATTTTGACTCGATTTGACCATATAGAGACAGTTTTTTAATTAAAAAATGAATTCGCGCCTAGTATTAAAAAATAAAGTCGGATAGGATCGATTTTAGAGTAAAAATTCTTCGACCCGACCCGGCCCTATTATATTTATATATTTTTATTATTTTTTGTGTTAGGTCAAGTTTAATTAAGTTTTTTTATTAAAATGTCAAGATCATATCAGGATCAAGTTATAACTTTATTATGTTGGTTTAGTGAAAAACGGTAAATTTGGATTAAAAAAAACTTTAATTTACGGATCATGACGATCAAAAACCTACCTGATTCGACCGTTGCCATCCGATAACATGTTAAATCTTTATAAACATTGGTTAAGAACTACTTAAAAGATTAACAGCATTATTTATATTTAAATTTCAATACGAATAATTAATTAAGCACCTTAGTCACTAATATTGTTTATTTACATTTATAAACATTCCGACAGAATATTCCTATTTAGTGTCCATGCTTATTTTTTCCTCCTAAATTCCACCAATTTGGAGTCAATTTATGGTTTAAAAACATTACAATTAAAATAAAAAAGTATTTATAATACTCCAAAAGTCAAATTATATATACGACTTTTCAATTTTCTATACCTTTTTTTCACAACTAGAATGATAATTCATAGATATATGTACCGTATTTCTATAAAAATATACGCGTATTGTATTTAGTATAATCTTTAAAATCAGGTATTCTAATAATTTGATCACGTTTTCTTTTGAGTCACATCCGTTTGAATTCTATTTTGGCTGGGATATGATAAGATAAGATAATTAAAGATAGTGTATTCTCACCAGAAAGTTTAATCTACACTAGAACCACATCTATTTTTTTATTTTTTTTCAAAGAAAGAATAAAATTAAATATATTATATAGGTCATATTTTAATCGATAAATTGTATACAAAATTATATATTTTTATATTTAATCTATAAAATCAAAAACTGTAACACTTTAAAAGTTAAATTTTAAACCCTAAACTTTAAATCTTAACAAAAAAATCTTAAATTCTATATTTATAATCTAAACCCTTGTACCTTAAATTATAACTTAAAATTTTAAACCCTAAAATTAAAAGCTTGCGTAAATTAAAGTTCACAAAATGTATGTATCAAAGTATTTTTTATATTTTTTATTGTTATTTGGGTTTGAAGGGTTTTGCGAAACTAATCTGAACCAATTGCATCGTATATCTAGCTTTGATGGTCTAATTTTTCGGTATAAATTTTTTGTATACACAATACGTTTTGATGGTTTAATCCAGAACCGTCCTTGAGTCTGAGCAATAAGGACAACCGCCCAGAGCCTCAGGGCGGCAAACATGCCTATGATTAATTAAATTAAAGTAATAATTATTATTAAAATAATTTAAAATTATTTTTATTATTAAACATTATTAAAAACTAAGCAAGACATATGTTAGTAATTTTCTTTACTAAAAAAATTAGAAACCGGCTAAAGTATAACAATAGTTTATAAGAAAGTTATATTTAAGGCGGTCCTTTCACTATAATTATATTTTTAAAATTAATTATATTATTATTATTATTATATTATTAAATAAACTTTAAAAATTATTGTTAAGAGATTGATAATTTTTATAATTAATTATAAAATTGTTGATATCTAATTAGTTTAGGCATTAATATATTATAGAGGCATAATTAAGATTATAATAATATTTTTTATTTTAAAATAAAAAAATTCATATACACTTATAAATGATATTTTCATTATTCTTGTTATTAAAATCTTAATTTCTCATCACATCACTTTTTTTATGTTATTTTATTATAATTTATTTTAAATATTTTATTTATTATTTCTCATTCAATATTTTAAGAAGACAATGATTCATTTATTCAAAAATATTATAGTTTATGAGATTTATTGTTAATATGCTATAACTAAGTGTAAAATAAAATTTCAACGACAAAAACTCAGGTACTATTACTCTATTTTTTTTTCTTTATAAGTTTTATTATATAATATTTATGCGAAAAAAGCTAGTATAAGTTGTTTTGCGTAAGTTTAATGTTTAATAAATTTTTTTGACGTTTTTCATTCGATAATTATTGAGTGTAATAAAAAATAATTTATAAATAATTTAATTTACTTTATAATCTTTAAATTTATTTTTCTAATATTTATTATTAGGAGTCCTATTTTTAGTTTTGCCCATGAGCTACCAAAATCTTAGAAACGACTCTGGTTTAATCTCTCGATATAGTTTTTTGTATATACAATACTTTAAACTCGAAACCTATTTAAATAAAACTAAAATGTTTATCACTTGGACCTAGAGGTGGCAAACGGGTCATTCAGTTCGGTTTTGGTTCCGGTTCGGATTGTTTAGGTTCGGTTCATTTTGGGTTTGTTTGTATTCGGTTTAGATTCAGTTTGAATCGGTTTCAGTTTCGATTTTAATTCGATTATATGATAATTCGGTTCGGTTCGGTTCGGATATTGGATCAGTGATTTGGGTCAATATCAGATCGGTTGTTTTTGGGTCAGGTCAATATCCGATCGGATGTTTTCGGGTCGAGTCCATGTCGGGTCATTCGGACCGGTTCGGATTGGATCAATCTTTGAATTTTTGGATTAATTTGGTTTGAGTTGGACTTAAGTATAAATGTAATCGTCTATATTATATATAGAATTAATTGTATATTCTTGTAAATATATATTTTTTATTTCATATTAGAATTATTTTGAAAATTTTTATCTCAACTTTTATTCGAGTAAAATCAATATTGGTAAATGGTAATTTAAGGGATAATATCATTTTTGTAAATACATGGATTCATTAATAATATTTTGGTCATTTTAATAACACCCTAAATTTTAATAAAAAATAAATTGATTTTTAAAGAAGAAAATGTAATATTAAAAATTAAATTATTATCAGATGTAGTGATTAGTTAGTATTATCATAATACAAAAAAGATAATAAAATATATATTATTTAATTATTTATCATATTGTTAAAAAAATAAACAATAATAAAAATATATTACAATTATTGGGTTAAAATCGGATTGATGTTTGATTTAAATCGGTTTTGAGCAAGTTAATTTTGAGTTGCTTTCGATTTGGGTTGCTTTCGGTTTGGGTGAAAATCAGTTCGAGTCAAATCGGTTATGGATCCATATCGGTTTTTCTAAAATTTGGATCGGTTTCGATTTCGATTTCAGTTCGGATTTCAGATCACGCTAAATCATCAGGTTTTAGTTCAGATAAATCGATTCGATTTTCAGTTCTCGGATCAAATTTACGAGGTCTACTTGGACCAACCATTATCCACGATATTTACGTATTATATACCCGATAAGTTTGTTATTTTTGCTGGAATTGAATTCGGCCCATGGTTTCTGAAAACAAGAATCCATTATCCCCATTAATTAATCTCTAAGAAAGAAATTAAAACATAAAGAAATATATACATTGGTCAAATCTTTGAGTTTAACTGTTTAAGTTCTCCCTAAGACAAGTCAGTGCCTAACAGTCTGCTTCATGCCCCTCTCAAAACATGAGCCTAGGGTGAGTCCTGTTCTCATTGATCGAGGTTGATGTTCTAGAACCAGGAACCTGTGAGGAGACACCCTCAGCAACCAAACCTTGCGACACCGCACCGCCACCGCCTTCCAAGGTCGCCCTTGGGTCACCGCCTCCCAGTCTTTGAAAGAAAACCTCCCCCGTCCCCAGATTATTTTCATTGCTGTTCATTGAAAACATTAACGGCTGATTTTGGTGATGATGGAGTAACTGGTTTTGTTGTTGTTGATATTGCAATTGAAATCCAGTAGAAGGAAGCACGAAGGAGCTACTAGGATTACCATAGGGGTGACGGGTTCCGAGCCCGAACCCGAAATTCACCCCCCCAGGGTGAGAACCTCCTGCCACGAAAGTAGCGTTGTGTCCGCCGGTGAATTGTTGAACCATGGCTCGGAAATTCGAGGTATCCGTGTTGAACAAGGTAGTCGGTGTTCTCCTTGACGCCCTCGATCGTCTTCGAACTGGCTTTCCTACACGGCCTTCGGGGCTCAAATGACCAGTACTTAACGAGCTCACAGGAGCCGTGCTGGTGGTGAGCGTGGGAGTATCGGAACCTTGGTCGGCGAAAACCGATTCCGATGTCACAACACGTAGTCGATTCGATATTTCTTGATTAGAACTATTTTGATCGTACAACTGATGCCAATCGGACATGGTTTCACTCATGTCCAGGACACAACATCAGCTAAAACTATTAACTCTGTAAGAATTACTAGTTTTTCTCTTTTCTTTTGTAAGAAGGGAAGAAGAGAAGCTGAGCTTACGGTATTTATGGTGGTTTTGAAGTTGGTCAAAGGAAGAATATTGGAAAAATCTTGGCCGTTGATTTTGTCTCCTATTACTCCATTGAACGGCACGCGAGGGATGTGGTGGAAAAATGAGACTCAACCGTTTGGCAGAAATGTGTGTCGAAGAAAAATTCTATGATGGTTAGTAACATCACTTGTTCATGGATCAATAAATAAAAACCATTCACTTCATTAACTTTTTTATGTCATAATTTTGTCATAATTTTTTCTCATGTGAATCTTTATTTGAAAAATTAAAAAATAATTAAGTGGACAATTTTTATTAGTTGGTCCTATGAATGACGTGGTGAGACTGACCCATAATATAATTTCTCGTTCAAGAAGCAACAAATGACTTATCACCATGACGTCATATAAGAAAATAAACATGTCAGCTTAGGACTGTTTTGTTTGGACAAATTTTGGATTTGGTCACTCTAGGATATGTATTTGAATTTCAGATACATTAAGTGGATATAATTAGATACAAAACTTTTATAATATGGGATTTAATTCAGATAATTAATATTCTTACTTAAATTAAAATAATAACATGTAAAAGAAAGTGTATTTGAATATGTTTAAATATTTAACATCTTTTTATATATGAAATGGAAGAGATTTGAGTAATATAGTAATTATTAAAATTGTATGTTAAAAGAATTATTTTTATATTTTCTTAAACGACTAATACTATTTATTGTTGATTAATCTGAATCAAATATTGAATAATTCAATTACAAGCATCGGTGCTCTAAACGTAATAGGAGAGACCATGCATGCCAAAAAAAAGGAGTTTAAGAATAATATATACATATAATATAAATATATATATAACAATTATCTAAAATTTAAAATATCATTTTTTTGAAAAAAATTGAAAATTTTTTAGTTGCTTGAAGTGATAATCTTATAATATTTTTTATTAAAATAATTTTAAAAAAATCATATCTTATCGATTATAAAAGGCATAAAGATAATTTTAACCCTTAACGTTTATAATTTTTGTCGTTTTGACTCTTATTCTTTTTTTGGATAAATTTAGTCCTTAACCTATGTCTTTTTGACAAATAGCTTATTTTTTAACATCATGATAACTAAATCGTTAAAAATCTAACAATAATTACATGTCATATGTATATGATAATATATTTTAAATAACATGACATCCAACTTATCAAATACATATATATAATATAATTTTATTCTAATATAAAATATAAAATAATTAAAATTTAAATAAATATTAAAAAAATAATTAATTCTAAAATAAAATACTGCTAAACATTCTCAACCCTAATTATGATAGAATAAAAGTTCTATCTTAACAATTCAAAATTAATTAATTTTTCTAGGTAGGATTTTAATTCTGTCGTAGTTAGGATTGAGAATGTTTAGCAGTATTTTATTTTAGAATTAATTTATTTTTTAATATTTTATTTAAATTTTAATTGTTTTATATTTTATATTAAAATAAAATATTATATATATATTTGATATGTTAGATGTCATATTATTTAAAATATATTACCATATACATATGACATGTCATCATTGTTAGATTTTTAACGGTCTAGTTATCATAGTGTTAAAAAATAAGCTATTTGTCAAAAGGTATAAGTTAAGGGTTAAATTTATCTCAAAAAGAATAAAGCCTAAAACGACAAAAATTATAAACGTTAAGGGTTAAAATTATCTTTATGCCATTATAAAATAATAACCTAACTTTAAGGTCGCAAAATCTTTAAACCCTTAATTTTATTTAAAATATTATTGTTAAGAACTCTAACTATATTTCAACCGAGATAATTATCAATATAAATTATTTGAAATAATTAAATTATAAAATAAATCTTGCGTAGGTTTGAATAATTAAATTATTTAAACCCTTAATAATTAAATGATGAAAAGCATTAGTTGACTTTGATTAATCGTATTGGTGGGCATTGATTACTTGTCCCTTGTTCGTTGGTCTTCAAACATGTAGTAACAAAACAGGTGGTAAGAAGGAACCTGCAATACTATACCTGCAGTAACATAGTACAAGTACCTGTTCTCTACTCTGAGTCAGCAATTTCCCCCAGAAATATATCAGAGAATATGGCCAGGAATTTCTATACTATGCTACATTCAAAGAGTCCCCCACCACCATAAATACATACAGATCATAAGATTAAAACATTAAGCTCCATTGAAGGGATAAAACAGGAAAGGAGCAGGGGTAAACAAAGTGCATACAGATTTTATAAGCATGAAACATCAGGTAGAGGTTAGTCAATTCCACGGTATACAAAGGTGAGAACTCAACTTTAAAACCTCTTCGGCCTGAATGAATGAAAGAGCTTAAGGATCCGACCTGCTCCAACTGATCAAATCAGTCTGTCATGGATGTTAAAAGTTATATGCAAGAAAGCAAGTAGTGCTTTATTTCTCCACAATTTTTGGGCAGTGACATCAGAATCAGCAAAGACGAGTTACCCACGTTTCAGCTCACAATGTCTCATAGAAAACGGTGGGATGACTGATATTTTAGTTTAGAGTTCGATGAAATTAGTAGAAGTGAATAACAAAGATATAATGTATCTTGGATTCACTTTTCCTTTACTATATACGACTCCCAACTCTATTGTCAAACGTACCAAGACAAGAGGCGGTTCATGGTGTCTCTCCATCATGGATGTCTTGAAACACCACCATGCAATTGTGTTGATCTCAATTGGGGTTCATCCTGCAATAGGGGAACCAAATATGCATCAAGAGAAGCTAACTCAACAATTTTGTCCGACAAAGGTTTAAAAAACTAACCTGCAAAGCATAAGTGAAACTAGTTGAAGGCCGATAATCCAAATGATCCTACATGAGAAAGCACCAAAAAAATTATTGTCATAACCATTTTAATATAATCAAAGTGATCAACAAAAAAAGGCATAAAAAATTTTCATACCATCCCATGCATGCTTGGTTGAGTGCCAAAATAACTGTCATGGCTGGGTGCCATAGAGTTTAACTGTCCCTACAAATGCAACCCAAACAATACTTAAGGATAACTACTTATAGCTAGCCAATATCCACAGTCATTAACAGTTCACATCAAGCGCTTTCAGGTCAATAAGGTTAGATCATTTTTGTTGTTTAGCTAATCTGGGGAATGCTAGATCAATTTCGGTCAGTTGAGCACTTGAGCTAGAGTTGCTGGATTCGGATTAGAGCAAGTTCAGGATGTTAATTTCTGATATCAAGTCCGGTAATGACTTCATCTCTGAAGGAATGGTTGGGTTGGCTAATGTATTTTTCTCTAACTGACTATTATGGTTGTAAGGCCAACAAACTTACCAGACCCTGTATGTTTTGCTGATTAACGTAGTAACCATCATGAGGTGGCTCCATCAAGTTTAACTGTACCTGTAATTACCCAATTTAAAATCAGTGCTAAAACTACAACAGTTTAATAAATTTTCATAGGTTTTCAAATTAGTAAATATGAAATACCAGTCCTTGCACGTTTTGTTGGGCACCATAGTAGCCATTAAGAGTTATCCCGTCTGAGTTCAGGTTTTCCTACACAGATAAAAGCCAGAATGCCACAAAGCCAACTTAACTTGTTATGACAATCAACACCAAACTACATGAACGGAAGATGCAGAATCATATTCAATAATTCATTTTTCAGTTAAATTTTCAGTAGTTCAAAGTTAATGATTGTCTACCACTTAACATCAGAGTCCATAAGTTATAGTAAGTTCTTTGCCAAAAGAAAGTAGATGAAGTTTAAAACATGCTATAGAACATATACATTACAACACAACTAGAATGAAGCCATAACTTCTTCATTAAAAAGGGATAATAGATGAAGCGTACCGCATGCAATGAATAATATTAGCATAATCATTTTCACATCCCAACTTGCAATGCACCTAAAAAGAAGCTATAAAATCCATCAAGAAAAAAGAATTAAGCTAGGACAAACCATTTGCTGCAAGCTGTCCTGGGTATCAACAAACATGAGAGCTGGATCTGATTGCCCCTGAAACATAAAATTCCTTTCTTGAATGATTGCATTTTTAGATTGGGACAAGTGGCAAAAGTTACAACATACATACACATCTATCAACTTTCCAGTTTCAGAACTAACCTTCCGTTTCCTGTTTGTGTTCTTTTTCTTACTTGATTTTGAAGCAATACTCCCTTGATTTTCTTCTTCTGCTTCACGAAGACCTTGAGCATTGCCAGTAGATTCTATGGCATTGATACAAGAGTTGTTAACATTGACACAATTTTTCAAAGCTTCTACCAATACACGAAAAGCAATGTTATAACTCTCTTCAGACAGTGATCCTTCCTCACTCAGTTCAATTGCTTGTTTGCACAAATCATTGTATCGATGAACCCTTGTTTGCACTCGTTCTGTTCCTTCGGCTGATGATTGACCGCTCTTAGCATCCTTAGTCCACCTCTTCAATATATAACGAGGAGGGATACTTGTGCGACCACACATTTGGAGAACAATCATTGCATGCCGACAAAGAAAACCTTTGTATTCAAACAAGCGACAGCTACAAGAAACCTCCGACTTTTCTTCATTCCATATTACCATGAAATTTTCATCCTTTTCACAGTCTTGAACTCTAAATGGCATAGTTCCTTGATTTTCATTTTCCCTTTTGGGATGACAGCCAACTACACCCAACACTTCAACTTGGAATTTTCTGAATATTGCATGTGTGTAAACAATAGACATTTGTTTTTCCCATGGTGAAGGAGATTTTAATGCTGGCTGTTTCTGCCAGGTATCAAAATCAGCTATAGCTTCCTCTTCATATCTATTTTGCAGAATAGCTCCATATTGTTTCACAAATTCTTTCAAAGTAATTTTCTTATGGATATATTTATCAAAGAAGGAGTTCATACTTTCAGAACGCTGACTTGCAGACATTCCAGCAAGAAAAACATCATCCATGAAAGTAGGTACCCATTTTTTGCGGTCTTCATACAATGATTGAACCCACTCATCATCTTGGAGCTCAAATTGAGCTATCATTTTCCACCATTGCATATCAAACTCTTCGTCGGTCCAAGATTTGAAAACACATTTGTTGAATTCAGGCAAAAAGTCCTCATGTGGCCCAATTACATGTGCGAGAGATTTGGGAATCTTTTCTAAAATATGCCAAAGAGCAAAGCAATGGTGTGCTTTTGGGAAGACCTCTCCGACTGCAGCCTTCAATTCTTTGTCTTGGTCAGTAATTATAACTTTGGGAGTGTGTCCACCCATTGCTCTAAGCCATGTCTTCATTAGCCAAACAAATGTGGGCTTAGTTTCATCTGCAAGCAATGCACATCCAAGTAACATTGACTGGAAGTGATGGTTAACCCCAATAAATGGTGCAAATGGCAACTTCTCATTGAATTTCACATATGTGGTATCGAAAGAAACCACATCATTGAAACTAGCATAATCATTCCTGCTTTTAGCATCAACCCAGAACAAATTTCTCAAGCGTTGCTCCTCATTTAAATCTATTGCATAGAAGAAGTCAGGGTTCTCCTTCTTGATACGCTTAAAATATTCCAGCATAAGTTGGGCATCCCCCTCATCCACAACCAAGTGTCTTCCCTTGTCAAACTGATTTTTTACGTCATTCTGAAGGAAGCTGACATTTTGGTATCCACCAGACTGTCTAGACATCTCAACATACATCTTTCTTGTTCGTTCACTAACAGCATTTAGAATGTCAATGTTATTCTTTTCAGCCAATTTCACATTCCGATAGATCCGAAAGTGGTAAGCAAGGGCTGGTAAAAGTTCATGATTATGCTGCTTTATAAATTCATGAATAATCCACTTCCCGTCCGGCCTTCTTTTCACATGCATACTGGCTTTGCAATCTGTTTTTTTCACACTTGATCTTCTACTGCTACCAACATCTGATTCAGGTGTGACTCCATATCTGGAACATGCAAATTTAGCATCAATAAATTCCTTAGATTTCTTTGAACGCCTACTGTTTTTAATTGATGTAGTAAATCCCATGGACTTGGCATATTCCTGATAAAATGCATATGCTGCCTCGTGCGACTCAAATTCAATGCCATTACGTGGCTCAAATTCTGCATCTCCTTCAAATCCAACAACAGCCCTTTTAGAGGTATCAACTATCTCACCATCTCTACTATGTGCCGTTTCATCCACAATATGAACCATATGTTCATTCACTCCATCATTACAAGGCATGACGTCTCTACAATCCACCATATTACTAATTGCATTTTGGTTTTCTCCAATCTTTACCATGATCACCGAACAGTAGATTCCTCCCTATTCTCATGAGAAAATCCACTTCTCCAACAGATAATCCAGTGGCACCTGGTAAACACCCAAAGTTAGGACAACTTTTACAAACTTTATGTGAGCACCAATGGGAAAGCATCTGATCAAAAACTAAAGTACCCCGAATTATAACCCTATCATGAAATATTTAGGTTATTTTGGATCGATTGGCATGCTAAAACCTCATCCGTACTTAACAAAAAATATATAAAAGCAAAATACAGAAAATATCATCCAAAGCAAGTAAGTCAACAACCTAATCAAAATAAACTTCTGTCTAAAGAAAACCATTCAAAAGAAGAAGAAACAAATACAGAATACTAACAAAAAAAAAATACCCAACAAGATCGATAACCTTAAAACTAGATGGATTGGACAGTCAATAATTTAGACGTGGTAGTAAGAAATGTTGATGAACTGGATACCCATAATTAAACGAAAACTAAAATAAGGGAAAAAGGCAAATACACATTCAATAAACTGAGAAAAGGAGAAGCCATATACCAGAAGAAGAAATGTTCTGGAGAATAAAGGGGACAAAGTAGGCGACGGTGTGGATTAAGCGAGATGTTGCAGGGTGAAATGAGCCAGAGAGTTTTACGAGTTCTTAGGGATTTTGAATTTGGGATTTGTACGTAACTAATTGAAAATTGGGAACTTTAGAAACCAAGCTTAGAAGTTCAAGCGAAAATGAAATAAAACACAGAAAAAATGGACTCAATAGTCAATAATAATAAGGGTAAAGTACACAAATGGTCAAGAAATTTTAAGGGATTTTCATTTTAGTCACCAAACTTTTATAATAATTTATTGGGATCATTTACTTTATTTTAATTTTATTTTAGTCCATCCCGTTAACTTCGGTTAGAAAATGGAGTAGAAATTCTTTACCCTTAATTGTGTCTTCTTTCACGTCTTCTGTTAAAAAAATTTTAAAAATTAAATTTTAAACTCTAACCATAATTTTTTACATCCTAAACCTTACACCCTAAAAAATGCACCATACTCTTAATTCACTAAACCATAACCATAACCTCTAAACCCTAAACTCACTAATTTAAAACGGGACACTAATGGGACACGATTAGAACAGATGATTTGTACCCTAAAAATGATGATGTGACAATTAGTTTTTTTTCTTTTAATATCGTTTAGGAAAAATCTCCTACTCCTAATTATGTATCCTACGTTTTTATTAAAGTTTACTAAAAAAATTAAAATTTAAATCTTTACCTTAATTTTCATGTTCTAAACCCTAAACTTTAAACTTTAAAATTACACCATACCCTTAATTCCTTATATACTAACTATAACTCTTAACCTTAAACTCTTAACCCTAAACTCTTGAAATACTAAAAATGTAATAAAAAATAAATAATTTACATCGAACAACAGACAAACTCGTAACTTTAATTTTCCATATACCGGACATGACTAACAAGTTTTAACATAGATGCATCATCTTTGGGGTCGAGAATAAGAAGACGACATAGATGGTATTGCATGTACGATGAAACTATGATTTGATCACGTTTATGCTTTGTTAGATCCAAGCTTTACACATTTTTTTTTATTAATGCACCATTTATTGGAAAATATGCTTTAGAACAACTTGTTGCTTCATAAATAATTGTCTCTGATTTATTAGTATTATGATTGTATATTTGATCCGTAAAATTTACCCTCTGAAAATCCAAAGATTTCGCTTTCTATCAATTCGATGAGTCTATCTTTTTATGATTTCGATCATATCTTAAGATTAGATTAATTCACATACCATCAAAACTAATGAATTTTTCAAAGGAAAAGTTATATCTCTAGGGACTCGGCAAGAAAATCATAACTTTGATGAAGATCGAATTTAAACTTGATAGATTCGTCATGTGTACAGTTAAAACAAAAGAAAACTTTACTATTAAAAATGTGCATGTAGTGAAAGATTTCTCTGATGTGTTTCTGAACAAACTTTTAGGACTTTCTTCAATTTAAGAAATAAAATTCAGGATCGAAGTACAATCAGAGACTACACCAATCCTTATTACTTCGTATAGAATGGACCCTGTTAAGTTGAAAATTTTGAAAGTTCAAATTCAAGATTTTTTGAATAAATGATTCATTCAACCGAGTTTTTCATTTTAGGGAGCACTCGTATTATTTGTCAAGAATTAATTTTCAGTAATACTTTTTGATCCAGATCTCTATTAAACCGAAAATAGGGTGTTATATTTATTTCACTAATAATAAAACTAGAGCTTGTTTAAGATTATAGAATGATATTTTAAGTTTACACATTTTATCTTTCATACCAAAAGTCTTAAAACCCGGTAGTTGTTTCATATATATCTTCTCACCTAGATCTTTATTTAAAAATATAATCTTAACATCCATTTAATGTACATGTAACTTATGAATAAATATAATCGCAAATAAAGCATAGATCTTTGCGATTTTAGTCAAAATAGAGTATGTATCAAAGAAGTCAATATTAATTTTTTGAGTAAATCCTTTGATTGTTAGTCTTGTTTTATACTTTTGGATTGACTCTTATGTTCTTAATTTTTTTTAGAGATCATTTATTATTGATATGTTTAAATTTTTAAGGCAAATCAACCAACTTTCAAGTATAATTATATTTAATTGATTTTAGTTTATTTAATGACGCTTCCCAAAAAATAGCATCAATTGAACTCATAGCTTCATTATATATCATTAATCTTCGTCTAAAAAAATATTGAGTTATATATTTGGTTATCAAGTCTAAATTATTGATTTTTGTAATAAAATAAATTATAAAATTTGTTCAAAAGGTAATAGTTACCTTTTGTCTCATTTTTTTAGGCTCTAGTTTAAATTTTAGAGTTTCTTTGACAAAATTACTAAAAAAATTATAGTATGATTTTTTTTATGTCTCAATATTTAATCTAAATTTTTTAAGAAGAAATAAATCCTAAAGACATATTATATCCCTAGATTCATAAATTCGAAATTCATTTAAATTCATAAACCTGTATGCAATATTATTTGTAGCATACCCTATAAATACTACATCAATGAATTTGGGATCAGTAATGTTCTACTTAAATTCAGATAAATCTATTTTTGTTAGATATCCTACACTTTTAGTTATTATAAAGTTGGTGGATAACCTTACCATAATTTGTATGGGCTACAATATAATTTTTTATAAGATGCTCGACTCAATATATGATTGATCGAGAGAATGATTTTTTTATATGTTATCAGATAATCTAAAATTTATCAATAATGAGTTTATCATCTCTTTTAAAATTATTTTTTTTTCTCGATAATGTCATTCTATTAAAAAAGAGATAGAGCATAGACCTCATTTATTATTCCATTTTCTTTTACACTTATTTTGAAAAATTAGATCTATATTCATCACTTTTATCAGATCTAACATGTTTTATTCTTTTATCAAGTAAATTTTAAACTTCTACCATATATATAAGAAAAAGTTTTCAACTTCATCTTTAATTCTAAGACGATAAACATTTGTACATCTAGAGTAATCATCTACAAATGTGATGTAATAATATTTTCCTCCTTTACTCTCACAGTTTTTAAAGTCTCCTATATCAACATGTATAAGTTTTAGAAGTTCATATTTACGTTTAGAGATTGTCTTAAAAGTATGTTTAATATGTTTAGCTTTTACACAAATTTTATACTTTTTAAAGCTATTATTTTTTAGATTAAGAATTAACTTTATTTGTATGAGTTTTTAAGTAATTGTAGATTATATGTCTTACTCTAGCATGCTAAGTATTAAAGGTTTCAACAATATAAGCAAAAATAGTGATTTTTTTATTTTCATTAACCTGAATTTCAATTACAAATAAATCAATTTTGTAGAAAAAACTTTCTCCACATAAATTCTATTTTAAGAAAATATTAATTCAACTATTTCAAAAATTAGTTTAACGTTCACCTTATTCAATAATTCATCACTAATTAAATTTCTACACAAGAAAGGACATACAAGACACTGCTTAAAAGCAAAAGTTTTACTGGAAGTCAACTTGAGTAAAATTTTTTATTTGCCTAACACGTCTAAGCTGGTGGAGTCCCCATGTAAACATGTCCTCATTTGTATATAGCTTCAAACTCGATAAACAACTCTTTTAGTACATAAATATTTTTAAAATATCAGTATTTACGACCCACTAGATGTTGTTTTTCACCATATTTACTTCTGAAAACACTACTACAATGATATCATTGGTATTCTTAGTAAATTTGAATTGTGGTTGATTTTGAAGATCTGACCATTATTAATATCGATAGGCTTTGTGTCCAAACTTACCACACACATAGTAATTGACCATTTTATCTTGTCTTTGTCATTTCAAAGTTGGTAGTTTTAAAAAAAAAATTCTTAGGTTTAAACTTAAAACCTAAAGCACCACTAGATCAATCAGATTAACTTTTAAAGAATATTGATTAAGTTGAAAAATTTATCTTTTAACCAAATTGTCTTATCTATCTTTATATGGTGTCACTAATACTACGATCTGTCATATCTTTTTTTGGTTTGAGGAAATTGTGATAGTTAGATCAGAACTTGGATAACTTCTCAATTAAAACGTTAGCTTGCAACTCCTCACACTTTTTTATTTCTTCTGAAATGATGTCAAACACCCGTCTCTTGTAGATGAACTTGATTTATAATGAATTTTTTATCCTATCATATAAAATTTTAGCCATTCACTAATCATATATTTTTTTATTCTTGCATCGTTGGTTCCGTACTTCTTTTCGAGAGTATCCCAAATTAATTTAACACTTTTTTAAACATATCAAATAATTTATTTGAATCACGACTTAGTAGATGACATCGAACCATCTTGTTATCTTTCTGAACTTTCTCGTGGGACACTTGAATGCCTATAAGGCCTCGTTGGTGATGAGTGCATCAACCATATTATAAATTGACTGTGTCGGTTCTGGATTGATCAATATATAGTCAAAATCTAATTGTTTAAAGAATATCATAAATTTTTGGATTATATTCGATAATTAACCCCGTTGAGTGTTGGAGCTTAGATAGGTCTGAAACTAGTTGGCTTGATTTTTGTTGTCATTTTACAGTTATTTGATGTAAACCAAAAAATTAAATAATTTTTTTAAAGATGTGTCTAGCTTTTTTCGGATGATAAAAAATGTGGAGAGGAAACTCATATTTATAGTAAAAAATACAAAATGATAATACCTTATAGATAAATACAAAATAATTATCGGTTAGACAATAATAAAATATATAAAAAATAGTTCAATTATTACTCTTATGGCAATTGCAGCCTTGAAATGTATCTAGATTGAATACCATCTAGATGCATCCACTCATATATAGTTGTAGAACAATTGTTACGTAATTAAGCCTGTACAGTTCAAACAGTTGGAAATTTGTAATGTTGGAACTTGGAATTAATTTGATGATTAATTTAATCTTCAATCACGTTTTAAAATTATGAACTATTAGAATTTTGATCATTAAATTGTTTATAAATATAATTGTTAAGTAACCATTTTCTAAAATTTTTAGTGTTGTAATAATAATTTTCTCCAATAAATTTGGATTAAGATTATCCTAATTATTCAACTTAAGATTTAAACAAAAATTTAGGTATTTTAGAATTTCTCATGCACCTACGTTGAATTTTAATAATAAAAATAATAATATTCTAGAGTTCTTTATATTTGTGATGAGTTTACCGTAATAATATTAATCTAAAATATATACAATTTTATTTATAGTCGCTCATTATTTCTTTTTGTTTTTTTAATCAGTGATCGATAATTAATTTTTATATTAGTTATCAATTATCGAATTTATTATTTATTATTTTTTATTTTCTCATGTTTTAATAAGAATCTTTGTCTTCATTATAAGTTTTCCTCTATTCTTGTGATATATATTTTTTTTGTCGTTTATTTTATCTGTTTGTATGACATGATTCAAAAAATATCCTAGTAGTTGGTTATTGTAGAAATTTGAATCTGTGCTAGTTTCTGATTATGATTTTATCGGTGGTCATTAAAGGTTAGATCCTCACTCGGTTGACGGTTATGTACCAATATAATCAGTCCTAGGTAGTAGAACATTTTACCTGATAGTTTAAATCGCTCACCACTCTTTCTTCACCTGTTATGTTCTCGATCGAATAAAAACAAAAAATTATAATATTTTTTATAAATTTAATAAAAATTCAATAAGATTATAAAATATATAAAATTAGTTGTTACATTGATAATATTAGTACGTGGGGTGCTACTTTGGTCTTTCAGCCCAAACGTTAAAGGCATAACCTTTTAACTAATCCTAAGTCTTAAATTAAGAAATTATTGGAAAGAGAAATAAATAAAAAATGAATATTCCTCTTAATTTGATAGGTTCTTGATGGTGGTGGACTACTTTCAATTTTGTCCCCGTTTATGTTTTTATTGATTTCCTTTAAGAAAAATATTACCATAAATAAGTGACCTTTCAGTATTTTATTTCTCACATCACTCACTCATTCTCTCCTCTCCTACTCTCCTCTGGCCTTTGGCTTCTTTACATGTTTTTGTCTTTGTTTTAGATACTAACGAGAAGAAAGAAAATGGTGCCCAACAGCCTCCTTCGATCAACTCTAAAAACTCAGGTTCTAGTTTTGTAACAGTCATCTACTTCTGTTCTTTTCTTTTTCTTTTTGGTTTACTGTTTGGTATACCCTTGTTTAATTATAACAGGGAAGCTTCATGTTTTCTCTTGCATGTTCGGATCATGACAAGATAACCCTTTTTTTCGCTTCTCATGATTTAACGATGAACTTGTAGATTCTCATGTTTGATTTTTTTTTTTGCTCAGAAATGTTGGTAGAAGGAATAGTTTTTCTTTCTTTCTTTCTTTCTGTTGTCATGATTTGTTGGACTTTGTGCACTTTTCCAGCTTTTATGGATCACTTGATGCTGTCAAGAGTTAGTGGATATCATCTTTTAAACTTTTTGGAATATAAAATTACAGTAACTTTCTTGTTTGTTATGGATCCACTCTGTAAAAAATGTTAAAATTAAAAGGGATGATCGGATATACTGGGGAAATTATGGAGTGGAAGCTATAGTACTGATAAATGTTTTGCTGTACTGAAACTACTACCTATTTTTCAAGATCCAACTTCATTGACTGTGATTTTAGGTTCTGCTTGGCTTCTGAGAAAATACTGACCTTTACAAGAGTTATTCCTGGTTAACATAATCATGTCTTGTTTATGACCCATTAATGTGAAACCCCTTTCTCTGAAATCTGAATGATCACAATACAGCATTGAATAAGAAAAAGGGGCTTGTAATAGAATTTCTGAAGAGTTAGTCGATTTCTAAAATTTCCTTCTAGTTACTGATCGTCTGATCCTTTATACTGAAGAAAATAACTTAAAAGTTGGAAGTTGAAGATTTGAACTGGGGACCGACTTGATTTTTTTTCTTCCTTTTGTTTTTTATTGGTTTGGCAAACATCATATTTATTTTATTTCTCTTTTCCCATTTACAGCTTGGTTCCTATATAAAAAATGCTGCTGCTTACAGAAGTTCTATGGACCATCCACTCAAGGGTTCATTGTTGGCAAGATTATATAGTACCGAAGCATCTTTGCAGAAAGAGGATTCAGATTTTAAGGATAGTAAAGGGTATGCATATTTCATGTATCAGTAACTCGGTATTCAAACCTTTGTTCATGTTCGCCTCATCTCATATAGTAGTGTACCGCCCTTGTCTGTGGTGTTACTTATATTGTGGATACCTTAGTTTATGCATATAGAAATGAATTATGGAGATGTAACTTGATTTATTCTTTTAAATAATAAATGCATATAATGTCTGATAGTTTATATTTGAAGGTGCATATGCTATATTGATGCATATGGGGTATGGATTATGTATCTCCTTTATCTCAGGTTTAAGGGGCATGATATGCTGACGTACATCCCCTGGTTATTGAAAGGTCCGAGGTATAAGGTCTAACGTTTCTTTCTTTTACTTGCTCAAAATTGCTATGTGAATGAACACACCTCAAGAAATGCCTTCCATTTTTTTTTTTCTGAAGTTACTCTTCGTTCCTGCTGTGATAACAATGTGAAATTGATCTTGCACAGGGAAGCTATGTTTATGATACCAATGGGAAAAAGTATCTGGATGCTCTTGCTGGTTTATGGTGTACAGCTTTAGGTATCGACGATGTTTTGTTGTTTTAAAACAATCTATCGTCTCTCTTCCTCTGTTGTTTTCTTTGCATTATCTTCCTCATTCAATATTCTCTACCATTTCTCTTTTTCCTACCCCATCTTGTCTTATACTAATATTGAAGAACTTGATTTTTAACTCGACGTAATGGCTGCATGTAACCTTAAGTATAGCGCTAGTAATATAATTACAAGCATTGTGTTTTTTTAATTAAATTATTCTCTCAAAGTTTATTCGCTCCAATCTTGTTGCACTTGGTGTATACTATAATCTGGGATGACTATTCAGGGATGCAATTATATCAATTACCATATATGCCTGCATGCTAAATATTTGTTGCTTGCCCCTTTTAGAATGTGTTGTATCTGGACCAAGCATTCTTTTTTATTCCTGCATGAGGAAACATTTTCAAATCACCACAACAAATTGAGTGAAAGCTTTTAACTTCTTAAAAGCCATGCTTTTATGGCAGAAGCATTTCATAAAGTCCATTATGTTTGCTAAATTTTGCAGGAGGAAATGAACCTCGACTTGTGGAAGCCGCCACTGCTCAATTGAATAAATTGCCATTTTACCATTCGTTTTGGAATCGTACCACAAAACCTTCACTGGTATTAATCAATATTCTTAATTCCTTGTTTTCATCCATCCAACGGAATTTTTTTTTCCGTAGAATCATTCTCTCTTATTAGTTTATGTTGTGTTCTGCATTATATATATTGTTCATATCACCTTTTTATTTTTATTAAAAACAAATTTAAAGAGAGCATGTATGGATCTTACAGGATCTTGCTAAGGATCTTCTTGAAACTTTTACTGCAAGCAAAATGGCAAAAGTCTTCTTTACAAACAGCGGATCTGAAGCAAATGATACTCAGGTTTTTTATAGTAAATTATCGGTATTTTAAATTTCTTTTTCAGGCATTCGTATCAGTAATGGACATAGCTTGGTGATAGGCATAAACTGAAAAGGTGAAGTTAGTCCTTGAAGATGATTGACTTTCTGCATTATTCATATGTAGGTGAAGCTCGTTTGGTATTATAATAATGCACTTGGAAGACCAAATAAGAAGAAATTTATTGCTCGACAAAAATCGTAAAATTCAACTGCTTAACCGATATTGTTCTTCTTTGCTTCTCTTTGTGCTATTTCTTGAATACTAACCATCCTTTCTCTTTCTCTAATTATTTCCAGATACCATGGTTCAACTTTGATATCAGCTAGTCTTTCTGGGTAAAATTTATTTTATGTCAAATTTTTTATACTTAGTTGCCTTAAATCGATTTCTTAACGATTAGATTGCCATTACAGACTTCCTGCTTTACATCAAAAGTTTGACCTTCCAGCTCCATTCGTGTTGCACACCGACTGCCCTCATTATTGGCGCTATCATCTAGAAGGTTTTCAATTCACCAATATTTTCTGTGATATAATTTTGAACGTTCAAATAACAAGCTTTATTCATGTCTCAGGTGAGACAGAAGAGGAGTTCTCAACCAGATTAGCCAACAATTTAGAAAATCTTATTTTGAAAGAGGGTCCAGAAACGGTAATGTTAGCTGATATGTTTTAACATAAGATGAGAATCCTTTTGCAACTTGAAGGGGTTTGTTTGTATAGCTGACCTAGCAACTTTTTTTTATCTTAGATTGCTGCATTTATCGCCGAGCCTGTGATGGGAGCAGGAGGTGTCATACCTCCTCCTGCTACTTATTTTGAGAAGGTGAGATTTTATTAACTAATTATAGTTTAAATAACTTCTTTTGCTTTCCGAGCACATGAGCATTTTAACATGGTTCTCTTGTTTTACTGGAACTCAAATCGGCATTGTAGCACAACATAGTTTGTTGCGTACAAAAGTATTATCAATTTTTCTGCAATTTTTGTTTTTCCTGCTGCAGTGTCTTTGAAAATTTCTCTGCAGTTTTTACTGATCTAGCATTTCAAATATCTTGCAGATACAAGCTGTTGTGAAGAAATACGACATACTTTTTATTGCAGATGAGGTATTCGGCTATCTCTATGTCCCCATTGATATTGCCAATTGCCATCAATGCTTTAGAAATACTTCCATTATTTGTTTTTAAGCATGCTTGTGTGCTTGCTTTAGGTTATTTGTGGATTTGGAAGGCTTGGGTCGATGTTTGGGTGTGACAAGTACAATATTAAACCAGATCTTGTTTCTGTAGCAAAGGTGAAGCTGTAATAATCTATTCGATTATAAAATAGGCCCGTGTGATAATTCTCATCTTGTGACATATGCTGATATTGTGTTCTGCAGGCCCTTTCTTCTGCATATATGCCCATCGGAGCCGTCATGGTGAGCCCTAAAGTTTCAGAAGTCATTTATTCTCAAAGCAACAAACTTGGTATGGAATATTACTCATAGATGACGAGTGCATATTCATTTTCTCAGTACATCATCTGATTCACTCATTTCAGGTACTTTCTCTCATGGATTCACCTACTCTGGACACCCTGTATCCTGTGCTGTCGCAATTGAAGCACTCAAGCTCTACAAGTGTGTTTCTTCTTTCCCACCTCTAAATATTAAAAAAATAACTTACTTCCTACATGTCTAGATTGCAAGCAGAAAAGTTTCTCTATCGCTGATATCTCATGGAGTAGTTGAATTCCATGACAGTATCTTGGACTGAGTTTCGGGTTGAAACATCTAGTTGTCTCGGAAGCCACTTGACTTCTCCCTAGGAATAAATAAAAATAGGTTAAATCTTCATGTCATCTTGAAAGGAACATGGGAAACCGAAATAATAACCAAAGAATGCCACAATGAAAACGTTACCAAGCTTATTTCTTCGTGTTGTAAATGATTGAGTTGATTTGCGTATTGCACTTCACTATTTCACATCCTTTCAGGGAGAGAAACATTCTTGAGAAAGTAAATAGCATTTCACGGAGGTTTCAAGATGGTATAAAATCCTTTTCTGACAGTCCTATTGTTGGAGAGGTACGTTCTGCATTTGAGGTATCCATTTTATGCAATCAATATGTAGTACACATGAGACATGAAATTGTCATCCTTCATTGATTCTGCAGATCAGAGGTACTGGCTTGGTTCTTGGTACTGAGTTTGCAGACAACAAGTCACCTAATGATCCGTTCCCTTCCGAATGGGGTAAGTTCCTTATTTTACTCTTGTCTGCATTATAGGGGATTGAGTGACGGATTTTATATTATGTTACTCCACAGGAATTGGTGCATATTTTGGAGCACAATGCGAGAAGGAAGGGCTGCTAATACGTGTTGCAGGCGACAATATAATGATGTCTCCACCATTTATAATCACTCCTCAAGAAGTCGATGAAGTAAGTCTAAACCCTAAACCATTAGTCATTTAATGCATGTACTTTGTTTCCCTTCTCGAGCTTTCGAAAATTTTCTCTTGATTAACATACTGGAAATACGAGTTGTAGTTGTTGTTAAGCCGAGTTTTGATACAATCATGGACTCATTACTCTCTGCAGTTAATAACCAAATTCGGGAAAGCGTTGAAGGCTACCGAGGAGAGGGTGAAGGAACTCAAGTCCCAGCATAAGAAACAGTGAAGAGGTTTTGTTGTTGATGGTGGAATTGTACTACTGCCTCATGTGAACTGAAAACTATCTTGTTAAGTCAATAAGTAACTAGAGGTGCATGCTCATGTTATGCATGGAGTTCATACTCTGTTTCTCGTTGTTCACCTGCATTTTGTTTGTTTGTTTTGCTTGTGATATGCATCGACTCACCGTGCCAAGTGCCACCCACGGTGATTCGAGCCAACCTAGTACGGCACTGGGTATAGGGTTCATCCCCAACAAGTCAATATCCGGGTATAGGGTTCATATTCATATCATATTTGAATATGAACCAGACAACAGTTTAACCATGTTAGACATTGGTCCAAATTCCAAAATAACTTCATTTAATAATTAATTTATTAAATCACATTAAATATTCTATAACAATGTTAATCATTTAGAGAAGCTAAGAAACTTGCAAGGATTGTTCTCAGCAAGTATTCTGGTATACCTTTTTGGTCTTTCCCTTTACGCTTAAGTATGTCTCAATTTCAAAGAGTTATTTTATGACAAAGATTAATAAAAAACGTGTCATATTCGAGTTACCTAAAACTGATTTATCAATTTTTTTAAAATACGTGTTTTAAAATCTTAAATATCTCATGTTTAATAAATTCACGTTGATAAAAATAAAATAAAAGAGGTATTGCAAAATAAGAGTTATACTGAATTTGTGATAAGGTCCTATGAATACAAAAGTCCAAGCTAGAATATCAAATATTATACTCTTATATGATCTCGATGTGTTTCTTCCAAAGATATTTGTCAATTTATACACGTAAAATACCATAATTCTACTAACAAAGTTCAGTGATATATTTTGAATTAAATTAAAGACCTTAAAAACTATAAAAATCGCATTACTTAACCACAACAGAACATACAATTAAATAAAAAAATAAAAAAACACAATCTAAACTTCACACCATCCTTATGTAAGATGTTACTATTATTAAGACATCAATTTCGCTCTTAAAATATTATTTTATCAAAAAAAAAATACTTATGGTTAATTTGGTTCTTAAATTATTGTTTTATCAAATGTTTATCAAGATATCAATTCCACGCTTAAAATTATTGTTTTATCAAAAGAATTTGAAGACTTTAACTTGAATTTTAAAATATTATTTTATAAAAATTTTACCAAAAACATTAAAAATTTCGAAACATCACCTTGATACTTCAAATATTATTTTATAAAAAATTACCAAAACATTAATTTAACTCTTAAAATATTGCTTTGTCAAAAGTTTACTATTGACAAATTCTTTTTACCAAGTCATCAACTTAGTTCTTAAAATATTGTTTTTCCCAAATACCAAGACATCAATTTGGTTCTAAAATATAACTCCCATGTCCTATAAAATTTATTTTAAAATTATCTTATTTAAATTATTTTATTAAAAATTTAATTATTTTTGTCAGATATTTTTTTATTTTTTTAAATGTTTAATAAAATAAACTTTAATTTTTTTTAAATAATGATTTATGATATATCATTATATCTTACATAAATTGTATTTTTTAAAATAAGATGAAAAGTCAACTAAAAATAAGATGGAGGGAGTAATAATATTATATTGTATAAAAACTTACGAGCACATAAGCTTAGCCGGTAGCTTTGTTTATTTCAACCGTTCATCATCACTGCGATAACCGGTAGCTTTGTTCATCGCCATCCTCATTCTCCTCCACCGTCATGGCAGGTTCTTCAAGCTCACGTTCACGTTTCTTTCAAGTCTCTAATAAGGCGTTTGGCTGCTTTGGGCGACCAAGGAGACTAACAGAATCTTCTGGGAAATCCTATACCGCACTTCCGGAGGTGCTACCCTTTCGTCAATTTTCACTAGCGGAGATCAAAGCTGCCACCGTCAACTTCGATGAAGGCTTGATGATTGGCTCAAGTGTTTTTGGATCTGTATACAAAGGGATTATAGATGATGGGGCCTCTACTGTTGCTATCAGACGGATGAAATTTAGTATTAGTTTGTTCAGAACTGAAGTGGTCTTACTTTGCCAGCTGAATCACTTAAATGTTCAATCTCTCATTGGATTCTGCAATGAGAAGGGAGAAACAATCCTTGTTTATGAATACATGTGCAACAGGTCGCTCTATGATTGTCTCCATGGTAATGGTGTCAACGGTAATCCGCTGCCTTGGGAAACAAGGCTAGAAATTTGCATTGGTGCAGCACGTGGGCTACATTACCTTCATACTGGAGCCAAGTATGTTGTACTGCACCGAAACGTGACCAGCCAAACTATTCTTTTAGATCATGATTTGGTTCCTAAGCTTTCTGGTTTCTTTGTGTCCAAGTTGGGACCTCTGAGCATGTCAAAAGCTTTGATAAGAAAAGAGGCGCCAGCTGAGGGTGGTTTCGGATACCTTGATCCTGAATATCATCTCACCAAGTATCTGTCAGAAAAAACTGATGTCTATTCTTTTGGTGTTGTCTTACAGGAAGTAATTTTAGGTGAAACAGGATTATTGCTGTTGCAGATGAACAATGAGTTTAGATCTCTGGTTGAATGTGCCACTTGGTGCTTTAGGAATGGGACCCTTCATCAATACATTGATTCATGTTTAAAGGGGGTGATAGCCCTGGAGTGCTTCAACAAATTATGGAGATTGCTTTGTGTTGTGCCTCTGATACGGGAGATGAACGACCTTCCATGGGTGAAGTGGAGGTGACTCTAGAACTTGCATTGGAACTGCAAAAGAAATCAGACTACGAAATGACCGTCCATGGTTCTCTTTTTAATCCCAACACTCTGAACAATTAGAATTCAAAAACCCTAATTTTTGAAATCCCTAAAATCTCATCTATCAATGACAGGTACTTAAGAAGGGCATCATGAAAGCTAAAGTGAATGCAGCGGGCTGCTCTCTTCAACCTTTCGGTGATGGATGAAAATAAGGTGACAATTTCTGACTCGGGAGCAATCCCTCCACTGGTGACACTGCTAAGTGAAGGCACACAAAGGGGCAAAAAGGATGCAACAACAACACTTTTCAATATGTGCATATACCCAGGGAATAAGGGAAAAGCAGTGAGAGCTGGAGTTGTGCCAACATTAATGTGTTTTTTTACAGAACCTGAAGGTGGAATGGTGGATGAGGCATTGGCCATACTTGCAATACTCTCTGGCCATCCGGAAGGTAAGTGTTGTGAATCGGCTTAAAAGAATGATACTCGACAAAAAAGTTATGGTCGACACTCGATATCTACGGTTTACCAAGGCACCCGAAGTTTTTATCCAAGGTTAATAATTGGTTATTCAATATATATAGGGTAAAAATGATTGCTATAGGATATGAAATATTTTGTAAACATTCACTGCGGTTAATCTCTCCTATCCCTTTCTTCTTCTTATTTCTTTCTTTGTTCTGCAAAATTCTTTTGTGAAATCAATCTGAGTATTTCATTTCTTACCTTTGTTATTTGAGATGATAACATTGATGCTTTCATTGAGAGACTACAATGATGATAGAAACTGAGTTAATCCGATTATTGCAAGAATCTGGTTCACGGCGTGAATAGTTAATTAACTCCCTTCAAATCAACGCTACAAAAAATCGAAAGACACTTCAATATATATCGGGATAGCTATGAATCAATAAATATCGGGGCTAAACATGACGAACAAAAGATATTGAATCAAGTGTTTGAGGAATTGCCCATGACAATGGACGAGAAAGTTGCAAGCGAATGAAAATCATCTTCAAGGGAACAAAAATTAAATCAAGCAGTGTTGGATGAAAATCTTGTTCGAAATGATGAGACGGTGGATTCTGTTCTTCTTGGGTTGCCGTTAACTCAATTTTTAGTAGCAAAAAATTCGAATATGATTGGGTTGATTGTTCCTTCCATGGATCATCCGCGAAAGGTAGAAACTCCAAATACTATTGAAGCAACAACTCATAATTTCTCTAGAATTTCGTTGCTTGATGCATTTCGCAAAGTGAGATTGGATTCAAGTTTGGGTAACCTGACTCATAGTAAACCTTTATCTGATTTCTTTCCATTAAATGAGATTGAGGACGTAAACAAACAATCTGGTATGAGTTTTTTTATGTTACAAGGTTATTTTTCTCTTCTGAAATACATGCCTCATGCTACTTATATTGAAATCTTTAGTGGATGTATTGCACATCGGTTGTCAACATTCTATTTAGAATTGAGCATGTTTACTAAGGATGATCGATTTACATGATTCTTTTCCTTAAGAGTGATCCGTTCAGATTATTATTAATGGAGATTAAATTATAATTTGATAAGAGTTCAAGGGGATTATACCATAATCTTTGCTTTGCAGCATCAGCTAACCATTGCACACCACGTTTGTTGAGTAGATTTTTCGCAAGAATTTATAGTACTCATGTTGAGGAAAGAACTATGACATTGCATGAAGAAATACCAGTTAAATCTCAAACCTTAGATTTTGCTGAAGATCAATATGAAAACTCTCTGTTTTATATTACTCAGTCGGCACGTAAATTGAAATTGGATGACATTTCTTGGGATGAATAGTAGATTGTGCAAAGCAACATCAAAAATTTTCCATATAATAGTTGGATAAAATTGGGTGTGCTTAGGGTGCAAGGACGAGTTGAAGGGCAGGTGAAGCATATTTTACTTGATGGAAGCATTATCCACAATTTTATCCCACCTAGGTCTGCCAAGTACTTCAGGATAATTGTTATGTCTTCTCCTTATTGTGGAGTCATGGTGAAAAAAGGTAAACAACTAAAGAGTAAAGGATGCATTCAAGAGTTGAAAGTTGAAGTTCAGGGGACTATCCTCAACCCGAATTCTATGTATTACCATTGAAGGAATCCAAGGTGGTTTTGGGTTTTGGTTGTTAAACCTTGAAGACAAGGTTTGTCTTTCAGAGGAGGACAATATTGTGAATCGGCTCAAAAGAATGATACTCAACAGAAAAATTACGGTCGACACTCGATATCTACGGTTTATTAACCTCTGTTCCGGCAACAACATTTAGCAGAGGCTCGGGAACTAGGAGTGATGACCCCTTTGTTGGACTTGGCACAAAATGGTACAGATAAAGGCAAGCGGAAGGCTGCTCAACTGCTTGAACGCATGAACAGGTTCATTGAGCAACAATAACTGGTGCAAGCGCAAGTTGATGTCAATGCTCATCAATCCCAGTGTCAGTCTGAG
Organism: Abelmoschus esculentus; assembly: GCA_035048815.1. Taxonomy (NCBI): domain Eukaryota; kingdom Viridiplantae; phylum Streptophyta; class Magnoliopsida; order Malvales; family Malvaceae; genus Abelmoschus; species Abelmoschus esculentus. Next base: position 13,124,108 of record JAUCBN010000024.1, read on the forward strand.
ATTCAACAACCACAGCCACCCTCTGTGGCATATACCATTGATAGATGAGGTTTGCTTTGTCTTAATTTGTTTTCCTTTTTTCACCTTGTTTAATTTCCTGCATTGAAAGAGTCGACTCTGAATCAGAGATGAAAGATGCCGCATGGACTCTAATTCTTCAGAGTGCTGGAAATAAAGAGATTAGGATATCACATCAACTCCCAACTCAATATTTTAATATTCATGTTAGATTTCGTTATTTTTTTAACCGCAGAGAACCATTTTGTGACAGAATTAATTTGTAATTTTTAATAGTAAGAGAGTACAAAAAGTGGCTGAGGTATTTTCGAGACCATTTATGTAGTTTAATTTTTGGGTAAACTACACCAGTGACCACCAACTATTTGGGGATACCTATTTTGACCACCCAACTAAAGAACTCGTCAATCAGGTACCTCAACTTTGAAACCCTACCTATTTTGGCCACTGCCGTTAAAATTCTGACGGAAAAGTTAACAGTGATGATGTGGCAGTTAATGATGATGACGTGGACGTTAATTAAAATTTGTAAAATTATACATTTAATCTTTCTAATTTATTTATTAATTTATTTTTTCACCTGATTGGAAAGAAAGAAGAGAAGAATAAAAATGAAGTGATAATACCCAAGAGGGGATTTGAACCCTTGACCCTTTGCTTATACCACTAGACTAATATAATTTTATAATATGAAACTCGAAAAAGCAGTATTAAATGGTTATCTCTTAGTATTTAAATTACCTTAACAGAGGTCAACTGTTTAAATCGATTAATATTTAAATAAAAATATTAAATATTTAGATTTTAATTATTCAAATAAATTAAAATCTAAATATTCAAATAAAAATATTTAGATTTTAATTATTCGAATATTTGAATTTCGTTGTTTAAATATTTTTATATTTTTTGTTCGAATAATTAAAATCTAAATATTTTTATTTGAATATTTTTAAATTCAAATATTCGAATATTCATGATTTTTATTCATATATTCGAATAAAAACTATTTAAATATTTATGATTTTTATTCGAATATCTAAATATTTTTATTTGAATATTTAAAATATAAATATTTTTATTCGAATATTTTTTAATCAAAATATTCGAATATTTATTATTTTTTAACTAATATTTTTATTTATATATTTAATATTATTCATATATTTTAATTCGAATAATATTAAATAAAAATATTCAAATATTTAATATTCGAATATTTAATATTTTAATTTAAATATTAATGGACTTGAAATTTTGTTATTCTAGGCTTTTACTAAAACTTGATCATTTAATAATACATGTGAATATATTATAACACTAAAAGTAATTTGGCCTAGTGGTTTATTTGTTGGTTGAGTGTTTATAATACCAGAGGTTTTAGGTTCAAATTCCCTTGTATGCAAGAAAGTTTATATTTTATTTCTTTGACTAATCATTCACTAAAGAGGAATATATATAAAATAATAAATAGTTGGGTTTCAAAGTTGTCAAAATATGTAGGGTTTCCGTATTTCTCGAAATTCGCCTCTTTTGGCCATTCCCCTGAAATCCCAATTCTTCGATTCAACCGTTCATCATCATTGCGATAGCCGGTAGCTTTGTTCATCGCCATCCTCATTCTCCTCTACCGTCATGACAGGTTCTTCAAGCTCACGTTCACGTTTCTTTCAAGTCTCTAATAAAACGTTTGGCTGCTTTTCGCGACCAAGGAGTCAAAAAGAATCTTCTGGGAAATCCTATTCCACACTTCCGGTGGAGCTACCCCTTCGTCAATTTTCACTAGCAGAGATCAAAGCCGCCACCGCCGACTTCGACGAAGGCTTGATGATTGGTACAAGTCTTTTTGGATCTGTATACAAGGGGATTATAGATGATGGGATCTCTACTGTTGCTATTAGACGCATGGGATTTAGTATTAGTTCATTCAGAACTGAAGTGGTCTTACTTTGCCAGCTGAATCACTTAAATATTGAGTCTCTCATTGGATTCTGCAATGAGAAGGAAGAAACAATCCTTGTTTATGAATACATGTGCAATAGGTCACTCTACGATTGTCTCCGTGGTAATGGTATCAATGCTAACCCACTCCCATGGGAAACGAGGGTAGAAATTTGCATTGGTGCAGCACGTGGGCTACATTACCTTCATACTGGAGCCAAGTACATTGTACTGCATCGCAACGTGACCAGCAAAACTATTCTTTTAGATCATGATTTGATTCCTAAGCTTTCTGGTTTCTTTATGTCCATGTTAGGACCTCAGATCATGCCAAAAGGAAAAGAGGCACCAGCTGAGGGTGCTTTGGAATATCTTGCCAAAAGCTTTCTGTCAGAAAAAAATGATGTCTATTCTTTTGGCGCTGTCTTACTCGAAGTAATTTTTGGTCCAACGGGAATATTTCGCTTTAAGATGAGCAATGAGTTAAGAACTCTGGGTGAATGGGCATCTTGGTGCTTCAGGAATGATACCCTTTATGACTACATTGATCCATGTTTAAAGGGGAGGATAGCCCCAGAGTGCTTCAACAAATTTATGGAGATTGCTGTTTGTTGCGTCTCTGATATGGAAGATGATCGACCATACATGGGTGAAGTGGAGGTGACTCTAGAACTTGCATTGGAACTGCAAAAGAAATCAGACTACGAAATGACAAGTGATTAATTCCTCAGGGTGATTTCATGTATGAAAATGTAATAAGCTGAAGCTGAAGAATGAAGGTATACAATGTCTTGTTAACAGAAGTATTGCCCTTTCACATTTGCAATGCATACACTAACTTCCTTCTCAAATTATGGGACTTTCGAGCACTTGTTAAGAAAAGGAATGTGCTAATGTGTTCACAGATAGGCTTGAGTCAGTTGATATATATATATATATATATATATATATTGTTTTCATTTAGCTGCCGGTTATCCAAGTCAACAGACTGCCATTGATCCTACCCGTGAGCCTCGAGAAACTTCTGTTTTTTCCTTTGACATCACCAAACAACTTTTCTGCAACTTGCCAATTTTTATTCTTGTCTGCATTTCTTTCCTTGATTCCTTTTGGGTCGGTGTGCTATTGGCAGCTGATATAATCACTATTATTCACATGAAGGTGAGGCACCACAATTTTTTTTGCAACCCCACAGAAGCTTCTCCCTGTATATATATGGCCTAGGCAATTTTTACTCCTAAAGAATTATCCTTGATCTCCACACCTCCACTGGTCTGAGGTTCACGGCTTGAAGGAAGCGTTGATGTACCCGGCTTAATCTTACAGAGCCAGTGAAATAGATGGTATGTACATCAACAAATGAGCATCTAGTTATATCCCTTGTTTAGACAATGTTTTTCCCACTTATAAAGCAAGGCCACCCCCAATTAGTAACCTGCAAAACATACATTGCTCCTTCCATGCCTTTCACTTTGTTTTTATTGCCCCCAATGCTCCTCCTTAATCATGCATTTCCCCATGCCTTTCTTGTACCCATTTTCCTCTGTTCTGTTCTCTTACAATTTCCCCCCTTTATCTTTACCTATCTATAAATTTACAGATTTCTTTAATATTCACCTTCTTTGAAAAGGGTGGGAAATTTGTACGTGTTATACAATTTCAATTTGTTTCTTGCTGAAATCTCACTATATCAGCTTCACTATTGGTTCTGGGATAGTTGTTTACTTCTTACATTATAACTTCAGAGGAGATGATATTCATGACTCATGAGCCAAGACATCACTTTCTCAGTCTCTTGGCCCCATCAGTCAAAGTTTAAATCTGTACTTGAAGGTTGTGGAACAGTCCTTGTGATGTATCTAAGAATCTCTTCGAAGTTTTAATAAGGAAAAGTTTGATAGGTTGTGATCACGGAAGATAGTTGTAGTCAACCAGTCGAAGGTATGTCACAGATACACTAAAAATGTTTGAAAAATCCTTCAAACCGACATAAGTTATTGTTGTATCGGGTTAAGATCAAATAATTATAATTTTATTATTTTTATTTAAAAATTATTACGAACTCTTTATACTGATATATGTACTCAAATTTTAATTTGCGAGGTTATTTTATTATATAGGGCATGGATACAATTTAGTTTTATATATTATAAAAAATAATTTTGTTTTATAATATAAATAATAAATAATATTTATTTATAAAATTAATATATTTATAAAATTATGTTATGAATATTATAAAATTATATCATGAAATAAATAAAATTAAGTTCTATTATAATATTATTTTCGTTAGGACTACGTCAAATATTTAAGTTGGATTGGTGGTTTAATGTAAATCTTTTGTTATTAAGGTTCTTGGTTCATATCTCCTCAAATATAATATTTTATTAATTGTTTTAATAAAACATCGCATTTAATAGCTGGGTGACATAAAAATAAAATAATAATAATATAATATATAAATTTTTATTTTAATGATATATTACATGTAAAGATTAAACTTAATTAACATTTTATGTAATTTAACCAAAAATAAAGTTCTAATCTTGTTTCTAATTATGAGTTTTCTTGCTATTTCTCTTGTAAGTGAATGAATTATGATTTTTTGTCTCTTTAAATTTCCCTATGAGATAGCAACTTTTCTTTTTAATTATAATTTCAAAGTTTTAGGGTTTTTTTGTTCGGAAGATTTAGGGTTTTTATCAAACCCAACCGCCATTCATATCCACCCCTGGTAAAACTCCACAAACCTAAATGCCGTGCAGATGCGGAAGTCGTTCCACCATTCGCGACGATTTGACGGAAAGTCTCATCTGCTCAAATTGCTACACCGTCCTCGAATTCGGTAACTATGATGCCCAAATCGGAGGCATCAACGGTCCTACTGGCACCAACATCCATATCGGCTATGCAGGTACCGGTTCTCTCTATAGCTACAAAGACAAAAAAATCTTCCAAGCCCATGCCTTAATCCATGAATACATCACCAGTCTTAAAATATCCAATTCTGAGGCAGAGGTTACTTCTATGATCGATGAGATCACCGATGGCGAATTCGGTGATGGCGATTGGTTTCCTGTTCTAATCGGTGCTTGTTCTTATGTTGTTATGAGGAGAGATAATAAGTTTTTGCCGGCCGCAGAGGTGGCGGAGGTTGTTGGTTGTGATGTTTATGAATTAGGTAGGATGATTGCTCGTGTCGTTAAGTTTCTGAAATTGACCTTGCCTGAGGTTAGTATTGCCGGTTTGTTTGAAAGAGAGTTGAATAATTATATGAATTTCAACGATGTGGATGAGAGTAAGAAAGAGAAGATGATGAAACAAGGGATATTTTTGGTCAATTGTTCTATCAAGTGGTTTTTGACCACAGGAAGGAGGCCATTGCCGGTGGTGGCAGCGGTGATGGCATTTGTGGCAGAGTTGAATGGGGTATACAGTTTGAAGATTGAGGATGCAGCAAAGAATGTGCGTGCCGTGGTGTCTACTACTAAGTTGAGGTATAAGGAGCTCCTGGCGGCACTAGTCAAGGTTGCTCAAGTGTTGCCATGGGGTAAAGATGTTTCCGTGAAAAATGTGGTCAAATATGCACCATTTATTATTCGATATATGGAGTTGAAGTCCATAGAAGTGCCTGGAGGAGGAGGTGATGGGGTTGAAAATTTTGATATAGATGATGTGGTTCATGAGTGTTTGCAGAAAGTTGCTACATATGGTGATGATGAGAACATTTTTAATGGTGATTGGAAGTATTTTAAGGGAGGGAATACAAGTTCTTTTTCCAGGTCATCTAATGGTAATGATGGAGATAACCTTAAGCTTTCACATGAATGCTTGTCCTTGATTTATGCAGCCTTTGCAAATGAGGTTGATGTCAATAAATTGGAAGGAAAACATGGAAAGATTCAGGTTCGAAAGAGTAGGGGGCTTGAGCTTCACGCCTACGAGGATTGGTGGAGTGGGAAATCAGAATTAAGTAAAAAGCTTCTTCTGAAGCAAATTTTAGAAAAAGAAGTTGGTTTGGACATGTCACCGCCATCTTATATTGCTGGTTGCAAGGCAATTGAAAGGAGAAGGCAAAAGATAAATGCTGCTGAGGCGCGAATCAATAAGATAATGAATCCATCCTGTACTGTTTCAGATGGTTGTGACATTTTGAACTCTTCCGAAGTTGTATGTGCTGGGAAGAAGAGAAAGAGAGGGCCAGACAGTGAAATTGATTGGGAAGATTTTGTTATCGAATCCCTCCTCCTACATCGAGTTAAAGAACAAGACATCGAGAAAGGTCATTATCGTGCTTTGCTAGGTTTGCATGTCTTTAACTCTGGGATGATATGAATGAGTGCTTTCATTTCAGTGCATGAGGCATGTTTCTAAGAATCTTGCATCATTGGAGTGAAAGTTTTGTGCAGATGTTGTTTAAAGCATTTTACATCAACAGGAAAAGTTTTTGATGTAACAAAAATAGACATGAAATCTTGTGGCAGGTCTTGTATTTGAACTCTTGCGCAAGGAACAGGAAGAAATCTCACTCATTTTTTTTCTTCTTTTTACCTTATTCTTTTACTTTGTATTAAGGGGTAATTTGCAGATATCAGTTACTAGGCTAGGGCCTAGGGATAAAGCCCAATTTCCCCTTGGATTTTTGGATTATCCGAAATTAAAATTTATTCGATTTTTTATCAGATGTCTTATCCAATTTATCTGAAAAAAAACGAATCAGGTTTCCGGATATTCGAAGCATGAATAAACAGATCAAATATTTTTCACATCCCTAAAATTGATGAGAAAAAATAGAGAGAAAACCCAGATCAAATTATCATCCTTGTAAGTTTACTCCATCCAACCAAAATATGGCAGAAAACGAGGTTTAACCATAGTAAAACCATATTTTGTATGGGCTTATACGCGCCTTGTAATTTCAGGTCCAGCCCACCTCAACTCTCTACATTTTTCTTAATGTCGACTCAAAGCTGCTAAAACCTTGGTTCTGTCCTTCATTGAATGAGGAAGAAAGGGAGGGGTTTATTCGCAGCCTTCCGCCAAACCTTTTTCACCCTCCGGAACCGGAACCCAACTTCCCAGGCACCCACTTTACGACCCGAAGTCAGTTCTTTGTTTTATATGTATAAATGATCTATCTGATGACTTGTGCTTTGATTTATGTAGACAAAGATGAGTGAAGCATCAGAGCGTTACTGTTACAACCCCGTATTGAGATGGAATCCTCAAGTCCAAGATTACTTCATCACAGCATATGGGTCTTCCCATTTCGATCAAATCTCCAAAGCCTTAACGTACGACGCTTCTCTCTTTAGCTTCTTTAGCGCATACCGCGTAGAGTCCATTAGTTTTTCATGCTATCTTTCATTCATTTTTGTGATGGTATTGTTGGTTTTTGTTTAGGCGCCCGTCTTGCTATTCTTGTATTCGAGTGAACACTCTCAAATCCACAAGTGATGCCGTCATTGAGAAACTCGGGGAGATCATGAGAAAATCTGGGTCTCAAAATGATGTTGAAGACATGAATTTGAAAGAGATTAAAGCAAGTAATGATATTGACTCGGATATGGATGAAAAGAAATCGAGCTTGCAACATGAGCCCATCAGTAAGTGTCGGATACCGGGTTTAGAATATGTTGTATTTGTTAAGGGTTCTGGACCACATGCTATTGATTATGGTTATTTGCCCGACAAACCACCCAAGGAGGTACTAGTTAGTAGGAAATGTGCTGAAGCAGTTCTTCGAGGTGCTCAGGTACAGCTTGTTGATTCTAATGCCTGATTCAAGAGTTCCTTTTTTGTCTGTCACTTAAATTCAGAATCTATGTGCCTGATTCCTTATGTATTGGTTAAAATTGAGGTTTATCTTGTCCTTAAAAGTTATCAACAACTTTTCTTAAGGATTCCAGCTGCTCTTTAAAATACCATGTATTCATTGTCAACTTAAAATTCATCCTTTTTTTTTTCTCTCATGTTTGTTCATCTATAGGTCTATGTTCCTGGGGTTATGGCCTGCAGTTCTCACGTTGAGGAAGGGGATCTAGTTGCTGTTTCGGTTGCCGTAGAGCAACCTTCTCCTGATGGTGGATGGGGACTTGGTATAACACGTGGGACTGTTCTGCAAGGACTGCCGACTGGTAAGTAGCATTTTTTTTCTTTAATATCAATGGTTTACCATTTGGGTCCTTTTTTTAGCAATTCTATTCTACTTGGATGTAGGATTTATTTTAGAAATTAAGGATATTACTATCTTTCTTCTTTCTTTTTTTAATTTAATTGATCTTGTTATGAACATTTGTAGCCTCCCTTGTTTGAAGGATTAATTTAAATGGATGCGAATGATTGATCTAGCACCCTCTTCTTGTTTTTTCTTAATGTATCTCGAAAGAGGGTCTAAATCTTGATGTATCCAAATTTAGGTGTTTTGAAAAAGGAAAGAGATATAGGGTTCAAGACTGGATGCAAGGAATAATAATAGCACCCCCTTCTCACAAGGAGTGATGTATCTGTATTAATTCCAATCCATGTCGCTAGTCTAGACTAATATGTTGTAACCTAATCTGAAGTAAATGCTAGAAAAATGATATTTGGATGGAAGAAGAGAAAGCAAGGTAATGCCAAGCTCAATTGGCTGCACTGTTGACTGGGGATTATCATATTTTGTATTCGAGGAATTGAATCCTGAATCATTTTTATATATTTGAATTGATCATCATATTAAACCTATGGACTAAGTAATTCGTCTGTTTAAACATGTTTGTTACCTTGTCTAACATTTCTTGTATTTATGGTTTGTGTTTGACTTCTTGTTTCTTCTAGTGCTGTGAAACTGCTAAAATTTCTTGAATTATATGCTATGATACACTATAGATCCCTTTTACTTTGAGCGAAATGGATTATACATCGGTCAAGGAACAACAATGTTGTCAAGAGCTGGGATCTTTCGCGCTTCTCAAGGAATTGCTGTTGATATGAATAATCGAGTATTTAAGTTGCCTTCATTTTATGGTATGTGATTCATCCATTACCTGAAACATCTAGATGCTTCAATGGTATTGTGGAATAATGTTTGAGTTCTGGAATTTTGAATTGGTCTTGGTATACTTCTCTTTTGTGTTTTTACAGATGTGCTTGAGGGGGAAATATTTCTTCAAAACCTGCCGAGCATTGTTGCTGCTCATGCTCTTGGTATCCACATTTATTTAGAAGCCTTGTTTCTTATTTATGAATCCTTTGTTTTCAAACTATGCCATTTTGTATATCTAGATACTAGATTCTTCAATTTTCTCAATTCTCTTAAGCCCTGAAATATCTTCTATACTGAACTATTATAGAGTGCTTCGTACATGCTCTGGTCCCTGGAACTTAAATTAGGTACTGAAGTATATTATGGTGAATGTTATTGTTATTATGAAGTGGGGTTGAATGGAATCAATTGATGTGTTCTTATTTTTCTTGCCAGTTAGCATGCCTTTGTATTCTAGAAGTTTGAATCCCTGACCTTGGCCCTGTTATCAATGCTATAATTAGTTAATTGGTACAAATTCTGGTAGGCTATATCTGATGAGGAAGCCTCTATTTTTTTGCAAGCTGATTCCTATGACTACTGACTAGATTGGAAGAACCATGTGGAAATTGCTTCATTAGCTAATGAACTTATTTTGTGCTTGAACTGGTCACAGCAGGAACACCATTTTGTTATATAACATGCTTCAACTGCCTTAAATCTGAATTTTCTTCATTGGGTTGGATTTTTCTTTTTTCTTTTCAATTTTATACCAAGCGCCCATTTTTACTGATCTTGGCGTACATATTGAGATCTGGTGTGGTTTACTTTTTAATAAATTAAGCATACATAAAGTTTTCGAGTCAGAAGAGGGTGGTGATTACTCATCAGAAAGGTTGAAGTTTGGAGATTGTCACCCATGCTAGCCAACATGCAATTAATCAGTAGAGCAATATTTTTTAGTTATTACTTTTAATAATGTTTGTCAAAACAAGTTCACTATACTCCTGGCACCCACAATAAAAACGGTTTCCTCTCATCACAAAGGAGTTATCTTTCCTCCATAAATACTAACGTTATCAACTTATCATGGGCCATGGTGAGGGTGGAATTTTTCTTACTAGGAAAGATGAGAGTTCTATGCTTTTTGGATGGACTAGAAAGGACTGTAAAAGGTAGAAACACTAAAGATTTCTCTGACTGGGTCCTAGATTTTCCAATGAGGAGTTCATTAAGTCACGTAAATTTTATATTAGGCTGTTATGTAAGGGTAGCATTTGAGCAGTGCTTGTCTGCACCAGCTTTTGTGACGATAAGTATTTGAACAGAGGCAATATTATAGATATTGAAGGGAGTCATATCTTACCCTTTCAGGCTATTCAATGATATAGCATGAAAAATAGTTGGCAGCTGGTACCATAGTTTTTGTTGTTTATATTAAGTGCATGGTTGCCCCTGTTCAGTTTTTTGGTTGAAATATAATTCTCGAAGATGTGTAGATATAATCCTTGGAAAATGGAAGATATGTTTCCTTTTTTAATCTTTTCCCTCTAAAATGATTTTCTGGTTTCCCTTGCCTTGAGTATTATTTGCTTGAGGTTTTCTTCACATACATGCTTTTGAATTTTGAAATTTTTGCATGACATGGTCATTGCATGTGCTCTTATTTTTGTCTCAGATCCTCAGAAAGGTGAGCGGATATTAGACATGTGTGCAGCTCCAGGAGGGAAGACAACTGCAATTGCTATACTTATGAAGGATGAAGGGGAGGTCATTGCGGCAGATAGATCTCATAATAAGGTGATACTATCTATATATTAATATGGCAATGGAAGAATATTTTTCCATGAGCCCTGTAATTGTGGGGTGTGTTTCCACTCTCCACTTTACCTCCAGTCCTTGGTCATTATTTCTGTTCTCCTTGGCCATTTTCTCTATGGCTTTGTTTGACCTTTTAATGAAGTTGATGTAAGGTCCTTATTGACAAAGCATAGGGCTGACAGAAAGCGTGTCTTTACTACCCTCAAGTTTAAATAGGATATCTCTTTTCTCCTAGCGTTCGTTTTGCCGAAAGTCCTTTCTTTCTTGAGAGATAAACTCTCAATGGAAGTGTCTCTAATGGAGAAATAGTAGCCAACCTTGTGTTTCTCTCTTGCAGCAGGAATTACTGGAATTATCTGACATTTCACATTTGACTGTTGAGAGATGATGTATTATTTTTTAATCTAGAATCTATTATTTCTTAGTTTTGAGGATACCAATTTCTTAATTTATAGGTGATGGATATTCAGAAATTGGCAGCTGAGTTGGGTTTGACTTGTATAACGACATATAAACTAGATGCTCTCAAAGCTGTTCGTAAAACGAATGGGTCAAGTGACATGACCACTTTGTGCTGTAACAAGGATAACAATGATGTAGTCATTGAAATGTCTGACTCAAAGCCACTTGGGAATGGAGTCCCATCTACTACCATTGTAGGATCAAATGCTGATACAACTTTCAAGGAGAATGGTATGTAAATTCTGTCAAATGTTCATGAGAACCCATTTGCTTCTTTTTTTATTTTCTTTTTCTGTTGGGAGGTGGAGGTGAAGGGAGGAAATGTGTATTCCACACATCATCTTCAAAGACTAGAACATTCTTGAGATGATGAGATTCATGTAAGGACTGTCTAGCTCAATGTAGGTTGTTGGATATAGTTTTATCTATTCATGTACTGTTATGGTTGTGCTGAAATTGTATTAGACTCTAGAGTGGAAACACTTTCTATATCCTTTTAGACAGGACTGTCTCTCCTTTGCCTGCCATGGAAAAAAATCAAACCACCTATTTGATTTTCTTACTTGATTATTGCTTTTCTTTTTTGTTTGATTCTCAATAACTATCATCTAATAATATATTCTAGTTCAACATGCCAATCTTTGCACCACGTTTGTTTGTATTCTGAGTTGCTGTAAATTCAATATTTTAGAACTAATGTTGTGTTGATAATTTCTTTAGCGTAGCATCAATAGTTGTAAGTTCTTTTGAAGGATGGCTAATTTGCTTGCGTGCTAAGGATGAATGGCTGGTGTCAAATTACAGGTTCAAGTTTCCCACACTAAACAAATAGAAAATTTTCAACTCAGAGACATTTATGCTTCTATATTAAATTTTGTCTCTATATTTTCTTTAAATGTGCATTGCGTGCTTATATTTAGACTCAAGTGGAATTGCTTGAGAAGACAATGAAATCAACTTTTAATCTTTTTCTCTTGCTAAGAATTGTGAAAATGTGTTTCTTTTATATCTTCCAAATTTGATTTCATTGTTCTATAATGCTTTATTTATCATTTTTGTTTAGCATGAATAAAGGATTAGAGAGTTAGAGTTACAAATTTGTCTCTGATTCTCAATGTTATAGTTAGTAACGAAAAAGCAAATGAGAGAACTTATGCTAGCAAAGCTGACGTTAGGAAGACCATGCGAAGAATGAGGAATGGCCCAGGGAGAAATCAAAGCCTGGGTGGCAGAGTTGAGAATTCAAAAGGCTTCCTTCCAAATAGCTTTGACCGTGTCCTTCTTGACGCTCCTTGTTCTGCTCTTGGTTTGAGACCTCGGTTATTTGCTGGAGAGGTAGGACATTCTGAATATACTGGTTACATACTGATACTCTAAATTCTGTCTATTCCCATGCATAGAATCAGTCGAGTCATGAAATCTATGTCCGTGGTGTAACTTCATTCTAAGTTCTATCCACTCCTGTGCATAGTATCAGTAGAGTGATGAAATTATGTCCGTGATGTAACTTCATTCTAAGTTCTGTTCACTCTTGTGCATATTATCGGTAGAGTGATGAATATCTATGTCCTTAATCCTTCTGCATTCCACATCCTGTCCATTCTCATGCATAGAGTGATGAAATCTATGTCCGTGATGCAACGGCATTCTAAATTCTGTCCATTTCCATGCATAGAGTGATGAAATCTATGTCCGTGATGCAACGGCATTCTAAATTCTGTCCATTCCCATGCATAGTTATGTAAATCTTTCTGCATTCTAAATTAAGTCTATTTACATGCTTAGTATCAGTAGAATGGACAAAATTTATACCCTTCACTCATAAAACTGATTTATAGTGTCTTAGAAAGTCGGGACTGAAGACAGTTGTTGCAAATATATAAAATAAAAAACAAAATCTACATTTTATGTGTGGACGCTGTTAGTTGTTTCCTTTTAGGAGGTTAATATATGTGAACTATGCTGGTATTGGCGTGTTGTTACTTGTGAATTAGTAAGCATTAGTTTCTGCCGTTTCATAATTAAGCTCTATTGTGTTTCTTCAGTCGTTTTGTCCTTCTACAAGTATTTTGGCCTGTGATTTATTGTCTCTACATGTTGCCTCTATAATTTTCATTTTATTTATTTGATGGAGGTGGGAGGCTTCTATATTAATCGTACTCAGGTGTGACTGTCCGATACGATATGTATATGACACGGGTTTATAGGAATTATCCTAAGTTTTCGTATATATTTAGAGGATCTTTGAAAGGTCATTTCCTCATACTCTTGTCTGTATGTGCATAGGATATGAGTGTGGAACTGATACTGAAAATTTAAGAGTCAGAGTAATGTAATGTAGGGATGTTGGGTTGGGGTTGAGTAAAACATACAATAGATGCAAAATTGGAGCATAGTCTGAGATTTGTAAGTTCACAAGGAGATGATAGCAGCAGATAATTCATTAAAGTCTTATTCGAAGATAAACTCATTTTCTAAGTTTTAATCATATAAAAATTGGATAACTTTCATTACTTTTAGTTTTTATATTTAATGCTATTCAGTTCATTTGATTTAATAGAAAGAACTGGAAAAGCCTTTATTGAATTTGATTCGGCTGTCTGCTGGTTTTCTTTGGCATACAGGAAACCATTGAGTCATTAAGAAAGCATGCAAAATACCAAAGGAGAATGTTTGATCAGGCTGTTCAGTTAGTTCGCCCCGGTGGAGTCCTTGTGTACTCAACGTTAGTTTGTTTCCTTGGGACAATTTTATATTTTTGCTTTCATAAATTATTAATGTTTTGTGTTGCTTGCATCATGCATTTCTGATTGGCTGTGTGCGCTTTTTTACAAAATGCATTAAAACAAGTTGCTTAGTGCTAACAATGTTGTAGGCTTTAATAAAATTTCAAAGTAACTCGATGTTATTAACTGGATCCCTATTTATAGGACACGGATATTAAAGTTGTGAACCGTTGTGAACCTAACTTATAAGGTTAGGTGCTGTTATTGAGATTGGTAGCTTGTGCTTCTAGTTGTTTCATACTGTGCTTGTTATTTTGTGGTTTGTTTATCAAGTGATGGAAGGGTTAAACCGATTTTTGTTTTCCTCTAAAATTCTTTTTTCACGTCATGTGTTGTTTAGTTGTACAATCAATCCTGGTGAGAATGAAGCATTGGTCCGGTATGCCCTCGATACATACAAGTTCCTGTCTTTAGCTCCACAGGTAAGTTCCCTTAAACCTTACAACACATTAACAAGCTTTCAAGTTTTCCATAGATTTAAGCTTGGAAAACTCCGGTGTGAGTCGACTACTATTTGGATGGAGTTTTATGAGGTGTTACCAGTGTTATAAAATCATGCTCCATTGTCAATGTTATTTTTCCAGCACCCAAGAATCGGAGGAGCTGGTCTCGTCGGTCGTTGTGAATTTCCAGATGGATATGTTGAGTAAGTCTTCCCTGTTACACATTGCTTTATTTTTGTCCATAACGTTTGATTTATCTGGTGCTGATATGTATGCTCCGTTACCCAGAGACTGGCTGAGACCAGGAGAGGAGGATTTGGTTCAGAGGTTTGATCCCTCCTCTCCACTTGATACCATTGGCTTCTTCATAGCCAAATTTTGTGTGGGACCCAAAGATGACGTATCAACTCACTGAGTTGTAACTCCTTTTGGTGTTGTCATACTCAGGTATTCTTTGTTCCCTTTGACCTTTGCTGCTGCCATGATATTATGTTATGTGGGGATTCATAGGATGGTTGGTGATACCACTCTGAAACAGTTCATAGGCAAAAACTTTGATTCAAAATCTTGTTGTTTTAAAGACTTACATGCGAATGAGTTTACAGTTAATTTATTCTTAACCATTGTAACTATACGAGGGACTTTCACAGTTATCATTTAAAGTAAGGTAACGAATGAAATCTCCATATCCCAACGCCTTTTTTAATGACCAAAAATAAGGGTAATTATTCCAGGGGGTCACTCAACTATTATTACCTTACTAGTTTAGTTATTGAACTATTTATTTTTAAATTTGGCCACTAACGTTATTATCTTATATTTTGGATATTGGTTGTTGAGTTTGGAATACAGCTGTAATGAGACCAAATAAATCAAGAGTTACTTAAATTTGATTTGATTAAAGTTCAATCAACACTTAACTCGAGTTTGAATTTGATTTGTGTTCTTAACGAGTTGAGTCAAGATATTTGATATACGATTTAAAAAGCTCACAAGTTACTTGAAAAGATAATATATTATTTTTTAATTTCTTAAAATCTAAATTGCTAAAACTGAAAACAACATAAGTCATAAACCCTAAAATCTAGATCTTAAATTTTGAACTTTCATCTAAAACTCTAAAAAATAAACTAACGCACCAAAACCTAAAATTAGCAAGCTTGTGTGATGAAACAAATCGTGAGTTACTCAAATCTGACTTGATCAAAGCTCGGTAAACATTCGACTTGAACATAACTTGGTTTTTAACGAGTCATGTTGAGCTTAGATTATTTAGATTTTTTGAAAAGTACTTAAGCTTAAACTCAACTTGAATTCTTAATGAGTAAACTTGAACTATTATTAAACCTAAAAACCTAAGACGTAAACCCTAAAATTTAAAATCTAAATTATAAATTCTAAGCCCAATCACCTAAACTTTCAAACCTTAAACTAATGTCTTAAACCCTAAAATTTAAAATCTAAATCTTCAATCCTAAACCCAACCACCTAAACTTCTAAACCTTAAACTAACATTCTATACCCTAAAATTAACAAGCTTGTGTAAACTCTACTTTACACACCTTGTGTATTAAAGTTTTTTTTTCCTCGTAGGGCTTTAAATGAGATAAGACAAGTCGTGAGTTATTCAAGTTTGACTTGATCAAAGCTCGGTCAACACCCAACTTGATTGAACTCAATTTGAACATAATTCGAGTTCTTAACCAGTCAAATTAAACTCAAATTATTTAGTCTCTTTAAAAATCACTCTAGCTTGAACTCAACTTAAATTTTTAACGACGAATAATATTTCTTGATCCAAACATGCACATGCGTAAAATATATCATCAGAAAATTAGAAGGAATATGAGAAAAATATGGAAGAGATGCAAATTAATTCAAAATATAAAATTTTGGAAGCTTAATTTTTCCTCTCAATTTTTAAATCTACTATCCAATAAAATAAAAATAAAATGTTCTTTTAATTTTCCATCATTCCCACCAAACACATCAATAAAAAAATATTTTTTATATTTCCACTTTTCTACCTTTCATTTTATATTCTTTCACTTTTCTTTACACCCTATCAAGGCAAAACCACAATGTTTTTCTTCATTCATAATGCAATAAAATTAAAAAATTATAACAAGAATCAATCATATTAAATTAATAAAAAAATGCGTCCATTATATCTTATGCCCTATAATTTTTATATATAATTCCAACCCTACAACCATGAACTTAGACATTAAGTGCTGAAGACGAGAGTCCATAGAGGTGTGGTCCTACAATGTACTGGTATGGTAAAACCTCCTAGTCCTTGTAGAGCAACGAAAAGTGATTCTTTCTTTGGCCAGAGCGCAACTTTCTTTCAGGGATTAATGCACTCTTCACCTAAAGTTTATGATTTTTTTGTGCCCTAAGTTTTACGTTGCTATTTGTTTTTATTTAACGGGTAAATGACATCTTAAGTCTGTCGAGTTTATTTTTGTTTAATTTAGTCACTCAGAAATCTATCTTTACCTAAAATTCACTCCAAACCTTAATAAAAAACCCAAAACTCGAAAATCTAAACCCTAAAACATGAAACCTTAAACTTAATTAAAACTCGAAACCTTAAACTAAAAAACCTAAAAAACTAAAACATTAAATCACAAGACCGTAAACTCTAAACCAAAATCTTAAACCCTAAAATTGAAACCATAAACATTAAAACACAAACCACTAAAACAAAAATCCCTAAAAACATAAAAATCTAAAACCATAAAACTCTAAACCCTTAATATAAGTTTAAACCTAAATTTTAGGTGGAGGGTTCTAGGCGGAGGGTTCTAAATTTTGGATTTTAGAGTTTAAGGTTTTATGGTTATTATTTGTAGGGTTTCAAGTTTCCATGTTTTAGGGTTTTGTTTTAGTGTTAAATGATTTAGGTTTATAGTTTCAAATTTTAGGGTTTAGAAATTTTATTTTGGTTTAAAATTTAGGTTTTTATGTGTTGAGTTTTAGGTTTTATATTTTATGTTTTAGGGTTTTATCCACAATTGATAACGGAATAAAACAAAACAAGTAACAACATAAAATATAAGGGAATAAGAGATAAAAAAAAGTAATTTAAAGGCCAAATTAGGAAAAGAAAATGTAAAGTTTAGGGGGAAAATGCATTAAGCCTTCTTTCCTCCGTACATTTTTCAACCGTGTGGTAATCTTGGTTAGGGTGTTTAAAAATATCCGATTCGAATTACTCAATCTGTATTTTTCTGAAATTTTTTAAAAATCGTGTATCCGACCCGATCCGATAATTTTAATAAATATATATTTTTAAATTTTAAATTATATTTTAATTATTTTTCTCTAAAATTAATTTTAAATCCTTAACTTCTTTTTATACTTGTATTATATACTTTTAAGTTTTGAATTTTTTTATAAATATTTATATTAATTTGTCAATATGAGATTTAAAAGAAAAATTATGATCGAGAATAATACATTCTTTTATCGATAAACTTTAATATATGCATATATATCTAAATATTTATCTTTAAAACCTATTTTAAATCAATAATTTTGTGTTTGGAATATATATCATATAATTTTAAGTATTTCTTATATATTTTTAAAAAATAAATTTTTTTAAAAAATTAAACCGGGTACCCGATACCCGATTTTACGAGTACTCGAATTTAACGAGTATCATTTGCGGGTATTCGATTTTTATGAACTGGGTCATAAACCGATATTTTGATACTCGAAAATTTCGATTACCCAAATTTCCGGTACCCGGTTATGAACGCCACTAATCTTGGTCACATGTATTGTGCGATTTGGTTTAACAGTTTAGGAAACGGAATGAACGGTGATTGGTGAGTGATTAAGACTCCATAGCAACATTCTTTGCTTTCTTACAAGCTTAACAGCAGTGAAGACAAACAGTAGCAGATATAGGGTTGAGTATTCGATCGAGATGAATAAAAAATTTCGAGTTATTCGAGTTAAAGAGTTATATTTTACAATTCAAATTTTATTTAAAATTTTTTCAGTTCGAGTCGAGTTGAATCGAGTTTCCGAGTTTTTATAAATATTTAATTGTAATTATTTATCATGTTATAGTATGATTTGATTCTAATTTAAACAACTTTATCTAATTATATAAGATATGTATATATATATTTTCCATATGTAATAATATTTCTTTATATTTTTATATATCAATGTATATGTATCATAAAAAACTGATAGACTCGTCTCAAACTTAAAAATTAATCTTTTAATTATAAAAAATTTCGAGTTATTCGAATTTCTATTTTACAAATCGAACTTTATTGAAATTTTTTAGAGTCGAGTCATGAAATTTTGAGTCTAGTATTTTCACCTCGAGTCGAGTTATTCGATTTTTTCAAGTCAAGTTTTGCTCAGCCCTAAGCAGATCTATGTGTATGATATGGTGGGCCAAGCCCACCTAAAATTTTTAAAATTCACCCAATTGTCTTTAAATTTTTAAAATTATGAGTTAGTCTTTCAAATTTTTTAATATTTATGAGTTGTCCATATATGTTCCCATAAATATTTTTTTGAATCCATCACTGAACATAAAGTCATATTTATTCATAACATCAAACATCGGACAACACAACTGTAACCATAGAAAAGCCTTCTAGTACCATACTTTTCTTAAGACAGAAAACTCAAACTCGACTCGACTTAAAAATAAACTAGACATTATTCAAAGGACCTCAACCTAGATTTGCATCATATTGATGACTTCTTAAAGAGGAGCAGGATAGAGTTGGAGGACCTTCTGCCATGAAGGTCTGCTGCTGATAATGTTCCACCAAGCATTCACATGCTTCCTGCTGGTGATCATGTATTCCTTCCCGATCGGACCGACCAAGAACTGAGTGAAGGGCAGGTGGCTGAGGTCAGCAAGGCTGAAAAAATCTCCAGCCAAGTACTTGCTCTTGGACAGCCTCTCCTCGTAGATATCCAACACTCGACTGAGCTTCTCCTCACTCTCCTTGATCACATTCTCATCGCGAGGAAATCCCATCTTGGAAGAAAACACGACATGAAGGGTCAGGTTGTAAACATGTGGGTGAAAATTGTGTGCCTCCACCTCCAGCCAATTCTCCACCTGTCCCCTCTCCTCTACCGTCTTTCCCAGCAGTTCAGTCCCTTGTGACCTGTATTTCTCGGCATAGTACCTCATGATCGCACGAGATTCTACACCACCAAAATCGTGAAAATAAAAACCCATTATTTCCTACTATTTAATTGTCAAAAACAATGAGGGACAAGAGAAGGTATCATCTAAAGTACCATATAAAACATAATCTCCATCCTGAGTGACAGGAACTGTTCCAAAAGGCTGTAAACAAGACATGAAAAGGAGATGATTGATTTGTAAACAAGACTTTTGATGGAGAAAATAAAGTTTTTCTAACAAAAAAAAATACCTGTAACTTGAGAAATTCAGGGGCTTTATGCTCTCCTTTGAGCAAATCGAGTGGTACAGCCTCGAATTCGATCTTCTTCTCGATCAGACATGCAAGCACACGTTTTGGGGCAGCAAAAGCTGGACCGTAAACCTTCACCACCATTGTTGTAGTTGTTGGTTGAATGTGTTGTAGAGTTTATGGCCTATTCAATTTATAGAATCAGGTTGTTGTGGTTTTCCTCTTTTTGCCCCCATTGTTGGTAGGTGGGACCTAACTAGGGATGGTAAACTCTTTCCTAATTTAAATATATCTTATCATGATCTGACTAGACTCGATATAACAAAAACATAATCTAACTCTAAAGAATTATTTCATGAACCCATTTTATTATTTAAGATATGATTTCTAACTAATTAAATTAATATACATCATATATTTTTTTATATTATATTCACACATAAGTATTTTCCAAATCATCCACTTTAATACTTTGATTTAAAAAAAATACCAAAAATTTCTTTTCCTATATTTTTCTTTGTTCATTAAAATTTTCCTCTTCTTTATAGATTTGGGGTTTAGGGTTTAGAGTTAGGATCATGATTTAAGGTTTATGTTTAGTGTTTAGTGTTTAGGTTTAGGGTTCAAGGTTAGGTTTAGGTTTAGGGTTAAGGGTTAAAGGTTAGTGTTTAAAAAATAATTAAGAAAAATTTTGAAGAATAAAGAGAAAGACAATATAAAAAAACTTTGATAATATTTTTTTTATTTTAAATCAAAGGTACTAAAGTGGATGATTTGGACGATGCTTATGTGTGAGTATGATATGGAAAAAATATATGATTTGCATTAATTTAATTGGTTAAAATCATATCCTAGATGATAAAACGGGTTCATGTAATAATTTCTCCCAACTCTGACCCATCCTCACTATTTCAATAAAAAATTCGATTAAAACCGACATGAATCAAAAATAAAAATATTAGATATAATATATAAAATATTATAAATATAATGGGTTATGTATTTTAAATAAGAACGACTCCGATCCAAACTCAAAAATTTTAAATATTCACTTATCTCGCCTTATCCCGAAATCCGATTTTAACACTAAAAAACTAGGAATGTATTTGGTTTGAGTTTGATTTAATTCGATAAGCTATTTTAGTAATCATCGATTTTTCGGTTCGATTAACCTTAATTTTTGATTTTTTTTCGTATTAACGTTATTTTTTATAAAAAATTATTATATTTTGAAAAAATAGGTTTATTTTATTTCTTTTAAATATTAAAAAGTAAAGTTTTAAGATGTTTTTTCATAAATGTTTATTAAAAACTTATTTTTAAATAAAAATATATCTATAATATTTTAAGTATAAGATATATATTTTTACCTTATAAAATTAATTAAAAAAAATCAAATTTAGTTAACGGCAATTAACCATGATTCATAAATTTATGAACCATATTACATCGATTTGGTTTGGTTTAGTGGTTAATCATGTTCAGCCTAGTCGTGACCCACTGAGAACAACTATTATTGTGATCCTTAGAAGTAACCGACTAATCTACTTATAAATCAATAAACATCTAGTTTAGTAGGACGCGACATTAGATTCTTTAAACTTGATCAAATGTTATGTTTTAACGTTATAAATTGTCGCGACCTCTTTTAAAAAAACGCGATCTTTTAAAAGTGTAAAAAAAATGACTCGACGATAGGTTTTGAAAAATCTGAATTTTATTAATCTTGAAAAACCCAAATTTTAGGAAAACACAATTTAATTTTGAAAAAGGTTAACTTGGAGTCGCCACCGGCCACTAGGGTAGGCCAGACACCATAAAAATAAACCAGAGATTCGTTTAAAAAAACATTGGGTTCGGGAGTCGGTTACGTGTAAAGACGACCCTTACAAACGCCTAAAATTGGTACCTTGAAAAAATATTACGTGGCATTGACATTTTGAAGAAAGATATTAATTTAATTTCCCGTTGCTAATTGAACATTATTTGAATTTGGATATCCTTTTGATTTGGAAGTTACACCGCCTCCAAGCTTGAGTTGAACGAGACGTCCTCTAGATAGGAAACCTCACCCAAATTTAAAAGAATGTAACTTCCGCCTCAAAAGACTAAAGTAAAATGCATGATTATTTTTTATCTTGTTCATTTTAAGTTCTAACCCTAGAAAAGGCTTCATTGCTTAAGTTTTTGAACCTAAGTTACTAGCGTTTACTAGTTATTTACCTATCTATTTTTAATTCAAATCCTAAGTTTTCATCAAAATTCTAAGTTTTTAATAACACATGAATTCGATGTCAAGGTACACTCTCTAGGTTAGCATCATAGTGCGTCAAAACACCAACCTCTTTAGTGTATCCGAGACATAAGATTCACATGTTATGTTACTAGATTTTCTCCCTAATTAAATTAATTAATTTAAGTGACTAGTCCTAGAAAAGGCACTAAATTAATTAACCTAAGTTTATTAGGTGACCTTCCTAAAATATGTCATGCAAAACATAAAATAAAGTGTACACAAGATAAAGGAACTTCATCACTTTTATTATAATCATGAGTACATCATATTACATCAAAAATTTCTCTTCACATGAGTACAAAAGGGACTTATACGAAAAATAAATTACAAGGGACTCGAGAACAAACTTGAACAAAAGATAAGACTTAAATTAAGTGAAATTAATTTTTAAAGTTTTAGAAATCTTTAATTAATTAATTAAACTTTCTTGACTTCAAATTTTAATTAAAACCTAATTAAAGTCTAACTTGGTAAGTTTTAGGTTTAAAGGTTTAATTAAGGTTGGTTCTAACCTAATCAAGTTAATTTTTAAAATCTTTTTAGAAATTCTAAATTAAAAGTCTTAATTAATTTAATCTCTAATTTTTAAGAATTTAATTTTAACTTAATTAAAGTTTGTTTGGGTGAAATTGGGGTTAATTAGGCTTAAACGGTTTTAAATCTTATCTTTTTAGAAAATTAATTAAATTAATTAATTAAAATTGTCTTCTAAATTTTTAAGAATTAAAGACCTAATTAAAGTCTAAGTTGGATGAATGTTTTAAGGTTTAAGGCTAACTAGACCTAATTAAAGAGTTTAATTTTTAAACTTTAGAAATTAATTAAAATTAATTAAAATTATTTTCTAACTTTTAAGAATTTTAAAAACCTACTTAAAGTCTAGTTTGGTGAGTGTCTTAAAGTTTAAGGGCAAAACTAGGCCTAAGTTGGATTAATTTTAAAACTTAATTTTTAGAAATTAATTAAAATTAATTAAGATAATTAATTAAAATTATTTCCTAAATTAAAGAATTAAATTAAACCTATTTTAAGTCTAATTTTTAAGTCTTTGGGGTTAAATTAATTTATATTAGATTTTAAGTAAGTTAAATTAATTTTTAAGTCTTCTTAAAACTTAACTAAGTTCTAATTTAGGACCTAATTAATTTTTTTGAAGTCTTAAAATTAATTTTTTACTCTAATTAAATCTAAAATAAACTAAATTAAAACCTAAGGATTTAATCTAGGGTCTAAAGGACCTAATTGGATGAATTCCAAAGTTCTAGGGCCTAATTAGGGCTTTCTAGGGACCTAATTGAATTATTCCTAAAGGTTTAGGGGTTAAAATGAACTACAACCTAAAAAGGGGGACCTAAAGGGTGATTTAGCCCAAAAGTTTTAAAAGCGCGGATCTGGGCCCGGATCCGACCCGCTCCAAGCCGGCTGCCAAAACGGCAGCGTTTCGAAAGATAACAAAACCCTTAGCTGCCGAGTTGGCTCGGCCATTTGGACCGAGACCAACTCGGCCCGACTCAGCCCCTTGAGTTTTCTCTGCAGCTAACACCCACTAACCCAGAATCTTGAACAAAGTGGATCAAAAACATGTGTTTTGGACGGTGTTCTTCATTGTTCTTGAAGAACAATGATGAACACCAAGAACACGGCTCTGGGACGCCGCGAGCCCCGCCCACAGATCCATTTCGCCGCCGTCCAGCGCCGCTCCGGCGTGTTTGCCGACCACCGCGAAACACGCCGGCCATCGCCCAGAAGCTGCCGACGGTCGTTTCTGACGCCGGTGAGATCACCGAAGGCCTAAAAACGCCCTAAAACCATTGGAAAACCCCATTTCATGAGATCTAAACACCTAAAGTAAACCTAAACCCCTAAGAACAGGTCGAACCCCATCTTAAACACCAAAACCAATCTGGAAAAGAATTCAGCAGCAACCAAAGGAGCAATCGGAAAGGAAAAAAAAACAACACAAAAGAGCCTACCTCAAATCTGATTCAAGCTCCTATTCCCGGGTTCGATCACAATTTCTGGCCGATTGAACTCCAGATTTTGTTCCAGTCCAATGAAAACTTTTCTCCCGATTCCACTTCAAAAACGGATCCCCTTACTCGGATTGATGAATCCCTATTTAAAGGGATTCAATTCAATCCTTCCCCCACTCAAACTCCTAGCCAAATCCCTTAAAATCCTCTACCAAAACAACTCAACAACCTAATCAAACTCCCCCAAAACCGGCCGCAGCAGTCCCTGTTCTCCCACGACTCTTTTCGTTTTTTTCAAATTTTTTTATATAAATATTATATTATTATTTATATTATTATATTAATTATATATTATTATTATTTAATATTTTCGTGTTGACATAAATCAAATAAATAGATTAAGAGGTTCGACTATAAGTCTTTATAGTATCCGATTTAAATTAATTGCTCAATAAATTAAATACCATAATTTTAAAAAATCCACTATTCCATATTTTAGGGATAGGATGGTAATTTCCATTATTGATGTGAATTCTTGGATGAAGAGAAAGTAACGCCCACCCTCTTTTGTAACGTTTCTAACGTCTGAGACGTTATACTTACTACACAGAAAGAGCATCCCCCGTGGCTTTATTACCATACGAGAATCTGGTAAAGTTAGGTGGTTGGTGGAAATCTTTATATAATCGATTTTGAGTTATCCGTTTTAATTATTTAACGATTTATAAAATGTGTAAAATATTATAATTTGATCTTATCCTTTAATGTATATAATCAATATAAAATTTTAATTATCATATTTAATTTTTTTAAATTAAATATAGATTATAATTAAATATTATATTTTGATACACAATCTATGTAAAAAGTTATATAATTCTTCTTTAAAATTTAAAATCTAAATCTAACACCTTTGATCTTAAATCTTGAACTTTAAAATCTAAACCCTAAACTATAACCATAAACCTTAAACTCTAAATGCTATCGCCTAAAACCTTAACAAAAATCATATCTTAAATTTGACAATTACACACGTTTGTGTATAGGGGTGAGTAAAACACGACTCGAAAAAATCAAATAACTCGACCCGAGATAAAAATACTCCACTCGAAAAAATTAAATAACTCGACTCGAGGTAAAAATACTCCACTCGTTTTGACTTTGACTTGAAATTTTATATATTCAACTCTAAAAAATTTCAAATAAAGTTTGAATGATAAAATATGACTTGTAAACTCAAATAACTCAAATTTTTTATTTGACTCTATCGAATATTAACCCCTATTTGTGTATCAAAAATTTTCTCTAATAAATCAATATTTTATTTAAAAATGCAAGATATTTTTTCATTTTTTCATTATTATTTTATTTAATGAATCTATTCTCTCAGTGTACAATTTTTTTAATTCTCATTTCTTTTTATTATTTGCAGTGTTTTTCAATTATTAGAATGCATTATTTGATTTCCAAAGTGAAAGTGCTAGCAAACTATGGTTAAATGAAAAAAAAAAGTTAAAAATGGTTAAAAGCCAAAAATTCTTATTTTGGAATTATTGATTCCTTTAAGAGTATGAACAAATTCAGTAGGGACCGACTTCAAATGTAAATAATCAGCATTACCTTTTATTAAAAAAATATTATGGACTGATCCACAAAAAAGCCAATGGAAATTGTGAAAAAAAAAGGGAATATTGTAGAAAGAAGAATATTGCATTTTTTATTTTTAAAATTAAACAATTTTAAAAGAGGAATATTGTTAAACATGAGAATATTGTTAAACATGTCTTTTGAAAGGCGCAAGTAGCGCATGCTTCTTTTCTAAATTTTTTTCGAGTCGAGTCATGAAATTTTGAGTCTAATATTTTTACCTCTAGTCGAGTTATTAGATTTTTTTTTAGTCGAATTGAGTTTTGCTCACCCCTAAGCAGATCTATGTGTATGATATGGTGGGCCAAGCCCACCTAAAATTTTTAAAATTCACATTTGTCTTTAAATTTTTAAAATTTTATGAGTTAGTCTTTCAAATTTTTTAATATTTATGAGTTGTCCATATATGTTTCCACAAATATTTTTTTAGATCCATCACTGAATATAAAGTCATATTTATTCATAACATCAAACATCGGACAACACAACTGTAACCATAGAAAAACCTTCTAGCACAATACTTTTCTTAAGACAGAAAACTCAAACTCGACTCAACTTGAAAGTAAACTGGACATTATTCAAAAGACCTCAACCTAAATTTGCATCATATTGATGACTTCTTAAAGAGGAGCAGGGTAGAGTTGGAGGACCTTCTGCCATGAAGGTCTGCTGCTGATAATGTTCCACCAAGCATTCACATGCTTCCTGCTGGTGATCATGTATTCCTTCCCGATCGGACCGACCAAGAACTGAGTGAAGGGCAGGTGGCTGAGGTCAGCAAGGCTGAAAAAATCTCCAGCCAAGTACTTGCTCTTGGACAGCCTCTCCTCGTAGATATCCAACACTCGACTGAGCTTCTCCTCACTCTCCTTGATCACATTCTCATCGCGAGGAAATCCCATCTTGGAAGAAAACACGACATGAAGGGTCAGGTTGTAAACATGTGGGTGAAAATTGTGTGCCTCCACCTCCAGCCAATTCTCCACCTGTCCCCTCTCCTCTACCGTCTTTCCCAGCAGTTCAGTCCCTTGTGACCTGTATTTCTCGGCATAGTACCTCATGATCGCACGAGATTCTACACCACCAAAATCGTGAAAATAAAAACCCATTATTTCCTACTATTTAATTGTCAAAAACAATGAGGGACAAGAGAAGATATCATCTAAAGTACCATATAAAACATAATCTCCATCCTGAGTGACAGGAACTGTTCCAAAAGGCTGTAAATAAGACATGAAAAAGAGATGATTGATTTGTAAACAAGACTTTTGATGAAGAAAATAAAGCTTTTCTAACAAAAAAATACCTGTAACTTGAGAAATTCAGAGGCTTTATGCTCTCCTTTGAGCAAATCGAGTGGTACAACCTCGAATTCGATCTTCTTCCCAATCAGACATGCAAGCACACGTTTTGGGGCAGCAAAAGCTGGACCGTAAACCTTCACCACCATTGTTGTAGTTGTTGGTTGAATGTGTTGTGGAGTTTATGGCCTATTCAATTTATAGAATCAGGTTGTTGTGCTTTTCTCCTTTTTGCCCCCATTGTTAGTAGGTGGGACCGGATGCAAACCCTTTCCTAATTTTTAATATATCTTATCATGATTTGATTAGATTCGATATAACAAAAATATAATCTAACTCTGAAGAATTATTCCATAAACTCATTTTATTATTTAGGGTATGATCTTTAATCAATTAAATTAATACACATCATATATTTTTTCTATATTATATTGACACATAAGTATTGTCCAAACCATCAACTTTAATGCTTTGATTTAAAAAAATTACCAAAAATTTCTTTTACTATATTTTTCTTTGTTCATTAAATTTTTCCTTAATTAATTTCTTCTTTATAGATTTGGGGTTTAGGGTTTAGAGTTAGGTTCATGATTTAAGGTTTATGTTTAGGGTTTAGGGTTTAGGGTTTAAGGTTAGGGTTTAAAAAATAATTAAGAAAAATTTTGAAAAATAAAGAGAAAAACAACATAAAAAATCTTTAGTAATATTTTTTCCTATTTTAAATCAAAGGTATTAAAGCGTATGATTTGGACGATGCTTATGTGTGAATATGATATAAAAAATATATGATTTGTATTAATTTAATTGGTTATGATCATATCTTAGATGATAAAACGAATTCATGTAATAATTTCTCCCAACTCTAACCTATCCTCACTATGGTTAAATGAAAAAAAAAAGTTAAAAATGGTTAATATATGCATTATTAACGAGGACATTAATGATATAATAAATCAAAATTATATAATAATTTTTCACAAATTACTAGACATGTCTTTGCTTACAGCGCATTAAAACATGTCTTTGGAAAGGCGCAAGTAGCGCATGCTTCTTTTCTATATAAATTTTGTATAATTTTCCTTTTAATTCATTTTTTTTTTATTTCGATCCTTTTGTCACATAAGATAAAAGTACATTATCTAACATATTTTTAGAAGGTGCGACTGACGGAGTGTGTCTTTCAAAAGCGCAACTAACGTGAGATTTTTTGACGATACATGACATGAAAGTGTAATTTTTTAAAATCATTATTATTATATTTTTTATTTTGCTCACCGATAGTTAATGTAACGACCTGGATTTTAAAATTTGAGAGTCAACTTAATTCAAAATATTTGGGCTTTGATGTCTGGGCTTGAGAGCCTCGTAGGACTTGTTTTGGAGACTTGGGCTGTGTTGTTTGGTAAGTGGGTTAAGATGGGTTTTAGGCGAGGACATTTGGGTAATTAGGAAATTAAAGATATAAAGGAGAAACAGGGGTTGAATTTTTTGCAGATAAAAGCCTGAAATCAATTAAGAATTTGTGTGAAAAATTTACACAATTATTTTTATTTAAACCATAAAATGTAAATTTTAAATTACTAACTTTAAACTTAAAATTATAATTCTCAAATTTTAAATTTTAAATATAAATTTTAAAATTAATAAATTTATATAAAATCAATTTTACAAAATCTATACATCAAAACTATTTTTAATTATTTTATCTCGAATAAATATAAACTAGTTATCTTCTAAAAGGCTCTTTCCCTTTAGAGCTCGTAACTTTATAATTGGTTCAGAATTATTACAAGTCGACGAAGAATAAATAGTAAACTACAGACAAATTATCTGTCTGTCATCAATTATTTGTCTACTGTATAAGATATTTTTCTCCACATATAGAGAGAGGAGCTTGATAGATATGATATAAGTCTTCTCTTGTGCTTTATGTTTGTCGACAGATCTCTAGTTTTCTTTTTTTTGAAAATTTAAGAGTGTGTCTGTCGAATAATTGATCGTATTTTATAAAAATATATTGTTTTTAAGGTGTTTGTGCTTGATTTTAGTCTTAAAATTTTATCACATAAATAAAAGGTTAAAAAAGCATTATCATAGTGGTAGGGACGAAGCTAAAATTTGAGGTTAAGAGGACAAAATATAAATGTTTAGAAGTAGGGGACAAATTCATAAAAAAATAATTTTTAAAAAATTAAATATGGAGACAAAAATAAAAAATAAAAATTCGAGGTAGGGGACGATTGGCTCACCCTATCCCAACTGAGTTTTATCCCTGCATAATAATTCATGTATCGAACATACTAAATTTTTAAAATATTATTTTCGTGCATTAAAACAAATCACGTTCTTACCTTAAATTTTTAATACTATGAGTGTGATATGTCGCTCAACCGCGTGGTCCTACAAGCCTAAAGGCTATAAAATGGGAAGTTTGTACCACTTGTGTCGCACAAAGGGGAAAACAAGTTTTAGGACATGGATAGAGCCCCACATGACGGAGTCTTATACTGTATAATTAAATATGTTAAGACAGTTTTCTAGGGTGAAAGCTACTTAACATAATTGTAATTAATTGTTTGATTTTAAAGATTCTTGAATTTTTAATATAGAAGAAGAATCGCTTTTAATTTAATTGTTAAGAATTTTATATGTGCTTTTATGTATTTACTTTAAATTGATATTGTTTTTTTTTTTTTTTTTTTGCATTTATTGGTTGATTTATTGTCTTTTAGTTTCATGTGTTCTAGTTATTTTGTTTAATTTTGTAGGTAGTTGATGATTCGAAGAATTAGAATGATATTAGGTTAGGTTTATAATAAATTGAGTCAAATAAGATCTTAGATCATTTTAATTTAAGTTATATCAGATCTTTGTTATATTATCTTTAGGTTTAAGTTCATATCATGTCTGTACAGGTCAATAATGATCTTTAAGATTTGAGAATGCTTAGTAGTCTTTTATTTTAGATTTAATTAATTTTTAATATTTTATTTAAATTTTAATTGTTTTATATTTTATGTTAGAATAAAATTATATTTCACATGTATATATTTATCATAAAATTTTAATTAAAAAAATAGTTTAACAATTCAAATTTTGAATTATTCTTTGTTTCGGTTACCATAAAATCACATTCATTTTTATTAGTATTTTTATGTATTATGACATATTTTATTATTTTTAATATCATATCAGATTTAAATAAAAATAGAAAAAAATAATCTTAATCCCTAATCGATAAACCCTAATCCTCAAAAACAATCACTATCACAGTTTTTCCTTTTCTCTTCACCTATTTATATATGAAGAAGATTGTTCACTGAAAATCTTATCGGAACAAGAAATTATTGGATGAACCTTGTTCATCACATCATCCGTGGTCTAATAAAACTAATTAATTGAGATCATAAATCACGTGATGAATAAATTTATCTATTAATTTTTCTATTAGAACATTTCAACTACTTATTTCTTTGATAGCCTTCCGAAGGATCCGATCACGAGTATCAACGATTTTTTAGCATCCTGCCTCAATAGCTCCAACTTCCCTTTGAATCGATAAAACGGATCTCTTGTTCCCTAAACATGTCTATCAAAATTGATAATTATATAAATTCTAAGGACAAAACCAAAAATCAAAGAAAACTTGTGTCATTTTATAGTGATCAAAATTGAGATCAGAATTAAGATTTAATTTTTATCTAAAGTTCTCTAACAAAACCGATAATTATACATACTAGAGATTAAAGTTGGGATTAAGATTTTTTTTTAAAATCTGATGTAACATCAAAAATAAAAAATATTTCATGTCATCTAAAAATTTAATAAAAGATATCAAATTGCGACTAAAATAGAAATAATTCAAAAGTTGAATTATTAACTTGAAAATTTTTAAATTTTAGTGACTAAAGAGAAGTGAGAATATAATTAAGTGATGAATAATATAATTTATTATTATTTTATTAAAAAATAAAAATTAGCAGTGACACAACGACATTGTCTAACAGAAGGTAACATGAGTGACCATATGAAAAAAGACTAAAAGTTTGGTGTCTATAACACAAGTTTTAAAAAATTCTTGGCCAAATTAAAAACACCTTAAAAAATTATAGACGAGGTTGGGAATGAAATTAAGATTGCGCTCCACTTTGCATGGCCACGGGTAGTAATGCCCAGGGCTGTAGGGCAGGCCGTTTTCAATTTATTTTTAAATACTTTATATTTATAAAACTTTTTTATTTTAATAATTTATTATTATTATTATTTATGTAATTTTACATCATACATTCCTTAGATACTTGTTCTACAATATTATGCTAGATGAGATATGTGACATCTAAGTCTCGAAAATATTGATAAAATTTAATTTTGACTACATAAAATTTAAAGTCTTAATTTTTGTAACATATAAGGATAAAAGAAATTATTGCGATTTTCGGAATTATTAGGCTTACCAAGTGCATAAAAATAGAGAAAATTGTATAAAATTGTCATAAAATAGATACTTCAATTTAATACTATTAGCTTGTTCAAAAAAAATTTGACTCTTACTGTTTGCAGTTTTTATTTTATTTTATTTTTTTAATTAATAAGGTGTGGTATATATCGTTATTTTATTAAAAATAAATTATGATAAAGAAATCAAAATGAAACTATTCATTAACAATCTATGTAATAGTATATACATCTTAAAAATTTAATGATGATTTATGTGATTTATCAAATATATATATATATATATATATATATATAATCTTATTGATCGATACGAAGCGAAGTAGCAACTTACCTTTCAATTTTCAATTGCAATAATCTTTTTTATTCGAGAAAAATATATTATGTATTTTTGGTGGAAATTTATTTTTCATAAGCAATTTAATTTTGAATTTAAAAGTTTAGTTTATGATTTATAGTTTAAAATTTGTGATTTAATTTTAATATTTTGTAATAAAATTAAAAGTTTAATGTCTATTATATAATTTTTAAAAGTTTAATGATATTTTTTATTTTTTGGAATATATTAGTGACCGTTTTGTATTGTTTGGAATATTTTACTGACCATTTATGTACTTTACCCTATTGTTTTTTTAATTGGGTCAATTTAATGAAAACTAAAAGTTTGAGAGGTAACAAATCGAGAAAAAATGAGGAACCAAAAAAACATTTAAGAGAATTGAGGACCGAAAATGTTATTATCCCTATACTCTTTTTATTTATTTGGCATTGTCTTAGTTGATCATATCTTGCCATTGTTGCTGATAGCAGCCTTTCTGTCTGTATTCAATGATTGATTAAAAAAAGCTCATAAGATTTAAGAAGCAGACAATTAAGTGTTGCCAAACACTAGGCTGCTTTTGACAAGTATTCCGTGACTTAATTGAAAAATAATCCAAATTATACCTTTTTATTTATTGTGCTTTTTTATATAATTTTTCTACTTAACATTTCAAAGTTGACTTAGTAAAAGATTTATCATTCAGATATTTTTTTTACACTTAGTCAAAATTTTAATTTGTTACTTTTTAAAAAGTTAAAATCTTAATTTTAAAAATAAATTATTTTTTTATTTTTTTTACTACTTTTAGTCTTGTCACATAAAAATAAAAAAAAATTCTCCTGTTATATAATATATTATGTTATAAATAAAATAATGAAAAAATAAAACAAGAATAAAGAAAAGATATAAAGAGAAATATTTTATTATTCTCAATATTAACTTGTGTACAATACCTTCATAAACTTATTTATTTATAGGCATAAGAAGTACATAACGTATTAAACTCTAATTAATGAAGATAATATTTCTAATGAAGATAACATATATAATATTCATAACATATCGTTTATCAACGGTTTTAAAGTTTTTTTTTGTCTTCCATTGATAAAAAAGTTATCGGTTCTACTCTAAGATGTTGAACATCGATATCGAAACAACACAAAATTTTAGAACAAGCTTTTTTAACAAAAGTATATGCATATGTTCTTACCCTTAGTTCTTCTTTTGGGTAAAATACATGTATAATTCTTAAATTATAAGATATATTTTTGTTGGGTTCACCGATTTTGAAAAGTTATGTAATAGTCATCCTTTAATCATAACAAGGTGTAATAGTCTTTTTTTCCGTTTAGAAAATTATAGGCAATTAATAATATTTGTATAATCACAAATTCAATCCTTAGTCTTTACACTTTATTATAATTTAATCATAATTCTAAATATTTAACACTAGAAGTTAAAAACGGCAAGCTACTTCATGTAACCTGTAAATCAGGTTATAAGCCCATATCTGTCTCTCTGTTTTGTCTTGTTTGAATGAACAAGCTTTATTTTTTTAATATATAAAAAATAAAGTGCTTTCTATTGACAAAAATGTAATTTTATTATGAACTAAAATCTTATAAGTCAATATTATCACAATCTCGTTAAAAATTTATTAAAGAGCCTATAAGTTCATTTTTTTTAAAGAAACTCTTTGCTATCTCTCTTTCCTTCATGTAACATGTAAATTAATAAACTTAAATGTTATTTTTTGACGTGGATGTTAAATCCTTGATTTGTATTGAGAAACCGCGTTTAAAAAAAAATTAAAATTTTTAACTTTTTTAAAATCTGCGTAAAATTTAGACGACGAGAGTCAAAAATTGAGTATTTGATGAAACTTATTTAAAAGTTACGTGAAAAAGCAACACCGATGAGGGATATCATTGCTAATTCTGCAACAGTAGAAACCCAAAGCCGAAAGAAAATATATAGTGGGGGCTATTTAATTATTTTACCCTCTTCTCTTTTTTACTAGTATAGTACACAGGATGACGATAGTGATGATAAAAAAAAGAAGCGTGAAATTGTTGTAATTTGACTCGCAGAAAAGAAAACGAGTGAGGAAGATGAAGGGAAAGAGACGATTTGGTATCAAATTTCATAGCATCCAGTACTTAAAAGAGTTCAGATTTTCTACATTTCTTCAAATCTCTCTCTATCCCTGTTTCTCTGGTTTTCTTCCTTGAAAATGGAGTTTACAAGCAAAAGATTGTTAGTCCCTTGTCTCTTCTTCTTCTTCTTCATCTTCATAGGAATAGGATACCTTGTTGGGCCTGTTGCCTGCGACACCAATATTACCCCTTACACCCCCATCGAAAACATCACAATCGACTGTGGTTCTTCCATCGACGACCAATCTCTCGACGGCCGTACTTGGGTCGGAGATGTCAATGGAAAATTCACCCCTTTAGAGCAACCAAACAATATCAATAGATCATCTACGCCTTCAGCATCACATGTACAAAACTCAGTTGCTGGTGTCCCATACACCACAGCCCGTCTTTCTTACTCCGAATTCACTTATTCGATTCCCTTAACCGCCGGTCAAAAGTTCATTCGTCTGCACTTCTACCCGGCGGCATCATATCTAGGCTTTGGCGACCCGTCTAGTAAAGCTTTCTTCTCTGTCCAAGCAGGTCATTATACCCTTCTCAGGAATTTCAGTGCTTTACTCCATGCGCGAGGCCAAGCTACTCTTGTCAAAGAATTTTGTCTAAACGTTGATGAAACCCAGAGGCTAAACTTAACCTTCACTCCGAGTTCTGATATCGCTGATTCCTACGCTTTTATCAACGGAATTGAAGTTGTTTCCATGCCGACCGATCTATATTATGCACCGAGCAGTGAAGAAGGGGGGGTGCCTTTTGTTGGCCAGAGCGAGGGAAATTTGTTCTCCGTACAAAACAACACTGCCCTTGAGAGTGTGTATCGACTCAACGTCGGTGGGCAGCAAATTTCGCCGGCAAGAGACACTGGGATGTTCCGGTCCTGGACCGATGACGACAACTATTTGACAATAGCGAGGCCAAGTGCTCTTCCCGTTAATGCAAGTGTTAATCTCATCTTCAGCAATTCTACACCATCGTTCTCGGCTCCAAGGGAGGTTTATGTCACTGCTAGAACCATGGGACAAAACAAGACTATGAATGAGAACTACAATCTGACATGGGAGTTCCCTGTTGATTCTGGGTTCAATTACTATCTCAGGTTACATTTTTGTGAATTTCAGAACGAGATAACGAAACAAGGTGACAGAGTCTTTGAGATCTTCTTGGCTACTTTAACCGCAGAAACTCAAGCTGATGTTATAGTCTGGAGTAGTGGAAATGGGTTCCCAGTGTATAGGGACTATGTTGTGGCCATGGGACGAAGGGGAAATCAAAAGCAACAAAATCTCTCTGTTGCTCTGCATCCTACCCCGGAATGGAGGACGCGTTATTCTGATGCAATCTTGAATGGGCTAGAAATCTTCAAATTGAGCAATAACATGGATCTTTCCGGACCTAATCCGGATCCGATCCTCACAAATCCTGGAGGGAATTCACCTCCGGGATCAACCAAGTCCAAGAACAGCAGCAACACAATAATTGGTGTCGTGGCAGGTGTGATAGCAGGCCTTGTTGTTCTCTGTTTTATTTGTTTCTTGGTTTTCCGGCAAAAGAGAAGAGTCAAAGATCTAGGTTCCAACGACGGAACATCATGGTGGAGCCAATTTTCCCATACGACCAAATCCACCAAGTCTATCAAGTCACATGGTTCATCGTTGCCCTCCGATCTTTGCCGATACTTTTCATTGGCCGAGATCAAAGGGGCAACCAACAACTTCGACGGTGTTTTCATTATCGGTGTCGGCGGTTTCGGTAACGTATACAAAGGGTTCATCGACGGTGGGGCAACCCCTGTTGCAATCAAAAGGTTGAACCCCGAGTCTCAACAAGGGGCTCACGAGTTCAAGACCGAGATCGAGATGCTCTCGCAGCTACGTCACCTCCATTTGGTCTCTTTAATCGGATACTGCAATGACGAGGGCGAGATGATCCTTGTTTACGATTACATGGCTCACGGTACACTTCGTGACCATCTCTACAACACCAAAAACCCTGCTCTCACATGGAAACAACGTTTAGAGATTTGTATCGGTGCTGCTCGTGGGTTGCATTATCTTCACTCGGGTGCGAAACACATAATCATTCATCGAGACGTAAAGACAACAAACATTTTGTTGGATGAGAAGTGGGTGGCTAAAGTTTCAGATTTCGGATTATCAAGAATCGGCCCTACCAACATGTCCAAGGCACATGTTAGCACGGTGGTGAAAGGCAGCTTCGGGTATTTGGACCCGGAGTACTATCGTCGGCAACAGTTGACAGATAAATCTGATGTCTATTCATTTGGTGTGGTCCTATGTGAAATATTATGTGCTAGGCCCCCAATTAGTCGAACGGCCGAGAAGTCACAGATAAGCTTAGCAGCATGGGCACAACAATGCCACCGGAGTGGAACACTTTACAAAATCATTGATCCATTCTTGAGGGGAAAGATTGCACCCGAGTGTTTGAAAAAATTCACCGAAGTGGCAATGAGTTGTTTGCACGACGAAGGGGTGGAAAGGCCGTCGATGGGCGATGTAGTATGGGGACTAGAGTTCGCACTACAACTGCAAGACGGTAGCGAGGCGAAGCTTAAACCTGTAACTGATGGTGATTCCATAGAAGCAGAGTTTGACGAGGAAGCCCCCTTTAAATCATTGGAAGACGACAGTGGCGACGTTTTCAGTAGCCTCGGCGATCATGTCCTCAACTCCAAGAGCACTAGCAGTTTCAGTTTAACGACGAGTGATAGTTTTGTCAGCAAGGATAATGAGAAACTCTTGTCTAAGGCAGTATTTTCCGAGATTAGAAATCCTCAAGGACGATGATCAAAACTCGAAACTGTTAGCTACCATAGTACTAAATTACCGTTACAATTGTTGATACGGTCACATAAGGTAGTAGTCGAAGATGTTACGAACAATATTCTAAGTTACGGTTATGATGTGCTGCTATCGTAATTTAATACTATGATAGGTAGTAGTCACGTGGTCCGTTAAGTACTTGACTCTTTGTTTCGGTGCGTAGGCTCAAACCATGGCAACTTCAACCGTCAAGAAAAGTGGAAACTTCCTTGATGCCGTCGGTGGACGATGACCAAGTAAACGGTCCTATTTCAACTGCTCAATCTTTGGTTTGAATTTTTATTTTAAATGAACAAAAAATTTGTGTTGCATCATCCTTTTATATATATGATTTGAAGTTAGGTTTGATGTGTCTCATATGATTAACTTAATGGCATTGACCAGGTTTTATCCCTTTAATAACGTTGTTAATAACTGCGGTGGTTGGAGCTTTGAAAGTGCTGAAATCAATCTAACAAGAAACCAAGTCATCAAATACTAATTATATTCAGAATTTTATTTTAAATTTTGCTTTATAATTCTAAAATGGGTAAACTACATAAATAATCCCCCGACTATACCTCAATTCTTTTTTATATCTTCTGACTATGAAAAGTTATAAATTGGTCCACTGACTATTTCTTTGTCACAAAGTGGTTCACTGCCATTAAAAAAGTAACAAGAGTCTTACGTGGACGTTAAAATGCTGAATAAGCAGTCCATGTAGCATCTCAATCCCTTTAATCCCAACAATATGAAGAATTAAGATTCATAAACTTTAATTTTAGAAATCTCTAAAATCTTCTTCCTCTTAATTTTAGAGTTCGGTCCATGGGAAGTTCCGATTTTAACAGGCTGTAGTAGGAATGAAGTCCCACGTTGTCTAATGATGGAAAGAAGTCAAAGCCCTCTGCAACCAATTGTAGCAGCCTTTCGAATCCATCTTCGGTTGAGGATGAAACTAATAACATTACTCCATATAGTGATCAAAATGATGAGCGAGTAGACAATTACGGTATATATTCCAAAGACACGAATAATATTGTTTTCACGAATCTATTGAAAGGTGCTATCAATTGTATTGTCCTTTGTGAAGATGGAATTCCGACGGAAGCAGTTTCGATGTTGGGTGAGGCACGCCCGATGGAGATAGTTGGTCCTATACATGATGCTGATACACTAAATCTTGAGAAAAAACACACATCAGAGGACCGAATTACTGGGGAGACAAACACCGATAACGATTCTGATGCCCTTGTAGAGACTGGTACGGAGCGGTTGCCATTTGTTGGTTGCTCAGTAGTCGGGTTGCCTATTACTCCTTGCAGAATGGAAATAACTAAAAACGGACCAAAAAGAAGTAAGAGATCTAAATCCAATAGCAAGGGAGTCGAGAATGGGACCGAGAAAGCAGAACCCCAAGAAGGAAGGACCTCAAAGAAGAAAACCAGAAAAAGTCAAGATGAAGAATGTATGGAAAATGGTCTTAGATACGGATTTTGAGCATTACGTGAAGGTGATCAGATGATTTTAGGGATTAAAGGGGAAGAAGATTTTAAGGATTTCTAAAATTAGGGTATGAATCTTAATTCTTCAGAGTGTTAGGATTAAAGGGATTGGGATGCCACATGGACTGCTTACTCAGCATTTTAATGTCCACGTAAGACTTCCGTTACTTTTTTAACGACAGTGGACCACCTTGTGACAAAAAAGATAATCAGTGGACCAATTTATAACTTTTCATAATCGGAGGATATAAAAAAACTGAGATATAATCGAGGGACCATTTATGTAGTTTACCTTTTAAAATTGATATTTTTCAACATTTCATATAAAAATACTACTATTCTACTAGGATAAATAGTATCTTAATTTTTTAAGTATTTGGCAAAACTGGGAACTTATATTTAAATAATTGAGATAATATTATTAAAGAAAAAAAAAATAATCGTAGATTATTAAAGCGATAGAATTGTTTATATAATAATTTAGTACAGAAAGCGATAATCGACAAACGAATAGCGGGGAATCAAGAGACGAGTGTACATCTTTCAATCTTATCACGATTGTACTCGACGAATTTATAAAATACTTTATTTTAAATACTTTTTAAAATACTTTCAATCTTTCAATATTAGTTGGGTTTATATTTAAAATGAAAATACTTTTTATAATATAAAATATTTTATTTTAAATATAAAATTAAGAACACTCATGTGATCACAGCATTGTCTTTTATATTCTAAAAATATATTTTATATCTAAAATATTTTTGTGCAATTAAGTATGAAAGTTCATTTTAAGTAATAACCTAAAAAAATTCTAATTAATTCATGTGTTTTTTAATATGTAAATATTATTTAATTTTAAAGTGTAATACCTGATTGCTTTAGGATGTCATTTCTAATTAAATTTGAAAACTACAGATAATATTCTCTTACTATTTAAACATACTATTTATTAAAGTAATTAGTGTTCTATATTATTTATCGAGGTTATTTAATATTTTATAAGGTTTTAATAAATATAGTTGATTCAATTTAAAAATCCAGGTTAAATAATATCTAATCGCTTTAGTATACTATTCAAATTTGAATTTTTCATATTTCCTAAAAGTATATATTAATTCACTATAGTTAACTAAATCCTATTTAAATTATACAATTAAAAACTGAATTAAACATAAACTAAGGTTTTAATACACCACTTAAATTTAAACTAGGTCTTTTAAGTCATATATTTAAATATTATATTATAACATATTAAATCTAGAAATTATATTGCACGAATCATCTAACCTCATCGTTTAAAGAAATGGTTTTTGTTCCTAGAGGCCACGGGTTCAAACACCAATAATGCTAGTACAGTTATTGAGCGATCAATGTCTAATAATTGAGAAGACTCTATAACAGATTACAATACATTTTATATAATTTGGTCTTTAAAATATATTGTAAAACTACTGCATATATCTAGCTTAACTCAAACCAAAAGTTAAACCATTTGCAACACAATATATATAACCTTGGAGACTAATTTTGATATTAACAACATAAAATGATGATATAGGCGATAACAAATAGATGAAGATGACTGAGGTGATGAAAACTAACCAGCACCGTTTTATTCGATGAATTCATCTGATTCGTTTGAATCCTCAGACGTAACATCCGAGTCTTCATCATCTTCATCAAAACTTTCTTGTATCCTGGCTGCTTTACTTGAGGTTATCTTGGTCAATGCTGCAGTCTTGCTTGCCCTTGTTGAGCGAGGGCCTATAGTGCCAGGATTGGTAGGAGCCACTGACTTAACATAGGCAGGTGAGTTTTCTTCATCAGAACTAACTTCTTCATGTCTCACTCGTCTCCTTGAAGGATTAGGCCGAGTTGAGCATGGGGCCGGCGTTTGTGGAACTGCAGCGGAACCACCAACATCCATGTTGAATTCCAGGTCTAACTTTCCTGCAAAACATTGAG
Source organism: Abelmoschus esculentus (assembly GCA_035048815.1). Lineage (NCBI taxonomy): Eukaryota > Viridiplantae > Streptophyta > Magnoliopsida > Malvales > Malvaceae > Abelmoschus > Abelmoschus esculentus. The sequence continues at coordinate 13,164,462 of JAUCBN010000024.1, forward strand.
AGACAATATAGTTTGATATCAATGACCAAAAAGAATTAAACACAGGGAATAAATCTTTGAGGCAATTTCTGGAATTTGTTTCCAGGAAAGCGTTCTTCATACATAAAGGTAGTCCAATATCATCAAACAGTTCTTTTACAATATACTCTATCGGGAGTTCGCATTTGACATGAAAATATACTCACCAAAAATATACTTAGCTTCATCTTCCAATAATTCCTGACCAGGATTTAGGTCCAGACCTTTAAGACGTTCAGCCATCTGCTTCAACTCCTTTAAAAGATCTTTCTCGCCTAGAACATTTTCACACACACTACTCAAAAGCCTCCTCATTATCTTTACTTCCCCTTGTTCTGATGAGCGGAAATGGAGAGAGGCAAGTATTCTGCAAAGAGCCACAACGTAAGACTTCTCTGCAGATGTCTTCTTTGCTTGGAACCGCAGCACCTAGGGAAAATATAATAATAACAAAGTTGTAAGTAACATATTATTTTGTTCATAGATTAGGTATTCGTTGCCTGCATCATACATGAAGCAATTCCGGGCTTTCAATGTAGCAAATATACTCTTTTTTGGGTGCATCTATTTGCTAGGAAGTGAATTTTCAAAACATATATCTTTGGGCAAGAAACGGTTGCAAATAATTACCTCTGCAGCTATGCGTATTGCAAGCCCTTCTTCACCACATTCCACTGAAGGCTGTGCCAAACCATCTATTATTTCTGGTGATCCCTTACAATCACTATCAGCTTCCGCTTCAGTCCCCTTTTCATATAGGGGAGCCTGCATCATCTGTAGCATGAATCTTGAAGCTTGTATGGCACGCTTACGCATGCTGGATATCATATAAGTAGAACCACCAAAATTCTCATTTATTCCGGGCCACATATAGCGCATGACAGGAATGAAAGCCTTGGACAAACACTTCTGTAATTGCAAAATCAAATTTATTTATAATCAACAAACAAGTCTGTACAGAAGACATTATTTGTGTCTGTATTGACAGGAGATGCATATCATCCAGAAATCAGTGCTAAATACCTTGTGATTTTTTGAGAGAGAAGCATAATGCTCGAAGAAAACAGATAAACACTGTTTCAATCTAGTAAACAAATAAAAGAAAAATATGTTGTAATGGCAGTCGTATTAGAAAGTAAAGAAAAAAAAAGAGAGAGAGAGGTAGAGACAGACTCAGATTCACTCACCTCAGGAGGTCTTTTGATTCATTACTGAAATACAAGCTAATCAACTTGGATAAGAGCAAAGGATGAAATGAAGCTGGAATACTCGGATATTTCTCACTCAAAAGAAGAATCTTGGCAAACCCCTCTCCAAGAACAGCTTGGACTGTTTCGGTATCATCATTTTCCAGAGATCTACCCCAATTTTTTGTTGCAAATCCAGCATATAAGAGATCAACCAATTTGATATTCAAATCTCCCTCAGCGTCAAAAAAGTTTCCAGGACTAGAGAGCATAGTATCTTCTTCAAGCTGTGATGATAGATTCAGTCCCAAGGCCCTATCAACTTCCTGAGGACCATGCCACATCCCAATATCAAATAAAGCTTTACAAGCAACCATGCTAACTGGAGAGGGGCCCTTAACATAGGAGATCCTCAACTGTTTTATAAGTTCTTCACTTGGTTTAGTCTCTAACAACCCAAAAAGACCTAGGCACCGAACAGATACCCTCTGCACATCCAAGTGAACATGTTTCGCCTGCATTTTATTCTCCATGTCAATTGTTAAATCCTTCCAAAAAGAATTTTTTAGATGATTTATTAAATAGGCATTTTAAAACATCTAAAGAGAAGCTGACTTTCATCTGTTACAAGTTATAGTCAAATTCTTATGTCTCTCTAAATAGATACTTCCTATTAAAATTAAACATGGCAATATGAACAGATTAATAGCCAAACTCTTCGCTTTGTCTTGTATATAATTTATATGTAGAAATAGAAAATCATACTCTTGAAAAGTTGAGGCTATAAGATTTAGGCCTTAAGGATTTGATTGATTATGAATAACAACGTGGACTGCAAATAGACTGAAAGACAAAAACAGGTACATACCCCAGGAAGCAACAAAGATTGAAGCAGTTCAGTAGGTTCAACATCCCAATGGAATGATTTTGTATTTTCCAAGAGAAGACCAGTAACAGCAAGGCAGTGCATCCATTTTATGAAGTCGGCAGTTCTCTCCCTGCAAGGACCTGCAAGCTCTTGTACAACCCCAAGAATAACTTCTTCAAATTCACCAGTAGCAGAGTGAACCTTCCTTGCCAACCTTGCCACTGCGATAGCCCAATCTCGATCACCACCAAGATTAATGCCATCTCCGATCACAACTTTGTTGCCTTCATCATCCACTTCATGTTCAAGAGGCCTGTGCAGTAAGTCCTTTACAAAGGAGCTCGCAGTCTTTCTGATTGTAGCATCAGAAAAATCAAGCATTTCACCTAGCAATAATAGCTGCCGAGATGCAAAGTGATAGTTCACCCCTAAAATTATTTGGTCAAATTAGAATATTAGAGGGAATTAATTCTGTATGCGATTGTTGATCAAAAGAACCTGACCTACCTGCGGCAATATGAGCCTTCACCAAATCTATGTAATCGGAGACAGTTTCAGGAAGAATTCTATCTAACAAGTCATTTTTATCTGAAGCTACAGCAGCATTTATAGCTGCTTCAGTGCCCATTGTAGAAGCAGCATCAGAACCTTTTCCCTGTCCAACAAGGTGATACTTTGCATATTATCATGAAAGTGCATGTAATGTTATTAAATTCAAAAATAATACTTAAACAAGTCAGTATCACCCATTTATAAGAAAGTGAAGCAGTAGTCCATTGCAAATAAATATTTTGGGGTGTTCTACTACTCAGCTTTAATAATGAATAGATGTGATATGGATAGTTAAAGCTTATGTCTAGCAAGTATATGTTGCGAGGGATGACCCATGATATTGCTCAAGGAAATGAAGATAAAGAGAAGGGATATAAAACTAGAAGCAAGAACAAGAGGGAATCAAGGAGAAAAGGGAGAGGTTTGCAAAAAAAAAAAAAAAAAAACAGGAACATTACCCTAGAATAACCTAGAGATTGAAAACGTGACAAAACACATAACAAGATAACTAAACAAAGAACAAGATATTTGAATTGTTCAATCAGCTTCTCAGACAAAAATCAGTTGCCTGTGTCTTGAAAAAAATGCTATATAAGTACAAAAGGAGAGGATATTGATTTAATGTTAATAAAAGCAGTTTATATTAATCTCAAAACTAGAATGAAAAATAACAAAAGAAAGTACTCACTTAAATATATGCTCAATAACACTGGGCAATAATAAATAAACAGATAAATAAATGAATGAAATACAATCTTACTTGTGCCTCCATCTGCAAATGTTTGCATACCATCCTCCAATAAAGACAGACCTCAGGTTCCATTAGCCTGATACTAAGAGAACCATCTGCTGAATCACCTAGAATAATAGCAGGAAAAAATCAAGATAATTGGCATGTGAATTTTATGGTATAAATGACATGTTACACCAACCACTATACTGATGCTTACAAAGTCATTATTATAGTATGTCACCAAAATGGAAGGACTGCAAATGAAAATAAAGATGATAATCTTTACTCGTTTAACAGAAATATCTAAAATCTCCAAAAACCTTCATTTATTTCATTTGTTGATGCTCTTAATATGTACTGTTGGATACTTTCCACCTGCAGTTTCACTAAACCAGCTTTCAGAAGTGACTCCATAACAGACTCCCCAACTGATTCATAGGTTTCAACATCGAGATACTTAAGAAGTTCTACAGGATCTCCATTGCAGCACTTTGCTAGCCACTGATCTGTCATTAACTTTAAACACTCCTTCGAAACACCCGAAGAACGATCAGCAAGTCCTCTCTGAAGAATCGTTGTCCTATGCTTGATACTAGAAGACCAAGAAAATTAAGCAAAAGAAGATTTAATAACTAATTGAAAAATACAAACAATATAGCACAACTAGGGGATTAAGAGATCCATCTTACCTTAGGCTTTGAAGAGGGAATTTGCTAGCTATAACACAGTATGCTGCTTTGCGGACCTGTTCACTAACATCCATTGTACAATCTACGATTACTTGGGAGGTTGTATTTGAAGGAGGCAGAGATAACACAATGGTCTTACGAACCTCCTGTAAACAGAATCTCCAGAATTCTTTAAAAAGAACTTCAATTATTTTGCTTACTAAACTTTCCAATAAATTAAAATATTCATACCAAATCCAGCAACCCTTCAAAAAACGAGAAAGAAAGCATAAGCTTAGAGACTGACCGAGTTCTGCTCCAAAGGAAGGACTTCCATAAATAAATCAAGAATGTCGCTATTTTCAGAATCATTAACAAATCGTGAAAGTGCCCTAACTGCAAGTGTACGAATTAAGGGAACCTTGTCCAGCACACGAAATTTCATTAACTCTATCACCTCGTCCCACAATTCATCGCTCACTTCTGAGTCATCCGGCAGCCGCAATATGATCTGTTTTATATGCACACACATATTCCTGAAAATCAAAAAACTAAAAACTAAAAGGCAGGAGAAAACGAAGCCATTATTTGAGAGAGGTGACCTCGGAAATGATCTGGCAAGCCCTGAATCGTGCTGCTTTATTAGCGGCAGTAGCACCAACCAAAAGAAACTTCAAAAAATCCTCCAAGAACTCATCGCTAGCGGAAGCATCATTGTGGTCTCGGGCACTTGAAAAGGCCGAAACGAAGCGCACGGTGCGCTCCAAGGGAGCGGTTCGTTTTAGGGTATGGAAGAGAGGGGTTAGGGTTTTGGAGAATGCGACAGAGAATTGTTGAATAGATGAGCATTTTGAACGGACGACTGATAGCTCCTTGATCTTCCGTTGATGTGTGACGATCGAAGCTTGAGCCTCGTCTAGGATCTTGGCAATTTTTCGAGTCAGTTGTGTCTCCGCCATTTCTTGCTGTTTCGTCCTCGTGTGTTCTATCTGTGCAGTGAACAGATCTCGTTTTGAATTTTTGATTTGGGAACTGAGCGGGAATTTATTTTTAACGGAGGTTCTATGGGCCAGACCAATAAGGATGTTTTCACGGGGTTTTAGAGACAGCTTAAAAAAACTAAAATTAATTGTATTATTTTTTTTATAAAAATTATATAATATTTAGTATTAATTATATATATATATTATGTTTTTTTAACAAATTTGGTGTATAAAAAAAATATAATTTTTTTAAAAAATAATATATACAAAAACATTAATACTAAATCTCTTACAATTTTTATAAAAAATTTAATAATTATTTTTTTAACGTTTTTTAAATTTGTCTATTTTTAAAACTTTTCAAGTTTTCATTACTAAAAAGGATAAATTACCTTCAAAGCTTCTGATTATGACACGTGTCATTCGTCGGCAAATTAAGGAAACAAGGAGTGTGTGGTTATTGAATCAATTCTCTTTTGCGAGAACTTAGAGTAGCAGTTCATTATATATGATATAGCTCTTTTTTCTTTTCAATTAGAAATATAAATTTTTAATTCGAAATAGTAATTTCTCCATGTTGTGTAAAATTCGCACTGAAAAAATGAAAATAAAAAAATTTTCTCCTATCAAGACCCTTTTTCGTAAAATCTCGTCTACTAATACATACCCAATATTTGGAATAAATTTTATCATTTTTTTAAATAATCAATTATATTATTAACCATAGACATCATCTTTCAAGACAATTTGTTCGATACATACAAAAATATCAAAAGAAAAATAAAAGAATCATGTACCGATAACTCCTAATATAATTCAAATTTGATTTGATTAAAAAAATAATTTAAATTTAATTGGAAGAGAGTCTAGACTTAAATTTAAAAAAATTAAATCCTAATAAAAAGTGGATTGAGTATAAATATCGTCATGATCTATATCCTAAAGTTTGATTTATATGAATCCGAATAAAACATTTAAATATTTAAAAATATAAATATATTAAAATTTCTAATTAAATTGATTTAGGATTATGTATATTAAAATAGATATATATTAAAATTCTCATTAAATTTTTATATAGTTAATATTTTTAGATAAGTAATATCTTTCTACGATTTTATTTGTGTTTTTCTTGATATATTTATGAAATAATCAATTATTATCATTTTAAAATGGATTTATTTTTGTAAATTAAACTCGATACTTTTTAAAATTTGAATTTTAAGGAAATCAGATATTATCATTTTTAAATTCAAAATATTCAAAAAATATTTCATTTATAAGGAAAAACTCTTCAAATGGGTAAAATATCTATATATTCATAAAGAGTCTAATCGGTTTCGATATTTGAGTCGTTTATCTTTTGTGAGTATACCCCAGTCTAACTGAGATTAGATACGCACACTCTGTGAGCGAAACATAATTTTCATCCAATTCATTCAATGATCACCAAGTAGATAAATATATAATAATTTCTCAATGTTATTTATCCTTGTGTGTGATAAGGGAGGTTCCACTTATTCAATTCACTTGATTAATATATTTTCTTCTGTAATCGGCATGCTTAAAATTATTGAGGAAGATGAAATATATTTAAAGTAAAGAGTTTAAGGATTATGTTGTTAAAATTTCTACAATCTTTTAAATTTGTGTTTATTTTGCATTTGCGAAAAAATATATTAAGAATTACCAGTGAATTATCTCAAGTATTACAATATAATGTACTTGGTATTATGAATGTTATGTATTTACTTAGTGTGTCTAACCAACAATTACAAATGAAGTGTGAGATGATAATATTTATTTCAAAAAACCTATATTATTAGTATTTTTATCATAAAAAATTATGTTATTAATATAAATATATTCATCCTCAAAATATTTTTTTAAATATACTGATATGAGTGGTATTAATGTTTTATATGGTTTTACTATCATACATAGATATTAAAATTTGATCTGATATGAAATATGGATGTATTTTTTTGTTAAAGTTATCTCTGTATAGTTTTTTTTTATAAATAAAATTTTATTCATCCAAGTAACTATAAAAAAGATACAAAAATGTTAGAAACCAAATCAAAACAAAACCCACATATATCAACAAAGGGCAGCACCCAAACCTATAAGCAAAACCTATAAGCAGATATCCTTGTTTAGGTTTTTATTTATATTAATTCTGTTCTTTTATATGCTATTTTTATATAACTTTTAGTAATTCTATATATTATTTAAAAAAAATTAAATATAAATAAGTTAATACAAGTCTATAATAAAAAAGTAAAATAAAAATTGATATATTTAAAATTAAATAATTGGTTGAGTCAAGTTAAGTAATGAACTTGAAGCATAAGTTAACACACATTTGTCTCTTTAATTTTCCTCTTTCTATATCTATTCTAAGAGTTTGGAAGACTTATACTGATCTTTTCAGTGTCATAACCCCAAATAATACATAGAATAATTTTGACATACAATCTTTTACAAACAAATATTGCTCAGGCATTTCTCATCTACTTTGGAAGGACTTCCTGGTGGATCAAATGCAGCAAAAACTCATTCAATGTGTCAATTGGGCCTGGCAAACACCAATGAACACAGTCATACACAGGGGAATTCGTATGCCGGGAGTGTCCATAACCATTGGGATGACCATCTGGTCTCTGCCACATGATTTCAGTGGCGTTGATCACTTCAAATCTTAAACCAAGTTTCTTCCCTTTCTCCTCTGCTTTCATCATCTCCTCAACTTGAACCGAGTAAAACTCCTTGTTGAACTCTTGCAATTTCATTTCATTGCTTGTAAAAGGCCTTGTTCTACCACAGTTTCCTCCTTTATCCCAATCGCCGTTCTCGAAATGCGACGCTAAAAACGTCCGTAGAATCGTGGTACCGGTGTAGTTTTTAAGGCTCAGAAGAGTGTCAAAAGCTGTTCTGAAGGCCATCTTGTATGCATAGTACTTGGATATGCTTGTAACGTTGTTTTGATTACAGATATGACATCCGATGAGTTGATTGCTCTCGTAGAATAACAGTGGCCGGAAGAACCATTGCCCCACAGAAACGATCACGTAGTCGAATTTCTCGATCTCGTTGGCCCATGCTTCATCGGCTTCATCGAGGTAAATGCTAATGAGGCCATTGGTGTCTGCAGGTCCAGATTTAACCAGAAATGGTGACCAAAATGCTGCTAAGGTGAAGTTGTAATCAGCATAGAACCAACGCCTGAAATAGTTTTTGTCTGCTGAAACTTTTTGAGTTATATCCTCTGGATATGCTTCCTGAAATACAGACATCCAAAACCATACATCAGAGTTACTAAATCATTTTCCAAATCAGAACCAGAAGTCGGATTTTGATTGTTTATCGAATTTGTGTCGGACTCAGACATGTTTTTGTAAGTTGTTACTGTTAGTTCCAACTTACATGAGCTAAGAGGCAGACTAACGATTCCATCTGGTTCCTTCCTACTGAATCCCCAACAAAAGCCATTGATTTCCCTCTCACAACGTCCAAGAATTGAGCTGCATCAAACAGAGGCAACTCGCAGTCATCTGGTTTCCATCTCCACTTCATGAACTCTGTGTCTGGTCTCCCAAACTTCATGCAGTTCTGCTGGTCAACGATCAGCCGACAAGTTTCATTACTGTAATAAGGAGGACCTTGTGGATAAGGCACCCACTTTCCCTTGAAAACATTGCAAGTTTTCTGCAAGCTTCTGGGGATTCTGGGAAGCGGCAGTGGCGAATGGGAACTTCTTAGAAAGCTTAAAGTGATTGAGCTGATGAGAATCAGTGAAAGAATTAAGATGGAAGTGTTAAGGGATACTGTCTTGTTCAGAGTTTTTTCCATTGGGGAACTGAAATGAGCTGGAAGTTCATGGGAGGGGGGTGCCTCAAAAAGTTGATTTGAGTATAGGAATGAACAATGACAGTTCATCAACTAGCTAATTGGCTCGGTCATCATGATTTAAACAGTGAAAGAATTGCAATGCAGTCACTTTTGTATTTTTTTTTTCTTTTAAACAATCTCTTAACTTTTGATATCACTAAAATTTTAATAATTTATTTATTGAATTGTATATATTTATCTATTTATCAGTCCTCCTTTAATCCTTTAATATTGTTACGACCAAACTATGAAATATAAAATTTTAATGACTAAAATAGATCAAGAGCAAAATTTGATGATTATGTACTTTATCCATCAATTTTTATTATTTTTATTTTATGTTATGGTATATCATAGAGTTAATTTAGGAGTGATGGAAAAATCAATATATAAAGTTCGACGCGTGAATTAAACGTTTAAAAATTTAGTGACTAAAATAGGACAAAGAACTAAATTCATGATGATTTACGCACTTTAACCATATTATGTCATATTATCCGTTATATTTTGATAAACAAGTTATCTAAAAAAATTACACAACCCTTTTATAAAAATTAAAACTTAAATCTCACGCCATAGTACCCTTAACCCAAACTTTAAATCATAGACCCTAAACTCTAAATTCTAAACATAAACATTAAATTATGCACCATACATATTAAAACCTTAAATCCTAACTTAAAATCCTAAATCTCAAATCAAAAATCAAAAAATTATGTAAATTAAATTCTACACGAACTTATATTAAACTATTTTTCTTATATTATATCATTATATGGTGAGCCACTTTTATTTTTCACTCCCAAGACATTAAAAATCCTAGTGATTTTTATACCCCAAAGGATGCTTCACCAACCACATATTCTTGATAGATATTCTTTTCTCTATTACTTGTAGAGTTCCAATAAATTGTATCTGCATCAACTGTTTCTAGTAGGCCAGACTCTTCAAATATGACATTTAGTCGTTTCTGTTTTTTCTTCATTTTAAACAAAATTGGATTCAACAAGAAATATGTTAGTAAAATGTTTTTAAGAATTGTACCGAACAAGATATGTGTTAGTAAAATGTTTACGAATTCTATTGAACAAGAAATCTATATTAATAATTAATTTAGAAATTATTTGAAAATCTTTATAAATAAAAAATAGGTTTAAGAGTATCATAAATCTTTAAATTTTTTATAATAAAATAATTATTTTTAACCCAATTAAATTCTTATACTTTAACGTTTCATCAAATTACTTTTTTAAACAACATTTACGGTTAAACCTATCAAATTTTGTTCAATCAATTAGCACAACACGCCGTGTTATAGTGTTGTCACTTGACTTTTTAAATTTTTTATTTTATTTAAAAAAGATTATTTTTTTAAAAAATTTAAGTATCACGTGACAAAACAACAATGTATCATGATATGTTCGAAAGCTATTTTCATATATGTTTATTTTCCTTACTAATGATATTAAATATATTAAATAATCATATACATAAAACATTAAATACACAATGTTATAATATAATGGACATTATTAAGGAAAAGCAATGGCCTCGGCTCCTAAAGGAAAAATGATCTTTTAGTCCTTAAATAAAATTATAAATTAGTCCCAAAACAATTTATACTTTGACCCTAAAAACTTGACAGACATTGTTTCCAACATTATCTGATATCCACAGATGTTTGATCAGACATTTCTCATCAACTTTGGACGGACTTGTTTGTTGATGTAATAAAGCAAAAACTCATTCCATGTGTCAATGGGACCAGGCAAGCACCAATGAACACAATCATTCACAGTGGCATTCTTTTTCATGAATTTACCATAACGGCTGGGATGACCATCTGGTCTCAGCCACATGATTTCAGTGGTGTTGAGAAGATAAAATGTTAAACCAGTTGTCTTCCCTTTCTCCTTAGCTTTTCCCAGTTCCTCAACTTGAATCAAGTAAAACTCCATGTTAAATTCTTGTAATTTGATTTCATTGCGTATGAAAGGCCTTGTTCTACCACAGTTCCCTCCTTTATCCCAATCTCCATGCTCGTAGTGTGCCGCAGAAAACGTCCGTAGGAACGTCGTGCCGTGGTAGTTTTTATGGTTTACAAGGGTTTCAAGGGATGTTCTAAAGGCTGCTCTGTATGCCTGGTACTTGGAAATGCTTGTAATGTTGTTTTGGTTACAGTTATAGCATCCCACAAGTCGACCATGCTCGTAAAGTAGCAGCGACCGGAAGAACCATTGTCCGGCGGATATGATTATATAGTCCAATTTCTCAATCTCTTTTGCCCATGCTTCATCAGCTTCATCAAGGTAAAGGCTAAAGAGGCCATTGCTGGAATTGCCATTAATGTCGGCAACCTTGGATTTAACCAAAAATGGTGACCAAATGACCGATAAGGTGAAGTTGTAATCGGTATAGAACCAACGCTTGAAATTCTGAGATATATCCTCTGGATATGCTTCCTGAAAGATATGCATAGAAAAGTGTATATCAAAGTTCATTACTCGAATTCGGATGTGAGTGTCGGGTATGAATGTTTCTGTTGCATGTAGTAAAAAAGGGTTTAAGAAGTTACATGAGCTAAGAGGCAGAGTAATGATTCCATTTGGTTCCTTGCTACTGAATCCCCAACAAAAGCCATTGATTTGCCTCTTACAATCTTCAAGAAGTGAGCTGCATTAAACAGAGGCAACTCACAGTCATCTGGTTTCCATCTCCATTTCATGAACTCTGTGTCTGGTCTCCCAAACTTCATGCAGTTGTGCTGGTCAACGATCAGTCGACACGTTTCGTTACTGTAATAAGGCCCTTGTGGATAAGGCATCCATTTTCCTTTGAAAACATCACACTTCTTGTCTGAACTTCTGGGGATACTGGGAAGCAGCAATGGCAAATGGGAGCTCTTCAGAAAGCTTAATGTGATTGAGCTGATGAGAATCAGTGAAAGGGTGAAGAAGAAAAGTTGAGTGGAAACTGTTTTGTCCATTGGGAAACTGAATGACATGGAAATTCAGGGCGGGGAAGCCAGAAAAAGCAAGAAATTGCATCGACTATATGAATGGACAAAGACAGTTCATCAACTAGCTATTCGTTATCATGTTCAAAACGGAATCTTTTAGGGTAGTCTAAGGTGCGGCACGGTAGCAGTACGACTATGGCACGACATGAACCGAAAATGTTACAAAAACGCAAAATTTAAATCCGAAATATTATAATTTTGATAACATTTTATGTTAGGGATTATCGATACTTATAACTTATAAGCATCAAAACTTATGTCTAAATATTGATATCGTCGTAAGATCACTAAGCTAACGTATTATAAAAAAATATTATTTTAAAATACTATATTTTATAACATTTTCCATTAAAACTGTATTTTAACCCTATTAATCTAATAAGATGAATACCAACACAACATTAGATCGTAATATTTATCATTTTAGAGAATCATATCATTAACCGCTTGTTGATGAGACCCTTAACCCACCATACTTTTTCAAAGCCTTGGAAATTTTATTTGTAAATTGATGCTTGAACAACCCCATATTATTAATTAATATTATTTTTAGTTAGATTATATAGATATCAACATAATTTTCTAGTAGGCCATGTCTTCATATACCACCAAAATCTCATTTGTTTTTTTGTCCTTTAATAATTGAATTTTCTTTAATGATGAATAAATACAAAAACTTTCTATAAAGTTCACAGAGTGTACTGAACCAGAAGTAAAATCATCATTTTAAAAAAAGAAATTAAAATATTAAAACCCAAACTTTAGAAATAAACAGTCCATTTGTAACTATAATATATGTAATTCACATTCCTTGAGTCTTGCTTCTAAATGGGTCACTTTTTCTACCAGGCCAAAGATTTCAGGCATAAAACTTGTTTAATGTATAGAGAAATTCACATAAAGTATCTTTAAACTTTTGAATTTCACCACCATAATTAATTAGATTATTTTTGTAATTCAAAATTTATTTATGTAGGTTATTTCTCTCTATGTTTTATTGAACTTGTAATGTTACTATCTCTTCTTTAGCAAATTCATTTTTGTGTCTTGTAACACGTTGTAATAACTCATTTCAACCCAAATAACTATCTAATAAAATAACCTAAAGTCTAATAATAACACATACCCATATCAAACCAATACCAATAACATAAACCCAACCCAGAGATAACCCTAATTATAACCTAACTAAACCCTAGCAACTTTTCCTCTAGCCGCCGTCGTCGTCCCTTGAGCTTCTTGGCGCGTGAACATTCCGGCTACCATGAGTCACGCGACATGTGGGCGATGTGTTGGCCTCCCCCGTTCTTCCACGTTACCACCACCGCCCAAGATATCAGATCCATCGCCCAAAACCTCCAAAACATAAAGAAAAAGAGGATTAATCTCTGAAACATATCAGATCTGAAAAAAGCAAAGAAAAGATGATGTTTTTTTATTATTTTCGCTTGTATTAAAACGAGTATAAAACCCGGAATGAAAAGTCATATAACCTCTGATTTTCGAATAAAAAAAGGATATTGAAGAAATAAAAGAGTTATTTTCAAACAAAAAAAATATAGATTACCAATAGCACAAACCAAAAAAAAGAAAGAGATCAAGAGAGCCAAGTGGGAAAACAAATCGGAAACAAAAAAAAGGTACAAAAATTTTAAAAGTTCTTGAGGATTGGTGTTACTTATGCTTATTATTATTCTTGCACAATGAAAATTAAATGCACAAATAAAATGGATTGGTTTGGAATTAAACTAATTAAAATAAAAAGTCGAGAAATCAAAGTTGAGAAATAGGTTAGATTAGATTGCTTCGTAGTCTGGAGTCAAAGAATAATTGTCTCATTCTTATAATGCAAAGTCAAAAATGTTGCCTCAACGGGTCGCCTTTGTTGTCTTAGTGGGGTTATGCTGGTGTGCAGGTTGATGATTCACAATTCGACAGAACATCCTTTGTTGACTCCTTATCTCTAATTCGGAGTGCTATTAATGGTCACGTCTTGATGATACTTTATGGCACGAATCAAAGATAAGCACCAACCGATTTTACGTTCCTTTTAGTCGTTAATATCCTAACTTATCCTAAGTCGGATTAGTCTTTACTGAAGCAGATAAAAATTGTATTTATTCGTTTCGTGGGTCTAACTCTCCCAATCTTAAACAAATATATTTTTCCTCGCATGTTTCTCTCCCGATCTTGAAAGTAAGAAAAAAGTATGAACCAAGAGTAAACAAACTATGAATTTAAACTTGCATTAATAAGAACTAAGCAAAATACAAACTTTCTTCCACAAAATAACTTAAGCCCTATGGAGAATTTATAACAAAATGGGGATAGGTGAGGGCTAGAGTTTTCGATTTCCCGATGCATTGCTACTTAAGGTATGATATATATAGGCTTGGCCTAAGTCAAATCCTTCTAAAAATATAGTACAATTTGGTCATGTCGCCTATCATATCAATATTTTTTCAGATACCGCCTCGACGATGTGTTGTTTCGACGATTTACTGTCATGACGATTTTGCTGTCTCAAGTTAGTCTCCCGCCTTGGTTGGAAATGTATCAGTACAATTTTTTTGGTCTGGTCCAGTCTACTTAATCCTCAGCTTAACATATCTTCGCAATGTCTGGTAACAAATCTCGACTGCAGTTACCTTACTTGCCGCCACGATATTTTGTCGCCTGAATGATAAATTACCTGTCAAGACATAAAAATATCAACAATACATTTTTCACCGAATATTACCTAAATTCAATAAATAATCATATTAAAACTAAACTTAGAAAATTATACAAAAGTAACCATTATTCTCTCCAATGAACCCTAGATTAATAATTTTGATGATAAAAAGAGCACATAAAATAAAACTATTAATCACTTATCATCCACGACAGACCATTGGTGTCTCATTCTTCTGATTTCACCGATTTTTGAGTCCAAAAGCATGCCATAGCGAAATTGTAAGTTGTGCATTTTGATCGTTTGAAGCTTTCTCATCGGTTGTATTCCAAACATCTCTTGCATAGTCCACCTGAAAATGATAATTAATGCACATGGGGAGGATGGGTTGGGGGAGAACAGACTGGAAATTCGATAAGATTGGTATGAATTTCAACTCATTATGATATTTTATAATAATTATAATTATAATTAATTATATATTATATGAATATTAAAACAAAAATATTATTTTATTTTTTTTATTAAAGTACCAAACTTGTTTTCTTATATGTAATATTTTTTATATAAAAAACTAAAACCTTTTTTAATATAAATTTAAAATTAAAATTTTAAAATTCTAAATTTTAAAAAAAAAACTTATATTATATATTAAAGTTTTTTTTTTCTCTTGTTTTCATAGCAAAATCATTTGAAGCGTTGTAAACCTTATCCCTATATCCGGAAAGCAACGAGACGAGTTGCGGTGTTTCCCCTTTGTTCAAAGAAAACTCACTCTGTGTGGGTATGGATCCAAGCAAGACATGATGGAAGAGAAGTTAGACCAAATAATGTAATGTTGGGCGACAAAAAGAACTCATAATTTTATACCAGACAAAGAAGACCACGTTACCAACAACTGTAGGCAAATTCGACAACCTAATATCATGCCTTAGATGAACCAAGACAAGGTAAAACAAATACATATCATTGAGTACATAATTAATCTAGTAACATGAGAAAGAAAAAAAACATCACTCAAACGTATAGAAATCTTTAATATTGTGGTAAGGTAATGAACATAAACTCGATTAAGTCGTTGAATCATTCTAAATTATTTTTTATTTTTAATTTTAGTTAATTCTTTTGAAAATAATTTTAGTTCTTTTTGTGGTATTCAATTAACCGATTTAAACGCAACATATAAAAATTTAAAAACATTTATAAATTATTAAAAAATAAAATCATTAAATTTTCTTTCAATTTTTGACATCAAACTGATGTTCGTTGATATTTAATAAGTTTTATTACTACTCTAATAGGTCCATTGAAAATATGTTCAAGGGATATTAGTTAGCTTAGTATAACCAGAAATAATCGGAGGCTTTTTTAATAATTTTTTTTTGTAAATATTTAAAAATAATAAGAATTTATATATATAACTTTTGATATTTTTTATTTTCTTTTTTACTTAATTTTAAAAATTCATTATACTGTTTATTACTTTTAATATTTTATAAATATTATATATTATTTAAATATTTTTAAAATTTTAATCATTTTCTTATTTATTAGCTTAAAGATTAAATAAGTTATCAAATTTTTAATTAAAATCAATTATTCATCTAAGTTTGTTAAAAATATAATTCAACCCTTCCATCACGTCACCATTACACGTGTACTATCATATCACTATTACGGGCTATCACATCAGCACAATAAACGATTATATCAATACCGTTAATATCACGTCAATACTTTAACGATCAACATCATTCAAATAACAAAATTGTTATAATCAAATAAACTTAAAAGAAAGATACATAAAAAAATAGATGCAAAAATACTGATTTAAATTTATTACAAGAGTAAATTTAACCCTTTAACCGAAAATAATTCTTGTTTGTAATGCGAGGATGTTAGGACCAATGCCCCTAGACGATCATTTGCCAATATTATCGTGTGGAGACACGGTTTGATGAACGATTAAGATTTTTTTTATTTTAAACTTATAAAAAATTATCAAATAAATTATCAATCAAATAAATATCGAAGTACAATTATAGAACAAGTACCAATAATACAATCAACGATGAGAAACAAATAATAGCACAAAATGCAAAAGAAATTTAGAATTTTTATTTGAATCTCATTCTTCTATCACCTGCATAAAGTCTCCCTAGATGTGATCTTACCCCTTCCATCTTCAACATTTGAAGCAAAAAATCATTCCAAGTATCAATCGGACCAGGCAAGCACCAATGCACACAATCATTGTACAATGTCACGTTTTCATGAGCCCAATGTCCGTATCGGCTAGGATGACCGTCCGGTCTTAACAACGAAGCTTGTGTCGTATCCATTAATCTGTATCTCTTCCCTTTCTTCCTCCCTTCTCTTTCAGCAGTTTTGAATTCCTCAATTTAAATCATATAGAACTCCATGTTATCGCCTTCCAATGTCGCCTCGTTGCTTCGGAACGGCTTTGTTCTTACGCAGTTTCCACCATTGTTCCACAATCCGTTCTCAAAGTGTGGTGGTGCAAAAGTCCTTAAAATCGTTATGCCCTTGAAGTTTTCCAAACTATTAATTGCTCTAAAAGCAGTCCTAAAAGCCTTTCGGTACCCATAGAACTTGGTCAAGTCCGTAACATTTTCAATAAGACAAAAATGGCAGCCCACAACCTGTTGATTTTCATAGAAAACCGACGGACGATAAAACCAATGGCCACCGGAAATAATTAAATAGTCAAATTCTTGAATCTGGGTCGTCCATTGTTCATCAAATTCGTTGAGATAGAGATTGAAAAGGCCAGTTTGTGTCGGACCGTTGTCTTCTCTTTTTTCCGATTTCACCAAATGTGGAGTCCAAAAGTATGCGACGGTAAAATTATAAGATGTGTATCTCCATCGTTTGAATCTCTCGTCTGGTGTATCTGAAACATCTATCGGATATTCGACCTGAAACAATAATTCATGCAAATTGTAAGGACTAGAATTTTGAGAAGAGCCAATGTGTTTCAACTTTATTCAAAGAAAAAGCAAAGTATGGATCAAAGCAAAAACATTATCAAATAGAATTTGGACCAAATAATGTAATGTTTTGTCGACAAAACAAACTAAAATCTATGAGCAATTTTATACCGGACAAACGAGCCCATGTTACACTAAAAAATATGTATGCAAACACACCAACCTCAATTATTATTATTCACCATTAATTTATAAAATACTGGAATTAAAAATTACATAAGATTTAATTTTATGAATATTAAAACTTATTTATTTCATTTTTTCATTAATAATTATTCAACTATTTACTATTTAGTGGCCACTGGCCGAAGATGGGAACCGTTTTGTAGTGATATTCAAAACTAAATGTTTAAACAAATTATACATAAAATTCAATGATAGAAAGTGATAAATATTAAAATTTAATTAATAAAAATAAAAATTCCTGTATTTGTATAATCATATAAATGACGTTTGATTAGTTGAAATGTCTAGGTTTAGATAGCAGCCAACATGTTAATAATTATTACAGACAAAGACAGCAAATTATTTTTAGCAATACCATCATTGTTTCTAAATAACATCATCATATTGGATCTGACTACAAGGGAAGAAGTGATGATTTATGTTCGAGAATTATTAAATTTATGAATTATAAATATATAAATTAATAGATTTTTTTCAAAAAATAATTGCTACATAAACCTAAAATTATCATAATTATAAAGTTGTGTTCAACAGTATTTAACGTTAATAATGTTCAGCTGTGTTCGATCCACGTCCTAGAATTTTTCTCATTCCACCCCATAATTTCACCTAATCTTTGATTTTACATAATGACTTAGGTAAACTAACCTTGCTACCAACTATAATTGATTGGACAAATGTTTATGGACCATTTAAATTATTTAGTGTTTAAAAAAATATATTAATTCTAAAATCAAATCTAAGTCTAGATTTTCGACATGCATATTAATTAGTACAATTTTAACAAATATATTTTAGTCATTTTAAATTATTTATTTGAAAAATGATTTAATTTATGTATTTTACAAAAGAAGGGACTTACTCTAGAAAGTAGGCATATGAGTGACTGCATTTGGTTTCTCCCCACAGAGTCACCAACAAAGGCCAAAGCTTTACCCCTAACGATCTCCAGGAACTGAGCTGGGTTCAGAACAGGTAGGTCACACCCATCGGGTTTCCATTTCCATTTCATGAACTCGGTATCCGGCCGGCCGTATTTCATGCAATTCTGATGCTCGTGTATCGCCCAGCACGTCGTGTTGGTGTAGTATGGCGCATCACGATTCGGTACCCATTCCCCCGAGAATATGTCACAGTCCTCCCCGTCTGATATCTTTATTGAAGACCGGAGTTCGAGTTGTGGAGAGTCGTATACGGTGGTTTGGGATGAGGCTTTTAGTAGGTATAGAGGATACCCTAGCAAAGGATAAAATACAGGGATTATTGTGAGAAACACGACGGTGACAAAGATTAGAATTATGGCCATTTTTGTTGTTTTTGTGTGTGCATGGCTTCTTCCCAAGGGAGCCTTCGCAGCGTGAAGCTTCATTTTGAAACAGAAGATGGAAGGAGTTGAGACATTTAGCTAGAAAGAGAGTTTGGCTATGTATTGAAAGTTGTGGCATCTTATAAATAATGGAGTAATTTATATGCATATGGTTTTTGACCCTTTGCTTTAGAAATGTATAAGAAAGTATTATTGGAATATCACTAGTAGTGTCCAGGTAAAAAAAAATAGAATTAAATTAATATATAATTAAATAGTAAATTAATTGATATTTAAATTTTAGAGTTATTGGATTTTTTTACTAAAAAAATAAAAATATAAATTATAATGGAGGTCGCTCAATTATGGTTAAAGTTATATTTGAGTCACTTAATTATTATTATGATTATATTTGAGTCATTTGACTGTTAAAAGCCGTTAAATATTACCATTTAATTGAGTACGATGATAGCTTATTCCTATAAGCTTTTAAATTCTATCACTTTAGTCCTGATTCAAAATAATTCAATAAATTTATTCTTTTATAATATAAAAAATATATCGATTTAGTAATTTTCTTCTTCAATCACCGCTATATCACTGTTAACACTAGAGCACTTCGTTTAAAGTCATTAATTAATTTAAAACACAAATTTAAAAATATAAAAATACGTATTAAAATTTTTAATGTTAAATCTATAATTAATATCTACATTAAAATTAAATCATTGAAATCTATTTAAAATTATTTATGAAATCCTTTAGGTTTTAGTTACGGCTATCACTTAATTTCCAATGAAAATTTAGATTTTAGTTACTGCCTGTAATTTATTAAATTTTTATTGTAAAAAAATTTCTCAAGTGCTTTTCTAGTAAGTTTTATAATGTAAAACATTGATACAAAAAGTATTATAAAAATTATATTTTTTAATAAAAATACATAAACTTACATAGTATTTAAGAAAACTGTTTTATAATAAACATGACTAAATTATAAATTTTTTAAATATGAATGGTTAAATTTATTAAATTATTTTAATTTAAGACTAAATTGATAAAATAAAAAAGTTTTAAGAACTAAACTTATCATTTTACTCAATTAAACAATGTCGAGTGACCGAATATAACTTTAACCATAATTGAGTTAATTCTGTCGTAGTTTACTAAAAAAAATATTTATAATTCAAAATTGAATTGAATTTCTTTAATTTATCTCCAAACCTAACCCATATGATCAGACAGCAGTATGATTCTTAGGCAAGATGACTGAACTAATTAAATGTAATCTCAAACTCAAATTTTAACCGGAATAATTATTAATTTGATTAAAAGAAATTAATAAAAAAAATCAAAATTAAAATCAAAATTAGATGAAACGTAGATAGTCATACTTGTGGTCTGTGGGGCTTAATTAAAAACAATTAATGGTTGTGGGCAGTCCAATAGTAATGAAGGCAATGGATCATTGGTTTAGTTATTATTTTTATTTAATAAATTGTGAATTATTGGTCATGTATGATAA
Source organism: Abelmoschus esculentus (assembly GCA_035048815.1). Classification (NCBI taxonomy): domain Eukaryota; kingdom Viridiplantae; phylum Streptophyta; class Magnoliopsida; order Malvales; family Malvaceae; genus Abelmoschus; species Abelmoschus esculentus. The sequence goes on from JAUCBN010000024.1 coordinate 13,185,080, forward strand.
TGATGAAAAGAACCCTTTAACTACAAGATCTAGATTATTGTATACAAAAATCACCTACGTAGTTTAGATTTAATTAGAACCGAACAAGTGATCTATTAGAAAAACGGATAATTTTTTAAAAAAAATATAAATTTATATATTATTATTTACAAAGTATATGTATATTATTAAAAATTAAAATATTTATAAATAAATATTATTTTATTGTCATCTTTAAACTATTAAAATATATATTTAATTATTTTTGGTTTGATTTTTAAGATAAATTTAAAAAATTCTAGTAGTAGTTGACTTGTTCAACTAAACTGTACCAAACTTGGATAGTGGCAGTGGGAGCTTCTAAATTTGAAAATTATTTCTTAGAAATTATATTAGGTGGATAGGTTATTTTTGCATGATATCTAAATTTATTATGGATAGTTTAGGGACTTCGATGGATATATAATTTTTAGGGTTGATTGTTGGAATAATTAATTTTATTTTTTATACAGATTTGGTTATCGATTTTAAAAAAGGATCGATAAATTTATTTATATTTTAATATATAAACCTTTTTGTTAAGAGTCGTTAATTGTTGACAAGAATTGATTTGACATAATAAAAAAGATAATTTAGCTATATAGTTCTTAAATTATTATTTTATTTTTATTTCATCTTTAATTTAACCCTCAAAATTTTAGAACTTTATCTTATCACTCACTATCTTTAAAAAAAAATCTTTTTTTAAAAAATTCCCTAACCTGTAAAATTTCCATAATAGCCTTGATCAATTTGGCATTATCCTTGTGGCTGCTTCAAGTTGTACAAAGATGAAGTCCTTCACACTTTTAGTAGTAATATAACTTTTCCAGCTGCATCAAGAATAAAAAATAAACCAGACTCGTTGATATTGCCAGTATATTTTACACGGAATCAATGCATCTATCGCACCCGGATTCGGACTTACATGACTGTTTTCTTGACGGTTCATACACGGATTTGGTTCCCTTTTTGTAGAAGAAGATACTTCAACTACAAAGGATATGGCCACAAGTATTAATCCAGTTAGAGCACCGGGACTTATTCCTCTATTTTTCCGGGAAAGAGGTTGGAGGTCATATGCAATAAATTAACTTTTCACTAAGGAAATAGGGTAAAAATTTATTAATTTTTTTTATGCTTTTAATCCATGCTTTCGTTTTAAATTAGAGAATTCAGGGATAGATAGAATTTAAGATTAAGAGTTGTGGTTAGGGTTTAAGAAATTAGGGATAATTTTTTAGGGGTTAAGTGTTAAAACTTAGGATCAAAGAATACATTATGATTTTATTCCTTCTCAGTATATTCAATATGACTTATACAACTTATATTTATAATAGAAAATTATTTATACTAACCACATAACAAAAGTAGTTAAAACTAACAAAAGTAGTTACATACTAACAACTTGCAAATACTCTCAACACTCCCCCTCAAGTTGTGGGTGATATACATCCAGAACCCCAACTTGGATAACAAGTATTCATGTTGAGGAGCTCTTAATGTCTTAGTGAAAATGTCTGTTACTTATTCCGAAGAAGTCACATATGATATCTCAATAACATCTTCTTGAATCTTTTCTCTGACAAAGTGACAGTCGATTTTAATATGTTTGGTGCGTTCATGAAATACGGGATTTGATGCAATATAGAGTGCAACCTTGCTATCACAATAGAGCATTACTGGTTGTTTTAAACCAAAACCAAGTTCAGACAACAAACCCTTCAACCAAGTTATTTCTGATGAAGCCACGGTCATGTTTCTATACTCTGCTTCTACAGAAGATTTGGCCACTGTTACCTGTTTTTTTGACTTCCATGATATTGGTGAATTTCCCAACTTAATAAAAACAATCAGAAATTGACCTTCTTGTTATTGGACAAGAAGCCTAGTCTGAATTGCAAAAGGCAATAAGATCACAGCTGCTGTTGGCATCCAATTTGATTCCTTGACTTGGATTCTTCTTGATGTATCGAACTACCCTCAAAGAAGCTTTCAAGTGACTTTCTTTCGGTTGTTGTATGAATTGACTCAAATAATGAACATAAAATGTTATGTCAGGTCTTGTATGTGAAAGATATATCAATCTCCCAATAAGTCTCTGAAACACAGCTTTATCTTGAAGTAAGCTGTCATTCTCAAGTTGTTTATACACTTGATCATACTCAACAGAGGTAAGTTTCAAGTTTTGTTCTAAGGTGTCATGGCAGGTTTTGCTGCTCCCATTTCTGATTCTTCAATCAACTCCAAAGCATACTTTCGTTGATTAATAAAAATCCCTGCTTTAGACCTCATAACCTCAGAGCCTAGGAAAAACTTTAAGTTTTCCAAGTCTTTCATCTTGAAGTTGTTGTGTAATAATCTCTTTAGTGAGTCGATCAAGCCTTTATCATTTTCAGTAATTAGTAAATCATCTACATAGATGAACATTATCACAATCTTGTTCGATTCTCTTTTTGTGAAAAAAGAATAATCAAATTTGCTTTGTTCATAACCATCACTCAAAAGCGCCTCTGTCAACTTTAAATTCCATTACCTAGAGGCTTGTTTCAACCCATATAACGACTTTTCTAGCCTGCATACTTGATGCTCCCTCTGGCTAGAAAAACTAAGTGGCAAATTCATGTAGACTTCTTCAACCATATCCTCTTGAAAAAAAGGCATTATACACATCTAATTGAAAAAGATGTCAATCAAAAATAGCAGCTAAAACAAGAACAAACCGGACCGCCATAAGCTTAACAATCGGCGAAAAAGTATCTAAATAGTCTACACCTTCTTGCTAATTATAACCATTGGCTACTAGGCGATCTTTAAATCGTTCAACAGCTCCAGAAGAAGTGTACTTAATCTTGTAAACCCATTTGCATCCAATTGATATTTTACCAGAGGGTAAAGAAACTATCGACCAAGTTTTGTTGGTTTCAAAAGTTTGAATTTCCTCTTTCATAGCTTGAATTCAATGAGGATATTTAATGGCTTTCTTATAAGTCTTTGGTTCAACTAGTTGATTAGTATTGGAAAAAAAAATCTTGGTAGACAAAGGTAAATGCTCATAGGTAATAAAATTAAAAATAGGATAAATTGCAGTAGAAATTTGAGAATGACACACAAAATCATGCAACCATTGAGGTGTTTTGTGCACACGAGAAGACTTCCTAAGAGGAGTTGGAGCTGCTAGAATCATAGGAGGTGGTTGAACCACATGAGATGGTTGAACCACGGGAGATGACTGCTCGAATGTATTAGTGGGACATACTTCCTCAACATGAGATGATGGGATAGAAGGAGAAATGAGATCAATGTCAGTTTTTAGTGTATCAAAGGTGATAACAGATTTTGGAGGGGAAACAAAAGTGGAAGAAATATTTGGAGTCAAGTGCAAAAAATCAGAATCAAGCACAACAAAAGATGAAGGAAACAATGTTTTATTTTTAAATGGAAAAGTAAAAGAATATACAGACTCAATGAATTTGACATCTCTATTAACAAAAAAAATTTGTGTCAAGATTAAAAAGAACATATCCTTTCTATGTATTTGAGTATCCCATAAAAACTGAAGGAATAGCTTGGGGACCAAATTTATCGGTTATATGTGGGTTAGAAGCATAACAAAGACAACCGAAAGCTTTAAGGTTTGACAGATTAGAAGGAACTTGATATAAGGACTCATAAGGTATTTTTCAATCTAGAATAAATGAGGGAAGTCTATTAATGGGATAGCATGCTGTTAAAACACACTCACCCCAAAACTTAATGGGCATATTGGACTAAAATTTTAAGGCACGAGCAACCTCTAAAAGATGTCTATGTTTTCGTTCAGCAACATCATTTTGTTGAGGAGTGTAAACACAAAAAGATTGATGAATAATTCCTAGGGAAGTAAATAAAAGAGTACAAACAGAACTAAAAAATTCTGCTCCATTGTCGCTTCGAACAATTTTGGGAGTCTTAGAAAATTGTGTTTTGATTAATGTCAAGAATTACTTAAGATACAAAATAGCATCACTATTAAGTCTTAGAAGGTAAATCCAAGTGATACGAGAGTAGTCATCAACAATGATAAGAAAGAAACTTTGATTGCTATGTGTAGAAACTCGATAAGGACCTCATAGGTCGATATGCAACAAGTCAAAAAGATTCTTGGATTTAGAAGTACTAACAGGAAAAGGTTTCCTAGTCTGTTTTGCTAAAGGGCAAATTAAGCAACTAGACAAACAATCGAAATTACTAAAAATTTGTAAAGACAACTTAGTTAAAGTTCGAGTTGAAGTATGACCTAGTCTAATATGCCAAAGATTGAAAGTTTTATTTAATAGGAAAAGAATGTGATACATCAGAAAGATCATTAGAAACAGAAAAACCAGTACATTGATTAGGAAGAAACAAACCAGCAACTCCTCTACCAGATTTAAAGTAATATAGACCTTTTGATTCTTTATCAATCCCCATGATCCTGCCACTGAAGCGATCCTGTAAGATACATAGGTCTGGATAAAAGACAAAATATAATTATGGGATTTGGCTAATTTAGATACAGAAAGAGGTTGTGAGAAAAATTTAGAACAAACAATACTTTGTCGAGCAACAAGTCAGAGGTTAACTGATGTGATCCAGTATGAGTGATAATTTCAGTCTTACCATTAAGTAAGTGAACAAGATGAGATTCAACACATAAAAGAGGAAATCGTAAGCTTTCAAAATCAGACAAAATATGATCAATAGCTTCAGTATCTAAAATCCAATAAAGACTAGAATTAGAAGCAAGTAACTTACTATCATTTGTACTTATAAGATTCACAACGAAATCAGACTGCGGACGATTAAGAAGACTCAAAATCTGATTATATTGCTTAGCTATGAATGTAGAAACGAAAGCAGTGCTCAAGGAAGTTTCAAAACCAGATTCAGTCACCATTGCATCAGTAGTATCCTTATGAACCGTTAATGCCACCTGAAGAGATCTTTTCTTGAAAAACTTGAAGTCAGAAGGAAATCTTATCAGTCGATAACACGATTCACGGTGATGTCCAGATTTTTTACAATAATCACATGTTCCTGGAAAACATTTCCTCTCAGAACCTTTGGAGATGTTAGACAACATGATCGAAACTTCATTAGTTGAAGAGCTTGAAAATTGAATTCTCTGAGATTCTTCTTGCACCAACATTGAATAGGCTTGATTCACAGTGGGAAGTGGTTTCATTAAAAGTATTTGACTACGAACAACGGAATAAGTTTCATTAAGTCCCATCAAAAACTGAAACAATCGTTGCTAAACAAGATGAGCAGAATTTTTTTGAGCAACCTCACGTTCACAAGTCAAAAATGGAATCAAAGCAGCATATTCATCCCACAAAAGCTTTAATCGAGTGTAATAAGCAGAGATTAAGGAATCACCTTGTACCAATGTTGCTATAGATCGATGAAGAAAGAAAACCCAAGAGCCATCGACCTTATCAAATTGGTCCTTCAAATCGCTCCAAACAGTCGAAACACTAGTCGCAAACACAACCCCGCAGAAAGATCGTGATTGACAGAGTTCAAAATCCACGAAAGTACAATCGCATTGCATCTCTCCCATTGTGAAGTCAATGTTGCCGCATAATCTTCCTTACGACACCTGTCGTCGATGAATCCAAGTTTGTTCTTTGCTAGAAGCGCAATCCGCATGGATCTACTCTAAACAGAGTAATTCTCTGGACCAACAAATTGATACGACACCAAATTTATCTCAGGAGTATTTGAGGGATGCAAATAGAGTGGGTGATCGCTATCGATGGTTGTCGTCATCAGAGAAGAGAAATGGAAAAAATCAAGCAAAGAATGAGAAAATAGAAAAGGAATATGGAACCGAAAAAAGGAATTTTAACTTCTAAAAAGTCAAGATAGTAATTGGGCTTGGACAACTGATATCATGTTAAAACTCAGGATCAAAGAATACATTGTGATTTTATTACTTCTTAGTATATCCAATATGGCTTATACAATTTGTATTTATAATAAAAAATTCTTTATACTAACCACATAACAGAAGTAGTTAAAACTAATTAAAGTAGTTACATACTAATAACTTGCAAATACTCTAATATTAAAGTATAAAAAATAAAGGTTAAGGTTTTAAATTTAATTTTTTTAAATGGTAGATGATGTTTAGGCAAGGAAATGTACTCCAGAATTATCGGAAAACAGACAATCTAGTGGAGATATCGTACAATCTGAATAAGCTTCGATGGGCTTAAAATAGATTACCTCATACGGCCCATAGATGTCACTGAAACTGATTTAAAATGTCGCAATTAGGCCTATGACGTGAACCATCTCAGTTGTGTTGAATATTTGTGTGCTACTTTTTTGTGGAAATTAAAGAGAATATCGAAGGGTTTGCCGTGACAATTGAGGCTTATAACTAATTTTCATTGGTAGAGAACATAGTTCAAGGGCCAATCCTTAGCCTTTTGATTTAATTATTCATGATTGTTAGATGCGATAGGTTCGTTTATAAATAAGCACCAACTCTATTCATTCATATTACATTCTTCACGTGATTAAATAATTATTCTCTTTACTTTTTTGTGATACCTCTTACCCGTTTTAGGAGCAAAGTTGGTTCAGAAGTGTCACATTAAATAATCAAATAAGACATACAAGACTTACTCAAGACAAACATGTCATATCATATCAAGTATTCAAATAATCAATAAGGACTTTACAAGGTTTTTTGTAAACTCTGAGAGATTTAACTCTCCTTTTCAATAAGATTCTAAGGGTACTCTTTTTCCCATAGAGACTTCTAACCTTTCTTTGGGTTTAGAAGTGTTAGAGATTTTTTAGCGAGACCCTTATTCATAAAAAAATATAATCAATAAGCGAACCAATATGCTAAACAAATAGGCTAAGCATAGTAGACAAGTTAAGCATAGCATAATTAGGGTCAAATTAAGACTTTTTAATATAAAAATTATAGATTTATATAAAAATTATATATTTTCTTAAAAGCACTTTTCAAAAATAATTTATGTATTTATTTATTAATATTTTTATATTTTATCATACTATAAGTTAATATCATAATATAAAATAATTTGATTATCATTTAAATATATATTTTTTAACTTATAACATCATGTCTAAAATAGTCATTTATTTTCTCAAAAACACTTTTTGACAGCAATACTAAACACATATATTTCAAACTAAAAAAAATTTTAGAATTTTTCACTACACTTTTTTCCGTACTTTTCAAAAGTAATGCTAACCTGGCCCTAATTAAATTGGGATCCTAATAAGTGGTCTTTTAGGTCTTACATAAATATCAAGTAAACAATTTGATATTTCTTACAACTCAAATAACATTTTAATTCACATATGGAAACAAACATTTGATCTGATGAACTAATCGATCTAATCATGCAGACAATGTCCTAACATAGGCACATTTCATACCTAAGCAAGCTAATTATCCAGAAGTCTCCAAACATACATAATATCCAAATATCATATTAGATATTTAGTTCGAACATGTCCTTACCATTTCAAACATCTAAACATGATTAATTATCTTAACCAATTAATCGCATCAAATAACTTAATTATACACATCTCAATTCTTCAAAATTTGGATCAATCACGCTTCATAATATAATATAATATAATATAATATAATATAATATATATTCAAGTTATCCAAGCATACATGACATCTAAGTAAATCATTTCAATCTCATGTGGCACTGGCGGCAAGCATTATAATCCTTTACATATTAAACAACTATTTCATTCAAGCATATTATTGACTGAATTATGCTTAGCAATAGAATGACTGATTATTTATAAGAATAATATCAAAATAAAGTTTTTATATGTAATTATATATGATTAATAAGTAATAGACTGATAAGTTAAATTGACAATTAAAATTTTTAATTTATTTTTTTCTTGCAGACATTAATATTTTATCTATCCACGCTAAATTTTAGTTCGGTCCATGTTTGAATAACGTTCTCCACATGGTTCTATTTAAAATAATATAAACTAAATGTTGATTTTGATTTTGACTAGTCCTAATAGAATCCTGTTGCCGTGGCCCTGGGGGTGTGATTTCCACGTCACCTGCTTTGATCACTTATTCCAGGATGGAAGGTATTTCAAACGTACACGAAACCAAACCAATCTTCTTAGATGGATCCCGCCTACCAACCAAGACACAAGTTTATTGATTGATTTATTTATGGCTTTCGTAATATCTGACGTGGATTTTACTAAAAAGAAGAAAAAAACCACTGGATTATTGTGGAACTGAATTCGAGTCATTCCAAGTTCCAACTACCAACAAAGAGTACGTCACGTTTGATGTGGATTCTTGCTTTCTAAGCTACAGGATGCCATTCACCAAATGGGGGTAAAAATCCATAAATAAATTTAAAAGGAATAAATCACACAAAAGAAGGATAAAATTTGGATAGAGGGGTTGCCAAAAGAGTTTGTATACTAATATATATTTATATTATAAAATTTAAATTTTAAAGATGTAACCATAGAATTTAAAAGTGAAACTTTATATTCTAAATTATATATATATTTAATTTTAAGTTAAATTTTAAATCCTGAGCTAATCTAAAAAATATTATTGCATAAAATTTTAAATAAATTTTATAATATTTGATTGGTTGGTTAAATAATTTATTTTTTATATTTTTTTAGGTTATGAGTTCTAGACTCATTAAAAATATTTTTTTGAGTTTTTTTGTCTTCCTTGTAAGTAGAATTATGATTAAAATTAAAATTTATTGATAAATAAATTTAGATGGATTTTATCTTGAATTTTAAATTAAATTTAAGTTGTTTATAATATAAATATAGATTAATTCAATTTCTATTTAATTAAAATTTTTGAATATTTAGATTCAAAGCATATTGTGATTCCTTCAGAAAATTCAACCTTTGGAATCGGTATTGAAAACGACTTTGAATTCCTTACCCTGAGGTTTGAAGACCTTCGATAAGAACAATTGATATATTTCGCACGATATAATTATGGTTTAATTCAGATGTTATTAGGGTAATTATTCAAACAAGATTTGTCGAGTAAATATCGGAAAACAACATATATCTAAGATGTGACTATCCTAACAAGACAAATACTATGTCTTTTAACGAAAAATAAATTATTACGGATTAAACTGTTGATATTAAAAACGAATATAAATTATAAGCGAGGTCAGCGGCTATCCCCAAGTTTATCATATAAAAATATATAAATGTTATTAATATTGGTTAATATATATTTATTTGGATTCCAATTAAACTTAAACCATCTTCTCTATTGTTAATTATTTTGTGTATTGCCAATCATAGGGGTTATGTTAAATATGACGAAATGAAGCAGACGGTCAGTTTCTAATGCAAAATATGACTTGAACTGGGGGCATAGGCCAATGTTATAATAATTGTTATTTTTCAATCTCTACATTATTGGCATAAATTGGCAGAGTAAACAACCCACAGTAACATCCCCATCCGCCAAACGGAAGCAGTTTTATGGCGTCCCTATCTCTATCTTCATGCTACCTGCAGAAGCTGCCATCCCTGACTTGGAGAATTGCAGGCTCTTTAATCTTCTCTTCAATTCCTTACTGCATAAAAGTAGATACAAAGAAACCGAATTAGAATGTCAATTGGATCGAACTCAATTCGAGAAAAGCAATGTGGATTAAAAAGCTTAATGCTTTACCCCATGAGTAATCTATCGAGGCTTGAAGTGGATAAGAGTCCTCTGTTCTCTTCAGCTCGCCTTAAAAGGTACGGCATTACCATATCAACAGGTCCGTAGGGTAAATATTTGCTAACTTGAAACCCTGCGTTTCGCAAACCGAACGACAGCGCGTCAGACATGCCATATAACTGTGCAAATTCAAGCTTTTGAGTCCCCTTCTGAATCCCTAGACCACGTGCTTTGGATGCTGCCAATTGCCCTGACTCAAGATTATGAGTTGCGAGAACGAGTCCGCCATATCCATCTGCAATTCGCTCGAGCATAAACGAAGCACAATCATTGAAGCAAGCATGGGTGTCTCGTATCCCGTTGTGGACCGGCGAATCGAACCCTAACGAGGAAGCTAGCTTGGCTTCGCTGGACATATAAGCGCCTCTCACGAGCTTAAACCCCATCGGAATCCCGAGACTCTCTGCGGTTTTGGCCGCGTTAAACAGCCGCTCCCTGGCGTCTTTCAAGTAAGCTTGGATGGTGCCGTAGACGATGAGGTGGTGTTTGTTGTACATGATTGCCGAGGAATACGTGAAGTAGTCGATGGCGGGTTGGATGGATGTGTCCTCCGCATCGATGATTAAAGGAACATTGTGTTGTGCACATTTCTGGCACAGTTTTACAAGTCTCTGGTGTGCCAATTCCAGATCCGATTCTTCTTGTGGGGTTAATGGATGGGGTGCTTGGAGTGTATGGTAGAGAGCACTTGAGTCGGTGAAAATAGGCAAGGTGTTGAGTTTCCATGGGAGGGTAAAGGAAGGGTCTTTGTATTGCCACCTCAACAAGTCACTAATCCTCCTTAGCAGCCCAAGGGGGCATATTGCTGTTATCTTTGCCACCACAGAGCTCACCTACACATAAGGGAAAACACGTAAGAGAGGAGACGAAACTGGAAAGCAACACGTTAAACTGACTCAACCAAGGAGCCATAAATGGCGGCTGTTGAAATTTGTGTTCCAAACACCAAACTGGAATCCAGCTGTAAAGCACATGGCTGACAGATTCAGTGGAAACAGTCACCATTTCCTTAAATGTTGGAAGCCTGCCTTCAAACATACAAAGCTGTACCTTTGTTCACACAAGTTGCAGCTACCCAACCAATTAGTAAGGTACAGCTGTCAAATCTCCTACCGTTCACTTACCCCATCACACTCCAAACTGCACTGTATACTTGTCTGTTTTGTCTTACTGTAATAAGATTAACTCATTGGATTTGTTTAGAACAACTAAATAAAGTAATATTAATATTTAATACTTGTCTAAATAGATTGAATCCTTCTAAAACGTGATGAAAGCCGAACCTTTTTTGTTTAACAAATTTCTAATTTAGGTGAAATCTATAAATTTCTATTTAAAAAGCTTAAATTAGCATTTAAACAGTTTTTCCTCACTAATACTATTATTAATTACAATTATTTTTAACTTGATTTTATTATATAAAATTAAATTTTGAAGACAAAGAATATTCAAATATTTTTAACTCCGAAAGGCTAAAGATATGATTTTTAAATGGACACAGGAACCAGCTGCCTGGACCCCAATATCAGAAGCACTTTTCACATTATATAATTAATATATTAACATATGCTTGAAAATTACAATGATGATTGAGGATACAAATAAAAATAAAAATGGAGAATTTATTTATTTTCTAACGTATTTGATTCCGACAGAACAGAAATGAAGTTTCTGCCTGATCCTTGATTCATAATTTTCTTTTCTTATGTGTTTAAAAGAAGGTTACGAACACTAAAATTAGTTGTTATATTCGAACCGTAAACTCATTAAATATCATATTTAGAAGAATTCTATACTTGAAATCTTCTTTCTCTTGAATATTCTGCAACTTAATTTAGAATTTGTGATTAACGTGTTGGGAGAGAATTCTCCATTTGAATAGCTCAAATCTTTGTAATAAACTTGACCGTTAATTTCAAGTTTCTGTAATTTTCTGGAAATTTAATGACTCGTTTCACGATGTTCATCTTCTTTAACAGGAAAACAATATAGATGAATGAAATCTTAAAAACAACTTACAGATGAAGGTGGAAGCGACTTGGCGAATTCAACGCTCTGTAAAAAACCCTCCAAATTCCGATCACAACCGGCGTTATCGCTCGTGTGTTCGACGGCATACACGAGCATGCCTCGCAAACCAGCCTCCTCGATTTTCCTGAGGCACTCGGCGGCCTCCTCTGGGGTTTCACCGGCGCAGAAATGTTCGAAGAACGTATGTTTTACGGTTTTGAATATGATATCACGTACCAAAGGTGTTTCGATGAGTCGGGAATTCATAACCCACATCCCGAAATCGACGAATGTCTCATTGGAAGCCAACCCGAGGTTTACCGACGAACGTAGAAGCTTCAACGTGGAAACCGAAGCGAAAAGCTTTTGGTGATCATCAAAGTCAAGAGGGGTTGTTGTTGTTGGTTGATGAAGGGTTGTTGTTGTTGGGTGGAGTTTCTCTACGGTCGAAGGTTCAGTTTTTTCGTCGAAATTGATGGGTGAAACGGCGGATGAGACGGCGGAGTTTAGAGGCCTTATGACGTTTGGGATGTTTTTGAGGATCTTCGGTGATGAGAGAAGTCTTTTTGCCATAGAAGGGAAAAACAGGATCGGCAGAGATTCTGGCTTTTGTCTAGTAAGAAAATTTGTTATTCTGGCAAAAAATGTGTGGAATAGGAAGGGTATATATAGGCAAAAGGGGTTGGAAATCTGAATCATTTACACGTCAGAAACTTGGGAATTTTCGGTGCTGTAAAAAGAAAACAAAGGATTTCTTTTGTCAAAATTGTTTTATGATTTTAATATTTATTATTGAGAAAATTGTGAAAAATATTTTTATTTTTTTCATATAATTTACAAATTAATTTAAATATTTAAAATAATTAAGATAAAAAATTTAAAAAATCCACAAATAACCATACTAAAAAGTTTAATAAAATAAAAAGAGTATTAAAATTGATAAGAATCCCCCAAAGTTTCTGTATCCTTATTCTGTACTCAAACTGGCCAACTTGACAAGTTGAGATGACCTTTAGCAATCAGTTTGCCAACACTTTTGGAGATTTCTACTGGATGAGAGCGTTGACTTCGTCAACTCTTCTGGTACTTTGAATAATTTGCAAGAATTTAATTTGCATTATTACTATAATATAAATATTTGTTACTAAATCTAGACGTGGGTTTGGTACAGTTAAAGTTTAATTTGCTAAAAAAAAAGAGTAAAGCAGGCTTTCATAGAAAAAAAACACAGAGAAATATCGGTTTTAAATAAAGAGGTAAGTGAGATAAAATAAATCGTAAATTATTTTAGTTTAATTTAATTAAAATTTTATTAAAACTGGGTAAGTTCTAGAATGTTTAGGTGTTGAAATCAAATATAGATCAAGAAGGTTTAGTTGTTATTTATTGTGAGTTGATTGGAATGCAGAAGAACGTATTGAAAACGTAATTTTGTGTATAAGAAACAAGAGAAAAAAATTGTATTGAAGATGTAAGAGACGTTATCACCTATTCTTTGAATCGATTTTATATTTTAAACCTATCGAAACCATTTTTTTCTCCTAAAATTTTTATATTTTATTTTCTTTTAAGGAGGAGTATGATTAGAAAAATAATATTATTTGTAGCCTCAATATACGAAGTGCACCGACCGAAATACGCCAATGAGGTTTGCGATCAGTCTATGTTTCGATTAGGACAGCCTGCGCATGTGGGTATCAATAGATAAGTATATCTTTTGATGTCTTGTTGGACAACAGGTGCATGTGCAAGCGTTGTGATCATCTATTCGGATCTGAGTCACATATTGCTGAGTCCGAACTTTACAGCCTGCAATGTCCTCGACGTAGAGGGTTTGACGTTCCAAAATTTTTGCAATTCTTATCTTCAGCTGTCAAGAGGCTTCTCCTAACTACCTAGTACCGTTTAGAGTCTAAGGTCTAGTGAAAATGAAGTTAGGGTCTTGTCTACCATCACTTCGTTATATATAAATATTTATATAATTATAAAAAACATTTATATTAAAATCAATTAATATCATAAAATAATATGTTTATAATTATATTTGAAAATAAGATCAAGTAATTTGATTTGATTTAAAAAATTATTATAAAATTTAAATTATAAAATAAGACAAACTCAATTAAATTAAAATATTTTTAAAAAAATTTACAGCTGGCAACGAATATTGTTGAACACTATTAATATTGAACATTGTTGAATACTATAAAATTAGGTAATAAAAATTAAAAATATTAAAGATTCAATACGTAATTAATAAAAAAATAATAGACTCAACATATAATTAATAATTGTGTGTTGAGTTTTTAAATTTTTTAATCTTTATTAATTAATTTAATAATATTCAGCGGTGTTCAACGCTAGTAATGTTCGACACCCGTTCTAGACTCATCCAATATTTTAATTTAACTCGATCAAATACTTTACTTTATCAATATTTTTTTATTTTATAATGTATTTATTTTAACTTTTCATTTATATAAACTCCATAACATAAAAATAATATGTATATAATGTAAATTAAGGGTGTTCATAACCGGGTACACGAGATTTCAGGTGCCCTAAATTTTGGGTACCCGGAATTTTCGGGTACCAAAATATCGGCCCATGACTCGGCCCATAAAAACCGGGTACCCGGTTTAATTTTTATATATTTTTTAATTTTATTTTTTAAAAAAAATATATAAGAAATATTTAAAATTTTATGATATATATTTCAAACACAAAATTATTGATTTGAGATAGGTTTTAAAGATAAATATTTGAATATATATCCATATATTAAAGTTTATCGATAAAAGAATGTATTATTCTCGATCATAATTTTCTTTTAAATCTAATATTGTTAAATTAATATAAATATTTGTAAAAATTTAAAACTTAAAAGTATATAATACAAGTATAAAAAGAAGTTAACGATTTAAAATTAATTTTAGAGAAAAATAATAAAAAATATATAATAAAAATATAATTTAAAATTTAAAAATATATATTTATTAAAATTATCAGGTCGGGTCGGGTACCCGATTCTTAAAAAATTTGGCCCTGACCCGACCTAATTACCCGGAAAAATACGGGTCGAGTATCCGGCCCGAAAAATTCGGATATTTTATCATAAATCCCCAATAATTTTTAGTCGGATAAACGAGTTAACGAGTCGAATAATTTAAGTCGGATATTTTTAAATACCCCTAATGTAAATATTAAAGTAGGCTAAAAGATGTAAGAAGCTCTGAATTTTTAAATGAAATAATTGAACTCTTGAATTTTGTTTGCACTTAATTAAGCTCTTTAATTATTAAATTGATTCAATTAAATTTATTATTTAATTTTATTATTAAATATAAATAATTTTTAGATATTATTATTACATGATTTATTACAATTTATCACTTGATATTTATAAAATATTTTATAATATGTTAAAGATATTTTATTATTTTAAAATATATATTTTAAAAATATCAAGTAACAACATCGTGACATAACGTGTTGTACTAATTGATAAAAGTTATTTGAATGAAAATATTGATTAAATAATTTAATTAATTTAATTTATTAATTTAAGAAATTAATTGAATAAAAATAAATAATTCAATAACGTTAGTTTCTGTTCCTATATTAATTTATTATTTTTATTAGTATATTATTAAAATAATAATTTTTAAAAATTGAATACTAACTTTTTATTTAAAAAATTTTAAAATCTAAAAATAGTTAAAATTAATTATTTAAATCTTAACGTTTAAAATAAATTAAGTTCAGAGAGTTCTCTGCCTAATTAATCCTTGCCTTTAGAATTAAACAAAGTTAGCTGTTAGAATTCAAGTATTCTTGATTTGGACTCTGAAACATATGGCCGAATCATTAGGTCCAAGACCCAAATTTTATAAACTTCAAATTCGTGTCATTATATCCCTCTATGGAAGCAACCCACTGGGTTCCTCAAATACCCCCTCTAGATCCTGATTTCATCTGATCGTTCTCACCTTTCTACTGCAATGGAGCATCGATAGACATTAAAGCAATGTTGGTTGAACTGTTTTTCCATTCAGAGTTTTCTCACATAATCTTGGTTCAGAACAAGGAATAGATTCTGGCATTACTGACCCCGATGTATATTCTCAATCATTAGACATTAAACTGATATTACTGACGCTCAAATCTGTAACCTCTAAAAACAATAATTATTTTTTTAACTGCCGAAACTAAATGGTTGATGCGTCCTAGCATTGCCTTTACTCTAGAAACCAGTGTCCCTTTTGTAGGCAACTTACGGCCCCGCCTAGTCTTCGTAATTAAAGTTGTAAAGGGTCAAGTAGTCCCTTTTCTCTTTTGTTGTCCATAAAATCATGTCCTCAATTTCAACTTAGTGTTGGAGTTCTACCTTATCAACATAGGCATCCTAACTCAATTTCTGTCTAGATCGAATCAAGGAGATTACATTTTCGTAATGAATAAAAAGTTGGAAATTCTTCCAATGATCAAAGGAAGTAGAAAGAAAAAACTTGTCGTAAGAGCTTTATTTTCGGTTGTAGGAGCAAAAGATTAATACACCTCTAATTCATTTGTCTTGATAAATATCCTAAAAATGATGTCTTATATGTTATTTTTATATTTTTTTTATGGTTGTTCAAGCCTTGATAATGATAAAATCTGATTTATGATAAAAACATAAAAAATTGGCAAAATTATATTCCCGTAACTTTTACATACCTAATTTTAAATATGTTTAATGAATAATCACTAACTTTCCTTAGCTCAACATTCGTAATTTATATTTTCGTGTTCAGGTTTTTAGGTTGGTACACTGTATTGGAGGATCACTATTAAAGTATATTTCAACACATTGCTTGTTCAAACTACAACACTTAGGTTTTATTGGGCTATATATTCGAAAGATCTTATTCTAATGATCTACTCCCGCATGCCCCTGTTGCCATTGCGACGTGACTGCTGCTAAGGGTTTTGTTTTAATTGGAAGACAGCGTCACATGAGGAAGAGTGGGGGTAGGTCCACCACACTTCATTGCCCGACCAGTTTAGGTAGGAGAATCTGTTGAAGTAGGAGTCATTGAATATTAATTGAAATTAATTATATAAAATAATAATAAATAAATAAATAAAATTGATTTAAATGGACATGTTTTTGCAAAATCAAGCATCTTTTGGCAATTTCTTAAGAAAAAAATATTTACCGAATTGTATCATTAAATCTTAATAAAGTTTTTAAACAAACTTCTGGAAATGTTCAAAAATTAATATGTAGACAAATTCCACAACCGTATAAAATAATGGCCATCTACTCGATATTTATACACATTTATTATATTTAATTTTGGTTTTTGATTTATTAATTATCATAAAGGAATATGGTTAGCAGGATCTTTAAAGGAGGCATTTGCTCCATTAATCTAGATTTATAATATATTTTTCTGGTAAATTATCCATTTGGTATCTCATTTATTTTTACATTTTTATTTCGGTCATTCAAATATTAAATATTACTCGAATAACTCGTGAGTTAGAAAAAAATTGCTCTTTCAAACCCAACTCAACAATTCAGTTTGAACCAATCAAGTGTGAAGCAGAAGCAGAAGCAAAAGGCAAAGACAGAACGTAAAGCAACATATTTACAACTCAGTTTGAACAAATCAAAGCTGCATCTCAAGCAAAAGAAGTCCAATGGCAAGCACAAGATTAAAAAGTGATTTATAAATCTCACTGATTAAAAGGGATAGAGGAATCGAATTTGGAACTGTATTGAACATCGAAAATAACCAGACCATCAAAACTCCATCGAACCGAGATTTTATAGAGTTGTGTTCATTGATTTAAAGAGAAACAAGAGCAGACGAAAAGGAGGCACTATAGATGTCGAAACCAGTAGCTCTAAAACAAGTTACTCTGGTAATGCATTGGAAGAAGGAAAAGAAAAATTCAACTAGGAAACCTAGTGAACACAAATATTAAAGAATCTACGCTCTTCCCTTTTGATATGTTTTAGGAGCGAAGAAGCAAAAAGGACAGGTTTTGAGATTAGATTCTATAACTTGTTTTGCTTTTTCTTTCCTCCATTCTCTTGGGGTGAGCTACAAAGTATGCATGGATTTCAAGACAAGTCTATTGAAAGATGAAATGCAAACAATTTAATAATACTATGCATTCTAACATATGTAAAGTGTAAACAGTCTTGGCTCTATCACTTATGTTCGATTGTTGTTCATGTTCAACAATGGTTCAACGTATTCTCAAGCACGGACATTCAAACCGTGTTGAAAATACAGAATCATTCATTCAAACCAAAAGGCATAGACAGTTATTCACACTTCAAACAATCAACAGAAAATTACAAGCAAATTTGAAGAATGTTGCTATGGATATGGGAAATGTAGGGGGGGAATATTAAAAGGAAAAATGAAAAATGAAAAATGCAACTGTTCTCAAAGAAAATGAAACCAAGAATAGACAATCTCTAACAGTAACGGAAGACGAAATCACAAAATAAATAAAATATTGTTTTTTTTTTCCTTCTTTCAGTCGTTTACTGAAAGATGGTGGAGCACCTGTATGAGCGGAGGAAGCCTGCTAAGAAGATCCATCATATGCATGGATTTAATGAGTCCACTTCTCTGAGTTAGAGAAACAGAGCTTCTCAATTTGGTTTGTCACCTCGGCCATTGATGGACGCTTGTCAGGGTAATGAGCAGTGCAATTAATGGCAAGCTGTAAGACCTGGACCATATCCTCCTCAACATTCTGGTATCTGAGAAGTTCGAGGTCAAACACCTCAGCAGTCCACTCCTCTCGTACAATTGATTGGACCCATCTTGGAAGGTCTATGCCTTCCTCATTCAATAAAGCATGTGCAGGTGCCTTTCCGGTAAGCAATTCGAGAAGCAATATACCAAAGCTGTAGACATCAGCCTTTTGGGAAACTTTATGAGCATCTGTTATTTCTGGAGCACGATAGCCATCAACATGGTTGGGAGTTGATATAGGGCCAATGAGCTGAGCAAGACCAAAATCAGATACTCGAGCTTCATAAGATTTTGTAAGCAGGATATTTGAAGATTTGACGTTTCCATGGGAGATTCCAGAGCCCTTGGAATGGAGGAATGCAATGCCTCTGGCAGCTCCAAGGGCAATGCCCAACCTTGTATCCCAATTCAAGGGAGTCCTACCAGCTCCTTTGTTACCTGAATAATAATAATTATTATATTATGCAAGATAATAGGTTTAAATTAGTTACAAATAAAAACTTGAAAAGCAGTAGAATTTATTTGGGGGAGGGGGGGTGGAGTCCTAGCAGCTAAACGCACAGCAAATGACTGTAAACAAAACTGTACATTCGGGAACTCTCATCAGATTTTCATTAAATCATCTATATAACATATAACAAGTAGATTGTGCAACTGTACTCCTTCGCTTATCAAACCTACGATTATCCAAAACATAAACTAAATGCCTAATTCAGATGAATACCATAGAAGTCTATTCTACCAATTATAGTATGCTCATTTGGAAATTCCAAAGGGGAATGTTGGCCAACACAAATTGATATTTACAAATGAGCAGGATTGCTAAATAAATTCATGCTAAGATTGAATTTCCGGCACTCAAAAACGAAGAATACCATCACAAAAAAGAAACATAAGCAAAAGAAATACTCACCATGTAAAAGTGAAGACAAGCTTCCCATAGGCATGTAGTCGTAAACTAGAAGTTTCTCCTCTGCACTATAATAGTAGGCCCTTAATGGGACCAAATTCTGGTGATCCATGGCGCCAACTACTTCAATCTTCTCCTTAAATTCCTTCTCCGATACCGTCACATCCTTTAACCTCTTCACTGCAACAACCACCCCCATCTCCAAGGTGGCCTTGTATGCCGTCCCGAATGTTCCCTTCCCCAATACCTCAGCAGATGCCTTCAACAAATCCTCCAGATCAAACACCCTTGACGGCTTCCCGAAAATCACCAAATTCTTGGTCCCACTACTCTTAGCATCCTTTTTGACTACCCCAGTTAACCCACTACTTCTATTATCACTCTTCCCCGTTGCCTTATCTCCGGGAATTTCAACCACTGCCTGTTTTGCAGAGGCACCATCCCTTTCTCGAGTTTCCTCCATTTTCTTACCCCTCTTTCTTCTACATAAACATATCAGTATAATCAAAACCAATAAAACACCGAGCAAACAACCAATGACAATACCAGCAATTGCTCCACCTGACAATTTACTGCCACTACTCTCAGTACCATTACATGCGACCAAAGGCCTCCCACATAAAGAGTTCCCTAGAAA
The DNA here is from genome assembly GCA_035048815.1 of Abelmoschus esculentus. NCBI lineage: Eukaryota > Viridiplantae > Streptophyta > Magnoliopsida > Malvales > Malvaceae > Abelmoschus > Abelmoschus esculentus. The sequence goes on from JAUCBN010000024.1 coordinate 13,205,200, forward strand.
AGCACTTTGTGGGTGACCTGATAAGTCTCTTGGAATTGAACCATTTAACTGATTAAAAGAAACATTGAAATGCACAAGTGAAGGCAAATTAATATCTGGGATTGAACCTGATAAATGATTGTTCTCCAGAAGCAGAGTACCCAATCTAGTCAAATTGTTAACGCTCAAAGGTATCGGGCCACTGAAATTATTGGTAGCAAGATTAAGTCTTATCAGGTTTGGCAAAGAGAACAAGACAGCAGGAATCTCACCAGAGAATAGATTCCCTTGTAAGTACAGGTTTCGAAGGGAACTGAGCTTGGAAAAATCAGGTGGGATTGATCCAGAAAGAGCATTGAATCGAAGAGAAAGAGTTTGAAGCTGAGTTAAGTTGCCAATACCAATAGGAAGCTGACCTGAAAGTCCCATCCCGGGTAGCCTTAACTCGACCACCCTGTTTGAAGAGCAATTGACACCAGTCCATGTACATGGACTGCTCGAAAGATTCCACAACAGCAATCGTCCACCAACAGCTTCTCGAAGTGCCACCATTGCTTCCCTGTCAGAAGCTAGATCTGAGTCTACACTACTCATCAACAAAGTGACCCATAACAACAAGGACAAACTGATTATATAACGATTTGCTTTCATTGTACTCCCCCCTTGTTCTATAACAAAAAGGGTCAAATAAAAACAACAGAATTGTTTTGATTTCCAATGCAGCAAAGGGTTTTTCAGATGTTAAAAGATTGTGAGGAAGATGGGATTTTCACGGCTGATAACTGCTTGAGGCCTTCAAGTTTTTGAATATGAATTGTTGAAACCCTTTTTTAAAAAAAATCAATTTTGTTTTCCCCCGTAACTGATGAGATTCAGATTGATGAAAAGAAACATAGAATTGAAGTTTTTGAAAGATCATTCACATAAAAAGGAAGAAAGAAAACCCTGTGGAAGAAAAGAAAGAAAAGGCGCTGGCTACCTTCCTTTTTCTTTTTCTTTCTTTACGTCTTTTGACCTTAGGTAAGGAAATATTTGAGTGTTAATTTAGGTAATTTTTTATTGAAATTGAATTTCCTGGTTAAATCTGATATACTTGGCACTTATTCATTAACATAAAAGGAAATTAGAATTTGTGGGTAAACATGAATTTGGTCCAATGAACAAACGGGCATCAAGACCATAGAAAATTCCAAGTGGTTTCTAACTTTTGGCCGACTTTTAAAAATTAGACTCTAAATTAAAAAATTTAATTTATAACTGTAGTTATATTTTTTACTATATTATATTTATTTTTATTATAGATATATTAAATAATGTTTTGATATAATGAGTATTATATTTATAAATATTTTTAAAAATAATATATAAAAAAGATAAAACAGTTGTATATATCACGATTTAAAATGATCTTGTTAGTAATATATAACAATAATTATCGTAATTGTAAAATATTATTTAAGTCTTTGTTACTGATAACAAGTTTTAAAAGAAATTAAGAGTATATCAATAATGACGAGTATTGTAAAATTTGAGTTTTTAAAAAAAATTATTTTTTAAAAGTATGTTTATAATAAAAATATATTATAAAAAAAATACTCTTAATAATAAGTATTAACAAATTAAATTTTAAGATAAATTTATAATAATAAATATTAAAAAATTAAATCTTAAATAAAAAATAAATCATTAATAATAAATAAATAATGAAAAAATAAATTTTAAAAAAAAATATATAATTTGGGTCCTATTCCTCTTTAGATATATATTATTCTGATATATATATATATATATATATACACATGTATATATTAAAAAATTTTAGCCCATTTTTACGCTTTATTTTTAATTAAATTTTAATCTTTTCTATTTTTAGAATTGTGGGACTCATCTTTACCATTTAAACTTTTAATATATTTATTGTTCAATTATTTTTCAAAGTCGTGGCCTCAAGGGTAGGGATGAACAAAACTCGACTTAACTCGAAAAAACCGAATAACTCAATTCGATTTGAAAAATTTCAAATAAAATTTAAGTTTTAAATGAAAGTTTGAATAACTTAAAATTTTTAATAATTAAAGAATTAATTTTTAAATTTAAGATAAATTTATCATTTTTTATGATATATACACATTGTTATTGGGGAAGATTTAGATGAGTTTTAGCTGAGATCTAAAAGTGAAGATAAAAATATCTTCAGAAACTTGAGTGTAATGAAGTTTGGGAAAGTTAAAGCGATAATAAAATAGTTAAAAGTTTTTATTACGATATATATATTTGGGTTATATAGATAAATAAATATATATTTAAAAATTAAACGTTTAAAATAGTTAAGAGTTTTTATTACGATATATATTTGGGTTATCAAACCTAAAACCCACGTAGTCGTAAATAATTAAATGTTTAATTAATTATTCGTGAATTATCTAATAGAGTTGGTTTATTTATATAATAAATAATTATGAATAAAATTTTTTATTTGATTATTTAAATGAGTGAATACTAACAAAGGGTTTGTTCTTTCATTTAAGTTCTTGAACGTTAGGTAATCTATTTTTTATATTTGTTTAAATTTATTCACATATATTATTTTTATTTATTAATTTTTATAATAAAAATATTATATATATATTTAATAAAATTAAGTTTATGTTCATTTAAATTTACTCAATATGTCTTTGTATGTTGGTTGGTTTGTGTCCGTTTACGTTCGCTTATCATTTTAACAAACGAACACGAACAACCTACATTCTTTAACAACCGAACACAAACAAAAATTATCTATGTTTATTTGTTCATATTTATTCGTTTGTTCGATTAAAATTAAACAAACATAAATATATCCTAATTCATTTCACTTAAATACCTACACATTAATACCAAAAAAATACAATAAATCTATATATTAACTTTATAAAACTATACACTATTCATGTTTGCCGACCTCAATTTCTTAGAATTGGAAACTGATGCAAAGGCTAATCAATACTAGTTGGCCACAACCTACCTGAAAAGAAAGCTAAAACAGAAGAAAGGCCTATAAAATCAAATCCCTGTTGCCAATTTGCCATTGCTTGACAACTCAGTTTAACGGATGCTTCGATCGCCTCTTCTTTTTATCTATTGATTGTTTAAAGATTTGTCATTACCGGGGGAAGGTGATTTGGTTTGAACCTTGGGTTATACAAATACTAATTGGACTAATTAAATAAAAAAATTCTTCTAATCTGATTGTTATAAAATATAAATATTGTTATTAATACCAGTAAACTATGTTAATCGAACTCTAATGTACTTCAGTCTTTTGTGATTTTTTTTCCTCAATAAATTAAAAATAACCCTTATAAATTAAAAATTAAATAAATATTATAAATTTTAAGCCTTCGTCACAAAATTATAATTATCCCATACACTTTTAAGGTCTAAACGAAAACTAAAAATAACCCTTATAGAATAAAAATATGTTGTATTACTTTGAATAACTAATTTAATAATTCATTAATAAACTATAAAAAATTATCAAACATATTTTTAAAATTTTAAGAAAATATCATAAATACAATTAAAAAATAAATAATCATAAATTTATTAGATGAACGTTTAAAAATTTATAAAGTTATGAAGGTAGAAGGTATAATGTAAACCGTCACTTATGATATTTTTCTCTTACTAAACATCTTATATAAAACCTAAAATTTGAAATTTAAACTCTAAATTTCAATACTAGAATTAAAACATTTGTGAAAAATTTATTTTTATTAAATATAAATCATTTATTAATTATTAAGTTTTTATTATTTTGTTTTTAATATTTTCATACCATTTCAATCTCCCGCCAAATTTGACAACCGGCTATCCCTGTACACTTTTAGACATCTTCCCGGTTACCGAAATCAAGTAAATAAATAAAAACTTTATTTTTATTTCCCCCTTGAGATCGCCATTCCCTTCATTTTCCCTCCTTCCATTTCTTCTTCAGAACCCAATACACTATAAACTTCGTTCTCTTTTCAAGTTTCTTTCAAACTCCAAATCCCGCCACTCCAAGAAAACAATTCCTCGTCTCTGATTAGTTTTCTTTCAATCTTCTGCTTCTTCTGCCATCTCTCTTTTCTATTTTTAAATTTAGATTTTCTGTTGGAGTTCGATGAATTTTCAAGACGCTGGGATTTGGGTTAATTTAGTTGTATATAGTTTAATTTCTCTCTGATTCGATACAATGAGTGCCGTCAACATTACTAACGTTAGCGTTTTGGATAACCCAGCGTCCTTTTTGTCTGCTTTTCAGTTCGAGATCTCCTATGAATGTTTGACTCCTCTTAAAGACGGTACCCTTTCTTTCTAAATATTTTTGTGGTTTCGATGCTTGTAAGATTATAATTTCTTCTTATTTTTTTTTTATTTTGAGATTTTTTTGTTAGGGTTTGGTTGAGGTCAAGGCTATGAGCCTCCCCGTTTTCTTCCGTTTTTTAGAATTAGAAAATGGTCGGATGACTAAAGATTTTAGTTTGCATGAATTAGATTATTAGTTGATTGGTGGTATAATTGTGGGTTAGGGTTTGTAATATCGTTGGAGAAAGCTAGGGTTCGGGACAGGCGTAAATTGATCTTCACTTGCAAGTTTTGATTAGTCCATATGATATGTTTTTTTTTCAAGAATGAAACTTAGAACTGGGAATTTGTTGTATTTCCTGTTCTGCAGAAATTGAAGTTTTATGTTAGATGAAAAAAATATATTCATCTCTCTTTGTTTGGAGAAGAAGATGAAAAGAAATAAGTAACTTAATTTTAAGTTGTAAAGCTTTATGTCAGTCTATATTTTGGCATTCTGCAGTTTGATTTCCAATGGATTGCTATTTAATAACCTTATATTAATCTCCTGAAGAGCACATGTACATAATTATATTATGTTGGGGATGCATGTGTGGGTATTTTGATATAATTTATGCAAGAAACTTGGGTTTTGACCAGAGTTCCACATTTAAGTAGATTGGTTGCTAATTGTCATCTTGTACAAAAGTATTCTAAAGTTTATAGAACAAAGAAATGTGGAATCCCATTCTTTGTGTAGAAGAACAGTTTTTCATCGTGTGACCTGTTTTTGTATGTTTTAGCTGTTTATGACGCTTGGACTCAGAAATTGAGTTTAAGACAGATTATGTTTCTAGCATGGTTGTTTCTATTTTTTCCTGTTACATTTAGAAGTTTGAGTTCCATTAAAATTAAAATTTTGTGTTTGTAATGTATAGTAGACATTTACTTATACGTGTTTTCTTACTATTCATGAATACATTCTGGACATGTTTGTATTAATCTAATGTAAGACTTAATGTCTACCTTGTAATGCTATGTTTTTGTTGATTTCATGTCTTTGAGGTTAAATATATCCATGTTTTGCTTGATTGGCAGATTTAGAATGGAAACTTATCTATGTTGGATCTGCAGAAGATGAGACTTATGATCAACTATTGGAGAGTGTACTTGTTGGACCTGTTAATGTTGGAAATTACCGTTTTGTATTACAGGCAATGTCAACCAACTCGATTTTAGTTTGTAGATTTGATGCATCTGTTTTAGTTTCTTAGCTTTGTCCTTGAATATGTCACAGGCAGATCCACCAGACCCTTCAAGGATCCGTGAAGAAGATATTATAGGTGTCACAGTGCTTCTACTGACTTGCTCATATCTTGGCCAAGAGTTTGTCCGAGTAGGTTAATATGTTAACAATGATTATGATGATGAGCAGCTTAGAGAGGAACCTCCCCCAAAGGTCTTGATCGAGAAAGTTCAAAGAAATATTCTATCTGATAAACCCCGGGTGACAAAGTTCCCCATAAATTTCCACCCTGAGAATGGTGGAAATGAAGAACTCCCACCATCTGACCAGCCTGTTGAAAATGAGGGAAATCAGGAACACCCTCCATCTGATCACCCTGTTGAAAATGATGGAAATCAGGAACACCCTCCATCTGATCACCCTGTTGAAAATGATGGAAAAGAGGAACTTCCCACATCACCAAATCCAAAAGAACAGCACTGTCTTACTATGATGAGATGTTTATGAACTTGAAAGTTAAAATTGGATTTCCAAGTGTGTGATATACTTCTAAAGGAACTTTAGTTTCAATTTAAGCTTTACCATCTCAAACATTTGCCTTTTCTGTCTTGCTCTTACAGGCATTGCCATTCTGTTGCTACGGACTGTTGTCAGAATCATTTGATCATGTTTTGCTACTTATTATTTACTAGCTTCCTGAAGCTCAAATTTGAGCAAAGGAAAATTATTGCCGTGCATGTGTGGGATGTTCATGGTTATAATATATGGAGGTTTATGTCAATTTTTGTTGATCCGGGCAAAGAAGGAAGAGCTGAGATGTTCCGTGAACGCGACCCCCCCCCCCCCCAGTGAGAATCAGTTCAGTCACCGTTGAGGGTCATCTTGGTTGACACATGATACTTTGAGCCGGAGTAGCTGAAGTGTTGTTATTGTGGTTTGGTTATTTATTCTGCAGTAATGGAAATTGGTTTGATTTGGGTCCATTCATACTCATCCATGTAGGTCATATGAAGTTTTAGTTAAAGCTCAGAACCAAATCTGAGAACCTGGTCAATGGATGAATATGTGAATCATTTATAGTATTTTTCACGTATAATCTTGCATCTATAGTATTTTTGCCCTGGTGGATCTCTCTCTCATTTAATAAAAGTCTAAAATCTTGGATTACTAATTGGTGGAATGCTAGGCAATCCGAAACCTTTTTGAATGATATTCAAGAAAAGAGTATTCTAGAACAATTCATAGAAGTAGAGGAACTCTTCCTGTTGGACGAAATGATAAAAGAATACCCGGAAACACATCTACAAAAACTACGTATAGGAATCCACAAAGAAACGATCCAATTGATCAAGATGCACAATGAGGATCGTATCCATACGATTTTGTACTTCTCGACAAATCTAATCTGATTCGTTATTCTAAGTGGTTATTCTATTTTGGGGAATGAAGAACTTCTTATTCTTAACTCTTGGGTTCAAGAATTCCTATATAATTTAAGCGACACAATAAAAGCTTTTTCTATTCTTTTATTAACAGATTTATGTATCGGATTCCATTCGCCCCACGGTTGGGAACTAATGATTGGCTATATCTACAAAGATTTTGGATTTGCTCATAATGATCAAATTATATCTGGTCTTGTTTCTACATTTTCAGCCATTCTAGATATAATTTTTAAATATTGGATCTTTCGTTATTTAAATCGTGTATCTCTGTTACTTGTAGTTATTTATCATTCAATGAATGACTGAAAAATGATTCACGTATCCAAATATAAGCTTAATCTATATCCTGCTCAACGTTGGTTTTAATCTAAATACTGATGTATTGCAGCATTTGATGCCAGTTTTGGATAATAAAATAAAGATTTTCATTTCATTATCCGAATTCCCCTCCAGGCTCCAACCGATGAGATGGCTTCGCTGTCTTGTCCGGTTCCGTCATGCTTAAACCACTTGTCCACCCAATGGCCAATGCAAACAACTCTATCTGTCCCTATTTAAAGCTTCTCCCCTTCAGTTCTCATGTTTTGGATTAAAATATACGCTCCAACCACTCTGCTTCTATTACTTAAATAACTAGATCTAGTCTCACCGCTCCAACACCTGAACCCGACCCTCTTTACTATTTCCACAGCCATGGATCTACCGCCGTCCACCTCCTCCGCCCCTAAGCTACGACTTATGTGTAGCTACGGTGGCCGCATCGTCCCACGTCCCAAAACCAAATCATTTTACTATTTCGGCGGTGAAAACCGCTTAATTACCATCCCTACCACAGACAACTCCACCACCACACTTACACTCGCTTCCCTCTCCACCCTCCTCTCCAACTCTCTCCGCCTCAACATCCCATTTACTCTCAAATACCAACTTCCGAATCATGACCTCGACTCACTCATTTCCATCACGGCCGATGATGATCTCCAAATCATGTTGGAAGAACACAAGAGACTCTCTTCTAGTTCCACCGTTGCATCTTCACGTATCAGGCTGTTTCTTTTTCCAGTTGATAATGGCGATAAAGCTGAGTTGACTCATCCGAAGCGAGAGAGTTGGTTTGTTGATGCTTTGAGGAGTACAAGGGTGGGGTATGGAGGTGAAGTTGGTGAACAAGCTGAGTCCATTCCTTTGGAAACTTCTTCTTCTTTTGGTTCTACTTCTTCTTCGATTTCTTTGTCCAGTTTGCCTCCAATCAAAGTCTCACCTGATTCAGTACAAAGGTAGTAAAATCAAATTTGAATGTTCCCTTATACATAAAAAGAAATGAGTTCTTAAAGTGTAAATGTGCATTTTAAGAAAATTTTGTTTTGCTCCATGGTGCTGTTCCCTGGTTAGCGTCGGCTAGCTGATTGTACTTTTCTGAAAAATTGGGTTCGATGTGTATGAAATTTTGGAGAAATTTCTTTTGTTTTGATTCATTTTGCTTGATTATGAAATGAGCTCATTAGTACTTAGATTTTTGGAAAAACAGTTGCCTCAGAAGCTTAATGGGATAGGAGAGCTTGAATGTCATGTTTAGAGTTCAGACAGAAGAGATTAAAACTTGAGTCAAATTTCTAACTTGGAAATTTCTGCCTAAAGTTGTGGGGTTTGGTAGCAACTTTGATCAATTATTAGTTTAGTTCTATAGATCTGAAATGACAGTGCTGGTTGCTCTAGATTGACCTTCTAAGTTTAATTCAATATATGTTGGAGATGAATGGCTTCATCATATTTTCTGCCTCCTTTGACTGTGAAATTTTGTCTCATTCCAACAGCGATGAATGTGTTACTGTTTCTAATGTGCAGACTGGAACTTTCCAAGACCAAGTTGGCCACTTAGCTTCAATGGAGGACAGGCTCTGTTCTAATCCTTTTGAATCAGACAAGAAATTTGCTGATCCTTCCTCTGGGGTTGAGATGCATAAACCAATTCATGCTTCTGGGTTTCCAATAAATCTGATACATTTACCCCAGCAGCAAACACAAGTAATTCACGAGGACACGCATTACGTGCCACCAAACATGCCTGGAATGCAGACTGTTGCTTCTTATTATCTGGTGCCACGGCAGCAGCAGATTCTCCATTATCAGTCGAACCAGCCTTATCCAATGTATTATGTCCCTGTTGCGCCGACTCATCCCTACAGTATACCTGTGCAACATGGTATGGTTCAAGCAATGAGTATCAATGATGGTCAGCCCCAAGCTCTTCTGAATACTCCATTGATTCCAACTCAAGTGGTTGTCAAGGAGATGGCAGCAGTATCTCAACCTGTAGCTGACTTAGCCTCTCAACAATACCAAAAAATTCCAGAAGGTAACCAACAAATTCATGTACCTCATACCGAAACTGAAACAAGGTTTGCAGGGGATCAAATTCAGCACCAACCTCAATCATTTGGCGTTGCAGATGGTGAAACTGCAAATCAAACTAACAAACTTGATGATGACCCTGCTCGAGTCCAAATATACAAATCTCAGCCACCCCCACCAATGCTGCCTTCACAGTGTAAAACAATAACCAATGCCACGACATTGCTTTTTTCTGAGGCTCTGGCAAAGTTGCATACAGACAATGCTGAACCAAAGATTACAGCATCGGAACAGTAATGATTCGATTATCCATCTGGGAAAACAATTTTGCTAGTGGTGTCTTGGTAACTAGTTTCTTATGTTCCACTTTTTCTTTCTTCGTTTTTCTTGGATGTTCTGGAAATTATAGTATTCCAAACAAAGTGTTGTATGGTTGAATTGACTCTACTGATCTTCTTACTAATGAAATGGAGATTTTGTTATAACTGTTGAATAGTTGTGTCTTTCTTTTCTAGAAGTACAAACAAATACTTACAACTGCAATGAGAAAGTAGAGATGTTTTCTTTATATCATTGTCATTATTTGCATTGTTGGGCGTGGAGTTGTGGGTTTTATTACATGTCTTGGTGCATATGGCTATGGATATGAGGATGTTTAATTTTTCATAAAGTTTTCTTTATGAATTTGCTCATGTATTTTTATATTCATGTTAGTACAAGTTCTTTTAAATGAATTTGGAGGGGTTTTATATTCATATTACAGGTGTTACACTAAGTACTTTAAAAAAAATGAAAACTTTTCTTGGAAGACAGACGTATACACTGCAATTGTGTTTTCCCATCATTTTGGCCATATGACATTTATCTTCTCGATGTGGGAACCAAAGGAAAAACATGGACAAAATTTAACATAAACAAAATAAATTATGATATTTCATTTCATTAAAGGTGGAAGGAAAACATGGGTAAAATTACAAGGTAGTAGACATTATATGAAATATGAACTCTCCTTAGTTCTATGAAGTTAATTTCTCCAAGCTATAACTCACAAACCTCATGGAAGGTCTCCTGTCAGGACTCTTATGGGTGCAGGACAAAGCAAGCTTGAGTATGGCGCTTATATTGTCTTCCTCACCCCAACTATGAGATAAGGAAGGATCAATGATAAATGAGAGTGGTTTCCTTTCATTGATTCCGAGTTGAATCCACTGAACCAGGTCGATCTCTGAATAACCTACCTGAATGCTCGGCAACTTACCAGAGATCATCTCCAACAAAATCACTCCAAATGAGTAAACATCCCATTTCTGTGATGGTTTTGTGTCATTCAAGGCTTCTGGTGCTCGATAATAGTATCCGTTCGAGGATGAATTTATCGTCGCTAACTCGTATGGAGAACTTTGTTGTGATGTCCAGATTGCCATCTGTTGTTCCACATGAGATTCCGGTGATCCCTCAGTTATGTTGGCGAGGCGACCGAGTCCGAAGTCAGAAATATGAGCCTCCATATCTTCTCCGAGAAGAATGTTGCTTGGCTTCAGGTTCCCATGGACGTACCTTTTCGGACTGAATTCATGTAACGAGGCTAGTCCCTTGGCTATTCCTTTCATGATTTTTACTCGAACCGTCCACGAAAGCGGTTTAAAGGGCATTCCGGATTTCCCTGATTATATTCGAACAATTATCATGGTGATTCATTTAAACAATATGGAAAATATCTAGCAGAATTTAGTAAGTTACCGTGAATTGCTTCTGTAAGATCTCCATTGGTTATGTAATCATATATGAGCAGTTTCTCATCTTCGGAACAGCAATAAGCTCGGAGACCAACTATGTTTGGATGCCTGATTTTCCCAATTGCTTCGACTTCAGTTTGAAACTCCTTGAGTCTTTGTCCACCACCGTCTCCAAGTCTTCTCACCGCCACGGCTAGTCCGTTGTTGAGCACCACTTTATACAGAATCCCGCTTGAACTCTTCCCCAGAAGAAAAGCAGATGCTTTAAGAAGTTGTTCAAGATCGAAGTCGACCTCGGTGTCTAAAGGAACAAAGTTGCATTGCTCCATGTTTTCAGATAGAGTGTCATTGTCTTTTTTAGCAAAGCAGAATATGTCCCTCCCAATCATCAGCTTCTCTTCTAGACGATACCCGGTCCCTTCCCGAACTCGGTTACAGAAAGAGGCCTTCTTGTACCAATAAGAGAACAAGAATCCAATGAAGCAGACTCCTACCATCACAAATGCAATGGTTTCAATCACACGGTACGAGCTCGAATGACCGCCTTTCCCACTTTTTATAGAGTTTCCATCAGAACTCTGCAATGGTGACTGAGAATTTGCATTGGAACCACCTGATTGACATGAAACTTTCAATGGTGATCCACAAAGCAAAGGGTTTCCTATGAAAGCTGTTGGCCCTGCATTTCCTAATGCACCATCCTGCGGTATCGGACCGGTAAGATTATTGTAACTGAGATCTATATACACTAGCTCAGGGAGGCTTCCTAGGCTAGCTGGAATGTCGCCAGTGAAGAAATTGTGAGATAGATCGAGTGTTCCGTGCAAATTCGACAAGTTTCCTATGTCACCGGGGATTGAACCGCTGAATCTGTTGTAAGAGAGATTGAGCTTCTGAAGGTTAACCAAACTGTTTCCAAGTCCCCCAGGAAGTGAGCCAGTGAAATAGTTTTGACTGAGAACAAGCGTAGTTAATTCCTTGCATTGTACTAAAGATGAAGGTACAGTGCCATTGAATGAATTCCTCGAAAGATCCAACATCTGTAGGTTCTTGAGGTTTCCGACTTCGGTTGGCAGAGGTCCATATAACGAATTACCCGAAAGTAGCAAGCTCTTCAGCCTCGTAGAATGGAAGAGCTCGGCAGGTAATGTTCCATGGAACAAGTTGTTCTCAAGGTTAACATGACGAATTGAGGATAGATTCGAGAGTGCAGGAGATAGATAACCGGATAGTCCGATGTTCGGAACCACGAGAGCATGAACTTTCTGATTTCTACAAACAACTCCCTGCCATGAACATGGATTTGTATCTGTTGAATTCCAGTTGATCAGATAGCTTTCTGTGTCGTCTTCGAGCGCTTGTTTGAAGGATAAAAGAGCAAGACCTTCATCGTTAAGAGCAGATAATTGAGCCTTGTGATTGCTTACAAGGAGAATCAACAAAAACAACCATGGGTTCATTGCGTTAAAATTATGGTTTAGGAAAGATTTACAGAAGGAATGTATGTTTCATGAAATGAAGTACATCTCTCTATGAGAGAAAATGAGTTGTGGTTTCAAGTGAGCAAATATACTTTACTTTCTGTCACACATGCTAGGATCTTTATATATTTAAGCATCCAGAAATTTGTAGAAAGGGTGAAACTATAAAAAATATTTTAATAATATAGAAATATAAGATTACAAGAATTTAGGAAGTATAGACTTAGATTATCAATAAAAAATATAAAAAAATTAAAATTTTTTAAAGAATACGATTGTACCCAACATTTTTTGATCCATTTCGAATTTAAGGTTGAGCTAAAGATTTTATGAAAAAAATTGTTTTCTAGTATGATGTGTGCTGGACATCTCTCTCCCCTACTTACCTCCCAGCTTTCTCTTTTATGACTTGACTTATTGAGATTGTTTTTACATGTTAATGATCTGATGGAAAGAAGAGATTGTTGACCCAAAGCGTGATTGGAGGCGATGATAAGTCCAGGAAGAGGCCGATGAATGCGGAGTCAAGTTTGGAATACATTTTCCGAAAAAAGAAAGAAAAGTTTTGATAATCGGATTTGATAGAAAAAATTACATCATAAATTTTATTTATCACGTCATTTATGATTTTAAATAATTAAATTTATTTATTTCATATTTTTTAAGGTGAATTATCACTTTTCTCTTACATATAATTAGTGAGTATGTAATTTATCAAACAATTACTCAAAGATAAATAAACTTAATTACATAAACTACAAACAATATGATGAATGAGGTTTACGATATAATCTCTCGTTTTACTGGGACGGTTTCATAACTCGACAACTTGTGAATTGTGATTGTTCACAGCTTCAGCTAAATTCTTATGGTAGGGAAAAGAAAAAAAAAATTGGACAATTCTTTTATCACTTTCGATATTTTTATATCATAACATTAAAAAATAAATTTTAAATTTTTAAACTCTAAATTTTTCATCTTAAAAACATACTTTATCTTTATTTTTTTATATTTTAATTATAAACTCTAATATTAAATCTTAAATTTTAATTTCTAAATCTAATTTTTAATGTAAAACATAAATAAAAATACTAAAAATTAAAGATTCCGATTCCTAAAAATTGTTTGAAATAGATATATTTGAGGGTCAAATTATTTAGCTTAGGTTTATCCAATCTGAATTGTAATTTTAATAATAAAATTAATATTATTTTATTTTAATTAGATTTTGTCATGTTAAGAACAAAAGAAAATATTTTAGAAAAAATGTATCCGGTAATAATTATAGGTTGACTTGTATAGAATAATATATAAATTATATTAGACACGAATTTGATCTTTGAATGAGTAAATTTTAATTATTTTTTTTATTTTAATAAATAATTTGATAAAAAAAAACTGGTGATATTCATCTTAAAATATATATTTAAATTATTTTATTTATAAGACATAGGACTAATGTTAAAAGATTGGAAATATGTTTAAATAAATATTAGATTGTATGAAAATATAAAATTGTTATAATAATATATTTAAGATTTTTAATACTATGTTGAAAAAAAAATTTCTAATGTTTATTCAATTGAGTTAATACCAAGTATGGGTGAGCATCTAATAGAGTCTAGTCGAACCGAATTAAAAAATATTGAACCCATTGATTTTGAGTTTAATTTTATAATTCAATATTTATTTATTTTTTAATTGAGTCTAATTGTTCATATTTTTATTTAAATTTAATTATAAATATTTATAATATTATAATGCTAATTGATTACAATTTAAATAATTTTTTATAATTATATACGATATAAATATATATTGCTCATATTTTATGAGTGAAGTCGAATTTTCCCATAACCAAACTCATGAACATAGGCTGTAGACACTAGAGATGTTGAGTGCGCAACCTCGCACGTGTGAGAGTTGTTCTTTCTTTTTTCTGGTCCAATTTTGTACCATTGGATCTGGCTTAAATCCAACAGGTATGGTTACGATGCCTATGAGACAACCTTATGGGCTGATCTCTGCCCGGTCGGGTTAAGTATGTGTCCAAATATTCTTGCTCGAGCTTCAGTCACCCCAACGACAACAAGAAAAAAAAAATGCTTCAGCAATAAAAGAAAACAGAGCAAAAATTTCCCTAATTGGTTCTAAAACCAGAACAATTCATTTTAAACTATGCTCCACTCAATTTTTCTTAAATATTAAAATCAGGCCCTCAAATACCGGTGTTGCAGCAGCTATTGGGCGGTGGCGCAATGGCTGCCACCACCGAGACTACAATAGCAGTGCGATCGAACCTCACATTAGTAGAAACAGATCGTTGTCGCAGATAGCAGTGTAACAGAAAATAGAGGTTATAAGCCGCAGTTTCCTCTAAACCGATAAGCTTTTGAAAGAAAAAAAAATCTCCTCTCAACTATGTCAACAGAGAGGGGAATGTAACAAGCAGTACGATGGAAACATGAACATAAAATATGGCAGAGACTCAAGAGTCGTGTAGAAATCAATATTCAGATAAGTTTAGGGCTTTAAAAGTTACCTTATTTAATTTCTTGGTCTGCCGGAAAGAGAGAGCCTTGGGGTAGGAACTGGTGGAGATGGGAGTGGTGGTGAGAAGCTTGTTTGACGGCGGGGATGTGGGCCAGTCGTAGTAGGCTGGGAAATTTTAAAGCACTAAAGTTATTTCCGGCGAAAGGGATTAAAACGACCTTAATAAAGAAAAGGCTAAAATTAAAAATCATTTTTTAACCTTTTTGTTTTCATGCGACTCCTGCACTCTTCCAAAGGTCACCAATCACTAAAATATGCTTTAACCGTACATACTCAAATAATAGTAATAAAAAAAACGACATTGTCAAGGCACATCTAGAGTGTTTTCTTTGTGTGTTATATATAAAATCAGGAAGCAAAAGATTAGAAAATTAAAGAACGACATTGATTGCTTACTTTGGTTAATGATTGCTTGCTGAAAATTAACAAAGGAAGCCAAGTTCAACCATCTTCTACAATGGCTTCACTCGGTTTCGGTTGTCCAACAAGCTCTTTGCTTTTCTCTTCATCTGTCGTTAACCATCGTAGAAACTTGCTAGGTCGTTTCATTGCCTGCTCCAGCTCCAGAACCAACAGCAGTGAGCTTGTGAGTAAATCGTCAGTTAGTGAAACAACTGAAAGGCCAACAACAAGATTGGGGTTGAAAAACTTGACTGAGATCTTCTGGGTTGATGTTCACAGTGCTGAAGGGAGACCCTTGAATGTTGGGGTTCAAGAACCGGTGACCATTGGATGTACGACGACGCTTGAACAGGTCAAGAATGTGGCTGTCCGAGTTGAACTCAGCAATGGGTGTGTTGGGTGGGGTGAAGTTCCAGTGCTTCCCTGGGTTAACTGGAACCAAGCTACTGCTCTTGAGAAAGTGAGAAATGCCTGTGAATTTCTTAGCCAGGGAGATCCACTGACTTTGAATTTGGTTTTGCATCAGATTTCAGAAATGTTTCCTGCTAGTGAATTTGCTTCTGTAAGTACATCATGTTTCAATATGTCCAAGCTTTACAATCATTCATCATTTTTCTAGACGTTTCGCATGGTTATGAGTTGACTTTTCTAAGATGTTTCATATCCATAAAAAAATAGAAAAATCTAACTATAATTGTGATGGATGCATTCTCCTGTGTATTGGATTTGGACCCTTATGATTTTGACCTGTGTATGAAGGTTAGAGCTGGATTAGAAATGGCATTGATTGATGCAGTTGCTAATAGCATTGATGTGCCCCTATGGAGATTATTTGGGGGAGTCTCCAATTCCTTGTCCACTGCTGCTACAGTTAAGTAATGCATATGGTACTTGATTTTAATGACAATACAAGACTGTCTGATATTGGTTTCATGGTTGTGAATTGTGATGGAGTCTAATAATTTCAATATATACAGATTCCGTCTACTTCCTCGGCTAAAGCATTCGATCTGGCTGCTAAATACTGCAAACTAGGATTCAAGACATTGGAGCTTAAACTGGGAAGGAACCTAGATGCAGATATTGAAGTTCTTCAAGCAGTGAGAGCAGCTCACCCTCATTGCTCATTTATCTTAGATGCAAATGAGGGTTACACTCCAAAGGAAGCCATTGAAGTTCTACACAAACTAAATGGTAAGGAGTTTTCAAACATGACAGGTTATATTACAATACAATAATGCATGTATTTGAAGGGTCATATTCCATGTCCAAATGACGGTTGTATGCAGTGGACTTAGTTGAATTCATCTTGTTGCAGAAAAAGGGGTGACCCCTATCCTCTTTGAACAACCAGTTCACAGAGATGACTGGAGAGGCCTTGGTGAGGTGAGTGATGTTGCAAGACATAAGCATGGGATATCTGTTGTAGCAGATGAAAGTTGCAGGGATCTGATTGACATTCAAAAACTTATGGAGGAAAATCTTGTGGATGTTATCAACATTAAATTATCCAAATTCGGTCTTCTTGGTATCCTTGAAATTGTTGAAATGGTTAAAAAATCTGGATTGGAACTTAAGATTGATAGTGTGGCCGAAACTAGACTTGCCACTGGTGTTGCTGGTCATTTAGCAGCTGGCCTTGGTTGCTTCAAGTAAGCATGCCTCTTCCTTCATTTCCTTTCTTCTTGAAATGGTAACTTGCATGTGGTATGTCAATATTAGTGCAACTTTGTTTGCAGATATGTTAATCTTAGTGCACCCATTTTGTTCTCAGAAGATCCAGTTGTGGGAGGTTATGAAGGTGCATTTGCTTTTATTTCTTTACATGTTTCGAATTCATCTCATGTTTTAAGTTTAGGGTTTATACACGATTCGAACTCTCAAACTATTTTACTCAAATTTGGATATAAGTATAAAATCATATATTTAAAAATAAAATATAGAGTGACTTTATGTTCCAAAAACATATTATTAACCTATTCAGCATTTTCCTGTGCTAGTTTCCGGTTCAAATTACAAGTTTGTGAACAGCAGGGGGCAAGGAGGTTTTCTCAAATGGAATTTTCTCTCATGGTGAGCTGACCTTTTTAACCCCTACTCTAAATCCTTATGCAGAAATTGAGTTTATTTTTCTGTCTCCACCAAATGAGTCAGATACTTTGAAGGTTCGTACTGTCTTCCTTGTGTAGTTTATGTATAAATTTGATCAACTAATCAATGTATGGTATTAAAATCTGTTTTTATTTTTGAAAATGGTATTCAAATCTTAATTGTCGCGGTAATAACCATAATCTCTAACTTTAAACTCTAAATCTATCGTTTTAAAGTAAAAACAACAATAAAAATATATATATAAAAAATACAGATTTGTCAAAGTCAGTCCATGGGATCCGATGACACCCACCATTTGTAAACCCCGGTGGCAGTATCCACAACGTTTTTTTCCATGTCTTGAGAAAGTTCAGTGTAATTTCTTAAGGCTCAAACCGCGTTCGACTGTCCCCATCTTTAGTTTCATTTTTCTCATTAGACTGACAAAATTTCCATAGTCAAAGGTTGCATTTACATCGAATAGTAACTGTGACTCACTCCAGACTACACGACAAGCCGAGGACTTTGCCATTGCTGGTTAAATCAATGGCTATGGAAGCTCAAAGTCTTTATGAGTCAACCAGTCTCGAGTCTAAAATTTCAAAGTCTTTCTTCTTTTATCACGGTCAGATTCATTTAGTTTTCATAAGAAATGAGAAGGGAAAAGCAGAGACAATCTAACCTTTCTTTCTTCCATCTCTGCTCTGGAAATTTTGTAAACAAAATGAATTCTCTTTCCTTCTCTTCATCTCTGCAAATTCTTGTGTTTTCCTTACTGTGCCTCTCGTCTGGGTTTCCTGTTTCACACAGCAATCCCGAAATAGTTTACGAAAACTGCCGTGATACTGTGTTCGAATGTGGGAAAATCTCCATCGGATATCCTTTCTCCGGAGGTAATCGACAACGAGAGTGCGGGCATCATGCTTTACGCCTTCACTGTGACTATGAATATGATACTACCTGGATTGAAATCTATGGTGTCAAATATCGGGTTCTGGAAATTCGACATGAAAACCAAACTCTAAGGATTTCTAGGGAGGACTTCTTAATGAACGATGGGTTTTGTAGACCTCAACCCCCAATCCACGATTCCATCATAGACTCTGAGTTGTTTGATCCTGTTCCTGGATATACCAATGTGACTGTTTTATGACTGCCCAGCACCATACTTCCCCACATGGAGGAGCCTTCCGATCTTACATTGCAACGATTCAGATTATCACAATGTTTCCGTCGCTGCAGATCCTGATATGCATGAATCTGGAGAGAGATGTTTAGCTACTGTTACATTCCCTATATCCGGGAAAAGAGTTGGCTTGTTTGGATCTCTGAGAGAAATGTTGGAAACAGGGTTCGAGGTGAAATGGACTGTGGATACCCAAGCTTGCGGCAACTGCACTGCTTCCGGCGGAGCCTGCGGTTTTATCCTCACTCAAACAGTCTGCTTGTGCCCAGGAGGATTGCCGAATTCCAGGGAGTATCCCTACGAATGCCAAGGTATGCAGCTTACACTGTAACACTTTTTAAGTTTTTACTACAATAATTATGACTAGCAGTTGGTACACAGTGATTCGTTCAATTAATTTATTAAATAAAGGTTATATAATTTATATATAAAAAATAATTATGACTAGCAGTTGGTACACATTTCTTTTGT
The DNA here is from genome assembly GCA_035048815.1 of Abelmoschus esculentus. NCBI lineage: Eukaryota > Viridiplantae > Streptophyta > Magnoliopsida > Malvales > Malvaceae > Abelmoschus > Abelmoschus esculentus. Next base: position 13,224,450 of record JAUCBN010000024.1, read on the forward strand.
GTTTAATATTAAAATTTATTAAAAATATATTATGAATTTTAATCTTAAATTTTAAATCTTACACTTTAAAAATACACTTTATTTTAAGTTTTACCTTAAAACCGATAGATGATTTCTATTCCTAAAACTAGTATATCTCCATTTAGAAAAATAAAGCTAGTATGTCTAATAGTTTGCTTTTGGTGGAATGACATTTGTGCTCTTAAACTTTAAAAAAAAATTAACTATAAAATAAATTTATGAATTATATATTTTTTATAATAGATACCTAAAATATTTTTTAGCTCAAATAAGTATATAAAATTTATTTATTTTATCTAAAATATATACTTAAAGTTTATGTAATTGAATTAAGGTAACACTATTAAAAATTTTTACCCAATCAAAATTTAACATTTTTTATATTTTTTAAATATAAAAAGATTATAAAATAAAAATTTTCCAAAATCTTCAAAACAACCCTAAAATTTTAAATTCTCAACCCCAAGTTTAAAACTTGACACCATTATCATTATTGATAGTCTTATCGACCCCACTATCATCATTATTGCAATTTCCTCTTATTTTTTGTTAACCACCCATCGCTAATAAATAGCGAGATGCATGTCAACCGGATATCTAGTGATTGGAGTCTTTCGCTTCGTCAATCGTTGTCGATTGATGCGTTCCCGATAGTTATCGATCATAAGTGACTGAGGAAAATAGACAGGGGATTCCAGTGACGATAATAGTAAAATCCGATAAAATTATCAACAACGATAATGACATTAATTTAGGAGTGTAATCTTAGAATTTAAGATTGTTTTGTAATTTCTAAAAAATTACGAGATTGATTTTATTTTCGGTTTGTTTTTTAAATTAAATACGTGTCAATTTATAATTGGGTGATTAATTTTTTTGACATATTAACTTAAAAACATACAAAAATATTTTAAACACTTATTTTTTTTGATAATTGCTACTAAATTTTTATTAAATTCATAGAAAATATTACAATTACAATGCATTCAAAAAAATCAACAAAACAAAGAAAAATAAAATATTTTCTATGAGATAAATATACCATCAAAATTCAGAAGCTTCCTGAATCTTCTTGTCTCTGTCCAATCGAGACACATAATGGGTGAATAAGGAGTGGTGAACGATCTAACCATCAGACAGAAAGTTCCGCTACCCAGGACTGATTATATCGGTACACAACCATCAACAGAGTGAGGATCTAACCATCAATGACCACCGACAAAATCATAATCAAAAACTAACGCCACCGATTCAAATCTCTGCAACAATCGTTTGCTAGGGTATGCTCAATCATGCCACAAGGACAGATAAAATAAACCCCAAAAATAAAAACAAAAAACGTGTCACAAGGACAAAAAAACGCTTGCCATGAAGACAGAGATCATTATTAACATACAAGAAAATGAAAAACAATAATAATAATAATAAATTATTATGGATTTTTACCTTATTTTAAAAGTAATAAATTTAAAATATTTATTTATAGTTAAACAAAAAATATCCCTTATTTTTTTACCTTTTAATTATGGATTTTGCTATTCACAATTTTAAGTGTTGTGGATAAGAGTTTAACAAATTTTTATAATTAATGCTTAATTTATTTTTCAATAAAATTACTATAACACAATTAATTACATTCTTAAATATTATGTTTAATATAATTAAGACTCACTTAAAATAGTTTATGATTTAAAGTTTAAGATTAGGTTTAGAATTTAGATTTATGTTTACGGTTTATGTTTAGATTTAGATTTAAAGTTTAATTGTTAGTGTTTATGTTTATGTTTATATTAGGATTTAGGGTTTAAGATGGGTTAAGTTTAGAATTTAGGTTTAGAGTTTAGTAATTAAGGTTCACGTTTAAGTTTAGAGTTTAAAAGTTAAGGTTTATGTTTAGGTTTTAAGGTTTGAGATTTATGGTTTAGGGTTTAGATTTAGGGTTTATATTTTAGGTTTTAGGGTTAATGTTTATATTAGTATTTAAGTTTATGATTTTAATATTTAAGAATTAGAGATTAATATTTATAGTTTAAGATTTAAAAATATATAATTAATAAAATATAACTTTTTAAGAATATAATTCATTATATTTTATTTAAAATTAAATAAACATTAATATTTAAAATATTTAAAATTCTTATTAATGACTTAGAATTATCAATAACACAACCCTAAAAATAAATTATTATTTATTTTAAACATATATTTAGATAAAATTCTGAGACTTAATTACTATCCTAATCTGATAAGATGTTTTTGTCTATTTCTTCAAATTCATACTTCTATATATAATCATGACATCATCATCGTTATCAGTTTGCATCAGATTAAACTTCCAACGTTAAATAAATAATTAACATTTAACATTAGTTGTAGAATAATTGTTCAATTCTAATATAGTAGGTGTAGGGGCGGAACTAAAATATTATTAAATGTATTATTTTTTAGGTTTTTTTAGAAGTGTTAATTATTTATAAATTAATATAGTTTATTTATTTTTAAAAAATTATATACTTAAATTATATAAAAGTATGAATAAAAAATTTTAGAATATTATTTGACCACCCTTGTGAAAGGTGATTCCGTCCATGAATAAGTGTAGTCGTAGCAAAAACTATATTATGAACTATCTCATAATTATTTTTAAATTATTAAAAAAATTGATCATGGCCGGAAAGCGTGTATACACATGATTTTACTTACATTAATCTGAATCTGATTTTCTATAAATTACATTTTATTAATTACTATTTTAATTATTCAGTTATCATATTCAAGAAATTATACGAATTTAAAATATAACTTTATATGTATCACACTATAAGGAGATAATAGACAATTTGTTCCTAATAGTTTTCAAATTTATAATTAAAAAAATTGATTATAAAATTTAATTTATTTATTCTAAAGATTATTGGCTAAGAATAATTAACGAATATAGGAAACGATGAGATATTCAACCATTAATGATTAACGAATATTTAAAGATAATTATATGTAGAAGTTAAAATCGTTTGTTTGGTATTTTACAGTTACTGATTTCCTCAAGCTTTTAAGAAACTCCAGCTGAGTTTATACCTTCCGAGTTTCGAGTCCAGAGAGCAGTATTCTATTCAATACTGTTCTATACACTTGTAATACTATATTATTGCCATGTCAGCCTACCTAAATTTCCATTGGCTGGCGCTCACTGTGCCATGCAGCAGAACCTTCCTAGGCAAAAGTTTCAACTTTGAATCCGTCAAAGACTAACAACTTTGATCATGAAGATTAACACCAATTCGTCTTCAGTTTTTCATTGTATATCCAACCAATTCCAGTAATTATCTACTGACTCTTTGCCTCGAAAGTCAAAGATGCATCCCTCTTCTTTGCCATCCAAGGTTAGTTACTTGCTCATCGTCCTAAGCTGCTGCTTGAATTTCTCTCCCACATGTGTGTTTGCCAATAGTTTCATGAGCTGCAGTGTTCGAACCAGTTGTGGAAGCATTTCGGGTATTGGGTATCCTTTCTGGGGATGGGATCGGCCGGAAGGTTGTGGATACCCTGGATTCATGCTCAACTGCACTGAAAATGTGCTACAGATCACCATCATGTCTGCTACCTACCGAGTTCTTGATATAAACAATTCTACACAAACTCTTGTTGTTGCTAGAACAGATTACAGTCACAATCTTTGTCCTACTCGTTTCATCAACTCAACTTTTGATACCACCCCTTTTCGATACAACCAGAGTGCCCAGGATATAAGGTTGTATTATGATTGCGACTCCCAGTTCCCCACAGGTCTAGAAAATATCACATCAATTCTGGGTATTTCCGATCGATTCGAATGCACAATCAACGGGAGAGACACGATGGGTTATTATGTGACAACTACAATGGACTTCAGGGGAACTGACATGGGGAATTTCTTGGGATCTTGCGGGGAAAGTGTGATTATTCAGGTCCCGATTTCTCAACTCTCATCATTAGAGGAAAATCGGGATTCTGAAGCTTTGGAAGAAGCGGTTCGAGTTGGGTTCTGGCTGCGGTGGTTTGCAAGTGATTCTCAGTGTACTACTTGTTTAAACGGTGGTGGTCAGTGCGGGCGTAACCTCGACTCAAATGAATTTGTGTGTTACTGCCCAGATGGCGGAGTTTGTTCCACAAGTCCCCCAGCTGGTAAGTCTTCGCTCTTTGTTATGACTGGTGAAACATCTCTTGTGGGATTTGTGGACATGGAATTTACTCAGTTTCAGTTCCCGGAATCAAACCGAAAACGGATGAACAATTCCGATTAAGATACGGTTGTTCTCTTCTTTGTTCCCAATATAGGATTGTTGAAACGCGTTTATTTGCTTCTCCCCTGCGCAAATCCCATTAGTTTTCTTCTTCTTCGTTATTTCGACCAACTTCAGCCGTTGAATTCCTTCCATTTTCATCAGTTGTCTTGTTTCTACAACCGGCTAAGCGCGTTTCCCATTTGTTTTCCGCCCCCTGTTTTACAAGACGGCGTTTCACACAGTCACCGGTGGCCCACCTCCAACCACCTGTTAGGCTGTTAACCATCAATATCACCTTTTCTTACTCACCTACTCACTGAGTTACCAAACAATCTAACTCGACCCTCGAGCTCAACCCATAACACTGTCGTTCGGACCTTGGATACAAACTAATTATTAAAGCTTAAATCAGTAAACACCGAAAACACCATTTGATCAAAACCCCAAACCCTGAAATATAAACTGAAACTGAAATGAATTTAATAGAAATATAATACAATTCAGATTGATTTGTTAATTTTATTTTTGATTTTGCACAGAACTAGTTGTGAATTTAGTAACATGTTGAGATTTTTAGCTATTGCAGGAGGCAAAAAACACATTCCGCTTGGTCTTGCACTAGGTATTTTCTAGTACCCACTAGTAACATATTGCATTGTTTACCAGATTTTGTGGCATTGAAGGAACCAAGGTTAACCAATCTCTTCCTTTATCTTCAGGCCTCGGAATATCCGGTGCAGCCATAGTCCTTATACTCGCCGGAATCGGAATATTATGTTTCCGGAAACAGCAGCAAAAGAAAATTCCAGCCCAGGCTATTAGCAGAGACCTTTTGGCATCTCATTCAAGCAAAGGGACATCAACTTCCACAACGAATACATCTCAAACCAATTCTTCATATTCCAATTCAAAATATGACCTTGAAAGAGGAAGCACCTACTTTGGTGCACATGTTTTTAGTTATGAAGAACTTGAGGAGGCCACCAATAATTTCAATCCTTCTAAACAACTTGGAGAAGGTGGCTTTGGCACAGTCTATCATGGTAAGAATTTTAATTTTTTCGGAGATGCTATTTTTTTACCGGTCATGACCATAACTAAATTTTATTCATATGTATTCGAATCAGTGTCCTCTTTCTTTTCATTTAATCTTAAAATACCAATTTATACCTGATCTACTTGATCAGGTGTACTCAGGGATGGACGTGTAGTAGCGGTGAAACGATTATACGATAACAATTTCAAGCGTGTCGATCAGTATATGAACGAAATTGAAATCCTCACTCGAATTCGTCATCCGAATCTTGTGACGCTCTATGGATGTACCTCAAGACGTAGTCGAGAGCTGCTGCTTGTTTATGAGTACATTCAGAATGGAACTATAGCTGATCATTTGCATGGAGAGCGATCGAACTCGAGTTTACTTGCTTGGCACGTTCGTTTGAGCATCGCTGTTGAGACCGCAAAGGCGTTGGCTTATCTCCACTCATCAGAAATCATACACCGCGATGTTAAATCAAATAACATTCTCCTAGACAAGAACTTCCATGTAAAAGTGGCTGATTTCGGATTGTCACGATTGTTTCCTACTGATGTTACGCACGTATCCACTGCTCCGCAAGGCACCCCAGGTTATGTAGACCCGGAGTATCACCAATGCTACCAACTCACCGAGAAGAGCGACGTTTATAGCTTCGGAGTAGTCCTGATCGAGCTAGTTTCGGCGAAACAAGCAGTGGACATCAGAAGGCATCGACATGACATAAATTTGGCTAACATGGCAATCAGTAGAATCCAGAATCAGGCATTGCATGAACTGATTGATCCATCTCTGGAGTTCGAGAACGATTGTGCGGTGAAACAAGCGGTAACCATGGTCGCGGAATTGGCATTTCTGTGTCTGCAACAGGAGAGGGATATGAGACCTACAATGGTAGAGGTGCTGGAGACATTGAAAGCGATTAAGGATGGAAGATCAGAAGCTGAAGTGGACATAAAATCGGATGATGTTGGATTATTGAAGAACATTCCTCCTCCAGTTTCTCCGGATTATGCAACGGATAAATGGGTTAGTTTTTCTTTTTCTTATATCCTGATGCCACCATTAGAGGATTCTGTTAGCATACAATAAATAAATTTGTGTAAAACATGTGTTCTTGCAGGTACAGATAAGATCGATGTAATCCTGAGGCTGAGGTTTCTGCAGATGAACAAGAATTTTCTATTGTAGAAATGGAAAAATACATGATGGAATTACATCAGCCAATCTGAATGGATGTTTATACAGGAGTAATAGGAAACAATTCAGAAGATGCACTCGAAACTACGGTGGGACTGGGAGAAGAATGCTTTGTAAATTAGTGTAGTTGTCTAATAGGAAACAATTCAGAAGATTCACAAATTCCCAGTAAAACATTTTTCTTGGTTAACGGAAAATATGGATTTTTTTAGGATTTATGGGTTTAGAGGAGATATTTTTAATTTTAAATTATTTGAGTTTAGATAGAAAAAGGGACAAAATTTGGGGATAATCCAAATAGAAACTAAAATTAAGAAAAGGGGTCGCGGGATTTTGGATCTATAATAAAATTTAGAGCGCAAGTGATATCACCTCTTTGGGTCATGTGGTAAGATGTTATCTTTTTTTAGAAGCGACAAACCGATCGTTCGATTTAGACTATTTTAGTTTAGTTTATTTTGAATGTTTGTATTTAATTTTGATTCGATTTAGGTCTAGTTCAGGTTTTAATTTAGATATATGATAATTCGGGTCAATATCGGATAGGTTATTTTTAGAAAAAAATTTAACTTAAGACTCTACTTGATTGAATTTTGATTCAAAGGAAAAAAACGTGGACCTGAACTAACTCACTCAGAACACCTTTTAAAAAATTACGTGGTACGATTGGATCGAATAAACCCTTATGGAATAAATATTTAGCCGCTTGTGAACCTCATGTATTGTTTTATTCAATGTTTGCTCAATTATTCTTTTACCCGCAAATGCAATATAGGCATTGAGTTCAACAATAATGATATGATCGGATATTTTCGAGTCAGATCCATATCAGATCGTTCGAATCGGATCAATCTTTAAATTTTTGGGTTAATTTAATTTGAGTTGGACTTGAGTATGAATCTAATCGTGTATATTATATATAAAATTAACCATATATTCTTGTAAAAATATATTTTTTATTTGTTTTTTAGTAAAATATATGTTTTTTTTTTAATTTGTAAAAACCATCGAACATATTTTTTATTTGATAATATTATCATTTAAGTTTAATTTCAATAGTTCAAATTTTCGAGATCAATCATAATTGATATTAATCATTTAACCTAAATTTAACAAATTACGAGCTAATCTTATAACTATATTTTTAATTTCATATTCGATGATGTTTTTTTAATATGATAGAATTTTTTTATATTTTTAAAATATGCGTAAAAAGGAGATATAATTTTATGGGCATAAAGTCAAACCTTAAACCATAATTGCATATATGATAAACATATTAAAAAACTCTGTCATTTTTATTTTGACTTTTAACTCATCTTTTATCTTTACAACGGTTAACCGCCGCGATTTTAAATTTTTGACGGTTGATCTTCACTTTCAATTCTTCTTTTCCTCTCACTTAGATTATTATTAATAATAATAATAATTTACTCCCCCCCTCACTTTTCCTTTAACTTTTTATAAATTAGAAAACTTTTATTTTTAGACTTAAATTCCTAAAACTTATATTTTTTTGAATTAGCTAATAGTGATTACAATAGTATATGTTCTAGAATATAATCTCTTCATCATTTTGACATTGATTGCTCAATCACTCTACTAGCATCACTGGTAGTCGAACTCGTGACCTCTAAGAACAAGTTTCTTTAACTACTTGGATTAGAGGGTTCGTGCCCTAGGACTTATATTAACTTTCCCCTTTTATTGGTATCTTCTTTTCTCTTTCACGAATCACGTTAGTTGTAATCACTAATTTTATCCGGGGTATTAAATTCAGTTTAATTTTCGCTTTAAATTCGAATAAAAGGCTTTATTTTTATAAAATTAAAATGTTATATATATATATTGTTTTACCCTTGTAAATATATAATGCTGATTATTTGTGTTAGCTTTTATTATCACATCTCCTTTTGTTATAAAATATTATATTAATGTATATAAATATATTCCTACATTTAATTGAATTAAAAAAAATTATAAGTGTAAATATGTTAATTCTTTTTATGTTTTATCAGTACTTTGTTATTTAATTTTTAAACAGCAAACTTTTATTTCCTTTTTATATTTTCGGCATTCTATATTTTAAAATCTAAAAATATTATAGATATAGTATATTATTATTTACTCATTTTCGGTCACCTTTTTATTAGTTAATGTATTTTCAGTTTTATTATTAATACTTATTATTATTATTATATTACAAATAAATAAAACTTGTAAATAAATAGACCTATAATTAAATAAACAGCCCAAATGTTTTTATTAATTTTAACAGTCCATTATAAAACAAAACCCAACTAAATAAATATACAAGCTCGTTTAAAATTTAATTACAAAACCTATTTCCTTTAGCCCAAACTACAAGCCCAGGACCGGTTTAATTAACAAAACCCTAATCTGATAACCCTTATTCTATGCACAGTGTTGTGGCCGTCCCCTTTCCTCGGCCATAACCGAGCAAGCTGCGTCCGAGACAACCGTGTGTGTGGCCTCAAAGCTTGTTGATGAATAAGTGCTCCCTTCTTGAGCGTCTTCATGTTTTAGGAACAGAGTTCTTGTTTTAATGTTTTCCCTTATTTTTAAGAGTTTTCCTTAGGCTATGGAAAAGTGTCCCCCGTTCGAGCAAATGAACGTCTACTCGGGGCATTTCCATAATGTTTTATTCGCATATATGTAGGGGGTGGACAGTTGAGTGGACTGCTTCACAGGTCTAGGCATAGGTGAATTCCTACACATCATCGGGGCGGCCCCTACCGCTAGACAACGATGTGCATTTGTCTTTCTTGTAATCCCAACGCTTTATTTAATAAGACCACTTTTTATTCTTCCTACGAAGGAAGTCGAGGTCTACTTGGTGCATCCGCTATGCCCCACGATTTCGGCTGTGGCTTAAAGACTAGTGTTGTGGATGAGAATAGACTTATGTGGCCTTGATGCTGACGCTTGTGTGATGGATCCTTAGTGAAGGACGTGTGGTGAAGGCTGACTTGTCTAGGATGTTTTCCTTTTCAAGTGCCGCGCGGCTTAGTCGCCTAGGTGTGTGAGGGCTAAGACCCGCCACCTAAGGGTTCGAGGGCTAGGTCCGTGACAAGTGGTATCCGAGCTAGTTTGCGAATCTGTTGGTCGAGATAATGCGCATTGAGTTTTGCCTTACGCCGAGCGCTCTTGTGCATGGAGTAGGCATGATCGATCGACTCTAGACCAAGCGCTCATTCAAATGATGTAGGCAGGGTGGTGTCGAGTCACACCAAGCGCTCCGTCAAAAGAGTAGGCAGGGTCGGGAAATGTTGCGCAGGGTAATCTTGCGCCGAGCGCTCCCACAAGTCGGAGTAGGCAGGGTAACGTGATGCGGTGATAAGCCACATAAACAAGCTCATTTAAGAATGTGTTGTTTTTTTTGTTGGCTAAATTGTTTCAAAAAGGGATGTTAGCACAGTGTTGCTTGTTGTGAATTTAGTGGGATAGCGTATATGGGTGCCTATCATTAACCACTAGGGTGATCGTTGCATACGATGGTGTTCGATCTCGTGTGAGCACCGAGGTGCTTATTATGTGAAAAGTGGGAATTTGTGCACACGATGGTGCCAATCGGTAACCACTAATGTGATCGTTGCATACGAGGTGCTCGATCTTGTGTTGGCACAGGGGTGCTTATTGTGTGGATATAGTGGGAATTTGAGCACACATTGGTGTCAATCGTTAAACCACTAATGTGATCAAGGCGTACGGTGACGCTTGATCTTTGTTGGCGCAACGTTGTGCGCAACATTTACGGCTTAAAGGGGCCTTGTGAAAGCAGCACGATGGTTGCTTTAGCGTAGGGACGCTTGTGATGAAATGCATGATAATGCATAATTTTATATGGCTTAAAGGTGCCTGTTGTGAAAGCAATACGTTGGTTGCTTTAGCGTGAGAACGCTTGTGTTGAAATGCACGATGATCCATAATGTTTACACGGCTTAAAAGATGCCTTTTATGGGATCAACGTGGCATTTGTTTTAGTGCGGTGGCACTTGTGATAAAAGTACACGATGGTACTTATTTTTGTTAATTAAAGTGGGATCAGTGCATTAGAGATGCCTGTCGTTAACCACGATAAATATCGTTGTGCTCATTTGGAAATTAGAATGGGATAGTGCTTATGGGGGCCTATTGTTAACCATGATAATTGTCCTTGCGTGGTGGCGCATATGAGTGAAAGCACAAATGGTGCTAATTTTAGCGTAGTGACGCTTGTAATATGTTATTTGATTGTGTTTGTTTTGGCACGTTGGTGTCTGTGATGTGTTGTGTATTGATGCTTGCTTTCGGCATGTTGAGTGCTTATTTGTTGTTGGCTTTGGCACGTTGGTGTCTTGCTGTTGAAAATAATGACGATTAAATGGCGTTCTTATGTTGGTGCTTATTTTTGTAATCTCAGGATACAAATTAAGCTTGCATAAGATTTAGAGATGGCTAAACAACGACAATAAGGTCTGACCGATGCTGCCAGGTTGGAGGCGCTTGAAGCTGCTGTTGCTAAATTGAAAGCTGAGATGGTCTCGTTACCCCGTGTTCGTACGATTGAGCAGACTCAAAAAGAACTTGCTGAGTCCTTAAAGGAGATTCGTGATGAAGGCAAGAAGGCCATAGATGTTTAGAAGATTGAACTAGAAGAACTTAAGTGCCATATTAATCTGGTACAAGTTGCGATGGGAAATTCAACTTCCAGCAGCAAGAACATGAGGGCGAGAGTCCCAGAGCCCCAACGATTTGAGGGAAATCGAGACGCGAAAGAACTAGAGAATTTTCTGTTTGATATGGAACAATATTTTCGGGCTATGAATACCTCTGCTGAAGAGGACAAGGTCGCTATGGCCTCCATGTATTTGATAGGAGACGCAAAACTGTGGTGGCGGTCAAAGTTCACTGATGGTGTGTGTTCAGTTAAAACCTGGGATGAGTTGAAGAAAGAATTGATGGATTCGTTCTTCCCTGAGAATGTCGAATATGTCGCTCGAAAGAAGTTGAGGGAGTTGCGCCAAACTTCATCGGTGCGTGACTTTGTGAGGGATTTTGCAGCTTTGATGTTGGACATCAGGGACATGTCCGAGAATGACAAGATGTTCTACTTTCTAGAAGGCTTACAACAGTGGGCGAGGACTGAGATTCAGAGGCAGAGACCGAAAACAATAGCTGAGGCAATGGCTGCAGCAGAACGTCTTAGTGATTATACTGACAATTCCTCTAAGCGTAAGACTCCGTATGAAGGTAGCAATGGCGGCTATCATGGAAATGGACATAATGGTGGAAATGGGAAGAACAAAGGTAGTGCTGACGATGTTCAACAAAAATGGGCCCGAACAAACAAGTCCCAGAATAGCATCGGTACGTGGCGTCGACAGGACAATAACGGGTCGCGAGAGAGTACAGGCCTCAATACAGGGAGTGACAACGGTGCTGCCAAACAGACTATAAGTTGCTTCCTTTGTAAGGGTCCGCATCGAGTTGCTGTTTGTCCACACAGAGGGACACTTAGTGCGGTGAGGATCGTGAGCCAAGACGGAGCGGAACGCCAACCAGACGAGGGTGCAAAGACTCGCTGAGTCGACGAGGACGTCGACAAGATCGGGTGGGGGGAGGATGTTGTGGCCGTCCCCTTTCCTCGGCCATAACCGAGCAAGCTGCGTTCGAGACAACCGTGTGTGTGGCCTCAAAGCTTGTTGATGAATAAGTGCTCCCTTCTTGAGCGTCTTCATGTTTTAGGAACAGAGTTCTTGTTTTAATGTTTTCCCTTATTTTTAAGAGTTTTCCTTAGGCTATGGAAAAGTGTCCCCCGTTCGAGCAAATGAACGTCTACTCGGGGTATTTCCATAATGTTTTATTCGTATATATGTAGGGGGTGGACAGTTGAGTGGACTGCTTCACAGGTCTAGGCATAGGTGAATTCCTACACATCATCGGGGCGGCCCCTACCGCTAGACGACGATGTGCATTTGTCTTTCTTGTAATTCCAACGCTTTATTTAATAAGACCACTTTTTATTCTTCCTACGAAGGAAGTCGAGGTCTACTTGGTGCATCCGCTATGCCCCACGATTTCGGCTGTGGCTTAAAGACTAGTGTTGTGGATGAGAATAGACTTATGTGGCCTTGATGTTGACGCTTGTGTGATGGATCCTTAGTGAAGGACGTGTGGTGAAGGCTGACTTGTCTAGGATGTGTTCCTTTTCAAGTGCCGCGCGGCTTAGTCGCCTAGGTGTGTGAGGGCTAAGACCCGCCACCTAAGGGTTCGAGGGCTAGGTCCGTGACACACAGCCTCCCTAGAGCCGTTAGATCAAATCTGATCCAACGATCGAGATTAAAGCAAGGAAGCTTCCAGAACGCTGCACGCTCCCACGTGCGACCCTTGGATCGCCCCACGCGCTGGACTTTTCGAATGACCAACCATATTTCCATCTTCTTCGGCCGCTGTCGATTGTCGCCGTTCTTCGATTTCGGCCTTTCGTACATGCACTAGATGGCAAAAAAATATCAGGATTTCGTACAGAGCAAGAACGCAAACAAAAATATAGAATTTTCACAACCAATCGAACGATGCTTCAGTACGAATTTGGCCAAATATCAAACAAAATTCGCAGATATTTCAGAGATAATTCCAACCAATTTCAGAGCCAATAAACACATGAATACATCCAAGAAATCATCAGACAATAAAGAAAATAGGAGCATTTTTATTTTTCCTTTTCTCTTATAACCATTCGACTATAAAAGAAAAAGCCAAACACTTTGCAAGGGATTCGGTTCTCTCCACATTCAAAGATCAATAGAAATCATAGTCTTTTTAGAGGTAAAAAACCTCTCGAATCCTATTTTATCATGCATCGGTTTTAATACAAAAAAAGGAGAAGCTTTTACCTTCGTTTTTTTTAGTCGAACTCCCTTCGGGTTCCTCCTTCGATGATAAGCTCAAGGCCTTCGTGCCAATAGAGTGATTTGAATCGTGAGGCTCCTCCGAAGGAGTGTTTCCTTGTGTTTTTTTTCGTTTTTCAAGAGCATAAAGTTTTTTTTTCGGTTCGGTTTGTAGGGAAAAAAGGATTTAGATTTTGTTTTGGTTTTACTAAGGGTTAGATCTGGTTTAGGTGGCTGGAAAAAGGGCTTTTGAACATTTTTATGGTGGTTTTGCTTTTCCGGCGCGGTCGATTTCTGGGTTCGAGGCGGTGGTTTTTGGAAATAAGGATGAATGTTCATCCTCTTGCTGGGTTTAGCAGGAACAAATGAGAGAATGGGGAGGTTTTGCTTTTCTTTCGGTTTGGAAAATAAGAGAAAGGAGGAGGGTTTAAAATCTGTCTTTTATACTTGGAGGATCTTTTAAAAATGGTCTAACTCCTTCAATAAACCTCTCTGTGTCACACAAATGACCACCTCAGTCCCTCTGAGTTTTCAATGTCTTTTAATTTAGTCCAGATTTGGACCGTTTTCGTTATTTTAAAAATGTTTTTTTATAGGGAGGTCCTTCCGCGTTTTCATGCTTATTTTTAATACATTCCCCCTTGCAAAATAACAGTTTTGGGACCTAATTTTTCTTAATTACTTTCATTCTCGTCACTATTTTCTTTTTATTTCTTTTTTTTGTCTTAAGATTTTATTTTTCTTTATCTTGGTCCTATTTCCTGTAGCCTTTTTATATATTAATTTACAATTTAACCATTTTTTATTTATTTATCCTTTCATTCGTGTATTTGTGTTTGTAGTGGTTCATTTATCTTCATGATTATTTGTATTTGTCATCTTTATTTTATGCACATTTACTTATTGTTTATATTTTTCTTATGTTATACATATTTATCAAGTTTGTAATTTAGTATGTCATGCATTGTTTACTTATTTGTGAATTTTAACTTATTGCACTTTATTATATGTTGTCATGTTTATTTATTTGTTTATGCATATGTATTTTTATTTAAGCACTTTAATTATTTTTATGTATTTTGATACATCTTTATATTTATTTTTGTTTTTATTTTAGTACATATTTGCCATGCCTTTGTTATAGATATCATGCATGTTTTATTTATACACTTTATTTATATGTTGTTATGTTTTGTATATATTTTGTCTTTACTTTATGCTTTACATTTGTTGTAGTTATATTTATATATATTGTTTATATATGCTTTTTACCTTGTAATTTATTTTCGCTTAATCCACATCCGACCATTAATTAATGAATCTTAACAAATACGTTTTTATTCGGTCGTAACGGACCCGTCTTCCTAGCATATCGGTGGCGGTGTATGCGTTGTCTTCGAATAAAGACACGGTAAAATTAAAATAAACCCAAACTTTAAACAATTCTTAATTTAATGTCACTTTAAAACAAAATTTTCAAAATTAATTAATTGGTTATTTTAAAGGTGTCAATTTTTTGGGCGGTTTTTAAACACTAAACCCATTTTTAAACCGTAACCGACTCTCAAACCCAAATCTTTTCGAATCTCTGGTTTTTACAGTGTTCGACCTACCAAAGTGACCGGAGGCGATTCCATCCTTTTTTAAAAAAAATCTTGTGTTTTTTAAAATCCCTTTTCAAATATATTTTAATCCTTAAATTTTTAAACCCTAATTTCAAATTTTCCCCTTTTCTAATTCAATTTTTAAATTTAGATTTTTAAACCTAATTCCCAAATTTTAAATCCTCAATTTTCAAATCAAAACCCCAAATTCCCAATTTTAATTCCAGTCCCTATTTTTTGAAAATTAAACCCTAATTTTTTTTATTTTTAAGACATTTTAATCTCAATTTTTATTCTTTTGAAATAGTGACTGTTTTTATTTCAACTCGATTTTTAAAGTGTCGCTACACTAGCTTTGATGGAGACTGATTGTCAAAAAATAAATTATTTTTTAAAGAGAAAAATGTGATATTAAACATTAACTTATTATTAGATGTAATGATTAACTAGTATTATCAAAATATAAAAGGTTAATAAAATATATTATTTTATTATTTATCATATTGTTAAAAAATAAAGAATAGTAAAAATAAATTATTTATTCACTTTGACTCAATTATTGGGTTAAAATCGGATACATATTCGGTTTAGATCAGTTTTGAGCAAGTTAATTTCGGGTTGCTTTCGGTTCGAGTGAAAATTGGTTCGGGTCAAATCGATTATGGGTCTATATTAGTTCTTCTAGAATTTGGATCAGTTTCGATTTATGTTCGGATTTCGGATCATATTAAAATTATCTTATTCGGATTCAATCGAGTCTTAGTTCAGATAGATCAATTCAATTTTTAGTTTTCAGATCAAATTTATCAGGTCTAATTTTGTTTAACCGGTGTAACTTATTAAAGTTGAGTCCATAATTTTTTTTGGGCAATCTTTCATTACAGAATATAATTTTTATATGGGGCGAAACGTTATTTAAAGTGTAATACTCGAATTTCGTCCGGGTTGAAATATAAAAAGGTCATAAGTAAATAAATATTAAATAATATAAATATATAAAATAATAATAAAAAAATAAAAAAATAAAGAGATAATATTGAAATTGGTTTTTCGGTTACCATTAAGGAGGTTATGGTGGGTTTTCGAAAAGGAGGGTTGGTGAAATTAATAAGGGGGGGGAGTTTTCCTTGAGAGAGGATCATCGGCTCTAGAACCAAAAAAAGAGGAAAAGAGAGGATTGGTTCAGGCCCCTCAACACATCTGGTCTCGTCCGAAAGCAAGGGAAGTTGCCTGCAGATTGAATCGATGAATTATGGGTATTCAACGGCCAAGTTCTAAACAATCATCCTAGAGCCAGACTCGGTCTTATTGCTTATTGTCTTCTCCTACATATATGGTTACTCGGAACAATGAAATCGGTGAGATCATCAATTCTTCTGACTTTCTATCTGCTTCCACAATATTGCATCATGGATACTATGCCGCAAACAATTTGATAAGTTGATTTCACTACTGCTGCTAGTTTCTCTTGTATTTCGAGTTTGATATTTATTAATTCAATTGATGAGAAAATTACACATTTGCTTCATATTTTGGCATATAGCTCTTTGTCTTATTACATGCACATGGTATTTAATTTTAGACCGGTTAGTATACCCATATAATATATTTAGGACAACACCTAATTTACACTTAATTAAATTAGAGTCTTTTTAAGGTTAGTCACTCTAATTAAATAATTAATTAAATTAGGAGATAATTTAGTAACGATGACATTTTAATCATATATCTCGGACACACTAAGTGGTCAGTGTTTTGACGTATCATTATGTTGGCCAATAGTGTATTTTGATATCGTATTGACGTGTCATCGAAACATAGAAAATGGTAAATAATTTCAGGTTAGGATTTAATAAAATTAATTAGGTAAAAACTAGAAACACCAATAGTATTATTAATTTTGTTCGGTGTCAAGATGGTAGTGTCCGAGCATTCGGATGTTATCATAATACACTTGGTGAAATTAATAATTTAATAGGATTTAAATATTTAATTAATGGAGCCTCGTAGGTTAGAACTTAAAATGAACCAGATAATAAACGATCATGCATTTTAAAACTTTTTGGGGCAGAACTTATATTTCTTTAAATACGAGTTAAAGTTTTCTATCTAGAGGACGTCTTATTCAAATTCGTATTTAAAAGAAATATATTTTCTTATCCAAAAAGGATATTCTTATTCGAACGATATTTATTTGCCAATAGCAGATTAAATTAATATTATTATTCAAAATACCAAAATGCCACATGCAAATAATAAGGTACCGATATCGGGCGCTCGTAAGGATCGTCCTTACGCGTAACCGACTCTCGAACCCAAATATTTTAAAAATGAATCTCTAGTTTGTTTTATGGTGTCTGGCCTGCCAAAGTGGCCGGTGACGACTCTAAATCATTTTAAAATTAATGAAATGTTTTTTTTCCTTAAACATGACTTTGATTTTCAATATTTTTCACTCCATTTTCCAAAATTCAACTTACATACTTTTTTTTAAAAAAAATAAAATATGGTTTTCAAAATTAAAAGCAATAAAACTTGATTTTTTTAAATTGACTCGCCAGATTATTTTTCACACTTTCGGTTTTAAAATGGCCGCGACATAAAATTAACGTTTTTTTTTTTAGTTTGACATACGACAATAAATGATAACACAAATGCATGTATATATATGGATATATTAAGGAAGTAGTTAGTAATATTTGAGAAAAAAAATTGAGAGAGTTTGAGGTGATTCCAAGTGGTGATACTTTTGAAGTATATTTCATTCTAAATCATCTTAGTTTTTATCAAGTAAATAATCTATTTGTTTTAAATGAATCTATTTTTTAATATGAGAAGAGTTTATATAATATTTTATGTGATTGAACACATAACCCAAGGTGATACTGATAGCAGGGAAACTTTGTATTGCATCGATGAGTCCGTCCTGACACTCCAACATTGAAATAAGATCAAACCAGATTTTCGATGATCCAAAGATAAAAATTTCATCTCCGTTAACTACCATTCGTATACCGAAATGATCTTTAAAGTCCCAATTAAACCACCTTGACATGTACGGATGTGATGACCATGGATATTGTGAATAATGACGTTAGATGCCATCAATTCCTTAGCAAAAATGATCCCCAAAGATCTGGTTTGGATCACAGCGTGACCTATAATAGATCGTGTAGTAACCTATTTTAAACCCACTAAATATTATTTCCAAACCCAACATAAAATACAACAAACTTGATCCATAGTCCATGACCCAATACACATATTAAACCCAACCTTTAACCATAGGTATACAAACTGATCCCATTCCTCATATGCAGCCGCTGTTGGCATTACGCCCATTCAATTCCCTCCAACGTATAATTTAATACCGATTTCAGGTATGATGGATATTAGTTTTTTTTTCATACGTAATCAACTCTCAAACATAAAAAAATATAAAAGTATAAAAGTACAATAAAAAATAATTTTAAATTATTTAAATTGAAATAAGAGTGTCATAAAGTAAATTGAAAAACGCTTTCGTTTGAGTAAAATCTGTTAAGTTTGTTAGGGCTAAGGGGAGAGGTTGGTACGGTGTCGTTTAGTAAGTATTAAATAAGTCTTGTGAACGTTTGGGGGGAAATTAATTTTCGGCTGGATTTGTCTGTTATGAGCTTCTCATCTTTTCCTCTCTGAAATACAAATTCTGTTTCTTCCTTTTCTCTGATTTCTGCTTCTTCTTCTGGTGGATTACTGTTTATTTTAGCTATCGACAGGTTGATCCGTATCAAGGGTATCAGAGCCTTCAATCCTGGCCATAGTCGACGGCGTTCAGACCCGCTCTCAACAAGAGACTTCTCGGATGCAATCGGAGTTTGCTGCTTTGGAAAAACGGCTGGAGGAGAAGATTGAACAATCAATCGCGTCCAAGACGGAGGATATTCGTTCAGAGGTTCGTCAAGTTAAGCATTTGCTTGAACAACTTCTGGGTACAACAACTAAGGCGAAGGAGGTTGCGGGCGATGTTCCTTCTGGTAGTATGGCGTTGGATGTTCCACCTCAGGTGTCGGATTCAACCCTCAAGGATGATGATGTGGTGATTTTGGGTGAATCGGCATCTCAAAGCCGCACGCTGAAATGCCCTAATTTTGCTGGGGAAAATTTTCGTGATTGGTGGTCCAAGCTAGAACAGTTCTTCCTTTCTGAAAATATTCCGGATTCGGCTAAGGTACGCACTGTAATGTTGAGTCTAGAGGATAAGGCACTGCAATGGCACCATTTTATTTCTCGTAAACATGGAGGATTACAGGGTCTTTCTTGGGATCTCTATTTTAAACTGTTGAAGGATCGTTTTGCGTCGGAGGGTCTTGAGGACCCAATGGGGGATTTGGTGTCACTGAAACAAACTGATTCAGTTGATCAATATTACTCGGAGTTTGTAAGCTTGCTGAATCAAATGCAACTTGCCGATGATTATGCTCTTAGCATTTTCATTAAAAATCTGAAATGGGAAATTGGTCAGTACATTCGCGTTTTTCAACCAAAAGATTTGTTGGATGTTTTTCGATTAGCATTACATTTTGAACAAATCACATCGGTGGGTGTTCGCAGAACTCCTCTTCCTGTTACTCGACCTCTAATGGTTAATTACCCATTTATGCCTTCTTCTCCATCGACTTATAGTAAAGTTGGTTTGTCGACAATAATTCGCAGTCCGTCTGGTTTAGTGCCTTCTCCTGTGGCGACTCAAAGTGTGACTTCCAGTGGCATTTTAGGTCCGGGGCCAAAGAAAGGAATACCTGCAACTGGTAATGGACCTGGAAAACTTACTCCGGGTGAGATGGAAGATAAGAGACGCAGAGGTCTCTGCTTTTGGTGTCCGACCAAATTTGTGCCAGGTCATAAGTGCACTCGGTCTCAACTGTATCAGTTGTTGATGGAAGGTTCAGGAAATGAAGTGGAGCATAAGGAATTTATTGATTGTGATGATAAGTTGGAACCAGAGTCGGGAGTGAAATCTGTTGGTGACATTCCCGTTCTATCTTTACA
Source organism: Abelmoschus esculentus (assembly GCA_035048815.1). Classification (NCBI taxonomy): domain Eukaryota; kingdom Viridiplantae; phylum Streptophyta; class Magnoliopsida; order Malvales; family Malvaceae; genus Abelmoschus; species Abelmoschus esculentus. Next base: position 13,244,503 of record JAUCBN010000024.1, read on the forward strand.
AGCTATGGTAGGATTGAATGGGTGTGAAACTATGAAGATTGAAGTGCTGGTGGGAAGTACAAGAATGGTAGCTTTAGTCGACTCAGGAAGTACACATAATTTCATCAGCCTTACCATGGTTAAGGTTTGTGGACTTCCAGTGGAACAAAAACATCAGTTGAAGGTTTCTATAACAGATAAAGGATCTACGTTTACTCACGGATTATGTAAGGATGTTAGTTGGGCATATCAAGATCACTCCTTCAATACAGATTTTCTTATTCTTCCCTTAAAAGGGTGTGATTTGGTTTTAGGGGCTCAATGGTTGATTGAGTTGGGTCCCATCAATTGGTGTTTTGCAGACTTATCCATGACCTTTGTATTGAAGGGCGAAAGAGTTACATTACAAGGGTTACAGCCAGGACCGACTCAAATTTTGGAGGCTAGCCATGCTTCGAGGTTGGTTAAGGGGGAGCTGTCGTTCCAGGATTATCTTTACTTACTTTTAATGTACAGAAAGAGCTTCATTTGAACCAGGAGTCATCACCACCAGAGCTTCAACACTTGTTAAGGGAATTTGAGACAGTATTTCAAGAGCCTAAAGGGTTACCACCTTTGAGGGGGCATGAACATGGCATAAGTTTGTTGGACGAACAAACAGTGGTAAAAATTCGACCTTATTGATATCCAGCTGTTTAAAAAGATGAAATTGAAAGAATCATTCAGGAAATGTCAGCTGCTGGCATCATCAGGAGTAGTATCAGTCCTTTCGCTTCTTCCATTGTCATGGTCAAGAAAAAAGACGGTTTATGGAGGCTCTGTGTTGATTACAGACAACTCAATTCTTTAACCTTGAAGGACAAGTTTCCAATTCTAGTGATAGAGGAATTGTTGGATGAACTTGGAGCGGCAAGGTTATTCTCTAAACTGGATTTAAGGTCGGGTTATCACCAAATTTGGATGAAAGATTCAGATGTGGCAAAAACTGCTTTCCGAACTCATGAGGGTCATTATGAGTTCTTGGTGATGCCCTTTGGGCTCACCAATGCTCCATCAACCTTCCAAGGATTGATGAATCATGTCTTCAAGGAGTTTTTGAGGAAGTCAGTATTAGTATTTTTCGATGATATTTTGGTATATTCCGAGACTTGGGAGGACCATTTGAGACACTTGAGGGAGGTTCTTGAGTTATTAAAGAAACATGAATTATATGCTAAGGGCAGCAAGTATACATTTGGAGCTACGAGGATGGATTACTTGGGCTACATCATTTCAGAAGTACAAATTTTTATGGATCCTGACAAGGTGAAGGTGCATCTTGGATTGGCCTACTCCAACTTGCATTAAGGAGTTGAGAGGGTTCTTAGGTCTTTCCGAATATTATAGAAGATTTATTCGAAATTATAGGGTGCTAGCCAAGCCACTCACTGATCTACTCAAGAAAAATGGATGGTGTTGGAATAATGAGTCTGAGTTTGCTATGGCAACACTAAAGAAGGCCATGTCTACTGCACCTGTACTTGTTCTTCCTGATTTTTCTCAGGAATTTGTTGTAGACATCGATGCTTCAATTGTTGGGGTGGGTGCAGTCTTGTTGCAAAAAGGAAAACCTTTAGTTTATTTCTCTAAAGGTTTAGGACCTCGGCATCAAGCTTTATCTATCTATGATAAAGAGATGCTTGCTGTTTTGCTTGTTGTTAAAAAGTGGTCTTCTTACCTTATGGGCAGACATTTCAAGATTCGGACAGACCATCAAAGTCTGAAATTTTTGTCTGGGAACCAAGCAACTACACCTGCCCAACAAACTTGGGTAGCAAAGATGATGAGTTACAGTTTTGAGGTGATCTACAGGAAGGGGGTAACCAATACAGTTGCAGACACCTTATCTAGAATTCCTCAGTTTGGTCAAGGTCAGTTGTTAGCTATCAGCAGTTTCAATACTGTTTGGGTTGAAAAGATTAAACAAAGCTGCAAGAATGATGATGAAGTCCAAAAATTAGTTGCTGAATTGGTTAATGATCCTCCATCTCATTCCAAATATTCATGGGATGGTGTGATCTTAAAAAGAAAGGGGAAGCTGGTGGTAGGAAGGGATGAAGAGTTGGAGCTTCAGTTGGTGGACTTATTCCACAGTTCTGCTTGTGGAGGCCATTCGGGTATTGAGGCCACTACTCGAAGGATGTCAGCTTGCTTGTATTGGAAGGGGCTTAAAAAACAGTGAGAAGAAGAGTAAGGGAATGTGACATTTGCCAGAGGAATAAATATGATAATCAGTTGAAAGCTGGGTTGCTGCAGCCTTTGCCAGTTGCAGGGAGAGCATGGGCATTTATCAGTATGAATTTTATTGAGGGCTTACCAAGTTCAAAGGCCAAAGACACCATTTATGTAGTGGTAGACAGATTAACGAAATATGTTTATTTTATACCTCTCTCCCATCCTTTTACTGCTATAACTGTGGCTCAATCTTTTATGGACAATATCTTTAAACTTCATGGGTTACCCGAAACCATTGTTTGTGATAGAGACAAAATTTTTATGAGTCATTTCTGGAGAGAGCTGTTTTCAAAGCTTGGAGTAGCTATAACACCTTTAACGGCTTACCATCCAGAAACGGATGGCCAAACTGAGGTAGTGAACAGGTGTTTAGAAACGTATTTACGGTGTATGTCTGGTGAAACCCCTAAAGATTGGAGTTCTTGGTTGTCCCTTACTGAGTGGTGGTATAACACATCATACCACTCCTCCATAAAAACCACTCCATATCAAGCCTTGTATGGAAAAGCTCCTGCTGTGCATCTCCCATATTTAGCTAGTGAATCCTTGGTAGCTACTGTGGATAAGAGTCTTCAAGCTCGGGAAGCGGCTGTTAAAATATTGTAATTTTACCTCAAGCGAGCTTCTGATAGGATGAAGAAACAAGCCGACAAAAGAAGAGTGGATAGAGAGTTTGAGATGTTGGATTGGGTTTATCTCAAACTTCAACCCTATAGACAACAATCCATTCACTCAAGGAAGAACCAAAAATTGGCTCCTAAATGGTTTGGACCCTATCAAATTCTGTAGAAAGTGGGGAAGGTTGCTTATAAGTTGAAGCTTCCTCCAGGATCCAAAGTTCATCCCATCTTCCACGTGTCTCAATTGAAGAAACACATTGGATCCTTTCCAGCTCAGTCTAACTTACCAATGGTTGACAATGATGGAACTCTTTTGAAGGAACCATTAAAAATCTCGGACAGGCGCATGGTGAAACGAGGAAACAGGGCAGTCACTGAAGTGTTGATCGAATGGACTAATAGTTTTCCTGAAGATTCAACATGGGAGAATTTTTACAAGATGCAACAAGATTATCCATATTTTCATCCTTGAGGTCAAGGATGTTCTTCAAACAGGGAGTATTGTTATGAAATAAATTGAAAAACGCTGTCGTTCGAGTAAAATCTATTAAGTTTGTTAGGGCTAAGGGGAGAGGTTGGTACGGTGTCGTTTAGTAAGTATTAAATAAGTCTTGTGAACGTTGGGGGGAATTAATTTTCGGCTGGATTTGTTGTTATGAGCTTCTCATCTTTTCCTCTCTGAAATACAAATTCTGTTTCTTCCTTTTCTCTGATTTCTGCTTCTTCTTCTGGTGGATTACTGTTTATTTTAGCTATCGACAGGTTGATCCGTATCAAAGAGTATTTGATTTTGCTGTTAAAAATATTTTTAAGTAGATAAAATATTTATTTTAAACATTATTTTTAAAAATATAAAATGATTGATAATATAAACGAGAATAAATGAGTAAATTTATTTAAAGATAAGTATTTTTTTTAGTTTTTTAACCCAAACATTAGAGGTTCACAAGCTAGCTTCATCTTCAACAAAGGAACATAAAGAAAAACATGTTTCTCACGATTGACATCCCTTTAAGATTTTTTTGGTAAGGATCTATATCTACCACTCAATCTAATGACAAAGGAGAATGCAACTCATCAGAGATTTAAATTTGGTAGCTATAATAAATAATTTATAAAAATATAAAAATAAGATGATAGAGTCGGTATAATATTGTTTTTGAAAGAATGATAGAAAAATAATTTTAAAAAATACTTTTAAAAAATACTTTTAAATTATTTAAATTAAAATAAGAGTGTTTGATATTGTTGTTAAAAGTACTTTTAAGTAGATAAAATATTTATTTTAAATATTATTTTTTAAAATATAAAATTATTGATAATATAAACAAAAATAAATGAGTAATTTTATTTAAAAATACTTTTAAAAAACTAAAAATTAAAAATTTCAACTTTTAAAAACACTTTTTAAACCAAATTAAAAAAAATTACTCTTAATCCAAAAATTACATATTCTACCTTACTTTTAGTCTAAAAATTACACTTTGACCTCAAAAGCGGTAAGTCTAAGGAACGACAAGCTTAAAAAGAGGTTAAAATAAGACTGTACCAAAATTGATACAAAAATTATTAAGTATTTAAATATTGATTCTTTTAGTATAGCGATTTTTTTTTAAATGTAAGAATTTCGATGCATATAAAAAATGTAAGCATCCTTTTTTTTTGTCTATACATCAAGAAATCACCTCATTTGTCGTTTCTTTTTTGAGACTTATTAAATCTGTTGCCTGGGAGATAGATTGTTGCGTTGTTGACAAATCAATGGGAGAGTATTTGCTGGAATTCGTGGATGAGACGACTTGGTACAACAATCTTGTGTTGGGAAGCCTTTCGCCTACAAAGCTTTGGGAACCGCTCCCACATATCTTCCAAACTTGGCTGCGAAACTACATTGCCGGAAATTTGATTTATTTCAGCTCCGGTTTCCTTTGGTGCTTCTATATTTACTACTTGAAACGCCATGTTTATTTTCCCAAAGGTACTTTTCTATCTGCTTGTTTTTGTTGATTTTGAATCTGGGTTCTTTTTATTTAGATTTTAAGTTGATTTTCTTAAACATTACTTCGTATTATATATATAATTCATTAGTTTACAGAAAATGAAGAATCTGATAACATAACTTGTGATAATCTGTTATGAGATTTTGATGTGCAGATGCTATACCTACAAATAAATCCATGCTCTTGCAAATTTATGTTTCTATGAAGGCTATGCCATGGTACTGTACTCTTCCAACTCTTTCCGAATACATGGTTGAAAATGGGTGGACAAAATGTTATGCAAGAATAAGCGATGTCGGTGGGATGATGTATGTGGTACATTTACTTCTATATCTTGCTGTTGTCGAGTTTGGCATTTACTGGATGCATAGAGAGTTGCATGACATAAAACCTCTATACAAGTATCTTCATGCAACTCATCACAGCTACAACAAGCAGAATACACTGTCTCCATTTGCTGGTAGGTTCTTATCTATATGCTCTAGTTTTAATGGATATTTTTACTGTACTAAAGGAAACACTGCTATGTCCTATGTCCAGGTTTGGCTTTTCACCCTCTGGATGGAATACTGCAGGCTGTCCCTCATGTTATGGCACTGTTTATCGTACCGACTCATTTTAGAACTCACATCGGACTCATATTCCTCGAGGGCATCTGGACGACGAACATTCATGATTGTATCCATGGAAACATCTGGCCTATCATGGGTGCAGGGTACCACACCGTTCACCACACTACATATCGCCATAATTATGGACATTACACCATATGGATGGATTGGATGCTTGGAACCCTACGTGACCCCGTTGACGATGAAGGTAAAAAGGTGATGTAACGGTGTGTATGCTTGTCTTGGCATTTTAGTTCGTTAATTAGGTCTGAAAGTTGCCTGTGAGATTTATTGGCGCTTGGGTGTAAGTTGTCTTGGTCATAGGTTTTAGACCATCCTTTGCTAGAAATTTTATACTAGTATAAGGTATATTTGTATCTGGATTCTCTCTCTTCATTTTAAAAATGGCTTAAATATAAAATAAGGGCTTAAAATATCATATCTTTTTTTTTATTTAGGTGTCTAAATTATTTTTTTGACAAAATAAATAATTTTTTAGTTAAATTAGGTGTTTAAAATTTAGTATTTAGAATTTAACGAGGCTTGATTTATCATCTTTAGAGTTTTTAGACATTTAGTTCCGAAGCTTATCATGAAGCTTCCAACACTTCTCCTTGGAGTGGTCGTGCTTTTTGCAATGATCACATCAAGGTCTCCTCGTTTAAAGAAAGAAAATGATTGATGGGTGAATAAGACAGATCCTTCATTAGGAAAATATAGTTCATTAGACAACATCACACTTTTGACTTTCTTCCTTCTTGACAATAGAGAAAGCCTCTCAAAGGGAGAAAAAGAGAAAAATAGCAAGCATCTACTGCAAACCTCATCCAAATCCATGTTTAAACCTTAGAAAAATTAAAAAAGTCTCCGTTAAGTGACAATTTGCTGGTAAAGGATAACATCTCTTGGATCTGTCCAATTTGTTGATAATATTAATATTTATAATATATAATAATAAAATATATAAATAATAATTATAATACTAATAATAAATTAATATTATTAATAATAATAAATTAAGAAAAAATATAATGGATAATATGTAAAATGTAGAAAATAATAGATCCATTCTAACTATATTATCCTACAATAAAACATCAAACACTAAATCTTAAATTATAACTCAAAATCTTATATTTTAATCATTATTCCTAAATTTTAAATCTCTACACCTAAAATCTAGATAAATTAAAATTAAAAGATGAATATTGATAAATTACATGACCCTAAACACCAAATAAATTCATAAAACATCAAAGCATCACTGAAAAACTAAAACAATATATATAGTCCAAAAGGTATAATTTACTCAAACACCCATGACAACATTAACAGATCAAACTAAAGATATGAAACAGAAAATAAAACAATATAAAAATTAAAAAATATAGTTATATAATGCATATGAATTCCCTGTGCCATACGCATATGTAGAATAAAAATTTTAATTGAAAAAGAAATATCGATAAATCCCATGACATACCTGATTCAAAACTTACTAATTACCTATCCTCAGATAATTTCATGCAGGTTAGCAAAAACTTTAAGACAATATGATCCACTAAATTCCTCAAATACAAACTTAGAAGGTATGAAATGTTCAAGCATATGAATCATTTGTGCGTCAAAAAACTTTTTTTAAAAATAAAAGATCGATCAAGCCCTGAAAATTTAGCATATATTCAATGAGTATAAATCTGATACTAAAATCTCAAGCCTAAATATAACAAGAAACGAAATATTATTGATAAAATATACGAGCAAAAACAATCCAAACACAATTTTTTTTAGAATATTAATCAATTTCAGATAAAAAAAGAAAACAAAAACTAAAAAAAAAATAATAACAATGAAAGACTTACAAAGATTTCTTCAATCAAGCTTTCGCACTAAACCATCTCTTGTTTTTATCTTTTTAGTCAATCATTTTTTAAAGCAGTTGGAAGAGACAACCATGGTCCCTGAGTTAATTGCATTTATAATCGATGCAAGGTTCATGTTAAAGTCTGAATGATTAAAAGAAAATCTATGACAAGACATCTAATGTTGAAAGTGCAGCCAGTTTTAATGAAGCATTTTCATCAATAGAACCATCAATTATCTGATCAATTTCTATATAATCTTCTGAAAAGATTCAAGAGCAATAATAGTAATAACAAAAACATTAATAATATGTACTATATAATATTAATAACAATACTATTAATAATAAGTAATAACTATGTTATATGTGTAAATAATAATAATTATTTTAATAATAGTATTTAATAAAAAAATATAAACAATAATTATACTACTATTAATAATAAGTAATAACAAATATTTTAATAATAATATTTAACAATAAATATAATAATATAATATATATAATTATAATAATAAAATATAATTTAAAATAATAAAATATTATATAAAATTATAATAATATATAATAAAATGTTAATAATAACATATAATATATAATATTAGTATTATAAAACTAAAATTGATTTTGATATAACAATTATGTATAAGAACTATTTTGTAATAAATTTTTAAGTCCCTAAGTCAAACTTTTGATTTCAAGTCAAACCAAGAACTTTGAAATAAATTTTCTAAGTATTTTCATACGAGAGTATCGATACCCTTAGAACAGGTATCGATACCTACCTGCATTTTAAAGCATTGTTCTTGAGACTAAGAACAAACATCGAAATAGGGTTCGTACCAGTACCTCACTGCCAATGTCTGTTTCGAACCATGTATCGAACCACTTCGATGTATTTAATTACTTTAGAAATCATTTAAAATTATGACTCCTGATATCGATACTCCTTTAGTCTCCCAACGACTCTTTTGGTATTTAATGAGTAGACCGTTGGTGGCAGTTAAAACTTTAAATGATGTTTAGCTTGTTCCGAAACATGGTTCGATACCAACCATTACAGTTTCATAATAGTATCGAAGCATGGTTCGATACCCCTTGTAATAAATGCACAACGGCTCTTTCTAGTTTGGTCTGTTTCGAAACAGGTAGCTCGTGTTTCAGTACTAGTTGTTGTAAAGTGCATTTATGGTGGGAAAATAAAGCTCCAACGGTCTTATTTACATTTCCAACAACACAACGGTTAGAAATCAATGAAGAGGTATAAAATGAAGCATTTCAAGCAGTATTAAGGACTATTGAACCTCAAGCAACATCTAAGCAATCAAATCCAACTCCCAAGCACATTCATTGAAAATCTTGACTCTCATCTCTTGTACTTCAATTTAATTTCTTGTAATTGAGTTTGGGGAGAGTTTATTTGTATTTGGGGTATATATTTCTTGTGAGAGAATTAATTTAGCCCACTCAAATCTCTTATATTTTTTTGTGAGGTCCAAGTGAATTTTGGGTAGAAAATTGTCTTGTTTGTAAAGGTTATCCCTTGAACCTAGAAAAAGGTTGAATTCTTAGTGAATTGGTTTCAAAATCCTTAGTGGGAGCTAAGGTAGTGGATGTAGAACTTGTTCTGAAGCTTGAACCACTATAATTCTTTGTGTTCTTTATTTTCGTATTTTTATCAAAAATCTTCCACCGAAAAATTTTAATTGTCAATTCACCCCCTCTTGGCCAACTATCAAGATCGATCAACTCAACAAGTATTATAATATATAATAATAAAATATATAAACAATAATTATAATACTACTAATAATAAGGGTTAATTACTGCGAAAGTCACGTTTGTTTGCCCCTAGTATAAACTTAGTCACTGATTTTGTAAATCAACTAATACAGTTACATATGTATTCGGGCTATAAAATTATGGCTAGTCCTAGTGCTGAGCATGGTAAATCGTAAAACCGAAAACCAAACCGAATCAAAATGCTATGGTTCATAAATTTAAGAACTGTGGTTAATCGAATTCAATCGAATCTGATATCTTAATTGATTTTTATAAGGTGAAAATATATATTTTATACTTAAAATACTATAGATGTATTTTTATTTTTTTATTTTTTTACTTAAAAATAAGTTTTTAATAAATATTTATGAAAAACATCTCAAAATTTTTACCTTTTAACGTTTAAAAGTCATAAAATAAAGCTATTTTGTCAAGATAAAATACATATTTTTAAAAATTAATGTTAATATGGAAAAATCGAAAACCGAGGTTAACCAAACCGAAAATCGACGGTTACTAAAATAGTTTACCGAATTAAACTAAAACTGAACCGAATACACCCCTAGCTACTCCGACGTTAAAAGTCGTTAAGGGTTAACGGAAAGATGATTTGGCACAATAATAAAAAGATAAATTATCTAAATAGTCTCTAAATAATTATTTTATTTTTATTTTATCTTTAATTTGACCTTAAAATTTTATATTTTCACCATTTTTTTCAAATTGAGAGTATATCATACTAGAATCAGATTGCTTCTCGACTATACCGATAAAGATGATTCAGGTTATCTAGCTGCCATCTCACCCTCGATTTTCCCATTAGAATGAGAGACTGATTCATCTGGTGATCGAGATCGTCACATCACGACGAAAACCGATTGGAAAAATCCATTTTGGAAATGCTTGATCCTACACAAGTATTTCCCATCTACTCTCAAACTCGAAAATTCCTACCTCAAAACACATTAACCATTTTTATAATTGATATGATTCTTGTTGGGCTTCTGAGATGGAATGTTGCGAACAAGTGGTGCAAGGATGGGCTGGGACTGATCAGTCGGTGCTTGATAAAATATCTCAGGTGGGCACTGTATTGGGTAATAAGGTAGACGGTGTCAAACTTCTTCTCGGATACGAATATTGCAAAATGAGGTGCAAAGGATGTTGAATAGTCGGTCTGAAGACGTCTCCTTGGACTCTTTAGCGAAGACGAAGGCAGAGCTGAAAGTACTCCTTGATAAGGATGAAGTTTTTGGGGCACAAAGGTCGCGAGTTCAATGGCTTTGTGAAGAAGATAGGAATACTCGGTTCTTTCATGCACGGGCCTCGGAGAGGAAGAGAAAAAAATTAGTACATGAAATTCTAGATTCTATTGGTCAATGGTGTGATCAATTGGATGACATGTTAGGGGTGGCTCAGAATTATTTTGATAGTTTTTTTGCTACGGATGGATGCACCCCTTCATCAAGAATTTTGGATTGTATTCGGCCATCCATTACATAGGAACAAAATGATGCTCTATGTGCTCCTTTTTCTAAGGATGAGGTTCATCAGGCTTTTCTACAAATTAACCCTTCAAAAGCACCTGGCATAGATGGGTTACCTATTAGTTTTTATCGAAACTTCTAGGACACTGTAGGGGATGATTTGTTGCAACTTTGTTTAAATATTCTTGAGGGTACAATTGGCATGGAAGAGGTGAACAGATCGGTTATTGTGTTGATTCCGAAATTAGATAATCTGCGTTTGATGAAGCAATATAGGCCAATTAGTCTTTGCACAGTTGTTTATAAGACTATCTCAAAACTGTTAGTGAACCGACTTCGACCGATGATGTCTACTTGTATTGACGAAGAGCAGGCTGTCTTTGTACCGGGTAGACACATATATGATAATATTCTTATTGCACATTAAAATTTTCATTATATGCAGTCCTCCAAAAATGGGCCTAACAAGGGCATTGTCTTGAAACTGGATATTGAAAAGGCGTATGATCGAGTGGAATGAAAGTTTTCTGAAAGTTTTTGGAAGCTATTACGCTACGTCTTGGATTTGATGAGAAATGGGTGACTTTGATCATGAAATGTATCACGACTGTTTCTTATCAGATCCGTTTGAATGATGTTCTTTCTGGAGTGGTTTTTCCATCACGTGGCATTCGACAAGAGGACCTGTTATCATCATATATGTTCCTTTTTTTGCACGCAAGGTCTTCCACCATTGTTACACTATCATAGGAACATGAGTGATATCTGAGGCATTCGAACTAGTATGCATGAGCCTAGAATTACTCACTTTCTGTATGCTGATGACAGCCTATTATTTGTAAAGAATTCAGTGACGGAACTATGCAGAGTGAAAAAAATTCTAGAGGTCTATTCCAATTCATCCGGTCAGAAAGTAAATTTAGATAAAGCTCTCATTTATTTCAGCCCATCGACACCTGTTTAAAGCCGTCAAGAACTTTTACAGGTTTTCCAAATGACGGTGGTAGAGGACCCCGGGTATTTACCTTGGCATGTCGCTTATAGTGGGAAGAAATAAATCAATAAAGTTTGGGTTCTTAATTCATCGGGTTACCAAGAGGGTGAGGGGTTGGACGCAAAATTTTCTGTCGTATGGTGGCCGAGAAGTATTTCTTAAGGCTATTGCACAAGCATTACCGACCTATATTATGACTGACCCTAATGCATTAGTGTCTCAAGTTTTTGCTTCTAAGTATTTTGCAGAACAATCTATTTCTGATGCAAGAATTGGTGATCGACCATCTTATGCTTGGAGGTCTATACACACTGCTATGATGTGTCTTAGGGAAGGATTCTTTTGGCAAGTGCGACTTAATAGTGCCATGCCAATGTTTCAAGCAAGATGGGGCGGAGATAACTATGTTTCAGCAACAAGAAAGAACTTTAGCCTTTCACTTATTAGAATAAAAATCATGGCTTCATGTCAGACCACCACAAAGAACCAATTACCTCTTTCAAAATTTTTTGATTTTCACGAAGCCTATCTGATGGAATAGAACTCTCAGTCTTACTGAAAAAGGAAACGAGCGAATGTTTCTCAATATGCATTCTCTCAGAATCTAACAGAAAATCTTTGGAACCTTCTCGATTAAATTGTTGTGGGTCCTCATCCGTATAAAACCAACCTACACATGGGAAACTGGAACTTGAATTGTGGGTTTCACAGGGGGAAATGCAGGTTCAGGTTCAGGTGGTGATGCATCTCTGGTATCTTGCCCATGTTGCAATATCAAAAGCCTTCTTCTCTAGCCGAGCAGCTTTGCAAGCTTGGTTCTGGGGCTACAGCAGGAGCCGCTGGTTTAATCACTGCTGCCTGAGGAAATTCATGTTATGAAATTGTCGCGACCTCTTTTGAAAAATGCAGTTTTTATGTGAAAAAGTGTTCGACGATTGATTTCGAAAAATATGAATTCTATTAATCTTGAAAAATCCAAATTTTAGAAAAACATAATTTAATTTTGAAAAAGGTTGACTTGGAGTCGCCACCGGCCACTTAGGTAGGCCAGACACCATAAAAATAAACCAGAGATTCATTTTGAAAAAGTTGGGTTCGAGAGTCGGTTACGTGTAAGGACGACCCTTACAAACGCCCAAAAATTGGTACCTTGAAAAACATTACGTGGCATTTGATATTTTGGAGAAAGATATTAATTTAATTTTCCATTATTGGAACTTGGATATCCTTTTGATTTAGAAGTTACACCACTTTTAAACTTGAGTTGATCGAGACGTCCTCTATATAGGAAACCTCACCCAAATTTAAAAGAATATAACTTCCGCCTCAAAAGGCTAAAATAAAATGCATGATTACTTTTTATCTTGTTCATTTTAAGTTCTAGTCCTAAAATAGGCTCCATTACTTAAGTTAAAACCTAAGTTACTAGTGTTACTAGTTATTTACCTATCCATTTTAATTCTAAACTTAAGTTTTTATCAAAATTCTAGGTTTTTAATAACACATGAATTCGATGCCAAGGTACACTCTCTAGGTCAGCATCTTAGTGCGTCAAAACACCAACCTCTTTAGTGTATCCGAGACATATGATTCACATGTTATATTACTAGATTTTCTCCCTAATTAAATTAAGTTAATTAATTTAAGTGACTAATCCTAAAAAGGCACTAGATTAATTAACCTAAGTTATTTAGGTGACCTCCCTAAAGCATGCTATGCAAGACAACATAAAATAAAGTGAACACGTGATAAAGGAACTTCAAATTTTATTAAAAATATGGTACATCATATTACATCAAAAATCTCTCATGAGTACAAAAGGGACTTGAATAAAAGAGATTACAAGGGATTCGAAGACAAACCTTGAACAAAAGATAGGACTTAAATAAAAGAGAGTAAACTTTAAAGCCTTTAGAAATTTTTAATTAAGTTAATTAATTAAATCTTTCTTAACTTCAAATTTTAAATCTTAATTAAAGTCTTAATGAATTTTGGGTTCAAAGGTTTAAGGTGGATGGATTGAATTTAATTAAGTTGATTTTTAAACCTTAACTTAGAAATTTTAGATTAATTAAAAGTTTTAATTAAAATAATCTCTAAGTTTTTAAGAATTTAACCTTAACTTAATTAAAGTTTGGTGAAATTAAGGTTTATTAGAATTAATTATTTTAAATCTTAACATTTTAGAAAGTTAATTAAAATTAATTAAATTAATTAATTAAAATTATCTTTCAATTTTTAAGAATTTAAAAAACCTAATTAAAGTCTAATTTGGTGTGTGTTTTAAGGTTTAAGGGCAAAAACTAAACCTAATTTAGTTTAATTTTAAAACTTAAATTTTTAGGAATTAATTAAAATTAATTAAGATAATTAATTAAAATTATTTTCTAATTTTTAAGGATTAAATTAAACCTATTAGAGTCTAACTTTTAAGGCTTGGGTTAAATTAACTTTTATTAGATCTAAACTAGATTAAACTAATTTTAAAGTTTGTTAAAATTCTAATTAAACCTTAAATTAGGATTTAATTAAATTTTTTAAAGTCTCTAAAATTAAATTTTAACCTAATTGAATCTAAAATTAAATTAATTTTAATCCTAGGGACTTAATTAGAGATTTAATTAAGATCTTAGGGGCCTAATTGAGTGGTTTCTAGAGGTTCAGGGACTAAAATGGAGTTTCCAGGGACCTAATTGAATAACATGTGGGGTCTAGGGGCTAAAAGGAGACACGTTTCAAAGACAGGGGACCTAGAGTGAAATTTACCCTTAACCCACTGAAGACGCGCGGATCCGGGTTAAACCCGGATCCGACCCGCGTGACCCGTTCCCCTAAACGACATCGTTTTGGGAGGGTATAAAAGACCAAACGCCGAGTGGACTCGACCATACTCTCTCTTCCTCAACTCGGTGTGCTAACTCAGCCCAGAAAATCCTCTGAACCTAAACACCCTAAAACCCAGCATATCCCCCAAAAATGGATCAAAACCAATAAACTCAAGGGTGTTCATGTGTTCTTCGTGTTCTTGAAGAACACGAAGAACACGGCCAAAGACCGTCGCAGTCTCCGCCCCTGGATCGACTCTGCCGCCGCCGATGACAACTCCGGCGAGTTCGCCGGCGACTCCAGGAAAGAGCCGATCGTCACCAAAATAACACCGGGGGCTATTTCCGGCGCCGGCAACGTCACCAGAACCTCCAAACGGCCTGGAAATCATCCGAAACAACTCGAAAACAACTGATCAAACCCAGAAACAAATCCAAATGCCTCTTAAATACCCAGAAACAACTAAAACCTAGTTTCAACAATCTAAAGCCAATCTAAACTAAATCCGGACCCCTTAAACATTCGGCCAACACCTAAAACTAAACAAGAACCCAGATTCAAAGCAAAGCATCAACCAAAACTAAAGTGAAATTGAAAACGAATGGATCGAAATGCTTACCTCGATTCAAGCTTCTCCAGAAATTTTCCTCTGCTGATCGCCTCCTCCTTGCCACTGATTCGAGTTCTCCAGAAAACTCCAAGCGATTAAGCTTCTAATCTCCAGTCGAATTCAACTCTTCCAAATCCGAAAATCCTCTTGCTGATCACTGTCGAATGCTTCCCCCCTATAGCTGCTTCAGTAACCTAGTTTGAATCAAACACCAACTTAATCTCCTTAAAATCCTCTACCAAACCTGATCAAGCCCTCAAAGATCGACCGAACACCCCTTAAATGCTTCACGGTTCTTTTTCATCTTTTTTTATTTTTTTTTTAATTTTTTTATTATATTATATTATTATATTATTTATTTATATTATTATTATATATATGTTTATTTTTCGTGTTGACAGCTGCCCCTCTTTGCTCGATGCTGCGGAGCAGGAGATGGGCAAAGACTGAGAAACACGAATACTGTAAACCTTAAAGCTTGAAGAAAATCTTCAAACTTAACATCATGCCCGGAGGACTTACTGATGACCCGGAGGATTTGACATCATGCCCGGAGGACTTACTGATGACCCAGAGGATTTAGGATCGTATTGCCTCCTTGATTGTGCAAACGATATCATCACTCCCGAAGGTGATGGCCCGGAGGACTTACTGATGACCCAGAGGATTTAGGATCGTATTGCCTCCTTGATTGTGTAAACGATATCATCACTCCCGAAGGTGATGGCCCGGAGGACTTAACATCATGCCCGGAGGACTTACTGATGACCCGGAGGATTTAACATCATGTCCGGAGGACTCACTGATGACCCGGAGGTTTTAATAGTGGAGTACGAAATTTTCCACCTCCACTACTTCTTTCTGGACTCACGCCAAAAGACTGCCGGTAACGGATTCACGTCAAAAGGCTGCCGATAATGTTTGTTGTTGTTGATTGACTCTTAAATCATTTCTTATGGAACTCACGCTTCATTCTCCTTACGTACGAAAAAAAGGGTTCCATTCTCCGTATGCACGAATGGATATGCAGGTTCTATTCTCCGAATGCTCGAAGCAGCCAAAAAGGGGTTCCACTCTCCGAATGCACGAATGGATATGCAAGTTCTATTCTCCGAATGCTTGAATAGATAAGCAACCTTAAAAAAAGGTTCCACTCTCCGAATGCACGAATGGATGTGCAGGTTCTAAAATGTCTTTTCTCGTATTTCCTTCCTCTGAGATCTTTGCTTGTCCTGATCTGGATTGCTTGGAAATTCCTGAAAAAAATAAAAAATATTTTGAATGCATGGGTTAGCATGTTTTATCCTATGGATGCCTAACCATATGATGCATGAACCGTGGTCATTGAGGGACACTTGAATGTCCATTGATCCTCTTTATTGGACCTTTTTCTGTCATGACGACATCTCTCATTGACAGCTTAGTACTCTGCTTGAACTTTTTGAGCTCTATTTCTCAATTTGACATTGATTTTCCCAATAAGTTCGGATTTTGCCCCACATCTCATGGGCTATCAGTTTCTCGAAGCAAATAGTTGATGAACTTTGTTCCTGCCTCATCCATTCTGATCTGAAATAATGCTTTGCTGATCTCTTATCATGCTGAGTTTGCCCCACTTTCACCATTTAGTGTGTGCAAAATAGGTCCCTGGATTTTCTCCTAGTCTCTAAACCTTTCTTAATCCCTGAACTTTCACCAAGTTGGGCTAATATTCATCTTTGCAACTACGGAATTCGGCAATGACACAGTCCGTACGTAAATGCTCCATGTTATGGCATTTCAAAGCTTCATTTGTTCCTCTGGGGCCATTCATCATTTACCTCTTGTTCTGTCCGCGCTTAAAGGATTAATTGCATCATAGTAATTCCCATGAAATCCTTTACTTTTTGTATCTAATCAATTCATCTGCAAGATGCTCGTCAGGCGAAAAAAATGCTCAAAATAGTATTTTGAAAACATTGAAAAATTTGATTGTCATGGCAAACAAAAACAAAAGTTAGACCTCTGAAAATCAAGTGCAACAAAGCGTTCAAACAAATTTGCAAAGATCAACTCGGATGTGACCATCTTTCAATTTATCAGACTTTCAGGAGAAACATTCTCATTTTCCTAATTCTACCCCGTTTAGGTGGCACTCTCTTTCTCACTAGCTCACCATACCCAATTTTTCTCTCTTTTCTGATCTCAATCAAGCATTAGAAGACTAAAAATCCTTGAAGAAAGGTTAACCCTAATAAGCGGGATATATTCTGAAGACTAACTCTCCTTGTTCTAATATCCGTTGTATGGTCAAAATGGTCTTTCGTGGCTTATAATGTGGGTTATGGTTTATGGCTACCAAAGAAAGGATATATAGGCTCAAATAATTCGAGGGTGGTAAAAGCTCAAGGATCATGCTCTGATGAAATAATTTTTCTTTTGCGGATCGCTCTAGGTTGACCCTTTTTATTGGGCTTTTGCCCTAGAGGTCATTTCCTTTTCACCACTACTTTTTCTAGTGGTTCATCCCATCAGAATTTTCACTGAACTTTATGTTCGCTTTTTGTGCCAACAATTTGAGTTTGGCTTCTTTTCTTGGTTTTGCATTTCACTTTGAAACACATTTTCATCCTCTTTTGCCCCCAGTGTGGGGGTGATCCTTGATTTAGGTTGAATAGAAAGAAAAATAACGTTAGGCTCAAAAGGGGACAACAAATGATATTTTTTCTTATTTTCTTTTTTGAGAAGGGAAATCAAGGAATGCCAAATATCATCCCATACTCGGATGTCTTTAAAGTAAAGCAGACGTCAGTTGGATGATGTTTTGGGTTATCATTTCATTCAAAGACCTTATTCAACAATGCTTGAGAGGAAACTCACTCAAAATTTCTCTGGGATTTTCCTGTGATTCCTGAACACTCATTAATGTCATCCTTTTGACCTAAATAAAGTGATAACGAGTCACATTGGTGAGGTTGATCTCCGCATTTGATTTAATACCAATTTCACAATTGATATTCAAAATCTGAAAGAATGAAATCAATGATATATGTATGGGTGTTCAAAAATTAACCCATAAAAAGAAACAAAGAATCAAAAAAAGTTAAAGAATCAAAGAATCAATGTATATGACATGTTTACCATTTAAAAAAACACGTGTGAAACAAGCATCATTGAGAATTGAAAAAAAAAACTCCCTTATAAAAGACACCCAATGCATACAGAATAAAAAACGCAATTGGAATGATTCAGGGCATTACTCCGCAACTGATCCCAAAAACACCTTCTTCCTTGATACTTAGACATGAACAAGATAGATTTTTCATAACTCTGAACAATCTTGGAAAAGCTAGTCCTGACTTTCCAAATCTTCAATGAACATATCATCTTGAGCATTTTCTTTGGTCTTTCATTGTTGCACTAACTCTTTTGTCAAAATTCCTTCATCGATCAATTTCTTGATTTCTTCCAGTAGAGACCTACATTTATTAGTAGCATGACCTGACAACCTCATATGAAACTCACAAACATTGCTGGGATCATAGCTTTGAGCGAAAGGGCTTGGCGCTTTCTTCATTGGCTTGGGAGCAATATATTGAGCTTCAACAAGAAAAGGAAACAAATTGGAAACAGACATTCCAAATATCTCCCGATCCGTATTTCTTCGGGGAATCTTTTGTTGCCGCCCTGAGGAACTGGGTGATCTTTCCCTTTTACGTCTCCGGGAACTTTGAACATTACACTCATTTACCTCCTTCGGCTTCTTATCTTCTATGGAATTTTTGAGCCTGGGTTCAATTTTCCCTTGTTGGATTCCGACTTCTATTACTTCGCCAAGGGCCATAAAATCTCTAAAGTTGCCCCTTGAATTCGTAAGCATTTTATCGAAGAAAGGAGACGGCAAAGTTTGATGAAACATTTCAGTCATTTCCCCTTCTATCATGGGTGGTTGCACCTGAGATGCTAGCACCCTCCATCTCAATGCATATTCTTTAAAGCTCTCATCATCCTTCATTCTCATACTCTGTAAAGTCCGACGATTTGGAGCTAAGTCTATGACATACCTGTATTGCCCCAAGAATTCTTTCGCCAAATCAACCCATATTTGAATCTGCTTTCGACTCAATCTGTTGTACCATGTTGCAGCAGGCCCGGTCAAGCTATCATGAAAGTAGTGAATCATCATTTGGTCATTATCTAGATATCCTTCTATTTTTCGACAATACATCGTCAAATGAATTTTAGGACAACTAGATCCGTCATACTTCTCAAAAACAGGGATCTTGAATTTTGGTGGAATAACCAAATCAGGGACCAGACAGAAATCCCTTGCACTAGACTCGAAGTTCACTCCTTTTTCACTTGCTTTAATTTTCTTCTGGAGTTCCGTACACATATCTGTCAATTGAACAACGCGTTCAAGAGAAAACGTATTTATGCTCGAACTTGATGCCCCCGGATAGATAGTTAGACATGGCTTCGAGATTTGATCATTTGCCTTTGGTTGAGGCTTTATCATATGCTCTTGGATACTTACAACTTCTCTCATATTCTCGTCCATGATGTCTGATTCTTGAGTTTTTATTAATATGTGACAACTGTCATCGAAACCCTCAACCACCTTAGATTCATGTATGCTAATGCAATATTGATAAAATAATAATGGCATGATATAAAATAAATATATGCATGAATGCAATAAGGTATTGATCTCAAGTGTGATTATCGTAGAATAACTTTCATTTCAGGTAAAAGATTTATTACATCAAATATCAAACACTAAAGGTATTTGCGAGTCTTAACCCCTAATTTTTTGACTTTCTCTAAGAACCTTGCTAACTTCCCACTGTGATCTATCACCGGGTTGATGTTTTGATTCAATTCTGCCGCCATATCTGCTAAGCTTGCAATCTCTTGAGCCATCTCTCGTGCTGCAGCTTTCATGTCACTATCTGTGCTTTCTACACATTCTTTCTTGGCGAGATCTTGGTAATCTGATTGCAAGGTTTGTAATCCTACTTCCAAGTTGTCTCTCCCTTGCATTACCTGAACCTCGTATTCGGATTGATATTGTTTCCTCAAAATATTTTAGACTTCATGTCTGCCCCCTGAATTAGGCTGGCTTTTTTCCTCGAACTTTAACTTCTCGCCTTTCAATAGACATTGAACTGTACGCTTCAAAGCCGTGCAATTTTCAATCGAATGTCCTCGTATTCCATCATGAAATTCACAATAAGCATTGGCATCATACCATTTCGGGTACGGCGGTTGTAACGGTAAGATGAAATACGGAGCTATTAGCCGAGCTTCTAGCAACTGTGGATATAGCTCTCTGTATGAAATGGGAATTGGGTCAAACCGATTCTTGCCACTTTCTATCTTCTGTGAATTAGGAAAAAGGACCTTGGAACCTGAACTTTGCTCTGGATGTTTGACCGACTTTATCGAACAGAGCGTTTCTTTCATTTTTGATTTTCCATGGACCACTGCGACTTTCTCTGGCTTTAGGTCTGGTGCATTTCCGGTTGATTTGCTCACACCGATTATAAGTGGTGACTTATATATGTATCGATCCTTTTTCGGCTCTTCTTCCATGTGCCCCTTCCCTTTGGTCATGTTCATCATTACGGTCTTCAACTCACTCATCTGCCTCTTTAACTCTTGCATCTCAGCGTCTTTAGAGTTTGAGTAAGCTTCAAGTAAATTGTCCATCCTTCTCAGGCTCAACCTCGTCTTCGACCTACAAATCCTTTTAACTGTTATGATCGCCTTCTATCTCGATAATCACTTTTGGATCAATATCTTTATGCGATGTGATGTACAAATATCGACATGTTAAGATGATGCAACAACAAAATAAAACAAAAATAAGATAGAGATCAAACAACCTAAATATAAATCAATTTTATGATGCATGAATGCAAGAGGGTATTAAATTCGGAAAACAATCTCTTAAAAACATCTGTCTGTTCAAAAAGGATCACTACAACTTTAAAGATAACCCGCAGAGAACTGTTGGCCCCTAAGTTGGTCAACTCATGTAGCAGGAGAATGATGGCTTCTCCATGTTCTTGCTCGATGTTCGGCTGCTTTAGAAGAGTTGTAGCTTCTCTCGATAACGTCTGTACGTAAGATGGGACGCTTCCGACCTTTGAAATTGATCAACTTTGATTCTGGATGGTACGCTACGCTGTTTCATACTTGATCTTCCACGCTTCTCCTCCTGACAGCAAGCTATCACTGCTTCTGACCATGTTCAGATTTCCGTATTATCTTTGCCTATAATGATCCCTTCTGACATTTTTGGACACTTCTAACTTTATTGTTTTCCAAATTAATACCCATGCAAATGATATGCCAATTAAAAACAAAATGCATGAAAGAAACAAAAAGGAAAATGTTAGTAAAATAAAGACAAAGATAAAGCAATGATTAAAGTGCCTGAAAACAAATAACCATAGAGTAGTAAAAAGCGAACAAAGTTAATCATAGGACAGGATAAAATGCGTAAAGACAACCAAGAATATGCTAAGTTGCATAAAAATAACCAGAGAGCATGTTAGCAGAGAAATCCTAAGTTTGGCGGCATTTCGGCAGCATACCGCCTTATCTTACGGCTCCTGTCTGGCCCTAGAAGGGGTTGGTTTCTACTCTATATGCGGGTTTTTGGTCTAGACACTGGGTTCCCGAACTGTCGTTACCGTCTACTACGACGATAAGACATCGATTCGGTGGTATAGGTCCCTTACAACGGAGGTGAAAACCACACGATGCGTAAGGTTTGTATACCGGAAGCAGATAAAAATCCGAAACTCAGAGCTGGAGAGCATCACGTCGGATAATATCTAACTCCCACTTAAAGGTGAAAGCTCGGGTGGAGAGCTTATGCATGAATGATAAGAGTAAAACGTTATCCTCATTCAAATAATGTTCACTTAACAATAGAAAATTAAATTAATATCTAACTCCAAAAATACCAAAATGCCACATAAAGTTTGAAAACATTAGGCCTGACTCACTAAAAAATATATTTTTTAAGTTCCCCAACGGAGTCGCCAAGCTGTCTCGACCTCTTTTGAAAAACGCAGTTTTTATGTGAAAAAGTGTTCGACGATTGATTTCGAAAAATATGAATTCTATTAATCTTGAAAAATCCAAATTTTAGAAAAACATAATTTAATTTTGAAAAAGGTTGACTTGGAGTCGCCACCGGCCACTTAGGTAGGCCAGACACTATAAAAATAAACCAGAGATTCATTTTGAAAAAGTTGGGTTCGAGAGTCGGTTACGTGTAAGGACGACCCTTACAAACGCCCAAAAATTGGTACCTTGAAAAACATTACGTGGCATTTGATATTTTGGAGAAAGATATTAATTTAATTTTCCATTATTGGAACTTGGATATCCTTTTGATTTAGAAGTTACACCACTTTTAAACTTGAGTTGATCGAGACGTCCTCTATATAGGAAACCTCACCCAAATTTAAAAGAATATAACTTCCGCCTCAAAAGGCTAAAATAAAATGCATGATTACTTTTTATCTTGTTCATTTTAAGTTCTAGTCCTAAAATAGGCTCCATTACTTAAGTTAAAACCTAAGTTACTAGTGTTACTAGTTATTTACCTATCCATTTTAATTCTAAACTTAAGTTTTTATCAAAATTCTAGGTTTTTAATAACACATGAATTCGATGCCAAGGTACACTCTCTAGGTCAGCATCTTAGTGCGTCAAAACACCAACCTCTTTAGTGTATCCGAGACATATGATTCACATGTTATATTACTAGATTTTCTCCCTAATTAAATTAAGTTAATTAATTTAAGTGACTAATCCTAAAAAGGCACTAGATTAATTAACCTAAGTTATTTAGGTGACCTCCCTAAAGCATGCTATGCAAGACAACATAAAATAAAGTGAACACGTGATAAAGGAACTTCAAATTTTATTAAAAATATGGTACATCATATTACATCAAAAATCTCTCATGAGTACAAAAGGGACTTGAATAAAAGAGATTACAAGGGATTCGAAGACAAACCTTGAACAAAAGATAGGACTTAAATAAAAGAGAGTAAACTTTAAAGCCTTTAGAAATTTTTAATTAAGTTAATTAATTAAATCTTTCTTAACTTCAAATTTTAAATCTTAATTAAAGTCTTAATGAATTTTGGGTTCAAAGGTTTAAGGTGGATGGATTGAATTTAATTAAGTTGATTTTTAAACCTTAACTTAGAAATTTTAGATTAATTAAAAGTTTTAATTAAAATAATCTCTAAGTTTTTAAGAATTTAACCTTAACTTAATTAAAGTTTGGTGAAATTAAGGTTTATTAGAATTAATTATTTTAAATCTTAACATTTTAGAAAGTTAATTAAAATTAATTAAATTAATTAATTAAAATTATCTTTCAATTTTTAAGAATTTAAAAAACCTAATTAAAGTCTAATTTGGTGTGTGTTTTAAGGTTTAAGGGCAAAAACTAAACCTAATTTAGTTTAATTTTAAAACTTAAATTTTTAGGAATTAATTAAAATTAATTAAGATAATTAATTAAAATTATTTTCTAATTTTTAAGGATTAAATTAAACCTATTAGAGTCTAACTTTTAAGGCTTGGGTTAAATTAACTTTTATTAGATCTAAACTAGATTAAACTAATTTTAAAGTTTGTTAAAATTCTAATTAAACCTTAAATTAGGATTTAATTAAATTTTTTAAAGTCTCTAAAATTAAATTTTAACCTAATTGAATCTAAAATTAAATTAATTTTAATCCTAGGGACTTAATTAGAGATTTAATTAAGATCTTAGGGGCCTAATTGAGTGGTTTCTAGAGGTTCAGGGACTAAAATGGAGTTTCCAGGGACCTAATTGAATAACATGTGGGGTCTAGGGGCTAAAAGGAGACACGTTTCAAAGACAGGGGACCTAGAGTGAAATTTACCCTTAACCCACTGAAGACGCGCGGATCCGGGTTAAACCCGGATCCGACCCGCGTGACCCGTTCCCCTAAACGACATCGTTTTGGGAGGGTATAAAAGACCAAACGCCGAGTGGACTCGACCATACTCTCTCTTCCTCAACTCGGTGTGCTAACTCAGCCCAGAAAATCCTCTGAACCTAAACACCCTAAAACCCAGCATATCCCCCTAAAATGGATCAAAACCAATAAACTCAAGGGTGTTCATGTGTTCTTCGTGTTCTTGAAGAACACGAAGAACACGGCCAAGGACCGCCGCAGTCTCCGCCCCTGGATCGACTCTGCCGCCGCCGATGACAACTCCGGCGAGTTCGCCGGCGACTCCAGGAAAGAGCCGATCGTCACCAATACAACACCGGGGGCTATTTCCGGCGTCGGCAACGTCACCAGAACCTCCAAACGGCCTGGAAATCATCTGAAACAACTCGAAAACAACTGATCAAACCCAGAAACAAATCCAAATGCCTCTTAAATACCCAGAAACAACTAAAACCTAGTTTCAACAATCTAAAGCCAATCTAAACTAAATCCGGACCCCTTAAACATTCGGCCAACACCTAAAACTAAACAAGAACCCAGATTCAAAGCAAAGCATCAACCAAAACTAAAGTGAAATTGAAAACGAATGGATCGAAATGCTTACCTTGATTCAAGCTTCTCCAGAAATTTTCCTCTGCCGATCGCCTCCTCCTTGCCACTGATTCGAGTTCTCCAGAAAACTCCAAGCGATTAAGCTTCTAATCTCCAGTCGAATTCAACTCTTCGAAATCCGAAAATCCTCTTGCTGATCACTGTCGAATGCTTCCCCCCCTACAGCTGCTTCAGTAACCTAGTTTGAATCAAACACCAACTTAATCTCCTTAAAATCCTCTACCAAACCTGATCAAGCCCTCAAAGATCGGTCGAACACCCCTTAGATGCTTCACGGTTCTTTTTCATCTTTTTCATCTTTTTTTATTTTTTTTTAATTTTTTTATTATATTATATTATTATATTATTTATTTATATTATTATTATATATATGTTTATTTTTCGTGTTGACAGAAATGATATCATCGAGGTCTGAGCTGTGCTGGCAAAGGAAATGAACTAGAAGAAGGCATGGTGAACTGAAGAGAAGGAGCGAACCTTGCATCTAGGTTAAGGGTAGATGAAGAGACTGTGGATGCTGCTGAAATTGCCTCCTGGATGAAACAGGCAAATTAAAAATAAAATCACCTCCATAAGTGACTAATTCTAAATTCAGCACTCTCACCTAATCTAACTGTCTGAGAGACTCATTCACTTCGTGCGTGGTCTCAAAGATTCTTCAATATTTGTCTTTTGGTCAAACAAGCATGTAAAACAACACAACAAAAGATTATTAAAAATACAAAACTTACTAAGAAACACTTCACACATTCTGCATTTTCCCAAATAATAGACTAATTTCGGTTTTCTGCAAAGAATGAAGAATACAAGAAGTGTAGAACTTCACTTTACACATGGAATATTATACTCATGCATAAAACATGAACAAAAAGTGGACGATGGTAGGAAAATACATGAATCCACATGAAAATGTGGAAGTCTATACGAGCATCTCGTAATTAAAAAATTACCTTCACAAATGCTAATTATGTTTCTCGTAGACTACTTTCGATTTTCTGCAAAGAGTGGTGATCAAGAAGAGTAAGATTTCACTTTACTCATGGAATATAATACTCATTCATAAAACACAAACAAAAAGTGGACGATGCGGGACTTTCAAGTGAAACCACATGAAAATGAGCAAATCTATATATAGCTGTGAAAGAAGCATTTTTTTTTTTGATAAAACAACAATATTAAGGGACAAACATTGTATCTATATAACCAACTTCTAGTAGGGCCGAACAAAATAAAACCACAAAACCGAAGATTGATCTTCAGTTTGGTTTTTAGTTCCTAAATTGAAAAAAAGTAAAGTATCAAAGAAGGAAAAGCTTCGAGATAATAAAACAAGATTCTACAATATTTGTCTTTTGGTCAAACTAAGAACGTAAAACAACACAACAAAAGATTAAACATACCAAAGTGGATGACGGAAGGGGACTTTCAAGTGAAACAACATGAAAATGTGCAAGTCTATAGGTGCATCTCGTAATTGTGAAATGACCTCCACAAATGCCAAGTGTGGTTCTCAAATGATGGTTGTCTTCGACCACTTCTTCAACAAGCTTTTCCACAATGGCACATCACTATATTTTGCAAAAATAAAGTATCAAATATGGGAAAGCTTTAATATATTAAAAAAGGATTCATTTAAATATACCTCAGGATCATCCAGAAGTTTTAAGCAACCAAAATAACGACTCAAGAGGTCTAATACCGTCTCGTTGTAAATCTCCACTGCAGAAAGTTTCAAGACAAAGTCTCTATCCAGAGTCTGTAAGATTGAAATTATCAAAAGAATGTTGAGATTAAATCCAAATAAAGCAATTTACATATCTAACTGTAACTTAGATTTTTTTATACGTTCATAGATATCCTTTACCAAATTTCTAGTTAGTCCGCGAAACATAAATGTCTTCCCGCTGTTTGTTTGCCCATAAGCAAAATTGCTGCTGTACAGTAAAGAAATTTTGTTAAACTACATTTTCAAGGTTGCGTGCTTCTAATGACAACGGAAAATAATACAAAATTAAAACTAATCATTAATTCATGTAAGTGTAGATAAGGCAACATCCTTAGCTCCATCTTTGTAAACACTTCGAGTTGAGCACAAGGGATCAAAAACTCTATCTGCCACATCAAAGTTATTTTATACAAAATTAGAAGGGACAATAAAGAATGAACTAGGTTCCCTCGTTCTAAGCAACAAATAATGATTGAAGTTTTTCCATGTATTTAAGGATTATTTCCTGTAATCCTATCCAAATATGCATAGAACAAGTTGTTTAAGAAAAATTAATAGTGCAGCAACATATATGGTATACCAATCTCTTAACCCACCCACCTACTTATCAATTGTTAATTCCTTAGCCCCGTCTAACCATTAATTCTTGTAAAAGGAGATATGGCAACATCCTTAGCCACATCTTTGTAAACCTTTTGAGTGGAGCTCAATGGATCAAATACTCTATCTGCCACATTAAAGTTATTTTCTTCAAAATTCGGGGGAAAAAATAATGGACAGTGAAGTTAAAACAACTCTAAAATATTGTTAAAAATGCAGAGAAAAAATGAGAGAAATACGATACCAAAATTGCACTGGTTAGAGGGGTGTTCGTGGTTGGGATCATGGAAAATGATGGTATGGTCATCCACACCATCCCAAGCACTAAGATCATTTCCAACACTGGTAACTTATTTTACCCTGTTTCCATGGACATTGTTGATAACTTCCTTCGCACTAGTTGCAAAACAGAGATTGTTCCTAGTTTGCTTCACATGACTTAAAGCTAGGCTTATGGTACATATGGTTTCTGTTCGATCATTCCCCCTGTCTGAGTTTTGCAGTATTCGTGTAAGTTTTGAATCCCGAAAAGGAATGTGACTTCTTTTTCCACTGCTGAAGACAAAAGAAAACAAAGTATGTTCGTGTAAGCTTTCTGATCGTAATTTTGAAATTACCTTCACAAATCCCAATTAAGTGTCTCAAATGTTGGTGGTCTTTGAACACTTCTTCAACCAGCTTTTCCACAATGATACCTCTCTATATTTACAGAAATAAAGTATCAAAGAGGAAAAAGCTTTGAGATAACAAAAAAGATTCATTTAAAATGTACCTCAGGATCATCCAGAAGTCTTAAGCAACCAGAATCGTAATTCAAGAGGTCCACTACTGTCTCGTTGTAAATCTCCATTGCAGAATGTTTAATGACAGATTCTATCTAGAATCTGTGAATCGTAATTCAAGATTTTCAAGAAACGAAAGAATTTCAAGAGATAGGGATTTTCAAGAATCAGAAGAAATTCTTGAAAATTTTTCAAAAGAAGAAACTTGAGTATTTGTTGAAAGAAAAAATGCAGAAACGGTGCTGTATTTATAGTGTTTTCAACCCTAATACTTCGAGCAGTAGAATTTTGAAATTGTGATGGATCCGTTTTTTATAACCGTTTAAGACAGCTGGCCGAATCCATTTCAGATTGACCCACTGATAAAATCAAGATTTATCGATGAAATTTTGTTTATTTTTCTTAAGGAGTTCAAAATCTAGTTTAATCATCTAATTATACAAATGCACTATTAATTATGTGATCATTTATTTTTATGGGGTAAATCGCTTGTTATTTTCATAGTTTGGAGTTTATGTGTTTACCAGTGGGGGGAAGAGATTTTAAAAATTTTAGGTAGAGGGGTTGATATGATATTTGAATGCTTTAGAGATATTGTACAAATTAGATTTATATAAAAAAATTGATTAAATAAATATTTTTTAATTTTCTATGGGCGTTTTTTTTATATATTGTATTAAAAAATTAAAATTAAATTTTAAGCTATAATTCTATTTTTTTACATTTTAAAACCTAAATTTTATACCTTACATCTAATTCCTTAAATCATATTCACGATCTATAATCTTGAATCATAAACCCTAAATTTTATACCTTACATCTAATTTCTTAAATCATATTCACGATCTATAATCTTGAATCATAAACCCTCTTGGCCACTAATTTTTTACACTTTGATAAAAGCTAGAATGATAAATATTTGGACGATTTATTTTCTAGACGAAGAAATAGCGAAGTACTTACTAACATGTGTGGTATGTCATAAAAAACACGTGGGAGTAAACCCCATACAAATCATGCACCACATAACAAATGGAAGAAAAAAAATTCTACTTAGTTCCTCAACCAATATTATCTAATAAACGGTGCAGGAAACTATACGTTATGTTCCTCATGCCCAGACTGAAAAACGCTGCAGTCTGATATCAAATGAACCCTAAGATAAATTATGATATCAACTCTGTCATATTTTTATTAGAAAAAATAGGTTCCGAAGATATTTTCATTATTATAAAAATATGCTTGAAATGAACCCTAATATGTCTGATATAAAAATCTAACCTACTCTAAGAATCTCCAAACTGCAAAATAAAAAATATCATATGACAATGACTTGAGAATTCAGATATTTTACATCAGGAAGATTATCTGCTCAAACCTTTGAGCCATGATAGTATAACATTAGCACCTTTCTCCCATGAACAATCCAACATCATATCATGCGCAACTCCTTCAATACATATCGGTGGAACATCGTAGAATCTGCCCGTCTCAGTGAGTCCTTCGGCATCCTACAATTATACATATTGATCTATAAAAAGGGAGAAAGAAAGAAAGAAAGGTCTAGTTACCCTAGTCTAATAAATAATCTCAAACTATGTTACTCCTACTCTTATTTTTCTTAACTACCCGTGTTTGATATCATGTTCAATACTCATCCAGATATGGATATTGGGAATGGTACATATTCGTATTCGATGAGTCCAAGTAATAGAGATCTGAAGGATGTACTTTTCTTAAATGCACAATATTCTCATATGTTTGGAGCCCTTTGATATAAGATGCGAGGAAAATAGAAGCTTGACAGAATATTGGAAGTACATAAATTGAAGTTGTAAGATAAGAATTTACCACTATGAAGTCATCTTTTGCACCCAAGACGAGAACTTCTGTCCAACAGTTGGTCATTTTGGGCACAGGAAGTGATGCATTTAGCTTCTGGAGATCAAACAATGGCATCCTTGAACTTTCTTTCATTAGCTCCTGATAACTGAAAGAGAAACAAAATAAGCCAAAAATCTAAGTCCACAGTTTACTTTGACAAGAAAAGATACAGTATTGGTAATGCAATTTGATTCAAAACATTCGATACATTGGTATAAGCAGTACATTGGAACAATATTAACGTTTTATTCAATAAGGGTGAACTTTTATTGTGGAAAGAAGATATTTCTAGAAACATATGCTTTCTTATGTGACTTGTACTTAGGCGAGTACCGGATACAAATATATGTTCAACAAGAGCATGTTGAGGCCTTGGAGGATCAATCAAATCTCCATACCCAACTCAACTAAATGTTGGACATAGAGGTCAGACACGGGGTACTTCAAGAACAACAAAGAGTTGAAGCAACATAGTTGTCTTAGACATGCCCATATCCGACACTCACACCCAAGTTAAGTAGATATTGTTGAGGTCTAAACATCTCCCTCTAATTTGTCTTGAAAAGATAATACCAAAATCTATTCTTAGTATCACTTAATTATGAGATTTCATCAATTCTGAACAGAGGAATCGCAACTTCACAATCCATGTAACATCTTATTCATTATCAATGATAATTCCAAACAAATGAAAGAAGTTAATGTTCATATATGTGAAAAGTAGGTTCACAAAACAAACCGTAGCACCAAATTATCCCCCATTGTAGCCGAGAAGAAGGTTTCCCTACAAAGGGGCAGTGAAGTTTGAAAAGCTTTAGCAGCTAGGCTACGAGTCACCTGCATGGAGAATGGGACAAATAATAACCAAAGCTGAATTCAAAAAAATTTCATGCCGAACACAATTAGCCTGTAAAGAATGTTTCCGGATTAGAGTGCTCAAATTCCAAAAGCTTACCTTAAAAGCTGCAATGGGTTTGGAAAAGAGATAGCGCCACACTAAGCCACTGAATAAAATTGTGAAAGTTAGACTCGGAAAGTTACTTTCATGAAAAATAGAGATTGAGATTGCATGAGAAATCACCTATTACCCGAAGGAGGAACTGAGCAAATTAATGCAGCACCTTTAAGTTTGGGGTACAAATTTTGCATTTCTACAATCGTTCCATCAGCATAAGAAGAAAGATAGTAAGAAACTGTACTTTTCTAAAACCACTGAATCCTATGTTACTAAGATTTCGGTTCAAGTTTCGGATACAGGTATAAATCCAATATGGGTATTGTCCTAAGCTTTTTCCATGTATTTGGAGGACCTTTGAGGGTCATATTTTCCTACCCATGTGTCAATCACGAGTGTCCACCATGGTCCATGGATGCTTCAAAAATAAATATAAGTTTGAGAAACATAGATAACATCAATCAAGATCGATTTGATGATATAGGACTTTTAGAGATCTGAAGCACACATTAGAAGGCCTAGTTGAAGTCGAAACAAACATATTGGTTCATATTTCAAGTCTGGTCCAACGTGCCTTGTGACACATACTAGATTTTATATGGGGAATAGCTATGTTGCTCTAACTTTTTAAAATATCTGCATTTGACACCATTGTTTTACACAAATTTAAACATTGGCATGACGATAAGATATCTAAAATCTTAATGCACAGAGACCTTTAGAAAAATTTAATATACCCATGTTAGACACACACCCATATCTAATAGTAACATGACTTCTAATCAATCAAAAGAATTCTAAAGAGTATCTGATATATTGTAAAGGTTTTTCAAATAAGAAAAAAAGTAGTAATTGAAGATTCTTATGTGTTCAGGATGTGAATCCGTTGCAATCGATATTTTTAAATTTTTTCAACTAAAATTAAAAAGAAAAGAATGATGACTCGTGTATCTTCAAGAAGAGTTTTAGGAAAGCTTATATGCCATGTAAACTTTTGCTTATGCCTTTTTATTTGTTACCTTTTCTCTTTCTTAATCAGTACTGTTATGCTACTCAAATTCAGAGATGAATATTGGATACAGATATGGTAATTCTATTTACATTTCTTTCACATATTTAGAAAAAACATAACCATACTCACAGACAAATAGGTCTGTGATATAAATGTCGGACATAAACACTAAAAAAAATAAAAGGTGTACAAATATAGACTAATGAAGCATATAAACATATACCTGAATGTGGTTTATGTCTCATACTTGCAATGTAATACTGGATAATAAGGCCCCCAAACGAATGTCCAAGTAAGACCGGTGGCAAGCTGAGGTTCCTCTCAATGAAATCTGCAACATCACTTGCATGTGTCTACAGATTACAAGTGAACAGCCGATTAGAAGAGGAATTTTTTAATATAATCAATCTCTTGTAAAAAGAGTGGAAGAAAAGCATTTACAGGGATAGCAGATGTAATGTTCGGATTTGAATCTGTAAAATTGCTTCAGAATACAAGCTGTTTATAATTCACATTGGGTCTGAATCCAAATTCAATTTGAATAACATTACTTGCTAGATACCAGGATTCAATAAACACCCAAATTTAGCACCTCAAAATAAATTAAAATCAAATATTCAAATCCACATTATCTATTGCCATCCTTATTTTCCAGAAAACCGAAAATTACCTGAAGTGTACCAGCA
Source organism: Abelmoschus esculentus (assembly GCA_035048815.1). NCBI lineage: Eukaryota > Viridiplantae > Streptophyta > Magnoliopsida > Malvales > Malvaceae > Abelmoschus > Abelmoschus esculentus. Next base: position 13,276,806 of record JAUCBN010000024.1, read on the forward strand.
ACAGTTCCGGAAGGAGCATCGCTTTCACCCTACTCATACGCAGAAACAGTGTCGAAATCAGTACAACATTTCCAAACAAAAGTTTCATGGAAATTCAAATTCATAAAAATGCAAATATTTAAATAGGATTCAAGAGGATCAAACTCCTAGTTAAAAGAATTGCCAACCAAGTGCTTAACATGGAATAAATTTAAGTCCAAATTTAGCTTCAACGAGGAAAAACAAGAAAGGGAAATCTTAATAATAGTGGGAAAAGATGATATAACCTGTCCAAGCAAGCTAAGGGCAAAGCAATCAAACCCGGAATTTGAGAAGAAAGGCAGCCAATGTTCAGCCCAACACCAAGCTGAATGGTAACTTCCATGAACGAAAACCAAAGGTGGGTCGTTTTTCGAATCTGGGTCTTTTTCTTTGACGCTCTTTTGAATGATAACCTCCATGTTTAAACCAGAGGGAAGCTGATGGAAAATACGTGACTGCCCTTGTTTCAGCTCATAGGGAACTCTCGTTTTGCGAGGTTTTTTGAGGACGGCGAAGGGATATAAGGTCATTTTAGGAGTTTGTTGAATTGAGAGAACAATCGCCATTGCTGTGCTGGGAAAGCTGCACTTCCTCTTCACTGTTTTTACCCACTTCTTTTGCTTCTAGTCTAGAGATAGACGTTCGTGACTCCCACTAGCTTGGGTTCGGCCCTAATTTCTATATGGTTTGAATTTATGTAGGGACGGATATGCATTACGGGCTGTTGCCCAACATTTTTAAAAGTAACAAATATACTGAAGAGATGGAGGAGAGGGGGTCCCCTTTTCTAGCACCCTTTACCCCACTAAAATCCCTACTAAACCATCATTACCTAAAGGCTTAAATAAAAATAAATAAACACCTAAACTACACAATTTTGAACTTTAGGCGTCAAAAGTGTTTTCTTTTTAAATAAATATAAAGTTTAGATCAATATAATTTTAGGTGCATAATGGTTAACTTTCATTAAAAAAAATTTATTAACCAATCAATGTTTGACACTTGTCATATTTATTTGAATTTTTAATTTTTTAAGAACAAATTCAATTTTGTATATTTCAAAAAGTCTTGAAAATCTCAATTATTGATAAAACAGACCCTAAACCCCTAAAAAATCCAAAACCTCAAATTGTAGATGTTTCTGTCATCAATCTTGAGCACACCCTTTCTATCGTTGGATCTAGTCTATCATTTTTTAATACGGTGTTATTGAGAACGAGAATCACGTGTCAAACGAATGATGATTTTACATTAGACATTCTTTTAAAATATCGTTTGTTATTTTTTATGACGTTGTGTTAGGAGAAATGATCAACTAGATTCAACGAAATAGGAGTTTGTTCAAGGACCACGATCGGTGACAAAAACAATGACGATTGAGGGTTTAAACTTTTTTAGAGATTTGTGGTTTGTTTTGTAAGAAATTAAGATTTTCTTGATTTTTAAAAAAATTAAAATTTTTATATAATTTTTAAAAAATAAAAACAAACATAGTATCATTAATTGATTAATAATTTTTTAATTATAATTAATTACAAATTCGTATAATAAATATGAACTATCATATAATGAACATGTAATTTATTAAAAAAATTACAAATTAAAAAAAATTATAACAATATAAATTTTAAATATTCATTTTTAATAAAAATAATTTAAACATTAAAAAAATTAAATATATATATATATATAATTTCGGAAAATTCTTGAAAATATTGTATCTGAGGGGAACATTTTCAAAACTATTGACGGAGAAAATTATTTCCCGAAATATTTTAAATTCTACAATAAATTCAAAGGTTGAATCATAAGCCACCACCTTTAAACAATAATTTTTATTATCACAGAGTAAAGACGAGCTTTTAGGTTCTGTCTTTGAATAGTTAAAATTATTGTTAAAAAACAGAATCTTTAGGTTCCGACTTTACCTATTTTCATTGGCAGTAGGCGCGCAAAGCAGGTGGAGTAAGGGCAGTTTTATCGGATAAATAGAGTGTAAGCAGCTTTAAAGAGGTAGACCTATAAATCCACTGCAGACGTAAAAACAAATAAAAAAATATTCAATGATAATAGAAATTAATGTTTAAAAACGATAACTTCTAATTCTACCTTTAAATTCACCGTAAAAATCATAATATTTTGAAGAATAATTTTTTCTATCAATAGTTTTGGAAATATTTTTCCCAAACACAATATTTTCAAGATTTTTCCCTATAATTTCAGTGCTTGTTTTTCGCCTTTATCTAAACCCTCAAGTTGTACTTGTTTACAGTGTGTGCAGTTTCCATACAAAACGTGCCAGTAGGATGTTGTCTGTCCATAGTGTCACGTCCGTAGAGTTTCACTACTCGGGGCGTGCGGCCTTAGACGCGTTTTTCTCAGTAAACCGCCTAAGTAAGCCTAAACCGTTCAAAGCCTGAATGCTAAGAACCTTGCGGAAACCAAAGAACAATTGAAAGGAAGAGAAATGGCAAAGGCTAGAGAGTGTTTGAGTGAATACTCTTGTATTTCTCAATGAAGAAGTGAGTGACAAATGAGGTGGGCAAGGCCTCTATTTATACTTGAAGCCCTGTACATCCAACGGTTGTAAATGATTTACATCAAGGGTCCAGATTCAATCCTATCCTATCCAAAAGTACAATTCCTAGAATATTCCTATTTGAGTAAGGAAAGTATTTCCCATGTTCACATGGTGTGTTCACATGGGTGGATGGATAAGCCTTCTTTACCAAGTGTTGGGCCATTCCAGATTTGGGCTCCAATGGGTGGTTGGGTTGGTGCTGAGATGCCCAGAATGCTTTGGAGTGCTTTTGTGGCAACCTGATTGGTGCTTGTCTCGGGCCCTTTAGTGCGGTCCGTGACATTCTCCCCCACTGGATCTAGTGACGCCCTCGTCACTCGACTAGAATGGTACTGCTCCACTTGGTTCTTGAATTGCCACAGTGCCTCGGCATGTTCCCAACTACCTTCAGTGTCGGGAAGTCCTTTCCAAAGAACAAAGTACTCGTGCCTCGGTCTATGGCCTGGTCTACGAATGACCCTCTCTGCTTGGATTTCTCGTACCTCATTGTCGTAGGAGACCTTCACTCCGACTGGCGCTCAGTGTGACTTGCCTCGATCCGGATCTAGCTCATCTTGATAGTAAGGTTTTAGTAAACTTACGTGGAACACGGGATGAGCTCGAATGGTTGGAGGCAACTCGATCCTGTAGGCCATGGTGCCTACTCGTTTCACGACTTTGAAAGGACCTTCGTATCTTCGCACAAGCCCTTTGTGTACGGTTGGATTGCGCAAGATCCCGGTCAATTTGGCAAGGACTAAATCACCAACCTGGAAATTCACGTCCCTCCGCTTTGTATCCGCCCACTTCTTGGTCCGTTTCCCCGCCTTGTGTAAACAAGCTCGGGCTAAGTCGTGATGTTCTTGCCACTCCTTGGCAAACTTGTGTGCTGCTGGATTAGGCCCCTGATACTTGGAAACAATCGTGCTGGGTGTAACCGGTTGTTGTCCATTCACGATCTCAAAAGGAGTTTGGTTTGTCGCCTCACTCCGTTGCAAGTTGTAAGAAAACTGGGCCACATCTAACAGCTTCGGCCAGTCGTGTTGGGTGGCACTTACATAGTGCCTCAAATAGTTCTCTAGTAAAGCATTCACTCGCTCGGTTTGCCCGTCGGTCTGTGGGTGGACGCTTGTAGAAAAGTTCAAACTTGATCCCAAAAGCTTGAACAACTCCGTCCAAAACCTCCCTGTGAACCGTGTGTCCCGGTCACTAATGATCGTCTTTGGCACTCCAAAGTACTTCACCACGTGTTTTAGGAAAAGACGAGCCGCTTCATCGGCTGGACACACCTTGGATGCTGGAATAAAGACAGCATACTTTGAAAATTTGTCAACAACTACCATGATGTTTGACAGTCCATTAACATTGGGCAAACCGACAATAAAATCCATGGAAACACTCTCCCATGGTCTCTCGGGAATGGGCAAAGGTTGCAACAATCCCGCAGGCTTCTTCATCTCGATTTTGTCTTGTTGGCATACAAGACAAGTCCGCACATAGGCTTCAACATCTTCGCCCATGCGTGGCCAGTAGTAGTGCTCGCCGATAAGTGCCATCGTCCGGGTCATTCCTGGATGGCCAGCCCACTTGGAGTCATGACACTCCTTCATGATCTCCTTGCGTAAGTCCCCAAAATGTGGCACATAGAGACGGTGTCCTCGGGCATAAAGCAAATCTTCCTCGAGCCAAAATCTTCTAGTTTTTCCCTCGTTAACATAACTGATCAGCATTTTGGCTGTTGGATCATGGGACAGCCCCTCCTTGATGCGCTCAAGCAATTGTCCCTTCGGTAAGCTTACGGTCTCAATGTTGTACCTCCGGCTTAATGCATCAGCAACTGTGTTTATTTTCCCGGGCTTGTACTCCAATGAGAAGTCAAATTCTGCAAGAAATTCTTGCCATCGGGCCTGTTTTGGAGACAACTTGTTTTGAGTTTGAAAGTAACTATTTGCCACATTATCTGTATAAACCACAAACTTTGACCCAAGTATGTGGTGTCGCCATGTACGCAAACAATGCACTACTCCTGTCATTTCTTTCTCATGGACCGTGTACCTCTGCTCGGTCTCATTGAGTTTCCGGCTTTCATATGCAACCGGATGTCCTTCTTGCATGAGGACTCCACCAATGGCTACATCGGACGCATCGGTGTAGATCTCGAAAGGCTTGGTGTGGTCTGGCAACACCAATACTGGCTCACTTGCCATAGCCTTCTTAAGTCCTTCAAAGGCTTCTTGACACTTAGTACTCCAATCCCACGCCTTATCCTTCTTCAGTAACTCGGTCAAGGGTGCGGCAATTTTGGAATAGCCTTTGACAAATTTACGGTAGAAGTTGGCTAGCCCCAAGAAGGATCTCAACTCCGTCACCTTGGTTGGCGGCTCCCAATCTTCAATAACCCGTATCTTAGCCCCATCCATCTTGATCTTGCCACCTCCGACTATGTGGCCTAGGAAAGGGACCTCCATTTGGGCAAACGAGCACTTTTCCTCCTTGACATAGAGCTCGTTCTCTCGCAAGACCTTGAACACTTGTCTTAAGTGTTCCACATGCTCCCCAAGGCTCTTGCTATAGATGACAATGTCATCCAGGTAAACTACAACGAACCGATCCAGGAAGGGTTGTAGTACCTTGTTCATCAAAATGCAGAAGGTGGCGGGAGCATTCGTAAGGCCGAATGGCATCACTAAGAATTCATATGAGCCATAGCGTGTTACACAAGCTGTCTTTGGCTCATCTCCTTCTGCAATCCTTACTTGCCAATATCCGGACCGCAAGTCTAACTTGGTGAACCACTTTGCACCACCAAGTTGGTCGAACAAGTCTGCTATCAGTGGGATCGGGTACTTGTTCTTCACAGTGAGCTTGTTTAAAGCCCTGTAGTCGATGCACATTCGAAGATTCCCATCATGTTTCTTCTGAAATAACACCGGCGCTCCATATGGTGCCTTAGACGGTCGGATATAGCCTGCGTCGAGGAGTTCCTTCAATTGTCTGCGCAACTCCTCTAACTCGGGCGGAGCCATTCGATAAGGGGCTCGGGCAGGTGGCTCCGCATTTGGCACAAGATCAATCTTGTGGTCGACCTCCCTCTTTGGTGGGAGAGTTTTAGGCAGCTCGGTAGGCATCACATCCCGGAATTCTGCCAACACTTGTTTCACCTCAGCTGGAACTCCTTCGGCCGTGATTGGTTCATCATGGACTAATGTCGCTAGATAAGCTGATCGCACCTTGTGTACTCCTTTGCTGAATTGGATTGCTGACAACATCTTGGCCCCAATTCCAGCTTCTCGATTCACCGGAACAAGGCATGGATGGCTTGGGTCAAGAATTAGCAAAGAATTTGCAAATGGTACCGGGAACGCTTTGATTCGGTCAAGGAAACTGAGCCCAATCACAAAATCAAAGTCATCGAGGGGGATTACTTTGATCGTCTCCTTACCGATCCAACCACTAATCTCAAGCTTCACTCCTTTTGCTACCCCTGCAATCGGAGTCTGTTCGGAATTCACAGTCTTGATGAATCCACTTGCCTTTTCCACATGAAGGCCAAGTTTCTTGGCAATTTGTTCGGACACGAACAACTCTGAGGCACCAGTATCTATGAGTGCACTCAACTTTTGGCCAGCAATGGAAACATCTACATACATAAGTCCCTTCTCCTTGGAATCTTTCTTGAATTCCATGGAACTGATGATGGAGTTGAGCTTGACAACCTCTTCTCCTTCTCCAGTCTTCTCTTGGATGGCAGCAACCTTCTCATTTCGTGGTTGTGGGCAATTTCTGGCTAAATGCTTACCACCACAGTTGTAGCACTTAAACTCACCCCTTTCATTTTGGTTCCGAAATTGTTTATCTCCGGCTTTGTTCTGTGGCTTTCCGGAACCATTCTTGGTGGACTTATCTTTGTCTCCCCCACTGTTGCCCTTATGCTTTGGCTTGGAAGAATCCTTCTTTTCGAATTCTGCAATGGATTCTGCAGCGGCCATCGCTTCCGAAAGATCCTGCACACCCATCCTCTTCAGCTCCATTCTTGCCCATCGTTGAAGGCCAGATTTGAAGAGATACAGTCCCTCTGATTTACTCAAGTCTTTGATCAGCAACTTGAGCTCCGAAAATCTCTTGACATACTCCCGAATTGAGCCTTCATGCTTCAATTGGTAAAGTCTGTCTCGAGCCTCCTCATCAGCATTCTTGGGATAGAAATGCTTCTTGAGTTCCGACTGGAAGTCTTTCCATGTCTTGACTGGAATGTCTCCATCACTTGACTCGGCACATTTGGTTCGCCACCATAGCAAGGCGGCATCAACCAAATAGATTGAAGCCGTATTAACTTTAGTAGCTTCATCCTCGATGCTCATTAAACGAAAGTACTGCTCCAACCCCCAAATGAAGTTGTCCACTTCTTGAGCAGTTCTCGCCCCCTTATACTCCTTGGGTTTCGGCGCATCGATCCTGGGCTTCGGCGTAGTTGCTTCAGCCATCATGCCACCCAGCATGGCATTCTTATAGAGGAGCAGCTCGGTACTGAGCTTCTTGATCTCCCCCATCAATTCCTTCTTCAATGCATCCATTGCATCCTGAAGGATCTTCTCTTTCTCAGTCAGTTTTCCATCGACAACGGACTGAACTTGTTCCGAGATTTTGTCCTTTTGGGACTCCATCTTCTCAAGGCGCACTTCGGCCTCGTCTTGGGTCTCCTGGAACTTGCCCAACGCATCCTCCAGTCTCGCGACCCTCTTGTCCAAGGTAGCAATGATATCCCTGGAACTTTCCCGCTTCTTCCCCGCAGCTCCTGCACGAGTCTCTCGGTCAGTTGCTGGGACCTCGCTAACACTTTGTGGAGCCATTTCGATCGAACAAACTCGCTCTGATACCACTTGTCACGTCCGTAGAGTTTCACTACTCGGGGCGTGCGGCCTTAGACGCGTTTTTCTCAATAAACCGCCTAAGTAAGCCTAAACCGTTCAAAGCCTGAATGCTAAGAACCTTGCGGAAACCAAAGAACAATTGAAAGGAAGAGAAATGGCAAAGGCTAGAGAGTGTTTGAGTGAATACTCTTGTATTTCTCAATGAAGAAGTGAGTGACAAATGAGGTGGGCAAGGCCTCTATTTATACTTGAAGCCCTGTACATCCAACGGTTGTAAATGATTTACATCAAGGGTCCAGATTCAATCCTATCCTATCCAAAAGTACAATTCCTAGAATATTCCTATTTGAGTAAGGAAAGTATTTCCCATGTTCACATGGTGTGTTCACATGGGTGGATGGATAAGCCTTCTTTACCAAGTGTTGGGCCATTCCAGATTTGGGCTCCAATGGGTGGTTGGGTTGGTGCTGAGATGCCCAGAATGCTTTGGAGTGCTTTTGTGGCAACCTGATTGGTGCTTGTCTCGGGCCCTTTGGTGCGGTCCGTGACAATAGCTACTAGCTAGTGTTGTAGGCCCTACTTTTCACTTTAATGTTGGGAAGACGCGCATTCAATAGAAAAGTGTGTTCAAAAGAAAGTTGAAAAGTCAAAGACAGAAGGGAGAAGGAGGGTGGATTTGTTGTTAAAGGAATCGATTGAAACAGTCTTAAAAACGAAGGATTTAATTTTTTAAAGAGATTTGATAATTTGAAATGAAAATGATTTATCAGAATTTTTGATGAAAATATAAGCTAGAGAAAGATCTAATTATCATTTAATTATTCTATATTTATTTCTTATAATAATATTATTCTTTAAAATAATAAAACAGTTATATAATATATTTGAGCCTAATAAGTATTGTAATAATAAAATAAATCATATTTATCTTAAAAATACAATTTTAAATAGTCATATTTGTAAGATATATATTTATTATTAAAAATTTAAAAATATTCAAAAAATATATTATTTATTTAAATTTTAATAAAAAATATCTAACATGCTTATAAATTAAATTTAAAATTTAGTCTTTTCAATACTTAAATTTTCACTATCAAACAATACCTAAATAAATAAAATAAATCAAATTTAATATTTCACGGATTATTGTAATCCTTTATAAAAATATATTTAATAAATATATAATGTTATCGTTTATATATTTTAATTTTTAGTACAATATTAGTATCTTCTTATATATTTTAATATTATTATTAAAATTGTGAGAATAATTTAATTTAATATTTTATTTTAAAATATAAGAGATCCTCGTTAGAGCCTTACAGGAGCCAATACTCCTACTATTGATGCCTCTGCCCTCTGCCCTCTATATAACTCATTTTCGCTGCCTTTGCCTTCTTTCATCTTCCTCGTGGCACCCGCCTTTTCCTTCAAAAGCATTTCTTAAGGTAATCTGAAAATCGAATCGAGTTTCACAGGTCTATGTTCATGTATATATGGTTTCTTGGATTCCCCCCTATTTTTGTTCAGTTAAAAACAAATATGTTCTTAGTCAAATTTCAAAGCGATTCTATGGCAGATCTCATATGTTTTTAGCTGTAAAAAGTTCTACTTTCCCTTTGGGTTTGTCATTCTTAATTTTCGGAACTTTTAAAATTGAATCTCTCGTTAATTATATAAATACCGCGTTTTACTTAATTAATCACAATTATATTCCCCCGAGCATACGCTTTTGACTTGTTCTTTTTATCATTAGAAAACACTTCCGTTTTTCTTTATTTAACGATTGTAATTCAATCTTAATTGTCGGATCTGAGATTTGATTTGTTATTCTTCTGGGTTTCTTGCAATAGGCGTTCTTTTCTAATTTTTTGTTTCTCGGGAAGATGGATCGTTGCAATCTTCTACAGAACGCCGATGTTTCGGCTTATGATCATCAAAGAGACAGCCTCGTTGTTTGCCCTAAGCCTCGGCGAATTGGGGTTTTCGTCAGTAACCCTAACAAGACCTTGAGATCGCACGCGAGGTACAATTTTCGTTCTTTCATTTTCTCTGATATTTAATTTGAATATTTATTTGTTTTGTTTATAAACGTTGTGATTAATCGTGTTTTGAGTTTTTGGTTTCAGTCATCAAGCCGAGAAAAGTGATGTGTATGCCGGCGCTGAGCTTTTAGATATCTTTCTGAACAAGGTATTTTAGAAGCTGACCTCCAACTCTGCATCTTTCTCCAAGTATATCTGTTTGATTCATATGTGTGTACTGGTACTTGTTTTGATTTGTATGAATCCTATTACGAGCTTAAGGATATTGCAAGTTGAATTAGCTGTATTTGACACAAATCTGTGTGTTGACTCGCATGAACATCTTAGAAAATGTTGAATTTGTCTTCGATATAAATTGCCGCCACAGAAAATGTGATCACGACCACGATTGAAATCTCTGATCAATACTGCCTATCATCCTTATACATGAATTATCTTAGACAAAATATGTTGCTGTCTTTGACACTTTCACCCCAAATCCATTCGAGTAACTTATGCTATGAGTTTATGGTCCTTTAAGCATAAAATTTATAGACAAATCAATCTTACCGAGTCTTGTTATTTATGTTTGAACATTTAGCCATATGGGAATGGGATGATGTTTTTGTTTCAGTTATTAGTTACACAAATCTTTGAGAAAGCTGAATATATTTGTTTAACACAAATCTGTGCTTTATACCCGCACTTGAATCTTCTATAGTATTGTATGTTATGAAGTTATGGTTTTCTAAACCATAAATTTTCTAGACAAGTTATACTTGTTTTCACTATAAGTTTGAATAACTTTTATGTTTGACTAGTTTTAACATTTGTACTTGTTTTTTGCAGGATGATTTTGGGATAGAACAAATTGCAAATCAAGTAGCATCACCACCCCCATATTTTCATGGGTCTCCTCCAAGTAGGGTTTCGAATCCACTAGTGCAAGATGTTCAATTTTGTGACCGAAGACATGCAGACCTGCAAATCCCATCTCCGCTGTCTTCTTTGTCATCATCATCCCGCAAAGGAGGATGTACTAGGTTGAATTTTGGCTATACGCCGGCGGCCATCAGAGTGGAAGGATTTGATTGCCTTAACAGAGATTGCCAGAATTCCAGCATCCCTGCTATGGCCTAAACTTATAAACAATTGTACATACAAGAAATCCTAATGGCGCTATTCCAGTGAAGAAAGCAACATAAAAGCTGATAGTTTTGTAGAAAAGTAGAGATGATTCCAGTTCAATAGTGTTTATAGAACGTGTTTTTGACTGCTAATAGCCACTGTAAGTAGTTTGATTGAAGATTTGGTGGGGAAGCAAACCTTAGTGTTTTGTGAGGAAAGGTTTGAATTATTGTCTTTTGTAAATGCTTTAACTATAAATTAAGTGTTTAAATTACATTTTTAATAGACAATAAAGTTTTATATCTAATTTAAATAGATGATTAAAATATTTTTCATTGAAATAAATAAATATTTATTTATTTTTATTTCTTTTGAAGTCAATTAAATCACCTACAAAATAATGATACTTTAGATGTTTATTTCAGTTTTGTAATTTATTTTTATTAAAAATACTCTAATTTTACCCGCAAATGAAAGAACGGAAAACCCTGCGTTATTCTATTTTTTTATTTAGTTATAATGATTATAATAATATTTATTTTAAAATATATAATAATTAAACATTAATTTTAATTATTATACTGATATTATTAATGCTCAAACTTATGACCTTTAATAAAGGTTTAATAAAGGTCTAGACGGTTCTTTTAATGCCTTATTCTAAAGCAGAGTATTAACTACCCAATTTAATGGGTAAAACACAAGGTGGGTTCTTGTACACTTCAAGGTTTTTTGGAATGAATACAAAGTTTTACGAACATCCCATTTTGGTCATTAAAATTTTAATTAAATTCTCAAATTCAATCTAGGATTTCAAAACTAAAATCCCCCATTATTAGGGTTCTGAATTATGGATTTCAATAATTATATATTTTCGAATTTAGTATACTTTGGTGTGTGAATGCTAACGCCCGATGACTCTAAAATGCTTGCCTCAAAGAGTTCCGTGGATCTTCTCATCCTAGAACTTGTGCTGAAAACCTTTCCCCCTCGTTCATGTCTTCTTCTGTAACAACAGTCAACAGGGTTCTAACATCCATCAACGTCTTATCAGAACCTGAATGCTCAATCTTTCCCCTGCCAAAATGCGAGTGCTCAACAGACCTTTCAAAACAGCACAGCAAGGCTATATGCTCAATCAGAAAGGCTCCAACCCATCTTCAATTGATCGTGTCAAACGAATCTAAGTAGTAGTTACTTCAAGTGTTGCATGTGGTTTTTATGTTAGTGGAATCTGATTATTTTGTTATTTCGTACAGTTTGTATATCAGTATCCTATCCTACTTTTGTATGAATGGCGCAGCACTTGTCCTGTCTGTCAAATATGCAAACCCTAAATGAATATAGTAATTATTAAAAAGACGATTTAGAATTTTAGGATAATCTCATTTACTGATTTATCGTTACTTTTACATTATAAATGAAGGCCTTGACTTCGTTACTTTATATATCAAAAACATTTGATCCTTCATGTTTTCATGAAAGAGAACTAACACCAAATGAGTTCTATTTTCTTTCTTTGTACGATGTTTGAAAGATTATATAGTTTTGAAGAGCTTCATCTATTAACGCGATTATACCATCTAGATAAATTTATTTTTAAGATAATAGTTTTTAACATGACATAATAAACGGAATTATTTTTATATTTATATATATATTTTACTTATTATTACTAAAATCTTGTTTTGCACCGGTATATAATTTCCTCCATTTTATTTCAAGTATAATCTCATAGATATATTTTTATTTGCTAGGTTACATACAGATAAATATCCTAGTCCCCCAAAGAAAGTCATTAACATATACAAAAGACTCTGGTCTCTGGCCATAAACTCTTGCAGCAGTGCCCAATTCTCATGAAAGCCGAAACAATTAGTCACCGTTGAAAATGATCTTATTTTGGTGTAACCAAGTAGTCCAAACTATACCAATGAAAGCTACGCACCATAAAGGTTTAATCGACATATTTTCCCAAGACATCAAAAATAGTTTCAAAGAACAAGGAACCACATTAGGGATATTCCAAGAGCTACACCACACCTGTTGTTGCGTGATTTAAAGTGCTTTGCAATTGGTGTACATATACGCATTGCAAGTAATAGTATAGTTTAGATATAGTCTTCATAGATATTGATATTACTTCTAGATCCGAATTCCTCACACTGAAAAGAAAACACAAGTTTTGATAATATGAGTTTGAATAGCCGAGTAAAGAGAATTTGTAATGCCCGAGTTTAGGGCCTAATAGTTTAGAGGGTTAAACGGGTCAATGAGTTAGGTTAGATAGAAATTTGAATTAGATTCTTGATCGTATAAATTTTCATAAAGAAAAAAATATGAAAAGTATCTAAAAATCATGTTTTATTATATAAAGTTTATTGGTGGAATCATTTTGGAAAAACGAGTTTGAAAGAGTGACATTTTAGTTGGTGACCAAAATATAATTTTTAAAAATACTATTTTAAAGGATGAAATTGAAATTGAAAAAGTTCATATACTTAAAATTTTTAAAGATCTATTTTATCATTATTTTGCTGGTGATTTCTCCCTCCCTTTTTATTAATTAAGCATATGTTTTAAATGGCTTTAATTAGGATCAAAATATCCAAATGTGTTTTTTTTCTTAAAAATCGATTTCACGTCAGTTTTTTTGTATTTTCTCCTCATTTCACTCTCAGCCAACCACCAAGATTTTCATCAATTTTCATAGGTGAATTATCATCTTTTACTTTGATTTAAATCTAAAAGATTGCAGCAAGAAGAAAATGAGAAATAAAATTAGGAACCCTAAATATATATATATATATAAAGACATTTTAGTAAATATGCATATTAAGTAATATATAAATTATTTGAGTCAAATTAGATCGGATATATTTGTTTTTCATTTAACTCTATTCTAAATTTGACTATTTTCTTATAAAACCGTACTCTAAATTGATTTTTTCCTTTTAAATTCGACTCAAATTTGTCACTGTTGACAACTTCAATCTGCAAATGTTTTAATATTAGTACCACCTTAATTGATATTATTAGCCACTAATTAACATTTGTCCAGATCAATATTCACAACTTCTTGGACTCTTAAACCAAGTTTCAACCAATGCTCCGTTGTCCAATTCCTCTGTGAATATGGTAGGTATAATTCCTATTTGCTCATTTATTAATTCTTCATTGCCATAGATTCTGGATACTGGTACAACTGATCACATATTATCAGATTTTAGTTGCTTGATAAATCCCTCTGTGTCTACTTCATATTTTGTTAACTTTCAAGTGGTAAATCCTCTTCTGTCACACATGTTGATTCTGTTCAATTACCAAATAATCTCTTTTTATCTAATGTTTTGTTTGTTCCAAATTTCACTCATAAACTGATTTCAATTTCTAAACTCACAAAAGACTTACGATGTGTTGTATTCTTCTATCCTGATTTTTGTGTTTTACAGGATCTCTCCAATGTCATGATGAAGGGGATTAGAATGGTCTCTACTTTCTTCAGTCTTTTTTTGTTTCTGAAAATTCTTGTAAGTCTGTTCCTCATGAACATACACCTTCTTTAATTCAGTCTGTTCATTGTAACTCAGTTGATTCTAATAAAATTTGCCTTTGGTATGCTCGTTTAGGGCATGCCCCTTATCCACAATTGTCTCGTATGCATTTATTTGATGTTATTAATCCAGATTGTTTACCACCCTGTACTGTTTGTCCTTTAGCTAGACAAACTAGGCTTCCTTTTCCTAACAGTACTTCATCATCCCCATCCATTTTTCATTTAATTCATATAGATGTTTGGGGTTCATATAGAATTTCGACTCATGCTGGACATAGATACTTCTTGACAATTCTAGATGATTTTTCTAGAATGACTTGGGTGTACTTACTGAAGCTTAAGACTGATGCCATTCTGTTTTTAAAAAATTTTATTTCTATGGTCCATACATAATTTTCAGCCTCTATCCATATTATTCGAAGTGATAATGGTAGTGAATTTTTCAATTCTGAATGCACCTCTTATTTTGCCTCTTTAGGAATTATTCATCAAAGCACTTGTGTACACACCCCACAGCAAAATGGTATTGTTGAGAGAAAACATAAACACCTACTACAAATTGCTAGAGCCCTTAGATTTCAATCTCAAGTTCCTTTAAAATTTTGGGTGAATGTGTCTTGACTGCAGCCTATATCATAAATAGGTTACCTTCCTCTGTTCTATCATGGCAAACACCTTTTGAAAAACTTTATCACAAACCATCTTTCTATGATCATTTTAAAATTTTTGGTTGTCTCTGTTTTGCTACAAACCTTAACCCTTCTGACAAGTTTGATTCTCGTGTCTTTTCATGTTTTTTTTAGGATATGCTTCTACTCAAAAAGGATATATCCTGTTTAATTTTAAATTAAAAAAATCATTGTTAGTCGAGATGTCAAATTTTTTGAGTCTCAATTTTCTTTTCACTCTTCTTCTCCTTTCTTTCCTACCATTTCCTCTACCTTTCCATCAACACCATTTATCCATGATTCTGAGTTTCTGGTCATTCCTGAACCTGAACCAGGATCATTGCCTGCACATACCCTTGAGTCTCATGATACTCAATCTGTACCTGGAACTCCACCTACACCTAACCATCAACCTGAACTTGATCCTGCACCTCAGCTTCCATCTGACAGTCCTTCTAAATCTAGCACTCAACCTGAATTTAATCCTAAACCTCAGTTTGATCCTTCACCAGCATCTCAATTTGAATTTCAATTTGCATCATCACCTTCTGATTTATTAAGTACACCTCTTGTTATTCTTAGAAGGTCCAATAGAGTTTCTAAACCACCTTCTTGATTGAACAACTTCATCAACAGTTGTCAATCCTCTTCATCACATGCTCAGGTTTTTTTTTCTCTTCTTTATCTTATTCTCATTTACCTTCTCACTCATAATTGTTTCTTGCTTCTATTTTTTAGACATCCGAGCCTCAATTTTTTTTCTAAGGCTAGTCAAAATCCACTTTGGGTCCAGGCAATGACTGAGGAAATCAATGCTTTAAAATCTAATAATACTTGGTCCCTTGTACCACTACCACCAGGAAAAGTTGCAATAGGATGTAAATGGGTTTATAGGATCAAGTACAAAGCAACAGGCGAAGTTGAGAGATACAAAGCTCGTCTCGTTACTAAAAGGTATACTCAACAGGAATGAGTGAATTTTACTGAGACTTTTTCCCCTGTGGTTAAAATGGTTACTATTCGCACCATTTTATCCCTTGCTTTGTTTTTTAATTGACCTCTTTATCAACTTGATGTTTTTAATGCATTCCTTCAAGGTGACTTTTTAGAAGAAGTATACATGCAATTACCTGATGGTTTTCGCAGCCAGGGGAAGAACTTAGTATACAGGTTGCAAAAATCGTTGTATGGTCTAAAGCAAGCCTCGAGACAATGAAATCTCAAACTTACTGAAGCACTTGTTTCTGCTGGGTATATTCAGAGTAAACATGACTATTCTCTGTTCATCAAAAGACAACAAGATAAGGTTGTTTTTCTCTTGATCTATGTAGATGACTTGTTAATAACAGAGAATGATAAAGCTTTAATTGATGGTTTAAAGCAGATTCTAAATGATAATTTTAAGATGAAAGATTTGGGAGAACTAAAGTACTTTCTAGGTATTGAGGTTTTAAGGTCAAAAGAGGGCATTCTGTTAAACCAAAAAAAGTATGCTCTTGAGTAGATCAAGGATACGGGATTGAGTACGTCCAAGTATGCAACTACCTCTAGAACAGAATCAAAAATTGACATAAATAGCATTTGATCAAAGTCTGCCAACTAATTCTGAAGATAAGTTGATAGAAGATAGAACAATGTATCAAAGATTGATAGGAAGATTAATATACTTAACACACACAAGGCCTGACATCACATTTGCAGTGAATACTCTGAGTCAGTTTATGCATCAGCCAAAGAAATCTCACATGGAAGCAGCAATGAGATTAGTGAGATATATTAAAAGAGAACCAGGGCTGGGAATTTTGCTTAAATCCAATGAAGAATGTAAAATCACTGCCTATTGTGATTCTGATTGGACATCATGTCCTGTAACTAGAAAATCAGTTACCGAATTTTGTGTTAAATTAGGAAAATCGTTAATTTCATGAAAGTCAAAGAAGCAAAGTGTGATTGCACGATCTTCGACAGAAACAGAGTATAGAGCAATGGCTATGGTTACATCGGAATTAACGTGGTTACAGGGTTTATTAAAAGAACTTGGTATGGATTGTTTGAAACCAACAAACTTTTATTGTGACAACAAGGCAGCACTACCAATAGCAGCAAACTCAGTGTTTCATGAAAGAACAAAGCACATAGAGATAGATTGTCACTTTGTAAGAGAAAAAATACAACAAGGTTTGATTCAAGCTATGCATACTTCTACACATGAGCAGTTGGCAGATATCATGACAAAGGCTTTAGGAAATCAACAACATTACTATCTAATGTCCAAGTTGGGTATCAAAAATATTTTTCAGTCAGACTCAACTTGACGGGGAGTGTTAAAAGTTGTTAGTATGGTTACAATCAATTAAAAGTTAGTTGATCATTTTAGTATTTTCCAGATTAGTTTACTTCTCTGTATATATACGCTTGTTATGTTGACAATATGATTCATTGAATGTGAATGAAAATGTGAGGTATTATTTTCATATCAGTTTTCAATATATAAAACATTAAAAATTTATATGTAATGTGTTGGTCATATATAAATTCATATATTATCGATAAATCAAATAATATTGTCGCATAGAATATTTTTTTACGAAAAATAAGAATGCGGCAACCTTATATTCATCGATAATATATGATTATATATGTGATCAGCACATGAAATATAAATCTATGTCCGCCCAACCCTCTTCAAAATTACTTCCATTTTCAAGGATTCTCCAATGGCTTCAAATACACTTGAACTCCATATTTAGGCCTTATAGTCATGACAACGACCGGAGCATGTCTATACTGTTCCGAAATCGTGAAGCTAAACCGAGAAATCAGCATCGCTAAGATGATCTTCGCTTCCATCATTGCGAAAGATTGGCCGATACAATTCCGAGGTCCGGCAGCGAAAGGCATGAAATGTCGACCAGCCGTGAAGGGTCTCGAATTAAACCTCTCCGGATTGAATTCATTTACATCTTTTCCCCATAATTCTTCACTGTGATGGATAGCCAGCACAGGTATCCATATGGACAGTCCCTTGGGGATAAACAGATCGCCTAACTTGATGTCTTTGAAAGCCATTCGAGGTAGTACTGTAGCTGAGGGATATAATCTCAAGGATTCATTGATAACCATTTGTAGCTGAGAAATCAAACAGGATGATTCATGTAAGTTTATATGTAATAAACTAGCAAAGTTTAATGCAACAGTAACTAAATAGTTTGGTTCGGTTTAAATTTTTTAAATAAAACATGATTCAAAAGTTTGTATAAATTAATGTTTATATACGATATATTAGCAACAATATAGATATGCTTGTATAAACTCGTAAATCTTAAAATTCAAAGGATATTTTAGCATAAGATATAAAAAAAAACACGATTAGAGACATAAGATTAAACTAATATTTATATTACCTTATATATCAAAATATTTTCTTAAATATATTATCTAATCAAATTGATTTTTTATTTTATCCTCAAACTAAATATTATAGAAAACTAAACCAACCTCAACCCCATGATTTAATTTGAATATCCCCTTATCTTTTCCTTTTTAATCCCTAATCCTCTGAGACCTTTCTTTTTGTTGCTGATAAAGAATTGTAATCATTATAATTAGGCCAGCGAAGCAGCTAAACCCTAAAAAGTATAATAATTGTGAAGGTTTCCTTGGCCATTATTTATGGCAATAAAAACACTGTTGAATGTCCTAATTGTTGAAGTGGAGAACCATGAACTAAAGGAGCAAGTTGCTGAATAGAATCTATCTCTCTCTATAGTGCAAAGGTCCTGGTGGAGAATACCAAATGTCATGTTATATCTTTGCTGGATCCTTTTTAAATTGCTTTCTCCTATGGGGACATCCTATAAGATTCTAGGGGTTTTATATTCTAATGTGCATGCTTGGGGGTATGATGATGAAGGAGATGGGTGAGTCAAATAGGAATTGGTATGATTTTTATATACAAAAAAAATTGATAGTGGTGGAATAGTCTTTTCATTATAGAAAAAGGGAGAAATCCATGTGATAAATTTGCCCCTAATTAATTTTTTTTAGGTTTCTTATTAAAAAGTTTAAAATACAAATTATAAATTGTAATCCTAACGCCTCAAAACTCTAATCGCAACTCTTAATTTTAAATTTTAAACCCTAGAATTTAAATTTTAAAGTGAGACACTAATTGATGCACAATAAAAAACAAACGATTTGCACCCTATAAAGACCCCAATCAGAAGGGTAAAAATCATTTGCCTCTCTATCATACATCCTTCTAAGCCTCCTTTGAGAATTTTCTAAAAAAATAAATTTTCAACTCTAACCTTTATTTTCTATATTCTAAATCCTACACTCTACCTCTAATTCCCTAAATCTTAACCATAACTCTAAATCGTTTAACTTAAAGCGGAGGCATGAACGGAGGTATTAGAAAGAGACAGTAGATTTACACCCTAATCAAAAAATCAAAAGAAAAAATAAGTGTTACCATGTTATTTTTTTAAAATTTGTCAAAAGATTATATTTCAAGACATGTGGAATAATCGGATCAAACAATGCTTACCAGAGTTAGTTTGGATAGTTGGTCAAGAGAGGGGACTCCACCATTGCAGACCTGGTTGACCTCAGCTCGAACCTTTTGTTGCCAGTGAGTGTTAGTGGCCAATAACATGACAGTCCAAGTGAGTAAAAGAGCTGTTGTTTCATGGCCAGCAAAGAAGAAAGTCTTGCATTCATCCATTATCAACTGTAAGTCTAGCTTAAACTTGTCTCCTTCGGGTCTCTTCGTCTCCATCTCATTAAGCAAAATACCCAAGAGATCATTCCCATACGAACTGCTTCGACCGATCTCGAAACTATCTTTTCGGCTTTGTATAACCTCCATTAGTAATCTGTCAACCTCCATCTTCAGTGATTTTATTTCTCTGTTATATTTGGTTGGATAAAACCTGTACAAAGTTGATAAAAAATTTCACACATTTGATTATATCTTTTCTCAACTAACACACCCGATACAACTTCAGAAAGGTACTCACCGGCTTCCTGGGAAGCAAAGGTGCCTGCTGGCTTGAGCACAAAGGTGTTGCAGAGATGTTAAAAGATGGAATATTTGCTTGCCTTTCTCATAACTGGTACCGAATTCGGTTCTCGCAATTATATCAGCTGTGAGTCTAGTCATGTGTTCGCCGATATCGAACTCCTTTTGGCCTGATTTCACTGCATTTTCCAGTGATTGTAGCAAACCTTTAGTGCACTCCACCATGTGTGTTGAATAACTCTGCCGAATTACAATTTCCAAAATATCAGAAAACATAAGATACCCGGCTCCGCTTGTCCGGAACCCGAATAGTCCGAAGATAAATAGAAGGTACAAGGCATATCAGATTACCTTAAGCTTATCTCCCATAAATGCTGGAGCAGCAATATGTCGTTGATGGTACCAGTCTTGGCCGTTGGCCATTAACAAGCCTCGACCTGTAAAATGCTTTGAGCCTTGCTGTTGCAGCCATGATTTGCCTGTCACAAGGTGGTGCTTTGTCATCAGTTCTTTGATCAATTCAGTATCTGTCAAGCACATCCTTGGCTCCATCCCATGCCAGTATATAAATCTTTTCCCTGGAAACAAACACAAAGTCTATCTGTCTCAGAATCACCATATCCGGTTTTCCCAGATAGAAAAGGAAACACAAACTGTCACCATATACAGTAAAATTTCTTTTTAATTATGTGTGTCATTACCATATGAGTTAGACCACTTAAGGTAATGTGGCAGAAGGCGGCCGACGATGTCGTGGTGGATGGAGTCCATATCGTTTACAGTGGACTGTGAGGTTAGACTGGACATCTCGGTTATGTTTCCAGTTAATCCCCGGGGTTTGGGGCCACGAACTCCTTGTTTCTCCATGATGTTCTTGATGCGTCTGGGAATCAAAAAATAACTTCGGATAGTGTCCACCACAAGTTTGAACACTAAAGAAATGAAAAGAACGAAAAGGGTCGTCAAGCACACCACCATAGCTGCCATGGCAGTGATCTCTGCAAATCAAGAATTACAACAAAGTTTATATAACCAAAATTATACGATCTGTATGAAGAAGGGAGAGAGAGTAAGGGAAAGGAATGATAAGAAAAAAGAGAGAGTATTTGATGAGTTGAATGATCATCTGGGCATGATGGGAATTTATAGGGGCAAAAATCATTTTTTCATACTATTAAATAGTAGGCATAAAGATAATTTTAACCCTTAATATTTTTTGATAAATTTGGCCCTTATTCGAATAAGATTTTGATTTTATCGTAGTTAGGGTTAAGAATGTTTAATAATCTTTTTATTTTAGAATTAATTAATTTTTAATATTTTATTTGAATTAAAATTATATTCCATATATATATATATATATATTTGATAGGTTACATTCAATGTCATTTAAAATTATATTCCATATATATATCATCGTTAAATTTTTAATGGTCCAGTCATCAAGCTAGTTAAAAAATAAGCTATTTATCAAAAAGATATAGGTTAAGGGCTAAATTTATCCCCAAAAAGAATAAGGGTCAAGACGACAAAAACTATAAACGTTAAGGGTTAAAATTATCTTTATGCCTAAATAGTAATTGATCAACCAATATATATACAATACATACATGGAATAAAAATTTAATCCTTATACGCGGCGTTATTAAACCAGTCCACAAGGTCCTTTAAAAAGAACCTCCTTTGAAACAATAGCCTCGTAGAACGAGATGTTCAACCAATATACTCGGATTAAACCAACATAAAAAACATATTAATTAATTATAGTTTCAATATTTGTTCTAATATCATGTAATACTTAAAACATGATTAAAACATAAACTTTCATCATAATAATAAAATAAACAAATAGTCGTTATAAATAAAAACAAAAGAAATCTCAAATTAAATAAATAAAATATATCGAACTTTTCACTAATTTGAATATATGATGGATTTAGTTACCAATATCTTGTTAAAATCTTTTTCGAGATTTGTCGACAAGAACTGCAGTATTTGATCCATTTTATCGCTACACAAATACCAAACAATCAAAGATTTTAATAAATTAAAAATCAAATCAAAGATCAAGAGAGAAAAATAATTGATAATTAAAATATAATTGAGGGAGAAAACTTATATTTGATTTATGTCAGTAACAAATTCTTTTCAATAACTCCTTCAAGATTCGAACGACAAACACCTCTGTTGGTTAGAGTCTCGTGCTAATAACGTGTTGTGAATAAAGTAAAGAACAAGAATAAAATAGGAGAATAAAGATGAGAGACAAAAGAGAGAGATTTGTATTATATTTTCAAAGTATGGTTGTGTATAAAGCTTTGACCAAAAGTCTATATTTATAGGCATAAGATGAAAACCCTAATTCCAATGGGTATTAAACCCTAATAATAAAGCCCATTAAACTTTAACTTAATATATGAATATCCACAATGAATAAATATATTCATAACATTTTTCGACTATAACACTTATTTTTATACCTTAATCTTTAAATCATACATCCTAAAAATACATCATACCTTTAATTTTCTAAACCTTAACTATAATTCTTAATCTTTAACCATAAACTTAAATTCTTTAATTTAAAACGAAGACAAAAAAAAAGATAAAAGATTTCTACCCAATTTATAATACAAAACAAACCCTGTATATTTTTAAAAGGAAATAAGAAAAAAATCTAAAAGGGGCCTTTTAGGACCTATGAATTGGATTTGGAGTTGGCATATATGGCAAGTTGTTTAAGCACTAGCAAAATGATAATAATATTTTTTTTATTTATTAATGAGGTCTATTCGAGTGATAAATAGTTTAATAATATTTAAATAGGTATTAAGTTTAAAATTTTATATATAAAAAAAATCTTTATTAAAAGACACAATTATTAGTATTAAGTGTGTGAGGTGAATCAGTTTAAATTAATCATAGAAATCTTAAAAAATTAAAATGTTAGAAAAAGTAATAAAAGAGTGAGTTTTATTAAGGTTTATATTTAATGGTTAAAGGTTTTATCATTCCATTTATGTTGTGGGTATGAATCACAAGATTTTTTTATTATATGTGACAATAATTTATTTATGATAAAGGTTTGTGAATTGAAAAAAAAATATAAAATCAAAATTCCTGATATTATGTTAAATTCAAGTTGTTTGAAATGGTAATAGGACTGTACCATGCTGGGTAATAACGACAATGTTCGAGTCTCATATGGAAAAATATTACATTTTATTTGCTATAATATATTTAATTATGTTACCTTTTTTACACGAGTCATTTAGCCTCAGTGATTAAGGGAACGATGGTTGTTCTTAAAAGTGACGAGTTCGAGGACTAGTAATATCAACATAATGATTGAGCCATTAATGTCTAATAATTAAAAGTATACTTTAAAACATATACTACTGTAACACTGTAGCTGATTAAAAAAATTATGCTGCCTTTTTTCTTTCCCCTTAAAAGATAATGCCTTATTGGCTTAATCAAACCTTTACCCTTTAACATTTATCCGAATTTCAATTTGATACTTGTTGCTTTTTCCTTGGTGACCAATGTCATCCAATTCATTCAAAACCATTAACTCTGTTAAAAAAGTATGAGATAAAAGAAACGTGAAACATGACATTCACGTGTCAAAATGCACATTATTTAATGAAAATAGTAAATGGCATATTAAGTCTCGAATTGTTTTATTGAATGGAGTTATTTTTTTATACTACTTTAATATAATTATTTAAAAATATTTAATTTTAAATTAACACTTGTTTATTCTAAATTTTTATAATTTAATCTAATATTTATGATATTATAATTTTTATTTATTTATATATACTATTTAATATGAAAATGAAAATATATATTGCAAATGAAAATAATTCAATTATATCTTTTAAGAAAATAGACCTAATGCTTGTGTTAGAGGAAGATGTAAGAACTGATGTAATAGATGAGAAATTGGAGGTCAGGATAAGTTCAAGGTAAAAATTTCATGGTGCGTATCGAATAAAAATATCTATTTTATTTTTTTAGTTATAGAAAACATTTTATGAGGCATTGAATATTCGATTTAACATAAATTATATTTTTTTATCTCGATTCACATCCAAATATTAAAAAAAATTAAATTCTAATCTTAAACCTTAAAAAGCAGACTCTACACCTAATACATATATAGTAAGCCTAAACACTAAATTTATTTTTTTAATATCGAAGCATAAATAATAACACCGAAAAAGGTATGCAAAATTATGTTTCATATGTGTCCCTATGAGAACAAACTAAAAAATGTAAAATTTAGAAGAAGAAAAATTATGATCCCATACGTATATAAGCCATGAAAACTTTTTGTTTTCGCAAGTTAATTATATGATTTAAGGTTTTAGTTTAGAGTCGGGGTTTTTGTCTAGGGTTCAAAATTTAGGGTTTGTGGTTAAAATTTAAGTTTAAGATAATATAGTTAAAGATAAATTTAACTTTTAAACCCTAAATTTTAATCTTAAACCCAAAATTCTATCAATAACCCTAAAAAAACTATTATACAAATTTTTAAACCCTAAACGAAATCTCTAAACCCTAAAACTCAAATACTTGTGTAAATAAAGTTTTCACGAACATTTATATATGAAATAATTAAATGATAAGTTTTAAGGCTACTTCTATTCTTATTTTTTTAATAGGACAGATAATTAAATGAAATCAAAATTTGAGCATCAGATTGATTAAGTTTTAAAAAAATCTGTTGACAACTACTTCGCCTTTTGATCCTAATTCAAAGAATAAAGTGTGTCTAGACTCCGTTTATATGAATCTGAATCGTATCGTCCTTGGATTTGCTCTTTCAAATATTTTCCTTTTAAATCATGTTCAGTGTGCAAATGGGTCAAGGATCTAGGCGAGACGGTGCGTAAAATTTATGGAACAGAGAGTAAAAGTATAAGAAATACAGACAGATTGATGAGCTTTAAGGAAAGAGGTTAAACAAATGTCGCCGATAACGGAAAGGGAGGAGAGAAGAGCAAAGAATCTGTAGGAAACGAGTCAAGGACTTTTAAATTCAATGCACATGCATTTATATAGTATTTCTGGACGTATTTAATTCATGGAATATAAGATTATTTTTAAGAATAAAATTTTTAGAATATACGTTACTTAACATATTATTAGGAATATTACCTTACTTTATTTAGTTTATTTGGTAAGAATATAAGATAATAATGTTTAATTAATAAAATAAAAAATTATTAAATTTATTTTTACCAATTATCCTTATGAATAGAGATGGCAGTAGATCATTCGTTATAAAGTTCAAGTTTAGTTTACTTAATAATCGGACATTTAAAAAAATTCAAATCTAAATTCAAATTCAATTATAAAAATTCAAGTACAATCCAATAAAATATCTCAAATCTAAATCCAAACCTCAATTATTTTTAAAATAATAACTCAAACAAATATCTTTCAATAAAAAATATTTTTATCAAACAAATATATTTAGATTAATAGCACAAATAAATCTTAACAAATATTATAATCCAATAGAAAACAAATTAAAGTAATTACTCGAACTATAATTAAAATGAGGAGAAAACATAAATAAAATTGTAGAAGATATTAATCATCTAAAATTTATTGTATATAAACTTAATTAGGATTTTAATATATATATTTATATTTTTAAATCTAAAAATTTTAAATATTTTTATACGGATTTATATATAGATCAGACTCATATCCAATATAGATTCGGATTGAATTCAGATTGGATCAGGGTAATATCCATATCTGATTCATCTCCTATTAAGACTCATATTTTTTTGGATTTGGATTTGAAATTTTTTATTTAAATTTAGATCAAATCAAATTATATTGTCATCCCTACTTATAAATGTTTTATATTTAATCATTTAAATTTCTAATATTAAATTAAAAATTATATAACTATTTTTGTTAGAACAGCTAAAATTTATAAAAATAGTATGTCTTACATGATATAATTAATATTTAACAAAATATTGTGTATATATGTGTTATATTTATATAGTAGGAAATTTAGTAGATTTTTAGTGATTAAAATACTTATATAAATTATTAGAAAAATATTTAGAATTGAAATTTCGCTCTAAGATTATTTTTTTATTAAATAAATATTATTTTATTAATAAGGGTCCGAAACCAATCCAATATCTTTATTTAAACATTTTATTAAATATTTTTATAGTTAGATTTTTTATTTAAATATTAAAATATTCCTAAATATGCATAAAACTATTTTAATATTATATTAATATAAAATAAAATTATTTAATAAATTTACGTTATTTATACATGTTATAAATGATCCAAATTAAGAAAATTGATCATTTCAAGGATAATTTTATTCAACGCGATAAAAATAGACAAATATTTAAAGTAAGGTTAAGAATCACATTCTCGAAATGTTAACAAAAAATTATACTACTAGTTATAATTTTTCGTATTTTACAAAATAAAGACAAGTTAAACGTGAAAATAAAATTTAAAAAAATTTTAACCCTTAGCTATTTTTTTAACTAAACGTACCCTAAAACATATCAATCGGATATCGGAAACTCAAATTGTGGGCTAAAATATCACTTGTATACTTGTTTATGAGCTAGTTGAAAAGAAACGAAGCCTTTTCCATTGGTATGTGGGTTCGTTTTGAGGACTCAGGTAACTGTAAAAGCTTTTCCAGTGGCCTATCCAGTGGTAGACCGACTTCTTCCCTTTAGGTTTTGTATTTATATTCGATTTAACTTCATAGATGATCATTTAATTGTGATACTTTCTATTTGATTATTATATTTTAATTTTGATAAATATATCATATAATTATTAATATGGTTTTAATATAATCACTTAAAATTAAAATTTATCAAAAATTGACTTGACAGTTAAAAACAAAATGATATGATTATATATCTAATACTTATTATTTATATATTTTAATTCGATACTAATTTTATTTTAATAAATATTTTAATTATTTAATTAGATGACGACACATACTTTTGAGAGGGGAGTTAAACATAGATATGAGTGAAGAATAAGCAATGCTTTATATCAAACACATCTTTATACTATAAATCACTATTACCGATATATATTATAGCTCTCTGTATCCATTCTTTCAAATTTACACATAATCATAAATTTAATTTTTAATTTAATTAAAATATAATTAATTTATTTTATATATAATAAATTAAAATTTTAAATTATAATAAAAATTATTTAATAAATCTCAAACCCCTAAATGATAAACGCTAAATCTCAAAACTTTAAATAAATTTCTATTATAATTTAAAAATTTTAAAACATAATAAAAATTCATTTATCTAACCTTAAACTTCAAACCCTAAACATTAAAACATAAGTTTTAAGTTTTAAAGAGTCATTTATTGGATCCTAAATCATGCGCATAAACCGTAACTAATAAAACATAACCACTAAAAAATTGTTTAATAAATTTTACATTTTAAGCCTTAAATGCTAACCTCAAACGCTAAACGTTAAAACCTAAATACTAAATAATTTAAGATTTAAATTCAAGAATTATGATTTAAGGTTCGTTAAATATTTTTTAGCGCTTATATTTTAGGGTTTAAGGTTTAAAATTTAGAGTTTATAATTTTTTAAATAAATTTTTATTATAATTTAAAGTTTTTATATTATAATAGAAAAATACTTAGAGTATAAAGTTTAGCGTTTAGAGTTTATAGTTTGTTAAATAATTTTTTATTATAATTTAAAATTTTAACTTATTATACATAAAATAATTTAATTAACATTTTAATTTAATTAAAAATAAATCTATGATAAACTAAAAGAATAAAAATAATAAATAATAATGCATATGTATTGGTGTTAGTGATTTATATAGAGAGTAGCTAAGGCATTGTTTATTTTCCACTTATACTTGAGTTCGATTTCCCACCTAATTATATAATTAAATTTATTAAAATAAAATTAAAACCAAACTAAAAAAATATAAATAATAAATATTAAATATATAATTATAATATTTTATTTTTAATGTTACATTATCTTCTATTAAATTTTAACGATAAATATTTTTTTTGAATTAGCTAATAATGATCATAGTAGTATCTGTTCTATAATAAAATCTTCATCATTTGACATATCGTTCAATCATTTTGTTAGCACGATAAATGATCATATTAAAACTATTTTAATAGTTACGTGACATATATATATTAAATTAAAAGAAAAGAAATTATGATAACATGTTTTATAATGTAATTGAATGATTAGATTTTTTAAATTAGAATTAATATCAAATTAATAAATTTCGTAAGTAATAAAGATTAAATATATAAATAAATTTTGCTAATTATATATTATTCTTTTGTTTGGTTTTAACGATAATAATTTTGATTGATACCATTTAAATAGTTATATACTTATATTAATAAGATTAAAAGTATATTTTTAATATTATTTTTTTAATCAGTTACGTGGGTATAAGTAATATTTATCTTAAAATATACTCCTAACCATTAAACAATGACTCTTAATTGATATATTGAAAATATTAAATTTGTAATCTCTAAAAAACAATATTCAATATGTCCCAATTATAATGTTCATCGTTGTTTTTTTATGTGCTTTTAGAAAAAAAGTTTATGTAAAAAATATGACATAAAATAATTAAATGGATAGTTTTATCTTTAAAAAATTAAATTTTGTTTTATTTAAAAATTAAAAAAATTAAATATATATATATATATATATATATAGGATGAGTCTATCACGTGCGTCGAACATTGTTAAACACCACTAACGATGAACACCGCTGAACACTATTAAATTAATTAATAAAAACTAAAAATTTCAAGCACTAAACGTATAATTTAAAATAACTTAAAATAAAATTTTAAACAAATTATATATATTATATTTTAATTTTTTAAATAATTTATTTAAATTATTTTTAATCTAAAAATATTAAATATTAAATAAAAAATTCAAAACCCGAAACTCAAAGGCTAAAAGTACTAAACATTAAATCCTAAAATCCAAAAACTCTAAATCATAAACTCTAAACCTAAAACAATAAAACTCTAAAACCTAAAAAATATAATTATACCCTAAACCCTAAAATAAAAAATTGAAACTCTAAAAGTATAAACCTTAAACTTGAAACCCAAAATTAGTTTAAGATTTAGGGTTCTAGAGTTTTAGGTTTAGGGGTTTTGATTATTTTAGGGTTTAGATTTAGTGTTTATGGTTTATTTTATGGTTTAGAGTTTAATGTTTAGTGATTTAGGTTTTGAATTTTGATTTTAGTTTTAGAGTTTAGGATTTTTTATTTTTAAAAATTAATTTAAATTAATATTTTATTTAATTATTTAAAAATAAAATAAAAATATATAAAAAGTAAATTAATAAAAAAATATTTTAAATATTTTATAATTATACGTTGAGTCCTTAAAGTTTTAATCTTTATTAATTAGTTTAATAGTGTTCAACAATTTATCATTAACGGTATTCGATATCGGTTATAAAATTTTTTATATATATATACCTCGTAAAAGTTAATTTTTCAATGAAACAGTGTGACGATTTTAAAAAATCTCTTATATAAGACATAAAGAGTAACTGTTTTCTTATCTATTGAGACAATATATTTTTATATTAATATTACTCGTTTAATGATCATTTGAATTTATCTAAAATATTAATATTAAAATATTCATTTAAAATAAAATATTAGAGAAGAACATGGGTGACACGTAGAGTCATATGTTATTTGGCGGTTGAAACATGAAGCTGAAGAGTGACGAATGTCAGCCTCTCATTTGTTTCATGTTCCAAACCAAAAGATAATAATAACACTGGAAACACCAAAGCAAAAGAAGAAGAAAATTCAAAAGGAAATCGGAAAAATTAAAACAATGAAAGCAATATCACCACCGTCCACGGCGGCTATAATCATCCATTCCCATCATCACCACCTTAATCACCGCCGTTGGTTTTTATCTCCGCCGCCTCGATCAAACCGTCAGTACCACCCCTCGGTCTCAATACCCCATCCCCATAATCTCAAGCTTACTTTCATAACAAAAGCGGCCGATTCAACTTCTCAGCCTTCCGCGACAAAAACCATAGTCAGTGACGACGGATTCTCAATTTCTAAGGTAATTAATCTATTATTATTCGAACAAGATTTGGACAAGATTTTATTTAAACAAGAGTTTTGATTGTATTGGACTGGGGGTTGTTGAATCATTACTTGTTGTCTACACCCTACTGTCTAGCATGTTTTGGATAAAATTCAAGTATTTATTTTAGTTGTGGTGGCTGAATATTTATATGTAGGTTTATTGAGTTCAACAAACATTAAAATAGAACAATCACATTTGGTCGGTTGTTCAAGCTGCTCGTTTGGCATTCAACCATTTTTCTGCCAAACTTAGAAGCTTTATGTTCAAAATTTATACAAATTCCTAGCCCGACCTTGAAAGCATCCTTTTTAATTTTTGTGTGGTTAGCCTCTCTTGTGAAATTCACATCCTTGATTCTGATTTAAACTAGTTAGTTGGTATATATACAATGGAACATTTCATCTGATACTGCGAGTAGCAGAAATAACTTGTGAAAAACTTGAATATACCACCAAGCTGCTAAAAGCAATGCAATAAGTCGGGATTTATAGTTTCATTTCAGTTGAATCTCTTCATCGAATGATGATGTGCCACTGATGATTGACCGGGGCAATAAATCTTACTTTGATAATGAATATGATTGATAATTGTTCATTCGCAGCTTTCATTTGGTGTTATTGGACTCGGTGTTGGAATTTCACTCCTCTCGTACGTACTTTACCTGTTGACATTTCCCTATTTCTCTTTAGTGTATTTTGGTTTATCCCTCATTGTTGAATATACAGGTATGGTTTTGGGGCATATTTTAACATTCTCCCAGGATCTGAATGGTCTGCAATAATGCTGACTTACGGCTTCCCTCTTGCAATAATTGGAATGGCCCTCAAGGTAATGTTTCTTGGAGTCAGATAGAACTAGAAGTGGATATCAGAAATCATTGTCTCATATTTCCTCAGTAGATATTAGACTCAGATTAAGACTTCCATGTTGTTACTTGATGCCTTAAGATCTTACTTTCAAATATGTTTTAAATTTCATCCTGGCTTAATTTGGTGAAGCTGGACTAAACATTTTCATCTTAATCTCATTTGGAAGGTGAAATTGCTTGTTAATTAGACCTTCGTAATGGCACGGAGTTTAGATTAAAAATCCTAGTATTCTAAATCGATTTATTGTCAATTATGACAAGCTTTTATGTTGCTCCTCCTGCTATTCATTTTTTATTGAAGAAAGACACATGTTTGAAACATCAGGATATGATGGTGCTATGATATTCCAATGACCCTCCAAATATATATCTGAAAACATTGAAATTGTCCATAATGGATGTATGGTATTAAGCAGTTAGTTTCATAAGTTCTGGTTGTTGGTTGTACTACAGTATGCAGAGCTCAAACCGGTGCCATGCCTGACCTATTCAGATGCTCAAATTTTAAGGGAAACCTGTGCGACTCCTATCCTTAATCAGGTACTTTCGAACTCTGGCAATGCCAACTCATTTACAAAATCGTTAGAGATTCAACAAAACTCAGGTTTGACCCTCATAAATGAATGAGTTTAGATGTTCAATGGCTAAATTAGGTGATATTAATGCTCTTCAACTTCAAACTTGAAGTTGTCAATATTGCTGGATGACGTCCATGCTTCTTATAATCTTTAATTTTGCGGATCACATCAATAAATGACATTTGTTTCTTTCATCAGGTAAGGAATGATGTTACAAGATACCGTTATGGGGATGAACAGCATTTGGATGAGGCATTGAAGCGGATTTTCCAGTTTGGTTTGGTATGTCTTATGTCACGCTGACTCTTTATATTTGTTTAAGTGCTCATAATTATCTGGTTTTTAACATTATTAATAATAAACTTATTTTCTAAAATTAAATTATTAAATAAATAATAAAATAATAGTAATAGTAAAAATTAATAATATATACCATAATAAAACAATACAAATTATAATATTAAAAATAATCATAATAAATATAATAAAATAGAAAAGAATATATTATATAAGAATGACACTTATACTAATAAAAAATATGCTAACTATAAAGAAAATAATAGTAGGATTTTGTAATATAATATAATAAAAATATAATAAATATACAATGTAATAAATAAATGATAAAATTAGGGGGAATAAAAATAAATATGTAAAGGGGGCGAACTGAATAAAATTATGAGGGTCGAAATAGTAAGTAAATTATGCAAAATCAGACTATAGTCAAAAGAGGAAGGACCAAAATAACAATTAATCCAACTATAGCAAAAAAAAAAGGCTTTTATTTTTTTTTTCCAGATTTTGGATAGCCCAAAACTTAAAATATCATGATTATATCCAATCCGATTATCGAATTTTTGTTTTGGATATTCGATTCGAAATATTCGAAAATCAAAAAATAGATAAGATATTCGAATTTTCGAATCCAATCATCAGATAAATGGATCGGATTCCTAGCCATACATATACGGGGAAATTGCAACTAGTTTATTGCCTCTTTTGCTATGTGTTGTGAATTTTCTTATATCCAAATTTATGTTTTTTATGTTGTTTTTTCTTTGTCAACTCTCAGGGTGGAGGAATTCCTCGGAGAAGTGCTCCTATTCTTAAAATGATTCGGGAAGAAGTAAGGCTTTTGAACTTAGATTTAATCTCTAGCATGGAAAATGTGATTTCTCAAGAATATATTGGCACTATGTTGCTGTAACTCTTCATCTTTGCTTAAAGTGTCAAGGTTTGGATAAGAGTACGGTGATACGACTCTCCAGGAACACTCTATATACATGAAAAATTTAGAAAATAAAATCGAACATAGCCGTGTTTGACTCATGAATATCCAACACTTGTACCTAAATTCGAGTAACATAGTTTTAGTATCTTTCCATTTCTAAAGTGATGTTTGATTCTTTGCTCTTATATTTGTTACAATATCTTAGGTCACAGAAGACGGTAAATATTGTTTAGTCCTGGTGTTTGAAGCTAAAGCTTTGGAATTGTCGGATTTCGAAAAGAGACAGGTAAACTAGCAAGCTATGTTTTTTTACTTTTTTTCATTTTTCTTAAAGTATTTGCATTCGATGATTGTGTTTAAAACATATTTGGAGAAGGGTGTAGAAATATAAATGTCCAAATAAGCGGAAAAACTTTAGAAAAATTTTCAACATCTCTTTGTTGAACACATGAATCTGAAATTCATACCGAAGCCAGATTAACATAGTAAGCATCTTTAGAGAGTACAATTCGAACAGTTTATTGATAGCTTTGGTCTATACTCTAGAATTCTTAACAAGCCTACTCATTCCAACATTAGACAACACATTTAATAATTTGAGCCAGTTGGGGACCGGTCTGAATTACTATTTGATAATTTTTAGGGTTGTTTTTACTTAAATTTAAGGGTGAAGTACATAAATGGTCTCTTGATTAGGTTACTATTAAGATAATTAGAAGTTACAAATTGTTCTACCGATTGAAAAACGTAACAAATTGGTCCGGTATCACACCTAGTGACATGAAAATTTACAAAAATTATCATAATAATCATTTATCCATTGTCTTATTTCCCCCTCAACTCCAATTATTTTCCTAGTTTGATTGGATGATGTGTTAAAGGTCGGTGATCTCCATTGATTTCGTTTTTTAGTGCTTTTTGTAGTTTAAGAATTGATAAGTGTAGAAAACAGAGTAAAATAGTCTGTGTTACTTATTTTATTACTGAGCCAAATGGCTTCTTATATAGACTTTTGTTGCAAGAGT
This sequence comes from Abelmoschus esculentus, assembly GCA_035048815.1. Taxonomy (NCBI): domain Eukaryota; kingdom Viridiplantae; phylum Streptophyta; class Magnoliopsida; order Malvales; family Malvaceae; genus Abelmoschus; species Abelmoschus esculentus. Next base: position 13,310,561 of record JAUCBN010000024.1, read on the forward strand.
TTTACAATAATTAAAAATAGGACTCTAATCTCTTAATGAGATAAGAGTTTCAACATATTAATAACTCCTAAAATATAGGAGTTAGTCCTAATTACTTAGTCCTATTAAATAGAACTTTATCCTAAAAATAATAATTATTTTATCTAACATTTATAACTAACACTCCCCCTCAAACTGGAGTATATATATTGTATATACTCAGTTTGAATGAAAGCTCATCGAAGGTAACTCTTGGAAGGGTTTTGATGAAAATATCTGTCAGTTGCTTCTTAGTAGACACATATTGTAGGTATGCCACTCCACTATTGATTTTTTCGTGAATGAAGTGTCGATCTATCTCAATGTGCTTCGTTCTATCATGTTGCACTGGGTTCTTTGCTATACTTATGGCCGATTGACTATCACTGAAAATCTCAAAACTTTTGTCGCTTTTACTTTCCAGTTCTAGTTCTGTAAGTAGTTTTTTAATCCATATCCCTTCGCATATTCCAAGGGCCATAGCTCTGTATTCTGACTCAGCACTGCTTCGAGAAACCACAGCTTGTTTCTTGCTTCTCCATGTGACAAGATTTCCCCGAACATAGAAATAGTAGCCACTCACTGATCTTCTATCAATCAATTCTCCTGCCCAACTTGTATCAGTGTAGATCTTTACTGATCTATCTTGATTTTTTCTAAATATAAGTCCAACACCAGGTGTAAACTTCAAGAATCTAAGTATTCTCTTTACTGCTTTCATGTGTTCTTCCTTAGGATCACTCATATATTGACTGACTACACTAACAGAGTACGCAATATCTGGTCGTGTTAGAGAGAGATAAATTAGTTTACCAACTAATTTTTGATAGATTTCTTTGTTTGTTGGATTTTTATTCTTTTCCTTACTGAACTTCAAGGTTGGATCCATAGGAGTCTCGATTGGTTTGTAGCCTAACATTCTTGTTTCTGTAAGAAGGTCTAGCACATATTTTTTTTGATTGATGACAAGTCTTTCTTTGGATCGGACAATTTCCATACCAAGAAAATACCTCATGTTCCCTAGGTCCTTAGTTTCGAATTCTTTTGCCAAGTTCCCTTTTAATTCTTCCATCTCTTTTTCATTGTTTTCAGTGATAATAATATCATCTACATATACTATTAACAGAGTCATCTTACCATTCGAGTCACCTTTCTTGAATAAAGTGTGATCGGCTTGACTTTGCTTGAATCCTCCTTGTATCATTGCTTTAGCAAATCTATCGAACCATGCTCTAGGTGATTGCTTTAAACCATATAGGGATTTCTCGAGTTTGCAGACAATATTTTTTGTGAATTTCCCTTCTAGTCCCGGTGGTACCTCCATGTAAACATCTTCTAGATTCCCATTTAAAAAGGCATTTTTAATATCCAACTGATGCAACTTCCAATCCATATTGACAACTATTGATAACAAAATCTTAATAGTGTTCAGTTTTGCAACAGGTGTAAATGTTTCCTGATAATCAATACCATAGGTTTGTGAAAAACCTTTAGCAACCAACCTTGTCTTATACCTTTCTATGCTCCTATCTGATTTGTATTTGATTGTGAATATTCACCTACACCCAACAACTTTCTTTCAATGTGGTAACTCAGTCAGATTCCATGTGTTATTCTTTTGTAAAGCTTTTATTTCTTCTTCCACTGCTTTCCTCCATTCTGGAATTTGGAGTGCTTCTGCCGCATTTTTTGGTACCTTCTTACTATAAATGCTAGTCGTTAATGCCCTGAAATCAGATTGCAATTTTCCATATGCTACATATCTATTTATTGGATGTGCAGTGTATTTTCTTACTCCTTTCCTGATGGCAATAGAAAAATCATCGAGTTCAACAGTTGTAGTATCTCTATTAGTTTCATTTTCAACATTATTGTTCTCGGTTTCAGCACTTCTATCTTCTGTTTCAGTAGTAGGAACAGGGTCTGTTTCAGCACTTCTATCTTTTGTTTCAGTGACAGGAATAGGATCTGTTTCAGCACCAATAATTTCTGTTTCAGTAGTAGGAATCGAGTCTAGTCTTTGGCAAATGCTAGGCTGGTCTGCAGTGGCTTTTTTTCTTCTCGAATAAATATGGATTTGAGATAGTGTATTTTTGGTCGAAGGACTAGGAAGCTGGGATAAAGGAGAGGATAATTCAGTGATTATATCCTCTCTGTTAGTTACATTATTTTCAGTAGGAGCTGAAATAATTGACTGATGAGAAATAGTAGTAGAAAAAGGGAAAATAGGTTGTTCAGGTATATGAACATGCTGAAATTCCTTAGAATTCTCCCCCTGAATTTCTGAACCGGAAAAATATGGTGTATCTTCAAAAAAGGTTACATCAAAAGAAACATAAGTTTTTCTTGTGGATGGAGAATAACATTTGTAGCCTTTTTGACTAGGAGGGTACCCTATGAAGACACATTTGACAGCTTTAGGATCTAATTTGTTACGATGATATTGGTGTATATGTACAAATGCAGTACACCAAAAACTCTAGGAGGAATGTTTGAATGTAAAGGTTTAAAGTGAGGGAAGTAGTCAAGAAGAACCTTATTAGGAATTTTGAATCCCAAAATTTTGCTTGACATCCTATTTATGAGATAGGTAGCTGTCAGAATTGCCTCCCCCCAAAGGTACTTAGGTGCACAGGCCAAGAAAATTAGAGACCTTGTAACCTCTAGAATATGTCGTTTTTTTCTCTCTGTCACTCCATTTTGTTGGGGTGTATTGACACATGAAGTAAGATGAACTATTCCTTTTTCTCGAAAGAAAGAACCAAGAGAAGAACTTAAGTATTCACTCCCATTGTCACTTCGAAATAGTTTTATTTTTGTGTCAAACTGGGTTGAAATTTTTTGGTAGAAGTTCTTAAAGATGGTTTCTACTTCAGATTTATCTTTCATAAGATAGACCCATGTGTTTCGAGATTGGTCATCAATGAAGGAAATAAACCACCTATATCCAGATACAGTTTTGACAGAAGAAAGACCCCATATGTAACTGTGAATGATTGAAAAAGGTGTTGGGAGTTCATATGTATTTGAGGTATAAGGTTTGCGAGAATGTTTTGCAAGCTGACAAGATTCACAATTGAATAAAGATGGATTTTTATTAACAAATAAGTGTGGTAACATCTTGGATAAATAAAAAAAATTTGGATGTCCTAATCGATAGTGCCATAACAAAATCTCATTTGTGCTAAGAGTGGAGAGAAAAACTTGTTTCCTAAGAGAGGTAGAAAAGGTATGATGAGGAGAGATACATCCTTCGAGTATGTATAAGCCCTTTAGTAGCCTAACTTTACCAATCGCCTTCTTCGAGTCCTGTTCCTGAAAAGTATAATCACCAATGCCAAAAAGAACATTACACTTGGATTCATGAACTAACTTGCTAATAGAAAGCAAATTACATGTAAGCTTAGGAACATAGAGAACATTGTGAAGAGTTAAATTATTATTCAAGGTAACTGAACCACTTCTTTCGATTGGAGTAAGGGTACCATCAGCAATTCGAATTGATGGAAGAGTAACAACACCATCGTTCTCCAAAATAGTAAAATCCCCTATCATATGGTCTGATGCTTCAGAGTCCACTATCCATTGAATAGTGGATTTGGAAAAAGAGTTACCTGTAGTAGCAGCATGTGCGATGTTGGAAGATTGAGGTGTCATATTGTTCAAAAGTTGTTGCAATGTGACAATCTGTTCCTTAGTAAAGGGCTCGACAATGATTTTTGGGTAGCCACATTAGCTTCATTTGGAACTTTGGATCGAGTAGGCTTTCAATCAGTAGGTTTGCCATGGAGTTTCCAGCATTGATCTTTCCAATGGCCAGGCTTTCGACAGTGTTCACACCATGGTCGATTTCTCCTAGTTTGATTCTTAGGATGAGAATTAGTGACAAGAACTGCAGCATCTGGTTGAATTGGTGGTGCTATCACTGCTGTTTTTCTACTATCTTCTCTTCGAATTTTTAAAAAAACCTCTGGTACCAATGGAAGAGGTTTAGTTGCCAATATTCTTCCTTTAGCCCCATCAAACTCTTCATTTAATCCAGATAAGAACTAAAAAATTCTCCTCTGATTTTTCTGTTGACCATATAAAAGACTATCATCTTGACACTTTCACTCATTGTTCTCGTATAAATTAAGTTGCTGTCAATACTTGTTGAGAAGACCATAGTATTGCACAACTGAAAGATTTCCTTGTCAAAGATCTTTGATGAGATTTTCTATCCGAAAGAGTTCTGCAGTATTATCATTATTCGAATAGGTATCCCTTGCTGCTTCCCATATTTCTGCTGCTGTTTAATACAACATGAAATTCTTTCCAACTTTAGGAAGCATTGAATTGATCAACCATAACATGATCATGGTGTTTTCACTCAGCCAGGTGCTATACTTTGGATCTGTTTTTGTCGGAATGACCATGGAATTAGAAAGGTACTCAATTTTCCTTCTTCCAGTGATGTATAGTCGTACTGATTGGTACCATGGGAGATAGTTATTCCCATTTAATTTGTAGGTTGTTATCGGAAGAAGAGGATTGATCTAGATTAGTCATGAGGAGAAACTAATCCGAGAAGAAGAAACAAGAATTCAAATTGAGAGAAATCAGGATCGCTCTAACTTGATACCATGTAGAAAATAGAGTAAAATAGTCTCTGTTACTTATTTTATTACTGAGCCGAATGGCTTCTTATATGGACTCTTGTTGCAAGAGTTTTACAATAACTAAAAATAGGACTCTAATCTCTTAATGAGATAAGAGTTTCAACATACTAATAACTCATAAAATATAGGAGTTAGTCTTAATTACTTAGTCCTATTAAATAGAATTTTATCTTAATAATAATATTATTATTTTATCTAACACTTATAACTAACAATAAGTCTTATGCTTTTAAAAACATGATATTAAAAACAAAGTCATCTCCAAATGTTTGATTGAATGAATCGAAGAATTAAAGATAGAATAAATAGGAAAAAAATATGGATCGAATTGCTAGAACATTAAAACTATATGAGTTAATTTTTTCCATCAGACCAATGAAAGCTAGTCGGAGACCATTTGTGTTTTTACCCTAAATTTATTTGATGTAGTAATATATAATTATCACAATAAACATATGTTTATTTTAGTGTAACCGAGTCTGCCAGTGTAATTACTCTGGTGAGTAGCATAGTGATTCTTGGTTACCAGTTGCTAAGCTGATGTGTAAATAGTGAGACTGAGTTGCCATTTGCTGATTTTGTCGGCCATGCTTTTTATATGTTTCATTTATATTTTCTCACCTACCAAACAAGTCAGCATTTTTTTTTGTTTTCTAACTACAGCTCTAATCTTTGAGTAAACTGTTGTCTTCGTAGGCAAAATTTGCTTCTTTCTTTGGACCAGGCATCTCAGCTGAAGTTGGTGAGTTTTGACTTTATAAATTTGTGTAAAATTATGTATGTTTTTCATGAAATCTTATCAAATATGTCTCAGGGAAGGGAGAGACTGATCTCTATGAAGTTCGCCTTATTTCGAATTCCTCCTCCAATGCATCAGCTTCATGAAGTGTCCCTCAGGTTCTGATATCTGGTTTCTTTTTTTCATTGCTAGTAAATTTTGTATTATATGTATATATTTACTTACCGAATACATTTTATACTAATATTAGATTTGAAGGACTTGAAAAGACGAATTTTTTGTTGTCCATAATTGATGACTCATTTGTTGTCTGCTATTGTTGCTAAAATATACTTTGTCCAGGGTGAACATGGGAGATGTTCTATCGGTAGATGACTGGTTTGTATTACCCACTGTAGACATGATTTCAACCTAGTTTCATGCTAAAAATAGACAGCTATATTTTGAGAATTATACATAATTTAATGTATCGGTTAGATTTTGTTGACGCATATTAAAACAATGAATTAATATTCATTGACAAATGATCCATTATAAGATTGATCGTCTGCTATAAAAGGTCACTTTGACTACCGAAGGGTTCACACAGTATTCAATTATCCAAACGGTGGACGGGTTTCTATCGTCTCCCGATGGGTGATGTAAAGAAATTGATATGATATATCAAATACTTGGCCACAACAGTTGAGGGATTTATATTGTGTGCCAAAAGTTGTTCTGATGAAGAGTGTATGTCAACTGTTGGAGAGACTTGTTATAAAAGTAAACTTAATTTATGATCACTGGAGAACCAATAGAATAAAAAATGTATGATATTAATAGATTATTTTGTATAAGGAGATTTATAAATACCAAAAAACTTCTAAATGCCCACACAAAACAACCTATCCGGTGAAATCAAGGATACAATACCTCTAGGCTTTCTCATGCTCCTATTGTTAACCAAGTCCGCTAGGCCTAGGCTGAACATCAAGGATTGTAGTCTAATAGTCTCCCTTCGTTTATTTTGGCATCCATAAAATATAACTAAAAAACTTAAACAAAAGATAGATATGAACCTATTGAATTGCATCTATAAATAAATTGGTGAAATTAATTTAATTTTTTTTATGCCTCCGTTTTATATCAAAATCCAATTTATTAGATGAAGATGATAACCAATAACATCTTGATCAGTTGAAATCATGTCAAAATCTAACCTAAAAAAACTAAAAAAATCAAACTAACAAAAGAAAATGTAGATGTACCGTAAAAACATATCATAAAAGCAGATAAAAACGTAATCATAAAGCAAACGAAAACCTACATTAAAAACAAATTTATTCTTATAAAGATTATAAAAAAAAGATAAAAGGAAAAAACAAATTATTCAAGTCATAAAAATATAGAATAACATGATCACGATGTGAACACATAAATTACCAAATCACTCCCTTCAAATTCTACTGCTCATCAGTTGACACAGTAACGAGCCATCAAAAAAGCTTTAGGAGAGTTCTCACAAAACTAGCTGTCATGGCTCACCTAACCTCAGTTTCTCAACCAGTAAACAACACAAGTTGCAGTCAAGAACTGGACTAATGTGACGACCAAAGCTTCAGTTCAGAATCAAATTTGTGGATGATGAAAATGGATATTGGCTATGAATTGTTGAATATCTCCACCGACAGGCATATCTCACTTGTCCAAGGACTAGTCTGTATGTTATAGTAACGTAAATTATAATTTATAGCTTGATAAAACAACAAAATAAATCTGTAACCAGAAGCAAACCATGGGAATCGTGACGAAAAACATAAATTGCATTTGTGATTTTCAACCATAAGCCCTCAATTCATTAATTGGTACCTGAATCCCAACCATAGTTCTGACTTCCGAATTTCAACCTATAGCTAAGTGTGTGAATATCCAATATAGATGAGTCCGGCATGGGACACAAGTTTCGAACATGAGCACTTCAAAGAAAATAGAGAATCGAAGCAACATAGCTTTCAACTACAGCCATAAGCCATAAACCCTAAAACAGTTTGTTTTCTACAAACATACACCGCAAAATAGTCAAATACGAAGTAGGAACACAATCACAAATCTGGCTGCCTACATAAGTTCATATGCTAAATTACACAATGTTTATTTTGATAAACTAAGCGTCATGTGTTATTATACATACCTTCAAGAGTCAATGTCCTCAAAGTCTTATGCACCTTTAGACACACGAGATAACTGCAGATCTTAACTTTAGACTCCTTTGTTCTCCAGGTGCAAGATAGACAATTGAAATGCAGGGAAAGGCAATCTGAATGTATTAGAAGGTTGGTAAACATTTCACACAGTAAAAAAAAAAGGTCCAGGAATAAATCAAGGGTATTTAATCACCGAAATACAACCTGGAACATGAATGACCTACAAAAAGATTCAATGAAATGAAATCAGTAAGAGGGGGTCCAAGATGATCTTGTACCAAAGAAAGCAAGATACTCACTAAAAAAAAGATAAGGTTGCCAAACCACTTCAGGAAATCGCATATGTGTACAAGCTTCCTGTTCAGTGAAGGTAGGTGAGGTCAAGAACTATAGAAATCACAAACCAATTGTTGCAAAGAGCAAAATATAAGACAAAGTGAAACTTGGATCAAAGTGGAAAAGGAGAAGGGCAGGACAGAGGATGGGGTATATACACATAAGCATAAACATATCTGTGAAAAGCTCATATGCACTCACACATATACAATAACTCTATAGTTGGCCATGGAAACTATGAACAGAGAGCATATAGGCTAACACTTCCTGTTAATTTCTAATTTCAAGGAGGATTTCTCACAGATAGTATCTGTGTTGCTCCAACTCTTTTTTTTAAGTATCCATTGCCAACATTCATGGTTAACACTTAACACGCTGTGAGGATATAAGTCCTAAAGATCCTCCAAATAAATGTTTTTTAAAATACCAACACTGCACAGCCAAGTTTGGATAACATACAATTCACCTTTGAAAGAAAGAAACCAGGGATTACCTTGTCCAAGGATCAGAATACTGTTTGCAGCCATGGGTATCATATCCTGGATCTTTTCGCTAGTAAAAATTGCTTGAACAACTAGCAAATAAAACAAGAAAAATAGTAAAAAAGTCTTTCCTAAATGTTAGGAGATTTTATAACACCCTAGAAGGGGATCAATGGAACATATCAATTATATATATAACAGTAAAAAAGTGATTAACGACTCAAGTTCTTCTTGAGATCTTTGAACTTTCACGAGCAAAAAAGTGCAAGGACCACACCACAAAGGTATCAGAATTATAGAAGAGAATATGAACGTATTATAAAACTCCAGATTCATATTAGTGGATTCCTCACTCTCTCTTTTATCGGTTTCGTTAACAGCAGAGATAATGTCCACCATGTGCATGGAATGATGCCCATCTGAAATCCAAACAGTTTGTGTTCCTACAAAATGATAAGAAGCATCATTTAGAGGCATAGATGTAATATAAAGATCAACCATAAAATTTCTCCTTATAAAGCTCAAATGTCATAATTTAATGTTAACAAAGCTCCACATAACTTTTGCTTACTAACCATTTTTTTTCTATTTTTTAATTAATTCAGGGAGGGTTGTAAATGAACCGAACCAACATGAATGATGATATGTTCATATTCGTTCGTTTAATTCTAACTGAACGAATGAACGAACATAAACAACTACACAAACATAATTTCTTGTTCATGTTCGTTTCTTAAGGAATGTAGTTGTCCATGTGTTCACGTTTGCTAGTTAAAATGATGCGAATGTAAATAAATACAAACGAATGAACATAAAAGGAAATATGTGAATAAATTTAAATGATCATAAACGAATGAACATATGTGAATAAATTTAGTTTTCAAGAAAATATAATTTTGTTGAAAAATAATAAATATATATGGGTATATGAATAAATTTAAACGAAATAAACAAAAGAATTATTGAATGTTCATGAACATAAATGAACTAACCAACCCTTTGTTCATGCTCGTTCATTTAATTAAACGAACATGAAATCTTGCACATGTCAGCTCATTTAATAAATAATTGAACATAAACGAACTTCTCGCAGAACACGAACAATTTGCTAAAAGATTGTTTTGTTTACAACCCTAAATACAAGGCGTTTATCGTAACAATTGACTTCAATGTTTCAATCCTGATCTAGTTCCCTGCAAGATTCCTTTTCCTCGTTCTTTGCTAACAAGTCACAAGAGAACCAATTAGCAAAGCACAAGGGAAAGGATCCACTACCTGTTTCCTTTGTATCCATATTCTTCTGCTCGCAATATTGCTGTTCATTATTCATGCAAGCATTTCTAACAAATGAAGCCTTTGGAAGAACTGAAGAACAGAGTAAAGAAACTTACTCGAGGAAATATCGGGAAAAACAGCCATTTTATGCACTTTCATGACATGTGGCAATTGCCTCATGCAGCAGGTGATGTTTGATCCAACTGTATCTATAACGTGCAAGACAAACAAATCTCCAGCAGAATCCAAGATCAAGAACCTATTTGAGGACAATAGTCGAATCGAAATTGCCTTCAAGGACAAAGATTGCACTTTCATAGATGTCAATCCCTTAATCTCCCGCTCAAAAGGCACAAAGAACGCACTCGGTTCAGCAGATTTTTGTTTGTGTTTACCAGACCTCGTCTTCACTGCAAATCAAGATGCCAATAAAAAATAAAAGGGGACCAGCCTTGATGTCAACACTCAGTACTTTAAAAATACATATACAAAAAGGAAAATACTAGCTAAGTACTTAGATCGAGAAAGTGCTATATGTTAATCTCTGTAGGGAACCTACTATAAATACAGTGAATGGTGTAGTTATCACACCTACTAGTGACTTCAATCAAACAGAACTGGAACATATAAGAACGCTCTTACTCAAGCATACTTTATACTTAATGATATAAATAATTGGCCATCTCGAGGCATCAGTATGATTTAAACTAAATGCCAGCATCTTCCTCGCAACAGTCACCAACTGCTTGGTTAAATAGATACTAAAGCAAATTGCTAGGGAAGATAATAAATTAAACATATTTCAGTTGATGTTGTATGAGCCTATGCAGAAGATATCCAAGTAAAGTGAATTAAGTGAAGCAACAATGTCATATTGAACCAAATTTAATCACCAGAAGATTCATGATAAATATACCTTATTATTAAATTTTATAAGATCCCCATAAAGCTCCAATTGATTAATCAATATCTATTTTTTGTTTGATAAGGCTCAAGCTAGAATTCTAAAATTGGCTAAGCTCTTTGACCTGATAACCTAACTCAATGATGCAGGAAAACAAACGCAAGATAGTGTTGACATCAGCTGATTTTAATTATTTTCCACGGTATTTGATATGTTTTTACGCCAAGAACTCTCCAGAGTCCAGACCCTACTTTATCTCCTGCAAATTATAACTGATGCCATGACACGAAGCTTTGATCTAAGTAGTAGCAAAGTTCCTTCTTCTAAAGACCTTGTATCCCAAAGACCTTAACATCCTATGCATTAAAAATTCAGATGCAGTCTACTTATATCTCCTCATGTGCAAGTGAGGCGACACATAATATGCGACTATGCGTATGCATGTATGTCTTTATGTGTGGGTGCGTGTGTGGGTGAAATAAGCTTAAGATGTGGCAATAAACTCTAAAGAGATATATATAAGGTGCCACTATTCTGAATCACTTGAGCATTTTTGCAAGTAAAATTGCCAACAATCATAGAATAAACTACAAATCCATCATGTCCAGAAAAGAAATTAATAAGCAAGAAAGGTAACGCTCAAACACGTATAACTTACCTGAAGCAGTAAGCTTTTCAATCTTCCCATCCAAATAGTCATTAGAAACGATCTCTGAACAACTAGATCCACCATTGCTATCTCCACTTGCACCATTTGAAAGATCACAACGTTTCACTTTCTTGACCTTTTTCCCTTTCACCAGTTCTCTTAAATTCCAAACTTTAACCCCATTTCCCAACCCTAAAACCAACCACTCAAATGAAATATTGATTGAAAAAACAGGTTTCAAACAATCAATCACAGCAAATTTCATGAGCTTAAAAGCGATCCCATTATCATTTTCATCAATATTATCTACCAATTTAACCCCAAAGATCAGAACTTTCGAGCTTGAAAACGAATAAATTGCGAAAAAATTAATAGACCCAGAAATCATAAGTTTCAAACCGTGACTGATATCAATCAAAACCCCAACTTTATCATCAAACTCAATACCCTTTTGCTTGGAAACAACAACTTTAGCCTTCTCAAAAGCCTTGCTATCATCATTCCTATAAATGAAAAACCTAAGGAGAACCTTGGAACCACCTTTATAAGGGCCTGCAACGATGAAAAGGACTCTGGGGTTAGGATTTTTTTGGGATTGTTGGAGAAGGAAAGTGGAGGAAGAAGAAGGGGGAGGAATAATAAGGGACTTTTGATTGGAAGAGAACGGGAAGGAAATAGAAGGAAAGAGGGTAAGAGAAGAATCAGAGTGGGAAAGGGCAAGGGAAAATGAATGGGGTTCAAATAGGAGAGATGTTGGAGCTTTAGAAGAAGAGGGTGAGGAAAAGGGAGAAGGGAGATCGATCTTAGAAGCTTGGCAACCAACCATTTGCGTTTTCTAACACAAAAAATTGGCTCTTTCTTGGTTCTGTGATTTTTGGGGTTTTGGAATGAAAATCAAAGAGAAGAAAAGATGGGAAAGAAGTCAACAAATTTATACGATGCAGACTCAGAGGTTAGACTTAGGTGATCGATGATAATCGCAAAAGTCGAGGAGGCTCCGGTCTAATAGTTTATTCAAAAAAAAAAAAATACTGGGAACCGGTTTATACTAGGGTAAAAAATACATGAATAATCGCATTTAATTCTTTATAGGTAGGCATTCAATTGGATTAGTCTTTAATTTAATTGTTATATTTATATTTAAATTAATTAGATGTATGAATAATCCCTTATTTATTTTGTTATATTTGCTGGTGTTCGAAAGTTTTTTTAATCGACTAAAGGACTCGTGCGTTAATGATTTTATTATTAATTTATAACAAAAATTAAAACTTAATACTTATTTTATATTTTTGAGATAATTCAACGGGTATCGATATACAATATACTTTATTATCTATATTATTGAAAAGAAAAATTATTATCTAAAATAAAAGTGCAAGAGACAAAATAATTAAAAAAACTTATATTATAAATAAATATTAAAGTATTTCAATTTTTATTTAGGTATTTAATATTTTTTGTCAACGTTCTTTATATGTAGTGTTTTGATCGATTGATTTTTGATATAATATATTTTTTATCAAAATAAATAATTAAATTTTTTATCAAAGTAAAATCAGTGTTTAAAGTATTTTTATCAAAATATATATCTAATATTTTTAATTAATGTTACGTGCTAATTTTTAAAATATAAATAAAATATATATTTTTTAGATATTTGTTTTATTAAAATTATATTTTAAATATTTATTTTAACAAAAATATTTTATACACCTAAATAGAAAAACCAAAGAAAATATTTTATATTATGAATTTATTTGTAAAATAACCCAAAGAAAATTGGGGAAATTTTAACTTGAAATTTATTAAAATAGACTAAAATAAGACTATACAAAAATCTTAAAAAAATTATAAAAATTTGTATATAGACTCATAAGAATTTTTTAAAATGTTCACACTTTAAATCATTGTTTACAAAAATTAATAAAATTTAATATATATAACAAATGACATATATTAATATATAACACATTCAATATATATATGAAGCTTAGTGTTATGATATGAGTTTTGGCAATGAACGATATCTTTACTATTCGATCACTTCATTTATTTATGTATTTAAAAAATTATTTGGTGTATTAAATTAAAGGTATAAATATATATTTGGTATTTTATTTTTTATAAATAATTAAAATTTTATTTTATAAAAAAATTAACAAACAGACCAATCATGCAACCCAGATCAATCCAACATTGGCTTTTAAAAGTCACAAACATTTTATCATGCAAGACTTGTTCTATGCCAACATATCTTTTAACCCTAAACTCCTTCACTCTTGGAATAACAAATACTCCCTGAACTCACTCTAACACCGTTAATGAGTTATTCTTGTCCTTCCAATTTTAAAAGAAGGCATTACATATTTGAATAATTTGTTTTAAGACCTTCGATGACGAGAAATATTCGACATCAAAAATTCTTCAAACTTAAAATTACGGCTTGAAAAATCTGTAATCTCCCATCAAATGTGAGACATTTTGAAGACCAACTATTAATTTTTTTGTAACATTCTCAATAAGCATGAAATAATCATTCAGCGAGAGGTTTCGAGAGACAAGAGACTCTCAAATATTTTACTAATAACTTACTAATCTAAAAATCAGTATGCATTAAAACCTGTAGCTCAAAAGATAATATTTTATTATTATTTTTATTTATTTTTAATAAAATAAAATTTAACATTATATTTTATTTTTATTAAATATTTTAAATAACAATAGACTAATTAAGAAAGAGAAAACTGTAAGTGATAAATTAACATTATCTTTTTTAGTTTATATATCATATTGATTAAAATTATAAAAAAATACACGTGATATATTAACTAAGAGATAAAAATAATTTAATATGTGTGTTTTCTTTTAATTAATATATTATTAACTTTTTAACGTAAGTAAAAAAAATCAAAATATTAAATATTATTTTATAAAAAAATATGAAATAAAACATAAGAGTAAAGTATTAAATATATAATTATCACTAAATTCAAACACAAATAAAGATAGAAAGAAAGGGGACATTTCGTTCTCTTTCATCCACAAGTCCAAAAATTTCATGCTTTCAAAGAAATCTGGGAGAGAAAAGGAGAGAGCTCCAACAAAGAAAATCAAGCTTTAAATGCGAGTTGGTTGAGTTCCTCTCTTTTCATCTCTTAAGCACTAAGCGTCCGTAGCCCTTTTCTCTTCTTTTTATTTTCTGATCCCTGCACTTGTAGATCACCATAGCCTCTGGGGAGACTTCATTGACAGAAACTGAAAAAAGAATGGAATTTCATGAATACCCATCTCGTTTATCTAGGTCTCCACCTTCTTTGTTTGGAGATTTCATGGAAAAGCTTAAAGATTTGTTCAGTTTTGCCCTTTCTGCCATTATTGGGAACATTTTCTCTGCGATCTTAACCTTCTTCTTTGCATTAGGTTTGTTTCTCTTTCTGCTCCATTTTTTCTCTATGAAACCTTTTTTGATCTCCCTTTGTAGATCTTTTTTTTTATGATTTTGTTTTCTTTCAAAACCATTTGATTCTTGATCTATTCATGGCCCTTGATGTTGGTTTTACAATAAATTGCATTTGTTTTTGTAGCTCTTACCCTCATTTTACTTTCTCATACTGCTTTCTTGCTACAAGTATTACTATGGGGAATCGGGGATACGAGATAAATCTAATTATGTTGGCTTGCAATACTATGAAAGTTTTTTGGGTGCAGACAAAACAGTTTTTGGATTGATTTGTTCTTACATTTATTTCCTCAGTACGCCTAGAATTAATGACATTGTTGTTTGGTTTAATAGAATTAATGCTTAAGGCTGCCTAATATTGGTGAAGAGATTGACATCTTTTGTGTGCAGTGGGCACCCTGCTAGGGGCCTTGACTGGGGCTTTGATAGGACAAGAGACTGAAAGTGGGTTCGTTCGAGGTGCTGCAGTTGGAGCTATTTCTGGAGCAGTTTTTTCTATAGAAGTTTTTGAATCCTCTCTTGTTCTTTGGCAGTCCGATGAATCTGGGATCGGATGTTTGCTTTATTTGGTGAGCAATTTTGTTGTTTTCCCCTGATTGTACTGGTTTGATTTGGCTGCTAGTTTCTATGTCAATGAAAAAAGGTATATAAAAGAAAATTTAATATTAACTTGTGCAGATTGATGTCATTGCAAGCCTTCTAAGCGGCAGACTTGTCCGGGAACGAATTGGTCCTGCGATGCTGAGTGCGGTCCAAAGTCAGGTAATACGCAAAGGATAGCTGTTTGTTTGCCGGAGACTGGTGGTTCCATCAAACGACAATTTGCTTACTATATTCAGTTTCTGTTAGCAGATGGGAGCTGCTGAAACAGCTTTTGAGGAAGTCCAGAACATTTTTGACACCGGAGGTGTTAAAGGGTTGGCTGGAGATTTGGTAGAAAAAATCCCAAAGATCATAATCACTAAAAGTAACATTGTTGATGCTTATGGGGAGAAAGTTTCCTGCACAGTTTGCCTTCAGGTCCAAATCCAATTGATGTTTTTCTATTGTAAAAGCTTATCCGATTGATGTTTCGAGTTCTCTTGTACCTCTTATGCAGGACTTTCAGCTTGGAGAAACGGTTCGGATCTTGCCTCAGTGCCATCACATGTTCCACCTTCCTTGCATAGATAAGTGGCTTCTTAACCATGCTTCTTGTCCTTTATGCAGAAGGGATCTGTAATGATATTTTTGTAAATTATACAATTAGATGAGTTGTTTATGTTTTTATTATATTTCTGTTGCTTGTATCTATTCATCAAATAATGTTTGCCTAGTCTGTCTACGTACATTATATATCGGCTGAATCGAACGTTGTACTCGAATAGTTCTTTGTTTGTATAAAGCTTTTTATATTTACACTTCTCAAATCTGGATATAGAAATGATTATAGATCCAAATCTGTTCTTATCATCTGTTGATTTCTGCTTAGGGAAGAATCAGAGCAAGAATAGTTTTATTGTTCTTACAAGTTCATTAGACGTGCATGGAGTGAGCAGTTTGCAAATAATTAGAAATCGACTCATTTAAATCTCAACCAATACTTGACTTGAATTGACTTAATTTGAGTTCGACTTGAACTGACTCAACTCGAACTCAAGCTTGACTCGAGATCTTAATGAGTCCAGTCGAGCAAAGTCCAATTTGACTCAATAAGTTCGTGAGCAGTTTATTATTTTATTTATACTTTTAATGATTTTTAGTGATTACCTAAAAAAATTATTCCAGGAAGTTTAAATGCTCATTGAAAATTCTATAAAAGCGGAGTGATTTACTAGATAATTTTACTGGTAAAATATTTCATTTTGAATTTTCCCAAACGTTTTGTATTTTTCGAAAAATATAAAAGTTAATTTATATTAAAAAATTATATTTTGACAGTTGCCATTTTTTAAGTTAAAGCATTATTATTATTATTTTATCTATAAAATAGAAAATTAAAAAAATATATGTTTAGTTTTCATATAAAAATACAATTGAAAGTTAAAACACTAAAATTCTTAAAACCTTCCAACATTCATCGAAAATTATTAAAAAACTAAAAAGAAATTGATATTCGAATACCGATTATATCTCTAATTATGACGTGTTTTTTTATTTATCTCCTTAGTCTTTACGATTTTTCTCTAAATTTGTATGTTTATATTAAACATTACTAATATCACTAGATACTTACCTATTTCAATAAACAATCAGCACCCCTGGTATGGATCATAAATTCTGAAACTATTTTTTTAGATGTAGTTTTTGGTTCCCAATTATCCAATTTCAGTGTCTGCATTGCTTCATACAACAATATTGAATTAACATCTGAAAGTGAAGGCTAAGATACTAACCACATCAAAATTCTTGATAGAATTACAGCTATGACACCACAGGAAAAAAAAAACTATATATATAATTATATAGCAAAATTATGGTCGGAAGATATTTTCATCTACTTCTACTTAGTCACCGTTGGAAGGTCTAAATCAGGCAGATAAAATGTCTACCGAATCAAAAGTAACTCCTTTCTGTTTATTCAATTGAATCCGAACTTCGTATACCTTTGTTGCTTTTATTTCCGCCACAGTATTCATTTTCACATATTATTTAAATATGTTCAAAACCATAATCTTCATATTACTATGTTGAAGTGGAAGTACGATTTTCTTCAGACAAGAAAAGGGTTTCAGTTGTATGTCTATTACAGCTATTTTTTGCTTTTCAAAGGAACTTTAATGAATCGAATCAAGGCCGTTTACGAGGGTGGACATAAGAGCTAGGGAGGTTTAAAGTATCTAATCTAATTATCCGTTGATTCGATAAATAATACTTGCCATACACCAAACCTTGAGTACCTTTCTATAATGAAAGCAATACTTGCCAATTTCGTATTGTTGATATTTTTATATAATATTTAAACCATCCACAAACCTCAAGGATGTTGCCTGTTAAGAAAACAAAAACTAGAAAATACAGTCCGAGACCAATAGAGAAAATTAGCAAAAGCACATCATAAGCAAACTGGAGCAACCAGGATGGCAATAGAATTCTATTGTGAACAAACTGCAATGAAAATAGCACACTAGTCTTGGTACAATCAACCTACTGAAACCTCATTCGCTTCTTGGTAAGTTTATTGGGGGACTCCTTTTCCTCTGATGCGTTTGATTGTTGCGTCTCTTTCAACTTACTTCTGTTAACAAACTGAGAGAAAGATGGAATGGGGGGCAGCTTAGTTTGCATTTGCAGGGGCAAAGGCTTTATTGAAGCATCTGACTCGATGTTGCCACGATGTAGTTCCCCAATAACATCTTTTTCTCCGTTTCCTCTCGCATCATGTAATGTAGTTGATGCCATTATAGGAGAAGGTTCTTCCTTATGGGTAATGTTCATTGAAGGGGACGCCATACCGGTACCAATTTGATTTGCTATCTCAGCAACAGAGCTTGCTGTAGATAGCCACCTTATCTTACTAGCTACTTGCGAATAATAAAATGATTTCCCACTCTTCCCGTATTTCTTAAAGCACTCATTTTCAAGGATTGTAGATGATGCTTCAAAATCAACCCTACATTGCATGTACGAGGACAATACATCATTTTCCACCTTGATTTCCTTACAATAGAACTATGACTACCTAGTTGTGCTAAGACTTAAAGACACTTTCAAGGAAATATGCAACTGAAAAATGTACACATACTTTGAGTCACCAAGCCGCTGATGAGCCTGCTTCAGAGCATCTAATAATCTTTGCTTGCTTGATTCTCTCAGCATTGTGGATATAGCATTTTTGTCAGGTTTGTTCGCCTATTCGGTACAAATATAAATGGTCAAGCATCTTTAAAGACCAAATTACTAATTGATCATACTTTCTGTTTCGAAGTGATTCGGTCTCAATATTTTATTTGCATGGACAAGCCTCTATTGAAAATACAGGTAGAACAAACCTTTTTATCATGAGCTTTATTCTGATAATAATTTTCTTCTGCACGCTGCAACAATTCGATCTTCTCATTTATCCCTGATTGTTTTGAAAACTTGGATCTGGAAACACTTTTTGCATCCTCAAATCCATCTAAAATTAAAAAAAAAATCAGAAAGTTCTGTACAGCCTTTCCTTTCCTTATCCTTTGGCAGGAGGAAACCTAAACCCAGAAATGAATGCCGATATCTATTACAAATTCACTTACCATCAGAATCAGATATATCTTCCTCGGAGCCACTTGCCTCATCATCACGATTCCAGAATTCCGAGAACTGTTCATTTTCAATGGCATCTGTGGAGCTGAATTGCGAACACCAAAACTACTAACATTTGCTCTTTTCACATGAGTTAGAAATTAGTTACATTAAAAAGTGAAACTTTGATACAACCCTTTTCGTTTTAGGAGTTATGGATTTGGTTCAAGGTTTAAAATTTAGGAGGTTAGTTTTTAGTATTTAAGGTTTAGGGTTAGGGTTGTGAAAGTTTTTTATGCAGCACGTGCATCAAAAAAATACTGTATTAGAAAACATTGCTGCTTTACACGCTAAACTACAGAGAACAAAATTTGGGTATAATTGCTTAAATATGCTTTAGAAAAGAATATTACAAGTAATTCAGTCTACTTAAGAGGAGAAACATCAATCTACTTCATGTAACACCCCAAATTTTCCCCTTCGATTAAAGTCAAAATCCCTAATTCATGCCCTAGAATTTGGGGATTTTTCAGTGGCTTTTTGGTAATTTCTGAAAATTGAGGGTTTAATTTTAAAATCTGGAAAATATCAGACCCCTATTCTGTAATTTTGCCTTTTCCTCTTTGTTAACGTTTCTTCCCTTCTTTTCCGTTTCTGAGTCAATTCAGAGATTTAATTTCTTCATTAAATCTTGTGTTAATTCTGGATTTATTGGTTTTCATTGGAGAAAATCAAACCGGGCTATACCATTCTTTTCCTCTAAAGTCTTGCTTCATATCTGTCTTTTGTGTACTTGTTTTGATTTGTTGAACCTTCATCCTTGAAGCCTTTATTCGTTCGATCTGGTAAGTGTTCAAGCATCAGTTTTGTCTTTACTTATCTCTGTCTCGATTCAGTGAAGTTCAGTGAAGTTGTTAGGAGGGTATTAGAGTTGTTTTGAGTCTGTATTATTAATAGAAGAATGTTTCGGTTCCAGTTCTGTTCGAATATGAAGGGGGTGAGTGTTAAGTTTTAATTTTCGGACTTAAGGGTGTTTGTTGGTTTAGTTCTGTGTTTTGAATCGAACTAAAGGATGTCTCGAAATGTGTTTGATTCGTGTTTGGTTCGAATCACTGTGAAAATATGAAAAAGGATCGATCTAGGGGGTTTCTGGGTTTTCCCAGAAAATCTGGAAAAACCCAGATTTTCCCAAGAAAATTCTTGGGGACCCGTCTGACCCGAAAACCCGACCCACCCGACCCAAAATCTGACCCGATCCGTGGCCCGCTGACGACATGCTGACGTCATCCCTGCTGATGTCACATGTGATGACGTCAGCGTTGACTTTTTCAGCATTCGGGACACGCACGTGAGTTTCGGTATTTCTGTTTGTGTATTTCCAATATAGTGGCATAGTAGTGTGTCTGACATATTGTTACTCGTAGATTCTACACCCGTTCAGTCTAGTGGTAGAGCCGAGTCTAGTAGACGTCAGTATCAACATTGAGTCTTCTGCTTCAGGTGTGTTCTCTTCCGTTAATTCTGTTACTTTCTGTGTGCAGTTTCTGTTAAACTCTGTATGATCATGCATCATTTTGTAATTACATATGTTCCTGATTCTGAAATTACCATGTATGTCTCCTGTTAGATATTAAGGCATCTATTCTGATTCTGTATCTGCACTCATAGCATCTGGTTGGATTATATGTACGGGGAAGTTAATGATATATTCACTTCTGAGTAGTGGCTCCACCTACGAGTCGAGTATCCACTTCTATTCAGTGGCTTCACCTACGGGTCGAGTTTCCACTTCTGTTGGTGTGACGGAGTTAGAGTGGTTCAGGGGAACCTACTCTTCTGATGGTGTTCGGTGTTGGGTGCATTCATGCATACATTATATCATATGCTCCGCTCTGTTATCTGATCATGTTTATCTGCACACTAGAGACACACTAGGCTCCCTAGCTTACACCCTCTCAGTTTCCTGTTACAGATCTCAAACCTAGGCTTCATACGGTACTTGGAGGATCCTGTTTTCAGATTTATTACGTATGTTTTTCAGTATTCAAATTATTAATGTTATTTCAGAAACTATGTTTAATTCCGGATATTTTATTATTATTTTGTACTAAACTTTGGACTCTGGATTTATATGATAACTTGTCGGTTGAACTTAGTTATTTAAAATGTCTAGTTTTCAAGTATTAAAAAATTATTAATTATTTAATAATTTATCCGAAAATCATATTAATTTTATAAAAGCCCTAACTTGCAGATCAAGTTTCAGTAACGTAAACCCTAACTTTTAATCTAAGAAATTACGTAAATTTTAGGGGTTACACTTTATGCACAAAATAGAGCAAAGCTGTCAATGAATTTCTCATACAGCCTTGTGTGCTCATGTTTAAAAACATAGTAACAGCCCAATTTAAGGTGAATGACAAAATGCTTTCAATAATAGATTGCACGACATATGTAATAAAATAAGGGAGAAACCTACCTGCTCATCAAGATTTTTGAGAAACCATTTCTCTGGCGAACAGCAATTGTAGTTTTTAGCTCTTCCAGATACTTGGTGACGAGGTTTGGATGTTTGCAGGCATCACATGAATTTTTACACACTGATGCAGAAACCTTTTTAAACAATGATACATAAGTAGTTTTGCATCAATGATGATGGGGTAAAAGCACTCTACTATTGCATTCACAGAACATGCTTCACAACAAATTCCATTACCTGTTCTCCGAAGCTCTCAAGAATTTTTTTCCTACGGCATCCAGAACCCTCACAATATTCAACCATCTGCATGTTTTATGCACTTCAATTTCATGAAAAATGAGTAGCAAGGAGAGTACATATTGTACAAGCAAGACATCTACTGACCATATTAAAATCAGACATTGACTTCTTGGATGATCCCTGTTGTGAATTTGATGATTGCATTTTCTTGCTCTCTGCCATGCTAAGAATAAGTTCCTGCCAAGTCATCCAATAAGTAGATAGATTCAAGTTAAAAGAAATCAAATCAAGAGCAATCATGAAGGCATTGTTTGAACTGGTGACCAACCATCCTTTTTCGATCATCCACTCCATAGTACAAAAAGCTTCTAGAGGGCAACTGGTCACGGCCAGCTCTGCCTGACTCTTGATAGAAAGCTTCCATCGACTTTGGGATATTAAAATGGCAAACTATTCTAACATCCTTTCTGTCTATGCCCTAGAAATATTGATCCCGAGATATTAGTGGTAAATGGCATTAATCAATTCCCACAATAGTCCAGCATTCAAATAACTGTAAAGAGAAATAAATATCTGCACCGTTCGATGGGACATTTTGTAATATACTAACTTACCATTCTGAAAGAATACCACCATATGGATAGCCAGGTGCATACCAGATCAGCTCCGAGTATAATACAAAAAGAACAAAGGAATTCATCACAATCTCATGTAAGTTGCAGTGTAGGTAATTAGAAGTAAAATTGAAAGGCACACTAACTTTAAGAATGCCTTCATCTGAATATATATTGCCAGTTTCTTGACATGGGTGCTCCTATTTACAACCTAATATCACTATTGTTTAAACTATACTATTCAGTGTTTCATAGATGAACAAACAAGTACATGAAAGACAAAAATGTGGCCACTTTTACTATAATCCAGTAGGAGAAGATTGGAGAAAGTTCAATAGTAGGTATTTTTTTTGGTTTTTGTTTTTGTTTTTAAGTATTTTTTTAACCATACCCAAAAGCTACTGTGGCCACAACAACTTGTATCTTGGAACAAATCCAATCATCTAAGACAGAGCTCCGCAATTTATTATTTAACCCTGCATGATAGGCTGAAAAAAATATAAAAGTAAAACATACCATATGATAAAGGTCTACGATGAAGGCTGAGGAATAGAAAAGTAATCAGTTACCAGCACAGGAAATTCCATTTTTGGAAAGATGAGAGGACAAGTCATCACAAGTTGTCCGTTCAAGGCAGTACACAATTGCACAGACATCTCCATAGGACTTGAGCACATCGCACAAGTCAGCATAAGTGTCATCCAAAATATCTTTATATCGAACTGCAATTTTAAGAAATCATGGATCTCTGAGGAGCACTTGTGATAAAACTAAAACCGAATTGAATATCAACATATACAACAACAAACTTTGGCAAACAAAAATGTAAACTTAATGCCTATTGCTTAGCACATGTCAATAGCATCATCAGCACAAGCTTATTCCTTACCTTCATAATATATATTTGGACGGTTGAAAGACGATTTAAGCACTAAAGGATTTTGCAAATTTAAGGAATCTATGACATCCTTCTGTACTCTGCAAAAATGGGGAGAAAATGTAGCAATTTATTTTGAAAATTGGTACCAACAATGTACCTCATGAGTAAAATCTACTAGACATTGATCATGATTTTCTCCCTTGCAAAATCAAAAAGTATATTAACAAACTCACTTAGGAACAGCAGTGGCAGTTAATGCCAATATTGGCACATCTTGTAGATGGTTCCTCAAAGATGAAAGCTTACGATAGCTAGGCCTATAATAATACACCAGCAAGAGAAAAAAAAAGGATCCGAAACCTTCATGTAAGAGTTTAGCAATAAAATAAACCTGATACGGGGATGTATATGAAGAAAAAGAACCGCATAGATTATAGCATATGAAAAGTAAAATATTTAAATGCACCTCAGCAAATAAAAATAGATTGAAATATGAACATAACACAGACAGGCTATATAAGAACAATGAAAGTATAAATTCAGGCTTAAAATTAATTGTTGTCTTTTACAGAGATTTGACATAGATAACTAAAAGAAATACTCAAATTTCTTTCCTTCTGGTAGGAGCGATCACAAACCTGAAATCATGACCCCAAGATGAGATGCAATGTGCCTAAAATTTTTCACAAAAGATGAAATTTTAGACAGGGAATTAAAGTCTTAAACTTGCAAAAAAAACAGCAAATTCAGGAGTAGAATCATATGGTCAATACAAGTTCACACAAATCACACCTCATCAACAGCAATAAGGTTCAACAATCCTCTACCATGAATCCTTTTAAGCTTTGACATAAACCCTGAAGTGTCAATCAGCTCAGGTGTCACATAAAGCAAGCGTATAGAAGGTTGTCCACTATCCAGATCTTCAAGAATCTGATAATCATAACACAAACATCAAAAGGAATATAGCAACACGTTCATTTCAACTGATCACATCCATTGAAAATCATAAAATCAGAATTTTCTATTACGGGAATAAAATGCGGAAGCTCAAGCTTGACAATCAGTGCCATAACTTAGATTACCTTATTCTTCAGCTGAGACGTTTGAGTTGAAGAGAGAAATTCAGCAGCAATCCCTTTCTCCTTCAATGCCATCACTTGGTTTTCCTGATTAGTAAATAAAATTCCAAAAATTGAAATTAAATAAAAGAGTTGCTAGATAAATAAGAATGATGCCAGAAGGAAGCTGTCATGCCTTATACATACCATCAAAGCTGCGGATTAAATTGCAGAAACAAATGGGGAAATTTAGTGCAATGTCCCTCCGATTCAAAACGATTCGATGATTAAAGAGAAAAAGAAATCAATAAGTAATAGGTAGAAAAATAAACAAAAATATAGAAGAAATACATCAACCTATTAATGGAGAAATGACGAGCACAATTCCCGTTTTAGCCAAAGCAGGGATTTGATAACACATTGATTTTCCTCCCCCAGTCGGCATTAGACAGAAACAATCTCTTCCTGAAATAAGAAAAGAAATGGACACAAATTCAACAGAATTTTGAAGGGGAAGATTTGACTAAAATTTTACGATCAAAAGTACCTGATAAAACGGACTCAATGGCTTCCAACTGGTTCCCTCTGAAATCAGGATGACCGAAATTCCATCTCAAGAGCTTGACCAGAGCTTCTTTTCCACATTTACGTTGCTTCTCTTTTCCGCCAAGGTTTTGCACCGGCAATGGAGATTTCTTCATCTTCCAAACGTTCTTCAGAATTCAAGCTTTGTTAAGTGAGTTAATCAACGAAGAACACTTACTGAAGAAGGGTAAAATCAAAAAAGTATGACCAAGTAGTTCTTCACCAGGAGTGGAAACTGGAGGCCTGCCTGCCCTTCCTTTCGAAGAATGTAGCAAAGGAATTTGAGCCGTGTAACCCAAAATAAATTAAAACAAAAAAATTGAGCTCAGCGGCAATCAGTAACTCGACACCGAGTGCCCATTTCGTTGGGCCTAAGGGCCATTTCATCTTCTTTATCTACCGAAAGGGTAAACTACCACATTTTATTAGTGTTTACTTTTTATTTTTTTAAAATAATGTTTTAGATTTAGTTTTTGGGTAAACTATCTATTTATAACGTTTTATTTATTTAAGTTATATCTTATAATATTTTTATCATTAAAACGTTAAAGTTTATTAGTTTGATAGTACGATATGTTGCATATTTGTTTAAGAGTGTCTTGGTTTGGAATGTTTCAGTAAAGACACACCACAATAAAAAAGTAAAGCAAATAAAGTGGGTTTGAAAAATCTTTGGTGTAGATAGCTAAGAAAATAAAGATAGATTTAGATGTATTATCGAACCGTTATAAATTTTTATGTTTTAATTTTTATTATTTAATCATTCATCCACTAAAGAGAAAATTCTAATTCATCATTCTCTTAGCTATTTGGTTGAAGCTTCCAACAACCGATCTAAATTCTTTTGCATTGATGACGACATGCTTGCTGATCGATCTATATTGATACATGGTTATCATCCATTTGAGCATTTAGTCCATAATACTTTAATGATTTAATTATGTGTAAATAAAAAGAAATTGTATTAATTTGTTTCATACCGATTTTTTTGTGTAATTATGAGATTTTTTATCTATTCGTTTAATTGTTTAACTGGATGTTAATTTCATGAAGATAGTAAAACTGATCAAACTTTCTAATTCTCTTTAGTGTAATATTTATTGAAAAGCTAGCTTATCTTATATGAGAAGTGGCCCAAAGAAAGATATTGCATTCATCATTTTCCCACTGATCCCTTTATTAGTCTCAACTCAGTAACTCATGACTTTATTCTGCTGAGTGGTGTGGGGCGCAATTCAGGCGAAAGGGCTTTGGTTGCTGCAATCCAAGTTGTTTCCATACCCTACACCCAACATGTCACAGTACCTCTTGTAAAAACCAATCCTATCTTGCACCCGGCTATCAGGACCACGGCCACACTCGAGACCACCGTTGATTATGTTAGTGATGACTCCATAACCAGGGACCCGGCCGGATGCACTGTCTTGAGCTGACGGACTCCATTGCCCGATGATTACGTTATGGCACGACGGTTTGTTTCCCTGCGGAGTCATCCAGAACCATATGGCTGTCTTGAAGGATATAGTCGGGTTTGTGGCTACAAGGTCAGGATTATTTATCAGGTCTTCTCCAATGGCTCTTCCAGCTTGACCATAGTTATAGTTGCTGAGAAAATAAAGTCGTGAAATCATGTAAATAAAAATATATATATATATAATAGGACTAAGTCCATTTCATATACATAGTACAATAAAATTTGACCTTAGTTTATGTGTGTGGGGTGGGGGGTGGGGTGGGGTGGGGGGGACTTACTGAGTTAATTGAATGGGTCCTCGTCCATAATACTGTCTTCCAGGAGGACATGGCCAGGCTGGGGAACTACAATAAGTTGAAGGGTTTCGTTCCCTTATAAAGCAATACCCCCATGCATAGGGACCATCTGGTGCAGTTGCCCATCCACCTGTTGTTTCATGAGAGGTTTGACCCAAGAAAGCTGCGAGCTCCCTTTTTCTGGTTGCAAGGTCGCCGGTTGTGCCGAATCCATTAAAGGAACGAGCAGCGGCAATGAAAGCATCGTAAGTATAGAAACCATTGCTGGGACATCTCGCATCATTTCGATACTTAAGCATTCGATCAAAAAGGTCTCGAGTGATAATGCTGCCAACACCATCAGTACCAGTGGAGCCACCACACTGGCTCTGGCAGCCGGTTCCGCAGTACTCGGGTGTGTTGCCACACCACCCATATTGGCTGCAACACAGTTGGTTTGCACATAGAGCACCTCCGGCTTGTCTTCCGCACTGTTGTGCCGATGCTCTTAGGCCATGCAAGACTAACGCTACAGAGATTAACGTCAAATGATCTGACAATTTCATTTTTGTATCGAGTGATATTTTGTTGTGGGTTTTATTTGATTGAACTATAGTAAGGGTATATATAATTTTTTTTTGTAGAAATGGTTTCTGGATTTTTCTTTGACTTTTCAATTCAACGTACTTCTGGCAGATATTAATAATTACATAGAAATAATAACCGGGTGGGGGCGGCTTCTTCATTTTAGCGGACCTATAACAATAAAAACAAAAATTATCTGCTCCTTTATTAATTTTTTTATATCTTACGTAAAAATTTTAAAAATTAATTTTTAATTTTTAATTTTTATTTTTATATCTTAAATTTTATATCCTAAAAAATATATATTATTCTTATTTTTTAAAACCCTAATCATAATTTTTAACTTTAACTTCAGATCCTAAACCCATGACAGTAATATAAGACTTTAAGAACCGCTCGTAGAATTTATCAGCTTCTTTCGTTTGTATGTGCCTGCTAGAGATTTTCTTTTTCCTGATAAATAGTATATGTTTGTCTAATAATATTCATATATTCTACTGTTATTTTATTTATTTATTTTATTCATTTAATGATTTAAAAAATATCTAAAATTTAAAATTTTTAGATTTTATAACTAGATCTCTACATATTTGTAAAGATTTTTTTTTACTCCATGCTCATATGTTAATATTGTGCAATGTACCAGAGAAATTTGGTTGCCAAATTAAATTATAATTTATTAGGTTAAATATGAACCTAACTTTAATAAATATTCTTTTAATAAGTTTTGACTGAGATATCTTGAAATCTTTTAAATAAATAATCTCAAATTCTACCGTATTGATTCAAATGAATTTCAATTGTATTTAAACAAATGTATGATCTGGGTTAATGTCGGTAATTTTAATGTCACCCATTTTTTATATTATTGGCGTGGCAATGTAGATGAAAATAAATAAGTTTTTCTTTAAATTTCAGTTGAACAAGTTTTGGCTTGTACCGAAAACTAAATTACATTTAGTTTGAGTTTGATTTATTTTAGTAAATTATTTTTGTAATCATTAATTTTTAGTTCGATTAATTTCAGTTTTTTTATTTTTTATATTAACGTTAGTTTTTTAAAAATTGTATTTTATCTTGACAAAATAATTTTATTTTATGACTTTTAAATATTAAAAGATAAATATTTTAAGATATTTTTCATAAATATTTATTAAAATTTTATTTTTTAAGTAAAAGTAAAAATATATTTATAGCATTTTAAGTATAAAATATATATATTTTTATCTTATAAAAATAATTACAAATTAAATTAAATTTAATTTGATTTGATTAATTGCGATTAACCACGATTCATAAATTTATAAATTATAATAATTTGGTTCGGTTTGGTTTTCGATTATACGATTAACCATGTTCAACTACTGAAAAGGGAATCTAACTGTGAATCTGTGAGATCTCTGATTCAATTTCCACCTAATTGATTTTAATGAATTTTGATTAAATAAATCTCTTACATGTGTCGAATATCATTGAACATCATTAATATTAAATATCGTTAAATATTATTAAATTAATTAATAAAAAATAAAAATTATATTTAAAATTAAATTTTAATTAAATTATTATATATATATTATTTTATTTTTTAAAAAAATATATATTTTAAATTAATTTTTGTAAAACTAAAATTGATTTTGATATAACAATTGTGTATAAGAACTATTTTGTAATAAATTTTTAAGTTCTTAAGTCAAACTTTTGATTTCAAGTCAAACCAAGAACTTTGAAACAAATTTTATAAGTGTTTTTGTACGAGAGTATCGATACTCTTAGAAGAGGTATCGATACCGGCCTGCATTTTAAATTATTGTTCTTGAAACCAAGAACAAGTATCGAAACATGGTTCGATACCAGTACCTCACTGTCAACTTCTGTTTCGAACCAATTATCGAACCATCTTAAAGTTTTTAATTATTTTAAAATTATTTAAAAATATGAGTCATGATATCGATACTGATATCGATACCCCTTTAATCCCAACGGCTCTTTTGGCATTTAATGAGTCGACTGTTGGTGGCAGTTAAGATTTTAAAGGATGGTTAGCTTGTTCCGAAACATGGTTCGATACCAACCATTACAGTTTCATAATGGTATCGAAATATGGTTCGATACTCCTTGTAATAAATGCACGACTCTTTCTACTTTGGTCTGTTTCGAAACAGGTAGCACGTATTTTGATACCGCTTGCTGTAGAGTTCATTTTTGGTGGAAAGATGAAGTTTTAACGGCCCTATTTACATTTCCAACAACCACAACGGTTAGAAATCAATGAAATGGTATAAAATGAAGCATTTTCAACAGCATTAAAGTCTATTGAACCTCAAGTAACATCCAAGCAATCAAATCCAACTTCCAAACACTTTCATTGAATATCTTGACTCTCATCTCTTGTACTTCAACTTTATTCTTTGTAATTGAGTTTGGGGAGAGTTTGTTTGTAATTGGGGCAATTTTTATCTTGTGAGAGATTACAATTTGCCTTTCTTTCATTCTTTTATCTTGTGAGGTTGAATCAATTCTTGTGTAGAAGAATTGATTCGAATTGTAATAATTATCTCTTGAACCGAGAAAAAGGTCGAATTCCATTAGTGAATTGGTTTTAAAATCTTTAGTGGGAGCTAAGGTAGTGGATGTAGAGCTTGTTCCGAAGCTTGAACCACTATAATTCTTTGTGTCCTTTACTTTCATATTTTTACCAAAATTCCACTGAAAAATTTTAATTGCCAATTCACACCCTCTTGGTCAACTATCAAGATCGATTAACTCAATAATTTTTCAATTTAAAAAATAAAATCCAAAACATCAAATCTAAACTTAAAACCTAAAACCCTAAACTTCAAAACACCAAACCTAAAAACCTAAAATCAAAAGCACTAAACCATAAACCCTACGATTCAAAACAATTAAACTCTAAAATTTAAAACCATAAACCCTATACCCTAAAATGCAAAATTTGAAAATATAAAATCTCAGAACTAAATTCAAAACTTAAAACCTAAACCCTAAAATTAGATTTCTATTTTAGTGAGTTTTATGTTTTAATGTTTATGGTTTTTATTTTATGTTTTAAGATTTAGGTTTTTTAGGGTTTGAACTTATTATTTAGTGTTTATTGTTTAGTATTTTAGAGTTTTTGGTTTTAGTTTTAGGGTTTTAAATTTTAATACTTTAAGGTTTCAGTTTTAATGGTTAGGTTTTCACATTTTGAGTTTGATGTTAAAGATTTTTATATTTTAAATTAATTAAGATTAATATTTTATTAATTATTTTAAAAAAATAAGATATAATATATATATAATTAAATTAAATTTTATTTTAAATAATTTATAATTATATATTGAGTCTTTAATATTTTTAATCTTTATTAATCAATTTAATAGTTAGCGACGAAACTACATGGGATGGGGAGGGACAATCGTCCCACACCCCCGAATAATTTTTTTTATACTTTTGTCCCCCTATTTAAATTCTTTTAAAATTATTTTTTATGAATATGTCCCCTAATTTTAAACATTTATATTTTGCCCCTCAACCCCAAATCTTGGCTCCATCCCTACTAATAATATTCATTAATATTCAACGTTAATAATGTTTAACACGAAGTCGGTCATAGTATTTTCTATTTTGATTTTATAGTTATTACGAGGAATGTAAGGTTTTCGTTATGTATAGTAATTATGATACTATCCTTTTTCTTAGATTTTCGTTATGCATAAATCTCGGTTTAATCCGATCTTTGAGAAAGATACGGGTGTGAATGATAATACCACTCCAACAAATGAGCTTGTTGTTTCACCCGAGGAAATTACTTCTGCTAACCATGTGATTGTTAATAACGAGTTTGAAGCGATACCAATGGCACCTAATCAGACAAGGCATGTACTGATATTTCAAAATCTTGTCTCCCTTGAGGCTTCCACAAAGGGTAATGGTAAATCTCAGACCAAGCTCCATATATACTTCAATGCCTACCCGCAAACCCCTTAATATTTTTCATTCGACTGTCGTATCTTCTTCGAAGACCTATAATTCTTTGAGCTCGACACGTTTTGCTCTTTTTCCTCGTCCTATAGCCAAGTTAAATAAGAACAAGCATACTGTTGTGGTTATGTCTGAGATGATGATCCAAGTGTTTCTTCTAATTTCCTGGCTTAGGACCATGTGTTGCAACAGAACCAGGAACTACCACCTGATGACCCTATGACTGCTGACCTCCCTAGATTTCCAGTGAAAGGACAATCTCTAAGTTCTACCGTGCCTCATGTGGCTATTTCCAAAAGGTTACCTGCATCCAACGAACAAGTTCAATAATGTTCTCTTTTCCTCTCCTTTATGATGAAATACAACTTTTTATGCTGGAATGCCCAAGGTTATGGGCATCCAAAATTTTTAACAGCTGCTAAACAATACCTCAGGGACTGCAAACCTATTTTATTTGGTGTTTTGAGCCATATATGATATATCAGTGGTAACCGTGCTGATTCTATTGTTATGGCTTTGGGGTTTCCTTATTCTTGATGTATTGAAGCATCGGGGTTTTCAGGAGGAATTTGGCTCTGCTGGAAAGAATCTATTCATGTTGAGATTCTCCTTCTCCTTCAACACTTTCAGTTCCTTCACTATCGTCACTTGTAAAAAAATGGTTCAACTGCATTGGTAAATCTCATTTACGCTAGTCCTTGGTCGATCGGCGTAAGATTATCTGTCCTTATCTTCCTACTATAGCCTCCTCTGTTCAGTGTCCTTGGATTCTTATGGGTGATTTTAATGCTACATACTGTCGATGTTTTTGATCGCAAAGGGGGTGTTGGCTCAGTTCATGCTAGCGTGACTTTCAGTCTTTTATCTTTGATTGTGGACTTAGAGATACGGGTTTTCAGGGTCCTGAATTTACTTGGTCGAGAGGCTTTACACACGCTCGTCTTAACCTTATGATATGCAATTTTCACTGGATGAGTTTTTCTCGAAGTGTTCGGTTCCTCATGTGTTTCGCATGCTGTCAGATCACTACCCTTTGCTTCTTAAAGCGGGTACTTCTAATGGCTCTTCTTCCCCGCATCGTTTTCATTATTTTTCGTCTTGGTGGTTATATCCGAATTTTGATAGATTGGTTAAGGATAATTACAAGGCCTTGAACTCTTTAGCTGAGGCTATTACGAATTTTACTAATCTTGTCGATATTTGGAACACTAGAGTTTTTGGTTATCTTGGTGCCAGAAAGAGGTCAGTTATTGCTCGTTTGTGCAGTGCTCAGAAGGCACTCGATCGAACGACACCACTCTCGTTTTCTGGTTGAACTTGAGCATGATCTGCGAATTAAGCTAGAAAATATTCTAGATCAAGAAGAGCTTGCAACCACATTAATTCTCTTCAGTTGCCGGTGAACTAATTCTGCGAAATGAAGCTGTTGAGTATTATCATAATCTATTCTCACTCAGATTCTAGTGCTCTTACGAAATCTTATCGTTCATTTGGTTGCTTCCCCACGGTTTCGAGGCAGCTCATGGATTCTCTCACTTTAGTTCATTCTAGCGATGAGGTTTGGGATGATGCTTTTCGATCCATGACTCCCCTTAAGGCCCCGGGGCTTGATGATCTTCAACAGCTTAGAAATCCACACCAACCGGAGTCTGGAGACTTCACCATTGCATCGACTTAAGAACTACTTGCGGCTTCTTGATAGAATCCTCTTAAACCAAAATGGTATCTTATTTGGACTTTGACTGTAACTCAATATATCAGGTCTTTCCTTTGGTTTGTTCTCCGATAGGGTCTAATGAGAATTTTGAGCATTCTCGTCGTGGCCTCATCTTTAATCCTTCTTTGTCCATGTTATGGGTATGCTACTGAAACCATTCTTCATGTGCTTCCAGATTGTCCATCACTCCTATGGTAGCTTTGGAAGCGTAGGAATGACTTTATATTCAATGGGACTTGCCTCTTGTTAGCTCAAGTTTGTAAGATTGGTTTGGTTTAGGCTTCATTCTTGACGGGAAAATTTCCACATCACTTCGAAACAAGGCCAACATTGATTCTCTCCATTAATTGCAACCTCCGCCGCTTAGCTGGGTTTGTCTTGATACTGATGCAGTTGTCTCGAATATCGATCGTATCAATATGATTGAAGGTGTTTTTAGGGGACAATCCGACGATTAGACGTGTGGTTATTACAAATTTGTTTTGTCTCATGGTTTGAGGCTGAATTATGAAATATTTTTATTAGTTTTCAAGTTGTTAAGTCTTTCTACGTCACTCATTCAATGATATAATCTGATAATATTTATCTATTTATGTATCTGATAATATAGTTATATAATTGTTTGATTTGATTTTCTTCTTTTGTTTATTTTTAGCTTATAGTTTTTAATGAGAAATCTGATCTATTTCACCCCCAGCTTATTTGTGGTCATGTTGGTTCTCTCTACTATCGCTCAAAACGTTTTACTTAATGACTTGTCACATGACGTTTCTTATTTCGATATTCTTTTGTTGATATCTTATAAAATTTTTCTTTGTTTGACATCATATCTTCTTTTACTTTCATCTAAGTTAACGAGATTTCTTAACGAGGCATATAATAACACTTCTCCATCTTATTCAAAAATATATATTTATCCTACTAATTAAATTATTTATTTTTTATTTTCCTCAAATCTTCGTTCTCTTTCCCTCTTCATGTTACTTAAACATGATAATAAATTTTTTCTTAATCTTACATTGTATATCATAATTTTTTACTCAAATATTATCCTTTGATTTCTTTTTTAATGCGAAACATACGGAGGGAATATAAAGAATAGATAACAGGCAAAGGAAGATGCCGCGAGTGAGGTGTCGCCTTGTAGCAGAGATGCGCGCCACCCGTTAGACCTTCCACTCTTTATTGCCAATTTGCTGTGGGCTCCTCGTTCGTCCATTGTTTTCCTTTTTCTAGAAGCCTAATCAAACAAATTGTTAACTCCCGAGTTTTCTTTTCTTTTTCAAAATTCAAACAAGAAATTCAATACCACATTTTGATTTTTTCAATGAAAAATATATTTTAAAATATAAATTGAATAATGTTATAAAATAAAAAATAATGAAAAAAAAGAAAAAAAAGGTATTGCTTCATTTACTTCTCAATTATGTCAGTTTTTCACCAAAATTAATTATGTCATTTTGGTCATTATTTTAAAGAATAACTCTTTAAATTCAAATTAGTCAAATAATTGCAAGTTTAATTGGAGGAGTTAAGTAAATTTAATAACGTACCAAAAAGTAATTTGGTATAACGAAAGGAAATACTCCACCAACTTATCTAAACCAATATTATGGAATTTTATCACGTTGATTTTAATATTTTTAAAAGTATAATTGTTTCTATTAATTAATTCAAATAGAATAAAAAAATTATTTTCCTTAATTTAATTTAAATGAAAACTGTTATTATATTTATTTTTTACAAATCTTATTTTATTTGAGACGTTCTATGATAAAATGAGACTAAAATAAAATTATACTTATAAAAATTATAAAAATTTTGATATATATCAAATTTTTTATAAAGAAGTATATAAATTTTGATATACACAAAAAATTTATTTCAAATTTTGTATAAATTTTATATAATTTTGATATAATCTCATTTTAACATGCACATATTAGAAAAATTCATTTTATCCATTAAAATTATTAGAAAAAAAATGTTAGGCCATTGATTTCATTTCTATTTTGTATTTTTATTATTATATTATTTAAAGGAAAATAAGGTGGGTTATGCTCGTTATATATGCGTTATTATTTTGTTTGGCTGAACGAGCTTATATAATCTGTTTTGAAGGTGACAAACACGCCGCACAGCTGCTCATTTGTAAGATCCTCTCTTTCTCTCGTATGAATTCAGATTGAATTTTTCCTTTTGTTTCAGTTTTCTTCGATTCTGAGATCGTTATTATAGCAGCTTTGTTGTTTCCAATGGAAAAGCTAGAAATCCTCAAATCTGCCGTCGCTTCTCTTTCAGAAATCAGGTTTCTTACTTTCTTTTCTTTTCTTTCGGTTTTGACTGTGTCGTATTGGACTGATTACTGAAGTAACAAAAAGTATACCAAACAAATCTGAGGTTTCTGATTTGTGTTTTCAGTGAAAATGAGAAGAACGGATTCATCAACCTCGTCTCTCGCTATCTCAGGTACTATTATTCAGATCATTTATCTTGTACTGTTTTTTTTTTTTTTTTTTCTGTTAGATTCAG
The DNA here is from genome assembly GCA_035048815.1 of Abelmoschus esculentus. NCBI lineage: Eukaryota > Viridiplantae > Streptophyta > Magnoliopsida > Malvales > Malvaceae > Abelmoschus > Abelmoschus esculentus. Next base: position 13,345,897 of record JAUCBN010000024.1, read on the forward strand.
ATCCTGATATTGAAGATGAATATGATTTGATTAAGTGGAGAAGAGCAGCACGTAGAATGGAGTAAGATCCAAACTCCAACTGATGAAGTGGTTGTTCCTTATGACACCTTGTCTCCCTCTCCTGATGGTAAATATCTTGATCTCAATTAGCAAGAATCTTTTGGATTTCATCCATCTCTCACTAAATCTAACTGCAGATCCTGTTGAAACCAAGAAGCTTTTGGACAAACTTGTCGTCTTAAAGCTTAACGGAGGTCTAGGAACCACTATGGGATGTACTGGCCCTAAGTATGCTTGTTAATCCTCCTATTTCATTCTCTATATTTATATATCTATATTCATTCTAGGCCAATTAATATAATTGACTGCGCTTTTACCTTCTCAAAAACCAAAACGCAGATCCGTCATTGAAGTTCGCAATGGCTTGACATTTCTTGACTTAATTGTTATTCAGATTGAGGTCATAAGTTGTTGACTTCCTTTCTTCCCCCCCCCCCCCCCCCCTCCTTTTGTATAATCAGATCAAACTAACAGTTTTTATTGGTATTTTGCTCAGAATCTTAATTCAAAATACGGTTGCAATGTTCCATTGGTTCTGATGAATTCATTCAACACCCATGATGAAACATTGAAGGTTCTCACTTTTGAATTTACATATTTACTTACTCTATGTTTATTTTCATTTTTATTAAATATTGGATTTAATTTCATTAAACTCTTGTTCAATGCAGATTGTTGACAAGTATTCAAATTCAAACATTGTGATTCATACTTTTAATCAGGTTGGTGATTTCAAATTGCAGCTTCGGCAGATTCAATTTAGACTCAACAACATGAGAAATATTTCTTTTAATTCTATTATGTTCTCTCTGACTTCTCCTCTTCTTGGATTTATGTAGAGCCAATATCCTCGTTTGGTTGTTGAAGATTTTACTCCATTACCAAGCAAAGGCCAGCATGGCAAGGAAGGATGGTAAATGTTTTTATTTATTTACTTCTTTTCCCCATAAGTTTCTTAGTTAGTCACACCATTACCAGGAAAGTGTGAGCCTGGCACTTATAACTGGTAACTTGCAGCTAAAATGAATTTTAAGTTCAATGACCTTAAGTTTTTCACCTTCATATGCTGGTCTCATTCTTTTGTCTTCAGTGTCACAAGTGAATCACCATAGACAGTTATTATTTTTGTACTTCATTGCTTAACTTGAATTCAATTTGCGATTTGCCTTTGATCATTGTAATATTCTGAAGCTTTGAAATGGTACTCAAAGGGATGGATGTATCATAAAAAAAATTAGTTTTGATTCAAGAAAGTAGGGGAATATACATGTGGCAATAATAATTCATGTGTTCATTTATTTGAATTTTATGTTAAATGATGAATGTTACTCTTATAGTTTTAGTTTTTCAGAGGACAGATGAAGAGGTTCAATTTTTTTATACGAAGTGTAAGATTTTTGTTGAATGATGAAAGTTTTCCTTGTACGCTAATATTTTAATGGATTCTTTATGAATATAGTGGTTGTTTAAGTCATAGGACTAATTCATCTAAAGTTTTATCTATAGTTTCTATAATGTTCTATCTTCTTACTCACTTGGATAGTTCATAATGATAAGAGATTTTTAGTTATCTTCACTTCATCTATGTGGTGATTATGTTTGAGAAGTTTTAATGGAGATTTTCACTATATTTCTGATTTCCTTATTGGTGGTAATCTCCTTAACCGAACAACTTTTTTTTGGCTGAAGGTATCCTCCTGGTCATGGTGACGTGTTCGCATCTCTAATGAACAGTGGCAAGCTTGATGCTTTCTTATCACAGGTTGTATCTGCAAATTGTTGTGGTTTTTGTTTTATTTTATTTTTCAAAAACATTTTATAAATAAAGGTTTCTTTCTTTTTGGTAATTTATTTGTGTTTCATCATTCTTTACAGGGCAAAGAGTATGTGTTTGTTGCCAATTCAGACAACTTGGGTGCTATTGTTGATTTGAGTATCCTCATTCTGGTTTCCAGTGAACTTTGCTTTCTAGTTATTAGTCACACAATACACACAAGGTTTTTTTGGCAGTTTTAATCCTTGACTCTTGGTCTAGAAATCTTAAACCATTTGATCCAAAACAAGAATGAATATTGTATGGAGGTAAAAAGGCAAATTGTAAGCTGTGTTGTATAGTTTTCCTAGATCCATGGTTTTGCTATATTACTTTTATCTTTGTAGGTTACACCCAAAACCTTAGCTGATGTCAAGGGCGGCACTCTTATCTCTTATGAAGGAAAAGTTCAGGTATGAAATGTGCTCTTATTTGCTGTTAGAATTTGTATCTTCCACTCCTCTCTCCTTTTTGTTAACTGAAGCATGTCTGAGGTTCTTAAGATGAGCTCTGTTTCAACCACAGTTAGGTTTTGGTTTGTAATTCTCTTTCATATGTTTTTTTTCAACGATGACTTGGTAAACCAAATGCAGTAACAATCTCATAATAATTTTCTAAAATTTTTATAAGAATTTCCAATCATACAAAAACAAAATTATTCTTATTGCCATTTACCGCAATATTAAAGGCAGTACGAGATCTACTGGAATATCCTTATAATTATCGAAAATTGAGAAACCTGCATAGGAAAGAATGAAATTAGACATATTAACACCTTTCTATTTTTTGTGTAATTCAGCTCCTTGAAATTGCTCAAGTCCCTGATGAACATGTAAGTTATCTCTCTCCATCTACCTTTCCCTACTTTTTATTTTGTTATTTGTTCTTCCACCTCAATTTTCTTTTCAATTATGTCAAGTAAACAAGGATCGTGTGGTTTTAATATTAGAATCTATGACCATAGCTCAAAGTCAAAAGGCAATTGGTTGCTAGGTGGTAGCATGGTACATCTAATTATATTGATGCAGCCTTTTTCTTCGAGATGCCTTCTGGCCTCTAAAAATTCTTTTCTTACAAGGACTAGAAGTTCACAACTTGAAACTACCAAAGACTAAACAACAAGAAAACGGTAAATAGCATTAAATAGTACAGATTAATACCAATTTCTATTATAGTCAAAATTAAGATTTAAATAACATTGTGGAGCTTAGTTTGGGATGTTGATTCAATGTGTCCATTTTTGTGAGAAGCTGTCTTAACCATTGCTGCTTGATAATGGTCTCTATTTTTGTTGATTATGTTGTTACTTAGAGATTGTGGTATCTTTGGTTGCTGGTATAAGAAGAAAAGAGAGGTGGGAACTTAAAAGGGAGAGAAATGGAAAGAAAAATCAAGAATTTTTATTGAGATTTTTGGATTCTCTCTCAAGTACTTTTATTTTAGATGGGTTGTTCTGCATTCGCTGTCGTACACTGAAACACTAACGAAGATAACATCCAGTAGCTTTATGGCTGAGACTGACATGATTCTCTCTTTGTAACAGGTCAACGAGTTCAAGTCTATAGAAAAGTTTAAAATTTTCAATACAAATAATTTGTAAGTAAAACCGCCTTAGCATGTTATATCTGTTTAGTTGGCTTAGCACTAATGATTTAAGTTACAGGTGGCTGAACCTGAGTGCAGTCAAGAGGCTCGTGGAAGCTGATGCACTCAAGATGGAGATCATTCCAAACCCGAAGGTTTGTATCTTTTTCTTTAGGAAAACCCTTTTGTTACAGTTGGTAACTGTAAGATGAAGTTGCAAACATCTTCTCCCCACCAAGTAAAATGAGTTGCAAACCTTTTCTCACCACTAACCTTTTAAATTGTAAGTGAATAAACAGTTTGTATTTGATAAATTGATTCTTTCAATGAATCATATGAAACAATAACTAAAAAATCATAACAAATAATTATAGTTATTATATTTTTTAAAAGCTGACATTTTTTTTAGTTCACAAGTAGTGAATGGATTTATGCATTTTCAGTGCATTAAACATAAATAAATATAAATATGTGATTATAACATATTTGTGATTCCTAATGAAATTTACAGACCGTCATATAAGGGAAGTCCTTTTTCTAAACGATGTCGTTTTTGGCATATATCTGATTCCAAATGATAAAATTGGTTGCAGGAGGTCAATGGAATCAAAGTTCTTCAACTGGAAACTGCAGCTGGTGCAGCAATCAAGGTATAAAATTGTACTAATTATGGATATGGTGTATTAAAATATTAAAAAAATCGGTCTAACTGTGTTTTATCCCCTATGTGAACAAGTGTTTTGATAATGCTATTGGTATCAATGTACCTCGCTCGCGTTTCCTTCCAGTGAAGGCAACTTCAGATTTGCTTCTTGTTCAGGTTATTAGCTTCTTCCCCTGACATCGCAATCAAACCTGGATGATAATATATATGAAGCTTCCTGAACCTTTCTTTTGTATTACCTTTTGCAGTCTGACCTTTACACCTTAGTTGATGGATTTGTAATCCGGAATAAAGCTAGAGCAAATCCTACAAACCCATCCATAGAATTGGGGCCTGAATTCAAGAAGGTGAGTGCTTCTGTCGATCTTGCTACATAACTTACTTAAAAAACATCACATATTTGTATGTATCGCATTTAATTTTCTTAACAGGTTGGTAACTTCTTAAGTCGATTCAAGTCCATCCCGAGTATCATTGAGCTTGATAACCTTAAGGTGACCGGTGATGTTTGGTTTGGTGCTGGCATTGTTCTCAAGGTATTTCTTCCCACGTTTGCGTTCTATTTTAAAACTATATAGAAAACAGGTTACTCAAAGCATGTGGTTCATCTTTTAACATGTTAGGTTGTAATGGATTGTATATGTTGTTTCAGGGGAAAGTGAGCATTGCTGCAAAACCCGGGGTAAAGTTGGAGATTTCTGATGAAGCTGTAATTGAGAACAAGGTAAAAAAAAAAATTGCATGCATTCACGAAGACAATGTCATCTTCTTTATTGTTGTTGCCACGAAGTTTTGTTTTGTTTTATGGGTTCAAAAAACGGTCCGCGACCAATTCTTTACTTTTTTTGTTTATCCGGTTTCGGTCAATTCTTTACTCTTTTTGTTTGAACATGCCCGATCGAGTTCGTATTTTCTTCCCTGTTTAGTTTTGCAAACTGATCGGTCATGTTTTTGTTTCGTAGGAAATTACTGGCCCTGAAGACATCTGAGACCGAGTGTGTGTCTGAGGAATCTTGTATGTAGTAGGCCGTGGAATAAACGAAAGTCGTTGGAACAGCAGTGTTGTCTGTTGTTTTATCTCCACCTCTATACCTGGTATGGGTTGCGGGAGTTTCTCTTTGAATCACTCTTTTTCGAGCTCTGCCTCTGCCAAACAGTATTCTGAATGGTGTATGCACCTTTTGGCTTTTACGTTAAACAATTTAACCTTCTTTACCATGCTTTTGCAGCTAATCACATTTTAATCCATAACCAGGAAAAATATATACATAGCAGTTACATTATGGGTCATTTTTACTGTGTCATCTATACCACACAAAATTCGAAGTAACAATATGGCGCCGTGGTGCTAACTCTTCTCTACGCGCAATTGATTCTCAAACTCAAATTTTTTTTAAAATTGAACATCTGATTTATTTTTATGGTATCCGAACTACCAAAATAGCCGATAACGATTTTAAAATATTTTTAAATCAAATAAAAGGTAAAACTGAATTTTTCTCAATTAATTAATATGAGATTAAACTAACATTAATTTTCATAATTAATTAATTATAAAAACATTTAAATCCTAAAAGCCCTTTTTAATGAATAAAATTAAAAAAAATGATTTTTAAAATTATTCGCTATACTATTTTTACATCCGGTTTAAAATTAATCATGATATATATTATCAAAATTAGTTAGATCCAAATCGAAACAAGTCATATTGAGTGTAATCAAAGTAAAAATCTCCTACGACGATAAGATTAGAAATTAAAAAGGTTTAGGTAGAGAAAAAGAATCATTTGTAAGTTAGGCTATTAACCAAGGCACAAATACTTTATTTTTTAAAAGAGATTTTTCGACAGTTAAGGATGTTGGGAGCATGTCGAGGATTTTTGACAATTCAAAAATAAAGCGGAACAATACCAGTTTAATCGGGTAACGAAGGCACCTTTAGATTTGATAGGAAAAATATCACAGGTCGCATCTTATGGCCCGAGTGTAGTGCATACCAGGCTGCCATAGGAGCACTTTATGACCTTCTGACATTTCAACACCTATTGAAATCCAGGTTCGAGATTCAGCATACCTAGGACTCATAACCAGATTAATCCAATACTTAGGGTTAAAGATTCACTCAAATCAGATTTGATAAGTTATCTTTTTAATTTTATCCTTATCTTTGCATTTTTGTAATTATGGAATATATCTTAGGTTAAAAAACAAAAAAAATATAAATATAAATCATTCTTCAGACGAAGGTTTTAACATCCCAAGTTCAAACGCGTCGAGTAAATGAGTTTCGCTGACATCACACTTACATCCAAAGTCAAGCAAATTGAAAGAAGGAAAACCAAAACCCGTATACATAATTACCGTCGAATACTTTCTAATTACCATATTTTAATTACAAAACATAAAATACATATGCAGCAATCTATATACTGCAATTTAGTTACTTGATTATGTTACATGATTCAATTAAATTATACTTCTAAAATTCATAATTTTTAAAACAGATGATTAAGTAAAACTTAGTTAATAATTTTTTAAGTTGTGCGTTTGGTATTAATTAACAAATCTGCTCCCTTTCTATCGAATTGTTCAAAAACTAAATAACTTTGACTGAGGTATCCCATTTCTTTTCAAATATCTATTCATTTATTGGCTGCATTAGACTTCATACCACACCATCTAGTGTACAACGGAAATTGAAACAGAATCAAAATAAAAGATCCATTTAATAATGGTACAGTAAAATTAAAAAAGATGTTTCAATGGATTGATTAAATTCATGGATTCACCTCATTTCCACCACACAGTGATGCTTTTATTAGAGTATTTCCCAACAAAACCATCAACCCCTTGCCCTTGTCGACCTGAAACAAATAAAATATGACAACGGTAATGACAGGGTCTAAAGAATAAGAGTTTTTAAGCAGATGTTACTGTTGTTTAAAGTTTGCTTCAAAAGGAAACTCACCAACAAAAAAATGACTCACTTAGATAGTTGGGTAACTAGTTTGCTCCGAAGGAGCCAAAAGCAAACATCCCAAAATTCAAAGGACGCAGACTTTATTTCAGTTTTAGGGTTTCAGTTAAAGTAAATAGCAGAATGGTGGATAGGGAACTGTACTAATGACCTACCTAATTTTCTAGTAGAAATTTTCGGGATCAATAATTAGACCATGCAAACTAGAAATACTTTTTCTTGGATAAAGGAGATTACTTAATCCATTTCCGAGTCACTTACTAAAAGATAATACATTCACCTAGTCACCCAAGCTTTGCAATATGTGCGACTTGCCAGGGAGTTTACGTGCAATCAAATTTGACATCAAATAGAACCTTTTAGACTTATCAATCAAGACAAAGACTTCATTAAAGCGATCTCTTTATCTTCAAAATAAAATGATATCTTCAAAGTGTAGGGAACAAAACAAGCACACAACTCGGTTAGGTGTCATTACCATATTCAGAACTATGTTTTTGAAAGTCTTGATGTTAGCTCTTCTGCGACAGCATCAATGAACTCCTCAGTATTCAGGTAAGTGTCCCTAGAAAGCCTGCAGCATTCATGTCAATGTTATGACCATCTTCTGTCTAAAACAGATACACAAGTATGCAAAGTGAGAATAAAATGGACATGAGCATCCACAGATACACAAACGTTTCTTGTGTAGATAGAACATAAGCTGTATGTTATTGGCACTTAAATTGCATAAAACATACTTGCTAAATACTTACTTAGAGCCATGAATGAGAAGTGCAAGATCTTTGGTCATCTTTCCAGATTCCACAGTTTCAATACAAGCTGCTTCTAGCTTCTCAGTGAAATCCAAGAGTTCAGGATTGCCATCCAATTTTGCCCTGTAAACAAAGTAATTCCAGTGAACATTTTTAAAAAATTCGTTCAATGCCAACAAGTAGAAATAAAGAGCAAGTGTTACAATTATACCTGTGTGCAAGTCCACGAGACCAAGCAAAGATAGATGCTATGCTGTTTGTGCTGGTTTCACCACCTTTCTGGTGGACTCTGTAATGTCGGGTAACAGTACCGTGAGCAGCTTCTGCTTCTATTGTCTTCCCATCAGGGCAAACCTGAACACAAACCAATTCATTCTCGTGTTAGGGTACATTTGGTATGAAGGATGGTGTTCAGAATAGGATCAAGCGTGGTCTTTATTAAGAGAAAGATTGGACAATAGATAAAACAAAAATCATCAGTCTCCTCTATTAAAATTATCAAACACTACCTTTATATTTGCACTGCCAAACATAAGATAGGAAAGATATGAGTTAACCCAATCCACTTCCTATTCCTATTTTATACTATGTATATTATCCTATGCATTAAAAATAACCGCAGTCCCTTTATAAATTTAATTTATTACCAACAGATAAGATAAAAAGTAAAGAAACTATTGACATGAGATATACCAGCACAGATGTCATCAATCCAAGAGATCCAAACCCTACAAAAGTAATTCAGGTTTAGTTTACCAGAGAAATGTAGCTTACAAGCAACAAGAATGACACAAAACCTCATCAAACTGGGCTGAAAGGAGAATACTCTCTGCCTGGCAACTAGTACCAACCTTGGGCTAAGAAATCACTCTGGACATCACCATCATAGTTCTTGCATGCCCACACATAACCACCTTCACTCTTTAGGGCATATGCCACCATATCATCAATGAGACGGTGTTCATACCTTCAATTAGACCATCTGAATCAATATTTGACAAGAATATAAAGAAAATTAATTGATGTCATTGAAATCAGAAAGATACTTACCATATCCCAGCAGCCTCATATTTTGATTTCCAGTTAGCCTCATACACTTCTTGGAAGATATCCTTAAATCTTCATTGAATAAACAAACAAGGACTATATTAGTCAAAAAATGAATCCAGAAGTGCTTCCGCTAGTAAAAGTTTTATTTATTACACGTCACATACCTTCCATCATACTTCTTAAGAATAGTATTCTTCGTACTAAGATAAAGAGGCCATTTCTTCTGATAAGCAGTGTTCATGGAAGCCTCAGCAAAAGCACGAATGGACTTCATTTCCATGTCAGACATAAAGCAAAAGAACTCAAACACCGCTAGAAGGGTAAAAAAATTTAAGCCGCAACAAGAACATCAGAAGATTCATAGGTTCAGACCTCATCTGTGTTATACATAGCAAGAGAAACTCCTCCCTCACCAGTGAAGTTGAAAACTTCGTACTCTGTCTTCTCACCCTGTCCCTCTGGAACTGCAAACATTGACAATCAATTCTAATTATCCACGGATCAAGCAGAGTATTACAAAGAAACGGAATTTCAGGAATCATCAAGAAAATAAAAGATTTTACCAAAAACAAGTTTAAGTTTCCCAGCTCCTTTAATGACAGCATCGGTTGCTCGATATTGATCACCAAAGGCATGTCTTCCAATGCATATAGGCTTTGTCCAACCTGATGACACAAGTCAGTATATCTTTATATAAATGTAGATAAATAGAAAAAAAATTAAATATGCACAACCATAACATCAATAAAAAGTGAATACCTGGGACCAGTCGAGGGACATTTTTGCAAATAATTGGCTCTCTAAAGACAGTACCTGAAAGATTATGCCAACAATAATTAGTAATAATGAACAATGCACAAAATAATAGGAAAATTTTCTAGAAAGATATAAGTGCATTAATACTAACCATTCAAAATGTTCCTAATAGTCCCGTTAGGACTCTTCCACATCTGCTTCAAGTTAAACTCCTTAACACGAGCCTCATCTGGTAATCACCAAAACCATGTAGTAAGAACTTGATGAATCTTAAGCATTGATGAATATTCTCATTCCAGTATGATGTTCAGACATGTATACCTGGAGTGATAGTAGCACACTTGATGGCTACATTGTACCTAAAAATAAGAACCAGAAACACTCAATATCAGCCAACGAAAAACAGATAACACAATGCAAGTACATACACTAAATTAACTAACATGTGACCAGGAAAACATCAGCATTGACTAAATATTGCTACAAAGAGATTCATCACATGGAAATTTTAGAAAGAAAAAACTAAAACATACTTGAGAGTAGCTTCAGCACTTTCAATTGTAACTTTGTCATCAGTAGCATCACGATATGGAAGACCAAGGTCAAAGTACTTAATGTCCAACTCCACAAAGGGCAAGATGAGCTACAGAAAAATCAAAAAGATATTACGCCACAAGAATATCTTAAATGTTTTCAACAAAGAATAGCTAGTCATCAGATATATCAATGGATCACCTTATCCTTGATTGATTTCCATATAACTCTGGTCATTTCATCTCCTGCGCCAGCGCCACCGAAATTAACAAGAACAAATGATCAGGAATATAACAGTCACAGTAAGATGGCATGCTCTAGATAATCCTTTTTACTATAAAAATATATTAATATCAAAGAGAAAGATCTGCTGAATCAAGTCCAGTCAACTTCTCCTAACAGAGTGACAATGATGTTATTGGCTTTCAGTTTATAAGATCTGCGTCCAGATTCATTTTAATGGTGGTTTTCATTTCTTTTTTAGTTTATTTCGAAACTGTTGAAAAATAAAACCGATTGGAAACAGAAGAAACAAGAGTTAAGAGCAAAGAAGAAAGCCAGATCTGAGTGAGAACAAGAAGTTATATACTGAATCGAAGCAAATAAAATCTGAAATCGAAACGGAAACAGAATCTGAATTTGAATCTCAAAGAAAAGAGAGAAAGATAAAGGAGATACCGTCCATCTCAACGATAGGATTGGCGACCTTGATCTTCTCGAAACCCATTGCTTTTCCGCTGATTTGAGTTTCTTTACAAAGATAAGAGAATTAGATGAAACTAAAGAATGAGGTGCCGTGTTTAACGAAGTTGGGGAGTATATAAGTAGGAGAGATGGTATTGCTGACTTTATGATGCACACGGCACGCACCTCACCTAACCCCGGACCGTTTCAAGAATCAGATGGTATTGTTGAATTTTTTGAATTTGATTCGGTTAAAATTTATTAAATATTTAATTTGAATTAATTTGATTTAAATTTAAAATCAATTTAATATATATTAATATGTATATTAATTTTAATACATGTATTATATATATATATGTTAATATGTCACGTGTGTTAGTATACATTAGTACATTATATATAATATATATATAGTACATTATATATGTATATTAATATACATTACATATATTTTATACATAACACATATATACATTACATATATTATACATGTATATTAATTTTTAATGTATATATAATATATATATCATATTATATTATTACATATATATAATATGTATTATATTTATACATATATTATATATACATATATACATATATTAATTTTTAATATATATATAATATTATACATATAATATACATATATAACATATTATATATATATATATAAATACGTATATGTTATATAATATATTAATATATATCTTAGCATATTATACATATCTTATATATACATATCTAACATATTAATTATTATACATATTTAATATATATTATATATAAATACTATATATTATAAATATTATATTAATACTATATTATATATACATACTATATAATATATTAATATACATATATAATAATATAATATATACTAATATAGATCTCCCTCTCCCTTTTTCGCCGACTAAAAAATCAAATTCCCTCTCCACCCAATAAACTAAAATCAAATTTTCCTCCCCCTAAAATCAAAAATTTTATTTCAAATTTTTAATTTTAGATTTATTTCAAAAGTCAAATACCATTTGTTTTTACTTAGAGTACTTAATAAAAATATATGTATATTTATTATGATATTTATATGTATATATATTATATATATTAATATATGTATACTTATATATAAGATATATATATATATATTAGATGTATATATTAATATATGTATATTTATTATTTATATATATGTATATATACTAGATTTATGTATTAATATATGTATATAATATACATTAATATATATTATGTATATAATATAATTTAATATATATGATATACTTATATATATATATTATATTTTATGTATTAATGTATTATATGTAATATATAATATACTTATAATATATATAATATACTTTAATATATAATATATATTATATATACTTAAATGTATACTAATATATGTATTTAATTTAAAATTGTAATTTTAATGAAATATTAATTTAAAATTATAATTAAAATTAAAAACATTAAAAACTAAATAAAATTGTAAATAAATTAATTTAATTAAATATATAATACTATATTTAAATATTAATCCTAAATTAATTTTTATGTCTAATTTTATTTTTTAAGCCTAATTATATTTATTAATATTTTAAATTCTTCAAATTATAGATATATTTAATTATATATCGTATAAATATTAAGTCTTTGCTAATATTAGTTCAGGTCAATAACATGTCGGGTTCAAAATAAGTCGGGTCATTTATCAGGTCGGGTTCAAAACAAGTTGAGTTCAAAACAGGTCGGGTAAAATCAGGTCTCGGGTAAAGTTAGATTAGACTCGGATTCGGGTTTGTTTCAGTCGGATACAGGTCGGGTTTCAGGTCTACAGTAACAGGTTGAAATCGGGTTCAGGTCATTCTCGGTCGGATATAGTTCGGGTTCGGTTATTACATATCAGGTTCAACTCGGGTTCAGGGTCAGATACAGATCAGGTTCGGGTCATTACATTCCCGGGTCAAATCAAGTTCTGACTCGAACAAGTTTCAGGCGGGTTTTTAGGTCGGGTCAACTTTTTACATCCCTACAAATGTTAGAACGGAAAAGAAAACCGACTCGTTTATTGAAAGAAGTTCAAAAGTTTAGAGATGGGACTTATAAGTATTTGTAATGAAAACTTTTGATCACAATGAAAATTATTTTATAACGGTCATTTTTAGAAGGCATAAAGATAATTTTAACCCTTAATATTTATAATTTTTTTCGTTTTGACTCTTATTCTTTTTTGGGATAAATTTAGCCCTTAACCTATATTTTTTGACAAATAGCTTATTTTTAACACCATGATAACTGGACCGTTAAAAATCTAACAATGATGACATATTTTAAATAACATGACGTCTAACCTATCAAATATATATAATATAATTTTATTCTAATATAAAATATAAAACAATTAAAACTTAAATAAAATATTAAAAAATTAATTAATTCTAAAATAAAATATTATTAAACATTCTTTACCCTAACTACGATAGAATTAAAATCCTACCTAAAAAAATTAATTAATTTTGAACTTAATAGCCTGTTATCTTAGAATTAATTTTTAAAATTTTATTTGAACTTTAATTATTTTATATTTTATATTGAAATAAAATTATATTTCATATATATATATATATCTGATAGGTTAGGTGCCATGTCATTTAAAATATATTATCATATCCATATGACATATCATTATTGTTAGATTTTTAACGGTCCAATTATCATAGTAGTTAAAAAATAAGTTATTTGTTAAAAATATATAGGTTAATGGCTAAATTTACTAAAAAAAAAAATAAAGACCAAAACAACAAGAATTATAAACGTTAAGAGTTAATATTATCTTTATGCCTTTTTAAAATCAATACCTTACTATATTTATATTTTAGCATCACATTACATTCGTTACATCTTTATTATTGCATTACCTTTTAAAGATCAAAATTTGTAAGGTTCGATGATAAAATTAATTAAAAAAAAACAAATTAAAAAATAAGTCTCGATGAGCTCAAGAATATATATATATATTCAAGAGAAAGAGAGTAGTGTCTAGTCCCTAATTTGATATTTTTTTGGATTTTAAAATCCATATATTTATAGAATATGACGACACCGATTGTTAAAAGGTTTATCTGATCAATTAGTTAGTTTCTTTCTGGACCAATATAAATATGTTTTAGGTTTGTTTGTGGTTACTTATAAAAATACATTTGAGTGAAAATTTAGTTTTAAACGCATAATTAATCAAAAACACCCCAAAATGATAAAAGCTTTTTCATTACAAATTTTTTATCTACCCTTATTTTTTGTTTTCAAAATTTTGCTTTACAAAAGCTAAATTTTTTAGCTTTTACAAAACCTTGGTTTGCAAAAGTTTTACCTCAAACTAAACTTTTGAAATCAACTATAAATAAAACTTTAGATTTAACAACCAGCCAATAAATTTTTAAGCGTACGAAGATGAGAACAAATGAAACTTTTAATAAATATGCTGAAATGACAAAGTTTTACGGTCCAACTTAAATAATATTTTATTTTAAATAATTTTCTCTAATCATATAATATATATGTACATATATCTTTTATCTTTTATATATAAGATATATATTTTCATATGTATTTTAATGCCAAATATAAATAAAAAAAATTAAAATAACCAAATATAATCTTTACTCATCACCTCCTTTATCTAAACCAATCATTGACTTTTAACTTTCGTCTTTATATATTGCTTATCATCCCAACTCACGCGCCTTTAGCTCACCACTCTCTCTTTCTTCTTCCTTGTAGATGAGCCAAATAGAGTCCCCTTTCCTCTCGCAGTCTTTGCACTATGCAGTTAAAGTGAGGGGGAGAATGGAGAGAACAAGGGCCTGCTTGATTGCATTGGCCGTTGCCACCCTATGGCTATGCTGCATAGAGCAGGTGAGGTCCACTGCATCTGATCATCGTTACAAAGCTGGAGATGAAGTTCCTTTCTATGCTAATAAAGTCGGTCCCTTCCGCAATCCCAGGTTCACCTCCTTCTTCTTCTCCCCTTAATTTCTCAAATTTTATTGTTCCTTAACCTAATCCTTCTTTGAATAACAGTGAGACATACCGTTACTTTGATTTCCCCTTCTGTTCCTCAGGTTCGTCATTTATGCCTGTTTGATGATTTTTATTCTTGCTTTATTTCAATCTTGAGAATACAAGGTGAACTGAGATTATGCAGTGCAGCCCCGGTGAAGGAGAAAAAGGAAGCTTTGGGCGAAATGCTGAATGGCGATCAGCTAGTCAGTGCCCCTTACAAAATCCACTTCTTGAGTGAGAAAGATGCTGAATTTGCTTGCCAAACGAAGCTCTCAAAGGAAGAAGTCACCAAATTTAGAACCGCCATCAATGAAGACTATTACTTCCAAATGTACTTTGACGACCTTCCAATTTGGGGCTTCTTTGGCAAAGTTGATAAGGAAGGCAAAGAAGATCCAAGAAAGTACAGATATTATCTCTATAACCATCTCTCATTTGATATCTTTTACAATAAGGATCGTGTTGTGGAGATTATTACTTGAATTGTTACCGACGCTGTCGTTGACCTCAATGGAGACGAACCAGTTGATGTGGATTTCATGTACACGGTTAAATGGAAGGAAACAGACACTCCTTTTGAGAAACAGATGGACAAGTACACCATGTATTCACGCCACTTGGAAATCCAATGGTTTTCGACCATTAATTCATGTGTCATCGTTCTGTTATTGACTGCTTTCCTTGCCACCATTCTTATGCGCATCCTTAAGAATGATTTCATGAAGTAAGAACCGAACCATCTCTTTTTCAATGCATGAAAATACACTTTTAATTCAAATAACTTGGTTTTATTTCTTGGTTTTTAAGTATACACGTGATGAGGAATCAACAGATGAGGAGGAATCTGGGTGGAAGTACATTCATGGTGATGTGTTCAGGTACCCAAAGCATAAGTCTTTGTTTGCTGCAGCTCTTGGTTCTGGCACCCAGCTCTTTACCATGTGAGTATTGGCCTTTGATTTATTTTAGCTTATTATTCATGATCAATCCGGTGATTGTCTTATTTGATTATTTTCCAGGGCAATTTTCTTTTTCATCCTTGCCATAGCTGGTATCTTTTATCCATATAATCGAGGAGCTTTGTTAACTGCTCTGGTAGTCATCTATGCCCTTACATCTGGAATTGCTGGCTACACTGCAGCTTCCTTCTATTGTCAGCTAGAAGGAACAAATTGGGTATGTAATACTGATCTCTGTTCCGGTTTACGATCAACGAAACTAAATATTGTATATATTTATTAGCTAAGCCCTAAACCCGCAAAACTAACAAATATAACTCCAAATCCGAGACAATTGGTAATGAGCAGCAGTTATCAATTGAGAATAACTTAAATCTACACAAAATGACATTAAGCTCATAAAATATTATGCTTTTCTTCCAAATGGAATTTCCTTCTTACTATTTTAGGATATTTCAAATACTGTTGTCTTCCAAAAATGTGGAAAGAAATTTTTTCTAATGTTCCTCAATTGGAATACTAACTTTAGGTGGGATAACTCTGGCCTTTATCTTAACCATGACATGTGCACTCTTGCCTGCTAAATCTCAATGACAGAAGGTAGGAACTTAGAGCTAAAGCATGAAAACAGTAACTAAAATGTTAATATCTTTTTGATCATTTATAATTATTTAACCCTTTTCTCATGGAAAGTGAGAAACTTACTACTGACAGGAAGCTTGTTTTATGTACCTCTACTTGGCACATTTTGCTTTCTTAACACCATCGCAATTGCTTATAAAGCCACTGCAGCATTGCCACTTGGGACCATTGTAGTGATTTTTCTTATATGGGCTATGGTCTCTTCTCCTTTATTAATATTAGGAGGTATTGCTGGAAAGAATAGCAAGGCAGAGTTTGAAGCCCCGTGTCACACCACAAAGTGCCCTAGAGAGATCCCACAGCTGCCTTGGTACAGGAAAACACTTCCTCAGATGGCAATGGCAGGGTTCTTGCCTTTCAGTGCCATCTATATTGAGCTTTTCTACGTATTGGCCAGTGTGTGGGGACACCGAATCTACACCATTTATGGCATCCTGTTAATTGTCTTTATCATTCTCTTGATTGTCACCGCTTTTATTACAGTTGCTTTAACTTATTTTCAACTTGCTGCTGAAGATCATGACTGGTGGAGGAGGTAGGCTATTTTTGGCTTTTAATATGCATATATAAAGAAATACATGCATTCTCAAGTATGAACAAAAAGAATACATAAATATATATACAAAATACACGATCTAAGATTGGTCGACACTTGACTTGATACGAGTTCTCTCCAACAAGTATTTTATGCAAAGATACGAATGCAAAATGACATCACAAACATCAAGTTGCTATCATTATCTGTAAATCTTGCATCATTTATAGAATTATTAATATGTATTAACATTCATATAGCATGTCAGGAACACCACTTTTCATTAATAAGTTGGTCTTAACTTGCTTTCTCATTGGTTTCTTAGGTCCTTCCTTTGTGGTGGACCAACTGGGTTGTTCATGTATGCCCTCTGTTTGTATTACTACCACGCTCGATCAGACATGTCAGGCTTCATGCAAACATCATTCTTCTTTGGTTAAATGGCTTGCATTTGCTATGGCTTCTTCCTCATGCTTGGTACCGTTGGCTTCCGTGTATCGCTGTTTTTTTGTTCGCCACATTTGCCGCACCATCAAGTGTGAGTAGAGGAAGACTCAAATTTGTCTGTTTACAACAGGTAATTCTTTTTACTGCCGCTTCATGATAGGAAGTTCTGGTTAATATATGGAAAGATTTCACGATAATTGTTGGTAGTCATTATTCATATCACAGAGGGAGCAGATTTAGACGTCATGTTCTACTTGAGATGGGTATTGTATGGATATTCATGTTGGGTTTCACATGATATAAAACTCAATCAAATAAATGTAATGGAAAGATTATCCTACCAATAGGGACTAATCGAACATTGGAAGGGACAAAGGTCTATTAAACTTTTATAAAGCTAAAATTTAAGAGGGGCAAAATCCTTATTTTACTAGTATTTAAACTAAGAAGGATCTTAAATATTCGTTTATCAAGAATTCTCAAGATATTATGTAATCATATTAACGAATGATAGAGATAGTTATAAAATCTCTTTGACATATCTCTCTTAGGATTAGGTTGAGTCTATTAAAGTTTAATTAAAACTCTTTTAAATAAATTATAATTTCTTTCTTTAATAAGGAATTTAAATTTAATTAAATTTAGATGATTTAATTTATTTAAAATAAATAAATAAAATATTTTATCACAACAATATGAATTTAACTTCTTTAAATTTGAATAAATAATCTCTAACAACATAATTTAAAATAATTTTATTATTTCAAATTTATTATTGAGAATAATAACAATTATTATTATTATTATCCATTCTTAGTGTATGATCCTATAGGTTCAATTAACGTTGATAATAGATAAAGTCACATTTTATGTTACAAATCATTAGTGGCCTCTAGAAAAACATTATACCCAAGTTAAATGAAAAGCTCATAATCTAAGATAATTTTAATATAATTTATGTTATAATTCTTTTATCTCATAATATCTTAATAAAATATAAGGCATGAAAAATGTTAACCTTATATTGTTTTATCTTTAGTTTTTTAATGTTCAATGAGTAAATAAATGATATTGATCTTTATTAACTCATTTGAGCACAATAATATCTTTTTCAGTCTTAATAACTGAGGGCCACAAAGATATCTCTTTTATGTTAAGAGGGATAAACTTCATCTTAATCACTCAAATCTTATTGTATGATTTCTTATTACGTTCAAGCATAAACTTTATAATCGTTCAATTAAAATAATATTTGACAATTTCAAAACATAATAGTCATCATATTGAGAACAATACCAATTTTAAGTCTAAAGATCTAATGTCATAAGTTGAAGATTAATATATAACATATTATTGCAGCGTTTGTAAAGAAACGTCACTAAAGAATTAAATTTTTACAATAGTCTCTAAAAAAGTGTCACTAAAAGTTGATGTTTTGTGACGTTTATTGTACAACATGAAAATAATTATACCTACTGCGATGTTTATTGTAAAACGTCACTATAAAAAAATTCAACGATTATAAAAAAACGTCACTATATATAATATCTATAATAACATTTTTTCCTAAAAACACCGTTAATATAGTTGCTATATACCAAGGTGTAGTGCAAGGTCCATTCCCACTCAAAGTGAGATATACATATACTATTAAATTTTTGGTCAGTACCAACACCATTAACTTAAAACGATCTAGTGACAGTATAATCAATCCTATTGATAAGAGTTGCAAACAAGAGAAATTTTTTTTTAGAAAAATATACATTTTGAATTAATTTATATTTTTCAGATATTTTATACATTTACTTTTAAGTTGGAATGATTTATTTTTACACGTAAAATAGAAAATGATCATCAATTTCATTTTCTTTCTTGTCACATTTTTTTATTGCCAAACACACTCCAAATTTATTTTATTTTCATTTTTATCCCTCCTATCATTCCATTTTTCTATCAAACCAAACAAAGCCTAATGTATCTAACAAACACTTTGGAAGTTAATAACTATTCAGAGGTATTGAGAATTGATTACAAGTTGGTTTTCTAAATTCTAAGTATAAGATATAACTACAGACGACGTTTTGAGAAGGCCAGAGAGAAGGCCAACGAGGAGGGCACTGTTATATGTGCTTGCTTCACACTGTTTCACATTGTTTCGAATATCAGAATAAGAATCGTTCAAGGAAGGGCCACCAACAACTGCTCCAAAAGCTATATTTGGATTTGGATTGTCCGAATAAAGCCACTTGAATCCGTCCTGGCAGCCGATATCGGCATCCACCGGAATTGAAGCTCCCCTGTGGTGCACGTACTGAGGGTACCTACTACCATAACCAACAAGATAGCTTATCTTCATGGGATTTGTTCCCAACACATAATCTGCCTGAAAAAAATACATATACATTGTTTAAATCCAAAGTACGTAGTGCCTACGTTATGCTTCCTTTGCCACCAGTTTAGGTTTACCTGAGAGATAGCGAAGTTGCGAAGATCTTCGGGCTTGTATGAATACCCGCTGCAATACAGTGTTTCGGTTTGCGATGTGAGCATGTAATCGCTGTAAAGTATGGCTAGGAATGCAGAAGCCACAGCATACTGCAGTGGATTCCATTCTGTGATCCATATCAAGCCGCCTGCAATGGAAGGATATTTGAAGCTATAAAGATAGACACCTGCAAACCAACCAGAATCCAATAACCGGGCGGTTCTAGCTTATGGTTTTAGCCTAATTAGCCTAGGCCTTGTATATTTTTCCATGGGTGCAAACTATTATTCAAGTTCAACATATTGAGCATGTTAAAACTACACTTGGTTCTATGCCTTGAACCTTAGGTTTGATGAGTTTAAACTGACATGACAATAATCGATATTCAAAATTATACAGGAAAGTTACCATCTGTTCTACTTGATGTGGCTGTTGGTGAATCTGGTAGAAGACCACACATGACAGACTCGGCTGTTTTCCTATACATTTGGAGATGGATGTTCTCAACTGTCGGGATGTCCTTGGAACCAAAAAAGATTATCCTGGACAGTAGGACCTGCGACAACATAGACAAATTAAGATTTGTCCCGCTTTTAGTGAGGACTAGGAATTTTAAACTATTTAGTCAGGAGGAAATGGAAAAACCTGAACTCCAGCAAGCTTGTCGTCCCAGCTGAACCAAGTTGTAGACTCCGGATCAGCAAAACTTTTCCCGTTTTGCTCGGTTACATATCTCAAGTACGAATCATCTTGTGTAGCATGATAGAGCCATGAAGCAGCCCACAGCAGTTCATCTTCATATCCTGTGGAGTTGTAAAATTCTCGCACTTGAGGAATACTGATACTGTAAGAGCCTCTATAAGTATCAGCAAAGGTGAAGAGCTGCTGAGCATGCATAAGAAGTGAACTGGAATAAGCAGGATCGTTATTCTTGAAAACCAGGGACGCTGAGGCCAGCGCAGCAGCTGTTTCAGCTGCAACATCTGTTCCGGGGAACGATGCGTTAACCTGTGTTACAGGCCTTCTCTCTGACATGGTTTCAGGCCTCTCCCAACATTTGTGGTCTAATTCTGGATCTCCCACCTTCATCCACACAAATACAAACGCACATAAACATTCAAAACGAATCCATTTACAAGAATCACAAAGTGAAAACTATGAGACGTAAGTTACCTGGATAAAAAGAACGGTTTCAGAAGGGTGTGCATTGATAAGGTAATCTGTGATCCACCTAAGCGAATTCTGTGCGTATCGAAGTTGCCCTACAGCATTCATTTCATCACCATACTCAAGAATTGCCCATGAAAGCACCGTGGCAGTGAATGCCATTGGAAACCCAAATTTCATTGCATCCCCAGCATCATACATTCCTTTTGATAAATCCAAATCCCCTTCACTCCCATCTTCCATCCCCGAGTCTCCTCTCCATGGAATCCTATTATCCACCAATTTGCCAGCTGCCAAAACCAAATTTACGTGAGTCTCCAGAAGAAGGCAGAAAGAGAACAAATTAGTCGAGGTTGGATTACATTTTTGTATGTCGAAGAATTGAAGAGTTACTTTTAGAGCATCAGCATATTTCTTGTTGACGGGGTGACTTGGATGTTTCTTGAAAAAATCATAGTCCTTTAAAATAGTGAGTACAGCTGCTGTTGCTACAACAACCCCAAGTACTAAGGCAAGCAAACACCAAATGATTGATCCCCTGGGTTTCGTAGCTTCGTCCTCCTTCCCTTCCATTAAGCCTCCGATGTGACTTCGTCTGCTTAAGCAAAACTGTATTTATCTTCCAACAAAACGACATGGAGATTAATATTCGCCACAGAGAAAGAAATCCCACGCTGCTAACTCGACCCAAATCTCCAAAAAGGAAACAAAATGGAGCTTTCAAGGTGATGAAACGAGTACGACTGCATGAAAACAAAGCTCGTGTATGTTCCGATTATTTTTCCATTTCTACTGCATGGAGAGATGCTTGATAATTTCTATGCATGAAAATCGGTCGAGTCGGATACGTCATTGGATCTTTCAGGTGATGACACGAGTACGATTGAATGAAGACAAAGCTCGTGTACGGTGTATGTTCCGATTATTCTTCAATTTATACTTCATGTAGAGATGCTTTGATAATTTATATGCGTGAAAGGTGGTTCAGTCGGATACGCCATTGGATCCTTGAGGTTGCACGACTACGACTGACTGCAGACAAAGTTCGTGTTTGCTCCAATTATTTTTCTATTTATAGAGATGCCTGATAATTTCTAGACATGAAAAGCGGCTGGGTCGGATACGCCATTGGATCCTTGAGGTTATATTCGAAATGGAGCGTGGAGATGTTGCCGAAGTAAGATACTTTTTGTAGAGAACAGGACAACGTTGCAGGTGGAACTAGGAGGACAAGGCAGGCTCACCATTTGTCGTTTGCTTCAAAACTAAGAGCGGGGATAACTTAACTTTCTAGTACAACTCATCCTTTTGGATAATCAGAAAGGACCATTTTGATGATGTTTCACGTCAGCTTCTAAGAAGTTGGGAGATCGGACAAATAAATAAGTAATCAGTCACAAAGTTGGGATTATATATTCGAGGGTAATTATATCCGCGGTAAATAAACTAATATTTAGGATTTTTAGGATATAAAATTCGATTTTAGGATATTTTTAACGAGGCATAAAAGAAGACATGGTTAAGGACAAAAAATTTCTGCTCGTAAAATACAAGAAAAAACATAAATAAAAGCTAGATATGATATCATACTTGATCAAACCAAGCCTAAGACATAAAACGTATAGACTCAGATAATTAAAAATAAAACACTTGAATTACAAAATAACCCAAGTATAACATAACCTGGAATGGATATAACATTTTATCTAACCAATATTATTAAGCAATCATGTGTGTGTTTTGGAATTCAAATAAAATCTCTTGGTTTGGGTTTTGCATCCGACGTGGTCACGTTTTGTTCTTTGGTATACCTCCAGGTCCCATCTCTCTCGAGTTCTCACCACTCGAAGTTCCATAATTACTGCTCTCAAATTCTTGGCTGCCAAGGGCCAATTGTTTGAACCTCTGCATGTCAGCATTGTAAGTACTAGTGTTGTACTCTCCACTTGCCCCAAAAATTGTGCTTTGGCCCGGCTTTGTTCCCCCATTCAGGTCATCTAAGGAAGAGTCTCCTTCCAGGATACGTGCTATCTGCTTTCCATAACCATTTTAGCATACATTCAAACACTACACACAGTCATAGTGGTCTTAAATGCGTATTATCTCTTTCTATAAACCATTGTAACAAAGCTAGCCATGGAGGTTTGGAGATTATTGCAAACCTTGCTCATTTTCGGGCGTTTTCTTGCTGAATGTCGGATGCTTGCTACAGCGCAGGCTATCATGCGTTGCATTTCGTTATGGTTATAATGCTTTTGCAAGCGTGGATCCACCAGCCCATCAAAGTTGCCATCTTCCAATGCACGAGCCAAAAGTGGTCGAGCCTGTTCGTAAAGTACGTCGATTAATATGGAATTCTATATGCTTTAAATTAATAACACTCTACTATGGTAAATCTCATGAGAAGATTCGACAAGTTTTGGTGATTAATGCAACAAATTCAAACTGTAAAGCAAGAATATATAGAGGAGAAATAGATACGGACCCAATCTACTAAGCTATCATCCATTTCAGCATCAATTGGTTGCTTCCCTGTTATGAGTTCTAATAGCATCACCCCAAATGAGTAAACATCGGATTTATCTGTTAACTTGCCGCTTGAGGCATACTCCGGAGCCAAGTACCTAGATAAGATCAAAAGAAAAATCAATCTTTCTCCTCCTCAAACACACTACTTTATATGATAGCTCTTTACTTCTGGTTATAGATTTAGTCCTTACCCAAAAGTTCCCATCACCCGTGTTGAGACATGAGTATAGTTATCAGATGACAACTTAGCCAATCCAAAATCAGCAACCTAGACATTGGCACATACAGATCCCAGAGTTTAGATAAAAGCATTATCACTTTATGCTTCAAGTTTAATGGTGCATAGCAGACATTGATTAAATTGTAAGAGAAGATACCATAGCCTCAAAGTTGTTATTAAGCAGAATATTAGCAGATTTGATATCGCGATGAATAATACGAGGATGACCTGCATTCATAATTTAATAAAAAAAATGAAAATATTGGTGAATAATGGAGTGATAGAGAGAAAAAAAAAAAAGAGACAAGTAACTCCTTACAATCTTCATGCAGATAAGCAAGACCTTTCGCTGAGCCTAAAGCAATACGAAGTCTGGTTGGAAAATCCATGACCGGACGATCCTTTCCTGCAGAGAGAAGTTGGTCATGATTCTAGGCGAGAATTTAAAGACAGAAGGCATTTGTGTAAGTAGTTTGGTTATTAAACTATTATCAATCATTAAACACCATTAAATTCACGTCATTATTGAAATAATCTAAATGTTTATCCTTTCTTTTGTGGTCTGGTGATGCTAATTTTTGACAGTGATGAAAAATGATGCAAGGTTTCAAGCTTTAATGCTTCCTTATGGAATGAAAAGGATAAAGAATAGTTTACCATGGAGATGATATTCCAAGGTTTTATTAGGAACAAAATCATACACCAACATCCGTTGTCCATCGGTAATACAAAATCCAACTAATGACACAAGATAACGATGGTGAACACGACTAATTATTTCAACCTCAGCATGGAATTCTCTCTCTCCTTGTCCACTACCAGCTTTTAAACTCTTAATTGCAACTTCCTTTCCATTTGCTAAGACGCCCGTATACACATATCCGAACCCACCCTGACCAATCAGATTGGCCTGAGAAAATCCATTTGTAGCAGCAATCAGCTCCTCATAACTGAAAGTACTCTTATTGAATCCAAGAGCGATATTTGGTGATGGGGGTGGCAAAGGAGGGGGAGGATGGTGTAGGCCTGAGAACTGAGAGCTCGCAACACCGCTATAAATTGGTGGTTGTGAACCCCAACCGTTACCAACACCAAGAGCACCTCCTGATGGTGGAGGTACATGTACAACATGCTCTGCCAATTTCCCATTATTGCCCCAGGACGAAGTCTGGTAGTTGTGATGACAGTCTTTACCATCATCTATGATCGAAACATACAATAATCAAAAAGATTCATTATTAGTTCTCAAATCATAAATTGTATATCAAAACTAGATTCATTCAAGATTCAACAGAAAATATATATCAAGCATATTGATTTTCTAAATTTATGAGGAATTAACTTTGCATTATTAAATTTAAAACGCAGGCCTTTAATGTTTGTTTACTTGGCAAAAACAACTCCATGGAAAGTAGCTTCCGTTTCCATAGTTTCATGAATAAAGGGGAAAATGGTATTGTTTTTTAATACCTTTAGTCTCATCATAGTCCATGACTTGTCGGGCTTTCTTCTTCCTCTTACGATAACAACATATTGTACAGATGATCATAAAAAGGAGCATCAATCCTACAGCTACAACTACTCCTATAATAATGATTGTATCTGTATCGTTACCGGATGAGGATGAGGATGAGGATGAGGAGGATGAGGATGGTGTTTTGTTTGAAGAACTAACTGGCTTGTCAGCATTACTTTTGTGAGATTTATGAGATTTAGGAAGGGAGTGAGTCTTTCCATTTTTATGATTTGCAGGAGGAGAATGAGAAGAGAAATGATGGTCTTTTTTGTTGTCTGATGGTTTTTCCGGAGACGGGAACAATGATTGTGAAGGTGGTGATGAATTTTGGATGAAGAGGTATCTTGTAATGAATTTGATCTTGGTGGAGCAGGTGGGGATTCTTCAGGAGAATTCTCAGGGGATGGTGCCATTTTTGCGTCAGCATACAAGCTTTCTAGCCAAGAAACTCCACCCACCCCCTTCTTCCTGGCTCAAACAACTAAAAAAATTCCAAGGTTAAAATGGCAAGAAAATGTCGATAAACACAAACTACATGTTACAACATCATCCAAATTGTAACAAAAACCATTCAACACCTCATATTTTGGCCTTCATTGAATTTGTAACACAAACTACATGTTAATGCTTTTTGATGAATGTCTTTGCAGGGCAAAAATAAAACAAAGAGATGATAAAAAAAGGTACCTGAATGAAGAATAAACAAGGGTTCTCAAATGAAAGAGAGAGAAAATTTGCCATAACTCTAGAAAGGGGACGCTGTTGTTGCCTCCCCTCGGTGACTTCCTACAAAGTAGGAACTTTGGCCCTCTTTCTTCTTTTTATTTATTTTTCTCTCTACCTCTTGTTCTTTGATTCGTTTTCCTTGGTTATTTCTTTTTTAGTTTTGTTTTTACCCTTTCATAGCATTACCACCCCTGCCATGTGCCAACCATTTTTTTCTTTGGTTCTAAAATAAGCTTAAACAGAGATTACTAGTTTAATTTACATCTTCAGATGCAAAAGTTTTAAATTAGGGTTTATTTCAACACTTGTAACATAATCATTCACCACATAATAGAAAGATTATAAGCTTGTATCACCTAATTGAATTGTGTCTCAAGTTTTTCTAAAATTAGTCCACTTAAAAGATCATATAGCAGCACTGTTACATTTATGATTGTACAGGTTGATATGTAAAAGATCATATAGCACTGTTAGATTTATGATTGGACAGGTTGATATATAATGTCTTCTATGTGACTCGGATTTGGAAGACAGAAATCACTTATTTGCTGGATGTTCTTTATCTCATCGAGTTTGGAAAGAGGTTATGATCGCTTGCCAAAGTGATTTTTCCACTGGATGATTGACCTAGTATGGTGCAATGGGTGCAACTACATAGTGCAAATCATCTGCCCCTTTCCTATGCCTCAATTTATGCCCCACTTCAAATTAGGGGGTTTAGGGTTTTAGGTTAAGGGTTTTGGTTAGGTTTTAGGGAATTAGGTGTAGGGTGTATTTTTTAGGGCGTAGGGTTTAGGATTTAAAATATAGAAAATAAGGGTTTAGGGTTTAAGATTGAATTTTTTAAAAAAAAAATCAAAGGAGGCACCAAATAAGGCATGAGGAAGGGGCAGAGGATTTTTGTTCGCAACTACATGGTAAGGGAAAAAGCTTTTAGCTGTTGTTATTTGATTAGCTTGGTGATGCTATCTTTATACTATATGGCAGGAGCGCAATGGTAGACTCCATGGGAAACGACCTAGACAAGTGGATGTTTTTGTTTCTTGGATTAAGATGAATGTGTGATTGCATATATCAGGAGAAAGGTTACGGTTTGACTCGTCAAATCTAGTTATGGACCGGGAGTTTGTATAGATTTTTTTTATAAATAGTTTAATTGATTTTATTTTATTTGTACAGAATATTAATTCATTTGGATGAATAAAATTTTCATTTATAAAAAAAAATATATATATATATCAAAACTTGGTACAACAAACTTAATAGTCTTGTATCTACATTTTATTGCCCATTTTTGTATCATAAAAGTAATTCACACCATTATAGGAGAAATCACAGTCAAAATTTTAAAAATTATTTTATATTTTAAATATATAAAAATAATTTACTAATAATATAAGTCAAAATTTATGACCGTAGTTATAATCGTAAGCCACTATTTTTAATAAATTAATAACTAAAATCATTTAATTTTAATATTTTACTTCATTTATAAAATATAATAATTATATCAATTCACAGTAGTGGTTAATTATACGCATCCCTACTGCTTCTCTAAAATTAAAATGGGTTTACAATATTCCCAAAATTAGCCGATGAAATTGGCGGAACCGAAAATAAAATTAAAAAAAAAACAAGTTAAGAAAGATAGAATCGTAATTTCACAAACGCGTGAAAGCGTTCCCCCAGCGACCTCGCGTTTTCGAAAGCTTTCGTTTCGATCCGTCCATTTTTTGAGACTGACGAAGACCGAAAGGAGCTTCCGAAGCTCCCTCTCCAAACACACAAAAATCAAACCTCAATTTCCATGGCGGATCCCTAAATTCTACAAGCCAAACCAAAATATAAACAGTTAGCCATTAAAATTTTACTTTTTTTTTTTTTCAAATTTCTAAAATCGTTTTCATTATTGTAATTCCTACAACTGCATTTCGTTACACATTCAAAAAGGAAAGAAGTTTCAAAATCCATGTCAGCTCTGCTGCCTGCTTCAGTTTCTTCTTCTTCTTCTTGGATCCATGAAGACGATCTCTTATTGAAGAACGCCATTGAGGTAACCTATTTCTTCTTCTTTTTACTTATTTTCTTTTCTCTTTCTTTTAATCTTAATTAAATTTCCTATTTTACAGTCTTAAAGGAATCTTTACCATTTATCTGACTTGAAAATCTAGAAGATAGACAAGATAAAAACCTAGTATAGTGGGAATTGATGATTTTCTTCATTTGTAAGTGATAATTTAAATTTGGTAATTACAGTCGGGTGCTTCATTGGAAGCACTAGCAAAAGGTGCGGTTCGATTTTCACGGAAGTTTACTGTTAGAGAATTGCAAGATCGATGGCGTGCTTTACTTTATGATCCTGTTATTTCTGATCAAGCAGCAGCTCGAATGATTGAGGTTGAATTATCTTCTAAATCGAACATATTTGATAACTCTGTTGAAAATAAAAGTGCTAAAAGGAAGTTTGAAAGTGTGAGAAGATCGTATTATGCTATGAGAAAGAGGACCTGTAACAACCATGTGACAAACTCGAGTGGTGTTAGTTTTCTTGGATCACCTAATTGTAATGATTGCATCCAAAATAGAGGCGGTTATGATGGGCTTGTAGGACCCTGTGAAGACTATGCTCAAAACCAATTAGGATTTGGTGATTTAAGGATTGGTAGTGTAGGTAAACGATCACAAGAGGATGATTTGAAAGTAACTTCAAACAAGGATTGCTTTGGTGAAAAAGTGAAGAATCTGGAACGAAATGATGTGTCTAGGGGGTCTCCTCGTGTCATTTTGGCGGCTTCAGATAAATTTGGTCATCCATCCGGTGTTGAGAGAATCAAACCTTACTCGGTCGTCTGTTCATCACCGCAGCCAGATATGCCTCTGTGGAAAACTATGGAAGATGTTCCAGAGGCTGTGATGCCAGTTAATGATGGCCGTGGAGATAAAGGCCAACATGTAGGTGTGATTGAGCATCCTGAAGATGTGGATGGTAAGAAAATGTGTCAATCTGGATATGATATTGTTCATTCAGACATGATGTTAAAAGATGGCTATGAAATTCATAATTCAGTTGCTATATCTTGCGGTGATTTAGCTGAAACAGATGCTTTATTAAACTTTGACGGTGATGCAATTGATAAATCTTGTTATGAGAGTGTGAATTCACTTTTGCTGAATTCTCCTAATGATGTTCGTGAAGATGATACATCAAAGACGAAAGAACCCGAGACATTAGTTTCAGATGTGTGTCTTGGTACTTCTGAAGCTACTTACCCTGCAAAATTGGATGAAGTTCCTGACCATCATTCCCACTCTGGGCATGCTGAACAGTCACATTCTGGAAATCCGGAAATAAATTTTCCTCAGTCTGCATCTTTGTCAAATCCTCATTCTCCTGAACTTCATGATGAAGTGATTTGCTGCATGTTGAATACTGAGGATCCTGAGATCCCATGCAATGATGATGTTCTCTTAGGTAAAGCTTTAGCTACGGAGGAGTGGCATCGAGGGGGTAGTGAGCAGGCCTCATCCTTTGCAAATCTAAAGGATAGTAAAGAAGAACTGAGCTTGATTCAGACAGAAGATAATCTTACTCAATGTTTTACTGCTCCCAAGATAGCAGGACTGGACATTTTGTCAGAATCTAGTCATGGTGTCAAATCTGATTTTTATGATGGTCAATGTAATGTGATTTCCATACAGTCTCAAAATTCCCTGGTCGACATGTATAAGTTCAAAGCAGCCCATGCATTTCCCAGTTCTGCCGCAGATGGTACAGCAAAGGAAGAGCCAACTGATGAATGTAGTACCAGAGATATTTCTACATATGCCGAAGCAAGTTCCATTGTAGATACTGTTTTGGAACCTGAAGCAAACAAGACAGCATCTGATCAGATAGAATATGAAAGCGATGATGATGTTCCTAGCTTTTCTGATATTGAAGCCATGGTAAATCTTGACAATTATGTTCATTATGAGGACTTATTTATTTATGTTTTCTTCTGTTTTTATTATACTGGGTGGTTAAAGAACAATCATTTGATGTTCACTTCAGATACTTGAGATGGATTTATGTCCAGAAGAATTTGATTATTTCATTAGGAGAGAAGGTATGAAGTTCACTTTGCACCAACAATGGTCAAATTATGATGGAACCAGTCAATATGAGCTGAATGGGGGAAAATCTATGTACTGTTGATTTTATAAATGTTTGCACATGTTGATTTTGCTTTCTTGAAATTTCTAGTCTCCAGATATCAAGATGAGCATTCCAAGAGGGCAATCCTTAGGTTGGAACAAGGTGCTCAGTCTGCTATGCACAGAGCTATTGCTTCCCGAGGAGCTCTTGCTGTCTTATATGGCCTTCATATGAAGTATTACATTAAAGAGTCTGAGGTACTCAGTTTTATCCATTCTTGATTTTAGATCACATGCAGGATGCCAAAAATCAACCCATTCCTTTCTCTTTCATAGGAACTTTCACTATGGTGTGGTCAGGAATGCTACTTATGCACTTTTATATTCTCAATTCCTTTTCAAACTCCTTTTCTCCTTGTTTTTGTTACTCAAGTTTTCCGTTAGATAAGTGGTGCCTATGTGTATGTTTTTCTTTCTATATTTCAATGCACAAAGGTGCGGAGAGTTTGCACTCTATTAAAATTATAGGTTGAGCATTTATGTTTCTTAATTTTCATATTGCCTGGTTAGTCACTGATCTCTTGACCAGTGAAGCAAAAGATTGCTCTCATGTTTCTAGTGCAAGCTCTCCCTGCTTTGCAGGTTATACTTGGCAGGGCAACCATGGATGTTGATGTTGATATAGACTTAGGAAGAGAAGGGCGTGCTAATAAAATATCTAGACGACAGGTATTTTGATTTGCTTAACACGGTTACTTGTATTTTTTCTGAGTTTGGCAGGCTTATGGACATGTACAGATGATGGGGGAACTTTGACCCTTGAGTCTGCATTCCTACCCTTCTAGGGAGGAGGCATCTTACCACCTTGATGTAGGCTTTGTGGTCACTCATAAGATATTTGAATGATTAGTTGCAGATACTTTGCCTCTTCTTAGTACTTATCTATGAATATATGAACAAGTTATTTATTACTAGTGAAATGGGAGGCCTCTATTTACTACAAATACTCTTTTTATAAGGAATGGATGGTATTTGGTGGCTCTCCTACACTTCCATGCTAAATTGTTGGAATTGGGTTTATATTTTATTGAGTTAAATCCTTGGTTAAAATACAGAGAATCATACTTTTAGGAAATGCTTTTAGATCCGTTTGGAATTACCGTTTTTAGATACCTTCATTAGCTTTTTTGAGCTTGTTATTTTATTTTGAATGATATTCCTACATGCATTCTTGTTTATCTTAAAAAGGTATTGATTATACCTGCTTAACTCGTCAAATGTGCTTTTAGATTCTTTTGCTTGTATACTGCTTGCAGATGTACATGGGAATAATTACTCTCATCATTTCTGTTAGGCGATTATAAAACTGGAGGAAGATGGTTCCTTCTCTTTGAAGAATCTGGGCAAGAGTTGTATATTTTTAAATGGAAAGGAAGTTTGTACTGGACAGCAGATGGCTCTTGGTTCAAGCAGTGTGATTGAGGTAGCTATATATTTTGAACTATGGAATTCTATACATTATACAATCGTCACTGGTTGACATTTTCCTTGTTTCAGATTAGGGACATGGCTTTTGCGTTTGAAATAAACCCAAATTCTGTGAAGCGTCATCTGGCAAAAATAACCCCCCAAAACCAAGGAAGCAGGACAGTGTTCGATTGGTCTGAAGAGCCAAAGAAGGTATTGCATGGATAGGGAGATTTGTTTAGGTAACCTCCCTACCTTCCTCTTCTGCAAATTCATTTTGTATCATCAATATAGTCTTCATGGCTTTTCCGTTAATGATTGGGGTAGCAGACAGCATATGATGTTCTGTTTTTATGCAAGGATATGTATAGATACTTGTTGACACTTTAAACTATGAACATATTAGTTGATTCCTTTGTCTCTGTATCTCGAATTTAGCTGCTGTTTTGTAGCTGTTGTTGCCATTCATTGTTATAGTTTTGTATGTTATAGTTTTGTAGCAAGACTGGTATGATTCTTTGACAGTTGACATGGAAACAATGTTTGGTCCTAAGTTTAGATGAGGGGCAATTTAGCTGCGTTAGTAATGATCGTTTTCTCAGTAATGATCGTTTTCTCTCACTTATCATACAGAACAAAGTGATTAAACTCGAACTCTCCTGTTCGTTAAGACGATAATGATTACTTCTATTCCCGTATTGGCATCAAGATGTCGTTCTTGTTTGAATGTTTATCATTTGAGTCTCATACCATACATGGATTGTATGTTTGGGAGAGTTTTTTTGGTATTCCATGTTTCTAAAGGAAGCACATCAGACAGGTTTCCAAACAGTAATACTGATGGTGTGGATGTTAGAAAATTAAGACTGTAAAGATGGTGTTGAAAACCAAGGTTTAGAGATTCGTTAAACAGCCATTATTTGTTGGTTATACCTGATGAGATAAGAATCTCCAAATTCTAGAAAATGGACTGCCTTTTCCAATGGCTGAAATTTCAAGTCTTGTACCTGTAATCTATTTCCATAATACAACCAACAACAACTTTAACTCCATGTACCCAACGAAGCCAAAATTCCCAGTCCACTTGGAAAATTAAGAATATTTTATATTAGAAATAGGTAAACTACACGAATTTCTCAAAAAAGGGTAAACTACATGAATTTCTCGGTTCAGGACGTCATCATGTTGTTAACTTGATAAAGCACAGTGGTAAGTTGAACAGTATATTAAAGTATAATAATGTCGTTTTAAATTCAATAATATAATCGAATCAGTCACCTTTAAAAAATAATAAATGTCTTATTAGAGCAAGTTTAGAGTGTCGTGCAGTCCGAA
The DNA here is from genome assembly GCA_035048815.1 of Abelmoschus esculentus. NCBI lineage: Eukaryota > Viridiplantae > Streptophyta > Magnoliopsida > Malvales > Malvaceae > Abelmoschus > Abelmoschus esculentus. The sequence continues at coordinate 13,379,001 of JAUCBN010000024.1, forward strand.
ATATAATATAATATTTATACTAAATTTTAAATTCAATTTTTTAAATAAAACACTAGAAAATATAATTAACTGATAGACATTTTTCGCCTCGATTTATCCATCTATTACCGTGTATGTCGGCTATGAATGGATGCTAGAAATTTGTCCGTACATTTAACAATCCATTTCCAAGGTGTAATGATCTAACCAAACCCATATTTTATTTTATTAATTTCCTCGATCAGCATTCATTATTTGATATTACTATAAAGAAAGGATGGACATGGATATATGTGAAAAAGAAAAGAATAACGATACGAAGATAGCAACCAACAGGACAACTCAAATCTTCTGCTCAAATGGGTGCTTTAGGGTTCTTCATATCTTCACTCTTGGTTGTTGCCACTTTGGTTGTACCACTGCCAACAGGCAACAGCTGAATCAAAGACTTACTGGGGATATACAGGTGTTGAAACAGATTAAAAGCATGATTGTTATGTGTATCTTTATTACATGCTTAATACTTGTCAACCGGTTAGTTCTAGAAACTACCAAACTAAGTACCTAAAAAGTATTTATCACTCTTTTGTTTTCTTCTTCCCAAAACATCAGGTCCACAATCGAAAGAGCCAAGCTAAGATCGATCTAAGCAAACACAAGCAACAAGCAAAGGAGTATGGTATTTTGTAACTCCTAGAGATGGTGGCTTAGTTATATAGTTGACATGTCATGCATTTTGAAACTATGATTTTTTTGTATATGCTGGTTCTTTTGATGGTATGTAAATATTTTGTTAAATTCGTTGGCATATAAAGTTATAACAAGGCCGTTCTTGAAACTAAGTTAATATGGTGAATATTATCTATGCTAGCTTTGATCTTGTTTAGTTAGTTAAACTTGGTTGGTATGTATGTTAAAATAAAGTGGTGACCTAAGAATTTTCTTGTTACTTGATGTGAGTTATAATAGATATTGTTAGTTTGAAGCATAAATCCTATTAGCTCTGAATAGCTTAAAATGGTAAATGACAGGTCTTGCATTTAGATAATAGTTTGTATAAAAAAAAATTGAGGTTGTCTTGATTAATCACCAAATTGTTTATTTGTGCATAAAGAATTACTAAATAGTTACTTGTCTTTTAAGAAAGACCGAGTTGGTCACTTTGTTAGGATTCTTGCCTTGTTTGGAATGCATGATAGCATTCCTATCTCCTAAACTGGGATAGGGGTGTCATAGAAGGGATATTTTAGAAAATAAGATTAAATTAATATAGTTTAATTAGGAATTAGATTTCTTTCCCGTTTAGAACTCTTTCTTTGCATGGAAAAATCAACTTAGGGCTTGACCTATATAAGACACTTATTAGGTTTAGTGTGGAGTCGAGACGGATTCTCACATTATTATACCTTTAGCCGCCGCCTTCATCATGTTTCAAGTCTTTCGGAGGTTTAGATTGTTTGTGGAGTAGGCGGAGATGAAGGTTATGTTATATTTGATATTTATTAATGCAAAACATACTTCATAGTTTATTCTCTCTTGATAGTTATTCTTCTTGCATATGAGCTCGAAAGGTAAGTATGTGAGAAAAACTCATTTGCTTAGCACCGGGAGATGTAGGTTCACGAAACGAGAGAGTACAATCTTTGCTCATGGGCATTGACTAATCCATCAAGGATTTTAGAGACTAATAAGACGCATGTGTTTGGTTGTTGTTCGCCCTTGATTCATGCCGGGAGGTATCATCGAGATGTGGGTTTCAATAGTTCTCTTCGCTTAGGGATAAGGAAGAAGACATTCAAGGATTAATAAGTGGATACTTAACATAACTGGATTCTTCTCTATAAAACACTCAATTTAGCCTCGTCCTTATCTTATTATTCCGTTAATTAATTTTATGCTTTATAATTATCTTAGTCATAATTCAACCAAATCATTTATTTGTGTTTTTAGTTTTATTAGTGCAGTTATAAGAAGTAGCAATGTTGACTTAGTCCTCGTGGGACCGACATCTTAAATACTACAATCTGACAAAGGTGAAATTAATAGGACTGCATAGCCTCCATCATCTCCCTCCGTGGAACATTTAGCATAATAGGAGTGAATGTGAGTTTGTTCTTTTCTAGTTTTGTAACATTGAAATTATGAGTTGAAAATTACAACATCAACAGAATCTGAGCTTTGTAATGAACTATGGGTTGAGGTTACTATACCACAGTCAAACCTATCGAAACTATTAAAGTAAAAATATGAATAGAAGTTGTGGTTGAAGTGCCTCAACACTTTCTGGTCTGATCAAACTGGAAGTAGGAAATGAGTCACATGGAAACAGCAATGGGAACACATAAAGAGTCTTCGTGATACAGTTCACATATATTTTTAATCATAATCTTTTGATTTCTTAACTGTAAAAAACTCTACGACTCCTCCATCGACTGCTAAGGAGAGATACCATACAACCGGGAACAGGCAATGCATTTGTTGGTAGCTTCATCATCCAGGTCCCTGGCCCCTGGGCCTGGGTGACTATTCGAATCATAATCTGTTATTAGGTCGCTGGACACTGATTAGTAAATGGTGGATCCCGGAGACTCGGTCTGTGTACTGCGAATGTATGAAACCGAATTTATTCTATAAGCATCGTACCCCTGCCCCTGCCCCTGCAGCTGCAGCGCTTATGTCTGAAAAACTATGTGAAGCATCAGGACTTTGTTATTTACATGACAATCATCAAATTTAGTTTAGCATCTTATAATTGGCTTGGCTCGAGTCTATTAATTAACATAACTAAACTCAAAATTTTACCTTTCATTATTCAAATTATGACAGCGTATTAAAAATAACCCAAGTAAACAAAGTTATCTCAAAATTAACATAACAACTTCTATCAAAGTTTACTTAGGTTCATTTTTAATACGCTGTTATATTATTTTAGTAGTTTAATATAACTCTAGTGATCCTATTGGTGATCATGATATAAACACAGATTATTGTAGGCAACAAAGCCATCTGTCGTACTATTTATCTGTGATGAGCATGAAAAACACGTTTGATTAGTCATAAAAAATATAAGTTTTGATCCAACTTGGTTGAATTTCTGGTATGTTTTTTCCCCGAAGAGACCTTTAAAAGGGTGTAGGGGTCTAGGGGATGAGAGAGACTTAAATTTGGACTTATATAAGATGTTCAAAATGACGTCGTTTAGAGGGATGACCCACGTGAAGCATTTGACTCGGGTACAGACCCACGTTTTCTCATTCGGGTTTAGTCCCTAAGACTGTAGAGTTTGAAGGAATGAAGTCCTTAATTTCCCTCAAGGTGAGCCTAAATCCCTGAAAACTTTGCAATCAAGTCACTAAATATCAAGTTTAAATATCGAATTGAACTCTAGAGTTTGAATTTCTTCTAATTAGACCACTATCTCCCTTTTATTGAGCCTGTTACTTTGTAATTGATTCATTTTGACCATTTAATACTTGTAATTCAGCATTTAATGGTGTAATTTTCACGATTTAGTCACTCTGTATGTTATCTTTCGTAGTTAATACTTGTAGCATTTGATTGTGTAATTTTAGTATTTTATTTGTAATTAAATTATTGTTTTAAGTACTGTTGTTTAAGAAGATTTAATTCATATAGTACACTATTAGGATCAGTTTCCTTAATTAATTAAATTAATTTAAATAAGGAGAAAATTTAGAAAATAAAAGAATATTAAATGAACACTTTAATACACTAATTTGATTAGTGTTTCATTGTAATGAGATGTTAATTAAATGTGTATTTGAGTGAAATATTTAATACTTCATTTACACTTAGAAAATAATAATCATATACTAGTTTAATAAAATGAAAATAAGAATTAATTAGTGTCAATGAATTAGGAATATTATTAATCGTTAGGGTTTGTGTGGATGTGCCTAAGGATGTAAAAAGCTGACCCGACCTATAAACCCGCCTGAAACTTGTTCGAGTTAGAACTTGGTTTGATCTGGGGATGTAATGACCCGAACTTGATCTGTGTCTGACTGTTGTTGACCCGAACTCGAGTTGGACCTGTTACTGTAGTAACCGAACCTGAACTGTATCCGATTGAGAATGACCTGAACCCGATTTCAACTTGTTACTGTAGACCTGAAACCTGGCCTGTATCCGACTGAAATGAACCCGAACCCGAGTCTGACCTGACAAATAACCGACATTACCCGACCCAAGACCTGTTTTTACCTGACCTGTTTTAAACTCGACCTGTTATTGATCTGAACTAATATTAACAAAACTTAATATTTACATGACATATAATTAAATATACTATAATTTGATGAATTTAAAATATTAGTAAAATATAATTAGGCTTAAAAAATAGAATTAGACATGAGAATTAATTTAGGATTAATATTTAAATATAATATTACATATCTAATTAAATTAATTTATTTACTAATTTATTTAGTTTTAATGTATTTAATTTTAATCATAATTTTAAATTAAATACATACATTATATTAATAATATACATACATTAACTCACAATCAAATTAAATAAATATATTAGTATACATTTAAATATATATAATATATATTATATATTAAAGTATATTATATATTACAAATATATTATATATTACATATTACATATAATACATTAATACATAAAGTATAATATATATTAAATTATATTATATATAATATATATTGATATATATTATATACATATATTAATATATATTATTAAATATCATAATAAATATATATATTTATTAAGTATTTAAAGTTAAATTAATTTGACTTTTAAAGTAAATTTAAAATTAAAATTTTGAGAAAAAAAATTTGATTTTAGGGGGAATGTTCAACTTTAGGTTTAGGAGGTTGATTTTAACTGGGTGATGTGGGTGGGAGAATTTTGAATTTTATGATTTTGATTAACCAGGTGGGGTGGGTGGGGAAATTTTGAATTTTTTGATTTGGGGGGAGGGTATCTTTTTTTAGTTTAACTGTGTGAGGGGAAGGAATTTTGAGGCGGGATGGGAGGGGGAATTTTTTTTTTTCTTCTGATTTCTTATATTACATATATATATATTATATCATACATATATATTATATATATCATACATACATATTATATACATATAGATTATACATTTTATATTTTAATACATACATATTTATATATATAATATGTTATATAATATATACGTATTTATATATATGTATAATATGATACATATATATTAAAAATAAATATGAATGTATGATATATATAATGTATATATGTATAATACATATACATATAACATACATATATATATATTAATATATATATAATACATATACATATAAATATATAACATTACATATTTACATTATTAACATATATGTATATATATGTATAATGTACTAATACATACTAACACATATGACATATTAAGTTATTCACATACAAATATATAATACATGTACTAAACTATTAATACTATTGATGAGTGTTCAAAAGTATTGATTTTCTTATCCTTTTTACTCATGTTTATTGCTTTACGCATTTAATTAGTTACAATTCTATATTTTCATGCATTTTCATTAGTTGTCACCTTAGATCCATGTTTGGTTATTTTTGGTTAATTTTCAATAGAAAAGATGCTGCTGTGGTTTGTTTCCATGTTTTGCAAAAAGTAAGCCTTGATGAAGGAGTTAGCTATGGAAAGAAATAAAAGGAGATATGGAAAGATTGAAGGATCAAAGCAAAGAAGGAAATATATATTAGAAATGAAAATATTCTAGCATGATTATTTCCATCTCTATATTATTCCTTCAACCTTGTTGACCGAAAAACTTCATAAAAGGAGGAGCTTGTCGTTCAAGAGAGATGAGCCGATCGTGGGAGAGAAGTACACAAAGGGGTTGTCGAATTCTCCTTTTTATTTTCTTGTTTACTCGAGTGATGCGAGATTATTTTAGGATATTCTGTCCAGCCATGAACTAATCTTAAGTTGGCTTGGGTTATTCTTATGTTATGAATACTTAGTTTGATTTTTATTAAGTGTTTAGTGTGTTCTAAAATGAGGTTTACCTACTCTTGGCAATTAACTTTGTTTGCGAGAGAATCGGGAGAGGACTCGATAAATGATTTATTTATTCATATTCGGGAGGATTAGATTCACGAAACGAGTAGGTATGATTCAATCCAAGTGCGAAAGAACTAATCCGACTTAGGGATAAGTACAGGATTTCAACGGCTAAGAAAAGCTACGCTTTGCCAAACCTCAAGGATAATTGTCCAACATTACCCATGCAATTCCCTCATCGTCATTGCCCAAACAATCTACGAACTGACAACTCGGAAAAATGTCATAAGCAATCGATTGAGCCCAATTGCCTCGACAAGTAGGGTGGTGCGAGCACCCATTCACGAAGAAGAAATCATTCGACAATCATTCATAATTCAGAATAACCTAGCCACGCCTCTCTCATCGATTGCTCCAATCTATTTTACTTGTTTTTTTGTTATTTAATTTTAATATTAATTCTATCAAACAGTTGTGTCTTTATTTTTCAGTGCAAGAAATTAAAGTTCGAAAGAAGCACCAATCTCTGTGAATACAGTACTTTTTATACTATAACTTGAACGTGTACACTTGCACGCAATTGCGAAGTACTTTTACACGCAACAACTATATATTAGTACATATATTAAAAATTAATATACATGTTAACATATATGATATATATAATATATTATATATACATATAACATACATATATAATACATATACATATATATATATATATTAATATATACATGTACTATATACTAATGTATATATACATATACATAATTTATAATTATATATTGATATAACATACATATATGATATATATACACATATACATGTACTATATATAATTATACATATACATATATTGAATTATTGATGTATATATTAATATATTATGTATACTACTACTACTAAATACTAATCTACTATCACTATGTATACATATAACATACATTGAAACATATATTATATATATGAATGTTAGAATGTACTTATGGAGTTATATATTATGTATAATTAATAATTGTATACATTATAAATATATTATACATACATTATACGTATAACATATCTAATTACTAGACATCTAATTATCAATATATATTATATAAATATTTATATTAGTTATTAAATTATTAATATATTATATATATAGTGTAATGTATATCATATTTTAATATATATTATAATTTTATTTTTCATATATATATAGTATTAATTCATTTATAGTTTTATTTAATTTACAAAAATAGTATTATTCCATAAATGTTATTATGTCATAAATAATATTATTTTTTATTCTAGTATTATTTTAGTACTTTCAAAAATAATATTATTTTATATATATAATTAATACATATATAATATTATTCTATTTCTAAAAATAATATTAGTCCACTTATAGTATTAATCCATATATGGTATATTTTTTATATATAGTATATTTTTTACATATAGTATAAATTCTTTATATAATATTAATTTTATATATATTATTATTTCATTTATAATATAAATTCTATATGTTGTCTAAAATTTATTTTTATATTAAACTATAGTATAATTATAAATTTATAATGTATTAAAGATAAATTTTTAATACTTTTAATTATTATTAAATTATAATTTTTATAATTTAATCCTTATAACTTACGAGTTATTTTTTTTGAATGGATTATTATTGATTTTTCAAATTTATTTTAATGTTTCTATGTTTTAATTTTTGTAATTGAGTCCTTACAAGTTAATGTTGATTTTTTTTTTAATTTCAAATTTTAATCTTTAATTTTATGGTCTAATATTTATTCGTCTTTTTACGTATTTATACAAAATCAAAATTAATAATTTAAATTACTATGAATATAAAATCAAAATTAATTCGACCTGAAACAAAACCGACTTGAAATAAACCCGACCTAAAATACAACCGAACTGAAATGGATCCGACCTGAAATTTACCCGACCTGAAATGAAACTGTAAATTATCCGATTTGGACCCGAACCGTTTGAACCCGACCTGAAATGGATTCGACCTGAAATGGACCCGACTTGAAATGAACCTGACCTGAAATGGATCCGCAACCGACCCGAATCAAGTCAAAACATCAAATCAACCTGAAATGACCTGTATCCGATTTTACTCGACCTGACAATACCCGACCTGAAACACACCCGAGTAACTATTTTTATATCCCTAGATGTGCCCAATTATTTAGGTGTTGTCATACACCTCTTTAGAAATTAATAATATTCGTAGGTTCTAATTATCAAATCAATGGAGTTTAAATTAGGCTCAAACTTAAAAATTACCAAAAAAATAATTTGACATGCATTTAAACTTTTTGTGTTGAGATATTTTTTTTAAAAAATATAAGTTAAAATTTTCTAAAGTAATTGGATATTTTAAATTAACTCATATTTGTAAAGAATGCATTTTCTTTCAAAAAGATATTTTTATTTGAAATGAATTAAATTAAAATTATTATTCGAAATATCAAAATGTCATATAGAATTAATGAGGTATCGAGGGAGTTCGTGGGAGTCTTTCCCACACATAACTAACTCTCAAGCCCAAGTTTCAAAAATTTAATCTTTGATTTAATTTTACCGTGTCCGGTCTATCAAAGTGGTCAATAATGACTCTCAATTGTTTTTAAATCGAATTCAAAACTAAAAAAAAAATATTGGCTAATATGAATTCAAAACAAATCTTATTTTCAAAAAAAATAATTAACAAAAAAGCCCTTAATTTTCAAAATCAAATAAATAAAATAATAAAAACTCGATTTTTTTATTTATCAAGCTATTTTCACATCCGATTAAAAATAATCACGAAAACCCACACGAATAAGATTAAAGTGACACAACCAAAAGACGCGGATATAAGTGCTAAATATATAATTTTCTCTAACTTATATTTCAATTTGGTTTCTTCATTTTTTTATTCAACCCTACTTAAAATGACAAACCCAAAAGATCTAAATCTTAATAAATTGAAAATCTTAAAAGAAACTAGTTGAACTTTGTTTTTACCACCCGTGAAAAATTATGAGAAGCTGAGAAAATAAATTAGATTCAAACTCAATTTAATAAATATTTAAATAAGGAAATTAAATCTGATAAAATGTTTATAAATACCCAAATTACAAGATTGTGTTTAAGGCTTTAAGGTCCAAGCAAGCGCTACTTTGTATATATATACAGATGAAGTATGACTCAGTATTCCTGTTACTTGCTTTTGAAAATGGGATAGTAAGTTTCAAGTTGAAGTCGATCCAAAATCCTCCGAGTAGCCCATAAATACGAGGAGTGACCTTCAATCACATCTGTTGCGTTAACCTGAAGAGATTTGAAGGAGTTAGTGCTTAGAAAATCTTGAAACTATATACCTGCACTGGCATAACTTACATTCTCAATCCCCTGCACACCAACGGGTTGTATTCCAGCTAATCCTTGTGTAAGTAAACTGTCGTCAAGTGACCATTAGTTCCATCAGTAAGGATGTTCGTGTTCCTCAATTCGTATTTTTATTCGAACAGGAAGCACATATCTGTACAACAGCAGGGACCCAAAGACAGACAGAGAGAGAACAACAGACTATCCGGTATATGAACATGAAAACAATTTCTAGTGCTTTACTAGGGGATATTTAGGACCATAAGTTATCAGGTATACATTCATTAGCAACAGATCCAAATCATCTCAGTTATTCATCTTGCATACCTTGCACGGAAAGCAACTCCAAGCATCCAATCATTTGAAGAGTAGACATTTATAAACCTGCCAGCCACCATCTGCAAGAGACCCTAGAAATGAATCGGTATGTTCTAATGATGAAAAGCACATGTAAGTGTAAGTTTGAAAAATACCTTTCTTGCTGCTTCCCAATTCTCTCCTTTAATTGCAACGGGAGCTCCAAGAAGAACAACTCTTTCCACAAGTTCAGCTGACAACAGAGTAGAATAGCCTTAGGATATTCCAACCATTACAGCAAATCAGAATACCCACGAGAAAAGAATTGCTCATAGTTACCATTTTGTTCAGTCTCAGACAAAGCTTGAAGACACTTGAAAATCACCCGTGCTCCAAGTGAGTAGCCAATGAGTGTCACGGGTCTGAAAAGTTCATGGAGTCCCAAGGATGAACCATGAAAAGATTATTTTGCAGATATTTTAATGTATAATAAACATTCCCCTAAACGCTGCATGTATACCTGTTACCTTGGTAACCTTTCAATAAAACTTCAGCTAGCAACCTTCCTGCTTTATCCGACCTTGAAAATAGAAGATAAAGACCTAGTTAAGACTCCGATAGTGTACTACAACATTTCTCAAATGTTCTAATATGAAATAAAATTCTTCACTCTAGAAATCCAGTATCAGCTACATCCAGCACATAGAGTTAAAGCAGCATGCTTCTAATGAATTCAACTTGTAGACAATTTTCGGTTCATAAAGATAAAAGTATTGTGACAGTTATCAACAGAAACTTTTAGTCAAATCAGGTAATATGAACATTTCTATGCAACATTAGCCACCTTGATATTCTGTTTTGAGACGCTTGAAAATTAAAGCCTTTCCCTCCTAAGATCCAGATAGTTGAGTTTTGCAAAAACTTAACGAATTTGATGTCAAACCATGAACTACTAATGTTTACACTGGTTGAAAAACACTTGCATTTTCCCTGTTCTACTTAAACGTGCAAATTTCTCCTCAGTTCACTCTCAAGTTCCTTGCTTGGTTCACTTTCAATTATTCTCAAGGGTCATTACACTAGCAGCCAATTCTAATAAAGAGCAGAATTAATGAGTAGCTACATATAATACTTGCAAACATTTTAAGCAAAGAATGATCCTAATTAGAGCCATAACAAGATAGACCTCATAAATACAACATGGTGTAAAATAATAAAATTAAACTGGAAGACAGTTCTTCCCTTTTTCAAGAACTCTGCTAAAACTAAGCAAATCAACCTGTCCACAGCGATCGACATTTTGCTGTCTATAAAGCTGGTGGCCGAAAGTAATACTGCTGGCAATGCCAATGCTGCTACAAGTGAGCTTAAAACTGTCATCATTGCTCCCTGTCTCATTAACTCCATAGCAATACCTGCATCAAGCAGAAGCAATCCAAAAATATAGACAATTCTCATGATCAAAAGACTTAAAAAAATCAGACATAAACCCATTACTTGAAGTTAGCCAATCCTGAATTGAAGTGCTCACTGCAATCAGATTCTGGGACTCCCACAGCAGTGCAAACCTATGATTTTCATTGTCAGAAACTGTGTTCTTTTCATTCCTTTTATCATTAAAAGTGGTCTAAAAGGAAAAACAGAGGTTTCACATACAATGGATATGGGATAAAACTTATGTACCTTTCCATGTTGTCAATTTTTCCTTCCCAGGGCCTAGTATAATCTTCCTTATTAAAAACAAATCCAGAGATCAAAATCTCAACTGCCAGTCGCTGAAATAAAATGTTAAATGAGAACTAAAATCTTCAGAACATTAATAAGATCCAGACACCACAATTTCCTATGTCCCCAGAACAAAAAGGGAAAAAAGAAATAAGTCTATAAGAACTCACGCCTTGGTTATGATAATCTCCAATAGCTATAAATTCAAATTCATCAATGTCACCAGTTCTTCTAGCCATTTTAGAACCTGTAAGTCCAGCTCCAGCAGCTGTGAAGAACAGAGTGTCAAAATAGATCTTAATCAGGTATACAAAAGAAATCTTCATAACACTATGTACCGAGCTTGTTTTGGATGCATTTAACAAATACTAGCATAAAATTTCTGAAATCAAACTAATGAGTTCTGCAGTAAGGAAAATTGACATGACAAGAATGGGTAACATAGAAGATTCATGATTAGTCGTTCACCTCCAAATGACGCTGCAACAGCAACAGAACCTGCAACAGTTCCAGCAGCACTGGCAGCAGCAGCAAACCCACTTGCTCCAATGATGGGGACTAAAGTGCCTAATGTTGGAGCTAGGGCACCAAATCCTGCAGCAATTGCTGGGGCAGCTAATCCTGTTTAATAGTAAAATGGTGAGCCGAAAAGGTCAAAAACATTAAAGTCATGAAAGTTGAAACATTGGAAACTAATGGCCATATAATATGGTTTTGACAACCACATACCTCCAGTAATGGCCATCAATGCTCCTCCGGTTAATGCAGCAGCACCAATGATACCACGGCGCTTCCATTTTGCCCATTTTCTTCCTGGTGACTTGGATTCTTCTGCTTCTGCTTCTTTCTCTTTCGCTAAAGCCATTGCAGAATAAGCAACAATCATCTCAATGCCTTCCTGCAAGCACAGAGGTTGACTAATAGGGAGAATATAAAAAGAAAATCTATAAATAGTTAAACTGGAAAGAGCTAGGTTCTTGACAAAACACCACTTCATGCCCAAACATGTGCTAGTATATTAGTGAGGTCCCAGAGATATTCTCTGACAATCAAGGACAATCCATAAAAGGAAATTTAAGGGTCTTATTAACAGTCGACAGAACTTAGATATGCATAATATCTGGTAGTACTCAATGATTTCGAAAAATAGACATCAATACATACCTATTCAGTTATTGCTCTTACTAAAATAACATTTTATACTGTAAGCCCTGAGTTTGAAAGATGGAAAACGGTAAAAAGGTTGAGTTTACAAACCATTTTTATCCACTCAATGTCAAACCAAGTTGTCAGCAACCGGAGAGCCACACGATGCCGGGCATCATAGCCTTTTCTTCGTCGGGTATATTTTTTATTATCTTCACTAATCTCTGCAGCTGCAAGGCAAGCTGAAAGAAGCTCATAAAGAACCATCACTTTCCTATGATAAGTAAGCATTCCAACCTCTTCAGCAGGTTTCTCATTCAAACGATTACCCATCAGATTATGGTCATCATCCCCACGAAGTACATTAGCATCACTCTCCTGCAGAGTCTCTATAGGTTGGTCTGCCACTACAGAATTTGATGGAACCTCAGCAGTGGAATACTTCTCACGACATTCCTGTTCATATTCACGAGACTTCTCCTTTTTAACCAGGGAAGATTCAGAATTTGTTTCCATGTCCAATGTCATACTATCAACAGCTTTTGATAGAGCAATCTCCTGCTCCAATCTTTCAGAAGAAAGATCCTCACTTTCTTCAGCTAGTAATCTCAAGAACTGTATGAATAGGAAATAACAAAAACATGTTTATAACATGAACAAAAAAAAATCTTTGAAACACTGCTCACAATTCTTCTGCAAATGATCATAAAAATGATCATAAGAGAAAGGAAACAACGTACAGGTCCCACGAGATGTTTGGCCGGAGAAGACCCAGCAGTTTCTTCTAGTCCAAGCCATGCTGTGGAATCGATATCTAGAAACCTGAAACACATGAAAACAAACAATTACTTATGGGGGAGGAGAAAATTCTTAAAAATTCCGAAATTTGAAATGTCCAAAGAAATAATTCGGGATCCTAAAAGTGGTGATGTCCGATCCGAACTCAAGTAATTCAAAATAGTAAAGACAACTCGGGCACAAAACATTCCTTTGATGAATTCAACTTAGGTTATCAAAAGGAAAAGAAAAAAATGAAGTGATTACCTGAAAAGGGGTCGGAGTAAACCCGAGTTTTCGTTGACCCAAAGGTCGGGATCTTCAGAGACCGAGTCGCTGCTACTACTGCTACTTGTTCGGTCCGAATACGAAGGGTCATCATCCTTAGGGGGAAGTCCAAGAAGATGAGTCTGATGGATCTGAGCCTGGTTAAGAGCGATGGCAAACAACGCTCCCGCCGCGTACCTCTGCGTCGCCGTCAAAAACGACTTCCTTTCTCCCGCCATGCCTCACAATTTCTTTCAACTTCTTACAGCTTCTAAAGCAATTTCACGACCTTCGGCAGCCAATTCTTTGTTCGCAATTACAAAATTTTACGATTCTCTTCTTCCATTTCTGAGGCTTTGAAAAATTTGTCTTGCTAGGCTGTTCTTTTTGGGCGTCTGAATAGAGTGGCGTAAGTATACGACTAACAAACGACGGAATATTGAATTCGTTAGACGAGAAATTTTTTAATTTTAATTAGGCTAAACTATCCCAGTGATTATCTAACTATTTGGGGATACCTATTTTGGCCACTCAATTAAAGAACTCGTCAATCAGACCATCTAATTTTAAAACTTACTTATTTGAGTCATTACCGTTAAAATTTTAACAAAAAAGTTAATAATGATAACGTGACAGTTAATGATAGTAACGTGACTGTTAATTAAAATTGATAAAATTATATATTTAATCTCTCTGATTTATTTATTATTTTAATTTAATCATAAATTTAAATTAATAAATAAAATTAATCAATCATTAAATTTAATTTAATGATGGTAACATGGATCTATGATTGTGTCACGAACCGTGAGTCGTGACTACGCGGGACCGAGCGAGATGCTTTCTGGTGGTGTTTAAAGCTTGGGAGCGGGATAGCATTAAGAGTGTAGTACGTGCCGAGCAGTCGTCCCATCAGGGATGGGCATGCTGATCGTGCACCACACTGGTCGGGAGCTGTCACCGCTTCCCTGATGAGCCCATGGGAGGGCGAAACCAGTAAGCATCAGAGATCGTTAAGGCTGATCCTTGGGCTTGAGAGAGACCCGAGGTGCCGCACGGGTAGAAGTCCCTGCGCGAGAACTCTGACCCCGTGACAAGTGGTATCAGAGCGAGGTTGTGTGCTAGCTGTTGGGTTGACCAAGCGCCCCGTTGCTGTGGAGCGAGTCATGTGAACGAGCGCGTTAGCTCCCCAAGAGAAGAGGGTGTTCGCGAGTGGGTCGTCTAGAAAGAGATTGAGACGAGGACGGGTAGGCAGAAAGCCGCAGCGAAAGTTCTCCGGTTGGGTGAACTGTAATGGGACACCTCGGTAAAGTGGCAGGTGGCCATGAGGTGATTGCAGGGAGACCTTTGCCCAAGGACGGCGACCCCAGGTAGTGGGCCAGTTTGGGAGAATTGCACACTAGTTCCTGGCACGTTAAAGAGAGGGAAAGAGTTTCCTCCCCATGCACGAGGGCGTGCATGAATTGGGTGGAGAAGAATATCACAAACCGTGAGTCGTGACTACGCGGGACTGAGCGAGATGCTTTCTGGTGGTGCTTAAAGCTTGAAAGCGGGATAACATTAAGAGTGTAGTACGTGCCGAGCTGTCGTCCCATCAGGGATGGGCGTGCTGATCGTGCACCACACTGGTCGGGAGCTGTCCCCGCTTCCCTGATGAGCCCATGGGAGGGCGAAACCAGTAAGCATTGGAGATCGTTAAGGCTGATCCTCAGGCTTGAGAGAGATCCGAAGTGCTGCACGGGTAGAAATCCCTACGCTAGAACTCTGACCCCGTGACAATTGCATCCACCGAAAAACCTCCTGAATCATTGCCAAATTAAAGATTTAGGACTCCAAAAATTCATTTCCTCACTTACCGTTCATCTCATCAGGGGTAATCTCCTCTCAAAAATTATGAAGCCATCATGACTATAATAATTATTACCATTATGACCATCATCATTGTTGTCATCATGAACCTCATCATTGCTATTATTATTATTATTATTATTATTATTCTTTCCTAATCATTACTTCATGATACCCTATCAAACTCTCATCCTTCCCCTTGTTTCACTCGGTTTGGTGATAGAGAAAAAATAGCTCTCCACATTGCTTTGCACTGGACCGTCCTCCTCCCTAAGTATGTGCATTGTTTTTTTTGTTAGATTTTCTCCTAACTGAGTAAACCCCTTTTTTTAAGTTTCCTCCTTGCATCCCTCCGTTAGCCCGAACGATTGGAACCCCCAAATAACAAAACCACCTCAAACTGCCATTAACCCTATCCTGGTAACTGAATGACAACTTACCCATTATTTCTTTTATTTTTTTGAATTTTATTTATTATTTATATATATATTTATATTATTTAATATTAATTTATTTATTTGGGTCTTTTTTATATTCGAACCTGGACGAAATTCGAGTATTACAATGTTCTTTAAAAGTTCTTCGAAGTCATTCTCATAATTAGCTTCCGCTTAGAACGATCTTCCGTTTTTGAGTGCTTTGGAAGTTTGATCTTTCAGAGTGAGAGTGAGATTTTAGACTGACTTAATCATTTGTCTTGAGGACTCGACTAAGGCCGCACGGGTTAACTGTTTCAGAAGTCTAGCCCCGTGACACAAGTAACATATATGTGTATTTCATGCATTCAAAAGTTTCAACCATTCAAGGTAATCAAAGAAACCAATCAACATCTAGTTGTCATGTATATGCATCAATCCGAGACCAAAAAGAAAGTATGTATATATCATAGCAAATCAAGAGTCAACGTATTGATAATTTGTAACATATCATTTAAAGTTTATTATTTAAGACTAAACATTTTAATCAAGTAAGATTATCATATTAAATATGTAATTCAAGTAGCAAGAGTAATCATTATCAAGGTCATATTGAGTCAAACATCGAGTGTCAAGCAACATATAACACATCAAGTATGTGTCTTAACAGTTCATGGCAATCCATTTTGATTTTTAGGTAACTTATTAATCAATTAATGAGTTATTTGATGAGTGCAAATTAGTCATATTTTTTATATCATTTTCTCTTTCAACTATTACAAGTAAAGGACATAATCAAGTATAATATTGGATAATTTCAAGTATTTTCCACATTCCAGCATCTCAACATTAATTTCATGAATTTATCTATTATTTGGCATAAAACAGATGCATTTGATAGTTTTCTTTCTTAAATAGGAAAATACCCCACAGGTAATACTAGAGAAGATAACGGATGTTGGAAATTAACGCTGAATTGCAGATAAACACTCGCCACGACATCATTTTAGAGGCCACGACAATAGATTAAAGATGACAACTGGTGTTCGATAGATAGAGAAAAAGATGTCGATCCTAACATACACAATACGAGAAGAAACCGAAGTGGAGAAAAGGAGTCAAGCCGTGATCAAAAGTCAACGCGAGAATAAAGGAGTTATTTTAGGAAATAGAATAAAGCGTTATAGTTTAATAAAGAGTTATATTCTTTTCCTTAAATGAAAGACTTTAACCTAGGCTTGGCCTATATAAGTCATACATTAGGGTTATGAAAAAGAAGTCGGGTTCTCAGAGTAAAACCTAAAGCCGCCGACAAAGCTATTATGTTCTAATTTTTTATCGAGGCTTAGGTTGTTTGTGGAATAGTTGGGGAAGAAGGTTGTACCTATTTGATATTTATTAATACAAACTTTATTTTTATAGTTTATTCTCTCTTGGCGTTTACTCTTCTTTGCATATGAGCTCGAGATGATAGTATGTGAAGAAAAACCTATTTGTCTAATATCGGGAGAGTTAAGCTCATGAAACGAGAGAATACAGTCTTTGCTCAGGGGCATCGACTAATTCACAAGGGTTTCAGCAACTAAAAGGATGCATGTGATCTATTATTATTCATCCTTTGTTCACGCCAGGAGGTATCATCAAGACATGAATTTCAATAGTTCTCTGAGCTTAGGGATAAGGAGAAGATATACGAGGATGCTTTGTCGAACTATAGAAAGTTGAGTTGTCGACAATGCATAACCCCGCCTAGGCTGCCAAGGTGACCCTTAGTGTGACCCACGGCGGCGGCAATTCAACCTGATGTATTAATAAATGGATAATAAGTGCAACCGAACTTCCCTCTACAAAGCATTCAGACTAGTCCCACTCTTATCATTTATATTTCCATTCTTTATTTCGTTAGTTATTTAGTTTATTTAGTTATCCTCAATTCAACTCAAATTATTTGTATCTTTATTTTCCTAAGTTGCAGAACTAGAGTGCAGTCGAAGGAGATCCAGTCCCTGTGGGTTCGACAACCTAAAATATTATAATTTGACAAAAAAGGTGAAACGCTTTGAATTAAGCATAGGACTCCAAAACTCACATCACTATTCATAAAGACTTAGATTAATTAATTTAATCATGATTTATAACTTATTAAGCAAACAATATAGGTTCTTGGTATGCGATGCATCATATGAATTTATAATTCAAGTCATATTTATTCTTAATAAGCTTGATTGTCAAGTAAATATGAGATTTTAAGTGTCATGACCCATGAGTCACATTCATTATTCAAGAGTTGCTTGATTATCATTGTTATCATTAATGTTATCATTAACTTGAGTCTTGATATTTAGTTAAAACCAGATAATCGAGTCACAAGACGATACACAAATTATCTAACAAGATGGCACACAAAATACCTAATAAAACAATACAAAAAATATTTAACAAGAAGGTGCCCAAGACACTACAAGACTACACAAAATACTATCGAAATAATACTCAAGGTATCTAACAAGAAGGTGCACTAAACACCAAACAAGATGATACACAAAGTAATAAAAGAGCTCAAGACTAAGACATGTTGTTTTACCTAAGAACAACTAGCAATTAAGGCTTGTATATCCTTTCATTAACAAGAATTATCAAGTTTTGAATACCATGTTCAAGAATTTAAGCTTTTAAAATTAAGCATAGAAGTTTTCAAGTACGAAGCATTCAAGTGTTCAAGTTATCATATTCAAACATATAACCTTTCAAGTTTAAGTATACAAGCTTTCAAGTATAAAACATTCAAACTTCAAGTTTTCAAGTATTCAAGATTAAATATCCAAGTTCACGTATTTAAACTTACAATTCAAACTTCAAGTTTTCAAGTATTCAAGATTAAATATCCAAGTTCACGTATTTAAACTTATAATCTATTAAGCAATTAAGTTTTAAATTTTATTTATCAGATTTTAAGCTCATATATCATGTCTCAAGCTATCATAGTTCATGTTTACAAGTTCAAGTGTTCAAGTGCTCAATTTTAAGTATTTAAGTTATTAACTGTTTAAGGTTATAAGTTTAAGTATCTAAAGTTTTGAGTTATCAAATTCAAGTATTCAAACTTACAAGATATCAAGTATTAAGTTTCAAATCCTAGCATCAGACTTCAAGTATAAGCATCAAATATCAAGTATTAATCCATGTGTAATCTTATAATACCATAACATTACTAATAGTTCATATAATCCGTGTCATGTAAAGTCAACATCAATCATTCAATTGAGGTTTAATGTTTAATTTAATATCTTACTTACATTAGGTATTTAAACATTTTAAGCTATCAAGTGTCCAGTGTTCAAACTTAAATACACATGTCAATTAACAAGGATTTTAAGTATTAACGTTCAATCATATATATCAAACAACAAACAATATCAATCAACAAGCATTTAAACATTGTAATTTTTTAAATAGTCGAGTAATACATATATTCATCCTCAAATTTTCAGAGATCAAGCAACATGTTTACACTACCACAAACATAAACATCATGAATGCAATGCGTACTTTGCATCCAAACGAGCAACATGTCATTACTTCTTTTAGCAATCCAAAAAATACAAGTATGAATATATAATTAACAAGATATTATAGCAATTCACATCATAGAGTTCAATACAAACTAAGCACTCAATCATAGCATGATAAGATAAACAAGGTTATCAATCAATTAGAGTTTCTTTCCTTAATTATTATCAAGTATACATTAGTCATTTTATATAATAATTCATCAAATAAAAAATTGGTTAATATCTATATCTTAACTCTGAGGATAATCACACTCACAATACTTTTAGGAATGAGAGAACAAAGAATAGTTGATAATTGGTGTCATTATAAGATATCCTTAGTTGATTACTTGTACTGTTTTTTGATCTAATTATAATATATTTCTCACTCAAAAATCGACATAACATGCAAGCTTTCTTCTTGTTATTTGTTTTAATTTAATTCTTTAATTGGTTAATTAAATTTTTCTTGCACTAATTTGTTCTTAATATCTTATAATTTATTTAATTCAGTCACCAATTTAATCAATTAAATTTTAATTTAAACAATTAATTTTAATTATTTGAATTTAATTTAATCAATGTTTTATAATGTAATGATCAATTTGTCATTTATTTCTTTATTTTTTTTAATTTTATCCTAGTTCATTTAATTAATTTATCAATCAACACTTTATGCAATTTATTTAATAATTCATCTACTTATTTTATTTTAGGTCGTATTTTAGGATATTACATAAAATATTTTATTAAATTAAAGCAAGTAATAATATTGATAACACGTACCATGATCTAATTAAATAAAATAAATTTTATTAAATTAAAATTAGAATACAATTAATGAAATTCGTAAATAATGAGAATAAATGAATAATTAAATAAATTTATTTAACTATCATTTAAACATCTTCATTAATCTTTATTGATTAATGATTTGATTGATATAACTCAATTATAACAAGTGTCACAACCTTTTAAATAAAATTAAATTTATTGAATTAAAATTAAAATTATATTTATAGAATATATAAATAACAAAGAATAAATATATAATTATATGAATTTATTTAACTGTCATGTTCTATTAATTTTTTGAATGCGTATCTGTTTTCTAGAATATAATATTCACCATTTAACATTTATCGCTAAATCATTCTGTTGACATCGCTGGTGCTCGAACCCGTGACTTCTAGAAATAACAACCATTTCATTAAGTAAAACTAATAACAACCTGTGACCTCTATTGATTTTTTAAAAGATTAATGACTTGAATGATATAATTCAATTATGACATGTGTCACAACCTGATTAAGTAAAACTAATTTTTCATAAAATACATAACTAATAATGATTAAATGTATAATTATACGAATATATTTAACTACTACATCAATATCTTTATTAATTAAATATTAATTATCAAAATAAAATCCAGATAATAGTTTAATGGTCATGAGTGTAGTTTACTTTTAATAAAAAAATCAAGTAAAACCAAAATTATTATCTCGATGATGAAAATTAAATAAATTAATTAAAAAATAAAATTTTAATTTAAAGTTTAAAAATTAAAAATTTAGACAACAAATTATAGAATTTAGCGCAAAAAATTAATCCACGTACAATTTCGATCGACTTCTTTTCATATTTATAATAAATATATACTATTAATTATCTATATGAGCTGTCACGCTCTTCTCCCGTATAAATTGGATAAAATGGGCTGATCTCTAGGGATTTCACTTCTCTAACTTCATATGAGTTTCGATTAGTTGCGTCTCTCAAACTTCCTAAACTCTCAAAATCCAAAAAATGTTTTAGGGTTTTCATTAACTGCTCTTGGATCTCTAAAGGGTTTTCGAAGTATAAAATCGGATTATGTTCTTAATCTGATTGATTGTTTTGTTTCTAAAAAAACTTTTGTTCATCTTCTACGAGTAAAGAATCTTTAGAGAATAGATACATTTTTGAAGCGTTAAAGGAATCGGTATTGATTTGAGACTTATAAAAATATGAAGCGATCGCGGAAAACGAACAGGGTTTCTTGGGCTCCAGGTGTTAATCTTTATCAGGTATAGCCGCCATTATCATATCTTCGATCAATCATTGTTAGTTTCATTTTTTAACAGATCTTAAAAGAATAATTTTGATTTGATACTTATTCGAATCTTAATAATATTTTTTTTTGGTTTACTTTTATCTTTAGATTTATAAAAAATTTAGATAGATTTATATTGATGGCAACTGGAATATAATTTAAAGATTTTAGCCTTTAAAGTAATGCTGATTGCAGAAATACCAATTCAATAACCCAGAGATCCAATTACTTATCAGATTGTTTAAAAATAATCTTAAGTTAAAATTGATTATTTAAACAAGAATGATGCTTGAAGAAGGGAAAAAAGGAGGAATAATTAATAAATCTCAGGATAATTATTTTGATAAAATTAGTTAAGTTTTAAAAAACAAAATAAAAAACAAATATGAGTCTTCCAAAAATCATTTGTGAAATTCTAGAATAAATTAAATTTAATCTTCTCCAAAATATTTGTAATAGTAATATGCATCAATAAAGCTACACTTAAGATTATGAAGAAAATCTTGAATAGTATGATTATATGCCTATTTGTCCTATTGGCTGAACTTTATTCTTATAGGATGATACTCCTAAAATACACGATTTCATTTTAAGAACTTTGCCATTGCTAACTAGCGCTTTGTCCACAGCTATGAATATGAAATGCCATTTTGAGGCCAACAAAGAAAGAATTTGCTGTAGATTCAACTTAGTATATTCCATTTAGTGTGGATTCTAACCCCCTGAAACTAATGTATTCATTTTCTATGAAGTTCTAAAAGAAACTATAGATATTAAAAGAAATGCATAGTATTGATAAAAAACCATCTTTACAGGTTAAAAATGGAAACTTCTGATCTAGAAAGGTTGTTGGTTAAGCACACATTATTGCATCTGATAATATTTTTGTATTCCTTGATTATTTTGATATCAAAATCTTAAAGATTTTAATGTAAAATACTGAGTACAAAATGAAGTAGGAAAGTGTTCAAGGTTAGGTAAATTTGGCGTTTTGTTCCTGGAAAGTGGTCTAGCACTAGTTTTCCAATGATTATAAAAGAGCCTAATGAGGTGACATTGTTAAAGAGTATAGTTTTTGCTAAGCATTAGACTTGAGTGTTTAGTTCCACAGCAACTACAGATATGGTAGATGATGGATCCCATCTGTCTTCAGGTGTTATGTAGAAATGCACTGGATTTGCTATCTGTCACATTTCAGTGTGAGGTTCAACGTAGTCTTACTTTGTTCCATGTAATTACTATCTATGATTACTTAAAACGTGAAAATAGTTGGTAGGTTGATTCTTAGTCAATTACTTGATCATACAGTTTTAGGATCCTGCAGGCATTTTCATTTCATTAATTCTTGTCTTGCCTGTATGGATGACTGATAAGTTGGGTGGATCTAAGTATAAGTTTTATACAGTTTAGGTGCCAAGTTCAATCACTTTGTATGGCGTTGCTTGTGGCAGGCACTTCATAAATTTGATTTGGTGCTTAATGGCTTTATGATTGTCTTTTATGGATTATGTACCTGACTAGGAAAGTACTTAAGAAAGATGATAAAAATTAGACAAGGATAACTTAATCTACTTCATGGGTAACCAATTGACAAAACATGAACTATAATAGGTTGTTTGGATGTCTAATGCAGTTCTTTGTTTTCCGTGTATATAACATTGTTTATCTGATGATCCTGTCATAAACGATTATAATGAAAATTAACTGTTTATCAGTGCTAGGCAGAAAATTTCGAGTTGAGCTTGTATTTACCTGGAAACTGACAATTCTTACTATTATGTTGCTTTTAGTTGAGGTCTACTGTATTGTTAGCATGCTCAGAATCTCTAAGTCTGCCGTATACATGGAATTCAAACATTATCTACAATCACAATCTGATGATTTAGTAATTGTTAACCTGCTGAAGTGGACTAATTATAGGTATTGTCTCAGGTGAAGCTGTTTCTGAAAGAGGATTGCCCCTCAAAGGTTGGTGGTGAACATCAAGTTACTCTACAAGCGAAAACATCACTGGCATTGCATCCCTGTGGCATGTATGATAATGACCTCCCCCCTGGGTTTGAAGGTGGTTATCACACTGGTAGATTTAAGTGTGATCTAGCTAAGATTCCTAGGATCCAATGGAAAAGCCCTCCTAAGGTAAACAGCAGATTATCTATTATGTTTTATCGATTTCAAATCACCTCTTTTATCTCATCTAGTTCTAGTACCTCTAGTGTATAGAAAGACTTATTCTTTAATCTTATCTCCCTATTTAGTCTTGAAAATTAACCTTTTGTTTCCGTCACATTTAAACAGTTTGCCCTTAACTTTAACTGGCACGTTGTAGCTGGTGAAGAGAGCAAGGAAGACGAGACTCAAAAACTGCGGGAAAAGAGAGTGCTTGAGGCAGTTTATCCTCGCCTCTCTGTCATTCCCCCCAAGTATGTTCCATCCTTCTGCAAACTTTTAATAATTCATTGTCTTTATCTGATTGAATTCCAATCATACCATTTGCGCAGTCCTGTTTTTCTGGATGTAGAAGTTGAACGCTACGATGATAGCCAAATCCCTCTAGTTCCTCTAACTCCAATTGAAGACGAGGAGGGTGCAGAATTATGTTCTGGTGTTGCTGCTCAAGCAAACTCTCCCTCTAATTTTGAGACATCAGCATTGCTAATGCCCCCAGGTCTGTCAAACATTGGAATTCCTAACATCCCGCATTGCCTTAATTCAGCCTCCGAGGGACCTATATCCGGTGCAAGCTCTGATATGATGGCAGCTGCCTTGGCTGCCTTAACTACAATCATGAAAAACAAAAAGCAAGGAAGTTTGGTCGACACTGATTTGCTTGTTAAAATCCTCAGTGATCCAAAAATGGTCGAGAAATTAATTCACAACCACGGACATCCAAGTGCTGCTGATGATGACAATTTGATAAGTGCATCTTCATTTTCTCCAGAACCAGAAGCAGGAGTTAGTTCTTTACCCTGCTCAAAACCTGCTACAATTTCATCGTCCATGCCAGCTGCAAAATCGAACCACTTAGTAAAAGAATTCCAACCTGCATTACGTACACCGGTTTCCAGGGCCGGCACCGTTTCCAATCCCATTCTTGTGAGAGCAGAGACTTTATCGTTTCCCATACCCAGCACAAACATAAATATGCTTTCAGGATACGGGGTAGCAACCGCAGCTAAGTCAACAATGAACCAGGTACAACCTGACCTTAGTGTGGTGCCCATGCAGCCAGTCATTCCTATTATATCTACGACAGCCAAGCAAACAATTGAGGTTAACACGGTGAAGGATGCTACCTATTTTAAGAACCTGATAAGGGAACATGGGAGGGAAAAGGAAGAAGCTAAAATCTCACCAACCGGAAGTCATTTAAATCATATTCAGAACTTAAAACCTGAGACATCGAAAATCAAGTTTCGAAAACCTTGCATATTTTATAACAGTTCAAAGGGGTGTCGGCAGGGGTCCAACTGCACCTACTTGCATGATAACCAATCATTACAGTGGCAAACTCCAAGTGCTAAGAGAATGAAATTAAGTGGAGAGATTACTGGTAGGATCTAAGACATGGCTTCGTTTTAAAGGAGGAGAGTTTCTTCTTCCGATTTTTGGCAGGTGCAATTAACACTTCAAGTCGTGTACAGACATTCGTTTCAGTTAAACTTGGAAAAGAGTTTTCGGTGTTTTCCCTCAAAGAAGAGAATTATTATAACGAGTTAATTTCATGCCTTTGTGTTGAGAAAGGATCAAAATATATTGCATCCAAATTGGAGAATAATAAGGATTAGTCCACTAAAACCTCAAAAAAAAATCTAACAGAATCAAAAAATAAATATTTTTATAGAGATTAGCATACAGAAAAAAGAGTGGTGAGCTATTCAACAAACAATCATCAATTGAGAATTTATCTTCTATGACCAAACCACTAACAAAATCATAATCATAAATTAGAGCCGTAAAGACTTATGTATAAACACCGAACTATGCTGAAATCATTACAAAACAATAAATGAAACGAAATAATAGGCATAAAGATAAATTTAATGTTTATGATTTTTATCATTTGGACTCTCATCCTTTTTTTAGGATAAATTTAGCCCTTAACCTATATCTTTTTACAAATATCTCATTTTTTACTTAGCATAATGATTATATATTTAAAAATTAACGATAATGATATGTCATATATATGTAGAATAGTATTTAAGATTTGAGAATGATTAGTAGTCTTTTATTTTATACCTAATTATTTTTTAATATTTTATTTAAATTTTAATTATTTTTATATTTTATGTTAGAATAAAATTATATTTTACATGTATATATTTGTCATTATCGTAAAAAAATTAACGATAATGACTCGTTATATATGTAGAATGAGGCCAGATGTCATGTTATTTAAAATATATTATCACATATATATAATATGTTAATATCGTTAAATTTTTAACGGTGTAATCATTATGTTAGTTAAAAAATAAGGTATTTATCAAAAAGACATAGAATGAAGGTTAAATTTATCCAAAAAATAGAATGAGGGCCAAAATAATAAAAATTATAAACGTTAAGGGTTAAAATTATCTTTATGCCAAAAAATATATCACAAAGGTTGAGATCCTTAATTAAAAATATATATAAAAAAGAAAATAATAGACTTATGATTGATAATCAATACTAAAATTGATTATCGATCACCGGTTAAGGTAACAAAAGAAAGGAGTTAGTGGAACTAGGAATGGTGTAGAGAAAAAAATAAATTAAAGTTTTTTTTTTAATTTAATATCCAAGCCTTTGAGATTTTTAATTCAATGATGTATTTTGTTAATGATGTTTAGTAGTATGCGCCATTCGTTCTAATTTCATACATCAATTTTATAATGTTTTACCAATGTCAAGAGTTTTCATTTTTGATTCATACTAGATCAACACATGTAACGATTATTAAGTGGATAAACATAAACGTTAAAATTGAGTACGAGACCATTATAAATTTCTTATGATTCATTAAATATATTCTCAATGAGAAAATTCATTTTTTTAACAAACTGATAGTGATTACAGTAATATCTGTTTTAGAATATAAATTTCTTATGATTCATTAAATATATTCTCAATGAGTAAATTCATTTTTAAATCTCAAAGAACATAACAAGTGGTCTATTACACCTTAAACCTGAATGTCATATTTAAGTCTCAAGTCCAACCTATTACTATAATCTTTTTATTTGAAAAAACCCAACAACAAGCATTATTTCTCAATTCAATAATTTCATAAATAAGTAAATCCACTAAGTATTTAAAATATATAACACGAGCTTTAAAATAAATAGATACTAAAATATTCAGCTAATACAATTACACCTAAAGTCTTACAAATAACTCATTATATCTAGGTATTATATTCTAGGGTAAACTACTGCGTTAGTCACTTTCATTTACCCTCAGTACACTTTTAGTCACCGATTTTGAAAAACGACCAGTAAGATCACTATCGTTTTCGAGGTGTAAAGTTTTGGTCACTCGAACGTTAAGTTCCGTTAAATATTGACGAAAAGATGATCGAACACAATAAAAAAATGATAAATTACTTAAATAGTCCTTAAACTATTATTATACTTTTGTTTTATCTTTAATTTAACCCTAAAAAATTTAAAACTTTATATTTTTACCATCTTCTCCAAAATACCATTACCCTTAACCCTTATCCAAACCCCTAAAGCTTATCCAAATAACATTGAAACAAAATCTTCTTTCTTTGTGTCTGACAATTGAAAAAAAATAATTCGTAGCGAAACCAACCGAATACAAAGTAAACAAATCAAAAATTTTGTTTCGTTGTAGAAAAATTACCAGAGATGAGCTTTGCTTCTAAACTTAATGAGCTTCACCTATGGGAAAATAAACTCAGTGAAAATATCACATACTCTATCTTCAATATTTTCAAACTCAAAGTCATTAATTTTGGAGCCAACTTATTCTCTGATCATATTCCAACCAACCTTGACAACTTAGATTTTTAGAGAAGTTACTCCTTTAAAAAAACAATTTGACCACTCCAAATGGTCCTTGGAGCTTTTTTCTTTCATTACTCAATTGCGGATCCTTTAACACATGTAGACCTGTCAGTGAACACCTTGGGAGGAATTCTTTCGACTTTTATCTTGTATCTCCCTACTTTATTCTGGTTTTTCTTGGTTTCAGAATACAACATTGATTTGAAGAATCTGTTTGAATTGTCATGAAAATCGGTTGCACCATTCACATCAAAATCGATAGCTTAAACGATGTCATGACAATACAACTTAACTCCAATAAATTCAATGGATCCATTCCAGTGATAATAGGAAGGCTAGAGAACCTCCAGCTTTCAAGTCTTGCTAAAAATCAGTTACAGGGCTATATCCCACATCACATTTGTGGGATTTGAAGAATTTGTTTGAATTGTCATTAGAGCAGAATGAGTTCGATGGACCGTTATCGGCATGTTTCAGTGAGCTTACTTCTCTGAGAAAACTGAAGTTGTACTTTAACAAATTACATTCAGAAATCCCTTTAAGTTTTTGGACCTTGGAAGATATCCAAGAAGTATACTTGTCGTTCAACTATTTCAATGGTTTACTTCCACCCGACATCGGAAATTTGAAGGTGGTTACTAACTTGGATTTATCCGAAAACCTTTTCTCGAGCGATATCCTTCTTGCTCTCGGACAACTTTGTAATGTATAGGATCTACGTCTTTCTCGTAACATATTGCGAGGTCTTATTCCTACAACCTTTGACGACTTGATAAGTTTGACGAACAAATAAAAATAATTTCACTCGTATTTGATTGATTTTGTTATGAAATTATTTTTGTTTCGGTTATCAGATATAAAGGAAGGAGATTTGTTTCAATGTTATTTGGATGAGGATTTTGGGGTTTGGATAATGGTTAGGGTTAAGATTTTTTGGAGAAGATGGTAAAAATGTAAAGTTTTAAAATTTTTAGGGTCAAATTAAAGATAAAACAAAAGTATAATAATAGTTTAAGGACTATTTAAGTAATTTATCAATTTTTATTGTGTCAGATCATCTTTTCGTTATTTTTTAACGGCACTTAACGTTAGAGTGACCAAAACTTTACACCTCGAAAACGATAGTAACCTTATTGGTCGTTTTTCAAAATCGGTGACTAAAAATGTACTGAGGGTAAACGAAAGTGACCAACGCAGTAGTTTACCCTATATTCTAACAACTAGTAAATTCTAAAATCCTACAGTTGATGGTGTTCTTCCAACCCATGAACAATCTATTTACATGTGAACATAAACGATGAATTTTAATACCGAGCGAATAAAATTAATGTATACACCTTTACTCAACCATACTTTATGCAAATCATAAATAAAAGTTTTCTACAGATTTGATATCATGACATAAATAATGACTCTACTATAATCTCCTAAACACATAACAAGCAATAAGGATACATTATCTCAGATATCACACATGTATCATACTAACAAATCTGTGGAGTGAGGCTTGATGCCATATAACTTTGAAAGCATATACTCTTAGAGGTCTCATGCCACAACTTTAGGAATATACTTTCATACTCGAAATATCTTATTAAATATCTTTTAAGACTTAATGAATTGGGTCAAGTTCACATAAGCTACGTAGAAAACTTAGAGGTTTGATGGATTAAGCAAATCTAATAAAAGATATCATAATGTGTATCTATAACCTTTTCGGTCAAGAAAATTGTTAAATTGAAGATTAAGACGTAATCATTTGATAAAACGACTTTAGTTGAGAGCACTAGAGGTTCGATATGAGATACACAACATTCGATCTATAACTACTATTAGAACATGAATCCAATAGGGCAATATTATAAGCCGTCTAAAGCTTTTTTTTGCTTTTGAGGTGAGTATGATTACTTTATTTGTTTATTTATTTTAATTATCTATTTTTTATCTGTTAAATCAATTAATTATCAATATTATATTTTACGTATTATTTTATTTGAACATATTCATTTATTGAAGTTTACATACAAGATATCAACATTTATCAATCAACCAATCATTAAATAATCATATAACTATTTAAACAATCCTACTCTAAAGCTTTTAACATATTCGAATATTCGCAAGCTCATCATACAAATCATATCCCCTAATCATGTGTTTATGATAACGACAGACTCTTATTTTTCATCTCTTAGTTTATAACCACTAACATGCAAATCATTTACACTCATAATGCTTATGAAACATTTTGATGTTGGAGGTATATTAAATTTATCTCGCTAATATTCTCATCTAAAAATCTTGAACAACCTAAAAGATTTGATGTTTCAACCCGAGCAATCTTCGTATACCAACAAATAAGGAACACATAAATTTCAAGCACCTTATATACTAATCGTAAAATTAAACACGTAAAAACAACTTACCAAATTTAAATTTGACAAAACGAATTGCGTCATTGGTTAGGAATGTTAAGAAATCCAATGTATGATATCCCCAAAAAAGCCAACGTTAGTCAATGGTCAACGGGGGTAATGGTCAACAGCGATGATGGTTAACAGTGGTGGCTCAACTCGGTTGGGTTAGGGCTAGATTGATTTGGCCTAACTTGATCGTGTCCACTCAGTAACTCGATCACCTATTGACAGACCATGCCTGCTTGCAGTGGTGACGTATAACGGCTGCTTCGGTGGTCATCCAGTGACGACAAAGCTCTCTCCTGACTCTCTCGACTCTCCTAAACTCGATGGTGCCTTCCGTTACTCGATTTGAACCCTCTAACCCCATCAACTTAAAAATTTAAAAATTCTCTTACATTCTCTGATGGCAGCTCCGATGGTAGTGTCGTTAGTACCGCCAAACTCGTCTTGGCGAGATGAACACAATAACAGTGGTGCTATTGCAATCGAACGACTTGATCTCTCTAGATCGATGTTTAAAGTTTTCTCTCAAAATTCTCTCTTCCCTCTTCCACCATTCTCATCTTTTCACTCTTTCATCGTATCATCATTTTTTTTATCTCTTTATTTAATTCAAAATATTTTCTTTTTCTTCTCTTTTTATTTAATTAATTATTTATTTATATAATAATTAAAAAACATTTATTTTCTTAAAATTAATTCAATTCAACCATTTTTAAATTTTGGGTTTCGAACATAAAAGTTTAATATTTAAGCTTATGACCCAATTTAAAACTCGACTTTTGAGTCGTTACAAAATGATCTAATATTCGTTTTAGATAAGCGATACGTTTATCGATAACTCTTTATTTTTATTCACCTCGATACGTTCATCGTGCATTGATTTCTGTTGTAACATAAGATATATTGACGTGATCCAACCATTTAACCGAAGCTTCTTCTTTATTAGGCAAGTTTGATTTCAGGTTTGAATGTAGATGCAGAGGGGTCATTTTAACTTGTTAGTATCTAGAGACGGAGCCAAGATTTAAGGTTGAGGGGATAAAATATAAATATTTAGAAATAGGAGAATAAATTCATAAAAAAATTAAAAAAAATTAAATAAAATGACAAAAATAAAAAAATTCTTCAGATGTGGGGTAGCAATTGCCCCACCAACTATAATATGACTCTGTCCCTGTTAATATCTATTACAAATTCGAAAGTAAAGGAGACAATCCATGCTTATCGCACTAGTGTTAGGATCAATTTGACGTGGCTTAAAAATACTTTTTATTTAATTAAAGGATAAATTGCAATATAGGTCACTCAATTATATGTATAATTACATTTAAATTATTTAATTATTAAAAATTACATTTGGATCACTCAATTATGCAAAGCATAATTGACAAAGCAAAGTTGCTTCTTCAATACTGCAGCGAATCCAGTAAACTTTATCTGGTCTGTTTCTTTTCTTTAGTCCTACTCATATATATGCTATTGTGCATCACAAATTTTATTAAAACAAATGATTACGAGTATACGATCCGGCTGTGGCAAGGTCGGTTGTTGGTGTTTGTGAGCTTAAATAGACAACTCATCAACTCCTAGTTTTTATTTTAAACTCTATTTGTTTTCTTGGTGTTGATACTTGATTACTCTCTGCAATTACTTTCAGGCAATAACGACCGATACCATAGTGTCAAGATGTCACAAATCAAAAAGCTTGTTGGAACAAGGTTTATGCCAAAATCAGAGTATGGTTCCAGTTGTGCTTGCAGTTGAGGTTTGTCTTGTCACATGTCTTATTAGTCTTATATTTCACCCTGCTTAGTATAGAGGCTGTTTATCTTCCTGTGTTGGAACCCCTATGGTCGAATCGATGTCAATTTA
Organism: Abelmoschus esculentus; assembly: GCA_035048815.1. Lineage (NCBI taxonomy): Eukaryota > Viridiplantae > Streptophyta > Magnoliopsida > Malvales > Malvaceae > Abelmoschus > Abelmoschus esculentus. Next base: position 13,410,857 of record JAUCBN010000024.1, read on the forward strand.
CTTTTAGTTAACTTTTCTTTAGGATGTCTGTTGTTTCCTCACATTGATAATGAAATGCTATTTCCAGATCTCTCAAATTGTTGATGATCTACGAGCTGCAAAATTTATCCCTGACGTATTTGAAGAAGAGGCCGGAAAGGTTGTAAGAGAATTGTTCCAGAGGGGAACTGCTACATCAGATTCGATGGAGTACGCTGAAGTTCAGGCTTTTCAAACAGCTGCATCACGACTTCATATTACATCTTTAACAGCCATCTTAATAGAGACAAGATCTATTAAGAAGTTGCTGGAAAACGTCAGTGACTCCGACCAGCAAAAGAAAAAAATCTTAAGATATCTTCTGTATCTGTTGAGGAAGTATACTAACCAGATTATTGAAGAGCAAACAGACAACACAACTGATTGGAATGAAGGAGCATTTGGAAGTAATGACCCTAATGCTACTTTTGTGCACGCCCACGCCTATAGCATGGAATCTTGTATGGAGAATATGGTGTATGATTCTTATGCTGATAAGTTAAGTATTGCTACTCTTCCCGAGGAGTTTAGATGCCCCATATCTTCAAGATTGATGTACGATCCTGTTATCATTGCGTCTGGACAAACATTTGAAAGGATTTGGATTCAGAAGTGGCTTGATGATGGTAATGATACGTGCCCAAAAACGGGAATGAAGCTGGTCCATCTGTCTCTAACTCAAAATACAACCATGAAGGATATGATATCAAAATGGTGCAAGAAGTATGGGATCGCCATTCAGGACCCAAGCATGCAAACTAATGTGCCTCACTTGTTGGAAACTTGTTCCATTTCCATAGCTAGTTTTGGCAGTTATATAAATGATTTGCACCTTCCCTTGTACATCAGCAATCTATCACTTGTATCTTTAGAAGTTAGTTATACTTCGGATGCATTGCATAACAACAGAGATGGCTTAAGTTTGGCACCAGAGCAGAACAGTGATGATCTTCGCAGAGATCATTCTTCTGGCAATGCAAGTAAGCTGGATTTGGGGTCTCTATCCAGCCTTGCGGAGCTTGATTGGGAGTCACAATACAAGATGGTTGAAGATATGAAACATCATTTGGAATCTGACAATCTAGCTTGTTTCTCTATGTCATCCGAGAGTTTCATCGATCCTCTGATTAAATTTTTAGGCACTGGTAATGATTTACAAGATGTAAGAGCATTGAAAGCTGGATTTCAGTTGTTATCAACATTTCTTAACCAATACAGGTAATATGTTCCCCCTTATAATTGTTTTGTCATGCAAGACTTAACTATCTTTGGTCTTATGCCTTACAAAGATCAGATAGAAGAACTGCATGTCTTTTCGATCATCTAAACACGGTTCCGTTGCATCTGTTATTCCTTATTTGAGTAGAGAAGCTTACCTTTTTCATTGGTTTGTGTCTTCTTGCAGGATTGGCATACGATACCTGAATGACGATGCCTATAGCCTTTTGTCACTGTTCCTTGACTCTGAAGTAACTAAAGAGATTCTCGACGTCATGGAAGTATTATCTTACCATAGAAGTTGTAGATCAAAGATTGCTGCATCTGGTGCCATTATTTCCCTTTTACATATGCTCCACTCGAATATCACAGATTCCCGAGAACGAGCCATTAAAATTTTGCGCAATCTGTCCTTGAGCACCGATGTTTGTTCCGATTTGGTGCGTTTGGAATGCATCCCAAAAATTGTTCGAAACATGGGTATCGATACTGGCATCGATATTCTTCGACCAACTCAAGGGTCAACCATGGAGGCCCTCCTGATTCAATACCAACATCGAACCGGAGATGCCACTGGAGGAATCGGTATCGAACCATGGTTCGATACCCTTTCTTACCAAGCTAAATTTTCTCTGAGGGATATCGATACCTGCACGAAACTACAGGTTTCACTTAGAAAATTTTAAGGGTCATTCCCGAATTTAATCCAATCGATCTTAAAGTGTTCCTACTAATTATTAATGATGTTTAGAGTGGTTTAACACAATTTTCAATCATCAATCTCATAGATACGAATTTCACCATTAAGGACCTAAAAGCTTCAAACCAAGCATACACACATGAGTATACATGCAATGCAACCTACCATGACATGTTTGATAGAAAAAAAGAGTTGGGAGTACCAACCTATTACAAAAACAACCACCAAACCCGAACTCACACCTCCAAGCTTTTTTCTTTGTCTAAACTTGATGATGGATCTCCAACTTTTTTTCTCTACAAGAAGGGGATAAAACCAACTCTTAAACACTACAAGGGATGTTTTTAACTCTTAAAAACATCAAGAAAAAACATAAAAACAATCCCAAAATCTCATTCCCGGATTACACCTTAACCCCCCACTAAAACCTTACCTCCACCAAAACTATCCATTCTTACCTTGTTTAATAGATCTTTGGATGCTCTACAACTCACCCTCAAGTTCCTAAACGAGATTCCCCACCAAAAACTATAAAGTTTGCTCCTTGAACTTGGGTTTTGCGATGAAAGAATGGAAGAGAAGATGAAGAAGACAAGGGGACAAGATAACTTCACTCCCTCTCTTTTCTCCGGGAGAAATTACTCCCCCTACACCTCTCTCATCCTATTCAACACAATTGTGAAAGTACTAACATGCCTCTCAGCCCACAACTTAACCCAACTAACACAAGGCCCAACAAGAACCCAAAACTCTCAACTCGGGGCTTAAAACTAAAGCCCAACGTCTTGGGTTAACCCAATCCTCGGATCCGAATCTGAGTCGTTACATATAATATATAATAATTTTGATTAATTCAGTTAAATAATTAATTTTAAACCGAATTAACTCGGTCGATTAATTTGGTTAAAACCAATAATACACACCCCCTAATGATAAAAACTTTTCTCTTCACTTTCACTCCAAAATTTAAACTCAAAAGAACTCAAAATTCAACCTTTACCATCGAATAGTTTTTTTTATCACTAGTAGATATTTGCTACGTGAAAACTAGAGCACAACTGAGATATTTTCACGGAATTTGAATTGATTTTTTACGTAACAAGTTGAATATTATTAATATTTTTACTTCACGAGAAATTATATCATGAGTAAGTTTTATTATGTCATCTATGAGATTAATCATTAAAAATCATCTATATCATCATTTTTTCATGTCATATATTTTTCAAAGTAAATCTTTATTTATATCTTCTTGTTAATTCATTTTAAAAACAGTTTTTCCAAGTAAAGATTCACTTTGAAAAATATAATATAAAAATGATGTTTTAGGTGATTTTTAGTCATTGGTCTCATGAACACGTGATTAGACTTATCCATAATATAAATTATCCGATTTTAGAAAAGTTTTACATTTTATATGTTAAATTCTAGAATTAATATATATCACATTTAACGTATGATCTTGAGTGATTAATGAAGGAGATTACTTTACATATCAGAGGACCTTTATACTTATATATATACCTATAATGTTGATGGATAAAATACACAAGCTTAGAAATCCATAAACGATACAGTACTGAAACTCATAAACAATAGTGTTAAACAAAGAGAGAATAGAGGCGAAACCTGGTTGTTATGTATTTTTGGGAAATGATATTGAATGGAGAGGCCTTGCAGTGAAGTTTGGATAGGAACGATCGTACAAGGTCTTCTAAAAAAGAGAGTTCTAAAATTTGATAAACTATATTCATTAATTGATATTAATCTTAAAATTCGTTGTACAAATTTTGAAATTACTCTTTAAAACGTTATAATTATATCCTAAATGTGACAAGAACGTATACAAACAACTGTATAGAGGTCCTTAAAATGGACAATTGTTTTTAAAAATCACATTTTTAGAATCACCGAAGGTTGTAGACAATTGTTTTTAAGAGCCATATTTTAATAAATTATACGAACCCAAAATTTTGAACCACCCTAGGCCTTGCAGTTCGTATATGTTGTGACTTGGTCAGAGAAAGATGATGAAAATGCAAATGCCAAATAAGGAAAGCAAACTGACCTATTTCTTATTTTTCCTTGCAAGAAAAACATTAGAAAAAAATGTTTGTTTTTTGCTTGGCATGCCCCCATTTTCGAAGGACGCTAAAAATACCCATGGAAAGAGAGATTATATTATCCTCCCTCCCTCCCATTTTGCAGAGATGTATATTCTTTCTCTAGTTTTAGTTTCTTTATTCTTTGAAAGCTTTGGGTGACCATTTTCAAATATTATAGCACGTGCAGTGCAGGCATTTCGAGAAACTATATACATACATATATATATATATATATATATATATGAGTGCGCGCTTGCTTGAATTCACCTGCCCTTTTTCTTTTTCCTCACCCACCAGGAACCCAAAGCTCTGATCATGTCTGATATTCCACCTCAAAACCAAGGTACAACGATGTTGATGTTTTCATTTTATGTGTTTAGATGTTAGGTGGGTGTTTTCAGTTTCACCTGCATGGATTTTAGGAGCATGGTTGTAATGGGATGTTCTGGTTTATATACATGGTGGCCACTGGCCAGTCAGAATCTAAAACTCAGATCTCAATACATGGGGAACATTTGATCACTACATTTAATGTCAATGATTTTGTTCTACAGAAATGGATGCCTCGGAGGAAGAAAAATACAAAAGGGGGTCGTTCAAGAAAACAGCCTCTAATAGGTTCAGGAATTCAAGGAAAAGGAGGAGCAGTAAAGTAATATCTATCGAAATCGATGATGAGCGGGATGCGGAGGAGCTACAGTCCGTTGAAGCCTTGCGTCAGGCGCTTATAGCGGAGGACCTGCTGCCTGAAATCCACGATGATTATCACACGATTCTCAGGTAAGTTTCTATCCAGCTCAGAACAGTTTCGGTCCCTGAGCGAAAAAAATGGACTCCGATAAATTATCGGAAGTACAACTAAAACAGTAAGGTACAACCAGAAACCTCTAACATAAATGATTATACTGAGAATATAATGAAGCTGTGAAGATAGAAAATGGGGCTTGAGCGGGAGCTCATATTGCTCCCCACACCTGAGACGGCACTGATCCTGCTTCATCTTTGGTGTTTTGGTATATGCCTTCTTGGCCGCTGTATTGAAATGAAGTACTTGCTAAGGAAACCAGCAAACCATAAATGAGGTATATTCTCTGACCATGCAGGTTCTGCAAGGCCAGGAGATTTGACATTGAAAAAACGAAGCAAATGTGGTCTGATATGCTTCAATGGAGAAAGGAATTTGGTACCGACACAATCCTAGAGGTATTCTTGTTAAAATCAGCCCTAGAATGTATGAGTCTGCTATTTGTTTATGTATCCTGAATGACTCTGGCTGAGTCCATTCCATTTTCTTCAATTTCTTTAAGGATTTTGATTTCAAGGAGAGGGAGGAGGTGCTGAAATATTATCCCCAAGGGTATCATGGAGTCGATACGGACGGGCGACCTGTATATATAGAAAGAATAGGCCTAGTAGATGCTACCAAGCTCTTGCAAGTCACCACCATGGACCGCTATCTCAAGTACCATGTGAGGGAGTTCGAGAAGACCTTCCGAATTAAATTTCCGGCTTGCACTATTGCTGCCAAGAAGCACATTGACCAAAGCACAACCATCTTGGACGTGCAAGGAGTGGTAAGGGGATACAAGAATTTTATCCAACTTTCCTGTAATCACAATGTCTAACTGTCCAAACCTCATTTTCAAAACTACAATTCATGTATTCCGACCATATGCATAATATTTATATAAATCACTTATGAGAATACTCACTGGCTTAATGACACAGGGTCTTAAAAGCTTCACAAAATCTGCTAGGGAACTCATCACTATTCTTCAAAAGGTTGATGGCGATAATTATCCCGAGGTACCAGTTTTCTTGATAGCTAAGTTTTTGTTTTGGTTGGACTTTTAACATAGATGATGGATTTGATATTTGCAAAGTTTTGCCTTTCTTGCAGACTTTGAACCGAATGTTCATTATCAATGCTGGTTCTGGATTTAGAATGCTGTGGAACACTGTCAAATCTTTCCTTGATCCTAAGACCACAGCCAAGATCAATGTAAGCATCCACTTCCTATCACTAAATTTGCTGGTTTGACCAATAGAATCTAATCGATATTATCTTTTATGTGCCAGGTTCTTGGTAACAAATTTCAGAGCAAGTTGCTTGAAATAATTGATGCCAAGTAAGTCCAATCCTAGCGTAGAATGTAGTATAACCAAAACAAATTATCCACTATTCCGAACAATTTCCCAGTGTTCTTCTTCCTCTTTTCCTAATATTTCTTTTCGTGTTGTTGCTCTGTATTAGTGAGTTGCCAGATTTTTTGGGAGGTACTTGCACGTGTGCCGATCAGGGAGGCTGCATGCTTTCCGATAAGGGCCCATGGAAGGACCCAGAGATTTTGAAGGTTGATCACAACCATCTTTTTTATTCTTAATTGCAGTCATAGTGGTCCTCTTTTATAGTTTGTTTGCAGGAGTCTAACTGATTCTTCGGCTTGCAGATGATAGAAAATGGTCAACATAAACCTGGGAAGAAATCTCAGGCTGAAACCAGTGAAGAGAAAACAACTGTAGAAGATGAGCCTGTAGCCCCAAAGGTTCGACTTGCTTTATGAGCTAGCACCTGCTTCTATCTCTTTTCCCACTATATGTCAATCTGTCCCTGAATCATTATGATCTAGTGCGTTTATCGTCTATTCTTAGTAGTTTGTATCACGGTTTATGCAGGCTAGTAATTCCTTGGATGCTGAGGCTGTACCAGATGCAGGAAAGAACCAACCTATAAAGCTACCAGCTCCTGTTAACAACAATGTAAGTTTAGCAGCATTCTTGCAGGATTTGAGTTCAAATCTAGAGGCACCAAGATAGACCAAGAAATCGATCCGACTCGTAAAGTATGTAGAACCCTTGGAGGATGTGATGTCCAATACCAACAAAGTACATGAGTTTGTAGATGTCTTCAGCACTGAATTTATCTGCTTTCACCTTTCTCCTTTTGCAACTATGGAAATTTATCTTGTTGTGGATGTATTGTGAAAATTACAATTTTTGCCTCCAATTTTCCTACTTCTGATAAATAAATCTCACAGGTTGAAACGATCAAAACTGAGGAAGTTACCCCAGTGGTTAATAAACCAGTGGATTTGCCTTTGCAGAATGATAACGTTGCTATCTTACCGAGAGGTCGGTACATGCCGACATTTTAGACTGTTTCATGTGATATTCACACACATACACATAAGGCAGCTTCATGGAGATGTTTTCTCTGAATGTTCCCCAATGTAGTTCAAGGAGACTGATTATACATATTGTTAGGGACCAATCTTATATATGATTTATATATTTTCAAAAGAACTTGAACTACAGAGTTAAGTATCAGGGACAACATACTTCATATATGCCCATACATGGATCGAGCACTAATGCCATTGATGTGTCTAAACTAAATTATAATAGGCAATGAGCTGGCTATAGTTCCAAGGGTAGAATCTAGCAAAGAAGCTTGTAGGGTTCCTGATGGACTTAGCTCTAATTTTTTCACTGGCGTCATGACGTTTGTTATGGGCATCGGCGCAATGATGAAAGTGACTCGCAACATGCCCAAGAAACCCACTGATGGCAGCAGCTACTCGAGTCAAGTTACCAGTGCAGACACAGGGGCTATGAACCAACAGCCTTCATCCCAGGAACCCCCACCGGGAGCCCTCTCAGCTGAAGAATTGATGTCTGTCATGAAACGTATGGAAGAGTTGGAAGAGAGATTAACTGTTATTAACACGAAACCTTCAGCAATGCCTCCTGATAAGGAGGAATTGTTGAATACTGCCCTAACCCGAGCAGATGCCTTGGAGCTAGAGCTTATGGCAACCAAGAAGGTAAGCATTGCTGTTTACAAAATCCTTCATGAGACAAATATAAGCTTGAACATATAGAAAGAACATACACCATTGCTATGGAAGTGATTGCCAATGCCCTTGCTTTGTCTTTTCCAGGCTCTAGAAGACTCATTTGCTCAACAACAGGAGCTCGCGGCGTACCTCGAAAAAAAGAAGAAAAGGAAGAAGAAGACGTTGGTAAGCTATCAAGACTCTAGTATTCCTCGTTTATCTTTTGTTTTGTTTTGCGTATGAACAATATAATTGAGATGAAGTAGAACTTGATTTGCTGGTATCCCAGTTCTGGTAACGAATGAAAAGCTTGATGCCGGCAAGACTACTCGGCAAAACGGTGGTGGGGCGATTCGTTTTTATGAGGCTACCCCCAAATGCACTCTAGTCTTCATTCAGTCTGCTCATCACATGGAAATGTAAAGTTTTGACCATATTTACATCCATGTAAATCCTCTTGTACTTATCATTGTACATATAATTTAAAGTCCCCTGTATGAATGCAGGCGCCAGGCGATCTGCAATGAGATGTAGCCTGTAATCTTCATTTTTTTGTCTTAACTCTTAGTCTTTGTAATAATTATACTGGTAATCATATCTTCTGCAACTTGAAAGGTTTAAATATCAGAAAAATATGTAATGAGTACAATGTGTTGGTGCCCTTTTTCTCTTGTGGCTGTGTTAAATCTCAGGGAAAAAATATAAAACATACTCTTCACACAGCAGCAGACAGCAGTGGAGTGTTCCTTCACACAGGCACAATGCAATCAAATCTTCCAACTTGTAAATAAAGGACAACCACTTGAATCAGCTGCCAACTCAAATTCTCCGAGATAAACTCGTGTATGTCAAATGTGAAGTATGGCTATATGAAGTGACATCTCTGGACCACACTATCTTAAACAAGATGGTGGATGTCGAAGCCCAAGAATCAAGCTCTTGTAGAGTTATAATCATTAAAAACCAGCTCGCATACAGTGATTGCTGCCATCACCAAAGTCTCTTTAGTAGGAAATAGACTCCAAGGCATCAGGCATGTTCAATTCTTTTAATGGATTGAACCAAAGTTTTTTAGGTTTAGCTTGTTAACAGTTAATATTTTTAAATTTTAGATATTAATTAATTTGGTTTAAAATTAATTAAACAAAATTTTTATATATTATATATTTATTTTTTGTTGACATTTAAAAATTATAAAATGATCATTAATTTTTTATACATTATAAAATGGTTATTAAACTTTATTAAATTAGGTTAAAATAATCTTTAAATTTATTAAATTATTAAAAAATAATTATTTAATTTTTTAATATTTATCAATAATTTATTACATACAATGAATCAAATATTATTTTATAATAATTCGATAAATTTAATGATTGTTTTATAAATTTTAAAAATTTAGTGACTAAAAATTTATTTTAACATACGTTAATTTTGTAATTTATCAAAAATTTTGATAAAAACCAATCAAATTAACTGATTTTTTTATTTTGATTAATTTTTCTAAAACATTCAAATTGATTAACAATTAATAAAAAATTTCAATAAATACTATTTTAATAATTCAATTCGATGGATTCAATAAATGGATTGATTGAACACCCTCTGAGTCGTCCTTCAAACCAATCTAAAGGTACTTGACCGGTGAAGGGTTGCCTGCAGGCTGCAGCTATCGAATATTGAGCCATACAATATTAATTTCTGGTGGTAGGTGCCGCCGAGTATTAGTAGCTATTATTAAGTTGGATTTACTAGCATCGTCTATTTAATTTTTAGAAAAAAAATTACGAACAGAACCCCACAAATTTTAAAATTATTTATAAAGTATTAAAATATTTAGCCTGTCCGTTCGAATTGAATGTAGTCTTTCACTTGCGTTTGTCTTGCTTATAGATCTCAATCCAACTTCACGGCATCACTGAGGAATAAAACAGCACAGCTCTACTAAAGAAGACTATTGGTGGGATGGAATTTAATGAACTTGACCACACAGCAGCCATATCCTCTTTAGGTGGGGAGGGACTGGGAGCATCCAAGTTGCTTATTCGACTTGGATGATTGAACTCAAAAAGTTTTGGGATCCGACTTGGATCCACTTGCTACTGCCTACTGGTCCCAGACATAATGATTGAAGTTGAAGAGATCTGTGCAGACAGATTTTCCTTTTTCAATCGTGCAAGAACAATAAATATGATCTAGCTGGCGTCCTTATCTAGGCAGCTCCAGCAGTAGTTGGAAAAATAAGAGACCAAAAATAAAAAAGGTTCATATCATAGACTACAACAGAATTGAATTCTTACATTAAAAATCAGTGGTTAAACCAATTTTTTCTATGATATATGTATAAAATTTTATTTGATTATTATTTTAAGATTAACATTTGTTTTATCACTCTATATTTATTTTAAATGGTTCCTTAATTATTAGAATACGAGGCCCATTTATTTCTTTTCTTGTTCAGTGATAGAGAATCCCGTAAAAAAATAATGTACTCATGAATCTTGCTGGCAGCTGCAATGGTTTGAGATCGTGAAAGAATGGTGATCGGACTTGAGATTTGACAAGAGCTTTACATGGCTAGGAGTTGAAGGAATCCCCATCCAGGCTTGGTCGACACACACTTTTAGGAATATTGTACTATGTTTACGGGTACTTGAGGGATGTTTTGTGACGTGGTTTGATTTGAGGTTATTTTTCTTTTATTTTCATTATTAATATAAATATTTTCTACTTTTATTTATGTATAAAGATTTTTTTTACGAGCTAATAGAATTGATAGTTTATATGATTTTTTTAAATAAAATTATACTTCAATTGATTAAAAAATATATAAACGTATTTTATTTAACGACAGTTGCTTCTCGATCAATGTATAATAATTAAGAATATATTTTGAACGAGATACTATTGTAATCACCATAGTTATTCAAAAAAACTTGTTTCTCTTTATTAATATCATCTATTCTACATTTTAAGCGATAGCTAAATTCAATAGTTAAGATAAATGTGTAAGGAAAAAACATGTCCCACGGGGGCTCTTCCTTTTCCTTATTTAGAAAGCTTTAAAGGTATGGTGGAAAATAAAAGTACACCACCTTTTGACGAATAAAAGATCGGTCTAAGTGGTAAGTTGTTTTATACCATTTAAACAAGTCCAAAGCTTTTGTGTATGTAGAAAGTTTCTAATAAAAAATGCAATCACCAAAACTAGGTGTACGACGTGGGTCAGTTTAGATTAATCAAGGCAAAGTCTTAAGAACAGGGAAGGAAATAAAAAAATCATTTCTCTTTTTTTAGTGTCGTTTATATACCCCAGCAGTAAAAAACTTAAATTTTAAATCAAACCCTAAATTTTGAATCTTAAAAACTAAAAAATAAACTGTATCACCAATTTTCTAAACTTTAATGTAACACCCCAAAATTGGGCTTAGATATGATGATAAGACTTGTCGTAGTCGTATGCTTGTATATTTGACGTTTATTAACATTGTTATTGCTTAAGATATGACTTAGTGAACCTATGTGTTTTTTATTAGAGGGGCATAAGTTTGAGCTTGAAATAATCTAAGTGAAATAAAAGTTGGTTGACTACAGAGCTGTGTTGTTTAATAGTCTTACCAGTAAGTTGTTGATTGGAAAAAGTTGAGTGAGTAGTACGTTCAGGTTGTTAATGACGCGTAGCTGAGTTGGTTATGGTGATTTAGTTTTTAGAGGAGACATTGTCTTTTGGATGAGCATGATGTTGTGTACTAAGACAAAAGGATTAAAAGTATCTTGTGTTGCATGATTAGTTAAATTTGATTTGCTTAGTGTGACTTAGGTTGCTTAAGGGTTATGTCTTGATAGGTGTCGGTTTAGTGGAGTAAGTTAAGAGTATTGTGAAGTCAAGAGCAGTGTTGGCTCGAAGGGTGTTGGTCTAAGTAATAGAGCTTTAGGTGAGACATTCCATGGTTAAGATGTTCTGAGGTAAGTTATTATCGGATGATGGTGGAGTTACGTGAACGGGTTACAGTGGAAGTTGTGTTGATGGGTTTTAGCTGTGGTGTTGGTTGTCTTTTATGTCTATGAGGCACGTGGTTGTGTTGTATGGTGCTATAAGTTAGAATGATTTCTTAGTCAAAGTTTGTGATAGTATTTTGCTATACATCTGAAAGTAAGAAGTTGTGAAATGAATTTGTAAGCGATTGTTGTTTAATGGACTTGTTTTGGATGAGGATGAGTTGAAAGTGAATGTTTGTTTTACTGGTAAGTTGAAATTGAGAGTCAGCGTTCTTTGAGAATGTTGTTGTCGTCTAAGGTGCTAGAGTTGAGGTGTGTTAATAAATCTCTGTAAGTTTTGTGACGTGGTTCCTCAGCAGTTAAAAGAGTGTTTTCTTTGAGAATAGTTGGAGCTGATGAGTAGTATGCTCTAATGTGATAAGATTTTGAGACAGATTATGGGTTTCTAATTGAGTTTTTAGGTGTTCTCTTGTTAATAAACATGTTAATAAACATGTAACTGGTATGAGTGAGTTATCTAGGTCTAGAAAGGTAAGTTAAGGTGTTGTGATATGAATCTTTCAGATTTTTGGTGAGGATGTTGTCGTTGATAGAGTTGCTTATAACCATGTTTAAAAGTTTTGTGATCGAGTGGTATTATTTAAGGGTTCTGTTGGTAGATGTTATTATGTGTTGTTGTAGTTAGCGAGACTCGGTGGAATGTTTTGATTGTTCCCTTGTATGTTGGAATATGTTTGAGAAAGTTAAGTTTGTTAGTGGAAGTGGGAAGTTGTTGTAGTTGTCTAAAGTTGCTTGTCAACCTTGAGTAAGGTAAGTTTAGGTCGTTGGAAAAAAAAGGGGTTTACTTTTGTCTTGAGGGTGTAATGAGTGTTGAGTAGGACCATGGTATTTTTGGTGTACCGTTATTTTGTGTAGCACTTCAATTGTGATGACGGGTGGTGTTAGGATGAGACCGAATCTTGCCTATATGAGATGTATGTTGGGATCTTGGTTTTGATAGTAAAGGTCCTTTATGGTAATATTCTTGTGATGCTCATAGCGTTTTAGTGGCGCAATGGTGTATGGAAAGTCACGTGAAAGTGAAAGGAAGTTGTAAAGGAGCAGCTTCCTTAACTATTTTCACGGTGAAAATTTCGAGGACGAAATTTTTTAAGTGAGAGAGAGATGTAACACCCCAAATTTAGGCTTAGAAGTTAGTAAGTCGGTTTAGACGGTTTGACCTAGTTCAGGATTAAGTACTTAAAAACTTGTTTTTAATCGAAATAAATTATGGGAAAATATCCTAAAATCCTTATTTAATATAAAATTGACTTTGGTCAACTTAATTTCAAAAATAGACCCTTGAATCCTTAAAATTTTGAAACTAGTGACTATTTTGTAAAAATTGAAAACTTAAGGATAATTTTATAAACTAAGCCAAAACTTTGAATCTTTAAGGGGATTTGATACAATCCAAATTATAATTGATTTAAACTTTCATGGTCTTATTTAAATAAAACTTAAACCAAAATTTTAATTAATAACCCAAATTACTATATTCAATTCCTAAAAACCTATTTTATATCAAAATCTAAAACCTTATTTTATTATTTTTGTTTTCCCTCTTCCCAAGGCTGAGAACGTCCGTATTTTCAAGGTAAACTCATTTTTTTTATTAATTTTCGTTCTAATAATTATTTATAATTTTTCTTTCTTCAAAAATATTATTTTTCACTTGTTTTTCGTCTCTAAAACCACAGAAGTTGGTTGGATCAGAATTAGAGGTGAGAAACATTCAATCCTATGATTTTAAAAGGTTCTTTATTGAAATTACCAAGTTATTGGCTTGGTAAAAATGTTTTCTCTTTTGGTTTAAAAAAATCGATTTTTTTGATAATAACCCATAATTTTTATTCAAGAGTTTTACTCACTGTTTTTGGGTCTTAAATTATTGATTTTAATCATGATAAGATATTTATAATGTGTTTTTAAAGTCCCTAATCCCGGACTATAGGTTTACGAGAAGTTTAGTAGTTTTCGGAAAGTTTTCGGTTAAGGTTTTGATAGGTTTTAAGGGTTATTGTGTGGGGGTCTGACTTGGGGTTTGTTGTGTGCGATTAGGAGCATAAATCCTTAGTTTTTTATGGTTGAAATAGTACAAGAATTTGGTGATCACGTTTGAAGAAGTTTTGAATCAAATTGGTAACTTGTCGGACAAGAAAAAGGTTATTGGTGAGTGGATTATGAGAGTGGGCAGTTTCGACAGTGTTTTACTTGGGTTTTCAAAAGTTTGGGGTGTAAGAAAGGTGTGAGAAACCTCTCTACACTCTAAAGTAAGTTTTATGTATCGTTTTCTTAAAAGTTCTCGTATTATACCGTGTTTTTATTATGTTATTTATCATGCTCTTATTGTATTGTACATATGTGATTATGTATGTATATAAATGCTCATGAGACTGTTTTTAAAGAGATTTTATATGCATTCGATGTTCCCACAATTTTGTTTTGAAAAATAAGATAAAAATGAATTTATCCGTTTTTGCAAGTGATGCATAAAAGGTGGGATACATGTGATTTGAGTTTTGTTTGAATTAAGTTTTGAGCATTGATTTTGATAATATATTGGCTAGTTAAATGATGAACCTATGGGATAAGTTGATCGATCAATAGGGTCTAGAGTGCACTATAAATATTCAAAAGTTGTACGTGTTTAAATTCCTTGTATGTTGCATTGATTTTGCTATGCTAGCAATCAGAGCTTCTTTATAATTGACGATTTTTATAATTTCACTAGCCTTCTCAACATAAAGGTCGAGTTTCTTTGCTTCTTGTTCAGACATAAACAATTCTAAGACACCAATGTCAACTAGTGCGCTTATCTTTTGGCCAACTATAATGATGTTTACAAACATCATCCCATTCGTCTTGTTGCCTTTCTTGACATTCATGTAACTAAGGATGGATCCAAACTTGAGATTCTACCTCTCATCGGTACCTTTCTCTTGGATGGTAGTGACTTTTCCATTGTATGGGTAGTGTCTCGCCAAGTGATTTACCATCATAAGTAAACCACTAGAATGATTTATTGTTTTTTCCCATGGCATACAACCCTTCTCTTAGAGTAGCCTCCCATGGTCACTTTAAGACTTTTCGGGCTCGTTTTTTGTTGACTTTTTTATGTTTCCTCCCTAATTGCATTTGAACTTGACTTTTTGTTTGGATGACTTAAATTTCTTATTCTCGTATTAGTCAAGGAACTCTACCGCAATTAAGACTTCGGACAAACTTGTAACCTCTTTACACTCTAACTCTAATCATATCCACTTTTGAAGTTCATTAATAAAATCAAAGTAACCTTCATCTTCACTCAAACTCGATAGTTAGAGCTTAAGTTCAGTGAACTTCTTCATATACTCAATGATAGTACCATCATGTTTAAGTTAACACATCTTCAATCACACCTTTAATTGAGCATTCTTTGGATAAAAACTCTCCTTGAATGCAAATTGAAAGTTCTTTCATATCTTGAAGGAAATTGTGCTATCTTTTCCCTCATCACATTTAAACCACCACCATAAAAAACGATAGTAGTAAGATAAACACAAGCATTATTTATCTTGGTTGTATCGTCGTCGATATCCATCACAAAAAAATATTGTTCAAGACCCCAAATAAAATTATTTATATCTTTTGCTACCCTGGACCCAATGAACTTGTTAGGTCATTGGGCATCAATCTTATACTTAGGTACTGCGACATCGAAAAGCATTCCACTCTTCATCGTTGCTTGATAAATGGGAAACTCACTCTTGAGCTCTTTCATCTCCTCCTTCATAGAGGATATCTCGGCTTCTAAGGAGTTGTCTCGGCCATCCAGCCTCTCATACAACTAACCAAGAAGATTCTCAACCTCCTTTTTGATTTTTGCCTCGATGGACTCGATTAGATCAGAGCGTGACTCATCATCATCTTGAGCCTCTTTGACTTTCTTCATGGAATTTTTAAGTATAACAAGCCTTTGATCTAAGGTTGCCATCATCTCCTTGGAACTTCCTCTCTTCTTCTCGTCTTTGCGGGTTGTAACTCTTTCAGTTGCTCGAACATTGATGGAGTTTGGTTATGCCATTTCTTCCGATCAACTAGCTCTGATACCTTTTATCACATCCGTAGAACTTCACTAACTCGAATGTGCGACTTTAATCGACTTTCGGATGCTTGTCCGATTAAGTAAGCATGAAAAACATATCAAACAAAGGTGTTTAGATCCCTACGAAAACAAAAGAGAACAACGAAAATTGATGGATCACAAGAAGAGAAGCAAGTGTTGAGAGAATTCATGTTGTATTCCTAAAAAATGAGTGAGTAAATAAGGTGGGAATAAACCATTATTTATAGTTGAAGCCTCCTACATCTAATGGTGGAATTTAAATTATATCAATGACTCAGATTAGCTTAAGTCTTTAAGAATTCCTAAATTCAAGTAGAGAGAAAAATTATTAATTAACTAAAAAAATTAAAATTATATGATCGAATCTCCTCAACGACTTAATCAAACTTGGACTGGGCCAACTCATGTTGATTTGGATAGGTCCAAGATGGTGCAAAGGGCCTCTGAACAATATGGATCACGATGATTGCACTCTGGTGTTTGTTGGGATCAGTCGTTGGTCCATGGTCCGTGACACTATTTTAAGCCTAAGGAGTAGGTCTCAATGTTGAGCCCGGACTTGACTTGCGAGGCAAGTTGGTCTGATGTTGGTCATTTGATCTTATCAAGGTGGTAGTTAACTGGAGACTATAATGATGTAGCCTTCGAATGAACTCTTATATCTTTCTTCGGGAAATTTCGTAGTTTAAAGGTTTTCTTGCGAAAGACTTGAAGGTGGAGGTCGAAAGACTCGATGTCAGAGAAAGATGAGATTGTCGGAAGATCATTATTGTGGAGTCTGTTAACTTCACACGGTACAAGATAGAAACTACACATAGTTCATAAATTTCTCAGATTCTTTAAGCTAAGAAATGTTGAAGATGATTCGGACTTTAAATTAATTATCTGTAACATAAATTAGGATGGATTCAATATGCTTGTTACTTGTTGCAGTTGGCAGTTAACCGACTGAAGAGAAATGATCAACTTTGTTATTAAGTGGTTTGCTCAACTTTCCATGTGCATAAGTCATGGAAATGCCCCCCAAAATCTTCTTTTGTGAAACAAATATTCTAAATTCTGATCGAAGGGCGAAGGGCGAAGAAAAGCAAAACAATAACATCTATTCCTTTTTCAAAAGACAATGGCAAGAATTTATTGGTCAGGATCAGGGGAATGGTGCGTGTGTGATGACCTCATAGGCCTGCCCTGTTTACAATTCAAGCAAAACACTTTAACTAGTTAACCTCGATACTCCTTAGACATATGGACCAATGGCAAATATTGATGTTAATATAACAAGGGTACTTCTTTGAAAAGCTAGGACAATGACATGTTACCAACCGAGCAAAGTTTTCAGACAGTCATTATGGTTAAAGCTTTTTTCTGTGCTTAACGTCGACACATTAGTTACTGTCTGATTGGGTGTAACTATTATATCAATTCAATTGTTCTATTCATAAAATTAAGATTCTAACCTTTAATATTATTAAACAGATTTAATATTTAATCTTATTAGATCAATTAATTATTGATATCGTGATCCAAAATTTAATCATGAAGATTCATCAATTTCCCTATGCAATGATTGAGTGAGAGAGTGTGAAGAAATAAAATACAGTAGTGGAGTTATATAAAAGGGAGAGGCAAGAAAGACTTTAAATGGAGAACTTATAAGGCAAAGTGCATCTCATTGAAAGGACAGTCCCATCTGCTGCTCTCTCATTTTGCTTTGCTAAGCTCTCTTCATTGTTCCGGTTTTGGTTTCTTATCTCTTTGGACCCTAAGATTTGGTAAAGATGCGTAGTATGGCAAACTCTACCCCTGCCAAAGGCATAGCCGCCATTGTAGGCG
Organism: Abelmoschus esculentus; assembly: GCA_035048815.1. NCBI lineage: Eukaryota > Viridiplantae > Streptophyta > Magnoliopsida > Malvales > Malvaceae > Abelmoschus > Abelmoschus esculentus. Next base: position 13,428,716 of record JAUCBN010000024.1, read on the forward strand.
TCGGACCAAAGCTTGGACGATCCATAGCCCGCAAGTTTGCTCATGAAGGGTACACGGTTGCCATCCTGGCTAGGGACTTGGGTACTTTCTCTTTCGTTTCCCTTAAAACTCTCCTTCTTTTACCCTTTTATTCATCATCACGTGCTGTTGGATTGTATGTTTCCACTATCCAGGCCGATTGTCAAGATTTGCAGATGAGATAGCCAGGGAAGAGAAAGCCCAAGTGTTTGCTATCAGAATAGACTGCTCGGATACTAGAAGTGTTAGGGAAGCCTTTGAAGGGGTTCTTTCACTAGGATTTGTTGAAGTTCTGGTGTATAATGCATACCAATCCGTTTCATGGCACCCCACAAACTTCACTGACATTAAAATCGATTCCTTTCAGAAATCTCTCACCGTCTCCTCGAGTGGTGCTTTCCTTTGCGTTCAAAAGGTTCCCCTTCTAATTTCAGATTTGGTTTTCTTTCCTTGATTTCTTTTTGAAGGAATTTATATTTTGGCAAAAGGTACTTCCGGGGATGGTGGAAAGGGGAAAAGGAACCATTCTTTTCACTGGCTGTTCAGCTTCACTCAGTGGCATTGCTGGTTTCTCTGAACTATGTAAACTTTCAAGTTTCACTCATTCAAACAAAACCCAGTTTTAAAATGAATAAGTTGGCATTCCTTTTGTTTTAAATGGAACAGGTTGTGGAAAGTTCGCACTGAGAGCATTATCCCAATGCCTGGCAAGAGAATTCCAGCCTCTCGGTATTCATGTTGCTCATATTATCATCGACGGAGTCATTGGTTCACCCAGGTAAAAAAAAGAAGAGACTATTTATCCAAAGAACCGTATCCCGTTTCCATGGAGCACATAAAAACACGAAATTAAGATGAGCAATACATGGAAATGCAGGGGGGCATCGACGTCACAGACAGGGCTGGTCAGTGAGCAACAGCAACAGCAGAGTGGCGGAGTGGGAGGGGACGTCGGGGCGATGATGACGATGGACCCGGACGCGTTGGCTCAGACCTACTGGCATTTGCATGTTCAAGATCGAACCGCTTGGACCCAGGAGATTGACCTCCGTCCCTCCATCACCAGATTCTATTAGCCATTAGCCATTATTCCCTTTTGCACAACTTGCTCCTTTATTACTTTTCTATGCTTTTCCATTTCAGACTGATTTATTTTCTTTCCAAATGTTGCCTTACTTTGGGTTTTCTAGTGTGTCATCAAAAATTGAGCTATGTAAATGCACCCTAGGTTCTTTTCTCTTCTTAAACTTATAAATACAAAGCTTGCAATTTCATTTTTACTTTGTTATTTTCAATCTTCTAATATCATTTATTAAAAGAATTACAACTCCAAGATTATTAATTGCAATTATGAGTGGGGGTAGTTTAGAAGAAATGTTGCTTACCAAAAGAAATGAATTCAAAAATCATGTAATGGATGCTTCCCAAAATGTTGATGTGGGACCAACAATCATTGATCGACAACGATGGTTGTTGACGAGGGACTTTGGTTGGATTGATTTGATATTTTATTTAAAGTTTAGGGGTCAAAGCAATATTTATCTTAAATTTAGAGGTCACATTAGTATTTTGTTTAAAATTCAGGGCCAACTTAAAATTGATCTCTTTAATTATTCGACCCGGCTAGGTCCATTGTGATCTTTCTTTTCCTCAAGGAGTCCTTATTTTTTATCCCATTCAATTGAGTCCCTCTCCCCAAAGTCGTCGACTTCTTCCCATGACTTACTTCCACTGTTAGCCGACTCTGCAAAAGTATTTGACTACAAAGCGTTGTATTAATGAAGTGAAAGCAGGGCCCACGTAAGATAGGAGAGTTGCATGGACACAATGACGACTTCGTGTTCTAATTTAGAGCACACACCATGTAATAGATTTGTCTTTATCCAACAAAATAGGAAATATCAAAAAGGAAACCCTAATAGAATCAATTGAAAAGGAGTTCAAACATAAATTTTTTTAGAATAAACAGCACTAATATGAATAAACAACTTTAGGAATTAAGAGGAAATAAAATGGAATGATTCATTATTGTTTCAAGTTCGTTCTTGTTTTAGCTTAATTAATTAGTTAAGAAAGGAATTAACAAATCCTAATAGGAACTCCCAGTGCGTACTAAGTAATTTTTTATGAATCTGAAAAAATTCACCTCGCATTTTCGATGTATTTTGAAGAAAGAAAAAAAAAAACTATTTAAAATCAACTTTGATATTTAACTCCATGAAATATAAAAAAAATATTGACATCAGCTTATATAGGCATAACTAGAGTGTAAGCCTTTGTTTCTGATCAATGTGGGAATTTTTATAACTAAAAAGTTAGCTAAGCTTCAATTTAAAATTGTGTTTTAGTTTTTTTCTCATTAGTTTAAATTAGGGTTCGTTGATGTTTATTTTCGTTATAATCGAATACGAGTAATGCATACACACTCAAGAACCTAACTAAAGCATTTAGGAAAGATAAAAGAAAAAAAAATCGTTTATTGGAGTGAGTCCTCCCAAAATTGCTTCGTTGTTTCCCTATAACTAGTTTGAGTCGGGTTGTATTTAAACTGGGTCGAGGGTTATATTTATTAGTATTAGAGCCATGTTTATAATCTATTGGGGTGTGATTGTGCTTAAGTTCTTGGTTGATTGTTTATCTATACTTGGTGTTTGATTTATGTTATAAAATATTAGTGGTGATTGTGGCGATAAGCACGATGTTTGCAAGCATGATTAATCTTGCTGTATTATTGTAAATGATATGTTTGTGATATAAGTATACACCGTAACAATATAGGTTTTTAGTGACAAATTGATAGTGACAAAGAATAATTTGGTCACAAATATTATTTTTTGTGATAATTTTTTTTTGCAACACTATTAGTATAAGTAATTGTGATGAATTTTTATTTGATCACTGTAATAGTAATAATTGTGACGATTATATTTATCAAAAAAATATCACTAAAAGACTGAAATTGTGACACACAATTTATTATCATTAAAACTTTGACACACAATAGTAACGATATGTGAAGTGACACTATTATTTAAGATTTGCTGTGACAATAATTTAAGTGGGATGAAAAATAGTAGACAGATAAATTTTTGTAGGTAAATTTATCCTAATTTAAAATTAAACATAAATATTATCTTAAATTTAAATAAAATAAAATATTAGTCATTCTCATATAATTACACTTAACACGTGTTCTTTTGTAACTATAATTTCAGTGAAACAGTTAGGAAGTTACCCTCATTTTAAAGGTGATCCGCTCTTAATGCTAAAGTTTTTGTTTCAATGGACAACCCCAATTTCTTGATATAGTGTTATCTTAAATTTTACAAATTTGTCTCCCTCTCTCAATCTTAGTGAGAAAAAAAAACCAAAAAAAAAAAATCATCGACACATACATCAATAAGAAAAAAGACATGGATGATGCAGAGAAAGCCGATCTAGAACGCATTTTCAAGCACTTTGATACCAATGGGGATGGCAAAATCTCGTCGGTGGAGCTCGGGGAAGCTTTAAAGACACTTGGATCGGTCACGCCTGACGAAGTTTCAAAGATGATGACCGAACTTGATACGGATGGTGATGGCTTTATCTCCTACGATAAGTACCTTGCTTTTGCAGATGAAAATCGTGACCTAATGAAAGATGTTGCCAAAATATTTTAATTTTAATTTAACGTGTTTTATTTTATGTCTTTGTGAAAATGATTCAGAAATTTGTGAAACTTGAATTCTTTTTACTTCTCATGAAGAGAAAAGTTGCTGGTAGTTAAACAGGGTAACCTGGTGTATTTTATTGCTTTCACTTTCTAGTTCCTAGCTTGTTAACCGTAAGATGAGAAAGGTCCATTTATAGGCCACAATATTTTTTATGTATATATTTTGTGTGTTTATTTGACAAGTTTATGTATGAATTATGATTTAAAAAATAAAATAGAGAGCATGACCATTCTAGTTTGTAACGATTTTAAAAAACGAGTTTTGATGATGTCGTTAAAAATATCTTTTCTCGACGTGAAAAACATTTTTGATGTGTCGTTTTAAAAATTAATGTCTTCCACGTGGGGGTTTCTATTTCAAAATGATTTTTGGAAAATTGGAGTCGCCATCGTCCGTTTTGGTAGACCGGACACCATAAAATCAGAGATTTTAAAAGTTTGGGGTGCGAAAGTTGGTTACGGATGGGGAAGGATTAACACCTCCACACCGCTCAAAATTGGTAATTTATTAATTACCGCTTCATTAATATTAAATTTTTCGGGCTAATTTAACGATTGAATTAATTTTTAATTGCACGTGCACATTTATTTTAAAGCATCTAAACCCGAAATAAACGTCCAAACCACTACCACTCTATTAATACTAACCTCGCTTACTACCGAATTTAAGGACCCACATCAAACAAATTAAATAGTCAATTATGCAAACCTTCGTCGAAACCAGCTTTAACATTAATATGCACCGTGAGGTGCAACCAAATAAGTTCTACACGTATGTTCTAGTGTAAATTCACAAATATTAAGAAACGTAATAAGACTCTAATAAAACCTATGGAACATAGAATAATTAAAAATTACACTTAGAAAAGTACAACCCAGATCTGAGAGTCTGGAAGATCCTAGAAATATGAAGTGTTGTGAATCAGAGTTTTGCAATTCAATGGAAGGGAAGATTAAGGGGATACAGTATCGGTTTTCAAAAATAGAAGTAGGTTATTCGGTATTATTTTCAAATCTCTGACGGCTGCAGTTAACAAAGATGATGATCAGATTTCCACTGAATCAGGTCATTAAAACAAAGGGTTTTGTAATTTTAAATAGATTTTGGATTTATTTTATGGGCTATTTGCATTTAATTTCTTTGGGTTGTAACATTGAATTTATATTATAGATGGGACAGATCATAATGTACTAATGTAATTAATAATAATAACAACCTTAATAATAATAATAACAACAACATTAGCTACAACAATAAAACACAATAACATAAAAATAATTAACTGTCTACTATGCTACCATACGAATTACATAACGCCTAATATCATATACACAACAATTCACATTAAAACACAAATACATGTAATGTAAATGTAACATACACAGGAATACACATGATGAACACAAAGATACAATAAAATATAATTAAGGCACTTATTCGTAACTTTTTAAATGAAAATTTAAAACCACCGTTAAAAATAGCCAAAGTGGTTAATGAAACGATTGTTGTTCCTAGAGGTTACGAGTTCGAGTACCAACGATGCCATCAGAGTGATTTAACGATCAATGTTATCGCCATTCAACGGTTTAAAATTAGTATAAAATAAAATGACTTTTATACCATATAAGTTGATCTAACCCACTCTCCCATAGAGCCGGCCCTGAGCCTGGGCAATAAGGGCGATGGCTCAGGGCCCCAGGACAATTAGACTTAATGATCATTAAAATAAAATAATAATTATTATTAAAATATTAAAATATTTTTTTATCATTAAAAGTTAGATTTTTAAAATTTAATCGCAATCGGGTAATAAAGATAACTAGAAACATTTAATATGTAATGATAACTAAATTCTTGGAACTGAATATAAAATTGCTTTTACTTTTAATTTTTTTTTAAAACATAATTTGCTGTTAAAAAATTTAAAAGATCACTTACTTTTATTTTTGATTTTTATTATTAAATAAAATTTAAAAACTATTATTTATAGATTTTATTATTAATTATAAAATGATTAGTATCTAATTAGTCAGGTGTTACTGTATTATAGGGTCATAATTAATGTTAAAATAATATTTTTAAATTAAGAATAAAAAATTCATATAAATCTATAAATAATACTTTCATTGGTTTTGTTCTTCACATCTTATCTTTTTATCACTTCACCTCTTTATGTTATTTTCTCCCAATTTATTTTAAAATTTTTATTTATAATTTTTGATTCGATATTTTAAGAAGATAAAGATTCATCGTTTATAAGATATATTGTTGATATCCTATAATCAAGTTTGAGGCAAAGCTTCAACAACAAAACTCAGGTGCTATCACTTTATATTTTTTTATAATTTTTATTGAATAATATTTACGTGAAAATATGTTTCTAATAGTGAAAAAAAAGAACAGAAGAATTAGTAGAATCACAAAAGGGAGCTTTAGATAATTTTTTTTCGAAACGAGTAGAAGAACTTTAGACAATGGTGATGTGTTAGAAATAAATGGGATAATATTAAACATTCTAATGAAAATTTAAATGATAAAAATTTGAGTGATGATAATTGTCTTAATGAAAATTATTAAGTGTAATAATTTGTTTGGTATTTAATAAAATTTATTGATATTTTTCATTTGATAATTATCGAGTGTAATAAAAAAATAATTTACAAATAAATTAAAATTAATTTTTTATTCTTTAAGTTTAATTTTTTAATACTTAGTATTAGGGCTCTATTTTTAAATTTATCTCTGGGCCATCAAAATCTCAAAAACGGCTCTGCCACTGATCCAAAAAATAAGATAAAAGATTTAAAAATAGTTATATATATTAATTAACTTAAATTAGAAAAATGATGAAATTAAAAAAAAAAAAAAACAATGTCTCTCGATTTCCATTTGATAAGATAAATATTACAGATCAGATCAAAATTTAAATTTTATTATTTTGAGACGATTTTTACAAAAATCAAACCGATTAAATAAAAAGTAAGTAAATAAAACATTTTGACGTCAATTATGTTTAGAAAATGAAGATGGATGACAAAGAAGAATGACGAGCAAATGGGTAAGAAAACTAAAATATTAATTTAATTTTAGAGATAAAAAGTTCCAAACTAAGAGAACTAAAAAAGTATATCTAGTACATACAAGTCAAGAAATAATATATGAAATATTGAAAATTTGCTAAACAAACGAAGAAAAGAACGTGAAGTAACATCACATGATAAGGTCAAATTTGGGACAAAAGTCTACATAAAAAATTAATATTTAAAATATATAAATTGTTTATGTTACGAATATTTATCTATGTAGATATTTATTATGATAATAAATTTAATTAAAAGATTTGCTTTGCTTTATCAGACATTGTATACAAGTCTATATTCAGAGAATAATGTAAATCTCTTTTTTTATACTTTATTCTTATTAATTGTTCGTTAATTTATTTATATGTTATCAGCACGAGACTCTAAATAATTGAGGTCTTCGTCATTTGAATTCGAATGAAGTTATTGATAATAATTTGATTATAGGATAAACCAAAGATAAGTACCCCTTATTTTTAGTCATCGATTATTTTTTTATATTTTTACTTAGTTTTTAATCTTTGAAAGACATGAAAGCATATTTGATTGTACTTGAATTTTGAGGATTGGATAAAGATAGTTTTGACTCCTCAAAAACCAAAAGACTATTCAATATAGATGAAAGGTGTAAAAAGTGATAGTGAATTGAGCACTTATCATATATAAAATTTAAAATTTTATAATTCATAACCAAACATATAAAATATAAAATTTTATAATTCATAACCAAACATATTATTTTTATTATATGAGTAATAGAAGATATTTATTCTAAATTTTTTGAGCATTCTTGTTTTATTCTTTGTGTTCTTTCGGCGTTCTTTGTAGTTGATCTCTCATATTTAACTTTCACTTAGAAAGATCTTTCATTCTTAAGTGCCTTAGAAGTTTGATCTTATGTAGTGGGATTTCGAGCTTATTAGTTGTTTGTTTTATGAAGTCGACTAAAGCCATACAAGTTAGTGTTGAGCCGCCGGCACACCCCATGGCATAGCGGAACAAAATTAGGACAGTTTTTTCAGTGATCCATGTACGTTTAATATGAAATCGAGAGAAAGAGATGCGATAACTTATATTAGATTCTTTGATAAATAACAAGACAACAACGGGATCTGCTACAATTACGATCGTTCAACAATCGAATCTTTAGCCTCCACGAATATCATCTTGGCCTCTACTCAATTCACCCAGTTGAGAGAGCAAATCTCGAAGAACTATTTTTTGTGATTTTAGGGTTTGGAATTCGGAATTCTCTATTGTGGCTGCTAGAACAAAGATCCTTTATATAGGTGTAACCCTATGTATAAGAGTTTGATTCTGAATTTGTTTATAGGAAATAATTACTTTAATTATATCCTTAAATTTTGGAATCTATATTTAATTCGAATTTAAAAGGTATATAATTACTTTAGTTATATCCTTTATTTAAAATTTGGGATTAAATATAATCTACTTATACTTATATATATTTTTGCTCATTTTCAACAATTGGGTGTGATCCTATAGGCTCATTGTAACGTTAGTAATAATATTAGAACAATTCTAATATTACAAATAATGAGTGACATCTAGCAATATATCATTGTCATATAAGTTACAAGAGATCATGATTCGATGTATCATGTTCGTGACCAACTATCTTAATGTATTATATCCTTTTGTCGTTTTATATCTTTAATAGGCATAAGTCTTGGAATAGTCACACTTGTATAGCCTATTTTAATGTTTCTTGATATCTAGAGTGAACTACTTTTAATGAATAATTTGTGATATCTCATATCAACATATTCAAGCATGGCCATACATTTCTAGTCTCACTCAATCAAGTGGCCTTTAATATATTTTCCTATTATGTAGGAAGGACAAATCCTATCTTGATCATTCACATCTCACTACATACATTGTAATATGTCCAAAGTCAGTTTTTATAGTGTAACTAATTATGACATGTTTAATTACATCAAAACATAAAACAACATATGTTGAGATAGTAATAATCTCAAGTCTAAGGATCATACATATAGTTGTCACTATGAGCAATATCGTGACCATTACATAATAATCCAAGATATATGCTCATAGTGGGTCAATCCAATATATTATTCTCTACTAATATATTCATGTATTAATTCTGACATCTCTATGTCAATGACAACTCATTATCATCAATTAATCACATGTTAGTCTTAAGCGTATTACTATTGTCCATACCTATAATAATACTTGACTAAGGATCTTTTAATAATAATGCATATATTATTATATGAACCTTATTGTTTCTCAGTTTATGTTATACATTGACACATATATTTGAAAACAATAATGGCAATGCCTTTATTCAATAAAATTAGTAAATAAAAGTATCCTTACAATCATCATATGATTGGTCTTTGGGCATAATTTAACAATTAGCTAATTCAAAAGTCTAGCACTGTTATGAAGCACAGTTTATGAAAATAGGTTTGTGAACCAGGTGTTCAAGAGGTGACATACAAGAAAGAAGAAATCACTACAGCGCAAATGGGTGATGATGCCCAAGTTGTCAATGAAAGATACCAAGACTTTAAGGCATCGTTTTAAAAAATATGGACTAAGCTCAGAACCACCCAGTCCAAGAGGAAAAGCCTCGTGGTTGTTAGGAAAAGCCTCAAGGTGATGGAAAAGAAGCGGGAGTAGAAGGTATATCCAAGCCGACAAAAAGAGTGGATGAGCTAAGTGATACAGTCAAAGCTAAGTTGCAAGCTTTGACATGGATGGAAAAAACTTTGAATGGTGTTGACAAGCCACCGAAAGGGGTCGATATAGCTAGGCCAACTAGACGACCGTTGAAGTAATTCTTTTACGATGGTCAACACTCTAATTTTGACTTTCCCGAGAAAAGAAGCGCGGGGAAAATCCACGATAAAAGGTATGGAAATCAAATAGTTTGCTTTTGGTATAACAGGACACATAGATCTGAGCTTGGATTAATGCTATATAGTTATGCAGTCCACCAAAAAAGAGGACAAGCCTAAGTGTAATGAGGCCTTGAAGCTTGGATTAATGCTACAGAGTTATACCCAAGTGTGAAAGAAAACCCATCATCAACATATAAATATTGTGACAGAAGTGTTTTCATTGCGAGGGACCACATAGATGGTCTGAGTGACCACATAGAGTCAAGTGGTTTGAGATAAAGGAAAAGCTGAAGGAGATTGAGGGTTTGAAGCTTGATCCAGTATGTGAAATTCTACCATTGGGCAAGGTATAAGGTGTATTGGACTTTATAGAGAAAGAAGTGACAAAGCAATATAGGGCGTCGGAGTATAACACAAAAGATGGGTTGATACATTTTAGAGTGACTGTTAGAGAGTTTATCTAAAAAAGGTACATCTCGAACACAATCCTTATATTTTAGAGCTTTATTTGCTTGGTTTGTTTGGCGTAGGGAACGAAAAAACTAACCATTAGATGAAGAGTGTTCAAAGGCAGTATCCAAACCTTTGATCAATGATTATTTGAAGCCAATCGGAGGTAATTCCAAACTAGTAAGAAGGTATTCCTCAAGTGAGATGTATTAGGCAGTTTGATAGGACATGTTATATGATGATAACAACCGAAGCGAGTGGTCCATATGGGTGGATGACATAAAATGAGTCAAGTACTCTTTATGAGAAGAGTTATCCTTATAGAGAACGACCAAACTCAATTTCAAGTTGGGAGAAATCTAAGATGTCAAGGAGGTCCCAAGATCATTTTCAACTTCATTTCGAGGTGGCGACAAGGGCGTCACCAAGTTTAGGAAGGGGGAATGTCACGTGCCATGAGTTAAAGTCTTAGTCAATAGCGTATCAAGCTCTATAAGAGATTGGAAGAAGAGTTTTGGATCTAAAAATACCACAATATTTTTAAAAGACTAATCCAATTTATAGGAACATGTAAAAATAAGAGATTCTTGTCATAGTTAGTCAAAAATATTCCTATAATTATGCTTTATAATAGGATAAAGTTGTATCTAGGTTGTAGATGTAATTAAATAGTGATCGTTGGATGTAAGAGGACTCAACTATAAATTGAGGCCTTCCCACATCATTTGTATCATCCATCTTATTTTCATTATTTAAGTAATATAAGGCATTCACTCTAAATTCTCTGAGTGTTCTTATTTTGTTTTTCGTATTCTTTTAGAGTTTTTTTTTAGCTTATCCCATAGTTAGCTTTTCCTTATAATGATCTTATGTTCTTGATTGCCTTCGACGTTTGGTTTTCTAGTGTGAGATTCCATGCTTACTTAGTTATTTGTCTCGAAGAATCGTCGCACGGGTTAGCTGGTTTAAAAGTCTAACCTAACAAAAATCACAATATTTTGTGGGCGTGAGCCTTATTTGTAGTATAGGATCTTAATATTTTATGAGCATGAACCTTATTAAATTTTGCTAGTGTTATATATGTAACGTTATATTGACTTAATATTTTTATGTATATACTGTGGGCAAGTTTGTACATTCATAATTTTATGTATCCGTTGAGCTAACACGTAATTGTTGTTTTCATTCGCAAGTTTCAAGTTGTTGTGTGGCTTGATGGAGCATCATTAAGCCTTTGATTTTCATCATCGACTTTAGTGGTTAAGTACAATTACTAGATTATTGAGATATGTATTTCATATGACTCTATATGTAAATTTTACAACTCTTATTTTGTATTTAATATTTAAGTCGAATGCTTTTAAATATTGTATTATTGTAACTCTACTCATTTTATTTTGAAATAATTAGATTTTTTATTTTAAATGAATGGATTTATGTTTTATTAATTGATTATGTTTTAGGTTTGAAAATAAAATTTTGTAATAGTGATTTTGGGTTTCTGGTCTAAATATGATGAATATGTTATAGACAAAGATAAGATTGTATTTGATTATTCAGGGTAATTGTGCTACTGTTGTGAACATTTGCTATTGTATCCGACATATACATCCAATGTTATTCAAGAATTGAGAAAAAGATGAATTTATCTAAAAAATTATTTATATAACTCAATAATTTTTTAAAAATCTAACTCTATCCAATTTTAACTTTTTAATTTTAATTTATTATATATTATTTTACTATATTCTATTCTATTTGGATTATTCTTGCACTCATTTCTCTATTTGATGCTTCAATAACAGTTAAGAAACATGATACTCCATTTGTTTCCACCCTCCGAACGAACACAAGTGAGAAACCACTTGTTTCACCAAACCAGAAAAGGAACGTAAAATTCTCAAACTTTTCAGATATTGTTGGTATTAGAGTAGATAACATGTTTGGGGATGAACTTCGAATCTGAATCACCGTTCGACAGTGTTTGGGTGAGGAATTTTGAGCAGATTTATTTTTATGAGTTTTTAAAATAAATTAGCTGAGTTTTCAGTCTAATGCATTTTTTTATTACAAAATTTTAAAATTGTTTATATAATTTCACAAATCTTATGATATTTCTATTGTCTATTTTATATAATTTATTTTTAATATTATTTACTTTTATAATTATTTTTCAAAATTAAAAACTTGTAGAAACTTGACTTTGTTTAAGGCAATCATTTGTCTAAACAAAATCATTACAAATGTCAGCTACATTATAGGGTGACCATCGAAATTGAAAAACTACTTCAAACGAGGTATACGGTTTCGTTTGATTTAGTTCTTGAGGTTTCGTTTCGAATTTTTCCCACCTTCAATGACTCACCATTTCAGAATGATTTCAACCTCCTTGAAGGTAAAATTCACTCATCGTCTTAGAGTTTCAACTTGAGGTTAAACTTGGCTCCATTAGACACGAAAAAAGCAAGTATCAAATACACTACTCATAACTGAGACTGAATGACCATAAACTAGGAAGTCCAAAGAAAAACAACGCATTGTTTGGATGGGAAAGGGTTAGTTGTTCGCAGACAATTGGAAACGAATTCTTGGGTCTATTCTTTTAACAGATTTCAACCTTCTTTCTTACGCATCCTTTTGGATCCATTTTCTTCTCTCAGTCTCTGCGGTTGTTGTTGCAAATTAGTTTAGGTACTGACAAAAAATACATGAAAACTAAGTTTGCATTACCTTCCTTTTTGAACCTTTCACCATGCGTTGACGGCCTCTACATTTTATATTCTGTTTATCCTAGTACAACAAAATAGACAACTTAGATTCCTGCAGGGATTCTCAATGTTCAATCAAACAGTAAAATTCAGATTTCAGGGAAATAAACCTGTGGAACAGCAGGAACTGGAGCATGTGTTTCTGCAGCAATTTCCTGATTCTCAGTTTCCCCATCACTATTGAGCAGTGTCTTCAGCCTACCTTCCTTGAGTAATTTCTTGGATCGAGCATGCCTCTACAATGGTCAAGGAAGTTCGGTTAATCTGTTAATCTGGCATCAGTTTATATGAAACAAAAAACAAAACAAAACGAATGCTCGGAATCAACAATTTACATGTAAGCGCCACAATTTCTGATGATTGAAAGTGTACTTTACCTTGGAATGAATATGAGCCCTTACAGTCTCCTCGTTCAAACAGACAATTCTTGGGCATAACTTGCACTTAAAAACTGATTTGCATTTCAGTACACAGCTTGGGAAATCATCCGGCAATGGTTCTTTGGTTAGGGTATGCACATTTTTCCCCAGTAATTGAGCACCGTGTTTAGTAGGTAACTTTTTGTTGATAAATATTTCTTTATTATCTTCAGTTTCATCTTCATCGATAAGACCTGGAAATCGGGACATATTAACCACAAAAAGGAGCATATCGTACATGTTTATGAGAATATTGTTCTGTCAGGACCAACCAAATACATGTAAAAACTTAAAAATAAATAAAAATACTTTGTCAACCAAGTACCCGAATCCAACACCAGCACCTAAATTCGTGTAACAGAAAACAACTGTTGTATCAAAGGTTGAGCATGAAAAATTGTAGTGTCCTTTCCACATTTAATGGGTCAGCTAACTTGCAACAGATTTTAACGCATCCATCAAACTTCAGGCATATCAGATACCTTTAAATACAGACCTGAAAGGCTATTCTTTGTGGATTTTAGGATTGGCTTCTACTGTTTGACATGAACAGTGAACACTTTCTTTAATCATATGCATGCAAAATTCACGAACCCACGTTTTGTTTCTCATGCAAATCAAAATTATGAACTCTCTCAATTTAATTACAAAATTATACCTGCCGAGTCCACACCAACATCATTTGCTGAGCTATCCTCACTCTCATATCCTAAAATCAAACAAGCATGCAAATTGAAAATCAGAAAAATTAGTAATAATCGTACAAGGTTGAAACAACATACCTACATGCATATATATATATATACATACATAATATACATGCATATCATCAATTTATTGCATACCAGAGTTGCACAGTAATTGATGCATCTTTCATTTGACAAAATAATTTAATCGGGAATATGAACTGATAGATGAAAACACATTAAAGTATGAGGAGATACACAAGTCATCACTTAAAAAAACAAACCCGAAGATGTGGAGCAAGTTTGGTCATTTTGTTTTACTTTAGCAGCAACTTCTTGTTCTGATTCAGATTCAGATTCTTCCGAGACTTCCACTTCAATTTCAGAATCCGAAGACGAGGAAGACGAATCTGACGCATTATCTTTATCACCGTGTTCAAACTTATAGAACCTCCTCTTTATCATTTCTTTCAACAAAGTTTCTGGATATTGTGATAGCATAAACAAGATCAAACCAGAAGATTAAAAGTTATCCCTATAATGAATTTGGCGATTCATAATAAAGAAAATTCTCGAATCATTCATTATAAAGGCATTTATAGAGGGAAAAAAAAAAACTAATAATTAAAAACGAAAGGGAAAAGCTTACGCAGAGTTGGTGACGGCAGAGGGAGCTTGGAGAGCGTGTCAGGGTTTTAGGTTAAAGAGGAATAAGAAAAAAATACCCCCGACATTAAAACCAAATCGAGTGTGAAGTTTGGGCCTTGTATCTGTACTGAAATCCTATCTTCTTCCTCAATGAGCAATGGACCATGGAGTTAGAATTGTCTATGGGTTTAATGAAGTATATCCGATTTAATTTTTGGGTAAAATACATAAATGATCACTAAATTATCTCAAAAAAATTATAAAACAGTTACAGAATTAATATTATATAATGGATATTAAAATTTAATTTTATTATAAAATGGTTATTGATCCGTTAATAGTCATTAAGCAAATGATGTGAAACTTACGAAAATTTGAACAGTAACGTATTTAATCCTTTATATTTATAAATTCAATCTCTTAGTCATAACTTAATCTTCATTATTAATGGTGTATAAATTGATTAAATGTATAAATATTAAGAATTAAATATGTTGTTATACGAATCTATGTAACTGTCATGTCACCTAGTTAACATTAGTCCAAATGTTTCAAATTTTTTTGAAAAAATACATAAGAAAAGAAAATATTCATTACATCATTCACGTGTTGTTGGTCACTTTTTTAATCTGAATATAGTTATGATATTTCTCAAACTTAAGCAATGTGAAGAAACGATAAATTTTAAGCTTACCTGTAACATATTAAGGTACGAGAGAAATTAAAACACCTTTAATCACGTAAGTCATAGTCTTTAACTATATTTATATAATTAACAATGTTAACTTTTTGATATTTTAATAATTATAATATAAATGTTCCCCAAATACTCAACCTGAGGCGGGAAAACACACACTTGTTTCTCTTAACAAATAATGTGTTAATTTTCAATAATTCCAATACTAATTTAAGGTGAGTGATTTTTCTGTCAAGGTTTTACTATAAATCAAAATACCATTAAAAAAAACAAGTACAAACCTTCTTAGGTGGTGTTTAAACAGAGAGTTCATCAGAACTTGGAAGGTGGTTGATGCATTAATTAAGCTAAAGAGCATCATCACCTTAAATTCATAATTGTCATGTTGATCAAAATGTAGTCTTTGCAATGTTATCTTTCTTAACTTTGATCTGTCAATAATAAGATCTTAAATCAATTTTTTTTTAAAAATTCCCCAGGTAGCTCATCCAATAGGTTCTCCACCACAGGAATGAAAAATTTATTCTTTACTCACTACACCAGTTTTGTACTGTAGCGGCGACTTTAGTGGCGTTTTTTTGTAAAACGCCACAAAGAATCGCAAATTAGTGGCATTTCTTACAAAAACGCCGCAATACTTCTACCTTAGTGGCGTTTTATAACAAACGCCGCAATTACCCGAACTGTAATGGCGTTTTTCTCAACAAACGCCGCAGTAGTCTCAAAGCTTGTGGCGTTTTATTTAAAAACGCCGTAGTAGTCTCAAAGCTTGTGGCGTTTTAGTAATAAACGCCGTAATAGGTGGTTCTTTTGCGGCGTTTCATTAACAAACGCCGCTAACTTTAATTTTATGAACGATTACATCGTTCCAAAAGTAGCATCCCCCCCTCACACACACAATTCCTCTGCACATTTTCCTCCCCCCACAAACCCAGCCGGTCGACCGTCTACTCTGCCGTTCGCCGCCGTCCGTCCCTTCGCCGGAAGCTCCGACCGACGCCCTCGACCGACCGACCGTCGTTCTACTGTAGGTAAATTCATAGTTTAATTTAAGGTTTTTTAGATTTAGGATTTCTAATAATTTAGGTTTATTATTGTTCATCACCTGCGAAACGATCCCTCACTGGTTTTATTGTTCAAAGTAATATCACCATAACGTTTAAGATTCAAATCCCGAAGAAGAAACTTCAAATGCTTCAATTTAAGTAATATCAGCCACTGTATTGGATGCAAAGAAAAAAAAGGTGGGAAATTGTTGGAATTACTTGTCATGCCTTCTGATTCATGTAGTTGTTCCAGTACAGTGATGTTCTTAATTCTTATGAACACTTCTTTCTCTACGTTTCTTACTGCTTTTGTTTATTCTTTTTTCTTTCAGCGATAACGATCGATCACAAGTTGCATACATTACTTTCAAGGATCATCAGGGAGCAGAGACTGCAGTTCTTCTTACGGTACAAACCTGTCTGATTTCTTATGTCTGATGTGCTTTTGCAGGTCACACACTGTAAGACACTGCCTGTGGTGGGCTCATACCTTCCTAACCCACTCTCAGGTTTGAATCTATAGGACATAGGTATAGGAGTATAGAACACGAGAACTCGAGGGAAGATGAAAATTCGAAGTAACTTAGGTTTGAAGTATTTGATCAGTTTATAGTTAACAACCCTCACTACTAAAAGATACCTTTGAGATAAAAATAAAATCTCTGTTTACACTCGAATCGATATTTTAATTCACACCATGCTTATGTTGATGTCAAGAAACTGATCAAATCTTTGACTGGTGTGTTGTTAGGTTGTTAAAGTGTACACAAAATATTAAACTTGGTCTGAATGATGCCTTGTAGTACAGCTCATTTTTTTTGCATTATTCTTTGTCATGAATGTTGCAGAAATTTTATGTATAGATTATTCAATCGTAAAATAAAGAAGTTTGTAATTATTTGGTAGAGTTGCATAATAGCCTTTTTAATATTTTAAACTTTCATGGGAGCTTGGAATTGAATGTTGTAAAGTTATACCACTCTGCCAGAAAGAATGCTTTTGTTGGAACTTGGAATATAGCTAATTCTTCTCTTCTTATGTATTTGTTAAGTATGAACATATGATTGAGATTTTGCATTTTAGGACAAAACATGGTTTTATGAGTCATGAACTATGTTGCCATATGGAGTTCGAGGCTTTGAGCTAAAGAGTAAAAATGGTTCATCATTAACCTTTTTTCCCTTTCTCCTTTTATTCTCATTCTCAGGTCGTAAGCATGTTTCTATGCAATTATCCAGATCCCTTTCTGGTTTAACCAATCTCTTATTTAATCGAAGGTATGGTAGAGAACTCTCAGATTCCACATGTTTGCTATTTGATTCGTGGTTTCAAGAAGCAGCACCTTACCCCCTTAGATTTTACATTTTTCTTTAGCTTTAACAGTTTCATTTGTGATGAAATTGAAATAAAGTTGTCTATTTTATCTGTTGGTCTTGTTTTTGATATCACAGGTCAGTGTTTTCCCTCCAACAGTGGAAAGATCTCGTTCTTTGAGTAACAAATTTCTAGGCCACAGTCCCCAAAGCTGTACGGTAACTTTGTCTCAAACAATAAAATAATTTTCAGTGTTTGAATTTTTGGAACAAAACTCTACTGGTCCGAACAAATAAATGGTAGTGTAGTTACTATTACTAGGTGACCTGTATGTCATAAGGTATGGTTTAAAATGTAGTTGCGATCGTATGGTTGTAGACATCACGAATATGATTATAATATACAAATATTTACAATGGTTCACCACCACCATTGTACTATCAGATAGCTATTTACATCTCTGATCATAAGCTGAGGCAAGGAAACTTCCCAATGCCAAAGCTTGGAAAGGAAGTTAAAAATTAGGGATAGTGTGTATTTTTTAAGTTGTAGGGTTAGGATTTATGATATAAAAATAAGAATTAGGGTTTAAAATTTAACTTAAAAAATCAAAAAAAATAAAAAAACATAAAAAGATGTATGATGAAAAGGTAAATGATTTTTACTATTTTTTAAGGCTTAGCTAAACATACCCTTGTTGGTTAACAAGCAATCATGCTATTTTATTAGCATTTAACATTTGGATTTGTATTACAGAAATACCAAATGGATAGAAGTTGGATGAATTTGTCAAGGGTAAGCGCTGGCTATCGAAATGGAGTCGAGGATTTTTTGAATTTAGCTTTTGCGAATGCCAGCCAAGAGAATATGATTCTTTGCCCTTGTAAGAAGTGTGCTAACATTAATTGGCACATTCGTGAAGTTGTACACGAACATCTAATTATCGTCGGTTTTGTTCGAGGCTATAGAAAATGGGTATTCCATGGAGAGTTGACACCTGTTAGTGGTTCTTCCACAAGTAATGTGGCTTATTCTCTTAATTCTCAGCGTCGATCTATTAGAGAAGATGAAATGGAGATTTTGTTGCGAGATGCATTTAATATGCCCGGTGTTCAACAAGTACCTGTTAGAGAAGATAATTGTGATATTAATAACTTCACTGAAATGGGAAAAAACGACTGTGATGAAGAACCAAATGTAGAAGCGACAAAGTTTTATAACTTGCTTAATGAAATGCACGAACCGCTTTATGAGGGGTCAGAATATTCAAAACTCTCTTTTTGCATTCGTCTTTTCCACTTGAAATGCATGGGAGGTTGGACTGGTAAATCTTTTACGCAGTTATTAGAGTTTTTACGAGAAATGTTTCTTTCCGCAAAAATTCCAAAATTTGCCAAAGATATGAAGAAAATGATTCAAGATTTGGGTCTTGGTTATGAGAAAATTCATAGTTGCCCGAATGATTGCATGTTATATTGGGGTGATAAAAAGAAAGAAGATTCATGTCATGTATGCGGTAAATCTCGATGGATGAATGTGGACACAGAAAATATGAGTGAGGAAGAAGTTGAAGCACGATCAAAAAAGAAGCCTGTAAAGATTCTTCGATATTTTCCTCTAATACCTAGGCTTCAAAGACTTTTTATGTCTTCGAAGACTGCCGAGTCTATGAGGTGGCACTATGATGAACGAATCGATGATGGATTATTAAGGCACCCTGCGGATTGTTTAGCTTGGAAGTCATTCGACCAAAAGTTTCCACGTTTTGCAGGAGATCCTCGAAATGTTAGACTCGGTCTTGCTTCTGATGGGTTTAATCCTTTTAAAATCATGAGTACTTCGTACAGTACTTGGCCTGTTGTGCTTGTTCCTTACAACTTGCCCCCATGGATTTGCATGAAACAATCTTCTTTTATCTTATCCATGATAATCCCCGGTGAGAAAGGTCCTGGGAATGATATTGACGTATACTTGCAACCTCTTATTGAAGAGTTGAAACAATTATGGGTGGGTGTTGAAACATATGATATGTTGAAGAAAGAGAACTTTAATTTGCGTGCAGTTTTATTGTGGACTATTAATGACTTTCCTGCTTATGCAAATTTGTCTGGTTGGAGTACCAAAGGTCGATATGCTTGTCCTTGTTGTGCCGCACAGACTTGTTCCAAGTGGTTGTATAATAGAAAGAAGTTCTCTTACATGGGTCATCGACGGTGGTTAGACGAAAATCATCGATTTAGATATCAGAAGGATATGTTTGATGGTACCGAAGAGTTCAGAAAAGCTCCTGAGCAAACAATTGGTTCTGATATCATGTCAATGTTAAAAGATATCAAGTTCACCTATGGAAAGATGATCCAACCACATAACCCACGATCAAAGAAAAAGGCAAAAGAGGTGTGTGATCGTGAGGTTGATCATCTTAGTGATAATGAGTCTGATGAAGAGGATGATCCAAATGAGGTAGAGTTGTGGAAAAAAAGAAGTATTTTCTTTGAGTTGCCTTATTGGAAACATAACCTTTTGAGACATAATCTTGATGTCATGCACATTGAGAAGAATGTTTGTGAGAATATTATCGGAACCATTCTCAATGTTGATGGAAAAACTAAAGACAATCTAAAGAGTCGATTTGACTTAGTTGACCTCGGAATTCGGCATGAGCTTCATCCTCAAATGCTTTCTAATGGAAAATCTTCATTACCGCCTTCTATTTTTGTAATGACAAAGAGAGAAAAAGAAATGTTCTGTACGAGTTTGAAAGATATAAAGGTTCCAGATGGATATACTTCCAATATATCTCGATGTGTCAGTATTAAAGATCGCAGACTATATTCTTTAAAGTCACATGATTATCATATATTGATGCAAGATCTAATGCCAGTTGCATTACGTGGTTGTATGTCGAATGAGGTTACATCTTGTATAATTGAACTCTCCAATATAATGAAAGGTATTTGTGGAAAAGTTCTGGTAGTTGAAGAACTAGAGAAATTACAAGATCGAGTAGCCTTGACTTTATGTAACTTGGAGAAGATATTTTCACCTTCATTCTTCACAATTATGGTGCACTTATTGGTCCATCTCCCTCACGAAGCTAAAGTTGGTGGACCCGTTTTCTATCGATGGATGTATCCTATAGAGAGGTAGAAGTTTATAACCTCCAAATATTTGTTAACCTCTTAAAGTTGAGAAGCTTCAAAATGTACCACCAGGTATACTACGGTATCAATGGGAAGATGCTGTTAGATTTTGGACTTCAACAAAAGGAGAGGTAATATCGATGTAATTAAAAAATAATACATCATTATAATATTAATTTCATACGTAATTCAAACTAGAAATTATACAGGATCGAGAGCGTATTGGAGTTTCTAGCAGACAAAAACAAAAGTTCACTCATACAGCTGGGACGAAGAGCTTTGCTCGTATAGCTAATGAGGAGGTATTATTTATTTTAATTAATTATAATTTTTTAATGAATTATACTAAAGTTAGTTTTAATTTCTATTATTTTGTGTAGCAAATTGCGACTGGTGTTAGCATTGGACGGCTAAAGCTTTTTGATATTACGCACACAAAAAAGGATGGCTCTCCAATAACTTCGGAAGCTGGAGAAATTATGGTAAATTTATTGCATATATAAATTATATTATATATTCTTTTAAATATAGAATTTCATTCCATATACATTCTTTTAAATGGTTATTAGATGAAAATGAAGAAAAAAAGGACAGAGTATGAAGCAACAATTTCAACTAATGGTTCTGTTAATATGGATGATATTGATAATCAAGTTTTTGCTGATGTTCTGGGTCCTGAAAGATATGGTAGGGTGCGGTGTCAAGGATCATTTGTTACCCCAACCAAATATTTTGGAACAAACTCATCTCAATACATGCCATCGCAAAGCCAGTCTTCTCAAGCGGAAGTTAATCGTTTAAAACAACAATTAACTCAATTTCAAGCCGAGATGGAAGCTAAGGAAGCTGAGAGAGAAAGGAGAGAAGCTGAGAGAGAAGCCGAGAGAGAAGCAAGAGAAGCAGAAAGAGCAGCAAGAGAAGCGGAGAGAGAAGCTGCATATCAAAATCTTCAAGTACAATTTCAGGAAATGATGGCAATACTAAAGAAGAACCAAGGAAATAGTTCGTTACCTTAATTAATTTTAAGTTCAATCAAGTTGTTGTTGCTACTTTATTTCACTTTAACATAGAATTTTATTTGACTTTAAGGTTCTAGACTTGTAAGATTTATTTTTGTTTTTAGTATTTTGATATTAATGTTACTTTATTTTATATTAATGTTTTGAACTATTTGTTTTTATTATTATTATTATTCTGTTTTCATATTGGATTTAAGCAGGAAAATTTTGGTGAGCATAAAAACGGCAGAATTTTGGGTAATACATTACCAGCAGCGGCGTTTGTGGTCCAAACGCCACAGAAAAATAACTCAACAGTGGCGTTTCTCAATAAAAGCGACACTAATATAGGGAAATATTGCGGCGTTTATAAGAAAAAACGCCGCAATAATACATGGCAATTGCGGCGTTTTGTTGAAAAAATGCCGCTGTAGTACATCATTTTTAGTGGCGATTCTTATATAATGCCACTATAGATGAAGAGAAACAGCGGCGTTTGGGAAGGAAACGCCGCTAAAAATGATGTACTATAGCAGCATTTGTGAAGGAAACGTCGTTCAAGATAACGAACTATAGCGGCGTTTGTAACATAAAACGCCGCTAAAAATAATGTACTATAGCGGCGTTTAGAACTTAAAACGCCGCTAAAGATACTGTACTATAGCGGCGTTTAACGGGAAAAAACGCCGCTGTCATTTGTGGCGCTTGTTTCGGCGGCGTTTCTTCTGGCGTTTTTTTATGCGCCACTGAGTCTTTTAGCGGCGCTTATAAACGCCGGTATAGACCTAAAAAAACGCCGCTGTAGAACTGTTTTGCTGTAGTGACTGTTGATGCATTTAGCTGCCTATAGTCTATACACAATCTTCAAGAACTATATTTTTTCTTCATAAGCAGGCATGGTGATGCGAGAAGAGTTTTGCTACTTCTTATAGTTTAAGCAGCAAGCATTTCAGAAATATGTCTCTCTACTTCTGTTTTCTGATAGTATGGAAATCTATAAGATCTCAAGTTGATTGGTTGAGTCCCTTCAATAAAATGACATGATCGTGCACTCTCAGGGGAGACATCCCTTTAAGTTTTTGAAATATCTCTGAAAATTTATTAAAGACTTCTTGTAGTTTGGGAACAATATCATATTCTCCTTCCATGCTATTTAATAGCTAAATTTCTTCACACACATCAATATTAGCTCTTAAGATGAATTTAAATATTGCTTGTTTTTGTCCTTTTTCACTGTGATCTCTTGCCCTTCTTTCTTAAAATTTAGTGTCATTTGCTGAAAATTCATACTGATTGAGTTGTAGTTTTTTCATCCAGTTTACCCCTAACACTATATCACTACCATGCTCAAATTGGTGCCCTTGCATTTTCTATATCAATTGCTTAGCCTAAGCATTACTATACAGTTTTATCATTGTCTATCAGAATACTCATTGGTCTTCCTTTTATTGAATCTTGTATCCTTAAAGTGCTGTGATCCACACTACCTGTCAAGGTATTTATAAAAATCTTCGTCATTTCAGCATCTTTCTCTAGGTTATCTTCACCTCCTTGTTCTTTCACTCTCTCAACCATGTCTTCCTTCTCCATTATGTTTAATTTTTTGTTCTTACACTGATGTCCTGGTGTAAACTTGTCACCACATTTAAAACAAAGGTTATTAACGCGTTTGTATTCCATCAATGATTATTTTGCATTGGTTTGTTGGAGGTTCTTTTGGGGTAGAACAGTTGCTGAGGGTCATTGCTTGGATATACTGTTTTGTGCATTGTAAGGGGAGGATCTGGGTTTGTTCGATTTCCAGGGACAATTCATGTAGCTTATAAGAGACTCTTTAGGCTTCACTGAGGTCCTTAGGTTGATTTACTTTCGCCCCATGCCTTATAGACTTATCTAGAATCCATAAAAGATTAGCCCTGAGATCCAAAACAGGTTATGAAAATCAAATTCAGATATGCTTAGAATTCCAAAAAAAATTGCATAACCAACCCAAGTAATTGACCCCTTAAATAGTATTTTTAAATGAAAATGACTTTGCATATAAATAAACAAAACAACAGATCTTGAAAACTCAGGTTCAACTCATGTACAATGAGCTCGTCCTACATTAGGTTTACCAAATTCGAAGGACTGATTTGCAGTTCATTCTCTCAGTTATTTGCTCCTTTCTCTAAAGTTGCAATCTTTGTTGTTGTTTTTTCCTACCAAATTATATACAATAATACAGTTCAACAAATTACATCTAGAATTCTAGACCCCTTCCTTCAACCCTTAGCTCAGAATTCAGATAGACTTGTTATCTGGTCTTTTACTAGTCTCATCCTTGTAGGGTCTTTTTTGCTCATTTTCTCATCTAAACAGAAGAAGGGTGCGAACTGTGTATTGTTCTTCTTGACCATTTCCTACAATGGATGCTGTTTTCTTCTCGTTTTCTTCAATAATCTTGATAGGACTCGAAGGAAATGCGATGGTAAGATCGAGATCCAAGTTCGATACAGCAGCGTTTGTCCCATCTTCTAGATAACTTGCAGCATCCGAAACCCCATCATTGTCGGTTGAAGATACTCTAAGCTTACACGCCACGTTCATGGAGGTGGTGGCGGCGGGGTTAGGAGGAACAACATGGTGAGGTTGAGGACGAAGTGGATATTGGTTCAATTTATGGTTATTGGGGTCGATCCCCATTTCGATCAGCTTTCTCTTTAGATGAGAATTCCAATAGTTCTTCACCTCATTATCTGTTCTTCCTGGCAACCTACCAGCTATCAATGACCACCTAACAGCCAATACCCCAAAGCAGAAATAAAAACATTACACTTTGTTTCCTTTTTAGGTGTCAGACACTTGAGTACGAGAATCTAATATGCTCCAAATTCATGTGTAGGATATGAATCATACCGGTTACCAAGGAGAGCATGAAGTCTGATAATCAACTCTTCCTCGTCTTGAGCAAAGTTTCCGCGTTTGATATCTGGTCTCAAGTAATTTATCCATCTTAGCCTGCAACTTTTGCCGCAGCGGTGCAGACCTGGTGAGTTTCATGGATGAAAAGCTAGTTAAATAAAAATGAAGACCTTGCTTGCTTGATTTATAGAGGGGAATACTGACTAGGAATACAAGAACCTGCTGCTTTGGGGAGGGAACGCCAACATCCTTCGCCATGAATACGTATATAATCAACGAGCTTTTGATCTTCTTGCTTGGACCAGGCTCCCTTGTTGATGCCTTGTTTGTCACAGCAGGGTTTTCTCATCGGATTCCAAAATTAGAACGCGTTTTTCACTTTCTGTGCAACCAAACGCTCCTGAGAAAGTTGGAGAAAATGGAGACGGTGATAGATATAGGACTAGAAGAGCGGCATGCATTTAGGGTTGACTTGGACTGGTGGTTTTAAGAATTTAGGTGGCTGTGGCTCCAGCGACGACTCGTTCTTGTCAGGATTTAAGGTATTAAGTAAGTAGGCCTATGGATAAGATGTTTAGGTTTTCAGGCTACGTACGTGGAGCTGTTTACCATTCAGTATGCGTCTCTTTCCCCTACCTACGCACCAACCTTCCCATTTCATTCATTTATATTGTCAGTGGGATGCATAGTCATGGAATTTAAGAAAGAGAGAGAGAGACTGTGATTTTTAAGTTATATTTTGAGTGATTTTAATAAAAATAATCTTATTTCTTTAAGATATTTGAATTTGAACAGTTTATGTGTTTTATAAAAAAAAAAATTTAAACCCTAAATTCTAAACTTATTTAAAATAGGAGAACCGATTAATGGACATTTGCACCCTAAAATGAGTCTATGTACACCAATAAATGAAAAAATTATACAGTGAACCATGTTCACCACGTTATCCATGGTCCCAAGTAATCAGGACCATTGATCTTAATTTTTTTCCAAGTGAATCATCACCTCTTTCCTACATGAACTTAGTAGATGGGTAGTTATTAAGTGGTTATTTAAAGATCAATGGTCCTGATTGCTTGAACCATAGATGACGTGTTAAACATGATTCACCGTATAAATGAAGATGTAATTACATAATGTACGTCAAACATGTAGATGGGAATTATAATTTCTTGTAACTTCACTCTCGTGTAATTAGGGTAATTTACGTTTTAGATCACTGAATTTAAATACATCACAAACCTTAAATGGAATCAAATTATATCATTCAATTTTTAGTATTTATAAATTTTAAAATCATTAAATAATTTGAATTTAAAAATTTGAAATTCACACTTTTTATTTAATATATTTTCATATAATACCATCAAATAATTTTTATTGATAATTTTAATAATTTTTTTTGTAAGGTCTATAACTCCTAAAAAAATATTTAAATTATAAATTAAACATTATTTATAGATGATATATAAAATTGTCGATTTTATTTTATGCAATAATTGATTATGATTCTACTTATTTTCAACCATCTCATCCGAAACATATTTACTCTGGATCCCTGCAGTGTAGAGTCTATTGAAACATCTTTTACGATTCTGCTAGGATCATAACAGTAAAAACTGAATTGCACCAAAAGTTACACATCCATGTTAAAAGTAGATACCCAAAAGTTATATGAAAATCATATTTTAGACTCCAAATAAGTCCTTCACATGGATGCATGGCAGTTTGCAACTCGGTGAGTTACCGAGTTTCCTTTGTGGACTGTTTGGTTTCTTGGAAACTCTACGACATCTACCAGTCAGTCAAACATCTACTTCAGATTTCTAGTATTTCTTCTCTGGAGCTCAGTAGTAGAAACAAACACAACAAACAGTCGCAGTTGATACGTTCAAATGGAAGTAATACGATAAACAACACAAAATATGGATTAATAAATCTTAAATTTTAACCATAAACCCTAAATTCTAATCACACCCCCTAATTCAAATCTTATACGCTTGAGTTCTAAAACACTAGACTCTAAACAAAATTTTTAACCTTTAAAATTAAGGTACTTGTGAAAGCTTTATTTCAAGTATATAATTTATGAATTTTTAAAGTTACTGTCCAGAACATAACATTCTGGGCAAATTACACCTATTATGCTCCTACGTTCATTTTCACCAATTCTAATATTATTATTTTTATTTAAGCTTGATCATCATTCACCATAAAATACAATTACCAATAACTTTATCCTAAGTTAATTTCTCTAATTTTACAAAATTTGCTATCAGTTTTATCAACGAATCTAATAAGTCCTATTTGCCATGGCTACCTTAGGCATTTTATTATCATGCTTTTATTCAATTCAATTGCCAAATTTTTCAGTAACATGTTTTCCAGCAAACTTTTATTATATAATTGAAGTTTTCAACATGTATTTCAAACAACCTAAGTATCTCAACATAAAAATGTAATTTTTAATTATTTTGAATTGATTATAATATAATATATGAACACATAAATTTTGATTTAAACAACTTTTTGGATCATTTTTGAAGAGATTTATAACACGTAACTCTAAATGGTCTCAAAGTGGACCCGTTCAAAATTCAACTGAATAAAAAGTTCTGGAATTGTTGTCTTTCTTCGTAATTATTTTTGATTGATCGTAATCTAATGCCTGTTGACGAAGTCCTGTGAAAAGGGTAGCTCCCCGGTTAGCTTGTTGTGGCTGAGATTAAGCTGGTCTAGATTTGGAAGGTACCCCAGATTTGAAGGGATTGTGCCTGTGAGACTGTTGTCTAATGAAAGAGCTGTGAGGTTGTTTAATGAAGACAATGAGTCTGGTATTGAACCTGTTAACCCACATCTTGAGAAACTGATTGATGTAAGCCTCTTGAGGGATCCCAGAAATGAGGGAATCAATGAATTTATGGGGTTGGAATCAAACATTAAGTACTGCATCTGTTCTAACCCTGAGAGTGTTTCAGGGATTGGACCATTTATCAAGTTATGGCTCAAATCAAGTAAAACCAACCTGTTTAGCTTCCCTATCTCTGGTGGAATCTTCCCATGGAGTCTGTTTGAGCATAAATCAAGCTTTTGAAGAAGATGAAGTTGACCTAAACCAAATGGCACCGCTCCTTCAATGTCATTGGAGCTTAAGTCCAAATGGCTAAACTTCTTAACCTTCCAAGTTCCTGTGGGATTTCACCACTTAGGTTATTGTAACTCAGGTCAAGCTGCTCCAACTTGACCAACCCACCAAGCTCACCAGGGATGTTCCCTTGTAGGTTGTTCTGTGACAAGGTCAAGACCCTTAGTTTGGAAAGATTCCCCAAGCTTGGAGGAACTTCTCCGGACAGACATGGATTCGATTGAAGTGACAGATGCTCCAAGGAAGACAGTGCACCAAACAATGTCGGAGAAAGCACGACTGTTGATGTTACAAAACAGTTGAAAATAGACAAGGATTTGAGGTAAGGTAGTTTGAGCAAAGAATCTGATATCTTCGCAGAAGGTTGGCATGGTGGGGTGGCAACATCAGGGCCAAATGAATACTTGTAACATGAAAACTTGGTTGATTTTGATCTTGATCTTGGTCTTGACCGATCTCGCATTCGATTCCAGGCCATGGTGTGTTAGTGCATGGCTCCGGGCCGGGTGCACTTCTGCCCAACCAGGTTCATTTACAAGTGAAGCCATGACATCGAACAGCCCCAGAAGCTCAGTTTCTTGCATCTGGAAATCAGTCTGTGCAATCACCCCACATGATAAAACAAGGAATCCAACAAGGAAGCGATGAAGAGAAGCCATGAGAGACAAAGATGAAAGATCAAAGCAGCCAACAATACACAGATATAAGCATTCAGAAATGTCAAGTGTGGCTTTAGAATCTATCCAGTTGTTCAACAAGAAGTAAATAAAGGAATATCTGCCAGTTTATTACTTCAACCCCTCCCTTTGTGTGTCAGAGAAAAAAAAGGCTGCCGCAGCTTGATGGTGTTGGTGTTTTGTTGCATATAAGAGGAGAAAGACGGTGACTATAAGAGGAACAGATTGTCAGGAAACTCACAATCTCTCTCTCTATACAATCAAATGGAAGCAAAAGCCTTTTCTATTTTTGGAGAACTGTGAAGGGTTGTATTTTAAGCATGATTTGACATGGTTTTTTCCTCAGTATGAGCCTTGAAGCCGACCCAACATAGCATTGCTTTTGCAGAGGCAACAGATTCTCTTACTGTCTCTATATCAATGTGTCTTTACACTGTGGGACTGGCTGCACGCTACCCTACATGTTTTTGTTTACTTCATATAGATGGATGGAGGGATTATGGAACATCTAGACATGAATGGGGGAAAAGAAAAAGAAAATGTTTAGATGGATGAATTCTATCCCATTATATGTTTTAACCTGTTGCAACATTTTTTTAATCAAGAACTCATGTTAGTTTTATAGTCTATCCATGTAAAACCGGTTGATGCTGAGAGATATGAACTAAAACCGGTTGTAATCGGTACTTCCTGGGACTTACATGTTGTACAGAGCTGTTTCGCCATTGGAAATCCCTTCGGATACGAGAATACTTTAACGACAGGGGTAATTTAATCACGACGCTGGCCCGATGTAACCTAGAGATGTCATATTGCCTACATAAGTTGCCATTTGTATTAGTTTGTTTCAAAGCAACTTTTAACTTGTTGCTTATCTTTAGGTGGTTAGTGGATTAGGCAGAGGGGGAGCAATTCAAACAGATGCTGCCATTAATTCGGGTTAAAATTACATGGATTTCATTTGTTGGTATATTATCATTCTCTTGAAGATCAGCTGTGACATACCCTATAAGTCTGTGCAGGCAACTCTGGCGGGCCATTGATCGATTCCTATGGTCATGTCATCGGGGTTAATACCGCGACTTTCACTCGAAACGGTAAGGAGATCACATGATAAGTCCTTCTGGTATGAAGAACAGGGAAGAAATGTCTTTGTTTTCCCTTTCTACAAAGAAAACATGTCGATTCGATTATAAATTTCTCATAACGTGCTTGCAGGGACAGGAATATTATCCGGTGTAAACTAGGCGATACCAATCGGCACAGTCGTGCGAATGGTACCTTACCTAAAGAAAACAGATATGTTTCTGGCCTGAAGAAGATCCATATATGCTGTAAATAGCTCTGCACACCCGTCTGCAATACAATTCGGTTCAAGCAATTGGGAAGACATTTCTATTTTACTTTGCAATGTGCATGTATGGCATGACATTTAGCTACATGAAAATCTCACCTACATGATATCTTATTCCGGCGCATCCATGTATGTTACCTGTGAACGAAGAATATCATACAGATTATGTCAATGCAGGTTATGTGAACCCCATAGTGCAATCTACATGACCGAGATACGACGAGAGGACAGGATGAGAGCGAGACCCTCGTTGCTTCATCTTCGATGGAGAGGACCGACGGATGTGACGGTTCCACTACTTCTTGTCCCACCCCACTGCACTTTAACAATCGTAGATCGATACGATATCTGATACAGAAAAATTGAAATAACATAAATGAGTCCCCTATTAAAAAAACATGTGGATTTACACGCTTGATGCCTAGAAAGCCTCTTATCTTTTCATACATGTTTCATACCCATTGTTTGGTTAGGGGACATGAGGGAGACAGATGATTGCAGAATCTTGGGTGGTTATGTAATAATCTATAAAACAAAAGACAACATGTTGTGTATGGTCTTGTTGCATGAACCCTACTTGGACCATGAAGACTGGGCATACATTGTTAGGTTATTACATTGTTTAGACATTATTGTTTAAACCCATGCTTAGTTGGACTCTCATCATCTTTATGAAAAGAAAATGGGTGGAAAACATTAATATTAGATTTTATCACAAGATTACGGACATCTATCATTTTCGTAAAAAATGAAAAGATTTATTAAATAAAAAATTCGTATATATAAGATAAACCGGGATGAGAGAATAAAAAATATTAATGAGTATTTAGGTTGTGGTCGACGATAATTGATTAAAATTATAAGTTTTGAACAATTAAAAAATTTAGGATAAAATGCTAAATTTAATTGTATTGGCCCACAAGATGTTTGATTTTGTTTTAGTTCTTTATTATAGTGATGTTTTATTAATTTTATGCTTATGTTATTATATTTTTTTTTCTCATGATTATGCCTAAAATGCTCTTTAAAGTTGTACATGGATGGGTCATGAACAAAGATGTTAGTGGATCAAGAAAGATTTGAGTGTTATGGGGGTTAAATTGTTTAATTTTAAAATTGAGAAGGACTTAACATGTATGAGAGTCAATGTTTAATCTCAAAGTTATATGTAAGGACCGAAAAATAATTAAATCAAAAAAGTTGGGGATATGACAATCTAATTAGTCTCAAAGCTGATAAGAAACTGAAAAAGGAGAGTAAAAAATAAAAAATTTTATAGAGAAAAATATTTTTATATCTTTTAGGAACTTTTATTCTTTACTTTTATAAAAATAATACTTCAAAATTTTTAATTTAAACCCTCAGATCATCGTTATTCTTGTTGTCGGTCATCGTCTCTTAATATGTTTTTTTGATCGCAAGTTAATAGGTAAATATGTATCGTGAGTCAAATATTTTTAATTATGTATTTTTAATTCTCAAATAAAATAAATTAAAGTATTATAAAGTGTAAAAGAGTGAATTTGGTAACTGTTTTAGATTATATATTCTCAACTATTGGTTATTGATCACTCAATCACTGTACTAACAATATTATTGCTCAAACCCGTAATCTTTAAGAATAATAATTATTTCTTCAACCGACAAGATTAGATACTCGTTACTCTTTGGTTCATTTCCTGCCATTTATGGTGCAGTGCAAATGTACAAAGTGAAGGCATTGTCATGAGTCATGACCACCGCCACCATTAATACTGAATTTAAGGGGTAGTGACCAATAGAACATGATTGGGGGAGGTAGGTAAGTGTCGCTCGTTACAAAGTCACGATCGAATATTAAGAAAATTCGATTAATAAATTTTAAAAACAAAATATTTAATAGGTTTTATATTTTTTTTTTAATTTAAATAGTTTTTTTCTAAACAAATATTATTAGATTAAAATTTATCAAATATATAAAAAGCCTTCGATAGAGAGAAAAATTGAATTATCTAAGCTTAAATATTTGATCGTGTTTGAAAAGATACAAATAAAAGTATTAGGTCTGAAAATGAGATAATATTTGTCTAAAATAAGAATTGGATTTGATATTCAATATTTAAGATTTAAACTTAATTAGACCGTTGTTGTTTTATATTTATATAATAATTGATATCTAATTTATTAATCGATTATTTTTATGATAATGACTAGTTTAAGAGAATTTAATATTAAAAGGGCAAATTATTTCTCTTTAATATTCAATACCTTTACAATTATTTCTATAAGAATTTTGGTGACACAAAAATGAATGCCTATTATTAATATTGATTAAAATTATTAATAAATGATGAGTATAATAATTATATATATTATATTTTTAAGAAAAAAACATATTTAAATTTTAAAGATGATATTATTAAAAATATCATATATCTTAATAAATGCTGTCAAATAAATAAAAAATATCAATAAAATATTTTTCTGTTAAGTATCGTTCCGTAAAATTCTTTTAAATTATTTATCATCAATTTTTAATAATTTTATCGATAAAAATAATATTATAACTTAAAATAAATGTTAAAAAAATTAAAATTAAAATAATTATTCAGCTACTATAACTTCTCTTGCAATGAAAAGTTTTTTTAACTTCACTATAAACCATAATAAATTTCACTCGATCTTATTTTAATTTTTATCCAAAACAAAAATATTTTCATAATTTACCCTACTTTTATATATTTTTTAACAAAGATATGTGGGGAAATGCTAAAATTACAGAAAACAAATTTTATGATAATAATTATTTAAAATTTCTGAAAAATAAATTAATTTTCCTTTTGGAAGAAAATTGTATTTTAAGACGAGGAATGGATGCAAAGTCTCCTCCATCCCCGTTATGGGGGCGGTCCATATTTCATAAATGAATCATCTTTTATAGGTTTAGTTTTGGTAAAACTATGGTTTAGTCCTTTTATTTTTTTGAACTTGAAAATTTATTCATTTTAGTTTAGTTTAACATAATTTGACCTTTTATTTTTATAATGTAATTTTCAAGTCAAAACTAACAACACCATATAGTTATTTGGTCACATCATAAGGTGATTTTGAAATTAAATTAATCATGTTTCACCAATAATAAGTGGAAAATCAAATCATAGCAAATTAAAATAAAGGGATTAAGTACTAATTTCAAGTATAATAGAGGGATTAAAAATATAATTACACATTTTCTCTTTTTATCACATTTTTGTTGTCAATATCTTTTATTAGTCATGTAATATTAAAAAATGTAAATTTAGTCATTGTACTCTATTTCAATATTTTTTAATTCCTTTATTTTTTTAAATTTTTGTCGTGACTCAGATAATAATCGTTAAATTTATCACGACAAAATTTACAATTCAGTTCATATTCATCAATTTGATCATTTAAAGTCCCAAAATTTACTTATATTATCGACGTATTGTTTGAGTCAAGATTAGAGTCTTGAAATTTGAAAGGGCGTAGGACATAAAACTGAAGAGAACGGAGTATAAGGACTAAATTTTAATTTAATGCATTGAATAGGGACTAATACACGAAATTAACCATTTTTCTCTCTCCCACAGATCTATATATCACAAGTGATCACTTTCTTCCCAAACAAAATATTTTCAAGGGTGAAAATGGGTTCAGATCCGGTTCACAAGATCCATCCCGAACCGATCGATCATTTCGACCGGCTCCCGGACTCTATTCTCCTCTTGGTCTTCAACAAGATCGGCGACGTTAAAGCTCTCGGCCGATGTTGTGTCGTTTCGCGCCGTTTCCATTCCCTCGTCCCGCAAGTCGAAAACGTTGTCGTTCGTGTC
The DNA here is from genome assembly GCA_035048815.1 of Abelmoschus esculentus. NCBI lineage: Eukaryota > Viridiplantae > Streptophyta > Magnoliopsida > Malvales > Malvaceae > Abelmoschus > Abelmoschus esculentus. Next base: position 13,462,509 of record JAUCBN010000024.1, read on the forward strand.
GATTGCGTCATCTCCGACGACGATTGTTCCCCCTCTTCCTCGTTTTACGACAAGTCACGTTCTGCCGGTCCGATTTCTAACCTCTTCAGGTTCCTTTTAGGGGGCATTGTCAAACCGTTCCAAGCTTTGGCCCAATTTCTCGGTCCGAAACGGCCCGCTCTCAATGGAACCCTCAACACCCGTTCGTCTTCTTCTTCCTTATCTGTTTGTCCCGGTTCTGTTGTTAATGATGGGGAAATGGAGCAAGATGGGGTGACCCATCATTCTCCGACCCAAGTACTTAGAAATTTAAACGAGATTCGTTTCCTCCGGATCGAATTACCCAGCGGTGAGTTAGGGATCGATGATGGGGTTCTTTTAAGATGGAGAGCCGATTTTGGGTCAACGCTTGATAGCTGCGTCATCCTCGGAGCTGCTTCCGTTACTAAGAACGTAAATTTTCCGGTAACGGAGTGTGGGAACGATGGGTTCTGCCCCAATAATAGCATCGCCAACGTTGATGATAATGGGAGTATTCCCGAGTCGTTTTATACCAACGGAGGCTTGAAATTAAGGGTCGTTTGGACGATTAGCTCGTTGATTGCTGCATCAGCGAGGCATTATTTGCTTCAACCGATAATTGCAGAGCATAAGACGCTTGATAGCTTGGTTTTAACCGATGCGAATGGACAAGGGGTGCTTTGTATGAACCGAGACCAGCTTGAGGAGTTGAGAGTGAAGCCATTGTCTGCTTCTTCTGCTTCGAAAAGGACGCTGGTTCCGGCTCTGAATATGAGGCTTTGGTATGCTCCTCAGTTGGAATTGCCTGATGGGGTTGTTTTGAAAGGTGCTACTTTGGTTGCTATTAGGCCAAGTGAACAATCTGCTTCAAAGAAAGAAATTTCTGATGCTTCTTGGTTGTCAACTGCTTTTGAAGAGCCTTATGGGACCGCAGCTAAGATGCTTGTTAAGAGAAAGACTTACTGTCTGGAGATGAACTCATTTTGATGTCCGGTTCCTTGTCTTTGAAGGTAAAAAAAAAAATACTTTAATGCTTGGTATATTTGTCGCTGTTGATTAATTTGTTAGAAAAATTGTTTTCATGTTGGAATTGTTTATGATAGTTTGGAAATTATTTCAATTCTTCATGTTATTTGATTCTGTGATCGGTTAATAGGCATGCATTCCCTTAGTAGGTATTCACTTGTTCACTTTTAGACCATTTATAGTTTCATAGTTTTTAAGTGATGAATATGCTCTTGATGTAGTTTGGCAAAGCATATGTGTAAGCTCCAAATATTTTGTTTCATGATCATATTGATTTGTATATATATATATATATATATATATATATATATATATATATATATATATATATATATATATATATATATATTTTTCTATTGGGGGTTTAGATTTTAATTTTCATTCGAGATGAGAAAAACCTTTCACTTGCAATAGGTTGCATTGAACATCCTGGCATTCTTCAGTCTGTTTTTAGCCTCGGATTACCTTTATTATGTATGCATTCTCTATGAATGTAAAGTTCATTTTGAGATCATTTGCCCCTTTACAGGGAGAGATGTCGAGCACAAATGGTCAAGGGGAACAAAGGATAGCATACTTTTCAGCAGCTGACGATCAAACAACAATTTTGTTACGTGTTGTAGCTTAATCTCGGGGCAGTGTCTTGTGAAGCTAAACCCTGCTTTAGACCGCCATTGAAAGCAATCCATGTGTGTTGATAATGCACTGGCAAGTTTTTCAGCTTTCTTGCTTCAACTGATACCCAAAATGCCTCTGCTGGTAGTTTTTTAGTTTCGGGCATATGCTTGTTAGAGTGCGCACCTGCAACTAGATTGATGCTGTAAGAACATCGAGTTCTTTTAGTCCCTTACTTTTTTCATCTGTAATCCCTCTATATGTGAATATTGTAGGTATGAAGATGCCATGCTTTATGTTACATACGAAATTAATCAAGAATTGTAGCTTGTAGTTTGCACCCAGCTTTCAATGTTTATTCCATAAAGTATAGTATACTTATTATCTTCGCAATTCCGAATTCCGAATCTGATGGATATGTATGTCTCACTTATTAAGAATGATTGCATGAATCAGACTCTAAAGTTTGAATCCGGTTTCTTCCTTCATGCTTCCACTCATTTCAGTAGAAGTGTACAAAAAGGTCATAAATGCATAATAAAGCCTTGGGATGGGCTTTAATCTCTACAGCTTTTCTTGTTTCCAAAGGAATGTAAAGCATTGTTCATAAACTAGAACCACAGCTGGTATGCTTTAGCTTCAAAGAATGGTGACATGGGAAAGGGGGGAAACAAGGTTGCTGATGCTGCAATGCCAATCTTTCTTTAGGATTCTTTGTTTTTTACTTCTTTTCCAGGTGCTTTTTGCAGCTTATGGAACAGCAAGTTATTCACCTTTATCACTTCCAAAAGCAAGCAAAAGATGAACACTACTGAGTACTGACCCATCTCAAAGGGAAAAAGATGTAGATGGCAGCTGTTCTTTTGCCTGAAAGGCTGTTCTCAAATGCAATGAAATGGTAACCTCGACGATGTCGCTTTCATTCGTCGATTAAACTAGTAGTTTAGCGACAAGTGACCTTCGTCGTTTTAAGTTAATCAGATTTCGAATTCAAATCTTTTCGAGACATTTTTTGCTAGAGTTTGTATGTTTTGTAAACCATAAAGTAGCATCAATGCCAGTGAAGAAGAAGAAATATACTTAACATCCAAGTATTTCATATGTCACAATCTCTCTTCATAAAAGAAAACATCTTCCATAGTTAAAGAAAAATATTTTATACTTAAAAAGAAGATAATAACTTTAAAATACTCTAGTGTATATGAATTATTATTTTTATTTACTTAAAAGAATAAAATTTTAAGAAAAATTATGAGAAGACATTAAAACTTTTATCAAATAATGTTTAAAAATTACAAAATAGAACTATTTTATAATAATATGTATAATATCACAAAATCTGAATTAATATAGGGAAAAAATGGAGGTTGATCAAATCCAACACTAATGGAATATGAATATATTTTTTCAAATTGAACCGAACTATAAACAATCTTAAAAATTATTATTTTATTATTATATATATAACTATTAAAAAACAAAATGCGCTTATATAAAAAACATCAAATTCTTTTATATTTTATATATTCTTTTTATACGATTATAGACAATATTTTTATTTATTTATTTTAAAATTGTGATTATTTACTTGTTTTAAAACTGTTGAAAATTTTAGAAATAACTATTAAAAATCAAATAAAAATGAATGTATCCAACAAATACGAAGGTGGTAATGGTTTTAAAGATTTCTGTTTTTTTGCCATTGTACCAAAGAAACAATGAATCACATCAGATTCAGGGAGAACAACTTAAGTGCAGAATTGGGCTTGGGCTTAAAGCCTTGAAAGTTGAGACTGACATCCGATATTAAGAATGGAAATTTTTAATTTTTTAACAAACCCTTTAATTATCCGATTTTACGTTGATCGACTGTAAATATGATAGGCAGAATTAATAACTATGATAAATAATTTATCACGAGCATAATTGACTTGTGACAAAATATCACAAAATTAAATGGTGAAAATCCACACTTGAAAAAAGTGAGGATATTAATCTTATACCAAGAAAAAAAATATCAAAATATATAAAAATCGATACCATATATCCTATTAAACATATATTTTGGAAAGAAGTTAATGACCTGTAAAAACACAGAATATTCTCAAGCATATGTATACTTTTGAGAAGCAAATACAAGAAATTCCCTTGAATGGACTTGTTTTTGTGATACATATTGAAAACACAAAGGAATACAAACATTTTTTCAGAAGCACAAGTACAAAGGTCGACATAGCAATCACCAAATGCATATGCCACTCCTGGCTTCACACTCCACCTTTGTTTTTTTTCCTGTAGACAAAAATTTTGCACCAAAACTTAACATAATTATGATTCAAACTATACATCGTAAATCGCTGGATGAGGATAAAGAAATAGTTAAGATTTTTTTCCTGTGGTAATTTTCTCGTTCTCTACAGTTAATCTTAGTCATTCATTTATTTTCGCCCAGTAATTCAGAAAAAATGTAAAACTTTTAAGTTTTATATGATATAAGAGGATGCTAGCTACGACCTTATTCTTCTATTCAAATTAAAAAAAAAAGAGCTGATTTATTCTTACATGATGACCCTAAAAGATAATAACTACCGATATTTAATACATTAGTTCGCTAATTCGGATTAAATAACTATAATCTTAGTATAGGAGTGAGCCTTCTAATCTAGTTTATTCTATCTATAAAGTTCTCTTAACTACTCATCCTGCTAAACCAATAGCAACAGCAAGGGGATTCTACGCTATGAATATGATTCCTTTGAAATGATATAATTTTCAGATTTGTTGTGACTTAAACAAGCCTGAAACAGCTATTAGACCATTTAAAACTAAAGCAAACTCAAGTTAATTCCAAGATCATAATCTGCAGTCTGCACCATTTTACCTTCAAACATATCAAAGAAATAACCCTAGCTAGAACTCCAAGGTACCCTTATAAAGACACATTTCAAAACTGAGTAGAGTGTGATCCCTAAAAAAGTCACTTTTTAACGATTACCGATTCGAGTCGTAAGATTTTTTAAATAAGATCAAATATTTAAATTCTAATATCGTAAATAAAACAAATTAGACGAGGATGACTGCCTCATAATCAACATCTATAGTAACTAATCTAGGAACAATGAGTTGAAGAACTATGACCATGCTAAAAAAGGAAGTAACTTTTTTCTTGAACAACTCAATCATCTAAAGCTTTTTTTTTTCCTGAACTAGTCCTCAGTATAGTGGTAAATAACATCAAATTTCAAATTTAAACCTTAATATATCTTTCTATGAAAAAAATATCTGACTTTGTTCATGACAAGTTTCAATTTCTTCTACAGTTCATAAACTATTTAAAATAAATAAATTAGATTGACAAAAATCTTCATAAACTATTTAAAATAAATAAATTAGATTGACAAAAATCTTTATGAGGTGAGATTTTCATTTATTATTTTAGTGGCCTAAAAGGAAAGTTTGACAAGTGATTTATACCATTAATAGTTTTGGTCATTGTTAATATTGATTTTGATGTTAGATCTTACAAACCTAATTATATCTTAAAATAATTATGTATCATTTTTCTCCAAATACATTGGCATTTAGGACTTAGAGGACTTTTATAGAGTTTAAAATCTATATTTGAATCTATAACTTCTAAATTATGTAAGAATAACAATACTAACCAAATTAATATCAATCCATCATATATATATATATATATATATGAGATAAGATCAAATTACATAATGTAAAACTCTTCAAGTTTTACACGTTTTTTTGGATCATTGTATGTCTAAAATGGGTGACTCAGATTAACAGTCGGTTGTGTGAAGATTAACACTTTGAAAAAAATTTGGAAAACTAATCTGAATTATCTGTTTCAATCATCCAACGATCCAAAAAATATACTTAAATAGTTTTACGCTATGTATTTTAGGCTCTATGGATTTTGAAACCATACAATTAAGCTCTTGTCCTTTCCTAAATTTTATTTATGATTTATTGTTTTAAGATTCTATCAATTAAGATTAATAAAATTAAAACTTGATCTCTCATTTTTTTTTTAAATTTTTTTAAGATATTTAAATTTTAATTTACAGTAATAAAATACAATTAAAATCTTCATCTTTTCAAAACCTAGAAAAAACATTTACCTTGGGAGCAACTATGTCCCTTGAAAATTGAGAGCTCGAGGTCTTACGTGCATGGGGTTTTCATATTTTTTTAAGATTTAATTTACCCCTAATTAACAACTCAGGAATCTGACAACCAACTGATCCATTGCCAAATGTGCAGTTTGAGGCAGGAAAGAAATTAAGGTTTCAAAAACTTATACCAAAGAAAAAAAAGTTTCAGAAGTAAACTTTAATTGTTCTATTCAGTGCCCAGCAATGCTTGGCCAGCAAGAAACTAACACCTGGCATGGGTTCACATATGTTAGGGGGAAGGGAACCAGGAAGAGAACAAACAAGGAGACAACCAGCCGGTCCATATTCACACCAATCCATGCAGGAATCATGAAAAGACTATATAAATTATAATACTCGAAACCCACAAAATATATATTGCCCCAATGGTAAGACTTTATGAATACCAAGAAAGTGAGTGATTCATGGCACAACACATAAACCCAAAAAGCTAGTCATAAACTAATCAAAAAGTTAAGTCTACAAAAACTGGATAAAAAAAAACTGAATCCAGCAGAAAGATATTAACTTTAATTAAGAAAATTAAGGGAAATGGAATTAACTTGAATTTAATGAGGATTGAGGATGTTAACTTACTAGGAAAAGATTGGGGGTCAAAGTGGAACCTTTTTTTTGGAAGGAAACTGATTAGTTCTTTCCTTTTCCTTTCTGGTCTGAGTTCCTGTTTCCATCCCCATAGTAGAGCTGCAAGCGGCCATCTAATCCAGCAGGGAATTGATGGTGGTAGTGGTGGTGGTGATTCTCCACTGGTGGTGTACCAATGTATAAAGGTTGTGATGATCCATCAATGGAAGAAAACTTCTGGAGGTGATGAGGGAAAAAAGGAGAATTGGACTGAAGGGTCCCCCTATTGCAACCAGCAAGGCCGGAAGAAGAGATTGTGAAATTGAGATTGTAATCAACTCCAACCCCTTGCCCCGGTTGTGTTGTTGTTGTTGTTGCCACCGGGATCAAATGGTCAGGGTTCGGAACAAACGAGAAATGCTGCATCTCTTGATGGCTTTCACTTGACAAAGTGAATGGTGGTGTTGGCATTGGATGATGTTGTTGCAAAGAGTTTAGAAGCTGGATTTGTCCTGGAAAAGCTGAGGAATGGTGATGGATTCCTCTTGAAGAAGAAGAAGGTCCAAGGAGTCCTGAGGCAAAGTAATCCATTGGAGTTACAGGCCAAAGCCTGGCTGTCGTATCAGGCTCAGCATTGGGGTTCTGATGTGCTGAAGCAGAACTAGGACTGCTGTTGTTGTTGTTGCTAACATTGCCAATACCACTAGTGAGCAACTCAGTAAAGGTTGAATTTTGAGAAATGGGGTTCAAGTTTTGTTGTTGATGATGAGCCCCCTTCTCTTTCACAGCTCTTTCCCTAGCTCGTTCCCTAGCCTTCACTCGATTCGCACGGATCCCCGGCCTCGAAAGCGACAAACCGGAGTTCTTGCTCGTCTCGGACGTGCTACTACAAGCCGATTTAGACAAAGTAAGTTGCTGTTGTTGAGTTTGGTTCTGTTGGTAATGACTCGGATCACCATCCAACTCAACATCAGCCGAGTCAAACCCTTGCTCAACACCCTCACTCGTTCTTTTCTCATCACTCAATTGCCTCGGGGTGTCAGGGAATGAAGCGTGGAGTGAAGGAAGCTCAGCAATTGACTCAGAAGCTGCTTTAATTAGCCACTCCACAGCTTTACTAGGCTGGTCCAAACCCAACCGATCTTGCAAATCATAAAACTGTATAGCCGTAGTTACAGACAATCTAACTCGCCTATCCCTCAACCCTTTCGAAGTCCAAACCTTGCTGTGCCGATCTTTCCCACCCGAGGCCCGAGAAACCCTAATAATCCTCGACGAGTTACTCCAACCTCTAAGTGAAGTAGTGCCACCAATGTCACCTACACCGCCGCCGCCCTTTGCAACAGCCCTTTTGATGAGCTCTCCATCTTCCTCCTCCTCAATCTTATTACCAACACTTGAGAACTTAGAGGCTTGTGTCTGAATATCATCCACCTCCATACCAAGTTCATTCCTTTCTCAAAAACCAACAACTCAAAACCCTTTTTTTCTCACCTGATAAAACGAAAGAAAATCTGAGTTTTTTTCCTTTTCTTTGAAGAAATTTTAGAGAGAGAAAGCAGATAGAAAATGGTGGGGTTGAAATGTTGTATGCATTGATGATGACTATTACAAACAAAGCAAGTACTTTGGATTATGTAGTGTGATAAAAGGCCTTTGATATATCACAGTCCAAGTCAGTAGACAATCCTTTCTCTTTCCTTTAAGCTTTTTTCAGCAGCAGCAGTGCTTTCAAAAGCAAAAACCTGAAAAAATGGCAGCCACACCCTGCAAACAAAAGTACAAAAGAGATTAAAGATAAGGTGAGAAAATAAAAAAGGCATCTGATGCTTTCAATGTTCAAAACTTGAAATTATGCATTTGACAAAATTTCATTAAAATCTATTGTACTACTCACAAAGATCTGAACTTTGCTGCTATGTTGTGTTGTTTAAATGTAAGCTAAAGAAAAAGACTTGCAGAAACCTAACCCTTGAATCTGACAAAAAACAAAAACCCTTCTTGTTCAGGTTCATATTAAGCTTAAAGCAAGCAAAAGCATGATTGCAGAGTGCAATTTGGTGCTGATCTGAAAACCCAAACCCAAACCCAACCCTTTCTTTTTCTCATTTAAAGCTGGTTTCTTTAAGCTGAAACACCACCATTACAACCTCCATTAATAAATAAACTGTTTCTGAAATTACCAACAAAGAGATGAGTGTTTTGGGGGGGCTCACTTTGGAACAATGTATAAGTTGTTTACAGGTGTCGAGTGCTTAGAACAATAAATATAATATCTTTAGAAGGGAAAGGGTATGTTTTGATTTCATTTTCCCCCTCTTTTTCTTCACTGATTGTTGTGAAAATAGTAGTACAAAGTGGTAATCCAAAGCCAGACAACAACATATCTGCAATTCTTTCACTTCTTCTTATGAAGAAAGCTTTCAGCTGTAAAAAGATCTGTGGAAAACCTTTATATCCTTGACATTTTCTGGTCATGGAAAAAGGTGGGTACTTTGCTTTATATAATCCTAAAATCTTAAAACTAAAGATTTGATTTTTATGCATAGAGTCATAGACCATTGTTATAAAAAGATAGTAGGCCATTGGAACAATTTTTTTTTATTGTTGTTCCGGTTTTTAGGGTCTCTTCTTGATTAATCTGAATTGACTTGTATCGTACACCTAACTAAATAGTTGATTGTGTAAAGTAAGTTAAAAATAAAAGCGTTAGATAATCCTGTAGATTGAAGCGTTGATTTATAAAATAAAATGTTATTAGACATTTTTTACTATTATTGTCATAATTGCGTCTTTATCATAAAATTTAATCTTAATTTATTTATATTTGTTTGAATATGTATCTCTTTCTTGAATATTTATGTAATCATAATTTATTTTCAACCAACTTATTTAAAATGATTTCTATGTAATGTTTAATAATGAATTAGTGAAAATTTATTTAATTATTGTACTTTTTAGTTGTAGATTTATTTTAGTTAATAAGGTATAGCAATGTTTTGAAAGTAAAAAAGAAATATAATGAAATTGAGATATAAATTTTTGGGTTAATTAAAAAATTTAATGGAACGAAATTGAGAGATAAATTTTTAGAGTTTATTAATTATTATGGCATTAGTTTATTAATTTTATATTATTTAAAGGGTTTAATGAAATTAGGTGTTATGTTTTGTTTAAAATTTAAATTTTATCGTTAAAAATAAAAGGTGTAAAATTTTATTGGAAATTAATTAATAAAAATCTAAATATTTTCCATTTCTTATATAATGTATAATAAAAGAATCAAAAATTACATTTTAAGAATAATCATTATTAGCTAATTTTAAAAAATATGTAAAATATTGAACTAAAACAGTAGAGTAAAATAACAAAATTTCAAAACCCTAAATTAAAATCCCTAATTTTATTATTAAACCTTTAAAATATTTTTTTCAAATCATGTATCAAATTATTTTATTTTTTATTGTTCTTCTGATTTAAAATTTAGTCTTGACTAATACAGACCGACCTGCATCGCATACCTAACTTTGGTGTATGCAAAAATTATTCGCTGGAAATTTTATATCCTAAACTCATATAACATTTATTATTTTGAATAAAATAAAATTTATTATTTTTAATCTAAAAAATTAAATATTCGACCGATATCCGAAAATATACATCCTACTTAATACCCAAAACAAATGTCCCAATAAATAATCAAAACATGTTCTCAATACCATGTGCTCTTAGTTTCCTGTTACAAAGAAGCCAAACCTTAATCCACTTGCTTGAATAAGCTTAAACATTGTCTTAAGGTATTTAATATTCAAATTAAGCTGTACTAATCAGAATTAAAGAGTGTCTAGTACAACAAGGCCATTTGTTTAGTACAATCTTAATCATGGGAAAAAGGGACAATTCTTTAGAGTGCTACAACATATGTGTTGGTAATAATTAAGGAGAAAGAAAGGGATGTTTTGATTATTAAATTTTGATGGTAGGTTAACTATATCAAGTATCCGTAAATTTTCGTATAAATTTTAAATTATATGAAAAAAACTATTTTTTTAAAAAAATAATTTAACGTGTTATGTTAATATTTTTTTTAATAATAACAACAATAAAAGTAAATTAAAAATTTAATTTTTTAATTTCATTGATAGGAGTGATATTATCCTAAAAGTTAAGTCTAGGGTGGGAAAAAATTGATTATCGGGTCTTGAATCTGGTTAAATCCGATAAATTTTTATTTATTATTGATTTTGGTAAGATCAAGATTAAATCTGAAATTAGATCCCAATAATAACTGAGACTGAGACTAAATCTTAATTTTTTTAATTTGGTACCCAGTTGGTACACAATAAAACTGGGACCAATACTAAATACCTAGTATTGGTTTTCTTGCTTATAATAAATAATTTTTTTTTTGTTTATTTTTTTTATAAAATATTTTTTTCATGCATGAATGTTATAAGTATGACTCGTTTTAAAACTTTAATTTTTAAGTCTACAATATTTTAATTTTATCATTTAATATTATCATTGGTGGTTGAATTTTTTCTTATATTATTCGATTTTTTTAATAATAAATCAATTAATTGATATCCAATATTAGTATTAATTTTCACTAATAATAAGATTGAATCTTAAAATTTAAGACTTAGTATAATCGAGATTAAAATTATTTTTTATTTTTAAAAACTAATTTTTAAAAAAACTATAATTAATTTTAATTAAATTAACCGGATATCCAATGTTATCCGCTCCTGAGTTTAGCCTTTGATTTATTATACTTTAAAATCGAGTCTTCCTGCATATTTGAGTCATGACTGCACCAGGACCGAGGGTCTGGCAGGTGTCGTGGTCTGAACACTGAAGCAAAACAGCAGGTCATGTAAATATAATATATCAATGCACTGACTGACTTCCTTATCGATGTGGGAAACCAGCAAACACTGCCCATCTTCTTCTTCTTCATCAAATATCTTCACTATCCACACCACATGTCAGGCTCTTCCCAACCTCTGCAGATTGACAAAACAAATTATGTTAAGTATACTTAGGATCTAGACATTCAGTACTTGAGATCTTTCTTTTTAGGGTTTCAGGTTCTTTTTAAAACACCAACCATTGCATGAAATCATAACTTCACCATTCCTTACTGTTGCTTTTAATATTATTTGCATACTTATTATTCCAGGTGGTTCTTGGAATATCTACAGATATTTAAAGATGGGGTTGGTGCAGGAAAATGGAATTATTTATGGCCTTTGGTGACCATTGCCACAAGCATAGAGACAGACAGACAGACAGAAAATGGTACTCTGAAAACAACAGAGAAACAGTGATGAGGAAACAAATAACACAAGCTCTTGTGTTAAATATATATATATATGCATGACTGAAGCATATATCTTAGATTAATAGTGGTGGATCTCAAGATTATATTTTAGAATAAAATATAAAAAATTAATTTTAATTATTCATTTACATATTTATATGAAAAATATATAAAACTATGAATTTTACGTAGTATATAAGTTAGAATTTAAGATTTAGGGTTTAGAAGTTATGATTTAGTTTTTAAGATAATATAATAAAAAATTAAAATTTAATTTATATACTTTAAGTTATAATTTTAAACCGTAAATTTCAACTATTATCTCTAAATATGTATCGTAATATGTTTTTTTATATAAAGAAAGGTGATGAATCGTTGCCCCCCCTGACCTTTTCAACTTACATTAATATGTTATTAATACATTTATTCTCTGTGTTCCTACTTGATTAATATGGTATTTTTATTATAATTTAGGACCAATGATTTATTGGTAGGAATGATTGATTAGTTCTAAGGTGTTGTTTATTGTAGGAATAATCAGATTCATATAAATATTCAACTGTAAAATGGCATGGGGGCCAACATCTTTCGGGCCTTTTCTTAACTCATTATCACCTTTTAAATGGTTTATTCGTATGTACGATATGTATGTCTTATTAAAAGATATTATTTTATAATTATATTAAAAATTTGAAAAATGAATATAAGAGTTAATATTAGTTCTTTACTCGGTGTTATCTCGGATGGGGAATCACTCCACTCATTGGAGTACAGCGTAGGGAGGCTCATATAACACCGTTGACTGTATCGACCTAGATCTATCCCGAAGCTAGGAACTGTTATGAAATCCGAACAGTTTGTTGTTGTTTGATACTAGTAGCCACTACAACAAAATAAACTTTTAATGGCACATTTAACAATGTTTTTTTTGAGAAAATGTCACAAAATTTTATATTTTTACTAGCGTTTATATAAAAATATCGCAAATTATTGTCGCAGTGGTTTTAACAAAACTTCTTATGACTTTTTTTAAGCGCCACAAGTTTTTAGTGACGTTAAAAACGCCGCAAAAGATCTGTTTTGGTGTAGTGAACTTCTTTAACATAGGCATCTACCACTCCCCAACTAGAGATGAAGATGTTCTAAAATAAACTTTTAACGGAACATTTAACGACGTTTTTTGAGAAAATGACGCAAACTTTGTATCTTTACTGGCGTTTATATAAAAATACCATAAATTATTACGGTTGTAGTTTTAACAACACTTCTTATGACTTTTTTTAAGCGCTACAAATTTTTAATGACGTTAAAAATACCATAAAAGATCTGTTTTGGTGTAGTGAACTACTTCAACATAGGCATCTGCCACTCCCCAACTAAAGATGAAGATGTTCTCCCTCTTAGATGCTGATTATCAAAGATCATTTTGTTACTACATAGGAAATGAAGCCCTAAGTTACACATATTGTAGAAAGTTGGATGATTGTCTCATTAAAGATTATTTAAGAAATATATGTATGATTTTATGTTAATAGTACGAACTTTTAATAAGTTATATTGAAATTATAAGAATTAGTTGCGATACATACGTTCAAACTATGACATTCATTTTAAATTGGTCTTTAAATTTTAAACATTCTAATTTCATCCTCAAAGTATGGTCTTTATTTTAAATTGGTCTTCCAAATTCTTAAGCATTTTAATTTTATCTTTAGACTGAATTGATCCTCAAACTTTTTGAATGTTCTAATTTCATCCTCTACTTATCAATATATGATAATCAAATCTTATGTTAATAAAATTATTATAAAAATCGTTAATTGTCATGAAACATTGTTGTGTATTATGTAATAATATGATGTGATATAAACGATAATTTGATGATGAAATTAGAATATTTAAAAAGGTTTGTTGAATAATTTAGAATGAATATCATAGTTTAGGGATGAAAATAAAACACTCAATTTATGAATGAAAATAAAATATTCAAAATTTATGGATCAATTTAGAATAAAAATCATAATTTAAGAATGAAATTAAAATACTTAAAAGTTTAGGAATCAAATTAGAATGAGCGTCATAATCTAGATGCTCCATGGATACTTGATATGGATATCATTCAATCCATTCCTATACAATATGAGGAACCTTTATGCATAAAGTTGTGTTTTTTCTTGAAAAAAGATGTCATTTTTAATTGACAATGAGGAAAATTCCTTGTAGTTAGGGTTCTATCTTTTTTCATCTTTGTTTCCTATAGAGAATAGAGGTTGTAGTGAAAACAAAGCAGCTTTTAATTATTACATTAATTCCACTCTTGATGAATGAAATGTTCATACATTTGCAGGTCTGGGATGTTTTTTCATTACAGCATCTTCACCTATGGATTTGATATACTTTATTCACACAGCTTGGCTCTTTTCTTGTGATTTAAGGCTTCTCTCCCAGAACCTGAAGTGCAAAGTTCGTCTTTCCAGCATCTCCTCAATCTCCTCGATAGGCATCCCCTTGGTTTCCGGCACGTAGACGATGACGAAGAGTACAGCTACCACAGATATGACACCAAATATTAAGAATGTCCAAGAAGTACCGATTGCTTCTGTGAGTGATAAAAACGACTGTGCCACGATGAGATTTGATATCCAGTTAGCAGTTGCAGCAATCCCACCGCATACACCTCTGAACCGGAGAGGATAGATCTCGGAGTTGACTATCCATGGTGCAGTTCCCATTCCGGGGGAGAAGGATATGATGTAGAGAGCTAGACCGATCAGGGCAAGCCATCCAAAGTTGCTGGGACATCCCCTTGTGTACCAGAGCCTACTTTCACTATGGCACAGATCCTTCACTGTGTCATTTGAGAGCAGGCATGCTCCTGGAAGGAGCTGCAACAACAAAATAAGTACTAATCAGTACAGGGAAAATAAATATGGGACTGGTAAGAATATATAAATATGTATTTTAAACCTTGTTTGTTGGTGCAGCACAGAATCCACAACTTGGAGATGAAGCCTTCAAACACTTCATGCAATCCCAAGAGCCAGGGTTTCTAGCTGAACTGTAATCCGGGCACGTATAATTCGAAAAGTGAGACGTTTCAAGTTGGCTAATCATCGGAGTGTGGGATGTGGTCTCATGGAAGACACCAGCTAAAAGACCAAGTGAAACTGCTACTCCGAACAAACTGATTAGTAGCAGCTTCTTCCTCCCGGTTCTGTCAATGAAGTATATGCTTACGATGGAGCCTAAGGCGTTGAGGCCGGCGGTGATGAGGGAAAGTAGAAGTGCTGTCCGGTTAGAGGCAAAACCGGCTAATTGAACTATGGTGGGACTGTAATACATGACAGTGTTTATACCAACGAATTGTTGGAAAACTTGGAGTCCTACACCGGCTATGAGCCCTCTCCTCACTGTTTTGGTTTTCAGCAGTTTCGTGATGTTTATTTTTGCAGATCCTTCTTCCTTGATTTCGGCCTCGACCGATTCTTTCAAATCTTGAATTTCTTTGTCAACATCTTCTGCTGGGTAAATTTTCCTCAATATCACTTTGGCTTCTTCTTCTCTTCCCTGTTTCAACAGGGAATCAATCAAAAGGCTGACTACATGAACATCGAGTTAACAATTCTAAGTATTCCGAACGAACCTTACGGTATAGCCAACGAGGTGATTCGGGAAGAAGCAACATGAGAATGAACTGCACAAGTGCTGGAACACCTGCAATTCCAAGCATCCACCTCCATGTCCCTGGTGCCTAGAGAAAACAAAAATACCATCAAAGTTCAACACCTTATTCTCCATTCGACGTATAACCTGTTCTTTCTGTAACCTACATTTGTAAAAACCAAGTTGATGAGGTAAGAGAGGAACTGGCCACCGGTGATAAGAAATCCATTGGTGCTAACAAGGGCACCACGAATTTTGGCAGGCGATGCTTCAGAGATATAAAGAGGAGCTGTCATCGATGCCATTCCAACACCAAGTCCCACAAAAACTCGGCCAACGATAAGGAGAGGAGCACCAGGAGCCGAGGCCATGACTACAGCTCCAATAAAAAACAGGAAATCAGCAATGAGGATTGTAGTTCTCCTCCCAAATCGATCATTCAACCACCCTCCGATCGCAGCTCCTATGATAGCTCCAGCAACTGCCATGCTCACTATGCTTTCCTGTGTACATGTATACAATCAAAACAACTTCAGCAGCTTAGGAACTAGTACATCAGTTGTTGCATGCAAGTCCTAGAATCACATGTTCTTGCCAAATTCACTCCCTGGAAACTTCTTTAAAAATTTAGGCCTCTACTAATGTCTAAAGAGTTTTAGAGTAATACAAGTGCAAGCCCACCAATTTAACAAGCAATTTCCAGATAAAACGAATGGAAGAACAAGCCATCTGCTTAGGCAAAGGTCATCCATTTCAGGGTCCAAGACATAAAGGTCAGAAATTCTTAGACAATTGGTTTGCTGGTGTAATAAAAGCAAGAAATTCAGACAAGAAGTAGGAAAGATTTCTACCTGTAAAACAGTGTGTCGGTCCACAGACTTGAAATCATCTCTGATATAAAGCAAAGCACCAGATATCACACCTGCAAAACCAAAAAACCAACAAAAAAAAAAAGACATTTGAGAACAAAAAACACAGAAAAACAAAAACAAACCAGACACGAGATTAAGTTTAAGGAAATGAAGGAAACAGACCAGTGTCATATCCGAAAAGAAGACCGCCAATCCCAGCAGAGAAAGCAAGGCGAAGAACATAAGGATTCTTCCATGTCAAAGAGAAACATTCCCTGAAAGCAGATGCATCACTACCTGTATGCACCACTCCTTCCATTTTTTTCTTCTTGGTGTATAATTAAAATTAACAATGCTCTAGTTCTCTCCCAACAGACCAAGAGGACTGAGTTTTTTTCTTTCTATATTTTCCTAGAAAATAGAGAGAAAATGAAGGAAACAATGAGAGGAAATAGAAAATGTTAAAGAAACAGGGAAGATGAGTCGTATAAATAAATTGGGATTCTCAATGCATAAGTCAAGAGAAGCCCATTTTTGTCGTCTGCTCTGCTTGTTTAAGTTCATAACCTTTCTGTCTTTATTTATTTTTGAATATATTAAGTGATAATATTTTTTCATAGTTTTATTTTTGAAGATTTTTTTTAATTATTTTTTTATAAAAGCAATTTTAGTTTCTTTTCAAATTTTAATTTCTTTTGATGTTAAAAAGTTGATTAACACACTTACTATCGATTATTAATGATAAATGATTAAAAAACGATTGTGATGGTGCGATTACGATAGTAATGATTTTCAATGAGACAATAAACAACGATAACGATGATAATTTAGGGTTTGAGTGTTTTGGATTAGAAATTTGAGATTGCTTTATAAGGTTTTAAGATTGTCGTTTATTTTAAATATAAGTTTTTATTTAAAAATTAATTAAAAAATTTAAAATTAAAATATATCACGTCACATTTTAATTGGCTAATAGATAAAAACTTATACGTGAATGGATATGCAGGTTCTATTCACGTCACATAATTAGACACCTAAAATATCAAAATTAAAACCCTAGACACCTGTTAGGAGATAAAAATAGTTTAAACACCAAAAATGATCCACAAATATAATTCAGATACTTATTTAGATATTAAGCCTTTAAAATATAAACTCTTAATATTTTGCTTAAAATACAATCCTATACGTATACGATGGTAATTACGGACATTCAACCACTTTTAAATACAAAACATAATTTTAAGACTCTTCTTTTTATTGTCGTTTAAAGTAAATATCTGTATTTGAATTTACATAAAAATAAAATAAATAAATATTTATAACCATTATTAAATCTCATAAATTTAACAATATATTAAACATTTATTCAAAGAATTAAATGTTGTACCGCTCTAATTTTATTTTTTTTCCTTTTTGTTGCTACCAAAAATCGATTTATACTTGAAATCAATTAATTTATCAAATAATCAATAATATTAATATTATCTTATTTTGTATATATTTTTTAAATATAATAATTTAATTATAAATTTATTGTTAATAAAATGACGTGTTATATACCTAAACTAATGTAGAAGAATCTGGATGTTCCTAAAATAAGGAGTAAAAGCTGAAAATGAAACTAATCTTAATTAGATTGAAGCTAATAATACAAGATTATGTAATGGGACTAAATTAAATGTTAAAATTTTAATATCGTGAATAAAATAAATTATATTTAAAAAATTATATTATATTAAATATTTATCATATTTGATAT
Source organism: Abelmoschus esculentus (assembly GCA_035048815.1). Classification (NCBI taxonomy): domain Eukaryota; kingdom Viridiplantae; phylum Streptophyta; class Magnoliopsida; order Malvales; family Malvaceae; genus Abelmoschus; species Abelmoschus esculentus. The sequence continues at coordinate 13,480,503 of JAUCBN010000024.1, forward strand.
AAATTTATCGATCGATAAAACAAATATAAGTGGATATAAAAGAAATTGTACAAAGTTTGGCCAAATTAGGCTTGTAATTGAAGGGATTCGAAAAACAGATTAGCTAGATAGCTGGCTACGATAATTACTAATAATATCTATTTTTTTTTGTAATAGTTATTAGATTTTATTAAAATCTAGGAGAATAATATAATTAATCTACCAAAAGATTTAATAAGTTAAAAATAAAGAAAAATAAATAAATATTTTTATAAAGATAAATATTATCATCAAAGTTTAAGATTCTTTTTTATCCGATCATGTATAACGAGTGAAAAAGAATGATGAACGACTTAAACTATCATGTAGAATATTTTGTTATTCGAGATTGATTACATCGATAAACAATTATCAATTGAGTAAGAATTTATTTTTTTATGATCACTGACAAAATCATAATCAAAAACTACCGACGTTAAAATAAATGTACGAGCAACAAACGGCTGCTAAGGTATATTAAAATCATACCATAAAGATAGATGAAACAAACAAAAAAAACTATCTTAAATACAAAGAAACATATATCACAAAGACAAAAAAAAAAAAAAAAACTTATTAAAATACAAAAAATAAGAATAATATATATGAATCCTGATGATTGATAATTTATACTAAGATTGATCATCGATTATCAATTAAAGAAAGAAAAACAAAATTACTAACGATAAAGTTTTGAGAATTTAATATATAAATAGATAATAGTGTTATTTAATTTTTTTATATAATCATTGATATTTAATGTATTGATTAATTAATTAATTAACATTAAACATTTTTGTCCCCAATCAGAGTTCGACATCTGTAACTCCACAAAGGGTGTCCAAAAAAACATTCTTTCTCCATGTCCATGAATGTTCTGATAGATTTTACCCTCTGCAATTCACTGTCAAAGACAGGCACAGGAGAAAGCCAATACATATTTGGCAGCTAACCCACATCTGCATGTGTTTATGATTTCGAAGAGCAGGACTTTGTGTCTGAGTCCCATCAGATTTGATGTTTTTCAAAGGCATGCGCATCTACCATGTCTGTTATTTATAATGCTCTTCTGAACTAACAAAACTGGCATACATCTGAAGTCTGAACCACACATCTGAGGCTTATAAACAAAGTGGAAAATGGCATGTGTATTTGGACAATTGTTTGGTAATAAAAGGTTAGGTTTAATTCACTGGGGGGGAAAAATTATGAAGTGTAGATAGTTGTCGGAGAGTGATACTTGTCAATGGTTGGTTTGCTGGTATGTTGGGTCAATAGGGAATGTCTGGTTTTATTAGATTTCTTGCTGTGGGAGGGAAGCTTTCTGGTTATGGTATATGTGTGGATTGTGAAAAAATTATTATACGAGACTAGTTTATCACGTTATTTATAGTCTCGTTTATTAATAATTTTTTTATTTTATTTTTTAAGGTGAATCTTTAATACTTTGGATGATAGACGAGTACAATTTTGTGGATTCCGCACCACACCCGCCCCAATTAGAATAGAGTTGGGTATGAATTTAGTAGGGGTGGGCAAAAAACCCGATTACCCTATCCCTGTCTTAGACCCGGTAGATTCTTATATGACATTAGTTCCAGTGGAACTAGGAATGGATCCAAAATTTAGGATCGGCCATAACCAGGACTGAGACTAGATCTTGATTTTTTGGACCCAGTACCCGGTGAGTACTCAATAGGACCATGATCAATATCAAATATTCAATATGGGTTTTCTTTTGTTTATTTTTCTTATCAAACTTTCTCTTTATGTATGAATATTATGAGTATGACTAGTTTTAAAACTTTAATTTTTAAGCCTACAATGTTATAATTTTATTATTTAATATTATTATTAGTGGTTGAATTTTTTTTCTTTAATTTTTTTTTTAAGAATAAACTAATTGATCGGGTACCCGGTATTGGAACTGGTTTCCACCAGTAACAAGACCGATTCTTAAAATTTAGAATCCGGTGTAATCGTGACCGAAATTGATTCCAATTTTCAAGAATCGATGGTTACTGAGACCATGACCAATTCTATTCAAATTGGTCGGGTACTCAGTATTGTCCACCCCTAAAGTTTAATAGGTAGTGGGCGGATATTGGTGTAAACAGTCATACCCATCATAAGTAGTGAGTAAGCAATAGATTTAAGATCTTACCTGCAACGTATCTGTCATTCCCATATTCGCTCGCTCGACATTCGTCCGTGACATGAATTTTAAATCATTTGTATTTATAGACTTTGATTATGTCTTTTATTATAGTATTTTATATACTAAGATATTATTTTATTTTAAAATTTACGTTAATAATTATAATTTTTATCAATATTCTAAATATTTTTAATAACAAATTCGTAACATGTTCTTATTTGATATACGTAATTTTTAAAGTAAAATAATTAAACTTTAATATCAAATTGAAAAAAAGCTAAAAAATATTCTTTTAGTACACGTGAAAAATGTTATGGTTCTTGATCCAACTTTTAATGTTCCCATCGTGACCAAGTTGGACATTGCAACACCATAACTTTAGCTAAGGGAAGAAAGTGAAGTCTACGAGATTCCATTCATTTATCTATTTGTAACGTTTCTATATTTAAATTTGATTTTATTAATAAATTATTTAAATATTATTATTTATATTTAAATTAAATTTTATTATCATCTAAATTTGAAATTCAAAAAAGTTTGAACTTAAAATTTTAAATAATATATTGAATATTCAAATTTTATAAATTTGTAATTGAATTCGTTAAAAAGTTGGATGTTCGAGGTTTGAATCTCATAGAAACAAACCTACAATTCATTTGTAGGGATGGCAATGCGTCGGTCGGGTTTTTGACTGTTCCGACTTGATATTATAAAATTCATAATTTGATCTCGATTCGATCCTAATATTTTAATAAAAACTGAATAAATCTGATTCGACCTAAAAAAATTAATAAAAATATTAAATATCATACATAAAAATATAAAAAAATATATATAAAAACATGTCGTGTCGGAGAATTTTCACTCTAAACCTAACCCGACCTAACTTAACTTTATTTTTTAATCACCCAACTCCCCAACCTAAACTTGATTTTTTAAATAAAAAAAAAACCCACCTCGATTGGGTCAGGTTGAGACCCGACGGGAACCGATCAAATTGTGATCCTATTCATTCGTTAATATGGAATCAGATTCCCATGTTTGAATATGCAATTCGTATAAGAAATGTGCATCAAGATAATGAACATATGAGAGTGTCTATTCATATACAATTTAAATACGCAAAAGATATTATTTTTAACATCTGAATATATAAATATTTAGATTTAATAAAAGGTAACGAGGTCAAAAATAAAATAAAATAAAGATAAAAAAATGTTGTCAAAATGATTTGCTACTAATTCGATAAAAGTTAACTTTTAACAAATTTATTTTAATTTACGAATTTTACTACCGAGAGTCTGAGACTACAACTTTTTATGATATCAAAACAAATAAAATAATAAATTAAAATTTTATAAGCGTAAAAATGAATCTTAAAAGTTAAATTTTTACTTTAGTAAATTATTCTCTTTTTTAATATTTAATCTTAGTTTTATTCATAGATATATTGTAAAGATAATTGTATAAATGCATCGAATCAAACGATTATTCTTATTTACTTTGTGTCTCTCTAATTAGGGGTGTGCAAAAAAATCAATAAACCGAAACCGATTCCAAAACTCAAAAAATTAATTCGAAAAAATGATTAACCGAATCAAAAAATTCGATTTAGGGTCAGATTTTTATTCTTTTTATAAAAACCGGTTCGGTTACGGGTTACGATTTTAAGAAAAACCGGTTAACCTAATCGACCAGTTATATAATATACATTATTATATTATATATTATTTTAATATTTTATATTAAAAAATTATATTTTAATTTATTTCCTAATTTTAGAAAATTAAAACTGTTTTTTTATAAAATTTAATTATTTAACTTGCTAGTATTAAAAAATATATCAATATCATATATTATTTTTTAAAATTATATATATTTTTTAACATAATATTAAAATTTATATCGTTAATACATAAAATAAAAAATTTGTTACCCAAACCGATTTGAACCCGAAGTTTTTGGTTAATCGTATAAACAAATAACCGGTTAAATAAATACGGTTTAAGATCAAGAATTAAGTGATCCAAATTTACCAATTAACCGAAATAATTTGCTAATAGTTAACCGAATCCCGATTTTACGCACCCCTATCTCTAATAAAATTTTTGAAAGCTGTGATTCTCAACTAGACTTCCTCATCACCTGCACCAGATTCCCAGCTGATTCCTTTATTTATCATGATTGAATTCTTTTCCCCTTCTTGATAATTCAGTGCCCTAAATGTTGAATTCACCAGATATAATAAGCTTTCTTTACTTTTCAATTCCATCTTTGAGACATAAAGTTGAAGAATTTGATAAAAGAAGAACCCTTTTGGGATAAGCAGGCTTTTAATAACCATAGTTTTAAAGGAAGGGTTTTTATTTTATTACAAATTATGTTGGAATTAAACCACTTAATTATCATAGCAATGAACATGTTTTGAATTGGAAACCATTGTTTTTGGGAGAAAAAATATAACTGGTGAGGTTATTTATTACGGGTGTAAATCGTCTACTTCTTTTTCATGTTTTTATTTGTGTCTCTGCTTTAAACTAGAGGATTTAGGGTTCAAGATTAAGGTGGTGGTTAGGGTTTAAGGAATTAAAGGTAAGTTGTATTTGTTAGGGTATAGTGTTTAGGGTTTATGATATAGAAAATCTGGGTTAGTGTTAAAATTTTATTTTTTTAAAAAAAATTCAAATGAAACATGAAAGAACACATAATAAAGAGGTAGATGATTTTTACCCCTTATTGCTACATGTTGGTAAAATGCTTGCTTGATAATGTATATCCACTCTCACAACCGATAGACAAAAACGTGGTCAGGATTTAAAATTAAAAATAAAGTATAAATATAAAAATAAATATAAATTCATAAATAAATTAAATTAAAAAATATACGTATAAAAAAGAATAAAAATATTTGGAGTGAGGCAATTGCTACATCCCCACGGGAAATTATATCATAGGCTCGACCTATCACGTTTACCGTGGTTCCATCCAATAATAACCACCCACTTCACCACTAATCTTCAACTCATTTTTTTTCAACCAATGAATCTTCACTCATAATTTACATGTCATTTTAAAAATATAATTTTTGAAAATTATATTAATTACATGGTTGATTAGTGGTGAAATAAATGATTTTTATTGGTTAAAAACCACGACTGACGTGATAGGTTGAATTCATGATATAATCTCTCCCACCACATGTAGTTTCGCGACGCTTACATGGATCTTAGGTTTCACACAAGTTATTTGACCATTTTTTTTAACAACTTAAGCACTGAAGGGGGTTAAAACATCTATTTGGCCAATACCCGAAACAAATTATACAGATCCGAATGAAACAAATTATACCCCCGAAACCAGCCATGAAGCGACGATCTTGGGAGTTTGCAATTGGGAAAAGGACTTATATTTTGCTAAGAAACCCAAGTTTTGTTTGGTCGAATAGAAAATCCAAGCCCAGAAATGGAATGTTCGGATAAATATTGGTTTCTGTGTTTGTTGTTGGGAATTGAAACTCTCATGTGTTGCCACATTGGTCCCTCTCCTCAACGATGATGCACTTTGGCTATAAAATGATGTTCGACTATTATGAAACATCTCTCTTAATAATGCCATGATGTGAATGTGCCTTGGACAAGTAATCAGGCTAGTCCACTAGGGTAGTCGGACTAGTATTTATTGGGAAGATTATATCTAAATATGTATCGAATATATATAATCTAACAAAAATAAAGACTCAAAGTAACATAATAAGTCAGGGTGAAAATCATCTGTTTTTTTATGATGCATCCTCCCATGCTTCTTTTGATTTTTTTTTAAATATTGAATTTTCAATCATAACCCTTATTTTGTATATCTTAAACTCTAAAACATAATCCTCTAATTTAAAACGAAAACATGAGAAAGAGATAGATGATTTCCACCCAATAAGTCATTGAGTGTAAATCGCTTGTCCATTAATCGTGCCTTCATTCGTCTCTCTATTTTAAGTTAGTGAGTTTAGAGTTTAAGATTTAGAGTTTAATGTTAAGGGCTGTGGTTAAGGTTTAGAAAATTATGAGTATAATATATTTTAGAGTTTAAAGTTTAATATTTACGGTTTAAAAAATATTGGTTAGAATTTAGAATTTAATTTTTAAATTTTTTAATAATGAATGGAGGGAGGCACAATTAAGAAACATAACATTTATATTTTAAGTTATAAGCTTCCCTCCTGTCAACACAATAATAGCTACAAGTATAATCATTCGAATTTTAAATAGTTGAGATATCCAAATTAATCTTTCTTTTATATAAGTTCCTAAAGTTTTTTTTTTACTAAAATAAGTACCTTAAGTTAATTTTTATTAAAATATGTATTTAAAAACGTTTAAAACAGGTCAAAATAAAAATATTAAATACAAATTTTAATTAAAAAATATCTATATCTATATCTATCTTAGAAAAATAATATAATTTAAAACTAAATTGATACTTTAATGAGTTAATTAAAATGTTTTGAAGTTTGAAATCAATTTAGAATTTATGATATAGTGTGAGGATGTCTTATCAATTAGTCCTTTAAAAATACAACACTTATAAATTAGTCCTTTATATAACCCTAACTAAACCCTTTCTTCAAACCCTTCTCCGCCGCCACCGCCACCGCCATGTCCCTCATAGCAGGCTCCTACGAACGTTTCATTTGGGGTTTCAAACTAAAACCCCAAACCCACGACCCTTCTTCTCAATCCCTAACCATTACCCAAATCTTCTCTTACCCATCCCACAACGCCCCCATAACCTCCGTAGCTGCCGCAGGTCCAGCCGCTGCATCAGGATCTTCTGATGACACCATTCACATCTACGACCTATCATCCGCAGCTTCTCTCGGTCCTCTCCAACACTTCAACTCCTCCATCACTTCCCTCTCTTTTTACTGCCCTCCAAGCCTCTCCTTCCCTCGCAATCTCCTCTCAGCCGCTGCCGATGGCACAATTTCCATCTTTGACACCGAACCCTTTGTTCTTCTCAAGTCTTTTAGGTCACATAAAAAGGGTATCAATGATTTGGCTGTCCATCCTTCTGGGAAGCTCGCTTTGAGTGTTTCGCGTGATGGGTGCTTGGCTATGTCGAATTTGATGAGAGGGAAGAGGAGCTTTTGTTGTAGGCTGGGGAAAGAAGCGACGATCGTTAAGTTTGATGGGAGTGGAGAGAGGTTTTTTATGGCTTCCGAGGGGAAAATTGGCGTTCATGTGGCGGAAGATGCTAGGTTGTTGTTTGAGTTGGATAGTGAAAAACGAGTTCTTTGTGCTGCCCCTGGAGAGGTTAGTTTCTCTTTTATTTTTGATGATAAAGTAACTGTTTTTATATACCTATTTAATTTGTTTCTAGAGGAAATGTAGGAAGATAAGAACAATTTTCGTAGAGAACTCATTGCTTTGAAATGTATGGTTTTTTATGTAAGTTATAAATTGTGTTATGAATACAGTTTAGTGGTGTTCTGTTCTGCATAAAGTTTTGATAGAAGAAGAGACCTTAAATATTCAGAGCTGCAAGCTCTAGTTAGGGGCGGGAATTCGATTGGATAAGTCAAAAAAATGAGTTTGTTGAGTTGAGTAGTTCTATTTTATAACCTAAACTTTATTTGACATTTTTTTCAGTCGGGTTCAGTTTATAAAATTCAAGTCGATTTTCTGTTTAAATGTACTACATTGTGTAAGTTAGCAGCTTAATGGCTTAGAAGATTGAATAAGGTGGTTTTGATGGGGGCATAATTTAGCATAAAAAATAAGTTGTTCTTCTAGATGCCAGCATTCTTCATATGATTGCTTTGTTGTGGTAGATTACTTAAAAAAATTCTTATGCCTCATTCCATGATGTATTTAGAACTTGAATTTCTAAAGATGTATTGTGTTTTATCCAGAGTGGTATTTTATTTACTGGCGGTGAGAGCCGTAGTATTACAGCATGGGACACAAACAGCGGTAAGGCTGCTTATTCCATCGAGGATGCACATTCTACCCGTGTAAAAGGTATTGTTGTGCTTACCAAAGATGGCGGCAATGAGGATGATCCATATTTAGTAGCGTCTGCATCATCCGATGGGTTTATACGTGTTTGGGATGTTCGAATGGCCATCAAGGAGAAGCCAAATCCATTGGCTGAGGCTAATACAAAGTCCAGGCTGACTTGTCTTGCTGGATCATCTCTCAAATGTGAGTATTCTGCTTGTTCGTGTATACTAATTTCCTTTTGTCTGTCTAGTAAACTTATAGCCAAGTCGATATCTTTCATTACCAATAGAACCATTCTAATTGTTTCCATTTGCTGTTGAAATGGTGGAATGATCTAAGCTGAAATTCTTATGGGAACTTCTTTGATGTGATTTTTACCTCACGAGCTATATTAGCTGCATTTTGAGTGTGAATATATATGCATTATTTGTGGTTCTTTCACTTCTTAGTAACTTGCTATGTTTCGGAATGCGAGAAGGTTATGACACCGAACCCCATAATCTGAGTTTTTTTCTTCTGGCATTTTTGTATGAAATTGTGGACATTCTGAAGCTCTTGCTTGATTTATTGTGAATCAAAATACGTATTAAATGATCCGATATCTCTCTTTCTCAGCTTTTAAAAGACCAAAGATCGGGAAGAGTGCTCCTAAAGAAGAGGATGAGGCAGAAGTGTAACAAATTATGCGAGTGAGCTCGGACTATAGAAAAGGGGTGTTAGGTGCTCCCTCATGGTTGCTCTAAAACTCCTGTTTTTGAGTGAAGTGATAATTTTGTTCATATTGATTTTGAATGCTAAACGTTTTATTTAGATTTTATACTCAATTGAGATTCTCATTAAATTTTCCATTATGATTGAATGCAAATTTTAGAAGCTGAAGTTAAAGTCCAACCTAGAGGGTGGGAAAATATTAATATCAGCCCCCTAACTTTTTAGAAGGTATCTAGCAAAACAAGTATCACAACAATAAATCAAAGCCAAAACTAGAAGTGAACGAGTGGAAGTACTAAAAGAGAACACACTTCCTATGTACATGATGCACTCAACAAGCTCCCCCACACTCGAGTATCTGGTTTGAATTATAGTACTAAATTGCAGATGTGATCGTGGTGTCAGGTCTGCATTTTGCCATGTTTCTAGATTCCGATTATGGTAACCTAACCTTGAAAACCATTACGATGCAGCCGTCTAGCACGCCCTAGTAAATCCACCGTTAGATATCCAACATATCTTCTGGATTCTTTTTGCCTTCTTCTGTCACCTGTAATGTTGTAGGGTTTTCTCTGGCAATTTCGTATCAGAGATGGCGTTGTTTCTTGCATAGGTTTAACAGAGAGGAGGCGATGCTGAAAAGACTTGTTTGTGTGGCCAGAAAGTGTGGGAATTGGAAGGGAAAATGTCTCGGTCGTTGAGTTCAAAACATTTTAACTGCAGAGAGCATTTGACGGTAAAATGGCCATCTCATTAACATATAAATAACTACCCTCCAAAATCTTTTCTTTTTATTTCATTCTAATTTTTCAACCATTTTGTTTATTAAATAAATAATTGGGTTCGAGCCAAATTCATATTTTATGAAGCAATTTAGATTTTTTTTTCCAAGATCAAAATCCATATTTGGATTTTTTCGAAAGTGGCCCTAAAGTTTTCTTCTTTTATTTTGAAGGATATTGAAAAAGAAAGTGAAACTTCACCCTCCATTATTTATGTTGTGGGTTGCTTGGTATCATCGCCTCCCCTCGTGATTGTTGAAAAACACTTTTTTTTTCCTTTCTATTTGAATTTTGAAGAATCGAAAGATTCCAGTTTTCCTCATCGAAGCAATCTTTTCACTTTCGCTTCAATTAAAGAATAAAAAAAGTTTTGCCTTAATCTTCGCCTATGCGATATTCCCTCCTTATTTTCAAGCTCATTCATTTGTGGCTTATCGAGATTGCCGCCAGTTCTCTCTCGGTACGATTCTCTCTCTTTTCCTGTTTGGTTAATGAGAAAAATGATAGGGACAGGAAAGTTGCACAAATTATTAATGCAAAAACATTTACACTCATTAATGCACAAGGTAGTTTATAAAATTGGAGCTTTCTATATTTATTCATTTTTTTTCTTTTTACGGTGGAGTTTTTGATTGAGGGTTGGTGAAGTTATTATCATAGATTACCATTTGTTACTTTATGATCTGTTATGTTCTGCTTGGTTGCCGGAAATTTTAGAATAATAGTTATTAGATTCGGAGCTAAGATATGATTAATTAATATCTATTTGAGTTTATAGTTATTGCATTTAACAATTTAAACTTTGAGAGGTATGTGTTCAGAGAAAGGTTTCAAGTGACGTGAACCATGAAGATGATGATGGTAGAATATTAGGTTGAATGATCTTTTTATTAGAGGTTTTTGAATTTTGGTTTGGCTTGTGGTTGGACTTTACTTTTTTCTTTGTGTTGATATGTAGGAATTTTCGAAGGTTGCTGAAAGGATTGCGGTAGTAGAATACCACCGGTCCACCGTGAAGATTCGTAAATGCCGGAAACTAGTAGTGATAGACAGAGACACGGCGACAGGGAATCAGGTTTTCCGTCTGTTTTAACTCTGGTTTCCTTTTTGGTATTTGAGGCCTTTATTTCATGAAGGCGTTGCTTTTGGTTTTATTCAAGTTACACACACATACACATAGATGGATTCTAGGGAAGAATATGCTTGCTGAACTTCCATTGTATGTGCTCAACCTCCAAGTACATTTGAAGACATAAAAATGGTTGATACAAGATACAAGTTCATTTGTTCTTTTCATATGTTTACTACCTGCATTGTTAGAATTTGTCTATGTATTTGCAAGCAAAATTAAGCGAAATTGTTTATTGATGTGGTTGTCTCCTTCCGTGCATGTATGCTTGAGTCTTTTCTTCTTGGGGAGTTGTGGCAGTGAGAGCAGCAGATGGAGTGGTGGTGTGTTTTTCTTGAATTGATTCTCCATAATCACCATTAAGCTAAAACTTATCGTCATATGTCAGGCTATTCTTGGTTAAAGCACATTTTGAAATACATTATGTATCGATTGTTGTGCTAATTGCAGAGGATTGAATGATACGTAGACAAACATAAGTCCGTGTCTGTCTTTCGTTGCAACTTCCGCTTCAAATGAGTTGCAGTCCATTATATGAAATGAAGTAGTGGCAAAACTGTCTACTTATCTTCTATTTTATCATTCTGGATTGATCTCTTTTCTGGTTTCTGGTGACATGTTATTTAGTCCGGTGAGCAATCAATATCGCCTCATTAATATTATTGTCTTCATCTTCTTATTGTTGTTTTGCAGCTTTTTATCTGTTTACTCAGCAAAGGCTTCCAGCCTGCAAACCTGTCCTTACAGCACCATGGGTAAGAGCATGACAACACTCTTCAGTACCTGAAATCTTCACTCATCTCCGGCTAAGTATTTGTCTTGCATTTTCTGATGTTAAGTGTCATTAATGCTAATTATTACCTAGTTTTAGTTACGGATTTCATCTTCGTTTCTGCAGGTCATTACGATATATTTGCTTATAGGTTTCATTTTCGTTCCCGTTGGCCTTTTTACTCTGCAAGCTTCTCACAGTGTAATTGTCTATTCTTCGATCATGTCATTGCATGTTCCAAGCAACCATTGATTTATATAGAACATACTTGTGAACAAGCATTTTTCTTTGGTTGGTAGGTTGTTGAAATTGCGGAACGATATGATATAGAATGTGTACCTGAGTCATATAAGACTGATAAGGTTTCATATATCCAGGATGTCTCGATTCCCAAGAATTGTTCTCTTCTCTTCAAGGTGATACTTTCTTTCTGTATTATGATATGAACTTTATGGTGGTTCCGTTTGAAGTGTTTGAACATTAACCTTAAGCTGGAATAGTCAGTTTCATGTATAGTTGTTATGAGAATGTTTCATACATTTCGAACCATGTCTAGCCAAGCTATACCTTCAACCATTCTCTCTCGGTCATCATGACTCATTACACCGCAGTACAGACTATAAGTCAATTTTATATTTCTGGAATGTTGAGAGAAACATTTGTTCTACTGTCTGTATAGGTGCATTCTTTTTAGTAGAATACAGGGCTTTAGTAAGCTGCATTGTTGTTTCGTAACGCTTGTTTTGCATCTAACATTTCTTTGTAGGTGGACAAGTACATGAAAGCTCCGATTTACGTTTACTATCAGCTTGATAACTATTACCAGAACCATCGGCGGTGAGGAATCTTTCACTTGATTAGTTCAAAGCTTTCCCTTGATCAACATCGATAAAACTATTCACTGCCATCAAGTTTCTTGGTTTATTCTTCATTGTTTCTCAAGTTTGCATTTCACTGGTCTAATCGTTTTCTAGGTACGTTAGAAGCAGAAGTGATCAACAACTCTTACATGGACGGAATTCTCAAGGCACAAGTTCCTGTCAACCTATAGAGTCGGATAATAATCGGCCCATCGTTCCTTGTGGATTGATAGCATGGAGTTTATTCAACGATACATTTACATTTATTCGTGGTAAAGCAGAACTTGAGGTCAATAGGACGAATATTGCCTGGAAAAGCGACCGGGATCACAAGTTTGGAAAGAATGTATACCCTTTCAATTTCCAAAATGGTACTTGGATTGGTGGCGGAAAGCTGAATCCAAGAATCCCGGTAAGTAGTAGCTCTATCCAGAGACATTCTACCATGGTCTTTCTGATTTCAGTACTCGAAGTACCTACTTCCAGTATCTTTCAATAACCTGTTAACGTCTTTTCATTATGGCACTGGTGAATGAATGCTTCATAGCTAAGCGATCAGGAGGATCTTATTGTATGGATGCGTTTAGCTGCGCTCCCTAGCTTCCGAAAATTGTATGGGAGAATTGAAGAGGATTTAGATGTGGGTGACTATGTAGTTGTCAAACTAATGAACAACTACAATACTTACAGTTTTGGAGGTAAAAAGAAGATTGTTCTTTCGACGTCAAACTGGTTGGGGGGAAAGAACGACTTCCTTGCGCTTGCGTATGTCTTTGTTGGTTCTTCTTCGCTTGCTGTTGCCACTGTTTTCGCGCTCCTACATCTACGCTCTCGGAGGTAAATATTCAATTGGTAATGTACAACATTTAATTCACTTCACTTTCACCGAAAAGACTAATTGTTATGTGCCATACTTTTTTATTTATCAAATGTTAAGAGCTGCAAATTCCACCCCCTGAAAATGCCCTTTTTTTGGATTTCTGGAATTATCGAATGATGCTTTGCTCCTATAATATTTCTGTTTGCAGGGATTAATGTGGACACGAGCTATTTACCATGGAACAGGAAAAGCCTTTCGGGGTGATCCAGCCGATGAAATTCAATCTAACATTTTGTACTCAAAACCAGTGAGTAATCGATTTCAAACTGTAATCTGAAAAATGGTTCGGTTATTCTGGTTCTGAATTAGTTAACAACAAGCTTGTTATACATGTAAATAGCTGAACAAAAGAATGGTTTCAGGCCAGTTGCTATATGTTGTGACAAATCATTGCAAAATGGATAACTTATCTTTGAATCTTCCTTCACATTGCATACAATAATGTTTAAAAAACCCTTTTTCGTCCCGGTAGAGGAGGGACTCATGTTAAGTTGGCAGCAGCCGTATCCAAAAACATGATTGTGTTTCATTTGTCTGATTTATTATCATCTTGTCTTGTATATATCCTTTGAAAGAGACCAGAACTAACCACATTGTGTAAAATGTGCAGTTGTTTCCACTGCACATGCCTCTGTCCCACTTTCTTTGCATTCAAACCGCGTAGTAAGTCGAAACTTGAAATGAGTGTTTCATAGTGTACTGTTTGTATCCACTGTATGTACCTCCGTCCCGCTTTCTATGTTCCATTCAAACCACATCCAAACTTGGAAAGACTGGTCTGTAGTGTACTGTTTTCCGACTTTCGGGTCGATGTTTGCTGAGCAAGGCCAACGCAAGGCGGACTGTAGACAGAACGAATCGACATTGTATTGATGGATTGGCTCAATATCTATGAACTCTTAACCAATAATTTGACTTGCAAATCCCATTTTCTTCCCCTTGATCCTTGTCATTAAATTGTAAGCCGAAATTCGGTTAGTTGGTCTTTATAATCACAGGGATGGACCAGTGATATTATGGAGGCATCCAGTTGCCTCTTCCTCAGGGAGTTTCCATGTCTGGTCTTGGTCATAAGTAATTAATACATATATATATATATATATATATATATATGAAGTGATATTTTTCTTTTCAATCTGTCTTAGATGTTTTGGTCACGTGGGTTAATCTCCATCTTTAAACATTCTTTGTTGTTTTGGTCTAAATTATTGCAGACAAACTTCCTGTCATTTTGTCTTTCATTTCCCCTTATTTTTAAGTAATTTAACACCTATTTATCCCCTTCCTATATAAACCCTACCTTGCTCTCCAAGATCTCCACACCTCTAACAGTCAAACTCCATTATCCTTAAGTCAAAAACCACTCTTCTTCTTCGGTATCGACCTTAGAGATGATGAAAGAGATGGGATGCAAGCAAAACTGGGGTGCAGTGGCACCGGCACGTCTGGTTTCCACAAGAAAATCCTCGACTTGTCCAAGATTAGAGACGATTCTCGAAGAAGGGTGTGAAAGTCATGCAGTTTTCACCAAGAAAATCTTGCTTTACATTCCCGTTGCACTGTCCATGGTTTTCTACTTCTTGGTGTACAAGGACACGACTCGTTGTGCTTGAACCTTCTCCAATCCGGCAAGTTTACGGCTCGTAAACGGAGTTGCGAAAGTCGTCGAGGCTTTACTTTTGCTTCTGCTTCACCGGAGCTTTGAAAAAATCAAGAAAATTTGATCTAAATTTTGCTTGGAATGTTCTAAATTTTGTAAATCATGTTTTATCATACCAATCCAAACCAGAACATCTATCTACAAGACATTATAAGAAATAAAAGGATTGAAAAATAAATTAAATTCTATTACGAGATAAACCACAAGATTAAATAGAAAGAGATAAAAGAATTAGACTTGATCATTCTAAATTCATTTCAAGTTCAAATTGATCGAGTCGATATCTCAAGTTCGCATCAGAATCGATCGTTCCATCCTCTACCTATACAAAAACACAGAGATGGACAAAGATAGCAAAACAGGAAGAAGAACAAAGACCGTCGTCTTCAACACCTCGACACCACCACTTTCCTCTTCGTCTATGGGTCCAATCGAGGACTACTCATCGGTTTGTAGCGAGTCATGATCATGAGGGGTGGCGCCAATTCTCCTAGTTCTTGCATGTATCTAATATCCTTCACCATTTCGATGTCAACCTGTATCGAAAAATCGAAATGTCTGTTGACTCAATCTCGAAAAGCTTCAGATTATTTATACATGTTTCCATGGGAGATATAGAAATAGAAGGTGGTTGATGATGAACAATGTTTGTTTGAGTAATCTATAATTAGTGCAAATGACAGATAAACTTATGTCTTGAAATGAACAAGAATGGTTAAATTAATTCGAGTTTAAGACTGATTTAGTCTAGATTAAATTTTATTAAAAAAATTATTAATTCGATCACACTAAGAACTTTGTCAGCAGATGACAAAATTTAAGTTATTTTTTTTATTTTAATATTTGATTTTACTAAAGAAGAAAGAGATGTCACACTTGGTTTCCCACAAGCATACATATAGAAACAGCTATAGCCAACAGTCCAACACCATTGATAAAAGCTTTGGTGCTAAAACTACTGCAAAAATACATCATATGTATGCTCATTGAGCCATGGACGTCGATTACATGACGGCAACCGTTCCTTCACTTCTCAGAAACAAGTTTATAGAGAAGATGTCTGGTGATGATGATGGATTTTGGGTTACTTCCTTCCCCATGTCGATGCCGTCTTCATTTTCTTCTTCATGAATGGTTTCTAGTGTTATGTTGATGTTGAGTCTGTGCACGGCGACAAAACGGGTCGGCACGATGGCGGAGAAGGGAGCGAGTGGCGGGGTGTCAGCAGCCATGGGAATGCAGAGTGTTTGTTGGAGAGTGGTGACAGAGAAGATATCAGCCATGGGGAGAATTCAGTCTTGTTTTGTAATGGAATTATGGACAGGTGAATGAAAATGTCAAGAAATGTTGCATTCCATGCTGGATTTATATAGGAGTTGTAGATGGTTATATGACCCTTGGTTTTAAGATAATTACATTAATGCCATTGGAGAAGGCAGAGTCGGCAACTAAAAAAAGGAAAGATTTGGGATTTATTACCATTTTCAATTAAATGCTGATTTAATAACAATAAATATTTTAATTTGATTTGAATTATTATGACATTGTTTACTTTATGTCTTCAAGCTTAGGTTAAGGTTAACTAAAAAATTAAATCAAAATATATCATTTTCGATCGGGTATAAATTGTCTACCTTTTAATCATGTCTCTATTGATGTTTTTATTTTAGATTACTGAGTTTAAAGATTAAAGTTCAAGGTCAAAAATTATGGTTAGGATTTAAAATATTAGAGGTCAAATGTATTTTTTAATAGGTAAAATTTAAAACACAAAAAAATATGGTTAAAATTAAATTTTAATTTTTTATATATTTTAATAAAAAATATAAAAAAAATACGATTAAAAGACAAAAATTCTACTCTTTTCCATCGTTAACTTTCTTCATGATTCTTCCATGGAGACATGTTTGGCATTTTGTTTTCATCGTTGCCTTGGTAGACACGGTACATGTCTTCAATACGCGTTACTACAGTGTTCTAGTTTCTAAACAGAGCATGTATACATATATTTAATTAATTAGCTTTTAATAATTAATAATTCAAATTGACTCGTATATTGTTTAATTGATCAAGATATTAAATTCTTTAGGTAAAATTGAAAGTTTACATTTTTGTTATCAGGGATGGAGTTAGGATCAAGTATTAGGAGGACAAATGCCTATTAAACTTTTAAATCTAAAATTTGAGAGGGATAAAAATTTTATTTTAATACTATTTAAATTAAAAGGGACCTTAAGTGCAATTATACCAAAAAAATTGAGAGGGACTCTTACACACAACTCCGTCATTGTTTGTTATTATGAATTGAAAAATTAAATTAAAAGAGTTACCCTATAATAAAATTGTATCCAAATGAATTAGTCATTTAATAAATTAAATATCAATAATTATACAAATTAAATCAACCACTAATTTTTAAATTATTGGAAAATATTATAATTAATGCATCATATTAATAGTTATTATAAAAGAATATAAGGTGATGTCAACGTGTTGGTTTAAGTGGTAAGCAGATTGATATTATTTAAACAAGAATTTGAAGTCTTGCGCATGCAAAAAAAAATTCGTTGGAAGACTTGCCTACCCAAATTAAGTATATAACATAAATTGATATAAATTAATCACGGAAAAATCTTTATAATTAATATGTTACCCAAAACTTAAACACTGACCTCTAAAACATAAATATAACTATAATCATGAAATTCTAAACATATAAACATAAACCGTAAACTAAATCTTTGACCACTAAAAGTAAGGTTCTTGTGAAAACAAAAAGTTTTTACCACCAGCGCATGAGATATTTTCCCTAAAATAAAATAGAGTTTTTTTGGCTTTGATGTAATTTTACTACTATTATAATCTTAAATCAATAATTTTATTCATTCTTTTTAATTTCATCGATTTAAATCTTACAATCATTCAAAAATCAGAAATATTATCCTCATTTTCCATTTACACATTCTCTTTTTCTCTCTAACATCTATCTTTATATATGGACCACAGCAAAACACATGCATTAATTAATTCTCTGAATCCTCCTTCCCTTCAATGGCTACTATATCTTCATGTCCACAATGTATTGAATTTGCTTTAAGTTAGACATGAAAGGGGATGTAAATTAGAAAAGAATTCTTTTGATCCCAGAAGATATGGTTTAGGGCTTGTTTTGACTGGTTAGGGTTTAATGATGTACTAGATAAGGATGAGAAATCAAGAACCAGAGGATTTTAGCTGTACTGCTGCTGAAAAGGTTTAGGTTTTAAATGTTAAGTTTGGAGCTATGTTTGCAACCCTTTCATTGCCTTTATGGTAAAGATGAAGATTGAAAGGTGAATCAAACCCCAAAAGTTTGTATTTGGAGATATCTGGATTGGACATGTTAGGCAATTGGCTCTCGGTCTTCGCCCTCATGGATACGGCACAGGTGAAGATAATACAGCGATGGATGAACAGCTTTCGGCGGGGCTTTGTTCAAACAAGCAGCGGATCCAGCGGATGGCCAGCTAGCAGGTTTAGTTGTTTTATGTGTCTAGGAATGTGATGGGGGCATGTCCAAGAGAAAAATACCTCTCAAATTCAATACGATAATGTCACGTTATAAACATGCAAGTGACATTAATCTCACATTAAAAAGAAATTTTGGTTGTTGTATATTCTATCTATCGTACATATTTTTTAGAAGAAAGGTAATCGTGATTTCTGAGAAATAATACTAAACCTTTACTTTTTTACAAATCATTAAATGAATAGATCTCATTAGATGAGATATGAATGACGTGATGAACTAGAACCGTATAATAATTTTTTGAGTTCTCGAAAGATGAAGATGAGTTAGGATGCATCCAACTGAGTTCCTAGCCATTCAGTCAAGTAACTAAGTTGCCCTTTCATCACTCCACAAGGCAAATCAAAACCAAATAGCAGATGGCACAAGATTAGAAGGTGGCCGGTTGAGCTCATAAAAGTGCAAATTTAAACTTTAAAGGCATTATTAATGATCCCAACAAGTTGCAAATCTGCAAATTAGGTCCCCCACTGTGTACTTATCTCTTTGGAAAACTTTTGAGAATTAATATCAAAAAGTAAGTGGCGGCACCAGTAGGTAATTTCTTATTAATGGGAGACAAAGACCACTGTCTCTATTTAAGCCTAGCCATGTTCTTATATAAACCCTACCTTAGCAATTTAGCTTCTGCAAAAACCAGGGTTTACTTGTTTCGGAAATTTCTTACAGACATGGCGAATTCTCGTATCCATAGGTTCATCTCCGAGGTTGCACCGCCGAGGTTTGTTACCGTGATGAGGCAAAGAACGAGGACGTTGCTGGAAACCATTTGTGAAGATGATAGAGATGGCAGCTGCTACAGTACTGATACTTCGATCCCTGCGCCTGGTGGTGGTGGTGGTGGTTCATCTTCTTCGGCCACTGCCGTGACGGCTCACTCCACGTATTTTTCTCAAAGGAACGTCGAGTTTTTCAGTTGTTAATACCTAGAAAACGGTGTATTGACGATGAATCTTCATTTTTTTCAGTGTTTCTTCTTCTTCTTTTTAACCTAGTTCTTCCTCCTTCGACTGGCTATCTGAATCCATTGATGGAAACCAGCTAATGTAAGGAGGCAACAACCCTTCCCCATGAACTGAAATATTCATAGATTGATCTCAATGTCACATGTAACTTACTAAAATAAGGTTTTTAGTTTAAAAAATTAAAGTTTATTGACTTATTGGATAGACATATTAACTTTTAAATAAAAAATAAGTTTAATGGGACTCGAACATATGAAGTAAACAATGATTTATTTATTTTTGATAAATTATATGTTTATTTTATGATAATTCGTATTCTTGATTCATGATTTTTCTGACCAATAATATCCTTTTTAAGATTCGAAGATATGTCATTTTTTAAAAAAATATACCTTATTATTGCACTCAACACTTATACCGTGTAATTAAGTTCATATATCAAAATATATATTTATTTATATAATATTAACGAACATAAATTTAATACATAATTAATGCTTTGAAACTTGATTAGAATTTGTTAGATTATATTCGGGGAATTTCGGCTTATTTTATTATAAATTAATAAAGAAGATGGGCCTAGGAGGCCCAAACCCAGTACTGAAAGAGAAAACTAATACACGCGCTATAAAATGGAGCTGACATTGTCGAACAAAGAACACGGGTTTCAAATTCGAACGAGCTTCGTTCGACTCCGTTGGTATTGGTTTCGAAAGTAAGACTGCGAGAAGCCGCCGGTGCAGACATGAGAGAAGAGGTCATCAGCTCCGGCGGGACCATAGATCCTACTCCTGCTGCGAGGTCCAACTCCTAATACTCTCTCTCTCCATTCACTTGCCTTTTCGATCTCAATTCTCTCAATTTAGGGTTTCCCCTTTTCTTTAGGTGAATGTTGGGGGTTTTATTTTCTGTGTATCGACGTGATTGTTAGGGGTAGGGGTAGGTTTGTTGGCTGAAAAGTGGGGGGAGAAGAGGAAGACTGGGAATTACGGTTTGGGTTAATTGTTTTGGAAAGGGAAAAATGATTGAGAATTTGTTATAAGGTTTCATGTTGTTGCGAAGTGAAAAACAATTCATAACATAAGTGTGGGGTTTGTCTAAATATCATAAATTTGAACTTTTGCTCACTTTTGGTTGAATCCAAATAAGGAAAAAAAGACAATTGAAAGCATTAAATTTAACCTGGTTTGCATTTAACTAGGTTACAAGGTTTATGTATTTATTCTGTATGCACTTAATCATTGTTTCCTATGGAAGTGATGATGATCTAGAAAATAATATTTTTCATCATTTCTATGGTTGTTTGCCAACCGGATAAGTCTTCATTTATGCTATTTTTTGGTGATTGGTGGAGTAGAGGATGGAAACTGGGTCTACGTAACTATGTCATTTCATTAGCAGGGAAGTTTTTGTTTCCTCTCAGGGAACCAACCCATTAGGAACGTGTTAACTTTCCCTGGTGCTAGACAACTAAAGTGCCTTAGACCACTTTGGGCATGGCACATTTGGTCAAGCCCACGCATGGTGCCCAGCCTTGACATGGTTTTCATAAGGCTGTAGACACAAAAAAAGCCCCTTCCTAAATTGATTTTTTCTTTACTTTATTTTTTATTGATTGTAACTTTATTAGTATAAACAATAAATGATAGTTTCAATAGAAAGGTATTCAACAATAGATATGGGATCATAAGAAAATCGTGCATGTTGAACTACTAGAGAAATAGTCTTATTATGATGCTTCACTAAGAATTCTGAAAAAATGACATCTTATTGTTTTTTATCAGTTCTGCTGGGGCCTCCTCACCTGCTGTTCAAACAAATCTGGGCAGTGTAGATTGGTCTGGTCCATGTCAAAATTCCAAAGCAGCTTCTCAGTCTTGTGTTGGATCGCAAGCCCCACGGATTTCACACAGTACTAGTGCTGGTGGCTCTGCCCTTGGATCTTCAAGAACTTCATGTCGGCCATGGGAAAGAGGGGATCTTCTCAGGCGTTTGGCTACATTTAAGCCTATGAACTGGTTGGGGAAACCTAAGGTATGCGATTGATCCAGCTTCTGAATCTACTCTGTAGAAATTTAGTCATGTGGAGTTTGCATCTTGTCTGACATCCCCCCTCTTTATATAAATTGATCTTTGATATGGATCACATTTGGGTAGTTGCCCTATCACAAAGGACAACATGGATACACTTTGTCATATAATCTTTTAAGTTTCTTCTTGGTGTTAAAGTGATTGCAGATTCATTGACCACAGCATGTAAAAGGTTTCGTTTCTAATGTGCTTAATCTGATCTCATGACAAACTGCTCCTTTTCAAATTAATTGCAGGTTGCCAGATCATTGGCTTGTGCCCAGAGAGGTTGGATAAACGTAGATGTTGATAAAATTGAGTGTGAAACTTGTGGGACATGCCTGCATTTCGCATCCTCCCCATCCTGGGCTGCTTCTGAAGGTCAGCTACTGTAACTCAACTATTTCCTTTTCTTTACCTGCAGCTTCCTGGTATATATAATCACTGTAGTAAGTTCTTCACAAGATCTCAGACCATTCTAGGAAATGATGCCTTGGAGTTTGCTTAATTATATATAAGAAAATAGATGAGAAACATTGTAATGGACTAATAAATGAAAGAGCTCATTTCCTGGACAATTATTTTCTATTAATTGTGCTTATAGGAAACCTTAGTTTTTTGCCTGTCCAAGGAACGTGACAATAATTTTGCATAGTATTAGCTAAGAAGAATAAACTACAGGAAACTCCTATGTTTTCTTTCCTGTATATGTTTCTATATGATTGACCCCAAGTACATTATTTTGCTTGACAGCAGTGATGGAACTGATGAAGTGAACCATTTGTATGTGTTTTTTATTTGTACTTGGTGTTGCATTAACCTTTACTTATTATTGTACATCATTAGCTGTAACAGTTTTTTTTTTTTTGGTTTGGCTTTCTGAACTTGAAGTTAATATTATTGATAATGTTTCTTCTGTTGTTGTGGGTGGGTGGGGTCTAGCGGTACATTTCTAAAGGTACAATATGGTTTGGTCTCTCTTCCTTCCTTTGCTCTAATAGTATTGACTTTTATCTCTCTCTCTTCCGTTTGAAGTTGAGGATGCTGGTGAGGCCTTTTCCAAGCAGCTGGATGTTGGTCACAAAGTTACTTGTCCTTGGAGAGGAAACAACTGTCCTGAAAGCTTGGTGCAATTCCCTCCAACACCCCAATCTTCACTAATTGCAGGATACAAGGATAGATGCGATGGACTTATCCAGTTTCAGTCTCTTCCTGTAATTGCTGCATCTGCCATGGAGCATATGCGAGCTTCTCGGGGTCCACAGGTTGATCGTCTCCTGTCCGTGTTGCAGAATTCTATAGCAGAGTTTGAATCCAGATCAGAGAGTGTACTGGAAATTGACATTACTCGAGACAGTGCATTCTGTCTATACTCTCGTGTAAGATATTTTAATGTGTATTTATCTGCTGGTAATTGGCACTGTTTCTATCCTCTTATGTATTTTTACCATTTAACAGTCTCAAAAGCTCATAAGCTTGTGCGGATGGGAACCCCGATGGCTTCTAAATGTTCAAGACTGTGAAGAACATTCTGCTCAATCGGCTAGAAATGGGTGTTCTTTTGGTGCTAACAGAGCACAAGTTCCTCTATCACAGGATCCTGGACCAAGCAAAAATGCTCTTGCTCCTTCAGTCGAGGACACTGGGAAAAATAAATTGGTAGTCTTGGAGTCTAGATCTTCATTCAGGTTGCCCTTGTTAGACTGTAGCTTATGTGGTGCTACTGTCCGGATATTGGATTTTTTAACCGATCCTCGACCTGCTCGTGTTGCTCCCAACAATATTGATATTCCCGATACAAGCAAGAAAATGGGATTGACACGTGGACTAAGTGCAGCCAGTGGAATTAGTGGTTGGGGTGCTGCAGATGATCCAGAGAAAGAACCGACTGAAGACCGTGATGAAGTAGGAACAACTGATGAGGGAAAATTGGTGCAGAAAACAGATGTGGATTTGAATCTTACAATGTCTGGGGGTCTGTCTTTCTATAAGCTGGGTAGAGCCACAACGTCCAGAAATATGAATGTAGACATGGGTCGGGATCTAATTATTGGGCAACCCTCAGGCAGTGAGGTTGGTGATCGAGCAGCTTCTTATGAATCACGGGGGCCCAGTCCTCGCAAACGAAGCTTGGAAATAGGTGCCAGTTCAGATGATAGGCCACAGTTACGCCCACAGCAGGCTGATAGTGTTGAAGAAACTGTCATTGATCGTGATGGTGACAAATTCAATGATTGCAGACAATATTCTGCCGGGCCTTCAAAACGTGCTCGTGATTCAGATGTTTTTGATACTTTCTGCTCACCATATCCAAGAGACTCCTCTGATGCGGGCCCTAGCCATTCTGTGGAATTTGAAACTTATGGAGATGGTAGCAATAGAGCTGCACTTAGGCAAGGAAATGACCAGTTTATTGGAATGCCATCAACCAGAGATTCAATGCGTGCGTCCTCTGTCATTGCAATGGATACTTTGTGTCACAGTGCTGATGGTGACTCAATGGAAAGTGTTGAAAATTATCGTGGAGATGTTGATGATATTCATTTTCCATCTTCTAGTACTTATGGCCACCTTGACATGAATGAAACATCCGAGTTGAATTATAGTAACCAAGCTCAGCAGAGTATTTGTTTCCAACCAGCTGCTGAAGAAGTTCCAGGTGAAATGGGCATCAGTAGTACAAATAATGGTGAGGAAATTTTCAATGCTGAAACTGTGACAGCACAGGCTAGGGATGGGTTTAGTTTTGGTATTAGTGGGGGAAGTGTTGGTATGTGTGCAAGCCATGAAGCTGAAATCCATGGAGCAGATGTCTCTGTGCATAGAACAGATAGTGTAGTTGGTGATGTAGAACCCAGAATGGAAGATGCTGAAAATCAGGGTCAAACTGGTGAATCAGCTCCAGATCCTGGGTTGATGGATGAGGTTGTCCCTGGTGAAATAAATAGGGAGTATCCTCATGGTGATAGCCAAGAAATGTTGTTTCACTCCTTGGGAAGGGCTGACAGTGGTTCAAAAGTTGATGGTTCCGCCAAGGCAGAGTCTGTTGAAAGTGGTGAAAAGATGAGCCAAAGCTGCAAACTAGTCCCAGATAACAGTGCTCATCCTTCCCTTTCCTGTAATGCTAATATGTACACTGGTAATGGAACACCCAAGAAAGAGGCAAAAGATGCTGGAAAATCATCTTCCATAAACAATTGTCCAGAGCCAGAGTCAGATTATGCTGTTGCAAATGGAATAGGTAAAACCCTATGTGCATTACCTGGTATATCTTAGCCATAAACTTTGCATGGATTTACTTCTAAGGCTCTTTGGTGTTGTGGTATGATGTAATTTTTCATTAGATTGCATTAGGTTTCAGTGGTAACCCCTGTAGTTTGGTTTTCAATTTCTTTCACCCTGCTGCTGAAGTAGTAAGATAAGAATGGTTATTCTCGGGACCATAACAGTTTGTATTCTGGGCTGGAACTGATTAAAATTTTCTGGACCATAACCCCTGTAGCATTTAACACTTCGCCCTATGTGCATGTAAATGTGTGCCAGTTCAATTCTGATTGATGTTACCTTCTTCCGTTTAATCATGTCCAACTTTTTGTATTAGAGTTCATGTTTTACTCTACTGTGTGACGTTTTGAAGGTAGTTTCAATGAATGTAGTTCTCCGTTTCTATTGCCCTTTTTTCTCTTCTGGATGCCTAATGAAGGCTACTTGTGTGGTTTAGGCCCACCAAAAGGAGAAAGCAATTATGAAGCAGTAGAATTTGATCCAATTATTCATCACAACCAATTCTGCCCCTGGGTGAATGGAATTGTTGCTGCTGCTGGCTGTGGTAGCGCCAGTGCTGATGTTGTTGCACTTTGTGGATGGCAGCTGACCTTGGATGCCTTGGATGCCCTGCGGTCACACGGGCAAATTCCTGTGCAGACAGTACAGTCTGAGTCAGCAGCATCCTTGTATAAGGTTTGTTTTCTTGATACTGAAGTATGGGGGATTTTGATCAAAAAAAATAGTATGGGGACATTGGCCCACGCGCTACTACAGCTACCCTTATTTCCTTGGCTATTGCCAATTTTCTTGTGCAGGATGACCACCAAACTCCTGGTAAAAAGCTGCATCGGCGGCGTCCTATGAACAAAAATCACAGGCAGTAACATGAGGTGCAAAGACACCGGCAATGGCTAGTAAGTATGTCGCTCGTGTAAAATGATTGGTTGTAGCTTCTAATCATGCATCTTTCTTCATGTAATCCAAGTTTTAATTGAATTTGGATCATATACACACACACATTTATGTGTGTGTATTTTTCTTTCTTTTTCTTCAATATGAAAAGGTAGTTGAAAATATATATCTTATATTCTGGTCTGAATAAAAAGATCTGCATGATTGATCTTAGGTTGACTAAACTAGATTAAGATTCCTATTGCAAAGGGGAGTGCTTATATGTGCTAGCTTTTATGCAATTAATTGTTGATTGCACAGCTATTACAAACATTTCATTTTGGAGGAAAATAGAAATTCTATACATATCTTTGACTGATTTAAGAAGGATCTTGTTGACTTGAAAATGAAAGGAGAATCTTGACTGTAAAATCTAATTTCAACTTAATGCTCCTGTGAGATACTCTTGACTTTCTATAACAATTAAATGAAATAGGTGGTTTGGGTTTTAAGTTTTGAAAGTCTAAATTTAAATTCTAAATACTGAACATGTTATTGGTGTAGGACAAACCCAACAGGTTACAAGAAAACAGAGGGGAAACCACACAGAGATAGAGACATGTATATTTATCTGTGTGTACGTACAATATAAGCATTATGCATTTAGTGTCCAGAGTTAAATATAGCAACAAAGGCAACCTTCTGAACTCCAGAAAAGATGTTCATTAACATGCATACAAGTTTAATGGGTACCCCCAAGTTATGTGATTGTAAACCTCCTAAATTCCACCCCCAAAGAAACATGTTTTGTATTCCTATGATTTTATAGTCTGAAACATGTTATTATAAGTTATAACTTTTGTGATATGATCAGTGGAACAAGAAATTTGTACAAACCTTGTACTGCAAATCTTATTTTCTCCATGATAAGAGTCATAGGACCCAGCTGTTATGGATTTTGATCATGTTGTCTGCCAATGGCAATGTCATGTAGGATGGAATACTGTATTCCGGACTGTTGGAGAGCAGATTGATAAAAGCTTTTTCAGGCACCATCCCCTGTGGAAGTTGTGTCATCTCTTACTTTCTATTCGTATCTCATGGTCAAGTACTTTGTGTTAATACTTGCTGCATAGATAATTTATATTTTCTGTGTTTAAGCTGGCTTGTTCTCAGGCGGAATGATTATTATTATTATTTTTATTGTTATTCACTTGCTCAGTGATGTGACAGTGAACATTACTATTAAGAATAAAGCCCTTTTTTCCCTTCGACTCCTTGTTTTTGGTTTGTTTTATAGATAATGTTCACTTTAAGTACATTTTACCTGAAGAATGTCTGTTGAGTTGGTATTTGATCCTCTTTGAATCCTGTTGATTGTTAAACGAATAATTCTTTGGAGTTAAAAAATTTTATGAGAATCGATTCGGGTAAAGAACTCGCTCTCAACACCGCACTTGATTCCCTCCACTCCATCGTCTCCTTCCTTCAATCAAAAGTCATTCAACTACAGGACTTCCCCAGAATCTTTGGCATGGACCCCAAAATCCTGACCTTAATCCAATTTTCAGTTTCCTTAATGTCCCAGAGAACAACTACCGGAAGGTCATAAACAAACTGAAACCAGCTTTGTTCTATCTCCAAAGACTTGGGTTTAAAGATTTAGAAGCTTAGGCTTCTCAGGACCCTGTTTGTCTAGTTTCTAGTGTGGAACATACCTTGATACCCAAACTGAAATGCTTGGAAAGTATAGGGTTCTCAAGCAATGAAGCTAAAAGCAAGGTGTTGAGGTGCCCTGGGTTGTTCACTTTCAGCATAGAAAACAACTACAAGCCAAAATTTGAGTACTTCAGAGATGAGATGAAGGGGGATTTGGAGGAGTTTCTGTCAGTTCTTTGCTTTTAGTTTGGAGAAGAGGATAAAACCAAGGGATATTGAACTCATGAAAAGTGGGGCTAAATTGCCATTGGCTATAATGCAGTAGAGTTCTGATGAAGAGTTTAAAGAGCTGATGAGAAACAATGAGGCTAACGGCAGATGATGATCATAGGTAGTAACTTGTTCTTTCTTAGAATTAAAAACAATTCATTTGAATGCTTTTTGGAAAATTCATCGAAATAGTTTAGAGAGTTTATATGCTCGTTTTACTGGGTGAATTACATAGAGATCAGAGTATTATCGTTGCGGCTTAAAAATCGATATTTTAGAAACATGATTGGATATCTATCTTTTCAAATTCTAAATTCTAAATTTTAAACAGGTTTATTCACCCTAATTCATTCTTCTCTTCTTATATAGAGATCTTTGATGATAATCGACAAACCATTTTCCATTACATCATAGGTATCCACATGACCTAACAAATACATATATGCTCATATATTTTTGTATCCATTGATAACTCCATCTAAACTATAAAAGTAAATAAAACCAGAATCATCCTTTAAACTATTTTTGTCACACTTGCATTTCATTTCATCCACCCAACAGTTAATGACCAAGCCAGTCAAAAAACAAAATTTTCCCACTAAATTTGTTAGTTAAACTATAAACTAGATTTCCATTAGAAGCAAAAAAGAAAACTGAAAAGGAAAGATGTGTTTTTGCTGTTGGTTACGTGGCTAAAGCTGTGCTTCATTTGTTAATTCGGAGAGTCGTATTAATTTTACACTTCGTCAGACTTTAGATTTGGCTGCTTCCATTCATAAACCCCAAGTTTTTTCTCTAAACAAAAAAGGGTTTAACTTTCTGGATTTTCGGAGAAGTAGTAGTGAGAGAGAAACAAGGTGAGGATGTTGTTTTTCCGGCGATTCTCAAGGACTTGTACAGTTCCCAGAAAAAGCTTGTTCGGTTTCATTCTCTCTCGTTCAACTGTCAGTTCTCGATCTGTTTTTCCTAATCAATATGCATACACTACTATAAAGGTAGCATCTTGGCTCTAGCTTTTGTTTTCCCTTCAAGTTTTGAAACACTGCAGATTTGTAATTTTAATGGAAATCCTTAAATCATGTGTTGGGTGCACTTTTGAAATGCAATGATGTCATTTCCCAAAATGAATCTGTGAGGTGTGGTCAAAGCTACTTCTCTATGGTCACAGTGGAGTTGGTACTGTGAATTTATAGATTGATAATAATCCCTATATCTAACGGATTATATTATGACTGAATCAAATGAGCCACCAATAAGATGCCTTGGAGAGGGT
Source organism: Abelmoschus esculentus (assembly GCA_035048815.1). Taxonomy (NCBI): domain Eukaryota; kingdom Viridiplantae; phylum Streptophyta; class Magnoliopsida; order Malvales; family Malvaceae; genus Abelmoschus; species Abelmoschus esculentus. Next base: position 13,509,432 of record JAUCBN010000024.1, read on the forward strand.
TATAGCTATGCTCTGGGTCGATTTTTGTTCGATGATTGATAATTTCTTTCTTTATTTTGATCAGTTTACTTTTAGTTACATGAACAGGAAAGGGTGATTGTAAATCTTGTGTATGTAGTGATCACTTATCCTTTTTCTTGTTTCTGTTTCTGGGGATTAGTAGGTGTGTAGTGGCATAGAAACTCGGTTGTGGAGTTTACCTTCGATGCTTGGCCTCGGGCCACAAATTCGTCAGAGCAGCTCCGTAATAGAGGTTAACATTTTATTACTCATTCTTCTACAATTTGTGAGTATTGTTTTTGTTTGATTACCGAATTTCTTCGGTATAGTTTTAGGACAAGAGACATTGTTATCTGATAGGAAGTTTTCTAGTGTGTCAACTTCTCTAATGTTCAAAGATGAAACAAGTTGTACTTCTTAAGCCTTGAGCTGATTGTTGTCACTTCTGTCGTGTTTATTATTGTTAGTTGTTGGCTACTAGTCTGTTTATCTTCTTTTTATCTCATCTTTTTTTGCTGCAATATTAAGATGGCTAGACATTTCCTCCAGGAGGAACTCGATCCATTTTCACTTGTTGCCAATGAGCTGTCACTGGTCGCTAACAGGTTACAGGCCATGGTTGTTGCTGAGGTATCATACTGTTCTTTTCATGTCTACTGAATGGTTTATTACATCATAAAAAATGCAAATTCATGTCATTCAGGTTCCTAAGCTTGCTTCTGCTGCCGAGTCCTTTTTCAAATTGGGGGTGGAAGGAAAGAGATTTCGTCCCACGGTAATGTATTTTACTGATGTCGTAATCTTGAGATTACCAGCAGATTGTTATAATATTGTATATGTTCTATGCAGGTTTTGCTTTTGATGGCTACAGCTTTGAGCGTTCATATACCTGAACCAGCTGCTGCCGGTGTAGGGGATTTCTTGACAACCGAATTACGCACAAGGCAACAGTCTATAACTGAGATAACAGAGATGATCCATGTCATTTCCTCATCATTTAAATTTTCTTTATCACATGTTTTATGCACCAATGTTTCTTCATAACTCCCTTTAGTGTATAACATTATCGTTTCCTCATTTAGGTTGCTAGTCTCCTCCATGATGATGTTTTGGATGATGCGGATAAAAGTCGTGGTATTGGTTCATTGAATGCTGTAATAGGCAATAAGGTAACTCTTCTTGTTCGCTTGCAACCAAACGAAAAAAAAAAATTGCAGCCTAAGCAGTTGCTAAACTCTTCCTTGTTTATAAATGCAGTTGGCTGTATTAGCCGGAGATTTCCTGCTTTCTCGAGCTTGTGTAGCCCTTGCCGCTTTAAAAAATACAGAGGTGCTTTTAATTCAACTTTTTTACTATTTATGTGGTTTGTGTGATGAATTCGCGAATGTAAATGTCTTAAGTTAAGAATCAGTTGCATGTAATGGCTGTAGGTTGTATCATTAATAGCAACGGTTGTGGAGAATCTGGCTATGGGTGAAACCATGCAAATGAATACTTCATCCGAACAACGATGTAGGTATGCTGGTTTATTACTCTGCACCGATATTCCATTTGTTGTGTGGACTAAGTGGACGCTTTTAGTACGAACTGTTTACATTATGGATAACACTTGCTTTTATAGTCATAAATTGTTATGGAATGTGTAATCATGGCTCTATGAGTGAGTATGGTTCTGTTTTCTCCCGACTTGTTATGCATTTCTATGCAAGTAACTGCTGATTGGTAAAACCTGTCTTGTCCTGATTTGAGTTTTAAGGATCTTTTGATTGAATTTAACTGAAACCAGAACAATTTTTGCATGATGCAGCATGGAATATTACATGCAAAAGACATACTACAAGACTGCTTCCCTGGTTTCAAACAGTTGCAAGGCAATTGCACTTCTTGCTGGGCAAACAACTGAAGTTGCGATGTTGGCTTTTGAGTATGGCAAAAATCTGGTTTGTATTTCCGTTTATGTTTCAATTAAGCAACTCAGATTTAAATATGTCCGGCTGTAAGTCGTAGAACAATCAAATATAGTACGTTTGTCTTTCCGTGTGTTGTTTTGTCAATCTAGTTCTTTTTTCTCCAGGGATTGGCTTTTCAGTTGATAGATGATGTTCTTGATTTCACTGGCACATCGGCATCGCTCGGAAAGGGTTCTCTAACCAGCATCCGGCATGTAATTCTCTATCCTTGATGTCTTAGGTGAATTCTTTAAAAAGCTTAAGAAATGGTGCATATAATTAGTTCATCATCACAACCATCTGGTGTTGCAGGGTATTGTAACGGCTCCTGTATTGTTTGCCATGGAAGAGTTTCCCCAGTTACATGCTGTTGTTTATCAAGGTTTTGACAACCCTGAAAACATCGACATCGTAAGTATACGTATAACTTATGCATCAAACACAACATGTATTCGCTTTATCTTGTCCAAATTCACTTAGAGCTGATCTATATATGAAAAATATAGGCTCTTGAGTACCTTTGGAAGAGTCATGGAATACAACGGACTAGAGAACTAGCGATGAAGCATGCTAACCTCGCTGCTGCAGCAATCGCTTCTCTACCGGAAAGCAATGACGACCATGTGATAAAGTCGAGACGAGCACTAGTAGAACTTACTCAAAGAGTAATCTCAAGAAACAAGTGAGACATCATAGATAAATTTGAAACCCGATCTACTAATTATTAAAGAATTCTAGTTATTCAAAGTCTTCATTTGAAAAATTTCAAGTCAATCTTATGAAATTAGGATTTGAGACGAGATTTTGTCTCAAGTAAAAAAAATCATTTTTTTTAAGTTGATGGAATTTTGTTCAACCCTAACCCACATAAGAAAAGGGTAATTGAGAATTTTTGAATTGCTTTGCCTTCAACAAACATTGGAGAAACTAAAGGGACCCTCTTTGAAAAAAAGATGAAAATTGTCCTGCCCATGTTCAAGCACTCTGTTCTCCTTTTTCCTTAGGCCATGCATGTCTAGTTGGTCTAAACTTTCTCCAATTGGTTGAGAAAATTCTGGAAGAATTGAATGAAATATGAGTGAATATATGCACAGAGATCTTTTTGGCACCATGAATTAAAATTTAGAAGGTCCTGTCAATATCAAATCCAACAGAAGAGACCGCCATTTTTCAAATTTATGAACTTGGTCTTTTTGGATGAAACAAATACAATCTCCATGGAAAATCCGACTGATAAACTATCTTCCCCTTGCAGCTAAAATCAAATCTTCTTGGTATATCATCTTGTATGTGTTGTTTTTCCTTTTAGGCAACGGAACATGCTTAGTAGCAGAAGGAAATGGGGTCAAGCAAAAGCTTTTCCCATGCAGAGCAAGCTAAAAAAAGACATGTTTGAGATTGATGAACTGCCGGCCAAAACTAGTGCCCTCTTCCATTATCAACTTTTTGGTACTGTTATTTAGTGTTTTGATGGGTGTTCTAACCTTATTTATTGTCAAAATTCCCCCACACAACATGCAAAAACATTGCCACTCAGTCCCACAACCCAAAAAGGAGGGCCTCAACTGAACAAATATTTGCCCCATTCTCTCCTTTCCTTTTCAAATTCATTGAATTTTGGAGATAGGAATGTGATGGAAATCTGCATGAAAACTGGCCTTGTTGACAGTCTCTCACATGTTAGGCTCTACCGAAATAGAACCTTCTGACTCAATTAGGCCTTAATGAATTGAGAAAACCTTCCATTCATCTGCTGCATGTGAATTCCCTCTTCATTTTGCACTTTGTTTTCACCTCCAAGAAACCAAGCATTGTTCACGATTTGGTGAGAAAGAAAATTCCAGCAGATAGGCTTCACTTTCCATCAGCTGCCTTCCAAAGATGGTTAAACCCTGATAATACTAGATTTTTTCCAGGATATGTTTTGAAACACAAGTCATCACTTTCATCAAACAGTTTGATGGAACATGGCCCCTCTGACAACATGTTCAACATTGACAACCTTGTTAGCTTCTGGTGCTTGGTTTTCCACACATATTGTTAACTGTATGGACCCCATCACATGACTCTTGAAAGGGCAATCTCAAAACTTTGGAAACTTCAAAAGTAGTTGAACATCAAGTTCATTGCCGATCGACTACTCAAGAATGCTCAAGGATGGAACCAAGATGAAACATTAAGAGGACAAAGGAGACAAAGGCCTTATTAACTAATATTTAAATTAAAAAGGACCTAAAATGATATTCTACCATAAAATTTAAGAGAATTTGTGCGTTGAAAAAAAAGCTAAGTTTGCTTCATAAACATTGATATATCTTAATAGATATAGAGTGTGGATAATTTCAACATAGGACACAAAGGTTTTTCTTCTAATTACAGTATGTAGAGTTAGGCAGCAGGTTCCACCTACTATAAAGGGTTTGCAAGACACTAATATTACAGGAGAAAAAACAGTATCTTAACCGGGAGAGAATTCGTTCAGTAATCCAAAGAACCAACAGAGGCGATACCGGAGCTGAGGTTTCTCGAGTCCTGTCGGTTCACGTAATCGCAACTTCCATTTGAGAGCCTCTGAACTGGCACGGAGTTTAGAAGCTTCAGGCCTCGTTTGCCCATTTGCTGCACTTCCTGCGCGGAAAGTATCTTGATACACCAGACACTGTTAACGAACTCCCTGGTTGAAGAAAAATGAATCCGGGTTTAGTAAAAAGAAGTCGGCATTGGAAAACCCTAGAATAGATTTAAAATGAATGCACCAAAGATATTTTTATTATACACTAAATGAACTCAGAATAAACAATATCTATAACAATAAGGAGAATGGAAACTCACGGCCAAGGGTCATCGCCAAGGAGAAGAACATCATTCTCCCGGTCAACAAATACAAGCTGCCAGCCTGATCTCAGGGGGTCCTCCAACTGGCCTTCGAGACCAAACATACGAGCGAGTTCACTGCGAAGTTCATTGTAGCTGCTGAATGCAGAAATATCCAATGATCTACCGAAGGACCCTGATTTATAAACCTGTTCATAGTGAAAACATTCATATCAATTAAAAAAATAGTCTGAAAAACAATGACACATTTAGCACTGCGAACAGATCACACTTGCAACATGTTGAAGCGAATCAAACTTCAAAAACCAGGTTGAACTCATATAAATTCAAAAATAAAAGCAACTAACCTTAACAAAGGTTCCAATTTGTGGGTTTTCTTGGCCCACATTTTCCTGAGACTGCAGGAATCCAGATTCATCAATGCAACGGGGAGTTGTCATTGCCTGATTAATTGAAAAATCAGTCCCTGCAGTACTCATATAATTAGTAAAGGGTATAGGAGTGGAATCACTATCAGTGCCAACTCCCCTAAGACCTGTCATCCCGTTTTGCATTAGAAAAGATGAAGGCTCTATATTAACACCAAATAAGAGATGGCTCTGTGGATCTGTACCCCCTTGGTCTATCGAGCATTCTCTGCCAGGAAAAGGAGGCAATGAGATAGAGTTTTGAGACATGTTCGTTTGGGATAGCCCCAATTGATCTACCTGTGGTAGAACACACTGCGGAGACCCGGATGAGAGAACGTCAACAGCAGCCCTCTTAGATGGCCATGCAGCAGAAGTTATTACAGAATTAGTTAGTGGCAAGTTGAGCAGATTAGAAGATTCATCTTGGGGGAAGGAACCAAAAAGACTATGCGTAGGGGAAACAACAGGACTGGTCACATGGATCCCATTGGAATCAGAAAAACTCTGTTGTTGGCATAGTGAAGGTATGGGTTGCAATGGAGATGACTGGGATTGAGAAGCTGACACATACTGCGATATGCCAGACACTGCACTAGAAATCTGATGATGATCCAGTTGCTGTTGTGGCTGTGACAGTGCATGTTGTGGCTGCTGTGGCTGTTGGTTGGTAAACAACAGATGCTGGGCTTGCTGTTGTTGTTGGTTATTAAACGACGGATGTTGCTGCTGGTTACTAAACGAATTCTGATGTTGCAATTGTTGCTGAAGTAGCTGTGGCTGAGTTCGAGGCTGGTTGTCTTCGACAACCCGCTGAAGAATGGCCTGAGGCTGAGACTGCTGCAGTATCTGGGGCATCAGAGCAGCAGGCCTGCAGGTGACATTCTGGGGTTGCTGGAAATGCAGAAGAGAAGTAGTTGCTGATCTGGAAGAATCCACAGTTCTCATCTCTTGCAATGTGGCAGCAATCATAGCTTGGTACATGTCAGTTTGCAAACCCAGCATGGAGGCATCGAGCCTTGGCTGCATCCATGGTGTAACTCCAATCCCTTGAAAATTCAGATGCTGCATTCCTTGAGCTGCATCTCCTCGTAGCCACATAAGAGGAGAACTAATGCCTAGATTGTCATCCATGATACCTATAAACAAAGAGAGTCGAATTAAAAGGAATAAGGATGCTAAAGAAGAGATGAGAAAACCTTTAGTAATTGACACTGTACAGTAATGGAATTAGCAGTACACGAGCATACCATTGACAGAAGGTAATCCCGGTGGCCATGGGCGCTTAAGCCTTAATGGAAATGGAGATGGATACAATGGGAATGTTGTCAACGGTTCAATCTCCCATAAGGAAACTCTTGGTTGCCTTTCACCAGCTGTTGATTCATCCCAGCCAACCTGCACAAACAAGTTTCATGCTATCATCTCCCAAGATAGAAAATCTAAAAGAACAGAAGTGCAAATACGCGAAAAACAAATCATCAATGCAACCATCCTAAATATACCTTGACTGAACACCAATGTGAATTTGGCCACCGAACAGGATCTAAGTCACTTATGCCAGTTATCGTCCCCATGTAACTAGGCAATGCACAATCATCAGATATAAACTAAATGGTCTTCACAAGTATATCTTAGAAAAACTACAAAATAATCTTTCGTGAAGAGAGCCAAGCCAGTCAAGAATCAGTTCCATGGTTAAAAGAATGATGATCTAATCCTTTTGTAAGGAGAACTATTTATACAGTTAGAAGAATCAACTGTTGAAAGAAAAAAAAAATGAAGCTTACCGACGAACACTTGATTCTTCTGTTTCAAACAGCATTCTAAAGCGCATGCCAACGGACACTCGAGTATGATAGACAGCTTTCATATATTTAGTGAGAGGTATGACAAATTCTGATGGACAAGCCCTGGATTTAACAGGAATAAATTTAGATGGGTTGTTGAATCAATAATCAGAACATAGTAATAGTGACAGTCAGAGAAGCCATAGCAGTAGCATCATACCTTGGGTTATAAAATATAGTGAACCGACTATTTGTTGCTGCTGCATGAGCAGCTGCAGCAAGAAGCCCTAAGTGCATGCTATCACTTGATAAGACTGACGAAGGCATTATAGTTTGAGGTCGATTAGCTCGCCGGATACCAATAAATAATTGATTTTTTTCATTCCTGTCAATGTAACCCATATGCTGGTTTGAGCATCAACAAATCAACAATCTACAGCAATTTGCATTTTAGAGAACCAAAGAAGTCGGAGATGCAGAAAAAAAAATCTAGAGAGAGCATTATCATGTCTGCATCTTCATATAACAGGTGAAGAGAAATAATGCAAACAAAGCCAACTAAAATGGAAGACAAGCCAATAACCTACCAGATAAAAAGCACTGAATCACCCGCAACTAGTCTTTTAGCACTAACAAATACACTCCATCCTGTTGTCAAGAGGTGCCTTTTGGGTTGGCCTGCATGGGAACAAGTCGATGACTGTTAGTTAAGAAATATGAAAGCGTTGCAGAAAAATGATTCATAAGCTCACCCCGAAATATATGCCTAAATTTCCATTCATTATCATGCAAGTCCCTTGCGATCAACTCTTGAACTGGAGGTTGCTGGGAGAAGTCCTGAAAGTAATTAATGGCATAAAATTATAGAATAAATCATTGCAACTAAAAGAACAAACGGATATCAACACTAATGGTAACAACAGAATACCAATGGAGGAAACACTTTTTCAGCTGCTCGGTGAGGAACAGAGAACCCTCCATGAGTACTTGTGTCACTGGCTGTTAAGGTTTTGCAGAAATAATTTGTTGGGTGTTTGTTGGGAGTAACCAATTCTGCAGGTAGGTAAGCCTCCTTTTGTTCTTCCTGTGTAGCAAGTAGTCTTCCATACTTGAAACAATCAACAAGACTAAATAACTCGAAAGAAATCCATTAGAACATAGCATACCGGAGTCAGTGGTTGCAAGGTCATTTGTGCATATACTTCATCTATTTCAACATCTACCTGACGTTGACAAATTTCAAGGCTTCAGAAACAAGTTCAATGGAACACAGCATGAGAAAACAAATTAAACAAGACTTACATGCATGGTAACATTATGAAGCTGACAAATAAGTTGCGGAGGTAAGCTTGGGTAGTTTGGTATGTGGGCATCCACTTCCTTATTGGTTGTTGCAGCTACCTACAGAGAAAACCAAATAAATGCTTGGTTACTGAATATGATGTCTAATCAAGTACAATGAACCACGATACACGAAAAGATCCAAAATCATACAATCAATTAGCATGTTTGAATAGACGCAGACTCGATGACAATCAAGCTCAGAGCAAAGCACAACATAGAGAACCAGGAATCCACCTGCAATTTTCTATGATCCATGATCATGCACGCACTTAACATAAATCATCCAATGGTTCCCACCATAGACGGCAAACCATTTTCTCCACGGTGACTGTGGGTCCTTTATGGTCTTCCCTAACATGGTGGGTTGCGAAAGCGGGGATAAACAAACTGAGTTTCCCAGGGATTTTCAATTACAGTAAAATACTATTTGATGATAACCAAGACACATTTAAAGATCACACTTCCAATATTTTACATTCTTTCAACATCCATACAGGAAAAGGGGCAGTAATGATGATATTCTTTTTCACTTTTTTTTCTTCCTCGGAAAGGACTGTGAAACAATATTCATGATTTATTCTTCATAAAGCAAATGCAACATGATGCATACACACCATCAGCAATAAACAAAATATGCTTCAAAAATCCATTACCAAAGAACAAGCTAAGCCAAAATTCAAGGATACCAACCTGTTCACTATGGCCCTGTGGGAAATAAACAACCCTACTTCCAACCAGAGGTAGAGAAACAAGAGGTCCCGCACATGCATGCCAAAGCTCAAAGTTCAGCACTCTATTTTCCCCTGCAGGATCTGTTTTTGCATTAATTTAAAACCAGTTCAACAAAATTTAAAGGGAAAAACAATAAAAAAACTGGAAATATTGATACAAGAAAATGAGAGAAAAAACAATTAATAAATTAAACATGTAATCTTAAGGCCAAAGGATGATTGAAAATGAAAATCCAAACTTCCAACAAATTTGGGTTTGCATTATGCTCTAAAAAAAGGCTTGAGAAGGGCATAAAAAATGAATCCAGAAATTCAGCAAGATCATATAACATATTAAAACCTTGGTTTGACATAGAAAAAAGGGGAATGAAGTTAAGGTAGAATTAAGCTTTAAAAATCATCTTCAGCCCAGATTTTTTTTAATAGATTAACAAAATAAATTTCAGCAAACCAGGAAATGAGAATCCAAACAAACTGAAATTACTGGTCTGGGACTTAACATTTTAAGATTACAACTTCCCCACATTTTCTAAAGCCAGAAAAAGAAAGATACCAACATCCATATGATAATTTCAACTTCACCTCCCCCATGGAACTCAATCTAATAATTTGTAGACAGAGAGAGAGACACAAAATAAAAAGAAGCATACCTTCTTGAGGTTGTGAATTGAAACCAGTTGAAGAAAGTCTCATTTTCTTTTCTAGAGAAGTTTTATTAACACCTTTAAATCCCAAGCTTGTACACTCAAAAAAAAAAATCACAACCCCAAAACCCCTCCTTTAATCAGACCAAAGTCCTCCAAATGACACCCAAACATCAAAAATATTCTTTTTACTCCTTTGTCTCCACAAAAAAATATCCTTAACAAGAATCAAGCCTAATTGAGCAAAAGGCTTTAAAAACATCTAACAAAGAATATAAAGCCACAAGATTTGTCTTTTTTTATTCCTCAACCGAAGCCGATTATACTACAAAAGACAACCGCTTTCAACCTTATCCGCCTCCTATCTTCTTCTTCCCCACCCCAAAAAAAACTAAGTGTTCTTTCACTTGATCCAAAACCTTAATGCTAAAACAACAAAATCTTCTCTTTTCCTATGTTTCCATCACTTTAGCCCCATATTTCAGCTCCCAAAAAAACAGAGACTTCTGATCCTTAATGAGACACCAAAACAACAGCTTTTTCTCCCGGAGTTCCACGAAGGTTGTAAACCACTAAACCCAGCAACCAAAAACACCCAACAGGCCAATAGATCTCAGCTATAAGGATTTATTATTTTCCAGTCCCTCACCAACAAGTTCATTTTTTAGAACAAAAGAAAAAGCTCAGATCTTTAATACTATTTAGCATGTGAGGATCTCTCCCTTGCACAGTTCAAGTGTAATGGAAATAGTGGTGGTGAGTGATGATCAATGGGAGAGAAAAACGAAGGAAATGAAGGGAAAGAGAGAGAGTTTCGTGTTGCTGACTGCTTGTACTATTTTCTTCTCTTTGCCTTTGATGTTTGCTTTCTTCCCCTTTCCCTCTCTTTTTCCCTCTCTTGCTTTGCTCCACCAATCGATGAACATAAGACTGCCATTAATCTTCTTCTCCTTTGGGATTGTCTTTTCTCTGTATATACATACAAGTAAAAAAATATCACAGAGAGATAGACTCTCTGTAAAAATATAGTAAAAAGTTTAAAAAATCAACTAGAAAAACTTTAAAAAAAAAAATTGAGTTTTATAGTGTTATCATTAATATATCAATTTGAATTATTATAAAAATATATAAAATTTTTATATTAATAAATAAATTATTTTTTAATAATCATAAGTGTTTCATGAAAATATAGAAAATTAAAATCATAATATTTATTTAAAAAATTTTAATATGAAAAAATATAAAAAATAAAGTATTAAATAATTTATGAGTTATAAAAAATTCAAACGTAAGAATTATAAATTTCTACCTCAATTTTGTTTAAAAGATGAGTAATTCAAAAATATGACAAGAGTTTATAACTCAGATAAATAAATTTAATTAAAATATAATATAAAAAATTGATATATTTAGATTATAAATATGAAAAAATAAAAAATTTAACTCAATGATTAAAAATGAAATAGATACAAATAATATTAAAACCCGTCAAGGTAAAAATTAACGACGAAAAATATTAAAAATGCATATTACAGTAATCATTATTACAATTAAATCACAGACAAAAGTGATAATTGTTAACTCATGTTCAAAATCAGTTCGAGAATCTAAAATAAAAATTAATAATATAATAGAATAGAGTCATTTTATCAGTCATAACAAAATTAAATTCAACTTTAATAAAAAAAAATAATCGATTAAAAAATACATGCTAAAACATAAAAAATATATATTAAAAAATAGAAAAACTACCGATAATTAACACCAAAACTAATATCATTAATGATCATATAAAATTAAAAAAAAAAGGTTTTATAGGCCAAGAGAGCAGCTATAAATTTCTACTTTTATATTTAGATTAAAAAACTAATTTTTATTTATATTTTTATTAAAAATTATCTGTTAAGTAAACAAAATTTATTCCTTTTATAGTTGAAATTTAAATAAAATAAGATTCTAGTATTGGCATGATCTGATTAAGGAATCACAGTGGATGATCAACTTACAGTTTTGCCTCATTTCAAAACAGGTGGGCCAACACATAGGCCCAATTACATACATTTATTGTTATTGAAATCAGATCGATCGAATAAATCAAAAATCAAATTGAATCAAAAGATAAAATTAGAAATTATTTGAATCATTAAAAATCATAAAATTAGGATTATGTAAATTATGTGAATCGTTAAAAATCATAAAATGAGATTAAACAATTAATAATTCAATCAATTAAAATAAATATAATTTTCTATTTAATTATTTTTAAAAAATGATATAATTATTAAAACTTTAAACCTTAAATCAATAAACAAGATAAAACGAAAAATAAATAAGTTTAGGTTGAATTATTCGTATAAAAAGTGTTAACATTCAAGGATAACGTCGACATTGGACATGTTGATTCGATCCGTTAATTCGGTATTGACACCTAACTCTTTTGAATGAGGGCACATTTTGATTGAACTTCATAGGGTTCAGTAAGTTAGAACAGAGAAAAGACATGGTTTTCGTATAATAAATTTGAAAGATTGTCTCTATTATAATCCTTTGTAATATTTGATTCGGTTTAATGAATTAAGATCAAATTACACAGTATAATTTTTTTTTATTTTTTTTAGTGATAATTTTCGTATAATAAACTCTGTTAATTTGAGTCATCCATTTTAATCATTTAACGATCTAAAAATGTAAAACTCTCTAAATTTTACACAAATCTATAGACATTGGATGAGTGAAATAGATGAACGAGATTAACAATAAAAAAATATAAAGATTACCGCTTAAAAAATAATCTTAGTCATTTATTTTCTTAATCAAACTATCTAAAACTAATATAAAACTAAATAAATTTTATATAATGTAAATTGATTCTAACTTGTATATATTATCGAATTGCAAATAAAAATCACCTCATTCCATTAAAGGTTCCCTTCAAAAACCTATTGCCTCGAGCAAATATGGGAAACTATATATTAAAAAATTATTTAATTGTTGAAATATTTTATCTTCATCGATAATTATAGATCTCCCGATACGGTGAGATTAGATTAAACAAATAATGACATAATTAGGCCAAATCTATCATATTATATATATATATATATATATATATATATATATATATGTGTGTGTGGAGAAAAAATGGTCCACTAAATGTCACAATGAAAATATAAATAATAATAAAATTGAACCGATAATCCATTGATAGTAAGACTATAATCTATACCTTCAAAAAGCCACCGATTAATATTTAGAGTTTTGGATTATTTTTCTCAAAATCGGTAAAAAAATTTAAGATAAGGTCAGCTAAGTTTTATAGTAATACACGAACTATCTTCTTTCAGTAGTTAAAAGAACAATTATTGTTCTTAAAAGTTATGAGTTCGAGTATCAACATTGTAACATAGTGATTGAGCGATCAATATTCAATGGTTGATAGTATATTCTAAAACAGGCACTACTGTAAGTTTATAACCATCGTAACCGATTAAAAAAATAACCATGAGGATTAAAATTACTTATCTATGTAGGGGCCAATATATAAATTTAAATGAATTTTGACATAAAATTATTAAGAAAATGAAATAATAAAAATTAGGCCATGTCCTATGACACGTCAATTTTTATGCAAAATGTTAAATGTGGAAAAGAAATTAAATCTTTTTGAATGAAAGTTTTGAAAAGATTGATCAAACTTTTAGAAGAATGGTTGAAACATAAGCATCAAATTATAATTATTTTTATAATTATTTATATTTTATTTATTGGTAGCTTAAAATTAATTGAATAGTATATAATTTATAAGGATAATCTTTTTAACGTAATTAATTTAATTCACAAAATTATATTTGAATTTAAATCTTAAAAAACATATAATATTTTATTATATTATATCAACGAGTAGCTAATGAAATAGGGTTATCACATGCACAAACGATAAAAAAAATTGTTTAAAGAATATCTTAATTTTAAGATTTAAGATTTAGAGTTTAAGAGTTTATAATTCGAGGTTTAAAAGATAACCTACATTAATTGTGTTTTTAATCATGTTTAATGTCTGTCTAATCACCAACAACTTCAGCAATTGATGTTGAAACTTGAAAGCATCATTAATCAATGATTAAATAAATAACAATAATAATTATAAATTTGGGGGCAAGACATGAACCAACAAATCCTATGATCTTGTTCTTGATCATGTTTTGGGTGACAAAGAGTCTCCAACACAACAGTAAATTAACCATAATTTAGTTAATCCTGTCATTTGTTGACTACCCTTAAAAGGGTTTTATTGTGGTTTTAGTCCTTACACAGTATTGAAATTTAAAATTTAATATATCTACTTTGATTTAGTATATTTTGGTTCTTATACTTTAGTGATGTTACTAACTTATTAGTAAGCTCAAATTTATAACAATGTTACTTCTTGTCATCAAAAGTGATGATGTGTTTTTTCAGTGACGAAATCAAATGGGAGTGAAAAAAAAAGCTAATTATGCTCGTTTCGATGAATTTTTTAATATTTATCATCTTATTTAAATTTTTAAAAATTAATTATTTATAAATTTATTTTTCACTTTTAAATATTTATGTTTTATCTTAATCATAAATTCTGACTCGTTCTGACTAATTTAGACCGACCCACATCGTACATCTAACTTTGATGGGTGAGTCTCCTAGCAGTGATTTTCTGTGTACACAATGCCTTGACCTCAAGAGCTGCTTAAAGCGGAACCAAACTGCTTACCACTTAGATCAAACCCTATTAGTAAAAACCTTCGAATAATTTAAAAAATATATTTTTTTATAAAATTTAATTAATCAAAATATTTAAGATTAAAATTTAAAATATTTAACTTTTTAAAAATCAGTACTAGACAAAATTAATGCTACAGATAGAGTAATTACAAAATAAATTATAATAAGCTTCAAGTACCCATTTTTTGTATTTTTTAATTCAGTCCTCCATTTTTTTTAATAATCAGCTTCAGGTACACAAAGTATGGGTCAGTTGTTTAAAATAATCATCTAGTTTCAGATGCATATCTTTTTACAATTTATTTTATTAAATGTACTAGAATGAATGAATTATAAATTAAATGTTAAAAAGTATTGTTTCAGGTGTTTCAAAGGCCATCAAGATAAATTATATAAATATTGTGGGGCCATTGTGTGAATAAATTAAATGGTACAATATAACTTTTCAAGCTTCAACATTTCCCATTATTTTATTTTAGTCCAATATGTTCCATGAATTGACTTTAGTCAGCTCCAAATCTATTCCAGCCTGCTCAAGAATTTTGGCCTGATCTGCTAAGATAGACTCTTAGGGTATCTGTTTGTTTATAAAAGAATAATATTTGAAATTGGGACAATTTTTTCTTATTTTTTTTGGATGCATCTAAACTTTTTTAAGATCAAATTGGTACACAAAATTTTGAAAAAAATGCAAATTAATACTTTGGATTGGGATGATATTTTAATAAAAAAAATTTAAATTTTAGCATGTATCATTTAACAGTTTAAATATTTTGATCGATCAATGTAATATCAACGATAAAAAAATAAATTAGTATTATTGCTTAAATAAAGGTTATATATAATCAATAAGTGTAGGGTATAATGATAAGGTACACTGAACTCGTAAAACAGAAAAAATAAATTAAATTTTGGAAATACTTTTGTTAAGAGAGAGACATGAATCTCGAATATCGGAGATAATCTTGTTAATAAGAGATCTCAAATTCAAACCTCTGAGATAACTTTGAGAAATTATAACTTAATCCTTTAAAATTTTTAAAAAATTTAATTTAGAACCCTTATTGAAAAAATTCTTATTAAAAAATTTAAAAATTCTTATTAAACCTCTTAAAATTATTAAAAAAATTTAATTAGACCTCCAATTTTAAAAATATAATATAAATATTTCAATTTTTTAAAATACTTTAATTTAAACCTTTATTTTTTTTATAATTATAAATTATTCTCTGAACTTTTTAACGAAGTTTCGTCACTAAATTTTGATATATCTTTCAAAGGATTAGAAGATTTCTCGTAGCAAACAAATGCAATAATCATATTTTTTTTCTTTTTCTAAATATATTCTACTAAAACGAGTTTAATGATTGATTTTTTTATATTATGTTAATCTATATAGAAAATAAGATCACAATTTTAATTGAAGACGTACTTCTTATTTGTTATTTAAAACATAGATCGTTAGTCTTTTTTTTATATCAAAAAGATCATTTTAGATTATTACCTATAAATCTCTTAAATAAGATTAAATATTTAAAATTTAAAATTATAATAAAAATAAATTAAACAATTATTTATAATAAATTTATAATTTATTTTATTAAAATCACCATCGTTAAAAATATTAACGTGGCACATTAATTTTTTACGGAATTAAAAGTTCAAAATTTTCGTTTAAAATATTTAGGATTTTTAAGGAAAGAAAACTACCATAAGGTGTCAAGTCGATATTTTTTAAAGATAATTAACGATAATAACTTTAATGAAAACGAGTTAAAATTTTAATAATTTTGTTATAATTTTTAAAAATTTGGTAATCAAAAAATAATCTAAAATTTTGATGATTATTTCTGTAATTTACCCTTAAATGAAATAAAATCATTTACTATTAAATAATAAAAATTATTAACAGGCTTGCTTCCACTTCAACAGATTTCAATCTGTTTTTGCAGTTAAGTCCTTCAACTTTCTCTAATTCCCCCTTAACAGACTTACAGTTATCCATTTCATGCTTTGAAGATTTCGGTCTTACCCATCTCTCTTCTGTTTTTCGTTTTTTGGGGTCTTTTTTTGGTCTTTTCAAGTCATATTAATTGACAAAATGTTCATTTCCATTACAGTGATCTCTAAATTCTTGACCCATTTCTCGAGATCGAACCTCATATCAAGATTGCTGGCGAAATGTTGAGGAGCTAGGCTTCAACGTCGTTAAAAACGGATCAAATTTAGGTTCCCAAACCTTGTTTCATTGCGACATTGCCAGATTGGAAGGAACAAGGTTTGGTTCTTCTTTGTTTGGAAAAAAAAATTAGGGTTTTATTGATCAGAGTTGGTAGGGTTACAAAGTTGCGAATTTGAAGGCTTGGGTGAATGTAGATATTGCCTTTTGTTTAGATGTTTCTTTTGTATGCTTAGAGAATTTAGTGGATTTTGAGTTTGCTGAAGTTTGTTTTGTGGTTTTGATTGTCGAGTATTGTAAGATGAAGAGGGTAAAAAGTGAAATTCTCACTGTGAGGAGGTTCAAGTTGTCTCATTTGTTGTTGGGTTTAGGAGGGTTATACTTAATCTTCATAGTTTTTAAGCTTCCACATTTTTTGGAGATAGCATCAGTTTTGAGTGGAGATGATAGCTATGATGGATTGGATGGGAAGATGGATGGGGATGGTAATGATGCAGATTTGGGTAAACCCTTGGTAAATGCTGTTTTTAAAGACACATTTCACCGGAAATTAGAGGATAAGTTATTGCAGGATGCGCCTATGAGGCCTACTGAGGAACCTTTGGAGGAAGGAAGAGGTGGAATAAAGCCCATTAAGCCACTTCAGCATCCATACGGTCGAATAACGGGTGAGATTTTGCGGCGAACGAATAAAACTAGTGAATTGTCAGTGCTTGAGAGAATGGCAGAAGAGGCTTGGACATTGGGGTTGAAAGCATGGGAAGAAGTGGATGCCTTTGATGAAAAGGAGATTGAACAAAATTCTTTGCTTGATGGGAAGCCCGAGTCATGTCTTGCATGGTTATCTGTAAATGGAGAAGATTTGGCTAGTGGAGACAGGCTAATGTTCCTTCCATGTGGTCTCAAAGCAGGTTCTTCAATCACGATTGTTGGTACTCCTCGATATGCTCATCAAGAGTATGTGCCCCAGCTTGTAAAATTGAGGAAAGGTAATGGCTTAGTGATGGTTTCACAGTTTATGGTTGAATTGCAAGGGTTGCAGTCTGTGGATGGGGAAGATCCACCTAAGATTTTACATTTGAATCCTCGATTGAAAGGAGATTGGAGTCACAAGCCAGTCATTGAGCACAACACATGCTATAGAATGCAATGGGGTACGGCTCAAAGATGTGATGGCTTGCTATCCAAGGATGATGAAGACATGCTCGGTAAAAATTTATCAAGCATCACCAGTTTTCAGTTTTTGCCTCCTTTTCTTATTTCTTTTTCCTTTTAAAACTGAAATTAATCGTGCATTTATTTCAAGGCATAAGACAATTTAGTTCATAACTGTTTGAAGTTTCAACATAAGTCATGCTATGCCAATTTTTGTGTTTGAGGATATATAAATGTGACTACATGGTCAAGAAACATGAACTTCACAGGAAATTATGAATCATGTTTGTCTACATAATGGATTCAATTTCCTTAATATATCAATGACGATAGCCTGCAATTATGCGGAAAACTTATGGTTTTTTCTTTTAAATGCTTTAACAGTATTTCTCAGAAAGTGCTTACTAGGAGTATTAGAGGAAGGCACGTAAGCTGGTAATCTATACGGAGGTTGTTTCCAGATGAAAAACTTTGTAGTGCTTGTGTTTGAAAATGTGGTTACATGATAGAATAATAGGAGGGAGGCACATGTTCCATGTTTGGTATTGTGCACGTGGAAGAGAGAACTTTTATGTAGTACTTTTTTTTTGTTTGGTTTGTCTTCTATTTTTGTATGTGTTTGAGTTTTGAAAAATTCAAAGGACATTTATCCAGTACCTATACTTTTTGCAGTTGATGAACAGAGAAGATGTGAAAAATGGATCCGGAATGATGTTACAGACTCGAAAGAGTCCAAAACAACTTCTTGGTTCAGACGTTTCATTGGACGGGAACAGAAACCTGAAGTTACCTGGCCATTTCCTTTCGTGGAGGGCAGACTGTTTATCTTGACTCTTCGTGCTGGCATTGATGGATATCATATCAATGTTGGGGGTCGACATGTGACTTCATTTCCATATCGTACGGTATGTTGCTTAATTTTAGTTAAAAAGGGACGTTTGTGCTTTCCAACATCTATATCACTGCATCTTTCATGGTTCGTAGCCCTGGAAATCTCACACTAAGATCACAGAAAAATTATATTTTCA
This sequence comes from Abelmoschus esculentus, assembly GCA_035048815.1. Classification (NCBI taxonomy): domain Eukaryota; kingdom Viridiplantae; phylum Streptophyta; class Magnoliopsida; order Malvales; family Malvaceae; genus Abelmoschus; species Abelmoschus esculentus. The sequence goes on from JAUCBN010000024.1 coordinate 13,528,252, forward strand.
GGGTTTTTCACTTGAAGATGCAACAGGGTTGGCCATAAAAGGAGATGTGGATGTTCATTCAGTTTATGCAACCTCTCTTCCCACTTCTCATCCAAGTTTCTCCCCACAAAGAGTGCTGGAAATGTCACCAAAATTGAAAGCGTCTCCGTTGCCTAAAAACTCAATTCAACTTTTTATTGGGATTCTCTCTGCTACCAATCACTTTGCAGAACGCATGGCAGTTAGAAAAACTTGGATGCAGTCTTCAGCCATCAAGTCTTCAAATGTAGTGGTCCGGTTCTTTGTTGCACTGGTAAGGTCATTGAACAATGCATCCTAATTTCAGTTTTGTTTCACAAATATCGACCGGAGATTATGAAAAAAAAAAGGTGTTGCAATGTCAGTTTCCCTGGCCAGTGTGGGTTTTTTCTATTCTATACTCTTTCCGGTTCTTAAGTAGCTGTCCTTTTCTGGACGTTCTTCTCTATCCATTAAAGTTCAAATTGTTTGTATTACTACTCTTTGTCTCTACTTATTTATGTAGTAAATTGCAGAATCCAAGGAAGGAGGTGAATGCAGTGCTGAAGAAAGAGGCGACTTATTTTGGTGATATTGTAATTTTGCCATTTATGGATCGCTATGAGCTCGTGGTTCTTAAAACTATTGCAATTTGTGAATTTGGGGTGAGTTCATGGTGTATCTTCCTTCCATTTCCTTTTCTGAAAGGCCGGTTGTTCCTATTTTCTGCAATTTATTATTATGAGGATTTACGTGCTTGTGGTCCATGAATATGGATTTATGTGTTTCTCTGGGTTGTATTTCCTTTAAAGTTGATTCTGAATCTCCAAATTTTGTCGATGCAGGTGCAAAATGTGTCAGCTGCTTACATCATGAAAGGTGATGATGACACATTTGTTAGAGTTGATACTATCTTGAAACAAGTTGATGGCATATCTCCTAAAAAGTCACTTTATATGGGCAATCTCAACCTTCTGCACCGTCCTTTGAGAAATGGAAAATGGGCCGTTACTTATGAGGTATTCGGACTTTTTTATGATTTACCTTCAGAAAGTTGCATCTGAATTTCGAAACTGTTTAGTTTTGCTGTGTGATCATAAGAAGCTGCAAAATGATATTGCTTGATGTGGTTTCTCGTATTTATGTGGTAAAACATCTATAATTCTAAAGTAATTACACTCTGGCTCGGAATTTGTATATGTTGCTCCAAGAATTAAATTAAATTAAATACTGAGCAAATCCTTAACGGAATATTGTCTGATGTAACAGGAGTGGCCCGAAGAAGTTTATCCTCCCTATGCCAATGGACCTGGATACGTTATTTCCAGTGATATTGCCAAGTTTATCATCTCACAACATGCCGATCGGAAATTAAGGGTCAGTTATAAAATTATATATCATTAAGGGTTGTCTTCCCCTCTGTTGCTTTAGTTTGATCAACCCTGTTATTTTATTTACCCACAGCTTTTTAAGATGGAGGATGTGAGTATGGGAATGTGGGTCGAACAATTTAACCAGACCACGACGGTCCAGTACTCCCACAGCTGGAGGTTCTGTCAATATGGATGCTTGGTAGACTATTATACCGCACATTACCAATCCCCAAGGCAGATGATTTGTCTTTGGGACAAGCTTTCGAGAGGTAAGGCACACTGCTGCAACTTCCGATGACTGACAAATCTCGTTGTTCGATAGAACAATTTTATGTGCATGACCTTCCTCCACCCTGTATTTCCACCACGTTCTACTCATTTTCGTGCAATTAAAGTGAGCTCTAGGGGGTTGAAGTATTAAGTAGCAAACCTTCTGGTGCAAGATATTGTTGTGTGATAACGTCTGTAAGTAGGTCATTAGCATGAATTGTATATGTATTCTGAGTAGTCATGAGTCATGTCATTTGAACACTTGATAGCAAGTCCCTTTGCCTTAAAAGTTCGTACTTTTCTTGCTTGCAAAAATTAAAAAAAAAATAATATCATCTTCGTGCGGGGGTGCAGCGTATTAAAGCTAATTCATCAATGGTTAATTCAATGATTCGTAGGATGCCAATATGTAATGTTGAATTCAAGAATTCTAGTTAAAACCACCCAACAAATTATATTGTTCAAGGAATCTTATCAACAGAGAAAAAAGAAGAAGAAAAACACAAAAAATTATCTGAAATGAAGGTTGCTCTTGAATGGAATCAAGGCTAAGCTGTGGCATCGTAGGCATTGAGGAGTGCTAAAGCACCTTCAAGGCTATGGCCACAGAGTGTCAAGCTTACTTCATTGACTCTGTCGCGGAAAATTGTGATGATCCTCTGGATTTCTTCCATGACTTGTTCTTCCGCACTCAATTTGTTCGACCTTGTGACCTCACCCTTTGAACCATAGATGCCGAGGAATCCACTTTGGACTTTGATATACGTCTTACCAAGATGCCGCAGGCTTATTCTTAGGTCACTATACTCGGTCGGAGCAACCATACCCCTCCATGCCACTAAGACACTAGGAGATCTGTCCTCTTAAATCTCTCGGTTTCAGCATCACCGCTGACCACAACATTTCCCTTCCAAATGGAATCCTTACTCCATGTACAATACGATCTCTTGAACCATTCGGGAACATTGACGTGGGACATGGCATAAATGTACCTTGTAACCATGTTTAGTAAGGTCGAGTTCTTCAAACAGTTTATTCCGGTTGTATTTACAGCTTCCACAAAACTCCAATAAAGGATCCAAGTCAAAAGCATCGTAAGTCGCCTCGACAAATTTCTCCATACTTGATCTCCTGCCTCAGCCAAGGGGGAGCAGCTCCATAAGCCCATCCCACTCATGCAAACCATGAAACTCACTCCATCACGTGGATATAATCTCGGTAGGACTGTATGTGACCTGATAGGTGTCATAGCATCGCCTCGTCGATGAAATCCACAGCAGCATACGGCAACCAGATGAAGTGCGAACGGCATTGTGGGATGAACTGTCTTCTTCTTCTTCATCATCATCATCACATGTCGAATCGGCCACATGATAGCCATATCAGTAGGGTTGAATTTCAGTGTGGAGAGCTTGTTGAGGTACAAAATCCGGTTCCTCAGACGAGATTCGTGGCATTTTTTTATACGCTGCCATGGAACACCAAGCTTCAATATCCACAACCGTCTGTTACTTTTTAGCTTTGTGGTTTCTTCTTGGCCTTATTTCTCATTGGTGACAACTCCATTTTCTCCATTGATCAAAGAAAAAGGCTTGTAATATATATGATATATGTGTGTATATTTTGCTGTTAACTGAAAACTGATTTTTTCCCCCTGCAAATGCCATGGAAGGAAAGGGTTTATATGCAAATTTGTGATTCGCTGTATTTGTTTCTGCAAGGAACTTTCTGAGTTAAGAGCTGCAATTTACTTCTGTGAATACATATAAGTATTTTGTTACATACATACATACATACATCAATTTACTTCTGTGAATGCATACAGGTATATCTTTGGTTGTGTGTGACCTGCTTACAAGCAAGTATTCGATCAAACCGGCAAGACAGTTTTCATGTCCTTGTGCATTGTTCTAATGACGGTCGTAACCTGCTCGATCTGATCTTCGCTAGAACATGCAGAGAGAAGTACCTTGGCAGTTCCTCCATCTGGATAACAGCCTGCGTCAATCATTTCCTCAAAAATTTCTAAGCATCTTGCATACAGTTTCTTCCTAGAGTAGGCTCCGATCCGTGAGGTCCAGGTTACCACATCAGGCGTCAAGTTCTTCTCAGGAAGCGATCGGAACAATTCTTCCATTCGATCAAAATATCCTGCCCGTCCATAAACATTAATCAAAATATTGTATGTGCTAATATCAGCTTCATAAGGTCCCTTTTCCATTGCAGTCAAAACTTTCTCCATGTTTTCAAATTGGCCTTGCCTGCCATACAGGTTCAACATACTGTTGAGGACAAAGGTATCCGGTTGAAGTCCGGACTCCTGTAATTGGTTCACAATATCCTCACACTTAGCTATGTTTCCGACTCTGGAGTAGGCAGAGAGAAGTAGCATGTGAGATTTCATCGTCGGCGTTATTCCTAGCTTCTTCATCTCTTCAAATACCGATTCAGCATCTGAAATATACACAGATTGGTATATGGTGAGATATCTGCATTCTCCAGTCAAGCTACATTGAGGTGATATTATGTTAGACTATAAAAAATATCATATGGCAACTAATTCGAGTCCAACATATCTCAAAAAGTATGCGGTCTGAGGTAATACCATAGCAACACCATGTTCTCTATTTTTGATAAAGATATATACCGTCATAAAGGCCAGCTCTACCATATGCATCAACCATGATATTAAAGGAAGCTCGGTCTGGTTCCCACCCCATGTGCTGCATTAGCGAAAATACTTCAGCCGCCCCGTAAGGATAACCTGCACGACTGTTGGGGTACAAGAGTCAAGAATACTCTGCATAGACCTGGATGCAAGTTCAAGAAACAAAAGCCTTTCATGATAGATATGCTATATGATTCTAGTTTGATAATCCCCTTGAGAAGAATGATACTCGCCAACTCGCGCTCGAAGAACTTAACCCCAGTTAGTCTGGTATAGGGAAGTAATAGAATGATAAGGAATTTGAACCTGTAAGCTTCCATGAGTGCATTGTAAGTATACACATCAGGTTCATGCCCGGCTTCTTGAAGCTGCTCGAAAATCTCTTCAGCTTTTTCACAGAGTCCCTCCCTAGCAAAAGCATTCACCAAAGTAGTATATGTGCAGATATTCGGTTTACACTTTTGACTTCTCATTTCATCAAATAATTTCAAGGCCATATAAGATTTACTTGCCTGCACAGCAAAGTAGCATGTATGAACATCCGAATTAAGTTTTCTGAATAATGCAGGATCCCAAAATTTTAGTTTACCTTCCCATATAAGTTGATCATCAGCGTGTAAGTTTCGGTATTCGGTTGACATCCATCTCTCTTCATCCTCTGAAAGACTTCTATAGCCTTCTGGGAGTCCCCTCCCTTCATCAACCCATCAATATAAGCATTGTAAACAATTGCACCTGAACATAAAGATCTTTCATGTAAATCCATAGCAAATACTAGACTAACACCATTCAACATCAAAGATCACAATTCGATATTGAGAGGCAGACATACTTGGGGAGAGACCATCCTTTCTTATCTCGGCAAAGACAGCTTCGGCTTTCTGTTTCAGTCTGGCTTTGCAGTAGGCCTTGATAAGAAGCGCATAAGTATCTTCAGTCGGTATACATCGAGCCTCGAGAAGTTCCAAGTATGTTGATTCCACCTTCTTGTGTAAAGATTTCTGCCCATAAGCATCTATGAGCAGATTGAAGCACATAACATCCAGCTGAAAGGAGCTCCTCCGCAATATCCATTCACAAAGCTGTAGAAACAACAGTAAATCTAAGTTCCTATGTCAATAAGACCATGCAAATACAGTTAATCCCCACTCGAAACTCCAAGAAAAGGACCAAAATGAAGAAAGTAGTACTAATTGGTTATGGTAATTGTTCTAACCAGCACAATAGGATCCCACTTTTTGTTTAAACGAAGTTGAACAGCTACATTGATAAGATCATCCCATGTTTCATGCGTGGGAGGAAGATTATCGAGTGAACCCCAAACCCTATCGGCATCAACCTCCTCCCTGAGAAAATTCAGAATTTGCTGAGCAATGGGACTCAAAACAGGGAAAACTCCATCCACAAAACCAGAACCATATTTCCATCCTTGTCCTCTCAAGGAACCACCTACATGAAGAAGATTCAAGTCTCAAAAAGACTACTCAAAATCGATAGAATCAACAACAAAACACACTATTACGAGTGTCGGGAGTATTACATCGTTTCCTGGATAGTTTTTTGTGATTAAAGGTCCTCAATTTGCCTCCTTTGTCAATGTAAACACCATCACGTCTCCATTTCCGTATAGTTACATCACTTGAAGAACTCTTTGCCATCCATCTGAAACTTGGGTTATAGCTTCTTGGTTGAAGATAAACATGGTGCAGGGTGTTTCCAGCAACCAGCCTGAAAAAGGGCATTGTTCGTTTATCACGTTAGTGTATGTATCAGTAGCGGTTGAAAATGGAAACCCAGTTCGGAAAAGAAAACAAGCTTCACTTAAAACCAGCAAAAAGTAAGAGATAATTTAAGATGTAGTAATAAGAAAACTTCCCCCACAAAGTCGTAAGATTGAGAATGGAAATGCGAGAGATATGGTAATGGTGAAAATTGAACTTAACATGAATTCGAAGAGGAGCTTGCAGTTTGAGAGTTGAGAGTTGAGAATTGAGAATTTCCTTCAAAAAGATAACGTGGCAAAGAAGACGACAACAGTAATGCAGACAAACTATATATAGAAATATCTTGCAATATGCCACTTGATAGCCTGTCTTTTTCTTCATTGAAACATGTCCTCCGGTAACAAATAACTTGACATAAATTTCCAGTTATCTTCAGTCTCAAGTTTAAGTATAGGTTAATATTGACCGGAACGAATGGAACTTACATTGGAATTTACTATTCCGATCACTACGAGCGCCACTGGTATGAAATGGATTTCTTTGACCTCTATTAATGGTGTATTTTTTTTTTATAACTTCTGACATTGTTTCATTTTCTTAGATGACCTTCCTTCTGATAAAACTTGGAAGAAATTGATGATAATCAAAGAGAAAAGCTCTTAAAATTGATTGTATGAATCAATCAAACTAAATCGAAGTTTATAACTCATACACGATTTCAGTTCTAGCATCCAGCGGACATTGGCAAAGTTCTTTGTTTTTCAGTTCCAGAGATGAACTAACAACATTTGACCGAACTGGAAGTCCTGAAACAAATGTTACATGAAATGAACACATGTAGATAGTCTCGAATAAGAATACAAGTTACTCGACTTCGGCTAAATAATCATCAATTTCGGCAGGCGTAAGTACCCTGCAAGATAGAAAAAAAATGCACATTAAGAGTGTCATTCAGACACCAGAGAAGGAACAACTCTGTAATTCAGAAATAAAAATGCATGGAAAATACAAGTAATTGCAACATGGAAGATATAGGCGCTGATTGCAAGTAAAAGAGCAGAGCTTTCACAATTGCATTTTACAAGGATCACTTCAGGCACTTCCTAAAGCTAAAAGGCTATTTTCCCATCAGCACGGCAAATACTTGGGGAGAAGGGGGAAATAGTTGAAGCAGGCTGCAGGGACTTGCCTGAATTTTTTGTCAGCTCCAATAATCCCAATTTCAATGTTTTTCCCTGATATTTGACCTTCAAATCTGCATAATTGAGGAACGGCAAGGTTAGTAAAGACACGATGCTATTAGACCACCTCAAACAAACATTTTTTCTGAGGTTCTAAATTTACAGATAACCAGGTGGAGGAAATTTAAAGGTCGTCTTACCCCTCTTTGAGAGTCAAGATGGCAGTATGCACGGCATCATCGAGCTCCATATCATCAGCGTATCTACAAATAGAAAACCATAATCAATTGGATTTGCGATGTTTCAACAAAGAAATGTGAGGTAAAAGAAAGTCCAGTCGATTCTGAAATGAGGCATAGCTATTGTATAATCCTTTGCTGAACAAATTGTCATCCTAGCTTAATACCATCTATATGAAGGTAACAAGAAAAGTTAAAGACTACAAGAGATGGATATACTACAAATTCAGTCCTATACCAGAAAGAATACAACATATATGAGGAAATTTCAGTCAATTTAGTTTTGAATGCTTTACAAACTAGATTTTATGGTATGTACCTCTTCTCAAGAAATGTTTTTGCATTTGAGACATTCTTCCCCATCGCCGATGCTTTCCATGAGAAATATGAACCAGACGGATCCACCTAGTGAAAAGCTATATATTCACACAGCTGAAAGAAAATAAAACATTCTATACGCTCCCTTGTGCAATCCAAAATTAGCTATAAGAAATACCTGATACAATTGTGGACCATTGTCATCATATCCAGCAACCAGTAGTGATACACCAAAAGGCCTTACACCACTACAAATGAAAAGATATATGAGTCCAGAGGATTGCAAGCATTTCAGTTTCCATTTTCTGATCTAATTCAAAACGACCCAAAATGTAGTAGTAAGGCATTTGAAAAAGCAACAATATATGGCCTTGCAATTTTCTCAAAAAAAAGAAAAGAAGTTCAACCGAATGTTCTACTTTCAGCTCCCACCGAGGCAGAATCGTAAGGCCAAATTAAATTTGAAGAAACATTATCTCACAGGAAAAATATTTTAGGAAAAAACATATCAGAGTGAAGCCACTTTCTTTTTTTCCCACTAGCTATCATGAAGAAAAGCAGAGTTTGAATTTGACAGATAATAGACCACCACACAACTTAAAATCTTTGATACAATTCTGAAAGTAGAAGTAAAAAGGTATGGATAATAGTTCTTGTTTGGGGACATAATTCTTACCCAGACTGAGTGAACTCCTGCATAACAGCTGCAGTTTCCCTTACAAGTTGTGTTACTGGAATTGGTTCCTGGAAACAAAGTTCATGCATGTTAGACAATCATGCAAGGTAGAAGAACACATAAATTTTGATGTTGGAACTAGGAAGTAAAGCTACTGAACAAAAGTTATAAATATAAATGTACAGAAAAGATTAACTTTGACCAACAGATCATGGCTGCAATACGACCATAGGTCCATAACGTGATTTGAGAATAAATTTTCCTAGATACAAGGCGAAGTAGCACATTAAGTAAAATAACTATAACTGAAAACCCAACCATACCTTATACAATCTATGATATTGTTCAGCTTGCTTCCTACTTTTCCGAACCAAAACTCGAAAATCAGGACCCATACCGCTGCAGAACAGTATGGGAATACAAGGATACAAAATGTATATGTGTCAAAAGTAGAGAAGTTATATTAGCATCAAAGAACTGGATCAAAACTTATATTAGCAAGTAGAGACCCCTGAATATGATTCTATATTAACCCAACCAAAAAGAACTAAAGAAATCAGCTGTCTAAATGCTTATAGACATGAAAGCAAACCTGTAAACAACTCCAATATTTGGTGTCAAAAGCTGTATTTTCTGAACCTGAAATCAGACACCAAATATTTAGAAATAGACCACCTACGATTCGCATGAAGAAAAACATAAGCATCATTAGCTATAAGATCATTTTAAGGAAGATGCAATTTGGTTCCGAGATCACAGTGACGCCATAGTTCGAGGCAACATAGTTTCCATTCATTTTCATTCTCCAATTAACATGCAAAGTTACTCTTCCATATTTTCTAAAACATTAACAGATCATAACAACAAAAATGAGTCCAAAATCCAAAAGTACCAAAAAGGCAAAAACAGATGGAAATGGCCAAGTTTATGGTACTAAATAAAATACTCACAGAGGCTTCATCAACTAAGATTGAAGGCAATTTCTTCTCCGTCGCGATTACAACTCCATTAGCAGCTGCAGTTCAAAACCCATCATCAAATTAAACCCAATGTACTGATTTATAAGCATAAAAATCAACTCACAGGCCATTATTTCAGTAGCTATAAAACGCTAAACCGATCACTTAGAAAAAGAAAAGGGAAAAAATGAACCTTTGATTCCAAGAGATGTTTGACCCGAGCCGACCGCCGTCAAGGCATGCTCGATCTGAACTAGCTTCCCCGAAGGACTATTCAAAAACACACAAAAAATGATGGGTTTGCTCAAAATTTAATTTTAAATCAGCTCATTAATGAAGTTTATCAAAAGGATGAAGGGATTACCTGAAAGTTGTGAGGGAAAATGAATATTGACTGTCACCCATGGTTATGAAAAATTCAAAATCCTGAAAAAGAACAAAAAGAAGAGAAATTAAAAGAAAAAACGATGAAAATGAAGATTGTAATTAGAGAAGAGGAAAAGTGACTTACTTTCGGGTGTTTTCTGAATCAGAAGAAGGCAAAAGACAGGTTTTTCATAAAGATTTCTTGTGGGGGAAGAAGGTCAAGGGTTTGGGCTTAAAAAACTGAAGTATAAGCTTTTGGAATAATATAAAAATAAGTATCTAAAATTGAATACATTATATCGTATGTCCGGCTCACCACTCAACATTCACCACTCACTACGTAAACCATGATCCATAACTAATGAGAATCACTTATTTCATTACTAATTAGCCATATAATTGATATGATTTTTAAAAATTATATTTTTAAAATGACATGAAAAATATGAGTGAAGATTCATTGGTTGAAAAAAATGAGTTGGAGATTAATGGTGAAGTGGATAGTTATAATTGGATGGGTCCATGGCTGACGTGGTGAGCCAGACCCATGATATAATTTTTCCTAAAATTGGGTGCCTCAACTTTAAATTAGTAAGTGTAGGGTTCAAAGTTTAAAAATTAAGGGTTGTGGTTAAAATTTATGAAATTAAAGGTATGATATATTTTTCAGGGTTTAGGACACAAAAAATAAGATTAAGATTTAAATTTTAAATTTTTAGTGAGAATATGAAATAAAACACGATTAAAAGGTAGAAGACATTTTATCCTCTATAATTATATCGTTATTATTTTAGTGTTTAACTGTTGACAATATAAAAATTATTATTCAATTAAATATTAATATGTGATATATATTTATTTATTTTTAAAAATTAATAATCTAAATCATTATTTTAAACCTATTTCTTTTATTGTTATATCTATAATATAATTTCTTTATATATTATCATTAAAAATCAACATATAACGTGCTAGTTGAATATTAAAAATAAATATAAGATCATTGTTTATTTAATATATCGTTCATCGATTTTCGTCGAAAAAATATAAGTTGATTTTAGAGAGGATACGAGTTGGGTCGGGTCGGATTTTCGGCCCACCCGTACCTGATTCAAAAATACATAACCTCCATCCGTCACCCGACCCAACCCGAGGTTAGGATAAAAAAATCTAACCCGACCCGATCCGATTTTTAAGCTTTAAAATTCGACTCGACCCGATTTGAATCATTAAAAAATTAAATTTTAGGGACTTAATTGTAAAAAAATTAAAATTTAGGGATCTAATTATAAATAAAATAAAACTTTAGTGACCTAATTGTAAAAAAATAATTTTAGTGACCTAATTGTATAAAATATATATAAAGCGGGATCATTATTGCAAATATCTCAAAAATATATATAAAAAAATTACACTATTAGTCCTGAGTCTGGTCGGATTTTTTCTACCCTAAATCCGAATCCGACCCGACCCGAAATAACCATAGAAAAAAAAACTCGATCCGACCCAAATCCAAATTTACTTCAAAAAATCCGACCCGTTCGTACTAAGTCGGGTCGGAACTCGTCGGATTCGAGTTCCGTGCCCATCTCTAATTGATTTCCGTGATCAAATAATCCATGTTCTATCAGTGCTGACACTGATAGACATGCTTCAGTTGATGAAATCATGGACATGCTGCATCAAAGCCATAACCATTGGGTGAAAACAAGTGGTAAACAGTTAGTCAAGCACAATGCTACTGCTGCCATTGCCAATCTTAGAGATATAAAACAGACCACCAGGAAAGACGATCCTGCTATGATCTCAAAGGAGATGAGCCACATTCAAGTATGACTTCAATTTCTTGTAGGAACATGCATGTAGAAGTTATGCAGATGGTTAATGCATCATCCATGGGTTTTATTATTGACTATAATCATCATTTACATCATTGATGTATCATGTATGTGATATCATGTTAACATTGTGTGCTGATATCTATGTTAGCTTACTAGGGATGAAGAATTACGAATCACGAACATAAACGAAAAAACTGACGTGATTGGTGCAAATTTGAATACAGTGCCTAACAAAGTGGACACTGGTTTTTCTTACATCTTAATATGCAAACTAGGAGTTTTAAGCAAGAAAAGGAAGCAGAAGGATCATAACTTTACAAATATGCAAACTCTAATCCATGGCATTTGGCCCATAGCATCTTCTTGTCACAGGATTCCACACCCATTGAACCAAAAATCTTCTTCCTTTAACTCCATTCACATTGTAGCCATTTCCCCAAGCATCCATGTAAACTTTACCCACATATCCCCCGCCACCACCAGAGCCATACAAACCGAGACACAAGTCCGCAATCTCGGTCGGTGCAGTCGGATCATCTCCAGCATACCATGCGTTAACCAGCGGATTACTTGACACTTCCGCTAGCTCATGAGCGATAACACTGATCATTCCGTCCACCGCTGCATCCCCGTTCGGGGCACGCATTATGCTGTTGCTCGGTGGTGGCTTCCCCGAGTACTTAGGCCAAGCAAATGGATAAGCACACATGCCCGGACATTGACTCCCACTATTACCAACCCAAGCATAAGGAACCGTTACACCAACAACGATAGGGAAAGTAAAGTAATGAAAACCACACACTGCCCTACAGAAATCCTCGACCAGAACATCATCCGAAGTCAGCACCAGATACAGACCATTGCGAGGGTTGAGAGGCAATGGCCTTGAACCAGAAGTGACCGCAGTTTCAATGACGGATTGCATTGACAAACGACTCAGATAAACGCCATGGGAATATCCAGTATCGTAAAACTCACCTGACAGGGAAATGGTACTTGTGATGTTCGTTCCTGTCTGGTCTGTGTAAAGCCTCACAGTTTTCCACCAATCAGCAACAGAAGGATACGGAGCTGAAGAAGAAGAAGAAGAAAATGAATCAATGAAGTCCCTTATAGTCCCCTGGTGATTCGGATTCCATCGACCATACCAGATAATGTACAAATCTATAGCTGATGCAAGAACTGGTCCCATATGGTATTCTAAGCTAATGAGGTCTGAAGAACCCTCATATTTCTCAGCTTGTCTGAACTGTGTGTACTGAGTTCTCCATGAAAGAGCTTCATAGAAACTAAGCAACAACAACAGTAACAACAAGAAACCATAACAAGACAACAACTTCATTTTTGTTTCTGTGACAGTTGAAAGAACTGAGAACTGAGGATTGTTTCTTATACAAAGAAAAAGAGGATGTAAGAAATGAAATGGAGGGTGATTGAGATTCTTCTTTATGTGGTGGACACTGTTCTTACATGTTTGCATGATTGAATTTGCCTTTCACTGTCTACTTTTTTTAATGATGATGATTGTGTTCTTCTCCACTTGTTTAATCTTTATTCTCATAGTACTAAGTAATTAAATACAGTTTTTGCTTCCATCAATCAAGTAATTGCAGAATATTGAGATTGACAAGAAAAAACTACTAGTATATTTTTCTTGACTTGAGATTACTCTCTTAATCTCTTCAACTTTTTGACTTCTTTTACCAGATTTCAACTCTGTTTAATAATTTTTGTCTATATTATTCGAATTTAAATACGAATGTTCGATATATGTATGCAACATTGCATAGTCTTATTTTTTTTTTTTTAAGTTTCTACATATAGAAGATTCTAATAAAATCTTAATCTTATATGATCTATCCGAAACATAAACATAAGCATAAGCATCTTCCTACTTCCCATGCCCTTAATTCTAGGTGTTGATTGATTTCTTACCAAAGGAACTCCTTGGACCATGTCGTCAAAAAGAAATCATGAGTACAACTTTCAAAACACAACATTTAATAAAGCAAAACACCTAAAGTAATTCTTATGCAAAATTTTTCTGCTACAATATGCCATTTGCATTATCTCGGAGTTGATGTTATTAAAATAAAGGCATAAAGATAATTTTAACCCTTAACGTTTATAATTTTTGTCGTTTTAGTCTGTATTCTTTTTTTTTTGGATAATTTAGCCCTTAATCTATATTTTTTGACAAATAGCTTATTTTTTAACACCATGATAACTGGACCGTTAAAAATCTAACAATAATGACATGTTATATGCATATGACATCTAACCTATCAAATAAAATCTAACAATAATGACATGTCATATGGATATGATAATATATTTTAAATGACATGACATCTAACCTATCAAATACATATATATAATATAATTTTATTCTAATATAAAATATAAAATAATTAAATTCAAATAAAATATTAAAAAATTAATTAAGTCTAAAATAAAATACTATTAAACATTCTTAACCTAACTACGATAGAATTAAAATCCTACCTTTAATTTCGAATTGTGTTTATACTTTTTAAGATAGGACTTTGATTCTATCATAGTTAGGGTTGAGAATGTTTAATAGCCTTTTATTTTAGAATTAATTACTTTTTAAAATTTTATTTGAATTTTAATTATTTTATATTTTATATTTTATATTGAAATAAAATTATATATATATATATGTATTTGATAGGTTAGATGTCATGTCATTTAAAATATATTATTATATCATATGACATGTCATCATTGTTAGATTTTTAACAGTTCAATTATCATAATAGTTAAAAAATAAGCTATTTGTTAAAAAGATATAGGTTAAGGGCTAAATTTATTCAAAAAAATAAGGGCCAAAACTGTAAAAATTATAAACGTTAAGGGTTAAAATTATCTTTATGCCTAAAATAAATAAATAAAAATTATAGAATAAAGATAAAAAGAGTAAAAAAAAATATCCCCTAATCGTATCTTCTTTTATATTTATCGTTAAATTTTTTAAAAAATTAAATTTTAAATCTTAACCCTAATAATTACGTCTTAAATCCTAAATCTATACTTAAAAAATATACTTTATTTTTAATTCTCTAAACCTTAACTACAATCTTTATTTCGTAACTCTAAACCCTAAACTTATACGAATGAAAGCCTTTTGCATACACTTTATGTGGGTTTCTTTTCTCTTCGTTTTTGTCTGCGAGTGTGGCGATCATCAGGGAGAAATTGAAGGAAACAAATTATGTAAAGGTATTGAAGGGTGGACTGTCAACTCCATGTCAGGTTGCCTTTGGTTGGTAAAATCTACTCCAAAAACAGACTAGGAAAAGATAACGGTAGTGATTAGGGTTGGTCCGCAACCAATAATAAAATCAGAGACCGACTTAAAATTTTATTTAAAAAATATAAACTGTTTAAAATGTATATTAAAAATTTAAGAGTATGTTGAGACCAAATCCAACCAATAACCTTGCCGGTTATTATCAGATCCAGAAAGGGTGGTGCCATAGAGGATATGTGATCATAAACGGACGTACGATTTTATTTCGGGAAAAATTTATAAATTTTTAAAAGATAAAAGTAAAATATTTAAAAATTTTAAATCATATTTAAATTTTAAATTTTTAGGGAATGACCATTCCCTTTAACCTCATGTGGTTCATCTCTTTATAACATATAACTGTCCAATTCCGAATTATGTTCTCATAACCGATTAGAGTTTTGTGCTTCGAAACTAATTACAAAATTTTAATTTTTTCGAATCGAGTTGAATTTTGTTAACCTCAGACGATGTCTCCGTTGCTTTTTATGGCTCACGTATAAACGTCTGCTGACGAATGCCGAAATATGTCGACGATCCATGTGCCAACTACTTGCCGGGACAACATCCGACGAAACAATCTTGTATATTTGCGAGTTGGATTATACTTTTTATATTAACTTAAAATCAAGGCCGAATTGAGATTCTTATGCTTCGAATCGAAGTAGGGTGAAGAAAACCCAATCCGTCTCATTGCCATCAAATGGTTAAACAGAATGTAAACATTAATCATACAATGGCTTGTTAATACTATAATACTGGCATTGTCTGGTTTTCAATCATGTCTTGCTGGGGTTTTGTTTCAGTTGTTGGTCGTGGATACCACCAGCGAACCAAAGACAAAACTTTTCATATACAGACATGCAAACACAGATACAGAAACCAACAGTATCTTTAATTCCTGGACAATAATTTCAAGTACCCAATGAGTTTATGGTTCTAATCTGATTTGAACAGCCAGATGTCTGCATAGCAAATGTATGAGTAAAGAACAGATACCCTGGATCATGGATTCAAATAGCTGTCCATTACGCAACAGTGGCTGTTAATCGCTGTATAGAGATGATAGTACTGTCTGAAACTGCTCTTGCGAAAAATAGCGGCTTGACCGCAAGAGCATCGGTGTTGCTGGTGAGTGAGTGATTGAAGCTGCCAGATGACCTGATGTTGAACCAATCTGAAGCTAAAGTCCAAGGTAGGTTAAGCACCAGATCATGCTGGCAGCTTCAACCTCTCAAACAAACATGTAGCAGAAACAGGAGATGAAAATTAAACAGATAATATTGAACAAAGGGTCTTTGCGCTTAATAGAAGGAAAGGAAACGACCAGAAGCTGTTTTGTTTTTTGTTCATATACTAGGAGGTTTGATAAAGGAGAAGTGCACGAGACATGCATGTTTGTAGCTTTTATTTAATGGCGGGTTTTGGTCATGTCCTGACAGCTGGTGACTCTTAACTTCATGAGACCAACCACTAAAAATCATCTATATCACTAATTTTTACATGTTATATTTTGTTCTCAAGTGAATTTTCACTTAAAAAATTATTTTTAAAAAGAATTAACAGTAAATATAAAAAAAGATTCATTTTAAAAAATATAACATAAAAAAATGATGATATTAGTATTTTTTAGTGGTTGATTCACTTTAATTCAGATTGTAAAGTAAAATCTATATTTAATTAGTTTCATAATAGAACATTAAGCAAGGCTAGGTATAAGGCAGTTTCCATGTGCTTGGTGACCTCTAGCAGCCTTTGGATAAAATCTTTTTATACTATTTAAAATTTAAAAATTTATAATTTTTTAGAACGATGAATAAAAATAAATGAACAAATGAGAATAACATTAAAAATTATGAAAATTAATAGTGGAAAAATATGAAAATTGTCATTTTAAAAAATTAATTTTAATTATTTACTACTATCATTTAACGGCCCAAAAATATGTAAAAATAATTGAATTTTACACATTGTAATAAGTTGGTATCTGCTTATATTATATAAAACTTAATCAATTTTACATATTTTTTAAACCATTGAACGAGGTAAATAAAGAATTAAATTTATTTTTTTATTTTATAATAATCTTTTAATTTTCTATCGTTAATCAGACCATTTATTTATTTTTATCTTATAACTTAAAAGTTTTATATCGTTGAAATAAATAAATATGTTATTTTATGTGAAGTGTATGTATTAGCTTTGGGTGATTCTTTGCATTGTTGTTGAAAGAGCTCTCATGGAAGTGGGAAAGGACCAAACCTTTTTAATAGCTTCGATTATGGATAGGGTCACATGGTTTTGCCTTGTAATTTAGCCCCCACAAGAGTTTAAGAGTCGGTTCGGTATTGTTTTAAAAAAAATACAATAAAAAGATATTTAATATTATTTAATAAAAAAGTAAATATTTTAAATTATTGTTGATTTTTAAATAGATAAAAATATTTGTTATTATATTGTTATTTTAAATAGATCTTATAATTAGTCAAAAGAAAATGACCCCTCAAACCTAGGAAAATCAAAATCAAACTATATATACACATGGTCCCTCGATTGAACTCGAGTGTAATTTTAAATAATTTTTAATTCGAGTCTAATAATTCAATTCATTGTTAATCTAAATTAAAATAATATAAAATAATTTTTTATAATATTTGATTTAAATCGAAATTGACAAATTATTCGACCCGTAAACTAAGGTCAGTTTAGCATTGTTTTTGAAAAGTGCGGTGAAAAAGTGTGGTGAAAAAGTGTAGTGAAAAAGCTCTTTTGAAATTTTTAGTTTAAAATATATATGTTTAGTATTGTTGTCAAAAGTGCTTTTGAAAAGTAAATGACTATTTTAGACATAACTTTATAAGTTAAAAAATATATATTTAAATAATAATTAAATTATTTCATATTATAATATTAACTTAAATGATGATAAAATATAAAAATATTAACAAATGAATACATAAATTATTTTTGAAAAAGTGCTTTTGAGAAAATATATAATTTTTTATGAATATATATAATTTTTAAATTAAAAAAATAATTTATGTTAAATATAATTATATATTTATAAAAATTAAATTATAATAAAACACAGTAAATGAATGTTAAAATTATAATTTGACTCTTAAAAGCACTTTTTCAACCGCAAAAGTTAGAAACTTTAGTTTTTACGTTTGGATTGAAAATCACTTTTCAAAAATTAACTGTTTAACATTGTTTCTGAGTTTCAAACCAGCTTTTGGTCAAAAAACATTGCTAAACCGAACCTAAGCATATATCTAACTATAATTTCCCCATGCTTCAAGGATGTCATCCCCATGTGAGGAAATCTGATCATTTTTATGTCTTGAATTATGAGTACAGCCAACGTAAGTACCCACTTTTAATCTCTTACTTTTTGGATTAAGCTACAAGCCAATACATGTTTCGAGTTCTTGTTCTGTCTCCTCATCATGTCTGGGGAATTATGCTGCCATAATTCTGATGAAGAAACATGGTTTACGTGGCTCATGACAACACAGTCAAACCCTATGGGGGTTAGCAGCCTTCCTAAGATTTTGTTTTCTTAATCCTAAACCAACTCCTGAAACAGAAAGTGAAAAGATTAAATCCTAGTGGGCAGACGGAAAAATTAATGGGATTTTTATAAAATAAATTACTTTCAAATCAGACATCCAACACCCTTTTAAGTACTAATCTATTTCACATTTAATTGTTTAAGTGTTGTATTCACAGGAAACCATTGCTCAGAAATTCCACCAACAGACAATGAAGCTTTGTCCCCACAGACTTGTTTTCTTGGAAACGAAAACTCTTCTCTCACTAAAATATGTGGGTGACATTAAAATAAAAAGAAAAAAAAAAAACAAGGTAAAATCAGTTGCATCAGTAGTGGCATTCTTGGATCCTACTAATCATCTTTGTAAGTTGATTAATTTAAAGTAAAGTTTTATAAATTTTAATAATTTTGAAAGATTTAATATGAAATTTAAAAAATTATAAGAAATAAATTAATTAATATATTTAAGAATTTAAAGTTTAATATAACCTAGCTTTTAAAATTTTTGAGAGGATCAAATAAAAATAATTAAAATTTTAAGAGATTTTTAAAATTTAATAGGGGTCATAGCCCACATACCATGCGTATGTTCCACCTCTGATCGAAGTTGAGCGATTAAGTTTAGAGTAAAGTTTTTTTATCTTTTTATTATGTCTCTTGTTAAAAAAATTTTAAAAAAAAAATTTAAACTTAACTTTTATTTTCTATATCTTAAATTCTAAATCTTACATCCTACAAATACATCCTACTCCTAATTCTTTAAATCTTAACCACACCCTTAACCTTGAACCCTAAACTCTAAACCCTCTAATTTAAAACAGAGGCATAAAAGAAGGCATAAGAAAGAGACAGACAATTTTCAATCCTAAATTTATATATACATCTTCGAGTCGGTTGACCTTGTTTTCGAGTGTTGTCATCCTATCCTTCAAGCTTGTTTTCTTGATCTTGCCGATCGGGGCATCGACACCCTTTTGCTCTAGTATTCTCTCTATCATATGATATCTTCAAACAATATCATCAATCTAATCATTTTTTCTTATGTCACTTGTTACAAGTTAAAATTTTGACCTAATAAACTGTACGATTTAGTTAAAGTTTTCGAGACCTAACAACCCTTTTTTAGTGTTTAGGGTTATTTTTATCATCTCTCAAAGGTTATTAAAATGAAAAACCCTAATCAAATATGATAAAAAATAAAACCTCAAACATAAAACCTACTCAAATAATATTAAATTATTTACCGTTTAAAGTAAACGTACGTAACATTCTAAGTCATTTTTATCGTTTCAGTCGTTTAATTGGGACAAAGGATGGACCCAAAGTTTGGTCGTCGGGAAAATTTTATATTTCTGAAGGATCGTGACTTGTCCATCAGCTAAAGAATCAAACTATCACTACTTTCTTTGGCATCAATCCCAATACAATGCAATGCATGTGGTTGATATGCAATAATGGAGTCATTTCCAAGGTATTTAGGACAATGTAATTTTCTTTTTTACTGGATTTTAACCCCTTTTTTTTCTTTTCTCCTTTACCTTGGTGGAAAATTATGACCTAGTAAGCCACCGACAGAACTGGGGACTGTTTGGAAAGCAAGAAAATCCATCATCCTGGGGTTTCCTATGTGAAATCATATAGCGAGTGTTAATTATGATATTTTTCAATGTTCTCAAATGAATCATCCTACTTTAAGGTATCACCTAACGAAAGGAAATTTTACATATATATTTTCTTTAATTTTTTTTATATTTTTAAATTATTATATCATATATTTTATATTTTTTAGATATTATAATTTGATCGATAACTTTATAAAAGAATCTGTTAAATAATAAAATCGATTAAATTAAATAAAAATTAAAATCGATATCAAGAGATACCAACTTAAATAATATTTTAATAATTTTCAAAATATTCTATGCAAATCACTAATTAAAATTGATAATTTTAAGCGAGGGATTATTAGACGAATCTTGTTTGTCACGTTATCTATGGTCCAAACAATCAAAATCGTTCATCATTTAATAACTATCTAGTAACTACTCATCTCCTAATTATATGTAAGAAAAATGATAATTCACCTTTAAAAAACTTAAGATAAACGATTCTGATTATTTAAGATTACAGATAACGTGATAAATATAGTATATCAAATATTTTTTTCTTTTAGTACTAACTTTAATTTTTTAATTTATTCCATTATTTAAGTCGATTTTTTAAAATTATCTTTAAATTTATTATTTCAAATATAATATTATAACTGATGTAATATTTTAAGATTTTTTTTTTAAATAAATTATATTATTAGTCTCTCACCCTAACAAAATTTTTATTACTACTGTAATAATTGAGTCACGACCAGACCACTGCTACTGCCATTATTATTGTGCCTGATTGTCCGTACACAGAACCGCAACTTCAGCATGGAACCCACCAACGTAAACCGGGGGAGTATCTTCTTTGTCATTGACCTCTTTGTAATGACTTAAAAAAGGGAAAGATCCCACGCTTCACACGTGCGAAAAGGTTAGTGGGGTCCACGTTCTCAACGGACACTTCACCCTATTTCTATTTATTTAATATATAATTATTTATATGAAAAATTTTACGACGGATATCGAATACCGTTGAACACCAATATCGCTGAATATTGATGAATACTATTAAATTAATTAATAAAAAATAAAAATTTGAAGGACTCAATAATTATTTTTAAAAAATCAATTAAATTAAATTTATTTTCATATATATTAAAATTTATTTTTTTAAATAAGGGTAAACTATACATTTAGTATATCACCTATTTTTGTATTTCTATTTTGGTACTCAAATTAATTTTTTTAATAAAATGGTACCTAATGTTACACATTATTTCTATTTTGGTACCTTAACTATTAAAAATAAATAAAAACAAAGATGTTGCTTGAACAAATAACAATTTTAGCCCCTAAATTTTATACAACCTATCACTTTATTCGATTTAAACATCATTTTTAATTTTTGGTTGAAGTAAACCTTGATTTTTTTAGCCTTGACAAAGACCTACAATCACCAAAGAGCATCCTTTTGTTTTCAGCACATTATCGAAGAACTTGTAACCAAAACCTTTCGACTTTGGAACAAAATGAAATAATGTAAAACAAAAAAAAAAGAAAAACAATTATTAAAAAATTCAAAGATATCGCAAATCAAAATAAGTTTAACCCATTAAAAAACAAAATTAAACAATAAATTTTGGTTGGTTAAAAAATTTCAGAGTGAAACAATGATCAAATATATTTCTATATCGTCTCTTTAAAAAACTTTTAGAAAAAAAAATTATTTTTCGTTTAAAACTCTAACGTAAAAAATATTTTTTAATTAAAAAACAAAGATTGATTTAATTTAATTTTAATTTCGAAAAAATCCAACAACATTGTAGAATCGCTATTATTTTTTAATTTCGTTTAGTTGAATTTTACTTTTTTATTGTTATTAAAGTCAATATTATTTTTGGAAAAATTAAAAAATAGATGAAATTTTACAAAAAATCATATTGACAACAAAGAAGTTGTTCGATATCTAATATTTTATACTTTGAATAGAAGAAGAAGAGAAAATTTATATTTTTAATCTAAAAATTAAAAATAATATTTAAATTGGTAGCATTTAGGGGTAAGCAAAACTCGACTCGAAAAAACCGATTAACTCGTCTCGACTCGAGGCAAAAATACTTGACTCGTTTTGACTCGACTCGAAATTTCATAGACTCGACTCGACTCGAAAATTTTCAAATAAAGTTCGAGTTGTAAAATGAAAATTCGAATAACTCAAAATTTTTAATAATTAAATGATTAATTTTTAAGTTTAAGACAAGTCTATCAATTTTTTATGGTATATATACATTTATATATAAAAATATAAAGAAATATCGCTACATAAGAAAAATATATGGATAAATATCTTATATGATTATAGAAAGTCATTTAAATTGAAATCAAATCATACTTTAATATGATAAATAATTACAAATAAATATTTATAGGAACTCGAAAACTCGACTCGAATTTTTTAAACTCGACTCGAACCGGAAAATTTTCAAATAAAGTTTGAGTTGTAAAATATGACTCGTAAATTCGAATAACTCGAAATTTTTTGACTCGACTCGATCAAATACTCACCCCTAGTAGCATTGTAGAATAAATTGATACATTATATAAGTTTTAGGGTCTAAAATTATTATTTGACCAAGCAATATTATGTTTCTTTTTAATTTTAATAATTAGGGTATCAAAATAAAAATAATATGTACCGTTAGATATTATTCTATTAAAAAAATTCGTTTGAGTATAAAAATAGAAATTTAAAAATAACTGAGATACTAAGTATATAATTTATTCTTATTTAAAAAAATAAATTTTAACATATATAAAAATAAATTTAATTTAATTAATTTTTTAAAAATAATTATTAATTATATATTGATTCCTTCAAATTTTTAATTTTTATTAACTAATTTAATAGTTTTCAATAATATTCAGCAATAGTGGTGTTCAGCGATATTCATCGCACGTGACAGATTCATCCTTATTTATATTCGATTTATTGATAGATTAGAATAGATCAAAATTTTATAAAGGTTTCATATGGAGATGAACTTTTAAATTTATTTTTTTTATTAATAAAATTTAAATTTATTGATGAATGCGATTTTTTATGCGAGATAACATGAAAACTATTAAAAATTATATTATAAATATAATAAGAAAAATTATAATATTTTAGGTTAAAATCAGATTATCTTTAAAAAATATAAAACATATCTCAACTGTAAAAAAAATTAAAATTAATAATAATTGCCTTATCCAGCCCTCTTTTGATCTATCTTTATCTGATTTTAAATAGAGATAATAAACGGATCATTCAAATAAAATTTAGTATAAGTCTTTTCGATTTAGGTCAATTTTAATTTTGATTATATTTTATTTTAAGTTAATTCGGGTCATGATCTGATTCAGTTTTAATTTAGGTTTATAATGATTTAAGTCAAATTAAATTACGCCAGTTTAATTGTTTTTTTTTAAATTAAACGATTTTGAGTTAAATATTTACGAATCGATTAATTTTAAATTGATTTAAAGATAAATTAAATACGATATCAATATATTTAAATCGGCTTATATATATTAGAATTGTTGATGGGGTGGTTGGACCCGTATATATCGGCTTACGTGGCAGATATGCCGCGTATCGGTTACCTATATATGTGTGACAGACAGACAGTCCGTAATCAGTTCTTGGTTACAAACACTAAATCCCACGTTTGACAGAACCGGAAAGTAATGATTGGAAATTTCCATTTTGCCCCCTCATTACTCTACCTTATACGGAGGCAATAAAAAGGTATAATTTGCTTTCACTCCCTGTACCCTCTGTTTATTAATTTTATGCATATATTTGTAATCCTTAAATTAAAGGTTATAATCTTTTTGATATAGTAATTGAAATCCAATACCAATAGGTAATATTGGTCAAAGAGATTCTATCAAATTGGATTTTGACATTTTAAAAAAAATCGCATGACCAATATTACATGTGCAGAATGTTACGAACTGCCAATACTTTAACCCGTGACAAAAATGTTAAATAAGATAACGAAAAAGAGAGTAAAATTCAGGGTTTTAAGATTTTGTAATACTATTTCGATGTAACAAAATGAAAGTCTATTTCTTTAGCATTCTTAACGAGGACTCTTGATAATATTTGTTTTTTATATCTCGATAAAACTCACACACAACTTACAAACAACGCAAAGGGATTAAATTCTTGAAATTATTAATAAAAGAACTAACTTTGAAATGTGCAAAAAGTACAAGGACCAAGGATTAAATTGGAAAAAAGTAAATAGCCAAATTGAAAAAAAAAAACAAATCTAATCTAGATGACAAAATCAGGCACTGCCACCCCATGTTTTACTAATTTAAATTATTAAAAAAGGAAAGTCTCTATTGACTTTCTCTCTCTTAAAAACCAAACCCTAATAAATCTGTTGTTGCTTCATTCATCTTATTTTCCCTTTGTTCAAGGCCAAAGAACTCTCCTTTAATCTCTCTCTCCCCCTTTCCCTTCACTTATATATCATTCTCAAGCAGCAAACACTTCAGCAAACGTAGAAGCAAAGAATCAAATGGCAGTCGAAGCTCATAATATGAATCTGTTCCCTCCCCAGTTCATCCCCATTAGTGGGTAAATATCCACCTTTGTTTCTGGACAAATTTTGGGTTTTGATCTGGTTTTCTAACATGGGGTTTTCTTGTTTCTGGTTGTTGTTGCAGAGATTTTATGAAGGTTAATCAATGGAGCGGGAATATGTATAATCCCCAGATGAATACTTGTGTTCCTTTGGTTGAAACAATGCAGGAAACTGATAGTGGGGTTACCTGTAACATGAATTTTCCGGTTTCCGGTCGTAGGAAAAGGCCAAGAGATGCATCGTTTGATGATGTTGTGTCTCAGATCCAACAACAACAGCGACAGGAAATCGACCGGTTGATTGCTCAACATGTAAGTTTTGTTTAATGGTGTCGGTGAACGGTGGAAACAGGCAAATGGGCAATTTGTTGATGTTTTTTTTTTTTCTGGATTGATTTGCAGATAGAAAGAGTGAGTTTGGAGCTTGAAGAAAGGCGGAAGAGACAGTCCAGAGCGTTGATCATGGCGATCCAAGACGGTATAATGAAGAAACTGAAGGAGAAAGACGGCGAGATTCAGAGAATGGGGAAACTGAACTGGGTTCTTCAAGAAAGGGTGAAAAGCCTGTGTTTGGAGAACCAACTATGGTGTGACATGGCGCAGACGAACGAGGCCACATCCAATTCTCTCCGCACCAATCTGGAACAGGTCCTGGCTCATGTCGGCGAGGAACGTCACACGAAATGCAGAGGCGTGGATGCAGCGTCGGTTGATGATGCCGAGTCTAGCTGCGGAAGTACCGACGAGGGGTGGCGTAAGGTGATTGTTCCACCGGAAGAGCAGGCGGCGGAGGCGGTGGTTGAGGGTGATGAAAGGAAGTGCAGAAAGTGTGGGGAGAAGGAGTCAAGTGTGCTGTTGTTGCCATGCAGACATCTTTGTCTCTGTGCAATGTGTGGATCCAATTTGGTCGGCACTTGCCCTGTTTGTGACTCTGTCGCCAACGCCAGTGTTCATGTTAACATGTCCTGAAACTAGTTCTTTTCTTAGGTTTAGGTGAAAAAAAACAGAAAAAAAAAGTAAATGCAAATATGTTTCATGTCAGTCTCTATCATTTGATATTTATCGCTTAATCACTCTGGTATCATTGGTGTTCGGACTAATGTATATTGATCGCTCAATCACTCTGTTGATATCACTGGTGCTCGAACCGGTGACGTTTAAGAACAACAAACTAAAAATTATACTTATTTAATCAACAATTTGTTAGTCTTGTGATATGAGGTCCTTTAAGTACGTAACGGAAAAAATTAACCTAAAAAGTCATATTTATTTTAAATTTTTATAAAATTTAATATAAATCAATCAATAAATCGAATACAGATATTTAAATAAAAATATTATTTGATTTTGTTTTTTCATTTCTATCATTGAGTTAGTATTTGATGACCAAACTGTGAAAAAGTAAAATTGTCAACGTTAAACGCTTCTTCACTCATTGAATGTAAGAAATTATTGGGTTCAATTATTTCAAACTTTTGTTACAAAGTGCTCTTCTTTTTAGATTTAAAAAACAATAATTTTTATAGATAATTAGATAAATTAATGAAATAAAATTTCAATATTTTAAATAATATTAATAATTTGAATTTAACGTTATAAATCAAATACATTAAAAAAACGTTTATCCTCGATTAATTTATGATATTTTTTAAAAATTAATTTTTTATTATCTCATTAGTTAGTTAATAGTTTGTATGAAATTTCAATATTCATGTTAAAATTTAGTTTCACTTAAGAATCGGGTTTGAAGTACTGTGTTTGTAAAAAATTTCTACTTAAACTTACTCGTCAAAAC
Source organism: Abelmoschus esculentus (assembly GCA_035048815.1). Classification (NCBI taxonomy): domain Eukaryota; kingdom Viridiplantae; phylum Streptophyta; class Magnoliopsida; order Malvales; family Malvaceae; genus Abelmoschus; species Abelmoschus esculentus. The sequence goes on from JAUCBN010000024.1 coordinate 13,554,762, forward strand.
TAAATGTGTGATAAGAGTTAATCCGAATTAATCGAATAAAATCTTAAAAACCAAAAATACAATAAAAGATTCAATATTCATAGACAATTCAATGCAAACTTTTTTTTGTACATTGGACATATAATGTATTAATGTCTATATTACTCCTCCAGTCCTCCCTACTAATAAATCAAAAAAAATATTAATATATAATATCTCCGGTGGCGTATCCACTTGAAACATAGGAAAGCTCTAGGTCCACCTAAACTTTTTAAAATTTATACATTTATTTTTAATTTTTCAAAATTTTATAAATTAATCTTTAAATTTTTTAAAATTTTACGAGTTTTGCCCATCTTGAAATTTTAAAATTTCATGTGCTCACCATAAAATATTTTGAATCCGCGACTGAATATCTATGTTAGTCTCTATGTATCATGTCTGTAGATGAATCATTCAACCCCACAAAAAATCATAATTTATATGGTGCATGAGCCATGATGGAGCTCATATCTTCTCAAAATTACCATCATTTACTTACCATTTCATGTTCATCCACTTGCATATGTTTTTCCAACCAAACCCTACATGAGCTACCTTATTACCACCTCATTGAATAGTATCATTTTCAGCCATTATGTAATCAAAAATGGTCTAATTCTGGTTTTGGTCCCTCTACTATCATTTTTTTTGAGAGATGGGGCCTCTTTCTACATGAGTTGAAGATGATGTTTCTTTTTAAGAAAAATGTAAACATATAAACGAGAAAACACAAGTATTTAGATAAACTAATTCAAATTAAAATATAAAGATGATAATAGGTCTATTTCTGAGTCCCATCCCTATGTTTTATGAAAAATTATAATTTAATCACTCTGCTTTGTTTTAACAAAATTTGATGTTCACACCGAGTCCCAGATCAAACATTACGAGGAATCAAATTATCTAACTTAAAAATGTAAGATCCGAGTAAGTATTTAAACTCATTTGTTTTTTTAAGGATAAGGTTTAATCTCTATTTTAATGTGGAGTCCTAAAAAAACACAATAAAAAATAGACGATTTTTGTCTTATATCTACCTTCTTTTAAACCTTTACGTACTAGTCATTAAATTATTTATCTTTAGGTCAATTCCATTTAATGGTGAAATTCAAATTATTCCTAAACTAAATGAACTTCTGAATTTTAATAAAATTAAAGGGATGTAATTCATAATTAGACCATAATAACAATAGTAAAAAAGAAGACCCATAAAACCAGCTATTTCAATGGCTTGTCTTGTAATAATGACAAAACCCCCTTTCATGGGAGGGAGGGATCCACGTGAAATGACTTCTCTTTTTTCATCATTTTGATCATTTCAATGGCCTCTATTCTTCCCTTGTTCGATATTGGGTGAGCGTTCGAGCGAGTCGAGTTAAAAATTTTGAATTATTCGAGTTTAATTAATATATTTTATATTTGATTTTTTAAAAAATTTTCGATTCGAGTCGGCTTTAGCAAGTTTAAATCGATTCGGTTTTTCAAATTTATGTATAAATTTAACTATACTATTTATAATATTATATTATATTTTAACTCTAATTAAAATGATTTTCTCTTTATAACTCGATTCGAATAACTCAAAATTAAAAAAGAATCAATTTTTTCAAATCAAATTGAGTTTTGTTCACCCCAATTGTATATTAATGTTTTTGGACCCACTTTTTGCTTTTTGCTTTATCCATTTTTTCATCTTCTTGGTTTACGTATTTGATGGAAATTGCTTTATAGGGTTGATCGATAAAGAGATAAGTTGAAGACGACATGAATGGGATGAACACTGAAATTGTTTTTTATATATATAAATATTTCATATATTTATGAAGAAAACGTCATAAACGTTTTAGTTTTAATTTAAGAGGGTATAAACGAGTTTAAAAGTTAATAATTTATAATTTATACGCTAAAATTTATATTTAAGACGATATTTTTAGAGATTTAAATTTTTAACATAAAAATCTTAAATTTTAACTATACCTCTAATTCAAAAATTATATACTTAAATTTTATAAATATCAAATCTTAATCTAAATCTTTAAACCTTAAAACAAAATCGCTTGTGAAAATTTTCTCCGACAAAAATTGGATGAAAGCTATTTATTTACTCTCTCTCTTTTTTTTTTATGTGGGATTCAGTTAATTAAGGTATCTTTTTGCCCGACAAAATCGATTTACTTTTTAGAAGGTAAAAAATAATATTCAAACTACTTATAAAATTATTTTTTAAATCGTAGATAATTGTATACAAACAATACTTCATAGATCTGTACATACGACTACATCTACAGTTATTTGCGATTAAATGGTACGTGGTAAATCTTTATTGTCAACGTACCTTTATTATAATATGTATTTTTATGTTGTTTGTTGCTGGTTTTATCTATCGTCGTTGATTTTGATAATGTTTGTATCCTTCTTTTATTCCGAGTCTTTAGATTAGGTTATTATCTTTTCCTTGTTTAGTCTTCTTATGATCTAATGATCGTTAATTTTATTTATTAGGTATATATATGATTTTAAGTGTTTTGTTTACTAGATATAAATTTTTATTTCACTTTTAGGTATATTCTCGTTTAATAAAATTAATATAGCTCTATTAAAAAATAATACTCCATAGAAATTGTCAACATTGAATCATAATTCTGTCTCTGTGCATGACATTGATATTTTTTATTAAGATAAAAATATTTTTAAAACATTTATATATCTATAAGATTTTGAATTAAAAAAATATTTTTAATAAACTGTATAGGATTCTATAAACCTTTAAATCGTATCGGTATATCTTTACGAAACAATGAAAGAATTTTTTATGGTGTGTAAAACAAGATATGGGTGAACACATCACATTCTTTCTCCCACTAAAAACACATATAGGAATACTTTTGTATAATATTTATTTAATAAATGAATAAATATGAGTATAAGTGTGTTTGATTTATTTATATTCACGAACAAACTCATTTATAAGTTCACGTTAAAATATAATTTTTTATTATTTATTGTTAGTTAACATTTCTGAATATATAAAAGTTTGAGCATACTTAAACGAGTACATTTGTGAATGCTAACCAAACGAACATGAATACCTTCAAAAATAAATAAACGAATACGAATATAATATTAAAAATCTAAATGAGCATGAACTAATTATTTGCAATTTCGAGTTAGATATTCGATCGAGTCGAGTTAAATAATTGTTTAAAATTATTTGAGTTTATAAGATATTTTACGATTCGAATTTTATTTTATTTTTAAACTTACAGTTGAATTTATAAAATTTAAACGGAGTTAAATTGGATCAAGATTTCGAGCTTATATACAAATTTAATTATAATTAAGTTATAACATTTAGTACTTTTAATTTAAAATTCCTTTTATATTCTTATAAATACATAAATACTATATTAAACATAATTAATCAATTCGAAAAGTAATTAACTAATTCCTAGAAATTGGACATATACCCGAATGGGTGTCCTCATGTACCAGCGAAGATACCCGAATGAAAGCCCTGACTTAGTATGGCCTCATCCATATATAGGTGGTCCAACTTGGCCTCATCCATAAATAAATATTTTATTTATTTTTTTATTAATAATTTATATAGTATCTTAAAAGATTTTATAATTTAAACTTGTATTTTAATATATTTTTAATAATTCACACTTTTTATATAAAATCTCAAATCCATTCTTACCTTAAATTATTATATAGGTCCTGATTTGATATTGTTTTTAATCAGCTCTTGAGCCGAAAGTTAGTTTAAGATCAAAAACAATAAAAAACATGTAATTTTTTAGTTCAAAAAGTATTTTTTTTTTCAGATTGATTTAAGAATTATTTTTTAAAAGTAAAAAAAAAATTAGCTTTTAGTTTTTTTAAAAAAAACACTTTTAAATAAAATTACTTATATGTCCTCGTTTATATCATAAATTTTTTTATATATTTTTAAATATCTAAAATAAATATTTTATCTATTTAAAAGTACTTTTTAACCGTAATATTAAATATTTTTATTTTAAATCAAATAATACTTTTTAAAAATTATTTTTCAAGTTATATTTTTACTATAATTTTTAAAAATAATATCAATAGACCTGTCATCCCATGGTGTAGAAAATCATGTGCAAGTTATTGTCTACTCTGAATGATATATCAACTTCGGAAAGGATGAGTTAATAAAACTACTGAATTTGGGTTTAGCTTATAAGGTTGTAATGATTCAGTTAGCAGGGGGGTGTTCATGGGGAAAGATGTTGAACAAACTGTAAAAAACCCATAAAAATATTAATTTTTTAACATTTGTATATGAAAAATTATTCGATACATAAGACTACATAATTTTTTTTGAATTAGCTAACAATAATTATAGTAGTATATGTTCTAGAATACATAAGACTGGTATCACTGGTGTTCGAACCCGTAACCTCTAGGAATAACCGTTCCTTTAATCACTTGGGCTAGAGGGCTCGTGCAACTACGCAACCTTTTTCTATATTCAGATTTAGGGATTTATTTTATATTCAAGGTTATGATTATATTATAAGATTTATGATTTAAGGTTAAAAATAGATTTTATAAAGTAAATTAGTAGAACTGTGTAAAAATAATTGTACAATCGGTGGGGATGAACTTAAATGGTATTAGGGTGCAGTCTTATTCCTTAAAAATTTCATGCTTCTTGTATATATTTTTTTTATATTTTCTATTGATAATCAAATTCTGCACCCTAAACTCTTATAATTTTACACCTCTTATATTTCTAATATAACTTCTTGATAGTTTGCATCCCTTACATGAAATTATGGGTCTGTCCCTAACAACAAATTTATAAAAAAAAAAAATTTTTTTAGATCTACTGATTGATCGGGTGATCAATAATATTCATGGTGCCTCATTTTATATGAGTTTGATTCTTAACATATACCTTAAGAATGTAATGCCACGTTACTTAATCAAAAAAATATTTTGTTATATCTAAAAAATGATAAATATTTATAATAGTTTTTAATTTTAGGGTTTATGATTTTAAGTTAGGGTTTAAGAGTTCGGGGCGTAGAATTTATTATTGGGCTTGTTTATACTAACAAATTTATTTTATATTTTAGAGGTCAAAATTGAAGTATAATTTTTCGGGTCAAAATATAATTTTATCATTGGACTTGTTTATAATTTTAAAATTTACTAAAGGACTAAACGATACTTTTTCCATTATTTGGGGCCTAGGCACTTGTACATAATATATTGAATATTAGCATCACATATAGAGTTGAAAAATCTAATTAACTTTGCAATTAAATTAATCAAGATTAATAAAAAATTAATCCGTACTTAATTAAATATTAATTGTCCTTGCAAACGCAATACACTCCATTCTAATGACCAAAATTAGCAAAGTGAACATCATCTTGTTCCTTTCACATAACATTAAGAAGAAAACTTAGATATTATAAAAAAAATATATATTATAAAATAAATATTTATATTTAGGATTAAATTATTTAAAATTAAATTCACTCTTAAATTTAAAAATAATTAAATTACCCCTTTTTAGTATATAAATAGTATTGGACACCCTAAGTTTTTGGTCCACTAGAGGTGGGTTGTAATTTTAAAATTGTGTAATTAATGTTGCATAAATGTCAACTCTAATTTAATAAGAGGTTTAAACAATAAAAAAATTTTAATGTTAAACTTGACGATCACGAATAATTCGATTCGATTAAAAATATATTTTATTTTATTTTTATATATCTTACTCAGTTTTTTTAACGGTTTATATTAATATGACACGAATATATACAATAGTTATAATGAAATAAATAATTTGAGATTATTATAATTTAAATTTTTTTAATTAAACATTTAAACAAGTAAATATATATTATTATTAGGATAATGTAAGGAAATAATAGTTTTTGGATGTGGTGTCCGTACTCTATCTCCATGCTTACATCCAAATAGAGGCATGGAATTTTGATGCCTATCAAATTTCAGCTTTCCCTCAAGCAGCATGCTTCAAGCCTTGGAATTAAATAATCTCATGCATTGTTTGCAGTACGGAGAAAATTTAACTCGAACTCGAATTTGAAATTTAGCTCGATTTTTATAATTTAATGAGTAAATTCGGAGTTCGAAATCTGATATTTACAGCTATTTCTTTATTCTCTAGATGAGGTGACCAAATGGGAAACTATGTATGAGGTTGTCCTGTTGTTCTTTCATGGAAATTTTTGATTTTGTTTCATAAGTTACAGAAATGAAAGAATATCACCCTCAAATGTCATTATGACATACATGCATCTATCTATCCATACATCCATACATATGTATATATTGAATAACATGATGTCATGTCATGGCTATATATAGAGACATCAATTATAGACCATCACCATAATTCAAAGCCTTAAGTAAACCGATTTAAGCTTTCAGGTGTCAATGGCTTCTTCTTCTTCTTTGCTTGTTAAGGTTTTTTCAATCTTGTTGATGATCATCTGCATCTTCACACCACAAGCAGTTTCGGTAGTGCCGGAAGAATGTCGAACCGAAACCGATGGCTGCACCAACAAAGAAAAGGCCTTACCCCTTAAAGTCATAGCCATTTTCTCCATACTGATCTCTAGTGTCATCGGCGTATGTTCGCCTCTGTTCACGCGTTCGATCCCGGCTCTTCATCCTGACAGAGCTTTATTTGTGATTGTCAAGTGTTTTGCGTCCGGGATCATACTGGCGACCGGTTTCATGCATGTGTTGCCGGACTCTTTCGACATGTTGTCGTCACGTTGCTTGAAAGAGAATCCGTGGCACAAGTTTCCCTTCACGGGTTTCGTCTCTATGTTGTCCTCGATCGTGACTTTGATGGTGGACTCCATGGCTACATCGATGTACAGCAAGAGATGCAACAATGAGGTCATCATCCCAGAAGTCGTGGGAGAACAACCGGAGACAGTCGTGGTGAATGTCGGACATTTTCATGGACACCATCACGGTTCAAAGCCTGCACCAGGGAACATAAATCAACAATTGATGCGCTATCGTGTGGTTGCCATGGTAAGAACTACATCAGCTCAATTGGCTTGATTATCCATAGTGTTCGAATTCAGACAAGACATAAGGTTGTTACTATCCGCAGGTATTGGAACTGGGAATTGTTGTTCACTCTGTGGTGATAGGTCTTTCACTAGGAGCTTCCAACAACACTTGCACCATTAAAGGTCTAGTAGCTGCCCTTTGCTTCCATCAAATGTTCGAAGGAATGGGTCTCGGTGGTTGCATTCTTCAGGTACTTATAACATCTGCTTATCGAGTTATCGTTTTGTTCGTCGGAGTTAAGCATTCGTTGAAATGAATCTAACTCGTTATGTTATAGGCCGAGTACAAAGCTTTGAAGAAGATTATCATGGTGTTCTTCTTCTCTGTAACGACCCCATTTGGGATAGCGCTTGGAATTGCTCTGTCCAAGACATACAAAGAGAATAGCCCGACCGCATTGATCACGGTCGGGCTGCTGAATGCGTCATCGGCGGGGCTTTTGATTTACATGGCTTTGGTTGATCTTCTTTCGGCAGAATTCATGGGACCAAAGTTGCAGGGAAGCATTAAGCTCCAAGTTAAGTCCTATGCTGCTGTTCTTCTGGGTGCTGGTGGCATGTCCCTCATGGCCAAATGGGCTTGATCATCATTGAAACCCCAAACTCGACAACTATCTGGAGAGTGATTTTCTGTAATAATATAGGGAGGACAAAAATGACCAATGATTATCTATGTTTAACCATAGGTTCTGTTGGAAACATGTTTTCATATGTTGATGTTTTCACTTCTGCAATCACCAATCAACTGTTTTACTGATAGTCTATCCTTTGAATCAGACATACCATTATATTATTCCCCTGCTACATTGTATGCATAAGATGGTCGCCGAATATGGATCTCGATCTTTTGTGTTCCTCTCGATAACTATGAGACTCGAAAATTTGTTACCGAAGAACATATCAGCCCTCGAGCACATGTCATAGTCCATTGCTGATCGAATCGGATACGAATGATTTTCTCTACTCTTTCCATAATTTCTTGCTTGCTGCTCCATATTTGGCTGATGCATGTTCTTTGCTCTAGCTTCTTAAAATGAATCATCCAGTCGATTTCGACCGTCATACAGACTGCTAAATAAGGAGCCGGTCGCAAGTCATGAGCTTCATCGCTAATCTTTCTTCCTATCTGCCTAATCTTGGAAGCAAATTTATCTGCCTAATGGATTCTTTCCAGCAATTCTAACCACTTGATGCATGTCAAGTGCAGGTCGAACAGCACAACATTTGCAGATGATATGCACCAAATTCGTCGAAACGCAACAGGCGAACAGCGTAGAATCTATTGTAGGTCGTCTCCGTTTAAGCACAACATTTCCAGATGATGAATGGAGCAAAATAGCTCTGGGAAACAGAGCTATGGTGAGTGGTGACCAAAGCAAGATATTTGCACGGTATGGAAGTCCAATGGCGGCTAGTGCTAGATTGCCAGGGCTAACCCATTGTTCAAACATATCCTTAAATTTCATGCATTCAATCTAGAGAAAAATTGTTCCATTGTGTTTTGTTACGACCAAAACCTGAGATTATTTAAATAACGTTCATAATTTTGATATTGTAAATGAAAAAAATTTAGTTCAGAAAGATTGTTCTAATAATAAGTTTTTATAATACGTAATTTGATTTAGATTATGTTTTAAAAAGTTTGGAGTTTACATTTATAAATGTTGTATTTAAATGATTAAAAGTAAAAATATATTTCATGGTTCAAACTTCAAACTAGTACAAATCATTTGTCTCTTTCTCATGCCCTCATTTATGCTTCCACTTTAAATTAGAGGGTTTAGAGTATAGGGTTTAGGGTTTTAGGTTAGGGTATAGGAAATTAGGGATAAGGTGTATTTTTTTAAAGTATAAGGTTTAGGGTTTAAGATATAAAAAATATGAATTAGGGTTTAAAATTTAATTTTTTAGTAAAATAATAAAGGAGACACAAATAGAGACATGAGAAAGGGGTAAAAGATTTTTGCTCCTTTAAACTGGTTAAAATAAGTACAATATTGGACAATAAATTAAATTCAGGCATTAAATCAAGTTCATGCATCTAATTAGACCAAAATAAAATTCACTTATCAATTTATACATTAAAACTAAATTTAAGGACCAAAATATATTTTATTTAAACAATAAGGGAAAATATTTTATGTATCGGTGGTAGAAACAAAAGTTTTTATAAGTGTCTTAGTTTTAGGGTTTTAATATATGTTTTTTTAATATGGTTTAAATGTAGGATTTTAAAATTTAGGGTTTAGAGGTTAGAGGAGTTTAAGGTAATACGGTTAAAGAATTAAGTTTCAACCTGTGAACTAAGTACACTCTTTTTCTCTCATTTAGGTTTATGAGCGTTTTTAGAGATATTTATACTATGAATTTTCTCTTTATTTTTGTAAAAAATACATAAAATTAAAAAATTTAATATTTTTTATTTTCATGTGTCGATGTAAATTGAGAGTAAAAATCTTTTGTCCGCTAATCGTGTCCTCTTCTATTCCTGTTAAAATATCTTAAAAATTAAATTTTAAACCTTAACCCTAATTTTTTATATCCTAAACCCTAAATTCTAAAATTATATCTTACCCCTAATTTCTTAAACTATAATCATAACCCCTAACCTTAAACTCTAAACATTAAATCATTAACTTAAAATAAAAACATTAATAGAGACACGATTAGAGACATACGATTTGCACTCGTGTATCTATAGCCCACAGTTTAGGACCAAGTATTGATGCATCCGTTTGATAACTCTTTTTTACACCATCTGTCCTTTTCATTGTGACCAGGGATGGATGTAGTTGTAAGAGGTAAGAGGCGGTTGTTTACAAAATTTAAATACTATTGGCGTAAGACACGTATTGGTATCTAATATTCAGACAAGAGTCCGAATATCATACAGAAAAATCAATGGAAACTAATACAGAAATTATTACTGAGACTGTTTAGTGGAGTGAGGCATGTGAAGGTGGGGCAATTTGAATGAGACAGATTCTCTTTTTAATGGCTTCTTCCATTGTATTATTCAGTGGAAAGATCCGCCAGTTTCCACCACCACAAGCTCTGGTTTGTGTTGGATTTTTGAGATATCAGTTGAATCCAAACAGCCACTGCCAGGTAGCCATGTGCCATGAGCCCATGATCAGGAAAAAAATGATTTTTTTCAGATAAAAACAGATGGACATTGGCATGCTAGCCAATCAGACAAAACTGTGATATTGCCATGGATGAGTATTAGTTCTGACATGTTTATGCGTATTCATCTACATATCTCTGCATGTCACAACGTATTGAATGTGAGACTCGGATGATTTCTTGTATTTCTTACATGTTTGACCGATCAGGCCTCGAGCTGCGGCAACCATCACCTTGCAGTGCTTGTGATGGTTGAATGATCCCATCAGGCTAACTGTCAATGCTGGAGCAAAATATAGAAATACTAGAATCTTAACATGCAGGAAAAGTATTGAACTGACCAGGGCTAGCTTTGAACTATGTCACCTCAGCTTTTTATGATTTGCTGCAACGAGAAAGTAGCAAGCACTCTTTCTTCAAGTACTCGATCGGGATTCGAGGATTCTAGTAACCGTGGCACGAGTATCGTACGTGCCATGGCCTGGAAATCTTTATGTCTAACTGAATTCAGAAAGCAGCTCATCCATGCAATAGTTACCAGACTCGCTCGAGCTAAACTAGGAACCCCCTTTGCCATGGAATTCGAAAGTGCGGCGAAGAATCGGTTGCTGCCACTGTCTAGCAATGCAATTGTAGCTTTCCTTTGCCAATTTTCTATTAATTCCTCCTCTTCAGACTGACCAAAATAAATAAAGGAAAAGATGTTAGAAAAGAATTATCTGCAGAAATTTACCTGCACATGAAGCTTGCTTACCAAGAAATCATCACTTATATCCTTTCTGTGAAATGAATCCCCTAAGATTTCATGGAAGCTTGCTTGATTCAAAAGCCAATTTTCAGTCGTTGCTTCTCCCGTGTAAGAAAACCGGCCTCCCAACATCGTAAGAGCCCTCGCAGATTGTTCTTGAATCTTTTCATTGCACTTTTCACAATCTAAATTTTCAATGATAGCCTCAATTGCTTCCTCTCTGTAGACACTGCACCTCGAATAATCTCCCTGTAAAACGACTGTGATCTGTGAGATCTGAATCAAAATACTACTAATTAATGGATATTGAGACATTGGTTTCGGTATATGATTACCAGAAGGTCAAGCTGTAACAAGAGAGCCGCAATCAGGGGACGCTCTTCGGATATAGCTTTCTGCAGGCATGCTAACAAGATGTGCATGGTATTCAAGCCTCCCCATCCATTCAGGAGATCATTTAAGAACTTTGTTATTAGTGTTATTCTGTTAACATTCACTTGGTAATAAGGATATGCATTCGAATTTCGAGAACTAATCAGATCATCATAATAAAATTGTAAAAGGATCTGTACCTGTTTAGGCAGAGTAGCTCGGTCAGTAAGGCAATAACAGATCCATTAGAATCCTTACGGTTCATAACAATAAGTTCGATTAGATATGCCTTGTCCAGTTTATCAGCTAAGTAATTTCGACAACTTCCATCGGCTCGAATGCAGCAGGATATAATCAAGGCGGCCTTATTCCTCTCGAGAACACTACTGATCTCCACATTTTGTACCAAAAGGCTCAATCCCCCGAGAGAAACAACTTGACAAGCATTCTCAATGTTCCTATCTTCATTAAAACCTGTTAAGAGTTGGTCTAGGAAGTAAAACGCCGCCGCTCGAGGACTACATTTTACAGTAAATAGAGTCTGCAAATGCTCTCCAAACTCTAAAACTCTAAGGCTTAAAGGAATCCACTCAGTTGATATCATTTGTTTTGCCTTTGGCTTCAACAAGTAAAGCAGCACAGCAGCTTTCAAAAACAGACTACTATTTCTCAACAGTTTTAAGAAGATTTCGAGCAGTGGATCCGAATTAAGTATTATCTGCCTATTCACTTCACTCCTAGCTGCAAATTCTGCTAAAATCGATATTGCTAGTTCGAGAATTTCATCTTCATTCGAAACAAACAAGATCTCGAGGATTCCTTCGATAACAGACGGCTTTGTCAATGCAGCTTCAATGGCAGGATCACCATGTGACTCCAACCATGCTTTGGTCATTACCCGGATCGCGATTTCGCAGTCACTTAGAACAACAGATGAGCAAATAGTAGCAATGGATGTACTTAGATCACTCAAAGGAAGATTAACATTATCCAACTTTCTCATTGAATTGTTTCTGACAACAAATTTCCCATTCACCAAGCATCCTCTTGGCCTACTTTGGCAGGTAAACAGACGAAAACGGTCCGATTCTCGAGTGTTGGGCAATAATTCAGTTCTCGGAGTGCTATAAATCTGGCATGATGATGACCTTCTATGTGTCTTTGTCTTGTCCTGCAAAGTTTCAGAAACATGAATGATACCAATCAAACAGTAATATAAAACAATTGCAGTTGTCACAAACAGATAGAATTACCAAGCTGTAGTTTTCTTCAGCCTCGTGGCGACATATATCGATCGATGCCCTGATTCGACGTTCAAGCTCAATGGATTGCCACTCAGTCCTGGCACCAAACACAGATTGATACCTTTGGAACATTTAAAACAATGAATCAATAGACCAGTAAAAAAATCTTTAAAAAAATGACTGAAACTGTTTGAATTAGTAACTTACAAGTTCCGATTAATAGAAGAATGCGAAGCATACGAATCGGATGATCTCCTTCGTGATGATCCATAACTGAGACTCAATGGCAAAGGCACTGTAGGAACTGGTGGGACTTTAGCCCCAGTTTTAAGCCACTCTTTATAATACATGGCAAACTTAGCTGTCCCAATATCCATTTGCTCATTGTAGAGCTTAGTTAAAGCTTTCGTTTTCGCCTCTTTCGGAGCTCCACCGATGTTGCAGACAAGCTCGAGTTCTTTGTGGTACCAAACCTTAAGGTGAAGAAGATGGGGAAGGAAAAAATGGTTCCATAAATCAGGAAGCAAATGTGTTCTTGCAAGAAAAGCAGAACCACAGAACACTTGAAGCAAATGCCTAGCCGATTCCCTATTGTTCTTCTCGAGCTTGTAAACAATCGATAAGTACAGATTAGCACACGCCGCGAGATGCGAATTCGGAACACCACAACTCGAACCATCCCTCGATTTTCCACCATCCAAGGAAGCAACAATGCTCAGAAGCTTAATTGAATTCTTCACTAATTTCATCCTGCATTCCATCTTGCTCCCTTGATCCAATACTAACTTGTCAATGCTCTGGATACCAAGTTCCATATCGATAAAAACTCGATTATCCATAGCAGCTTTCGGTCTCGACAAGCAAGAGTTGCATTTTCCTTTTACCATCTCACGGAAACTCTCATCCTTCATGTACCTACCAATGTATCCACTGAGTATAGATATCACAGCTTCAATGGCAGATTCATCGACTTTAGGCTCATCCCGTTTCGATTTCGGTTTCGACATCCTCTTAGACGAAAACACCGAAGACCCTTTTCGAGTAACAGTCTTGTCGTCCTTGTGCTTCGAAGTTTCGGATCCTTTTCGGCCATGGCAGATGTACATAGGAAGTGTTGTGGACTCATGTGTTGCTTTAAATTCTCTAGGAATTTTCAACAACTTGCCATTTTCAAACCCTTCTTGGTTGAGCAATTGTTGTAAAGAGGAAGCCATTGGTGGTGTTGAAGAAGCAAAGAGGAATGGTGGAGAGTGAATAAAGCTTCTTCACAGACATTCTTTCCGAGAAACTAACAAAGGAAAGCAGGACAATTATCCTTTGGGGGCGGTGGTCTTGTTTGTCCCTTTTAGGACAGTTAAAAAACAAGTACAGTTCTAAATTATTTTTATAATAAATGTGATAAAATTATTAAATTAATTAATAAAAATTAAAAATTTTAATAATTTAATATATAATTAATAGTAATTATACGTTGAATATTCTTTTATTAATTGTATGTTAAGTCTTTAAGATTTTTAATTTTTATTAATTAATTTAATAATATTCAACGTTAATTTAATAATATTCGACTCTCGTTATAAAATTTTCCAATTATGTTAAAGGGCTTTGGACATGAACTGACTGGTTTAATCCAGTTAAAATGCAGTTAACTTCCTGGTAAGAAAACGTTTAGTTCAAAAAAATATCCTGGTAAAAAGTTTAATGTGATTTTTACAATTTGTTTATATTTTTTATGTGCAAAAAATTCTTAAAATTTTCAAAATTTAATAAAAAATAGTGTTTTTTTTTTACAATTTGTTTATATTTTTCATTTTTTTATATTTTTAATGTTTTATGAATTTTTATTATTTGAAGGTAATTAAGTAAAATTACAATTTTTTAAAATAAAACATAAGATCAAAAAGATAGATACTGATTTCCTAGTATTTTTTCTAGATTTTTGGTATGAAGTCTTTTGAATAAAAAATAATTTTATATTTAAATATGATTATTCAAATATAATTTTTGCGTTGAGAATTAAAAAGATGTGTTTCAATTAACAAGACAGAGTAATAGTAAGGTATATTATTTTTTAAAAAAATTGAGTTTAAATCATATAATTGATATTATTGAAATAAAAAATCATATAATTAAGATTTAAACAGTAAATAAGTGTTTAAATTATATATTTTTAGATATGTGTTTAAAATATTTTTCGTGTCAAACATGTATTTAATATTTTTAATATTACTCAATTTCGATGTAATTGTCTGTTAAAAAAATATGTTAGACAATAAAAGCATGATACGTGATAAAATTGTTAAAAATAAATAAAAAAATTAAAATGATTTAAATTTTTTAAATAATCTCAAAATAGTTCTTGAACCTTTCAAATCCGGTCACCGTTATTGACGTTATTCACCTTTCTGGTGATGAACCGAAATGCCCTTCCCTCGCTGTGAATCATTTGAATGATTTATTCGACGATTTCGATGTTTCGGAGAACTTTGATCGATTTTCAATAATGAGATAATAGGGTAAATAGTATTGATAATTCAATAACAAATGTGATAGGTTTTGACGTAACAATCATCGACATAATCAGATCAAATCAAAATTTAAATTTGAGATGTTAAGGATTTTAAATTTTGGGTTACTTTATTTGGTTAATTAATTTATGTATATTTTTAATTTAATTTAAAATTTTAAGAAACTATACATGTCGGATAATGATAACTAACGAATATTTACAATAAATACTTATTTAAATAATATTAAAAATATTAAATATCTATTTGACTCAAAAATATTTAAAATATCTATTTAAAAATATAATTAAAACTACTTAATCCTACGATTCACTTCAATATCTTATAAGTTATCATTTTTTTTAAGTTAGACATGTTTTTTTTTCCTCTTGATTTCGTAAGGACCAATCGAACATGTTGAAAGGATTCTTGTTTTTCTTCGTGGTTGTGTTCGATGGGTCTGAACAGCGACAATAAAAATGACCGTACAACCCCTAAAAAAGAGGAACCTACAATTTTGATAAATTACGTTTATTAAACATATATTAATCTTGAAATTTATTGTAAAATTTTTTAAAATATTCTTTAAAAAAATAAATTATAATTATTAAAACGTTATAATTATTTTCTAAATGTAATAATTTATTATAGAATCTTATCGATTATTTCTATTATCATTGCTTCCGTAGAATCAATAAGATTCTAAACATATACAACAGACACGACCGTATATGAACCCCTAAAAAAGATAATTAATTTTAAGTGTCACATTTTTAAAACTAATAAAGATTATGAACAATTATTTCTAATGATTATATTTTAATGAATTATATAAAATTTCTATAATCTTTAAACCGTCTCTGATGTTTAAATAGATATTAAAACAACTCATTTAACAAATTATTTGCTAAAAGTAAAAATAAAAAAAATGTAAATTTTGATGTTGACCGATCAACTTTTTGAGTCACGAGATCCAGAGTCCGGTCAAGATGTTTCTTTTGTCCAACTCTTTGTTTACTTGGATCGTAGGATGTTTACATAAAGCAGGTAACTTTTGACCAAGTGGAAAAAATAAGATTTGTTAATTAGTTTACTGTTTATCTGTTTTTTTTATATAAAATTAAAATTTTGACATATATGTTTAAATTATTTATTATTATTTTATTAATTAAAAACTAATAAAATAAAAAATCCCTTATTAGTCATTAAGATATTTGGTTGATTCTATTTTAATTTTAAATCATAAAACTGTCTTGTCTTAATGGTTAAGAGAATGATTATTGTTCTTAAAAGTTATAGATTCGAACGTTTATAATGCAGTACAGTGATTAAGTGAATAATGTTAAAAAAATTATTAGTAAAATTTGACTGTTTAATCATTTTAATGTTTATTCTTTTTATTAAACACTTTGACTCTTAATATTTTATTTAGGCTAAAATAATAATGTGACAAAGTTATTCGTACTCGACTCTGGTCAATGATTAGATTGGGCTCGGCTCAAAGTCAAGCTCAGCTCGAATTCTTAACAAGTTGAATCAAGCTACATGATACTCGACTCGAAAAACTCATAGCTACTCGAAAATATAAATATATATTATTTTTAATTTAAATTCTAAATTTCTAAACATAAAACCTAAAATCTAAACACTAAACATATAAGTCTTTAAATAATCTAGAATTTACATAACTTATGTATCAAAGTTTTTTCTTCATTTGGCTTTAAACGAGACGTGATAGATAAGAGTTACTCGAATCTAACACGGTCAAAGATCGGTTAACACTTGACTTGATTAGACTCGAATAAAGCTCAAATTCAACTCGAAATCTTAACGAGATGAGCCGAGCTTAACACTACTCGACTCGTTTACACCCCTTATTCTGTTAAAGAAACTTTTATTGTTTATCATTAGTTGATTAACATTTTTTTTATCTTGTTTGCAAGCTTACACGAAATTTATCCGATTTATATTCTGAGTGAGATATTGTATAATTTTTTTTCTTTCTTGTTTTGAGACTGGTTTGTTTGTTAGCTTTTTTATGAGATTCTTTTTAAATGAATAAAATTTTAATCATTTATCAAAAAAATAATACTTTAAAGATTAAAATTATATAACATAAATTCTTAATTAAGATGTTAAGACTTCTGTGAATACATTAAATTTATGTCATGAAAAATACAAATACAACACGAATAAATAAATTATTAAATTTAATGAAATTAATAAATAAATTATATATCTACATCACATCGAACGTAGAGGGCCCAAAAGCCCTTTGAATATTGGACCTTTCAAAACAACATTTAAACGGACGATTTAGGTGAGTCGAATCAGTCACTCACGAGTCACGATCCACTCGTCAGGCCTTACAATTATTGTCAGATGAACAGAAAAACAATTTTTTTCTAAGCAAAAATAAATTTTATTAAAAACATAAATTATGAATGTATATCTCAATAAAAAATAATTTAAATCGAAAAAAAAAATCCAACACATTTATGTTGTAGATATAAAATAATTTTATAAAAATTGAGAATCCGAAATAATATAACCGATAGAATAACTAAATTTATTCAAAAAAAATTGTTTTTGTCATCGTTTCTTATTGGTTTTAGACGAGATTTTTATCAATATTTTATTATTATTATTATATTAATT
Source organism: Abelmoschus esculentus (assembly GCA_035048815.1). NCBI lineage: Eukaryota > Viridiplantae > Streptophyta > Magnoliopsida > Malvales > Malvaceae > Abelmoschus > Abelmoschus esculentus. The sequence goes on from JAUCBN010000024.1 coordinate 13,572,535, forward strand.
ATGGAAAAAAATCTCTAAATATATATCTTTATTTTTTAAAAAAATTATCAATTAATAATTAGTAAGTTTTTAGGGAAGATTAAGCATTTTCTTAATCCAACGATGTCATAGTACTGTACATTTTGTTTGACATGTAATTAATAGTATAATATTTTATTATAAATTTGGTTCTAACGTTTTACATGTGTGAAAAAGGGAACTTGCTAACCACACATTTGACTACTCACTAATGGGAGATTAACACCATATTTATGATAGATAACAAAATAAATTAAAATAATATTATCAACAATCAACTGATTTAAGAGATTTAATATTAAATATTTTAAATAATTAAATTAATGATATAAATTAAATAATTGAATTTAAAGAGTTGTCACCCGATTCATCTAATTATTAGTTTATATTGGATCAATTATTTTAGATTTCTACGGATTATAAAAAACAACCTTTAATCCCTTATATTTGCGAGAAAAAAACACTATAGTTTATATAATCATGATCTAATCTTTTTCAGTGATTTAGGCTTTGGTTTTTATTGAGAGTTAAAAACTCGTTAGTCGATAACATTCCGTTTGACGCTCTAAGATTCGTTGAAAAATATCGACAAATAAAACTTTAAACTCAAAATAAATCTTAAACATCATAAACACAATTATCATCTACAAATATAAATATTAAATAATTATATTTTTATTTTTCCTAATGAAATTTATATCTTAAAAAGTTAAATAATTTATAAATGCCACCTCATGTATATATTTGCATGATATATCTAGAGCCGTAAATGAGACGAGACAGATCGTGAGCTACTCGAGTTCAATTCGATTAAAGTCGGTCAAAATTCGACTCAAGTTCTTACCGAGCTACACGATACTCGACTCGAAAAGCTCACGAGCTACTTGAAAATATAAATATATTATTTTTTATTTTTTATAATTTAAAATCTAAATTTTTAAACTTAAAAACTTAAAACCTAAACCCTAAATTATCACACTAAAAACTAAAATTAACAAGTTTGAGTTTACACAACTTGTGTATCAAAGTTTTTTTTCTTCATTAGGCTTTAAATAAGACATGACAAATAAGAGTTATTTGAGTCTTAAACGGTCAAAGATTAACACTTAACTTGATTAGGCTCGAATAAAGCCCGAACTCGACTCGAATTCTTAACGAGCCGAATTTTTCAATCTCGTTTAAAATTACTCAAGCTTAAACTCGTCGAGCTTTTGAGTTGAACCAAGTTTAACACTACTCAAACTTGACTCGACTCGTTGACACCCCTAATCTCACGTGTGGATGCAATTCAACAATTTAATTTAATAAAAGAATAACTTATAAAGTAAGGTTGCAATTTTTCCATGCTCTATTAAAGGAAGGATCTTGGAAATTACAAGTGTTGGGATTATCTCTTTCCTTTGCCGACCTCACAAATGCATGCACATTATTCACGTGCAAACGTCAAGTATGTACACTCGTCATCTCCAACTAAGATATTTTATACAAATATTACATATTTAATAATTAATTAGAAAAATAAATATAAAAGTTATTATTTAAAAAATATTTATTTTCAATCTATGTAAAGTAAATTCGTATTTTATAACTAGTGAAAAAAATTAATTTGATCTATAATTCTTTTTAATTATAATTATAAAAAATAATTTTAAGAATTTATTTATAATTAATAAGGAGAGTCATTGTTACAAATATTATTGAAATATAAGAGAAAATTATATTACTTATCGTATATTAAGTTGGGTGATATTTTTTTCTTCATAATTTAGAACCAAACTTAACCCTTAATAAAAAATTAATTTAACTCGACTTTAATTTTAAAAAAATCAACTTTATCCAAACAAATTGAATAAAATATTTATTCTTAAATATTTTTTTATCAATTTAAACCCATAATAATCTAATTTGATAAATATTTTTATTGTATTATATTTATATAATATTCGATTTGAGTTAAAATATGATGTACCTAACTCGGTACTTATTGGTGGAGACGGACTACGGATCCATGGGGACAGTTTGGTAAGTAACAACAGGCTAACAACCAGTAGTGGTCCCACATGTGTTGATGTCACCTATGACGTCATCGGAACAAAGCTACAATTTACCACGTCACCTTCCTGGTCACCAAAAGGACTTCATTCTCTGTCTCTCAACGTTGACAATCAGAGCCACCCCCAAAGAAACGAAATTTCCTAAAAATTTGTAATTTTCTTTTTTCAGACAGGGCGGCGATTTCTTATTTTTCTTAATTTTTTTAATCATTAACACAAAAAATAGGGAAAAAATGAAATTAAGCTCTGATCTTTGCCAAAGTCTCAATTTTTATTGCATCTTTATGGAGTAAATTTGGTGAATATTTCTGGGTTTTCTTCTTTTTCTAGGATCTGATTCTTGATATAGCTGTTTTCAACCCCCATGTGATTTTATAAAAATAATGCTTTTGTTCTTGTAATATCAGTTTATATTTTGGGGTTTGTATGCAGTTTTCTGTTTGATGTTTGCAATTGATTTCTAGATTTAGTTTCCTCTTCTTTGGGTTGGATTTTTGAAGACCAAAGCTTGGATCTTTCTTGTTCATGAATTAAGAAAATTTCCCAGATTTAAAATGGTTTATTTATCTGAGCCATCATCTTCTTTGAGTTTCACTTCATCTTCTCACCTATCAAATGGCTCGATTACTCCTAACATGCCCCCCTTTTCAGTCCCAGAAACTGGGGCTACCCTTGAAGGCATAAGTTTGAACAAGCTCAGCTCCAGCTTGGAGCAACTTATTGTTGACAATTCTCCTGTTTTTAGTGATGCTGATATTGTTGTTGAAGGTGTTCCTGTTGGTGTTCATAGATGTATTTTAGCTGTTAGGAGTAAGTTTTTTGATGAGGTCTTTAAAAAAGCATCTGGGTCTAGTGAGAAAGATGGGAAACCGAGTTATAACATGTCTGAGTTGCTGCCTTATGGCAAGATTGGACTTGAAGCTTTCCAGGTTTTCTTGAGTTATTTCTATACTGGGAAGCTCAAGCCTTCTCCCATGGAGGTTTCAACTTGTGTTGATAATGTTTGTGCTCATGATGCTTGTCGTCCCGCCGTTGATTTTGCCGTCGAATTGATGTATGCATCTTCCATATTTCAAATACCAGAGCTTGTTCCGATTTTTCAGGTAAGCATATGAACATCATGGTGATTAGTTATAGTTATGGTTGACTTGTGAATTGTGATCTATCATGGTTATAATTATATATGTTTAGTAAATATATCGAATTTGTACTCACAGTAAGGTTAAATGTAGATTTCTGATATGTTCAAGGCATGTATGCAACATTTTCAGCTTGATTAGACCGAGTGAATCTCTGCTTATTTCGTTTCTGTTTATGTTCTGCAGCGACGCCTTCTTAATTTCGTCGAGAAAGCTCTTGTAGAAGATATCATCCCAATCCTTGTGGTTGCTTTCCATTGTCAATGTAGTCAACTCATTTCTCAATGTGTTGATAGAGTAGCAAGGTCGGATCTTGATAGCATTTGTATCGAGAAAGAGCTTCCTTATGAAGTTGCAGAGAGTATCCGGTTGCTTCGCCGAAAGTCTCCGTCTGTTGCTGAAGACAATGAAGTGTTGATTGATCCTTTGTGGGAGAAAAGAATCCGGAGAATACACAAAGCATTAGATTCCGATGATGTCGAACTTGTTAAACTACTTTTAACCGAGTCTGGGATAACTTTGGATGATGCAACTGCCCTCCATTATGCTGCAGCATATTGTGACCCCAAGGTTGTTACCGAGATTCTTGGTCTGCGTCTAGCTGATGTAAACCTGCGAAATTCTCGCGGATACACGGTTCTTCACATAGCTGCAATGCGTAAAGAACCGTCGGTGATAATGTCACTTCTAGCAAAGGGGGCATTTGCTTCAACATTGACATTGGATGGACGGAGTGCTGTTAACATCTGCCGGAGGTTGACAAGACCGAAGGATTATCACGCCAAGACAGAGCAAGGGAAAGAAACAAATAAAGACAGGATATGCATGGACATTCTAGAGAGGGAAATGAGGCGAAATCCAATGGCCGGGGATGTTTCCTTCGCTTCCCATACATTGGCTGATGATCTGCACATGAGACTTTTGTACCTAGAGAACCGAGGTATTACTTTCTGTGGGGATTTCATGTGGCATTCTGTCTCCGCAATTGGTTTATCGTATCGTGTTTCCGAACGTTTCATAACGGACTCTAATTGTTGTCAATCTGAAATTAACACAAATAAATTGGTTCATGAATATGGAAATTGATTGCTGTAATATCTGACATGCGATATCGAATATGTTGTTTTCTACTTGCACTTCGAACTGTGTCCTTACTGCAAGTGCTCCTATCACGAGTTCATATTTCGAGGCTTAACTCTTACTGATGTTGTGTATTGTAGTGGCATTGGCAAGGTTGCTTTTCCCGAGTGAAGCGAAACTTGCCATCGACATAGCACATGCCGAGACAACCTCCGAGTTTGCTAATGGGAACTCAAGGCAGGTTGATTTGAATGAGACACCCATTATGCAGAGGAAAAGACTTATCGCTCGGATGGAATCCCTTATGAAAACAGGTGAACGAAAGCGTTACATATCCTCGTATTTATGTCCATTATTTCGGTTTTACATTCAGAGATTTCTCCCTGTAGGAAATTGATACAAACAAAATTTGTTCATGTTGATTGTTTTTCAGTGGAGATGGGCCGCCGCTATTTCCCTCATTGCTCAGAAGTGATCGATAAGTTCATGGAGGACGACCTTCCCGATCTGTTTTACCTCGAGACAGGCACCCCAGAAGAGCAAAAGATAGAGAGAACACGCTTCAGGGAACTTAAAGAGGATGTCCAGAGGGCATTTAACAAGGACAAGGCTGAGTTTAACCGCAACGGTTTGTCTTCGTCATCGTCGTCATCGTCTTTAAGAGACGGTGGCCCCTATAAGTACAGGAAATTATGAAGAAATGCATGTCGGTAAGGGTTTCTTGCGACTCGTGAGTAAAACTTCTAATTATTCCTTGCCTGCTATGATTATCGCCAGGAAAAGCTTGTTCAATGTACAAAACCCCCCGGTGATAAAGGTAGCAGAAGTTATACATACCATTAATTTACCTGTAGGAATTTTATGTTCATTAATGACATAGAGATCAATGATAATAGAAAATTTTCAACTATGATCTATTCCCTTTAACAACCTTTCTTTTTATCTGCTGCACTTTGGATCCATAGTTAGGTATCGATAGCAATACACACGGTCGAAAACGTGTTTGACCATCGAATCAACCTCACACGTTGGTAACATTACTAAACAATTTTAGACCTTTGAATTGATACCCTAAACAAAAGGGGAGCTATTTTTTTTGTTGAATGCATCAGATGCCTGTAAAAGTAGAAACTTTGGCAGTAAGGGAAAATATTTCAGCTTAGCTTAGCTTAGCTTAGCAGGTGAAGCAAAGGGGAATCCACCTTTCATGTAGCACTTTTTAGCCGTCCACACTAAATTGTGCGGCTCCTTTATTCTTTTGGTTGGATCATGGACATTTTCACAATAAACATGCAATCATCAATTCAAACCATCTGTTCTGAGCAGCTTATTTCAGCTTGATAAGGCATTGCTTGGTAGGGGTGAGTATTCAATCGAGTCGAGTCAAAAAATTTCGAGTTATTCGAGTTCACGAATCATATTTTACAACTCAAACTTTATTTGAATTTTTTTTTCCAGTTTGAGTCGAGTTTAAGAAATTCGAGTCGAGTCGAGTTTTCGAGTTACTATAAATATTTAATTATAATTAATTATTATGTTATAGTATGATTTGTTTCCAATTTAAATGACTTTCTCTAATCATATAAGATATGCATATATATTTTTTCTAGCAATATTTTTTTTATATCAATGTATCTATCATAAAAAATTGAGAGATTCGTTAAAAACTTAAAATTAATCCTTTAATTACTAAAAATTTTGAGTTATTCGAATTTTTATTTTATAATTCAAACTTTATTTGAAATTTTTTCGAGTCGAGTCAAAACAAATCAAATATTTTCGTCTCGAGTCGAGTTATTCGATTTTTTCGAGTCGAATTTTGCTCACCCCTATTGCTTGGTACGAAGGATGAGAGATTGTTTAATACAGAAGATAAAAAAATAATAATCTTTTTCGTGAATTTAGGCTTAGGGCCTACGCTTGGTACTAAAAATAGTAATTTTAGTGATTGCTCCTCTATCTCTCCATTCCCCTAAATTACATAAAAAAAAGGGAAAAACGAAAAATTCCAAAGAATAAAAACTAATCTTTGCCAAACAATCGCTCAATGACGCCTAAATTACAGTGCCATTGTTCTTCAGGGATCAAGAACAACAATATATCTAATTAAAAAAAAAGAAAAGAAAAAGAGACCCAATCGGCACCGGAGGCTGGAAATCAAGAATTGCAACAAGAAAAATCGGGGATTCGATTATTGTGAAAGATTGTATCTTTGTACACAAAGAAAGTTAAGCCCAGGGCTTTTCATACAACGTAGAATGTAAGTGTCCCATGCATATTGAAGAGCCATAAAACTTGGACACCAAGAACAATTAAGAAAATCATCAATCACTGTCAGATTCGTTGTTTAACTCAGTGTTGTCAGGATCAAAATCTTTATATCTTTGACGACTGTAACCTTCATCATTTGATTTATTTTCGATCTCATCTATCTGAAACTCGTCTTTAAAAATAGGAAAAAGCAGCAAGAGGAGTCGGTGCAGGAGCCTCTGTGACCGCGGGTGCTGGAGGAACCTCCGTGACCGGGGTACTTCATAAGGACCTCCTTCTTCTCCTCTAATCTTTTATTTGTTTCTTTAATTTTTGGGCCACATTTTTTTTTGGAATGCTTGTCCATTTTTTAGGTTTATGAAAATAGGAATAATCCATTTATTTATAGGGCATAACCCCCTGTGGTAAATCTTGATTTCCTAGGGGATTGTACCTTGAGTTCCTCTGTTCTATTTTATTAGTTTATCCGGAAAAAAATTTGATATTTTCTCTCTACAGAAACCATTACTATTAAGAGAACTATTATGGCCATAAACATGATCTTCCCTGTTATCACCACTGTTGTTGATTCATCAAACCCAAGCTTATACATGAAAAACCTTTTTTATTGAAATCTGGGAAGAAAAGATTTGATTTTTATACTAAAAATGAGAGAAACAAGTCTAAAATCTGCAGAAAAAACTGGGATTTTCGTTTATTGACCAAATGAGAGAAACCCAGATTCCCCCCTAAAAACTTGGATTCATCAAGAAAAGGGATTAATCAAGGAAAATCTAGAGACATGTTGCAAAAGAATTCAAAGAAAATGCAAGAGAATTCGAAAACACAGACAAGAGCATCATGGATCAAAAGACGTACAGTTGTAAGCTTGAGTCTATCCATGAGGGTAAATTTTCTTGTAGCGAAACTTTTTTAAAAATTAAAAAATTAGAAGTGTAATAAAAGTGTGGTAAAAAGGGTGTTAATTTAAAAATTAAGAATTAGATTAAAAAATTGGAATTTTGAAATTAGGATTTGAAAAGAACTAAAAATGAATTTTAAAAAATAATTAAAAATGGTTTGAAAAAGGTTTTAAAAAAAGGGTGGAAAAATAATTTAAAAGATATTTGGAGTCGCCACCGACGCACTTTGGTTGGTCGGACACCGTAAAAATCAGAGATTCTTTAAAAATTGGATTCAAGAGTCGGTTACGATTAAAAACGGGATTAGGGTTTAAAATCGTTCAAAATTGGCACATTTATAATTTACCGCTTAATTAATTTTGAATTTTATGACTTAAAGTAACATTAAATTAAAGTTTGTTTAATAATTCGAATTCAATTTTATTTTTACCGTGTCTTTATTCGAAGGCAACGCATACATCGCGACCAATACGTCGGAATGCGAGCCCGTTACAACCGAATAAAGATGTATTTATTAAATTCATTAATTAATAGTTGGATGTGATTGTCAAATGGATAACATATATACAAACATATACAAAAATAAACATAAAACATAATAAAACGAATATGTACAAAAAATAAATACAACATGGCACAATATAATTCAAAATATGATAACATGTAAATAAAATACATTAAATTAAAATGTACAAAACATACCAAAATATAAATAAATGACAATAAAATGCATATGTAAATGATAAACATGCATAACATAATATATTAATAACATGACAAAATAAAAAAATTTCAACATAAATAAATAAATATGAACCAAGGTAAAATACATAAACAAATAAAAGATGCATGAAAATAAACACGCAAAATGGGTAAAAATATCAACATGAACATAAATAAATAAACTAAAACATAAAAAAATAGAGGGATTAAATTAACTAAGACTAAAAAGGGGTTAAAATAAAAAAAACTAGTCACTGGAACGAACTAAAATGTAAGAAAAATAAAGGTTTAGGGATCAAATTAAACAAAAAGGAGCTTGATGATACAATCCAGTGACCTAATCGGAAGAGTTTGAAAATATTTAGCCCCCTAAAACGTTATTTAAAAACGAGGAAGGGCTGGAAAATAACCCTCCAGACACGGAGGGACTTTGAAAAAATAAAACCGATTCTAAAATCGATGATTATAAACAAAACGATGACTGAAATAAAAAACGAATCAAACAATGAAGGACCTCGGGTGTAATAACTTGGGGACGGAGGGGTTTAATGAGGCGATTAGCCCGTTTTCAGTTTAGTCCCCGAGTATAAAAGATAACTTTTTATTTTAAAATCATTTTAACAACCCAAAAATCCAAAAGAAAAAACAATATTCTCTCATTTGTTCTTCTGGGAATCCAGAAGCATTAAGAACACGATGGTGTTCTAGATTTCTCAGGAAAACAAACGTCGGCTACAGTACTCCGTCGTACAGGAGAAAATAAAACGCCTCTTTCTCACCTATTTTCAAAGCCAAAAACGAACCCTTCCTCCTTTTTGTAAAAACAGAGTAAAAAATCACTTGTTTACAACCCAAAACTAAATTAAAACCCTTCTTTTCGACATCGAAAACCGAGAGGAAAATGGTTTTCTCCTTCAGTTCGAAGAAAGAAGAAACAACTCTCATTCGATCTTGGCTCACCCAAAACGGCGCAAAGGCCAAGGTTTATCACCGACGAAAGAATATCAGAGAGGATACTCGATCGACACAAAAAAGGTAAAAACGGAACCCCTACTTTATTGTATATGCATGCAAAAACGAAAAGGAGAGGTTATACCTCTAAAACACTTGGTTTGTATTGATTTTTGTAGTGAGGGGAACCCCGTTTACAAATGTTTACTTTTGGTTTTATAACCGAAATTACAGTGGAAAAAAATAAAAAAAAATCCCTCATGATTCTATTCTCTGAAATTATTTGTAATGTTGTTTGCTTGTGCCCCTGATATTCTGATTTTGTCCCCGCTGCCATTATGCCGAAATTTCTCTGCAATTTTGTTCTGCAAATTGATGCTATCGAGTGCTGAAATTGTTGATAATCTTGTACAAAATCTGACATTTTCGTTTTGTTTGTTTGTATGAGTCATCGTCGGAGAAAGAGGGGACCATCATCGGAGAATCATCGGACGACAACCGGCGGGAGCTGAAGAATCGATATCGGCAGTCGAAGGGTTGGCGCGTGCACCACACGCGCGCTTGGTGGGAGGCGATAAGCCGCGCTTGGCGCGTGCTGAATCCAGAACCTTCCTTCGATCTGATCTGAACCGTTGGATCAAAGGGCTAGATCCAACGGTCCCAATCCAGCTGCGCAAGGGATAACAAGGCAGATTAGGGTTCTCTTTTTTAAATCGGTTTGGGCTCAGGATTCTGAGCTCTATAATTTATATTTTTTTGGGTTATTTGTATATGAACTGTTAATAATAAATAAATGGGTTTATTAAATATATGTTATTTATTTATTTATTATAATAATAATAGTAATAATAATAATAAGTTAATAAATAATAATAATAACGAAAATGAATAAAAATAAATAATAAATACTAAATGAAATAAAAGATAATACTAATAAAAAACCGAAACTAAAATTGAAATTAAAACAAAATGACAAAAACAAAACAACAATATACCTATTTAATATATGTTACAACAAAACAAAGTAAATTATTAATATATTAAAAAACAAAACAAAGTAAGTTATTAATATATTAAAAACAAAGTAAATTATTAATATATTAAAAAACAAAACAAAGTAAGTTATTAATATATTAAAAACAAAACAAAGTAAGTTATTAATATATTAAAAAACAAAACAAAGTAAGTTATTAATATATTAAAAACAAAACTATTAATATGTTAAACATAATTCCTGTAAACGAAATTGAAATAAAACATATATATATATATTAGAAATGCTAAGATCACAAAAATCAAAATAAAAGAAATATGATTCTGAAACTTTAACCGAGGCCTGTGCTATCACAGTGTCCTTAAAACAGATTCGTCTCCTCCCGGTACTGGAGTTCCTATGGAACGTCTGTCTCCCAAGATACAACGGTAGAATACAATAAGGAGAGCAACGCTACCTTACTGCAACGACGAACTTTTACAGAAGCAGGACACTATTTAACTATAAGATGTTTGTGTTTTTCAGTGTGTTGAGATAGGAGCAAGAGGGTTCCTTTTATAGTGTTCATGCAGGGGACATGTTTAATTACAGAATTAATCTGTAATTACAATTCCTTGAAGAGTTACAACTCCCTGAATTTAAAATGACATTTAACAGAGAATTAATCTAAATGGAGGTTACAGCCAGCTGAAGGGTTTGCAACTCCATAAAATGTGGCTTAATTCTATAATATCTGTTGAAAAAATAAAGTCAGAAAAGTAGAAAAAAATCTGTCATTTTAGAACACAACGGTCCCAAAGCCTAAGGCTCATCTTTTGACTTTCATAATAATCAATCAATACTTGTCCAAAGTGCCTAGCCACACCTAAACTTATTTCCAATAATAACATGAAGAGCTTTTATATATAAAGCTTTCCAAATCAATATTCTCAACAAAAGTGGGACATTCTACTTTTCATATTTTTCATTTTATTTTTCCAACATCATGGGTGTCACATTGAGCAACAATTTCTCATTCACCCATTGAGTATTTTGAGCTTATAAATATATAATTCCATCTACTCTTATAGTAGATTAATCATGCACTTAATCTCAATTAATTTGACTAATGGAACCTACATAATTTTAATCTAAAAAATGTTCGTTACCATACCATTCTTCCAACAATATATATAAGTAAACATATAATATTTTTTTATTTTTTATTTTAATAACACAAAATTTAAAAAGGAGTAGTATATTTACAGAGTTAAGAGAAAAATAAATATAATTGTATTTAAAAGTAATAAAACATTTTTGAGTTTTCTTTTAGAAAAGTAACATCAATTATTATATTTTAATAAAGCAATAAAACATAGTAAAATACATAATAACAATTTTGATTTTTTTTTTAGAAAATAGTATAATATATTAATGTATTAATATTTTTGTATTTTTTCTTAATAATTACAAACCCATTATTTAAATAAAAATTAAAACTCGGGTTTAAAACCCCAAATAAAATTAGTGATTAAATTTTTAATAGATAATTGTAAGATACATTTCTGCATCAGATTATATAGATAAAAGTGATTAAAGAAGTAACACGACCGAAAACCAAAAACATCGATACCAGTTACTTTGGTCTCGGAAGTGACATCGGCAACAATTATTTTAGCGACAACATCATTAGGAGTAGGAACCTTTTTCACAATGGCAGTAGTGTGGTCCTCGATAGCAATATACACGGTCGAAAATATTTGTTTTATCATATTAAGATAGAGTTATTTATCTTAATTTGTTATACACGGTCGATAGTAATTTGTTTTATCATATTAAATGATTAATAAATTAATTTAAATTATTTTTTTAAGATAAATAACTCTCGTTTTCATTGATGAGAGATTATTTTTTAGATATGCTCGTTTTTTTAATAATTTAGGTTTTTTTATTATTTTGTGATAAAATATTTTACCTTTTAAATAATGAAGTATATAATATCATTTTAAATGAAAACGAACTAGAATAATAACAAAAAAATTGAAAACAAAATAAAAATTTATCAGATTATTTTTAAGTGAATATTCTATATTTATTAGATATAAATTAAAAATTAGATTGATAAAAATGAGACTATAGAATACTTTTTTTTATAATTAAATCTTTATAAATCTTTATAAATTTAACAATTCTCAATAATTTACAATAACGACTTGGATATGACTCTACCAACATACAGTATAATATCAAGAATATTCTTGTGTTATTTATTAAAAAAAATATTATGTTAAGTGATCACATATGTGTGATGAATAAACTTTTTTGAATCTACCTATTTTTGAGACTTTTGTAATTAATTTAAATTATTTTTATTTTTTAGGATAAATAATTTTTTTTTCATTAACGAAAGATTATTTCTTAGACATGCTCGTTTTTTTTTATTATTTTGTAATAATATTTTCACCTTTTAAATAATAAAGTATATAAGATCATTTTAAATGAAAACGAACTAAAATAATAAAAAAAATTTATCAGATTATTTTCAAATGAATATTCTATATTTATTAAAGATAAATTAAAAATTGGATGATACAAATGAGATTATAGAATACTTTTTTTATAGTTGAATCTTTATAAATCTAACGATTTTCAATGATTTACATTGACGACTTAGATATAACTCTACCAACAATACAATATAATACCAAGAATATTCTTGTGCTATTTATAAAAAAAATCTTATGTTAAAGTGATCACATATGTGTGATTAAACCTTCTTAAATTCACCTATTCTTGAGACATTTGTAATTAAGTTTCAATTTTAACCTCAATATTATACAACCAAAAACATCCGATTACAATTAAATAAACAATTTGTTGATTATCTTATACCCATATCAGTTTGGAAATCGTAAGCAATGAATATCTTATACCCATATCAGTTTTGAAAACCAAATTCAAGAACTGAGATTTCGAAATGCTAAATATGAATATCGAAGAAACTCACCTGATGTCGGCTGAGGGATAAGTTTATTCTTATCGTTGTCGTTCTTTGGAATCTATAAAATGGAGGAATAAGCTTGTCCATGAGAACAAACTGCTCCCGGACCGCACAAGCGTGGACTATGCACAACTCTTGACCACGGACTACACAGCCGCCAATGAGACTGTCGGCAATCTAGTGCCTTGTTGCCGAGCCACTCGTTGGTCAATGGTCCCGTCCACGGTCCACCCAAAAACACCATCAAGATTAATGTTGATGCGGCTTTCCTGACTAGCACGGGGTCCGCATCAGTGGGGGTGATCGCGCGCAACTCACATGGCTTGGTAGTGGACGGTAGAGCACTCACGAACGATCCATGGAGAACACACGACCGAGACGGCCGAGGCTATCACATTCTCGTTGGGGGACCAAATCGCCGTGGAAAACCATTGGCAACATGCTATTATTGAAGGGGATTCGGTGGTGTAGCGATCCCTCTTTAAAAATTTTAAATATTAGGTGAAAATGAAAATAGGGGCCACTAATTTAAAAAATTAAGAATTAGGCTTTAAAAAATGGAACCTTTTAAATTTAGGGTTTAAAATTAAAAATTAGGGTTTAGAAAACCTAAAAAAGAAACTGAGAATTTTATTAAAATTAGGGATTAAAAAAATGTTGGGAATGTTTTAAAAATTTTGGAGTCGCCACCGGTCATTTTTGGTAGACCGGACACCGTAAAAACCAGAGATTCAAAATGATTTGGGTTCGAGAGTCGGTTACGATTAAAAACGGGTTTAGGGTTTAAAAACCGCCCAAAATTGGCACCTTTATAAATTACCGCTTAATTAATGTTGAATTTTGAATTTTGAATTAAGGTGACATTTAAATTATTTTTTGTTTAAAGATCCGAATCAATTTTATTTTTACCGGGTCTCTATTCGAAGGCAACGCATACACCGCGACCATTGCATTGGAACGCGGGCCCGTTACGACCGAATAAAGATGTTTAAAAATTAAATTAATTAATTAAAGAAGTGTGGAAGTGATTTTAAGCGAAAATGAAAGAAACAAGTACGACAAGTTGATGAATACAATAGTATGTAATAAATAAATAAAATAAATGAATAAATGAATAAAAGCATTACAAAAGGGCACAAGTCATGACATAAAAACCCAAACTAAAGCGCATGGCAAAAGGGTAATAGCATAATAAATTAAACGGACATATAAATATTTTAAAAAAAATGCATGATAGATATAAATTAGACATAACAAGGCAAATATATGCAATCATGAATATAAACAAGATAAACATGACTAGACAAATATAAACTAACATACAACATGAATGAAAATACAAATAAAATGCAAGAGAAGCATATAAAAATAAAAAGAATATAAGGCATAATAAAGTAAATAAACCAATAAAAATATGTGTGTATAAGCATGCAACACATAGAATAAAAGCATAAAACCAATAAATAAATATGCACAAAAGATATTCACATCATGATGATTAAAATTGCATATACATGACAAAAATATGCAAGTATGTGACAACATAGATACATATATAAGAGAAAGAAACAACAATATGAACAATGTTAACAAAATGCACAGATTAAATATGATGTAGTAGAAGTATAATAAAATATAATACGATAAATAAATATCTATGTACATCTAAACATCCAAAAAGCAAATAAAAGATAAATAAGCTACTGGGAGTGACCAAAATAAAAACTTTCAAAAACATTCAGGGGCTTTAGGGGGTATTTCGAAAGGGGAAAGGGCTGGAAAGTTTAAACAAAAACAAGGGAGGACTTGATGACCAAAATAAAAGCTTTCAAAAACATTCAAAGGCAAGATTACGTTGACACGAAAGTTTTTATTGTGTGAATAAACCGTTTTTAAAAATTTTAATGACTATAAAACACAAACATAATTTTTAAACCTCTCCCTTTACTCATTATTTTCAAACCGAAAGAAAAGAGCCCCTCATTCTCTCTGGGTGTTCTTCTGGAAAAGATGAACACCAAGAAACGTTCATCTTCAAGCCCCAAGACCACCACAAAATCCAGAATCCGATGAAAAACCTCACGCCGGCCACCATTCACGGTGGCCGAGTGTTTGAAAGCCAACCTATTCCTTGTTTAAAAACAAAACACATCAGACCCATCCTTCTTTCAGAAATCAAACCCTAAAAACTTTACTTCCCCCAAACAGAACCGAGGAACAAAAAGATTAAATCTCCATTTTTGCTTCGATCGAAAAAAAGAAGAGAAAAGGAAACAAAGCGATGCCGCCTCCCTTTCGTTGTGGCTCATCCTCAAAATATGAAGGCCATGGAATCATTGCCGGTATAAAGAGAAGCGGGGAACAAGAAAACGAAGGTAAAACTCAACCTTTGAATCTATTTTTTTTTATTTTTACTGGATGCATGCGATAAAATGAAAGAGATTCTACCTCAAAAAGATTTTTGCTGTATTGATGATGGAAAAAAATTCTTTACAATATTTGTTCCCCCTTTTATATTCAGATTACAGGATGATATATATCTATTTGCTGCCTTCTTTTTCTAATTTTTGATGTCCGCTTCTATGCTTTTTCTGCCATGTCGTGGTGTAGCTGGAATTTTGTCCTCTTTTAGCCTGAGAATTCTGAAATCTCTGCTTTTGCCCTGCAAATCGTACGGTTTTTGACATGTTTTTGTTTGTGTGTATGTGGCTCCTGGACGAGTGATGAGATCACCGGAGGATCGTCGCCGATGATCGGAAACGAACGGACGGTTGCTAGGGAGGCGAAAGGTCATCTGTGAATCCGAAAGGTTCTTCGCGTGTTCGACACGCGCGCGTGGGAGACGAACAGTTGCTGTGCGTGGGCGCGTGCAGACATCCAGAAACTTCCCCCTGCTCGATCGTGGCCGTTGGATCTCAATCTGATCCAACGGCTCTCTGTTGACTGCGCATAAGGATGAAAGTTAGTCAACTAGGGTTTCTTTTACCCGGTTTGGGCTTAAATATTTTGATTCGGGCCTAATATTTATTATTGATGTATGGGCTTTAATATTTATTAGTGAATGGGTTTATTATACATGGACTGTTAATAAACAGATTTGGATCTTATTTTGTTTTGAGTTTTATTTATTCAATAAATATAATAATAATAATAATAATAATATATTTATTATAATAATAAAACCGGATAATATAATAATAATAGTAATAGTAGTAAAAATAATAATAATTATAATAATAATAAAAATAATAATAATAATAGAAATAATAAAATAATAATAAGAAGAAAGATAAAAGTAATAATAATAGAAATAATGAAGATGATAAGAATAATAGTAATAATAAAAAGATAAAAATAATAACAATAAAATAAAAAAGTAATAGTAATAATAATGAAAATAATAAAGATGATGAAATAATAAAAGAGACAACAATAAAATAAAAGAATAATAAAAAACAAAAAACTAAAAAAAATGTATGTGTTATTTATAAAAATAACAAGTTAATACTCCTTTGTTTCAATAAAATTGAAGTAGTAAAAGGTTTAAAGGGTAAACAAGGGTTATACAGTTTTTACATTTTTGATTATCAAATACAAGCCCGTTATTGAAATAAAAATCAAAATTAAACCCGAATTTAAACACCGGATAAAATTAGTGATTATAGTTGCCCCTCTTTGCTTATCGTTGTAAAACAATGATGAAGCAAAGATAAAGAACACTAATTTTATCCGGCTTCCCTGTTTGGAGACTGATTCGAAAGCCCTTTCTTCACAAATCGGATAGCCCCTCTTCTCCTTGAACCCCTGATTAGCTTACCACGAACGATATTTCGACTTGAGGGGACCTGCACATATCAAAAGATATTTATCAGAAGCGAATTTTGATTCCCTTATTCTGATATTTTGAACCAATTAACAGATTCTGAGCTATGGGTCCCCCCTCTATGAGACTTTAAGCCCTGAACTGTTGAAGAAGTTGATCCTTCCTATATAGAACCAGCTTCTAAAACGCTTCGAGTCTTTCCTATATAAAACTCTTCACAATAGTCTTCGATCCGAGTTTCTCCTATATGAAACCCTAAATCCATAATTCTAACGATGTTGACCCCTTCTCCATAGGATCCACATCTTCGAGATGCTCTGATTTCTGATCATTGCAGCATCTGACGGTCCCTCTCTTCGAGCGTATACCGTGATGGGCGACCCCTCTCTTCGAGCGTATGTCGCAAAAATAATGTTGATCCTTTCTCCATAGGATCTACATCTTCGAGATGCTCTGATTTCTGATCATTGCAGCATCTGACGGTCCCTCTCTTTGAGCGTATACCGTGGTGAGTGAGCATTAAAGTGCTAGTGTTCTTCTTTCCTGTAAATGCATATGATATGACATGGTATGGGTTAGCATGTTCCTATTCTACATGATGCATGTTCGAGTCATAGACGAGAGTCGTTCGGATCGGGTCTCTCTGGTTTCATGTCTTCTTTGTAATCGCTCCCTATGTTAGGACCCAAGCCATCTTCTGACATTGTTTTATGCCTTCAACAACGGGACTCCCAAATTTACTTCTTTCGGGACACCATGTTTGCAGATTTTTATTTTGATGACTTCTCCTCCTTCTTCTTCTTCTTCTTCTTCTTCTTCTTCTTCTCTTTTCTTTTTTCTTTTCTTTTTCTTCTCTTTTTTCTTTTTTTTTCTTCTTTTTTCTTTTCTTTTTTCCTTTTTTTTCTCTTCCTTTTCTTTTTCTTTTTCTTTTTTTCTTTTCTTTTTTCTTGTTTTTCTTTTTCTGCTTGTTTTTCTTAGGCGCCCTTTCGGGTTTTCACCTAGTAGAATTGAATCTTCGACGATCTCTGTTGGTTTCTGCGGCTCGATTTGGACTTCGCTCCTCTCCGACCTGTAGTTGATGGGATAAATCATAGCAACTTCGAAAAACTTTGTTTATTGATGTTTCGGGTTGATTTATTTATGAATATACTAAAAGGAATGAATATGATGCAAAATAAAAATATTTAATATAGCTATTATATTCCAAAAGTCATGGCAAACACGGAATATGCAAGAAAAGGAGGAGAATTAAACTCTAAACAGACTCCACAATATTGAAGGTATGAATGATACGATAACTCATCAACCGCATCAAAGATCTCACTTCCTGACTTGATCACAGTAGCCTCTGAGAGTTGACGAAGTGACGGACCTTGCAAATATTTGAGCCGCCCTTTCGGGTTTCCAACTCAAAATCTCCTTCGGTTCTAAGGCGCCCTTTTCGGATTTTCACCTTAAACCCTCCTATGGTCCTAAGGTGCCCTTTCCGGGTTTTCACCCTGGACCCTCCGTTTTTCTTCTTTTCTTTTTTTTCTTTTTTTTTCTTTTTTCTCTTCTTTTTTCTCTTCTTTTTTTTTTCTTTTTTCTTTTCTTATTTCTTTTTTTTTTCAAGCATGATACATCTGGCCATGACAAATGGCGTTCAGCCTTTTTTCCTCTATCAGGTTCAAATTATCTATCCTGACTTGCACCCATTCAGCGTCTTCCAATTTAGATTCACTCAGAATGCGGAGAGAAGGTATTTCAACCTCGAGTGGTAGGACTGCTTCCATACCGTAAACTAGTGAGTATGGAGTTGCCCCAGTCGAGGTTCGTATTGAGGTTCGATAAGCAAATAATGCAAAGGGCAACTTCTCATGCCAATCCTTGAAAGTATCTGTAGTTTTTGCTATGATCCTCTTAATGTTCTTATTAGCAGCCTCAACTGCTCCGTTCATCTTGGGTCGGTATGCGGTAGAGTTGTGATGCATAATCTTAAACTGTTCACACACCTCAGAAATCATCTTGTTGTTCAGATTAGTAGTGTTATCGGTAATGATTCTTTCTGGCAAACCGTAACGACATATGATCTCTTTTTTCAAAAACCTGCAAACCGTGGCTCGCGTGATGTTGGCGTAGGAGGCAGCCTCTACCCACTTAGTGAAGTAATCAATTGCTACTAAAATGAAACGGTGTCCGTTAGATGCCTTAGGATGAATCTGTCCGATGACATCTATCCCCCAGGCAGCAAAAGGCCAAGGTGCGTTCAAAGTATGTAACGGCAATGGTGGGGAATGAATTTTATCCGCATAAATCTGACATTTGTGACATTTTCTGGCATGATTAATACAGTCTCCTTCCATCGTCGACCAATAATAGCCACATCTCATGATTTTTCTAGCCATTGCAAAACCATTAGCATGAGTCCCACATATGCCTTCGTGTATTTCTGTCACTATGGTTTTAGCTTCTTGGGCACCAACACATCTCATTAACACCTGATCACTCCCTCTTTTGTACAAGATATCCCCATCAAGGACATACCGTGCTGCCATTCTCTTAATAGTCCTTTTATCAACATCTGAGGCTCCCTCAGGATAAACTTGAGACTTGATGTACTGCAGAATATCATGATACCAAGGATTCCCATCTTTCTCCTCTTCTACTCCATAGCAATGGGCAGGCAGTTCGATGCTTTGCATTTCTAGTGACCTCATTTGAGCCTTCGTGTTTGTCTTGAAAGTCGTGGCCAGAGTGGCCAAAGCATCAGCCATTTGGTTATCCTCCCTCGGTAGATATTCAAAACTGATTCTTTCGAAATTCTGAATCAAATCCTGAATTAGATTATAATACTTGATCAACTTAGGGTCCTTGGTTTCTCATTCTTGCCGTAATTGATGAATGACTAGCGAAGAGTCTCCGAACACCTGAAGGACACGAACCTTGCGTTCGATAGCTGCGTACAAGCCCATTATGCAAGCTTCATATTCTGCCATATTATTAGTGCAAAAGAAATTCAATCTGCTCGTGAGCGGATAATGAACTTCTTTCGGAGAGACCAACATTGCCCCTATGCCGTGCCCGAGGGCATTAGAAGCCCCATCAAAATATAGTTTCCATGGCAATGCAGTCTCAGTTATTCCTCCCTCGACTGTGGCGGATATTAAATCTTCATCCGGGAAATCAAAGTTCAGGGGCTCATAATTATTTGTAGCCCGACTTGCCAAGAAATCGGCCATTGCACTGCCTTTTACGGATTTTTGATTTACATACACAATATCGAATTCAGACAAAAGCATCTGCCATCGAGCCATCTTTCCTGTCAACGCCGGTGCTTCCATTAGGGCTTTTAAGGGATCAAATCGTGATATCAGATAGGTGGTGTGATACAACATATACTGTCTCAGCCTCTTAGTTGCCCAAACCAGGGCGCAACACAACTTTTGAGTTTGCGGATATCGAGTTTCGCCTTCTGTGAACTTCTTACTCAGATAGTAGATTGTCCTTTCCTTCCTACCTGACTCGTCTTGCTGACCTAACACACAGCCCATTGAGTTCTCAAAAACTGTTAGGTATAAAATCAACGGTCGATCGGGCACGGGAGCCACTAAAACTGGGGCTTTAGTTAGATACTCCTTAACTTTCTCAAATGCTGTCTGACAATCTTCATCCCAGGTTCCCGGGTCATTTTTACGGAGAAGTCTGAAAATGGGGTCACACTTATCCGTTAACTGAGATATGAAACGGGAGATATAATTTAGCCTCCCTAAGAAACCTCGAACTTCTTTTTGTGTTTGCGGTGGCGGGAGGTCCCTTATGGCCTTGACTTTATCCGGATCAATTTCTATCCCTCTTCGGCTGACTACGAACCCGATGAGCTTTCCGGATGTTACTGCGAAAGTACATTTGGCGGGATTGAGCTTCAACTGATACTTTCTCAATCTCAGAAACAACTTTTGCAGATTCTGAATATGTTCATTCTTCGTCTTGGATTTAGCGATCATGTCATCCATATATACTTCGATTTCTTTGTGCATCATGTCGTGAAAAAGAGTCACCATTGCTCTTTGATACGTGGCCCCGGCATTCTTCAATCCGAAAGGCATTACTTTATAGCAAAACGTGCCCCACAGTGTCACGAAGGTGGTTTTTTCCATGTCCTCAGGGCACATCTTGATCTGATTATAACCCGAGAAACCGTCCATGAAAGAGAACCATGAGTGCCCCGCAGTATTGTCGACAAGGGTGTCAATATGCGGGAGAGGAAAATTGTCCTTAGGACTGGCCATATTGAGGTCACGATAATCTACACACATGCGTACTTTCCCATCCTTTTTGGGCACTGGCACGATATTCGCAACCCACTCTAGGTACTTTGCCACTTTCAAGAACCCGGCTTCGAACTGCTTCCTCACCTCTTCTCTAATTTTCAACAACATATCCGTTCTCAACCTACGGAGCTTCTGTTGGACGGGCTTATTCTCCGGTCGTGTGGGTAGCTTGTGTACAACAATATCTGTATTTAGACCTGGCATATCTTGATACGTCCAAGCAAAAACATCTTTAAACTCTGAAAGCAACCCAACTAATCTTTCCCTTGAGTCTGATGCTAAAGTGGTGCCTATTTTAACTTCTCTTCTTTCTTCTTCGGACCCCAAATTTATTATTTCCAAATCCTCCTGATGGGGCAGTATTTGCTTTTCCTCACTGGCCATCAATCTTATTAACTCATCGGGGATCTCTACCTCCTTTTCCTCTTCTTCGGCTTCTGCGACAAGTACGGGTTGCTCGAAATTCGGTATAGGATTAAGTTCA
Organism: Abelmoschus esculentus; assembly: GCA_035048815.1. Classification (NCBI taxonomy): domain Eukaryota; kingdom Viridiplantae; phylum Streptophyta; class Magnoliopsida; order Malvales; family Malvaceae; genus Abelmoschus; species Abelmoschus esculentus. The sequence goes on from JAUCBN010000024.1 coordinate 13,594,264, forward strand.
GTATCATTCATACAATCGATATTATTGAACCTGCAAGAATTTAAATTTCCTATGTTGGGAAATAGTATACATATTTTACAGATAAAGAATAAAGAAATAAAAAATGCAAGGAACAAAATGTATGAAAAGAAGATTGTTTGCCATTTGAGAAAAAGAGCATGAAGCCCTCTGTTTTCATTGAAATGCAGATTAACATAGGTGCCCTTTACAAAGAAATCCCATTGCTTTGGGCGAAAGCGAATGGGAGGTGTTTTTTAGACATTACTTTGATTCATTCTTAACAACTACAGGCAGATCGACGCTGGTCCAATTGTTGAGCTTTTCATCTGGGAGACATGGACGAATGGCAAACAGAGCAGACTTTCCCTTGGCATTCTGAGAGATCATATTTACATCCATCATTTCGAAGATTTCACTCATGAGCTCAGCCTCGTAAAACTTCTGTCCTTCTAAATTGGCTTGGTGCACTTTCTCCCCAGAATTCTCAATTCCTCCGAAGGTGAAACTATTCTTGAGATCAGTTTTGACTATGGGTTTCCACGGGATATCCTCTCCTCTGAGTCGGGCTCTTCTTTGCTCTTCCTTCCTCTTTCTTTCCTGTTTCCTTTGCAGATAGGTAGGGTGAAATCCTAACCCAAACCTGTCCCTCTTGTCAATGACACTTCTGACTTTCAGACATCCTTGCAAATTCTTTCCGAGTCCTTTCCCTTTCCTAGCCCCTTTTCCGACAGTCTCAATCACCACCATCTTAGTGCAATTCGAGTATCTCGGGGTTGGAATCCGACTTCCCTCCGCCACAAAAGTAGCGTTGATGAATTCCAAGGCCTGAAAGGAGCATTCTAGGGCATCTTCAGCGGGGGGCACATAGGGAACATCCGAAGTTACAGCAGCAACAACGTCTTCTTCCGCTTTGACTGTCACAAGCTTTCCCTCCATCACATACTTCAGCTTCTGATGAAGAGAAGAAGGGACAGCCCCGGCTGCATGAATCCACGGCCTCCCTAATAAGCAATTGTATGACGGTCGGATGTCCATCACCACAAACTCTATGACATATTCAACTGGGCCTATAAGCAGGGGTATCTCAATTTTCCCGGCCACTTCCCTCTGAGTACCATCAAATGCCCGGACAGTATTCTGACAGAACTTCATATGAGAGCCATCAATAGGCAGTCGTTGTAAAGTAGCCATGGGCATAACATTGAGGGCAGACCCGTTGTCAATAAGTACTCCGGGCAAAACATGCCCCTTGTAGTGAGTTATGATATTGAGGGCTTTAGTTGAACCTCTTCCTTCCTCTGGGATTTCATCATCACTGAAAGTGATATAATTATCGGCATCTATGTGATTCACAATCTGATCAAGCTTCTTGACAGTGATGTCTTGTTCTACAAAAGTTTGATTCAACACCTTTAACAATGCTTCTCGGTGTTTTTCCGAATTTAGCAACAGGTCAAGCACCGTGATTCTGGCCGGTTGTTTTCGGAGCTGATCAACCACATTGTACTCACTGTGCTTCAGGAACCTTAGAAACTCTTGGGCCTGAGCCTCAGTTACGGGCTCGAGAATCTTTGAGGGAGGATCATCCCTGAATACTTTTTCTGCCTCTGGCTCAACGAGTTTTCCCTTACCCTTTTGTTCGTCGGGTTTCTTCTCCTCCTGAGGGGAGTAACATCTCTCGCTCCTCGTAAAGTGCCCCACTTCATTCACTATTTCAGGATTCTGCCCCAATGTATCACCTTCCTGAACTGGCCTCCCCTCCTCCGGAGTGACAGCTTTTTGCATCCCTGGATTTCCAGGTGTAGAGATATTGGCGGCGTAATTCCAAGGCACCCTCTGTGTGCTTTTAAAAGGGAAGGTCGAGGGAGGAGAAATTATGAGCCTCAGAGCATTTTGGCTAGAAGACCCCTCCTCGTCCACCCTACGACTGATGATAAAGGGTCTCTGAGCCGTGTATTTGTTACTTGGGATATCTGTCATACAAATTTTTGACTTTTCCCCCTCACATTTTGCGAAGAACTCAATTTCTTTAGTATCCATGAGTGCTTGCACCTTACTCCGAAATTCCGTGCAAACCTGAATGTCATGATCACTAGACTGATGATATTCGCAGTATCGACCATATCCCTCCTTCACAATTACCATTCCTCGGTCTATCAAACGGGCCATGCACAAATGTCGGAACACCCATCTCAAAGGGGATCGTATATCTGATACCATAGATATGGCCTTCTTAGGGGATTCTTTCTCAATACTATTGATCCCCTGATTCCCGTGGTTAGGAAGTGGGTTGCTTGTGGTACTCGATTCTCCCAACTGTAAGACTCCTGTATTTAACAAATTCTGAATGAGCTTCTTAAAGGCTATACAGTTCTCAATGTTATGACCCGGAACGCCGGCATGATATTCGCAGTGTGCTTTCGCATCATACCATGCTGGATATGGTGGACTAAAAGGAGTTACATGAAAAGGTCGTACCAAATCAGCTTTGTGTAGCTGAGCGTACAACTCCTTGTACGGGATTGGGATAGGGGTGAAGGTCGTCTTCTCAAATTCCTTCTTCGGCTTCCTATCATCTCTTCTACCGCCTCCCTGAGTATTGCTAGCCGGCTGTGGCTGCGATATTGTTAAATTCTGACATGTTTCGAAGGTATTTACTTCGTGCTCCTTTCTCTTGAATTGCTTTTTGAGCGATTCACCTCCCTCAATCCTACCACTTTTGATGGCCGCCTCAATGCGCTCTCCGGTCATGACTAATTCAGCAAAATTACTTATCGGATTGCTGATGAGTCGGTCATACAACACTCCTCTCAAAGTATCCACAAACATGGGAGTGATTTCATTTTCACGAAGTGGCGGTTGTACTTGTGCTGCGAGATCTCGCCATCGCTGAGCATATTCGCGAAGGCTTTCACTTTTCTTCTGTTCTAAATTCTGTAGCATAAGTCTGTTGGGAATCATATCAGTAACATGCTTGTACTGATCAATGAAAGCTTTTGCTAAGTCTTTCCATGACTTAATCTTTGCACGGGTCAACTGATTATACCACCTCGCCGCTGACCCTATCAAGCTGTCCTGGAAGCAATGAATGAGAAGCTTTTCATTGCTAGTGAATCCGGCCATCTTCCGACAAAACATAGTCACATGTGCAGTGGGGCATGTTGTGCCGTCGTACTTTTCGAACTCAGGCGTTCTGAATTTCGGGGGAATTTCTACATCGGGGACTAGGCTAAGGTCGCCCGCGTTCAGTCCAAGAGAATCCTCTTCTATTTCTCTAACCCGGAGCTTTTCTTCAAGGTCTTTCCTAGTCTCCTCAAGCTGTTTAGAGAATTCTGCCTTTACTCTACTGAACTTTTCGAGTTCATCCAAATCAGGCACGTTTTCGCCCGCATTCTCATCACTTTCAGCCGCCCCAAACAATGGATTCTGAATTGATGTTCCGGTTCGAAAACTAAATGTTGCTCCCTTTTGTGGGGCAGGGGCTGAGCCGATAACAATGGGAGAATATGCCTGTTCTACCCCAGTTTGAAACGGATTTTCCACCTTTCCTTTTCCTTTCGTATCATCTGATGGCTTAAGTCCTAACATCTGGGTGAGCTGTTCCAACATATCTTGCTGAGCTTTCAACATGGTTTCTTTCAGTTCCAACTGCGATCTTTCTATCTGGGCTCTCAGATCTTCTTCTAACTTACTAAATTGTTCCTCCATCTTCCTCACTTGAGATCGAGTGCAGTATGGATGCGGAATGATTGCAGATTCTGTTTTACAACATTTCCTAAGTTAATTTTAATTGTATACATGATTAATGCATATAAAATGCGTGAATGGATGCATGCAAATGATGAAATGCTTCAAAAAGATAAACAATGCAAATAAAAGTGTTGACTCATTTAGTGATCGTCCTTGAACCAACTTTTATTAAATTCTAAAAAGTCTTCATTACAAAGGGGAATAAAAACTACAGATAGGCATCAGCCCTAGTTCCTAAATCTTGAATTGCTTCGAGTAATTGAGCGAAACGGGTTGCTTCTTTCATGTCTTGTGTCACAAAGGGTGTCAAGGCTTCAGCTTCCGCGGCTAGGTTTTTCACATACTGGGCCACTTCTTGTACTTGCACCATTAGAGTGGTGTTGTAATCATCACGATCTTGTATCATGCGGGTAGCATCACGAAGACGACGCAACCAATAACTGTCTTCTCCTTGTGCAGCCCCCTCGAGGACCACTAATCGTCCCAAATAGTCTTGAACCTTGGCTTCTAACTCTCTTATCCGTGCTTGAAGCGATGCGTTCTCTTGTTGACTGAGCTGTAATTCCAAAAACCCATTTCTGGCCACATATTTCCCTAAAGAGCGGTCCAAATCCTCGACCTTGTGTTCCAACAGAGCATTCTGAGCTTGACACTGTTTCAAAGTTTCAGAAGTAGAGACATACAGATTTTGCATCTCACAAAAATGATTCTTATTTTCCTGAGCCCTTCTCTTCCATGCATTAGTGTTTTCTCTTTCCCATGCTACAGTTTGTTTTCCTTTCTCCTTCTCTTCCCGGTACCTTTCCCTCTCTTGACTGATTGCCCTTCTAGCATCCCTTTTTTCTTTCTCAATTTCAGCCTCTCGGATCTCTATTTCCCTATTCATGGCTTGTTTACCCCTTTCCTTTTCTTCTTCTAGGATTCGAAGCCCGTTCATCCTTTCCTTTTCTACGGCGAGAAATTTCTTTCGGTTAGCAGTTTGCACCTGAGCATACAGCTTGATGGTATCTTTCTGATAGAGGGCATTTTTCTCACTCAAATCTTCATTATCCTTCTTTAGCTGTTTAATTGTCCCATCCTTGACATCGAGATCCAAACTTACTTTGGATAGTTCTTCCGCATACTGTGCCTTCATTTCCTCCATCTGTTTCCTGACCTCATCCATCTCACTCCTTAGTATATCGGCTTCAGAAGGGACGATGCGCATGTGTATTCCAACGTCATTGTAGGCTCATGGTTGGATATCGGGATTTTGTCGTTAACCCTGATACGTCTCCAAAGATCATAGTCCGGAGTGGTCATTCCTTGATTACTCCCTTCTACTCGAATGCGGTAATAGTAACCCCATGCCCTTGTTATTTTCTGAACCTTAGGTCGATACTCATTCTTAAAAGGGAACTCGGCTTCACTCAAACCTGCCGTAAAAGGAACAAATTGGCGAGATCCAAACTGTCTGGATACCAGAAGAGGTGCGCAGGCAATTCCTCCGTGTAAGCCAATCATCATGACCCAATTGTAGTCTCTGATTCTGTAAAGGAAATGAAATTCGTGACCCATCCACGGAACTCTCCACACAATATCATCATCCCGCAGATTCCTGAAGATTTCCGACTATTTTCTTTTATCGAGGTCCTCTCGCCATTCTCTAGCTAAATATTCTCGCACCGGGGAGAAACTTCCTTGAAATATACCGGACAAGACCTGAGTTGGCTCCTTCCAAAAGTGACTTTGTATCCATACCTGAAGAAGCTGTGCACACCCTCTGAAACGTCCCTCTTCATGCTTCCGACAGGCATTCAAAGAAATGAAGGTTTCTGTTGGTATGGCCATTACCGGATTAGCCTTCTTCTTTAAACGATCGAACAAGTCAAGAATGGCCACATCTATGTTGCCCAATACTCGAGGAAAAATAATCAATCCGTATATGCCTATGGCAAACAAGTCCATCTTCATTTCCTCATCTGGATGCACTGGTATTACGTCCCGGATGCTCTCCCATGAAAATGCAATACTTTCTCCCCGAACCTGAATTATTCCTTTAGCCCACGCGTCACTCATTCCGGCTAGAGAACTTAACTTTGAATGGTAATTCTGGGACTTAGGAGGTTTCGAGTAGATCCAATCCTTGTTGACATTTCTTCTATTTATCAAGGCTGTGTATTCTTCTATTGTTGGCATTAAATCATTCCCATTGAAGGTGAAACAGCAAAAAGCAGGATTCCAGAACTGAAAGGCGACTCTGAGCAAAGGTTGATTAATTCTGACATATATCAACTGAGCTATATCCCCATAATTTTCACGGAACCGGTCTTGTACTCTTGCTTCCCAACTTTCCCATATCTCTTTTAGCTCATATAAATCATTCTGTTGTAAACTAACATACGTGTACCCGGGCACAATGCGTTCACTTGGTTGACTGTCTCCAAAGGCCTTTTGGTTGACTTCGGACCAATGTCGAATTGCTGAGTTCTTATCTTGGTCACCTAGAAGACTTTTATCCATAATGAAAGCTCTCAAAGCGGGCAAACCACTCGAATCAACACCTTTAAGAAGGAATGCAAAAAGAATGCAAGAAAAAGAAAAAAGAAAAAAGAAAACAAAACAAACAAAAAGAAAAGGGAAATGCGTTAGTAAGGATGCCATAAATAACAAAAGCACAAATGAATGTAAACAAATGTCATAGAAGAAGAGCAAGATAAACAAAATCTAGATATCATACCTAATTCACCTAGGCTATCCGCATGGCTCTAATGGGGTGGGTTTACTAGTTCTCTAAATACAATTTTGGTTCTAGGAGGTACCCGAATTGTCCTTGTTGTCCCCTTCTAAGAGTAGCAAGGCCCCCGATCATCACCCATTATAGGCTCATCTCAATCGAGTTCAATTCGAGAGGACCCTTTCGCTATGCCCATACGAGGAAACAGTATTCCTACGAAGACATAGGGTAATCGAGCCCCGAAGGTACTTTACTAGGCCCCTACGAAGGAACAATATCCTTATGAAAGCCTTAGTATTTTCCCCCCACTTAAAGAGATGGGTTAAAATGATATAACTTCGAATTAATAAACAAATGATAATTTAATTGCCACCTTAATTCAAAATATCCAAAATTAATTAAGCGGTATTTAAAAACAAGGCTTGACTCGTTTGAAAATTTTTCTCCCTAGCGGAGTCGCCAACTGTAGCGATCCCTCTTTAAAAATTTTAAATATTAGGTGAAAATGAAAATAGGGGCCACTAATTTAAAAAATTAAGAATTAGGCTTTAAAAAATGGAATCTTTTAAATTTAGGGTTTAAAATTAGAAATTAGGGTTTGGAAAACCTAAAAAAGAAACTGAGAATTTTATTAAAATTAGGGATTAAAAAAATGTTGGGAATGTTTTAAAAATTTTGGAGTCGCCACCGGTCACTTTTGGTAGACCGGACACCGTAAAAACCAGAGATTCAAAATGATTTGGGTTCGAGAGTCGGTTACGGTTAAAAACGGGTTTAGGGTTTAAAAACCGCCCAAAATTGGCACCTTTATAAATTACCGCTTAATTAATGTTGAATTTTGAATTTTGAATGAAGGTGGCATTTAAATTATTTTTTGTTTAAAGATCCGAATCAATTTTATTTTTACTGGGTCTCTATTCGAAGGCAACGCATACACCACGACCATTGCATTGGAACGCGAGCCCGTTACGACCGAATAAAGATGTTTAAAAATTAAATTAATTAATTAAAGAAGTGTGGAAGTGATTTTAAGCGAAAATGAAAGAAACAAGTACGACAAGTTGATGAATACAATAGTATGTAAAAAATAAATAAAATAAATGAATAAATGAATAAAAGCATTGCAAAAGGGCACAAGTCATGACATAAAAACCCAAACTAAAGCGCATGGCAAAAGGGTAATAGCATAATAAATTAAACGGACATATAAATATTTAAAAAAATGCATGATAGACATAAATTAGACATAACAAGGCAAATATATGCAATCATGAATATAAACAAGATAAACATGACTAGACAAATATAAACTAACATACAACATGAATGAAAATACAAATAAAATGCAAGAGAAGCATATAAAAATAAAAAGAATATAAGGCATAATAAAGTAAATAAACCAATAAAAATATGTGTGTATAAGCATGCAACACATAGAATAAAAGCATAAAACCGATAAATAAATATGCACAAAAGATATTCACATCATGATGATTAAAATTGCATATACATGACAAAAATATGCAAGTATGTGACAACATAGATACATATATAAAAGAAAGAAACAACAATATGAACAATGTTAACAAAATGCACAGATTAAATATGATGTAGTAGAAGTATAATAAAATATAATACGATAAATAAATATCTATGTACATCTAAACATCCAAAAAGCAAATAAAAGATAAATAAGCTACTGGGAGTGACCAAAATAAAAACTTTCAAAAACATTCAGGGGCTTTAGGGGTATTTCGAAAGAGGAAAGGGCTGGAAAGTTTAAACAAAAACAAGGGAGGACTTGATGAGAATTAAACCATTTATAAATAATCGGATTCGTCCAAAATGGGACCAAAATGAAACGATCCCAAAACTTTAAAGGATCAAAGGCAAGATTACGTTGACACGGAAGCTTTTATTGTGTGAATAAACCATTTTTAAAAATTTTAATGACTATAAAACACAAACATAATTTTTAAACCTCTCCCTTTACTTATTATTTTCAAACCGAAAGAAAAGAGCCCCTCATTCTCTCTGGGTGTTCTTCTGGAAAAGATGAACACCAAGAAACGTTCATCTTCAAGCCCCAAGACCACCACAAAATCCAGAATCCGATGAAAAACCTCACGCCGGCCACCATTCACGGTGGCCGAGTGTTTGAAAGCCAACCTATTCCTTGTTTAAAAACAAAACACATCAGACCCATCCTTCTTTCAGAAATCAAACCCTAAAAACTTTACTTCCCCCAAACAGAACCGAGGAACAAAAAGATTAAATCTCCATTTTTGCTTCGATCGAAAAAAAGAAGAGAAAAGGAAACAAAGCGATGTCGCCTCCCTTTCGTTGTGGCTCATCCTCAAAACATGAAGGTCATGGAATCATTGCCGGTGTAAAGAGAAGCGGGGAACAAGAAAACGAAGGTAAAACTCAACCTTTGAATCTATTTTTTTTTTATTTTTACTGGATGCATGCGATAAAATGAAAGAGATTCTACCTCAAAAAGATTTTTGCTGTATTGATGATGGAAAAAAATTCTTTACAATATTTGTTCCCCCTTTTATATTCAGATTACAGGATGATATATATCTATTTGCTGCCTTCTTTTTCTAATTTTTGATGTCCGCTTCTATGCTTTTTCTGCCATGTCGTGGTGTAGCTGGAATTTTGTCCTCTTTTAGCCTGAGAATTCTGAAATCTCTGCTTTTGCCCTGCAAATCGTACGGTTTTTGACATGTTTTTGTTTGTGTGTATGTGGCTCCTGGACGAGTGATGAGATCACCGGAGGATCGTCGCCGATGATCGGAAACGAACGGACGGTTGCTGGGGAGGCGAAAGGTCATCTGTGAATCCGAAAGGTTCTTCGCGTGTTCGACACGCGCGCGTGGGAGACGAACAGTCGCTGTGCGTGGGCGCGTGCAGACATCCAGAAACTTCCCCCTGCTCGATCGTGGCCGTTGGATCTCAATCTGATCCAACGGCTCTCTGTTGACTGCGCATAAGGATGAAAGTTAGTCAACTAGGGTTTCTTTTACCCGGTTTGGGCTTGTAAAGTGGGCTTAAATATTTTGATTCGGGCCTAATATTTATTATTGATGTATGGGCTTTAATATTTATTAGTGAATGGGTTTATTATACATGGACTGTTAATAAATAGATTTGTATCTTATTTTGTTTTGAGTTTTATTTATTCAATAAATATAATAATAATAATAATATATTTATTATAATAATAAAACCGAATAATATAATAATAATAGTAATAGTAGTAAAAATAATAATAATTATAATAATAATAAAAATAATAATAGAAATAGAAATAATAAAAAAATAATAATAAGAAAGATAAAAGTAATAATAATAGAAATAATGAAGATGATAAGAATAATAGTAATAATAAAAAGATAAAAATAATAACAATAAAATAAAAAAGTAATAGTAATAATAATGAAAATAATAAAGATGATGAAATAATAAAAGAGACAACAATAAAATAAAAGAATAATAAAAAACTAAAAACTAAAAAAAATGTATGTGTTATTTATAAAAATAACAAGTTAATACTCCTTTATTTCAATAAAATTGAAGTAGTAAAAGGTTTAAAGGGTAAACAAGGGTTATACAGTTTTTACATTTTTGATTATCAAATACAAGCCCGTTATTGAAATAAAAATCAAAATTAAACCCGAATTTAAACACCGGATAAAATTAGTGATTACAGGTGGAAAACAAGCTACATGCACCATCACGACATCACTCAATAGATCGAGCACTGCCGCTCATTTGACCGAGACGTATGCCCTCCTTGCCGAACACGCTAGTCTCAAGGTCTCGCACGTAGGCCGAGAGGCCAATAGGGTAGCACACTCTCTTGCTCATTCGGCTTTTCCTTATATTGAACCTTTCATTTTCAGCTATGATGCACTGGATGGTAGTCAAAACTTTGTAATCAAAGATGCCATTTATGGCTAACGTAATACAATCTATATTTCAACAACAAAAAAACTCTTTTCCCTGCAAGCTGCAAATAATCAAACTAACTGCCTGAGTTTTAACACTGTTTTGTAATTAATGCATGTAACTTTAGTTTTATTGCATACAGTTCTGTACTCTGGTTTGGAGGTTTTTACAGATTTAGTTAGGCTCTTAGTAATGAATACACAAACATGGAAGTCTCTCTCTCCCATTGTTCTTCATTCGTGTTCGAACACAAATCGGCCTATCTTACTGTAACATCATTTCATTCGTTTAGTAAAGAAAAATTAAATCAAAAGGTGTAGATTATATTTAAACCAATGTACAAGTACAACAACCAATATTGGACCTTGGGTGGAACTTCAATTCTGAGATGACACCATCAAACATTGGCTAAGTTGTCAGGCTTGGCCTGTGGTGGAGATGGGAAAGAGGTGGTTGCTGCTCCAGGAGGCGGAGCTGGGACACCGTAAACCTGAGGATTAGTGTGGAAATCATGTCGGCCTTTAGCTCTTCCAAAGAAGAAGCATCCAGCACCAAGTAATGTGCAGAAGAAAATTAGTGGCAGAGAGATGACTATAACCATCCATCTTTCACTTCAGCTCTTCCCAAAATATTTTTTCCGTAAAAGATTCTGTTTGTTTTGTCTGAAAGAGAATTCGAGGGGACATGCGTAGCCACAAGACGGGACATGGGTGGTTGCATCGATGGTGATCCCCAAGTGCACAAAAGTGCCACCCTCACCACTTGCAGAACTTTATTTCCATCGAACTCAGCTAAATTTGTATCAACCATGTCTAGACTTTGATTCTTTTCATGTAGAGCCCATGCCTAGAAGTATTGTAGAGACTGTAGCCAATTCATAATGTAAAACAATCGACTACAAGAAATGATCCTCCGTGGTGTTATCAGAGTTTGGTGTACCACTGAGAATCTCCAAAGCAACAATACCAACGCTAAAAACATCATCTTTCTCGGTGAGATCCCCACGCAATGCATACTCTGGTGCCACTTGAACATAAATCAAATCACATTTGGTGAGTGTTCAACCATAAAATTACTATATCTGGTTACTTGGTTTACACGTTTCATGAACTATTTATGAAGTACAATCTAAAGAGGCTTACATAGTTCCAGCAAACCGAGTGCTGATGTGCGTTTTTGTGTCATCATATAGCTTTTCTAATCCGAAATCAGATATTTTGGGTGATAGATTTCCTAAAAGTCTTATTTTTTATATCATTTTCCCACTCGATTATTGCTAATAATGGACAGACTTAACGGCAATATTGGATAATTCTGCTTATTTTCATATTTCAGCATCTCAATACTAACTCATGAATTTATCGATTATTTGACATAAAACAGGTGCGGTTAATGATTTTTTCTCTTAGACAAGAAACTGTCACACAGGTAATGCCAGATAGCATGATGGATGCTAGAAACTAAAACTGAAATACAGATAAACACTCGCCTCGGCAGCACTTTGAGGCCGCGACTAGAATAGAAAACCTCTTTCTTTCTTTTAAAATGTTGTTACCACTAACTATATTTTTTAAAGAATAACTACGATAGATTCTTCTTTATTTTCATTTAGACTTGTATATGCATCTACCGAATGAATTTTCTAAAAATTGATAGTATCCGGATTAAACCTTAAGTTTTTTAGGCTTTACGTTTTTTAAATTCTAAAATTTGTATTATATTTAATTTAGTTCATACCTTCATCAATATTTTAACTATAAAAAATAAACAAAAATAAAAATTGAATAAACGAGTTAGTTTGCGAACATGAATAAATCGGACACTCCTTTGTCTATATTCCTTCGTTTATTAAATAAACACAATTTTTATTCATACTCATTTATTTAACTTAATAAATAAATATTATACGAACGATTCATAAATCGATTATTTTGTTCATTTACATCCTTAATCCATCAATAAACATATCACTTCTTAAGTTGCAGAAAATCAGATTCCTTTAACAAGATTTTTGTAATAAATGAGTAAGAGATAATTAGAGAAAATGAGACACTACGTCATATGAAGTGGACGTGCTAGAGTAGTTATCAGGCATGACTAGAAATCATGTGGGCTCTGCCCGCGTAGGTTTGAATCCTACCGTCACGTTTTTCTCTCTTTTATATTTCAATGACAAATTTCAAAGATAGTTGATGCCATCTTATTGCTTCATCTGCAATTTGCAACCAGACCACTTGCAGAACTTCATTTTCATTGAACTCGGTTGGCTAAATTCAGATCAACCAGATCGAGACTTCGGTTCTTATAACGTAGAGCCCATGCCTAGAAACATTGAAGAGAATGTAGCCAATCATTATGAACTTATATGTTCTTTTGAAGGCAATGAAATCAGATATTTTGGGGAACAATTCTTGGTAATCCAAGAAGATAAATTCTCTCATTTTCTAAGGCAACAACACCAAGCCAAAATCATCCACTTTCTCTGTAAGATTCTCGCGGATTGCATACTCCGGTGCTAGGTAGCTACTTCAAGATATTAACATTGCATAGGTGAATAATATTTACAGATAAAGCTACTAAAACTAGCAACTGTGTTTCAAGACCTTTATTTTGGTGTCTAATCTTAGACTGCATGAATCTGCTATTTCAATGATCACAGGTCTTTTTTTTCTTTTTCAAATTGTATAATCACAAGACAACTCACTCTATATAGAACTGGTAGTTTTAGAACTATAATAAACCGGCAAAGTTGAAACAGATTACGAAAGGCATGGAACTTTAGATGTTCTTGCATACAGTTTTCTTACCTCGGTTCGGAGGTTTTACAGATTTAGGCTCATACACAAGCATGTAATTCTATCTCACTGTGACTGTTCTTCGTTGGAGTTAGAACAAGAAGCAGTCACAACACTGCCTGTTAGATCCCTTAAATTCCAGTCAGTAAGATAACATGGTCTTGTTATAACACCGTTGACTTCAATATCTCCAGCAAGCATAGCCACAACACGGGACATGGGTGGCCGCATCGAAGGTGATCCTTGAGTGCACAGAAGTGCCACCATGACCACTCGGAGAGCTTCAATTTCATCAAACTCAGCTAAATTTGGATCAACCAGATCCAAGCTTCGATTATTTTCATGTAGATCCCATGCCTGAAAACATTGTAGAGAATGTACCCAATTCATCATGAATTTATGTGTCCTTTTGAAGGCATCCAAAAGAAATTAAGTTCCAGAAATGAAGAAAAAAATGATTGCCTAATGGTTACCCATCCAAGAAGATAGACTTTATCATCCTTCAAGCTATTATCAGAGTTTGGTCTACCACTCAGAATCTCCAAAGCAACAATACCAAAGCTAAAAACATCAGCTTTCTCAGTGAGATGTCCACGCAATGCGTACTCGGGTGCCATGTAGCCACTTCAACATAAATTAAATCACATTTGGTGAGTGTTCACCCATAAAATTACTATATCTAGTTACTTGGTTTACACGTTTCTTGAACTATCTATGAAGTCAAATCTGAAGAGGCTTACATAGTTCCAGCAACCCTAGTGCTAATGTGGGAATTGTTGTCGTCACATAGCTTTGCCAATCCGAAATCAGATATTTTGGGACACAATTCTTCATCAAGCAGAATATTACTTGCTTTAATGTCTCTGTGTACAATCCTTGGCTTAGACTCCTCATGAAGATAAGCTAATCCTCTTGCAGTTGCTAAGCAGATACAGTAACGTGTTGACCAATCAAGATGCAAGTCATTATGTCCTGCGTATAGTGTCAAAAACCTTATCAAGTTGTTCAGAAGTGAGTAATCAACAGTGGAATAAAATGAAGTTCTCAGCATAAAATTTTCTTGCATATATTGTCAAAAAACATATTAAGTTGTTAATCATGTGATTCAAAATCATTCTTCCTACGTTTAATGGCTCCAAAAACCAAACAGTTAAAAGCACGAAAGAACTATTGCAGTGTGATCATACCAAAGAGTGCCTGGTCAAGGCTTTTGTTTTCAAGATACTCGTAAACAAGAAGGTGTCTTTCCCTTCGATGCAGTATCCATGTAGTTTGACAAGATTGCGATGTCGAACTGCTGATATGGTGGCTACCTCTGCAACAAATTGACTCTTTCCTTGCTTAGATGCTAATGAAAGTTGCTTCACAGCTACCACCCTCCCATCTGAAAATGTACCCTACAAGATAATCTAACTTAGTTTGAAATATATTTCCTCTTTTCAATTTTCCCCTTCTATGACCGACAATCATATGATTATTTCACTCCAAAACTATGAAACATATTATACCTTGTAGACAGCTCCAAACCCCCCTTCTCCCAGCTTCCTTGAAGGACTAAAGTCTTCAGTGATAGCTTTTAACTCGGAATAACTAAATGTATCTGGTCTCGTGCAAATACCCGGAAGCACTGCAGAGTCATGAAAGGCAATTAGCAGGCTGCAAGTTGGAGCAATGAAAAAAAGAACCCCCCCGACTCCTTTCATGTTATATTACCAATTACCTTGATTAGGTATTACTTTTAAGACTTGCAAACTTCTATCAGCAGTATTATATCTTTTTTCTTAATGAGATCTTTCCAGGTAAACTAATCTACTGATGGTGAACAAAGATCTAAAGAAACATCTTTTTCTGATATAATGACTACTGTCACTATATGATAAATATGTATTAAGATAAAACTGAAGCTCTTACCTTCCTCCTTTTCATCTCCTCTTTTTCTCTTTGTGTACACAAGCGCCGATATTAGTATCAAAGAGAAGACCACAACAGAAACTGTTATACCAACAACAAGTGATGTCTCATTCTTCTCTTTGGGCTTGTCCAGCATTATCCCATGTGCCAATACGGTTGGTATGAAATCTGATAAACAAAATCGATGTTTTAGAAACAGAACATATAAAATAGGAACACGAGACATATAGTACATAAATATATGGAAGTGTTAAGGTATCTTACTTGGAACAACACTAATAGCTGAAATGGATGGACCATAAACTGGCATGTCAGAAGTCCCCTTACCAGCCCACAATAGGTGAATTTCAAGATGGTTCCTCGTTATGCTAGCAGTGAAATTCTTAATTATTGCTCTCTTAACACCACCCGCCTCCTTCGAGATATCAAAATCCTTTAATTGCAGGATTCCCTGATGCAGCATAAATAAGATACTGTAGCATAACATTTCTAAATGTAAGATTAAGTAAACATAGCTGTGATCATTTAAACACTGCATCTAGGGGAATGAATTGTAAATAAAACTTAGAATGGTATGAATTCTACTTCAAATATAATATTACCTGAATATAAATATCAAAAACACGCCTTGTTAGACTTTTCCAAGACTGTGAGGCTCGATCAGGGATATCTGTTTCGGCAAAGAACAAGTTTACAGTATAGAGCCCATTCTCGAGGTCTAGGCCATAGTATCTGAGTGATCCAGGGGATATCCTTAAACTCCGATACAGCTCAGGAGTGTTGGTACCTCTCACCTGTTCTGAGTTGTTTTGCACATAATGTTGATTCTGTCCATCAGACAAACCTACTTTGCTAACTGCCCATTTCTTTGTGCTAGTTACATCATATGATGCTGCGCCAAGAGATTTGATATCAGCCTCAAACAATATCCCATTAGATATCATTTGAGGACCGCCACAATTGATTGAGAAGTCTGCATCTTACAGAGCCAATATTGAAATACATTAGCAAAGCATTAAGCACTAGTCATGATTAAATATTATATTAAAACTTCAACAGCAGATACTGGTTCCAAAGTTTAAGCTAGTACGTCGTGGAGCATCTCTGCTGCATGGGAAGCTTCTTTGAAGGCATTCTAATCCTGGGAAAAGCCTGAAGAATTTAAAAAAAAAATGAATGGATTGGGAACTTTACAACCACGCATTTCTTAGCAGAGATAAATTGTAAGCACGTGGTTTCCTAGACGTACAAGAATTATATTTATAAGGTTTTACATTTATAAGGAAAAATGTACAGCAGAGTGAAAAATCAGGATGCTGTGGGACTATAACTCACCAAATGTTTGAACTGTTAGGTGTGAAGTTGTTGCCCACTAGGTTCCTACGTAAAATGCCATGAAACAAGCTCTATCAGTTTCTTTACTAATATATCTCGAATCTTAGAAAATTTGTGAATAAAGAACATCATTGAGCATTGATTTGCAAATGATTCCTATTTACAATGTTATATTAACAAAAAAATAAGAAAGCAGGATCAATTTGGTCACCAAAAAGGCCATGCTTCAAATCGACAAAGTTACAAAGCAAAGGTAGGTAATCAGATTTACATACAGTTCTTGGATTGTGTCTACTGAAGCAGGCAAATCTCCTGACAGTAAATTGTATGATAAATCTCTGCATAGAGAAGTATATTAGCCAAAAACAAGTAATCAGATTTGACAGCTTTTGCAATTGTATGTTGGACTAGATGAAAGATGATAATGCTGCCTCATGGCTTAACAGCTATGGTTAAAAATCAGATGGAGGACATATAATTGTAACCTTGTATGAAATAATTTTGCAATGAAACCTCTACTTGAACTTTTATAGAGGTATATACCTGCATCTCCATACCCAACCTTCGTCTATCAGGGCATAAAATGGAGATTGACACATGCAACAGATTGCCATAATGATTAATAAGTACGGAAATGATACCGTATATGAAGCTGGTAGAGAAAATTCTTTCAGAGAATTTCATTAAAACCATGTATCAAATGAAGAGACCTCACCAGAATTTAGGAATAAATGGTTGTTATTAGCCGACTCATGCAACCATATGAATGTTATAAACACTAAGGATCCCTAAAATTCTCCAAACCCATCTCCTCCAAAAGATGTCATTTTTTATTGGGGCCCAAGTTTTTGCAGCAACAAAACATGGTGGGTTAACAGAATGACTTACATAGTCTGAAGAGCAGTAGTTTGTAGGTTGGGAATGGCACCTGTGAGACTGTTATTTCCAAGAAACCTGGTCAATTGATTCAATAGCATGAAGAGGGTGTAATGCCAATTGAAAAATATAAGACCAGATCCTAATGTGTAAGATGAAATTAACTTAAGCTTAGATTTTCAACTATCGAGAGGATGATTTTTTGTTTTCTTTTGTAGCTTACAAGTGTTGGAGAGAACCCATCGTAAACATGTTACTTGGAATTGTGCCTGTTAAGTTGTTGAAACTCAAATCCCTGCAACAGAAAGAAATTGAAGACATGAAGCAAAAGAATACCATAAATTACAGAAGCAGTTAAAGGTTAAATAAAACTCACAGCTTTTGTAAAAATCGTAATTCTGTGATATAAGATGGCAGACTACCCGTGAGTAGGACATTTCTTAGAACACTATAGGAAATAAAAAAAAGAAAGTATGTTAATTCACAAATTTAGATAAGAAAATTATTATAAAAAAATAAAACATGAATTCAAGAGGGTATGCTTAACTCACAAGTCATACAACCCCGTTAGGTTTCGTAGGAAATCTAGAGAAGAACTCCCATTGTATATATCTCCAATTCGCCTACATGATATACAAGCATAAAAAATTACATATTTACATACAAAAATGGCGATGGGGGGGGAGCATACTATCAGGAAAACAAGATATATAAGCTTACAAAGAAGTCAAAAATTTTAAATTTGCAAAACTGGATGGTATTGGTCCTTCAAAGGCGTTCCCTTGGAATCTCCTGTAAGAATAGTCAAACTGGTGAAAAATCTAGGCAAAGCTATTCTTCCGGATGCTAGATTCAGACACAACTTATATGAAGATTATAACCAAGATGTTTTGAGAATTACAATCCTGTAAGCTTTGTCCAGTTATTGCCAACAAAATGTGGTATCTTTCCCGTGAATGCATTGTCATTGGCCGAACTGAAATTCAACAAAGCTTACTGTTAATAAGGTAAAGTAGACAATTTGCAGGACTAGCAGTCATAAAGGCAAAGGGTCTTTCTTACAAAATTTGCAGGTTTACAAGATTAGCAAATGTTGAGGGAATCTTGTCACCCAATCCACAACTGTCAATATCACTGTAAATTCATAAACCAATTTTTGTCATAATTTCATAGGTAACCTGTAAACACAACCAAGTACAACTGCACAAAGAAGTATAGAAAGTTAGAACTTACAGTCGTTGAAGGTTGACTAAATTTCCAAGTTCTGGAGGGAGTGTTCCATTGAAATTATTAACAGAAAGAAACCTACATGACATTCATCCTTGAAGAAAGTTCGAAACAATCCACTTTTCTTTCATGAACTTGGAAAATCATTTACAGTGAAGAGTCCAATCCACTAAATTGCTAAAGTTTCAATTCGCTTTTATTATATATTGGCATAGCATACATTCCAAAGAATAAAATTAATCTTTCAAATTTAGAATCACCACCAATTATATCAATATTTCGATGAACATAGTTGTCATCGATTAACCCAACATTAGAAAAGATTTGTTTGACCAATAGATTAATATAATTTGGTTTCAAACTGATTTGAAAGTTAACAATGTTGGTAATTTAGAACTAAAAATCTCAATCAAAACTAAAAATCAAGACTTTTCGATTGGTTGTTATTAATTGTTAGATTAACTTGAAACCAAACTATACGAATCTTTTAACCAAACGAATCTTTCACACTGTTGGGATTGACCAGTGACAACTTCGAATATTGAAATTGTGACCTTGGTGGCGACTGTAAAATTGAAAAATTAGGTTTCATTTTTGGAAAAAGGATTTTAAAATCTTGTATCATTTACAACCCTTCTCATTACTATCCCTTATCTCCAAAATTTAAACCTAATTTTTTCTGCTCAAGTATACAATGTAACTTATTATGAAACTAAATTTGAACATAATAAAATATTAATGAGAGTTTTTTCCATATCATACAATGTACGTAGCTCTTCAAGGTTTCCAAGCTCCTTCGGAATGAGTCCAGAGAACTCGTTGGAGCCAATTGACCTGTACAATATATATAACACCAAAGAATCAACATACATAGCAATATATACACAGAAGGGGAAGTGTTGATTACTGTTATTTCAAAACTTGTCCTTAATGTTCACTAAAAATTAAAAAAAATGTTTTATTATAATTTTACGAAAATATTTTGATACATAAGTTTGTATAAATTAAAGTTTACATAAGTCTTTTAATTTTAAAATTTAGATATTTATGTTACGATTTAGATTCCTTGGTAGAATTAAAGGGTTACGGTTAAAATTTAAATTTTAGAGTTTAAAGTTTAAGATTCAAGGTGTTGAGTCAATAATTGAGGTTTTACATTTTATAATTTAAATGCGAAGAATGTGTAAAATTTTTACACAGCTTGTATATATCAAAATATAACTCATAATTTTATAGGTAATTATTTCAAGCACAAACACTTGGGGAAAACTTTGTTTGCACTATCGTCTTAGTTTTAGGGTTTAAGACTCTATTTAGGGCTTATAGGTTTAAGTGCAATAGTTTTAAATTTAGGGGTTATTTATAAGATTTTGGGTTGTTAAAACTTAGATCCGTGTATATCCATATTATCCAACAACCTAAACATTATATTTTGACTCTAAATTCTAAATTTTAACTATAAATTCTATATTTTAAACCCTAAAATTAATAGATTTACGAGGAAAAAAATTCAGCTGTGTATCCTAATTTTATATTTCATCACTCACAGAAACTGTAATCTTGACATTTTCCCCATAAATGCTGGCAAAGGACCAGAGAATAAATTTCGATCAAGGCCCCTGCATCACCAAACAGTATATATGATTATCATCATTCCCTATAAAACCAAAGCTAAAACACATATCTGTATACAAACATTACATAATCTGTATCCATTCTGAAAAAAACTTTTAAACTCAACGTTAGCTTATGAAGATAAAAGATGAAGAGGAAATAATGAGAACACACACAAAAATGAACATCCTTACAACACTGTCAGGAAAGGTAAACCCAAAAGCTCCTCTGGTATCACTCCTCGTATATTTAAATCAACTACAATCCTGAAAAAGTGTATAAGTTTTCCTGAGGTTCCATCTCGATTAAAATAAGGATTTACAGTGACCGCAATAACATCCATTATTATCCGTAACCATCATAGAACATGATCGAAACCGTAATTTAATTCCCCGATAATGATATCGCATAAGACTAAGAGTGAG
Organism: Abelmoschus esculentus; assembly: GCA_035048815.1. Taxonomy (NCBI): domain Eukaryota; kingdom Viridiplantae; phylum Streptophyta; class Magnoliopsida; order Malvales; family Malvaceae; genus Abelmoschus; species Abelmoschus esculentus. The sequence continues at coordinate 13,614,870 of JAUCBN010000024.1, forward strand.
AGATTAAGAAGCATACAGTCCGGTAATATGGCAAAGAGTTGCATTGTTGAAATAACACTGGCATCCAATAGCAGGCGAATCAGAAGGCGCAGGATTACGTGTGTTGACAGCAGATCCACTGCATGGCTCTCCGCTGATGTTCCATGAATCCGATGCTTGTATTCCCCATTGTTGGAAGATTGAATTCAGTGCCCTCACTGTTTCACCATTTTGGCATTTCGTCAAACATGTACTCGACTCTATCAAAACTGAAAAAACGGAGAGAGAAAGTACCTTCGGAAGGATCCGTGGCTGCCTTTTGAGCATTTATGGATTGGCTGCACCAAAGCAAAACAAACAAGAAGAGCAAACATCTGGAAGAAGACGGAGACGGCTTCATAAACTCTAAAACCATCCTTTTTATAACACTTCAATGGGAAGAAAATGAAGAACGAAAGATCTCTGTCTCTGCTATGCCTGCAACCAAACTGCCTCAAATTTATAAATCTACTTTTCATGCAGCAGAGGTCAAGCGGTCAAATCGGGAAATGATTAAAAGATAATTAAAATTTATAAAAATTTTAGTATACAATTTTTTATATATATTTAAATTAATAATTATATCAATTTTTTCATATTTTTATAAAAAAAATAATATATATCATTTTTCATAAAATTATATATAAAAAATATAATTATCTTTTATTGATTTTAAGTCGTCGTTCCTTAAGGTTCGAATCGAGAACGTTAAGACTACACCAAAGATTGTCCAAGCTGGAATCATCAAGGTTCGTTTCAAGTCTATAATTAGAAACGTGTTGAAGAAGTAACCAAAAACTAAAGAGGGTAAACTACTTTCGACCACTAAACTATCTAGTTAGGTAAGATCAAGTACTCGGTCAATTTGTATAGAATTGATCTTAATCTCAGTAACTATCGATTCTTTAAAATTAGAATTAGTCTTGGTTTCGGTCACACCGGGTCCTAAATTTTAAGAACTGGTTTCGTTACTGGTGGATGCCGGTTCCAATGCCGGGTACTCAATCAATTAGTTTATTGTTTAAAAAAATTGAGTAATTAGAGAAAAATAATAATATTAAATAATAAAAATAGAATATTGTAGACTTGAAAATTAAAGTTTTAAAACTAGTCATACTCATAATATTCATACATAAAGAGAAAGTTTAATAAGAAAAAAATAAAAAAATAATATCGAATATTTGATATTGATCCCGGTCCTATTGGGTACCCACCAGGTACCAGGTCCAAAAAATCAAGATCCAGTCCCGGTTATGACCGGGACCTAAATTTTAGATCCAATCCCGGTCCACCAAAATCAATATCAGATAAAAATTCATTGGATTTTATCATGTCCGAGACCGAATAATCGAATTTTTTGTTCATCCTACTATTAGTTGATTCTAATTTGATCTCTGAAAAAAATTATTTTAGCGATTAAGTCATTAAACTTTCAATTTGGTTTAAATATGTAAATTAAATTAAAGAGGTTTGGATATTTAATCAAAGCAGATTAACTCCACTCCATAGTTGCAATTGTGATACGAGTACGAGAAACCGATTCACTTTCGAATTTTAAACTCTAAATATAAATCTATATTCTGATTATGAGCAAAGGGACTTAATAATGAAAAAGGATGATTTGTGGTCCAAATAAGTTAATATTTATATCATTTAAATTAAATTATATCAAGCAGTTGAGGATGTGTTTGAAAAGTTATAAAATATTTTTTTTATGATGATATAATTATGACATTTTCGAGTAACCATTATAATCGATGGATATTAATTTGTAGGTGATTACAGTTTGTCAACTAAATAGTAAAGGATGTAAAATCGGGCATTCAAATGAGTTTTAAATCGGGTTAAATTAAATACGGGTTATGTCTAGTGAAGTTAATGGTTTAAGTCGATTTTGATTGAGTCCGGATTAATTTGGAATCTAGTCAACCTCAGGATGATTTTAATTTAAATTCGATTTGGATCAAATTAAACGATTTAGGTCTGGATAATTAATTATCGAGTTAACTCAAATCTAAATAGATTATTTTTTTCTCATTAAAAACAGAGAAATTTAAATCAATTAAATCTTATCTCTTTACACGTGTTTTATTTAATTTCCTTGTGATTTTTTTTCTTACATAATTTTTACAAAAATGATTTTACTGACAGAAATTATATTCACTACCTCCAAAAATAAATATAAAATTTATAAAAAGGTATTTAAAATTTTAAGGGTCGATATAAATTTATAAGAAAAAATCTTCAGCTTCTGAAGTTCTTCAATCAGTGGAGGTTTTTGCGCAGAGATTTGGTGTGACAACGATCGTAGCTTTTATCACAGCTTAGCTGTAGGGTAGGGTCAACAAAACTAAAACTAAATTTCATTCGAGGCGAAAATATTTGATTTATTTTGATTCGATTTAAAATTTATAAATTTGAATAATTTAAAAAAAAATAAATAAAGTTTGAGTTGTAAAACAGAAATTTGAATCTCAAAAAATTTTTAGTAGTTAGAAGATTTATTTTTAAGTTCGAGATGAGCCCTCAATTTTTTATAATATATATTGATATATAAAAATATAAAAAAAATATTAAAATATATATATATATACATAGTTTATGTGATTAATAAAAATTATTTAAACTATAATCAAAAATTACTATAACATAATAAATAATTATAATTAAATATTTATAAGAACTCAAAACTCGAATCGATTCAAATATTTTCAACTCGACTCAATTCAAATTTTTTAAAATAAAAATTCGAATAATAAAATTAAACTCGTTAATTTAAAATCTTTAATTCAATTTAACTCGATTGAATACTCACCTTTACCGCAAGGTTGAGTCTTTTGCACCGAACACTACATTGACTACTAGGTCAATGTACGTAGACAATTACACATTTTCTTATCCTACAGGGTACGCAAGGAACAAAATATCTTTTATGGTCGACTTTTTTAATATTTTAACATTAAAATAATAAATAATAAATTTTAATTTTAAATCATAAAATATATTGTATCTAAATTCTATATAACCTAACACTAAAATAACATCTTAAATTTTAAATTTAGTTTTTTAGGTGGAAACTAATGGAATCAAAGTATACTTAAAATATAACTGGTATACTTAGGATTTATATCAAATTATCAACAATAATAAATCTAACAAATTAAATACAAAAGCATGTCTAAATTTATTATATAGATTTTTTTTTACACAACTCTTTATTGAATTTTGTCATCAGTAATGTCTTTTTCGATCTTTCGTCTTCATCAAGGTCAATATTAAATTTTAAAACAATTTAAATATAAATTATTATTTTATATATTAATAGCAAAAATTAATAATTTTTATAAATATTTTAATTTTAAAGTTTAAAGTCTTAATTTATGGTATAAAATTTAAGGGTTTATGTATATGATTTTTTTATCTGAAAGAGGATTGGGGGATAACATTAATAAAGGGTTTTAACCTTTGGGAAAAAATAATAATAACTAACTAATAAATTTTTAAAATGATAATCTTTCTAACAAAATTGTAGACGTGTCGGAGTGGTTATCGGGCATGATTAAAAATCATGTGGGCTCTATCTGTAACACACACAAAAAAAAAAATATTATATAGAATTGAGGTTGTGGGGTGTTAAACCTACAACCCCTTGTATGTTTAACTAAAAACTAATTAGTGAGCTAAAGAGCTCTTATGTATTAAACTCCCTCGTCTTATTTTTAACTTGTATCAGTTCGGATAATAATAATAGATTCGAATATATCAGACTATATCATTTTTGGAACCCAAATTAGATCTAGAAACATCCTTATTTGAGCTAAATTTTCTCTCACCTACCCTATCTCCGATCCAACCCTGATCTCCATCACCGGTCATCCGTGACCGTCACTGTCGCCGTGGTTGTGCTCGTCGTTGTCTCCCGATCATATTCCCTCAACCGAAGCGCTCGTCGGCCACCGTAATCGTCCGGAATTGTTACCGGAAGCTTCGACGGTCGTGGTGTAAACCCTAGCTTTGTTCTTTGCATTTTCTGGCCGCCATCGGTGCCGTTTCAGCGTGCCGCCAGCACCACTGTGCTCTCTGAGGCAAGGCGAGCAAAACCCCTCTGAAAACGTTACCGATCTTCGCCGATAAAGGCCTCGCCGGAGACCGCGACAGTTTCGGGTAAGTTAGAGAGTTTTGACCTTTTAAATCGGTTTTCTGGAAATTTTAATCGTTTATTGGATGTTGTTGAGTTGGATCTGGAAAAATCTGGATTTATAGGTGTTTTCTGGCCTAAATGTGTCGCGCGTGGCCTCCACGTGCTACCGGAGGCGATATCCAACCACCGTGGACGGCTATCGGGAGCCAAATGGTCCGAACCGGTCCAACCTGAGTCAAACCGGCCAGAACCGGACCAAACTGGTCTAACCCAAACCGGTCAACCCGACCCGTTGATCGACCCGACCCGTTGACCGACCCGTGACATTGACCAGTGACGTCAGCATGACGTTAGCATTGACTGTTGACGTGGCTGCTGATGTCAGCATGACGTCAGCGTGACTTTGCTAACGTCAGCGTTGATTTTGACCAAAAGGTCAAAATTTTCAAAACCCCCTATTTTATGTTTTTCGACGTCCTGAGTCCATCCGTGAAGTCCGTTTTTCGAAATTCGAACCCCAAAGCCTCCAAATTAGACTTCAAAGTCTCGAGTCAAACTTTTCTTCTAAGTTATGTTAAGCCCAAAGTTCTAATTAAGGTCTAATATTGATACATGTTTAACTGTAGGATCTCATAGTCCTCCCGATCGAGTACCGACTCAGCCCGGTTCCTCCCGTTTTGACCAGTCTCGAGATCTGATCATGACCTGTATGTATTTTTAAACTTCAATGAATAAATCCAGTATCTAGATTCCCGTATTGATATAAACTCTATCTTGTACCTTTAGGGTCTAGTATTGCTACAGAGTGAGGCTCGAACGCCCAGTAAACCGCCTGTCGGATTTTGCCCATTTTGAGGTATGTTTTCTTGTATGCTATATAACTATATACTACTGTTTTCCGTTTTAAACGAACCTAGCATGTGCACATGATTGTTTTCTTAGATTTACGTAGACATTGATTTTGAACCGTAAGAATGATCATATTATGTTTTTACTGAATACTTGATACCTTATGTATGATATTTCCTGATTTTAGTATATACATGACGCATGATTATTCCCGATACTGCTATCATAATTCCTACCATTACTGCATGTCTGTTACTTTAGGATTGGGATGATGTGTAGTATCTGTGATTCGATTCAACCTTGATCCAGCTGGTAATTCCGTCATGTTTACAGTTCCTAACTACGATTAGGGTAATTCCGTCTTGATATCGATTCTTGTGCTATAGTCGGGGTAATTCCGCCTATTTCCTAAGGTAATTCCTTAGGTCGGTACCTTCGCCTAATTGGGCTTAGGTTAATGCCTTAGATACTGTTCTGGGGAACTGTATCTAGGAGTTGGATGGTGGGTAGCATATCATGCATATACATAATCTGATTTTCTGTTATTACTGTTTATTTGTTTTACCTGTGATTTTTATAGACTGTTGGAACACACTGGGCTTCATGGCTCATACTCGTTTTCTTTCCCCTTTTTAGATAACCGTAGATAGGCATCCCAGATTTTGCACTTGGAGGATCTACATATTTTCTGGTTATTTATTTTGATGTATTGTCTTAATCTTCCGGATTTCAGTTAGTGTGACATGTGCCTCTATTTTGCTACTGATATGCCTATATTTTGTTACCGATTGGTTTAAACTTATTATATTTTGTCATCGGTAATATGGATTATTTTATGAACAATGTTTTAAATGTATTTTATTTTGGAGATCGACGGTTTTATATTATCATATTGATTTATGGTTGAAATTATGATTATGATGGAGTTATCATCTTATAGGTTATTTTGATCTTGATTTCATTTGAACTAGTATTTGTTTTATATTCGATTGAAATAAAAAAATGTGACCACTTAGGTTGGACTTTTCACATAAGTCGGTCTAGGGGGTTACACTGCCCGCACAGGTTTGAATCCTGCAGTTCACGAACTCAGCTAAATCTATATTTATTTTTTAATTTCAATATGAATTCCCTCATAGAATTATCAGAGTAAATAATGCACATTATCAATGAGATTGAAGGTTTATGAGAAACCACTTAGGTTCGGAAGCAGAAAGGTAGCTGGTTTGATTAAGAATTTTCCCGGATGCCAAACAACTTTTGGTTAATTAATACCAAAAAAGTGGGGGGGAAATATGGGTTGGTTTTCTTCATTCTTGCTCATGATGTTTTTTCAATGAACACCGTTGCTAATTCTACTTCAAAAACAAATATTATTCCAAGAATTGCCTACAAGGGCTTCTTCTTCCAATAATGTTGCTAATAATGTAGTTCCTAACAGAGGCATACACAAACATAAGCATGTCATCTTCCTTCAGTAATGTAACTGAGGTCACTGACATTTACTGCAGGTAGTACTGGTATATAAATCTTGCTATATACGATATTGTTTCTTATTTTATATGAAAATTGAAATTTTTATGAATAAAATCTTATTGTATTTAATAATTTATAATTATTACATTCGAAAATCTAAAATTTTTATGTATAAAACCGTTAAATTAAAAAAATTATTAAATAAAATTATAATTTCGTACGTGTATTCGGATATCCGAAGTTTTCAGAACAAATACAAATTGATAAAATATCTATCTAAAAATTTTAAATATCTAAACATTCCAATCGGATCGGTATCCAAAATACACACCCCTAATGCACATACACACAAGACTTCATAAATCTGAGGCAGATGATTTTTACCCTTCCTAATGACCACAAGTCTTTGTTTGTCCGAATTTTACGATATTTTTATAGGTTTATCAGATAACAACTAAATTATCATAATATATCCTTAATGGCCTAGAGATTGAATTCACAAATCTAAGTCTAGAAATAAAATTTTTTAATCATATTCCATGTGAGGTAGCCTCAAAACACGAAATAAACTCAGCTTTCATAGTGAAAGTAAAAGTTAAAATTTTAGTTATTATTATCCTGCAATGTTCCACGAAAGTTAAAATTTTGTATTATTATACAATTTTTTTAAATGATTTCATTATTTTTTATAAAAAGCTCTTAAGTAATTTATAAAAACATGTTAATTTTTTAAGCACGTTTTTTTATATCAATTACGAATATCTTAAATAAATTTTGATGATTTATTTATTTATTTTTATTTTATATACAATTTTATTTAGTATATGAGGTGAACTACCAAGTTTAAATTTTTAAATCCACCCCTATTTACGATCACTTTCGTTATTTCTCGTTAAGAAATATAGGATGAAATGGAGGATAATATTAATAAAGGGTCCATGCTATTTAAACAAAAGGTAAGGTTACTTACTTGGAAAGTTATATACATTGTGTCATCCTAACTCCTTACTATGGTTCACCATTGGAGATGGTAATGCCGATGCCGATGTCGAATTTAATTTTGTTTTGCTCCCCAGAAGAACTATTAGTGGGATTACCAGGGGATATAGGGGAGGGTGTGTAGGTTCATGTGGGGGGCTCATTCAAAACGAAGCATTAACATTACTGCAAATCTGGGTCCTTAATGTCCATGCTCTTCAATGGACTCAGATATATAGTGTTAGATTTGATGTATTGGAGAGACATCCTCACTTGGTTGATCTGAGATTAAAATTCAAGGTTTTAGCTTTTGATCCCGTATCGGATGATGGTGTTATCATTTGGACCCCCAATTGCATCTTATGCTATTATTATAGATCCGGTAATTTGGTTCCGTTGCAATGCTCGAATGTCTTGAAGGATGCACTCAAGCATAAACCGCGGGCTGCCTTTGCTTTTACTCGATGCCTGGCCTCGTTTGCACTTGTAAATGTAACCTAACTTGCTCCTCACGTAATTGAAAATCAAGTAGCAGTTTAAGTTTTATATTTCTTATTTTCTATAAAATTTTATTCAATGCCCGTTTATATGCTTACCAACTATAAGCTTTTATACTTGTTGGTCTGGTTTATATTTATAAATTATGTAATCAAGCCTAGCCTGGATAGTAGCAAGCTCGATCTCGACTAAACATCCAAGAACTCGAACTCGAATGCCTTTTTTCATCTAAAAAGATATAGGTCTGATCTGAACGTGTGGTCTGTTGCTTTTATGCTTGTGTTAATGGCTTTCGTGTTATTAATTTGATATTGAATATTATTTGTATACAACTTACTCTGGATAGTAGCAAGCTCGATCTCAACTAAACATCCAATAAAATTGGAATATTATAAACTTGAAAATTAATGCTTTAAAACTAGTCATACTCATAATATTCATACATAAAAGAAAAAATTTGATAAGAAAAATAAACAAAAGAAAACTAATATCAAATATTTGATATTGATCCCGGTCCTATTGAGTACCCATCGGGTACCGGATCCAAAAATCAAGATCCAGTTCCGATTATGACCGGAGCCTAAATTTTTTATTCAGTTTCGGTCCCACCGAAACCAATACTAAATAAAAATCTACCAAATCTTATTGGGTCCAAGATCGAGACCGGATAATTGAGTTTTTTGCCCACCCCTAAGTTTAGTAGCACAAATATGTTACAACTTTTTTTTGAAAAATGTCACTGAATTTTTATTAAATTCATAAAAAACATCATTACATCATATCCGAAAAATAAAATAATTGAATTAAACAATTCAAAAATTCTTATAATCCAAAAATAATAAAAAAATATTATAATTATAAATTATATATAATACGTATGTAGCATTAAATTATATATAAATAAATATATTTAATTGAATAAGAAAATTATTTTATTTATTTATTTTTATTTTTTAAATAATGAATTTAAATTTATTTAATATATTATTATTTTTCTTTAGATAAGATTACTATTATAAATTATTAAAAATAATAAATTATATATCAGTAACATCAATGTAATAAATAAATAAATAAATAAATAAATAAATAAATAATTTTGTTGAAATGCCTTAGGTCATTAGCAAACAACCAGATCATGTTCTTCTATGAATTATATATTATATTCGGACCGCTGACATACAGATAATTACTAAATTAAGGCTGCTAAAATGACTAAGAAACAGTGTAATTAATGCTACTTGTCATTAAGAAATCATTCGGAATATGGTTTTATAGGTATTTTATATTTATCGAAAACAAATTGATTTCAACAAAATCCATTAAAATCCCGAATCAAAAGGTAATTCGAAATAATAATATTAAAATAAATAAATAAAAATGAGATGCTAGTTATAATACAACTTACGTTAAATATATGTGATATATAGAGCCATATGTAGAATAAAAAATGTATCTCAATCTGAAAATTTGACTAAAGTTGATTGATCTCTTATTAATTTGATATTGATATGATTTGAAATAAAAAATTAATCAAATTAAATATCAAATGATCCGATATCCTAACTCGATAATCGAGCTGAAATCACTATAAATTTGAATTAAAACCGAATTAATCCGAACTAAATTTAAATTAAATACAAAATAACTCAAACTAAACTGAATGACTTGTTTATCACCTCTACCTAAAATAAGGATCATGAATGATGAAGCAGTGTACATGTAAAAATAGGATTTATATAAAATACACTTACGATAAAAAATAAAAGAATCGAGAACGTCTTAATTTTAAAGTTTATGGTTAAAATTTAAGATTTAAAGGTCATGAGTTTAAAATTTAAAGGTTATTTTTAGAATTTAGAGTTTTTAAGTTAAAGTTTAAAGTTATGAATATTTAGTATATAACCATAAATTTTACGATAGGTGGAATAAAAGTCTTTCATGCAAGAATTTACTTTTACTTTTATTTTTTTATATTTTTCTAAAAAAAATTCTAATAGCTATAATTTATTATTTATTTTTTAAAAAATTTATATTTTATTTTTATTTTTATATTTATGGTAACCCTAGAATAGTAAGTCAATAAATAAATGAAGCAAAGATCCATCCTTGTGTATAAATTTCCTTATAATTAATATATTCCTTTATTTTTCAATCTTATGTCGTCACACAAGTCTAATTATAAGGAGGAAAAATACGAATCATATTTTCATAAAAAAAAAAAAAACAATAATAATATACATCATCCACTCTCCTAGTATCAAGGAAGGGAGGAAAACCATTTTAAGACAATTTAATTTTTTTAATCAATGTTTATTAAACGAATCGATTACGAGTTAAATAATATTTAATTTAATATAAAAATTAATTAGTTTTAAAATAAGTTTGTTATATTTATCCAAGAAAAGAAATACAATGTCTATAGACATATTTGAGTTTTCATCTCGGTTAGAGAATTCCTCAAGATATACAAATGATTCTATTTACATCATCTAAATGTATACATTTATTTCGTATTCGTATACAAACAACCTTTTTTATACAAGGTAAACTAACCTCAAATCTACTAGTATGTCTAAAGAGTTTTCAGTTTCGTTCCTCTCGTATAAAATACACAAAGAAACCCCAAGCTACTTTGAGTATATGAACAATCAAAAAAAATTCCCCTTCAAATTCAAATATAACCAATACAACTCAGCTTTTCAATCCAACATGTCTCTGTTCAGTTCACGTTAGGGTGTTCAAAATTAATCGACTCAGCTATTCGAAATAAAAATGATGGGTAATTTTTGAAAAAATTATCTGATCGGATCGGGTACTCGACCCGAGAATAATTAGACCAGACTTGGGGCAATTTTTTTCAACTACCGGTAGGGATGGCAATAAATTCAAATTTGATCCGAATTCGATTCGATCCGAAGAAAAAAAATCGATCCAAATCCGATTATAAAAAGTTTGAATCCGAATCCAAAAATAATGTTCGAGTCCTAATAGGAGGTGGATCGAATATGGATTTTACCATGATCCGATCCAAATTCATCCGAATCCATATCCGATATGAATCCGATCCATATATAAACCAAAATAAAAATATTTAAATTTTTTATATTTAAAAAGTTTGAGTTGTTACTTTATTTTTTTATATTGGATTATAATATTTGTTGAGATTTATTTGTGCTATAAATTTAAAAATATTTGTTTGATAAAAAATATTTTTTTTATTTAAAGATATTTATTTGAGTTGTTGCTTTAATAAATAATTGGATTTGAATATTTGGATTTGAATTTTAGATATTTTATTGGATTAGATTTGAATTTATGTAAATGCACTTGGATTCGAACTTGGACTTTTTTGAAAGTCCGATTATTAATTGGATAGGACTTGGATTTTATAAAGTCCGATCCATTGTCATCCCTAACTATCGGGTACCCGACCTGACCAACTAATTTTAAATTATATTTTTATTATAGGTTCCTTAATATTTGTATATAAAATTAAATTTAAATCTTTAAATTAATTTCATGTTGTATTATATACATTTAATTTTTAAAATATATTTTATTAATTTATTAATATTGAGTGAAAAACAATATTAATATTTTTAATATTATTTTAATGATAAACTTTAATATATATATATGTATATATGTATTTAAATATTCTAAAATTAACTTTAAATCATTATTTTTTATGCTTGTTCATATATTATAAAATTTATGTTTAATATACAATTTTTCTAATATTAAATTAAAAAATAAAAATATATATATGAACCGGATACTCGTTACTCGATTAACCAGATACCCAGATTTTACAGGTACCAATAACGGATATTCGATATAAATAGATCGGGACACGAACCATAAAATCATTACCTGAAGAAACCGAGTACCCGATAATGAATACTCCTAGTTCACACAGCCTCATTACATCAGTCCAAACAGTTCTAGAATATCTGCAATCCGAGAATAGATGATCTCGAGTTTCCTGCGTACCTTCACAGAAAACACAACTATCCACCACCACCCTACTCATTTGCAATAATCTATCTATCGTAAGTAATCTATTTAAAAATTTTCTGGATAAGCATTCAGTTTCATTTAAATCAAAATTGTTACCTTACAACCTACAAACCCTATGCTTCTAAAATTAGTTGGGATCAAATTCAACAATATATTTCTATGATGCAAACGAATACAAAGAACATATTGTATGCAAGAAAAAATCTCAACTTTACTCTTATGAACATTCCGAAACTAACGATGATTGCGTTTCGTCTACAATACGTAAATGATTGCCTGTCATACAAACTTTACGATTAAAACCCTGCCCGATAATCTATTTAAAATTATTATATAACAAAATATTTAGGAGAATTTATTGTATAAAATAAAGTTATATTACTTCTTTAATTTTTATCCAAATATTAAAAGTTTTATTAAAATTGTACTCTTCAACTAAGAAAGAGCCTGTGCTTCCTAAAATGCCACTTAGGTTTATATCACCATCCAAAAATTATTAAATAAAATAAAAACAGAATATTTGAATTAAATAGTGAAACATGTAAGCATTCGATTAAGGATTATTTTTTAATTAAATTAAAATCAAGATTAAATTAATAAAATATATAATTAACAAGAACCAAATATATAATTATATTATTTTTTATTATGTTTTAATAAGTGACTTAATTGATAGCATTTTAATAGTTAACGGTCTAATTAACATAATAAATAGATTGATAGTTAAAATAGAATTTATCTCATAATGGAGTGACCATTCATGTAGTTTACCCAATTTTATATTGAAAATTTAAAAAACAAATTGGGCTGGACTTAGTTGAGTTGGGCCCAGATATACTCTCCGAATAGACGGTTTAAAAATCCCCAACCTCCCTCCCTACTCTTCTTCTCTTATTACATCATAATAAACCTCAAATCAACACAGAACCGTACTATTGCAGATTCTGTGTCTGTTGTCTTTTTGTTTTGGTCAGAAATGGATGACAATGATTCATGGGATTCACTATCTGAGTTCACCTTAGCTCAGGTAACACTCTTTTCTCTCTCTTTTCCCCCTTTTCTGGGTATTCTTTTTCCTTTCTTTTTAACCTCTTAACCACCATGAATCCCCACTTTCTTAACATCTGTATCTTAACATTTCTAGCTTCATAATCAAACAAATGTTAGCAACTTTCTATGTTTGAATTACCCTTTTTTTGGTTCCTCTTTAATCTGCAAAACATGGATGTTTGATGTTTGTCATAACTTTTTTGTGTGAAAAGGTTCTGGAAATGGAGAACAGTTACAAGGCTAAAGGAGACGAGACGCTTACTGAGGAATTCTGTAAGAAGCTAGCTTCCAGTTTCAGGTGAATTGGATGAAGAAAAAACATGACTTTATGTGGAAATGTGTACTTTTTTGTTGAAAGATTTCTTCTATTTTGTTAATGAAAAAGATGGTATTTTTCCTTTTTTACTTTTGGGGTTTGCTTTGTCTTACCAGCTCCTCTTCAAATCGTCTGGGGAAATCTACTGTTACATGGCAACAGGTTTGTTTTGTTTGATTGAACCAATGGGTTTTGTAATAGATTAATATTCATGTTCACAAGTATGTTCTGATTTTATGTTTTAGGTCCAACGTTTCTTCCAAGAAAAACAACTAGAGAAGCAAACTGAACAAGATGTGTCAGCAATGGCCTTAGACCTTTTTGTTGATCTTTCTGATGCAAACTCAAGCAAACCGCTGGAGATCATGCGTGGACGAAAAGGTTTTACTCTTGGCATCATGAATTTACATTTTTTAGGGTAATTCATTGGTGAATATCTGGCATAGTAGTAAATTGTGGTCGCGGATGTTGCGGATGATATGTTTCTAATTGCGTTTGCAGTGTAGCGTTGACCTTGAAAACTGTTACGATGCAACCGTTACACCATTATACGGCTGCTAATTAGTACTATGATATCTTGTAGTTTTTGAGGACTTGTTTGATTCATACTACACGACTCAGCTTTGGTTAGTACCACTTGCTACATTAAGAAGTCACTTTCACGAAATTTATAAGTTTTATAAGCGCAAAATTCTCGTAATCATTGGAGAATTTAAAAGCTAAAATCATGAAATTAGGCCGCCACGCTTATTTATAGGCACAAAACATTCAATCTTTGTTTTCTTCCAAAGTGTTGATGCATTCTTGATACCGTTCTTTCAAACTAAGATTAGCAGAAGACATTACTATCACGATTAGCCTGCATTCTCGATAGAAGTATGTCAACCAAATGAGCATAAGCTATCATTCAAGTTGGTTATTTTCAAGGCTAAGTAACCATGTATTCTTGTACAATTGAAGCCAATGGTTACAATTATCACTGTCATGAGCAGCACGGTGTCTAACAGAAGTTTCTTATCAGACTTACAAAGTTTGTGCTCAACATTGTATTTTCTGGTTGAAAATGGAACTGTAAGGATTTTCTTGTGTTGATTGTAATTTTGTACTGCAGGTACAGCTGAAGATCTTAAGGAATTGTCATATGAAGCCAGATCAGCTAAAGATTATGCATGGTGAGGAAATTTCTATTAATGAAGTCATGCAAAAGACATCGAAATGTTTTTACATGACGTTCGAAGAAGTCATTATTGATTCAGCTAACTAATATAACAAGAATGCTAAGAGGATGTGCAAAATAGGAAAACAATTAAGCATCCATTATTAGTCTAGTTGTGTCGAATCACGGGCCTGAATTAGTACAAAACCTGAATTATTTTAGGGTCTTAATAAAATGGTGAAATCAAAATCAATATCAAAATAATAAACAGAGATGTTAAGTTCAAAACCGGCCTAATGGGGGTACCCAATGGCTCAATAAGCTCATAATACGGGTTAAAAAAGTGGAAGGGGTGATGAAACATGGTAATAACATAGTAGTGATATTGGACTTATTGGGACTCTGGATACCCATTGGGACGGTTTTGAACGCCCTATTGTAAACTGTATCTGGTCCTTGTGACTTAAACTGGTGCATATATCTGATATTTCTTTGGCTTTCAGGTATGACGTTGAAACGTTCCTCAACTATCGAGTCCTTTATAATGGTGAACTTGTAAGATACTTTTACAGTTTTTGTATTTTATAATATAAAGCAGCAGGCTCTTGTATCTTTCTGTGGTTGTTTAAGGGGAGCCTGCAAGTGATTTGTTAAGGCATACAACTTGTTTCATATGGTAGGAAGTTCGTGTACGATTCGCCGGATTTGCTAAGGCAGAGGATGAGTGGGTGAATGTAGAAACTTCAGTTCGTGAACGATCTATTCCTTTAGAACCTTCAGAATGTGATCTGGTTAAGATTGGGGACCTCGTTCTGTGCTACCTGGTATTTCTCTTTTTCTATGTTCTATTTAAGATATTTGAATGTTTTGTGCCACCATTTGATCTCATATGTGATTCAACCCTATGCTTAAGCAGTAACCATTGCCTAATAATTATTTCTTAATAATTCCTTCCGACAATCGAGTGGATATCATAGGCATTTGAACCATGCATGGCACTGAAGCCTTACCATTTCACTTCCTTTGATTTCTAGGATAGGGAGCATTATCAACTTTACTGTGATGCCCATGTCGTGGATATTCAAAGGCAGTCGCATGATGCTAAAAGCTGTACATGCGTATTCGTGGTCTGCTACGACTATGACTACTCTCAGGTATATAAAACTCAATAACACCACTATTTCATCTCCTCCCTTTGTTTTTGCCTGTGTCCCTTCACCATGTAATCTGATGTTTTGGCAAGTAACCATTTGTCTTGTTCGAACCAGGAAAATGTTTCGCTGGAGAGGCTATGCCGCAGACCTGTTACATAAGAGGAAGAAGTAAAATATGCAAATTTGAGAAGGTTGGGGATCTAAACCCACAACCTTCAAAGTTTGCTTCCAACGCCTAAACAAACAGGCTAAAGCTAATCTCATGAAATGTTTCACAGCACACTTAATTTAAGGATTACTTTACTAGGAATCACATTAAAGAGTTATTATAAAATGGAATTAACGAGATTTAAAGTCGATTGATATTTGAATTAAAATATTTAAATATTTAATATTTAAAATAAAATAATTGTGTATTTAACATTCAAATCAAATTTATTAGATATTTTAATTTAAATATTTAAATATTTTAATTCAAATATTAAATATTTCTATATTATGATTTAATATTTTAATGTTTTAAATATTCGTTAATTTAAAATTCGAATCAAATTTATTAGATATTTAATATAAAAATTTAAATTTAATGTTTTAAATATTCGAATTAAATTTGAATATTTTAACTATTATTTAACATTCATATATTAAATGTCTAATATTTTAACTATTATTTAATGTTAAATTTGATTCGAGTATTTAAAATATCCAATTAATAGATATTTTGATTCAAATATTTAAATAATTGAATATTTTAATTCGAATAATAAATATTTGTATATTATGATTTAATATTTTAATGTTTTAAATATTTTTTTTAATTTAATATTCGAATCAAATTTATTAGATATTTAATATTTGTATATTTTAATTCGAATATCAATCTACTTTAAATCTCATTAATTCCATTTTATACTCTTTAATGTGATTCTCAGTAAAGTAATCCTATTCTTCGGGTGTGGGATGACAACTTTGAAGGTCTTGTGTTCAAATCCTATTATTTTTAAATCTGCATATTTTACTTAATTCAAGTTTAATTTAATGATCGATCTTTGATCATGTCAGACTTGAGTAGTTATCATTTGTTACGTCTAATTTTAATTATTGTTAGAAGGCAAAAAAAAAAAAAACACTAATACAAGTGAAAACTCAAACTTGTTAATTTCATTGATTGGGTTTATAATTTAGATTTTAGATTTTAAGATTTAAACTTATATTTATGGTTTATATTTTAATATTTTAAGTTTAGCGATTTAAATTTTAAATTATAAAAATTAAAATTTTTAATATATTATATTTTCGAATAGCTCATTAGTTTTTCGAGTATAATATCAAATAAATCAATCACAAGAAGCAACCATTACAAACCTCTCCGGCTTTCTTAAGGCCTCCGCGTCTATCCCGTGCCTTCCAAGAAGCAATCACAAGCCCAATCTGTAAAATAATTCGAGTTATTCAATTAATACGTTATATTTTATAATTTAAATTTTATTTAATTTTTTATTTGAGTTAGATTTATAAAATTCAAATTGAGTCAAGTTGTGTTTTTAAGTTTTTATAAAAATTTAATCATAATTATTTATTATTTTATAATACAATTTAATTATAATTTAAACGACTTTCTCTAATCATATAAAATATATATCTTCATATTTTTTATATATGATAATATTTCTTTATATTTTTATATATCATTATAGATTTCTCTAATTACAGTTACATATTATTTTAATGTTAATATAATATTAATTTAAATGTAAACTGATAATAATATTAAAATAATATTAAAATAAAATTAATATTAATAAATTAAAACAATATTAATAGTAAATATGAAATATGTTAAATTATTTTATTAAATATCAAAATAATATACTAGATGTAATAAATTAATATTTATTTTTTAACATAAAATATTAATAATACATTAAAATTGGAATAAATGTTATATTAAATATGAATATTAAAATAACATTAATAATTTAATTTTTTAATACTTTTAAATGAAAATAATTAATTAAAATTTTTTTATTTATTTATTTTTATTTTATAATATTATGTCTAAGAAAGACATTTAAAACTTTTATCTTTTAAAAGTATTTTTATAATAATATCAAACAATAAAATCGTACAATTAATTTTTTAATTTATATTAGATGGGCTCTTTTTAGGCTTCATTTAATAAATTTTTTATCCTCACCTATCACATACATATTTAAGAGCTATAAAAGATAAACACAAAAAAATAAAAAAATCATTAATTTATATCAGATTCACTGTTTGACTTATCGTCAAAGTCTTCATATCTTTAACGACAGTAACTCTAATCATTTAGTGATCGTAGGTCTTGTTTATCGGTGACCGGGTATTAGGTGCAGGCGAGCATCGGTGATTAGGGTGGGGTGTAGAAAGAACCTCCGTGACCGGGTAATAAGGACCTTCTTATTCTCCTATATATCTTTTGTTTATTCCTTTCTTAATTTAAATTTCTGGGCGAACTCTTTTTTTAAATGCTTGTCTATTTTTGAGGTTAATAAAATTAGAATAATTCTTTTATTTATAGGACATAACCCTCTACTAAAATAAATTAAATCTTTTAAATAATTTATTTTAATATATTATTAAAATTTTAATTTTTTAATAGTGTTAAATTTAAGTTTTAAAGTTTATAAATTTATATATAATTTAATATTTAGAATTAGAATATATGTTTAAATTTAAATATTTTATTTAAATATTTTAGGTTTAATAATTTAAATTTTATATTTTAAATAAAAATTATATAATATTTTTATACACGATTTGTATATTAAATATAACTTTTTAACAATTAGAAATTTATTCACACAGTAAAAGTAGATATATGACGTTAAATATATCAGATTAATCAAGATAAAACATTAAAAATCGAAATACCAATAAAAAATAATTATGTTATATACTTATTTTTAAATTATTAAAAATAAATAAAAGAATATAAATAATTTATAAAATTAAATAAAAAATTTAAATATATAAAGATTAACAAGAAAAAATTTCGAAAGAACGTTCAATAATAAAGAAAGAAAGATAAAAAATATTTAGAGAATTTCAGAGTAAATGAATTTATTTCTTATAAACTTGGAAAATTTTGATACATGAGATGAGAAAGACCTTTACTTATACTTGAATTTTTCTTAATCCAACGGTCACTACTGATTTACATCAACAGTTAAGATACAATTTTATCTATTTACAAACCATATTTTTAGAAATATTATCAACTATAGAAAATATCTTTTATGTTCATACAATGTATTCATATAATTTAGATGATTAAAGTTTTTAAAACTCTCTTTAAATCGGACTAACGTTAATGGTCTTTTTGAATTTAAAATTATTTCTAAAATTATTTGGACAAATAAAATTGTATCATGTGATATCAATATTTCGGACCTTAACATACGGGCCGTGACAGAGGTTGTGAGCAGTAATAGCAGTAGTTGTACGCTGCAGTATAAGCCATATAAAGTAAACCCAATCCAAATCAAAATAACAATCACTTTTCCCTCTCTTACATTTTTTCATTTTCTTAGTATAATAATTTTAATTTCTGCTTCGATTCTCCTTGCTTTATAAAATAATCGACTCATCTACCAGGTAATCCTTTTTCTGATTTTGTAACCATTTATTTGAACCGTTTTTTATGAATTTCGCTACTGTTAGATGGACTTTTTTATTTTTTATTTTTCAGGTTTAATTTGGTAGAGATCATGGTTTAGACGTTGACTTGTTCAATTGATTAACAGATTAGTTATTCGATGAATTTATCAGTTTTCTCTGTTGATTAATTGGTATTGATTATGATAATTCCGTTCCAAAAGTTCACACGATTTTATCTTTTTTCAAAAAGAAAAAAATGGAACCCTAAAGTAAACATTTTAATTAGGTTAAATTCCTTGTTTTAATATCAATCATCATTAATTAAACTCAACATAGGAACAGAAATTGAAATGTATGTTACTTTTGTTGAGTTATACTCAAGATTCTTGATTCTGAACTCGTCAAACTCATTAACGGAGTTTTATGGTCTTGATATTGATGACTCGATCATTATTCCTTTAATAAGCTGATTTGATTGCTTATATATCTAACTTTAGGTAGATGATTTTTGTCATATGGTGGTGGAATAATGGAATATACTGTGTAGCTAGGAAGCATGGGTACGACAACTTCTTGCCGTTTCAAGTACCAGAAACGTTTCTGATACGGGTACAGGACAGGTATGGTCGAGATACGTACCGAAAACGCTCCATGTCGACAAGGTACGGTTGAAAATAATGGAGGACGGCTGAGAAATTTTTGGGACGTTTCGGGGACGACATACGATCTCCATGAACGTCCCCAATGTTATTTTATAGTTGAGAAACTTTCGTGCTTCAGCATAAATTCCGGTAGTGGTCCAACGGCAGAGATAAAAGTGATCTACGGAAGAACGAAAACTTAAAAAAAAAACAGAGAAAAGATTGAAAAAAAGATGCAGAAGACGAAAGACTTAAAATAAAAAGCATAGGTGGAAAAGCCTCTCAATTCTCAATTATAATGTGACCCAATTTAATAAATTTTATAATATTCAACTTTTATAATTATGGACAACTTATTTTATAAATATATTATTAAAAATATAAAATCATTTTTATATTAATTTTTTATTAGTATTTTAGTTTTATTATTATAATAATATTATTATTAAAGTTAAATTATATATTTGTGTCGATCGTTTAAGTATTTTTTTAATATTTATTTTGTCATAATTTTTTTTTTATTTTTATAAGTAGAAGATAATATTTATACCTTGATAATTGATTGGTTAGTTTTGAATTTGTTGTTTAACACGTTTAAGTCAAATTCAAACTTTAAAAATGAGTTAATATTAGAGGATATTAACAATGCTTCATTTATGTTTTTTAATATTGTTCTAGATTTTGGTTTTGAGATTTGACTCTTTAACATTGTAGGTGTTTATAATTTTTTAATTTATTATAAGTATAAAACTTAGTGATTATTTATAATTTTTTATCTATTTAATATTTTAAATTTATTTTATATGTCGTACCCTTATTGTACCCGTACCCTGTAATTTTAAGAATTACCGTTTTTCGTTCCCGTCCCCTCCAAATCGGTGCAACATAGCTGTGTATTAAGCGAAGGAACAAAACAGAGGGTGGCTGAGACAGGTTGTAGGGATCTATATGGCAGAAAATTCGTGTATTAAGCGCCTTCAGAAAGAATATAGAGCACTTTGTAAGGTGTTGTTTTCTCTTTGTATTATTTTCGTCATTTTCTTCTATTGTTACTATATTTGGATCGTTGAGCCGGGGAAATGCTTAGATGTTGTAGAAATCTTGTTAATGTTGCTTAGTTAAACTTTCATGTTAGTGCAATTTTCCGATCATTTCCGTGTGGTTTATATAAGCTTCTTTTCTTAGTTACAAGGAGAATTTAACTTTGGTATCCTGTCTATGAGGCTTCTTCCTGTCTATGTGGTTTCTTGCAGTTGAGTTTTCAAAATTTATGGCAGAAAACTCAGCTTTTTGTGATAAATTTTCTTATCCAACCCGAATCCAATTCCATTCGGGTTGGGGCGCACCCGCACGACGTGGGCGACGCGAATGTCCGGACCGGTCGGGTCTTTCCGAGGCCTGCGGATATTTTACCCGTTGTGCATATTTTTTCCTTATTTTATTTTTGGAAATATTCAGAAACGAATATTAATTCAGAATATTTTTGAATTAATTAGTAGTTGACTGCTCTAGCAAGTTAAATTGTTATTTATGGTATTAAATTAAAATACCGGTTGAATAACAGTTGATTTGATTCTCGGATATTTAAATTATTTCCTTGTTTGATTGGAATCAATTCCGGATTTTAATTTTTGGAATTCAATCCCGGATTTCTCGGATTTTAAACAAGGAAAGTAATACCACCGTTTGCCCTAGAAATCCACTATATAAAGGGGTTGATGTTCTCTGTTTCAAATCATCCCAAAACACGTTTTCTCTCTAGTTTTCTCTCTCGGTGATAGGCAAAGATAAGAGCAGTTCGAGAACTCGGCAAAAGTGCTACTGTTCGGAGTTCTTCCAGTTGTTGTATCTTGGGAGACTGACTGCCAAACAACTCGGCACCCTCGGAGTAGCTGAAAATCAGTCTTAAGGAAACTGCAAACGCAGGCCTCAACTTCATCCGTTTTTCAAACAAAAAACTCAGTTTGATCTTTATATTTCAGTTTTTCAAATTCGATTTTTGTTTTACTAACGATTTTTATTTCTTGTGATCGTTTCGAAGTAAAGATTGTATAACAATCTTAAGACTGATCAATATATACCTTCTTTATACGAGGCGATCAAATCGTCAAAGAGATTGCAAACAATCTGTTTCAGGATTTATCCTGCCGTTCTTAAACGGGTTTGCAGAAAATCTCAAAAGTGGTGACAAATCTGTTCGCAGAATTTGTCAGATTTAAACAAGAAATCTTTTGATTTCTGTTTAACGGAATTTATTGAATTCCAAAAGTGGTGAAAAATCTGTTCGCAGAAATTGTCAGAATTAAACAAGAAATTTTTTGATTTCTGTTTAACGGAATTAACTGAATTCCAATTGTTTTCTTTCGCAGAAAGAAATGACTACTGGAGAATCTGAACATTCGAAGGTCTCTGCACCTGCACAGAACTCCAATCAAGTCCAGAATAAGAGTGCACCGGCTGTGAATGTTAATCACAACGAGAAGCCGCCCAAGTTCACTGGACAGAACTTCAAGATATGGCAGCAAAAGATGATGTTCTATCTTGCCATGTTGAGCTTGAAGAATTACTTAACGGCAGACCCTCCAGTCATTAATGTAGGAGACGGAGAAGGACAAGTAGACACGGTCACTGCCATAAAGATGAAAGAAGAATGGGACGACGGTGACTATATGTGCCGGAACTACATCCTAAACGGATTACAAGATTCTTTGTATCCGGTGTACAATGTGTACGAAACTGCCAAGAAGCTGTGGAATGCTTTGGAAAATAAGTACAAAGCAGATGATGCTGGGGCTAAAAAGTTTTTAGTCGCAAGATTCTTGAATTTTACTATGGTTGATTCAAAATCAGTAGTAACTCAAGTGGAAGAACTCTAACTAATCATTCATGGAATTCTTGCAGAAGGAATGGTTATCAACGAGCCTTTCCAAGTAGCTGCCATCACGGAAAAATTACCTCCCGGATGGAATGATTTCAAGAGTTACTTGAAACACAAAAGGAAGGAGATGACTGTGGAAGAATTGATCTCCAGGCTTCGAATTGAGGAAGACAACAGAGGAAATGCCGTGAAATCTCACACCAGAGAAGCCAAGGCAAATGTTGTCGAAACCAAGAAAGGGAAGCAACCGCAAAGGGCCCAAACTAAACCAAAGTTAGGACCAAGTGGCGGGATCCTCAAAAAGGAAAAGTTCAAAGGATCATGCTTCAATTGTGGAAAAGTGGGGCATAGATCCACAGAATGCAGGCTTCCAAAGAGAGTGAAAGCCAAAGAAGTCAACGTCGTGCAAGATGAAGACCTAGTAGCTGTGATATCTGAAGTCAACATGGTTGACTCAAACCCAAGAGAGTGGTGGCTGGACACAGGAGCCACACGTCATATCTGCTGTGACGAAAACTCTTTTCATGAGCTGACACCATGCGACAATGGAGAGAAACTCTACATGGGTAATGCTGCAACTTCCATGATAAAGGGGAAGGGAACCGTGGTGTTGAAGATGACTTCTGGAAAGGAACTCAAGCTTCAGAATGTGTTGTATGTACCTGACATACGCAAGAACCTTGTTTCTGGAACACTTCTAAGTGTTCACAGATTTAGGATGGTTTTTGAATCCCATAAGTTAATTTTAACTAAGGGGGGAATGTTTGTGGGTAGGGGATATGTACTAAACGGAATGTGGAAACTCAATACTATCTCTGTAAAATCCCATATTAAAAATAAGAATAAGAATGCAGCTTCTTCTTCTACTTATATGCTTGAGTCATTCAATATATGGCATGGTAGACTTGGACATGTAAATTATGATACCTTGCGAAGGTTAATTAAAATGGACCACATTCCTTCATTTCACATCGATTATAAGTTAAAATGTGAAATATGTGTTGAAGCAAAATCAACAAGAACTTCATTTCAAACTATTGAAAGAAGTACAATGCCGCTTGATTTAATTCATAGCGACGTTTGCGACTTAAAATTTGTCCAAACAAGAGGAGGAAATAAATTTTTTATTACCTTTATCGATGACAGTACAAGATATTGCTACATATACTTGTTAAAAAGTAAAGACGAAGCTATAGATAAATTTATAATCTATAAGCAAGAAGTCGAAAACCAACTTAATAAGAAAATTAAGATGGTAAGAAGTGATCGTGGTGGAGAATATGTTAATCCATTCGGTGAATATTGCACCCAACATGGTATTATTCATGAGGTAACACCACCGTATTCCCCTCAATCTAATGGAGTAGTCGAACGTAAGAATCGGACTCTGAAAGAAATGATAAATGCTTTATTAGGAAGTTCTGGGTTACCTCAGAACATGTGGGGGGAAGCCGTTCTTTCGTCAAATTACCTTTTAAATAAGGTCCCACAGAAAAGAAAAGAAAAGACACCATATGAACTATGGAAAGGTCGAAAACCTTCCTACCAACACTTAAAAATGTGGGGGTGTCTTGCAAAGGTGATGGCTCCACCACCAAAACAAATGAAAATAGGTCCAAAAACAGTGGATTGTATTTTCATAGGCTATGTTGAACATAGCAATGCTTATCGGTTTCTTGTGTATGAATCGAAAAATCCAGAGATTCACAAAAACACGATAATGGAGTCAAAGAATGCATCTTTCTTTGAGAATATATTTCCCTATAAAACTATGGAAGTTGATCAGTTTGTTGCCAAACAAACATTGGACGATACATCCTCAAATGATCAACAAGAGGATGAATCTGAACAAGAGCCAAGAAGGAGCAAAAGGGCTAGGATAGAAAAATCCTTTGGATCTGACTTCCTAACCTATATGCTAGAGGATGAACCTCTAACGTATAATGAAGCTATACGTTCCTCTGAAAGCATTTTTTGGAAAGATGCCATAAAAAGTGAAATTGATTCCATCTTGCAAAACCATACTTGGGAGTTAGTGGATCTTCCTCCGGGAATTAAACCACTAAATTCAAAATGGATTTTCAAACGAAAAATGAAAACAGATGGAACAATTGATAAATACAAGGCACGATTTGTAATAAAAGGATACCGACAAAAGGAAGGCCTTGATTACTTTGATACGTTTTCCCATGTATCAAGAATAACATCTATTAGGATGATACTTGCCATTGCTGCATTAAGAAATCTTGAAGTGCATCAAATGGATGTTAAAACAGCTTTCCTAAACGGAGAACTTGACGAAGAAATATACATAGAACAACCTGAGGGTCATGTAGTTTCAGGTCAAGAAAAGAAAGTCTGTAGATTGGTCAAGTCTTTATATGGACTTAAACAAGCACCAAAACAATGGCATGAGAAGTTCGATAATGTCATGATGACAAACGGCTTCAAAATAAATGAGTGTGATAAATGTGTATATGTCAAAACTACGAACATTGGATACGTCATCCTATGTCTATATGTAGATGACATACTCATTGTAGGAAGTAACAATGAGATGGTACACCGTACCAAGAACATGTTAAATTCAAATTTTGACATGAAAGATATGGGATTAGCTGATACAATTTTGGGTATCCAAATAAAACGATCAGCAGAAAGTCTCATATTAACTCAATCACACTACGTGGATAAGATTCTTGAAAATTTTGGCAAGGATGATTGTGGTACAACTACAATCCCTTTAGATCCTTGTCTTAAATTATCCAAGAATAAAGAAGAAAGTATCAATCAAGTGGAATATGCAAGGGTCATAGGCAGCTTAATGTATCTTATGAGCTGCACAAGACCAGATATAGCTTTTACTGTAAGCAGTCTAAGCAGATTCACGAGTAATCCAGGGAAAGATCACTGGAAAGCAATAGTAAAGGTATTGAGATACCTTAGACATACTCGGGACTACGGATTGCATTATTCCAAAAGACCCTACTGTCTTAGAAGGATACTCCGATGCGAGTTGGATATCTGACATACAAGATACCAAAGGCACAAGCGGATACGTGTTCACTCTAGGAGGAGGAGCCGTATCAAAGAAATCCTCAAGACAAACGATTATAACCAGATCCACAATGGAATCTGAGTTTGTAGCTCTAGATAAAACTGGAGAAGAAGCCGAATGGTTAAGGCAATTTCTTGAGGATATCCTTGAATGGGAAAAACCAGTGCCCACTGTGTGCATATACTGTGACAACCAAGCAACGATTGCTAGGGCACAAAACTTTATGTATAATGGTAAGTCTCGACATATGCGTCAACGACATAACACCGTTAGAAAACTTGTCTCAAATGGAGTTATCTCTATTGATTTTGTAAGATCAAAAGATAACATTGCAGATCCGCTAACTAAAGGGTTAAATCGAGATCAAGTTGAGAAAACATCGAAAGGAATGGGACTAAAGCCCATGAAAAATAAAGGCGCTATGTGAAGGAAAACCCTACCTAGTTGACTGGAGATCCCAAGATCTAGGTTCAAAGGGACAACCTAATTGCATAGACCTGTGCGGTCACTGTGGGGGTTCCCTCCCAGGTCCATTCCTATGATGTGAACAGTGACAAAAAAAAAATTGGAAGAGGTTAAGCAAAAGCTTTTAATGACCATTGTGTGCTTCGGTGAGCCGAGCAACATAAGTCACCTATGTGAGAGTGAAGTGAGGCCACTTCAAGAAGACTATTGGGCATAGTTCTTTCATACTCTTGCAGAACCAAGAGATGTCCACGGCCTTAAGGACATAACCATGAGAGTTGTATCTCTTGTCAGAAAGATAGGTGTGTGAAGTATGTCATCGTTTACACCAACGACTGACAGTTCAAGGACATCGCGTCTACTGATTAGCTAGTAAAGTAAATATACTTTCACAAGGGAAGGTTCAAAGGAAGAAACCTACCTATCCTATGCATCTATCAATCGTAGAGCCTATCACCACAATGTGCCAAAATATTTTGATAAAATCATCAATTTCATTCATGTGGGGGATTGTTGGAAAAACAGTGGTATATGACCATCTTTGGAGCAATTTTTGAACAAGTAAAGATAAGGTTTTGAATAAGGAAATGGTTGATTCCTATTCTATGCCGTGAGATCTTTACAACGGTAGCTCATACGCTCAATATCGTTGAGTGGTGAATGAGAAATTGATGCTCAAAGTGGGAAGGTCAAGAATGAATAAGGAATGTAGAACCCCTTTATCCTACATTGGTGGGATAAATGATATGGAAGTTGTTTATATACAACTACCCATAATGAAGTCATTGAATGACTTGAGTTGACACTGTGCCTCGCGCGCAGGGGGGTGCGAATCCAATTCCATTCGGGTTGGGGCGCACCCGCACGACGTGGGCGACGCGAATGTCCGGACCGGTCGGGCCTTTTCGAGGCCTGCGGATATTTTACCCGTTGTGCATATTTTTTCCTTATTTTATTTTTGGAAATATCCAGAAACGAATATTAATTCAGAATATTTTTGAATTAATTAGCAGTTGACTGCTCTAGCAAATTAAATTGTTATTTATGGTATTAAATTAAAATATCGGTTGAATAACAGTTGATTTGATTCTCGGATATTTAAATTATTTCCTTGTTTGATTGGAATCAATTCTGGATTTTAATTTTTGGAATTCAATCCCGGATTTCTCGGATTTTAAACAAGGAAAGTAATATCACCGTTTGCTCTAGAAATCCACTATATAAAGGGGTTGATGTTCTCTGTTTCAAATCATCCCAAAACACGTTTTCTCCCTAGTTTTCTCTCTCGTTGATAGGCAAAGATAAGAGCAATTCGAGAACTCGGCAGAAGTGCTACTGTTCGGAGTTCTTCCAGTTGTTGTATCTTGGGAGACTGACTGCCAAACAACTCGGTACCCTCGGAGTGGCTGAAAATCAGTCTTAAGGAATCTGCAAACGCAGGCCTCAACTTCATCCGTTTTTCAAACAAAAAACTCGGTTTGATCTTTATATTTCAGTTTTTCAAATTCGATTTTTGTTTTACTAACGATTTTTATTTCTTGTGATCGTTTCGAAGTAAAGATTGTATAACAAGAACTTCAGTCTATTTGCACCTTTTTGGGGCACCTTTCTGAAACCAGACGAAAATCTTGCTTAGATCTTAAAAAAACAAATCGAAAAGCTCTTTTTTCGACAAAAACAGAAGCGTAAAGAGGTTTCCTTGATTCGCTTTGAAGGGAAGAAAAAAAAAGGAATCATGTCTCCCTTCCTTCCTCGTCTCACCAAAGACGGCCCAAAGGCGTTAGAATTGTTTCCTGGGAAAGAGAATCGGAGAAAAAAGACTCGATCGACTCGAAACTTTTAAAAAAATAAGAAAAAAACTTAAAGTTTTTTTTGTTTCCCCCAAGTGCATGCGAAAGAGAAAGAGGTTTCTACCTCTGATAATTGCTTCTTTTCTTGTATTGATCAAAATGGGAAGGGGGAATCCTTACAAATGTTTCTGGAATCGGTTTTTATAACCGATTTTGTATACAATTGAAAAAAGAAAAAAAATCCTAATTTCCTATTAGTTTGCCTCTGAAATTTGGTTGTATTCTGAATTTCTCTGCTATTAGTGTAGTGCCTCTCTGATTCTTGTCGAAATATCTATGAACATCATCTGAAATTTGTTTGTTTTGGTTCTGTAATTTGGCCGAAATCGTACTGAAATTGTTATTGTTTTTGGCTTTGTATCTTCTGAAATTGTTACATTTTTAGTGTACAATCTGACATTTTCTTTGTTGTTTTGCACAAGTATGATCGTCGGAGCAATGAGGGGACCACCGATGATCGGACGACGACCGGAGAATATGAAGAGCCTGATGGTAATCGAACAGTCAGCGCGTGAGCCGTACGCGCGCGTGGAACAACTGAGGCGTTGGCGCGTGTAGAGCGTGGGGCGTCTAGAAGCTTCCTCCATTCGATCTGAGCTGTTGGATCATGGATTAGATCCAACGGCTCACAGCCAGCTGCGCATATGATAAGCAAAGGGGTTAGCTAGGGTTTCTATTAGGTTTAGCAGATTAGGCTAAGGGTTTTGGGCTCAAGAAAACGGGCCTTGTAATTAATTATTAGGTAAACTACCTAGTGATCACCGAACTAATTGGGGATATCTATTTTGGCCACCCAACTAACGAACTCATCAATCAGGCCACCCAACTTTAAAACCCTACCGATTTGGGTCACCGGCGTCAAAATTCTAACAGTAGAAGTAACGAAGGTGACGTGGCAATTAAATAAAATTTATATAATTAAACATTTAATCCCTGTATTTTATTTATTATTTTAATTTAATTTTTATTAATTAATTAATTAACATAAGAGGAAGAAGTAAAATATGCAAATTTGAGAAGGTTGGGGATTTAAACTCACAACCTTCAAAGTTTGCTTCCAACGCCTAAACAAACAGGCTAAAGCTAATCTCATGAAATGTTTCACAGCACATTTAATTTAAAGATTATTTTACTAGGAATCACATTAAAGAGTATAAAATGAAATTAACGATATTTAAAGTCGATTGATATTCGAATTAAAATATTTAAATATTTAATATTTAAAATAAAATAATTATATATTTAACATTCAAGTCAAATTTATTAGATATTTTGATTTAAATATTTAAATATTTTAATTCAAATATTAAATATTTGTATATTATAATTTAATATTTTAATATTTTAAATATTCGTTAATTTAAAATTTGAATCAAATTTATTAGATATTTAATATAAAAATTTAAATTTAATATTTTAAATATTCGAATTAAATTTGAATATTTTAACTATTATTTAACATTCATATATTAAATGTCTAATATTTTAACTATTATTTAATGTTAAATTTGATTCGAGTATTTAAAATATCCAATTAGTAGATATTTTGAACCAAATATTTAAATAATTGAATATTTTAATTCGAATATTAAATATTTGTATATTATGATTTAATATTTTAATGTTTTAAATATTTTTTAAATTTAATATTCGAATCAAATTTATTAGATATTTAATATTTTTATATTTTAATTCGAATATCAATCTACTTTAAATCTTATTAATTTCATTTTATACTCTTTAATATGATTCCCAGTAAAGTAATCCTTAAATAAAATGTGTTATAAAACATGTGACAAGATTAGCCTTAGTCTGATGGTTTGGGTGTTGGATGACAACTTTGAAGGTCTTGTGTTCAAATCCTATTTTTTTTAAATCTGCATATTTTACTTAATTCAAGTTTAATTTAATGATCGATCTTTGATCGTGTCAGACTTGAGTAGTTATCATTTGTTACGTCTGGTTTTAATTATTGTTAGAAGTCAAAAAAAAAACACTAATACAAGTGAATACTCAAACTTGTTAATTTTATTGATTGGGTTTATAATTTAGATTTTAGATTTTAAGATTTAAACTTATATTTATGGTTTATATTTTAATATTTTAAGTTTAGCGATTTAAATTTTAAATTATAAAAATTAAAATTTTTTAATATATTATATTTTTGAATATCTCATTAGCTTTTCGAATATAATATTAAATAAATCAATCACAAGAAGCAACCATTACAAACCTCTTCGGTTTTCTTAAGGCCTCCGCGTCTATCCCGTGCCTTCCAAGAAGCAATCACAAGCCCAATCTGTAAAATAATTTGAGTTATTCAATTAATACGTTATATTTTATAATTTAAATTTTATTTAAATTTTTATTTGAGTTAAATTTATAAAATTCGAATTAAGTCAAGTTGAGTTTTTAAATTCTTATAAAAATTTAATTATAATTATTTATTATTTTATAATACAATTTAATTATAATTTAAACGACTTTCTCTAATCATATAAAATATATATCTTCATATTTTTTATATGTGATAATATTTCTTTATATCTTTATATATCATTATAGATTTCTCTAATTACAGTTACATATTATTTTAATGTTAATATAATATTAATTTAAATGTAAACTGATAATAATAATAAAATAATATTAAAATAAAATTAATATTAATAAATTAAAACAATATTAATAGTAAATATGAAATATGTTAAATTATTATATTAAATATCAAAATAATATACTAGATGTAATAAATTAATATTTATTTTTTAACATAAATACTAATAATACAATAAAATTGGAAGAAATGTTATATTAAATATGAATATTAAAATAAAATTAATAATTTAATTTTTTAATATTTTTAAATAAAATAATTAATTAAAGTATTTTTTATTTATTTATTTTATTTTATAATATTATGCCTAAAAAATACATTTAAAACTTTTATCTTTTAAAAGTATTTTTATAATAATATCAAAAATAAAATCATACAATTAATATTTAGAAGTGATTTTCAAAAGTAACGTTAAATTAGTTTTTTTATTATAAATAAATACTTGAAGTATATCAATCATTTTATTTAGGTACCTAAAATATATTTTTGGTCAAAATAAGTAACTTAAGTATATTTTTCATCTATATTCTTAAAAATAGACACATCACATTAATTAAAAAATATAAATATCGGATATTATTTTAATGAAAAATATAATTTAAATACCCACTTTAATAAAAATAATAATTTAAATACTTTTTTTATTGAAAATATTTTAAATATTTAAATAAAATTAATTTAATTTAATGCTTATTTTAAGAACAATGAAAACCCTTATTTAATAATAAAATTAAATGTTTTGGAGAATTTATCTTAATCACAAATTAAGAAAGATAAATAATTGTAATAAATAGAGAATTAATTAATGAGAATTTCAACGCAAATTTAATTAATCACATTTGAATTTGACAAAAAGGATATAGCATTTAATAAGGCATTGAATTCCCTCACGACTTCTTAAATAGAGTAATAGTATTATGGGTAAAGTGCACAAATGATAAATTATTGGCATAAAGATATTTTAATCCTTAACGTTTATAATTTTTATCGTTTTAGTCTTTATTCTTTTTTTAAGATAAATTTATCAAATAATTTATTTTTTAACTATCATGATAACTGGACCGTTAAAAATCTAACAATGATGACATGTCATATGCATATGATAATATGCTTTAAATAAAATGACATCTAACCTATCAAATATATATGTGAAATATAATTTAATTCTAATGTGAAATATAATTTTATTTTAATATAAAATATTTAAAACAATTAAAATAAAAACAATTAAAATTCAAATAAAATATTAAAAAATTAATTAGTTTTAAAATAAAATACTACTAAACATTCTCAACTCTAACTACGATAGAATCAAAATCCTACCTTAAAAAATTAATTAATTTCAAACTGTGTTTATATTTTTTTAAGATAGATTTTGATTCTATCGTAGTTAGGATTAAAAAAGTTTAGTAACCTTTTATTTTAGAATTAATTATTTTGTAATATTTTATTTGAAATTTAATTGTTTTATATTTTATATTAGAATAAAATTATATTTCATATATATATATTTGATAGGTTAGATGTCATTTTATTTAAAATATATTATCATATGTATATGACATGTTATTATTGTTAGTTTTTTAACGGTCCAGTTATAATGATAGTTAAAAAATAAGCTATTTGTCAAAAAATATAGGTTAATGGCTAAATTTACCCCAAAAAAGAATAAGGGCCAAAATGATAAAAATTATAAACGTTAAGGTTAAAAGTATATTTATACCTAAATTATTTTAAAAATATAAAATTATTATTATTATTTAAAATATTATACGATGATTATTAAATTTTAATTTTTATTATAAAATGATTATTGAATCATTAATTGTCATTAATTAAATGATTTAGTAATTAAAAAATTATATAATAACATATTTAGTTTTATATTTTTATATATTTAATCAATTTAGATATCAATAATAAGAATTAAATAAAAATTAAATTAATTAAATATATAAATATAAATAATTAAATATATTATCATTTAAAATTTTATAACAATAATATCATTCAATTAACGATTTAATGATATTTTATAATCAAATTTAAAATTTAATATTATTATATAATTTTAAGAATTTAATGACCAATTTATATTTTCTTTGAATAATTCAATGACTATTTATGTATTTTACTCTCCTATTATATGCAAAATCCAACGTGGCCTTAGCCCTTATCCCACATCGAAGGGATTACCCGACCCCGTGACAGTCTTATAAAAGCAACAGAAAGGGACAAAATCAGTTTCAGTCCTTAGGTTTGCTCATTTATTTAACTTAGTTCTGAAACTTATTTTTCTTACAAGTTAGTCATTTAATTTGACAGTTTCTCTCATTTGCATTCCTTTGATGACATTTTGATATTATGTAGTATGGACTGACAGTCTAAAAGATATACAAAATTTAAGTTAGACTACTAAAAATAGCAAAACTCGATTCAATAGAATTAAAATATTTGATTCGATTTGATTTGAATTATAATTTTTTAGATTCAATTTAAAAAAATTTAAATAATATTTGAGTCATATAATAAAATTTTGAATAACTCAAAAATTTTAGTAATTATTTAATTAATTTTTAAGTTTGAGTTAAGTTTTTCAACTTAATATGATATATGTATTTTGAGTATGAAAAAATATGTATATAGATTATATAAAGTTGTTTAAATTAGAACTAATTAATATCATATTTATAATTAAATCAAAAAAACGTAAATAACTCGACTTAATTTTTTTTTAAAATAAAACTCGAGTTATAAATTATGACTCTTAAACTTGACTATTGAATTTTTTTTACTCAACTTAACGAATATTGATCCTAAAAACTGAA
Source organism: Abelmoschus esculentus (assembly GCA_035048815.1). NCBI lineage: Eukaryota > Viridiplantae > Streptophyta > Magnoliopsida > Malvales > Malvaceae > Abelmoschus > Abelmoschus esculentus. Next base: position 13,648,505 of record JAUCBN010000024.1, read on the forward strand.
TTCTCAGGGACCAAATTTGAAACTTATTAGGTTTGGAGGACTAAAAGTTGTTTTACCCACTAAACAGTCTGTCAGAAGACTTTTTAATGAACCGAAGAGTACAAATATAAATAAATGCTGCCATTAATGCCTCTCCTTTTTTTTCTTCATTCTTTGGTCCCTATCTACATCACCATTTAATTCAAGATGGTTGAAAAGTCTATGCCACCCCTCTTTAATGTTAATATAATCTTTTTGAAATTAAAAAATCATTTAATTATTGATTGGGACTTTTTTATGTACAGACATAAATATTTGAATTATAAAAATTAATGTTAGATTGTATTATCATTCGTATTTGTTTTATGATATTTAAAAATTATGGTAAAATAAAAATACATCATTAAATTTTATTAATTCAATGGGTTGAAATATGATATTATTATAATAGCAAATATTAAAAAATAGATTTTAAACAAACGTTTCTCTTATTTATATTTAGGGACGACACTGATTATATATCATCTAATATAATGTTATCAATTTACTCTTGAATTAATTGTATTTATTATCTTGTCTATGAATAAAGTAAATTAAATTAAAAGTGTTATTGTATAATGTTTTTATATAATTTATTAAACTAATATGTTAAACAATTAAATACTAATAATTAAATGTTAAACGTCTAAATTATAATTTTTTATATAATCGTTTAAAATATTTTTTAATCAAATATATATTTAATATTTTTTAAGTTTTTTATTTAAGTGATTTATCTGTTATTGTAATCGTTAATTGTTAACGGTGTATTTATTACTTTCATTATTATATTATTTTATTATTTTTTTTATTTTTTATTATCAAGTCGATATATCTATCGTCGAAATAAAGTTAAACTCAAAAAAAACAATTAATGATAAACGATAGTTGATCAATCGACAAATTATGTTCAAATTTTATAGATAAAAATTTTTATTTTATCGTCAATAACGTGATAATTTATAACGATAATGACAGAATTTGATGATTAAAATAAATTATTTTATAAATTTTTAAAAATAAATACTTAAACAATAACTTAAAATATTAAATACTTAACTAATCCAAAATATATTTTAAATATTTATCTGAAAATATAATTAAGACATTAATTCCATATTTAAAGGACCTAATTAGACCAAAACTTACTCTAGAATTACTTCTAAGAACTTTTCTATTTAAAAAACTTCCTTTGCTATCACTTCCCCTTAGCCTCTCCTTCTTCCCCATTGATTCTCTGTTCATATCTAAAGTTTCTTCCCTTTGAAACCTCAAGGAAATGACAGCACAAGTGAGTCGTTCACTGGAACAAACCCAGAACAAGATTCATACTGGGAATTCTGATATTTTGATTACCAAAGATTTGCTGGGAAATTTGTCTAAACCTAAAGCAGATCCTGAATTTAAGGTGAAAAATCCCAACTTTTTCTCTCTGTTTCTCTGCAACAACTCATTTATGTCAAATTTAACTCTCTCTGTACTGTTGTTTTCTTTTTCTTTCGTGTTCATCACCATGCAGGCAGGTGGGATAATTGAGGCGCGATTATCAGATGGGGAAGGCAAGACTCCATTGATGAATTTCTTAGCAGATTCAAAGCTTCAAGACTTGAACTTTCCCCCACACAACCTGTTCGACGAAATGCCAACTTCACTCGACTTAAAGCTCCAATCTTGTTCGACCCCAAGCCTTTACCAAAGCGTCTGCACACTCGACAAGGTTAAATACGCCCTGGAAAGAGCAGAAAAAGGAACCATTAAAAAACGTTCATCTTCACCGCCACCACCGCCTACAACAACGCCGAGAATGTTTGCTGCTGCATGCCCCGGTTGCTTTCTCTATGTCATAGCTTCCACTACGAATCCAAGGTGTCCTCGCTGTAATTCTTTTGTTCCTTCTTCATTGCCTATGAAGAAGCCTAGGCTTGACCTCAATGCATCATTTTAATCCCATTTTTATATAAAAAAATGTATAATTCTTGATTCATGTAAATTGAAAAATACCCAAAAAAATCGTAGGTTCAGATTTCTGGGTTAGTTTAAATTAGTGCAGGGAATCGATGATTAGATTAATATTAGATATTCTGTTAGTTTAATTCTTAAGAAATAGGCAGAAAATTTTCTTGTGAAGTGTTTGGGAGTTTATGAAGAAATTTATTTCGTTTATCTGAAGTGATGAAGTGAGTTCAATTTTAATAAACATTATCACATTTTATTTAGGCAGTAAATGTTACAGTTATTTAGTATTAAACATATTTAAAACAAATAAATAAAAAAAATTAAATGCAAAGATCAAAGTAAAGGTCTTGTTTTTTTAAAAATATTGATTTTGTAATCCTAATATTATAAATATAATATTTATATCACTTAAAAATAATAATTGATTTTATATATAGATAATAATAATAATAATAATAATAAATTCATGTGTGTTTTAGGTTTACGGTTTATTTAAAATTATTGAATTGTGATTAATGTTTGGAATGAAAGGTGAACACAAATTAAAAGATTTTTACGATGAACATAAAATATAAAAATTTTTAAATTTTAAGACGATGATAAATTATAAATTTTTAAGATTAATTTATAAAATTATAAAAGTTGAAGCAAAATGTATAAAATTTTAAAATTTTTAAGATTAATTTATAAAATTATAAAAGTTGAAGCAAAATGTATAAAATTTTAAAAGTTTAAAGTGAGTATTGCCTAAAACACATATGCGGCTTCGTTCCTAATTATGGCTATATTATAAAATTTGAAGTTAAAATTTAGAGTTTATAAGTTAAAGTATAAATTTTAATCATATAATTCTAAACTTTAAATCTTAATATTTAAACCCTAAAATTTAACTCTAAGACTTTTATTTTAAACCCTAAAAATTTATTATATACTCTAAACTAAAATATTTATATATAAACAATATAGATCCATTTATCAAACCCTCATAAGTTTTTTTTATTCAACTAGAGTGATTACAATAATATCTACATTAAAATATACTGATCGAACTTGTGATCTCAAAAACAATATTTATTTCTTTAACCGACAAAGATATTAATAAAAATATATTTTATAATTAATTAATTAATTTTTAATAAAAACACATCTATTATCATTTATCAACGGTGAATAAATTTCGTACCAAAATACGATTAAACACATTATATTTATTAAAATCCCTATCCTATATCAAACTTATATGGCTTGACAGCATAGATTTAAGTCGCAACGTCAAGAAATTTAATTATGTTTTTGAATTTTGAAAATTCATATCCACGTCACCATCACACTTCATAAAAGGAGCGTGGTCCATGTGTAAAACGAGATGACACGTGTCAGTCGTTCTTACCCGACCCCCTCCAACATTTAATACGAAATTATAAAAAGAGTTTGGTTTTTATTTTGCTACCTTAATGAACAAACTCATTAATGGAAGACTGTGATGGATGAGGAATTTTTTAAAATATTTATTTAATTAATTAAGATCACAAGCATGGCAAGTAACTTATTGTTATTTTATGAAAAATAAAATATATTCAAGGTAAAGTTCATAAATAATTATTAAACTTTAATTAATTTAAATTTTATATTTGTTTTAATTTGGTCATTAATTATTTGAAGAGTGTAACTTTGTTATTAACATATTTTATGTAATAATATATTTAATATTGCTTCATGTAAATTTTCTTCCTATATTTTCTTGGAAAACAAACAAGAAAACAAACAATCCAGAAACAAAGTTTCTGGACTGAAATTCAACTTAAATTACTTTAGATAAACAGAATAACGAAATCTAAAACCAGCATTTGTAAAAATTAAAGTTAGCCTCCAAAGCCGTAAAGCGTTCGGCCTTGTCTCTTCAAAGCGTAAACCACATCCATTGCGGTAACCGTCTTCCTCCTAGCGTGCTCAGTGTAAGTAACCGCGTCGCGGATCACGTTCTCGAGGAAAATTTTAAGAACGCCACGCGTTTCTTCGTAAATGAGACCGCTGATCCTCTTCACGCCGCCTCTCCGAGCCAACCTTCGGATCGCCGGCTTCGTGATCCCTTGAATGTTGTCTCTCAGAACTTTCCTGTGCCGCTTGGCTCCTCCCTTACCTAGTCCTTTGCCTCCCTTTCCACGACCCGACATTTTTCTTTCCTCTTCTTTTTTTCTTCTACGCCAAACAGGATTCTGAATTTGATTGATTTTCCAGGAGGGAACCTCGGTTTATTTATATAATGAGGAAGATTGGCTTAATGCCGTTGGATGATAATTCTAATCGGACGGCTTAGAGTGTCGATCCGTGTGTTCTGGCTCTTTTCGGCGCGGGAGTAAACTGGACGAAGAAGGTTTCTATATTCGTTTTTGTGATTTTGGAATTTGAAAAATTTTCTGAAACCGCGCGCGGGTGCGTGATTTGAACTGCAGATGTAAAACAAAATGTCTAATTTTAGATTTAGTCCCTCAACTATACAGAAATTTAAAAATAATTTTCTATGTTACCCTAACTTGGTCCTCATATTTGGATGAGATTTAAATTTGATATTAGTCAAACATATGAGTGGAAAATGAACGGAGCTTGAACAAATAAGATTATATCTATATTCGTTTAGTTTTTTAATATTGTATTCATTTATTTATTTTTTAAGGTATTAAGGTTCATTTAACGAATGTTGTTACCTTTTTAATTACGAGCTAAAGAAAAACGATGACATAGTACTAATAGTCATTAAGATTCTTACCTTAAGATTTGATTTTCAAAGGTTATTGTGTGTTTAATTTAATCCCTACCTTTATCGACATGTCACAACCCTTAATATGTATATGTCACGCCTAAAGAGAGGCAAGAAACATTAATCACACATCAAAAAGAAAAAAAAATATTGAGATATATATTCGGTAACGTTGCATATCCTATCAAACATGTCTAGTAGAAAAAAAGTAATAACCTCATGACATATGTCTATATGTTTATAAATATATTACTTTAACGTTCAGAAGCAAACTCGGTTATATGTTTGTCAATATATTCATTTAGTGAAGGGTGTCGTTACCTTTTTATTTGCAAGCAAAAGAAAATGGTAATATTATGCCATTAGTCCTTAAGATGCTCAGCTTCCCAGTTACATGTTGCAGAGGAATTTGATTACTATAAAAGCAACTTGTAAACATAACATTAACATGTATTAAAGGAGTTTGAGTTTTCCATGGGACAGAGTGGGCTTTACATGCTGCAGGTTACATGTTGCTTTCTCCGGTCCTTTCAACCCGGAACACGAATCCGCGGCGCCTAAAGTGACAGCAAAGTAAAGGTAGATGGTGCAGAGGAATGCCAAGACTCCAAATGCTGTTAACAGGAACCTATGCCTCTCGACGAGGGTCGACCAGTTCCCTATATCATCTTTCGGGGATTGTTTCCTTGTCGATGCTGACTTTCGAAGGGGAGAAGATACGAGTCCGTCGAGAACCATATTGAAAAGTCCTCAACGACCAATGTGACCTGAAATCATGCAGCATATTGGTTTACTTGAGGAGCAAACAAAAGACTCAAAGACAACATGTAAAACCATATTTCTTCAATACAACAGTCCAGACACCAATCAACCAAGTGAGTTTCCGATTCCGAAACTCCGGAACTCCGATTGTGGACGTGAGCACGAGTATGCGCATGTGTATATATGTATATATGAATGCATATACAATAATGACTGAATCTATTATATCTGCCGAGGCATCCCAATATCCTAAAGATAGACCAATTCAAACAGGAAAATGTTCAAAGAGAATATTAAAAGTACCAAATTCAAGCACCAACAGGGAAATTTTATAGAAAAAATAACAAAAGATAACTCTTACCAAGAGTACAATTGTTTAATTTCACTTATAAAACCTTCAAATGTATCAAACCAGGCAGAAAATCATAATTGTCAAACAAATATATATATATGCATGGGCGGAGCCACATGCATTATCGGGTGTCCATTGATACCCAAAATTTTTGAAAAATCATATTTTTCTATATAATTTGTATATAAAAAATTAAAAATACATATAATTGACACCCTTTTATAAATAATTTGACACCTCTTTATAAATAATTAATTTTATTTAAATAATATTCAAGAAAATATCACTCCTTAAAAAAAAAATTCTAGCTCCACACCTGTATGTATGTAAGCATTTGAATTGTGATATCGACAAAGAACATAGCACATCCTTTCTATTCCTTAGATTGCAATAGAGAAATCATGTAATCAAATTAAGATCTTTAAAAAGAAAACAGAAAAGAGAAAAACTGGAAGATCATATCAAATCTACTTAAAAATCCCATATATATCTAACAAACGAACGTCAAATTCAAAACCCACATCTATCCTCAGACAATAAAAGAAACCCAGATCTGTAAAACGGTGAAAGCAACAAGATAAACACTTACAGTTGATAAAATCAAAGTATGAAGATGAAAGGGAAGAAGCAAACAATGAGTATAAATTCTTGATCTTTAAGCCCTCATCGACTGGTTCTCCCCTTGTCTTCTCTTCGATTTTTAGATGGAAGGAACGTTACAATGGAAACGAGAACCACAATGCAAGTAATCCGTAAAGTAAATTATATTTTCCCACGAAAATCCGGGAGGTTTCTAATTGGGCCAAACTGAGGAGGAAAGTTTTGATCGTTTGTAAACGCCTATGATCATTAAATTAGGCTTACGTTTCTTTTTTTTTCTCCACCTAATCGAATTAAAACTTTGGCTAAATTACAGTATTGGTCATTTATGTTTTATAATTATTCATTTTTGATCACCAAATTTAAGGAGGTAGTATTTTGTTGTTAGTTAAAGATTGGTTTAAGGGCTTAGATCCAATGCATGAGAGTTACTTTAGAATAAATAATGTAGATGGTTTTGGATATGTTTAATAGGTTCGATGGAATATGATATTAGAAAAGAGAGAATCCAAGTGAATAATTTTAAAAAATATTATAATCCGAACATTAACGATAACTAGAGCATATCAGTTCCATTAACATTTCAAATGTAACTCTTGCTTATAAAATCTTATTAACTATTTCTATTATTGTTATTTTTATAAAATATTTTTTTTTCAAAATCAAAGCTTTTAAAGTTATAGTTATAACTATATCATAATAAATATTAAATGGATTTGTTTTAATGATCATTATTAAAAACATTATAGATGATTTTGCTTGAAAACATATAAAAGATACTATTTTTAAGTAAAATTATTAAATTTTTAGATGTTTATAAATTGTTATTATTACGTTCATCAATAGAGTAACCTAACTTTTTTATTAAAGAAATTTTATTTTAAAAATATTATATTTCTTTCATATCGTAAATTAAGAGTCTTGTTTTAATAAATCAAACAAGATCTCATAAATCTTTGAACCGCACCGATAAACAAAACCATAAAAAATACAAAGTTTTCCCAAAGAATATTTGGAGCTGAATCTGATCCTTAAACATGTTATCAATATCACACTCTAAAGGAAAAGCCTCATTATAGAAAGAGGAATGAAAAAAAAAAAACTTTAAACAAAATTTAAAGAATTTAAGTTTTCCTTGCTTAAACCCTTAAAATGATCATGCAAACAAGCCAAATCATACCTCATATCCATCTAATTCGATCAAAACTATGAATCAAATACGGTCAGATACCTCCATTAGTCCTCGAAATCACCAGCATTTTCAAGTAGATAGTTAGCCGCCAATTCTTCGTTTCGATCGCAAGCTAGAAAGGCTTCAATGACAAGGGCTCTATCGAATCCCATTGCTTCAAGCTATAATGAGAGAACGAATTATCGATCATTGAAAGTTCGAGAGGATTCAAAATGAAATAGAAAAACAAAGAATAGCAACTGATTTGCGTACTCGTTCTATGGCTTCCTGTTCTGCTGGGGTAACATTGATAGCATGAGGCATCTCCTGGTCAGCCTGATCAAATAAGTCCCTGAAAGCACAGACTTTGAATTAATATTAATGAAGATGCTAAGTCGATGCTTAGATGGCATGGTGATATTGAATAAGTACTCACCCTTCAGAACCTTCGAGTGGCTCATTTATTAGCTGAAGAAATTCTGCCTGATGCTCTTGAATTAGTCTTAAAAGCTGGGGGTTTTGCTTTCCAAGCTCTTGTAGCATGGGCTGTCAACAGAAGAAGCACGTCAAACCCGAAACAATATAGGATCGTAAATGTTTTGGCATGTTATTAAGAAGCACGTCAAACCCAAAACAATAGAGGATCGTAGATGTTTTGCTTGTTATTAAGAAGCACGTCAAACCGAGCTTTTCATTTATTATCAATTTGTTTCAGGGTGGGTGCTAGTATCATCACCTGGTTATGTTTTGTTTCTTCCTGTCTAATTGACTTATTGCATATTGGTTTCAGGTTGAATGTTTAATACTAGTTAAAACATAGAGATGCAAACCTGTAGAATTTGTGGGTTCGATTGCACTATTGATCGTAAAGCTTGGAACTAAATGCAAGCAAAGATGTAATTAGTATTTGTGAAATAACTAAAATCTTCACAATTTATAGGAAAAAATGATGCAACACCTGTTGGTTGTTTCGGAGAAAATCCAGGGATCCATCTCCACCAGCAGTGGCACCAGACAATGGTTCCTGGTATTATTTCAGTAAGTTGGGAATAAAAATAAAAACATGCGACCCAACAAAGAACAAAATTTTCTTTTTGATAGAAGTACATAGAGAATCTAAGGTTTACCTGAGGAAACATATTTAATGGTGATGAATTAGGAGCCCCTGAAACAGGAGCAGCAGGGGCTGCACCAGTTTCAGTAGTCTGACCAGTAGAAAAATTAGCCACTGGCACAGCCACTTCTGCTGATTGAGGAATTCCCTGAAGATAAAATAAAACCATAACCACATCCAAATGAATATAGTTGTTTAACAGTAGAATAAAATACATTCATAAAGTTTTAGACATACAGAATATAGATAATCCACTGCTCGTTCAGGGTTGTTATAAGCTGCTCGAAGTGCACGTGTTACTGTTTCCTTGTCCCAATTGCCACCACCCATATCCATCAATTGTTGGATAGTCTGTTCGAGATTATTTCCAGCAACTAAATTGGAAGCAGCTTGACTATAGGTATCGGTGTGTTGACTGCAACGAGATGAAAGATTTTCCAATTACTTTCAAAATGTTCAGAGAATACCAGAAAGACAAGTATATGTGGTAGGATCGTAGGAAGGGAGGGAGAGCTTCAATATAGAAAATAAAGGATGAACAAACAGATAACACCAGCAGTTTCTCGCAATGTCTAGAAAACAGAACTATGTACCACCACAACAATGAAGTTCATACCACAAGTACCAAAAGTAAAGCAAACTAAAAATCGGCAGATTATTTTCCAATTGACAGTTGTACTGCCAAGTTCAGGAAAAAAAATAGAAACTGACAAGTTAGAATCACGCAGATTAAAACTGCTTCCATGGAGCCACCTGAGGAAAACAAACATGACCTTCATATCTTATACTTTTACTGGTTTCAATTAAGGATGTGACAATTGTCGACTTCAGTAATTAGATGTGGGAAAAAATATCAACTTTCAAAGAGCAAATTACCTTCTCCTATAATTGTTAGGTATGTTCATACAACTTCAGTATTACTTTCCAGCTGACTATAACAAAAATCTTTGCCAAAAGTTGGAAATACCAACCAAATAGAAATCAAAGGAGTACCTAGCAAGTCATATTTCTTGTCTCTTTTCCTTGGGAAGCAAAAAACTAGTCATAATAAGTGGTTGTAAAATACTTATATATCATAAGATTCAAGATTAGGAGATCCATGCAAATAATTTCAAGAATATATTGACCCAATATACAGGTACCACATACTTGATTGCAGCAGCATCAGAAGTAGATGCGTTGCTCTTTGATGCCAACCTACAAGGATAAAATATGATGTGCATTAGATGAGATCAGCTTGTCTAAGGAAAAGGTAGGGAGAGTTGAGGACGTCTCTGACACTTTGTTTTCTATAAGCACCCTTGCCCGCTGCATATCCAAATATGGATACAAGGAACAACCCTCCAAATACATAGAGAAACATTGGGAGGATCCGGGGAGGTTGAACGTATCTGAGTAACATAGGAGGACGATTTGCAGGAGGAATATATAAAAAAGTCAGAATGAACTTACGGTACTTGTGCAGGGGCTACTGCAGCAGGAGCAGTTGTAGAGGGAGCTGACGAAGCAGGCTGTTAGTGAAGAGAAGGAAAAGGTTATTAATATACATAAACCGGAACATAAAGCTCCACTTAACAAGAAAAAATCGATCAAAAAGAATTTGAACACCTGAGCTGAAGAGGCCATAGTCGAACCCAAAGACTTGCTCTGTAAGAAAAAACCAACGAGATGAACATATGTAAGTAATATTAAAAACAGCATGTACATTCAAAAAGGAATTAAGCTATTAATTCAAAATTATTCCAGAATATCAAACTATACAACACAGAAGAAACTAGAAAAACTACTAATTTAAAATTTTCCAGAATGAAGCCTAAAACTTTCAATGAAACCTCTCTATAATACCATATACCACTACTTTCAAACAATAAAGGCGGTTCGCAACAGGAATTGCAGGCGGTATCAATTCAGTTATCAAAATCAACCATCCATAAGAATAAATAAGCTGCATTACTTTAAAAAAACACTTTTTCATCAAATTCGTCTCAGAGATTAATCACATACGCAGGTAAATACCAAAAGTATAACACATAAAAGTAAGAACTACAATGATTAAATATTTCTTTTGGTAAATACCTTGCTAAGCATGACTACCAGAAAGCCATCTTCGGAGACTTTATTATCAGCTAAAGTGGTTTCATCCTTCAAAACCTTCCCATTATGAATCAAAAGCTGTTGCCCACATGGATAATTGTCTTTCCCTTGTATATCTTCTATGCTTTTCTTCACAGCCATAACCTAATTTTAAAAAAAAAAATTGAACCTTTTATCCAACTTTTTAAACCCTAATAGTGACATAATTGAACAGCAACAAAAAGGGGAAAGTGAGAAGTTGAGAGGCGGCATTACAGTATCGTTGGGCTGAACCCTAATTTCAAAGTGACTGCCTTTTAGGGTTTTGACTGTTAGCTTCATTTCGGCGACTTAAGGAAAAATGGCAGGCTGGTTGTTTCAGATTGGGGATTTGAAACAGGGAGGAATGAGGAGAGAGAAGAACTTTGTAAAGGGTTTTTTATTATATGGATTCAGGCTCCAACCTATAAGATCCGAATCCAACCCGACCCGTTTTACTAGCCGCTAATAATATATTGTATGGTAAAATTAAATGACCACTAATTTAATTTAAAATTTTTATTTTTGATCACTTATTTTTTAAATATTATAAAAATGGAAAGCTAATTTTATATTTTGTTACAAGAGTATACTCATAATTATTAGAGATTAATCGTTCAATTATTATATTGGTATTACTAACATTTGAACTCATAACCTTTAAAAATAATAACCGTTCTCTTAATCACTGAGACTAAATAACTCGTACAACATTTTTGTTGTTGCTTAAAAGGTGATATAAAATTCTAAAATTAATAAAAAATATCTCAATTATACCTAATTATACCTAATTTATTTTATGTTAGCATTTTTTATATTTATAAGTAATAATTTCAAAATGTTAAAAAATAGATACTTCAAAATATATGACAATACATAATTTATTTTTGAAATTATATTTTTATGGATATTTAAATAAAATTAACAAATGAAAAATATTTTTCACGTTATTAATATAATGATGCGTAAAACTTGACTCAATTAAAAAATTTTAATTTATTTAATTTGATTTCATGCATAAATATTTAACTCGAAAAAATTTAAATAAAATTTGAATTATAAACAAAAATTCAAATAAATTTAATAATTTAAAATTTTTAGTAACTACTAGATTAATTTACGTGTCTTATATATAATAAATAGAAAATCATTTAAATTTGTACTAATTAGTATATAATATTTTATAATTAATTTTGAGCAGAAATTTAAAAAACATGACTCGATTTTAAAAAAATTAAATAAAGTTTAAGGTATAAAATATGATTCATCACTTGATTAAACTCAAAATATTTTCTCCACTCGACTTAATCGAATGTATAGTCCTATTTACTACATCAATTTTTTATACGAATAAAATTTCAAAATAAAAGTAAATAAAATTTTAATACACAAACTATATAAAGCTTAAAAACATACATATTTTACGCTAAAATCAAATCTTAAAATATAAATCTATAAACCTTAAAATCTAACCGTTTATTAATTTTTTTTTAATTCTAAAATATTAAAAATTAATACTCATTTACTTTATTTTAAAAATGGAAAACAGAGGCAATGGGAAAATACCAAGTGGCGCGGATTCCAGCATGCAGACGTTACTTATTTCCCAGTTTGGGAGGCGATCCGATTGTTTCGTTCGCTCTCTCACGGGGAAGCAAAAACAGCAAAACCCTCTCAATTATCATTCTTTTTCTCATGTGTGAATGAATACCCTTACATTGTACATCAATCCCTTACTTCATTTCAACTTTTTTTGTTGTTGGTTTCATGAATCTTAAGATATTTCATTGTTTTTGATTTGGGTTTTCTTTTATATGCTTCTTTGTTACGACTTAACGACCATTCATGTTTGTCTGTCTATTTTATGCAGAGGAATTTTTTATTTTGAAGTTATGGGATTTGGGTTCTAAATCAGCTGTTGTATTTTGGAGGATTTCCATAGGCTTCAATTCAGGTTGGTGTTGATTGATGTGAAATCGAATGCACATGTATTTTTGTATTTATATTATGTTTTTGTCATTGAAATCGGATTCCTTTTTGTATTTCTTTCTTGAATCTTAGTTTTTTATTCTTTTCAATATTCGTGTTAGCTTCTAATATGCTACAATTGTTTTTCTTTACTGTTGTTATGGATTTGCCTTGAATCTTATGTCATTTTGAGGATATTGGCTGCCAGGTTTTATCTTTTGTTACTGAGGCAAGATTGGATCCTGCTGTTTGTGTGTGGTTCTGTGCTAGTGAAGGACAGAGGTCTAAAGGATAATGGAGAAGAAGAAGTATCCAATTGGACCGGAGCATTATATACTGTATGAGGAGGTGGGGCAAGGCGTTAGTGCTTCTGTGTACCGTGCTCTTTGTATACCATCGAATGATGTTGTTGCAATCAAAATTCTTGATTTTGAACGTGAAAATTGTGATCTGGTAAGTGGTAATCCCTTCGTTCAGGTTCTGCAAATGGTTTTTGTTTTTTATTTTTTGAATTTCATTTTTTAAGGTTTGCCTTTTTTTGGAGGTCAAGTATTGGTTCACCCTCACCGGCCACCACCACTTCATATTTTGCCTATCGATTTCATTTATTGTCTGGCTGGAGTTAAATGTTATTCAAGTTGGACCTATATAAGCATTACTGCCGTTTCCTTTTATCTCTTTAGCTACACTGAGATGAATTACTTTGTATGCTATTGCTTTGCTTTCGTGAATACGGAGAGACAACTCTAGATTTCTTTAGAGGTTGCATATATTATATTGGAGATCTTCAAAGGAACTTTTTCTCCCTCTCGTTCGGACTTGGCTGATAACGGTTACTAGCTATTTTGACATTATTCACTAATGTGTTCTCTCAGAATAACATTTTTCGTGAGGCTCAAACAATGGTCTTAGTTGATCATCCAAATGTTCTTAAATCACACTGCTCCTTTGTCAATGATCATAACCTATGGGTTGTCATGCCATACATGGCTGGGGGTTCATGTCTTCATATATTGAAGGCTGCATATCCTGATGGTTTTGAGGAGGTGGTTATAGCAACAATACTTCGTGAAGTGTTGAAAGGTTTAGAATATCTTCATCAGCATGGGCACATACATCGGGATGTTAAAGTAAGTACTCGATATTCATCATGATTTAGAGTTGCTGTTAATGCTATTATTTTTAATGATTATTTCACTTTGTCGCATGCCTTGAGCTCAACATGGGTTTTCCTTAGTTTTTTAAAACCAAGCTCTAAATGGCTGTGTTTATTTCAGTCAGAATTCTCTATAATTCAGCAGTTTTAGTTTACAAGTTAAGAATTCATGCATTCTGAAAATAAGGTAAGCAATTATAATTTTTTTTTGCTAAGAATGAGGTAATTATGATTCTGCAGTATTTATTTGAATTGGTTATTTAGAATTGCAAGGAGAGCCATTTTATCATTGTGATTACTGGGTAGTGAACTCCATTAATTTCATGAAATCTTAAATAGATGTTTTTTATGTATAAATGAAATACATTGGTTCTTAGTTCATCAACAATCTTTTCCAATAGGCTGGGAATATTCTCATCGACTCACGCGGTGCAATCAAGCTGGGAGACTTTGGTGTTTCAGCTTGCATTTTTGATTCAGGTGATAGGCAACGCATGAGGAATACATTTGTGGGAACACCATGCTGGTATGCTTACATTATCACGTCAACATTCCATTGAGTTCCTAGTTCTTAGATAAGAATTCAGAGTGCCAAATAATTTTGTCATTAACCCTGACTAGTTATATTCTAATTTCATCTTGGTTATTGCAGGATGGCACCTGAGGTTTTGGAGCAACTGCATGGTTATGATTTCAAGTCAGTCTATTGTGTTCTCAGAATAGTATCTTTGGTTCATTTTCCTTGGTGACATCATATTCATGTCTATTTTGCAATTCCCCTTCAGGGCAGATATCTGGTCATTTGGTATAACTGCACTAGAGCTTGCTCATGGCCATGCACCATTCTCAAAATATCCCCCAATGAAGGTAGTAGATTTTGTTTAATCAAAATCCTTTACTGAACACCAAAATTTACTGATTTAAAGGACCTCTTATTCTTAGGTATTACTTATGACCTTGCAAAATGCACCTCCAGGCCTGGATTATGAAAGAGATAAGAAATTTTCTAAGGTATTTAACAAATCCAAAATTCTTAGTAGTTTGATTTAATTAAATTATGTTATGTGTTCATCTTGTGTTTCTCTTCTCTTGTCAGTCTTTCAAGCAAATGATTGCTAGCTGCTTGGTGAAAGATCCTTCAAAAAGACCTTCAGCCATGAAATTATTAAAACATTCTTTTTTTAGGCAAGCGAGGTCAAATGATTATATAGCAAGGACACTTCTTGATGGTTTGCCTGCCCTTGGTGATCGTATCAAGGCATTGAAAGTCAGTGTTCTACTTTTAGACACATTACTCTTAGTTTGTACAGCCGTACATTATGTTTCAGTTTCCATCTTATACTTACAAATTTTATCATTTTTAAATATAGAGAAAGGAAGAAGATATGCTTGCACAAAAGAAAATGCCAGATGGTGAAAAAGAAGAATTATCGCAGGTTAGAATTTTAAAAAAAATCAATGCAAAGAGTTGAGTTTTAAATGCTCTTGTGCATTCACACACATCTGTGTTTTTGAATGTGGCTATCACCAATTCATGATTATAGAATTCAAACCTTGGTTAGATTCATGATACATGGTGTCACTTGTCAGTACCAGAGTGTGGGTTTTGGCCCACAACATTTGCTAGTGATATTTGGTTGGTAATGTGAAGGTTTATGTTTAATTTATGAATTATTATTTTGCTTATACGTATAATGTTTTTACTAGGTTGGTGATATTCTTGTTTCTTTCTCATCAGTGCAATATCTTGTAGGCTGGGATTTGAAAGATCTGAGTTCATGATTTTTCTATGCTTTTGTAATCATGAGCAGAATGAATATAAACGTGGGATAAGTGGATGGGATTTCAATCTTGAAGATATGAAAGCTCAGGCTTCCCTGGTATGTTGCAATGTTTACTGTTCATTTCCTTTTGGTGAAGCATTTTAGTGGGTTTTAAAGTACATTTGGAACTTGAAAATGCTTATCAGATCCAGGATGACGATCTTATATCTGATGCCAGTCAAGGAGGGAGCTCGAATTCTTTGCCTTCACTTGAAGGACGAGATAAGCAATCAGAATGTCAGACTTCTTCTCAAGCTACATGCAAGGTATTTCAATATATAATCCTTTGTTTTTGGCAGGTTTGCTCTAGAAATATGGTCTTTGTTAGTTTTGTTATTTTATAGCTCCCCGTTGGTCCTTTCTTCTTACTTTTCCTAGGTTTCTTTTGTTTGGTTCATGATGGTTTAGCTTTCACAGGAAGACAATGATTTGGTCCAGAATCAACCCGCTTCTTCCGCAGCAGTTGATCCTGCGGTAACTACTACCAAGTACGTTTTTTAAGATGTTTGACAGTCTCACCGATCACCATATTACATTTTTACCTCTACGCTACTTCATTTTTATTAACTTTTGTCCAAATATAGTTCGTTGAGAACGTAGCAGGTCACGCTTATGCTGAACTGCTTGAACAAGTTTTCAATAGTCATCTTTTCTCATAAACGTCACATTTGGACTCATACATTGAATAAGGCTTCTTTTATTGGAGAAAATGTAATGACATTGGTGTTTGATCATGCAACGCTAGATTTGAAAGATCCAGTGATGACTCAAGTGGTGCTAGTGCCTCCCGTGAACTGAATGTGACTTTGCCTTCTAATGATGACAGTGTTGAAAGTAATCTTGATGAGAAGTCTATTCTGGAGCTCAATGGAAAATCTTCTGATAATATGACCAAAAATTTGCATCCAAGGACACCACAAATTCCAGGGGTCACCAGTATACCAGAAACCAATGTTCTTCCAGTTAAAGGAGAAAGGTTTGGTACTTTACCGACATAAATCTTTTTCTTGGTTATAATGCTTAACTCTATGTTACACCAACGTTGTGTCAACTTTATTTGCTTGTGTCATTTTTTAAACTTCGTCTACCGAGGGTTTTTTATGTGAGTTCAATTCTTTACCTGTTGGCCCTTTGAGGTGAAGAATTCTATTTTGGTTTTATCTTAGCAGGGGAATCGTTATTATAAATCACTGTTTATTCGTGGGCAAACAGATGCATGTTTTCCAATTTGGTAGAGAGAGAGAAATCTTATGATCTTTGTATGCCAATGTGATTTGAGTTGTGTGAATCAGATGGCTAGAATGTTTGGGGAAGGTGCAATATCTAGATATCAGGGTTTATACATATTAACTGTAATATTATTTTAAAATATTTTTACTTTCATCCATGTATGGAATTTATCGTACTATATTTATGTAGCACTCATTTTATCGATTTTCAGTGATAAGCAAAATCATCCCCAGAACATTTCTGGTGGCAATGGAGCAGTGATTCCTACAGCAGGAGAGGATACTCTTTCAGAACTTCCTTCTAAGGCAACTAAATCACCAGGCAAGTGTTAATAACTTAATCGGTCATTCTCACTTTTTTCCCTGCAAAAAGAGTCTCCAGGTTTATCAATTTCGTCGATATTTCATTAATTTGCTTTCCTGCCATTTAAATTTGGTTTATTTACTTCCCCAATAATAAAGTTTCATTACAGGAGTTACCATTGATGATGAGAAAACAAAGCCACCTGTCGTTCAGCAGAAAGGACGTTTTAAAGTTACATCCGAGAATGTTGGTTTGGAAAAGGTGACCTACATCTTTCTGGTATGACTGCTGCTTCTCTTGTTATATAGGAGATCAATTAACCTTCTGTTTTCAGGTTGCTGCATCTCCTTTGCTACAAAAGAGTCGCAGCATGCAGGTTGGTACTTCGGAGGTTAGCACATGTGTGCCAAACGGCCTATTATACCCAATTGTAGAACCTCATTTTATATTTCTCCGGTAAATGCACAATTAGGCATTTGACTTGATTTATAAGAGATTAACTAGGAAGTGTACATACCTTCTCATCATCCTTTCAGATGAAGAATACGCTACATGCCTGGAAAAAAAAAAGAACATATATATACTCATATTTTGTTGCTTATAATTTGTATAATGTATGGGCTATGCAGGTGTTGACTACAAATCCTACGGTTTCACCAGCAGTCGCAACTGATCCTGCATCATCAGTTCCTGCTGCCAATCATCTTTTCCCATTGCTGCAGTCTGTTCTGCAGACAAATATTCTTCAAAGGGTATATAGCTAAGCCTATGTTTTCATCATTTTTATTCCATCCGTCAACTAATGTTGTGCTACTCGGTGTATCTTTGTCAACAGGAGTACATTCTCAATGTAATGAAGCAGATTTGTGCCGGTGACCCTATAGGTGCAACCATTGATGCTCTTTATAATGTTCCTCCTATTCCTTTTTTTTTATAAATTCAAGTTATTTGATCTCACACCTTTCTCTCCATGACCTAGCAAACCGTACATTCGAGGGAGTAGGTCTACCAGCTAATGTGCCAGTCACAGAAAAATCTTTGGTAAGTCATATAAGGGTTCTATCAGAAAAAAACTGCCAGGATGATCACGAAAATTAGTCTTGTAATAGAAGTTTGTGAATCTGCACTTGATGAATTGTAACATGAACTTTTGCTATACATGTGTGAGATTCTGTTCGGGATAAAAGGTGAATGAGTAGCTTTACAAGAAACCTATAGGTCCCTCGAATGTCTTTTCGGTTCTTTTATGCTATTTTTTGCTGTTTTCTTCGCGTTTCAGTTATGATTGGTGGGGTTGGCTAGCTGCCATCATTATTGTAATATGAAACTTTCAACTTCATCTTTACATCTTGAATTGCAGTTGGAATTAGCTCATGACAGGGAAAAGGAGTTACTTCATGAAATAACAGAGTTACAGTGGAGGTATTTCAATATCATGAAGCATTCAATTTCTTTTTTCCCACCTGAAACCCGAAAACCGTCTCTAAACCTCGGTTTGTCTATATATGTAGGCTCATCTGTGCCCAAGAAGAGCTGCTAAAATATAAAACAGAGAATGGCCAGGTTAGTTTCTGACACACTTGACTCATCTGTCTCACTTTTCTTAGTACAACCATGGCTGCCAGTTCCAACCTCGGAATTTCAGGTGTAATTTTTGTTCGAACCAAAGCTGCGATGGAGTTTCTTGAACAATATGATTCTAAAGAAAGCTAAAAGGAGAGATTTAGAAACAAATATGAGCAAGAGATACATATGATAAGCTATAGGGAGCTGGATGCTAGTTTTTGTATCTTAAGCCCCTAACTTGTTGTAAACTACTCTTTATTATATTTTCTTCTCCAAGATATGATCAACATATAACTTGTAAATACTAAACGTAGTTTCAACCTTAAATTTAGGGTATTTTTCTACTTCCCCATGGGGTACCTTTCTGTGCTCCCCCTAGTTTATGGGACACTTGGTATCCATGGACACATCGGCTTTCTACCGGAATCCGTACATATTGATATCGGTTTGTATTAGTATGGTGTTTTGAATTTATTTTATTGTTGAAAAATATTTATCAATGTACGTAAAAGAACATCATATATAAAATATACATCAGTTATACAAAATACTTATCAATAAACTAATTAGAAGTAAATTCTTCCCCTTAAATCTTAATTGTTAAAAATAAAAGACAAATACAATCATTCGTTTTGTTCTTTTAACACTAAAAAAAATTAAATTTTATACTTTAATCTTAAATTTTTAAACCTTATGTTTCTAAACTTTAGCCTTGAACTTGATAAAAATCCTTTACTTTTTTATACCCTTGCTATATTTATAAAATCATAAATCATATATTTTAATCTTAAATTTTAACTTTTAACTTTAACTTTTAATTTTTTTATTATTAAAACATACATAAAATAAAATATGTCTTTTAATAATATATGTTATTACATTACATATAATAAAATATATATAAAATTAAAAAGGGTATTTGGTCTAAAAATGGTTAAGATATTTTAAAAGTAATTGACACCATCATTTAGTTATATTCGTTTTTAATGAGTTATTATTCAATTTGACACCACAATATATCCAGAAAAAATCATCTACTTTTTTATGCTTTCTTTCATGACTTCATTTCAGATTAGAGGTTTAGGGTTCAAGGTTTAGAAAATTAGGGATATGATATTTTTAGGGGGTAGAATTTAGAATATAAAAAATGAGGGTTATGGTTAAAAATTTAATTTTTAAGAAAATTTTCAAAAGTGACATAGAAAGAGATATAGACAAATATTTTTACACAATATATCTATTAAAATATAAGGTAAAAATCATTTGCCTCTTTATCATATCTCTTATTAAAAATTTCAAAAAATTAAAATTTAAACCTTAACTCTTATTTTTTATATCCTAAACCCTAATCCTACACCCTAATAATTACGTTGTATTCTTAATTCCTTAAACCTTGACTATAATCCCTAACTTTAAACCTTAAATTTTATACCCTAAATTTTTTAATTTAAAACAAAGGTATAAATGGAGATATTAAAAAACAGTAAACGATTTCATCGGTAGCATAAACGGAGTTCCAAGACATCAATGGCGTCCATGACCATCACAATAGAATAAATCCACGTGTAACAGAATGATAGGCGGAAGACAAGATCTCCTAGTCAGAAGCCAACCTTATTTTAGCCGAAACCGACTCAAAAACCACCAACAATGGAGTTTCAGTTGGAGTTTGAACCCACAGATTTGGCTATAAATTCCATTGTCATCACTCTCCTTCCATCAACAGTTGTTTCCACAGTGTTCTTCTTCATAAACAAAAAACAATAAAGTTTTTCCCAATAAACACGATCAAATGATGATTTCTACAATCATTCCAGTCTTTTTCTTGATTTCCATGGTGTTACTGTCAACTACACATGCATTCAACATCACACAAATACTCAGACGATACTCCCAGTTCGATACGTACAATGAGTTCTTGAGTAAAACCAAGGTGGCCGGAGAAATCAACAACCAGAAATCTGTGACGGTTCTTGTCATTGCCAACGATCAGCTGCTAGCATTCCATACACTGCCGGAGACTTCCGTTAGGTCAATCTTGAACTTCCATGTCATACATGGTTACTACGACACAGCGAGGCTGAAAAGCTTGCCATCTGGAACCATCCTCCCCACGTTTTTTACAGGAACCACCGCCTTGACGTCCAACTACGAGGGGAATGGGGTGGTTACTTTTAGATCGGCCGGTCAAAATCCTTACAAGGGTGTACAATTGCTCGGAACTGTTCAAACTCAACCACAGACCATTTCGATATTACAAGTGGCCAGTGTTATACCGATTGGCGACCCGGCTTCCCCTCCGCCGCAGCAACCTCCGTCTGCTTCACCTCCGAGGAAAATGTTAGCACCAGCACCAGCTCAAGCGCCGAGTACTCAGGCGAAGAAGTCTCCTTCTCCTTCTCCGTCCTCGGCCCCAGCACCATCTGTAAATAAAAAAGGCAAAGCACCGGCTCCATCTCCGAGCACTAAAACTAAACCAAGCAAAAATGCACCGGCTCCATCCCCGAGTACCAGGTCTAAATCAGGCAAAAATACACAGGCTTCGTCTCCGAGTTCTAAAACTAAACCGAGCAAGAGTGGAGCCTCTCCATCGCCGAGTACTAAAGCTACACCAAGCCACAACAATGCACCGTCTCCATCTCCGCCGCCGGCACCGAGTACTAAAACTACTACACCAAGCAACAACAATGCACCATCTCCATCCAACGCAACTACACCAAGCATTAGTACTGCACCATCTGAAGCCCCGGTAGAATCGAACTCGACTACACCACCTCCTGTCGCTTCGCCACTGACGGAGAGCCAAGCACCGGGTTCTAGTACCGTTGAGTCGCAGACTCCAGGAACATCTCCGCCTAAACCATCTAGCAGTACACCAGAGGCAGCAGCACCGGGCACTACTGAAGTTCCAGTTCCATCTCCTGCTCCTGAAAAATCTAGTGCGGCTGAACGTATGATTTTTGGGAATTATCTTGTGATTTTTGCAGCTGCTCGGTTCTTGTTTAGCATGATTTGATTGATTGTTTTATTTGTGGGTTTGTACTCATCGACAGTGATGAGATTCTCTAATCTTCAAATATTTTTGATAAATGGAGTATCGAACTGGAAAAAAATTGCATCGGATAATCAATCAAAAAAATCGATCTTCAGATGGTACGAAGATGGATCGTGGGTTTGATCAAAATCAAATGAATGATTTGATTTATAATTTTATAAGTTTGATTTGGTTTTAAAAATTAAATAAAATTTAAGTTATAAAATAAAATTTTAAATAATTTAATTTTAATAATTAATATATTTTTTAGTTCAATTTGAGTCTCTCAATTTTACTTGATATATTATGAATATAAAAACTCTTTAAATTAGAATAGTTTGTATCATAACATTATAGATGCTCACAATTAAATTTGTAAAAAAAATTAAAAATTCGACTTAAATTTCAAAAAATTATTTTTTTTAATAAAATTTAAATTGTAAAACAAGACTTATAAAATTTTGAGTCGATAACACAATTAAGATTTTTTTTGAGTATTTCAACTTGAGTCTCTCAATTTTACTCGATATATTATGAATATAAAAACTCTTTAAATTAGAATAATTTGTATCATAACATTATCACAATTAAATTTATACAAAAACTTAAAAACTCGACTTAAATTTTAAAAATTTATTTTTTTAATAAAATTTAAATCATAAAACAAAACTTATAATTTTTTTAGTCGATAACACAATTAAATTTTTTTAAACCCTCAATTTTAAAAAAAATTAAGCGTTTCAAAACTCTACTTTGACAAGAGACCTACATTATGATAATCATTACATAAATGTAAAAAACTAAAAATTAAATTTAGGGTTAAATCATTTAAAAATTATATTAAACTAATCACTAAAATTTGTCGTCAATAAGTAAACTTAATTCATGATTGGTCCTTTTGAATTATTTTATCTCATTTTAATATTTTTTTATTTCTGACTTATATTATTATTATCATTTCTGTCTCGATTTATCTTTAAAAATACCAATAAAATGCGACAAAAGTTCAATGTAAAGGAAAAAAAAACTAGTGTATCAATTAATAATTTAGGTACTAAAGTGAAAAGTAAATATAATTTAGGGATCAAATCATGAATAAAGCATTTTTTAAAAAGTAAAAAAAAAAAAGCGTTAAAAATCAGATAAATTGCCATAACTATCTGTTATAAATATTGTCTTAATTAGAAAGTCTTCCGAAAATCCAAAAAAATACTCCACTTCTCTCTCGCTCTCCCTCCCACCTCCTCCCTCTGTTTTCTTTTTTCTTTGGAAGAACGATTCAATATCTCGAAGGCATCAATGGCATCAGAGAACGTGTTTGTAGAGCATTGTAAAGGCGTCAATGGCCTTGATAAGGTCATCTTGAGGGAGATTCGCGGTTACACTGCTGAGGTTTTTTTCCGTTTCATTTTATCTCTTTTCCACGATCTTTCTTTTGTATTTTGTTATCCGATCGTTCTCTGTTTTATTCTGTTTCTTTTTTAGGATAAATAATTTATTTCTTTTGTGATTTTAGTTCGGAATCTTGAAACCTGTGTTGTTGAAATGTTATCCGATCATTCTCTGTTTTATTCTGTTTCTTTCTTTTTTGGGAAAGGAATTGTTTCTTTTGTGATTTTAGTTAGGAATCTTGGTATCTGTGTTGAGATTTTAGTTCCATTGCAAGAACCAAGAAGCGCTTTTGGTTTTTTAAGAGATTTACGTGATTTGTTCGGTTAATTCTTCGGTTTATAGATTTGGATCCTGAGGCTATATAGTTTGTATGTATAATGAACCTTCTGATGATTTAATCTTGAAACGGTTTGGATTAATTAATCTTATATTTATTCATTAAGTTTGCATTGAATTTAGATTAAAGAACCATTCATTCATTTGTTGCAGCAGGAAATAAGTTAGAGTGGCTTTTGTATTTAAAGAACGATTCATTCATTCTACTTTGTTCTCCCTAAATAGGTGTATCTCTTTGGAGGCCAAGTCACGTCTTGGAAGACTGAACGAAGGGAAGAGTTGCTTTTCCTTAGTAGTAAGGTACATGTTTTAGAATTATTCTTGGTAAAAACTATTTAACATAAGACGTTAAAGGCATTGCAGTTGCCTCTTCTCCTGTCATGGTTATTCACACTACATGACCTAGTCATGACGCAGTCGACATGAAATTAGGTAGTCAAAGAGTCATTCTAATATCATTTGTCACAAAATCATTATCTTTTCCCTAAAAACATGTCTTGTAAGATATCATTGCACCATATTTATATCACAAGACATTTTTCCTTTCTAATATGATATTTTGTATTTTGATACTCCCCTCAAATGGATGTTGATTTTTATATAGGATAAAGTACAAAATAATTCTAATTGAAATAATTGATGAATATTGATTTTTATATAGGATAAAGTACAGCAATTTAAACGGATCTACCAACTATTTACGACTGCCTTTTCAAATAGAAGTCTGTTCTTTCTGCAGGCTATTTTTCAGCCACCTAAGGCTATCCGTGGAGGTATACCAATCTGTTTTCCTCAAGTATGTGCTTCCATGCTCTCTCTTTCTCTCTTTTGCATTTTTATTTGTTCGCTTCGATTTTAATTCTTGAGCCATGCAGTTTGGGAATATTGATTCTCTTGAAAAACATGGATTTGCAAGAAATCAATTATGGAGTGTTGACCCTGATCCACCACCATGTTCATCACATGCTTCTAGCAGGGCATTCGTCGACTTAATTCTTAGGCATTCTGATGAAATGTTGAAGATCTGGCCTCACAGGTGCATTGTCCTATATGAAATTTGATATATATAACACTGTTCCTAAATTGACATCTTGATTTCAACACCCTTATCACGCAAAATTTTTAAACTGCTGTCTGGACCCGATTTTATATCCTCTATTCCAGTTTTTTGTAATCTATGGCTTCAGGTTGTGTGCTGCTTTGGAGCTAACCCATATCTAGTTTTAAAATCAATCTTAAATTTTGCTCTGGATCTGCTTCGTGCTTTAGATTTATGGATTAACAGATTACATTCATATGGCGTTACCTATGCATGTGTATTAAGGGAATGCAATTCTGTGCAGGTTCGAGTTTCGGTTGAGGATAGCTCTGAGTCCTACAGGTGATTTGATGCTGACATCCCGCATTCGAAATGCTAACACTGATGGAAAGTTGTTTACATTTACCTTCGCCTATCACACCTATTTTCTAGTCACTGATATCTGGTATATATATGAAATTTCTCTTCTTTTTTCTTCAAATTTCGAAGTTTAAGAAATCCAGATGTTGCTCTGCTATGATATATTGCTAGGAATCTTTCTTTGTATTTACTTTATTTAGTGAAGTGCGAGTGGAAGGACTAGAGACGCTGGATTATTTGGATAACCTGCAGAACAGGGAGAGGTTCACTGAGCAAGGGGATGCACTAACATTTGAATCAGAAGTTAGTGTCAATTTCTTTTTAAGCAGGCTCATGTTTCCCTGTGTTTCAATTCTAGTTTGTATTTATTGTTTAATTGTTCTTGTTGTTGAAAAAGGTGGATAAAATCTACCTCAGTACACCAACAAAAATTGCCATCCTGGACCATGAGAGGAAGCGAACATTCGTGTTGCGAAAGGAGGGACTTCCCGATGCTGGTGAGTTTATCGTCCCTATACACTTCCATATCCAGCCTCTAAGTTAACATATCTTTATTCCAGTCGTGTGGAATCCCTGGGACAAGAAAGCGAA
This sequence comes from Abelmoschus esculentus, assembly GCA_035048815.1. Lineage (NCBI taxonomy): Eukaryota > Viridiplantae > Streptophyta > Magnoliopsida > Malvales > Malvaceae > Abelmoschus > Abelmoschus esculentus. The sequence goes on from JAUCBN010000024.1 coordinate 13,674,146, forward strand.
GGCGATGGCTGATTTCGGTGACGAGGAATATAAGCATATGCTTTGTGTAGAGGCTGCTTGTGTGGAGAAGCCCATCACCTTGAAACCTGGTGAAGAGTGGAAAGGAAGGCAGGAGATCTCGGTCGTTCCTTCAAGTTACTGCAGTGGACATCTCGACCCACGTAGAGTAACTTTTACCGGTTAAACACTGGCTTCTTCTCCGGCATCCTCGTACAGTTTTAATCGCAATATCCCGATTTGACCTCTTCCGACTGGCTCCACAGATGGTGTGCTCCAGCAAAGCATTTAGTTACAAATTGTCTCTGTGCCTTATTATTCTTTTATTGTTTGCCCATCATTCCATTCAGTGCTTAGTAACCGAGTAATGTTCCTTTTAATGCATTTTGAAGACCATATAGTACAACTTTCTAAGGTCTGCCAGTTGGTAATAAAATCCTTTGCTTGTCAGTTTTCTTATGGTTTTCTGTTTTTATCACGAAACTCGACTTTATTCGAAACCATTTTTTTTTAAATAGTGATACATTAACATGTTTGCAACTTCCCTATGTACTATAGGGCCACTGCAACTCCGGCCGGCCATCGGGGTTCTAAAACTACGATTGCCTATGTCAAAAGTACTACAAGAAACAAGTTCTTACTGTGTATCATAACAGAGACTGTTCCAAAACACAGTCGGGTATCAAAGTTAAGCATGATTTTCCGACAAGGCTGTCGACGAAGCATTGTTGTTAGAAGACCATACAAAAACTCGCCAAAATGGCCGTTGCTTCCGCTTGTGATTGTTTCCTATCGGCTCGGTCTCGGATCTTCTCAGCATCTCCCACATCACCTGCACATCTTGGTAACCACATGTTTGTACATCATCATGTAGCTTTAATAGCCCTGCGCCTGCATCAAATGTTATGGAATTATTAGCAAAAAGCCAAAGTCTATGGGTCTTTTTTAAGGCATATTTTTGCATTAATTGTGGTGATCTTGAGTTTGAGTGGTCCTGTCTCCAAATCTTTGTGATTGGTTAAAGATTGAGCACTAACTTTGTTATTGAATTATGTCAAAAAAGTTGCCCTGAAAAAGAGGCTGATCCTAGCTTTTCCAGTGCATGGACCATCAAGCTATGGTTTCATGGTGGACACTATCGGTTTGGAATGCAGCATATGAAAACAAATCAATGAGAATCTTAGACATGATTTTCCCTCTTTGAAGTGGATATAAATATAACCGACCAAATAGATTTAAGAAAGTTTGATATTTAAAAATGTCTTTTATGCACCAATGTTCTTAAGAAAATAAAGAAAATAATTGTTGTGCATGAATCGGCCGACCTCGATGGTTAAAAGAATAATTATTGTTTTTAGAGATTTCAAGCATCAACAGTGTTAGTATAATGATTGAGAACATACACTAAAAGACTAGAACATATACTATTATAATCACTTTAGGATTAAATAAAAAAATAATATATACTTTTTTAAATCTAACACTAATATATTCAAAATAATTAATATTAATTGTTAAATAAACATTTAAGTTTTAAAAATTGGGTTAAAAACTACCATATAGTAGTATCTTATTTATTATTTTATTCTTAAATAATTATCAAGGATCCTAAAATCTTTTTAACTAATCTTGTGGAAAACTCTATTGTAATATATAATAAATACTTTATATTGGATTATTATTTGTAAGATTATCATATTAAAAAAAAAAAATCCACAAACAAGACTATTCGATTTTGCTAATTATATATTTATATTGAAAGGAATAATTGTAATTTATTTTGTCAAAAAAAAAAGACATTAGGTTTAACAATAGGGGGTGATTAAAACGCACCGTTTTTGTTTGTTTTTATAGGTGAAGAAACTGCTACCCAGAATCTACGAACAGGGAAAACCATCTTCTGCCACCAATCCATGAATCTGTCTTTCACTCTGTTCTTTTTCTTGCTGATTTTGATCTTCTTCTTCTTCTTCTTTCCTCCTCCTCCAAACACTCGGAACGATATCGTTTTGAAACCTGCCAGACCTCCACACACACCTCTCTCTCTCTAGATTTTATGAAGAAGAAGATTGTTTACAGTTTATAAAGAGAAAAGGAAATCAAAAGGTGAGCGTCAACCTGAGCTCAGTTCATCCAATATTTCTAAAAACAAGAAGAAGAAGAAGAAGCACAATGTCCAACGACACGTGACAAATATATATGAGAGAGAAACAGTGTTTGATTTTCCTTTATTTTATTTTTACTTTTTTAGATCAATTTTATTTGGTTTTATTTCATGGGGTGTCGGTTTGATATTTTTCTTTACTCTTCAAATTATTATTATTTTATACGAATTATATAATCTCAATGGTTAAAAGAATAATTGTTATTCTTAAAAATTACATGTTCGAATATTTTATATAAATTATTATTATTTTATACGAATTTTATATAAGGGCGAACATATGTTAGGATAAGAGGGATAATTACGATAGTTTAATTATATTTTAAATTTTTATTAATTTAAATTCATTTGAGTTAAATTCTCGGTCTTTCTAGAATTATTTGATATAATTTCTTATTAATACCTTATTAATTTTATATTTTATTAAATTAAGCATTGACCTCCCACTGGTCCTACTTTAATTACTTTTAAAATCATTTCATTTTTCCTGTCCTTTTGCTTTACGCATTGATTATTATTTTAATTTTTTATAAATAAACTTGTACTTTTTTGTATAAGGGGAAATTAATGTTTTACAATTTTAAATTTGAATTTCATGGGGATGTTTTTCATTTTATTATTCTCTTGTCGGGCGGTTCATTTATTTGAATGGCATTCGTACAAAGATGAGATGATTTATGTAAGTTAAAACACTGCTTTTGAAATCTATTGGCCAACAAAAAAGAGTGTCGGCAGTGGACTGGGACACGTAGAGACTAAAGGACAGGATCAAACATGCATTACCTCCTTTGGACCAATTAAAGTTTGACACGTATTATATTTGAATTTTTTATATTTTTTTATAAAGTTTAGTTTATATTTCAACTTACAGAGGAGGGAAAGACTTTAAAAAATATATTTTTAGTGGGTATTAAACTCGGGATTTAAAGGAAAGGGATAAGAGTAAATGAGTAATTTTAATTATTCGGTCATTAACGCTTACTCATATATATAATTCTGATACATAAATAGTGTAAATTCCGGTTATAAATTTTTTTAATTTGAGAGGTTTGAAGTCTAAAGTTTTAGGGTCTTAAACTCAGGTTTAAAGAAAAGGGATGAGAGCAAATGAGTAATTTTAACCATTCGATTATTAACGCTTACTCATATATATAATTTTGATAAATAAATAATGTGAATTTTAATTATAAAAATGTATTAATTTTAAAATTTAAGATGGATGGTTAACGGAAAAAGATAGTGTCCTATCAAAACAAGTGTTTAACATAGTATCATGGGTCATTACCTTTTTTTTTCTTGAAAAGGATAAATGATTATGTGACAAGTGATATCAGAATAACCTTTTAATTATTTAATTATATACAAAATAATCATAAATAAAATAAACAGAATAAATAATTATAACAATGATCTATCACGAGCGTGGTTGACTCGCAACAAAAACATTATAAAATTAAATAAAAAATATCATACTTTAAAAAATAAAATATTGTTTCAAATAAAAAATAAAATATATAAATAATAACATTAGAATATTAAAACAAGATGAAAATGCGCATACTTGAGTGCATGGTCTAATCATAGATTAATCTTACAAATTACATTCGAAAGTGTAGATTAAGAGAATCTTTGTCTACACCGACAAGCATTGGACGTGGTTGTGGCATGATTCAACAACAAATATTTGTCACGCACGAAAGCTTATAATATTCATTTATTTTTTAGATAATAAAATAAAATAACAATTTATATTTTTCAAATAGTGTTCACTTATTAATTATTATATTGTCAATATTATAACGTTCTCATATTAGACGTAAAATATATATAAAAAATAACTAAATTTAATTTTAAAATGATACATAACACCTTAAAATTAGAGAACTTTTTCTCATGATACATATTAATTTAAGAAAAAATAAAAAAAATATTAAAGTCACAAATATAATATTCTTCAAGACATTAGCATATATTTTATAGATTTGGAGAGAGAATTAAATTTAAGGAAAAAAAAACAAATATCTGGTATAATAACAAGACATATTGTTATTTTTGAGGAGAAGATCTTGATGTGAACCTTAGAGAATATATTGTTGAAACGTAAAACTACAAATTTTGAACATAAACTAGCATAAAATGAATATATAATTTATAAAAAATAATAAAATTAAGAATTACCCGATATATATTCGAAATATATTAATTTCTAAAGTAATTGCAAAAAAACATATATTTTAATATTTTATGATTCAGCTACGGTGATTACATTAGTATACGTTCTAGAGTATATTCTCAACTATTAGACATTGATCGCGCAATTATTATGCTAACATTACTGATGCTCGAATCCGTGAACAACAATCGTTCTTCTAACCAATAAGGCTAGATGATTCGTACATATATTGTATCTTAATCATTGGCACATAAACAATGTAATCCTAATTCACTACATGTAATCCGTGTGGGGGATAGTTTGGTTCTACAATTTTGAAAAATTGGGACAAGATTCAAAGGCTGTTGCACTGCAATCACCCACCATGACAAAAGTCTTTGAAAAAATGGACATAGAAACACTGAATTTTGTATTTATTTGAAAATAAATAAATAAATAAATAAATAGAAGGAGAAGAGGTTGGTCAATATGGGCTGCTGTGTAGCTGGATTTGGGGTACAGGATGAAAATGAAAAAAAATGAGAGTTTGGGGGGCAAAAAGTAATAATTATGAAAATGTCATGGGCTCATGGCAACAAAGATTCTTCAATATTTTCAATTTTTTATGCCACTGAATTTTATTAAATTTATAAAAAAATTATAATTATATCGAAATCAAAAAGTAAAATAATTAGATTAAACAATCAAAAGGTTTTTATAATTCAAACAAATATTTTATAAATATACCAATAAATTCATAAGTTTCCTGAATCTCCTTGTCTTTGTCAAAAAACGAGATGTATAACGAAAAAAGAAAGAGTTGTAGGCGATTCAAACTGCCAAACAATATTTTCAACTTTAAATTTAAAAGTTGTCTAAATATTCTTAACGTTTAATTGAATTATTATTTTTGGTTTGTATCTTTTCTTTGAAGAAATTTAACTTTTAACGTTTTATTTTGTGTTAAAATAGTTTATCTTTGGATAAAAATTACTAATCAACTAACAGTAAATAGTTTAAAATTATATAAAAAATCATTTTAAGTTGTTTTTCGTCAATTGACTAACAAATTTTATTACGCGAGAGATCATTTTAATATAAAATGAAATGTTAAGAGTTAAATGACTTCGAAAAAAGAATAAAAGTAAAATGATTATTTAATCAGACATTAGAGATATTTTCTATGTTATAACTTTATTAATCTTCGATTAATCAAACAAAATACGATGTTAAATCTCTTAAACAAAATTATAAATTTAAATTAATAATTTTATAAAAAAATAAATTAATTTATAATAAGGACGAAACTATAGTCGAGAGTCGAGGTCAAAATAATTAAAAAGTGATACGTAAATGTATAATTAATTTTAAAAATATATATTTATATGTTACAAAAGTTAAAAAAAAAAATGGGTTAGGGGTATGGCCCCCTCCAGGGCCTTAATTTCTCTATCCTAATTAAGAGGGTTGACATCATAATAAATATTTATAATATATGATTTAAATTAATTAACAATAATTTATAAAATAATTAAGAATTTCCCCCAATATATATATAATATATAAGAAAACAAAGTTTTATTTCAATTGATATAGTGATCAAACTCTACCGACATATAATACATAGATTATAACTTTTTCATATTTTGGATATTTTATTATTTATATTTAGGATTTACATATATTTTTAATAATACTATTTCAAGATTTAAATATAAATATTCGTCTTAAAAAAGATAATATAATACTTGATGATATATTATTATTAAATTTTTAATTAAATTAATATTATAAATTTATTACATATCAATTTAATTATTTTTTTTTCCCAAAAATAATGTTTTTCATTGATTTTTAAAAGTTATTTTTTAAATTTAATTATAATTACATTAAATATTTTAAATAATTAAATTTATAAATTATATATTTAAAATTTACTCAGTTAAATTTTTTTAAAATATATCTTTTATATTTTTATTAATAATAAATTTTAAAAAATTAAGAATCAAAATCAAATAAATTTAATTAAAAAAAATCAATAAATGATAATATTTATAGAACAAAGGGAGTAATAATTATTTTTAGAAAAATAATAAATTATTATAAAATCACTTGATTTTTTAACTTTTATATAAAGTCTCAAAAAATAACCTAAACTATTATTTTAATTTTTTTATATTAAAAAGCTGACATCTCTTTATAAAAGGCATAATTTTGGTAAATTATATGTTTAATCGCTTAAATTTTAGCTTGTTTCTATATAAATCATCAAACTATATTATTTTTAAATTTCATCACTAAACTTTTGAATTTCGCTAGATCGAGAAGGAAGAGAAAATCAATATCTGAATCCCATATTGTTCATATAGTGAATATTGTATAGTTGACCAAAAATAAATTTTGAGAAAAATAAATCGAAAAAAAAATATTTATCACAAACAATCATCGATAGGAATACATAAAGATATCTATGAGAAAAAAAGTTAAAATTTTAAGTTTTTAGAAATAAAAGACTAAGAATTAAAATTTATGTGTGATATAAAATAAAAAAAAAAGTTTCTACAAGTAGCTTGATTTAGGGGTTAAAATTTAGATTATATGATAAAATTAAAATTTATAATTAAAATTTATATTTTAATATTTAAAGATTTTAATTTTATATTTTTAACTTTAAATTACTAAGCTTGTATATGTACAAAGTAATTACCCTTTTAACTTATTAATTAATTGTAACACTAAAATCATAATTTAAAATTTTAAAATTTATAAAATATTTTATTGCGTAATATAAAGGACAGACTTCAAACTTATCATATGAATCTTTTACTTCTGAAGATAAGAAATCATAATATGGGTAAATAATTAGAGATAAGATCAAATACAAAGAGAGAAAAAGAATAAAAATTCTAACTTTTTTTTTCAAAACTCATCAGATAAGATAAGCCCTAAGAAGCAATATTAGTGCTTTTACTTTCGTCTCTAAGTATTATCACCCGTTATTAGGATCAACCAATAAAAATTATTGATCTTATCAATTTTTTTGATGTCATATTTTTTTAAATGAATTTCAGTTGAAATATATATATATTTAAAATAAATTAACGGTAAATATGAATAAATGAAGATTCACTTAAAAAAATTCTAACATAAAAAAGTATGAAATAAGTGTTTTTCAGTAGTTAGTCCTATGAATGTGATGAAACTTACCTATAATATAATTTTTTGTAAAATATATTCTCATAGCCTGTTTTTGTATTTTTAATAAAAAATTAGAATAGACAATAAAATGAGATTGGGTACACATCGACTTCAATTTTACTGTTCAAACTATAATATTTATGTAAATAATTCTGATGTATGATATTTATAAATATCAACAACAATAAAAAGTATCTATTTAACTTTATTTTTCTGATAATTATTGTACATCGTGCTTATAAGCTAATTAAATCTAAATCTCTTAAGAATAACAAAAAATTTCGAACAATTCCTAATTACGTAAAGGGGAGAGAAAATTAACTCCTAATGAATATCGAATAATTATCTAATTGTTATTTTAAAGAAATCATGATTTGAAATTTTCTATAGTTTTACTTTTCATGAATTGCAAACTTTCATACTTTCTCTGTCCTAAAAATAGTGTCCCTTGTTGATTTTTTTTTGTCAAACTTTTTAAACTTCGACTAATAATTATTTAAAATTTATTATTGATAAAAATATAAAAAAAATATTTTAGAAACCTCTAATAGAGTAGATTTCAAAGGTATATTTTATAAAATTTAATTATTTGAAATATTTAATATAATTATAGTTAAAATTTAAAAATTTTAACTTCAAAAAAATCAATAAAAGACATTATTTGTAGGACGGAGGGAGTATAAAATTGTTAAAATTTTTATACTTGAAATATTTCAAATACAAACCCATAACTGAAATGAAAATTAAATTTTGTAAATAGTCCTTGTATTATATGAAAGTTGTAGATTTGATCCATGTACTATGATTTGGTCAATTGAATATATTTTTTAAAAAAATTGAACTTTCAATCCTGATTCAAATTTTGACTTAACAGATTTAACAACTATGGTTGGGTTTGGACTGAAATATCAAAATTAAAACAAATACACTGTTTAAGAAAGACAAAATTAGACTACAAGTACTAAACTCAAAACTTCCATATAGTACAGGGACTAATAAAAGAATTTGACCTGAAATAATGTACTTTGTGAGAGAAAAATCTGTTAAATCAAATTTTAAAAGTATTAATCTCTGTGTTATTTGGAAAAAATATTATATGTTCACGACGTTATTCACGATCCAAGTAATTATATTCGTTCATTTTTATATAATTAACTAATAACTATCTACTCATTAATTACATGTATGAAAGAGATGATGATTCATCTTGAAAAACAAGATGAACGAATCTAATTGGTTGAGACCATGAATGACGTAATAAATTTGGTTTATCTAATAATTTTTCGTTAAGTAAATTGTAAATTTAATTCATATTCTCTAATTTATATTATCTCCGTACCATTTTTGTTCGGGATTGAAATTTTAAAATTTGAAATAGCACACGTACATAAACTAAAATTAATAAAAATCCAAAACTTAAGTATAATATAAGGACTAATGACAAAATTTGACCTTGCATTCAGGTCATTGTTAGGTTGAATGCAACAAGCTTTGAAAGGTAGATGATCAAGATAGCCATGTTGCTGGCAAATATGGCACCATTTTGGGTCAGGTGAACCGCCAGACGGGTGCTAACAACCGGTCAACGGAAAACAAAACATGGGTTGTTGCAGTTCTCGTTGTTGTCTCTTTATTACCTCACTTCACTCGTCTGCCTTAGCTTCTTCATACTACTACTTAGAACACCATCCTCCACTGAAGCAAACGGAGATCAGGGAGCTCATCAGATTCAGTCACGTTTCCGGCTTTACCGCTCTTCGTTCCGATATAAAGTAAGTACATTTTCGATGTCTGTTATGCAATATGACATGATCTGTAACATTATAGGATATGGTACATGTAACTTATAGCTAATTTGCAGCATGCATGATTTATGTTCGGAAAATGTGAGTTTTGTTTGAATAACATGTTGGTCTAACTTGGTCCGGTGTGTCTTACAGCTCGAATCATGAGCGAGGAGCTCGATAAACCGTTGCTGGATCCCGAGAATTTCAACCGGGAAGGGATCGATTTGGTTAGTTTATATACCGGAGATTTCCAGTATTTTCGGAATTCGGAACTGTGTTGTACTAAATCATGTTCACTTTCAATAGGAACGTATACCGTTACATGAGGTTTTTGAGCAACTGAGAACGTCCCCAGAAGGACTTACATCTGAAGATGCTGAAGTTAGAGTACAGATATTCGGTCTGAATAAGCTTGAGGAGAAACCGGTAAGAAATTAACCGGTCGGCGGTCGGTTTTGAGTAATACTTTTAGATGAGTGATTGCTGTTTCTTATTTGAATCCAGGAGAACAAGTTTCTGAAGTTTCTAAGCTTCATGTGGAATCCATTATCATGGGTTATGGAAGCTGCTGCAGTTATGGCAATTGCCCTTGCCAATGGTGGTGTAAGTTATATATCTTTCACCACCAAATGCTTCTCGAGTCTCGAATTTCGACTTATATTTCAGTTTTCCTGATAGCTTTCTGGGGATTCTTTTATTCCAGGGTCAGGGTCCTGACTGGCAGGACTTTGTAGGGATCATATGCCTTCTGATTATCAATTCAACAATCAGTTTCATCGAGGAAAACAATGCCGGAAATGCCGCAGCCGCGCTTATGGCTCGTCTCGCTCCGAAAACGAAGGTGCTCTACTCTCTTATCTTCTAGTGCCATAGCCAATACAACAATGTGTCAATTTGCATAATCTGTTCTTTATGCAGGTTCTCAGAGATGGGCAGTGGCAAGAGAAAGATGCTGAGGTTTTAGTACCCGGAGATATAATTAGCATAAAACTCGGGGATATCATCCCTGCGGATGCACGCCTGCTCGAAGGCGATCCGCTTAAAATCGATCAGGTGAGTGCTAGACCTGATGTTCATCAGTTTAATTGGTTGCATTTATTCTGAATTGAATAACTGAAGATATCATGTAAAAAAATTATGTTTTGCAGTCGGCTCTTACCGGAGAATCCCTTCCGGTCACCAAGAGGACAGGAGATGAAGTGTTTTCCGGCTCAACTTGTAAGCATGGTGAGATTGAGGCTGTGGTTATAGCTACCGGAGTTAACTCTTTCTTCGGAAAAGCAGCACACTTAGTCGACTCCACCGAAGTTGTCGGACACTTTCAGCAGGTGAACCTAATGCATAAAACTACTTTTATACTAACCATTCATGAAACTGAGTTAATCTTATATATGTTGCATTATATCTGTCAGGTACTCACTTCCATTGGGAATTTCTGCATCTGCTCTATTGCTGTGGGGATGATTCTCGAAATCATCGTCATGTTTCCGATACAACAACGGTCGTACAGAGATGGAATTAACAACCTTCTTGTTCTCTTGATCGGAGGAATTCCTATAGCTATGCCAACTGTATTATCTGTTACTCTAGCCATCGGTTCTCATCGACTCTCTCAACAGGTACAACTATTGAGACTGGATGCACATCATTTTCTACTAAAACTGAGCTAAAAGCATTCGAATTGCACAGCAACAAGTCGAATACTAAAGCTTGATTGTTTACAAATCTCTTGTCTTGTTTGTTTTTAAGGGTGCCATCACTAAAAGGATGACTGCAATCGAAGAAATGGCCGGAATGGATGTTCTGTGCAGCGACAAAACCGGAACACTGACCTTGAATCGCTTAACTGTCGATAGAAACCTTGTTGAGGTACAATATCTGGACTTCAAATCTGTGAATTCTTACTTCTTTCAATGCTTCTATTTTCAGATAAAGGCTAACAGACAAGTTCACTCCTTGTTCTAAAGGTTTTTAGTAACGATATGGACAAAGACATGGTTGTTCTGATAGCAGCAAGAGCCTCAAGACTCGAAAATCAGGATGCCATCGATACAGCCGTTGTTAACATGCTTGCAGACCCGAAGGAGGCTCGTGCAAACATCAAAGAAGTCCACTTTCTGCCGTTCAATCCAGTAGAAAAACGTACTGCAATTACGTACATCGACTCTGATGGTAATTGGTACCGTGCCAGTAAAGGAGCTCCGGAGCAGGTAGCCATCTGCTTTAACTTGTCTTGAGTTTGAGCCGTCTTCATGGATATATGGAGCAACTGAGCACAGGAGATTCACTTATCTCTTTCTTATCATTCTTATTTGTCTTCTATATATCAGATTCTAAATCTTTGTGAAGAGAAACATGAGATTGCTGGAAAAGTTCATGCTATAATTGACAGATTTGCAGAGAGGGGCCTGCGGTCTCTTGGAGTAGCTTTTCAGGTATGATATCTATCCGGATGTGTTGCGGTTAACCGAACGAATTTGTTTCAGAAACTACTTGTCGTCATGATATCGGTGGTGCTGAAATCGGAATACACGAATATGACTTGAGTTTCTAGTAACCATTCAAGTTCCTTTCTAACATGTTAATGAACTTGCATAATCATCTTCTCAGGCAGTTCCAGAAAGAACCAAGGAGAGCCCCGGAGGTCCATGGACATTTTGTGGGTTGTTGCCCTTATTCGATCCTCCGAGACATGATAGTGCCGAGACCATTCGTAGAGCTTTAAACCTCGGAGTTTGCGTAAAGATGATTACAGGTACATATGAATTACTTTAGCTTGAAACCCCCCAAAGCAGCACTGTTGCAGAGAAAATACTGATATATGCTATACATACTAATATAGGTGATCAATTGGCTATTGCGAAGGAGACCGGAAGACGACTGGGTATGGGGACAAACATGTATCCTTCTTCCTCACTGCTGGGTCGCGAAAAAGATGAGAATGAAGCTCTTCCGGTTGATGAACTCATTGAAAAGGCAGATGGCTTTGCAGGAGTATTCCCAGGTATGAATCTTTTAAGAAAAGAATCACAAAGTTGTAGTCGTTATGGATCTTTGATATGCATGTGTTATCTGTTATGTTATTCCTGTTCTTGTGATTTCATCCTCTTACTGGCCTCCATTTCGGTACTACTTCTAAGAACACAAGTACGAAATCGTAAAGATTTTACAAGAAAAGAAGCATGTGGTGGGAATGACCGGAGACGGCGTGAATGATGCGCCTGCTTTGAAGAAGGCAGACATCGGAATAGCAGTGGCAGATGCTACAGATGCTGCAAGGAGTGCTTCAGATATAGTCTTGACAGAGCCTGGCTTAAGTGTGATAGTCAGTGCTGTCTTGACAAGCAGAGCTATATTCCAAAGGATGAAAAACTATACGGTAAACCATCGAATCTTTTGTTCCGAAAAGAGCATAGCCTAATATGCTACTGATACCTATGTTTTCTAACTGATATAACTGATAAGCCTGCTTGAATTTGCAGATATATGCTGTTTCGATAACTATTCGTATCGTGGTAGGTTAAATTTCTTTCATAGTTCCTACTGTTTTGTTCACTTTCATGGACTTCTAACTTAAGGTTTCATAGACTGATCTGTTTGTTCCATAAATAACAACACAATTGCAGCTTGGTTTTGTGCTTCTAGCTCTGATATGGGAATATGACTTCCCACCTTTCATGGTTTTGATCATTGCAATCCTTAACGACGGTAAGTTTTCGACCTATGACAGTCGTTCCGTCGGGATTTTAATCATGAAAACCTTGTCTTCTTAAGTATTTTCAGCAGAAAGCTTACCTTATATTCTCAATCAGGAACCATCATGACTATCTCCAAGGATCGAGTAAAGCCATCTCCGAGTCCGGACAGTTGGAAGCTGAATGAGATATTTGCAACCGGCATTGTCATCGGAACCTATCTTGCTTTGGTTACTGTCCTCTTTTACTGGATTGTGGTTGATACTGATTTCTTTGAGGTACTGCTTGCATTCACTTTCAACTGTTTATTTGGGGGAAATACTTGAATTCCCTAAACATTTTTCTTTTCTGCAGACTCACTTCAATGTAAAGTCTATATCCGACGATACCGAGCAAATTTCCTCTGCCTTATATCTGCAAGTTAGCATCATTAGCCAGGCACTCATCTTCGTTACTCGGAGTCGAAGTTGGTCATTTGTTGAGAGGCCCGGTGCTCTCTTGATGTGTGCATTTGTGGTGGCTCAACTGGTGGCTACCTTAATAGCAGTGTATGCACATATTAGCTTTGCTGATATCAGCGGTATCGGATGGGGATGGGCTGGTGTTATATGGTTATACAGTTTAGTCTTCTATGTTCCACTCGATATCATCAAGTTCGTAGTTCGCTACGCATTGAGTGGAGAAGCCTGGAAGCTCCTATTCGACAGAAAGGTCAGTGACTCAGTGTACTCATCCTTGTCTCGTACTTAGTAGGGTATAAATCTTTCCTTGAAGAGGCTTCTCATGGCTTCTATGTGCAACAGACTGCATTTACTTCGAAGAAAGACTACGGGAAAGAAGACCGGGAAGCCAAGTGGATTCTTTCTCAGAGGAGCCTACAGGGCTTGATGGCTGAAGACTTGGGTTTCAATGGCAGGAGATCGAGATCTTCTTTGATAGCCGATCAGGCCAGGCGGCGTGCTGAAATAGCCAGGTAACTTCATTTTTGCCTCATTTGCATTGGCTACCAGCTAACAACTTAGCAATGAACATCTTTTGAAATGAGCCCTTCCAACTTCTGCAGACTCGGGGAGCTGCACACTTTAAGAGGTCATGTAGAATCAGTTATGAGGCTTAAGAATTTGGATCTAAGAGCGATTAAATCGGCTCATACAGTCTAGAAAAGGAATACGAACATCGTATTTTCCTGTATTCTACTGAAGATAAATCCAGCAGCAGTTGCTGACATAAGTATTGAATTTGAAGAACAGGAGCTCTTGAAATTTCAGTATTCTTCTTTGCAGTTGCAGAAATTTTTGTAATATTTTGTCAAACCCCAAACAATAAGATAATTTGATCGGGTTGAACTTATTCGATGATTTTTCTTCAATTTCTCATGGTCCTGAGCTGGAAAAAAGCACAATAAAATGTAGGTATTGACACAGTTTTCATGCACTAACCCTTCCATTATCATAAATTCGAGTTATAGCAAAACCTTTTTACATCGAGAAAGAACAGAACATCTATATCTTTTCTGCAACAAAATCATGACCGACAAGTACAGTAAGATAGAAACTGGTGAGCGCTATTAGTACTACATGGAAAAGAGATAAAACACTTACGCGCGGAGAAGATTACTAATACGAGGACATCCGAATACCACGCGACTTTCCGAGTCTCACGGAGTTGACATAATTTGTTGCGCAATGTGCTGATATACCAGGAATTACCAATCCAAGTACCCTGCACAATATGCAGAACCATCCTTCCTTGTACTCAGGGCCATAGGTGTATCCCATGACCAAACTTCTCATTAACTCCCAAACCGCATTCAGATGTATCGGGATAATGTTTGTTATCCCGAAGTAATTCTTATTCGGCTCCTCATCCATTCTCTTCAAACATAAACAAATAAAACACGAAATCAACTCAATATGGTATCAAAGAGAAAGTAGGTGGACATAACAGCATTTATCAATGAGCACGAAAGTGACATGGGTGTGGATTGTACCTGCTCGATATAACAGCTGTTGTAGTAAAGGCACACCCCGAAATGCTTATACAAGAAGGTTGTATCATCGCCAGGCAACCTGGGTACCATATCATTGCAGTATACAACTCTGAAATACTTGGGGACCGGCTGATCTAAATGAGCTTCCACAAAACTCCCGAGCTGCTTGTTACCGATCCTCGGCTGTCCAAATGTGTATACCCTAAGCAACTTTTGGAGTAACTCCGTCTCCTCGTGCAGTATGAGCACCGTAGGAAACAAAATCGCAAGAGCCCCTCCTAAGCTATGCCCGGTGACTATATATTTAGCATTCTTGTGCACTTCAAACAAGGCCTTGAGTTTTTCTCTCACTGTATAGTATGCGGTCTTCTTCTCTACCATTTCCAATGGGATGCCATTTTTACTGACACCAGCAGATCGTTCGGAATGGGGATCTGCATTCGAGGACTTTACTTCTACAGCTTCCGAAAAGCTGTGCTTTGAGCTCCTCATCTGAAGATGATAATGAAAGGAACCAATATCTTCTCTATCACCCAAACCTAATGCCTCTAGAAATCCCATATGAAGCTTTCCTATACCCGGAATTTCATACCAAGAGTAGTCAAAATCAGTACACCAATCATCCGCATCAAAAAGTTCCGTGCCACGGAAGCTGATTAATATCAAATTCGCATCCTCCGGCTTGTCACATAGCAGAAAAACTTGAGTGGATTTCTCCTTTTGGTAATCTACAAAATGGATTTCCGATCACAATAAGTAGTTAATACTTAATACACCATTCAACAAAAGCCTCAACAAATTCCAAGCAACACAGGTTACATTCGGAATGTGTCTATTACCGTCCCAGCAGGCGTAGAAGTCCACAAAATGCATCTGCATACATTTAGGCATATCGGTTTCAATCGTATCAACCAATTACCGGAACATAGTAAAAAGGAAATCCGGGTAGCTTACCTTCCAATGGTTCACCACAACATTCCTTATAACCTCAGGGTTTTCATATGCAAGCTTGGATGCCATCATACAGAGGTCCATCGTTGCTCGGCTATCGAAATCGACATTCGTGATTGCCTCCCCGGAAGCAGAATCATGCAAATCTTCCACCAACATTTTGCCATGGTAAAGCTCCATTCTAGGATCTATGTGTCCAATAGTACTAATAAAAGTCTCAGTACCTCTCTTGGGTATAACTACATCTCCTGCAACTCACAGTAGCCAAAAATTCTGGGGTTTTCAAACAAATATGCAGACATTGAACCTCAAATTTAAGGAAAAAAAACATGTTCCTTTTATGACATGTATAATCAAACACTACCACTGAACTATAAAGGGAATCAATTAGAAAATTACCCTTGAGAAGGTTATAGAACAAGCCAAAAATGGATCCATTCTGAGAAAGAAGATTGAGGAAGAAGTCAACCGCATAGCCAGTTAACTCCATGGGTTTTCCGAGAAAGTGAATGATCTTGCGTGCAACGATGGAAAACAAAATGACCCACCGTAGTTCTTCCGCTTCTCCACCGTCCAACACCGCACCCTGGCCGTCGGAGCTTTCCAGGAACTTAACCCCACTGTCTCTGTCACTCCACAATGAGTAGCTCAACAGGTCCCAAATCCCACCCTTCTCTGGTCTCACGATAAGATACCTGAAAACATCAGTAGCCGGACCACTGGTGTTCTTGTCCGAGAAATCGCCGATACTTTCCATGGCGGTGAACGTCTGTATGTTTCCTCGGTTTTTCTGGATTTGGGTTTTTTGTAAGCTTCAGAAATTTCCTTCCTTTCCTTACAAGAAACTGCAGTCGACATTAATTGACAAGTGTGGCAATAAAAACCTATCAGAAGAGTGTCAGAATTTAAGATTGATATGAAAGAGAAATTTAAGGTAAGATTTGAACAAATATTCCCCATGGAAGTTATCAATAAAAAGGTATCAACATCAAAATTAGACTTAGAAAAGCTTGTACGAAACTATTAAACCACGTCAGTTAATATAAAAATAAAAATAGGTTAAAAATATAAATAAATAAATATATTTAATTGGTTGATTGGATGACGTGTCGAAAATAAATTTTTTGCTTGTAAGAAAAAAAAAACAAAGTAGGAAAATTTGTTAATATCAGTAGTGAATTTAGAATTTTATTTGAGAGTAAATTTTTAAAAATCTAAAGTGGGTACAAAGCTTAAATATTATAAAACCTTAAGTATTAATTCATAAAAATTAAAAAATTAAGGATGTATATATAAATTTTAAAAAATTCAGAATGAACGCATGAGTCCGCCTATTACAAACGTGGATCCGCCACTAGTTGAGATAGTCCATCATCTTTCCCTCTTTAGGGTGTAAATAGGACGATTGATAAATTATTCGTGAACTGTATGCAAGGACCGATTTAGAGATACTAGGGTGTTAAAGAACCAGTAACAGAGGATGACTATAAAGATGAGGGAGACACGGAAAGTATGAAGGAAGAAAGAAAGAATGAGTGACACCACAACAGATTTATGACCTACACAGGAGCAAGAAGTGCGTCGAAAAACCCAAAAAAGAAGGGAGTCAGTTCACCTAACAGATTTTATTTGTTAAATCATAACGTGTATAAAAGATGACGGAATGTAAACTCGAAAAACATAAAGGAAAATTTATTAATCTTATTTTCTGAAACTTTCTTTTATGTTTTTCTTCTTCTTTTTCTTCTTCAATAGTCCATAACGTGAAGGTAATCTATCCTCTAAAATTTTTTAAGTTTCTCTATATTTTTATATATTTCTTTTACTTTTTTATTGATGATTTAATTTTGTACCCCTAAACTCTTGTAATTTTATACTTTTATATTTCTAATATAACTTCTTGATAGTTTACATCTCCTTACAAAAAATTTTAGTATGTTATGTAGTTAAATGAACGAGTATGAACAAATATTTTATGTTCATTTAATAAATAAATAAATTTAAACAGAGATATGATCGGTTCGTTTATGTTCACAAATACTTACTTATGAGTTGTTTATCGGCTAGCTTATAAACTTGTTTGATTGATTCTTCTTTTTTTTTTTCATCTTTTAATATTGGTAAAGGTATAAATTAAATTGAACAAAGGTAAACTTTTGAAGTTGAACTGTAAAGGCCACATAGCTTAAGGACTAGTGATATAGTTTTATTATTTTGATAAACATATAAACAAATATATAAATGAATATATAGATAAACATATTCACAAACGTTAAATAAATATATTTACGAGTGTTAAATAAATAAAAAAAACACTTTTAAAATTTAATAAAGGAACATAACAATAATTAATATAAAAATTAAGGTGAACACATACAGAACATTAACACTTTTAAAAATAAATTAATGTATAATAATATATTTTTATTCATTTAAGCTCGGTTAATTTATGCTTTTATCTTTACAAAAGAAACAAACTGTTAGTTGCCTTGTTTTAAAATATATTTAGTGATTTTTTTCAACATTAATATTCTAGGTTTTCCGTAGTTAAATTTGTTATTCGATTATATTTTAAGTTATGTAATTGATTTTATTTAAGAAATTTAGTATTCAATTTTATTAAATTTATTCGTGATCGATTAAAAGTGTATTATTAATATAATAAAATTTTACAAAATTAGGGATGAAAATGAGTAGAGTCGGTTTTTGACCCTTTGAACTTGATCTAAAATAATTATTTAAATTTGAACTTGAATCGGTTACGTCCTTTAAAAAAATCGACCTGGCCTTATATACATAAATCCGGTTTTAATCGACATGACCTAACATATTAAAAATAATAATTTTAGGGGCCTAATTATAAATGTATATAAAAAAGGATATTATTACAAATATTGTTAAATATATAAGAGAAATTACGCTATTAATCTCAAATCGGGTCAATGTTTTTTACCCTAAAACTGAACCACCCAATCAAACCCTTAATAAAAATTTGACTCGACCTGAACTTAAACTTTTACTAAATAAAATTATCCAATCAAACCAGATTATGAGAGATTATTAAGTGAACCTTGTTCACCACGTCATCCATGGTCCAAGCAATCAGGACCGTTTATCTTTAAATAGCCACCTAATAACTACCCACCCACTAAGTCCATATAGAAAAGAGGTGATAATTCACTTAAAAAAAATTAAAATCAACGGTCCTGATTAATTGAGATTTTTCCCGGATTAGATAAAATGCTTACTCAAAATAATGTAATAATCTTTTGAGATTTGATACACGTGATGTGTAACAAAATTACCTCAGTAAAGAAATTTATATATTTAATTTTTAAACTTTAAACGTTAATTTATATATTTTTTTGGAAAATGAGGGAATAATTACGTTAGGTATCTTTTACTACAAGGCATGGCATATGACTGGGCCGAGTAGATATGCCTTTGCTGTATCTTGAAGGCTGAGTTTGGGCCCATATTACCCAGACTTAAGATTAAAAACTGTTTAGAGAATACGGACCAAACGGCTTGCAAGGTGCAGACGCAAAATAAGCAACAAGCTTCTCCATTTTTTTTAACCACCGTTTAAATTAATTAAGTCAGATCGAGTAATTTATTTTATTAAATTAATTATTTATTAATTTTTTTTATTTTTATAATGTTATAAAATGAACATTTAAACTAATTGAAAATTTATAAAATGGTCCTAATATAAGTCCTTTTTATTTAATTGAAAAAACATAAATATTTTCAAAAAAATACCTAGATTTTATATTTTTTTATTCAACCTATTACAATAATATTTTCAAATTATATGCCCAATTCAAACCACATAAATAATGGGGGAGCATTCATGACATTTTAACTAATTAATGGATCTCTTAAATTTTAAAATATAAATGAATATATTTATGTGATTTTTTTATACCAACAATATGTTGAATAATATTTATATAAAAAAAAAAAGAAATTTGAGGGAATTCCACGTGTCACCGACTTCCACTGGAATGAGCTTGCAAACGTTGTATTTGAACGTAAAGACAAAAGTTCTGAAATAAAATAAAATACACGTGGCGTCTAAGGGGAGCACAAGACATCTTTGCCTGTCCTGTCCTGACAAACCCATTTTTCCTACCATTTTGTCGACATTTGTTTTTTCCGGAAGAATTACAATAATATTGTTTTGGGTCATTCTAAAAATTTTGTTTTAATTAAATTAGTTTTATATTTTTGGATAAACATTGTATATTATCTAAGACAAGAAATACATCACCTATAATCACATTTGGGCATTCATTTCCTTAGAAAATTTCTCAAGATGTGCAAATGATTTTATTTACATCATCAATGCGTATAACTCTATTCCGAGTTCGTATACAAATGATTTCCTTAATGCAACATAAAATGCTCTCAGCAGTTCTACTCACATTCCTAAATAATCTCTTATTTCGTTCTTCCCATACAAAGTAAATAAAAGCACCCCAAGCAAGCTTTAAAATATGAACTATCAAAAACTTTTCTTTCAATATGGAGCTCAACCACTGCAGCTCATCATTCCATTCAAGCATCATTCTATGTAATCCACACATTTCCAAGACAGCAGCCCATATGCGTCTCGACAACCTGCATCCAGCAAAAATATGGTCTCTAGTTTCCTGAGCAGAATGACAAAATACACAGCTCTCATCAACATCCCTTCCCATAGCTCTAATCTTATCTTTGGTCGGCAACCGATTGAGAATTGCCATCCAAAGAATCATAGAGTGTTTTGGCACATGTAAACTGAACCAGACCAACTTGTGCCAAGTAACAGTGTCTTTCTCTTCTCGAATCATTCCCCAAACTGAACCAACAGTCCATATGTTGTGCCCCCCGTCAATTAACGCTTGCAACTTACTCCTTTGCTTCAGAATCCTTCTCAAACACCAACTATGTTGCTGCTTCAACTCCACACTCCAAATGTCACTCCCCTTTAATACATATACATGCACCCAGGCAACCCACAACGAGCCTTCATTTGTCAGCAGCTTCTTAAGCAATAAAACCAAGCAAGCTATATTCTAGGAATGCAACCCCCTCAACCCAAGTCCACCCTCCTTTTTAAGATAACAAATCTGATTCCAGCTTACTCGAGCCCCATGAACAGGACTATCATTGCCCTTCCAAAAAAACCTCATACAAAGTTGCTCGATCCTTTCCACAACACCCTTAGGAAGCACCACTTGCCTACACCAATAGTTGGCCATACTAAACAAAACAACACGAATTAGTTGCAATCAAGCAACATAACTCAAATGGAGTTTAGACCACTGTCCCACCTTCAACTTCATCCTCTTAATAAGGCTAACACAATCCTTTTTAGATAACATTCTTGTAACCAAAGGTACCCCAAGTATCTTACTGGCAAAGTCTCCAACTTAAAACCAGTAACATCTCGTATCTGATCCAAATGCTCCATAGACACACCAGTCACAAAAAGTTCAGATTTAGCATTATTAAGTCGCAGGCCTGCTAGCTCATAAAAATTCTCAAGAACACATTGAATTCCCACTAAGGATTGTATATTACCCTTACAAAAGATGAGCAAATCATCCGCAAAGCAAAGATGAGTTAGCCCAATCTTCTTACACTTAGGATAAAATTGGAAGATCCCTTGAGCTGCTGCCCTGTTCAATAAATGAGATAAGACATTCATTGCAATCACAAATAGGTAAGGGGAAAGAGGATCCCCTGCCTAACCCCTCGTTTTCCTTTAAAGAAACCCACCAAACTCCCATTCAAAGATATGGAAAATCTACTACCTGTAAAACATGTCGCAATCCACACCCTAAACTGTGCAAACAGTCCCATTGTTTTCAACAATTTCAAAATAAACTCCCAATTGACAGAATCAAACACTTTCTGCAAATCCACCTTCAAAGCACATCTTGGAGAAAGAGTTTTTCTCCCATATCCCTTAACCAACTCTTGAGCAAGTAAGGTGTTATCAACAATACTTCTTCCTTTTATAAAAGCTGATTGATTGAATGTAATCAAATCTGGTAAGACATTATTCAACCTACCCACTAAAATCTTTGTAATTAGTTTTATATTGTTTATTATCAATCTGTCTTTAAATAAGAATAATTAAATATATTTAAAGACGGTGAAAAAAACTCGTCTTTGAATAGTTTTACATCATTTAATAGTGCTAGAAAGTGAATTTTTACAGTTCAAAGATGAGTTCCTCTTATCTCGTCTTTGAATAAATTTAATTATTTTATTTATGTATTGTTCAAAGACGAATTTAAAACATTCAGTCTTCTAAATTCAACAATATTTTTTTAATGCTCTGAACTTAACAGTAATATACAATACAAAGAGAAATAATTTTGTTGAAACAATTTTTTTGAAATTAAAAATTCCAAAACAATATTAATGTAAAAATTCATTTCCCCCCTCTCAAATATATTTATTTAATATATCTAACCTAGTCATTTTTTTGGGATATCTAAATTTTTTCTCTAATATCTAAATTAGATATATTTATTTTTTAAATTAATATCAAATTTATAATTTTATCGATTTAGATTTAGTTTAAAATATTTCAATAAATTTAATATATATTAATTAAAATATAGTCTTATTAATAAAGAAATTGATACTCTATCAACGGTGTTGGATTAAGTCGTAAACAAATTAATATTATTTTAATAAAGTTTTAGTTTATGATTATATATATAATTATATTAAAAGATTTATATATTAGAATCAGATATATATTATTTATTACTTTGAATGAATTAAAATAAAAGATAAAAAATGGAAAGATAAAAAAAAATCCGACCCTCTTGCTTTAACATCAAGAGATTGAATAGGTTCGTTGATTTTAACATGGAACCAAGCTCATTTACTTTTTGTTTATTTTGAAAGCTTAAGGAATCATTTCTTTGTTTTTCAACCGCCCTATGAGAAGGACACAATGCTGTCGTTAAGTCATGTTTTTGGAAGAAGGAATGGTTTGTTTGGGAAAGAAAATAGTGTTTTTATTTAAATTCGAATAATTTTATTTATAAAATATAAATAAGAGTTCGGTTAATTAAATTAATATAATTTATAATGTACGTGAATTAAAGTAATAATTCGATAAGTCTAATGATTTTTTAAAAGTTATAATGTTCGATTAATCGTTTTTTTGTTCGTTTAAAAATTTTAAAAAATTTAAATTCGGTTAATTGTTAATACAAAAAAAATGATTAATAAAAATTTAAAAATTCAATTTGATCGATTAACTGGACTCACCGTTTGAATACTCGTATTAATAGTTTTAAAACTATAACTTAAAAAATAATAGAATATTAATTAAAAACTTTAACCGATTATTCTAAAATTTGTTGATATTATTTTTATTTTATTTATCATTTATGAATTATTTAATCAGTCATCCAATCTTTCAAGCAATGCATTTCATTATTTTTCTCCTAATATATATTTTTTTGTCATTAAAAAGTCTGGTATGGGGCCAATAATTTGATGCCAACGGCTCTTAAAAGCTGTATAATCATAATCATATTTATAAAAAATACATGAACCCTAAAACCGTGTGAAAGTTACATCACTACAACTGCAATTTAATTATTGGATAATAAAAAATTAATAATAACCATTAATTATGTTTTTAATACTCATAAATAAAAAATATATATGATATAATAATTATAAACAATGTAATAAAAATTCTTTAGAAAATAAAAAATATATATTTTTTTAATTTTTTACAGTTTTCAGTAACGTAAAAAATAGTAATAAAAACAAAAACCCAAATTACAGAAATTGGATTTTTTTTATGTTTGCATCTCTCTCTGTATATATATACTCAGGGACAGAGCCACTTTATGAATGGGTGGAGTAATCGTTCCATTTTTAAAGAAATACAGTATATATATTTTTTTTTTATTTAATTTTTTTTTAAAAAATATTTTTTTAAAAATTTATTCTTTTACTTTTAAATACTTTTATTTTGCTCCGTCAACCTTAAATCTTGTCTCTGTCCTTATATATATATATTGGTGTAAAATGATAATGTTATAGTCACAGGCAATGAATACAAAGCGTTGTGTAGCGTTGGATTTTTCTGACTAATCGTGTTGCCAGCTTTTGCTTGGTAATGTAGTAATGGTTAAATAAATATAAAAATCCATGACAGAAAAAAAGATTGTTTTTTTTTAATTGAGAAATAAGAATAAGAAGAAAAAGGAGGGTGTAAGAACTAGCTATTTTTGGTTTGTGGGAAGGGACCAGCTTGGAGAAAGATGGCGAAGAATTGGAGGAAAGCTTTGATTTTGGTGCTGTGTGCAGTCTGCATTCAGGGGTTTAAGCCAAGATTTGCCAATGGCGAAACAGATCAAGGAGATGGTTAGTGTTGCTTTCTTTTGATATTCTGATTTATTGTGTTTAGATTCCATTGATTTTGCAGCTGCTTACTTTTTCATGGCCAAATCTGTAGTCTTTGCTTTCTGATATGTTTATCTGTTTTGAGCTGCTTGTGCCTTAAAAATGGATTTTTTTTATTGCAATGCCATTTTAACTTTGTCGGCGGGGTTCATGAACTTGCTGGGATATGTGTTTCTGGACAAATTCACCAGAACTCCTCTTGTCTGCCGGGAGAGATGACTGCCTTAATGGCTATAACTTGCTGAACCTATACCGGCAATCGAAATGATTCGATTCGAGATAAACTCCCAAAATCATGGCACACTGCTAATAGTAATTCACAAAATCTCTTTCTATTAATGGTCCAATCCAATTGGTGATGGTATTTTATCCTTCAGCTGCCAAAATCAATTTTCCAAAATGTTGGAAGGGAAACATTCAGGGATGGGTTTGATTCACTTATTTACCTTGTGCACTTCCCCCCGCCTAAAGGTCTTTCCTCTCTTGCCACACTGCTTAAGCTTTTTCTGCAAATCTAGGTTGATACTTGAAACTGAGATGAATTATTTTTCGGGTTTTTCGGATTCATTTTTGTTCTAATATTTCTAGCCAAATTTTGTGCTCGGAAGTGCTCTTTAATGGAAGTTTAGCTTTAGCTGCTCATGTTGTTTAAGGGAAGTACGTAAAGCTACAATTTACTAATTATCTCTTTGGTTACTCATTCTGCATGTTGGGTTGCTTGATGTGCAGCGTCTGCTCTAGGGGGTATGTACAGTGCTTTAAACTCACCACAGCAGTTAACTGGCTGGACCGCTAGCAATGGTGATCCATGCGGGCAGTCCTGGAGAGGTGTTACTTGCTCAAACAAACGTGTCACCGAAATGTGATCTTCTGTTATCCCTGCTTTCCTTTGAGACATCTTATCCTACATCTTGCTGATATTAACTACAATATGTTTTATTGTCTGTTTATCAGTAAACTGTCGAATCTTGGGCTTTCCGGGACAATTGGTTACAGCCTTCTAAGTTTGACATCATTGAAAGAACTGTAAGAAATCTATAATCTCTAATACTGTATCGTTTTATTCTATGTTCATTTGATTCATACTGATGTCTTGACAAAAAACCTGCAGGGACTTGAGCCATAACAATCTTGCTGGAGACATACCATATAATATTCCTCCGAACTTGCAGAGATTGTATATTTCATTTGTTCATTTGTTTCCTTTTCTTTTCCTCTTTTAAAATGATTTATATATAATGTTCATCCGAATGCAGAAATCTCGAGTATAATCAGTTTACCGGAGGTGTCCCTTATTCTATCAGTCAGATTCCTTCTCTTCAATACCTGTAAGTAATGTTCCAAATGTTCATCTTTCGGTACAAGGTCCCTCGACATTTAAACTCTAACAGTCTTTTCCTTTTTGCTTTCCCATTTCCGGAAAAATTCAGAAATCTTGCTCATAACCAGTTGCAGAATGCATTGAGTGACATGTTTGTATCACTGTCGTCCCTCTCCACATTGTAAGATGTTCGAATTTCTTTAAGCTATTTTAACCGAAAGATGTAGTTAAATTTTATCTTTATTCCTTGCTTCAGGGATCTCTCTTTCAATTCTCTGACCGGTTCTCTACCTCAGAGTTTTCAGAATCTTACCGGTATAAGCTCTATGTAAGTATTAGAGGAGATATCGTTTCGTAGAACACTTCTTATGATGGATTTTTCTTATATGTAGTGTTTACCCTTCTGTAGGTACTTGCAAAACAACCAGTTTTCAGGCACTATCAATGTCCTTGCAAATCTTCCCCTTGATAAACTGTGGGTAACCGACACATCATATCGAAGATCCTAGATGTCATATATTGTTTTCTTATTATGTATTTGACCTTATGATACTGCAGTTTGTGATAGTTGTTTTTTTCTTACAGAGATGTTTCCAATAACCGTTTTACCGGCTGGGTGCCTGCACAGTTGAAAAGTATCAATTTGAAGTAAGCATTTGATGACATCATCGAGTTTCGAGGTTTCTATGTGATATCTAAGAAAATTCTTTGTAATCTCAATCTGAATAATCTTTATGACAGGACGGATGGTAATTCATGGAGCTCGGGGCCTGCACCTCCACCTCCCCCTGGTACTCCCCCTGCTACTAGGAACACCAGAAAGCACAATTCTGGTAGCAATGGTTCCACATCAGATGGTGGTTCCAATGGTGGGAGTAGCAGTTCAGGAATCGGAGGTGGAGCCATAGCTGGAATAGTGATATCAATCCTCATCGTCGGGGCTATTGTAGCGTTCTTTTTGGTGAAGAGAAGATCCAAGAGGTCATCCTCGGATATTGAGAAGTTCGATAATCAACCCCTTGCTCCTTTTGCTTCTAATGAAGTGCAAGGTAACACTTAATAGTCTACTGAATTGCTGCTAGATGTATATTGCTGTTTGCTGTACATAAATTGTATAAATTTAGTTTGTTTTCATGATAGTTTATGTTTAACTTATGTTATAGTTTGTGTCTCATGCTTGAAATTGTATTGCAGAAATAAAATCCGCGAAGTCTTCGTCTTCATTTGACAGCCAGGCACTTGATACACCCATTTCAATAAGTCTTCGACCCCCTCCTATCGACCGTCACAAATCATTCGATGAAGAAGAGTTTAATACAAAGCCGATTGCTGTCAAGAAATCTGTACCACCTCCTACAAATGTTAAATCATATTCAATAGCAGACCTCCAGATTGCTACAGGCAGTTTCAGTGTTGAAAATCTTCTCGGTGAAGGGTCTTTTGGACGTGTTTATCGAGCTCAGTTTCATGATGGCAAGGTAGAATCTTCCTGCCTATAGAATACATAGTTAAGTCGAAATAAATGGAGCATCATTGATGCTTGGATATAGAAATCTGTACCATACTCTGTGCTCACCTAGCTGGTATCCCATGTTCATACTGCTATAGGTTCTTGCTGTGAAGAAAATAGACTCATCAGCTCTTCCCAGTGGGATGTCGGACGATTTTGTTGAGATGGTTTCAAATATTTCCCAGTTGCATCACACAAATGTAACAGAGCTGGTTGGCTATTGTTCAGAGCATGGACAGCACCTCCTTGTCTACGAGTTCCACAAAAACGGTTCACTTCATGACTTCCTGCATATACCAGATGAGTACAGCAAGCCATTGGTTTGGAACTCCCGTGTCAAAATCGCTTTGGGGACTGCACGTGCGCTAGAGTAAGTCGAAAATTCAGTCATGGGCGACAATAGCTATTATATATTGTAGAATTTTTGCCTATACATGTTACTGGACATGTACAGGCAAGTAGTTGTCTGATGAGGTTAACAATATTGGTGGTACTAATGATGTCCGACTGGTTTTGGTTTCGAATTAACCATTTGTAAGTTGCTAGTAGAGTACTTGTTGACTACTAGAAATCTTCGAATATTCGATAAGAACTCTTAAAAAGGATTCTATTATGCTTCAGGTACCTGCATGAAGTTTGCTCGCCGTCTGTCGTTCATAAAAATATCAAGTCAGCCAATATCTTACTTGATGCTGAGCTCAATCCTCACCTTTCTGACTCTGGCTTGGCAACCTCTATTCCAAACGCAGATGAGGTACATTGTTTACCATGGACAAAGACTCGACGTACCGAAGGGCTTCAATAGTTCCTTATGCAGGTACTGAAATTGTCTCATTTTGGTATGCAGGTACTAAACCGTGATGATGTGGGGTCTGGATATAGTGCACCGGAGGTTACAATGTCCGGCCAGTACTCTCTTAAGAGTGACGTTTACAGTTTTGGAGTGGTTATGTTGGAACTTCTCACCGGACGTAAGCCGTTTGACAGGTGAGGAATCATCTATGAAAATTTTGGTAGTCCATTCATGGTGCTTGAATCCTGTTAGTTAACTACAATCCTAACTGTTTTAATACAGCACAAGGCCTAGACTAGAGCAATCTTTGGTTCGATGGGCGACTCCTCAACTCCACGATATCGATGCTCTATCCAAGATGGTTGATCCCGCACTCGAAGGGCTTTACCCGGTTAAATCGCTCTCGCGTTTTGCAGATGTCATCGCTCTTTGTGTCCAGGTAATGTCTCGGCTGAAAAACGAAAGACGACACGATATCGATGCTCTAGCCAGGACTTGTAAATGCAAGTCACCAGTGGGAAGTCTAGACTTAAACTGATCTTTTGCTTTAATTTTGGTGCAGCCGGAGCCCGAGTTTCGGCCACCTATGTCGGAAGTGGTCGAAGCATTGGTTCGACTCGTGCAGCGAGCTAACATGAGTAAGAGAACAACCGGGACGGACCAAGGTGCATCTCCACGATTCAACAACCCTGATGATACACATGACTACATGTAATGACTACAGATCTCTTGCTTGAATGTTTTTTGGGGTTTCATTGTAAAATAATCATACATTCCTTAAATTTAGTTTCGGTTTCAATTCAGTCCCTGCAGTTTGTAAAATGTTGCAATATAGTCCAACTGGTGATACCCACAGTGAAATTCATTCTTCTTTGTGTACATGTTGAACTTTTAGAGTTACTCTCTCTTCAATAATAAGGCATATAGATTTCTCTTCTCAAATTCTTTTAGTTTTTTTTACGTATAAATCGAAGGATATTACACATTTTCTCTCTCTCGATATAATTAAAATTATCGTATTATTGCAATAAACATGATTATAGGGGTATTCAAATGGCGGTTTGTTTAAAATTTAAATTAAATTAAATTTTTAAAACTTTTAATTATTAATCCAATTAATTTTTTACTTCAATCGGTTTTTAAATTAATAAAAAAATTAAATATTTTTATTTTAAATTCACAAATGACAATAAATTGAAATATTTTTTATTAGATATTTTCAAACGTTATTTTTTTTCCTTTTCGGGTTCAATTTAATATTGGAATTAATGGATTTGGGGCAACAAGTTTGGGTACCGCCTTGGCCTTTTATATAAAAGATAACTGCACAGGTTCAAACCAAAGACGGCCGATTGAGAGCTTGCGAATTCGACGACGAACCCGATAACCCGCCCTTTTGTAACAGTTGCAGTTTCCGGTAGGGATCCCAAAGAATGGCACCGGAACCAGAAGATGAGTTTAAGGACGAGAAGAACCCCCGGCCTCTTGACGAAGACGATATCGCGCTCCTCAAAACCTATGTAATTTGACTCTCATTCTTTCTCTCAGCATGTTGTCTTTAGGAGATTTCTTCCGATTCTTTTATTTATTATATTATTTGTTGTGTTGAGATGTGATCATAGGATATACCTCTCATTTCTAGGGTTTATGAAAAAAACTGTACCGAATAATTTTTGTGCTTTAGGTATTATTTAGATCTGTTGATATTTTTGCTTAACTACATTTCCGATTTCGTTTCATATTTGCAGGGTTTAGGGCCTTATTCAACTAGCATAAAGAAAGCTGAAAAGGAGATTTAAGGAAATGGCAAAGAAAGTAAATGATTTATGCGGTATGTGCTTTCCCCTTGTCTCAGGGCTTGTGTTGCTGTTTTACTAAGCTATCTCTTGGCTGTATTTATCTGTTTTCATGTATTATTTAGATTAATTTTGTGTTTGTTGGTAAGTGTTTGTTTTGCAACTTTTGATGTATCTATTAATGTTGCATATTAGTTTATATTATTCATATAAATTCAGCACTAATGGTTGTGGTCTATGAAGTATAATCTAGCTGCTAGGTGTAACCTACCCATTTGTTCCTAGATTCAATAGTTCCTGGTAACTGGCCAATGTTCACTAGGAACATCTTTCCTTATTGTATACGAATTTAGCATTATTACGTTTCTGTAATCTCTTTAACGCCTGCGTTGTTTTATTCTTGATTTTTTGCTGCTAATGTAACATATTTCATTAGTGTGTTTGGAAGATATGGTTGTCATGTTGGAGTATTGGGTTAATCTTCGACTATTATATTTTCTAGTCCATCCGAATTTCAACCTTCAAATTATTGCTTGTTAGCAAGCATTCTAATTTGTTGCAAAATAGGTCTATTTTTAAGGTATTCATGTTTTTATGCTGGTCTGCTTTGCAAAATAGGAATCAAGGAGTCAGACACTGGATTAGCGGCTCCTAGTCAATGGGATCTTGTCTCTGATAAACAGATGATGCAAGAGGAGCAACCTCTCCAGGTATTGTTTTCTTTTATTATTATTAAAATGAGTTTCTATAGAACTGTGTATTGATTATTGGTTTCACCCAGGTGGCTAGATGCACAAAAATCATTAATCCTAATACAGAAGATGCCAAATACGTTATTAATGTTAAACAGATTGCCAAGGTAAGTATCATTAACATAGTTTCTCAAACAAATGTTTACCAATCTGATTATTGAACATAAATGTTCTAGATTTAACATAGTTTCTTTGTCAGAAGAATAAACATAACATATTTTTGGTCTGATGTGCATATTGATTATGGATTCTAATTGCAGTTTGTTGTTGGGTTGGGTGACATAGTTTCCCCAACCGATATAGAAGAAGGCATGCGTGTGGGGTAAGTTTTCAGTTTTTTGAAAGACCACCAGTTAAATTTTTACAAATGTAGATTCATTTATTCTTGTACACTTTGCCTAAAGTATTATATCACGTAAATAGTTTAGCTCACACTGCAGTTGTATTGCTGCCTGCATTTTTAGGCTCTGAAATATATTTTGATAGGTATGTAGTTGCAATTCAGGCAAAATACATAGATAATTTACTTGTTGCCACCACCATAAGGAGACATATGGATAAACCCTAGGCCTTGCCTACTGTAGATTTAAACTGACATTGATTTCTCCGTTTGGCATTTTCCCCTTAAAAAAGAGATTAAACCTTGAGGATTTCACAGCACCTAGCACCGTAACAAGGAAATGATCTTTTGGTCAATTGTCACCAAGTATAACATTCAAGCTATTCTTATAATACATTCACCAAGTATAACATTCAAGCTATTCTTATAATACATTCACCTTATTTTCTAGGAAGGATATGGCGTAGCTTACTAAAATGGTAGTAGCATTTTATTTTATGCTTTTTATGAGTTTTCATTCATGCCTTTTTTCTTAATGGAAGCAAATCATGTCCGTGTGTCCTTGTAAGTTATTTTTTTTTATTGTGTATTAGATTCTTATTAACTCCTGTTTGTTATTCTGCCTTTGCAGTGTTGATCGTAACAAATATCAGATACAGATTCCCTTACCTCCAAAAATTGACCCTAGTGTCACCATGATGACTGTGGAGGAGAAACCGGACGTGACATACAATGATGTTGGTGGGTGTAAGGAACAGATTGAGAAGATGCGGGAAGTACGTATGACGTTTCCTTTTTGATATGTACTGTCACATGAACAAATTTGAAAACCTGAAGCCTTTGTACTTCTTCTATAGTAAAGATTTGTTATTAAGATGCATGGATGGGCTTTGCTCTTTTAGGTTGTGGAGCTGCCCATGCTCCATCCTGAGAAATTTGTCAAACTCGGGATTGATCCTCCTAAGGGTGTTCTCTGCTATGGTCCTCCGGGAACTGGTAAGACTCTTCTTGCTAGAGCTGTTGCAAACAGAACCGATGCTTGCTTCATTCGTGTTATTGGAAGTGAGCTCGTTCAAAAATATGTCGGTGAAGGAGCTAGAATGGTTCGGGAACTATTTCAGGTTATGACATGCTAAATCTCAATGTTTAAGTTTTCTCTTCAAGTTATTCTATATTTTACATTTTTCATTGGCATTATCTAATACCGCAGATGGCTCGATCAAAGAAAGCATGCATTGTATTCTTTGATGAAGTCGATGCCATTGGAGGTGCACGTTTTGATGATGGTGTGGGTGGAGACAATGAGGTTCAGCGTACCATGCTTGAAATTGTCAACCAGCTTGATGGCTTTGATGCTCGTGGAAACATCAAAGTCCTCATGGCAACAAACAGGTTAATTGCTACCTATAATTGAACTCTTTATATCTGGTTCTGTTTTGTGAAGAATAATATCACTTTTTTCCCTTTAAGACATCCCGACCCGGGTATAATCAATAATGTTCATAAAAGGTTTTATTTCGATTTATTCTACAAAGGATTGAAGGTGCACAGAGGAGATGCGTGATGGATTTAATGTCCTTTATTTTTGTTCATATTCCAGGCCGGACACTCTAGATCCTGCATTGTTACGTCCTGGACGATTAGATCGTAAGGTTGAGTTTGGTCTCCCAGATTTGGAGAGTCGGACACAGATATTTAAAATCCATACAAGAACAATGAACTGCGAGCGCGATATTAGATTTGAACTTTTAGCCCGACTCTGCCCAAATTCTACTGGTGAAGTCTCGTGAAGTTTCTTGTTTTCGACGTGCTACTGCTCTTTGTCTTGTGTTGATATATCTTGGATTTTATTCGCAGGAGCTGATATTCGAAGTGTGTGCACCGAGGCTGGAATGTATGCGATTCGGGCTCGAAGAAAAACAGTAACAGAGAAAGATTTCCTTGATGCCGTTAACAAGGTCATCAAGGGATATCAAAAGTTCAGTGCAACACCAAAATACATGGTGTACAATTAGCCCAAATTTCGATGGTTGCAACTCTCAACTACCAGAACACATGTATCAGGTTCTATCATGTTTTCCTGGATGCAGATTTCTATTTTGCCTAAACTTTTGGTAAAATATTAAGACATTGTTTCCTTAACTACTTAAAACGGATTGATTGTAATTTACAGAGTGGATAAAAGAATTGGTTTAGGGCGTTAAATTCATGAAACACACTAAGAATGTTGTAAGATTAATGAGTCATCAATTAATTGCTTCTATGATACACTAATATACACTAATATACATATTGTCAGGGAGCTGGGGCCATTCAGTCCTCACCTGAGATGAAGTTTGGGTCTTCACCCTGGCATAAGTACTCATCACATAAAGATGCAGTTCCCCAGTCTCCTCGGAGCCGTAAAATGTCCTCTGTGAAAGTTGAACCCGGGGCTCCGATGAACACACTTCCCATTGCACAGATGGTCTTATCCAGCATAGCTTCCACCTTCAATGTGAAGATTAAGAGCAAATTTTAGATCGAGATCGTAATGACATGGATACTAAAGTTAAAATATAGCTCAAATGCAGCCATCCTGCAAACTAATAAACCTGAACTCTAGAAAATCATGAACTCACTAGGGTAGAGGGCTTGGAGTCTTCGACGCTGAGAGGACCAACTATTCTAAGTTCAAACCTTTGAGAAACAGAACTTATATGGTTCTCCCTGCAAACCCTAAAGTCTCTCACCTGATGATCACCCTCGAGGCCGTGTCTGTACAACAAGGCATCCCACTTTTCAGCTGAATTACGAGGAGGCCGTCTAACCAGTGGTATAGTTTTCCCATTCAGCACAATCATCGATTGTAGCAAACCAGTTTCGCTTTCTGCTGCATCTGTTGAAAGGTATATAACTGGAGTGCTGGCTTTTTCAACCATTCGATTAATGCAATCCGCAGCTTGAGGAATAGGGTAAAAGCAGCTTGGCTTTTTAGCATTGCTGGGAAATAAGAAAGCAATGTTAGTGGCACTGGCAGAGTACACAAACCAGCAACCCATCGTGAGCATAAACACTTTCGACTCGAGTTTATGGACAGAGTATTCCAGTTCGAAATCAAAGCCTGTACTACCCCATACCAAAAAACACCATTGTAATGTTCTACTTTCTATTCTCTAGCATACTACTATTGCTTAGAAGTCAAGATTCATAATTTCTTAATAAGAACTCAGCAGCAATCAAAAAACATACCAGAACTTTAAGAAGCCATGTCGCTGGAAATGATGGGCGATAAAATTACTGCCCAAATACGTCTGAATGAACCGTTCAGCGGTCAACAAGATAAGCTTACTCGGCTCTATCAATGTCTTATACTTATGCGCAATCGGACCGACACCCAATTTCACTCCACATCCGCAAAATAAACATCCCCAATGGCGATCACATCATCATTAGAACCGAACTTCCCCTCCACATCCTTGACCGTCTTTAGACTCGGATTCTTAACATCTTCATTCTTCCAAGCAGCTTCCAATTTCCCCATTGAAATTCCTAAAGACTTCAGCTTCTTCAAACGCTCATCCTCAATGTAACACGGCTTCGGGTTCCAAAAATAGCAAATGAATTTATCAATGTGAGCGTGATGCATCTTCATTTTCATAAATTCTTCGAATGGTACAACAGCTTTCCTCCCAATACAAGCATTAATGTGTTCGATATCCAGAACTGAATCGAACTCGGAATCACCAATGCCCGATTCAGAACCGCTGCGAAAAACATGTGTTTCTCTAAGCAAATCAAATGGTTACTCATCTGACCCGACAAGCAAATCGCGAACAAGAATTTATTGGGTTCCGGCCTCCATTCGATTGTTCTTCTCTCGGAAAACCTCTGGTCGACTTTTCTGCACCGAATCTGGCAGAATCAGAATCCAAAGCGGTGCCGTTTTGAAGGGTGTTCCCCGTTTTGTAAGGGGACAAAAGGGTTTGCTGGATGTGTTTGTTTAACGTGAGTAATGCGGCCTTGAGATCATCAAATTGGACGGCTGTGATTGTTATTAGAGCTAACCAAAGTGTGATTCCAGAGAGAAATAAGAGAGTTATGCTGTTGATTCAATAAGTGAAGCGCTTGGAGCTGAGATTCTCTGGTTCGATCCGACACCGTATTAAATTTGAAGGAGGAGATATCGGAAGTGAAGAGAGAGCTGATATCGAAGGAGAAGTAGATTACGACGACGAGGATAGGGAGCAGGAGGGAAAAGAGATAAGCTTTGTTGAAGGCGAGCTTAGAACGACGTCGCATTTGTGGTTCGAGCTCTTCGACTTGGAAACTTGATCTTGGGGTGTCGTTTTGGTGGGTTAATTTATGGCGGTCGTCGGATGAATCCCGGTTCATTTTTTGATTAGGAGTGAGTGAATGAATGACTGAGTCAGTGATGATAACTCGGGACTTGAGAAGAATGAGAATCTGGGTTTTGGGTGATTACTGGTTTATGATTTAGGGATTTGATTGAAAAAGATTTGAGAATTTTTATTCTGTACGGAGGTGGAGGTGGAGGTGGCGCAGTAAGGGCGGAAAAATAACGGTCGGTGGAAAAACGACTCCCCACCGGCCCGATCTGATATTTTCCAACATCGAAACGACATCGTATTTTTTCCTTTCCAGTCCCCAAATGAGAGATTGCCATGCAGTTAGCACGACAGGTGGCAGCACTGCTACACACGTGGACAGTGACACAAGAAAGATCGACCAGAATATAAATTTAGTTCATATTTTTCAATTGGAAGAATTTAAATTCTTATGATTTAATTATTTTAAAATTTAATGACCGATTTTATTAAAAATATGTTATTTTAAAAATTTAAGTTAAGTTTTTATGTATATTTTAAAAAAATAAGAAATTATAATTATACGTAATAATATAATCACATTATTATACTTTAGTTTAAAAAATATTTTTGTTTTGAATAGGTGGATAAACTTTAGTTTATGTAAATTTTAAGTTTTATAGTCTAAAGTTTTAGTTTAGTTTAGAATTTAAAGTAAGAGTTTAGAATTTAGAGTATATGGTTTAAATTTTAGATTTTAATATTATAAATTTAAAATTTAAATCTTATAACGTGAATATATGTATTGAAATCGGTGACAGATCATAATTTTTTTAAAAATAGGCATAAATTAAAATATTTTTAAGATAAATATAAATTATAAAAATTAAAATTTTAAAATATAAACTTTAAAATATTCACCTAACAATGAACTAAATCCATCGCTGACTCGAATAAAATAAATTTTACATATATATCAAAATTTTAGTCGTTTTAAAATTAAAAAAACTATATATTTACTAAGATCGACCCAATTAAACTATATGGACTAAATACACAATTATGTATAGTACAAGGAATAAAAACAAATTTTAACCTATTTTACATAGACTAATAAAACAAATTTTTTGCTAATCTGATGCATTGAAACTTGGGATTAAAGTACAGAAAAGATGCACCAACAGAAGAAAGATTTGGCTACTTGCAATGTTAAAACATAGCTGATAACATGAAAATTAAATTCCACAGCTCAGTGATGTTGAAGGTCATGTGAAGATCTGTTGTGTGGTTCATGGTCCTTATGAAACTTCTTCAGAGACTTCAACAAGCTTACCTCGAACCCATTTCTTGGTTACAGAAGCCACACCGCCGTCCTTTAACTGAGCCTTGATTCCATTTACCGGAGGATTCTTCCGGTGTTCGATGACCCCATTTGTTTCCAGCTGGTTGAGTTGCTTAGATGAATGTGACTTGATCAAAGTCTCGAAGCGGAGATTTGATGAACTATGGTTATTTGTGCTGGGAGAAGCAAGTTGTTCATCGCTGTCGCCGTTCACTATCTTTGGGAAGATGAAGCTAGTGAGATTGAACTCCTCATGATTGTTTAATGGAAGGGTTTGGTTCCAATTTACTTCTTTCTGTTCTGCTAGGTTCGAACCGATGTTTTCTGATTGCATTTTGTTCTCCACCTGGCTAACTGGTTCAACCGAGTTGACAGGAGTGTATCCGCTATTCTCGTTGGATGCAGTTTGTCCGATCTCTATCGATTCAAGTGATTGAATTGCTTCGGCTATAAGTTTTCTGGTTTCAATAAGGGAAGCTCGAGCAACAGGGCTCGTAATTGCAGCAACCTCGAGGGCTTTTGCAGCCTTCTCGGCTTCGGCAATTAGAAGTCTGCAGTGTCATACATGCAAGCACCGAATTATTCGGCGAATTAGCAGCCTACTAAAAATGCTGGAATATGATGCATGGGAATGATTTAACAGAATTGTCTATAAGGCATCGAGAGCACAGATATAATATGCTTGCAGAACATAAGGAAAGACTAACCTTGCTCTTTCAACAGCTTCAGTTTTCTTTGTTTCTTCAGCTGCTCTTTGAGCTCTTATGTTCTTCAGCATCTCAAGCTTGGAACTTGCCATAGGATCTTTGTAAAGTGGTTTATTTCTTCTTCGTATCCGTATTCG
Source organism: Abelmoschus esculentus (assembly GCA_035048815.1). Taxonomy (NCBI): domain Eukaryota; kingdom Viridiplantae; phylum Streptophyta; class Magnoliopsida; order Malvales; family Malvaceae; genus Abelmoschus; species Abelmoschus esculentus. Next base: position 13,711,518 of record JAUCBN010000024.1, read on the forward strand.
CTCAATTGGGCTTATAGTATCATTAGCGGGAGAATAGGTTGTATCACTGGCTTTTCGTTTTGAAGGGATCTGTTTGGACTGAGTTTCAGATGCCGGCTTCCTCTTCCGTTTTCTTTCAGCCCCAGATGGAATGCCATGATATTTAGCCAACCCGGAGCAAACTCTATCACGGTATTCCTACTCAGAAAATAACAAGAAACAGAACACCCGGATTTAGATGCAAAGCTTTAAAATCTATGAAATGCCATTGAAATAATACAATCCGCAGATGCCTATGATCAATGACATGACTTTCACTGCTGATGTGGAGGAAAAAAGAAATGTGCAAGCACTTACGGGATCAGCCCATTTGGCTGCAATGGCTTCTGCAATTTTCCTTCTTTGTTCAAGGGATTTTGGTGCTCTCTTGCTACCTTTCGGTCTAGGCATCGATTTCCTTTGTTCGACACTTTCCAACCACTCCTTTGTCAACTGCTCATCTAGTATCTTATAAGAATCCCACTGTAGCTCTTCCTCGCCACAGAAGCCTTTTCTAGATGCTTCCGCAATCAAGTTCATCCACTCAAAGTGGCAAGTTTCCTGCAACATTAACTTCCCACGACGCCTTTCCCATCCCATTCGAACTCCCACTCCAATTTTTGCTTTTGTCTCTTCGCTGTAGGATCATTATGAAAAGAATCAATTTACATATTAACAAGATCAAAACAAAAACATGTGTGTATATATATCTGAATGGTAAGTGCAGCTAGAACAAGAAGAATACGATGGTAAATTTAAAACTAAAGACCTAAAATTGAAGCACCTACCTCTGAGCATGTCCAAGGTTAACCAACTTCATTTTGACCTGCATTTCAAAATTTTTACGAGTAAATGAACTATTATGTTACTCCATTTCTATGTATTTACATACGAGATAAAGAAAATATCAATTGATGTAAGACAATCTCCTTATTCAAGAGATAGCACCAGTGTTTTCCCTATTTAAGAGTAAGAGTTCAGACGGCACTGAAACAGACTGTGCATACGATTGTTTTCTTTATTGGCTTTTTTGCTTAACTAGTTTCCACAATCCGAATTCCGAATTGTCATTAGAGCATCATTTATCCTAAAGGAATTATGGTGGGGAAAGAAAAGAACTACATGGATCGGTTACGAGGAAATAATAGATGTGATTGATTTTACTCCATGCAAACATAGAACACACAACTTAGTCCCCATGATAACACAAAATTTCTTACATGACATCACCTTAGGATTCTGCATTGCAAGCTTTGTTCTCTCCCTTATCCGCTGAAGGGTCTCTGCAGATAAAAATAAAGACATTTGTGGTAACATGGTTAATGAATCTCCAATGCACAAAAGAATAATGAATCAGATTTTAGCAGAAATTACCTGCACTGTGCTTCCTGCCTTTGTTCCAAGGCGTGTTTCCTTTATTCGCTTTAGAAATCCTCATCCGCCTTAACTTTTCCCTCTCGTCCACTTCATCATCCGAGTCTCCAGTCTCAAAAGGTCCTAGCTCAGACGATGAAGGGCTTGAATCGACACCAAGCCGTGACTTACTGCTGTGTCCATCTTGTTTCGGAACCGAGCACTTTGGTTCGAGTGTCGCAACAGCTCTAACCTGGAGTTTCCAACAGTGGTTCTCCCGGTGCCCCAAATGAAAATTTATCCTCCTGGGAAATTGAGAGGATTTCCATGGATTTAACAAAACTTGAGCCCTTACAGGAACCAGAGAGCTTTGCAAGGAAGGTTTAGCAGTGGCAATATCTGTTTCACGGACAACCAAGCATAACAATAAACATTTTCATGGTTGATTTTCAGTGAAACAAAATCACAAACACCATGAGAACCAAATTTGAAATTAGATTTGTATATAAAACACAGCAGGAATTCTCAACAGTCCCTAACCCACGCAAATTCAATAAAACTAAACCAAATTCAACGACTACAAATTGAACCCAAACATCCTAATAAAACAATAAGAACAAACAGTTTACAATTTTTCTTCTTTAAGCATCCAAAGTAGTGAATTCTGAACTAATGTAAGCAAACAAAATCTATAAAAAAAAATAGCATACCTAGTAGACTAGGCATGGGAGCTCATTCAGCCTAAAGAACCAGAAGTTGGAATCTTATGTCAATCAAAGTTTAATAGAAAAAGCTTGACGCCGACATTCCAGCAGCGCTAGGATGAAACAGAGTGTGAGCGAAGTAGTATGAATTTGAGAGACAGAGAACCACAAAGAGATGCACACTCGTATTACCTTCTCTGACGCTGGGTTTTGGATAACGATGGCCTTATTTTCCCACTTGTTCAAAAGCCTCCTTTGGGCCTGATTATTTACTGGGTTGGGCTATATTCAGAATTTCAGATCAACACTTTTTTATCCATTAATTATTTGAGTATTACTTAGGCTTGATAAAGAGTTTGACCTACGTATGGGCACGGAACCCGAATTCGATGGGTTTCGATCCGACCTGATTTGATTGGGTTAAATTTTTTGTGAAAAAATTAGGTTTGGGTCGGGTCGAGTTTTTTATGAGTGATTTCAAGTTGGGTCGGGTTCGGTTTTAGGGTGAAAAAAATTTGATTCGACCTGACCCGGGACTAATAGCGTAATTTTCTTATATATTTTAGAAAAATTTGCAATAATGACCTCTCTTTATATATTTTATATAATTAGATCACTAAAATTATTTTTTTTACAATTAGGTTATTAGAATTAAATATTTTTACAATTATATCTCTAAATTTTATTTTTTTTATAGTTTAGTCCCAAAAGTTTTATTTTTTAATGATTCGGGTCGGATTTTTCACCCTAAACTTGGGTCGGGTGACGGGTGGATGGTATAATTTTTCAGGTCGGGCGCAGGTGGGCCAAAAATCCGACCCAACCCGACTCGTGCCCATCCCTAGTTTGACCGACTCACGAGTTTTTCGAGATCGATTTGATCAAATTCGGTTGAAGTGTGTTTGACTCGGGTTTGGACTTAACTCGAGATCTTAACAAGTCAAGCCGAGTCAATCCAAGCTCAACATGAAAAGTTCATGAATATGCTCAAAATAATTATATATATGTGTACTAAAAGTATATTTTTAGTAAAAGAAAAATAATAAAATAAATTAAGAGAAATATATTAAAATATAAATTAACTAAAATCAATTGAGTATTATGTGTGTATTGGAAGAATATTTTTTTTTTTGTTTATTTAAATCAATCTAATTTTTGGATACCTTTTTCCCTTTTTTCTGACTTTGAATTTTGTTTTGGTATTAGTTATGAAAGGGTTTTTTAACGAGGACTTATCTTTATAAAAAAAAAAAAAATATAGTAAGATCGTTTATTTTGAGCCGAGTTCAATGAATCTGAGCTGAGTCGACGAGCTTCGAATCCGAGCCAAACCTTACAATATTGTTTTTAAGCTGAGCTCGAGCCTAAAATTTTGAACTCGTCGAGCCTCGAGTCTGAATTTGAACCCAATATAATTGTTTCCTACGTTCGGGCTCGACTCGATTTATTATCGCCCCTAATATTACTATATGAACCTGAATTGAATATCATTATTTGTCAAATATTATAATCCAAAAAATTAAAGTTAAAATTATAAATTATATCTTAAATATTTAAATTCATTAAAATTTAAAATCTAAACTCAAATCATCCCATAACTAATATAATTGAAAGTGATCACAGTTAAAAGCCTAAACAATTTGTTCCTTTGAATGGACATCTATCCTACATAGTTTGCTATGGGACAAAACAACACGTCAACCCAAGAATAATAACATAAATCTTCAAAGAATCTAAGATTACAGTCCAATTTTCCCACTAGTCATCTACCATTTCCAAGTTCCAAATACTTGCCTTCACGTATCCGGCACCTGTCAGTGTCACTGCAGTTGACACGGCAGCAGCTCCACCGCCGCCGCCGCCACCACCTTGCTTAAATACCAGTCCAGCAATGCAACCATAAAACTCGATTTCCAAACCCATCCATTTTTTCACAGCGAAAACAAAAAGACGCGAGTAGATATTAAGTTATTAACCAAAGGCATATATGCTCTCACAAATCTCGGTTTCCACGGCTTTGTTCGTCGCCGGCTGCTTTCATGTTTACAGAAAATGGGTTGCGGGTGTCGGCCATGAGGTTGAATACTGCGTGGTGTGCCTTAGTAATGTTTCCGACGGGGAAAAGCTGCGGTCGTTAAGGTGTGGCCATGGTTTCCACGCTTGTTGCATCGATGCATGGCTTGAAGTCGGCACGACGTGCCCTATTTGCAGGGTTAACGTTACCCCTGAGCGTTGGTTTCTGGTTTCCTGCATGGGTTCTGTGGCTACAAGGGTGGTGAAATGGGTCGAAAACCCACTTTCATCGGAGCTGACATTGGCGGTCTGTGAGAGTATTGGGGTAGCTTAGCATTACAGCCTCAAAATCTTGGTTCAGTCCTTTTACTCGAGTCTAAATAGAATTAGTGACTTTTATTTTATTATTTAAATTTTATTTAAATTTATAAAATTAAATTTATAAAATTTGAGTCATAAATACATGTTTAAATCATAAACACATTTCTCGTATTGATATTAGTGTATCATACCAATATTAAAAGCTTGTTTTAACACTTAAACCATTAAATATTTGTTTTAAGTAAAAAAAACAGTTTTAAAAGCTTTTAAACATATTTTTTTTTCAAGTTAAATATATTTTAAATTATTTTTGCAATATTTGTTTAAATCTAAAAATATATTTTTTATTTTGTTATATAAAAATAAATATTATAACACTTCAACTATATCAAGCGCAATTAATTTTATAATAATTCTTGAACATTGATATGTGAAGCGTATGGATAAGATTAAAAAATAAAAATATAATATTTTTTTTAAAAAATAAGAATTTAACCTCATTTATTCGTTTTATGCATATTCATTAGTCATAGATTAATTTAAAACCAATTGAATTATATATATATTCTTATTTATTCATATATGATATATGTATCAAACAGTTGAAAAACTTCATTTATAATTTAAATTTTATTTAATATCTACTTAAATTAAATTTATAAAATTAAAATTCAAATAAATTAAATCAATTCGACTATTTTTTTTTTCTGCCGTCCATCATGTAAGTGTGCACCAAATCATTCATTCTTCATCATATTGTCTTAACATTCTCTCACGCTCCTAAGGCTAAATGTTGGACCAAAAGCCCAAATTTTTGGTAAAAATCATGCTATCAACAACATTGTTTCAACTTGACAACATTGGTGTATGTATAGATATATATTAAAAATAAGAATTTTAAATGTAGAAAATGATTATGCCTAATAAAATATATGAAATGTGAAAAAATAAAGTGTGAACATTCAAAAATTAATGATTTTAATGTATTGATTGATTGTTGTTTATACAAAGATTCAATCTGCGTTAGTTTCTGATTTGTGTTTTTATTGGTGGTTACTTAGAAAGTTATATCCTCACTCGGTTGATTGTTGTTTACAATGAAATCAGTCTTGGGTAGCGATACTATTTACATGACAGTTTGGATCGTCTACAGTTCCTTCTTCCTTTTTTATATGTCATGTTTAGACATAAACAAAGATATTCAAGAAACTTCTGAATTTTATGAGTATGCTTATACTTATAAGAATTTTTATTTTCTTTATTTTTTAGGTTATAATTTTTTTATTATTTAATTTAATTTTTTACTTCTTAAAAACGATATAATTATAATTTTTTTATGAATTTAATAAAAATTCAGTAACATAGTTAAAAACTTAATGATTTCATTGGGTTCCTTACCATGTATTTTTTATTTCGTTTATAATGTAATCACCCCAAACACTATGATTGATTGTGTTATTATTATATGGTTTTATTAATAGTAGACATTAGATTAAGTTCGGTTAAATAAAAATTTTGAAATAGTGAATTTATAAGTTTTATTTTTATAGTTTAAATTTTATTTAGTTTTTTTAGTTAAATTGTTTAAATTTTCATGATCGATCTTGAAATTTTGGATGCTCGAGATAAATAAAAAAACCGTATCCCTAATAAGATGTTAAGAAATGAATTTTAAGAGTAAATATCTAATAATAAATATAAAAAATAATAAATTTTAAAAGTATACTCATAATAATTAATTTTTTTAAAAAGAATTTTAGGAATAAAATTATAATAATAAATATTGAGAAAAAAATGAGACTTCAGTAACAGTCATTGAAAATTTTTGGCTTTAATAAAAAATATTGAAAAAAATAAATTTAAGACTAGACCCTAAAATAATTATTAAAATAATAATATTTTTAAGACTATACTCGTAAAAATGAATGATTTTTTTAAAAATATGTCTCTAATATCTGAAAATTTGAACCTCAAATAAGTATTAAAAATTTAAATCATAAATAACAAGTATCGAATAATTTAATCCCTTAATAAAATATTAAAAATTAAATTTTACCATGTCTTAATAACAAATTTTATAAAAAAATAGATATCTAATAAAATATATTTTTAAAATTAGATTCAAATACTAAATATTAAAAAAATTATATCTTTAATAAAAAATATTAAAAAGTAAATTTTAAAATCAAACCACTAATAACAAATATTAAAAAAATGAGCATTAATATTCGAGTTCAAATATGATATGTCTGAATATTTTTATAATTTTAATCTTTCACAATTATATAAGGAATATTGCCTAGACCTTGGAAGGTTGAATGGTAATTTGAATTAATTAAAAGTATTAATCTTTAATCCCTACTAACCTATCGGTTTACTAAGTATAATTTATATTACTCACTTGCGCTGCGTTTGGATTTGGATGTCGGGGGAGAATCTATCTCAAATTATGTTTACATTTAAATTTTTAGTCCCTCAATTTTAGCAGTTTAGTCATTTTAACTCTTAAATTTGTATTATATATATTTTAATCATTATATTTGTATTTTTTTATTAATTTGACTCAAATACGATTAAATAATAATATTAGCATTAAGTAGATATCAATTATTTTTTTTCTCTCAACCTAATTGATTTAATTTTTTAATAACGTAATTACATATCCGTAAATAAAATTTTAATCTTGAATTCTTAATTTTAAATTTTTAGTTATGTTATTATGACCATCACAATGTATATTTTTGATTAATAAATATCGATAATTTCAAATAATTTATATATTTGATTATATTTTTATTTATTTTAATAAAATCTTATTATTTATTTATTTTATTGAACAAGAAAAGTTTATCCCATATAACAAATTAGTACTATTTTTAATTTATTTGTTTATCAACAACTAAATTAACTTCGGATATAAATAATAAAAAAAACAAAAATGTATAATATTTGTTTAAAGGAAAGAGGAGATGGTAGAATATAAGTGCCCCATACATATTGAAGAGCCATAAAAGTTGGACGCCAAGAACTGTCATCTTCTTCACTTCAGGATACCTTTTGATCTCTCTCAAAACAAAATCCCTTATGATTCTTACATTTTCTTTGAATTATCTTGCAACATGTCTCTAGATTTTCCTTGATTAATCTTTTTTCTTGTTGAATCCCAGTTGTTTTTAGGGGGATCTGGGTTTCTCTCATTTGGTTAGGAAACGAAAATCCCAGTTTTTTCTGCGGATTTTAGACTTGTTTCTGTCATTTTTAGTATAAAAATCAAATCTTCTCTTCCCAGATTTCACTAAAAAAGTTTTTTTTTTATGGATAAGCTTGGGTTTGATGGATCAACAACAGTGGTGATAACAGGGAAGATCATGGCCATGGCCATAATAGTTCTCTTAATAGTAGTGGTTCTTGTGTTGTGTCTTAATCTTTATGCTAAATGGTTTTGGTGGCGTGGAGAAGAGCCAACACCCTATACTTCCCGCCGCAGCCGCCGGCGTTTCGTCTTTGTTCCGGGGCAAGACACTTCCCTTCCTCATCGTGCTTCAACCAAAGGTCTAGATTCGACGATTCTCGCTTCACTCCCTGCTTTGATTTTCACTCAAAACGAGTTCAAAGAAGGCCTGGAATGTGCCGTTTGCTTGTGTGAGCTTGTGGAAGGAGAAAAGGCCAGGCTGCTACCTAAATGCAGCCATGGCTTCCATGTGGAGTGTATCGACATGTGGTTTCAATCACACTCGACATGTCCCCTTTGTAGAAACCCCATTGTTGGTGTTGAAATTGACAGTCCAAAACACAGTATTTCAGGCGATGAACTGACTGTTCAAGCTCAAATTCAGTCCCCAAACAATGGGGTTTCCACCGATTCGCCTAGTTTTCCGACGAATGTGTTGTTTTGGGGCATTCAAGTGGAAGAGGGCGCTTCTGCTTCTATTGGTTCATCTGCCATGGCAGCAGCTTCCTCTAGTGGTAGACAAGAAGGGATGTTGGTGATTGATGTTCCAATGAATGGAAATGAGAATTTCTCAGAGGAGGAATCAAAGAATCCAATGCCTACTAGATTAAGGTCTTTGAAGAGACTTTTGAGTAGGGAAAAAAGGGTAGCTTCTAATAGTTCAGGAAGCAGCTCGGTTTCGGTTTCCATAGATGCTTGAAGTTACTATGTATTTACCATATAGGAGATCATGATCATCCCTGAGAATTGTGGGATTCTATAGGAAATGTTGGCAATCTTGTTGAAAACGACATTCGAAATTGATGATGTCTTTTACAGAAGACTTGTTTCAATCTGGAGTCTGGATTCATGTTAGTGTAAAGCTGTTAATCCAAGTTTATCAACTCTTTTGCTGCTTATTGTGCCTTGCAGTTTAAGTTCTTGGTTTTTAATGTCTATAGAATCGAACCACAACAATTTAAAAGCTATAGGTGTGTCTGCACAGATTCGAATCGATAATGTTCTGCAAAGTGCACTCATTTGTGTGTTATGCTCCAATTTCGAATCTGTGGAGATACATCTAAGGGTAAAAAACCCAAGAAATGCAATTCCGAATTATGTACTCGCGATATCGTCCTACGGTTTGACAGAGCATCTGCAGTTTTGCTGCAGGTTCTCAATAATAAAATGAACCAGGTAAACTAGAAATGGGCTATGAATTTCATCTACAGCATGAATCACTTGTACAAACATAAGGAGTGCAATTGTGAATTATGAACACGTGATATCGGCCGATGGGTCGACAGAGCATCTTTGATGCTAGTTCTCAATAGTAAAAGGAACCAGGAAGCTAGAAATGGAATTTGAATTTCATTGACCACATGAATCATTTGTACAGCTTGGATCAGTTATGATTCAAATTAGCTAGGAGAACTGGTTCTAGTTGCAACTCACAGTCCACAAAGTCCTATCTGTCAATTGTCCCACCATGTATGTATCAGAACTGGGATTCAGAATATTGAAAGATCTAGTTATTCACCTTCATTAAATGTCACAAAGTTCCCCAGTTTTTACCAGGTGGGGCAACATTTTTTCTTTCCTTTTTGCTCCATGTCAAATACTCTAATCATTGACACACATTATGTCACCAAATAGACAGGTCCATAGGAGTTGATATGGTAAGGATTGCTAGGCTGGTCAAGACTCATGTAAGGCACCTCATTCTCCATCTTCCTTGTAGGGGTGAAAAGGACGGAGACAGGCCCCGACGATGGACGCTGGTGTGGTGTTTCCACTCCCTTGGGGATGGTTCTACTACACAATGGATTCGAACCGTAATGTTTGTTTGGCTTGGTAGTATCAGAAACATGGACAGGATCTGAACCAGGCCTGCGCTTTCTGTCGATTTTGCACCATGAGAAGAGTGAGTTTCTCCATTATTTCTTGCTCTTCTTCTCAGCTCCCAATCTTGTCTTCCATGCTTGCCCGGAACACGAAGATGACCTCTGCAAGTTTATGTCTCTTGCATGCAACCTTGCTTCTTCTAGAAACTGATAAAAGAGGAGGCCAAAAATCCAAAACATACTGGAATGCTGATTTTGAAGCAACATAATCCAAAACTAAGAAAAGGGCTTGTGTATTTACCTTGGAAAAGTTCACCTGAGGGTCAAACTCATAGCAAGAACAATCACTGGCCTTGTGTTTCGGACTCGTTGGAGATTTGCTCATGGTTTCATGGAAGTTATAAACATCAAGTTGTAGCAAAAACCGAGATCAAGCTAACAGAGACACAATAAAGAAGCAAAAGTAAATGAAGCACTGGTTGATTCAGACATAAATAAAGAAACAATGAGAGCAAAGGATATATTCTAAACTCCAACCACTCCCATGGTTTCATGGAATGCAAGGTGCCAACCACCAAACTTGAAACCCCATCAAACCCCTATATTGGAATTAATGGAAACTGAAAAAAAAAGGGTTTTGGTAGTTGAAATGTCATAACCTTTTACGTATAAATCCATAGGTCTACAAATTAAGATATCAGAAAGAGTTGCAAATATTAAGATTCGAATATAAAATACTAATAAAACCATTATGTTGCTCAAATTAAACGTACTCATAAGGCTGGCAAAGTGTTTCCATGGAAACTGAGGTAATTTCTGACAGATTTTCAGTACTCACATTTGATTGCACCAGAAAACATCTCTGACCGTTACAGATTTACAGGGCTTGTTTTGTTACACAACAAAATTGTGTAAATATTTCAATTTCATCTGTAAACTATCTCTCATTTTAAATTAATCCATATACTTTTAAACATTCTAATTACATCCCAACATTCGTAAATGTAACACGTGAATCAGATAATTCTCGACCTCGTCCCCTCCATTGCCACCCTAACAGTGTTACATTGCTCATGTTACGAACCAGATAATTCGTAAGTGTGACGAATACTTTAGTAAATACAAAACACACACCAAAGCTGGCAACAAACTCCAACCAAAATTCGACCAAACCACAAGCATGTAATGTTTCAAACTTCATAGTTAAATTACCCTATACACTCTTTCTACTAACATGACAAACCTAAGGAGCATTCGAATGGATTCCCTCAACTACACACTGTATTATCACTAACCGTAGTGGGATTTTGCCGTGTTGTGCCACCGGGCGTTAAATTTGAAGCAGTGGCAATGCCATCACGATTCCGAAGATGGAAAACAGCAACAACATCATCCATGTTGGGAATGGTTGTTTATCTACTTTTTTAACATCTTCCTGTGAAGAGTTGATACTCGGGTTTAGGTCTATCTCCTTGTGGTGGTTCTGCTGATAAATGCTCCGGCACAAGTTGCTGCTGCCTGTTGTGACTGCCATAGAAAGACTTAGGTTGTGATTCTCAATTTGGAAAGGTCCAAAAAAAAAGTTTAGGAAAGTTTCTGTTGGCTAATAAGAATTGTGCAATTAAAACAAGTCATTTTCTGATTCTAATCGGCTGTAATTCAAAGTATCCAACTCAGTAGCTGAGTTCAGTCAAAGGCCATGTTTTGGAGAAAGAGAATTCAAAATCAAATTCTTTTCCAATTTTGGTATAAAGGTGGACCAAATATCACACTGATGAGAGAGATCACAACCCTTTGATTTTAAAACATTAATATGATGATGATTTTTATATATTTATTTAAATAATTATTATAAAAGATTACTTTTATAAATATTCTAATCTAGACAAAGAGATCTCAGTCCCTTAAATAGGGATGGTTTAAAAATTTAAAAGCCTTCTATAATTTATTAAAATGTGTCCTTTAAAAACAATTGTCCATAAATCAATAAGATCCTAAAAATATGATTTCTAGAAGTAATTGTCCATTTTAGGGGTCCTGTGCAGTTGTTCGTATTGTGTTTGTCTAGAACCTCATTATATCTATATAAGCAATAGTAATAGAAATAATCAATAAGATTCTATAATTAATTATTATATTTCCTAAATTTTTACAATAAATTTTAAAATTAATATCCATTAATAAATATAGTTTATCAAATTTTAAAATTCTCTCTTTTAGGAAACATGTACAGTCATTCCTATTGTATTTATTCAGAATCCATTGTCCTTTAACCCGGTTAAAAGTAAATTAACCCATAGTAATAATAATTATTATATTTTATGACAGTGTATCTGTGTTACAATGTGCTCAAGTCCCTGTAACACATGGTATGGTAATTTGAAAACCTATACGGTTAAGTAATAATTAATGACTTCAGACGGTTTAAATAGGTAAAAGGGACTGTAATTTGTACAGACATTGAGAATTTAACACAGTTATTTTAATTTTATAACATTTGAATCATGTGATGTTTTTTATTTGATTTTTTTTATCATTCTATTATTTTTTGAAATATTATCATTAATTGTTGATTAAAAATAAAAAATAAAAAAATATTTTAATTATTTATATTTATAATTTTTTATTATATTTGATAAAAATTGAGACCAAAGATTAAGGGTATAATTGATAAAAAACTATAAACATAGAATAAAATAAATAATTAAATATATATAATTAACTATTATAACAATTATATTTAAATATTTAAAATAAAATAAATTTATTTTTTAATCAGATTAAATATTTTTATCTGAACCAAATCAAAAATCTTCTTTAAATAACCCAATCTTAAAGAATTAGTTTTTTTTATCAAATGACCATCCCTTATAATTAGTGGTAAAATTGAATATGAGTTCGTGAAAATCAAGATTTTTAAACAAAAATAATATAGGGACTAAAAAATTATTATATTAAAGTACAAAGACTGAATTTTAAAGTTCAAAATAATGATGGACCCTAACATATTTAAACCTTCTCAAACCGTGGGCGCCGACGTAAACTGAAAACTTTAGGTAAAATTTCGATTTCAACCCCTCAAAAATGTATCGAATTCTCTCACTTTTTTCATTTTTTTTTCCGCATCTGGTTTTTAAAACGCGTGTAGTGTCTGTATATAAGTGAACAGAGATGCGGAGACTTGTGATTTGGCCATTGCAAAGCCAGAAATCTCCTTAAAAGTTAACGTCAAAACTATCAGTTCCAACAATCTCTAACCTCCTCTTCTCATTCCCCATATCGTTTCTTCTTCTTCAGCAATGGCGGCTCCTGTTACTGTTAATACTATTAACCCCAAGGTACCCTTTTTTTTGCCTTTTTTCTTTCTTTCATTCCGTGCTGTTTTTTAATCTGGGTTTCTCTTGTTTATCTTCTTCCTTTCATTTATTGTTTGATTTGATGTTGGGTATTGATTTATTGATGCTTCTGAATCTGGGTTTTTATGCTTTGTGTATTCTGTTTATCTTGTTATTTCAAAAAATCTACAGCTTCGTGTTGTTTTCTTCTTTTGTTTCAGCTATGGGGTTAGGGGAGGAGTTCTCCTTTGGGTTAAGTGCTTTGTTATACCTATTTTTTTCGTTTCTTTGAATGAAGATTTCATGTTGTGCTTGTTTAGTTGTTTATCAGTTTTTAATATTCTCCACCGATATGCATGTTTCTGTTAAAAAAAATCCATTTTTTTAATTTTTCTTCTTCTTCTTTGGAATGGTTCATCTTGTATTCTCTTTTATGTAAATGGTCATGGCTTTATAGCCAATAGAAACCCCTTTTTTAGTACATGTAATATAATATTAAATTGCTTTATTTCTTTAAAATATAACTATGATTTTAGATGCGGTCATAGTTTGTGTCACGACCTCCAAAAACGTTACGATGTGACAAATGATTTAGTATCCAATACAAAGAAAATTTCTTTAATATACTAGAATTGAAATTTTTGTGGGAGCACCCCTGTGTCCATGGATCTATTTCCTTGTTGCTAATTCCATCTTCATCACCAGGTCATAGAATGCGAGTATGCTGTCCGTGGAGAGATTGTCATCCTTGCGCAGGTATTGTGCCGATTTGCATCATCTCTTGTGTTTCTGTAACAATTTTTAGTTATGTTTTCATGCTTTTGTGCATGTCTGATTATAACCGGAAAAATTGAACTGAAAGGTGAATTTTGGGTGATTTCAGTACCATTGGTCATGTGATGGTCGGTTTTCATTATGTTTTAGAATTTTTGAAACATGTTGCTAATATAGTTTCTTACCATCTCTCTCAGAAATTGCAAGAAGAGATAACGAAAAATCCAGAGGCTCATCCCTTTGAAGAGGTATATACATACCTCTCTTCCATTACAGTTTTTTAATGGGCTCTTGTAGAGTTGAAATCTCATTTATGCTTCATGTTGATGTAATTCTTTCGCCTTCCTTTTACTCTCCCATGGTTAAATAGAAATCTTCATACTTATAGCATATTATTACCATTTATGAATGATTATGTCTCTTGTTTAAAAGAAGCTTTTTATCTGATACTCTACAAGTGTTTTGTATTTGGGATTAAAGGCTAATTGTATTTTGCAGATCCTGTACTGCAACATCGGTAATCCTCAGTCTCTCGGTCAGCAGCCGATAACCTTTTTCCGAGAGGTTGGTTTCTAGTTACTAGATATTGATTACCATAAAGATGTGCTGTCGAGAATGAAGAAATTCTTACTAGGATGTTTCTGCTGTAGGTTCTTGCATTATGTGACCATCCATCCCTTTTGGACAAAAGTGAAACACAAGGTTTATTCAGGTATTGAGATTTAATATTAGCAATCAGTTTTGTTGTTTGTTCTGTTAAATTTTGTAACTATTCCATTTTGGTCAAGTCTATTAGAATAGAAGGGGAGATTTTCCCAGTATTATATTTCTTGTGAAGAATATATTCTTGATGGTTTCCAATGGCTGAAAACTTCAACTTCTATTGAGCTCCGTGAAAGTAGAACATAAAGAGATGTTGTCGTCATCTAGCCTAGAATCTTTTACTTTGGCCGATTACCAGTTTTTCTTTGACAATCATTCCTCGTGTAATTTGGTTCATGGCTTGTTGCAGTGCGGACTCCATTCAGCGAGCTTCGAAAATTCTTGATCAAATTCCAGGAGGGGCAACTGGTGCCTACAGTCACAGCCAGGTTCCTATCATTGTTCCTATCTGGGAATTTTGACAATTTATTATTATTTTGAAATCAATTTATGCTTTTTCTTTTTGATCATTTATACTTGCATATTGTTCATATCAGGGTATCAAGGGATTACGGGATACTATTGCCGCTGGAATTGAGGCTCGTGATGGTTTTCCTGCTGATCCAAATGATATATTCTTGACAGATGGTGCCAGCCCTGCAGTAAGTTTCCGTCCCGATCTTTCCTCTTTACATGAAAGATGATTTCCTCGTGCAAGAGCATATAATGGAATGTGTTTTTTCTCCATATTTCCAGGTGCATATGATGATGCAGTTACTGATACGATCTGAGAAAGATGGAATCCTCTGTCCCATCCCTCAATATCCTTTATACTCTGCTTCAATTGCTCTACATGGTGGAACTTTGGTATGCTTATAATTAACATAAAGCATTATTTATAATTTTAGATATGTGTAAGCTGTCTGTATGATTCAGCCGTTTTTGGACGGCAGATTGTTGTAATTATAATTTTCTTTTGGCCTTTACAGGTTCCCTACTATCTTGATGAAGCAACAGGATGGGGTCTGGAAGTATCCGACCTCAAGAATCAACTGGAGGCAGCCAAGTCCAAGGGCATCGATGTTAGGGCCTTGGTTGTTATAAATCCAGGCAATCCAACAGGACAGGTACTCACTAGAATGCTTTTGAAAAGCATATTCTATACGGAGTTTCTTGAATCACATTCTCACGAGATTTCATTTTATCATTGCAGGTTCTTGCTGAGGAAAACCAGAAGGATATTGTGAAGTTCTGCAAGGAGGAAGGTCTTGTTTTGCTGGCAGACGAGGTAGGTTTATTTCTGTATGTTCTTGCTTTCCATTCTTTGACAATGACCTTGTTATCCCAAGGACGAGTTCACATCGCATTGACCTTAATAACAAACCACCTATGGTTTTACAGGTTTACCAGGAGAATGTTTATGTTCCCGAAAAGAAATTCCACTCTTTTAAGAAGGTTTCTCGATCTATGGGTTATGGTGAGAAGGATATACACTTGGTATCTTTTCAGTCAGTCTCAAAAGGTAACCATTGGTTTTATCAACTCGTATCATTTTGTTCGTCGATGGTGAACAAGCTAACACCACTCGTATCACTTTTTTACTGTCTCCAGGATATTATGGAGAGTGTGGAAAAAGGGGAGGTTACATGGAAATTACCGGGTTTGGTGCTGATGTTAGGGAGCATATATACAAATTAGCATCCGTTAATCTGTGTTCTAACATCTCTGGTCAAATTCTTGCTAGCCTTGTCATGAGCCCGCCTAAGGTTATAAATCTTTTGTCGGTTAAATTCTGTTTTCCGTTTTCATTTCAGTGATGTTGGATATCTCCCAACTATTATGCTATGTTTGACAATTTGAAAGTTGTCTGGTACATCGGTGGCATGTAAAAGCTACCGGCTCTTGTTTGACCGCCTTCTATAGGCATATGATGTTTGTTGCAAAAGATAAAACATATGAAACTTGCAGGTCGGAGATGTATCCTACGAGTCATACAGTGCCGAAAGAGATGGAATCCTCTCCTCTTTAGCAAGGCGTGCAAAGGTTAGTCCTCTCTTACATTGGATCGGTCTAAAACAAATAATGGACGATAAATCTCACTCTCTAATATGGGAACTCGGGTTTGCGGGTGTAGAAAATTTAGAGTAAATGACCTAATAAAATTCCGAATGCAGACTCTGGAAGATGCATTCAACAAGCTGGAAGGTGTAACATGCAACCAGGCAGAAGGAGCAATGTATCTTTTCCCCAGAATTACTCTGCCTGAAAAGGCAATCAAAGCTGCTGGAGAAGCAAGAACGGCACCAGATGCATTCTACTGCCGTCGTCTCCTCACCGAAACCGGAATCGTTTTTGTTCCCGGTTCTGGTTTTGGGCAGGTGAGTTTACCAGAGTTTGATTGGATCAACATAAATATTTGAAGGCTCCTTAATTAGTGGAACTAACATGTGGTATTTTTGTCATAGGTCCCCGGCACCTGGCATTTTAGGTGCACAATACTCCCTCAGGAAGAGAAGATTCCGGCCGTCGTCACTCGTCTAACAGATTTCCATAAGCGTTTCATGGAGGAATTCTGTGACTAAGTCTGAGATGCCTGGTGCAAGAATTTACAATAAGATGTGTCCTTTACCATATAGATATGGACACTGTGTGTACCTTTTCTTTGTTCAATAGAAACATGTAGACTTTTTTTCTCTTGTCCAACTTTCAATTTTAATGTCTTAATGGGAAAACCTTTTTACAGTAAATTTTAAATTTTATGATAAGATTTTTTATTTAAAAATGATATGAATTTAATAAAATTAAATTAATGATATACCTAACATGATAATTTTAGGGTAAATTATGTAGAACTTTTATGGTACTTTTATATTGAGCATCAAACATTTAAAACTTGTGATATAGTCATTGAACTTTACTCTAAAAAAGCAAGGCATCAACCAGATAGTAGAATCTGAAAACAGAATTGTGCAATTAAAACAAGTCATTTTCTGATTCTGATCGGCTGTAATTCAAATTATCCAACTCAGTAGGTGAGTTCAGTGCCAAACCAAAAACTAATGTTTCATGAACTTGAATCCCCAGAAAGCAAATACGAAAATTTTCCCCCAACTCATGCATCATAAAAGAAGAAAGTCATTGCACCCTAAGTTCGTCTATGACAATGCATTCTCATAGGCGAGTAATAACTGCTTCCACCTCAGAAGGTGTATACAGATGGTATGTTGGTGCTACTTTGGCAATATCAACATTGTTGGGAGTCACCTGCAGGAAAAAATTGTTGTCCCGTGAGTCGGCGAAATAAACAAATGTTTACAGTGAAACCTAAAATCGCGAAGATTGTATGCAGAACTATACCTTTTCTTCCATTACTTGCTTCAAAATGGACAGTGCAATTGTTTCAGCTTCCTGAAGAGTTAGGTCCTGCAGGGGGGTGAATCCTTAGTAAATCACAGCAAATTGTTGCTCAGGTACCATAAAACTTGATAACTTGACTAATAAAGTTACTGAGCTAAGCACTCCAAAAGAAGAAAAACAACATAACAGAGGTGAAGGTACCTTGTTGAATTGCTCTTGCAAAGAGCTATCGGCACCTTCGGAACCCGAACCTATAGCTTTGGCATTGCATTGCCAAAATGTTCCAGAGGGGTCAGTATAGTATCTGCAAAAAATAAGTTGGATATGTAAATGACAGCATGAAGACATATGCCTTCCTATCAATACCGTGCCAGTTGATTTTATTTTGCACTCTAGGAACCACAGTTGGGTTTCTTTTCTAACAGAGCTTGGATACTTCATTTTGTCAGTCCAAGCAACCCAACCATAAATCATTCTAATAGAAAATGATAACACGAATACCTCCTAACTTAACACTTACAGGGATCTATTACTTCTATGTTTTAACAATGCTAGACTGCATAGATTTGAAAAAAAAACATGCTACTCGGATCAATGATCATGCACATTAATTGTAAATCTTGCACAAATATGTTGGGGAGTGGTAGCCATATCATGTTTAACTTCTTAAAACCTTGCATCTAAATCAAGCATGCAGCAATTAGTACATGCCATATAACTATATCTCTATTGAACCACTGCCAGATGACTACTGAGAACCATCTTAATTGTGGTGACAGCAATTTCTAATGGATGGCATTCTTCAGAGAAAGGTGGTTGAGTGACTGTTTTAACCGATCACAAAAGTGATGATATAATTACTTGGCAACAACAGAAATGTTTTCCCTAAAATGTTACTTTCTCATATGCTGAAAGAGATTTTTCTGCATGAAAGCAAATACAAGTACATTTATCGAGTACTTACAAGCTAGGCCCATTCTCATCATGACCAGCAATGAGAAGAGACACACCAAATGGTCGGGACTGCATAGGAGAACATTATTGTATGTAAATAAGCACTTCAGAAGTAATCCCATAGGCAGAATTTTATAATGGAAAAAGAAATTGAATACACAAGTATAGAAGTCATTCTGGGTATATGGCCCTCTGTTTATGGCTTACTAAGATGAGCAAAAAGTATCTATGCAAATATACCGAAATGATAAACAACTATACCATGGACTCTTCATCTCCTTCACCAAATCGAAGGGCAAGATCACAAAGTGCTTGTGTTGTGGACTCTACAGTCATAGGCTCACCATAGGAGAATCTGTGGTTCTGTGTGAATGTAGAAGATATCAGCATAAAAGGAACGAATAAGTTCATATCAATGGTAGGTCACTAACAACTATGATACCTGAGTCTCGACTCGTGCATGTTCAACAAGGGTGCGTGCATCAGCAATCAACCCACTCATAGCACATCCTATATGGTCATCAATTTCCATAATCTTCTCAACACTGCTGGGTTCCTGAAAGCATGTCAAGTACTTATGAGGCCCGGAAAAAATTGTGATGATCTACATTCCACTGAACCTACTACATGCGGCATATGCTACATGCTGGATTTCAAGTATCATTTTAAGATAACAAGTGTACATTTGACTGAAAATCAAAGCAAAGTGGCAGGTAAAGGAATCTTAGGGAGTATATAGCAGAGCATACAGAGAGAGGAGACAGCCAGAGACGAAACTACATGGGATGGGGAGGGGCAATCGACCCCCACCCCGAAGAATTTTTTTCTACTTTTGAAACAAATTTAAAATTTTAAAAAATGGTTTATTTATGAACTTCCCCCCTCCCATTCTCAAATATTTATGTTTTGCCCCCAATCCCAAATTCTAGATCCGTCCCTGGCGATAGCAAGTTGAAAAGAATACTTAACAATTAACATGTCTTACACATTTCATTACATCAATTCTTGGGTCTTGATTAGTAATCAATATTGACATGTTTGATGTTTGCAACAGAAGAGTAGGCCATATGTCAACAGAAGCTCCTTAAGACCATAAAAAGCTAAACATTACTTCATCCTCCTTCGAAATCCACATCCTCTAAAATGCATTTTAGCAAACAATACACAACAAAGCAAAGAGAATTTTTAAAAAATAAAAATAAAACTTTTTTTTCCTTCTAATACAAACAAGGGCTAAGTATACAAAGTAAACCCTAGCAGAAATGATTTGCAACTATAATAACATTAAATCAAGTAAGATTACAGACCAACAATGGCGAAGTAATACGCTTCTCGACAGCCAACACAACGCCGTCTTTCGTCTTTATCCCAATTGCAGTTGAGCCCAGCTGCAGTACAATTAATAAAAACTCATTAATTAAAAAACAAAAAAGACCCAACATAAAAATTTCCTTCAATAATTTAAGGAGTTCATCATTTTCTAAGGAAACAAACAGAAAAATAAACCAACAAGTCTCTACCTTGATGGCCTCAATAGCATATTCCACCTGGAACAATCTTCCCTCCGGAGAAAATGTGTTCACCCCACGGTCATACTCAGTCCTTCATAAACCAAAAATCAAACATAAACATTAAAGAGGGCGGTGGGTAATTAAACTAAATCGGGAACAAATTTGCTTTGATTTGGTACCTGGTGAGAAACATCTTGGATCAATTGACTGTTGGATCTAGCAAAGCCTGAAGAAAAACAGAAAACCCACAAATTTTTAACCTATCTCTGAAAAGAAAATCAACTGAAAAACAAGAAACTGAAATGAGACGAGCGATTTACCTGCGAAAGAGTATTCAAAGAGAGCAACCAAAGCTAGAGGAAAGAGAAAGCCGTCGCCTTTATTAAAGCCTACTAGCCTTCTTGCAAAACAAGCCAGCCCATGCAGGCCTCAACCTTTGAACTAAATGGCTTGAGAAAGTGATCTGCCCATTGGGCTTTGAATTTTTTAAGAGACTAAATTCTTAATGGAAGAAGAGTACAATGATCTTGGAGCATATTTTAACCAAATTAGTCCAATGGTAAATTCACACTTTGATCCCTCCAAAAACCTATAATTCCATTATGACCCCTAATAAAAATCTATTTCTCCCAGATTGGAAGCAAAAACTTGGGGAAATTGCATAGTTCTTTTTTCTTCAAGCCCAGCGGTTGTCAAGTAGTTTTTCATGGTTAAAGAAGGATTATATCATAAATTAATACTTAAAGTATATTAACATTTTTATTTAGGTATCTAAAATATTATTTGGTCAAAATAAGTATATAAAATATACTTTCGGTTAAATTAAGTATTTAAAGTATATTTTTTTTTCAAAATAAGTACTTAGAGTATTTTTTTTCATCAAATAGAATATTTAAAATATATATTTTTGTTAAAATAGGTACCTAATGTATTTTTAATCAATATCATACGACAACTTTCATGAACCTAGATGATATATAATTTAAGTACCTATTTTGCCCCCAAAATACTTTCAATGCCTATTTTGGCCAAAAAGTATACTTTAAGTACTTAATTTAATAAAAAATATATTTTAATTATTTATTTTGATAAAAAATACTTTAGGTACCTATATAAAAATTTGATATACTTTAAGTACTTATTTATAATATAAGCCTTAAAAAAACAGACAGGTGTGCCATAAAGTTGCAAGTTATGACATATTGTACCCATTGGCAGCAAAAGCCCCACACCCTGGAACAGTAAAGGAGTAAACCCAGAACCATTCCAATTGGCCAATTGTCTGGCTTCGGTACTTTCTTATTGTCTGGTTTTGGTCTTTTCTTATTGTCTTGGCCTTCTTGTCTTTGTTTTTTCACTTTGGATTTGTTCTGTTGGATCACCCCATCACCTTTACCACATCTTTTTCTTTAAGGTACTTGTTCTGCTACTGGAAAACTTTTATCAAAAATTTTTGACCACACAGATGTCAAATTGTTGACATATCGAATTCAAGATCCGATATCGATCGAGATTTTATAACCGTAAACAAGGCTGATGGGGGTAGGAGTGGGGTGGCACCACTTGTTTGACGTAAGGTGAAGACTGTCTGATGATTGTTCCAAGATCATCAGGCATGACTCGATGACGGTATGGCGGAACGGGGTTCGAACACGATTGATATGATTCTCTTTTATTAGGATATTGATTAAGAACTTGTTAATTTATGTACTAAATGCAAATGAAAATATAAAATCTAGTGTAATGTTCTAAAGCTTCTGGTGCAGAACATGTGCAATTACCAGTAGGTTACAATGGCTGCCATGGTAGTGGAAGAATTAGTCCACTAGCATTACAAGACAAGTTCCTTGTCCTACTCGAACTGATTGGAACATAAAAAAGACAATCCTTAATCCTTGTGTAGGTCAAATGAGTGGCACAAGAACAACAATGGTGGAAAAAACTTTTAGAGATGATCCCATTTTTTTGAACTCATGATGTCAAACAGTTCACACACTATTACTGGTTTGAATTTTTTTATACTCAATGTCTGTTATTGCAAGGTAAACAACCACATGAGATGTTGCCTGAAAAATTCGGGTTACTTCGGTTACTCATCGGATCATTGTACGACTTTTGCATTTGCTCAGCATGCTGTTGTTGAGCTGAAGCTCTCCATTCCTCGGCTTTTCGATGAACGGTCGACATTCTTTTCATTAATTTCTCCTCTAATTTTGATCTCATCTTCTGTATTTTCACCTACAGAAAAGAAGTTAATGTTACTCCACTAGATGGATCTTTGGCACATAATTAAATATACTCTGGAGCTTAGAAAACTAAGCTTCCAAGCAGGAGACAACTCAGATTTAAGTAAACATTTCAGTTTCCCAGGAATTTTTAATGCTGGAAGTTCACATGGAGATGGAATTACATGTTACAACCACCACGGTTTCGATATAAAAATCGGGAGTCGATGACTTTTTAGCTTTCGTTTCATATATGTTAAGGGATAAGCATGCAAATAATGAATGTTGAAATGAGGGAATACACTCCAACAGAGGTGAACCAGTCAGGAAATGCAAGAGACGTGAAGGTATCTCCGAGTTGCAGGTGGCTTGATGAAGAACAAAACCGATTTAATAAGTTTGGATAACGTTTCAAAGATACTAACACGGTACGATAGGAACCGGTTGTAAAGTCAGAGAAAGATTGAACAAGTACCTCGAGCTTTCTTGATTGAGCTTCTGCTTTTGCACTTTGAAGGTTCACCCAAGCTTGGATTTTTGCTTCCTCTCTTTGGTACCTGTGACCCAAATAATAGTCATTACTGATATGCTACATAATTACGACAAGGATAAAATATGTTTCACCTCTTTACCTCAGGCAACATTTAGTTCTTTCCTCTTCCTCCCATGTAGGAGTTCTCGAATCCGGAACAATTCTCCGGCACACACTGCCGGTCTCAAAATGTCTAAGGCTCTTCGACACTTCTTCCTCCTCCTCTTCCCTTGAGTTCCAATTCGATGGTATAGAATCATACTGTGACCCCAGTTGTAACTTAGCTAGATGACACTCTTGCAGCTGTGAAATGTCAATTGTGCTATTAGAACTATTCGAATTGGCGGAGGCCAATGGACCTGACCGGTTATCTGGCGTGTTATGCCGCGCAGGCGAGGAAATCTTGCACGGCGTGTGGCATCTAGAAGTAGTGGAACTTCCGACCGGAGTCATCTCTGTCCCGGCATCTTTATGGAACACATTGGTGCCTGCATCTTTCATGGTTTCACTCGCTGAATTCCGGAAAAGAAACCCTTCTCTTGAGGGCTCTGAACATCTGAAATTTGGTAAAATCGGTTCGACCTCGTCTGTGAACTTATCTACATGATTATACATCAAAACAGATGTGATTATAAAGCCTAATTGTATTCATCAGCTCACACCGAGAACAGTATACCACAAGAATCCAACAGTGGAACAGTTCAAAGTACTAGATTAAAATTTTAAAAGGCATAATGTATTTAGATTCTACCTTTTAGAAAGACATCATTGGAGCCATGGATTCCACTAAATCTTCCAGTTGGATTATGGTGTTCCAATGAAACTGACCCTTTAAAGCTTGATTTCTCAGACAGTACTTCAGCTTGTTCCTTAAACTTATTACATTGTTTAGCTACCATGGCCGGTGGCAGCTTAATGGTGTGACTGTGAGCAGGAGAGTCATGGCAAGAGCTGCTGATTAGCCATTTCTCTGCATCATCCCACTTTGAAGGAAAGATTCTTCTACCACCTCCGCCGCCGCCACCGCTGAAGCTGAAAACAGGCCTACCTGGTGTAGAAGGAGCTTCAAAAACTCTCCTTTGTGTTGTCACTGAGTTCACCCCAACTCTCTTCCTCTGCATTGAAACATCCAAACCCGAATCCAACATCGGAAAAGACATGAGAAACTCAGATGTCTCCTTGAGATTAAGCTTGCAAACTGTGTCTGAAAATGGGTTATCATTGCTTTGACCATAAATGCTCGTTGAATTACTCTCCATAGCCTGTTCCTGAATCACATGAAACAAAAACACAAACACCTGAACTGCAGAAATCAACAAACACAAAGAATGCAACAAATGTGGGATCTTTAAGCTCAAAAATACCCCATTAGAGAACAAAAGTGGAGCTTGAAAGTATTTGGGGCTTGCAAGATCCATGCTTTTTGTTGAAATGAACTGGGGTTTTGTTTTTTTTTAAATGCTAATAAGTTAATATAGACTGTGGCATGTGAAAGCGATTGCAGTTTCAAGTTTTGTACAGACAAAGGAGTTGTCTAAACAAGCAAAAAGCTTAGACTTGTAGAGAACTATGAACCAATGTACTACTGTTTCATAAGTCCCATATGAGCTGGATAAGTGAATAACCATTAAACAAGAGCTTAAATTGCAGCATTTACCCTTTCAAGATGAAACAACAGTGACACATCAACTTTGGGAGAGGAACTTTGGGAGCTGAATATAATTTAATACTACAAAAGAATGCACAAAAAATCAACTTTTACTCCCTGAATTTAACAATTTTTTGCAACTTAGTCCCTCAACTAGGCCTTTTTGACTATGTGGCTACATCATCTGAAGGACTAAAATTGGAAAAGCTACAAAGTTCAGGGATTAAAAGTTGCTTTATCCCTTTAATCCTTGGCTATTGAGTCATCCGTTATGAGCTAAAAATCAAAGAAATGGACAAGATGAAACAACTTCTTCATTGGTTTGTTTATATGCTTCTTTTGTATTGGATTCCATCTTTACTTCAGAGTGAGCCTTTCACAATCCATAAGCTCATAAGCTGTAGCATTGCAGGTGAGCACTAGTTAAAAACTTGGTAACTTTTTTCGGTCCGATTAATATCTGAACACGAATTCGGAAATATGATAATATAATCCCTTGAAAGAAATGTATACCTGCATTTGATCTTTTTGGATGGTTGGGAGTTGGAACAATTGCTTTTTAGTGCAAAAGGTGTCTGCAGAAATCATCAAAACAATTGAAGTTTGCATTTAAGCACCGAAATTGTTGAACTTTAAAGCTTAATAATGGTTGGTGGTTAGCAAGACAATCAAATTCAAAGACATGCATGTTGCTAATGGCCCAATCAAATGCAAGCAAAGTGGTGATCAATGGTGTCTTTAACTCTATTTTGGTTGAGATCTTATGTTGAAGTTGTAACATTAAAAATAGAAAAATTGAAGCAACTTTTAGTTCTTAAACTTGTCACCTTTACCAGCTTGATCCTAGGTATTATTTTGTTATATTAGGTCTTGAACTTAATAAGGTGGAAAAAATGCCAAAAATCCAGGTTCATCGACTAATGTGGACCAGAAAGATTTAAGAAGTTTAGGAAGTTGACAAGCATGATTAAAAATTGATTTATCCGAACTAACAACAGGGTTGATCCAAGTGATAAGTAGCTTGATTCCGCTTAAACAAGTCTCAGGTTCAATATGTTGTGTATGTAGAAAATCTCTATTGAAAACTCACCCATCAAATCTAGGTGTGCGATGCGGGTCGATCTGGATTAATTAGGGCTAGATTTTGGAACCAAAAAAGCAATAAAAAATTGATTTATCCGAAACATTAAGTTGTAGAAAAGAATTAGAAGTTAGTATTTGAGTTTGTGTAACTATTTCATGTATAACTGTCTCTTATTTTTAGGGATTTGGGATTTTATTTAGGGTTCATAATTTATGGGTTTGAATGTACAAATTTTGAGTTTATACGATTAAAACTTAAGTTTTAGGGTTAAAATTTAAGGTTTACTGGTTAAAATTTAAATCTCTAACCATATAATCCTAAATCTAAATTTTAACCTCTAAGCTCTAGACTCTAATCATAAACCTTAAATTATAAACTCTTAAACCCTAAAATTAAGACACTCGTAAATTTTTTCTATTTTCATCGTCAGCATAAAATATTTTTCCTTTGAGTATTAGGAGGAAAAAACAACGTTGGCATAGTTTTATGGGTTAGTATTTGATATACACTTTTTCTCATGCATACATATTTAAGCGTAAAACCTTAAAATTTAAATCTTAAATCTTAAAACTTTAAATCATAAACTATGATCCTTAAACCGTAAACTCTTAAGTCACTAAAAACATAATTAAACTCTAAACCTTAAACTAAACTCATATCTCCTAAAATCCTAAATTATAATCCCTAAACTCTAACCATTTTAACTCTAAATTCTTACCTAAACCATTAAAAACGTAATTTTTAAACACCAAACCTTAAGCTAGACTTATATCTCTAAAATAAATTTATTTATATCTATTAAAATTTATATCGTCAACGTATCAAATATTTTTTTTAAAATTTTATCTCTAAATGTGTTGAATTGTCTCAACTTTTGATATAAATCAAGATTCATACAACTGTTTTAGAATGTAAAACAATATTAATAAGGTTTTTAATGTATGTTTAAATATTAAGTAGATTCGATTCAATTTCGAATATAATCGAAATAAAAAATTAATAAGGTAAGGCCCATTTATAGCTAAGATATAGGCAAGGACCCACCATGGGTTCCTAAATCCAGCTAAATTTTAATCTACACCTATTTGAATTATCATTTTTTATGTGTTCTTTAGCCCAATATAATATAAATGATTGAAGTGTTATGAATGTTACAGTGTCCTCCTTTGGCATCTTTGGTGGATTTTAAAAGAGTTGATACTTAAAAAGGCTATGAAATTTAATGATTTTTTTTTTTATTTTTGATCTTCATTATTATTATTTTTATTAATTTGATTCTTGAATTTTATTGTCTGTTTTGTTAGTCCTTTAATTATTTTTTTTAAGAAATACCACATGGAACCTGGTTTCCTCTAGAAAGACTAGGGTCATAGGGGAGAAGGTACTAGTTTGGTGTTGATTATCGATCGTTATTATTTATTATTTTTAAATATTTAATAAAAATATTTATTTTTCTGATATATTTTTTTCTCTATTTATATAATATTTTTTTTTATTTTTGTGGTACGTTTCTCTGTCGTTTTATTCAGGTTGTTAATGCTTTAACTCGTATTTTTATACTGAAGTAATCTACTTGATAATTTAATTCGTAGCCACTCATTTTTATTTTTGTAAAATCTTTTTTAATGAAAAAAAAATCATGTATTTATAATTCATGAATAAAAACAAGAAAATTCATTAAAAGTTTAAAAATATAAAAATGTTAAAAGAACTGTGACATGACCCACAGAAATGTGATTGGTTAGAAAAGCAAATAAGGGAAAGAGTAATTCCGGTAAATAGGGGTGAGCAAAACTCGACTCAAAAAAATTGAATAACTCGATTTGACTCGAGACGAAAATACTCGATTCAAAATTTCATAGACTCGACTCGACTCAAAAAAATTGAAAAACTCGATTCGACTCGAGGCGAAAATACTCGATTCGAAATTTCATAGACTCGACTCGACTTGAAAAAATTTCAAATAAAGTTCGAGTTGTAAAATGGAAATTCGAATAACTCAAAATTTTAGTAATTAAAGGATTATTTTTTAAGTTTGAGATGAGTCTATCATTTTTTATGATATATATACATTGATATATAAGAATATAAAGAAATATTGCTACATATGAAATATATATATACATATCTTATATGATTAGATAAAGTCATTTAAATTAGAATCAAATCATACTATAATATGATAAATAATTATAATTAAATATTTATAAAAACTCGAAAACTCGAACCAAAAAAAAAATTCAAATAAAGTTTGAGTCGTAAAATATGACTCGTCAACTCGAATAACTCGAAATTTTTTGACTCGACTCGACTCGATCGAATACTCACCCCTACCGGCAAACACTTCAACGTTTGTCTTAACATGGCACCTGCAAAACCAAAAAGCAACACAAAATTCTATATTTCTCAATAAACTCAATGATTGAAACAGAGATGTAAATCTCACCGTTGATTTGTAACACATAGCTCCAATGTCCCATGTTGTCATCATTTATCATAATAAACCAATGTCTTTAACATAACAATTAACAGCGTATTTAAACTATGCAAAACCAGCACTTCAATCTCCATGTTTTGTCTTAAAACATAAACCAATGTCTTTAGCAAGGTCATTTCCTCTTCAAGTTCCAGTTACAGCTTCGAGTTCACCTGCAAAACATGTCAACAAGATCGTGATGCTTAGGAAAAACCAGGTTCCTGACAAGAAAACACCCACTTTTCAGATCAAATCCTTCTCCAAGAACAAGGTCAATGATGCTTGTTTAGTGTACCATGTTTGTTGTTTTAGTTGTCCGCAACATGACTGTTTGAATGTGTGGTTGCAGGTTTTTGAGGATCAGTCTGAAGGTGTAATCTGCTACAGAGATGAAAATGGAGACATGGTTTGCGAAGGATACGATGAAGGACCTCGATTTCGTCAACGAACATTCTATCATCTCCGGTAAGAACTCTGAATTTTCGGTTGACATCGGTCTCGAGATCGAAATTTCGAATTACTGACTGTATTTTGTCATTGTTGAACTGAAACCAGAGATGCTGAGATCCTTGATCTTCTGCAAGATAGATGGGTTCAAATTGTTAATGGTGTCAATGAATTTTAACATCGAAAAACTGTAATTTGATAGCTAAAAATTATCTTCCAAGACTGTTAACTCTAGATTCAATGTCTGAACAGTGTGAAGATCCTTCCCTGCTTTTTCCAGGAATAGTTGTAGAATCTGCCATGCTTGTTTGGAAATGAAATCTCTTTGTATTGTAATCAATCACTTTGTTTTTACATGATGTAATAAACCAACATGTCATCTAAGTACAAGAAAAAGAACATGTTTTGTACAAAAATTTAATGCAAAGTTCAGTAACAGTCTGATGGAATCTGTAAGCTAAATACAAGACAACGTTGTTCTTGCCACCCTGAGCCTGAGCTTTCCCCTTCCTGCAACGCCTCCAAGACCTTATGAAATCAAGCTTCGAATCTGTTTGCAACAGTAAATTTCACTACATCAGACAACTCATCATCTCCGAGAGACAACTTTACATGCAAAGACTTTGGGGGGAGGGGGGATGCGGATCTAAGGAAGGGCATTTTACCCGGCCTAATCGGTTCGGATTTTTATGAAAAAATCGAATTTAGGTCGGGTCTAGAGTTTTTTAGAGTAAAGGCTGGTCACTTTTAAGGTAAAATATATTCGACCTGGTCCGATATATGACTAAATATGTAATTTACCATAAATCTTTTAAGGATATTTATAATAATAATCCTCTATTTATATATTTTTTATAATTAAGTTTCTTCAAATTTTTTATTTATAATTTTATCCTTAAAATTATAATTTTTTATAATCAAGTCTAATATTTTTTTTTTTACGATTTAATCCCTAAAATTATTTTTCTATAGGTTGGGTCAGAGTCGGGTTTAAGGTATTTATTTTTTGGTAAAATCGGGTCGAATTTTTAAAAAAAAATATTCAGTCTGGAGTAAGAATTGAGTATAGGATGCTTGAGTTCGGATTTGGGTGGGCCAAAAATTCGATCTGAACCGATCCGTGTCATCTCTATACGGATTCATGTTCGAGCTACGTGTTTCCGTTGCTTTTGGTAAAAAAAAACTTAATTAATATAACTCTTTATAGTTCTATGTTTACGATATTCTTGATTTCATTAATATTTGACATCAATTGTGATTAATATATATACGTACATATAAAACTTATAGTTTTTTTTTCATGTTTTTTGGTATTAGACGAATGAAATAGATGATAAGTTATTTTTTATATTTTTTAAGTGATAAGCTTTATATATCCTACTGTTAATCTATCTATTTATAAAAATAAATAGATATAGAAAGTATTTCATGCACTAACGAATGAAATTGTGTTTTCTACAAGCGTGTTTAATTTAGAGTTTAAAGGTTAGAAAAAATATTTCATATACTAATAGAAAGAATTTTGTTTTCCACTGAGTATATTCAATTTATACGGTTAAATTTTAAAAATTTTAAAATTTAAGATTTAAAGTCTAAAAGTAAAGTTTTAAATTTAAACTTTTTAAATAAAATTAGGTATATTTGTGAAAAAATATATTTTCCCATTCAATGTTAAATCTAAATCAAAAGGTGAAGGTTTATGAATAACACAGGAACAAGGACAAAAATTATATAGGTGAGGAGGGACAATTGTCGCGAATCTTTTTTATCTTTATTTTTTTATATAATTTTTAAAAAATTAAAATATAAAGAAAATTTTAGTATTTAAAGTTTATAATTTTATCATTTTGGTTCTTATTTTTTTTTATAAATTTAGTCATATATCTTTTTGACAAATATCTTATTTTTTAACTAACATGATAACTAAATCGTTAAAAATTTAACGATGATGCCATGTTATATGCATATGATAATATATTTTAAA
This sequence comes from Abelmoschus esculentus, assembly GCA_035048815.1. Lineage (NCBI taxonomy): Eukaryota > Viridiplantae > Streptophyta > Magnoliopsida > Malvales > Malvaceae > Abelmoschus > Abelmoschus esculentus. The sequence continues at coordinate 13,742,170 of JAUCBN010000024.1, forward strand.
TAACATGACATCTAACCTATCAAATACATATATATGGAATATAATTTTATTCTAATATAAAATAATTAAATTTTAAATAAAATATTAAAAATTAATTAATTCAAAAATAAAAGGCTACTAAACATTCTTAACTCTAACTTTAATAGAATCAAATTTTTATCTTAAAAAATTAATTATTTTTAAATATTTTATTATTATCTTTTATCTTTAAATATTTACATTTTATCTTTAACCTTAAATTTTGATTTTATCCTAGCATGACCCATGCTCATTGTTTCTTATGACACGGCTAATCTGTGTCTATAAATGGACCGGCCGTGCAACCAACACAGCTTGCTTGTAAAACATCACATGAACATTACGTTTAGGTTCATCATAAGACATGCCGTGAACAGTGTTCTGTAGTTGTTTTTTGCTTAACTTAAATCCATTGGTCTATGGGTCTATGTCGCCCACTATGTACACTTGGGTTTCTCTTTCAAATAAGGAGAGACTAAAATCAAATATTAAAGAGAGGTGATAATCTATAAAGACAGTACTTGATTTTACTCGAATCTCAAATTAATTTGTTAACGAATAAAAAAATTAAGTCGAATCCATTCGAATCGAAGACATGATTTTATCCCAAATTCAAGCTAGGGGGAAACTTTCAGTTTTCAAGTTGAACAGACAAAAACATGTTTCAACTCAAGCTCGTGCCTACGTATTTATACGCAGTGGCGGATCTACATATAAACGAGGGTGGGCCGTATCCACCCTAAACTTTTTAAAATTCATACATTTAGTTTTGAATTTTAAATTTTTTATAAATTAGTCCTTAAATTTTAATTTTTTATGATTTGTGTCCGCCCTGAAATTTTAAGATTTATGTCCAACTTTAAAAATATTTTGACTTATACACACCCTCATAAATATTTTTTATAATAAAATTATTTTTTATACAAATATCTATTTTTAATTTTCGTTCATTAGATCCAAAAATTTTCGAGACAATCATACTTAAATATGAATATATTTCGACTCTTAAAAGCTAATCACTGTGGTTTAATTTCAAATATATGATTTTTTAAGTAAATAATATTAATATCGTATAAAAAATTAAAGACGCGTGATGTAATCTCATATTTGTAAGAAGAAGATATTAGAATTTATATATAAATATAATTGTATGATAATTTTTTAATTATATTATCAATAAAAAGACTTTTTTAATAAATCAAGTTGAATATAAATTCTAGAGCTTTGATTTCAATCATTTAGGTTTGTCAACATTTTCCTATGGAGAAAAGTGATAATTGTTTCAATGAAAACAACTTTGAGATCAAAAGACTGAAAATGGTTGATTAACAAAAGAAATGGACCTAAGCCACTTATATTATTAAATATATATTATGAAAATAAATATCAGATTAATTTTTAATATTTTTAAATATTTAATTGATCACGAGAAGTAGTGGATCTAAAAGTATTATTCAGGGTAGACACAGATCATAAAAAATATAAAATTTTAGGATGGGTATAAATCATAAAAAAAAATTTAAAAAAAGTAACTTGTAAAAATTTCAAAAATTAGAGTCAAATACGTAAATTTTAAAAAGTTTAAGATAAATATGGATCTACTCAAAATTACTCTTAAAATTTTATACTTTTGTCCCTTTATTTAAAATTTTAAAAATAAAATTAGTTGCACGAACCATTTTGTCTCAGTGGTTAAATGAAAGGTTGTTGTTCTTGGATGTTACAAGTTCGAACACCAATATTATAACACAGTGATTGAGCGATCAATGTCCAACAATTGAGAATATATTCTATAACAAATACTACTGTAAGCACTGTAATTGATTTAAAATGATAAAAAATAATTTATTTATAAATTTGTCTTTATCAATAAAAATTTTGTGTTAATTTTTAAATTTATTTTATATTAAATTTGTTATGAATATTATCTATATGGATGTCTATCATAATAAGAGCTCTATCATTAGAAATATTATCTTCATTAATTAGAGTTTAATACATTATGTATTGTTTATGCCTATAAATAGATGAGTTTGTTAAGGCATTGTATACAAATCAATATTAAAAATAATACAAATATCTCTTTGTTTTTTCATTCTCGTTCTTTATTCTTATTTTATTTCTTTATTATTTTATTTATAACAAAATTCTTATTATAATTTTATGTTATATTAATTCCATGTTTCAATTAAGTCCAACAAGTTCTTTGCTTGGATATTATCATTTTAAGCCACTTGGCCAACTTGGATCTAAATTCAGTGTATGGATATTATCAAAACTTATAAAAATATTATTAATAATAAAAATAATATTTTTTTAATCAAATTGAAGTGTGTAGACCACACTCCCAAATTATTTTTCCTAATAAAAAACATCGAAAGAACGTGTCGGCCACGTACTCCGATTTAACCACCTTTCAATTTATAAATCACAATTTCATCATCTTTTACTTATTAAACTAGTTAATTAAATCGAGATTCACAATATAGATGAGTGGGTAGTAATATTTATATTTTTTATAAATTTAATTTTTGGTATTTATTTTATAATTTAAAAATAAAGAAAAATTGATTATAGAGATAAATATACTATTAAAATTTAAAAAATATATATATTCAATCGAGATGCATAACGAATATGAAGGAATGATGAGCGACACAATCTATCAGGTAAAATGTTTCGCTACACATAATTGATTACATCGGCAAACAACCATCAATTGAATATGGATTGATCTTTTTATGTCCACTAACAAAATCATATCAAAAAATAACATCAAACAGCCGCTAAAGTATGCTAAAAATATATCATAAAGACAGATAAAATAAATAAAAATAAAAATTGTATCACAAAGACAGAGAAATTAAAATTTAAAAATAATAAACTCGATAATCAACAAATAATATTAAAATTAATCATTAAACATTAATAAAATAAAATAAAATTACTGACGATAAAATTTAAAAAAAATAGATTTTTATGTTTATAAACCGTAAAAGACTTGTTTTATTAAATATCTTACAAGATTAATCTTAATTATGACAACATCTCTTCATTATAAAGAATGGAAACAAGTTGTATTTGATGGTTGAAGCCTGAACCCCATTTGTTTTAAAGAAACAAGAGGAAGGAAATGGTAGTACAAAATAATTAATTAGCATGTCCCCATAGTACAATGGTGATATTGAACATATGTGTAGTACAATAAAAATTATTGTTAAGGTAGAGATTCTAAAATTTTTAAATATTTATTATGATTTAAGTTTTATTTAAATTTATTTTTTATTTTAAATATATTTTGATTAGTAATTTAATTTTAATTAAAGATAATAACTTTTAAGTTTAAGGTACTAAAATCCGTTAAATTTTGTGGGAAATCAATTAAATTATTATTTTTATTTAATTCACGCGTTACCAGGGACGGAACTAAGGGAGGGTGATGGGTTAATTGTCCCTTCCCAAACTTTAAATAGTTTAATTATTTTTAGGCCACTGATAGTTTACAATTTTTGCAATTTGATCCTTATCCCTTCCCAAAAAAATATTTTTTTTATTTTTAAGATCCTTTAAGTTAAAATTAATGAAATTAAGTCATGACCCCTATTTTTTTGTTTAATCACTTTTTAAACCCTTTCAATTTTAAAATTAGTAGAATTGAACCTTAATTTTCTTCATTCTTATGATTTAATTACTTTTTAGAACTTTGTTTATTTTAAAGTTAGTTAATTTGTCCTCTCATGGTTTATTTCTGACTCTGTTCTTACTCGTTATATCTTAGTTTAAAAAATATATAAATAATATTAAAACATTATTAATTTTTTTGATAAAATTGAAGTTATAATTTAATATTATTAAATTGGAAGTTAAATGGGAATAGAAAATTCCAAGGTAATCGGAGGCAAGCAATAATTGGGACCAAATTGCATGAAAAAAATATATTAAATTGAAATGTGTATTAGCTTCAAAGATTATAAAATTATTATTAATTAATAAAATAATAATTTTATCAAATTGAAGTGTGGTCTCCACACTTCAAAACTTATTTTTTTTCTTAATAAAAACAAATAAATAACACGTAGGCCACGTACTCGACTTTAACCAACTTTCTATTAATAAATCACAAGTTGATTATCTTTTACTAATTAAAATAATTAATAGATTGTGACAAATAAGTAGGGAAAAGGATGGTGAAATTTTATATTAAGAATGATAAAACATATATTATTAAAATTAATCATCAAGAAATATAATCGAATAATTAAGTGTTACAGTGAAAAAAAATGATGATATTTATTTCAGAAGATTTTGGTTTGAACATTTTATCTGAAATATGTATGTATTGTCTAAGAATTAAATATATATAAATAAATATTACTTAATCATCTTTAAAATATTTAAAAATTATAGTAAAATATAATTAAATTATTAATCTAATTATATTCATATATATATATATATATATATCACGTACAACTACAACTTAAATATCATTAATGTTATCATGGTCAAAGGAAGAAAAATTTTAAAATACGCGTTAAATACCATTGAATATCATTAAATTAATAAATAAAAATTAATTTTTAAAGATTTAACGTATAATTATAAATTATTTTAAATAAAATTCTTATTAAATTATTTTTATATTATATATTTTAAATTTTTATGAATAACTAGATCAAATATCAATTTTAATCAATTTAAAAAAACATAAACCCTAAAAAACTAAGATCATAAATATAGAAGTCAAACCCTAAATTTAAAACTCTGTATCATAAATTATAACTATAAACTCAAAAGGTTAAAGATTTAAGGTTTCACGTTTTATAATTATAGTTAAAGGTTTAGGGTTTAAGGTCTAAGATTTATAGTTTCAGATTTTGCTTTAAAGATTTTAGGATTTATGGTTTAAAATTTAAGGTTTAAATTAAAATAATTTATAATTATATATTGAGTTCTTAAAAATTTTAATCTTTATCAATTAATTTTAATAATATTTAGCATACGTAATAGACTCATCTTAAAAGAAAATATAAAAACGACAAAAATTCGAATATAATTATTAAAAAATAGAACAAGTTGTGTTTAGTGGGTGAACCCACTTGTTTCAACATAAACAAGAAAAAGATGATGGTTCCAAGAAACAACAATGGGGATGACAATCATAAATCATAAATAACAATACTTCATAAGGTAGAAATTCTAGAATTTATTATTATTTTAAATATATCTTGAATAATATTTTAAATATATCTTAAATAAGTCTAATTATATTTTGTGATAGATAAATTTTAGGTTTAAGAATATCAAAGAAAAAAAAATTAAAGTTTTAAAAAATACAATCAAATACATGAAAAAATAAATTAAATATTTAAAGTTTTAAAAAATATAATTAAATTTAATGTTTTTTATTATTTTCTAGATCGAATAAAGATGCTACCCCGTAACAAATCCATGTCTTAGTGGTCGCATAAATCCTTGGTTTGGCCTTCAAAACTCACGCAGGCGAAAACAAAAGCGGTCTTCAACGTCAGAAATTATATTATTAGACATGCTTATCACGTCATTTATAAAGATCAACCAATAAAAAATATTTAATTAATTATTTTTATTTTTATAAAAAATTTATTAATATTTATTATAAATTAAATTTAATGATAATTTATTTAATAAAAATGATAAATTAAAAAATAACAAAATAAATATTTTTAATTAATCTATAAATAATATGGTAAAAATGACTATTAATATAATTTCATTTTCAACACGGCCTTTCTAAACTCAAGACGTTGTCTTTAGCACAGCCGTCCATGGGGTCCACTCTGTTTTTTCCATATTCTAAAATTTTGAAAAACCGTCGTTTGATTTGACTCTGAATTGTCGTTTCGGTTCATATGGTGCACGAACCTGATCTTCTCAACTTTTTACTTCAGAAATTCGTGCCGTAAATTGGTAGGAAGTTTTTTTCAATGAAAATAAAAAATATTATTATCGGTTTCGTTAAAAAAATAAAATATATATTTTAATAATATATAAAATAAATAAAGCAAGAATACACCGTACACTCACCTTAAGTTTCTCGTGTGCTTTTGATCTAGAAAAATATAGAAGATAAATACGTTATAACGCTAAATTAAAATTATATTAATTAAATTTATAAAATAAAATATGTTAGCATGTTAATTTTTTGTTGTTGTTGAATATCGTATTATTAACCTTTAAAACTTTAACAACATCGAATTACTTAAATATTTTTTAAAATCAAAATATTATTTTATAATTTAATAACTAATATACTTAATAAAAAATATTTTACAATCAAGAGAGTATTTACATAATTTATCATAATAAAAAATATAAATAACCATTGATAAATCTAAAAAAATATTTGACAGTAAACACACATAAAATTTTAAAATTTTAAGGTGGGCATAAATTATATATATTTAAAAAATTTAAGGACTAACCCATAAAATTTTTAAAACTTAAAGACGAATATATAAATTTCAAAAAATTTAAGATGGGTCTCTCTCCACCTTATATATTACATGCATCCGTCACCGTAAATAACTATTATTTTTATTTTAAAATTTTAAAATATTTTTTAAAAATTTGATATATATCAAAATTTTTATACTTTTCATAAAAAAACTAATATACCAAAAAGTTTATAACAAAATTATTATAACTTTTATATAAAAAAATTAAATACAAAATTTTTAACTATTTTTTAACTCCGTCGTTTTCTAGTATCTTCCCGGGTTTAATTAAAAAAAAACTTTAAAATATCTTGGATGTAATTTCAATCCTCAAATAAGGGTGAAAAGGTAAATACAACATTTCCATAGTTTCCTCCGCAAGTAATATAAAACGCACATTATTATCCCACAAAACCCTCCAAAAATGAACTCATTTAATTTCACTGCCCAACAACCAAAATCCACAAGCTGAAGGAATCGTTTTCTCCAGTTTAATTCGCATTTTTTCCCACCAATTGTAAGCTCAAATCCTCTGCAAATCTTGTCCACCGAAGTTTTTCTGTTCTCTGATCAAACATCACCATGTGTGGAGGTGCTATTATCTCCGATTTCATACCGCCGGCGCGGTCGTCGCGACGCTTGACGGCCGATTTCTTGTGGCCTGATCTGAAAAAATCTGGATTTAAGAAGGGCTCCGGAAGAAGGTACTCAAAGCCGGTGATCGATTTGGATGATGATTTCGAGACCGACTTCCAGGAGTTTAAGGATGAAGGATCTGATGTAGATGACTACGATGTTGATGCTGTTTTGGCTGATGTTAAGCATTTTGTTTTCCCTGCTGCAAAGGAATCGGCTCCTGCTACCTCACATGGTAAATAACAATAATAATTTCGGTTCTTTTTTATTTTCCTTGCTATTGAAGGAAAATTGTGAAGGCCTAATCGGGTTAGATTATTGATTAATTATTAATGACATTTTTAAATAAATTATATTGCTTAACACTCATTGTGATTAATTTTTATTGCTTGTTTGGTTAGTATATTTACATGAATTTTTGTTAAAAGCTTGTGTTCTTGAAGTAAAAATGTTTTCCCCAGATATTTCTCAGGCTATATATATAAGATTTTCCTTTTTATTTCTCTATTTTCCCTGCAGTTCTTTGCTTTGTCTGTTAAAAAGTTGATTTCCACTTTTTGTCCATTTATTTGTTCTTCATTATAAGCTGGAAATATGGCATAGAAAATAAAATTCTAGAAGTTTGATTATAAAATCTTTGCAATTTAAAGCTTGTTCAACTTGAGTGAACAAAGATCTCTCTGTAATAATACTGAGTTTTTCTAGAAACTCATCAATTAATTTTGTTGTTTGTCTCCTGAGATTGCTATCTATTGAAATAAACTTTGATCTAATATTTAATAGGAAGTTTTTTAAAATTAACTTTTAATTGTTTCTATATGACCAATCTGTATGCATTATTGTATTTCTACCTTCCTTTGGTTTAACTGCTGTTTGAAATCTTGTTATTTAGGAGATCATGTTGTCTATATACAAAAGGAGAGATCAGGGTTTGTTTAATTGATTCGGAAGAAATTTAGTTCGATATACGACAAGAGGAGTAATAATTCCTGGATGTAATAACTAAAGATGTATTTCTCATGATTAATGTCTTAAATTCTGTTTCCTTGTGAAAATTTTGTTGTGATTTGTATAGATCTTCATTTATGGTTCAGGTATCTGTGTGATTATTTAAACTTACCTTTTTCAATCATTGAAGGTTCGAACTCCGGAAATTCCGTGCAAATCAACAGTCAAGCTGAGAAATGCACGAAAAGAAAGAGGAAGAATCAGTATCGTGGGATCCGGCAGCGTCCATGGGGTAAATGGGCTGCTGAAATCCGAGACCCGACGAAAGGGATTAGGGTCTGGTTAGGAACTTTCAATACTGCTGAAGAAGCTGCGAGAGCTTATGATGCTGAGGCGCGGAAAATCCGTGGTAATAAAGCCAAGGTGAACTTCCCTGACGAGACTCCCCGTGTCTCTCCGAAGCTGGCAGCCAAGACAAATTCTCAGAAACCAGTCACCAAGTCAAACCTGAGCACTGTCCAGCCGCATCTGAACCAGAATTTCAATTTCTTGAACAATCCAGACCAGGAATACTTTGATACCATGGGTCTCGTAGAAGAGAAGCCGCTGATGATTCAATTTGCATATGCTCACCAGGTTCCTACATCTATAGATGCCGGATTTAAACCGTTTAATCAATCTGATAATACCCCCGTGTATCTCAATTCTGACCAGGGAAGTAACTCCATTGACTGTTCTGATTATGGCTGGGGAGAACATGGTTCCAAAACTCCCGAAATATCATCCATTCTCGAAGCTCCAATAGAGGGTGATGAGTTTATGGAGGATTCAAACCCAAATAAGAAGCTGAAACCAAGTTCCAACAATGTTATTCCTATTGAAGACAATTCTGCAAAGAGTTTATCCGAAGAGCTATTGGCTCTAGACAATCCGATGAAGTACTTCCAAATGCCGGCTTTCCTCGACGGGAACTGGGATGCCTCAATTGATGCATTCTTCAACGGAGACGCAACACAGGACAGCGGAAACCCGATGGATCTCTGGAGCTTCGATGACTTCCCTTCCATCCCCGGGGCTGCTTTCTGATCAAAAACTTTGCCATGCTTGTTTTTGTAAATAAAGCAACATGTGAGTGAGTTTCACAAACCCCTCTTGCAGCTTGCTTTATAACACAATGTCGATTTATTTATTGTTGGTCCACTTTCTCTCAGGAATTTGGTCAATAATGTGTTGTGAAGTCGAAGCCGAAGCCGAAGTAAAAGCGAAGGTATGTTACATGCTTAAAGCCTCGTCTGCACTCTGCAGTGCGTTTGAGGTTTCTCCTGGTATGTTTTCTCTTTTAATGTCTTTTATTTTTGTAGACTTCTGGACTTGGAAATATTAAGCTTTGATGATTCGTATGTGTGGATTTTCATGATGAAATATCGAGAACTTAAGTATGTTTCAACTTTCCTTCCAGTTAAACATATTAATAATCTCTTTAGTAGCCTGGAATTCGAGATTTGTTTACCTTGTTTTGACATGATTTGATCTTTATATTAATCTTATTTGGAAGTGGCAAATTGACTCGAGACCTGAACCAATACTACTAGATCCGAGATTCAACATCGACCGAATATAATATCCAAATTTGATCTGAAATCCAAAATAAATCAAATCAATCTGATTTTAATCAACCCAATATAGATCCAAACTGAATGACTCAAAGTAACTTGAATTGAAGGCAACTTGAAATAAATAAATAAATATATTTGTTGTGAATTGTTATACAACATACTAAAAAAAATATATTAGTTTTATAAAATCGTGGTTGAAAGTTTGACTCAAACATATCGGTCTCTAATTTTAAATTCATCTTGATTCAATCTGAATTAACCTGCTCGAAAATACTTGACCTAAAATCATTTGATTCGAAAATCAATTGAACTAACATGATTTGACCCAACCCAAATAATTGTATACAATTAAAATCGAACCAGATCATAACTAACTTGAATTGAATCGAATTAAATAAAAATAAAAACTGAACTTAGACTCGAAAACCAAAAACCAAATCTGATTAGAATAATCCATTTATCGCCTCTGATTAAATTAACTTCACTTTAGACTCTTCAACAGATATGTAGAGAAAATCATCACATAGAAAGGTCAGAAAGATAAAGGTTCAATCTTTGCTTGAGTGTGGGAGTTAGAGAAATGACTGAATGGAGGAAAAAGACTGGGGACAAGGGTGATATTGTAAATCCCTTTTTAAAACAAAATTAAAGACTCTTCAAATTGAGAGAAACTATTTCTTTCCCCATCCCACATCTTAATCACAATTCAACAATAATTAAAAAGCCCATTAAGCTTCTCTTAAGTACCCAAAGTCTCTCGGTTCAGTTTAATTACACACAAATTTTAAAGTTTGAATCATTATAATATGATTACTTTTAAATTTATAATTACAAAAAATTAAATTACTATTTTATAAAAAATAGTATATTCACTTTTAAATATATAGTTGAACAACTCAATTATTACTTTTTACTAGAAAAGTAATATGTTTATTATTAAACATATAATTAAGTGATTTCTAAAATAACAGAATAAATATATACAAAAACATTGGTGCGATAGCCCCTACAGCGCAGAGTTCTGAGGGGAATTGGTAGTATGTAATTAGGTTTGAACAAAAAATATGTTCATTCAATATTTTGTTTGTTCCCGAGAAACTAAAGAAATATATTGTTGTTGTTTCAGAAGGAAAAAAAATGTGGAACGAAACAAACAATTTTAGTAACGACGGCCTTTACGATATGAAGAAACTACTTTGATTCCATTAATCAAATTTCGAGGCAACATCACAAGACCACAGACGCACTAAATTTCAATAGATTTACATCAACCATTTGCAGAGAAAGCGAACAATAGATCGAATAAAAAGAAGCGTAGGAATCTAGGCCCTCTCACCTCTAATTCTCCTGGCAAGCTGGATATCCTTAGGCATAATCGTAACCCTCTTAGCATGAATAGCACAAAGGTTAGTATCCTCAAACAATCCGACGAGATAAGCCTCGGCAGCTTCTTGAAGAGCAGCGACGGCGCTGCTTTGGAACCTCAAATCGGTCTTGAAATCTTGAGCGATTTCCCTCACAAGCCTCTGAAACGGAAGCTTTCGAATAAGGAGCTCTGTGCTCTTCTGGTACTTCCTGATTTCCCTGAGAGCAACAGTTCCTGGTCGAAAACGGTGAGGCTTCTTCACTCCTCCGGTCGCCGGAGCCGACTTCCTAGCGGCCTTCGTAGCCAGCTGCTTGCGTGGAGCTTTGCCACCGGTCGATTTCCTTGCAGTTTGCTTGGTACGGGCCATCGATTTGATAATTTATCGAGCGGAAACTAGGGTTTGGATCTGGAAATCTTGTTGAAGGATGAATAAAGAAGCTTAGGAGGGAATGTATATAAAGAAAATCTGGAAGAGCGGGAATTAAATAGTTAAGGAAAAATTTTAAATGGGTCAATAATAACCGTAGATTTAAAGAGTTATCGACGGCTATTGATTGTTGAAATCTTGATCCATGTGCGACGATACTTGACCATTAGGATTCGCTCTTTTAGACCGCATATGTTCTAGCTGTAATTCGTTTTTCACGTTTTGGTCACTTAAACTTTATATGAATAACATTTTGATCACAAAAAAATACTAAATGAATCGTATTTTATGTCTTATCACTTTGTCTTTATGAATTTTTTCTAAGTTATATATGTTTTTTAGATCGTTAGATGGCTGAAATGGATGACTCAAATTTACAGTCAGTTATATAAATATATCACATATAAAAAAAATAAAAAAATAATATAAGTCATTTGTTTCATTCATCTAACGATAAATAAATATAAAACTTAGAGTTTTACTCTATATAAAATATAAAACTTTATACATGAAATTTAAATATAAAATATAAAAATTCTTAAATTGTAAAACTTCACTCACTTTTTTGGGTTATATATTAAAAAGGCCCTTGAACTACTATAACTTTTTAAAATAAGCCCTTACAGTATTTTTGTTTTAATTTAAATGGCAAATTAGATGGAAAAGTTTTAGGACTGAAATATAATTTTGTAAAAGTTTGAGAGTAAAAGAAGTTATTAAAACTAAATTAAAAACGAATTTTGAACTGTGGGCGGCCTGGAACACTCGCAATAATTTTGTGCTAATCATTTTCTTGGACCGCTAACCAATCGCGTTCCTGACAGGTGGCGTCACTGTCTGCCCATGAAACAAAATGGGAAGTGTGTGATTTAAGAAAAATTATACCATGGGTCAGTCCCACCACCTGTTCATGGATCAACCAATAAAAACTGCTCACTTCATCAATTTTTCTATGTTATAATTTTTTTCTAAGTGAATCTTCACTTGAAAAATTAAAAAAATAAGGTGGACAATTTTTATTGGTTGGTCCCATGGATGATATGGTGAGACTGACCCATGATATAATTTCTCGTGATAAAAAATTATATCATGAGTCAATACCACCTGTCCATGGGATCAACCAATAAAAACTGCTCACTTCATCAATTTTTCTATGTCATAATTTTTTCCCAAGTGAATCTTCACTTGAAAAATTAAAAAATAATAAGGTGAACAATTTCTATTGGTTGGTCCCATGGATGACGTAGTGGGACTGACCCATGATATAATTTCTCGTGATTTAAATGTACCCACGTTCCTTTCACGTGCCATTATTTGCCACGTCGTCTCACGAGTTGTCTCCATATACGACGAAGACCTTTGCCACGTTGAATTGGTCATCCAGCTCAGCCGTCTGATCGCCATGCATTTTATTTCGTGGTCAATATTATATATGATTAATATAAACATAAGAAATAAAAAATATTTTTAAGAAAAAAATCAGATTAAAAACTAAAATATAAATAATTAAAAATAGAAAAACGAATAAATTTGTAATTATATCAATTTTTTTAAAAAAAATAATAAAAGAGTAAAATTTAAAAAAATTAAAAAGAAAAGCGGTATTCTTTCTTCACTCACATCTCATTATTTCAGTTCGTCATACGAACAGATAAATCTATATTTTAAAAAATTATTAAATAAATTTATTATATTTTTATAGTTTTAATTAATGAAGATTATTTATATTTAACATAATTTATATTTTTTATAAAAAATATTATTTAAAGTTTTTAACATAAATAAACTCTATTAGTAAAATAATGGCTGTCGTTGAAGTTTTAAATGGTTTGTTTATTCTAATATAGATAAAGATAAAGAAATATAAATATAAGTTATTATATCTAGATTTTGTAACAATATTTTTATTTTTTATTATTTTTAAAAAAAGATTTTTAATCCCTTCGGTATATTCTCCAATCTCCACAAACTGACTGAAACCAGCGGTTGAATCTGGACAAACGTGATTATATTATTAAATAAAAAAATATATTTTTATATTATTATTTGAATTCTTATAAAATATACGAATAATATATTTGATTTAATGCTTATAGAAGTAGTAAAAAAGTATATTATATTCTGCAATGTAAAGTTTCAAGTTGATAAACGACTAGAATATTAGCATATTCCATTGCAAATGAGATTAGCGTAGGAGATTTGTCTTCTTTAGATAGAGTCAGAGATTTAAATGCTCATATTTAATTTAGTAGTATAGTGGCTTAAGGAACATGGCTGCATCGACTTTTAGGATTAATTGTATTTTAAGTTTTTGAAAATTTTAAAATTATTAAAATTAAATATTATTTTTTAAAATTTAATTTAATTTAATTATTTTTTATAACATTAAAAAATTTAATTATTAATTCATCTTATATAAACTTATTAAAACAATGGCTTTTTAATTTAATTATTTTTTTAACATCAAAAGTTTCATTTTTTTTCTCATTTAAGGTATAATATTTATACAAGTTATATATGCATATATTACAAACAAAATACCTTTATTATGTTGCAATGACGGATGGAGACGATGTTAGAATTTAAAGTTAAGAAAAATAAAACATAAATATTTAAAAATAGAGGAACAAAATTATAAAAACAAATAATTTTAAAAAACAAATTAAAAAATAAAAATAAAAAAATTATTTTTTCGGGACGAGGGACAATTGTCCCCATACACCTCATGTAGTTTTGTCCATGATGACATGGATACATAAAATACTGTAAAAATAAATGATATAAAATTTATTGTTTTCTATCCACCTACATGTTTTTATCCATTTACGTGATATAAATTTTTTGTTTGGATCTAATTCAGATGTTCGATTTTAATTTAATTTTATTATGATTTTAGTTTAAGTATCAGAATAGATTAACTGATTTTCGATTTAATTAATATAAAATTAATTATTTTTAAGTTAATTATTGTATCAGATAGTTAATATGTAAAATGATTATATTTTAAAAGTAGAACAAAAAGCAACAGTATAAAATCAGATGTAAAAATTTACTACTATGCCAATTTTATCAATTCTGCTTTTTAAATAAAATGATTATTTTGTGATTTTTCATAGTTGGCGGTCGAACAAATAAAGCATTATACAGTTGGGGAGTAACAGGGTATTTTACCCCATTTATTTATAGTTTCGAATATTTTTAATGTTATTATTTTTAGTTTGTTTTTTTTGGTTTCCATTTCTCCATTAGCTGTACGTTTCCTTCTCTGCATCTTCTTCTCGATCTCTCCCTTATTTCCAGCAAGTCACGCCGTTTTCTCGCAGATTAATGCCATTTTTTCCATTTATTTTTTTCTTCCCGTTTTTCTTAAGGTTGAACTCTGTATGGTGAATTTCCGACGTTTTTTTTTTTTTTTGTTATTTTTCCTGTGTTTTTATCAGTGGATAATATAGATTTTGTATATCGTGAGAGTTATTTTTTTAATTCTTCTTTTCCGTGGTTCATTATTGATCTTTTTCTTGAATCAACCCGAGCGTTGAGACTCGGGAAACTCGGCATCCGAAAAAGCTAATGGCATCCGAGAATTGCAGTGGACTCGATCCGAGTCCTTGTTATTTGCAGAAATTCAGACTTTACGAGACTCGTTCGGTATTTATCTTCTCTCCCACTCGTGTGTGTATATATATATTTATTTCTTGTTATTGTATATGGCTGTTGGACTTTGTTTTCCATATATACATGTATATATTTTGAGTGTTTATGAAATTATGATGATTTTCAGATTTAGCTGATAGCCGATCTGTGATTTGCTAAATCTTGATTTACTTATTTCGAATATTGTATTTGTGTGTTGACTTGGATTTGGTTGGCTTATCCATGCTTATGGAACTCGTAATTCACAGTGTGAAGCCTAATTATGCAGTTTAACTCCCGTCTTTAATTTCTTTCTGCTTCTTATTATAAGCAGTGATTGGTTATTTTAATATTAGAAGTTTTCGAACAATTTTATTCTTCTAAATTCGAACATAATTTTAATATAATAAGCAGCAATTCATTACTATTGAGGTCTTGCTAAGTTCTACTTTTATAAGATAATTCTTCTGTTTTTTCTCTATGATGCTAATAAGAATATTATTGTTTCTTTTGTTTTAAATCTCTTTTCTTTCACCCCAAATTTGTTTGCACTCTAGTTACTCCACTTCCATCTCCATTGCACAATATTAATGCAACATTTGTATATTCCTTGTGTGACAGCATTTCTATATGATTGGAATAGACAAGAACAGAACTGTTTGGAGGGTATTAAAGATTGATCGATTAGAACCTTCTGAACTTAATATTCTTGAAGATTCCTCTACATTCTCAGAAATTGAATGTTGTGATCTGTTAAGAAGGATACATGATGGAAACAGGTCCACCGGTGGACTTAAATTTGTTACTGCTTGCTATGGAATCATTGGTATGTAATATGATTCCAGTTCTCCACCTTCACCTGTCGGTTATATTAGCACCATCTAATGTCTCTCTCTCATTAATTTAGGTTTTTTGAAATTTTTGGGACCTTATTACATGCTGCTGATCACTAAAAGAAGGAAGATTGGTTCGATTTGTGGTCATACTATCTATGCCATTACCAAGAGCGAGCTGATAACAATTCCCAATTCTTCTGTCCAGTCAAACATGGCTGATTCTAAGAATGAAAAAAGGTCTTTTGTCAATTCTGCTTGTAAATGTAATCTGTTCTTCGTATTTATAAGAAAACATATGAAATTAGCACTTTAAGTTTTCATTGTCCATTTGTATTTAATTAGAATTGGGCTATGTTCTGGTTGCTTTATCGTCTTCCCAATTAGTTGTGCTTTAGTTCCATGGTGTGGAGGTAATCTCTGTACTGTTTTTGTTGTACACCCTTCGTGTTATATCATTGTCCATTGATGTTGGCTGATGCAGCTGGAATTAACCACTTTTGTGGTTAAATATGTCCCTCCCCCTCTTTCCTGTTGGGCCAATAAAGTCAGATTTGACCAGTTTATTCTTAGGTAATACTATTTGTAGAGGATATTGTCAGTTCATTTCTTGTATATGTACAAGGGTAACATCCTTTCTGTGTGATATTAGTATTACATGTTGAACGAGACAAGGTTTCATCAGGGTTTCTGGGGGAAATTGCTATCTTCCTCTTTGATTTTCTGGTTGTAACTTATAGTTTGCAGTTTTTTTCATCATTTTTAGTTCATCTAGTAACTAACATTATTAACGATGAATGTCTTCTTTCTTTCTTCTTTGTCCATGTTAAAATAGATACAAGAAGCTCCTACGTACAGTGGATCTTACAAAGGACTTCTTTTTCAGCTATTCTTACAATGTGATGCATAGCCTCCAAAGAAATTTATGTAAGAATGAGACAGGATTAGTACACTATGAAACCATGTTTGTCTGGAATGAGTTCTTAACTCGAGGAATCCGGAATAATCTCAAGAATACTCTGTGGACTGTTGCACTGGTATATGGCTTTTTCAAGCAGGTATGATACACTTTAGATTCTTCCTATTCATTGATTTTGCATGGTAGGTGAGAATGGAATGATCTGCAGGAAGATTGTTAAGTTCAAGTAGTTAATTTTATTTCCATTCAGTTTCTGTATTTGGTTTATGCTTAAAACTTGTTGCTTTACAGGAATCTAGATAACCCTGAACTTTTTTACTAGTTTCAACACTTCTGGAATTTAGATTTATGATTTTCAATATCAGGACAACTGTCAGATTTGTAATTTCTTTGATTTATTTGAAGGGAATTGTATTTTCTATAACTTAAAGATTAAGCAAAACTAACCCCTTTACAAAGCTGTTGTTGAACATGTTAAAATGATTTAACTAAAGCTTTTAAATAACGCTGGTTCATACTTTCAACTTATGCTTAACATGTTTGCAAATATTGTTGTTTCCTTTTTAGGCATGATTTTAAAGTTTTGATCCGACATCTGTTTTCCCAATTTGCTATCCAGGTCAAGCTTTCTGTATCTGGAAGGGACATTAAGTTAACTCTCATTGCAAGGCGTTCTCGACATTATGCTGGAACAAGGTTTAGATGCTTTGCAAGCTATCGATTAAAATGTCTGCTGCATTAATTAGAGTCTCCCTTTACTATTTATTTTGGTCCACAATTCATTAGGAAAATTAGCCTTTTGATTGTTTTCATTATTAAATGCTTTGTGTTTTGACCTAGTTTTATGTTTTCTTTGCCTATTTCTGAGTTGTAATTTGTTTCTTCTCCTTTTATATGATACATGAACTTTTTTTTCATCTACTATTGTTGTTGATCTTCATTCAAATATGGCTCACTCTCTTATTTATGTTTTATTGCACAGATATTTAAAACGTGGTGTGAATGAGAAAGGTAGAGTAGCAAATGATGTTGAGACAGAACAAATTGTGTTTGAAGATGTTCATGAAGCATACCCCACACAAATAAGTTCTGTTGTTCAGAATAGAGGCTCTATCCCCCTATTCTGGTCCCAGGAAACTTCACGTTTGAATCTAAAACCTGACATTATATGTATGAATTCTTTCTTATTGAATAACAAAATTAGAGCCATAGGTTTGTAGTTTTATGGGCTAATTACAGTATATTTTCCTAATTTCACCTATTGTTTCCAGTATCGAAGAAGGATCCGAATTATGAGGCCACAAAACTACATTTTGAAAATCTCGCAAAGAGATATGGAAATCCAATAATCATATTGAATTTGATAAAGGTAGGCCTTGGTTGACTATAGTTTCAATAAACTTTGTGATATTCTTCAACCTGCGAACTGTGATGCTTGTTATTCATTCCGGTGATTAATAGAGATTTGAGAAGAAACCACGGGAAACTATTCTTCGTACAGAGTTTGCAAAGGCCATCAGATTTATCAATAAAAGTTTATCCAAGGAGAACCGTCTGAGGTTTCTTCACTGGGACCTAAATAGACACTCCAGAAAGTACTTTGTCCTTACTTGACTTGCTAATGCAAAATCATTACTTACCTATCTTTTAAAAGATGTTTGACTGAATAGAACTGTTCATTTTTTTTCAGAGCTACAAATGTGTTGGAACTTCTAGGCAAAGTGGCAGATTATGCATTAAACTTAACAGGCATCTTTTACTGTCAAGTAACACCAAATCGTATACCTGATGGGTTGTTGAATTTATCTTACTTGATGTAAGTAATATATGACTTGATCATATTTCTATGATGTTGCATTATTTGCATGTGTTTAATAAGTCCAATCTATTGGTACTAGTTCTGAATCTCTTTTGCTACTAGTTCTTTGATCAAGAATATCTGTTTGATCTGCCCTATCTTACATGAATTATATTTGCATATGTATCTTCCTGTGCTATTTGTTCTGTCTTGCGTTTGCTTTTGCCTTGAAAAATATGTCTTTTTCATGTTTGTTTCGCTGATGTTTTTTCTAATTATTTATACTACTTTGGTTGCAAATCTTTTCAGGCAAAATGAAAATAGTGAAAAGTTGGAAATGAATGTTTGTAGCGATAAACAGAATTCTACGGAAGATGTAAAGCCCCCCATGTTCCAGAGTGGAGTCCTCAGAACCAATTGCATCGACTGTCTAGATCGCACTAATGTTGCCCAATATTCTTATGGTTTTATGGCTCTTGGACGCCAGCTCCATGCTATAGGGTTCACAGAATCCCAAACTATTGACCAAAACAGTCTTTTGGCAGAGGAAGTAATGGTAGTTTATGAAAGAATGGGAGACACACTTGCTCTACAATATGGTGGCTCTGCAGCACACAACAAGGTAATCCTTTGAGAGATTTCTAGGTTCTTTAGATGGCATGTAAACTCGGAAACCTTGTGGTAGTAAGTGCTTGTACTGAAACCTTAATGTATTATACTCTTGTACATTTCATTAATCGGCATTGGTCTTGTCACATAGATATTTTGCCAAAGGAGAGGTCAATGGCAAGCAGCAACTCAATCGCAAGAATTGTTTAGAACTTTGCAACGTTATTATAGCAATGCATACATGGATGCAGAAAAGCAGAGTGCCATTAATTTGTAAGTTACAATAAGTTATTATAGAATATAACTTACGACAGAAATGTCATTGACAGAGGATTCAGTGCTGAGCTCTCCCTCATTTCTTACACTATCCCATGTCAACAAACTTGTTCTCAGTGCACAAGGATGGTGATGGATAATAACACTAATATATTTCGGCATTATCCTATGTAGGTTCTTGGGTCACTTCCAGCCACAACAGGGTAAACCAGCACTCTGGGAATTGGATTCAGACCAACACTACAATGTTGGAAGGCATGATCATCTTCTTGATGAGGGTGCTAGGTATAACGAGAGTCCAAATTGGCTATAATAGATTTTATACCAATTTCTAGTCAAAATGATTTTCTTTTCAAAAATACATATTGTCAAATAATTCTATTTTTAGATATAATATGCAGGTGTTAAGTAATATTCTTTCCTATGGAAATATGGTAAATCTAACCTTTCTTGCAATAACCACTAATGAGGTTGCTTCCTAATACTTGTAGGACATATTTTAAAAGATCAATGTCCGATGGAAACATCCTTTGTCCCATGGGTGCATCAAATATTGGACACCGCCGGCCTTTGTCTGACAATAGAAATGGAGCTACCCGTGATCTTTCAGAGTTCAGTTCAGAAATGCCAACTTCTGACATTTCTTATTCCAGGTGTGCATGAACTTCTTTCCCAGGCTCGTTCCAAATTCTGTTCTGAGTGTAGTTTTTTTTTTATATCTTTAAGCTACATGGTAGATGTTTTAATCTTTGGATAGATCACATGACATTTTTGCCCCCTGATTTTCTAAGTTCACTCCAAGATTGTCTTGCAGGCATCTTTTTGGAGATCTGCAGCGCAAGTTTCCTGAAAGTAATCGCATATGTTACGAGAACGCAGATGAATATAATTGCACCAATTTTGATATGGACTGGCTTTCTTCATCAGGAAATTCATGCGACGGTGATGCGTATGACAGGTAGTTAGAAGTTGCCTTCAGAAACCTTTAAATCAGTTTTCATTTAAATTAGCAAGTGAAGTTGGTACAATATTTTTGAGATTACACACAGCAATCTCAATGCTAAATGAGAACAACAATTTTGCTTTTCCTATTAAACCCTAAACCCGAACCAAAAGAAATTACCTTGATATCTACTTTTGACGACACACACTTGGATGTCTGTAAATCATATATCTCATCCTTGTTGTTTCTGCAGGTCCATCACCGGCCTGTCGTCTGAAATTATTGAAATTATTGGTGCTGAACTAAGAATGGACTCGGCTACATCTCTGAGTGAATCTGGTTCTAGCATAAGGGTTAGTACTTTGTCTCTGCACCCTTTTCAATTATGTCCAAGAACGTTGTGTCATCCTTGCCTACATATAACCACTGTTAGAGTGGCTTTAATCCATTTGAAAACAATCTTTTGCTTCTCTTTATTTGTTTAGGGAACTGCGTCTGAAGTAACTTGTGATGGTCTCTCGAATATATATTCCGAGAACTTCGTGGATTGGGTGACTAATAAAGACTTGTTTTTCCCTATCAACTTAAAGTCGAAGTAGTTAGTCCTAAGTTCGTGATAGAATTGGTTTCAACTGAACTGAATCCGTCCGAAGGACGTGATATCAGTTCAAAAGAATACAAATAAACCGTCCGAAGATTCGGAAGACATTTGCTTTTGCCCTTGAATTCATCAAGGGAGGGGGAGTTGTGTAGATTGGGACTCATAACTAATTCATTTTGGAGCAGACTAACCTCAATCTGCAAAAAGAACCGGAGGCGCTTCAAGTTCAAAAGGTTGTAAATATTTCATAAAATAGATATAGATGCCGTCTGATTCAGAGCCCCTTTAACAATAATGTTACGACTTTATTTCCAGAATTTTTTTCAGGATATACAAAAATGTACATTCAAAATTTTTATGGACTATGGTTTTTTTTTATAAAACTATTGATTTTTTAGAAAAATTTTGATTGGAATAATATTACTAGAGCCTACTGTAGGTGTTAACGCAAAGCATACAATTTTGGAAATGGCGCATATAACTAAAACATAATTTCATAACTTATGATTCCAACAACAAAATAACAAAAATTTCTAAAGCCATGGGTGTCTAGAGAAGAACACTATTTAAGTAAAACTTGTGCCAAACACACATAATTCCATCATTATCATAAAGAAGTTCAAAATGGCTCAATTTTAAAGCAGAACATTTTGTAGAATAAATCCCTCATTCCCAACCTGTGGGAGCAGGGGGCGCGGCGTCGATGGGAATACTTGCCATTGGTGCTGGAGGAGCTGCAGTATCCCAAACATCGGCGGGAACAGCCACTGCATTCGGAATTTCAAAGTAGAATTTTAAGCTAAGGAAACAATGAGATGTAAGTTTAAATAACTACAGAAACAGAACATGTTACCTTGGTCACCCCAGTTAACGGGAACACCGGAAATAGGTGCCTGAACCACATCAGCAGCCCATTGATCGCCTATTTGTGCGGGCCATTGGTCAGCTGCTAAAGCACCCATTCCAAAATCTGCAGCAGGGAGTCCATAATCAGGGGCAACAACAGCCTCCTCCTCTTCCTGCTCTTTAGCTTCCTCGGGCTCCCTGTAGAAGAATAGATCCACCTACATCCACAAATCATGCATTAGACAACACAAATTGTATAGGCTATGTTGATAGTGATATATCGTTTACCATCACATCCCACTTCTGTCCGGGAGCGATTGTGCCGCGCATCTGAAGAACCATCCTTGCTAACAGCCAGAAAAGGCAACCAATGCTGTGTTTGCCCTTGTTGTTAGCAGGGATACCAATGTCAACATATCTCATCGGTGAGTCAGTATCACAAAAGGCAATGGTCGGAATGTTTCCGAGAGCAGCTTCCTTAATAGGCTGCAGAGAATACCCCAATTGTCAGCTAATCCAATAAACTCAGCTCAATTCAACTGTATCCTACAATTTACCTGGTGATCAGTCCTGGGGTCCGTAAGGATAAGAAGTCGAGGCTCGCTGAAAGAAGTCTGCATCTGATTAGTGAATGTACCAGGAGTGTGCCTTCCAGCAATCGCATGACAACCGGTGTACTGTGCAAACTTCAGCACAGCTCTCTGACCATAGGGCCTTGCAGATTGAACAATGATGTCTTGAGGGTTCTCGATAGAGACGATTACACGAGCAGCAAGCTGAAGCTTCTCCCAGGTCTTGCCAAGATTGATGATGTAAATTCCTATCAAATACATAAGAGATAATCACATAATTAAAAACATATTAGTACATAATTACATTTAACTTGTAACCATGCATCTACAAGCTAAAAACCAAACATCTAACAATCAGAACACCATTTCTGTCTGAAACAAATTGTCTAAATACACAAGCCAAATCAAAAGCTCCATTATCATAAATAATTTCATATAAAAGATAACCTAATCATATTAAGGCATTGTAACAAAATTAAAATATATAATACTAAAATCAACACATTGAACAGATCTCAGGTCTCACAAATTCACATGCTTTTCTAATCTAATAAATCAAAGAAACCTAGAATTCGTAACAGTGAAAAACAATAACCCAAATCTTAACAGCATAAAAAACATGGAAATGGGGATAGAAGAAAAAATAATCAATAAAAACGAAAATTTACCGTCATTGCGACGCTTGAAGACGTAACGCTCCATCTGGAAATCACAGTTCTTGGTACCGAGATGGACTTCGGCGGCCAACATCATCTGGATGTCGGCTTCTTTAGGAGAAAGCTGCCTTGTGGATGTCGGGGCCATTGCAGTCGCCATGTTGGTTTCCCGCAGAGAAAAATTTGTAAATGGAAAAGGCAGAGAGGCACGGGCGAGAGAGAGGCTCAGCAAGTTTTCAGTTCATTATAAACTAGGGTTTTGGAAACCCTAGTTAAAAGAAATGACGCTTATGGGCTCGTTTTCGGGTATTTCTATTAAATTAATAAAAGCCCAATGTTTGGTGTGTACGGGCTAATTACATTTAATCAGTTTTAATTAATAAATTAAAAAAAAGAATATAACAAAATAATAATCTATTTTTATTGTATTTTTTATTTTTAGAGTTGTATTATGATTAATTCAAATTAATCCATATTGTATATCTAATTTTAGTATATAAATTTTTTAATAAAAAATTTTATATACATAATATTTTAAATTTTAAATTTATTTAAGTGAAATTAAATTATTTGTCCTTAGACCAATTTACGTTAATAACATAAATATTATTTTATATTCCCATGCTTTTTTATGTAACCAAAGCATATAAAGAGATGTTCATGGGTTGAGTTAAAGTTTGATTTTTTGTTAATTCGAACCGATTCAAAAATAAATATTTTAAACTTAATTTTTGATCCATTTGACTTATAAAAATATTTTAGGTATTTAATTATAAAAAAAATAATTTTAGAAGACTTAATTATAAAAATAACAGCTTTAAGAATTAAATTATAGATAAAAAATTAATTTTAAAGACTTAATTATAAAAATAAATAAAGATAAGATATTATTATAAATATATTTAAAAATTTTAAACGAAAATTATATAATTAATCTCGAATCAAATCGGATAATTTTTCTATCATAACCTCAAATTCGATCCGACTTAATCATCAATAAAAACACGATCTAATCAGATAATAAAACCAACAAAAGGGTAAGAAAAAATCTCATAAGTCTAACGAATCACTTATCCTGTATTCATGGTAACCGATATTTATCGTGGATGTTCTTACTGATTATAAAATATATTTTATTTTTATTTATAAGAATCAAACTCTACGATTAAAAAATAAGATGAACAATAATATCTCATTGTTTGAGGGATAATAATTTACAAATTTTAGATTTATTTATTTATTTATTACATGCTATAAATTTTATTTTTTTCATCTCCCACGTACACATGTCTTGATGGAAATTTTTGCTTTTGAGGTACTTTTTCATTGATTTCTTTCTTACTTCACTCATCACATGGATGCAGGTTTTCATGGTAAATTCTATAATTAGTCCTTGTATTCTAATTCTGTCAATTTTAGTCCGTATACTTTTTAAATTTTTTGAATTTCAATCTTAATCTTATCATTGGACATTTAAATTTACAGCTAACGTGAAATATAAGGATTAATAGTTGACATTGAGGTAATAATTTTACATGCTATTGTGTGTGTGAAATTTAAAATTTTAAAAAGTACTTAGCTAAAAAGCGACAAAAATAGACTTCAAGTGCTAAATCTATAAGCCATACATGATATAAGGACCTATAGAAGAATTTAACCAATTTGGTCATGTAAGCTTACGTGCTCTCCATGATTCAAGCATACATGACTACATGGCCTCTAATATTTTTTTCGAATCAGCTATAATGTTACAGTAATATTTGTTCTAAAGTTCTCAACTATTAAACATTGATCGCCCAAATATTGTACTAATATTACTGGTGCTCAAATTCATGGCTTCTAAGAATAATAATTGTTCCCTTAACCACTGAAACTATATGGTTCGTGTCATAACCTCTAATCATAGAATTTAGACAATTGTCTATTTTTAAAAAAATATTTTATATTCGATAATCATATAAATTTTGATATTTTCAGACAGACAAGATTTATAAATAGATTAAAACATAAATTTTGAAAGATAAGATAAATTTATAATTTTTTAAATTTTTTTAAGAAAAAATATATAATTAAAGAGTAACATAAATTTTTCTGGTCGATGATAACAGACACCTCTCGTAAACATTATACCTTCATTTCTTTGATTATATATAGAATCGAATCGAAATTGTGTTTAAAATAATTATATTTTATTTAAATCAAGGTATTTATTATTAATAACAATGATTAACTTTTTTTTATTTTGAACGCTTCTACTAAAGATTTAAATCGTATATACTTCTTCATATCTTTATATGTATTATCTTTAAAATAATTAAGTTTATAGTTTAAAGTTAATAGAATCGAGATAGATATATTCTTTAAAATTTAAAATTTAATTTTTAATATTAAATATAAAAAATATTAAAAATACATATTTTTTTTGAGTACCCCACATTTATTCTTTTAGTTAATTTTCTCAAAAAAACATAGTCTTGTACGTCTGGACCACTTGTGGTTGGCTGGTCTCTAACTTTATCAATGCAGCTGGTACCATGGAAGGGGTCACTGGACTCAAAGAAACTATACCCATTATTGTTTCTATAATTTAGTGGGACTATTATTTGTAGTTTTTTTTTTAATTTAATTTATTTTATATTAAAATTTATTTTTTAAATATTATTTAAGAAAAAGATTTTTTAAAGAATCCAACAAACCGTTTCAATAAAAAAGTAAATAATGTTCGTTTTAAAAAATTGAATTTAATCGTTTTATTTGTAAGTTCTGTGCGTACTATTATTGATTTATTTATTTTTATATAATTTCGGGTAATTATAAAAATTATGAAAAATAAAACCCAAATAAAAGTAAATAAATAATGAAAAATTGGGTATTTCGTGTTTGGAAATGGTGACTGCTTACCCACCAACCAGCTAGATTTTGTTGCTTTTCATCCCACCATTTGCCCTAATATATTATTAGTCTTACAATATTTTTAAATATTTTTTTATTTATTTTTCATTTTAATATATATTTTAATTTTGACTTTTCATATCACCTATGTTGGGAAGAGAGGATTATGAAAGTTCATGAAGAATATTTATAGTATTTGATTTAAATTAATCGATTAATAAAATAAAATAAAAATATATATTTTATAATTTTATTATGGTAAAAATATGACATATGTAAGTATTTTTTTGGTTATGGTTAGAGTTTAAAGTCTCTAAAACCGATATATAGCAATTATAAAAGTCCGTTTATAAAAAAAACCACCGGATGTATATCAAATAATTACCAGATTCAATTATATAATATTTATATTAATTTAAGATATTAAATACGTATAAATTAATATTGAGATTAAAAATCGAAAATAAAGATATTTTTATGATAAAGAAAAAAATCTTTTTATTCAATTTATAATTATAAAAAAATAATTTTTAATAATATTTAAATTCTAACAATTCAATATATTTTATATCATTCTTATTTAATATAAATAGAAAAATAATAAATAATTTCTTTTTTCTCCAGCAAAAATGTCCCCCACCATATGGTCAAATAGGAACATTTCTTCTTTTTTTTTTCTTTTTCGATTTTGCACCCAAAATATCTCATTCTTAGCTGGAATATTATCAGACAGTGGGATTTAAAGCTCGTTTTTTCCGTTTGAAATATTATTTCTGTCAAATTCTATAAAAGATCCCTCTACTATATATTTTTTCAATATTTAAACCTCTTATATTTTTATTCTTAATTTGCTAGTTTCGGAATATGTATTTTCGGTCGAGATTAATTTTTTAAACATGTAATTTTTCAATATAATTGATCTCATGACATGAAGTGCATATTTTGAAACAAACCAATAATCCAGGGACCTCTATAGAATTTAACCTATTCTTTATCTCTATCAATGCCCCCCCCCCCCTCTTTATATACGAACCTTCATTTTTTTCTCTGCACTTGAATTCAAACACAAAGCCCTTTAGGCCTTTCTCTTCTTCAGTAGTCTCCTCTCTCTGTAGACATTAAAATCTCTTTGAAATTTAGAGCAATATATATATATATATATGGCGAAAGTTGGAAAGCTAACAAAGCTCAAGTCTGCAATAAAAAGATGGCCGTCTCTAACGAAACTGACCCGCACCAGCAGCGTCATATCAGCGTCGAATTACGAAGAGAATTTGAATGTCCTGAGTGGTCATCACCCGGTTCACGTCGGCAAGTCACGGCGGAGATACTTGGTAAGGTCGGAGATCATCTGCCACCCTTTGTTTCAAGAGCTGATCGATAGGTCCGGCGGCGGTGACGGTGATGATGGTGAAGTCTTGGTGGTATCTTGCGAGGTTGTTTTGTTCGAGCACTTGCTTTGGATGCTTGGGAACGGTGGAGCTCAGCTGGGTTCCATGGAAGAGTTGGTCGAGTTCTACACTTGCTGACCAAAAACAAAAGATTGAAAAACAGATGATGCCTATGTTGAATTTGTAGAAAGATGAAGGGCGTGAGTGCAAAATAATGGGAGTTTAAGTAGTGTTAGGAAAGTCCTTTTGGGTACGAGGACGAGATTAACCCACAATTTCTGCGCCACGTCATTCATGTTTAATTAACTTGACCCGTTTATCTTAAAATAATTATTTAATAATTATTTATTTTAAAAATAATTATCTATTCTCTAATTACATGTAAAAAAGAATGATGATAAATCTTAAAAAATAAGATAAACAAATTTGATTGGTTGAGATTATGAATGACGTAATGAACAAGTTCATGTAATAATTTTTCCATGATTTTGATTTTAAATGTGTAATAATTAGGGATGGCAACGGGACGACCCGAGTTTTTGACCGTCCGATCCCGACTCAACCCAAATTAAAATATTAATTTACCCGTCTCACCTTAATATAGTATTTCTTAAACCGATCCGACCTAAAAAATGAAAAAAAAGTTAATCTTCGTTGATGATAAAAGTTAGATGTAGCGACCCTTTTAAAATCGAGTTGAAATAATTAGGCGAAAAGGGTGCTAATTTTGAAATGATTAAAAATTTAGGGCTCGTAATGTCTCAAAACAAAATATTTAAGGTTTAATTTTAAAAATTGGGATTAGGCCTTAAAAGGGAAATTTAGATCCAAAATTTGGGAATTTAGGGTTTGAAATTGAAAAAGGAATTTTGAATTAAGGGTTTCTAAAATTAGTGTTGAAAAAGGGTTTGGGAATTTTAGAGGTTGAAATTGATTTTAAAATTGATTCTTTGAAAAAGTTGGAAAATGATTTAAAAAGGATTGAGATTAGGTTTTAAAATTCGGAAATTGAGAGCGAATAATTTTTTAAAAAAAAACGGATTGGAGTCGCCACCGGTCACTTTTGGGTAGACCGGACACCGGAAAACCAGAGATTCAAAGTGTTTGGGTTCGAGAGTCGGTTACGATTTAAAAACGGTTTTAGTGTTTAAAAACCGCCCAAAAATTGGAACCTTTAAAATAACCGCTTAATTAATTTTAGATTTTTCTGATTAAAGTGACATTTAAATTAATTTTTGTTTAAAGATTCGAATCAATTTTATTTTTACCGTGTCTTTACTCGGAGGCAACGTACACACCACGACCGATACGTCAGAACACGGACCCGTTACGACTGAACAAAGACGTTTGAAATTAAGTTCATTAATTATTGTGGTGAAATGTGAGTTGGGCAAAATAAATATAAGCAAAATATACAAGCGTATAAATACAAAATTTACATGTCATACAACATCAAAATAAATATGAGCAAAGTATATAAATGATAAGCTAAGATGCATAAATAAATGTAAAGCAAACAAAATTAAAAAAGGACAAAACATGACACAATAAAAGACATAATAAAATAAATATGCACAAATAGAAATACAACATAAATAATTAGAAACATGAATATAAATAAATAAGCAAGATAAAATGTAAATAATTAAAAAGTAAACATGCATGTAATAAGACAAAATTAAATAAAACTCATTAACCTAAACATCATCAAAATAAGAACAAGATTAAATATTTCATAAAAAATGTGGTCAAAAATATTTACATGAATAAAATATACATGACATATATAATACATAGTATTTTAAATGTAATACATATCGTATATAATAAACATGTTAAATATAACATATACTTTATTACATATAAAATGAAAAAATTATAATATATAAAATATAACAAAACATAAATATAATATATTATATAATTGTAACTTATAATGTATAAATATAGCAAATATAATATCTCATATTATATACCTAAATAATATACAAGGAATATGAAAAGGTAAAACATATTATTAAAAATAAGAGATATTTATGGTATATAAAAAAGCATATTGAATGATTTAGAAAAAATAGAAAGAAGAATAAAAATATAACCAATAATATGATATTTACGGTAAGGGAAAAACAATTAAATTAAATGCTATTAAAACAAAATAAAAGGAATTAATAAAAAAGGAAGTAAAATTATGATATTAATAAAATATATTACATTTATTAAAATAAAAAAAATATTAAAACATGCAAAGAAATGTAATAAGGAAAAAAAGCATGAAAACAGTCAAAAGAAAATAAAAAAGAAATAAATTATAATATTAATAAAAAAACTATATTTATTGGTATAATAAAAACATAAAAAAAAGAAAAATATATAAAATAATCAGAAATTTTATGGAAAATTGAGGCATTGAATACCATGTTTTAAAATAATTAAAATAAAATTAATGTCATATCAATTTTCAAAACAAAAGAAAGAAACTTTGAATTTAAAAGGCATTGAATGCCATTTTTGATAATGATAAAAAAAATTATTAAATATTTAAATACAAAAAGGAAATAAAATCAGAGGCTAAAATTAAATGAGATAAAATATAAAATACAAATAGAAAAAGTAAAAAAGGACGAAATTAAAAGATTTTAAAAAGTTCGAAGGACCACGAGGAGAAATATTTAGGGACGGAGGCATTTAAAAATGAAAATATCCTTTTTTTATTTGGTCCCTCGGTATAAAAGACAAAAAAAGAAAGTAAAGCCTTCTCCCTTCATTATTTTCAGAACCAAAAAATTAAAAGAGAAAAACTTTCTTCTTGTTCTTCAAAATACCAGAAGATGAAGAACAACTTGAGTGTTCTTCCTCTTTCCAGAATCCGACCGTCACGAGCCACCGCGAAATCTAGTTTCCGACCACCGGAAAAAATCAAAAAGCCCTTATTTTTCAAAAGCTTTTCAAAACCAGAACCAAAATAAACCCCCTTTAAGTTTTAAAATCCCCAAAACAAACAAAAATACAAATAGATCCTTTGTTTCGGATCTAAACGAAAGCGAAAGAAAAGAAAGGTTATCTTCCTCGGCTCGGCTCACCAACAACACTCGAAGGTGCAAGGCTTATCGTCGACGGTGAAGGGAAGAGAAGAAGGAAAAGAAAGACTCGAATAATGAAGAAGAGAAAAAAAGGTAACCTCTAATCCTAGATTTTTCAAAAATAAAAAACAAAGAGAAAAATTTCTAGGATTCTTACTCTTGTATTACTGAAAATGTTCGTTTTTTTCTTACAATTGTTTTCTTTCGGTTTAAATAGCCGAAACTACAAGAAACAATGAAAGGAAAAAAGAGGCTAAAATTCCTATTCGCTCCTTTGTCGATTTTGCTGTTGTGATTCTTTTTGGTTCACATGGCCTCTGAAATTCACTGATATGTGTGTGTTTGTCGGCCTCTGGTTTCTCTATTTTTGGCCTTTGAAACTTGGTTGTAATGCTTTGTACGTTTGCTGTGATTTTTGGATGAACATGTATCTGCTATCTGCTCTGTTGGTGTACCATTCTGACATCTTCCTTTGTTTCTTTGCGAACGTGGCGGTTGCTGGACGAGAGAGGGCCATCGTAGCATCCACCGGCGACCGGAATCGGAGGAGGCGACGGGAGATGAAGGGATTAATCCGGAAGCCAAAACGCCCGCGCGTGGGCTACACGCGGAAACCGAAGCAACAACGCGTGGCGCGTAAGGGGTCTGAATGGTCTTCTCCTTTTGATCTCAACCGTTAGATCTGATATTAGATCTAATGGCTGGAAATCGGCTGCACAAGGATGAACATGGGATTAGGGTTTTGTTATAATCGGTTGGGCTAAGGGTTAAACAATTTGGGCCTGTAATTTTTTTAATTTCGGGCTTTAATTAATTTTAGGGTTGGATCTTAAAGTGGGCTGCTGATTATTTTAATGGACTGTTTAATATTAATAAAAGTTTGGGCTTTATTATTATGAGTTTTATTTAATATTTGATATTCATTTATTCATAATAAACACAATAAATAAGTAAATAATATAATAATATATAATCTTTTTGGATTTTTATTTGAATATGTAATGATAGTTACTACTACTAATAATAGTAACAACAATAACAATAAGCAAGAACGAAAGGAAAGGAAATAATTATTTGTATATAAAATAAATTGGAAATATAATAATAAAACAATAATAATAGAATAACAATACTGGTAAACAAAAGGAAAGGACAAAAGATTGAAAAAGATTAAAATAAAAATAGGAATATAATATTTTTGATTTTTTATTTTAAATAACACAAATATAATAATAATAATAATAATAAAATAATAATAATACTAATACTAATAATATTAATATCTAATAGTAAAAATAAGAAGATGTCAAAAAATAATAATAATAGTTATAGAATATGATAATAAAAGCAATAAACTAAAGTAAACCGAAACTAAAAAGGAAATAAAATTAATACTATAATATTTTTGGACTTTTTAAATTTCAATAGGTAATAATACTTAATAACAATAATAAAATGGTAATAATAATAATAATGGTAAAAACCGGGAAAAATGAAAGGAAAATAAATGAAATTTAATATTGAACTTTTTAATTTAAATATGTAATAATAATAACAGTAATAATATTTATAATGAATAAAATAAATAAATAAAACTAAAAAGAGTAAATAATTACATGATTTATTCAATAAAGTATGATAATAATAAATATTGAAATAGTGGTTAAAAAGGAACCAAAAGCTATATGAAAATTAAATATATTGTAACCATAATTCTATACTATAAAAATAAACAAAATACTACTAATACTACTAAGAAAAAAAACATAAGTAAAAACAAAATTAAATAATAACTTATAATATTTTTGGTGAAAAATTTTTAGTTTAATATATACATATATAATTTATTTATTTATTTATTTATTTTTTTTATAAATAGACAGAATTAAATGAAAAAAAAGAAAAGAAAAATAGCCCATTATTATACTTTTTTTTTTTTTATCTTTTGTCATAAAATCTAAATTAACTAAAGCCCGCTAAAAAACATAAATTTGAAAAACAAACGGGTTTTCCCCCGGATAAAATTAGTGATTACATTAGATTCGATCAATCCTTCATAAAAATCATAATTACTCACATGTTAAGTAACTTTAAATCTATGTAATAAAATAAAATTTAAATTACTCACATGTTAAATTACATATTTTAAATTTTTTTGAATCATCGATTGATATAATCGAATATATTAAAACTTAAACATCTAATGAATTTTTATTACAAGACCAAACTTCAAAAGTAAAAGAAATACTTAAAACCCATAAAAATATTTATATATAATGATAATTTTTATAAATATAATAAAAAATATAAAATAAACAAAAATTTATCAGGCGAAAAATTTTAAACAAATACTTAAACCCGACTCAACTCAATTTAATGATTTCTAAATCCCGTCTCATCCTGTTTTGATCTTTAAAATTTAAAGAAAAATACTCAATTAATTAGAACCAGAATATACTAAATCGAATCAGAACGTATCGAGTCGGGTCGAGTCGGTTGGGAGATGTACTTTTTGCCATCCCTCATCGACAACTTTCATGTGAATTTGCTGTCATGCTCTGTTATTTTACAGTTCAGGTTTACGAAGTCTTAGTTAGAGCGCTTTCAACATGATTACTAAATTTTAAAAATTTGTATTGTAACCATTCAACTTTAAAACCATTTTTAATATGATCATTATCGTTATTTATCATTGACTTTTTATTAAAAATAATTTAGTGACTAAAACATAAAAGAAGAGATAGTTTGATGACTAATAGTGCTTTTTATCCTTTTTCCTTTACCAGTCGTCCAGCCCTTGATGTCGACATCACCACTCAGTACTCACTAAGCCATCCTTTTCAATTCGTCGGTGAATCTCAACCATTGATTTTGTTAAAATATTATTTAACGATTTTCTTTTTAATTTTTCTCGTATAATATCTAAATAAGAGATAAAATCAAATTATATAATGTATTTTTTAAATTAATTGTTAAACGATAAAAATAGATGATTTAAATTATTTTTAATTTTTTAAATGATGATCTTCGTAAAACCGATTATTAATTTAAGATATTTGTTTTAATCATTCAATAATTCAAAAAATATATATAACTAGAAAAAGTTTTACATTGTATGACTTGATTATATTCCTTTAAGAGTGAGCATTTTGATTTATTTTTTTATATTCTTTTTATGTTATGAGTTCTAATATCAGCATAAATAATTTTTTTTAAAATAAAATATTATCTAAAAAATAATAATTGGACTCATTTGATCAATACTAATGCCAACCATTTAGCAAATATCACACTTTAATCATAATACAATTTAACCATCAAAACACCCTTTTAAACTTGTTTTCACTTTTTAATATTATGTTTGAAATTAATTTTTTATTTTTATGGTAATTTATGATATTAGTTTTGATAATTTTTAGATTTTATTATCACGTGATAAACTATTATTATAACATTGGATATTAATATTTTTAAGAAAATTAATATTTTTTTTAATCTTTCACGACTTTTGAATTTTTTTTAAATAAAGTATTTTTATAAAAAATAATAAGTGACAACAATGACATGATGTACTACAACAATTGACCTACCGTATGCTATATTCAATAATCATTCTTAATTGATTTAACTATATTTAATTTGTGAAAAAAAATAAAAAATATTTTTTAAATATATTAATTAAATTATGATTTTTTTTAAAAATCTATTTTATATTGATTTAATATTTATCATATATTATATACGCGTAAATGAATCAAGTTTAAACAAATAGATTTATGTTCGTTTTTGTTTTTTTTTAAATAGATCATGTTCGTTTTGTATTGTTTAAATCTTTATATTGTGTATATTTTGAAGGTGTTCTTTTGTTTAACATTCATCAACATTAGGGGCGATTCAAAAGTTTTGGGAGTTCGGTACAATTTATTAAAATGTGACCCTTAGAAGTAATTGTCCTTTTTAGAGGGTCCTGTACGGTAGTTTTGTATTGCGTCTATCCATAACCTCATTAGATCTATAAAAGTAATAATAAGAATAATCGATAAGATTTTATATTCAATTGTCACATTTAGTACATAATTCTAACATTTTAACAATTATAACTCATATTTTTAAGAGTATTTTTATTTTTTTTGTAATGAATTTCAAGTTTAATATCGATTAATGAATATAGTTTATCATGTTTTGGATCATCATTTTTAAGGACCCTATGTGATCGCTTTTATTGTGCCTGTCCTGAAATCTCACTGATCAACATATTCATTTAAATAACATGCTTTTTTATTTGTTGCCAAAATATGAAATTACACCACTAATTCTTAAGTTCTTCAAACTTTACAATCTGAACTCTAAAGTTTATCATATATTTAATTTAGTCCATAACTCCACTAATAGCTAAAATATTAAAAGAAAAAAAATCAAGTAAACAAGTTAATAAACGTATCAATTTAAACTTTAAAGTTTATCATTCATACTCATTTATTTAATTTAATAAACAAACATTATACAATAATTCATCTAACACGACATAAATTTACGCTCTTTATATTTTAAAATTTACTTAAAAAGTATCCATTTGATTCAATAATAAATAATATTCGTGTAATTAATTGATTTTTCTTAAAAGAAATACAACCACAAGCCAAAGTTTAAACCTTGCAAAATAAAGGAGGAAATTGTAACTTCAAGCTAGCTAGAGGGAAAAACACAAAAAATGTGTCCCTCATCAATAAATAGAGATTAGTAGAGAAGAATCGATCCATGTTTGAAAAAAATAGAGGAAAAAGCTTGTCTCTTTCTTGCTCTACTGTGTCATTTTGGACAGAGAGTTGCCCAGAGAGAGAAAGTGAGAGAGCAAAGTCGTCCATAGAAAAAGAAAGAAAAGATTTTCCATTTGATAGCTTAGTAAAGCAAAAACATCTTGTCATTCTTAGGGTTCTTCCATCCAACTTAAAGAATAAGAAAAATCCATAAAGTTGAACACTTTAACTTCCTCAAATAACACAACCCGAATGCAGGTACCCATTTGAGGATTGATTTTCAGGATCCGATTCCCCACTCCAAGATCTTACCTTTTGTTCACCCCCTTTTTAATTTCAAGTAAGTTCATTTCTTTCTAGGGGATTTTTAGCATGCAATATATGTGGATTTCATATTCTGTCATTTTGGTCTAATTTGATATTGAGTTTTGTGTGAATGGGTTGGTTTGGTTTAGTACTTGAAGCTGGGCTTTTTGGGTGGAATCGGATCTGGGAGGTATCGGATTTACTTCTGTGAATGATAATGGGTTTCTATTTTTGTACCAAGGCTTTACTTTTATATATGCATTTTTTGTTTTCCATCTGAGTTTTTTGATTGAGATCCATTTGTTTGGTTTTGGTAAGTGTTATGGTTCGGAATTAGTAGGTTTTCTCCTTTCAGTTTTTTGGGTTTATAAGTTATCAATATGATGCCATCTTCTATTTGAAACATGAATTATTAAAGTCTTGTTTCCTTGTTTGATTTGCTCATGTTGGGTTTAGTTAAATCAGAATTTCATTTGTAAGAGAATTTGTTAGATAACATAATCTTATTTGACATTTTGTTAGTTCACTGTTTTTCTATGCTTCTTATTCCAGAATTGTTTTGTTGCTTTGAGGTCTGATGAATGAAGTTTTGCTGATTTTGACACCAGCTGCAGTTTCTATTTGTGCTAAGAAGTATACGTAAAGGGTTAGCCTAGGAAGTTTGTAAATATCTTAGAGATAAGATGAAATCCAACATACATCTTGATTATGCCGTATTCCAATTATCACCAAAGCGCACACGGTGAGATATCATTCTGTGACTTTGCATGTTGTTCCTAATTTTCTTTCTATTCATACTCATTGCTATTATTTTCCTATGAGCAGATGTGAATTGTTTGTTTCGAGCAATGGAAACACAGAAAAGCTTGCTTCTGGATTAGTGAAGCCATTTGTTACTCAATTAAAGGTAGCAGAAGAGCAGGTTGCACTGGCGCTTCAATCAATTAAGCTTGAAGTTGAAAAGCGTAAAGATGCTGAGACTTGGTTCACAAAAGGAACACTTGAGAGGTTTGACATTTTCAACAATTGTGGATTTTCTTATTATTAGTGAAGAAACTTCTGTTTTTAAATTTTGATACCATTCCTGCTTGTTTCTAGGTTTGTCCGGTTTGTTAGTACACCGGAGGTTTTGGAGTTGGTGAATACATTTGATGCAGAGATGTCTCAGTTGGAAGCAGCTCGAAGAATGTATTCTCAGGTACTAATGGCCTTCTTCTCTTACCTGTGGCAGAAACATTGCTTTGTTTGATGCAGTTTACCTTTACATTTATATTGAATATTAAAATCCTTTTGTTTCAGGGGGTTGGAGATCAGGCTTCTGGTGCATCAGGTTAGATTTTCTTATAACATGGTATATGGACCATGGTATTAGAGTTAAGGTTTGACCTAATTGAATTCCAGGAACTTATTTTTCTTGTTACATGGTATTAGAGCAAGATTTGTGAACACCTGATGGGGACTTTTAAGTGGTGCTATAGCACTTCTGATAATCCTATATTTTAGAGCCACATGTTCTCGTCTTGCACCTGCAACATGTTTTATCAAGTTAGATTTTCTTGCAATGTGTTTTGTGAAGCCCTATTTTCTAGCAACGTCCTCAACTTTGTTGTTGGAAATCTTTAGAAAGGTTTTTACAGGGTTTTGCTTTCTTTTCTTTAGTGATTGATGGATAAGGTTCTCACTTCTGTTATTTTCCCTTCTTTTATAGCTTGGAATAATTTGATTGATAAGAGTTTTTGGTTGTTGAGTGGTTAGGAGCCTTCTAATGTTGGTTCTCGGGTTGCTATACTGCCATCTTTGTTAACTTTGCAAGTTATTTTGGTTCAGCATTCTGCATCCTGCATCCTGTTTGCCTTCTAATTTGGTTTGAGGTGGTACATTACAATTTTCCATGATTTAAATTATTATTGATGATTATGCTTATTTCCACTCGATCTTCTGTTACTTGTACATTTGTATGATTAAGTATGACCTACAAAAAGTAATTGAAATAGCTTTTGCATTTTTGAAACAACAATTAATCATCATTCTTTTTGTAGCTCATGTTGAGATGTGCAGTATTTAGGTAAAATCGTAAGTTTATGATCTTGTGCCAATTTTAAATCATTAAACTGACAATGCATAGATAATTTGTGATAGGTGGGGATGCTACAGGAGTGGGGGCAGCTGCTGATGCAACAAAGTAACTCTTTTTCTAGCTTTTACGTATTGTTGATGGTATAATTTGTTTGGTTGAATTATCATAAATACAAACTTGTGGTTGTGGATGATGATTGTGACATTCATATAGCGTTTCACTTACATGTTTGCAAATGTTAAGTTGATTTATTTCGAAGCTTATACATGCTAGAAAATTTCCATGTTTTAGGTATGGAAGGGACTGTCAACGAGTTGATTATCATATATGAGCCCACTGACAGTCAATGCATGATGACATGATCAGGAAATCAAGGGTACCCTGTCTTTTCTAGCACTAGGAAGCTTGGAGTTGTTAAAGTAGAGTTTATATGGCACTACACAAAACTATTGAAATGTTTAAGTTTCACCTGAGATGTGAGCTAGTTGACAAATAAAGATCTGGTTAGGAAAATTATTTTATTGTGCAGAAAGTGGATGGTTAATAAATATTGCTATTTGCTGGAGTTGTTGCATTTGTTAATCATAGAGACTGAATATTTCTCTGAATGTCCAAAAATTTTCAGGCTAAAGCAGCTGTTGTTGCTACAATTGGATCTTCCATTCGTTTCACTAGTTATGCTTTCTAATTGATATGTTTCATTTCCAATTTAACAGGAAAGAGCTTTTAAGGGCTATTGATGTACGCCTTAGTGCAGTTCAGCAGGATTTGGCAACAGCTTGTGCACAAGCATCTGCCGCTGGTTTTAACTCTATTACCGTTTCTGAACTCCAACAATTTGCAGATTGGTTTGGTGCTTATCGCTTGAAGTAAGAACTCTAGAACTCCTTTTGACCGTGATGCTGTCTGTTTGTCAGCCTAGGTTATTTTTCTTGTTAGCATGGGGGCCTATGGTTCAGTAGGCCTTGGTTGGGGGAGACATTAGATTTTGCAGTATTTTGTACTGCATATCTCTATAAGTGAGAAAGGAATTTGTTTCTTCATTTTGGTTGGGCCTGGTATGGAAACAGTATGTGATCATCAGACAATATTTCTTTATGTTTTCTCTCAGATTTTGAGCGACTCCGTTTTTTCTCAAGGCTTTTGGTTAGTAAGAAGGAAAAGTAGATGGAAAATTGTCTTACCAAATGTCTGGGTAGACACATTTAAGCATTAGATCGGACAATTTCTCTCATCTTCTCTTCCTTTCCTACCAATTTGAATATTTGGGTTTGGGGGTGATTGTTTCCCCTGAGAAAGTGGATTATTTCATGAAAAACGAGTTGAAAGTGTCATGGGGGTAGCAGTAAGTAGACATGAGGAATTACCTCATCCGAATTTGCCTGGATATAATATAATCACATGCCACCTGATATTTTTCAATTAAGTTTTTCATATTGTCATTGTTAAGGGGAAAAGTGGAGCTGACCTGTGTAATTTAACTCAAAAAAGAAAACTCGTTTTCATGTGTGGATTTAGTTCTAGTATGGTAGCTTTAGCTATGTTACTCTATTCGGGTGTGAGTTTCCTGTACGGGTATGTCGGACATGGTTATATTCAGTTTTTTAGGTTTTTGTACCTATTGGGAGGATATACTGAAGGTCATATCCCTATAGCCATGTTAGTTTATGTGTTGGACATGGAGTCAGTGTAATGTAGAGTTTCTAAGTTCCACCGATTTGTACTTTTCTAATCATTTTTTTTTTATTTCTATAGCAATACCAGGAAAATGTTGGTATTAATTATTTTTCATGCAATTTTAATATTTGTACAGCGAGGCTTGCACCAAATTCATGTCACTATGCCAAAGAAGACCAGAACTGATTAGCCGATGGATACCGGGTGTTGATGAACAAGTGGTCAGAGCATCATGGGAATCTGACATGTCAATTGATGACCCCAATGAAGATCAAGTTGGGTCCCATGTTAATAGCAGCACCCAGCAACCTTCAAAAAATAAGCACCAAGAACAACTACAACTACAACCAAACACTATGCTGACCCAGCACCATATAGACCAAT
This sequence comes from Abelmoschus esculentus, assembly GCA_035048815.1. Classification (NCBI taxonomy): domain Eukaryota; kingdom Viridiplantae; phylum Streptophyta; class Magnoliopsida; order Malvales; family Malvaceae; genus Abelmoschus; species Abelmoschus esculentus. The sequence continues at coordinate 13,781,910 of JAUCBN010000024.1, forward strand.
CAAAGCCGGCCACATCTCAACAACCAAAGCTCTCAAGTACTACACAAAAATGTTCTCAAAATGAAAACAAGGAAGAAGAAAAGAAAGAGGGGGCAACGGAGTCATCACCTACTCAAATCAGTCAACCTGGTAGGCGGCTTAGTGTGCAGGATAGAATCAGTCTTTTCGAGAACAAACAGAAGGAGATCTCAAGCTCCGGAGGCAAACCCATTGCTGTGGGAAAATCCATAGAACTGAGAAGACTTTCATCCGAAGTATCAACTGCACCCGCAGTTCCTGAAAAGGCTGTGTTGAGAAGATGGAGTGCTGCTAGTGACATGAGCATCGACTTGGGTAATGACAAGAAGGACGGTAATATGGATAGCCCTTTGTGCATGCCTTCCTCATCTTCTGTGTCTCGAGGCAACAACTCTGTGTTTCAAGGTTTATCTGAGGATAAGGAACAAAAAGATGAGAAGGATTTGAGTGACAAGGTAAGTTCAGTTAGATATGGTAGAGCTGCTGATTCTGGGATGAAAGATCAGGGTGAAGTGCAAACACAGCTAGATAATAATCTTTTGGGGAAAGAAGGGGATGCGGGGTTGAAGGGGCGGATGAACTGGAAGGATCCATCAGGATCACAGAGCAGCTTCTATCAGTCTTTTACAGGTAAGTCGGAACAGGCTGAGTTGGGTGATCAAGTGGTATCTCAGGAGAAGGTTAAGGGTTCTTTAACAGGAGAGAGGGGAGGTTCAGAGGTTCAGTCTTGGGTTCCTGGTCGGACTGTCATTGCTAGGATCAAAAACCATTCTGCTTCTCAGTTCCCGGATGCAGTATTTGCAGATGCTGTGCGGGATGATATGCCTGAGGGTCAATTAAAGAATAGAGTGGAGGCTCAAGGCAAAGACCAATCGGTCTCACAATCTCATTTTAGGGCTCAAGGCCACTCACGAACATTGTCAGGGCAGTTTGAAGGTGGTATCGGACTAAAAACTAAGGAGGCTCAGTATAAAGGCAGTGAAGGTGACCAGTTTGCTCCTCAGCAACAGTGGCGATCTTTTTATGGGGAAGAGGTAGTGGGAAAGAAAGACTTACCATCATCTGAGAAGCAAATACGCAAAGTTGATAATTCTGGAGTCCGTGAAATGAAGTTTAAGAAACAGGTTCCAGTAGGTTCTGAACCGAGCAAGAAGTCACAGGGTACGAAGGACGTAGGTGATTCTGTTAATGCAAATAACAAGTCTGTTTTTGGTAAGACATTTCCTCCAAGTGAAGAGAGTGTAAGTGCCCCGATGGTGCCAGTAGATCAAACTCAGAGGATAAGGCAGTCAAGGGGAAACCAGGACCTGAATGATGAGCTAAAAATGAAGGCAAATGAACTTGAAAAGCTTTTTGCTGAGAAACTTCGAGTTCCCGCTGATCAATTCAGTTCTACAAGGAGAAGCAAGCCTGCCGATGCACAGATTGAATCAGAGCCAAGCTTAGAGTACAAAAAAACGACCATAGATGTATCTCCCATACAGATGCCTGACAAAAACTTGATTCCTGAACGGTTGGGTAGTTTGAGTAATATGGCTAACTTTTGTACTCCACCCACAAAGATGGTAGATAACCAGGATATTTCTGATAGTTTGAGGCGAAGTTTCTCCAGTATCACCTTTTCAGATGATTCTAGAGGAAAATTTTATGAGAAGTACATGCAAAAGAGAGATGCAAAGCTGAGGGAAGAATGGGGTTCAAAACGGGCTGAGAAGGAAGCCAAATTGAAGGCTATGCAGGATAGCCTTGAGAAAAGTAGAGCTGAGATGAAGGTCAAATTTTCTGTTTCTTTTGATAGGCCGGATTCTGAGTCTATTGCTCGTAGACGAGCTGAGAAAGTGAGGTCATTCAGTTTTCGGTCGCAGAGGGAGCAGGTATCTCCTATTGCATTTAGGTTTTCGGGAAATAAATGCCAAAATTCATAGCTGGTAGAGCTGATCCTTTTAAAACCTTTCCCTTGAGTTTTAGGAATTTGAAAAGTTGTGATTGAATTATTTATTACTAATTTTGATAAGGTTATGCATTTGGCAGCATCCAATAAGTTCCATTCAAATTCAAAGTGAAGATGATCTTTCTGAGTTTCCCGTTCTGAAGTACTATGAACATGATAGAACATACAATGACACATCTTTTGTTGATGGAGCTTCTAGGAGCTTCAACAATAAGAAGCATATTCCAAATAGAAATGTGTTTTTATCCACTACTCGCACCACAGCAACTGCAGTTCCACGCTCTGCAGCCAAAGTTTCAATACCCAGTTCCGGAAGGCAGAGAGTGCAACCCGAAAATCCTCTTGCACAGTCAGTTCCAAACTTCTCTGATCTTAGAAAAGAAAATGCAAAGCCCTCTTCTGGAGCTAGCAAGACAACTAGCTACACCCAAGCGAGAAATTATGCTCGGAGCAAGACTACCAATGAAGAGCTTGCACTTGGCAAGGATGACCAGCATCGAAGGTCTCAGTCTCTTAGAAAACGCTCTAGTGGTCCTGTAGAATATTCTGATTTGTCTTCCTTAAACTCGGATGACATTGTTTTGGCACCTCTGAAATTTGATTCAGAGCATATGGGACAGAGCTTAAATGACAAAATTTTGAAAAATATGGAAGCACGGCCTTTTCTCAGGAAAGGTAATGGTATAGGTCCTGGTGTTGGAATAAATATTGGAAAGCTAAAAGCATCAGAGGCATCTGAGTCTCCATAGGACGAAGAGTCTGATGATGATCTAGCATTTGAAGCAGATGATTCCATGGATATGGAAAAAGAAGATGAAGAGGACAAGATTGAAACTAAAGCAGTTGACGATTTTGCTGACATGGAAAGCGGAATGGCAAGACTGAGCCAGGAATCTGACAAGTCGAATGATTCTGGAGCAGCGAATGATGATTCCTTGAGGTCTCTATCTCACGTTGACTTTGCATCAGTTGCCGAGCTGCCTGCTGCAGTACCCATCACTTTTCATCCTCCAGCTTCCTTGCAAGATTCACCAGGTGAAAGTCCCCTGTCATGGAATTCACGCATGCATTATCCATTTTCTTATCCCCATGAGACTTCAGATATGATGGATTCCCCCATTGGGAGCCCTGCATCTTGGAATTCTCACTTGCTTGCACAATTGGAGATGGATGCAGCTCAAATGAAGAAGAAATGGGGAAATGCTCAGAAACCTTTTCATGTTACTAACGTAACCCATAATCAGTCACATAGGGATGTGACAAAAGGGTTCAAAAGGTTGTTGAAATTTGGAAGGAAAAGTCGCAAGACAGACAATTTCATGGACTGGATCTCAGCTACAACTTCTGAAGGAGATGATGACATAGAGGATGGAAGAGATCCTGCTAATCGATCATCAGAAGACTTAAGGAAGTCGAGAATGGGATTTTCACAACGCCACCGTTCTGATGATGGCTTCAATGAAAGCGAGTTGCTCAATGATCAGGGTAACTCCTATGTTCATGTTAATTATCTTATTCTTAGCGTATTCACTGATTATTTTATTTTTCCATATCTTTTAATTAATTTTAACTTTCATTTATTGCATGCATGGTTTAATATTATTCTATACCGGTTTCCAAAATTTCTAATACATGCATGCGGACATTTTAAATTTGTTTTCAGCTTGCTCATTGAACTGGATGATGCATGTATCTTTTCTTTGTTACTATTCAGTTTCTTTTGTTGTATGTCTGAACCTGATTTTAAAGTAGTCATTGATGATTCCTTGCAGTTCAATCACTACGTACTTCTATTCCAGCACCACCCACCAACTTCAAATTGAGGGAAGATCATATATTGGGAAGCTCCATAAAAGGTGACTCATTGTTCATGTTAACATAATTATCTGATGCTTCTTTTTTCTTGATAGCAATTCATGAAGGCATCCTATTGAACAAATGTTGTGGTCTCATAGATCGTTGGCTTGACCATTCCCCTTCCATTACCATGTCTGGCTCTATGTGATGCCAAACAATGTCCTGTCAAAAGCAAAATACGGCCTCTTGAACCATGTGCTACATGGAAATTGCAATTATGGATAGATCGTTAAGTTAGTACGAAATGAAGTTAATGCCATTGATAATTATCCTGAAACTTCTTTTCTTGAGCAAGATTTTAGAACACGAGTACCATTTGGACTAATCCTCGACTTACATATTGGGGAATCTGTCATGAATATTCAGAAGAAACTTAGTTTGTTCTTGTGTTGTATTCATGGTTTTTATTTGTAACCGTAATTTTGCAGCTCCTCTTTCTCTCTTTTCACTCTCAACATTTCGAAGCAAAGGTAGCGATTCAAAGCCTAGATGATGTTTGTCTGAGGAACGTCTAGGACAAGTGCTAAAAATCATCTTTGATCACATATAAGGTGCAAATGCTTGGGGGTAGGCAAAATATACTGAACAGTATCACCGAAAAAAGGGACTTGTAAATCTTCAATGGATAGAATCAGGTGGTCCACCTGCTGATCTCATAAGTAAGACCCTATAGTTTTGTCAAGATACAGTTACATTTGTATCGAACAAGAAATTGCCTATTGGCTTTAAAGTCACTTTGATTTTGGTAATCCAGACTTCCAGAGGCATTCTTTTTGTCCATTTTATTTGCTCTTGCCTTATGATGGAGTATATCAAAAGTTGAATTGTCATGAAACCAGAGTTATTGACAAGTAAACAGAAACGCTACCTTTTTACCTTCATAGCAAGTTATACCACATCCCCTCTTGGTTCTCCTGTTTTTCAAGATAAAAGTAAATTGCTGTTCATTGATTTTTGTAGATAGAAATATGTTGGTGGCATGCAAAGCTATATGGTGGATGCATCAGGTTCTCATTATTCTACATGAGATAATGTAACTTTTAAACATTGAACTTGATAACCTTTTTTAACTCAGGTTCTGTATTTTGTTGTCCACATTAGTCCCTGAACAATATATTCTCAGAGTATCGCATCAACAAGAAAAGGAACTTTCAATAGTCAAGACTTTGTATTAAACTTTTTCCCTTCAGCTTGGCCTTGGCCGGACGTGTATTTGCAGCTCTTATAATTTCAGATAATTAATATATTATCTTGGAAGTTTCCCTTTAATCACTGTTTGACAATTTGGTTTAAAAAATCATTTTTTTTTCTGGTAAACCTTGCATTGTTTATTTATCTTTGAAGTACTTTGATGACAAATGGAGAGACCCCGTTGCTTTGCATTAGTTTCATTACATAGGAAAGACCCTTACAATGTTTACAGAGATAATCCAAGTTAAAATTTTTAAGACGATGATATTAAGAGAAATAACCATAAACAAGCCTTAAAAAGATAATGATCTAATCTTTCATAAGCCATCAAATATAAGCATGTAAAATAATCTTAATTACATGGAAAGAAAGGATTTAGAAATGACCCCACAGTTCTACAAGAAATTACCTACATGAAAAACATCTTCAGAGTACTGGAAGACAAATTTTTATTGCATCTTTTAATGTTTAAAGTTTTAATTTGTATTGCATGCCGGCCTCGGCTGTTTTTCTGTCATTTGCATGATCTTAACGGAAGATAACTGTAGTCTCCATCTCGAGTGATATATTTATGGAACTAAAACAACGAAACTCCCTTGATTTTGTGAGTTACACAGCAACTGCTTTCTTGATGTTTGATGAAAAGACAAGCGGAACCACCAATGCTCGTTGACTCCTAGGAACATTTTGGACAGCTCTTCCTAGAACGTTGTTTCGTTTCATGTTGCCTGTAGTGTTCTTTGATTCCATCTCCTTTGTTTAACGCTTTAATTTCAGTATTTTTCCCAGTATTTTGGTTAGATCCTTATCTTTCAATCTCTTCTATGGCTGATTCTTCTTTTGAAATCGACTTCTCCTCTTCCTTAAACTACCACACGCCTGCTTCACGCTATGCCTCGAGTACTTTCACGTCACGCCGTTTTGTCCGAGTGCCCCAAAGCACTCCAAGGAGGCTTAATCATCGTCCTCCTGCGACTCCGTTTGCCACGGACAATGATATGTCATGGCAAAGTGAAATTTCTTGGCAGTTTGAGCCTTCCGGTTGGCGTGAAAGCCGTAATTTAGGTGCATCCCTTGGTCCTTGGGCAGCACCAGGTGTATCGTCATCGAATAGTCAAGCATTCGGTCGACGTTCAGCTAGTGAATATTATCTTTCTCACCCTTCTGGAGGGCTTAGGAGTTTTGTGAATTCACACAATGATTTTTCCGGTTACGGAGCTATGCCTTCAGGGAGGCTTGAGCTTCAAAGCTATGTTGCTAGAGATGAGGACAATTCATCAAATATCCGTTCCCGAGATTATAGTAGGTCTCATCATGATATTTCGAGGCTGGCTACTATTAAAGAAAGCAACAGTAGAAATAGTCGTAGTCCTTTGACTGATGAGGATGAGCTTAGCTCTATAGATTATGATACTCAAGAAGATGTTGAGAGACGATTAAGCCTGTTACGGGCCGATCCTAATGTTCATGCCTACGCTGGTTCTCGTTGGTATTCAGTTTCACAGGCTTATGCAGATACTGATCAGGACGATGATTCACTTGGAGGGCATCATCATATTCATAGACTATCACATCAGGGTGATCATCAGCATGGTAGGAACCATCACATGAGGCACAAGGTGAATCTTGACCTTGTAATGCTGCATGAGCTTGGAGGTCACGATGCTCAGAAATCAACTAGCCATCATTTTCATGGTAATAATCAGTACGGTGACCTCAGCTTTTCGATGGGTTTCAATGAAGATAGTATTGCAGGGCATGGTCATGTTCATGGATTATCACATCACAATGTTCATAGTGATCTTGATGGCCATCATCAAATTAGACACAAGTCGGAAGGTCTTGACCATAAGTTGCAATCAGCAAGCCACCAATTCGGTGGCGATCGTAAGAATAGTGACTTCGATCCGGGACCAGATTTTGAGGAAGAGGAAGAGGAGGAAGTAGAACCACCAAGGCCGGTTGGTTTGTTGAGTTTGTTTAAATATTCAACAAATTGGGATATAGTACTTGTGAGTTTGGGTTGTTTGGGAGCCTTAATCAATGGGGGTGCACTGCCTTGGTATTCTTTTCTTTTCGGTAAGTTTGTCAATAAGATTGCAGAGGAATCAAAATTTGACAAAACAAAGATGATGAAGGATGTTCAGATGGTAAGAATTGAAACAAGAAATCTTATATTATTTATACCCAAATTTTGATTGATATTAGAAACACTTATGTTGTCTTTTCTCCTGCTTATGTCTCATCAGATATGTCAATTTATGTCTCTCTTAGCAGCAATAGTGGTGGTTGGAGCATACTTGGGTAATGAAAACATAGATTGTTTGAATTTCCACTTTTCTTTGTATCTTCCTTAAGTTTTAGAAATGATTTCTCATTCAATAAAATGGCAGAAATTACCTGCTGGAGGCTGGTTGGGGAGCGTTCAGCTCAACGAATTAGAACAAAGTACTTGAGAGCAGTCTTGAGACAGGACATCAGCTTTTTTGACACCGAAGTTGGCACCGGTGACATTATGCATGGTATTTCGAGTGATGTTGCTCAAATCCAGGAAGTTATGGGAGAGAAGGTAACCTGAAAAGTTAGGACATTTCACTTCTTACGCTGCCAAGTGCCAACTAGCACTGAACCTGATATGATTGTTCAAAGCTTGAACTATGTTATGCAGATGGCACATTTCGTTCACCATGTATTCACCTTCATATGCGGTTACGCTGTTGGGTTTAAAGCAGCATGGAAAGTGGCACTGGTAGTTTTTTCTGTTACCCCAGTAATGATGTCTTGTGGTATCGCTTACAAGGCAATATACGGCGGTCTGACAGCAAAGGAAGAGGTATCGAATATCACACACGTTACTGGAAATGTTTACAGTGCCAACTCATTGGTCTTATTGTGTCTTGGTTCGGATTTTGGAACTTCAGGTTTCTTACAGGAAAGCTGGTACCATTGCAGAACAAGCAATTAGTTCAATCAGAACTGTGTTTTCTTTTGTTGCTGAGGAAAATTTGGCAGCAAGATATGGTGAACTATTGTCAAAGTCGTTGCCTCTTGGGACGAAGATCGGGTTCGCCAAGGGTGCGGGAATTGGAGTAATTTATTTGGTTACATATTCAACATGGGCATTGGCCTTTTGGTATGGTTCGATCTTGGTTGCTCAAAACAAGATCACCGGTGGAGATGCCATTGCTTGCTTCTTTGGTGTCAATGTTGGGGGAAGGTAGAGACCTCTCTTCCATTAGAGTGCAAGTTCTAGTGCTTATGACAAAATGATGTTACTAAGTTGTTTGATCTTCTGTTTCAGGGGCTTGGCATTATCACTGACATATTTTGCTCAATTCACTCAAGGCACCGTAGCGGCGGCTCGAGTATTCAGTGTTATAGACAGGGTTCCGGTGATAGACTCTTATAATGCTGAAGGAAGGACATTGCAGAGTGTTCGAGGAAAGATCGAATTTAAAGGTGTAACTTTTGCTTATCCATCTCGTCCTGATACTACGATTCTCAGTTTTCTCGATTTAGCTATCCAACCGGCCAAAACTCTTGCATTGGTAGGAGCAAGTGGAGGTGGCAAGTCCACCATCTTTGCTCTCATTGAGAGATTCTACGATCCTGACAAAGGTAAGCTCGTTAATCATCCTGTTTCGATAGTCTCATTGAGCTTAACCATGTGATGTTTTAGACCTTAATCTGGTTTGAGTCCTTTAACTGATAGGAACTATAACCTTGGACGGCCATGATTTAAGGACGCTACAAGTGAAGTGGCTAAGAAGGCAAATTGGCATGGTCGGGCAAGAACCGGTTCTCTTTGCCACCACGATATTGGAAAATGTGATGATGGGCAAGGAAAATGCCACCAAGAAAGAAGCTGTTGCAGCTTGTGTTGCTGCCAATGCCCATGGTTTCATATATGATCTTCCACTTGGATACGATACTCAGGTCATCAACCGAACCATACTTGAACATCCATATTAATGAACTTTTTCAATGCACATGGTTTTCCACACATGTTCTGATTTTCTGGCATCGAAAATGGATTTGCAGGTGGGAGCAAAAGGAACTCAGTTATCAGGTGGTCAAAAGCAGAGAATCGCTATAGCTCGTGCGTTGATTAAAGATCCTAGAATCCTTCTCTTGGATGAGCCTACCAGTGCCCTGGATGCTGAAGGTGAGGCGGTTGTCCAAAAAGCAATCGAAAAGATTTCGAAGGGGAGAACAACAGTGGTCATTGCTCACAGGCTAGCAACGGTAAGGAATGCCGATACCATTGTTGTTCTCGATAACGGATCGGTTGCTGAGGCTGGTAACCATCACCAGCTAATGAAAACAGAAGGGGCGTATTTTAAACTTATCAAGCTTGCTTCTGAAGCAATTTCAAACACTGAACCAAATGAGATAAAAGCTCAAAAGGGAATTGAGTTTTCCATGTATGAGAAACCGGCCTATGATGCACCAAGATCGCCTTATGCATACGATATTTCACAGTCAAAGTACATAAAGTCTACCCAAGCAGTTAACCAAGTGGAAGAGGAAGTACAACAAAAGCAAAAGCCTAGAGGATATAAAATTTTGAAGATATGGTCTCTACAGAGAGAAGAGCTCATCACACTTTTACTCGGTTTTCTTTTCCGTATTCTCGCAGGTGCTATTCTCTCCATTTTCCCCTTGCTTTTAGGCATAGCTCTTAAAGCTTACTTTGATGACAGTCCACACGAGTTGAAAAAAAAAGTTAACAAGCTCGCCTTAGCTCTTGTCGGCCTAGGCTTTGGTTCTATTATTACCTTGACTGGACAACAAGGTTTCTGTGGTTGGGCTGGAACAAAGCTGACACTAAGGGTAAGAAACCTCCTATTTCGTTCTATACTAAAACAAGAACCAGGGTGGTTCGATTTTGAGGACAATTCCACTGGTATCCTCGTTTCAAGACTCTCAATTGATTGTCTCAGCTTTCGATCGGTCACCGGGGATCGATACTCTGTCTTGTTGATGGGTGTGAGTGCAGCTGCAGCTGGGCTTGGCATCTCGTTTTTCCTTCAATGGAGATTAGCTCTCGTGGCTGCAGCTGTTACTCCTTTCACTCTCGGTGCAAGCTACTTGAATTTGATTATAAATATTGGACCGAGGTTAGATAACAAAGCATATGACAAAGCCAGCAACATCGCTTCCGGTGCAATTTCGAATATAAGGACGGTGGCAACATTTTCTTCACAAGAAGAGATAGTTAAATCCTTTGATAGAGCTTTATCCGAGCCTAGGAAACAATCAGTGAGAAGGTCACAACTTCTAGGCCTCACACTTGGTTTCTCTCAAGGTGCCATGTATTGTGCATACACTTTGACACTTTGGTATGGCGCCTACCTTATGAAACAAGGCCATACTGGTTTCGGCGCTGTATATAAAATCTTTCTCATTCTCGTGTTAAGCTCGTTTTCGGTCGGACAACTAGCAGGCCTTGCACCAGACACCTCCAGGGCAGCAACAGCAATACCTTCTGTGTTCGATATAATTGACCGGATGCCACTGATTGGTAACTTCCGAGATAAAGGTAGAAAAATCGAAAGGTCAAAACTTTTGGATATTGAATTGAAAATGGTGACATTTTCTTATCCATCTCGGCCTCAAGTGATCGTGTTGAAGGACTTCTGTTTAAAGGTCAAGGGTGGTAGCACAGTGGCATTAGTAGGAGGAAGCGGGTCGGGGCAATCGACGGTGGTATGGTTGGTACAAAGGTTTTATGATCCAAATGAAGGGAAAGTAATGATGGGAGGCATAGATTTGAAGGAGCTCAACTTGAAATGGTTGAGAAAACAAATAGCCATGGTGGGTCAAGAGCCAGCTTTGTTTGCAGGAAGTATAAGGGAAAACATCGCATTCGGGTCACCGAATGCATCGTGGGGTGAGATTGAAGAGGCTGCAAAGGAAGCTTACATCCACAAGTTCATCAGTAGTCTCCCAGAAGGCTATGAAACTCAGGTACTGTCTAACTTAGAACGCAAGTTAAGTTAAACACATGACATTAAGTTCTAGGAAACACCATATGCTCAATCACCTGATAAATAATTTCCTTTTTTTTTCTTGCTAAAAAGGTTGGGGAGAGTGGGGTCCAGCTATCGGGCGGTCAGAAACAAAGGATAGCAATAGCAAGAGCCATACTGAAGAAATCAAGGGTGTTGCTTCTAGACGAAGCAAGCAGTGCCCTGGACTTGGAATCCGAGAAACACATCCAGGATGCACTAAGAAGGGTTTCACAGAGTGCCACCACAATCATAGTAGCACACAGACTTTCCACAATCCGGGAAGCCGATACCATAGCTGTTGTCAAAGTCGGTGCAGTCGTCGAACATGGCAGCCACGATAAACTATTAGCTTCCCATGCCGACGGTGTCTATGCTAGCTTGGTCCGAGCCGAAATAGAAGCCAATGCCTTTGCTTGAGATAGAGCCTTCTCTGCTTCTTTACAAAAAAAATCTTGGTTTCTGTTATTGATTTGAAGCATATTTGAGTAACTTAATTTGCAAGAATCTGTCATTTTGTAGACTTCTCAATAACCTTAAATGTCATTAAAGGTTAACACTAATGACTTTTTATTACATTTAGATTTTGGTTAGATAGTCTTGTCTAAGTTCCACCTATCTGCAGATACACACCTAAAATTAATAGAAACTAATCCCTATTAACTTATGTAAAGACTAAGCTATCTGGTTTTATGGGTGGGAAACATGAAGAAAATTCTATTATTTTCATGACAAAGCTAGAATTACAAGCACAAGAAAACTCCACTTCAACTAAAAAAAATAATTACAATAAAAATGGGGTGCTTTTATTAATGGATAATAATTATATCGTTAACTAATTTTTGTTTTCACAAGCGTTTTAGTTAAGGGTTTAAAATTTAGAGATTTACGTGTATGTGTTTATAATTTCAGTTCCGTAGTTAAAATTTATGGTCTAGAGTTAGAATTTAGAGTTTAAGTTTAAAATTTAAATCTTTAATCATACTATTCTAACCCTAAACCAACCATGAACCCTAATTCTAACCATAATCATTGAATTCTAAACCCTTCACTTTAAATCCTAAACTAATCCATAAACTTTAAAATTAAGATTCATGTGAAAACTTTTTATTTCCACCATCGATATACATGGGCGTAACTTAGTAAAAATTATGGGTGACTATGACCTCAAAATTTTTAAAAATTAAAATTCTACCCTTATTAAAAAAATAATTTGACCCATTTTAATTTTTTAATATTCTTAATAAAATCCCATCTCATAATCTCTAAAAGTTTTTACTAAATATCTTAAAATTATTAAAAAAATTAGATGGACCCTTAAAATTTATGAAGATTTTTTTAAGCCTTTAAATTTTTAAAATTTAAATTAATCCCTCAAACTTTTATTTTAAATTTTATCGTTGAATAAAATATTTTTATTTTATTGACACATAATTAAAATAAAAATTCAGATTTAATCTATTTTATCTATACAACGAACATAGAATTAAAATTCTAATATTTACGACCTATTTATGAAAAACCTCCTTGAAAGCAATCAAATACCATGCATTTATTTATATGCATTTTCTTCCATACACAGGAAAGTAAAAATAAAAAACTTAAAATAAGCTAAAATACGATCAATATATTTTAAAAAAATATAAAATATAAAATTAAATAAGAATTTTGGTAGAACTAAAATTTTTATTATTTATGTAAGAATTTGTGTAACTGCATAAATTCTTATTAATTGAATATTTTTTATAAATAAGAATTGTATAATAATCTAAATTTTACTATTATTTAAGAAAAAATTTATAAAAATCATAAAATTTTATATAATTTGGTGTATCCTTTCATGCCTCATTTGAAAATTTTCTAAAAATTTGAATTTTCAACCCTAACTCTTATTTTTTATATCTAAACCTTAAACCTTACACCTTAAAAATACACCATACTCCTAATTTCCTAAACCCTAACCACAACTCTTAACTTTAAACCCTAAACCTAAAGTCTAAATCTTCTAATTTAAAATAGAAACATAAAAACTATAAAAAAGATAAAAGATAATTTCTACCCCTATAAAAATCTCACCCTAAAATTACTCTATGAGGATTGAAAAGTTTGGAGTGTTTTCCAAGACATATCTTTGTTAACAAATCTGTCAAAATAATGTAAAGGAGAGATGTGTGTCTGATTACAAGTAGTGACGTGAAATCTTTTGCATTAAAAAACATGTGTTGTCTTAATCAAAGCAATAAAAAGTCATAATTTTCACCAAACTTTAATCAAGTTGTTCTGTCCATTAAAACCATGGCAGCCAAATTAAGAAGAAGATGACATTTGGAATACCCTTACCTTCCATTTAAAACTCCATTCTTTCTGCTTCTAAAAAGAAATTTGAGCATGAAAAATGACCCACAAGGAAATAACAGTATGATTGTGCTACAAATGTTTCATGGGACCATGTTTGAGTAGAGATAGAAATTTTATGTACTTTTAATGTATTTATTTATGTTTTTGTTTTAAGAAAATTAAATTTTAAGTTGTACGAATTATCTTTGTCTCAATAGTTAAAAAATGATTATTGTTTTCGGAAGTCACGAATTTGAACACCAGTGATGTCAGCAAAGTGATTGAATAATAATATATTTTTATTACTGAACTCATAATTTAATTATTATTTTTAAAAGAAACGAAACATGTTTATTACTAAACTTAACTACGTGACCTCTAGTGTATTTTACTCGAAAAAAATTGGACCCCTGAGTTGAGAAGTCTCACACGATAGCATGTCTCTTGGCTTTGAAGCCAAGGAAACTTGATGGTAACGTGCTTGGCATGCAAAGTTATAGATGGTTCTTTCGAGTCTGCAACAATGGCAACTTCTGTCATTTGATTGTTGAAAGTTATAGTGGTTGAAAGTCTGAGATTAACGAAAATTTTGCTGCAACTTTCGATTTCGAAACCATGGCATCGCTTACACCAGGGGTGTTGTTGAATCTGCTTCAGAGTATGAATTCGAACGTGAAAGTTCTAGGCGAATATCGATCGGTTCTATTGCAAGTGATCAGCATTGTGCCTGCTTTAACAGGATCTGAATTGTGGCCTAACCAAGGTTTCTTCATCAAAATATCCGATTCGTCGCATTCAACGTATGTTTCCCTGTCGCAGGAAGACAACGAGTTAATCTTGAACAATAAGTTACAACTCGGTCAGTTCTTTTATGTTGAGAGAGTGGACCCCGGGACCCCGGTTCCTATCCTTGTTGGTGTCAGGCCAGTTCCTGGAAGGAACCCTTTCATTGGCAATCCTAAGGATCTGATGCAGATGTTGGTTCCATCCGAGACTCCGGTGGCGACGGATAATGAAGGAAATAGTACCGGTTCGAAAGCGAAGGAGCCGGTGGACGTGACAGAGGAGAGTTCCAGAAAGAAAATTGTTATCAAAGAGGAAAAAGCAAGTGTTGCATCAAGATACATGCAGGGTATTTTGCCATCAAATCCTAAAGCAAGTGGACCAGATTCGAATAACAATGTCAAAAGCTCTGAGAATGAGAACGGTTCTGCAGGTAAAAAACCTAAAACCAAGCAACAGGAGCCTAAATGTCAGGTAAGATTCTTGTTCGACATACTATTAACGACGATATATACGTATGGACAGTAATGTATATACCATGTACCATGTACCAACTTGTGATATTCTCCAGTTTTAGCATTACAGACACGACCGGTAAGTCCTTGTGGTAGGCCTGATCAGGTACCGGTTTCAAAGACTGAGGTTGTTGCATCTAACACAAAGGAAATTATGGTGCCTCCAAAGAGTGCATCTGTAAAACGTGCATCGACTAAACAGGAACACACAAACTCGAATTTTTCACAAAACAACAAAGAAAAGAGTACTTCACTCGAAACAGGTTCATGGAACTCTCTGCCTGCAAGTCTCTTGAAGCCAGGAAAGGTATATATATATATATAAAGCAAACCTGAAAGGTTCTTCAAGAAAGTACTTACTTCTTATATGTTAACAATCATTTTTTTCTCAAGGGAATGCTTAGAAGAAGAAATTTAGCTTCTTTGGTTGCAGCAGAGGCACAAAGGGAAGCATCTATGGCAGCTAATCTTGTCAAATGTCTTAGGTAAGCACAATTTTCCGGACTCGAAATTCTTTTAAAAGAATGAAGATTTGAATGCTATATGTATGTAACAATGATTTATGTCTTGTTTCAGCATGTTTTCCGATCTATGCTCCGTCGCCTCACCCGAGAATCCTCATCTATCACTCACCAAGTTTTTCGCCCTACAACAGCTAATCGACCAACCAAGTGTGACAAAACATAAAGATAAACACCTTCAATTATATAACCTTCCATCCGTGTTAGACACAGAAAAGTCTAACAAAAAGAAAGGTCTGATCCATGAAAAAAGATCATTAAAGTCCTCCAAGTCTTCAGTACAGTTGAGTGGAGCCGAGAAGCTCGAATGGGCCAAAGGAGATGGTGCCAAAGAGATAAAAGAACTAAGGGAAACCTTGGTGCATGAAACAAGAACTTGGTTTTTGAAGTTTCTAGAGGTAGCATTGGATGTCGGATTCCGGATCGGTTCCCAGGAGAAGAAAGGGAAAACCGGCACGGGGCGGTTGACGGAACAGGACAACCACATTGCTGTCACACTGTCACAACTCAAGTGTGCTAATGAATGGTTGGGTGAAGTAAGAAACAATTTGAGCCCAGATAACAATGGAATGATGGAAACTGTTGAAAGGTTGAATCAAAAAGTTTATACTTGTTTGCTTAGCCATGTGGACTCAGCAGCCTCGGCACTCGAGAATCGACCTTAATTACGGTTGAATCATGATAAAAGGGTATGATTTCACAACGTTTTAGACACAGAGTTTGTAATAGTTTGGGAACATATATTTAAGTTCTGGTTTGTTTTATAGTCAGCCATCTGTGTATAAAACAATAAACTCATTTGTGTAATAACTTTAAAGTTCGAGTTTCGAGAGTACTAATAGATCAGCTTTGCACAGAGGGGACTGCTCGAGGCATGCATGATGTTTGCATCCAAGAGTAAGGCCGTGTTAGAAATTTATAAACGAAAACGTAATCTAACATGAAATCAAAACCATCACGAAACGAACATGTAATGAATAAACACTAAAGCCGAGTTGCGAAATGCGAAACAAACAAACTGCAAGGGAGAGTTTCCAAAGTGGAGAGGCAAGGCATATGCAAAAGAAAATGTCCGAGACACTTGGTTGAAATGCATATTCCTTTACAACCAAATGTTAATGTGTGAAATGCATGCTCAAATTCCTTTGTTCCTTTTCCTATTCACCATGACCATGCATGCCAGCCAGCATTAGTAATGACCACAAATTCAAGTCCCATGCCAATGCCATGAGAGAAAACAATATGTTCAACTCAGTCTATTTTATTTCCATCATGCATGCATGCATAAATTGCACATCTTGGAATTGAAAAAGCCATGATCTAATTGTCAACCCATGCATATCTTATCTTATGTTTTAAATAACACCACCAAGTATCACTACCAAATTCACCAAGTTTTTTCTGGAATGAAAACATAAACGGTAACAAACACAGCAAGTTTACGAGTTCTTGGCAAGACATAACCAATCCATGTCCATGGTTTTGATACAGTTCATGATGACAGGAAAAAGTAAATAGAGCCAAGGATGACTTCCCATGGAAACAAAGCAGCCGGAGACTCAAATGGGGAACCTGCTGCAAGGTTGTCCTCTTCTACCAAGTAGTTGTGTGCATTGGATAAATAGTCTAGAGTTCAATTTTTTTTTCTTATGTAAGATCCAGTGTCTGATGTTTACTGTCACTTTCAATAATCTTTCAGCTAATCCCACTCAAAACCTATATTCCAATAATGAATCGTTTGTTTACTGTAACTTTCAATATTAAACTTCAGTAACATGGCTTAATGTCCGTTTGATGTCATTTTCCAGACTAACTTTGTAGTATAAAAGGGTGGTGATGTCCCTTTGATATTGCACATCAAAAAAATGAGTTCAAGCATCTTCTTCAAGCTTTTCCTTCTTGCTTTAACCTTTGTTTCCAGTTTGGCTTCCACAAATCCCGTTGAGTTTTACAAATTAAGTCTGCAATGGAGTCGGAGCACCTGTAATAGCGGCCAAATCAAGTGTGAGACTCCTTTACCAAGTCAGTTCGACCAACAATTTACCATACACGGCCTCTGGCCGCAGGATGCACAAGATCAACCTGTAGACCCCTATTCGTCCACTCATAAATGTGTCCGGACGCCTCCCACTCCCATCAATAACCCGTTAGATCTTGAGGTATTGTTATTTAATCACTATTTTATTTTTTTTTAAGTTCATTTATCTATAATTATAATTCTCTCAAATCTAATTTAAATGTTTTTTCTCTATTTTGACAGAAACTTGTTCGAAATATTTCTTCAAGTTTGGATGATAAGTGGCCAAACCTGCAGAAGGATCCAATCTCCCACGCTGGAAATTTGGATTTCTGGCTATATGAATGGAAGAAACACGGGACATGTTCTGATTTTGCACATAATCCATTCAAGTTTTTTGATTCCGCGTTGAAGATTCGAGAGAAAATACAGATCTTGGAATTCAATCCGGACAAACACCTAATGTGCAAGTCGTTATCAACTCCGTTAAAAATATTGTCGGTGTAAATCCCGAACTTGCCTGCAACCGTAATAGCATCGGTACAACTCAACTCTGTGAGATTCGTTTCTGTTATCATCGACTAGACTCTTAAGGACTCGTTCATTTACTTCGGGATTGTCTGAGTGGTAAACCTAAACCCCGTGTTCAAATCTGCAAGGACCAATATATGTTCCATAAAAATAATTAACCATTTAAAAAGTTTGGAATAAGAATAAATCCATTTAACATATTAGTGTAATTTTTGTACTGTTTTACAATCTTTTACAAGTTTGCATGGCAAGTAAGCAACCTTTTCTCAAGGATCATAGCACAGCACATTTGTGTCCAGATCAAACTTAATTTGAATTTGTTTATGGGAATTTATCATTTGTTTATGGGAATTTATCATTCATATTTGGTGCTCAGATAACAATGGAATGATGGAAACTGTTGAAAGGTTGAATCAAAAAGTTTATACTTGTTTGCTTAGCCATGTGGACTCGGCAGCCTCGGCACTCGAGAATCGACCTTTATCACGGTTGATTCATGATAAAAGGGTATGATTTCACAACGTTTTAGACACAGAGTTTGTAATAGTTTAACAGTTTGGGAACATATATTTAAGTTCTGGTTTGTTTTATAGTCAACCATCTGTGTATAAAACAATAAACTCATTTGTGTAATAACTTTAAAGTTCGAGTTTCGAGAGTACTAATAGATCAGCTTTGCACAGAGGGGACTGCTTGAGGCATGCATGATGTTTGCATCCAAGAGTAAGGCCGTGTTAGAAATTTATAAACGAAAACGTAATCTAACATGAAATCAAAACCATCACGAAACAAACATGTAATGAATAAACACTAAAGCCGAGTTGCGAAATGCGAAACAAACAAACTGTAAGGGAGAGTTTCCAAAGTGGAGAGGCAAGGCATATGCAAAAGAAAATGTCCGAGACACTTGGTTGAAATGCATATTCCTTTACAACCAAATGTTAATGTGTGAAATGCATGCTCAAATTCCTTTGTTCCTTTTCCTATTCACCATGACCATGCATGCCAGCCAGCATTAGTAATGACCACAAATTCAAGTCCCATGCCAATGCCATGAGAGAAAACAATATGTTCAACTCAGTCTATTTTATTTCCATCATGCATGCATGCATAAATTGCACATCTTGGAATTGAAAAAGCCATGATCTAATTGTCAACCCATGCATATCTTATCTTATGTTTTAAATAACACCACCAAGTATCACTACCAAATTCACCAAGTTTTTTCTGGAATGAAAACATAAACGGTAACAAACACAGCAAGTTTACGAGTTCTTGGCAAGACATAACCAATCCATGTCCATGGTTTTGATACAGTTCATGATGACAGGAAAAAGTAAATAGAGCCAAGGATGACTTCCCATGGAAACAAAGCAGCCGGTTTTGTTTTGCATTGGAGTACCAAATGTGAGACTGCTCGGATGAGTATTTGTTAACTTGTCTATATCTTCAGAGATGTTGATGGAGGTTTCCATCACCTTGCATATCACCAGCATGACCAGGCATGGGTCCACCAATGTCAGAAGGATAGGTGGAGAACATGAAATCCGGATGCTGGAACATCTCATTGTCGTTGGAGGCAGTTGTGACATTGGAGCGAGAGGTTGCCGAAGCAGCATCTTTGTAGTTTTCCAGCTGATGAACTTCGGGTTGGGAGATGCACATGTCTAGACCATTGCTTGTAGGGATGCTGTTCAATTCCTGTAGCTCCTTTGTGTTGAGAAATCGCCCACCACTTCCTCTAACTCGTTTTAAAGCATGAAGATGCCGAGATTCATGCAGATATGGCTGCAAATATTTATAAAATAATTTCTGAGGTAATATATTTGTTTGCCAAATAACAACACTATCACTGTAGGTGAAGTTGCAATTCCCATGCAACAAGAAGGAAAAACTTGAAGCAACATACCTTTCGAGCTTTGATGAGTTTGTTCTGAGCCTCAAGTTTCGCACGAGACTGTCTTCGCCTCAGAATAGCATGATATTGCTTTGAATTAACATAGACAAGTTCTCCTTGTGTATGCTCCGAAGGCAGGGGAACACGAGCAGGGAGTACAGCCATCGTACGAGGTTGAATCTACCGGCAACATAATGAAAAATATCTCACAAATGGATAACAAATAAAACATATTTTTGTTTGGTCATACATAACAACGGTATAATAGACTCTCAAAGAAATCATTTATGATATAACAAGATTTCAAAAGCAACTTGCTCCTTCTCTATGAACAGGTGTCATGCAAGAATGAAGTGGTCGCCATCAAATAGACATAAATGCAACATGGGGACATTAAAAAATCAAAATGATTCTTACCATAGCTTGCGGTGCTGCCGGTGCATAAGGAGCAGCTCCCACACTGCTGAAATATGGATCAGCATAAGGGAGCGGAATATGAGCCTGCACCACAAAAATCGACATCCAAGACTATGATGCAATTACAATACATAGCAGCCAAACCACACAAGTCATTTAATTAATAACTTACAATTGATTTGTTATTGTCAACTTGTGAAGGAGCAAGCCCACATTCCTGAGTTCCCATTGAGGGGGCTAATTTAGCAAAACCTCCAACAAGCTTCCTGTGTGTTTCGTTACCTCCTGCGCAGATGTAAGAACAGCTAATCAGATTTACACAGTGGCAAGAAAAAGAAAAAAAAATCCCATTAATTTAACATATGAAATATTTAGTCAGAATATAAGAAAAAGTCGGTCCACCAGAACATGGACATGACTTAAAAACATAACATGTAAATGATAAAAGAATAAAATCCTAGACACTTGATAAGATCTATGATAAAAGAATCCAAAACATGTATTGAGAGAGAAAACAATCACAAAGATCAATCGACTCGTTATCCCACACCCACACTTAGGGGTACTGGACAAATATACCTGATGGTACTGAAATTAAACTTTGCTCATTAAGAGTGATATCACCAGCATTGGCCACTTCAGGATAAGACTGACAAGTCGATTGAGTTGATGATGAGTCCTGGTCCTGGAACTGAAAACTTAGCTGCTTGGTGTTTTTTAAGTATCGAGGAAGAACTCCCGTCTTCAGGCTTGAACTTTCAGACATATTTGATTGCTGGACATGAGATCCAGTTGTGTTTTCCCAAGATGAGCAGCCAACAACATTCGTGCAAGTTGAGTGAGAACCGACAGTGACATCCTTTTTGTTTTCCATTGTTGTAAAACTACTGTTCTGAAATATCTTGACTTATGAGTAAGCTCAAAAGGATCTTTGAAAGCGTTCAGGAAATCTGCGCCGCTATTTGAGGCAGCTCATATGCACAAGTGACCTAGCATAAAACCACACATTATCACAATGCTTGCAAGATATTTATATTAGATGACCGAAACATTTCTTTCACGAGGTATTTGAAGATATATATTAAACCGACGTAATTCTCAACTTCAACAGATAAGGATGAACAAGTATGGAAAGCCGTTTTTCCTTTAAAGACACCAGGATGTACTGCCAAATTTAGATATAAAATATTTATTGGTGGACAGAAGGCTCATTAGGACTCTCGTGCACATTCATAGAGCGTTAGAGCCATAAAGAAATATACAAAAGACACATCCAGGGAAATAATTAATATATAAATAAACAGAAAGCTGCATAAGTTACACACACATACACCATTGTAGTTCATCATCTGATAGTTGATTAATTAGACAAGAAGTTCAAAACAAATGCCTCACTGAGCATGGAAACTATTATGCAAAATTTTAGATGAAAATGTTTCTTCATTTCGGATTTTCTGAAAGAAAAGGAATACTGATATGTATTAGAATTTTAGAAAGTTACTAAAAACAACTTCAATTTTTCAATCTAAAAATGTAGGGAGTGTAATTATATTCCCAAATCAGATGGCTTTGAGTCATTTTCTATTTAGATTTGAATCACCATGTTGCAATAAACAAAGGGATTTTAGATTCAAATCTCCTTGTTGTGACAAACCAAGGGATTTTAGATTCGAATCTCCATGTAATGACAAAGGAGACTGTGACGTAACTAGTAGCGCTTTTCGTTATTGCCAACTAAATCGGACAATGATCAACTTTAAAATGAAAAGTAAGAAATTAAGGAAACCATTCCATCTTCAAACATCACAATGCAGCAACTTCAAATCACAAGCATATCTTCTGAGTTATGCTAAAGAAAGAGCAGGTGCTAACAATGATGTATGATACAAAAATACCAAATATTACCAATAATTCATCCCCAATAACATAAGGGCAGAGAAAGTTAAATGGATTCTTGCTCAAATAAGCTCTGAAAAATCTCAAACACAAGCTTTTCCATGCATGAAAATCCCACGACTAAAAATCCCAAGAAAGAGCCCAAAGTTGAACAAAAATAACCCACCAATCATCTATACAAGACTACAAGTGAATTCCAACCCACCACCCCAGGCTCAAAATCCAACCAAATTCAGAGACTTATAGCCTTATAGACAACACAAAATTTCTAAGCATATATAGAAAGATACATAATGGATAAATACTAGATAAACTACCAAAAACAAAGCAGAAGAACCACAGAAGAACAAAAAACAAGTGAAGAAACAAGGAAAGGGAAAAGAAGAAAAGTGCTGTACCTTTGGGATTTTGATGGAATGGAAGAGACAACAGTAACAAGCATGGTTTTATTCTATCTACTAAGCTTGAATTTAGCGCATTCCTCCCTTCTCCTGCCTTCCAAACAAAATAAATAGGAAATTGTGTCCTGTTTCACAAAAAAAAGCTCACCTTTTCCAGTTTTGAATCTTTTATATAGTATATATAATAACCCATAAAGGCAAACAACAGCTTGGATAATATTGTTTACATATCTTCTGAAAACCCCATTTGAGAAGAAGGAAGAATGATCTTTTCAAATTCAATAACTCACCCATCACTACCGTTGTCTGTCCTCCGCCACCACCACCGTCAGCACCACCGCCACCAGCGTTGCTTCAGTCACTTCAAAATAGCATTTCTCGTAGTTGGTTTTTTTCAAGTTTTTTTTTTTTTTGAGTTGTTTACTTCTGTCGTGTTCTGCCACTGTGTAAATACATTGTTTTTCTGCAATAAAATCTTGTCTCAGCAACAACGGCTGCAAACGGGAAATTCTAAAAAAATATCGGCCTTAAAAAAATTTAAAAAGTCGTATCGAACCGTTTTTCTTACAAAAGTTATAAGAAATTCGGTATACACTTTTTGGTATATACCGAAATTCTTATAATTTTTGTAAGAAAAACGGTATATATCGAAATCTTTATACTTTTTGTAAGAAAATCGGTTTATAACCGAAATTCTTACAGTTTTTGTAAGAAATTCGGTATATACCGTTTTTCTTACAAAAGTTATAAGAATTTCGGTATATACCAAAAAATGTGTATCGAATTTTTTATAATTTTTGTAAAAAAACGGTACAACCGTTTTTAGGCCTTTTTTAAGGTCGGCTTTTTTTAGAATCACCCGGGAGAAGAACGCGTCCTGCTAGCGCGTGAAACAATCACTGGTGAAAATAATGTTTACAGCAGGTGATTCTAGAAAAAGTCGGCCTTACAAAAGGCCTAAAAAACGGTTGTACCGTTTTTCTTATAAAAGTTGTAAGAAATTCGATACACACTTTTTGGTATATATCGAAATTCTTATAACTTTTGTAAGAAAAACGGCATATACCATTTTTCTTACAAAAACTGTAAGAATTTCGGTTATAAATCGATTTTCTTACAAAAAATATAAAGATTCCGGTATATATCGTTTCTCTTACAAAAGTTGTAAGAATTTCGGTATATAACGAAAAGTGTGTACTGAATTTCTTATAACTTTTGTAAGAAAAACGGTACGACCTTTTTTAGGCTTTTTTTAGAATTTTCCCTTTTTTTCCTTTTCTCAATATTAAATTTTATTTTCGGTGTTGGTTATGAAAAGGGTTTTTAACAAGGTCATATATTTTATAGAAAAATATAATAAAATTACTATTTTGAGTCGAGCCAAGCCGAGCCCCACGAGTTTCGAGTTCAAGTCGAGCCCGAGCCAAGTCCAATAATATTATTTCTGAGCCAAACCCAAACTTAAATTTCCGAGCTCACCAGACCTCGAGCCCGAACCGAGTCGGAGCCAAGTCCAATAATATTATTTCCGAATCAAACCCGAACTTAAAACTCCGAGCTCACTAGACCTCGAGTCTGAACCGAGTCCAATAACATTCTTTCTAATCTGAACCGAACCTAATTAAACTCAAACTCGACTCAATTCGTTATCACTCCTAATCTGAATTAATCCATTGGGACATAGCTTGTTGCATATTCATCTTAGAAAAAAAGTAACAAATAAGTCTTTACTGTATAAATTTTAATAGTTCTAATTCCAAAATATTAGCAATTATAATATCAAAACCAATTACAATTAATATCACTAAATTCTTATATTATTTTATTATTTTCGTTAATTGTTACTAAAAATATTAATGTGATACATCAAAAGTTTTATATTAAAAATTTTAATTTTTTATACCGGCAGTTGATGAACTAAATAATTGTTAGGCAATTAGTGTATAAGTTTTAATTTTTATTAAGATTTGAGAAGATTAAAAATTTTCTTTCGATAAATTAAATATAATAAAAAAGATATGGAGACGATTAATTCGATGATCTATTGATCAGATAAACCATCAAAGGATGATATAAACAATGACGAAAAGAGATAACAGTTTAATCAAAATTAAAATTTAAGATATTTTATTTCTTTGATATTAATTATTGGATCAAATTAAAATTAAAATATATTAATCTTCGGGGCGAGCAAAACTTTTTTATTGTCGATATTGAATGATAATCTCTTCGAAATATGTGTCAAACAATATTTTTTAACGATAGTGATCATAATAAAAATTAAATAATTTTTTAATAAATTATCATGGATATAAATAATATTTGTTTTAATTTATATTCTCAATCATTAAATATTATTTCTTTAAATATTATGTTGTAAATACTGATATTTAAACTCGTGGTTTCCGAAAATAATAATCATTTTTTAACCACTGAGTTAAACTGATTTGTCTTAATATGTATTTTTTAATGTTAACCCTTTAAAAACATGTATTATATATATATAAATTATTTACTTTTGAATCTTTTAAGGACTTAACACTAGGACCAATAAATGTAATTATTTTTTAAATTTAAACAATGTTAAAAGTTTTAATTTTTTTATATCTATTTTTTCTTTTAAAAAAAAATACAAGTTTAACTTAATTTAATTTTTTATTAATTATAATTATGGTAGAATTCATATCTAACCTTACTATTAAGAGATGTTTGATTCACAAAACACCCCTTAAACCCTAAAAATGCAATTGCAAATCTTTACAATCTGTACAAATCTGGTGAGGTAGATCAGTCATTAAGCTATACCCAAATTAGTGAGTCATATTTTACTATTCGATATTCAAAATATCGAATTATTTAAGAACAAATATTTGATCAAGTCCTTTTTTAGAAGAGAAAAAAAGTATTTGACTGAGTGGAGTTTAAAACTATTAAAAGCTTAATTATTTAGATACGAGTATTTGATTGAGTATTTTTTTCAAATAAAAATTATTCCTTCTGTCCCATATATGGTATCCAGTATTGACTTTTTAAAAGTCAAAATTTTAAAACTTTGACTATAGTTATTTTAAATATTTAAATTTATTAAATTTTATAAAATATATATTTTTAAACTACTCAATTAAAGATTTTAAAAAAAATATTTTTTATGTATTTTTATCAATAATAGATTTAAAATTATAATGAGTCAAAATTGAAAAAGTTTGACTAAAAAAGTCAATAATAAACTAAAACGATAGGACGTAGGGAGTATTTGATAGAATAGAGTTAACGGTTTTTGAGCTAATCAAGTGACCATGAGAAACAGAGAAAGTAATAGCACCAAGCAATCCACTGATGTTTAGAAGTAGCAGTTCGTACTAATTGTTAAAATTGAAAACGTTTTTTAGTGGTGGCTTATAATTTATACTAATTGTTTTCAACAAAAATGAAAATTTATGAAAATTGAGGGACCATATAAGTTGACCTTAAAATTTCTGAATTTAAACATTCTATAACCAATAGTGTACAAACCCTGAAAATAAGAGTGATTCATTTTGAAAACTAAAACCCAAAAAATAAGCAAATAAAAAATCAGACCATAAGTTATCTTAGAGATAAAACTAAAAAAATACTCGAAAGAACAATAAGATTGAAAAATTATAAATTTATCACCGAAATTAATTCATTGTTGATAAAAAATAAGTAAAATTGGTCTTAATTAAAAAATAATCCTTAACCCTTCCACAATATTATAATTTTATCTTGATTTAGGCTTAAAGGGTAAGTTTAATTCCAGCGATATTAATATTGGTTCTACATTTAGAATAACGTAAAATCATGTACAATATCTTTTGATTTAAGTCTATAAAATGATTTGGATACTTATTTTTTATATAAAAAAAAATTATAATTTCATGGTTTGAGGTTATATCTTTGACATTGATAACCAAGAGAAAAAAAGCTAGAACTAAAAGATACCTTTATTATCGCTATGTTAAATGAAAATCAAAACTAGAGCATTTAAAAACAAAAATCCTGCTGATTTCACCTCAGTTTCTCCGCTTGATCAGACATAATTTCAGCGATATTAATGGACTCGTCATTTTTCATGAAGTGTTTGTGCATTAAACTTTGATCTGGAGATATTACCCCAAAGATCTTATCAAGTCTAGCCATATCTATGTCGGATACAAATCCGTGTCCAACACTTATATACAGGGATAGACCGAGGAGTAGTAGAGGGAACAATCGCACACCTTGAAAATTTCAAACTCTCGTATAGTTTATATACATTCCTTGTATTTTCTATCAATAATATAAATTCGCACCCCTAAAATTTTGTAATTTTGCACCCCTAAGTTTATAATATAACTCTCTAACAGTTCGTACCCTTGGTAAAAAATCTTGTCCCGATCCTGCTTACACACAAGTCCGAGTAAAATAGCTCTTAATTACAAGTATATACATAGTGCACCATCAGTGTGCAATTGCTTTATTTGAGCCAATCTCACTCAAAAACCATATTTCAATATGAATAGTTTGTTTAATGCCACTTTCATAATTAAACTTCACTAACATGGTTTAAAGACGTTTTCATGTCATTTTCTAGGCTAAATTTATATTATAAAAGGGTGGTGATATCCCTTTAATAATGCACGTATGAGAAAATGAGTTCAAGTATGTTCTTCAAGCTTTTTCTTCTTTTTTAACCTTTGTTTCCAATATGGCTTCTAACAAGCCTGTTGACTTTTATAAATTGAGTCTGCAATGGAGTAGGAGCACCTATACTAGCGGGCAAATTATGTGCCTGACTCCTTTTCAAGTAAATTCGACCAACAATTTACCATTCACGGCCTTTGGCCGTAAGATGCAAATGATGATCCTGTAGACCCATATACGCCCATTCATCATGTATCTCGAAGTCTCTCACTCCCATCTCTTCGACGTCAAAGCTAGATGTATGCTTATTTAATCATTATTTTATTTTTTTACATTGGTTTATCCATAACTATAATTCTCTGAAATCTAATTAATTTTTTTTTCTATTTTGATAAAATCTTTTTCGAACTATTTCTTCAAGCTTGGATGATGAGTGGCCAGACCTGAAGAATCCGCTCTCCCACAATGTAAATTTAGGATTTTGTCTATATGAATGGAACAAACATGGGACGTGTTCTGATTTTGCACATCATCCATTCAACTTTTTGATTCGGCATTGAAGATTCGAAAGAGTTTACCAGATCTTGGAATTAAATCCGGAGACCAACTTACTGTGGAAGAAGTTACCAATTCGGTTGAAAATCTTGTCGGTGCGAAACCCGAAATTACCTACAACCTTAATATCAATACCGGTAAAACTCAACTATAGGAGATCCGTCTCTATTATCATCAACTAAACCCTCAAGGACTCGTCCATTTACTTTGGGAGTGTTCTTTTAAATTGTCTCACTACCCAATAAAACAATTTATCGATTATTTCTTTATCAATAGGCTCAAAACTTGATTTGAAGAATTAAATACATTAATATAAGAAAATGACGAATTAATTCACATCTTAATATGTTAAATATATTTATTTTTATTCTAACCTTCTTTACATAATTAATTATTTTTATGGAATAAATATTATTCCTTTCAGATTTGTATATGGGGTTTAAGAGAACCACCCAAGTAGTGAGATAATTTAAAGGACACCGATAAGATTTTGCACCGATAAGATTTTCAACCGATTTGATAACTTTTTTCACGATAAATTGTTTTCCGAATTTTATTCTAAGATCTAGTAAACTTCCTTGAGTCTGTAATTCTGAATCACAATACTTGAATAGATCATGTGCAAAATCAAAACACGTCCCATATTTGTTCTATTCATATAGCCAAAATCCCAAATTTATAGTGTGGATGAGTGGGTTCTTAGGTCTGGCCACTCATCATCCAAGCTTAAAGAAATAGTTTGAAGAAGATTCTATCAAAATGGAGAAAATAAAATTTAAATTAAATCTTAGAGAATTATAATCATAGATAAATGAATGTAAAAAAATAAAATAATGATTAAATAAGCATACATCACAGCTTTGACGGGGAAGAGATTGGAGTGAGAGGCTTCAAGATATATGAATGAGTAGGCGTATAGGGTCTTGGGTCCTTAACCAACATTTGGTATCAGAGCAAGGTTAACCTCTAATGTCTGAGCCCAAACGTTACGATGTTAACCTCGCCCTAATACCAAATATCGATCCAATAACAAGCTGCGAAGGAGAACGATTTAGTATATTGAATAATTGTGAGAGGTCAACATTGGATAGAGAATTGACAATCCGTCGTTCTCTTTTGCAGCTTGTTGGATCAATATTTTTGTAGAGTTCGAACGTTACGATGTTAACTTCGCTCTGATACCAAATGTTTGTGAAAGACCCAAGAATTTATAAATAAATAAAGGAGCACACTTGCTGCTCTTTGAAGGATAAATATAAGAAAGATGTTGTAGAGGAAAATGATACTTCAGTTGTAATTTATTCATAGAACTGAATATATATATATATAGCTTAATAAAATTCTAAAAATAGCTAAGTAAACAAACTTTAATTAAAACTATAGAAAGAAACTTAAACTAAAACTCTAAAAATAGTGTGAATCAACAAAGATTATTAGCTCTAAAAATATAGTGAATCGACAAAGATTATTAACTAAAAATAGTGTGAATTAACAATTATTATTTACTGACATAAGAGTCTACAGAATCATGCATTGCATCTTGCGGCCAAAGGCCGTGAATGGTAAACTTTTGGTCAAAATTACTTGGTAAAGAAGTCGGACACATCATTTGCCCGCTAGAACAAGTGCTCTTACTCTATTGTAGACTTAGCTTGTAAAAGTCAACAAGCTTATTAGAATCCATACTCGAAACAAAGGTTAAAAAAAGAATAAAAAGCTTGAAGAACATACTTGAACTCATTTTCTCTAACGTGCATTATCAAAGAGATATTACCACCCTTTTATAATACAAATTTAACATAAAAATAATATCAAACCGTTTTAAATCATGTTGGTGAAGTTTAATTATGAAAGTGACATTAAACAAACTATTCATTATTTAAATATGGGTTCTGATTGGGATTGACTTAAAGCTTATGTAAACAATTGCAAACTGATGGTGCACTGTGTATACACTTGTAATTAGGAGTGTAATTACTAATTTTATCTGGGGTGTAAACCCATATTTTATTTTTCATTCGATTCGAATAACGAGGTAAACTTTAAAGTTGATTTCTAATATTTATTTTTGTTCAATATTTTCTCGAAACTCATAAAAATGTTATATTAATCCGTAAATACATTTTTCTTAATGTGTTTATTTTTACTATAAAATTAAAAAATTACCCCCAAAATATTATTATTTATTTAGTATATGTATTCCTTTGTTTTGCATAAGTATAAAAATCAAACATATTATACGTCATTTTTATTTATTTAATTATTTTTTTTTTCGTTTAACAATTTTTGCTTATCATTTGTTTTATTATTATTACTTTTTTATTTAGTATATTATATTATTATTAATAATATTATTTTCTCTCATTGGTTTTATTAATATTATTATATTTATAAATAAATAAATCAGATATTAAATAAAACTTTAAATAATAAACCCATATCTATTTATTAAATATTAACAGTTCAAAAACATTACAAACCCAATAAGCCCAATATGAAATTAAATAAAATATACAAGCCCGTAATATTACATTAGCCCAATATTTCAGCCCAAACCGGTTATAACAAAAAAAAACCTAGCCTGACACGCGTACAATGTTTGACATGCTTATCTTTCATGCGGAACCCGTCTTCAACTGTTGGATCAGATCCGGATCCAACGGCTCAGATCGAAGCAGGAGAAGATCCTTCTGGAACTCCACGCGTCACGCGCTGACTTTTTGACTTCTCACGCGCGCGAGGCGCACGCGTTAGACTCCCCAGATTTTAGTCGACTCTTCAACTCCATGTCCGACGACCGCGACATCGCCGGTGGTCCCTCCCTCATTTCGACAGTCACGTATATGCAAGAAAACAAAAAACATCAGAGCAGTACACAATTACAACCAAATCTCAGAATTTCAAAGAGTTAATCGACCAATATGTCAGTACAGTTTCAACCAATATTCAGAGGCAAAAACGCAAAATAAGAGCAGAAATCAGTCAAATACAAACAAGCACAGAGATCAACCGATAGAGAATTAGGGTTTATTTTCCCCTTTTAATTTCTGTAATCACATTCGGCTATAAAAGAGAAAGCCAAACAATATGTAAAAGGTTCCTTTTTTTGAATCAATAGAGAAAAAAGCCTTTAGAGGTATATCCTCTTCTCTTGCATATATTAAATCAGGAACTAATAAGAAATAGATTAGGTTTTTTGTTATTTACCTTTGGGTCGTAGAGGTTTGAGACACGGTCTTCAAACCGAGTTTTCTGATTTCTGAAAAAGACCTCATTTTGGTTTTGGTTTTTATAAAAGAAGGATTTTTTATATCTGTTTTTTTGTACTAAAAAGTGTTTTTTTTGTTTGGTTTTAAAACAAGAGGAAGGGGCGGTTTTCAAACATTGGCCGACGTGGTGGTCTTCTAGAAAATACGGTGATCGATTTCTGGGTTGTTTTTCTGGAAATGAGGATGAACATTCATCCGAATTCTGGTTTTTCGAATGAATGCTTCAGAGATTTTCATTTTGTTTTTGGGTTAGGGTTGTTAAAATGGGTTTAAAACACAAGGTTATCTTTTATACTCGTAGACTAAAATGAAAAAAATGATATTTTCTTCATTAAATCCCTCCGTCCCGCCTTATTTCTCTTTGGGATCTCTCCATGTTTTCGGATCCATGCATTTTGGTCCCGATTTTGGCCATAATAATTGATTTTGATTCGGTTAAATTTATTTTAAGTCCCACCTTGCTTTTTAAACCTTTCTCCAGGCCCTTTCCCCTTTTTAAATCACAGTTTGATTCCTTAGCATTTTATTTCTTTTTATTTTGGTCATTTACAATATTGATTTTGTTTATTTATTTATTTATTGTATATAGTTATTTTGAGTTCTTTTTATTATTGTATTATTTCATGCATCTTTTTATTATTTATGCATTTCATATTTTGTTTATATGTTTATGCATTTATTTACATTTGTGTATTTATTTATTACTTGTTTATTACTTTTTATGCTATGTTTATATATGTATTTATATTTATGCATTTTATTTTTGTTATTCATGCACTTATTTATTTGTACCATATATGTGTTTTTATTTCATGTGTTTACTTATGCATATAGTTGTCTTATTTTCATTATGTTTTATTGTGTCATGTATTATATGCACTTCATCTTGATTTTTATTGTTCATATGCATTTTGTTTTTTTACATTGTGATGTGTATTTTATTAGTATTTCATTCGTTACATTCATCACATCCACTTCATAAATAATGAACCTAATTAATTATATCTTTATTCGGTCGTAACGGGCTCGTCTTCTAACGTATTGGTGGCGGTAATTTAAATAATGAACTTAAAAATAATATTGATTCGAACCTTTAAACAAACCGTAATTTAAATATCACTTTAAACCATAAAATCCAAAATTTATTAAGCGATCATTTTAATAAAGGTGCCAATTTTGGGCGGTTTTTAACGTTAACCCCGTTTTAAATCGTACCGACTCTTGAACTCAATTTTAAAGAATCTCTGGTTTTTACGGTGTCCGACCTACCAAAGTGGTCGGCGGCGACTCCAACCTTTAAAAAAAAACTTTTTTAAAAAAATCCCTAAAATTTTCAATTCTATTTTTTTTAATTTCAAAATCCTCTTTTCAAATTATTTCAACTTCAAAACCTTAAATTTCGATTTTTGAAACATTTTCAAATTTTCTAACTCTCAATTTAAACCTAAATTTTAAAATTCTATTTTTCAATTCAAAACCCTAAATTCCTAAATTTTAAACCCTAATTTTTAAATTAAACTATTTCTTTCATTAGTGGCCTTCTACCATACTTAAATTTTTTATTTTAAGATTTTTAAAAAGGTTTTCTGATTTGCTATTTGAG
Source organism: Abelmoschus esculentus (assembly GCA_035048815.1). Taxonomy (NCBI): domain Eukaryota; kingdom Viridiplantae; phylum Streptophyta; class Magnoliopsida; order Malvales; family Malvaceae; genus Abelmoschus; species Abelmoschus esculentus. The sequence continues at coordinate 13,814,321 of JAUCBN010000024.1, forward strand.
TAATCAAAACTTTTTACTTGAGTTGGTTTTTTATCCCAATTTATTTTATTTGTTTTTTTTTCTCTTCAATTTGATATGCAGTTGTCGTTCGTCTTTGAGCATCTGAAGACGCTCTCATACTAAAGCAAGCCAAATTCAAGGTATTTATTTGATTTCCCCCCTTTTTGAATCAATTAATACCTTCAAGTGGGTCTAGAATTCACCAATCAACATTCTAGACTGATTCTTTTATGTGGAAAAATAAACGAGATATGGATTATATGCTAGGATAATTCTATAATTCCCGTTTGTTTGCTTTTGAATAATTATATCTAGTTTTTGATTTTACTCAATGCTTGGCTTGAAGATTATGTAAAGCGATTGCAAATTGATGGGCATGTTTGATGGTGTACTATATATATATACTTGTTATTAGAAGCTATTTTAACCGGAATTGGGTGTTTAGGACACAAATATGGCTAGATTTTTCTAAGATTCTTGGAGGTGATATCTCTGTATCGAAACCACTGAGTTAACTAAGAGTTAATAAATATACCACCAAGACTTTCTATACAAACATAAAAATACCAAACCGCTAAGTTAACTAAGAGTTAATATAGTTTCTTCCTGCAAAAAATTGGTCCGTTTCTTCCTCGTGTTCGAACAACACCTCACTCATTTGGATTTGTTCTGATTGCTTACCTGTTCTTTCAATTCTCATACTTGTTGCTTGCTTTCGCTTTTCATTTAAGATTTATTTGATGAGTTTGTTCGATCACCGTAAAATTTACATATTTTCATCGGTAATTCAAAACTTCTTCCTTGTTGATTTTGGCGGTTGGTTATTGTTTATTTTTTCCTTTTTGTCTAGTAATAGTTAACTGTTGGATGGAGATGTCAGCTTATACTGGTAAATATTGTTTTCATGTGTTGGAGAAATAAGAAATGCGGATGCTGAAATGGGAATTTTGAATCGAATGTTTGCTATGGTACTTGGTAGTTTTGAATTTTTAGTGGCTCTTTTATATTTGTCTTATTGTAACAATATAAATAATCTAGTTTCTTTTAATGTGAATTGTCCCTTGTGTTAAATTTGGGTCAAATTCTTGTGCTTTAACCTCTAATCTTCCTACAGGCTAGAGGTTTGAAGATGAAAGGGTTGGGCAAAACTAGGACCGAGGTACCAGAGATGTTGTTGTTTGATATTCTTGCAAAGTTTCCTGTTAAATCCTTGATTCGTTTCAAGTGCGTTTGCAAGCATTGGTCTTCGTCTTTTCAAACCCCACTTTTCATCACCCAAAATCACCACAACCACCTCAGAAACAACAACCTTAATTTCATCTTCAAACGTTCTGTTGGTAATCCTTTTCCTCTCCGCTGTTATTTCTCTCTCTTTTAACTTTCCAGTGAGGATGGCCAAAACTTTTCAATACAACAGAATATTTGCTTACCCTTTTTTGACGATCGTTGGCGTACTCCTGAAATTTATGGTCCTTGTAATGGAATATTGTGTGTAGAATCTGATGGTAACCTTGCCCTTTGGAACCCATCTATCCGATAGTTTAGAATCCTTCCTCAATCCTCAGTCCAACGTCCATCTTCAGCACAATTCATCAAGTTTGATGGTCTTGGTTTTGGCTATGATTCCCAAAATGATAACTACAAAGTTCTAAGATTTGTTTCAAATCTATATAATGATAATGACGACATTCACCGTTTAGCTTATAAGTATTCGATCGAGCAAGTTGAATTATATTCACTTAAAGGCAATTCATGGAAGGAGATTTCAGATCCTGGGGTTAATGTTTTAGGTAGTTCTTGGTATGATAATCATGTAAATGAGATTTATTATTGGTCGGCACATGGGGCAAATGATATTGGTATTGGTCGTATTCTTTCATTTAAAATGTTTACTGAAAAGTTTTCAACTTTATCACCCCCTGGTACTGTGGGGCATTTTCACGATTACGAACTGGTACTTCTAAACATCAATGGATTGCTTGGTGCTATTACTTTCTCATGGTCACTTGATCCGAAATCTCTTGAAATATGAGTTCTTAGTGGATCCTGAACTAAACTATTCCTTATTGAATATGTTCCTGAAGCTGACATGCCTTTGGGGTTTTGGAAAAATGGTGAGTTGTTTTCGGAGAATGCAGATGGTGAACTTGTGTTGTTTGACCCCTCCATCCAAGAGTTTAGAAATCTTGGTATTCGTACTACTGAAAACGGTTCAATGAACATTATTGCTTATGCTGAGAGCTTGGCTACATTGAGTTGAGGAGGTAAGATTTCATTGGATTTGTAGTTCTTGTCAACTATTTTGTTTATGTCTCTGTTTAGATGTTAGTGCACAAAAGATATTTGTTAATTTTTTATTTATATTGAATATGTTAATGCACAAAACAAATAAAAATGATATAAAATATATTGGATCGTTAAAATATATATTAATGATATTTAATTTATTAACTATTAATAGAGAAAGTCAATACAAGATATTTGAGCATTGTTTTTAACTTTTTATGTACACAAATATACTCATACACAATTTGATTACAATTTCGTAAATCCGTCTAAATAAATTCAAATAAAATTTTGAATGACAAAATAAGATTCATTAATATTTTAGATATCGAATAATAAAATATGATTCATTAATTTAAATAATTATAATTTTTTTTACAATGATATTTTAGTTAAAGTGTTTGATAAGTACAATATATATATATATATATATATATATATATATATATATAAACGATAGCAAGGTACTTTTAGAGCCATCCTCTTTAATATTGCCTTTTTTCCTCTTTATATATGAAACAAACAGGTACTACTTCTTGCTTCCACACAAGCAAAGTAATGTCATTGGTGGTATTCAATTTCAATATCAAATTGTGATGATTGTTCAATTCAATAAATATCATTGATTTGTAAGTCAAGCTAATGGGCTAATGATGATCAGACCCTTTTGTTTCTGTTTTTTATTGCAAAATTGATCATAATTTGAGTTTGAGAAAAGGGTTTTAGTTTGTCAATGTTAAGATTCAAATTTTTTATTCGAATATAAATTTCAGTGCTTGCAATATATGATGACTAATATAATGCCCACTGCATACAATGATGGAATGAAGGATATTTTCTTCATAATACAAAGCAGAAACCTTGAAGGAAATATCTTTACTTCTTAAGGGCTATTCCATAATCTATCACCTTTGTTATTGGTGTCTTGTAGACAATAAATGTTATGGTATTGATGCAATATGAATTACCTTCTACAGAGATGGATATGACCGCTACGTTTATAAAGAGGGGTCCCGATGTACAAGGCTCTCAGATGGGCAATGAGAGTAAGAACAAAGTTTTGGAAGCCAAATCTACTCCTGAGCAAACTCCGCAACAGGTGAAAAAGAGGAAATGATATCTAAAACATGAACCATGTTACACCTGGTACATTTCCCCCTTGATTGAAACTGAACTCTATTTTTAGACATTCTGTTTCTACATCCAGTTTGTAGCTGAATCAAACAACGAGAAGTCATCAACTGATCTGAGGCAGATTATGGAGTTAAAATATGTAGATACATCGGGAGATGCTTCAGACGATACTATTGTTACAGTGCCAACAGCTAAAGGGGGATTAGAAGGAAACATCATCGAGCTTGGACTCTCTCTGAGGTTATGAAGCTAGGTGAGGGTGTGTCCAAGTATGGAGCTGGTCGATGTTCTGAGATTAAAAGTCTTGCCTTTGCATCCTATTCGTATAGAACCTCTGTTGATCTGAAGGTATGCAATTGACATTTTCTTTCCGGTAAATCAATAGTTAAGACAATTGCAACTTTGTTGTTTGGTTGAACATAGGAATCTGTTACCACTCTGGGAAAAATTACATTTGCTAATAAATGTTATTTTACAGGAATCACCCCCGTCCAATGGTGTTATGCATACAAAATATTTCACCTGAATCACCCCCTTTATACCTATCGAAGTCGTAGTTGAGCTAGACTTGCAGAATATTTATGGTTTCTGTGGTTGGGGATGTAGGCCAATTCACGAAAGCATCCTTCTATACCCATTCCAGCACCAATTTTGTCACGCGTGAGAGAGCTTGCTGAGATGCAAGCACAAGCTCCATCACAAAATCTTAGTGCCGCAAGTAAGCTGTTGGCATGTGGTGGCGGCAGCGGCAGAGGAAGTGTAAATGAAACAAAACCGGGATAGCTGTAAGGTTGTAAATAAATAGATTGTAGTTGTGTCTAGAAGAGGAAGTTATGATTTTTCCATTTTAATCAAGCTTAGGCAGATAGCACATCAATGGCTAACAGCAATTAAGAAGAGTTGGAAGAGATTAAACACCATCAAAAAGAGAATTTAAAACATATTCTATAGCTACTTCACTCCCTTAAAAGAGAAAGGATTAGCTTGTTGATTTTGAACATAGATATTGTCATCTTTATATTTGGTCCGAGATGAATCTTCAAGACCTGCTGCACTCCCAACTACGCCAGGAGCATTGATTGCATACCCAGTAGGATTGCCTGCAGGGACTGGTTTGAACTGTTGAATCCCATACTTGACGCCATTTGCACCAATATGAGTGCTACCCCCTGGCATGAGCAAGAAGTTGTTTCCATTTGCTGCTGCTGCATCATTGTTGCTGTTGATGCAGGGGTGTTGGCAGCGTGCATGCTCAAAGCCTAAGTATCATTTAAAATTCTATGATAAAAACAAAAGCCTAAGTATCACTTAAATGTTCATGTGACTGGCACTAACCTCCTGAGGAGATAGCGGACTCTGTCCACTTGCAGTTTCATCTATTGAAGGTCTAAAATATGGTAAATCATAACCAGTTTGGGGATAGTAAACCCTGTCCTCTTGCAGTTTCATCATATGCTCATAACCAGTTTGTACCTGGGTTAAGGCAATAAGGGCACCGGACTAAGGTTCACTTATTGTCTGGACCCTACTTTTAATAAAATAAAAATATATTAATTAAAATAATAATAAAATATATAAATATAATATAATATAATATAAAGTGGGCCCACTAGCTGGCTGCTGATCGTTTTAAAAATTTTAATATTTAATATTTGGGCCCACTTTTATATAAAATAAAAATATAAAAAATAATAAATAAATAAATAAATATAATATAATGAGTTTCAGCTCAACGGTTTAAAATTTTTTTGTGGCCCTACTAATTCAATTTTTGGGGGCTGTTACAGTTCAACTTTTTAATTTTTTTGTGGGTCCTAATATTAATTATATAACCGTTTGAAGGTTTTTTTTAATTATTTTTATATTTTATTAATCTAGAAATTAATAGGTTTTAGGGTTCTAGGTTATCATTAAGAATTTTATAATAATTTAATATATTTTAATTTTTAATAAGATTAAAATTTTTAAATACACCACCTATAAATAATCTCAATATTTTTACTTTTTACATATCTATTTCTCTTCTATTTTCTCTATTTCTTATATTATATTCTTACATTTTGATTTAAATTTTTTATCTATTATTTTGATTTGATACTCTAGAGGACAAGAACTCATATATTCAAGGAGATTGCGATTTACATGATTTGCCGGTGATATACTACAATCGAATTTGAAGCATAAATTCAACGATAAAATTTCAGGTGTTATCATTCTATACCTTTTTGCTTCATAATTTTTATGGTATAATGTTATCGCAAAAATATGCTTCCAGTAGTGAAAAAAGAAAAAATAAAACGAACAGAAGAATTAATAAAATCACAAAAAGGTGCTTTAGATAATTTTTTTCCAAAACAAGTAGAAGAATCTTTAGATAATGATGACTTCGGTGTAGATGAAGATAATATTGAATATTCTAATGAAAATTTGAATGATAGCAATACTAATTTAAATAATGAGCATGATAATGTACTTGATAGGTCAAATGTTGATGTTGACATTGAAGAAAACATAATTTCTCTTTTTGATATATATGATCCTAGAAATTGGGGTGCTCTTGATAATAAAAATAGAGATATTTTGATTGAAAAAAGACCAATTAGGGAATTGAATCTCACATTTCCTAAGCATAATCTTTCTAGACATATTTCATATTCCTATTTTTCTAAAAAATTAAACAAAGGAGAAATTCTTGATAGAAAATGGTTAGTTTATTCTAGACATGTGAATAAAGTATATTGTTTTTGTTGTAAATTATTCACTTCTCAAAGTAACAAAAGCATTTTAGCAAATGATGGAATGGATGATTGGAAGCATTTAAGTGACAGACTCAAACAACATGAAAATAGTGTTGAGCATATGACTAATATGAATACTTGAAACGAAACAAAAATTATATTAAAAAAGAATAAAGGTATTGGTAAAGATATGCAAGAAGGAATTTCAAAAGAAAAAGAACGTTGGAGACAAGTTTTAATAAGAATAATATCAGTTGTAAAATGTCTTGCTAAAAATAATTTAGCTTTTCGTGGATCTAGTGAAAAACTTTATGAGGATAATAATGGTAATTTTTTAAGTTTAATAGAAATGATAATTGAATTTGATTTAATAATGCAAGATCATGTTAGACGTATCCAAAGTCAAGAAATTCATTATCACACCTTGGTCCTAAAATCCAAAATGAATTGATTTCTCTTTTGGCACACGGTGTTAGAACTTCTATGATAAAAATTATTAAAGAGTCAAAATATTTTACTATTATCCTTGATTGTACCCCAGATGTGAGCCATCAAGAACAAATGAGTTTGATAGTAAGATGTGTTAATGTGTCAAGTAATAAAATAAAAATAGATGAATCTTTTTGGAGTTCTTAAATGTAAATGATACATCTGGATTAAGACTTCTTAATGAATTATTAGGTGCATGTAAATCACTTGATTTAGATGTTAATAATATTAGAGGTCAAGGTTATGATAATGGTTCTAATATGAAAGGAAAACACCAAGGGATTTAAAGAAGGTTACTTGAAATAAATCCAAGAGCTTTATATATGTCATGTGCTTGTCATAGTCTTAATCTTACTTTATCGGATATGACACATTCTTGTGCGAAAGCTATTTCTTTTTTGGAATTGTGCAACGTATATACACATTGTTTGCAAGTTCTACTAAAAAATGGAAAATTTTAATTGATAATGTTAAAGATTTTACATTGAAATCTTTGTGTAATACTCGATAGGAGAATCAAATAAAAAGTGTTAAAGCTATTAGATTTCAAGCACCTCAAATAAATTTAGCTTTGTTAGCACTGTCCAATTCTAGTAGTGAAGATGCCAAAACAAAAAGTGAAGCAGAAAGTTTAGCTAATTCTCTTGCAAGTTTTGAGTTTTTACTTAGCTTGGTAATTTGGTATGATATTTTATTTATTATTAATAAAGTGAGTAAGAAATTGCAATCTAAATCTATGTGTATTAGAACTACAATTAATGAAATAGAAAGTGTAATGTTATTCTTTGAGAAATATAAAAATGAAGGTTTCAGTCTTGTATGGATATTGCTAAAACACTTGCATTGGATATGGATGTAGAGCCGTCATTTTCAACAAAACGTCATGTGTTTAGAAGAAGGCAATTTGACGAAAATAATGATGATGATGAAGAACAATCACCCGAAAAATCTTTTAGAGTCAATTATTTTCTTGTGATTGTTGATTTAGCTATAACTTCTTTAAGAAATAGATTTGAACAATTAGAGTTATTTGATAATATTTTTAGATTTTTATTTGATTCTAAAAGGTTAAAATCTTTAGATAATATCGAATTACAAAAATCTTGCATGAATTTTAAAACTACTTTTTCTCATAATGATTTATCTGATGTTGATGCAGATGATCTTTTTTCGGAACTGAAAGTGTTGCAAATGACTTTGTCAGATGTGTTAATCTCGACACTTGAAATTCTCAAGTTTATCAAAATGGTAAATTGTTATCCAAATGTTTCAATTGCTTATCGAATTCTTCTAACTATGCTGGTGACCGTTGCATCTGCTGAAAGGACTTTTTCAAAGTTAAAATTATTGAAAACTTACTTGAGGTCGTCAATGTTGCAAGAAAGATTGAATGGTCTAACCATTTTATGTATTGAGAAAAATATGTTAGACCATATTGATGTAGACATGATTTTGCATCTAAAAATACATGTAGAAATTGTTTTGTGTGATTATTTGAATGTTCAATAAAATTTATTTATGTTTTTATTTGAATTTTGATATATTTTTAAATGATTTATCAATAATAATAATAAAATTATTTTAAAAATAAATTATTTTATTTTAATATATTTTTAAAATTATTTATTTAATAAATATTTTAAAGGCCTAAAATTTTAATTCGTCCTTAGGTCACCAAAATCTCAGGAACGACCCTGGATAGTAGACCCTGTCCTCTTGCAGTTTCATCTAGTGAAGGTCTAAAATATGGTAAATCGTAACCAGTTTGGGGATTGTATGTCTGCTATCAAGACAACACCATATCAGAACATTCCAACGAAGAAAAGGCTAAATATTCCAGAAGTAAGTTACTTAATATCAATTTCAGGCTTTCAGAAACATGTAAATTCATAAATAATTAAATACTCAGGCACAAAATTCCTTGAAGAATCATTTTCCACTCCAAATCTGCGGAAAGTAAGTCAATGACGACCATTCTCAGGGACACGAATGTCCTGTGCTATTATGACATTCCTATCTTCATTGATATTAACTTGAGACAACTTCTCTTGCAATGTGACTGTTTCAGAATCAAAGTCTTTGGCATCATCAACTGAAGGGGAAGCAGATTTCTTAAGTGTTCCAATAATTTCTGGATTATTAACACTAGACTTCTGACTTGATTTTGGTTTTCACTCTTTGTTATGGTTGTTAACTGCACCAAATATGAATGATAAACTCTCATAAACAAATTCAATTTAAGTTCTAGAATAGTTGTTATCTATTGATCGCCATATTTGTCAAAAGAATAGTTTAAAGCAAAACAAAACTAGGTCAATTGAGATATACATAACTAAACTAAAGTATCACTTGTTTATCTTCTCTTGCATCCTCAGATAACTTTGACCCACATAGATGTTCCTTAGAATTTCAAGAAGCTTATAAAACTAAGGAGAATACTTAGTGTGCACTACTCCACAAGAAATATAATATCAATAATTGCATACAAAAGAAAAAAGAGTAAAGCATGATTAGAGTGGAACAAGCAAAAAGAAATAAATAACTACCAAACAGTATACCCCCTATCAGCAACATTCATGGGCAACTGCTCGTTTAAAGAAGTTGAGCATTTTGATTAACTTTGTTGTCCCTTACAACACGAAACTCTCTGTTGACTATTGCATTACCAGGCAAAGCATTCCGAGTATAACCTACTCTTCGAAGACCACGTTCGGATATGTACGAAATCTCATCCCTTGACCAACATTCTCAAAAAATTTTCTAGGATCTACAGAACCTTGGTGCTCAATGCTCTATCATAATGAAACAACAATTTAGAACAACTTTGTAGATTAACCCTTCTAATGGTTAACATTACAAGATGCAACAAATAATAATAAAGGAATTAAGCCATTGTCTCAACCTCTTGATATCAATTTCAGGATTTCGGCAACATGTAAATTATTTCAGGAATCAAGGAATCAAGTAACAACTTATAGGTTGTTTATCAGTAGTCTCAAAACTCGATTTGAAGAATAAATACATTTAATATAAGAAAATAATGATTTAATTCACACCTTGATATGTTAAATATATTTATTTTTATTCCAACCTTCCTTACATCATTAATTATTTCTATTGAACAAATATTATCCCTTTCAGACTTGTACATGGGGTTTAGATTTACCACCCGGGTAGTGAGACAATTCAAAAGGACAATCTCAAAATAAATGAACGAGTCCTTGAGAGTCTGGTCGATGATAACAAAGACGGATCTCCCAGAGTTGAGTTTTACTGGTAGTGCTATTAACGTTGCAGGCAATTTCGGGTCTTGTACCGACAAGATTTTCAACCGATTTGATAACTTTTTTCACTGTAGGTTGATCTCTAGAATTAATTCCAAGACCTGATAAACTCTTTTAAATCTTCAACACCGAATTAAAATACTTGAATGGATCATATGCAAAATCAGAACATGTCACATGTTTGTTCCATTATATAGCCAGAATCCCAAATTTACACTGTGGGAGAGTGGATTCTTCAGGTCTGTCAACTCATCATCCAAGCTTGAAGAAATAGTTTAAAGAAAATTCTATCAAAATAGAGAAAAAAAAATTTAATTAGATTTCAAAGAATTATAATCATAGATAAATAAATGTAAAAATAAAATAAAATAATAATTAAATAAGTATACATCTAGCTTTGACGGCGAAAAGATAGTAGTGGGAGACTTCGGGATACATGGATGAGTGGGCATATAGGGTCTTGGGTCCTTAGCCAATATTTGGTATCAGAGCGAGATTAACATTGTAACGTTCGAGCTCTACAAAATGTCGATCCAACAACAAATTGCGAAGGAGAATGGTAGAGTGTATCGTATAATTGTGAGAGGTCAGTATCGGTAGAGAATTGAAACTCCGTCGTTCTTCTTCGCAGCTTGTTGTTGGATCGATATTTTTGCGGAGTTTGGATTTTACAATGTTAACCTTGCTCTAATACCAAATGTTGGCTAAAGACCCAATAATTTACAAAGAAAGAAATAAGTACACTTACTACTCTTTAAAGGATAAACAGTATCGAACCAACCTTGATAATCTCAGATAATGATCCTCATTTACACTAATAAATTCAACACTTTACTACCCCTGTCACCAATGTCCGAGCAACCAAATAAAGATCAAGAAACAACCTATACATTATTTATCAGTAGATTTGAAGAATAAAATACACTTGATATAAAAAAAGGGCTAATTATTTAACACCTTGATATGTTAAATAGATTTATTTTTATTCCAAACTTTTTACATTATTAATTATTTCTATAGAACATATATTTTTCCTTGCAGATTTTTACATGAGGGTTTAGGTTTACCATTCGAAGGACAATCCCGAAGTAAATGGAGTTTTTAAGGGTCTGGTCGATGATAACAGAAACAGATCTCCCAGTGTTGAGTTTTACAGGTAGTGATATTAAGGTTACAAGCAAGTCCGGGTTTTGTACCGACAATATTTTAACAGAGTTGATAATGTCTTGCACCTTAGGTGTTTGTCCGGATTGAATTCCAAGATCGAGTAACCTCCCTCGAATCTGTAACGCCATTTTAAATTACTTTTGTGGATCATGTACAAAATCCGAACACATCCCATGTTTTTCCCATTCTTTTAGCTAGAACTCCAAATTTTCAACGTAAGAGATTGGATTCTACTGCAGGTTTGGCCACTTATCATCCAAACTTAAATAAATAGTTTGAATATGAGTCTATCAAAATAGAGAAAAAAACATTTAAATTATATTTGAGAGAATTATAGTAATAGATAAATGAACGTAAAAAAATAAAATAGTAATTAAATAACCATACCTGAAGATTTGACGTCTTAGGGATGGGAGTGGGAGGCGTCGAGACACATGTAGAATTGGACGAATAGGGGTTTACAGGCTGATCTTTTGCATCCTGCGGTCAGAGGCCGTGAATGGTAAACTATTTGTCGAACTGACTTGGTAAAGGAGTCTCACACTTGATTTGGCCGCTATTACAGGTGCTCCGACTCCATTGCAGACTTAATTTGTAAAACTCAACAGGATTTGTGGAAGCCAAACTGGAAACAAAGGTTAAAGCAAGAAGAAAAAGCTTGAAGAAGATGCTTGAACTCATTTCTTCTGATGTGCAGTATCAAAGTGACATCACCACCCTTTTATACTACAAAGTTAGTCTGGAAAATGACATCAAACAGACATTAAGCCATGTTACTGAAGTTTAATATTGAAAGTGACAGTAAACAAACGATTCATTATTGGAATATGGGTTTTGAGTGGGATTAGCTAGAAGATTATTGAAAGTGACAGTAAACATCAGACACTGATCTTACATAAGAAAAAAAATTGAACTCTAGACTATTTATCCAATGCACACAACTACTTGGTAGAAGAGGACAACCTTGCAGCAGGTTCCCCATTTGAGTCTCCGGCTGCTTTGTTTCCATGGGAAGTCATCCTTGGCTCTATTTACTTTTTCCTGTCATCATGAACTGTATCAAAACCATGGACATGGATTGGTTATGTCTTGCCAAGAACTCGTAAACTTGTTGTGTTTGTTACCGTTTATGTTTTCATTCCAGAAAAAACTTGGTGAATTTGGTAGTGATACTTGGTGGTGTTATTTAAAACATAAGATAAGATATGCATGGGTTGACAATTAGATCATGGCTTTTTCAATTCCAAGATGTGCAATTTCTGCATGCATGCATGATGGAAATAAAATAGACTGAGTTGAGCATATTGTTTTCTCTCATGGCATTGGCATGGGACTTGAATTTGTGGTCATTACTAATGCTGGCTGGCATGCATGGTCATGGTGAATAGGAAAAGGAACAAAGGAATTTGAGCATGCATTTCACACATTAACATTTGGTTGTAAAGGAATATGTATTTCAACCAAGTGTCTCGGACATTTTCTTTTGCATATGCCTTGCCTCTCCACTTTGGAAACTCTCCCTTGCAGTTTGTTTCGCATTTCGCAACTCGGCTTTAGTGTTTATTCATTACATGTTTGTTTCGTGATCGTTTTGATTTCATGTTAGATTACGTTTTCGTTTATAAATTTCTAACACGGCCTTACTCTTGGATGCAAACATCATGCATGCCTCGAGCAGTCCCCTCTGTACAAAGGTGATCTATTAGTACTCTCAAAACTCGAACTTTAAAGTTATTACACAAATGAGTTTATTGTTTTATACACAGATGGCTGACTATAAAACAAACCAGAACTTAAATATATGTTCCCAAACTGTTAAACTATTACAAACTCTGTGTCTAAAATGTTGTGAAATCATACCCTTTTATCATGAATCAACCGTGATCAAGGTCGATTCTCGAGTGCCAAGGCTACCGAGTCCACATGGCTAAGCAAACAAGTATAAACTTTCCATTCGTATAGCCAGAAATCCAAATTTCCAGCGTGAGAGATTGGATCCTTCTGCAGGTTTGACCACTTATCATCCAAACTTGAAGAAATATTTCCGAGAAATTTCTGTCAAAATAGAGAAAAAACATTTAAATTAGATTTGAGAGAATTATAATTATAGATAAATGAATGTAAAAAAATAAAATAGTATTAAATAACAATACCTCAAGATCTAACGGGTTATTGATGGGAGTGGGAAGCGTCGGGACACATTTATGACTGGACGAATAGGGGTCTACAGGCTGATCTTGTACATCCTGCGGCCAGAAACCGTGTATGGTAAACTTTTTGTCGAACTGACTTGGTAAAGGAGTCTCACACTTGATTTGGCCGCTATTACAAGTGCTCCGACTCCATTGCAGACTCAATTTGTAAAAGTCAACAGAATTTTTGGAAGCCAAACTGGAAACAAAGGTTAAAGCAAGAAGGAAAAGCTTGAAAAAGATACTTGAACTCATTTTTTCTGATGTGCAGTATCAAAGGATATCACCACCCTTTTATAATATAAAGTTAGTCTGGAAAATAACATCAAACAGACATTAAACCATGTTACTGAAGTTTAATATTAAAAGTGACGGTAAACAAACGATTCATTATTGGAATATGGGTTTTGAGTGTAGGGATGTAAAAACAGTTACTCGGATGGGTTTCAGGTCAGGTACTGTCAGGTCGGGTAAAATCGGATACAAGTTATTTTAGGTTGATTTGATGTTTTGACTCGATTCGGGTTGGGTGCGGGTCTATTTCAGGTTGGGTCCATTTCAAGTCGAGTCCGTTTCAGGTCGAATCCATTTCAGGTCAGGTTGAAACGGTTCAGGTCCAAATCAGATAATTGACAGTTTCATTTCAGGTCGGGTTCATTTCAGGTCAGTTGCATTTCAGGTCGGGTTTATTTCAAGTCGGTTTTGTTTCAGGTCAAATTAATTTTGATTTTATATTCATATTAATTCAAATTATTAATTTGATTTTGTATTAATACGTTAAAAACGAATAAATATTACACCATAAAGTTAAAGATTAAAATTTGAAATTCTAAAAAAATCAACATTAACATATAAGGAGTAAGGACTCAATTTTAAAAAATTAAAAATTAGAAACATTAAAGTAAATAAATTTTATAAAATATAATTATTTAAAATATTTAATATAACTATAATTAAAGTTTTAAAAAATTAATAAAGAATATTATTTATGGGCGGAGAAAATATTAAATATATAATTTCAATATTTTCTCATAGGCCACGTTCCACCCGTTCAATTGAAAAGGGTTGGGTCTTACCAACCCGTTAAATTCAAGTCGGGTTTATATGGGAAAAGACAACAAAAATTAGGGATTTGTCTTACTCTCCTTCGCACTTTTATAGGAAGAAGAAAAGCTTTCAGCGGAAACAGACGCTTCCTTCAAAAATGGGTCAGTTTCTTCATTGGATTTCTTCTGATTGCTTACCTATTCTTTCAATTACCATACTTATTGTTGCTTGATTTCACTTTTCATTTAAGATCTATCATCGTAATAACCCTTTAGAAAGCTAATGAACCGGTTTTATGATTTGCTATTTGAGTAATCAAAACTATTTACTTAAGTTTGGTATTTTTAGGTTTTTTTATCCCAATTTATTTATTTGTTTGTTTTTTCTTTTCAATTTGATATGTAATTGTTGTTGCTTTCACTTTTCATTTAAGATCTATTTGATGAGTTTGTTCGATCACCGTAAGATTTACATATTTTCATTGGCAATTCAAAACTCCTTCCTTGTTGATTTTGACGGCTGGTTATTGTTTATTTTTTCCCTTTTTATGTCTAGTTAATATTTGACTGTTGGATGAAGATATCAGCTTATACTTGTAAATGTTCTTTTCATGTGTTGGAGAAATAAGAAATGAGGATGCTGAAATGGGGATTTTGAATCAAATGTTTACTTTGGTGGTTTTGAATTTTTATTGGCTCTTTTATATTTGTCTTATTGTAACAATATAAATAATCTAGTTTCTTTTAATGTGAATTGTCCCTTGTGTTAAATTTGGGTCAAATTCTTTGCTTTAAACTCTAATCTTTCTACAGGCTAGAGGGTTGAAGATGAAAGGGTTGAGCAAAACTAGGACTGAGGTAACATAGATGTTGTTTGATATTCTTGCAAAGTTTCCGGTTAAATCTTTGATTCGTTTCAAGTGCGTTTACAAGCATTGATCTTCGTCTTTTCAAACCCCACTTTTCATCACCCAAAATCATCACAATCACCTCAGAAACAACAACCTTAATTTAATCTTCAAACGTTCTGTTGATAATCCCTTTTCTATCCGTTGTTATTTCTCTCTCTTTTAACTTTTCAGTGAGGATGGCCAAAGCTTTTCAATACAACAGAATATTTGCTTACCCTTTTTTGACGATCATTGGTGTACTCCTGAAATTTATAGTCGTTGTAATGGAATATTGTGTGTAGAATCTGATGGTAACCTTGCCCTTTGAAACTCATCTATCCGACAGTTTAGAATCCTTCCTCAATACTCAGTCCAACGCCCATCTTCAACACAATTCATCAAGTTTGATAGTCTTGATTTTGGCTATTATTCCCAAAATGATGACTACAAAGTTCTAAGATTTGTTTCAAATCTGTATAATGATAATGATGGCATTCACCGTCTAGCTTATAAGTATTCGATCGAGCAAGTTGAATTATATTCAGTTAAAAGCAATTCATGAAAAGAGATTTCAGATCCGGGAGTTAATGTTTTAGGTAGTTCTCGGTATAATGATCATGTAAATGGGATTTATTATTGGCCGGCACATGGGGTAAATGATCTTGGTATTGGATCGACATTTTTACGGAGTTTGGACTTTAAATGTTAATCTTGCTCTGATACCAAATGCTGGCTAAGGACCCAATAATTTATAAATAAAGAAATAAGCACACTTACTGCTCTTTAAAGGATAAACATAAGAAAGACGTTGTAGATAAAAATGTTACTTTAGTTATGATTTATTCATAGAACTGAATATATATATATATATAGCCTAATAAAATTCTAAAAATAAACAAGTAAATAAATTTGAACTAAAACTCTAAAATAGAGTGAATCAACAAAAAATATTAACTAAAAATAGTGTGAATCAATAAGGATTATTTGCTGACATAGGGGTCTACAGAATCATCCATTGTATCTTGCGGCCAAAGACCGTGAATGATAAACTTTTGGTCGAATTTACTTGGTAAAGGAGTTGGACACATCATTTGCCTGCTAGTGCAGGTGCTCTTACGCCATTGCAGACTCAGCTTGTAAAAGTTAACATGCTTGTTAGAAGTTATACTCGAAACAAAGGTTAAAGAAAGAAGAAAAAGCTTGAAGAACATACTTGAACTCATTTTCTGTAACGTGCATTATCAAAGGGATATCACTACCTTTTATAATACAAATTTGACTTAAAAATGACATCAACTTATCTTTAAACCATGTTAGTAAAGTTTAATTATGAAAGTAACATTAAACAAACTATTATTATTTAAATATGGATTTTGAGTGGGATTGGCTTGAATATTATGTAAAGTAATTGCAACTGATGGTGCACCGTGTATATACTTATAATTAGGAGCTATTTTACTCGGACTTGTGTGTAAACAAGGTCAGGATAAGATTTTATGTCAAGGGTACGAACTGTTAGAGAGTTATATTATAAATTTAGGTGGCGCGAAATTATGAAATTTTAGCGGTGCGAATTTATATTATTGATAAAAAATACAAAGAATGTATAAAAACTATATGAGAGTTTAAAATTTTTAAGGTTTGTGATTGTTCTCTCTACTACCTTTCGTTTTATCCTTGTATATAAATGTTGAACACGGAATTATATCCGACACAGATATGACTAGATTTGCTAAGATCCTTGGTGGTAATATCTCTAGATCAAAGTTTCATGCACAAGTATTTCATGAAAAATGACGACTCCATTAATATCGCTGAAATTATGTATGATCAAGCAAAAAAATTGAGGTGAAATCAGCAAGTAAGTAATGGTTTTTTGTTTTTAAATGCTATAGTTTTGATTTTCATTGAAAATATTGGCAATGAAGGTATTTTTTGGTTTTTAGCTTTTTTTTTTCTTAGTTATCAATGTCAAAGATATAAAATAATCAGCGACCTTAAATTCTGAAATTATAAATTTTTTTATATAAAACGTAAGTATCCAAATTATTTTATAGACTTAAATCAGAAGATATTGTACATGATTTTACGTTATTCTAAACGTGGAATCAATATTAATATCGCTAGAATCAAGCGTACTCTTTAAACCTAAATCAGGGATCAAATTATAATATTGTGGGAGGGTTAAGGATTATTATTTTTAATTAAGACCAATTTTATTTTTTTTTATCGACACTGAATTAATTTTGGTAACAAATTTATAATTTTTCAATCTTATTCTTCTTTCTTTATATTCAAGATAACTTATGGTCTGATTTTTTATTTGCTTTTTTTTTAGTTTTCAAAATCAGAAATTTTAAGGTCAACTTATATGGTCCCTCAATTTTCATAAATTTTTATTTTGGTCGAAAATAATTAGTACAAATTATAAGCCACCACTAAAAAACGTTTTTAATTTTAACCATGACGTTCGACTTGAAGCTTAAAAACTTAGCCTCACCCTGTTTAACATAATCTTCATTTTAATAATTTTTATAAAAAATGAAAAATTCATTTTTATTCAATTTAATAACACAAAATTAAAGTATATTTTAATTCAATTCCATAATTACAATATATTGTAGGCTATTTTTAAATATTTTTTTTATCAAAATCTAATTATGTAAATTAACCCAACGGATTCTTCCTAAATGAACCCATTGGGTACAATTTTCGTACAAAACCGACCCTATCGGACAATTGAATCCGAACCCGCTGGGTACATATTTTTTATCAGCCCAGGTACAAAACAAACGAATGGGCCTAATTTAATGTATAAATTTTTTATTTAATCTGATATTTATAACTTAATATTTATTTTCATTCAAAAATATAATTCAACATTTATTAGTATTGTATCTAATACTTGAATTTAGAATGCATTTGGCATTGTTGTTATGCTTATGTTTTTCTCTTTTTATGGACACAAATATACTCATACACAATTCGATTATAATTTCATAAATCCGACTAAAAAATTTCAAATAAATTTTAAATGATAAAATAAGTCTCATTAACTTAATTAGCTCAAAAATTGTTAACTCTATTCTATCAAATAATTTTTATTTGAAAAACACTCAATCAAATACTTATATCTAAATAATTAAGTAATTAATAGTTTTAAACTCCACTCAGTCCAAACGAACTATGTAATGTACTTTATCCGTTGGGTTACGGGAAATATTTTACCAAAGGTTTATATTGTATCAATCTACCTTTGTGTGCGTGATTCCTGTTGAAGCATATACTCAAATACATTTTTTTTTCTAAAAACAATTTAATCAAATATTAGTTCCTAAATAATTTGATATTTTAAATATCGAATAATAAAATATATCTCATTAATTTAAGTAACCGTTGTTTTTTTTACAATGGTATTTTAATTGAAGTGTTTGATAAGTACAATATATATATAAAACGACAGCTTTTTAGACACCTTATTTTGTGTGTGACAGATACACACCAACTTTGGAACTTAATATAATACAATACTTTCGTACATATATGTATAATATATGGACCAAATCCACAATATTTGTATAATATAAGGACTAATGGCAGAATTTGCCCAACTAAAAAACCTTCCTTGTAACTACTGATTTCTTCAACCTCGCTCTAAAAACTCACATCTCGACTCGTGTTTTAGCTCAGGCAACCATGGCAGCTGAGTCACCTAACTCAGTTCGAAAAGGTCAATCATCGTAACAACCCATTAGAAAGCTATTGAACTGGTTTTCTGATTGGCTATTCGAGTTATCAAAACTCTTTACTTAAGCTTGGAACTTTTAGGGTTTTTATCCTAATTTATTTTATTTGTTTTTTCTTCAATTTGTATGCAGTTGTCGTTCATCTTAGAGCAACTGGAGACGCTTCATACTAAAGCAAGCCAAATTCAAGGTATTTATTTGATTCCCCTCAATTCGATTAATACGAGTGGGTCTAGAATTCTTCGATCAGCATTCTGGACTGATTCTTTTATTAAGAAAAGTAAACGAGATCTTGATCGCATGATATTATAATTCCCGTTAGACTTTTGATAAATTAGACATATTTTGGACTTTTATCCGAGGATTGGCTTGAAGATTATGTAAAGCAATTGCAAACCGATGATGCGTTGTGCATATACTTGTAATTAGGAGTTACTTTATTCGGATTTGTGTGTAAGCTGAGTCAGGACAAGATTTTATGTCAAGAATACGAACTGTTAGAGAGTCATATTATAAACTTAAGGGGTGGAAAATTACAAAATTTTGGGATGCGAATTTATATTATTGATAGAAAATACAAGAAATGTATATAAACCATATAAGAGTTTGAAATTTTCAAGGTGTGCGATTGTTCCCCCTACTACCCCTTGGTCTATCCCTGTATATAAGTGTTGGACACGATTTGTATCCGAGACAGATACTAGATTTGCTAAGATCCTTAGGGGTGATATCTTCGGATCAAAGTTTCATGCACAAGTACTTCATAAAAATTGACGAGTCTGTGCAACATGTGTTAGAAGCTTGGTTTAGTTCGCATATAAATAAATTGTACAGTTTTAGTTGATGTTGCAATTTGATTTTTGTGATTAACTGGAAACAATTCCTTAAATCGTAGTCTTCAGTATGTATGCTTGTGTGTATTCATTCAATCTCTTCTAGCATGTAATGGTTGTCATCGAATGAAATGCATCTTTGCAGATACATGGAACTGACAAATTCGCTAAAGTAATTGATTTCCTACGCCGGCAACTGCACCATGATACATTGGTAATCGACTCGTGTCTATTATATATTATTTTTGTCAAGTTAACTTCGTACTGTTGTTTGCACCTGTACTAATTTCTTATCCCTTGTTTTGCAGTTCGTGTACGTCAATAGCGCCTTCTCGCCGAACCCAGATGAATTGGTGATTGACCTATATAATGTAAGTAATACTCTTCCTCTTGCTGATTATAGTTACGTGAATAACTAATTTATAGTACTTATAGATTCTTTAAAGAGGGAACTGACTTGCATATCTGCATTCATAGCTGGATTTTTCTTCTCGGGAACACAAATCGGAATAGGAAAGGAAGATGTTTAGCTCAGAACTTATGCTTTTATGTGAATGTTCATCATCAGACATG
Source organism: Abelmoschus esculentus (assembly GCA_035048815.1). NCBI lineage: Eukaryota > Viridiplantae > Streptophyta > Magnoliopsida > Malvales > Malvaceae > Abelmoschus > Abelmoschus esculentus. Next base: position 13,834,699 of record JAUCBN010000024.1, read on the forward strand.
TTTTTTCATTTGTACGATGATAATGACCTAAACTCTGCAACTATTTCCTTCTATCCTACATTGACAAGAGGGCCCATTATGGCAGAATCGAATGAGTTTTCACATGAAATGGTCCATTACTTCAGAGCCTTCAGTAGATTGGTCTGAGTATTCTGTCAGAAAATTTCATTGCACTAAAAATAGATTCTCTTGAAGATGATTTCTATATCAAAAGTTTTCTTCACTTCACTGCATGATCCCTGAAAACTTAGTGAATTCTCTCTTGAGAGGACGCTAATCCATTACTTTATTCGTTTCCTAATAAATTTTCGAACATTCATGTATTCCAACATAGATATTTTAATAATCGGTTGGCCTTGTCAATGTTTATCTGTTAATCTAACCCGATCTGCGTCTGCGTTTTCAGAATTTCGGGTTTGATGGTAAACTGGTGGTGAATTATGCATGCTCCATGGCATTGGGGATAGACAATGGATCTACCAAGAGTCCCAAGATAAAACTGTCAACTTTGTAAAATATACACACTTCATTTGTTTCCTAGAAATTCTCCATTATGCATAGTCCTTTTTAACATTGCCTTTTTTTTTTCCTCTTTATATATGAAACAAGGATTCTTCCCTAGCTAACAGGTACTACGTCTTGCTTCCACACAAGCAAGGTAATGTCATTGGTGGTATTCAATTTCAATATCAACTTGTGATGATTGTTCAATTCAATAAATATCATTGATTTGTAAGTCAAGCTAATGGGCTAATGATGATCAGACCCTTTTGTTTCTGTTTTTTATTGCAAAATTGATCATAATTTGAGTTTGAGAAAAGGGTTTTAGTTTGTCAATGTTAAGATTCAAATTTTTTATTCGAATATAAATTTCAGTGCTTGGAATATATGATGACTAATATAATGCCCACTGCATACAATGATGGAATGAAGGATATTTTCTTCATAATACAAAACAGAAACCTAGAAGGAAATATCTTTACTTCTTCAGGGCTATTCCATAGTCAAAGAAGTAAAGTCTTACAGATTCGAAACATGTTTCCTCCAGGGAAGAAGATAAAAAGTAGGTTATCAGAGTGGGTGACAGCAACAAATAGATAATCTTCCACTGGCCCTACACTGTTTGGTTCACAACTTTATCACAACAAAGCAATCCTAGCCACAAATTTCAAGAGCCAAGGTATTGAAACTGACCCATCAGTGATTCCATTATTGAGACCTCAACTATCTGCAGGTGTAAAAAAATCTAGTGTTAGGAAGTGGACAAGTAAAGTTTGTACGAAATGTGAAAACAAAAGAAATTATGGTGGGGATTGAATTTTCTTTTTGCCTGAATGAACCCTGAAATTGGATGCAAGATCAAGCCAAGACCCATTGTTGTTGTTGTTGTTCCTTGGTGTCCAATCCCCTAACAAGTGCACTGGTTTTTGAGTTTCTTCATCCTTTTCTAACTTGATTGGCTTAGCTGACTTGATATCAGTACCCAAAACAAAGCATTGCTGTTGCTGCTCTTGTTCACCAAAGCTTTGAACCATTGCCAATGGCTGATATGGATCAGGTACAACTCTTACACTCCCTGAAGCTTCAGGGAAGAAAGACCTTTCATCAACATCTCCCCTTGTTCCATGAACATACCTATAAATAAAGAACAATAAACTTTTACAAGGTATTATACAAAGATAGGAAAGTAAAAGTATTTATTCAGGCTATTTAAAAGAAACCTGTAATCAATTCCAGTTGCAGGATCCAGGAAATGGTGAGATGGAACTGATAAGCCTGGACCAGGAAGTTTTGTGGAAGTAGAAGAATGAGAATAAAGAAAAGGGTCGAAATGGGTGTAGGTCGTTTCAGAAGTCATGGGAGAAAAAGAGAATGAAGAAGTGGCATTAGAGCTGGAAATGGAAAGGCTACTATTGATTGATGGGAAAGATGTTGAAAGGGTTGAGCCTGTTGTTGCTGTTGATGATGAAGAAGCATTAACTTCCACAGGCTTTCTTGAACGGTTCCTGCCTCTATGCATGTGCCTCTCACAGTACTTGGAATCTGGGTAAGCTTCTTTTGAGCACCTCCATTTTTTCCCATCCGTTCTCCTGCACCTCCCTGGCTCTGGGTCTGGTTTTCTGCCATATCCCACCTGAAAACAACCCCACCTTGCTGCAAACACACCCAGACACCATAAGTGCCAAAATCATTAGACATGTATATGCATGTTTTTGCAGATACTACTTACTGTGTTGTTGAGGGTATAGGTTTGGAGGCAAGGAAGAATCAGAGCTGGTTTTGACAGAGTCAATGAGTTGAGGTGGGATAGGAACTCCTGAGACCATGTACTTGAAGATGAGAGCTTGGTGTTCAAGCTGCTGCCATTGATTTAGAGTGAAAGGGCACTTGTTTCTGCCACTCGTCATCTTTAAAGTAAGAACCCCAAAACAAACTCAAAAGCTAAATATATTATAAACATAATTCTGTGATGAAACTAGAAGAAGAAGAAGAAGAACCAATCTAAGAACTCTCTGAAAGACAGAAAAGAGGGGTTTGGTGCTTCTACTTGTGCTGCTGCTGTAGCCTGTAGCCTGTAGTGCTCTTGCTTACCTCTGCTGCTGCTTTTAATCTGTCTCTGACATCTTCACAAAATATCCATAAAAGATAAATTTAAAACTAATCTTTAAATTTAATTCAAATACCAATAATAGTATGGTTTAGATTTTATATATTTTAATATAAAAAATATTATTATAGATTCAAGGAAATGACAAGTGATATATTAAAAAGAGAGATTATTAGGATAATTTACTATGATATCTATAATCTAAATAGTCAAGATTATTTATATTTAAATAATTATTGATCCATTAATTATATGTATAAAAATAGTGATGATTAACTTTAAAATAATTAAAATAGATAGATCTGATTAATTAAGATCATAGATGTCATAGTTTTAAATTAATCTCTTCGACAAGTGTCTCTCATCTGAGGGTGTTTGACAAGTTAAACAACTCGTGAGCTGCTTAAACTCGATTCGATTAAAACTTGATAAATATTTGATTTGAATTGACTCGAATTTGATTTGATATATTAACGAGTTGAATCGAGCAAAGTTTAACTTGACTCGATAAATTCACGAGCAACTCATTAATTTTTAAAAATATTTTTTGTAGTAATTACTTTAAAATTATTTCATTCAAAATATAAATCTAAATAATAATTATTAATTTGTGAATTATTACTTTAATTTTAATATGTTAGTTGAGTGTATTTATGGATTGTTACTTTTGAATTTAGACTTTGAAATTATATTGTACACTCTTTCGATATTTTTGGTTAAATTATTAATTTATGTTAATATTAAGTCTCGTATAGGAGAAATTATTATATGGACTGGTTCCACCACATCATTCATGGTCCCTAACCACTAAAAATTAGTCAACTAATTTTATATTTTTCATACCATTTTTCTTTCATATTTAATCTCTATGTAATCACCCACTACTTATATATATTCTAATAAAAAATTGTAGATTCACTCTTAAAAAAATGATATGGAAAATATAAAATTAGTTGACTGATTTTTAGTGGTTAGGGAATATGGATGACGTGATAAAATCGGTCTATATAATAATTTTTCTCGTATAGTATTATTAAAATTTATTTTTAGTTAAAAATAAGATAAATTTTTAGTGAGTTTAATGAGTTTAACGAGCAACGAGTCTAGTTGAACAATAAAATTCTTTAACGAACACAAATCAAACAATATTCGACTCATTTAATAAACACCCCTACTCCCATCTAGCATTATTTTGAAAAATGACCTCCAAATTACTTGCGTATGAATAACTCATATTTGTATAAAAGGAACATTTAAAGAATTTGTTTTAAAAATATCACTTTACTGAAGTAAAGATTATAATCCTGACAAAAATAAAATAGATTTTATACAAATATAACATGATCTTTAAGGAACTATTGTTCTTAAAGACTACAAGTTTAAACATCAACGATATCAGCAGAATGATTGAACGATTAATATTAAATAATCGAAATTATATTTTAGAACAGATTTAAATATAAATTCCTATAGTATATTTTTATTATACGTAAAGGAGGTCCATGCATGCACATGTGGCCTTTTTGCTGCCTCCACCTCTTGTCTCCTTAAAATGAGTGCCAAGCTCAGTTGAAAAGCTGATGAAGATTTATTGATGGTAAAAACTATATTTTTACAAAAATATCACATTTTTAGAATTTTATTGACAAAAATAATAGGTGAAAAGTGTGTACATCAGACATATTTTTAGAAAATATTTTTAATTAAACTATAAATTTTAACCCCTAAATTTTAATCTCTAAATCTTAAATTTTTCGTATTTTTAAAAAATAACATTATGTAAATTAGATAATTAAAGTTTATTTTTATGAAAATATATCTCATACATCTAAGAACGTATTTATATTGATTTCTGATAGGTCACGCGACCTACTAATACCATCATTAAACTTATATTTAATTTAATATTTTAATTAAAATTGTATTATTTTTAATTTTATAAGTTCTTTTTTATATAATTTTATAGGTTTGCTTCCTAATATAAAATCATGTTTCATCTCAATTAAAAATTAAAAAAAAAATCTCATTTACCCTTTTGGGGTAATTTCTATATTAGTCCTTCCCTTTTGCTTGTAACTCGTTTTAATATAATTTCACATAATACATTTTTTATGTGTTATTTTGATCCTTTATAGTTTTATTTTCTTTTGGTTTGATCTTTCAGTATGTTTTCTTTTTACTTTAATAGTTTTCATTTTATTATATTGTAGATTTATTATTATTGCATTTTTATTTTATTATTATAAAACATCATTACTCCTATTATTTTGTGGTAGTTAATATGCTTTATTATTTTATTTTATAATAATAATAATAATAATAATAATAAATATTATGTAATATATTTACCCCTTTATTACATTTATTATGATTATTTTTAATATTATCAATTTCATTATTTTTATTGAGATATATATTATTTTTTATTACTACTATTTTGTTATTTTATTTTTTATTATTATCCACTTTACTAATTAAATTTATTTCTAGTTATTACTATGTCTTAGTATTTTTTTAATTTTATTTTTTTAATTTATTCAATTTACTATCGATTTATACATGATTATACTTATTTTTATAGATAAATTATTAAATTTAAATTTTTAGATTCGTTCATGTATGCACTGACAGTGAAAATAGAAAGTTTCTACAAGTGCCTTAATTTTAGAGTTTAAGGACTAGAGTCTATGAGTTTCAGTGTTGGAGTTAAAATTTAGGATTTAGATTTACGATAATATGATTAGAGATTTAAATTTTAACGTATAAACTTTAAATTATAACCCATCATTTAAATTCAAAACTCATACATTTAAACCCCTAGACACTAAATCTTAAATAAAATTTTAAAATCTTAAAACTAAATTACTTTGAAAATTTATAAACATTTGTGCATAAAATAATCACCTTTTATTTTATTTATTATATAATTTTTTACTTCGAGTTAATATAATTTAAAAATTTAATCATAAAATTCATCTTAATATATTTTTTTATAAATAAAAATAAAAAATATTATTTCGTAAATATATTTTCACAGGATTATATAAATAATCATAAAAATATTATTTCGTAAATATTGGAAATTAATATCTGGCGGCAAACCAAGCTTTAATCCATAGCTCTGAATTCAAACATATTTTATTTAGATTTTTTTATTAGAATAATAATTAAATTTAATTTTGTAGTAATTAATTTTATGGTCAATTTTATATTTAATTTTATTGGAATTAATCTCATCATACATTTAAATAAGATCTTAAACGTCATACAATTCGAATTTTCTGTGAATAAAAATCTAAAATATATCACACACATAATATTAACAATTTTAAGTATAATTAAATCGTATTTTAAATTTTATAATAATATATTTAAAATGATTATTTTATCTTCTCGTAAGCATTTTTTATAGTAATAACATTCTAAATCAAATATTTTAAAATTATCATTTATAATAATTTTCGAAGGTAATATTAAACTAAGGTTAAACCTCACGGCCTAAACATCATATGAAAAAAATCACATAATATCATACTATTATTTTTATTAAAATTTAAATTTATATAAAATAAAATAAAATTTTACAAATATTTTTAATTATTGAATCAATAATATATTCGAATTATCATATTATTTTTTAGGGTCCAATTAAAGCCTTTGTAAATAACATGTTATTTATTTATTTTATGGTCCAAAGACTATACAATAACAATGCAATTACATGGCAATGAATATAGAGTTTTGGAAAATTTTGGGAGTCCTAAGAAAAAAAATTAAAAATAAAAATAATATCCCTATAAAACGTTATTTTTATTAAAAAAATTAAATATAAAATTAAAAATAAATATTTAAATTATATTATAATAAAATTTAAATCAGATTAAATTTAAATTATTAACTCAGACACTATTTATTGAATGCACAATTATATTTACAATGAATTCGAACATTTAACTTTATTTAAGAGGTTAAATATTTATTCCGTTAGATCAATTGATTGATGATAATATCTAATTTTTATTTAAATTTCTATTTGCTTAGATCTCAACTAACGATGACTAATCGTCTCATCTCAGATGATTTTTTTTATTTTTATTTTCTTATTTTAAAATATATAATTTATTTATAAATTTATTTTTTTAATTTTAAATATTTATATTTTACCCTATTTCTAAATCTTGACTCCGTTGTTAGGTCCTGCATCCAAGCCAATTGCAACACATTCCAAAACCCTTATGGACAAAGACTTCCCAACATAACATGATCCAAATAAGAACAGAACAGCCCACCAAACACTTGTTCAATATTCCCTTCACCGTCCATTTCCTAAAGCTGCCCCAAGGACCATTATTTTAATCAACTTGTTTATGTTTTAATTATGTCCCTCTCCATCGTTTTGGTCAATGATTATCAGAACACTTGAAGATCTTGTTTGTGTGTTTGGAACTCGGTTCTCAATCTAGGAAATCATGGGACTTGAAGAACCAGCTGAACCGAATCCAAACCAAGATCATATCTTGGATTGGCTAGAGGAATCTGCGTCGTTACTTCCGTCGTTCTTGGATGTTCCGTATGGCTCCGGCGGCATAGATGGCTACCAATGGTGGGATCCGAATCAAGAGTTCGGTCAAGATCTGGTTGACATAGGTGGTACTGGACCTACTGGTGCAACTTCTATCAATAGTCCCACTCTTGCTGCTGCTGCTGCTGCTGCTGGTCTAAGTAATGTGGATGCAGGTCTTGTACTGTCCGATTCCGCGGGTGTTAATCTTGCGGTGATGTCGAATTCATCGAAAAGAAGGAAGCCCTCCGATGACGATATTGTTCCGAGGAATCGGAATGGTCGGATCGATGAGAACGAAGAAGGTAAAGCAGGAATTGAGGAGGTTCTGGGGAATAATAAAAGGTCAACTGGAAACAAGAGAAATAAGTGTTCTGGAAATAACTGTAATAACGGTAATTACAAGGAAGGGAGATGGGCAGAACAGTTGCTAAACCCCTGTGCCACAGCGATAACAGCCAATAACCTCACGCGTGTTCAACATCTGTTGTATGTTCTCAACGAGCTCGCCTCGTCGACTGGAGATGCGAACCACCGGCTAGCGGATCATGGCCTACGAGCTCTTAGCTGCCACTTATCGTTGTCCTCTGCCTCGACTGCACCTGTTACGTTCGCTTCCACCGAGCCGAGGTTCTTTCAACGATCTTTACTTAAATTCTACGAGATCAGCCCTTGGTTTGCATTCCCTAATAACATAGCCAACTCTTCCATACTCCAAATTCTTGGTCAAGAGTCTAATAAGACACAAACTGTACATATTCTTGACATTGGAGTATCTCATGGTGTTCAATGGCCTACGCTTCTCGAAGCCTTGTCTCGCCGTCCCGGAGGGAAGCCTCATCTGGTTCGCATCACTGTTGTGACGGTCACGGCAGGAAATAACCAAAACACAGACACCCCTTTTTCAATTGGTCCACCCGGTCATGACTTTTATTCCCGGCTTCCCAACTTCGCCAAGTCCATGAACATCAATTTGCAGATAAATCGACTCGAGAACCAACCATTAGAACACCTGAATGCTCAAACTATCAACACCTCACCCGGTGAGACCTTTATAGTTTGTGCACAGTTCAGACTGCATCATCTGAATCACAACGGACCAGATCAAAGAAACGAGTTTTTAAAAGTACTGAGAAGTTTACATCCGAAAGGGGTGATCCTAAGCGAGAACGACATGGATTGCAGTTGCAGCAACTGCGGAGATTTCGCAAAGGGATTCTCTCGGAGAGTCGAGTACCTATGGAAGTTTCTGGACTCAACAAGCTCGGCCTTTAAAGGACGAGAGAGCGAGGAAAGACGAGTAATGGAAGGAGAGGCAGCAAAGGCATTAACAAACCAAGGAGAGATGAACGAAGGGAAAGAAAAATGGTTCGAGAGGATGCGAAGCGTGGGGTTTGCGGCAGAAGTGTTCGGGGAGGATGCCATTGACGGCGCTCGCGCGTTGCTGAGGAAGTACGATAGTAACTGGGAGATGAGAGTTGAAGAGAAAGATGGTTGTGTTGGGTTGTGGTGGAAAGGGCAGCCTGTATCATTTTGTTCATTGTGGAAGCTAGATGTTAAGACAGAAGAAAGTTGAAAAAAGAAGTTCTAGATATTGCTTTGTTTTGTTTATTTTTCTCTAATATTATCAGCTCTGTAGATTCTTAAAAATGTAGCCCTGTGTGTGAAGAATTGTTTTCAGTTGAGTGTTCTTTAGTATATCAAGAACATGAATAAACATAATAATCCCGGTCTGATATTTACAAATTCGGATTTTAAACTCGAATCAGATTCAACTTGTATGGAAAATAAGAAACAATGACACCATTTGAATTTTGCAGCACAATCACAGTTATCAGGTAAGAGATCGATAAGCAAAACGATACAGAAGTTATAAAATGTAACAAAACCACCTTGTTGAGGCAGAACCTGCAGATTCGAGTCTCGTCGGTCCCGACCTAGGATCTGATCAATTCAACTCTTTGTTTTCTGTAAAAAGAGAAGACAATAGGATCTAATTCCCAGCGGGAGGATCTTCTTCCATTTTGCATTTCTCATAAGACAAAGAAACATATGTAACTCTGCACAATCGAGCTCATATCCGAGCAACTGCTTAACCAAAAACGTCGATGATGCCGGTTAAAGAATACAGGTGGCATAATCAAATATTCAGTTATTGGCTAGTCTTTATTTCATCTACATGATCAATTCATCATGTTATCATATACATTCATAGAAATAGCAAAACCAAATAACTTTAGCACCAAATGTAAATCTAAAAGAATCAACTGAAGAATTTTAGCACCAATCTCAGTGATCCAAATTTATATGAAAATGGAAAGTTTCCATTTTGCTTTAGTTCTTTCCTAGGCATATACAAAATACTCGTCTTTCCCAGAAAAAAAAAAGGAATATGGAAAAGAAACTCTAGTTTGACATAATTTCATTCATAACACCAAAAGATAGCTACAGAATTAAGCCGACTCCAGCCCTTTCAATGTTATGGAAGCCGGTTAGTGATACTATGGTTAATTCAGATATGGCTTCAACTATAGGGAATGGCATAGAAACTGTACCTGAAGATCTTTCACGGCATTCTGATGTCAATATCTTGTTCAATGATTACAAAATTCAGTACAGTAATCTGCTTATTAAGATGCATATATTCGCACTGAACTACGGATTGTCATGCGGCAAACAGGACACTTTGGCACCAATTCCCTTTCAACTGATATAGCACAATGTTGGCAACAAACCATGTGCCCACATGGAATAAATGCAGACCGTCTTCTCCTCATCAAGCAAATCACGCACAACTCTCCATCTGGAACATCACCAGTCTCTTCCTCCAAATCAATATGGGAGGTGGAATCATCAGAGGCAGCATTGGTTGATTCCTGAATCCGTCTCAGCCTCCTTTCTTTCCATTTATTCCAGTTCCTGAAGGCAATTCATTAAAGAAATTTTGAATGAAGCAAATGTTCATAACTGCACTGTTGTTTTAGACGGTCTACAGATGGGAGATAAACAGAATGAACTTTTCAGCAGTATGAGAAAGAGCAAAAAAGATCATTAGACTAAAAGAAAATACCTTACAAAAGCATAGCCAAGGATACCAATAGATAGCGAACCAAGGACGATGCCACTCCAAAACAGTATTTTTGTCTTGAAGACAAGATCTAACAACATCTGATCTTTTGTCATCTCAGTACTGCAGTTGCAAGCAAGAAGAGGTTTGTAAGAAAAATGTTTGAAGAAAGACATTCACATTTCAATTTAATCTGGGCTACAGCTCTTTTCGACTCTTTATTTTTATTCTTGCAAAGCAAATAACAGAATGCAACATGAAACTTGAAGAAAAACAGTAAACTAAATTACTAGCACTTAAAAGCACCAGGAAAGTACTAATAGAAAAGCGATAACTTCGAGACAAAGCATGGCTTTCCTATTTCAGAATATGAGCACAGAAGCATGAAATTTCCAAGTCCTAATAGTAAAAATTAAAATGCTAAACAATCTGTCTCCAGACCACTTACAGAAAAAAGGGAAGGTCCTTGCATGCCTTAATTTCAGGCACTCCATTATTTAAACCGCATATGCCAACAGCGCTGATTTCCTTCCCCACTGGAAGAATTTTCTCTTCATCAAGCAGACCAACCTTAAAAACAGATAAAATCATGAATTTTGCATACAGGTGAACACATCTACATAACAAATGATGCAACACTCAATCAATAAGCAACACAATCTTTAAACTTTAGCATCAAAGGAAAAATAAATAAATTTTCATTTTTTTTCTTAACTCACAGGAAATTCATGCCCAAACAAAGCTTGAAGGAATGTATACGGCGAAGCATTTATAGGATGCAGTTGATGATAAACTGTAGTCAGAGGCAGGGGATGCTTTAAGCCATTCATGTTGACAATAACAAAATCAGGTTGTGGCCATTGACTACCTTCAATCAAAATGAAGGGAACCTGCACAACATTAAAACCGAAAAAAGAACAAAATTCCAATGCTTGAACATGATAAACACACCAAAAAGAAATTATAATGAAAAGCATAAGATAACTACAACAATTAAGCATTAAAAGGAGAAAAAAACAATTCTTAAAATTATGGGGAAAATGGAAGGTTTTAACTTACTGTTCTCAATGAAGTTGACTCTTTTTTATTCCAAGATCTCCCAATAATAGCACGTAAATCAGAAGTCCATCCAAACAATCCCCTCCATTCATGGTAAATATACTTAATTTTCAAAAATAATAAAATATTAGAACTTCAATAATCAGATTATATATTAAAAAAATAGTTCTTTTTGTCTAAGTCCTTACCGTCTGTGTTCTCTGGATGATAACAGCTTTATCACCGGATTCTTGAGAGACGAGCGCGTTATTCATAAGGCTCTTCAAGCTCAGTCCATCGGCAGCCGATCTTGCTACGACGGCGCCGCGAATAACGACGATAGGCTCCTCGGCGGAACCCGTGGTGTCATCGAGGAGGGAACGGAGGTCGGAGATGTGGCAGTGCGGTGCGCCGCGGATTTTACGGAGGGCGGTGGAGGTAGCCTTGAACCGGAAGATTGTACGGAAAGCGACATAGGTTAAGGCAACGCCTAAAACGGCGCCGTCGAAAGAGAGGGCTAGTTGTGAGATTAAGGAGGCAACGGCTCGTTCATGAGAGGACATATTCGTAACTGTATACTTCTTAAATTTCTTCTACATCGGAGGTCAAGTCATCGGCGTTCAAACGTAGGGAAACCGGCGACGGCAGAAGCGAGACTGATGGAGCGCACGAGGAAACAGTGGGAGAGAGGGAGGTATTTTATTTTTATTTTTTGTTTTAACAAATCAGTAAATTAATTAAATAATGATAAAGGTAAAATTAATAATTATATCACTTAACTTTATTATTACTACTAATTTGATCACAAAAGTTTAAAATTGTCCAATTTAATAACTAAACTTTCGAATTATTCCTATTTTAGTCACTCCGTCATTGAATCAGACCCGTTGGAAGTCCTATAACTTTCTTCCTTTAGGGTTTCGTTTTTTTTGAATTCTGAATCTTTCTTCTTCTTCTTCTTCTTTGTTTCGTTAATTTCTTCTTCTGAATCATCAATTTGTTGAAATATTAACTTTTAGGGCAAATCCAAAGTCAAATGGCAGAAGGAGAAGAGGATCTGCCTAGGGATGCTAAGATTGTCAAGTCACTGCTGAAATCAATGGGCGTTGAGGAATATGAACCTCGAGTCATCCATCAGCTTCTTGAGCTATGGTATCGCTATGTGGTGGATGTGTTGACGGATGCACAGGTTTATTCCGAGCATGCCGGGAGGCAAACCATCGATTGCGATGATGTCAAGCTTGCTATTCAATCCAAAATCAATTTCAGCTTCTCACAGCCACCACCAAGAGAGGTAGTTTTGATTTAAAACATTGTGTTCCATACTTGATATTTAGCTGTATTGTTGTTATTGTATAGCTTGTTATCACTTGCTAGGTCGCTTTGTGAGAGTGAATTGAATTGTCCTCTTTGGGATTTAAAGCTTTTTTGAGGTTTTGCTACCCAAAGAGCACGCCTTAATGGTGGTAAAACCTTGAGAGAGTACCTGAAGAGGAGGATTCGGATTTCGGATTATGTCTCATGGTATCTTTGATCATTGGACGGAGTTGTGGCAAAAAAGATGTTTTTTTGTCACGACTGGACTTAACCTGTTGATTCCTGTCATGAGTGCACAATCCGGAAAATGTCTTCTTTGAGTATCGTGTGTCCTCAAGGTTTTGCCACCCAAAGAGCACACTTTAATGGTGGTCAAACCTTGAGAGAGTACCTGAAAAGGATTCGGGTTATGTCTCACTGTATCTTTGATCATTGAACAGTGTCGTGGCAAAAAAGATTTTTTTTTTGTCACGACTGGACTTAACCTGTTGGTTCGTGTCATGAGTGCATAATCCGGGAAATGCCTTCTTTGAGCATCTGTGATTCCTCAAGGTTTTGCCACCCAAAGTTCATGTTGTGCCGAGCATCATTAACACAAGACATTATTGTTCTCTTGGGACATTAACACTTAAGGCTTTGTTAGAAAGAGGTGCACCCCCTTAGGTTCAAACTCAGAGTTGGGGATATCCTGAATTTGAATTTGTAGAGATATAGGTAAAATCGATCCGTGGTGTCTCCAAAAATGAACAATATTGACGTGTGCTTATGATATTCGTGCTATGCAACCATGGATTGTTTTTAAACTTATCCTTTCATGTTCTTTTTTCAATGGCAGTTGATATCATGTTCTTGAACGAATCGTCATATGAATAATGATTGTGAAAATAGTTTTGTATTTATTGTTGTTTTTAGGTGCTTTTGGAATTGGCAAGAAATAGGAACAAAATTCCATTGCCAAAGGCAATACCAGGGCCTGGAATTCCCCTTCCACCTGAGCAGGATACATTGATTAGCACGAACTACCAATTCGCCATCTCTAAGAAGCAACCGGCTCAGGCAATGGAAGAGACTGAAGATGATGAAGAAAGCGTTGAACCTAATTCGTCGCAAGAGCAGAAGACGAATGTGCCACAACCAACATCTCAGAGAGTATCGTTTCCTCTCACCAAGCGCCCCAAGTGAAGACTCGTTTTCTGTAAGATGTTTCAAAAATCCATCCATGTAGGATAATATTTCATGCTTTTAAAGTTTCATCTCTCTGGCATGTAATGGAGCATTGTAATCTGAGCAAGTTACTCTTTCCAATGTTAGTGTTAAAGTTGTTCACTCTCTCTGGCAATTTTTGCACTTTTTTCCTGCATATGTTTATAAACCGTGTGGGATTGAGCAATCAGGAGCCACGAGGCACAAAATATCCAAGATTTTACTGTTGTGTCCCTCTGAGAATATAATCTAAACACCCAAAGTAACAGCCAGACTTTCTGTTGTTTAACATGTTGGAAACAAAATCTGTTTTGGGACAATGAAAGTACATCATAAAGTTGAATTAATAGAGGAAACTGCTAAGAAGTCGATCTTTTAATTCATTTTTAATACAGTTAGTCAATGTTTCATAGGAATGGAACCCAACCCATATGGTTTTGTTCTGTACAGATACTTTTCATTTTTACAAGGATAAGCTATTTTCTTTCTTTTACATAAAGAAGAATTATAGGTCAATTTCTTGAAGCAACCATGGTATTAGCAGAGGGTCCAGTACTGGAAACAGGGAGACCTCGGTTATACATCCGCTGTATCTCTTCCCTGTACTCTGTCAAAGACTTGTTGGAAATGGATGGTGTTAGCTCCACCACATCACCCATCTTCAGCTTGCATGTAGCATCGCTCACTGGCTCATGGTTCAGCCTTGGCCTCAACTCTTCCTTCACAGGAAACCCGTGTGGGGACCATCTCGGGTTCCCCCTCCCAGCTCTTTCTAGCACATCCATCATTGTTGAGTTTGCCGGAAACTCCTGCACTGACATCTACAACATTCATAGAACCATAAATATTCAGACCAAATTCCCTATTTCCATCAGCAAGTAAATGAAGCGCGACATTTAGGAAACGTACCTTATCATTTTCGATCATGATAACAAAGACAGGACCATCCTGGTTGCAGTGGGGCTTGTAAGAGAATGGGCAATCGTCTGAATGAGTAGGGAAGGTGCAGGGTGGCTTGACAGAATCAGTGTAGCCAAGTGAACCTTGGTCCTTGCTCATTGTTTCACAGTGCCATGTCACAACCCATCGAGCCCACTCAACCATCTGAAGTACAAATGAAGAGTACTCACAGTCACCCTCCTTGTATCTCCAGTGAGCTGCAAAGCCAAACTCGGCTTGCAAATGCATCTCCTTTGTTCGAATTTGAACTTCGAGTGGAATTGCACCTTCACTCATCACCACCGTGTGCAAGGATTGATACCTGCATATTGGAACGAAGTTAGAAAGGAAATTTAACGATTTTTCAGATTCCATCTAAGAGAGATACCAAAACATGTTGAGATATAATATACCCATTGAATTTAGGGTGGCTTATATAGTCCTTCAGCTTTCCAGGCACTTCAGACCATAACTGTTGAACTACTCTCAAAGCCTCATAACAGTCTTCCTCATTTTCAACAATGACTCGTAATCCATGAATATCATGGATTTCATCCATTGTCAACTTTTTCCTGAAAAAGAAAAAGAAGATAATATCTCGTGTCAACAACGGCCTACTTCTTCACCCTTTTCTTAATCAATTGTCATGTGTAGGAATGAATGTGCATGTGTGTATGAACAAAGAGAGGAAGATAGAGAAATAGCATACTTCAGCATCTTTGAATAGATGCTATATAAGCTTTTATGTCGTCCGGAGAGAACATGGTAAGTAATTTCTTTATCCTTGAGCGCACTCTCGAGTTTCTCTATAGCAGAAGTGATCATTGCCTCATCAAATGAGTCCACAAGCCTAGATGACAGTTCTTTGTGCTGCTCCGGATTGAGGTGCTTGAAACATAGATTCTCCAATTGCTGCTTCCAGCTAGAGATTCCTAATCGATTGGCCAAAGGAGCAAATATTTCCAAAGTCTCCTTAGCAAACCTCTGTTGCTTGAGCGGAGGCAAAGCATCTAGTGTTATCATGTTATGCAACCGATCTGCCAGTTTAATAAGAACCGCTCGTGCATCTGCCATGGCAAGGAACATGGTGTGAAGGCGATCAGCTTCGACAGTCTTGCTTGCCGTATTATTTTCCCGTGCTAGCTTGCTGAGATGGCTAAGTTTGGAGACCTACATGAATGACATGATGATATCATGATCAGAATGTTATAATCTCAGGTATTCATTCAAAAGAATAATGGAAATTAAAACCAACCAAGAGGCAACCATGAATATGCTGCCTATAATGCAATAAATCGAAATATGCAACCACAATAAAGATACATCTATATGCCATATTCAAATGATCAAATCAAGTAATAGACCAATGATAATCATATGCTGGTTCCGTCCTAAAACATAACATCATACTTGCACCATTATTGCGAATTGAATACACGAAATTCCAAATGCAACACAATCAATCCTAATAGTAAAATCCTAATAGTAAGAACATCAATACATCAGCCAAAATACAATTGTTGCAACTTGCAAGAGATATTCATATCTCTTACCCCTTCGACTAAATCAGCAACACCGGCACCAAATGTTCTAAAAATGTAGTCGTAGCTCAAGAATGCATCATCGAGGGTGTCATGTAAAAGCCCTGCTGCAACAACCGTGGAGTTAGCACCAATGGATGCCAACAACACTGCTGTTTCTACACAATGTTGCAAGTAAGGATCACCGCTTGCACGCATCTACAGACAAAGAAAATCATATAACCCTTTTAAACAATGAGAGACATCCAACAAAACATGAAACAACAAAGCATTGATTTCTCTGTTTATACCTGTCCTCTATGCGCCTTCTTGGCTTCGTAAAATGCTTTGATAACAATGTTTTCGGAAAATATTTTGTGCCTCATTTGTGCACCTAGAAGCAATTCCTTAGCATAAGGATCTGAATCCACTTCCTCCATGAAATTATCCTCCATAGTGAAGGGTAATTCATCAACACAACTACTGCTTTCCACTTCGAAACTCGGGGAATCATAATGAACACAAGACCCCAATGCACCCCTAATGAATCCATTGAACAATCGATTTACCCCAACACGAAATGAGCCCTGGAAATTCACATCCCCGCCCTTTTCACGCACAATTCGCATAGGAGGGCTGCTGCTACTACAGGAAACCGGGCCCTGAAACACCGATGCCGGACTCTGATTGGTTTTCAAAGAAGAACCACCAAATTTACACGATGGATAACATAATGAACTGCTTAATTCCTTCAAATCTTCCCTTCTATAAGACCCTACATCCTCTCCCCCACCGCTAGAAAAGCTTGATCTAACCGACGGTGAGGAGAAGAGACACGATAGGCCACCGACAGCAGGTCTCTGGGAATAACCAGAACCCGTCGTTGATGAACTTGACGAGGATCTCGAATTCAGATCCAAATCGTAAAAACCCTGGGAATTCATGTTGATCTGGATAGGCGCCGAACACACGGCGCTCGTCGTGCTCCTCGGTGGACTAGCATAAAGAGCTATTGTCGAAACCGCCATAGTTTCCAAACAACCAAGATAAATTCCCCAAATAAATCCTTCTTATGGCTTTAAAATGAGTCAAATGTCAAACCCCAGAAATTTCCCTCCAAACAAACACCAAATTTTCTCAGGATCCAAACAAATTATCCTAAAACCCCAACAATTTTCTCACCAAAGGATTTCTTTTTTTTTCTGTGTCTACAATCAGAAGCTAATGAATTTGTTAAACGAGACCCAATTCGAATCTCAAGAATAAGAACTAAAAAAGTAAACGAAACCCCTTTAATTCTACACGTATACCTATAACAGCAAAGAAAAAACAAAGAATCGAAAGGAAAGAAACTGGTTTGAAGAGAAAGGGAAATTGAGCTACAGTATTTACAACTATATAGGCAAATTTTCTACTTGTAAATTGACAAATTAAAGGTCGAAAATAAACAAAAGAGAGTCAACAAAGACGCTGGATTTTTTGAAATGAAAGCCTTCAAATTGAAAGAGAGAGCTTTATTTTCCCTTTCCTTTCTTCTTCTTTGATTTTTTCTTTTTGATAATAAATATTTTCTTTTTCTTACGGAGTTTTAATATTACGGGAAAATGGTCTGAAGCCAGGAATAGTAAGAGTTAAATTACGGTTATACCCTTCATGATTAACGGAATTAACTGGATTAGGACAATTATCAACGCTGTTGGATTCTCGTTGTGGATAAGCTCGATTTTTGGTTAATTAATTAAAAAGTTAATGATTTGCTGTCGTTTTTTTTTTGTTAAAGTAGGTAAATTTTGGTTTCAATCCCTCTATTATACTAGAATTTGTTATTTAATCTTCATAATTTAATCTCTTATAATTCCATTTATTAATCTAAATAAAATATCGACATATTTTTTAAATTAGATAGTTAATGATAATAATCATTCGAACCAATAATAACATTACCGTCACGAAGTAAACGAATATATTAAATTAAAGTATAAAAACTAAATAAATAATAATAATTTAATCGGTTTAATATATATTTAAAACTATAATTATCATTACAGATATAGTTATCATAATTAAAATAATCTCTGAATTAATAAATGCAATATGTTTTTATACAGCAAAAAAAATCAAAATTATTATTTTAAAAACAAAAATATTGACATGTTATTAGCTTATATTCTATTTATATATATTTGTAATTATATTTTCAGTTAAAATTATGTAAATAATAAAAATCAAAGGAAAAAAAACAACAACAATTAAATAAAAGTTTTTGATAATAGGTTAAAAAGAAAAACTAATTCTAGTCAAGGACTAATGTCGGAAATTTTAGATTAAATATTGAATCGTTTAGATATTCAATTTTATCTGTAAAGGATCATTTTAACCCAAAATAAAATGTCAAAAATTAAATTGTTTTAAAAAATGAAGATTAAAATGATTATTCGGTCAAATTAAAAATATTTTTTTACATTATATTTTTAAAAATAATATTTAATTACATAAAAAGTAAGGGTCTAATTGCACTATTAAAAAGTTATGTACCAATAGTACACAAATCACATGAAAGGGTACCAAAAGTTATATTTACCCAATATATATTTTAAAAATTCATCTAATTATTTTATTTAAACAAATCCAATGCTTCCTCTGTTTTTATATTATATAATAGCATATTTATTAATATTATATAACCTTTTTTTTTTGTAATATTATCTCTTTGATTTCACTTTATTTGATTTTTTTTTATTTATTTAATAGTGTTGGAATTTCAGTGGCATTGGAACTCTAATTTCTTTGAGTTGAAGGCAAAGGAAAGCAAAGATTGTACGACTGAAATAATACTGAATGCCCCACATGAGTTGCTTTGGGTGCACAACAACTTGGGATGGGGTCCAGTTGAGGATTTATTTTTATTTTTATTTTTTAAAAATTACAGGAATCTTTTTTTGGTGCATGAATTAATTAAGTAATCAAAGAATGAGATTCTAATATTCCATTTATTTTTATATCATGCACTAGTAATAAAAATAATTTTTTTGAATATATTAATTATATGATTTATAAATTTAATTTGAAATTATAGGATTTATAAATTTTTATATTAATTATTTTTATATCATCTATAATATTATATTTTATAAATTTATTAATAATATTATTTTTAAAAATATATATTTATATTTGATTAACAAGTTTTATTGGTCCAATGGTAAAATATTTGTTTTCAATTTAAAATTTTAATTTAAAATATAAAAAATTTCATCGATTAAAGTCAATCTAAAGAAAACCATTATTATATAATATTTTCATAAACCTAATAATAAAAAATATACTCTATTAACTAAATAAAAAATAAAATATTTTCATTAAAATTATTTTTTTATAAAAATTATGACACAGGACATAATCACGTACCGTCTAGAATATATTACTAAATTATTAATATGATAATGTCCAAATCAATAAAATTATAAAAAAAATAACATTGGCCATGTTCTCTTCTAGTTGAAAAGCAACGTTATTATTATTATTTTTCTTATTGTAAATATATAATGAAAATTTGAATATCTTATTAAATCTTAATTTAATTGGTGTATTTAATTAATTATATTTGTAATAATCTAGATATTAAATATTTAAAATGTTTAAATATATATAAAAAATTATTGAATATATATTTTATAAAATTAAAATATTTAAAATATAATATAATCAAAATTTAATATTTAAATTAATTTTAAAAAAATAATAAAATATAATATTTACGAGACGAAGAGAATATATTGTAACGATATTAGAATGTTTAAAATATAATAATCAAATGGTTAGAAGTAGGGGTAAAAAGGGAAATCCCAAAAGTTCTCTGTATCTTCCAGGAAGTTGTAGAATACACTCAAGTTCACGATAAGGACTTGAAGTTCCGCTCTTTCTTTCCCCATTCCAATTTTCTTTGGGAATTTGTTTTCTTGTGCCAGAAACGTAGTCTCTTGGCGGCACGTGGCTTGTCACCACCCGCCGCCGCACGGTCAGCGTGTATTTCTGCCACGTGTTCTTTGCTCAGACGGTGGATTAGGTGGTTTGGGGGCTTTCAAACGGGGGACCGTCACCGTACTGTCGCTTTTGTTCTAGCTCTGGCCACGTGGTGGTTTCGTGTGTCGACTTAGCTCCGCTGATTTCGTGGCTTCCTTTCCAAGGTATGAATCTTGTGTGAGCAGTGTTAAAAGTAGGAGCAATCATGGAACGTTGATTTGTTGTGTTGCGGGACTTTTTTGTGATTGTTTGAATATTTTAGTTTGGGGTCAAAGTCAAAGCTTATTTACAATATTTATGAAAAATAAAAATAAAAACATTTTATGCTATGTGCATAAAATAAATAACTTTTATAAGGATGATAGGATTATATATATTTAAGTAAAAAATTGAAATTGATAAAATTAAATATTTATCTATAAACAATGACTATACTAAAGATGATATAAAAATATTCTCTCTTTATATTTGACTTAAAAATTTTTATTTAAAAATAAAAATGTTGTCTAAAGATGATATATAATAATATAATCGCATCATCTTTATTTTATTGTCTCAAAAATATTTTTAAAAATAATTCAATTTATATCATATTTGGGAAGAATTTTTTATTATAATATATTAATAACGACTAATTATAGTAAAGGGTTAATTAAAAGATAAAATGAGATTATTTAAATAATTTATTTTTATTATATTAAGTTATCTTTTCGTTAACACTTAACGATATTCAATGTTAATCATAAGTGATTTTATTAGTGGATTTTTAAAATCAGTAACTAAAATTATATTATTATCGAACAAAAATGATTTTTACTATCGTAAAATTTATAGTTTAAAGTCAAAGTTAAGGCTAAGAGATACTTTAACCTTTTTAAATATACATTCTACTTAAATATTAGAGTAAGTATCGTGTCATCTATTTTCTAATAATCTTATTGATTTGAACCTATTTTTATTTTTTTAATATTTTGATAATATATATACTATATAAATAAAAATTATTTCGATCTAATTTTTTAATATAAATATTATTTTTTATTAAATTTTTTTCTTATTTTTTTGTGTTACATGTTAATCTATCACCAATTTAACTTATAAATATTTGATATATATATATATATATATATATGCGCTTTTCCATTTACAAAATTCTAAAGTTATAGCACAATTATAGTAGTAAGTATAAGTAATACACATTTAAATGTGGTTTATCATTTTATATACGGGTGATATAAATATTTTTTATTTTCACAAACGTTTTAATTTTATGATTTAAGATTTTAAAAATTAAAATTTTGGGTTAATATAAGTGTTTATAATTTAATATTTTATAATTTTAAGTTTAGGGTTCATGATGATCTAATTAGGGATAACTTTTAACCTATAAATCATAAAATGTAAGCTTAAAATTTTATCAATAACCTTTAAATTTAAAGTTATTATAATTAGACTTTAAACCTTAAATAGGAGAAATAAAAAATGAAGATTCACTTGAAAAAAAAATATGACATGAAAAAATTGATGAAGTGGGTAATTATTATTGGTTGGTCCCATAGACACGTAGTGGGACTGACACATAATATAATTTTTTCCTTAAACAGATCCATTAAACCCTAAAATTATAATTATAACGCTTGTGTAAATAAAATTTTCATGAATACTTATACATAAAATAATTATCCTTTAAATATATATTTTAAATCCATCCTAAACAAAATTAAGATAAATTACATAAATAATTAAATCAAATTTATTTTTATTACCGACGATTATCATTTATCTAATTTACGCTAAAAAATAATTCACCATAATAGGATGAGTCTACCACGTACGACGAACATCGCTGAACACCACTATTGCTGAAACATTGTTGAACACTATTAAATTAAATAATAAAAATTAAAAATTTGAAGAACTCAAAATACAATTAATAATTATTTTTAAAAAATCAATTAAATTAAATTTATTTCCATATATATTAAAATTTAAATTTTTTTAAATAATAATAAATTATATATTCAGTATCTCAGTTATTTTTGTATTTTTATTTTGGTACTCAAATTAATTTTTTTAATAGAATAATACCTAACGGTACATATTATTTTTATTTTGATACCCTAATTATTAAAATTAAAAAGAAACATAATATTACTTGGTCAAATAACAATTTTAGACCCTAAAACTTATACAATGTATCAATTTATTCTACAGAGCTATCAATTTAAATATTATTTTTAATTTTTAGATTAAAAATATAAATTCTCTCTTCTTCTTCTTCTTCTTCTATTCAAAGTATAAATAATAGATATCGAATAATTTCTTTATTGTCAATATGATTTTTTTTGTAAAATTTCATCTATTTTTTAATTTGTCCAAAAATAAGGACTTTAATAACAATAAAAAAGTAAAATATGAAAAAGTAAAATTCAACTAAACGAAATTAAAAGATAATAGCGATTTCACAATGATGTTTGATTTTTTCGAAATTAAAATTAAATTAAATTAATCTTTGTTTTTTAATTAAAAATATTCTTTGCGTTAAGAGTTTTAAATGAAAATAACTTTTTTTTTCTAAAAGTTTTTAAACATATGACATTTCTATATATTTGATCATTGTTTCACTCCGAATTTTTTTAACCAACCAAAATTTATTGTTTAATTTTATTTTTAATGGGTTAAACTTATTTTAGTTTACGATATTTTAAATTTTTTAATAATTATTTTTTTCTTTTCTTTTTTGGTTTTACATTATTTCATTTTGTTCCAAAGTCGAAAGGTTTTGGTTACAAGTTTTTCGATAATGTGCTGAAAACAAAAAGATGCTCTTTGGTGATTGTAGGTCTTTGTCAAGGCTCAAAAAATCAAGGCTTACTTCAATCAAAAATTAAACTGATGTTTAAATCGAATAAAGTGATAGGTTGTATAAATTTTAGGGACTAAAATTGTTATTTGTTCAAGCAACATCTTTGTTTTTATTTATTTTTAATAGTTAAGGTACCAAAATAGAAATAATGTGTAACATTAGGTATCATTTTATTAAAAAAATTAATTTAAGTACCAAAATAAAAATACAAAAATAAATAATATACTAAATGTATAGTTTACTCTTATTTTAAAAAATAAATTTTAATATATATAAAAATAAATTTAATTTAATTGATTTTTTAAAAATAATTAATAATTATATATTGAGTCTTTTAAATTTTTATTTTTTATTAATTAATTTAATAGTATTTATCGGTATTCAATGATAATGATGTTCAACGGTGTTCAACGCTGGTTATAAAATTTTTTCACCATAATATTAGTACCTGAAACCTTACGTGGGTTCACGACACGATGAATGTCAAGTCGTAGCCACCAAGCAGGAAGAATCAAATTGGAGATGCATATTGGCCGAATGTCGGATATTTGGTTCTGTCGGCCACGTCAGCAAATCCTATTGCTCGATTGTGTTGGGCCTTGGAAGGATTGGGCTATTTTCCAACTATAATTTCCCACGACACTAAGTAAGTCCAAAAGGCTCCCAAGCCCGAATATTTTAACACAACCGTAAGATCCACGCTTTAGTTTAACTTGATTCTCAAATTTTAAAATCCAAATGGTTATAAAAAATATTATTTAAATACGTTTAAAATATTATAGAAAATATTTAATTCTTTTGTAATATTTTAAATATATATAAAAGTCACTTTTATGTATATTTAAAGCTTTCTAACACACACGAATTATCTAATCTCAGTGGTTAAAAGAATAGCTATAGTTCGTAAAAATCACGGGATCGAGTTGTCCAATAACAGAGAGTATACACAGATATTATTGTAACACTGTAACTGATTCAAAAAAATTCTAACACGACTTAATTAATTTAACTAGACAAATAAAGACATAAACTCTTTTGTCTCCTTTGTGAGCAATTTATCTTATTGTTCTTCTTTACTCTATCTATTCACAAACACAACGTTCAAACTCAACGACACATGAAAGACCATCAAAACTTTTATACAACCCATCACGATTTAATAAAATCCAAACATTTAATCTAACGTAATAGTTTAAAATCCGGATTAACACCTATCTTAACTAAAAAAATCTAAATCATTATAAGTATAATAATAATTTAATCCACAACTTTTTAATTTTGTTAAAATTTTAACGATATTGAATAAATTTATTTTTTAATTAAAAGATCAAATTATAAATTTTAATAATTAAAAAATTCAATAAAGAATAAGAAACATATTTATATAATTTATATATATAAATCTAACATCACTTTTCAAGTTTTAGTTTGACAATATTTTTAGTATAGAATTCTATATAACAGTACTAATGATAAATAAATTCATATATATAAATCTAACATCACTTTTCAAGTTTTAGTGGACAAATAAGTTCTAATTAAATATTTATAAAATATTTTTTATTAATATTTTTAAATTTAATAATTAAATTAAATTCTAATTTAATTTAAATAAATTCATATATTCGAATGTAACATCACTTCCCAAGTTTTAGTAGACAATAAACTCTAAAGTGATAAAATCCAGACAAAGTCCTTTGGGCTGTCAATCACAGCCCTCAAATTGCATTCTAAAACTACCCTCTTCAATTTATCAAATTTCCCACAGAGAACCAATAAAGAGACGAGATTTCCCAATGGTCAAAGCGGTTTCCGTTGACTGTAGGGTTAAAATAGTCATTCAAACTCCCTTCAAGAAACACAACTATCCTTCTTCCCTAGTAAAGTACCCTTTTTTCCCACACAATTTCCCTTCTTCTCTTCTCTTGAGGAACAAAAAAAAGTATAAATTACACGCCGATCCAATCACGCCCTAGGGTTTTCTTCTTCATCTTCTTCTTCAGCACTCTAACAAAGAAAAACCCAAATCCTAAAACCCCATTTTTTTACATTGTTTTTAAAAGACAAATCTTAAAACCCCTTATATTCTCAGTCTCTTCAAGAACCCTGAATTTGAATCAAATAAAGTTTGTAACTTTGCTCTTGGAATCATCTACTATATAAGGACATAACTGTTAAAAGGGGAAATTTTTCAATATGGATGATGTTGAGAAGGCAATCTTGATTAGCTTTGATGAATCAAGTGCCATAGATTCAGAGTTAAAATCACAAGCAGTGAACTTTTGTCAGAAAATTAAAGAAAACCCATCAATATGTAGCCTTTGTATTGAAAAGTTGTGTTTTTGCAAACTCGTTCAGGTTCAGTTTTGGTGTTTACAGGCTTTACACGAGGTTATTAGGGTGAAATATGGGTCCATGAGTTTGGAAGAGAAGAACTTCATCAGAAAATCGATTTTTTCGATGGCCTGTTTTGAAGGTATTGATGATAAGATATGTGCTGTTTTCGATAGCCCTGCATTTATAAAGAATAAGCTTTCTCAGGTTTTGGTTACTTTGATTTACTTTGAGTACCCTTTGATTTGGTCATCGGTTTTTGTTGATTTCTTGCCTCATTTGAATAAAGGGGTTGTGGTGATAGATATGTTCTCTCGGATTTTAAATGCATTAGATGATGAATTGGTTAGTATGGATTATCCACGGACGCCTGAGGAAGTTGCAGTTGCAGGAAGGGTTAAGGATGCAATGAGGAACCAGTGTGTGCATCAGATTGTTAGAGCATGGTATAACATTGTGTCTATGTATAGGAATTCGGATCCTGAAATATGTGCTACTGTTTTGGATAGTATGAGGAGGTATGTTTCATGGATTGACATTGGGCTGATTGTGAATGATGCATTTATTCCACTTCTGTTTGAGTTGATTTTGGTTGATGGTTCATCCGAACAACTTCGTGCTGCGGCTGCTGGATGTGTTTTGGCAGTGGTTTCTAAGCGAATGGATGCACAGTCAAAATTATTTCTATTGAAGAGTCTTCAAATAAGTCGAGTTTTCGGTTTGGTATCCGATGATAACGATTCCGAGTTGGTTTCAGGAATAGCAGCCTTGATTACAGGGTATGCAGTGGAGGTTTTAGAGTGTTCCAAAAGGGTGAACTCAGTAGATGCTAAGGTAGTTTCCACGGAGCTTTTAGATGAAGTTTTGCCAACAGTTTTCTATGTAATGCAGAATTGTGAGATGGATGCAGCATTTAGTATTGTCCAATTTCTTTCATGCTATGTTGCAACCATGAAAACCCTTTCTCCTTTGCAAGAGAATAAAATGCTTCACATAAATCAGATACTGGAAGTGATTTTTACACAGATTTGTTATGATCCCATGTATCGCAATAATCTTGATATATTGGATAAGATTGGAGTGGAAGAAGAAAACAGAATGTCGGAATTCAGAAAGGATCTATTTGTGTTGTTACGGAATGTGGGTCGAGTAGCACCTGAAGTCACTCGGATCTTTATCAGAAATTCATTATCTAGTGCTATTGCATCTTCATCAGACAAGAATGTTGAAGAGGTAGAAGCTTCCCTTTCCCTTTTGTATGCACTCGGAGAGTCTATGAATGACGAGGCAATGAAGGCGGGTAATGGACTATTAAGTGAACTGGTGACAAATCTTTTATCAACAAGATTTCCTTGTCATTCCAATAGGGTAGTTGCCCTGGTGTACTTGGAGACAATAGCAAGGTATATGAAGTTTATCCAGGAGAATGTACAGTATATTCCTTTGGTTTTGGCTGCCTTTCTTGATGAAAGAGGTATACACCATCCAAACATCTATGTGAGTCACAGGGCCAGTTATCTATTCATGAGGGTTGTTAAACTGCAGAAATCAAAGCTTGTGCCTTTCATAGATACAATTTTGCAGGTATCTTTACTTTCCAAATATGTTATTGAATGTTTATTGCCGCCTCATTCTGACAATTACCTACTGGAATCTCTTTTTGATGGTCAGAACCTGCAAGATGTAGTCACTCGATTTACAAGTATGACTTTTGTGTCTAAGGGAATTACAGGATCTGAAGACGGTGCTCACATTTTTGAGGTATCCACCTTTCCTTTATCATGTGTTTACTCTTGTAACTTGAAACGTTATGTTCCCATGGATTGGTATCCCTTCTTGTGTTATCAAAGTGATGAAATTTTTGCGGTCTTTTTTTCTTTAACCTTGGTATTTTTTCACAGGCAATTGGCCTATTGATTGGAATGGAAGATGTTCAGCTTGAAAAGCAATCTGATTATCTCTCTTCATTGCTCACTCCTCTTTGTCAGCAGGTTTTGATCTGTACCGTGAAACCTTTTAATCATTTAGCAGTCTTCTCACGTGATAAACATGTTCGCAGATTGTTGTTTATATACATATTTCCGACTGCATGTTACTCATATGGTTTATGCCGCAGGTTAAGACAACACTAATGAATTCAAAAGTGTTGAATCCAGAAGAATCTACTGCACAAATTGCTAATATCCAGCAAATAATTGTGGCAATTAATGCTCTAAGCAAGGTTACCCATCTCACTTTTAACCATCCAATACACGTCTTGGTGAAGTGTTTGTCCTTAAATATGTTTGCCTTTCATAAAAATCTTCTGTTGCCTATTGTTTATTACCACCCTGAGATCTTTGAATGTGCTACTGGAGTAGAATTTTCTCTTAAAATTGTTGGGTTACATTTTATACCATTAAATTATGATACAACCATTTGCTATAGCATATAGCTCATTATCTTGTAATTTAGGGTGTTTTTTTTGGAAAACTATGAAGGTCTCTGAGATTTTGTTTCTCAAGTCACCTTTTTGCTTGTGTACATAGAAACAGTCTTACATGTTATTACAGTCCCATCTTTAATCGTTAATTTCAGTGCTGATCACGAGCTCATTCTCATGATTTTATTTGTTATCCAGGGTTTCAGTGAGCGCCTTGTAACTTCTAGTCGCCCAGCAATTGGTCACATGTTTAAGCAGGTTTGTTTTGAAGATAGATCATTTTACTTGAACTGCACCTCTTTCTATCTCCCTCCTGTAGTAAATCACTGATCATTTGTTTCTTGTATGCTTTAGATTACTAATGTGAATGTTTTGGAACGAAATAGTGCTGCTGTTTTCATTTATTAATTTTTTTCTTTATTTTTTTAATCCAGACTTTGGACGTTCTTCTCCAAATTCTTGTTGTATTTCCAAAGGTAGAGCCTTTGAGGACTAAGGTAATAGCTCAATGCTGAATATTGAACTAACTTGGTTTTCTTCAGTCTAAAACATTTCCTAAAGCTAATGTCTTTGGTGTTTAGGTTTTATCATTTGTACACCGTATGGTGGAAACCTTAGGAACGTCTGTGTTTCCTTATCTTCCAAAGGCATTGGAGCAATTACTTGCAGAAAGTGAGGTAAAGAACTGTTAAAATTTTAGCTTTTTTTCAACATACCTTTTCTATTTCTAAAAGGACAGTTGTGCCATTAAAGAACACTTCTCAAGGTAGTATTTATTAATCAAACAAATTTTCAAATTGATTTTTGGAATCTGCATAATTTGCTGCGTCCAAAACGTGATGCAGGATTTTCTCGTCAAACGACACCAATTTTGATGTCGGGTTCAAGTTGTTATTTAGTTAATTATATATTATTAACACTGAGAAGAAATATCCTCTGAGTTGGAGTTACTTCTCAAACACAAAATGCGCTCTGATTTATATTTGGGATATCTGTTTCCATATTATGTGTTATTTTTCCTTATCTGGTTTCAACACAACCTGTTTCTGCCTTCTCGAACAGATCACTTAGAGATAGCTTTCACCTTAATGATACATGAAAATATTGTCCTTGGGAAATTGGAACTATATTTGGAATATTTCAGTTGCAAATTTTATTTGATTCTGGATTGTGTCCTTTTGCAGCCTAAAGAAATGGTTGGTTTCCTCTTACTGCTCAATCAACTCATGTGCAAATTCAGCACATTGGTCCGTGACATATTGGAAGAAGTTTTTCCGACTATTGCTGGTAGGGTATTTAGTGTCATCCAAAGGGTTGCTGATTCTTCAGGACCTGAAATCAATACAGAGGTTGATAACTATTTAGTAAACATATTATTTCCGAGAAATTTCCTGCTATTATCATCTGTTGCATTCATTATATTGCTTTATGATTTGATTTCAACTTGCTTTCTTTTCTGATAATTCCGGGCTAAACGTTGGTTGTTCAAAACTTAATTATCAAGTTCTTAATGCAATTAATAATTTTTTGAACTTCCAGTTCAACTGTGGAACACTGCAACAGCATCTCTGTGTTTGTTGAACCTTGTTTTTCTTCTCTCTTTTTAGGAAATTCGGGAACTGCAAGAGCTTCAAAAGACATTATATACTTTTCTTCACGTGATTGCCACACGTGATCTCTCTTCCGTTTTCCTTTCCCCCAGAAGCCGGGACTACTTGAATTCAATTATGCAGTTGTTATTACATTCATCTTGCCACCATAAGGATATTGTTATAAGAAAGGTACGAGTTAATAGCTTTGTTGTTTTATTCTTTGCTGGATCGTTTGGACATTTTAAAGTTCTATTATAACCGGAACTGGATCTAACCTTTTGTTATTGCTGTCTGTGAAATAGGCTTGTGTACAGATATTTATCAAGTTAATTAAAGACTGGTGTGCCAGTCCTTCTGGCGAAGAAAAGGTTTGTTTCCCTTCTAAGTGTTATACTTACCTTTGTTGTGTGTATTTCATGATGCTTATGGCTCTAACCGATAAAATATTTATAGGTACCTGGTTTCAAAAGTTTTATCATAGAGACCTTTGCCACAAACTGTTGTTTGTACAGTGTGCTCGACAAATCCTTCGATTTTGGTGACGCAAATACTGTAAGAAAAACACTTTTAATTGGTTTGTTTTGTTTGTTGTGATTTGCATTAGTTGGTGCTACAAGTGATATCATTTTTACAGACTTTAGTTTGTGTTTTTTAGTAGTTGCATTAGGCACTATATTCTTGATATTTGCTTAAACACGAAGAAAATAAAAAGTAACGATAAATTTAGTTATCCTCTTTTTTCCAACTAATAAAGTCGTACCTGATTGTTCTTTTCCAAGACGTATGAATTCATTGCCTCTGTAAACTGACATGCAGTTGTATGTCATCGCATCTTTTGTAAATGTGTTTTTCGGAAATGATTATTGCATGGTAGGTTAACATGTATACAGATAGTATGGTATGTTAACATGTATACAGATATGAAGATGGTTTATGCTTATTTCTTAAAGCTTATTTGTTATTTCGGCTATGTCTACAGCTTGTTTTATTTGGAGAAATTGTGTTGGCTCAGAAGGTGATGTATGAGAAGTTTGGGGATGATTTTCTTGTTCATTTCGTATCAAAAGGATTTCCGTCTGCGCACTGCCTGCAAAATCTGGCGGAGCAGTATTGCCAGAAGTTGAAGGTACTATTTTTATAACCCGTCTTTATTTGTGATGCATAATATTTGAATGACCAGTTACCGCTCCTATTCCGATCAGATTATCTCTTCTTAATGTTTTATTTAAGTTGTTGAATTTTTCAATGAAACTGATAGTGACCGGAATTTTCAGCCTGCAACTGTGGCCTAAACCCGGTTTTATAACAACCTTTCCATTTTAGTCTATGGGTTATAGATTCTGTAACTATAGTAGGATGGAAAATGAGAACTTGCCAATTTTAGTATGCTACCCTGCAACCAAACTTCTCCGTCTCCAGCATCGGTTATTCTAACTGTTGTATCACGATCGTAAATGACTGCGCTAATCTTTCTTGACGGTTTGTATTTTCAGGATAGTGACATGAAGTCACTGAGATCATTTTACCAGTCACTTATCGAACACTTCCGGCACCAGCAGAATGGAATCCTTGTTTTCAGATAGCATCGTTCAAAACGATTCTTTCCTACACATATTTTCCCACCCAAGGTTGCCACCATCTTTCACTTGTGATGTTACTTATTTCCCATTTCAAGACAGGAGACAGGGTGTTGGTGAAAAAGCCTCTTATGATTTTAACATTTGCAGGTTTCTTACTGTAAATATCGAACGAACGACGTCGTGTTGGACGAAGAGGTGTTTCTGTTAAAAGTTTCTCAAATCTCCTCCTGTTTCAGTTCCAACCGGTGAGAGTTTTTCATAGTTTTCCTTGTGCTTATTAGCCATTTCTTCCATTCATTGTTTTAATACAGTTTTGTGTTCTGGGTTAACGTTTATAAATCAAATTCAATTGATATGATAATAGTGTGATCATAAAATTTTATTTTTTTAATGTTTTTCCGGTGCAATTATATGTTTAATTTTTTTCTTAACCCTTTAATAAGGCACATATATCGGGTATACATAACATTCAAACCCGGATCATCTAGATGACATAGCATTCTTTACTATCAACGGGTTCTATTTTTTTAACAACTGAATTGTTTATTTAAAAAAATCATTTGAATCCTTAAAACAAAAGAAACATGAAGTGATTGGTTGAAGATTGAGGTTTCTCATCTAATCAGATTCTATCTTAGTTAAATCGTGAATTTACAAAAGTTAAGAAATTAATCTTTCTACTTTCATCTATCTGATTTTGATACTTTTACCTTGTGGAAATTGAGAAATCTCTAAACATTGTTAAACCTTGATAATAAAATGCTGACTTCAAAGCAATAATTTATATTCTGCAACAAATTAATAAAAAACTACCTGTTCAAGTTGAATATTGAACGATGAATGTGAAATATTTTTGATTGACATATTGTTCGTCGATATTTAGCAATAATACAATAAAAATTATTAATCGTGTGGGAATCAAAATGATGGGATCATTAACGACGATCAACAATAATAACAATGAATATGTAAGATTCTTTTTAATTTTAGAATTTCACAATTTAGGGGTTGATTTGATAATTTTTAAAATCTAAAGTTCTATTTTTTAAAAATAAAAAAATAATATTCAGGTCACGTGTCTCATTTTGATTAATAATTGCTTTTAAACGGCTATCAGTGGTCGAACATGTAAATTTATAATACTTTAAATAAGTAAAAATATTTTAGACGCCTAAAGTTTAAAAGAGATATAATTTAGATTTTTTTTAGTATTTTTTTTATGGATAAAGAAGCTACACGCTTATGCCTCGTTAAAAAACCTCCCTAAACCTAAATGGAGGAAAAAGAGTGCACAAACGAGTACTTACAAGATTAGTGCCACAAACGGCTACAAGAAAACAAGACATTAATCAGGGACCAAATCAACCTGGACTAGCTGAAAAACCTCACTAGGTGGTGTATTATAAGTACACAATCCAATCGGTTTACCTCTCATCATCCTAGCAAGATAATCCGCAACCATGTTTAGTTGTCGACTCACTCACCTCACTTGCACCTCCACTCGCCTATTAAGCAAATCATACACCAAATCCACAATCGTTGCACCTTATAAGGCCTTAGTATTTTGATGATAAATATCCACCGCTTGACCATTATCATATTCAACAATTACTCTACGAAAACCTCACTTCCATGCATGGACCAACCCATCATGTATTGTCTATAATTCAAATAACAGAACCGAGTAAATCTCAATACTACGCCCGAAGCCAAATAACCATTCACCATTTGCACCACGAATGACACCCCCGGTAAAAGCTATACCCATCGTGCCATCAACTACCCCATCCACGTTAACTTTAACCCCCTTGTTGACCATCAATATTTAATTTTGGGTTAAAATGTTTTTTTTTATGAATAAAAACGTTAATAACAAGTAATTTAAAATAACATAATAAAATAATACGTTAATGATAAAATAATTTTATAAAATTATATTTTGATTTATGCGTTATTATATTACTTTTGTTTGTATAACCAAAGTGATCATTTATTTAAATATAAGATAATTATATTTTTTATAAAATGATATATCAATAAAAAAATAATTTTATAAAATTATATTTTGATTGATGTGTCTTTTATCTCATTTATTTATATATCTAAAATGGCTATTCATTCATATGTTAGATACATTTTTTTTAACATTGTGACATTTTTAAGGAATTGAAATCTCATCATATATGGGGTGAGACTGCTATTTTACCCTTTCAACCTTAAAAGTTGAAAATTTAAAGGAGTAAAGTGAAATTTTACCATTTGGAGAGGGAGACCAACCCTACCAATTCAAAATCAATTTTTATATATTATGAGGATAAAATTCTGAAAATTTAAAATACAAGGGGCTAACTTGTCAATTTTCAGAAAGTTAAGAAATGGAATTCAAAATCAGCTCTTTATTTTCCTTCTTATTTAAACCATCTTTAAACTTCATCGAGAAAACTCTGCAATGAACAATGGCTCTCAAGAGGTACTTTTCATTGAAAAACATACTCCCAAGCTGCATCAAACCCCAATCTTCAAGGCCAAAGATTCATGCTTCAAAGCAAACTCCAAGCCAAAGGTTATCACTCAATGAATTCAGCCACCCAATGACTCCATGTTCATTGAGTGATCTCTCAAACTCTCTCATCAGACTCCATATCTTCACCCTCAAGGAGCTTCAACTCATAACTCACAACTTCTCCAAGGCTAATTTCCTTGGACAGGGTGGGTTTGGACCTGTTTACAAAGGGTTCATTGATCACAATCTCAGGCCTGGGTTAAAACCTCAATCTGTTGCTGTCAAGGTGCTTGATTTGGATGGTACTCAAGGACACAGGGAATGGCTGGTAAAGCAATTAATCAGATTTTTCAAGTTTAAGGTTTGTTTCTTTGAGTTCAAAGATGGTAAAGATGACCCCTTTTTTTGGACAGGCTGAAGTTGTTTTTTTAGGACAATTGAAGCACCCTCACCTGGTGAACTTGATTGGGTATTGCTATGAAGATGAGCATAGGCTTCTGGTTTATGAATACATGGAAAGAGGCAACTTGGAGAACCAGTTGTTTAAAAGTTGGTTTTTTTAGGTCTTTTTAACTTTGAAGTTTGAAATTTGTGATTTTTAAAGGTTTGTGCTTTATGAATGTAGGGTATGGTCCTCCATTGCCTTGGCTAACAAGATTGAAAATTGCTCTTGGGACTGCTAAAGGGCTGGCTTTTCTCCATGAAGAAGAGAAGCCTGTCATTTACAGGGATTTCAAAACATCAAACATCTTATTAGACTTGGTAAAACAGAACAGAAAAGAACCCTTTTCGAATTCGAATATTTCTGATATATCAGCAAGGACTGAATGGTTTGATTTTGGTGTGTTTTCAGGATTATAATGCAAAGGTCTCGGATTTCGGATTGGCGACCGATGGTCCAGAAGGCGAAAAATCTCATGTTACAACTGCAGTCATGGGCACTGAAGGCTATGCTGCTCCTGAATACATTTCAACCGGTACTAAAAAGTCCAGCACTTTGTTTTGATAATGTTGGAATGAATTGATGTGAATTCGGATTTTTGTTTTGTTTTGTTTCGCAGGACATTTGACTACCATGAGTGATGTGTTCAGTTTTGGAGTGGTGCTGTTGGAACTGTTGACGGGTCGAAAATCGGTCGACAGGTCTCGACCAAGTCGAGAAAAGAACCTTGTGGAATGGGCAAGGCCTATGTTGAAGGACCCTTGTAAACTTGATGCAATAATAGACCCTAGACTTGAAGGACAATACTCAGCTGAAGGGGTTAAGAAGGCTGCTGTATTGGCTTATCAATGTCTAAGCAACCACCCCAAATCTAGACCAACTATGAGCAATGTGGTCAAAGCTTTAGAGCCTCTCCTCTACTTAACCGACATCCTGACCGGACACTTTGTGTACGAAGTTCCGACCGGCTGTAATAGCGCCCCTGTCATTCGGAAGATCGAACAAGGTGACGAGTTAAAAACACTGAAAAAAGGCAGAGAGAAGGAAGTAAAGGAGAAAAAACAATTGGCACGTAAAAAACTTCGACGAAACCGAGTTCGGATTAAGCCATCGAGATCTCGGGCTGTCTATTCGGACACTGATTTGTATAAGACTTTAGGGTCTAGTTTGTACACTCTCAACCACTAGAGACAATCCTACCCAACATACTTAGCAAAGCAGCATACATACTTTTTACATCTGAAATTTCTTGTCTTTTATCAGTTTACAAAGTCATGAAAAATAGAAGTTTCCATAGAAAGTCTTTGATCCAAAGTTTTTGGTGTATGATGTTTTAGTTGATGGAATCTGTGATGTAATAACAAAAGACTTGCATTAAAGTCTTTGTTTTTCAACGTTAACTGTTGTAATATTTCATATTTCAACATGTCATAAAATTTCCTACTTTCCCAGAAACCACTCCATGGAAGAAATTGACTGAAACACATTGTGGTGAGAATTTGTTGAATCAGTGCAAATTGACCTACCAACTCTTCATTGGTTTCTGCTTATGAATTTCTTTTTAACCTCCGGGACTAATTTGGATTGACTCACACCGTACATATGATCTTGATAGATGAATCTTTTGACGGGGATTTTATACATTCACAAGGCTTTGAACTCGAGATCTGCTTAAGCGATATTAAGTTACTCAAAAATGGTCATTGGTCAACATTATGGTACTAATTCAGATAAGAACATAGGAAACTTGTCGTGTGACATCAATGTTCAAAGTCTTGTTGGACATAGAAAAAAGCAGCAGATTTTTCCCAAAGCTGCTAGAGATTCTTTCGTGCTAGACTACCATACATGCCTCTGCAATTCCACCATTTCCCACCAACCCCCACCTTTCACCCTCAAAAGATAGAAATATCTGGTTTTAAAAGTTTGGTAATTATGGTAAAGTTTTGAAAACTCTTTTGTTGCTGATAATTCTAGGTAAACCAAGATTCTTGTGCATGGATTTTTCTTGGGGTTGAAGTAGAAAAATGGGGCAAGGAAGAACGAGCCAATACTTGCATTCTTGGGGGGGGGGGGCAAAGTGTCTAACTTTAGAATTTAGAAGTACTTAAGAAGGATTTAAATAAAAATTAATATGTAACAAATTATTGAACCAGAATTCTTTTGTCAAATTAAACCAAATGACAAATAAGTTATAGATTTTTAATAATATCATACCTTTTACAATTCATATTTTTCTATTTATGTAATTTTAATAATATAAATATATTTTATAATTTTGTATACTAGAAATTTTAAATATCATTTCACAAAAGATAAAGATTATTAATTTATACACAAAAATTATGATTAAAATTTAGTATTTAATTGTCAGGTTCATAATAATATGGTTAGGAATTTAAGTTTTAAACTATAAATTTTGCTCCAACTCTTTAAATTTTGGGAGTATCATTATTTCTTTTTAACTATATTTCGGTTTTCAGGCTTTGTCCCAACTACTCAAAACTCGAAGCCGTAACTAATGAAGACCAACCTAGGTTACACACCTAACTTAGGTGGGTGGGTCTTTTAATAGAGATTTTTTTGCATACACAACTCTTCGAACCCGAGACCTATTTAAGCAAAACTAAGTTGCTTATCACTTAGACAACCCGTTAGTCGGAAGTAACTTATTTGGTATATGAATATGGGATAAAAACATCAAAATCTTCTAAATATATAAAAAATACAGATCATATTTACACCGGATACATACTCGTATTCAACACATAAATTCGAATAATATCCACCACGTTTTAGTGTGAAATCAACGTAAAAAAACAAATATTTACAAATGTGTTATCATGTTGAATTGGTACAAAGCATTACAATTTCAACTCCCAATCCCATCCCACTAAGCACAATTTATGCTTGAATATATACAACTTAATCATGTTGTAGTTTATCAAACTCACATTATAAGTCAATACTATCAAGCTTTCACCAGCAATGCTAAGACTAATTTCGACTGTGGTTTCCTCCAAAAAGCACTAAGCTATACATCGGAATAGTGAGACAGATACCTGAGGCTCGATTGAGGCGTTAACATGATGGTCCAAAGCAACATCTGACTTGGGTGCACTTGCTTCTTTTCGTTCGGTTCTCCTGAAACAAGGGTATGTTTTTGAATATTCATACAAGACGACGCTGAAGTGCGGTAGTATCAGTGGCATGCCTGCGATTATACGACAGTTTCATTTGTTTTCCACTTGCTTTTTTTGAATGAGGTGTTCCTTAACTTTCATCACCGTTACGAGCCTGAATCCAGTCGGAGTGATACTTGTCATGATAAGGAACAACCTTCCCATCAACGAATTGTTCTCCTGAAAAAAAAATGAAAATTTCATAAGCAGCTGAGAGAAATCATCTACTTGTAGAAATGATTACATCATTGCTCGACACTGGAGGAATTACATGTGTGTGATACTAATACGGAACGGAGGAATGAGTGCAGGCATATTAGAATAGATTAGTTAAAAAAACAGCTTTAGAAAGGATTAGCTGCAACTGTTGTGAAGTGTCTATCAAGGTTCTTAAGTGCAAAGATTAATCTAGACCATGAGTTCCACCCAAAGGCAATAATCTATAGTCTATACCATGGAAGAGTGAAACAAATATCAGAGTCTCGATTGACAAGATGGTCCACAGCAACATCCGACTTGGGCGCACTTTGCTTCTTTTTGATCAGTTCTCCTAAACTAACATATCTATCAAGATTCACGAGACAAATGAATCAAACACCATTCAGCTCTATCAAATGCAGTGCATGAGAAATTCTCCTCCAACCTCTATATTAAGAAACCGACATAGATTGCTACAAGATAAACCTCAACACCGACGAAGAGTGAGTATAAGAACAAATAGTAGCTTCAGTTTGATATATAAATACATAACATATGCATATCATTGATCGACTTCCAAACTGTAAAACAGACCAAGTGCAGATAAAGTACCATGCTTCAATGTCTCAAGTATAGCAACACCAACACCGGCAAGTTAATGAGTAATGATACAAACAACGAATCGAGAATTTCAATTACTATTCGAAGATAAACTCCTAAATCAACCATGGGAGCATACTCATTAACACTTATTTGCATCATCACTAGTCACTAATGCGATTCTATCTTTGAAATATATTTTTCATCATAATCTTCTATTCAACAATCAAAAACAGAGTACCAAAGCAAAGGAGAAGCAAAAGCTATACCTCCATAGCTATTATCACCATGGCCGTCTAAATAAGAATCTGGTAAAACCCATTTCACATTAGGCAGAGCTGCAACCAACCAACCAACACAAATCTTCATTAATCTACAATCTTGAAAAAAAAAAAAGAATTTGGAAAGCAGAACAGAAAAAAGAAGCTTACATTTAATCTTAAAAGCTAAATCTTCTGGGATTTTACAACCAAATGCATAATCATACTTGGTGGAACAGAGTATATAGACTTCTTGGCTTCCTCTTCACTGCTTATTAACACACACAAAAAAAATTAAAAAAGGAATATTTTTTACTGCCAAAAGAGGAGGAAAAAGGAGTGATTTTTACCTTCCCAAAGCCATAGCTAGGGTTTTAATGTAAGTGTTGATGATCTCATCTCGAAGTGGGTATCCCTTGGGAGCCTCCATAACCACGAACCAGTGTTCGTAGTCACATCCCTCCAAGAGAACCGGGGTTTCAGTCAACTCGACTCTCTCGGGAAGAACTGAGTTATTGTATCCCGAGCTGAGATAAAAAATAATAACTCATGATCTAGAGCTGAGATAAAAATAATAATTTATGAAATAAAAAAAACAATTTAATTACTTAAAGTTGATAATAGTTTATATACTTGTTTTAACAAAATAAAACTAAAAGCGATAAAAAGGAACATAGTTATAGTTTAAGGGCAACATCATATTTCATCCCTCAACTTTCACTTTATTTCTTTCTTGGTAAATTTTAAAAAAATAATTTAATCATTGAAAATTTTAAATTATTTTTTAATCATTTGAACAATAAATAAAAATATGTTTTTGTTAGGGCGAATAAAATTCGATTTAAAAATACTGATATTTTTTAAATTTTGAGCTATTTGGTTCAAGTTTAATTTTTTAAAGTTTGAGTTATTCAATTTTTGAATAATTCAAAAATTTATAGGGTCTAATTGTATATTCAATCCCTATAATTTTATTTTTAGTTTTATTTCAGTCATATTTTTTTAATTTTGCTTTTTAATTTTTTTTCTCTATAATATGATTACTTTATATATTTATTTTATTTTATTTAATATATTTTTATTATCTTTTATATTATGCTATTTATTTTATATTTTTATATTTATTGTATTATAGTTAATTTATTATTATTTTTTTATTTTATCTTGATTTTATCTAAATAAGAAAAATATTTTTAATCAGACCTGTGATTTAATGAAATGACATATTTAAACCTAAGGTATTTGATAATCATAATCATCATTATAATAATAATAATAATAATTCAAAATCTTATTTATACTTGTAAACAATAATATGAAGAAATATGTATACAATAAAGAGAAAGTCGATTAAATTGGAATCAAAATATATCATGGTATTATAAATAATACAATTAAAATGTATATATAAACTCGAAAAATCAAATCGACTTGAACTCGATTCAAACTTGATAAAACCGACTCGAATTGAATTTTTTTTAAAAAAAAAGTCAAATTAGAAAATATGATAACTCAACTCAAATAACTCAAAATTTTGACTCGACTCAAACTCGTTCGAATGCTTATCCCTACGTTTCGTTAACCTTATTATTCGAATGACAAAAAATTGATTCTAGTTTACTGACCTTATGACCATATTAATTTCATCCTTAATTTAATTGCATAATAACAATGTTATATGACACAAAAAGTCTGTTATATACCTTCATTAGCCTTAAAATAGTTCTGCATTACTTGTTGCTCAAGGATTATATACTTAAAGACTAAAGTTCAGGTAAGAATAAATCAATGTGGTTTCCAGTTTTTGGATCATATTGTAACACTGTTGGGAACTCCCCGGCAAGTTACTCCGGGGCCCGAGCTCGGTGCGAGAAGTTCATACGGCAACACCCCGGCTCCGCACCGGTTCTTCAGATTAGGATCGGCATTCCTTTTGTCGATCTCCTTATCAATCCGTCTGATCTCATCTGAGAACCTGTAAAAGGCCTCGATGATCTCCGCATCACTGGTCCAAGTTGAAGGATGTTGTCGTTCTCCCAAGTACTCTTCGTCGGGTGAGTGTGTCGATAAGTTGTCCACGACGGCCATGATCTTTGTAGCTTTTACTAAACTTGGCAATGCTAGTAGGTAATATTTTTGTGGATCCTCGATGAATTTAAGGTACTCGGGGTTATTTTCGTCGGGTATTAATCTCCGCATCAGAGTTGGACGGTAAGGCACGTAGCCACCGTAAGGGTACTGTCCGAAATTAAGTGCAGCATGTTGGGCTGATGCAAGCCAAATGAGGGTGCTGAGGATGTAGACTAAATCCTCCGGGGTTTTCAACGAGGGCCACCACGACTCGTTGCTGAGATCGGCATGGCCTACGTAGACGGACTCATGGTACCAGTTTTGTAGCTCCCTGTCATCACCAATCACGCTCGAGTCCGGATAGTAATGGTTCACATAGGTTCGGATCCAATTCTCGAGGGCATCCCATATTAGTAGCCCGTCCGCGGCATAAGGGTAGTCTTCAATCATTAGCTTCAGACCATGTGGTTGTGTTGGATCAGGAACAACAATTCCCCTGTGTAATGACAGGACAATTCTTTAGGTTCTGTTCAGTGTTCATCGCCAAATGTGGCAAAACATAACTTCCATGCGAAGAAAGTAAAAAATTGTCTAAATGTGTTAATAGACATCCTATTGAAACTCAAGTATTTGTTTTGTTTTCATCTCAAAGTTCGGTATTTACCTTCGGATAAGGTCGGCAGGTAGATTCTGTTGGTCAAAGCGCCAAATATTCCGGTATGCTGCAGCGCTAATCTCCATGGCGTATCGACCGGGAGTAAAGCAATCCTCGACGACACCATCGGCATTGATCAAGTTTTGCCGAGCTAAAGCATTGATCTCTAGCGTATATCTCATGTGTGGATCCAAAAGCTTAAAGATGGGGTGCATTGCACTCATTTGCCTATGTGCAGACAGTATAAAGGGCTCCATGCATGCATGTGTACATAAAAAGTGGTTAACCAATTGGTGAACTCCGGCATCATTGGCGCAGACGTGAGCCTTTGCAAGCTGCCAAATCCAATTCGTGGTTGCATCAACAGGCGGTGTCACGACACGCTTGGCTTGGGACTGCGGTGTGGTATGCGGAAGGCTTAGTTCGATGGCGACCGGCTTGAGAGTCCCAGTTGGAGTCAAGAAAAATAAGCTACGAGTAGCATAGGATTTCCGGCCATCAAGCGCATTGATCCGATCGAGAAACGGTATATAAATGTCGTGAAAATCCACTATAAACAACTTGTTTTCATCCAAAGCCTGAGTTCAAATTTTCCAAACACAATGAAAATCAACAACCTTTATATGGTAAAACAACAAAGCTAAGTTCTGATAAATTTAGTACAAGATTTACCTGTTGAACTGTCATGCCATTAAGCTGTCCCACAATGTGCTCATCTTTGAGTGCAGATTCTTGGGGACCATAGGTCTCGGGATCGAGCTTGCTTACTGGTGGAAACGATGTAAGTCGCTGGATGTTGACAGGGTTGACGCCTGCCAATTGTTGGCGGCCGAATTCGTCATCTCGCGACCAGGCAAACTTGTCCTCTGCATGCATCGACATCAGTTAGCTTTTAGCAATCTTTTGATCCCACGTTTAAAATGCACAGAATGCAGGTATTTCACTTACTGGAAAGAATTTTTGGGGTTTCATATTTGAGGAATTCGCTAGATTCTTGTAATCTGGTGACCATTTTCGGCAACTTATCCACGGTTTCTTGCGGCAAACCTAATTTGAGGAGCAGCCCTTCTTTGTAAAGATCGTCGAGGTCATCGAACGAGGTTAAGTCACGTTTATGGGCCGAAATGCTAGCTTGAAACTGTGGCAACAAGTTATGTAACACCGCTCTTTGCCTACCAGCAGTGAAAGTAGTTCTCTTTGGCTCCTCGAATTGTTCGTCTCTTGGAACGTACAACGGAAACGGCTTCTCGATTCTGCTCTCGGCCTGCTTGTCTAGCATTTGCAGAAAAGAACTCAAAGTTCAGCATGTAAAACTGGTATCCATGAAGATACGTATGTGTAAGTACATTTACCTGTTTCACAAGGAACACGACCGGTTCGACATCGTCTCGGGTACGGAATCTTGTCACCACCGAGTGTTGGCCTAGCGAAATCAATGCCCCTGTCGGGAATTCCCAAATCATTGTACACATCGAAGTCATAAACCCTGTCGGAGAGTTTCCTTACACCTCTATCAGTACCCCTAAGCTCCCTTAGCTCGTTTTCTCTTAATGCTCGTAGAGCTGTTGGTGTCTGGTCCGGTAAATAAGGCTGCTCAGACAAAAGAAAAAACATAATATCAGAAACCATTTTCTTGGTCAGATTAGCTTAACAAAACCAGTTGAAAAAATAAACTGTCTTGAATTGTTAAAAACAATTGGAAATTCCCGTGTCAGCTCTGACTGGTTAAACTCTCAAGTTCAATTCTGTCCAGTTGATAGAAAATTCAAAAGCTTAAAGCTTTGACCTTTAGAAAATTCAACGTTTTATGGAAAATTAGTTGGGGTTGGAGCTGGCGTTAATGGCAAACCTGATTGGAAAAGAAAATCCGTTTTCCGGGATTGTTTCTGGTGGACTGAACCCAGGAATTGCAGGGAAAATGAAGAGGACCACATGCAAATCCTTCAAGGGTGATGCTTTCCAGGAAGAACTCATTTTGGTGTTTGTTTGTCACCGTGATAGCCCCCGGAATCCCGAAATCCGACGCCACCATGAACTCCGCCGTGTAATAAACTCTTTCACCTTTCAGGTTTACTTTCTTGGACCAATCTTTCAGCACTGCTGCACTGCTTTTCTTTGGACCATTGGTTTCTTCATTCAAGAAACAAGTTCAAAAACCCAGAATTACAAAACTGAAATTTAAACAAAAACAGAATTCAAAAACCAGTAATTATTAGGAAAAAGGATGAACTTACTAGGATCTTGTTCATTGCTGATGAGTTCTAACACGACATTCCTTCCCAACATGTCTGTAAAAGCATCAAATTGCTTAACCAAAGTCTCTTTAAAATCCTCCTTGTTCTTGTTCCTGATCGTCACGGCAGCTCTCACCTTGAATTCAACAGCCTTCTCCTTCTGGTTCGGCACCGCCTTGAACAAATCTTCACTGACGGCAGCCACGACGGATGTCTTGAAAACCTTCCTCGAATGTGCCGACCGAACCGGCGTGAACCGGTTCACTCTCTGCCGGAAACAAGATGCATTACCAGAACCATTTAAAAACACTTTCGAAGAAG
This sequence comes from Abelmoschus esculentus, assembly GCA_035048815.1. NCBI lineage: Eukaryota > Viridiplantae > Streptophyta > Magnoliopsida > Malvales > Malvaceae > Abelmoschus > Abelmoschus esculentus. Next base: position 13,878,234 of record JAUCBN010000024.1, read on the forward strand.
AAACAAAGAATGATCTCTCGATCAAAGAACAGCCCATCATTTGTTTTGCCAGTGCCATTGCTTTGATAATCAATTCCTCTGTTTCTTTGTTATCAAAGTTCTGGGTTTTTCTTCTTCTTCTTTTAGGATTCAGTTGTGGGTGATGTCATATTTATATACAGAACCAGAGAGGAAATCCAGTGTTTGGAAATATTTTAGGTATAAATTATGAAAAATTTGGAAATATTTTTAATTAAAATTAAATTTTAAAATATAAAAATATTTATATATATTTGGAAATATTTTTAATTAAAATTAAATTTTAAAATATAAAAATATTTATATATATTTATCAATACATATGATATTGTTCTTCCAAATTTTTAAAAAATAAAAAAATCACCGACAGTTGATATTTTTTTTCCTAAATTATTATTTATAAGTGACGTTTTTCTTATATATAATATAATTTTTAGCTTAAATTTTAAAGTAAATTTAAAATATTTTATTTTTTCAAATAAAAATTTTAAACACCCGTATATCTAACGGATCGTCTAAATTATATCATTTATTTAGTTTTAGTTCCTAAACTAGTTATGTCAAATTAAATATTTAAAATTCTATTTTTATCACTTTAAATCTAATTATTATTTAAATTAAAAATATTTTAAGTAATTAGACGTTAACATGTCCTAAAAATTTAAATACTTATTTTGGACTAAAAACATAGTTTATGAACTAAAAAGCAAGAAAAAACATAGTTTAAGTCTAATTTAAAGACTAAAATAGTTTATGTAATTGTTTTGATCCAAAAATAATTTAAAGACTAAAAAAAATAAGGCAATTAGGAACTGTTTTTTTTTTATTATTTCAGTCTCAATTTTAGGGTAAATTTCATAGACAAGGACGAAATCAAGATCAAATATTAAAAGGATAAAGATTTATTAAGCTTTTAAATCTAAAAATTAAGAAGAATAAAAACTTTATCTTATAAGTATTTAAACTAGGAAGGACCTTATAATAATTATACCAAAAGATTTTGAGAGAGACAAGATAACTTCACCCTGTTCATAGATAATTATTAAACTATGACAATATACACATTTTTTTTGTCATTAATCTGTTAAAAATTATAAAATAATAATTAAATTAATCAAACTATTATACAATGAAATTAGACTGCTGAGCCGAGTAACCGACGCGGTCGGGGAAACAGTTAAGAAAATCGGGAGAGTGTGAAATGACTTTTATAACCTTGTCTTGTCTGAAAACGACAATAGAATTACTCCTTACTAAAAAATGTGCATTGAATCCAAATATCTGCTTTATTAAGATTCGGATAAAAATTTTGTATTTAAAATAAATAATTGATAATTAATATTATTTAGAAGTCGAAGTAATCATTAGGATTAGGATAAAAAATCTTATTTTCAGTAAATTATTAAATTCCAAATCAATATTAATAACCTTAACAAAATAGAATAATTTCTTTTATTCGGCTAAAGTGGTTCATAGTATATGTTTCAAAGTATACTTTCAACCTTTCAACATTAATCGTTCAATTAACTGACAACATTGATACTTGAACCTATAGACTCTAAAAACAACAACCGTTCTTTTACCGTGTCCAAACTAAAATAATTAAATTAAAATAGAGAGGTCAAATCATAAATTTCAGTAGGGTAAAATGATTGAAACCATAATTAAACTAAAATCACATAATTAAATTTAACTTTTTGACTCAAAAATTTAAATTTTAAATGAAATCGTTAACCCTTCGATTTAATTTAGGAATTTTTTTTAAATAGATCTCAATTTCCTTTTTAAATCGAGTCTCGATTGACCAGATTCAAACCATAAACATCTTGAATTAAGAAAATACATACTATTTTAATGATAAAATTTAAAATATATATTTTTTATAAAATATTTTATTAAAAATATTAATAGAACTTAATTACAGACGAAACTATTAAGGGGTAGGTGAGATAATTATTCACTTCAGTTCTCTATTTTTATTTATTTACTTTTAATCTTATATTTCTTTTAAAATATTAGTTTATTTATGAATTTATCTATTATTTTTAAATATTTAAGTTTTGTTTCTCTTAAAGTATAATCTTAACTCGTTCATAGAATTAAGCTATATTTTTTGTTGTTGATTACGGTATTGACACGGGACTAGATTTTTAAACCAGTTAACTCATGCGCCCTTAATCGAGTCCTAAAACAAATGACTAAGTTAGCCTAAAATCCTAAAAAATCAAACTTTCAAAACACTAAAGAACGAAAGATTGTTCTAAAGCGTAAACTAACTATAAAAATAGCTTCGAAGAACGCAAAAAACATTCCAAAACGTTCGTTTCGGAATAATAAAAAAATCTGATTTCCACAAATGTTAGTTTTTTTTAACCCCATACTTTTATCAACAATAAAATATATAAAATCCCAGAATTAACATCCAAATCAACCAATTATCTATCACTGTAATAAAAAAAAAAAAAACTAATTCATGACTGACCTTTGAGAAATGCACATCTGGGGACCAGCCAAGTAAAAAAGTGGACTCAACCTTCTGCAGAAGCAATGGAGTTTCCATGTTGTAAATTACAGTAAAACAACAACAACAACAATTTTTATGACAAAAATACTAGACTATGAGTTCTGTCAGTTTGGTTGGTTTTTATACTGATAACTACACCCCTGGAATGGATGGTTATTGGACAGACAAATTCTGTTTTTATGGATAACTATAAACTTAATTTGGTAATTAAATTCACGCCATAAACGTTAACGAGGAGTTGGTATGAGGGTAAAATTGGAATTTTCATAATATCCAGAATTTAAATATTGTATAGCTTTTGAATTTATTGACTGGTTTTATTCGGAGACGATTTTTTAATTTTTTATATTAGAAGTTTAATAGTTATTTAGATCTTTAATTTTTATTTTAATTGAATTTTGTCTCTTTATTTTTATGCTTATTTATATTTTTAACCTTTAACATGGCTCTATCTCTGTTCTTCTTAGATGATTTTCGTTCGAGTAAGGGTGTAAACAAGTTTAATTGAGTTTGAGTACTTTAAACTCAACTTGTTAAGGTTTTTTGTCGAATTTGAACTTGAGTATTTTAATGAGCCTGAAAAATCTGAGTTTGACTCAACTTTTTAAGAACTTGAGTTGAGTTCGAGCTTGATTCGAGCTCAATCGAATACAGTATTGATTGATCTTTAATCGTGTCGGACTCAAGTATCTTGTCATTTGTCATATCTCATTTAAAGTCCTATAAAGAAAAAACGTTAATACACAAGTTGTGTAAACCCAAGTTTGTTAATTTTAAAGCATAGGGTGTTAGCTAGGGTTTAGAGGTTTAAGATTTAGACTTATGTTCAGACTTAATATGTTTAGGATTTTAAATTTAGAAATTTAGATTTTAAATTATAAAAAATAAAAATTAGTATATTATATTTTTGAGTAGGTCACGAGCTTTTCGAGTTGGATATCAAGTAGCTTGGCTCGGTTCGGCTTGTTAAAAACTCTAGTCGAGTTCGAGCTCGAGTCGAGTTTAATCGAGTCAAACTTTAATCAAGCTTTGAATGAGTCAAACTCGAATAATTTATAATCTGTCTTATCTCATTTATAGCCCTAAATTCGAGTAATATAATTTATGCAACATCTGTATTTAAAATAATTATAAATATAAAAAAATATTACTATATAAGTATACCAGAATATTAAAAAATATATCCATTTTTGGTCAAGATTTTGCTATATGTGGTTATGCTTAAACTCATTGTAATTTAGCCTATTATTTGTTTTTGTGTAAATTCATTATCCGACAGAGAAATTATATTACGAATCATTTCAGTTACGTCATTTATGAGACTGTCTAATCAAATACATTTGTTTAATTATTTTTTATATATTTTTTTATCAAGTGAATCTTTTACCTGGTAAAACTGTTTTTAAACTTAATACATTAAATATTAGAAAAGATTCACTTGGTAAAAAATGAGGTGGATTTTTTTTAAATAGATGTAGGGATAGAGTCAGGATCGAATAGTGGGAGGGACAAAGGTCTATTAAGCCTTTAAATCTAAAAATTAGGAGGGGTGAAAATCTTATTTCATTACTATTTAAATTAGGAAGGACCTTAAATATAATTATACCAAAAAAATTTAAGAGAGGCAAGAGCCCCTCCCACCTACAACATAGCTCCGTCGCCGAATAAATGCATTTGATTGATTGTGCAAACTTTGTAGATCTCGATTCCTTCAACCGAATTGATTATCAAGTGATAAAAATAAAAATAAAAAAATATATAAATTTTTTAAATTATACGATTTTCTAACCGAAATCTACATCCACCATTTTAATTTATTATTGATTTTTTTAATTATTTCATGCACATTTTTTATATATATGTGTTGTTACAGTTTTTGCCGCTTCACATCACACATTATTAATTAATAAATATAATTAATCACGTTTTTATTCGGTTATAATGGGCCCATATTATCCGATGTAAAGATGGCGGTGTATGCGTTGCCTTCGAATAAAGACACGATAAAAATAAAACTTAATTCGAACATTAAACAAATTCTAATTTAAATGTCACTTTAAAAATAAAATTTTCAAAATTAATTAAGCGGTTATTTTAAAGGTGTCAATTTTGGACGATTTTTAAACCTTAAACCTGTTTTTAAACCGTAACCCATTCTCGAATTTGTCTTTTTCGAATCTCTGAGTTTTACGGTATCTGACCTACCAAAGTGGCCGGTGGCGACTCCACCATTTTTAAAATCTTTTCCAACCCTTTCTAAAACTTTTTTTCAATTTTAAATTATTTTTAAAATCTTTTTAAATCCTCCTCCCCAAATTCCTTTTAACCCTAATTTATAAATTCCTTTTTTAATTCAATTTTCAATTTAGGCTTTCAAAACTTAATTCCCCAATTTTATCCCCAATTTTAACCCTAATTTTTAAATTCTTAATTTTTCAAACCCTAAACCCCAATTTTCTAATTTCAATTCTCAATTTTTATCCCAATTTTCCTTTTTATTGAAGTTAAACCCTAAATATTTTATTTTAAGATATTTTAAACCCTAATTTTTTAACCATTTCAAAATTAGCACCATTTTCGCCTAATTAATTTTTTAACTCGATTTTAAAGGATCGCTACAGGACCACTTGAAATTAATTTAATAAAAAATATATTTTAAATTTAAAATATTTATATTTTTTTAATTTAAAAAATATATTAAAAATTTTAAAATAAAAGAATGTACTATTTTAACCGTAAAATCATTTAAAGGAAAAAAATTCAAGATTATGTTCAATAAAAACTTAAAAAAAATCGTAACGATAATCGGAATCTTTTTTAATTTGATATTCACACTAGTAATTTAATAATCGTTGACAATATTTTTTGGTCTTTATTTAATTAAACACTTTTGAGATGATAAAAGAATGACAAGTGAATCAAAGTAAACTTATAAGTCATTTCGTACAAATATATTTAAATATACTGGTAAATAATTACGAAAATAAGATCTAACTTTAAAAGAACACTGATAATCGCAAATCAAATACGAACAACATAAAAAATTTTACAAAAGATAAACAATCGTACACCTACCGCAACAGTAGATGAGTGTGCCATAAGATAAAAAAAATGTACCACAAAAACAGAGTAAAAACATACAACAAAAATAAACAAACTTGTACAAATATTAAAAGAAATTAAATAAAAAAGATTTTAATTAAAAATATAAGATAAGATTGCAAATCAATAAACTAAAATAAGATATAAAAATATAAAGAATATAAAATATTAACGGTTGATAATCGACACTAAAACTAATATTGTTATTGACTTAAGATGAAATTAAAAGAAAAAAACTACTACAATAAAAAGTGAAATGGATGAATCTACAACGGATGTCGAACACCTGAGCATTATTAATATAGAATACCCTAAATATTATTAAATTAATTAATAAAGATTAAAAATCTGAAGGACTTACCATACAATTATTAGTTGTAAGTTGAGTTCATCACTCTTTATTAATTGCATATTGAGTCCTTGATATTTTTTATTTTTATTAATTAATTTAATAGTGTTCAACAATATACATCATTAGTGATATTTAATAATGTTCGACGCGCGTTATAAAATTTTCATGAGTCGACTCGTATTTTTTTCTTCTTTCCAACAACATTTATAAATTTATTGTCCCCGTCCTCCGATCACCCCCTGTCTTGCTGTCTTCGGACAAGTACTTTTGATTTACTGTCTTGTAAGATTGTAATTATTTAAATTTTTTATCTTTTTATTCGAGTATAAGATCACATACATACAGGGACGAACTCAGATAAAAGGTAAAAAGAGAAAATTTTCCTTAATTTTGAATAATTTAATTGTATTTAAGCTATGACCGACTTAAAATTATACTGAAAGTGTTTATCTCTCTCAAATTTTTTTGGTTTATTATTATTTTTTTAAATGATTTCAAATAAATTAATGAGATTAAGCTTTTCCCTCTATTTTTTTGTTTAATTATTTTTTAAGATTTTTTAATTTTAAAAATTAATAAAATTAAACTATTGATAGACTTAAGTTATAATTCTATTTGTTTCAAAATTAATGGATTCGTCCTCTTATGGTTCAATCTTAACTTTTAGAGACAGATCATAACGATAAATTTTGAGAGAATCGATTATAAAATTAAAATAAAATTTTAAAAATTTTAAAAGATATTAAGATAAATTTTAAATTTTTTAAGACTCATTATATATAAAAGAAAATTAATTTTTTTGGGAATAAAATTTCCAAATTTAGGGAGAATCATTATATATAAAGGAAAATTTTAAAATTTAAAAGACTATAAAATAAAATTTTGGGAGCCAAGGCTCCTTCCCGTTCTACAAAGGATTCGTCTATGTTAATTTCGTTTTTATCTTTGTTTAATTTTAAATTGGATTAAATTTATAGATATTTTTATAAACTAAATTACTCGAACTTAGATCATCCATATCAAATTATTAATGTTCAAATCAGGGACGAAACTATAGGTGCGATTTTGTTCTCCCATATAAATTAAAAAAATAATTTTATTATCTTTTTATTTTTAAATATTTATATTTTATCCGTAACCTTAATTTTTGTCAAGAAACATCCTCCCCTTAAACTTCAAACCCTTTGACTTGTTTCCTGTGTGTGTCTTTGCTGTTCATTCTCTGACATGTTTGTCGCAGCGTGGTGCACAAACATGATTTATTTGTACAACATAAACCTACCCTACACATGCATGCAAGAATATCATCACAACTACTTAATTTTGATTAATATAATGATTAGTCAAATCTTTGGATATTATTGACTTTGGACCACCCAAGAGTTGTCTAATTGTGTACTAATTCTATGCTCATTTGATTAATATAATTGATTTCACACCGTTGGATTCAAGATCTTAAGTCATATGGTGTCACCTTGAATTCTATTCATAAGAATTTGAATAAATCTAACTTCATAGAATGATGTTTGAATATAGGATAAATTTTTAAAGTTATAAATATTTTCGGAGATGACCGTTTAATGTGACTCGAAGTTATAGTAATGTTTAACATATAATTTAAGTTTGAACAATAACAACTGTTTTAAATTGAAGAATCAAAATCTATAAATAAATTAAAATTTGAAGTAAATGTACAATCATGAATAATACATATTCCATTCATATATATTGTATTTTAATTTTTTTTTATCTAAACTCAATACATAAAAAGTTAACAATTGTCATATGGTCATTATATTTTTTAGTGACATTCTTTTTCATTCATCTCGTGATATTCTCGTTAAAAAAACACTGTTATAGTAGTTTACTTACTTTATTTATCTTATTTATTATTTTTAATTTAATTAGTATGTTATTGTTATAACATTTAAGACATCAAAAATTTAAGGGTTAGGGTATATTAATAATTTTTGATTTAAGGGTTAACAAGAACATTACTGGCGAGTTTTGGTAAATATTACAAACAGTTTTATTATTTTACGAAATAAGGTATATTGACGAATATTTTGGGATCTATCATAAATATTAGAGTGCAAGAGAAATCGCTACCTGTAGGTGACATCTTAGGAAGACGCCACCTGCAGGTGACAATCTCTCCTTAACTTTATCTTAAATCGATAAAAAAATATATTAAAATATTACAAATTAAGAGGAAACCGCCACCTGCAGGTGACAACCTCTCCCTAACTTTATCTTAAATCGATAAAAAATATATTAAAATATTACAAATTAAGGGGAAACCGCCACCTACAAATAATGTTTTCACCCAAATCGTTACTTACAAGTAACGATTTTTCTTATAATTTAATTTTTTATCGTAGATCCTAAAATATACTTTAACATACCTTATTTTCTAAAAAGGCATAAAGATAATGTTAACCCTTAACGTTTATAATTTTTTTTCGTTTTGGTCCTTATATTTTTTGGGATAAATTTAACTCTTAACCTATATCTTTTTAACAAATAGCTTATTTTTTAACTATTATGATAATTGGACCGTTAAAAATCTAACAATGATGACATGTCATATGGATATGATAATATATTTTAAATGACATGGCATCTAACCTATCAAATATATATATATATATATATATATATATATGAAATATAATTTTATTCCAATATAGAATATAAAATAATTAAAATTCAAATAAAATTTTAAAAATTAATTAATTCTAAAATAAAAGATTATTAAACGTTCACAAACCTAACTATGATAGAATCAAAGTCCTATCTTAAAAAAATATGAACACAATTTAAAATTAATTATTTTTTAGGTAGGATTTTAATTCTATCGTAATTAAGGTTAAGAATGTTTAATAGTATTTTATTTTAGAATTAATTAATTTTTTAATATTTTATTTGAATTTTAATTGTTTTATATTTTATATTAGAATAAAATTATATATTATATATATATGTATTTGATAGGTTAGATATCATGTTATTTAAAATATATTATCATATATTTTAACGATCAAGTTACCATGATATTAAAAAATAAGTTATTTGTCAAAAAGATATAGATTAAGGGCTAAATTTACCCCCAAAATAAAGATCAAAACGATAAAAATTATAAACGTTAAGGATTAAAATTATCTTTATGCCTTCTAAAAATATTTAAAATTATATTATTCCGAAAAGGGCAAGTTTACTCTATATAAAAAAATGAAAAACTAATATGCCTTTTTCTCCCTTGAAAATAAAATTACAAATAAATTGTAGAGCAAACGAGCCAAGCCATTGAGGTCAGTGACGTAGACATTGACAACAAGAAAAAGTCAACAAATACCAAACACAACCGACCGAGAAAACAGCTTGGACAGGACCAGATAGAAAAAACGGTTGAGAATGTAGGACCCAATTCCGACCAAAATGTGGGCCGAAATTCATTACGGTTTAGTATATCCACCGGTGATTGGGTCACCGGCATGGACCAAGAATATCTTTTCTCCGGCTTACCTGTGAATTTTAAGGGCCCTACAAGAATCTGATGATCACCAAATCCACCGTCGACTTTCCGCTTATGTTGAAGAGGTTGTTTTTCCGTGTCTCGATAGTTAAGAGAACGGTTATTGTTTTCAGAGATCACGAGTTCGAACATCAGTATTATGATATAATGATTAAGTGATAGTGTTTAATGATTGAAAGAATATTTTAGAACAGATATTACTGTAACTACTGTAATTAATTTTTTTTTAAAAAAAGAATTAGTGGGATAAAATTAAAACTTTAACGAATGATTAGAAAATTATAAAAATTATAAAAAATAAATGTTAAATAGATTCTAGCATCAATCCGGTTCTCACTTACAACATTAATATATCTGGGATGAAACTAAAATCAAATAATAGGGGATAAAATTTTATCAAATCTTTAAATTTAAAAATATAAAAAATATAAATTTTATTTTATTATTATTTAAATTAAATAAAAAATTAATTATAATTATATAAAAAAATTAAGAGAGATAAGAGTCTCTTTATTTTACAGTACAATTCTTATATAGTTTAATATCTATGTAATAATCATCATAATACACATAATTGATTATAATGATCAATGGTCCAACATAATTAAATTTTATTAAGTAAATTTTTTTATCTATTATTATTCCTACATATTACCTAATCGTCTAATTAAATAAAAATAATTTTTAATGATAATTATTAAACTTTTTTATAGAAATAATTTATATTATTATTTTTATTTCTCCATATCCTTCTGAGTTTTTTTTTAATTCCGTCCGAGTCCTTTTCTCTTCACCTTTGAATATATTTTATTATCTTTCCAGAAATCTGACTTCCTTTATTTCAAAAGAAAATCTTAGAAGTACAGATCTTAAAAGATTTGGAATGTTGATATACGTTGAAATCAAAATGCAACAAGAACGGTCAATAAAATCAGAAATAATATTTCGGATAGTACCGTAAATGAATCGAATGTTCAGTGAATCGTTTGTCAACCGTTTAGCAGAAAGCTTATTTATGTTCGATTATTTATTAACAAAAAATTAACATGAACAAGATTTTTCGTTTGTTTAATTAAACGAACGAATACGAAAAAAGGTCGTTCGTTTATGTTTGTTTAAACTTATTTAAATATGTCTAAGGGTAAGTAATAGATCAAGTCAAGTCGATTAAAAAAATTGAATTACTCGAGTTGATAAGTCTTATTTTATGACTCGTTAAAAACTTCCTTGTTATAGGCTAAGGGTGTTATTGTTCTATTAAACTGAGCTAACCGATCGAACTAAAACAAAATTAGTTAATCAGTTAAATTTTATGTTTCGTCTAATAATTAAGTGTATTTTTATTTAAATTATCGATCAATTCGGTTAAAAGTCAATTAATTAGTTAAATTAATCGAATTAGTTCAAAATATTAAATATTTAGCATATTATATATGCTATTTATGTTCGTTAGTTTATATTTGTTTATGTTCGTTATTACTTAAACGAATGAACATAAACGAATACAAATAAGCTACAATCCTTAACGAACGAACACGAACAAGAAATTTTGTGTTCATTTATGTTCGTATTCGTTCATTTGTTCGGTTAAAGTTAAACGAATGAACATGAAAACACCTTTGTTCGTGTTTATTCGGTTGGTTTACAGTCCTAATTCTGGATTATTCTCATCATGTTATTTATGGATAAACTAATTCATTATATTTATTTATTATTTTATTTATGAAGTGAGTCTCTATTGATATTTATTATAAATTACATTTAAAAATAATTTTTATTAAATAAAAAATCACTTGATAAAAAATGAGATAAAAAAATTAATGAAATGAATACATTTGATTGGTTTTGTCTTATAAATGACGTTACGAGAACGATATATGATATAATTTTTCTAATAAAACATAAAAGCATGAACAAATAACTAAAGATCTAAGAAATATAATATCATAACTTATATAGACTTAAAATCTATTTTTTTCGTTGTGATATTAATGTTTCTTTATATGTCTGTCGCCTGATCCGAATATAAAACTAATTACTTGCCTTACTACATGTTTTAAATCATGTTTAAAGTTGAGTTGTGTTAAGATTCGTTGTTAATTAGATATAATTAGTTAGAGTAAATCGTTAGTTGTTAGGTTGTTAGTATTGTGCTTTAAATACAATAATGGGTTGGATAAAAATACAAGTATTCATTCAATAAAAATATCAGATTACTCTTTTCATAACCCCCTTTCATTACCATAAACTAATAGCCATCTTAACACTTGATTGATGGGACCACAGCTGAGTCAGATGATCTGTCTTATAGATGAACCAAATCAGAATCCTATACCCCACTGGCTCCATACTCAGACATGTTAGTTTCAATCATTCTCACGTAACAAACCTCATGAACTGCAATCACCATGTCCAGAAACTTGTCTGTCAAGGGCTACTTAAACAATTAAACATGTCACTAAGCAGCTGAAATGAGCTGTCTGGAATCGGAGACGGACGTAAATCTTTATGTTGTTCGACGATTTGTGATTCACTTCTTTTGAATTGTTGTTCATGAACATGCTGCAAATTTTTTTGTCTGAAAAAGACAATGATTTCCAAACAACAGAGCAAGTTCTATATATGTTTTGACATTAAAATCTGCATAACCTTGTATGTTTACACTTGACATCAATCTGATTTCTTTCTTTTAATGTCTTTTTCTTTGTTTCAATCAATGATACAGTTATGAAACAGAGGGAACTTGATCCCAACTCTTTCAACCATGAGAAAACTTGCATGCATCTGGTCTTTTTCTTGTGTTCATTCCATGCTCTTTATCAACCAGACATGGCAGTGAAACAACATTCAGACCGAGTAAACCCGGGACTCTAGGACTAATCGGAGGAGACGACGACGTTAAACCTCTTGCAGAATCCAAACTTTTTCTAAGAATGCTTCTCATAGCAGATATAAGATGAACCGTAGGATCAGGAGGCGGTCCGGAGGAGTCGAATTTCTTGCAAAAGTTCATGTGCCTAACCGTTGCTTCCTCAGTACTGATCAGCCTCTCAGTCCTTATGATCTCATCTTTGATTGCTTCAGCACAGAGGCCACATATCCATTTCCCTTGGTACCGCTGGCACACCGTTCCGATATACGCCGGGGTACACTCCTCCGTAAGTCCACAGCAATCGCATTTGGCGAATTCGACATCGGTTTGAGCAACTAGTTTTGCTGGTGTTGCTTGACATTCTTGTGTTGGGGATGATACCACCATTGGTTCACTCATTACTGTAGCAGACATTGCCAATCACCCCTGTCTGAAATTGAAACACCTAAAGATCCAAACTTTGACTTACTATTTAGCAAGAAATTGCATCACTAACAACTAAACCAATGAATTCCCATAATTTTTTCTCAACTAAAAACAAAAAGATTAGGCAGTTTGACTAATTTGTTCAAAATTATGTGTTCATTCATACAAGCCAATTATCATATGATCAAAAACCCAACCAAACACAGAAAAATGGTCAGAAAAATAAAAGGTTGTTCAAAGGAATTACCAGTAGAATTAGGGTTTTTGTTCTAGGCTTAAAGACCCCTCTTTTCCCCCAATTCTGCTACAGTAGAATTTTAGGCAAATTCAGATCTTTTTCTTGTGTTATCTCTCTTTTTCCCACTCCCCTTCTAATTTTCCTTCTGTGAGGAAAATCTCACACATGAAAACCATTTCAATTCCCTTTCCTTTTTGCTTTGTGGAAAACTTTCTTTTATTTTGGAAGAAACCAGAGACCAAAATCGACTTTTTAGAAAGAAAACGAAGAGATTGGAACCAAAGATGATACTTTTTGTTTGTTTTCCCAGAAATTTATCCACTGAGAAAGGACTTATAAATGAGAGAGGTAGTGGAGAAGGAGAGACAAGGCAATGATTGAAACTCTGGACAGGGTGGACTCTAGTAATGCCATGTCAGCAAATTTGAACACCTCCACTTATATTATCATTTTGTTTTACTATATAATTTAAATTTAAATTTATTATCATAAATTACAAAGACAACGAAAGAGAATAAAAAAAAATACAATTATTTAAGAAATTAAAAAAATAAACACAATTTGATACGTACAAACATATCAACTCAATACATTTGATGCAAATATTGTATTGGTGTTTAATATTTTTTTTATATATCAAGAACGAATCTGACAGTCGCATCCGCTAAAAATTTTATTTTTTTTATTTTATATATTTTTATTGATAATTTAGTCATATATTCTTTAAACTTTTATAATCTTGTACGTCTATATTTCTAATATAGCTTATTGATAGTTTACAACCCTTTTATGAAATTTTAGTCCATCCGTATATTTAGTAAATTATATTGTATTATTGTTGTTATCGTAACGAATATGTAATAAAAACACTTAAATATGATTAACAAAATAACGTACACTTATTTTTACGATTCTTTTACATAAAAAATTTATAATTTAGAGTTAGAGTTCTCTTACATGGTGTAAAACTTTTAAATCTAGGATAATTTATTTTCAAGTAAAATTCTCACACATATGGATAAAATCTCATACGCATTGGTATAACAAAATTTTATTTTTTTAGTTTAAATATTAATCGAATAAAATCTTTATTTTTTAATTTTTAAATTTAAATATTTAATCGATCCTTAGTCCTTCTCAATATTTGATTCGAACTCATTTATATTAAACATCTTTTTTATACTCATTTGATCATCCTAAATCAGTGTAAAACTATTTAATTTTATATTATATTAATAGATGATATCTCATTTTTTTATATAATTAATAAAAAAATACAAGCACATGTCACATATGTAAATAAACGTATGCCAAAGGAAATAAATTCTTTTTATTAAATTAATTTGATTTATTATATTATTTATAATTTTATTTAATAATTTTTTATTTTATTATTTTTAAAATGAATTCTCTCTCCTTCATACATGTTAATAAATGAAAATTCTTATTAAATTAAATTATAAATAATGTGATAAGTCGAAATTATATTTAATTTTTCCAAAATCAGTTTGTTAATTTGTCTATGTTTGGAGAAATTATATCATGGGTCAGTCCCACCACGTCATCGATGAGACCGACCAATGATAATCATCCACCTCATTATTTTTTAATTTTTAAAGTGAAAATTCACCTGGAAAAAAAATATGAGATGGAAAAATTGATGAAGTAGGTAGTTATCATTGGTCGATCCCATGGACACGTGGTGGGACTAACCCATGATATAATTTTTCCTATGCTTGATATTAAATTTGGATCAAAATGAAAACTAAAAAAGTAAAAAGAAAACATACTGAAAGATCAAACCAAAAGAAAATAAAACTATAAAGGATCAAAATAACACATATAAAAAATGTATTATGTGAAATTATATTAAAACGAGTTACAAGCAAAAGGGAAGGACTAATATAGAAATTACCCCAAAAGGGTAAATGAGATTTTTTTTTAATTTTTAATTGAGATGAAACATGATTTTATATTAGGAAGCAAACCTATAAAATTATATAAAAAAGAACTTATAAAATTAAAAATAATACAATTTTAATTAAAATATTAAATTAAATATAAGTTTAATGATGGTATTAGTAGGTCGCGTGACCTATCAGAAATCAATATAAATACGTTCTTAGATGTATGAGATATATTTTCATAAAAATAAACTTTAATTATCTAATTTACATAATGTTATTTTTTAAAAATACGAAAAATTTAAGATTTAGAGATTAAAATTTAGGGGTTAAAATTTATAGTTTAATTAAAAATATTTTCTAAAAATATGTCTGATGTACACACTTTTCACCTATTATTTTTGTCAATAAAATTCTAAAAATGTGATATTTTTGTAAAAATATAGTTTTTACCATCAATAAATCTTCATCAGCTTTTCAACTGAGCTTGGCACTCATTTTAAGGAGACAAGAGGTGGAGGCAGCAAAAAGGCCACATGTGCATGCATGGACCTCCTTTACGTATAATAAAAATATACTATAGGAATTTATATTTAAATCTGTTCTAAAATATAATTTCGATTATTTAATATTAATCGTTCAATCATTCTGCTGATATCGTTGATGTTTAAACTTGTAGTCTTTAAGAACAATAGTTCCTTAAAGATCATGTTATATTTGTATAAAATCTATTTTATTTTTGTCAGGATTATAATCTTTACTTCAGTAAAGTGATATTTTTAAAACAAATTCTTTAAATGTTCCTTTTATACAAATATGAGTTATTCATACGCAAGTAATTTGGAGGTCATTTTTCAAAATAATGCTAGATGGGAGTAGGGGTGTTTATTAAATGAGTCGAATATTGTTTGATTTGTGTTCGTTAAAGAATTTTATTGTTCAACTAGACTCGTTGCTCGTTAAACTCATTAAACTCACTAAAAATTTATCTTATTTTTAACTAAAAATAAATTTTAATAATACTATACGAGAAAAATTATTATATAGACCGATTTTATCACGTCATCCATATTCCCTAACCACTAAAAATCAGTCAACTAATTTTATATTTTCCATATCATTTTTTTAAGAGTGAATCTACAATTTTTTATTAGAATATATATAAGTAGTGGGTGATTACATAGAGATTAAATATGAAAGAAAAATGGTATGAAAAATATAAAATTAGTTGACTAATTTTTAGTGGTTAGGGACCATGAATGATGTGGTGGAACCAGTCCATATAATAATTTCTCCTATACGAGACTTAATATTAACATAAATTAATAATTTAACCAAAAATATCGAAAGAGTGTACAATATAATTTCAAAGTCTAAATTCAAAAGTAACAATCCATAAATACACTCAACTAACATATTAAAATTAAAGTAATAATTCACAAATTAATAATTATTATTTAGATTTATATTTTGAATGAAATAATTTTAAAGTAATTACTACAAAAAATATTTTTAAAAATTAATGAGTTGCTCGTGAATTTATCGAGTCAAGTTAAACTTTGCTCGATTCAACTCGTTAATATATCGAATCAAATTCGAGTCAATTCAAATCAAATATTTATCAAGTTTTAATCGAATCGAGTTTAAGCAGCTCACGAGTTGTTTAACTTGTCAAACACCCTCAGATGAGAGACACTTGTCGAAGAGATTAATTTAAAACTATGACATCTATGATCTTAATTAATCAGATCTATCTATTTTAATTATTTTAAAGTTAATCATCACTATTTTTATACATATAATTAATGGATCAATAATTATTTAAATATAAATAATCTTGACTATTTAGATTATAGATATCATAGTAAATTATCCTAATAATCTCTCTTTTTAATATATCACTTGTCATTTCCTTGAATCTATAATAATATTTTTTATATTAAAATATATAAAATCTAAACCATACTATTATTGGTATTTGAATTAAATTTAAAGATTAGTTTTAAATTTATCTTTTATGGATATTTTGTGAAGATGTCAGAGACAGATTAAAAGCAGCAGCAGAGGTAAGCAAGAGCACTACAGGCTACAGGCTACAGCAGCAGCACAAGTAGAAGCACCAAACCCCTCTTTTCTGTCTTTCAGAGAGTTCTTAGATTGGTTCTTCTTCTTCTTCTTCTAGTTTCATCACAGAATTATATTTATAATATATTTAGCTTTTGAGTTTGTTTTGGGGTTCTTACTTTAAAGATGACGAGTGGCAGAAACAAGTGCCCTTTCACTCTAAATCAATGGCAGCAGCTTGAACACCAAGCTCTCATCTTCAAGTACATGGTCTCAGGAGTTCCTATCCCACCTCAACTCATTGACTCTGTCAAAACCAGCTCTGATTCTTCCTTGCCTCCAAACCTATACCCTCAACAACACAGTAAGTAGTATCTGCAAAAACATGCATATACATGTCTAATGATTTTGGCACTTATGGTGTCTGGGTGTGTTTGCAGCAAGGTGGGGTTGTTTTCAGGTGGGATATGGCAGAAAACCAGACCCAGAGCCAGGGAGGTGCAGGAGAACGGATGGGAAAAAATGGAGGTGCTCAAAAGAAGCTTACCCAGATTCCAAGTACTGTGAGAGGCACATGCATAGAGGCAGGAACCGTTCAAGAAAGCCTGTGGAAGTTAATGCTTCTTCATCATCAACAGCAACAACAGGCTCAACCCTTTCAACATCTTTCCCATCAATCAATAGTAGCCTTTCCATTTCCAGCTCTAATGCCACTTCTTCATTCTCTTTTTCTCCCATGGCTTCTGAAACCTACACCCATTTCGACCCTTTTCTTTATTCTCATTCTTCTACTTCCACAAAACTTCCTGGTCCAGGCTTATCAGTTCCATCTCACCATTTCCAGGATCCTGCAGCTGGAATTGATTACAGGTTGGCTTCCAAAAATTCTGTTGCCTTTTACAAATTGAATCTGCAATAGAGTTGGAGCACTTGTAATAGCGGCCAAATTAAGTATGAGACTCCTTTACTAAGTCAGTACGACCAACAGTTTACTATTCATGGCCTCTGAACGCAGGATGCAAAAGATTAGCCTGTAGACCCCTATTCGTCCAATCCTACATGTGTCCCAACATCTCTCACTCCCATCCCTAAGATGTCAAATCTTCATGTATGGTTATTTAGTAACTATTTTATTTTTTTACGTTCATTTATCCATTACTACAATTCTCTTAAATCTAATTTAAATATTTTTTTCTTTATTTTGATAGACTCTTATTCAAACTATTTCTTCAAGCTTAGATGATAAGTGACCAAACCTACAGAAGAATCCAATCTCCCACGCTGGAAATTTGTATTTCTGGCTAAAAGAATGGAACAAACATGGGATGTATTTTGATTTTACACATGATACATTCAAGTTTTTTGATTCGGCGTTGAAGATTCGAGGGAGTTTACCGGATCTTGGAATTAAATCCGAACAAGCAAAGGTGGGAGATATTATCAACTCGGTTAAAAATATTGTCGGTGCAAAACCTGAACTTTCCTGCAACCGTAATAGCACCGGTACAATTCAACTCTGGGAGATCCGTTTTTGTTATTATCGACCAGACCCTCAAGGACTCCATTTATTTCGGGATTGTCCTTCGAGTGGTAAACCTAAACCCTGTGTTCAAATCTGCAAGAAACAATATATGTTCCATAGAAATAATTAATAATGTAAAAAGTTTAAATAAAAATAAATATATTTAACATATCAAGGTGTAGATGGGGACAGGGGTAGTAAAGTATTGAATTTATTAGTGTAAATGAGGATCATTATTTGAGATTATTAAGGTCAGTTCGATATTGTTTATCCTTCAAAGAGAAGTAAGTGTGTTTATTTCTTTTTTTGTAAATTTTTGAGTTCTTAGCCAACATTTGGTATCAGAGCAAAGTTAACATTGTAAAATCCGAGCTCCTCAAAAATGTCAATCAACAACAAGCTGCGAATGAGAAGGACAGTGTCAATTTTTTATTCGATGTTGACCTCTTACAATTATCTGATGCACTTTGCTGTTCTCCATCGTAATTTGTTGTTAGATCGATATTTTTGCGGTGCTCAAACGTTACGATATTAATCTCGCTCTGATACCAAATGTTGGCTAAGGACCCAAGACCCTATATGCCCACTCATTCATGTATCCCGAAGCCTCCTACTCTATCTTTTTGCCGTCAAAGTTGGATATATACTTATTTAATCATTATTTTATTTTATTTTTACATTATTTATCTATGACTACAATTCTCTGAAATCTAATAAATTTTTTTTCTATATTTTGATAGAATTTTCTTTAAACTATTTCTTCAAGCTTGGATGATGAGTGGACATATCTGAAGAATCCACTCTCCCACAGTGTAAATTTGGGATTCTGGCTGTATAATGGAAAAAACATGGGACATGTTCTGATTTTGCACATGATTCATTCAAGTATTTTAATTCGGCGTTAAAAATTCAAAAGAGTTTATTAGGTCTTGGAATTAATTCCGGAGACCAACCTACGGTGAAAAAAATTATCAAATCGGTTGAAAATCTTGTCGATGTAAGACCCGAAATTGCCTACAACGTTAATAGCACTACCAGTAAAACTTAACTTTGAGAGATCCGTCTCTGTTATCATCGACCAGACCCTCAAGGACTCGTCCATTTATTTCGGGATTGTCCTTTTGAATTGTCTCACTACTCGGGTGGTACTCCTAAACCCCATGTACAAGTCTGAAAGGAACAATATTTGTTCCATAAAAATAATTAATGATATAAGAATGGTTGGAATAAAAATAAATATATTTAACATATCAAAGTGTGAATTAATTCATCATTTTTTTTATATCAAATGTATTTCATTCTTTAAATCGAATTTTGAGCCTACTGATAAACAACCTATAAGTTGTTACTTGATTCCTTGATTCCTGAAATAATTGACATGTTGCCGAAATTCTGAAATTAATATTAAGAGATTGAGACAATGGCTTAATTCCTTGATTATTACTTGTTGTATCTTGTAATATGAACCATTAGAGGGGTTAATCTAAAAAGTTGTTCTAAATTGTTGTTTCATTATGATAGAGCATTGAGCACCAAGGTTCTGTAGATCCTAGAAAATTTTCTGAGAATGTTGGTCAAGAGATGAGATTTCGTACATATCCGGAACGTGGTCCTCGAAGAGTAGGTTATACTCGAAATGCTTTGCCTGGTAATGCAATAGTCAACAGAGAGTTTCGTGTTGTGAGGGACAACAAAGTTAATCAAAATGCTCAACTTCTTTAAACGAGTAGTTGCCCATGAGTGTTGCTGATAAGGGGTATGTTGTTTGGTAGTTATTTATTTCTTTTTGCTTGTTCCACTCTAATCATGATTTACTCTTTTTCCTTTTGCATGTAATTATTGATATTATATTTCTTGTGGAGTAGTGCACACTGAGTATTCTCCTTAGTTTTATAAGCTTCTTGAAATTCTGAGGAACATCTATGTGGGTCAAAGTTATCTGAGGATGCAAGAGAAGATAAAGCAGTGATACTTTAGATATACATCTCCATTGACCTAGTTTTGTTTTGCTAACTGTTCTTTTGGCAAATATGGCGGTCAGTAGGTAGCAGCTATTCTAGAACTTAATTTGAATTTGTTTATAGGAGTTTATTGGTAAAATTGACGTATAATATTTTATTATTATATGTAATTTTACTGTTTAAATTTGTAATTTAGTTGAATTAAAAGATTATATTTGCCTAAAAACTCTATTATATCCTAAAATTAGATTAATTATTTTATATCCTAAAATTTCAATTAAAAGGTAATATTTGCCTAAAACTCCATTATTATGAGATCAATTATTCTATATATCGGGATAAAAATTAGGATTTTTTTACATGTGTTATATATTTATTGTTTAGATATTAATATCAGCCTGTAGTTCTTGTCCTTGGCTATGCTTTTGTAAGGTATTTTCTTTTAGTCTAATGATCTTTTTTGCTCTTTCTCATACTGCTGAAAAGTTCATTCTGTTTATCTCCTCTCTGTAGACCGTCTAAAACAACAGTGCAGTTATGAACATTTGCTTCATTCAAAATTTCTTTAATGAATTGCCTTCAGGAACTGGAATAAATGGAAAGAAAGGAGGCTGAGACGGATTCAGGAATCAACCAATGCTGCCTCTGATGATTCCACCTCCCATATTGATTTGGAGGAAGAGACTGGTGATGTTCCAGATGGAGAGCTGTGCGTGATTTGCTTGATGAGGAGAAGACGGTCTGCATTTATTCCATGTGGGCACATGGTTTGTTGCCAACATTGTGCTATATCAGTTGAAAGGGAATTGGTGCCAAAGTGTCCTGTTTGCCGCATGACAATCCGTAGTTCAGTGCGAATATATGCATCTTAATAAGCAGATTACTGTACTGAATTTTGTAATCATTGAACAAGATATTGACATCAGAATGCCATGAAAGATCTTCAGGTACAGTTTCTATGCCATTCCCTATAGTTGAAGCCATATCTGAATTAACCATAGTATCACTAACCGGCTTCCATAACATTGAAAGGGCTGGAGTCGGCTTAATTCTGTAGCTGACTTTTGGTGTTATGAATGAAATTATGTCAAACTAGAGATTCTTTTCCATATTCCTTTTTTTTTTCTGGGAAAGACGAGTATTTTATATATGCCTAGGAAAGAACTAAAGCAAAATGGAAACTTTCTTTGTCTTATGAGAAATGTTAAAAGGAAGAAGGATCCTGGAGAGGCCACAAAGGGTAATGAGGATGCCGGAGAGGACCTTGTTCACAGAGCTGCAATGCCCATAGTTGGTTAGGACAGGGTTAAGGAACTGGAATATGAACACAGTTCCGGCCGGGAGGAGCTTGATAAGGTTCCCAAGACCAGTGAATGTTTTGTCTGAAATCGAAGTCGACGAAGAAGATGCCATTTTACTGCTGAATTTAGCCATTTTTTTGCTGGTTGATGCTTAGAAATGATTGAGGATTAGTATTTATATGAACTGTGATACGTTTATGAATCGATTTATATCATAAATTTTGATGCATTTGTGGTCTGTTTTCAATAGATTTGCTTGCACGTAAAGTTGGTGTAGCAGGGTCATTGGCTTTGCTTTTACTCTCGGGAAGCTTTGCCCACTCCTCTGCTTTAAGATGGGAGTTTTTTGAGTAGGAGTAAGTATTATATCGAAGAGATTAAATTTTTTTAAGTTGATCGAGTTGTTAAGTCTTATTTTATAATTTTAATTAAATGTTCGGTGGAAGCGAACATAACAGGTGCAGTCGAGGCAGAGGACAATGATAAGTGGCAGCTAAGAGCTCGTAGGCCATGATCCGCAAGCCGGTGGTTGGCATCCCCGGTCGATGAGGCGAGTTCGTTGAGAACATACAACAGATGTTGAACACGCGTGAGGTTATTGGCTGTTATCGCTGTGGCACAGGGGTTTAGCAACTGTTCTGCCCATCTCCCTTCCTTGTAATTACCGTTATTACAGTTATTTCCAGAACACTTATTTCTCTTGTTTCCAGTTGACCTTTTATTATTCCCTATAACCTCCTCAATTCCTGCTTTACCTTCTTCGTTCTCATCGATCCGACCGTTCCGATTCCTCGGAACGATATCGTCATTAGAGGGCTTCCTTCTTTTCGACGAATCCGACATCACCGCAGGGTTAACAACCGTGGAGTCGGACAGTACGAGACCTGCATCCACATTACTTAGACCAGCAACAGCAGCAAGAGTGGGACTATTGATAGAAGTTGCACCAGTAGGTTCAGTACCACCTATGTCAACCAGATCTTGACCGAACTCTTGATTCGGATCCCACCATTGGTAGCCATCGATGCCGCCGGAGCCATACGGAACATCCAAGAACGACGGAAGTAACAACGCAGATTCCTCTAGCCAATCCAAGATATGATCTTGGTTTGGATTCGGTTCAGCTGGTTCTTCAAGTCCCATGATTTCCTAGATTGAGAAACGAGTTCCAAACACACAAACAAGATCTTCAAGTGTTTTGATAATCATTGACCAAAACCATCGAGAGGGACATAATTAAAACATGAACACAAGTTGATTAAAATAATAAGAATAAAGTAATAAAATATTTTTTCATTAAAAAACCCTGGCCGCCGTTTTTTTACCCAAAATTTTAATTTTTTTTCGTTTTTTATTTTAATCATTCCCATTGATCGATGCTTGACAATCAATTTTAATATTGATTGTCGACCACCGGATTCATTATTTTTCTTATTTTATTTTAATAAGAATCTCTATTTTCTATTTTTGTGACACGTTTTTTCTGTCATTGTGACATGTTTTTATTTTTGTTATGAGGTTTAATTCATCTGTCTTTATGACATGTTGTAGCATTTGTCAAAAAATAAAATATTAAAATAATACTTTTTAATTTATTTATATTTATTTCATTAACCAATTAATATAAGTTAAATTTTATTTTTAATTTATAATAAAATTTTATATTTATAACGATCAGAATCCGAACTAAACTTACCTTGCAATTCAGTTTCTAGACTCTTTTACTATTCAATCTCTAGACTCTTTAAATTGCAGTAGATATAATAAAACATTTTATAGGCAAGTGGGCTAAAGTACTAAGATGTTGGAACAATATAACAATAAAAAATAATAGAGTTAATTTAAGTGGTAAATAATTTGATTATTTTTTAAATAGATCTTGAATTTGAGATGTTGTATACACAAAAATTATATTAAAAAATAATTATTAAATCAAATGTATAACATAGATTGGTTTGAATTAGAGGTGATATTGAGTTTGACCGACTCGTGAGTTATTCGGGTTCGGCTCGGTCAAAGATCAGCTCGAGTGAGTTCAACTTGGGCTCGAGTTCGGCTTGAGATCTTAACGAGCCAAGCCGAGCTTACCAAACTCGGCTCGAAAAGCTCGTGAACAAGTTCAAAATAATTATATTATATTATATTATATTATATTATACACCAAAAGAAATCTTTTAGCAAAAGAAAAACAATAAAATAAAATAATAAAAATTCACTAAAAATAAATTGACTAAAATAAATTTGGCATATTTTTTTCTTAATATTGAATTTCGTTTTCGGTGTTGATTATGAAGATGGTTTTTAACGAGGTCATATAGTTTATAAAAAAATATAATAAAATTATCTATTTTGAGTCGAGCCGAATCCCACAAGCTTCGAGTTCGCCAAGCCCGAGCCAAGTCCAATAATGTTGTTTCCGAGCCAAACCCGAACCCATAATTCTAAGCTCCCAGGTCTCGAGCCCGAGCCGAACCTAATAACACTATTTTTAAACCGAACCAAATATAATTAAACTCAAACTCGACTCAATTAGTTATCACCCCTAATCCTAATTAATCCAAGATTTTGGCAACATAGCTTGTTGCATATTCATCTTAGAGGGGAAAAAAGTAACAAATAAGTTTTTACTGCATAAATTTCAATAGTTCTAATTCCAAAATATTAACAATTATAATATCAAAACCGATTACAATTAGTATCACTAAAATTTTATATTATTTTATTATTATCGTTAACTGTTACTAAAAATATTAATGTGATACATCAAAAGTTTTATACTATTTTTTTTTACACTGACAGTTGATGAACTGAATAATTGTCAGGCAATTAGTGTATCATAAAGTTTTAATTTTTATTTCTTATTAAGATTTGAAAAGATTAAAAGTTTTCTTTTGATAAATTAAATATAATAAAAAAGATATGGAGATTTGTAATTCGATGATCTATTGATCGGATAAACCATCAAAAGATGATATAAACAATGACGAAAAGAGATAACAGTCTAATCAAAATTAAAATTTAAGATATTTTATTTTTTTGATATTAATTATTGGATCAAATTAAAACTAAAATATATTAATCTTCTGAACGAGCAAAACTTTTTTATTGTTGGGATTGAATGATAATCTCTTCGAAATATGTGTTAATCAATATTTTTTAACGATAGTGATCATAATAAAAAATAAATATTTTTTGAATAAGTTACCGTGGATATAAATAATATTTGTTTTAATTTATCTTCTCAATCATTAAACATTAATTCTTTAAATATTATATTGTAAATATTGATATTTAAACTCATGGTTTCCAAAAATAACAATCACTTTTTTACTACCGAGTTAAAATGATTTATGTTAATATGTATTTTTTAATGTTAACCCTTTAAAAACGTGTATTATATGTATAAATTATTTAGATTTGAATCTTTTAAGGACTTAACACTAGGACCCAATAAATCTAATTATTTTTTAAATTTTAAACAATGTTAAAAGTTTTAATTTTTTATATCTATTTTTTTCTTTTAAATAAATACAAGTTTAACTTACTTTAATTTTTAATTAATTATAATTATGGTAGAATTCATATCTAACCTTACTATTAAGAGATGTTTGATTCACAAAATACCCCTTAAACCCTAAAAATATAATTGCAAATCTTTACAATCCGTACAAATCTAGAGAGGTAGATCAGTCATTAAGCTAAACCCAAATGAATGAGTCATATTTTACTATTTGATATCCAAATATCGAATTATTTAGGAACCAATATTTGATCAAGTTTTTTTTCAGAAGAGAAAAAAAAATAATTGATTAAGTGGAGTTTAAAACTATTAAATGCTTAATTATTTAGATCCGAGTGTTTCTTCAAATAAAAACTATTTGATAGAACAGAGTTAACCATTTTTGAGCTAATCAAGTTAATGAATCTTATTTTATCATTTAAAATTTTCTTTAAATATTTTTAGTTGAATTTACGAAACTGTAATCGAATCGTGTACGCGTATATTTGTGTCCATAAATAAAAAAAAAAAGAAAAACATAAGCATAACAACAATGGCAAATGCATTCTAACTTCAAGTCTGTCATGTATATAGCCATCGGCCTGCAAACAGAGACAAACAAAATCATTGACATGAACTGCATATCAAGAGAACAAATCTAATGAAATCTTACCTCTTTGGCCAAGTTCCCAATGCTCCGATCTTCAACTCAATGTAGCCAAGCTCTCAGTATAAGCAATAATGTTCATTGAACCGTTTTCAGTAATACGAATACCAAGATTTCTAAACTCTTAGGTGGGGGGGTCAACAACACAAGTTCACCATCTGCATTCTCCAAAAACAACTCACCATTTTTCTAAAACCCCAAAGGCACGTCAGCTTCAGGAACAGATTCAATCAGAAATAGTTTAGTCCAGGATCCACTCAGAACCCATATTTCAAGAGATTTCGGATCAAGTGACCATGAGAAACTAATAGCACCAAGCAATCCATTGATGTTTAGAAGTACCAGTTCATAATCGTGAAAATGCCCAACAGTACCAGGGGGTGATAAAGTTGAAAACTTTTCAATAAACATATCAAATGAAAGAATACGACCAAAACCAAGATCATTTGCCCCATGTGCCGGCCAATAATAAATCCCATTTACATGATTATCATACCAAGAACGACCTAAAACATTAACCCCAGGATCTGAAATCTCCTTCCATGAATTGCCTTTAAGTGAATATAATTCAACTTGCTTGATTTTATACCTATAAGCTAGACGGTTAATGGAAAAAAGGCAAATATGGCGGTCAGTAAGTAGCAGCTATTCTAGAACTTAATTTGAATTTGTTTATGTGAGTTTATCATTCATATTTGGTGCAGCTAACAACCATAACAAAGAGTGGAAACCAAAATCAAGTCAGAAGTCTAGTGTTAATAATCCTGAAATTATTGGAACACCTAAGAAATCTGCTTACCCTCCGGTTGATGATGCCAAGGACTCTGATTCTGAAACAACCACATTACAAGAGAAGTTGTTTCAAGTTAATATCAATGAAAATGGGAATGCCATCATAGCACAGCACATTCGTGTCCTTGAGAATGATCGTCATCGACTTACTTTCGGCAGATTTGGAGTGAAAAATGATTCTTCAAGGAATTTTGTCCCAGGTTTTCATGCCATTGGTGTTGCAGGAGACTCAAATGGGGAACCTGCTGCAAGGTTGTCCTCTTCTATCAAGTAGTTGTGTGCATTGGATAAATAGTCTAGAGTTCAATTTTTTTCTTACGTAAGATCCAGTGTCTGATGTTTATTGTCACTTTCAATAATCTTCCAGTTAATGCACTCAAATAGGGAGGTAAAAAGCTGACCCGACCTGAAAACCCGCCTGAAACATGTTCGAGTCAGAACTTGGTTTGACTCAGAGATGTAATGACCCGAACCTGATCTGTATCCGACTGTTATTGACCCGAACCCGAGTTGGACCTGTTACTGTAGTAACCGAACCTGAACTGTATCCGACCGAGATTGACCTGAACCCGATTTCAACCTGTTACTGTAGACCTGAAACCCGACCTGTATCCAATTGAAACGGACCCGAACCCTAGTCTGACCTAGCAGATAACCAATATTACCCGACTGAATTGACCCGAGACCTGATTTTACCCGACCTGTTATTAACCTGAACTAATATCAACATAACATTTATATAAATAAGTTATATACATACTTATGTAATTACTTATATCATACTTTTAATACAAATGTAAAATAATAATATTATTATAAATATTAATATTTATATAAATATTAATATTTATATAATTTTAATATGGATATAATACTTATATAATTTGTGTTTATTATTTTTTAATTAATAATACATAGTTCAATTTTATTACACATATTTATATTGTACATATAAGTTATCACATTCACATTCACATACTTATATAATATTTATAATGATCTTATTATAAACATCGATACATTTATATTTTAATATTTGTAAGTTATAACATGCTTATTATCAATATTTATATAAATTATATTATAAATATTTATTAATTTTAAATTGTGTACTAAAAAGTTTGATATTATACTTAGAAGTTATAAGTTATAATTTATAAGTTTAGCAAATTAATAAACTTCATAAACTTTAACATATTTTAAGTCATATGTATAACGAAATTAATAATTTCCTAAAAATTATTCAAGTCCAACTCATATGATTTTAAATAATTTAAGTTCAAATTAATAAACTTTATAAAAATTAATAATTTGTTAAAAATTATTCAAGTCAAAATAATTTAAGTTCAAATTTTAATACCCAATATTCATTAGATATGATTTTAATTTGCTGAAACTAAGATTATACAACTTCTTTAAGCCATTGCAAAGCAAAAAAAACTGAAATCAATTCAGAATATAAATTTAAATTTAAAGTACACTGTAAATTGGGAGATATAATTATTGTATTATTCAATAATGTAAAATTTACAAAAGAAACATAATAAAAATTACAAATGAACATCAAATACAAAATTTTATAGCAAAAGTTTAAATTATAGAATGTGAGCTCTCAGATCTTATAGCAAAAGTTTTACAATACTATATGCAAATACTTTGCTACCAGAATTATCACCATCGAGCACTAAAAAATCTAAAAGCCACCAGCAAGGTTAATTATGGGTAACTTCTTACCTAAGAAACCAACATAAACTAACCAGGGGCAACTAATTAAATAAAAAAATCAACAGCTTTGAGAAACCAACAACATTAATCCAATCACCAACCAGCAGCAGAGAGCAATCAACCACAACAACAATAATCTTATGTTATAAGTTATAACTCATAACATACCAAAAAAATCAACAGTAAGCATAATATCATAAACATCATAAGCATAATATAATAAGTCATATCATAAGCATACAATTAATAGTAAACATCATAAGCATACAATTAATAGTAAGCATCATACATTAAACAGTAAGCATATCATAAGCATAAGCATCATAAGTCATAACATAAGCAGCATAAGTATAATATACCCTAAACCGTAAGCATCTAAACATAAGTCATAACATAGTACCATTCATAAACATCATAAGCATCTAAACATAAGCATCATAACATAAGACATATCATAAGCAACATAATTATAATCTACTCTAAACCATTCATAAGCATAAGCATCTTACAATTAACAGACTGAAAGCCTGAAACCATTCATAAGCATAAGCATAAGTCATAACTCTAAACCATATCATCTAAACATAACCCTAAACCATTCATAACAGTAAGACTTAGAATTGAAGAGTCTTGCACAACAGTAAGATAATTTTCATCCTTTTCCTCCGGTTCAAAACCATACAACCAATTACGGGTTGTTACAAAAATTTCAATATTTTTGGGTAGAAGTTTAGCCCTCAATTTGTTCAAAATTCTTTCTCCCATACTGAAGGAAGATTCAGGAGCAACAGAAGTGATTGGAATTGCTAAAATATCTCTTGCCATTTGCGCAAGAACAGGGAAAGAAATAGTCTTCCAATACTCCAAAATATCAAATTGGCTATCCTCAGGAATGAGGGATCATAGGAAGATTAATGTGTGAGTCCACATCAGATTTTCCACTTCTTGAGGCCGCTAAATTTGCATCAAAATTCTGAAAATAAAGGGTATTAACAGTTTGTAAAAATTTTAAAAATAACAATATATGAACTTAAAAAAATTAAATCATCTCACTTGAAAAAAATTAGACTTTTTAAAAGTTGGAGGTCGACTAGAACTGGACAGACTTGTACTACTTTGAGAAGAGTTGCTTTGAACAGAAGAATTAGAGGAGGAACAAAGGAAAAACTTTGAATAAAATATATATAAATTAACAAACTCATTATAAACAATACTCACTCTTCTGTCAACCTCATCCTCAACATAGAGGACAACATACAACTCCTTTAAAAGTTGTAACTTATATCTGGGATCAAGTAAAATAGAAAATGAGAGAATAGTTGAGTGATCAGACCAATACTTCTCATACAACTCAAACATTGGTCCTGTCATTTTAGAAACATCCTCACAAGGATCATTGTGAGCATCACCCGACAATTTCTCTATAGAAACAATATTAGCCAGGTATAAATTAGCAGTAGGATACTTGGAACCAGAAAACATATTAGTAATTTCAAAGAAAGGCTCAAAGAAATCACAGATTAATTGAGCAGTTTCTCATTCAACATCAGTAATTATATCAAGGTCATTTTCCCTATTAACAAATAAGTTAATAGCTAACCTAGCTTCAAGTGCCCTACAAAGCATTAAGTAAGTAGAGTTCCATCGAGTAGGTACATCAAAAATCAACTTACCAAAAAAAGAAGAATCATAATCTTTCACAGCCAACTCAAAGCTGTAAAGTCTAGAATCAAAAGAGTCAATAAACTTAACAATTTCTCTTAATTTAATAACAAAAGAATCAATTACCTTCAAACCTTTTGAACTATCAAGTTCAAAATATGAGCAACACATCGAACATGAAAATACTTACCAATGCATGGGAGAGGAGAAATGGCATGCAAATCATCTTTCAGACGTCTATCCATTCTATCATTGGCAGAAGCATTATCAAGTGTAATTGTAAAAACTTTCTTCTCAAGACCCCACTCACATAGCAATTTTTTAATAAACTTATAAATAGACTCACCATCATGAAAAGGGGGAAATCGTCGAAAATTCAAAATTTTAGATTGAAGTTTTCAGTTATTATCAACATAATGAGCAGTAAGAGCATAGTAAGAACGAGAAGTGCAAGCAGACCATCCATCACATGTAAAGCATATACGGCTTGAAACAGAATGCAAAGAATCAAGCAACAATTTTTTATGTGCTTCATGCTTTAACATGCAATGTTTTGTAATGGTATACCTAGATATATCTATAAAAGCTGGATTTAAATACTGGTGCAAAGCCCTAAGTTTATCATGCTCAACTACACTTAAAGCATAACCATGACAGAGAATAGCCTCAACAAATAATTCACAATACTTTTTTCTGATCAAAAGATGATTCAGTACTACTACTAATTTAGAAGCAAGATAGTCTTTATAAGCTTGGTATTTTTCAGTATGTCTTTTCGGGTTAAAAGTACCAAAATAAGAATCAGCTTTATATTTTTTGATTTTACAATACTTACATTAGGCATAAATACCTTCTGGAAGCTTAATGAATGAGTAATGATCCCAAATAGGAGAAGTTCTTCTCCCAAAACTCACTGGTATTTCCACTAACAACCTTCCTCTTTAAGCTGCGAACAATTTCAGAATCTCCCTCATGAGCATCACCTTAAAACCAGCAGACAGAGTGTATAAGAACCAAGAAAATATAAAAAATGAATAGAAATTAAGATATAAAAAAGAGGAACATACCTCTTTCAGAGTGTGGTTCACTTAGATCATTTGGAACTCTGTCACCAGGTCCATGATATTCCAATTCATATGAAAACTCATCCATATTACTTAAAAACATTATAAATTTTGTTAGATAATAGATAAATAAATAAGGGTAGATAAATAAATAAAGAAAAAAAATAAAGAACAAACAAACAAATAACAGTGATAAACATTATATATAAAGCATATTCAAAGAACAAAAAACAATGATAAATAATGATAAAACTCAAAATAATGATAATTTCAAAGGAGAACATAACATAAAATATGTCAAACCCAAAGCAAACAAACCCTAAGACCTAAACAAATGTTTAATCCTTGTACTTGACGTTGTTAAACCAGTCCATGAGGTCCTTTAGAAACTTCCATTGACACCAATAGCATCGCAGGTCGGGTAGTCCAGCCCATATACTCGGATTAAACCATTTACAAATAACAGAGAACAACCAACAAAATAACAATGATAAACATAACCATTTTAAAAATATAAACAACCAAGACAGAATAACAAAGAACATGATATAAACATAACCAAGCAACCAAACAAATAACAATAAAAATAAAGCAAAAAAAAAGACAAGTATAGAGAACTTATAGAGAAATTACAGAACAAATTCACAACTAACAATAATGTACCTGAAAAAAATAATTAATAACTGAAATTAATATGAAACAAAATTCAAAGGACAGTAGAATAAAATATATAAGACCAAAAGCAAAAAAACCCTAAGACCTAAACAAAGGTTTAATCCTTGTACTTGGCGTTGTTAAACCAGTCCATGAGGTCCTTTAGAAACCTCCTTTGACACCAGTAGCATCGCAGGTCGGGTAGTCCAGCCCATATACTCAGATTAAACTATTTACAAATAACAGAGAACAACCAACAAAATAACAATGATAAACATAATCATTTTAAAAATATAAACAACCAAGACAGAATAACAAAGAACATGATATAAACATAACCAAGCAACCAAACAAATAACAATAAAAATAAAGCAAACAAAAATAAAAAGACAAGTACAAAGAACTTACAAAGAAATTACAGAACAAATTCACAAATAATAATAATGTACCTGAAAAAAATAATTGATAACTGAAATTAATATGAAACAAAATTCAAAGGACAGTAGAATAAAATATATAAGACCAAAAGCAAAAAAACACTAAGACCTAAACAAAGGTTTAATCCTTGTACTTGACGTTGTTAAACCAGTCCATGAGGTCCTTTAGAAACCTCTTTTGACACCAGTAGCATCGCAGGTCGGGTAGTCCAGCCCATATACTCAGATTAAACCATTTACAAAGATAGGAACAACCAACAAAAAACCAGTAAACATGGGATGAACAACAATAAAATAACAAAGAACAACCAATAAAAAAACAGTGAACATAGGATGAAAAACCAACCAAAATACAATAAACCAACAAACCATTTTCAGAGAACATAAGATAAACAAAGATCTTATAGAGATAAAAATAAAAAACGAAGAGATAAGAATAAACAGAACCATCAATATTAACAGAAAGAATACGAACACTTACAGTGATAAAAAGAAGAGATAAGAATTCAAAAGAAAAGAAAGAATACTAACACGTACAGAACATATTCACAGAATATGAAATTACACAAAATATCAACACCTGAAAAAAAAATAAACATAATTAATATTTGCAATTAATATGAAAAAGAAATTAAATGAACTTACACAGAATACGAAGGGATGATAAGTTGAAGGATTTGGGACTTGAGGATCAAAAGGGTTTAGGGTTTAGGGATCAAAAGGGTTATGGTTTAGGGTAAAGGGTAAAGAGTTTATGGTTTAGAGATTATAGATTAAGGATTCATGTTTAGGGCTTAGGGATCAAAAGGGTTAGGGTTTGGGGATTAATGTTTAGGGATTGGGGTTTGAGGTTTGGGGTTTGATCAAAGAGAAATAGGTTAGGAAATGATTGAATGTTTATTGAAGATTTGAGATGGATTTGGGAAGAACAATGTTTGAGTTCTTGAGAGAAAAGTTGTTAGATCGAGTAGAAACACCTTTTAGAGAAGATTTGGTGTTTGTGGAAGATCTAGGAGACTTTTTGGATGAATATCAGATAAAGAATGAAGAACATCTGAAGAACAATGAAGAACAATGAAGAACTTGTGTTTTGATCGAAAACACAAGTTCTGTTTTTTATAAATAAGGGAGAGGAACATACTTGTGTTTTCAAATGAATAAGGGGGTGCATTAATGTGTTCAAATCTTTATTTCTCTTATTCAAATTTTGTTTTACAGGGGGAGCAATCTCAAAAACAATTTTCAAGTTAGTTTTATTATATCAAAAAGGGGAGATTGTTGAGATATTGATTTCGATATAATAATTGAAAAATGTTTTGTATTAATTTGAAAAGAATTCAAAAATGATTCTTATGTTCAAAAAACTTTAAAATAAGTTTGAAAAGTTTTTGAGAGATTTTAGAAATGTTTAAAACGCTTTTAAAATAGTTAAAATTGATTTTTAAATGAAAGTTTCGAAACCACCTTTAAAGGTTTCGAAACCTCTCAGGGCAGTCTCAAATATTTCGCTACTGGAATGAAAGTCACGGAACTTTTAGCAAAAAGTTTGGAAACTTTTGATGAAAAGTTTCGAAACCTTTGACCTGTAACGGCTATAATTTTTGAATTGCTTAAAGGTTTCCAAACCTTTGGTAAAGGTTTGAAAACAGTTTTGCAAAAGTTTCGAAACCTCTGTGCAGGTGAAAATTTAATGCTCAACTTTTTGACTTCCCAACGACTCTAAAATATCCCCAACGGCTATAAACGGCTAGAATATGATTTCACACTATAAAAGCAAGCTTGGGACACTTGAAGAAGGTTAGAGAACATATCCAAGCTTCATGATCAAGAGAAATTAGATTCCAAGTCTTATTTCTTCATTTCTCTTGTACATAGTGTTTTAGAGAGTGTTTTAATTATAATTTTTCTCATACTCTCTTGTGAGCTTAATTATGTAAACACCCACCTTTGTGAGGTACTTAGTTTACCAAACAAATTCCTTTGTAAAAGGAGAGGTTCTAGTTTAGCCTTAGACAAAAACTAGAGTTGGTTCTATTTTAGCCAAGTCCAAAAGATAGGGTTGTAACGGTTATCCCTTGAACCGGTAAAAAGGTCGAATTCTTTAGTGAATTGGTTGAAATCCTTAGTGTTGTGCTAAGGTAGTGGATGTAGGCGTGGCCGAATTACTCTAAAATCCTTGTGTCATTTGCCTCATTATTTCGATTTTAGTAAATTCAACCAAGAACCATAAACAACCCTTTTGACGGTAATCGGTGATCGATTCGAGCTTGCGCATTAAAGCCTTTCAATTGGTATCAGAGCCTCGTCTCCATCGATTCGGACTAACATCCGGGAGCAAAGATCCATCGCTCAAAGTCTACCATTCAAGAAAATGACTTGCTTTGAAGAAGGTCGCTCTATCATGTGTCCTCCGCTCTTCGAAGGAGAAAGCTACTTCCAATGGAGAAATATCATGAAGCTATTCATCAATTCCCATGATTTTGAAGTTTGGTACATTGTTGAAGATGGTTACATTGAAGCTCCTAAAAAGAAGAAGAAGCAACGGAGTATAAATGACGCGAAGGTAAAGCTAAATGTCAAGGCGATGCACATCCTTCTTTATGGCCTTAATGAAGACATCTCAAAGAAAGTCTCCACATGCAAGAGTGTCAAATAAATGTGGTAGAAACTTGAGAGACTTTATGGCAAAGAAGAGAAGAAAAATGGAATCCCATCAAGTGCAAACTTTCTCCAAACAACCAAGGTGGAAGGTGTTTTGGCTCTCGATGAGCCCGAGGTATCTTCTAACTCTAATGAATCTAATTCATATTCTTTTGATGAGTTACAAGATGCATTTGATGAATTATTTTTGGAATTTGAGACCATGAATTCCAAATTTAAGAAAATAATTTCTAAACTTGAACTTGAAAATGATTTTCTTTTGAAATCAAAATTAGAATTTGAAAACCAAATTACTACTTTGAAAAATGATTTAGATTTTTCAAATTTGAATAATAAAGCTTTAGAAAAAGAAAATTTTGATTTAAAAATTAAGCTTGAAAGCTTAATAAAAGAAAAAGAAATTATTTTAAATAATTCATCTTGTCCCATAATGGCAAAATGCTCACATTGTAATTATCATGGTCATTCTTTGCATACTTGTCCTATAAAGAAGAAGAAATCTTATAGGATTAGACAAGTATGGGTTTCTAAGGGAACTAAAGACATTGTACTTAATGCAAATGGATCCAAAGCAATTTGGATACCAAAATCCAAATAAATGTCTTTTGTAGGTGTGTGGAGCAATGACAAGCATATCAAAGATCGAAGAATGCTCAAGTCACACACATGAAGGAATTGGGTAACCTCTAAGCTTATTACTTTTTTATTTATATTTGGTTGCCTATTTTTTATAAATGTGCATGTATTATTACTTATCTATTTTTTAAATACATGACATTTTATGATGCTTTATGCATATGAATCACATTGTTTCATTCTTGTGTTTGCATAAAGATTTAAAGTCTTGAATAAATTGAATTTTCATGTGTTCTTAAATTGATTTATTTTAATATAACATTGAAATTCAATATCTTTTAAGTGTCAAGCTTTTGAGCCTATTTTTGGAATGCATTGAGTAAGGGGGAGTTTTTTTGTTTTCATAACCTTTGTTTTGGTACTTAATTTTTCCAACAATTGGTATCTTTCAAATTCTCCTACGTTATGACCTTTAAAGATTTTTAAATTTGTTTGAACCTTTTTTTGATATAACAAAAAGGGGGAGAATATTTTAAAAAATTGGTTTTTCAAATGAATAAGGGGGAGCATTAATGTGTTCAAATCTTTATTTCTCTTATTCAAATTTTGTTTTACAAAGGGGAAGCAATCTTAAAAACAATTTTTCAAGTTAGCTTTATTATATCAAAAAGGGGGAGATTATTGAGATATTGATTTTGATATAATAATTGAAAAATGTTTTGTATTAATTTGAAAAGAATTCAAAAATGATTCTTATGTTCAAACAACTTGAAAATAAGTTTGAAAAGTTTTTGAAAGATTTTAGAAGTGTTTAAAACGCTTTTTAAAATAGTTAAAATTGATTTTTAAATGAAAGTTTCGAAACTTCTCAGGGCAGTCTCAAACATTTCACTACTGGAATGAAAGTCTCGGAACTTTTAGCAAAAAGTTTGAAAACTTTTGATGAAAAGTTTCGAAACCTTTATCAAGGTTTCGAAACCTTTGACCTGTAACGGCTATAATTTTTGAATTGCTTAAAGGTTTCCAAACCTCTGGTAAAGGTTTGAAAACAGTTTTGTAAAAGTTTCGAAACCTCTGTGCAGGTGAAAATTTAATGCTCAACTTTTTGACTTTCCAACGACTCCAAAACATCCCCAACGGCTATAAACGGCTAGAATATGATTTCACACTATAAAAGCAAGCTTGGGACACTTGAAGAAGGTTAGAGAACATATCCAAGCTTCATGATCAAGAGAAATTAGATTCCAAGTCTTATTTCTTCATTTCTCTTGTACATAGTGTTTTAGAATAGTGTTTTAATTATAATTTTTCTCATACTCTCTTGTGAGCTTAATTGTATAAACACCCACTTTTGTGAGGTACTTAGTTTACCAAACAAATCCCTTTGTAAAAGGAGAGGTTCTAGTTTAGCCTTAGACAAAAACTAGAGTTGGTTCTATCTTAGCCAAGTCCAAAAGATAGGGTTGTAACGGTTATCCCTTGAACCGGTAAAAAGGTCGAATTCTTTAGTGAATTGGTTGAAATCCTTAGTGTTGTGCTAAGGTAGTGGATGTAGGCATGGCCGAACCACTCTAAAATTCTTATGTCATTTGCCTCATTATTTCGATTTTAGTAAATTCAACCAAGAACCATAAACAACCCTTTTGACGGTAATCGGTGATCGATTAGAGCTTGTGCATCAACGCCTTTCAATTATGTATATATACATATATATAAATTATAATTACAAATTGATATAACATACATATTATATTTACATATTACATATATACATGTACTAGTACTAACTACTAACTACTAATTAATAATTGTTATCGGTTAGAATGTACTTATTATCACTTATGTTTTATTAATTATTATTATCACTTATGTTATGTTAATGTAGTTATGTTATGTACATATTGATGTAACATACATGATACATATATGAATAATATGATATATATTATATATACATCTATACAATTATACATATATATATATATTAATATACATACATTGTTACATTCAGACATATACTTATTATATATATATATATATATGAATGTTAGAAATTAGAATGCACTCATGTTAATGTAGTTATGTTAATATTATGTATAATTAATAATTGTATACATTATAAATATATATAGTGTAATGTATTTTAATATTTATTATAATTTTATTTTTTCATATATATAATATTAATTCATTTGCAAAAATAATATTATTCCATAAATGATATTATGCCATAAATATATTCCTTATTCTAGTATTATTTTATTTCTAAAAATAATATTAGTCCAATTATAGTATCACTCCATATATAGTATGTTTTTTACAAATAGTATAAATTCCTGATATAGTATTAATTTTATATATACTATTATTTCATTTATAGAATTATAATATAAATTCTATATATTGTCTAAAATTTATTTCTAATTTTTGAAATATATTAAACTATAGTATAATTATAAATTTATATTGTATTAAAGATAAATTTTTAATACTTTTAATTATTAATAAGATAATTTTTGTAATTTAATCCTTATAACTTAGAATTTGTTTTTTTAATCGATTATTACTAATTTTTTAATTTACTTTAATTTTTCTAATTTTTAATTTTTGTAATTGAGTCCTTACTCCTTACATGTTAATGTTGATTTTTTTAAAATTTCAAAGTTTAATCTTTAACTTTATGGTATAATATTTATTCGTTTTTTTACGTATTAATACAAAATCAAAATTAATAATTTGAATTAATATGAATATAAAATCAAAATTAATTTGACCTGAAACAAAACCGACTTGAAATAAACCCGACCTAAAATGAACCCGACCTGAAATGCAATCGAACTGAAATGAACCCGACCTGAAATGAAACTGTCAATTATCCGATTTGGACCCGAACCATTTCAACCCGACCTGAAATGGATCCGACCTAAAATGGACTCGACTTGAAATAGACCCGACCTGAAATACACTCGCACCTGACCCGAATCGAGTCAAAACATCAAATCAACTTGAAATAACCTGTATCAGATTTTACCTGACCTGAAACCCATCCGAATAACTGTTTTTACATCCCTATACTCAAAACCCATATTCCAATAATGAATCGTTTGTTTACCGTCACTTTCAATATTAAACTTCAGTAACATGGTTTAATGTATGTTTGATGTCATTTTCCAGACTAACTTTGTATTATAAAAGGGTGGTGATATGCCTTTGATACTGCACATAAAAAAAATGAGTTCAAGTATCTTCTTCAAGCTTTTCCTTCTTGCTTTAACCTTTGTTTTCAGTTTTGCTTCCAAAAATTCTGTTGCCTTTTACAAATTGAGTCTGCAATGGAGTCGGAGCACTTGTAATAGCGGCCAAATCAAGTGTAAGACTCCTTTACCAAGTCAGTACGACCAACAGTTTACCATTCACGGCCTCTGGCCGCAGGATGCAAAAGATCAGCCTGTAGACCCCTATTCGTCCAATCCTACATGTGTCCCGACGCCTCCCACTCCCATCCCTAAGACGTCAAATCTTCAGGTATGGTTATTTAATCACTATTTTATTTTTTTACGTTCATTTATCTATTACTACAATTCTCTTAAATCTAATTTAAATGTTTTTTCTCTATTTTAATAGACTCTTATTCAAACTATTTCTTCAAGCTTGGATGATAAGTGGCCAAACCTGCAGAAGGATCCAATCTCACACGCTGGAAACTTGTATTTCTGGCTAAAAGAATGGAACAAACATGGAACGTGTTCTGATTTTGCACATGATCCATTCAAGTTTTTTGATTCGGCGTTGAAGATTCGAGGGAGTTTACCGAATCTTGGAATTAAATCAGGACAAGCAAAGGTGGGAGACGTTATCAACTCGGTTAAAAATATTGTCGGTGCAAAACCCGAACTTGCCTGCAACCGTAATAGCACAGGTACAATTCAACTCTGGGAGATCCGTTTCTGTTATCATCGACCAGACCCTCGAGGACTCTTCAGGATTGTCCTTCGAGTGGTAAACCTAAACCCCCGTGTTCAAATCTGCAAGGAACAATATATGTTCCATAGAAATAATTAATGATGTAAAAAGTTTGGAATAAAATATATTTAACATATCAGGGTGTTAATTGATTAGCCCTTTTTATATCATATGTATTTCATTCTTCAAATCTACTGATAAACAATCTATAGGTTGTTTCTTGATCTTTGTTTGGTTTCTCGGACATTGGTGACAGGGGTAGTAAATTGTTGAATTTATTAGTGTAAATGGGGATCATTATCTAGGATTATCAAGGTTGGTTCGATACTGTGGACAGAGAGCAAGCAGAATAATCAAGTTAGTGTAATTTTTGTACTGTTTTATAATCTTTTACAAGTTTGCATGGCAAGTAAGCAGCCTTTCCTCAAGGATCATAGCACAGCACATTTGTGTCCAGATCAAACTTAATTTGAATTTGTTTATGGGAATTTATCATTCATGTTTGGTGCAGCTAACAACCATAATAAAGAGTGGAAACCAAAATCAAGCCAGAAGTCTAGTGTTAATAATCCTAGAATTATTGGAACACCTAAAAAATCTGCTTCCCCTCCAGCTGATGATGCCAAGGACTTTGATTCTGAAACAACCACATTGCAAGAGAAGTTGTCTCAAGTTAATATCAACGAAAATGGGAATGTCATCATAGCACAGCACATTCGTGTCCCTGAGAATGATCGTCATCGACTTACTTTCGGCAGATTTGGAGTGGAAAATGATTCTTTAAGGAATTTTGTCTGAGTATTTAATTGTTTATGAAATTTATATGTTGCCGAAAGCCTGAAATTGATATTAACTTACTTCTGGAATATTTAACTTTTTCTTCATTGGAATGTTCTGATATGGTGTTGTCTTGATAGCAGGCATACGATCCCCAAACTGGTTATGATTTACCATATTTTAGACCTTCAATAGATGAAACTGCAAGTGGACAGAGTCCGCTATCTCCTCAGGAGGTTAGTGCCAGTCACATGAACATTTAAGTGATACTTAGGCTTTTGTTTTTATCATAGAATTTTAAATGATACTTAGGCTTTGAGCATGCACGCTGCCAACACCCCTGCATCAACAGCAACAATGATGCAGCAGCAGCAAATGGAAACAACTTCTTGCTCATGCCAGGGGGTAGCACTCATATTGGTGCAAATGGCGTCAAGTATGGGATTCAACAGTTCAAACCAGTCCCTGCAGGCAATCCTACTGGGTATGCAATCAATGCTCCTGGCGTAGTTGGGAGTGCAGCAGGTCTTGAAGATTCATCTCGGACCAAATATAAAGATGACAATATCTATGTTCAAAATCAACAAGCTAATCCTTTCTCTTTTAAGGGAGTGAAGTAGCTATAGAATATGTTTTAAATTCTCTTTTTGATGGTGTTTAATCTCTTCCAACTCTTCTTAATTGCTGTTAGCCATTGATGTGCTATCTGCCTAAGCTTGATTAAAATGGAAAAATCATAACTTCCTCTTCTAGACACAACTACAATCTATTTATTTACAACCTTACAGCTATCCCGGTTTTGTTTCATTTACACTTCCTCTGCCGCTGCCGCCACCACATGCCAACAGCTTACTTGCGGCACTAAGATTTTGTGATGGAGCTTGTGCTTGCATCTCAGCAAGCTCTCTCACGCGTGACAAAATTGGTGCTGGAATGGGTATAGAAGGATGCTTTCGTGAATTGGCCTACATCCCCAACCACAGAAACCATAAATATTCTGCAAGTCTAGCTCAACTACGACTTCGATAGGTATAAAGGGGGTGATTCAGGTGAAATATTTTGTATGCATAACACCATTGGACGGGGGTGATTCCTGTAAAATAACATTTATTAGCAAATGTAATTTTTCCCAGAGTGGTAACAGATTCCTATGTTCAACCAAACAACAAAGTTGCAATTGTCTTAACTATTGATTTACCGGAAAGAAAATGTCAATTGCATACCTTCAGATCAACAGAGGTTCTATACGAATAGGATGCAAAGGCAAGACTTTTAATCTCAGAACATCGACCAGCTCCATACTTGGACACACCCTCACCTAGCTTCATAACCTCAGAGAGAGTCCAAGCTCGATGATGTTTCCTTCTAATCCCCCTTTAGCTGTTGGCACTGTAACAATAGTATCGTCTGAAGCATCTCCCGATGTATCTACATATTTTAACTCCATAATCTGCCTCAGATCAGTTGATGACTTCTCGTTGTTTGATTCAGCTACAAACTGGATGTAGAAACAGAATGTCTAAAAATAGAGTTCAGTTTCAATCAAGGGGGAAATGTACCAGGTGTAACATGGTTCATGTTTTAGATATCATTTCCTCTTTTTCACCTGTTGCGG
Organism: Abelmoschus esculentus; assembly: GCA_035048815.1. Taxonomy (NCBI): domain Eukaryota; kingdom Viridiplantae; phylum Streptophyta; class Magnoliopsida; order Malvales; family Malvaceae; genus Abelmoschus; species Abelmoschus esculentus. The sequence goes on from JAUCBN010000024.1 coordinate 13,920,145, forward strand.
AGTTTGCTCAGGAGTAGATTTGGCTTCCAAAACTTTGTTCTTACTCTCATTGCCCATCTGAGAGCCTTGTACATCGGGACCCCTCTTTATAAACGTAGCGGTCATATCCATCTCTGTAGAAGGTAATTCATATTGCATCAATACCATAACATTTATTGTCTACAAGACACCAATAACAAAGGTGATAGATTATGGAATAGCCCTTAAGAAGTAAAGATATTTCCTTCAAGGTTTCTGCTTTGTATTATGAAGAAAATATCCTTCATTCCATCATTGTATGCAGTGGGCATTATATTAGTCATCATATATTGCAAGCACTGAAATTTATATTCGAATAAAAAATTTGAATCTTAACATTGACAAACTAAAACCCTTTTCTCAAACTCAAATTATGATCAATTTTGCAATAAAAAACAGAAACAAAAGGGTCTGATCATCATTAGCCCATTAGCTTGACTTACAAATCAATGATATTTATTGAATTGAACAATCATTAGTCCTCATGTTATATATATATATATATATATATATATATATATATATATATATATATATATATATATATATATTGTGAATTAGTGATTACATCTACGTTATAAAATGATCGTAAATAATAAATATTATAAAAATATTTTCGAATTTGAAACACGATATCTAATCAATTTAATATTATAAAATTATATCTAAATATTTCAAGAGACCAATTTTAAAAATAAATCTAAATATTTCAAGATACTATCTTTAAAACATATTTCATAAGGGTTATAATATTTTTTAAATTCGTGCTGATATGGAATAAACGAGTTTCATATGGAAAACCCAAAATCGGATCGAATTATAAAATTTAAATTTAAAATCGAACCAAAAACTAAATTATAATATATAAACCCGAACCGAATCTTATAGCTCAGTTCGAATCAATTTTTTGATTTTGGGTGAAAACTTGAATTATTTAAAACATAAAAGATGTCATCTTTTGGGTGATAACTAAAATGTTTTGATTTTAGATGTTTAATCTTTAAGTTTTGTTGCTCAAAAGGATAATTTAATAATATTTATTTTAAGATAATTTTTAAAAAAAACTTATATAGTTTTCTGAATATGAAGTAAATGCCTCATTTTAATAAATTAACTGTGACCTCAAAATTATTAAATATTCTCATTAATTCCACGTAAACGTCATTAAGTCCTTTTTGCTTCTCATACGAGTCTTTGTTAAACCTCACTCTTATGGTTAATCTCTGCTAACGTAGGGTTTGCATACTCAAATTGTGTTATCAGAAGTGTTGGCTCCTCTACCCACTGTTATCAAAGCATCCCATATCAGAATTTAAAGTAGAAAACAGACAACAAAAAAATCAATAAATCGAATCGAATAAAGCTCATATTCCATGAAAATGGCATAAAATTAGAAAGCACACAGTCAAAAACAAAATGAACCGGATTGAAAGAAAACGAACAAATCAACTACTCGGTTAAATCAAACTAGTAAGTGCTGACAAACTATATCAACATTCCACTTTCTAACCAATTGATTGCAAACCAAAATTGCAAAATTCAATTCATAAGAAATGGGAAATCAATAACTTATATTTACTAGAGAACCCATAATCCGTGATCGACATGATTAACCGGTTTTAAGATACTACCTATCTAAAATTCCCAGACATTAAAACCAATAAAACTAACAAATCAAGCTAAAACAAGGTGGTTTCCTTTCCCCTGAACAAGACACAAGCAGAATAGCCTTAAACATATGTTTTGACGTACAGACAAGCATTAAATTATATCACACATCTGCATAAGCATTAATCTACTTTTAAGACTTCTATTAACAGCCAAAAATAGCAACATTCATCAAGCATCAGGACTATTTAACTTGTTTTTATAGGTTCAATTATGAGGGTGGGTCGGGATTTTGAGGTCTCGGATAAGGACTAGGTTAGAGTTTTTTGGAGGAGATGGTAAAAATATAAAGTATTAAATTTTTTAGAGTCAAATTAAAGATGAAACAAAAGCATAATAATAGTTTAAAGACTATTTAAGTAATTTATCATTTTTTATTATGTCAGATCATCTTTTCGTCAATATTTAACGATATTTAACGTTAGAGTGACCAAAACTTTACACCCCGAAAATGGAAGTCACCTTACTGATCGTTTTTCAAAATCGATGACTAAAAGTGTACTGAAAGTAAACAAAAATGACTAGCGCAGTAGTTTACCCAAAAATATATCATACCTCTAATTCATTAAATTCTAACTTCAAACTTTAACCTTAAACCCTAACTCTAAACGTTCACGATACATAAAATATTCAGCCAAAGCTGCTCATCTCTAATTTGAAATGAAGGTAAAAAAAGACATAAAAAAGATCACTTAGATGATTTTCACCCCTAAACCGTAGACTAAGATCTACTTTATACAACCACTCACATGCCGTTGCTCTCGATTTCTTTACTAATCTTGGTTGATTCAAATCCTCCTACTTATTGGTTACTTACATAAATATTTATATTTAGGAACTTTTTATTTATTTTTTCTTATATATTTCTAGATTAATTTATTTATAAATTTATTTTTTATTTTTAAATATATATGTTTTGTTTCCGATCACGAATCTTAACCTCGTTCCTATGCAAATTCAATGATATAATTTGATGAAATTACAAATACGTTTTTATGAGAATTGATGTTGATGATACAAATAATATTTACTTTTAAAGAATTGTATCAGTCGCTCTCGTTTAGGATTTTATTTATTTATCTCACTTTGTTATTTTTTTTATTATTTAGTTAAGGATAACGTCGATTTTAGTGTTAATCGTTGATCGATAGTATTTTATTACTTTGTATTTTTCTTTTATTACTTTTAAGAGTTTTTAGTTGTTTTTTAAACTGATATTTTCTTTTAAAAAATTTCTAAGTCCTAACTCGAGCTCTTAAGAAATAAAAGGTGACCACTGTACCTAGGCTTCGTTCAGTAACCCGTTTGAAACGGGCCTTTTGGGATTGACAGCGAAAGCGTTGCTGAACGGGTCTTCCAAAGTTACGTTACCACCGTGACTTCGAGAATTTTGTATCGTAGACGGCCATTTTTCTACTGTACTTTTTTTTAGCTTTTGCTGTGAAATCGGACGTTACGTAAAAATCTGGTTTCAAACGGGTTGCTGAATAGAGCCTTAGTAATTTGAACCAATAAGGGAAAGAATATGATCACGAAATTCATCAATCTTTTGCACATTTCTCATTAGCTGTTCAGATCTACTTCCTTTCTACATTTTCATTACAAAAAGCTCCACATTTCGGTTGTTTACAGACAGTTCTACATCCTGGTCTGCATATCTAACAATGAAGCCTGAAGGTAAGTGTAGATTTTTCAATCTGTATATGAATTATGATCAAATTTACATAATTTTGTTGAAACTTGACATGTTTGATTGCAGTTCTTTGGTTGGATGCAAAACAAGGGAGCTGCTCTAATTCAAATACAGTTTCTGCTACCTGTAAGAATTTCCTGTTGTCTGGTTTGTACAATATCTGGTCTTTTAGAGTATGTCGTATGAAGGGTCTGCAGCAGGGTAAGACATTGGGGGTTTAAGGTTTGTACCGAAATCCGACATGATAAAGGAAGTGGCAAGTTTACCATTGGATAGTTTCCTTAATTGTCCATCAAGCTTGGAAGTGGATAGGAGATTTAGCATTGCGGTTTGCCGCGATTCAGGGATAGAACAGCGGAAGACATCGATCAAACCATCAGCGTTATTATCGGCAGATGCAAAGACTTTTGTGGTGAAAATGACAAGAGGAAAGCCATTGGCAAGAATCAAGGATGGAGAAGGTACAAACAATTAAGATGGAACATCCTTTTATGTTATAAAACTTTATTTATTTGGGTTCTTTTTCCTTATCTTTTTGAGGGTAATGGATTCGCATTTAGAATCCAAACCGATCATCGTCGGCGAAGAAATACTTGGAGCACAAGCAAACACCCTAAAACCAGGATAGAAAGAGTGAAGATGGAGGTAAATGGATGAAGACAGATTCTGAATGTAAGTTTATTATTAGGCAAAACATATATATATTCATCACTTGAAATTTCATGCTGCAGATATTGTTCTAGAGATCTAGACTGGACATTGGAAGAAAAGGGTGTCTGATTTCAGACAAGAATCTCTGTTTTGTACTAGCTGTGCTGTGTGGTTCACCTTTTTTTGACATGAATTTTGTAACTGTAGAGGCAGTGCAAGACATGTTTCTTGAGATGTCTGCAATGGCGGATCTCTGTATTAGCAGTGGCACAGCTAGGCTTATCAGATATAATTTTTAAGAACAAAGTAATCATTTTACAAATGGTATCAAAATGAATTTTTAATTACTTAATTTTACGTCGAACGTCTATAAAATATAAATAATATATTATACATCATATTAATCATGTTTCTCAAGAAGATGAAAATAACTCATAACACATGCATGAGACAGAATCAGACAGGGTAGAAATTACATTGCTCCTAAGAGTACCGACTTCATTCATATTGTTCTTAATCTTACAGACTCTTTAATTGTCTTAAATTAATTAATTCACAATTATCAACAAAAAATAATCTTGAAATAAACCCAGAATTCAGAAAGTCAAACATTCAAGGGTCAGGATTAAATCCTCTTCCACCATTGCCAGCTTCCCCCACACCTAATAAAAGAAGGTTGTATTTTTACAACAGTTTATTTCCTCCTTTGCAAATCAGCAGATCCAACCCAAGGCTCCATCTTTTCTTAATTTTCCTTGTCAAAATTTACAGTTTTTGACAATGTTGAAGCTTGGGAATTCTTTCTTCTTTCTACCCCTTCTGTGCTTCTGCTTTATTTCAATCAGTGACGCTTCGGTTCATGAATACAATGGTGTGAAATTCGTCAGTAAAGGCAATGCATTCGTCGTCCATGGCGGCAGCGAAGGGATTTACTCTTCTTTGGATGACCCCCAGAATTTAACTTCCACCGTCGGTGACTCTTATATCCGGTAAGTTCTTCACTTTCCCCTTTTTGTATCCAAGTTTCTGCTGATTTTAGCTTCTAGATCTCTTAGTTTTGTTGATAGTTTCAGTGCTGTTTTAGTTTAATTGTGTTGGATTTGTGAACTGTTAGGATCTGGTACTGAATTAGAACTGTATTGCAAGACAAATTTGATATGTTTTTGGAATGGACCAAAATGTAAAAGATTGAATCTTTAAGTACCCAGAAAACAAAAGTAAAAGATTGAATCTTCAGTCAAAACTAGGGTTCTTGATGGATTGCTAGAGTTTAGATGTTTCTCATTGTGTTTTCTTCTGAATTGCTGAAACTGTGGCCTGTGGATGGTATCGAGCCAGTTTCGAGAAGGTTACATTCCGTCGTCCGAAAGAATCGGCTAATGCTAGCTCAAAGCGTATACAGGCAGTTCTTTTCGAGGTTGAAGATCGGGAGACGATTGGGGGTTCAGCTTATGGGGGTCAAAGAGCTGTATGTTGCACTGCAGATCTTGCGAAACTCGGTGTTTGTATGGAAGGAGAAGTTATTTATCGCCCTTCCACCATAACTCCGAATTGGCCGAAAGTGTTCGGTGTGTCTTTTAACAGAGATGAAGAGGTTGCAACATTGCGGTATAGGTCGATAAAGGTCACGAAAACTGGGATGTATAACTTGTACTTCATACATTGTGATGTGAACCTTAAAGATTTGACTGTGGATGGGAAAACTGTATGGAAAAATCCTACCGGCTATCTACCTGGTAGGATGGCACCATTGATGAATTTCTATATGTTCATGTCACTTGCTTTCGTGGTCCTTGGAATCTTTTGGTTCTCGCAGTATGCACGATTTTGGAGAGAAGTGCTTCCTCTGCAAAACTGCATAACATTAGTGATAACGCTCGGCATGCTTGAGATGGCTCTTTGGTATTTCGATTATGCTGAATTCAATGAGAATGGAATCAGGCCGGTTGGGATCACCATATGGGCGGTCACCTTCGGTACTATCAAACGGACAGTTTCATGGATTATCATTTTGATGGTTTCGATGGGTTATGGTGTTGTGAGACCTACCCTTGGTGGCCTTACTTCTAAGGTAATCATGCTTGGAGCAACCTTCTTTTTGGCGTCCGAAGTTCTTGAATTGGTGGAAAACGTCGGTGCGGTGAGTGATCTTTCGGGAAAGGCGAGACTGTTTTTGGTTCTTCCCGTTGCAGTCCTAGATGCCTTCTTCATCCTTTGGATATTTACTTCTCTATCTGCAACTTTAAATAAACTCCAGGTATGTTTTTAACTTTGTCAGTGATGTTTAGAATTGAATTCTAAGGATATATACTTCTCGAACAACACAATGCTCATTCGTACATTTTATTGTCGAATTTGACCTCTTCGTAATGCCTCGCGATTAAATCGTTTGAAATTCTATGATCCGAGTTTAACAATGGTATATTGGTGCAACAGGCTAGAAGGATGATGGTAAAGTTGGATATCTACAGGAAGTTCACGAATGCATTGGCGGTAGCTGTTATCGTATCTGTGGGTTGGATATGTTACGAGGTAGTCATGTCCTTTATCGTCGATGTTTTCTTCCGGTTGCTTATTACCAAACTTAAGTTCGGCATGTTTATGAGAAAGTAGTGTGCAGTCTTGCTTGTTTGCAGTAGGAAGCATGAAATGTAGTAATGAGAAATGTCGTTATCGTCGAACCTCTGGCAACTTACCAGTTTTCTAACTGTGTTCTCAGCTTTATTTCAAGTCGAACGATGTCTATAACGAGCAGTGGCAGAATGCGTGGATCATCCCGGCCTTTTGGCAAATCTTATCTTTCTCTATGCTATGCATCATCTGTGTTCTTTGGGCGCCGTCTCAGAATTCGACGCGGTAAGATCCATATCTTGTTGAACTCGGAAAACTTATTTCGATGTCAATGCATCTTCCTACAAACTCTTCTGTTGTTGTGATCTCTTAACAGGTACACTTACTCCAATGATGCGAATGAAGATTTCGACAAAGACAACACCGATTTGGCACTCATAAAACAATCGCCAACGCCATCGAAAGAGTTTAGAAGCACGGCAGAGGCTAGACCGGTGCAGGGCGGTAACGGAGAATCAAAGAGTGATTTAGAAGAAGAGAAGACAGAGTGAGAAAAGGGGAAAGTACCCATCTTTGAATCTGCTACTGTTTTTTGAAGCTCCTGTTATTGTTGTCACACGAAAATCCAACTTTTTCCATTGAAGCTACAATTTTTGTTGGTCGTTTAGTTAATTTAGTTAGTTCACCTGATTTGTTAATTGTTACCAGACAATATATGATATGCCTTGTTTAAAAACGGTTTTTTAACACTGTTTTTATTATTACATCAAACTGCCGGTTTTTGTTATTGTCTTAACGTTTGACTGAATAATCACTTTTAACGCTTCGTACTGTTATTATAACAACATCCGGCCCGATGCATTTTCTGCTTGAATTTTCATCAATAAGATCCATTCATCATCTGCTTGAATTTTCAGGCAAAAAATGAATGCAGGCGGCCAGGTATTTTCTGGCCACTTGCATTCGTCAATTTGCGATCGACTAGTACTTGCAAGTTCCGACATTAAATTTCGATTTATCTGAAGCTACGGTTGAATTCAACTCAAGAATGCCTAAAAAATGCTTCTTCATATCATTCATAACAGTGAAATGCAAACACACATACAAAATTCTAAATTACAGATACAACAATAGACCATATGAACAAATTCTAGAATGTGGCAACAAACCAACATAATGCTTACAGTGCAGAAAGCATTCAGGCACCATTTTCCACGGTCGAGGAAGCAACAATATCGGGTCTTTCTTCATCGAATTGAAGAGCTCGGAGCAGCCCCAGGTCCAGCATGCACCATTTCTTTGCCCAAATACCCTGCAAATAATTGAAAGAATGTTCTCCTAGTTTCTACCATGCAAAACTCGTCTCTTCTTACCTCAGATCACTCCTTCCTTCACTGAGATCTCCTCCTCAAATGCTGGTGGGATACAGGGTATCCCTCGAAGAAATCCAACACGGCAGTTTCCAAGTCTTCGACCGAATACTTGATGTAATTCTCTGGGTGCCTTCCACTCTCTATATGGCTCCTGAAACGCCCGAGAAACGACCTATAAGCCGGGATCAACTTCTCGGATATAGAAATCCTTAGTTCCTCCCTCAGTTGAGTATCGGGTATCAACCACGTCGCTTGAGTCCTATGAACCTCTTCAAACATGGCATTGAAAGTCTTGAACCTTTCTCGTAATGCACTCTTCGACACCCCGGAAGAGAAACTCCCACTCACATGCAACCCTTCGTCTCTCAAACAATACAAAACACTCACCCAAGTAGCTCTCTGGTAACTCGTTGCTGCCTGCCTAAACTTCCCCGTCAACTTCCGCAAATAATCATCCCCGATCATTTCCCTCAACTCGGGTGACCCTTTAACCTTTTGAACAATATAATGAACATTATTCATGATAAACAAATGTGCCAAAGAAGCATCTCTGTAATGCTTAGACTTCCCCTCTAAATTGAATTGCAAGACGACTATAATCCAAATCAAATGCAAAGCTAAAGGAGTTTTCCCTTCCAACTCGGCAAACTCCATATCTGGGGTTGATTGATCACCGGAATACCTCAATCCCGTAGATGGTTTCGACATTATAAGCTCAATTAAAGTCTGCTTATAATCAGATATCAAACTGATATAATTCATCACATACCTAGTTAAAGGATGGATGGTTCCACCAGGGACAGGCACCCTAGAGGGCTCTCTCAAAATTGCGCTTTCGAATTCAGACAGAATCCCTCGAGCAGCCTCCGCTAACCTGGATAAAATCTCGGCAGCCTGAACTTGAATGGATTCCGATGATTTCGAATCAAAGACCGCCTCAATATCAGGCAACAAATCCATCAAAGCATCATGTAAATCGAGTATCTTGAAAAGCTTTTCAGGGGATCTCCTGCTTATACTTATGGCTTCTGCGAAGTTAAACAACTGAATTGCAGGCCCTTTCACTGTTTCCATGAAACAAGCATCATCAATGTCGGTTCCGACGCATTCGAAGATTTGCTCACAGAGCTTCTTCTCACTGGAAAACAAAATCCGAATGCAAACTTTGGCGGCTCGAATCCAACGCCGGATTTTACTCTCCAAAGCTTCCCATTCAAGCCTTTGGATATCCCCAATACTGAGTTTCTCGATTCCGAGTTTCCGAAAACTCGAGTCGATCGCCGATTTCCTGACGCTGCCGTACACCTGAATGCACTCGCGTAAGTACCCAGACGAGATCATCCTCGTCGCAATCGCTTGCAGATCGGAAATCGCTTCGACCGGCATCAAATCCACTTCTCGGATACTGCTCGTAGATCGGAACGTTGAGCTATCCGATGATTCACAGTGCTGAAGCTGAAGGAGATCGCCGTGACTGCTATCTTCGTTGTTTACCGTGTCATCTTCTTCGAGCTCATGGTGAGAAGATGCTGAAAACGAAGACGACGAGGGATCGAAAAGGGAATCGGCTTCCAAAGCCGATGAGTGAGTCATAAGGATGTTGCGGAACTCATCCTCGAGACGAGCCATGGCGATCTGGATCGTGGAGTTGACTTTTGCCTGGTCATCAACGGCAGCGGCAGCGTTCGAGATCGATGCGTTGGATAAGGACCGTTGGATTTCATCGACGGCGTGTAGGTAAAGATCGGCTTCGTGACGATCCGTTTCGAAGATCATTTTCTCTCTTGCATCCTCCGATGCCGTTGAATCCCACCGCAGGATTATTTTCTCCGCCGATTCGTAGCCGTTGTTATCCTTATTAGGATTCTCCGGCAACTCCATTATTAAAATCAGGTGATTGAAACCACCCCAAAGAGAAAAAAAACTGCAGAATTTAAAAAGGCAACAAAGTCCTTTTTGAAATCTGGGTAAAGTTTAGATAAATTAAAAGAATAAAGCTCGGAACTTTATTATTTTTCTTCCGTAAGAAAAAGAAGTTGGTGCCTTTGGCGGTGGCGTAGACGGCGGAGGTTGGGCGGAGAGAAAGGGGAAAGAAGAGAGTTTGATAATGAGTTGGCGGTGGTGGTACTGTAAGGCTGCCGCTGGGTTTTTTGTCTGCACCTGAAATTTTGAAAGAGGGAAGAAGTGGGTCTGCATTTTGGAATTTCTTTTTCATGGTTTTATTATTTTTTTGGACTCTCAATTTTGACTATTTTCTTATTGGATTAAATTTACATGTTGGTCCTTATATTGTATATAAATATAAGATTTTATTTTTTATATAATTTAATTGAGTTTTTTTTTATTGTTCTTTCGGTCAGAGTCTAGCATAGACCTGATTAATCCAGATCAATTCGCGTCGTACGTATAATTTTGGTGGATGAGTTTTTTGGTAAAAAATTTTTACGTAAATAACATTTCGAACCTGAATTTTGTTTGAACAGAATCAAGCTGCTTACCACTTGTACCAACCTTTGTGATTAATTTAATTGAGTTTTAATTTAATTGATATCGATAGCGTCGCAATTTGAAAGATACGAGTTTAAACATATTTAATTGCATAATATCTTCTATTTAAAGGTAGGTTATGTAAATTATCATTAAATTTAATTATTAATTTTATTTTTATTACTAAATTTTTAAAGTATTTAATTTACTCATTCATGTTTAAAAATCAAATGTTTTCTTTTTATTTTATTAAATTTTTGACGATATTTATTTATTAACAAATAAATGAATATCTCTAAGATTCAAATAATAAAATATTTTATCAGCACTAAAGAAGTAATACATTAAGAAACAAACTTTATTCGATGATGAAAAAAGATATAGACGATAGAGAAATTAAATTTTTTTTGTTGGTTAATGATCTTTTAAGTAATTTAAAAGAAAATAAGATAAAAAAAGATTTAAAGAATCGAGATAAAATGTTTAATGATACTTAGAATTAATTAACTACTATTTGCGATCGTTTAGTGTTGAATAATAATCAAAACTATTCATTATTTAAATGTTAGTGACAAAATATGTTTATTATCTAATCTCGGATAAATAAATTTATAAACTAAATATTAACTATAGTAACTAAAATAGATTTAAATGTAATTTTAATAATACTTAAAACTGAACGATTACTAACTACTAAAATTAGTTATTATCTAAATTTTAATAACTAATCTTTTGCGAATAAATTAAACGTTAACATCGATAATTGAAATAAATTTAAAAAGTAAATCTCAATAATATTTTACATAACTTTCTTTTTATTTTAAAATAATTTTTATTAATATTTTTGGGTGAATAAATTTTTTTATTTATAAAAAAAATAAAATATTATTTTTAACCCATTGTTTTTTTTTAAACATCTTTTTTTCATATTATTTGACTACATCTTCGATATTTAATTATCAAGGTCTGTGAAGAAGTTATTAACGAAAACGAACCAAAGAAAGGAGAGATTATTAAGTGAATCATATTTATCACGTCATCCGATTTATTTTAAAAATTTAAGATGAATAAATCTGGTTTATTGAGATCACGGATGACATAATAAACATAGTTCATCTAATAATTTTTTAAAAAAATAATATAATTTTATTGGATAAATAATTAAAAGAAGTATTTTAGATTTTTGTGTGGGTCGATTTCCAAATATAATGTACCCAATATGGCATTACTAAGTCTTCATTTTATAAGATTTTAATAGCCCAAGGCCCATAAACATTCCCTACGATAGACTTGTTCCTAAACTATTTTTTATTTTTATTTTGAAAGTCTATTGCATTAGAATTTTTTTAGGATAATATTTAATATTTTTATTAGTTTTTTTCAGGTTGGGTGAAGTTTATTCGAGTTTTTATTAAAATATCGAGGTTGGGTCGGGTTGGATTATAATTTTTAAATATCGGTTCAAATTGGATCAGGAATAAAAAAATATTGAGATCCAGTCGAGACTCGGGTCAGAAGATTTAAGTTTTGGATCGGATTTTAGACAACCAAAAACCCGACCCAATCCGACTCGTTCTCATCCTTAATATCTTAAGTATTAATAATATAATTATATATATATATAAATAGTTATAAATAAATTTTAGAGTGAACACGTTTGATAAAAGAAATTCAGATTTATAAAGTGAGTACAATAAAAATTTAGAATGAACATATTTGATAAAAAAATAACTAATAAAAAATTTCGATTTCAGCACAGACACGTCACCTACATCCGCCACTAGTTTGGTCGATTCATGTCTAAACTTTTAATAGTTAATCGAATTGAATTATCTTTAATCGAATTAAAATTATTTTAGTTAATTAGCAAAATTAACCGAGTTAATCAAATTTTATTATAAATTTTGGTTAAATTATATAATAAGTCACTAAATTATACTAAAATAATGTTTAATCACTGAAATTTTATTTTATTTTAATATAATAAAAAATTAGTAATCATTTTATAATATAAACAACTAAAAAATATTTTATATTTTTTAAAAAAATTAAATAACTAAAAATAAATATATAATATTTAATATATAATAATTTCTGTTAACTATGACTAATTAATTGATTTTAAACCAAATTAATCAATAATTAATTTTTCTAAAAAAATTAACCATTAATCAATCAAATTAATTGAAATAATTTTAATTCGATTGATTAATTTAATTAAAATTGAATAATGTATGCTGTACACATGCGGAAGGACGTAAACTACTGGCTGAGGTCAACTGCCAAATTTCGTCCGACATGCACGTGCACATGCATGCTTTGCACGTACGATCTTCGATTTTATGAATCTGCTCAGACATAAGTAATTACTAGAAATTATGGGTTGCACGAGTGGAGAACACCGACAACTTAGCACTAATGACAGCGGGGAAGTAGTTTTAAAGGTCGGAGAGTCATTAATTCGGATACAGGTCAAGAAGATGGATATAATTTAATCTTATATAAATTTAAAGTCTAATATTTTATTTAATTAGCTGTTCTCATTATTCATTAATTTAAATTTTATTTGATTTTTCATAACAGAACTTAAATCTCGATCGTAGAGACATTGAAGAGGAGGAGCGCGCACACATATATATATATATATTAATCTCATATTAATCGAACGTATATATTATTGATTAAAATGATTTTAAATTTTATGAGTTTTAAATTTTTAGTTGAATTTTACAAGTCGACGTAAGATATGAATGGAACTATAATAAAAAATTTAGAGGAAAAAAGATTAAAAAAAAAAGAAGAAAGGGCGGAGAAATGATGTAGATGACCCGTGTTTTTTATGTTAACAAAAACGGTCTATATTAACACGCGTGATTATCATATCGTTTTTTTATTTATGATTTAATATTTGAGTGATCAAAATAAAATAATTTTAAACATATGTAATAAAGAACAATCAGAAATTCAGAAAGAAGAATATTCGAAATGAGTTAATTTAAATACTTATAAAAAAATTTAATAAATTTAATAAATTATTTACACAAAACCCTCAAAATCTATAACCTACTTCGTACTCATCAAATTAGTAACAATTTAATAGTTTAATGATTAACTTAAAATCTTTTAAACTTTAATAACTAGAATAAGAATGAAAAGAAAGTGGAGTGATGCAATCCTTAATTTACCCTTATTCAATGTGTTGGTACTGTTTTCAACATGTTGGAATTATTTAATTTGGGTTTCAATTCCAAGTTTATAATATATTTTTTGTCTGCCAATTGTCAGGTAGTGTGACTTTCCATTATTACCCTTGTTGTGTATTGAAATGTACAGCTGGATTCAGGTATACGAGGAGGAGTTTTATAATGGTGTGATAATCTGGCAATGAGTTGGAAACTTGGAAATCTGAAAAGATGGAGTGTTTTAATTTGAAATTTTTTCGGTTCGAATTGAGTTTAAAAAATTTAAGTCGATTTAAATTAAATTAAATTTTTGAGTTTCTTTAAATATTTAATTAAAATTATTTATCATGATATATTTGATTTGATTCTAATTTAAACGATTTTTTTTAATTATATAAGATATATATATTTTTCATATGTAGCAATATTTTTTTTGTATTTTTATATATTAATATATATCATAAAAATTAAGAATCTTGTCTCAAACTTAAAAAATTAATCCTTTAATTACTAAAATTTTAAGTTTTTCAATTTTTTATTTTATAATTCGAACTTTATTTAATTTTTTTAAAGTCAAATTGAGTTTATGAAATTTCGAGTCGAATATTAGATAATGTTTTTTTTTCAGTCCGGATTAGATGTGAGATTTTCTGACGCTACAAGACAAGATTTAGTCTGAATTAGATAGTGGTTTGGTTTGGACACCAAGCTCTCATAAAATGGAAAGAAAATTTATTTGTGGACAAAATGATAACTCCATGCAATAACATAATGTGGTGGAATTTGTAAATTTGTATGGTCAGGGAAAAAAACTCGATCGAGTTATAGTTAATTTAATTAATAAGTTTTATTTTGTAATTTTATTTTTTAAATATGAGTGTAATTTATAAAATTTAAGTTGAGTCAAAATATATCAATTTAAATTTTAGAATACGAATATCGGTTTAATTCAAATTACAAGTTTCATGTATTTGTAGAAATTATATCATGGGTCAGTCCTACCACGTCATCTATGGGACAACCAATAGAAATTATACACCTCATTATTTTTTAATTTTTTAAGTGAAGATTCACTTAGAAAAAAATTATGACATGAAAAAATTGATGAAGTAGGTAGTTTTTATTGGTTGGTCTCATGGACAAGTGGTGGGATTGACCCATGATATAATTTTTTATGTATTTGGGCTAAGATGTTGGATCGTGATAGGTTTCATAAGATATTTTAGTGGGTTTCCTTAAGTTATTGAGGTTGTGTATTGGGTTAGTGGTTAAGTTAAAAAAAAGAAAAGAATGATTTAATTCTTTTGATTCGGATCAAGTTTGAACACCCCTAAATATTAATTAATTTAATTGATATTTTTATAGTTACTGCTTGAAACATATGTGTCCCATTTTAAAGAGATACATAGATATTAATTTTATATAAAAATAATGATATTACATGTCTTATTGGATATGTCTGTTAAATGATCGACGAAAATTATATTCGAACATCATTGTGTTTCATAATAAAAACATGTTTCTTGAAAGTAAAACATGACAATAAGATCAAAAGGAAGTGCTAAGTTACATTTCAACATGTTCTTTACAATACTTGTTATCAAACCTAAATTTACTACAACAAAGGTCTATAAAATCATTGAAAAAGTAACTACAAAAACTCATTCTAGCAAATTACATGAAGAAATGTTTTCAAGTTACAGAATCAAAACTTCTATCTACATACATACGAGATGGCGAAGACGAAACTATCGGCCACGGTGAACGTTGCGATCTAAATCTTTGAAGCTTTTTCGAGTTGATGTCTCCTAGTTGAGTTACTGATCTCACTCTAATTGTAGCTCATCTATCATTTTAATGGCTGTTTTCAATTCTAAACGAGTCATGGGACATGTTTGAGTGCAAAGCAGACCTATATGGAGGAGCCTCTCCATGTTACCGAGTGATGAATTTTGGGCGTCCGTTATCTCCGGATCGAGCAATTCGCCCTGTCTCCGTTCCGACAGTGCTGATTCCACCCATTGGACTACGTCGGTTCCGCCTTCTTCGTGGCTAAGATATTGAGAAGGGAATTTCCTTGTAAGGATCTCAAGAATGATGATTCCTAAACAATATACATCACTTTTAGGGGACACTTTCCCTTGTTGTGTAGCTTCCGGGGTCTTGTAAGCAAATAGGGCTTTCACCCCTTCGCCTTTTACCAACGGGCGATATCCGTAGTCCGAGAGAATCGGATGATTATCGAGACCGAGTAGGACACTGCTCGATTTGAGATTGCCATGAGGCACATCAAGGGAAGAAAGTTCCATGTGAAGATAATCCAATCCCCTGGCGATTCCTTGCACAATCTTTAGTCTAGCAGGGAAATCAAGCTCAAACATTGGATGAGTCACGGTCACCTATTCGACATAACAATGTTAGGTGTATACAGCAAAGACGATGTCGATAAACTCATCGGAAAAATCGAGATGCGAAGGCAAAAGATAGAAGTCCATACCATGCAGAAGGTACAACAAGCTGCCACCGGGAACGTAAACGAAAAGCTTTTCCTCCGTCCGGTAATGGTAAGCTAAAGGTGTCAAAACATTGGGGTGCCGTAGCTTGCCAAGCCTTCTAACTTCTCTATCAAAATCATCTTTCCCTAATGCACTCATATCTTTCATCTTTTTGACCACCACCCTAAGTCCATTAGTTACCGTGACCTTGTAACAAAGCCCGAGCCTTCCGTTTCCGAGCACTTCCGCCGCCCCTTTCATCAATTCTGCTAACTTGAACACACCCTTTCCATCGTTTACCATGACGAGATCCACACCGGCGGCAATGCCCCTGACCTTTGGATTACTAGACCCTCTGCAGCTTGAGGTTGAACTTGCATTACTTTTTCTGCTCGGTTCCACTTCTTTCACCTTTGGTACCATGACCTGCACATCAATCGGGTCATCGGAGCTTCCCTCTGCGGCAGCATGCGCCGGAACCTGCTCATTCGTATCCGTTTTCTTATTCCTCATCCATCTAATTGCAGCTAAGATAAGCACTGCAATCAACATCACATGTAACAGGATCATTGCAGCAAGATACCTTTGGAAAGATTTTTTTATTTGGTTTAATAACAGCCTCGTCTGGATGCGTCTTTAATTTTGTCGAATTTACGGCCGGCTTGGCACATTTGACATTCAATTTCTTCCCGCAGAGACCCGGATTCCCTTTAAACGAGCTCGCATTGAATTTCGATAAACTCATCGGAACCTCCCCGGTGAGCTTATTGTTCGATAAATCAATGTAGTCCAAAGTCGGACGATAAAAGGCCGGTATATGTCCACTAAATCAATTGTTTTCGAGTCGTAATTCGACTAGATCAGGCAACTGGCCGAGTGAAAGCGGGATACTTCCAGTGAACTGATTATCCGACAACCAAACTTTCCTTAGCCACACCATCTTGCTGAAATAAAGAGGCGGGATTTCACCCGAAAATCGATTTCCGGACAAGAACAAGGCCTTCAATTCAACCAAACGATTGAGTTTCGGAATGTTACCCTGGAAAGAACATTGAAAGAACGCAACCCCTTGAGCTCGGCCAATGCCTCGATCGTAATGTTCCCGGATAACCCCATTCCTTTAAGCCTCAAACCAACGACAACGCCATTGTAACATAGCAATCCCGTCCACTGTGTTCTTTCAGTACAAGGCTCAGAACCAGTCTCCCAGGAACTCAAAGCGCTGGCATTGGTGAAATGTTTCTTGAGCAGCCACAAGGACTCATATTCGGGTACCGAAAAAGCCGATGACGGCAACAGGATGAACAACATAGAAGGCATACACAGGTGAAGAAATGAGATGGAAAACCAACGTTCTGCCATTGGTTTGACTTCAACCATGGAATGGGAAGCCTTGGGGCGGTTTCTGGTATTGAGGAGCTAATGTTGTGCTGAATTTTCGTCTTGTGTTGTGTTAGATTCATGTTGTGTCGGATTGTTTCTCGTTTTTGTTGTTCTTTAGCGAGTGGATACCGGATGGTAAGAGAAGAGGGAGAGGGCGAAAGAGGCAACGTTTTGAGCAAGTCAAGGTTTCAGCAGTTATTACCGTTGAACATGTATGGATTGAAACGTTTAAGAGTATCAAACACTTTGGGTTGATATAAAATCTTTGATTTCAACAAGGTGCAATGAAAATAAATGTATGTTGCAATGCATCCTTATATAATGTTAATATTAAATTATTCGCACGAGTCTTCTAGATGAAGTTGTTAACAGAATGATTGTTGTTTTTACAGATCACGGGTTCGAATACCAGTATTGTTAGTAGATTGATTGAGCGATCAATGTTAAATAATGAAGATTTTATTCTAGAACAGATACTACTATAATCACTATCAGCTTGTTCAAAACGGATAATGTTTATCTTAATATTTAGATGGTACAGATCATAGGTGATTTCATATGAATTTGTAAAACTACTGTTGTGTAATCTAGTTTATTAACTTTCACTTTAATTCAAAAAAATAAAATAAAGATGTTTTTATTTATTTTACCATCGGTGACTAAACTATTCTCACTTTTCTGTCTTTAATTATTATTTTATGAAAAAACGTTATTAATATTATAATTTTTTTATTTTGATAATTAATATTATTTTTTTTGTTTTAATCACTGGTATATTATTTTTTATTTTAATCACTAAATTATTTTTTAAAATTTTTAACGATGAACTATTAAAATAGAAAAAATATATAATATTAGTGATTATTTTATAAAAAATAATAATTTAACGACCAGAACAAAAAAATATAAATAATTTATTGACAAATTGTGATGTTTACCCTAAATAAATAACCATGACCACGGAGTGGCTCGTAGTCAGCTCAATGACTTTGATTTTATTTTTCTGTCCTTTTTCTTCAATTAATTTGATAGTAGACCAACTTTATTTTTGGTCAATTTACATTTTAGGACTCTTTCAAAAAGATAAAATCAAAGTAATTTGGGGATTATATTTAATATAACACATAATAAACATGGTCTGAGTGCTATAATTTACACTTAAAAAAATATTATATATTTTAAAAAATATATTAAGAATTCTTTAAGTGGGTGACGGAGTTAAAATTTTGTATAATAAAATTAGAAAAGAGTATAAGATATATGATATTCAGATATTATTATTATTATTATTATTATTATTATAATAATAATAAACAGGGCCGTTCTTTAGATTTTGGTGGCCTAAGGGCGAATTAAAATTTTAGGCCCTTAAAATATTTATTAAATAAATAATTTTAAAAATATATTAAAATAAATTAATTTATTTTTATTATTGTTGATAAATCATTTAAAAATATATAAAAATTTAAATTAAAACATAAATAAATTTTATTGAACATTCAAATAATCACACAAAACAATTTTTACGTGCATTTATAGATACAAAATCACTAATGATAGTGTCTACATCAATATGGTCTAACATATTTTTCTCAATACATAAAATGGCTAGACCATTCAGCAGATGCAACGGTCACCAGCATAGTTAGAAGAATTCAATAAGCAATTGAAACATTTGGATAACAATCTACCATTTTGACAAACTAAAAATTTTCAAGTGCCTACATTAAATCATCCGGCAAAATCATCTGTAATACTTTCAGTTCCGAGAAAAGATAACATTATACTATAAAAATTATGAAGTAAAAAGGTATAGAATGATAGTCTTGGAATTTTGTCGTTGAATTTATGCTTCAAATTCGATTGTAGTATATCAACAGCAAATCATGTAAACCGCAATCTCCTTGAATATATGAGTTCTTGTCCTCTTAGAGTATCAAATTAAAATAATAGATAAAAAATTTTAATCAAAATGTACGAATATAACATAAAAAAAAAGAGAAAATATAAGAGAAATAGAGATATAAAAAGTAAAAATATTGTAAGAATTTTTTATAGGTGGTGTATTTGAAAATTTTAATCTTATTAAAAAATTAAAAAATATTAAATTATTATTAAATTCAAAATGATAACCTAAAACCTATTAATTTATAAATTAATAAAATATAAAAATAATTAAAACTTTCGAACGGTTATATAATTGTTAGTGAACCCCCAAAAAAATTTCAAACTGTTAAACTGTGACAGCGACAAAAATTGATTTTGTGGGACCCATTATATTATATTTTTTATTTATTTCTTTATTATTTTTTATATTTTTATTTTATATAGAAATGGGGCTCACATTAAATGTTAAAGATTTCAGATGGTCAGCAGCAGGTAAAATATGATTTATTGAGCCCACTTTATATTATATTTTTTTATTATTATTTTAATTAATATATATTTTTTTATTAAAAGTGGGGCCCAGGTAATTGGGGGGCCCTAGGCCGGTGCCCTTATTTCCCGGGCCCAGGTACGGGCCTGATAATAAGTATCGTAAATTTTATACATTGATAAATTGAATAAAGTCATTTTTAATATTTTCTATGAAAAATCTATATATTCTATAAGTAGAGATGGGTACGGGTTGGGTTAAATTTTCAGCCCACACGCACCCAACCCGAAGAATCATACCCACACCCGTCATCCAACCTGATACAATTTTAAGGTTTAAAAACCGACCCAAATTATTAAAAAAATAAATTTTAGGGATTTAATTATAAAAAACTAAAATTTTTGGATATAATTGTAAAAAAGTTAGTAACCTAATTATAAAAAAATTAATTTTAGTGACTTGTATAAAATATATATAAAAAGGATCATTATTGTAAATATTCCTAAAATATATATAGAAAATTAAACTATTAGTCCTGGATCGGGTCAAATTTTTCCACCCCAAACCAACCCGAGATCACCCTTAAAGAAAGCTCGATCCAAACCTGAATTTTCTACCAAAAAATCCAACTTGATCGAATCGAGACGGTCGAAACCCATCGGGTTCAGGTTCCATTCCCATCTCTAACACCAAGTCATTAAAAATCTCTTAACTAGATAAATGAAACTGGATCTAAGAATGATAAAATTACGCAACCCGACCCAATCGAAATGCCTCAACCTATCTCAGCTGAATTTTTTCTTTAATTTCAGACGTCGAAACAAGATGAGACTTTAAAATAAGGCTTAAGAGTCTAATAAGCCCTTAAACTTTTTTTAAAAAATCAATTAAGCCCTTAAAAATTTTTTATACTCAATTAAGCTCTCAAACTCAAAAAAAAAACAACAATTCAGCCCTTAAACTTTTTTAACACCCAATTAAACCCTCAAACTCAAGAAAAAAATCAATTTCATCATTTTACCAACTTTAACCGTTAACTTTAACCTTTTTTATTTTTTTATTTTTTTAACACATGTTGCAGCAAAATAACACTACTTTTTTGTTTTTAAGAATTTTTAAAATTATATAAAAATTATAAAAAAATATTTAAAAAATATAAAAATATTAATTTTAAAAATTAATTTAAAATGATAATTAATATTTTTAAAAAAGATTAAAAAAATAAATATTACTTTACAATTATAAAAAAATATATATTTTATATTTTTAAATAATTTAAAATTTTCAATATTTTTTATAAAGTTTTTAAATTTTTTATATATTTTTAAAATTTTAAAATTTCTTAAAAACGCTAAATGGTATTATCTTGTCGCGACAAGTGTTAAAAATTAAAAAAACGTTAAAATTAGCGGTCATAGTTGATCAAAGGGTCAAATTATTTTTTTTCTTGAGTTCGAGGGTTTAATTGGATGTAAAAAAAAGTTTAAGGGCTTAATTGATTTTTTACGACAGTTTAAGGGCTAAATTAATTTTTTTAGTGAGTTTAAGGGTTTTATTGGGTGTAAAAAAAAGGTTAAAAGATTAATTGATTTTTCGCTTATTGAACCCTTAAGCCTTAAAATAATTAAATTGAACGATGAATTCGGGTATATATTTAAATTTTTTTATCTCACCCTACTCGGTATATAAAAAAAACATTACTATTAACATTTATAACTTAAAATTATTTCTAAAAAAACTTTACAAAATCCAATTTAATTAGTAACTCTATCGTTTCTTCTCTCACAATAAATTTTCAAAATAATCTTAAAATATATTTTTTTATAAAATAATTTATCACCCATTTGATCCTATTTTCGTCCCAATTTAACTAATTTTCGTGTTTTATTGTTTATCACGTGCTGTCTTATAGTCAAATGTACTGGATTAGGTAATAATAGGGGAGTGTTGTATTTATATAATATTTAGAATAAAAAAATAAAGGCGGCTGGGACCCACGTGTCCCCTACAACTGTCGGCATATAAATGGCGCCTAACTCCGTCTGTTTCTACGGTCCTACGTTGAAGGGAATTACCAAAGTACCCTTCAGTGTAGATATGTGTATTCAATTATAATACATTTTCTAATTTCTATACTATAAATATTTAATTAATTTGATTTTTGAACCTAATATTTTTATTAAATACGGAGTATTAAAGTAAGTAAAAACGTCCTATTTTATATTGGCATGAATAATATTTTCACCTAATAATAAATTATTTTTTAAGTAGTAAATGATGATATTTTTCTTAGATAATTTGAATTTAAGTGGTATGATTTATAAATATATAAATTTCTTAAAAATTAAATTAAATAAAAATATTATTTTATAATTATAAAAATATTGAATTTTAATTAAATTCATAAGATTTCTTTTAGGGTTTGAATTTTTTGATACGTAATAGTTATATTATTGTTTAATTATATCTAGATTTTAGTTAAATTAGATATTTAAATAGGGAGCAAAACTCTTTTAACACCGATTTTATTTATTTACACGATATGAACTAGTGATTTTAAAAAAATATTAAATTTTTTATCACTCAATTCAATATAAACAAATGATTTAATGTATTTTTTATTTACAAGATTATATTTTTTTATTGTCATTTTAATTAGATTAGTTATTTTCTTTGTAAAAAATATATATAAAATTAATATAAGTAACATATTAAAATTAAAACAATTCTTTTATATCCAAATTCATATTATTTATTTTCAAATTATAAAAATCTAAAACTAAAAATAGTATTTCTTTTTGATGTTTTAATAATAAATTTGCCGATATAATTCGTAAATATTTTGAAAAAAAATGTGAGAACCAAAAATCTTATCCACAAAATTTAAGATTTTTTCAAACACAAATTTTTTATATAAAAAAAACATTGTTAAATGCATGGAGGAAATTAAAGAGAGAATGAGAGATATTTATGTCCCAATTTTTCAGTCTAATAGTAATTTAGTTATAATTTAATTTTTATGGGTATTTTATATTGATAATGATGTGAGAATATAATTTTATTTAAATAAATCTCTTTTTATTTCATGAAGTAAAAATATTTTTATAATAATTTTAAAAATTATTAAAAAATTTAGTGACAGATATATATGTATTTTAGATAATATATTTTTCTAATAAAAAAGCAACCATGAAAAAATAGATGTAGGGGTTGATAACGAGTGGAGTTTGAGTCTAGTCAAGCGCGATACAGCTCGAAAATATTGTTATTGAGTTTGTCTTCAGCTCGAGGTTCAGTGAGTTTAAAATTTTAGGTTCGAGCTCGAAGCTCGTCATGTTCGACTCGACTCAAAATAGATAATTTTATTATATTATTTTCTATAAAAGATAGGACCTCGTAAAAAACCCTTTTCATAACCATCACTGAAATGAAATTCAATATTGGGAAAGGAAAAAAATATTCATTTTATTTAGTTAATTTATTTTATTACTTTTCTTTTTAGTATATTTCTCATATTTTATTTTATTACTTTTCTCTTTTTAAAGAGATTAATTTTAGTGTATATATAGTCTATATAATATAAGTATTTCGAACATATTCACAAATTTTTTGAATCGAACTTGGGTATGTTTAACTTGCTCGTTAAGATCTTGAATTGAACTAGAGTTCAAATCGAACTCGAGTGAACTGAGTTTTGATCGAGTCAAACTTAAATAACTCACGAAACAGTTAAACTCATAACCAGCCCTCGATATAAGTTGCGTTTGTAGTTGTGCTGACTATGATAAACGATTATTTACCAACTATAAACATTAATTTATTTTTTAAGAAACGTTTATTCATTTATTTTAATATCTAAATGACTATTTTAATAAATAAATAAATTACATCCAACCCAAACCTTAGGTAATTTCAAGGAAAGCCCTATCTGCTCTCTCCACCCTCCTTGACTATTTCTTCTAGTGATTCCATTATTTTCTCTTTCTTTAACCAATTTTTTTATTCGAAGAAAAAAAACGTGTTTTAAATAAAATAAATAAATTATATGGTCAAGAAATCAAACCAGAACAACTCGCGGCTAATCCGGTTCAAAGAACCTGCTGTACGAGACATTTGTGGAAACTTGCTCCCCCCTTTATATTCCTTCTGCTCCTGCACCAGTTCTCCCTCAAACATATATGAACACACTGAATCTTTGATGTTTCAGCACCTTGTTTCATCTTTGAAAGACAAGTTCCAGTGTGTGTAAGAAGGAAGAAGAGATCAAAATGTCTAATTTAGGGCAGAAATCTGGTGAAAGAGCCAGCTTTGTGAATCTGCTAAGTCAGTACTTGAAAGAAAAGAGGAATCTTGGGGATTTCAGAGTTGGAATCTCTTCAAAACATGAGTCTAAAGGTACTCTTTTTTTCTGTTTTGATTTCTCAGATTTGGGAAGAAGGGGTGTTTTTATATGTTCATGGATTTGGTTATGTCTGCAGGGCAACAAGCAAAAACAATGAACTTTTTGTCACACGTGGCTAGTGCTTGGGAGAGTTCAAGACCAAATCTGAAATCTGCAGATTTCTTCCATGGCAGCTTTGGGGAATCCAGTTCCAAGGAAGACAACATTAACAAGACAGATCTCAGGTGTGTTTCTGTTTTGGTTTGTGTTTTGATTTCCATTAATATCAGAATTCAGACCTTGTGGTTTCATGGCAAAGAATAGGCTTAAATCTCACCATATGGTTATTTGGTCTACATTTATTCTGATTAGTTGAGTATTTTAGTTGGTCGATTCGAGTTTGAATAGTATTTTAGTAAGTGTAATGATCGGTTCGGATGTATTTCGATTATAATTGTCGCCTCGAAACATCGGAAAAAAACATGTATGAACTAGGAATGTTTCTGTTTTTGTTGGTGTAGGAAACCAGTAGCAGTGGAACCAAAGAATCCTCAGCTGACCCTATTTTTCAATGGTCAAGTGGTTGTGTATAATGATTTTCCAGCAGACAAGGTGAATGAGCTCATGGCCTTGGCTAACCAAGGAAGCTCAGCTTCATGTACCGGTGTTAACGTTTCCGACTCGACCATCGAAAAACCGAGTTCTTACCCCGATAAAATCAATACCAACATTACCGATATCCCCGACTTGAACATTGCCTCTGGAACTGCAAACACTCCGGATCAAGACCCTTCAATCGAGCGACATCAGCACGGTGGTTCGGATCTTCGAATCGCGAGAAGGAATTCCCTTCACAAGTTCTTTGAGAAGAGGAAAGATAGGTACAGAACTGTTACCCTTTAGCTGCATCCTTCATTGTTGAATCATATCTCAGTATCAATGGCTTCATTCTTTCAGGGCAGCTGCAAGAGCACCGTACCAATTGAACCACCACCGAGTCTCGCTGCCTCCGTCTAAACCCGAGGAAGGCGGATCGTCGAAAGAAACACCGAGAAACATCGATCTCAACTTATAGATCGTAGTTTATATAGATGACTTGATTGTGTTGTAACTTTAGCTATACCTGTTAGTGATTACAGGCACAAGAATGGTAAGTATTGTTAGGCATTTTTATACATTTAGCAATTTGTTTATTTTCTGTAACTAATCTGTTACAATTGAATTATGATTTGATTTCCCCCTTTTCATGTAAGTTTAATCGTTTATGTCAGGGATGGAGTTAGGATTTAAGATTAATAAAGCAAAATATAAATATTTAAAAACATGTGATAAATTTCAAAATAAACTAATTTTTAAGATAATTTAAAGTTAAAAAAAGGTACAATTAAAATGTTACAAAAACATGTAATATTTTTTCTGTTGATACGGATAACCATTTAAGTTGTAATTAAAATATTACAAATTACATAATCTAAAATGTTATACTTTTTATAACATTTTTAGTAAATATTATCTAACGACATAATTAAAAATATATGACAAAAATATTATACATTTTGATAACATTTGAGCTTAATCTTAAATTGATTCTGATAGGGAGGGATTATTTTTCTTTCCTTCAGAAAACAGTAATAAATTTTAGGTAAATTACATTAATGATCATCTAACTTTGAATCTTTTGTATTTTAATTATTTAAATTAAAAATATATATTATATATTTGATCTCTGTATATTTACACGTATCATTATTTAATTAAATAATTAAATTTTTATTAAAATAAAATTAGAATCGAATTGACCATGAGAAAAAAAAATAAAAGCTCCAAAATGTAACAACGGTCGATGATCAACTCCGGTTAAAAGATAATAAAGAAGATTTTGACGATGAGAAAGAAAGAAAAATTTTATTAAAAAAATCAGAAATAAAAGCTCCAAAATGTAACAATTTGGTCTTGACATTAAACAATCCAGTGACCAAAACGAACAAAAATAAAAATATAGTGATAAAATTAAAAACTTTTAAAAGTTGAGTGACATAAAAAATTATTAGTACGTGGCATTCCGTCATTTGTTGTTGACAGAACAAGAAGCATACAGAGCAGTAACGTTATCTTTTTTTCCTCAATAATAATCCCGCTATAAATATTCTTTTGGAGCCACTCGTTTTCTCCTCCTTTCTTTAGGGGCCTCTTCTCTTTTCCAGTTTTTTTTCTTTTTTTTTTTCCATTTTTTCCCTCACTTTCTCGAGGCCTCGCGTACTTTGAACCCTAGCTGGAGAAAAAAAGGAATTCGAAAGCGTAATTTTCTTGCAAACCAAACACCTCGATTAATTATCCACCGGTCGATCGCCGAGAAAAAGAAAGAAAAATGCAGCACCAGAGGATGAAGCAACAACAGCAAGCCCTGATGCAACAAGCTCTTCTTCAACAACAGTCTCTTTATCATCCGGGAATCTTAGCTCCTCCTCAGGTTTTTTCACTATTTCTTGTTTTTGTTTATCTTATGCCTTTATTTTTTTGCCAGTTTCTATTTCATCGGTTATTGACGTACATTTTTTTCATCCGGTTTTGAGGATTTTTTGTTTTTGTTTTTTAAAATCTCATTTTGATATTCGAGATCGTGTTTGCTCGTTTTTGTGTGATTAATTTGATAATTTTATGCGGTGACGGATTTTGTTTCTATTTTTGTTGATTTGTAGGGTTCGAATGCGATTTTTTCTGATTTATTTGTCGGAAAGTTGATTTGAAAATGTCTGTTTCTTTCACGTGCTTTTGCTACAAACTGATGCTCATTGTTTTGGTTAAATTTTGACGAGAAATTGTTTTGTTTCTTAGTATTTTACCATTTCATCGCGTGGAATTTCAGTGTTGTTATTTCTATTTTATGGAGTTGCCGCCTTTGCGCTGAAGACTTTGTTTGGTGTTTTCTTTCTAATTTGCTTGTGTTTCTCACTACTTTGGTTTTATTTGGTTTACTGTTAATTGAAATCTACCTGTTTTGCTAATGTTGAGAAATGATTGAATGTGTGTACGTAAATCAAGTTTCCATCTTTCTTGCACATTGTCACAATCAATTAAACAAACAGTCAATTTGTCTATGTTTATATGTGTGCATGTGTCTATCTGTATGTCCTGTCCTGTTTGCTCCTGTTAGGAAAGTACGTGCAGTTTCTCCCCCACCCATCGCGTTCCAGTACGACATGATCTTTTTTTTCAACCAGGAGGTGGGAGTTAAAGAGAATTTTTAGTTGTATTTATACTTGAGTTTACTCTGACCTGCAGACTACAGTTATGCTGGAAATATGTTGTATTTAGATTAGGTGGAAAATCTTTGGCCTTGTCGCTGAAAAAAATTAAAAAAGGTGGGAGAACTGATGTTCTCATCTAATGGTTATCTTTTAGGTTGACTTTTGGATGCCTCATGGAACTTTTATTCATTTCTGGATTTGAATGATTTAAAATTGGGCTGAGTGGAAAGGGATTTTTTCTGTACACCATTTCTTCTTTTCCTCTTGTTTACTCTCCTTTTTTCTTAGTTTTTGTCTTTATAATTTTGCAGATAGAGCCAATTCCAAGTGGGAATCTGCCTCCTGGTTTTGATCCAAGTACTTGCCGCAGTGTGTGAGTGTTTGCCTAAATTTTCTTTTTGTTTGTTTTATATTTTTTTACTGTTATTTCCCTTATTTCTTAAGCAACTGTACAAGTTGCTTCTTTGCTTATGATCATATTCATTGGAGGCACTTTTCCTTCATGAATCTGGTGAAAAAATGTTTCTACTACCCTTAGTGCTAAATTTTAAGTTAATGTATCCTTTGATTGATAGTTAAACGTTTTTTTTTTTTTGGGGGGGGGGGGATTTGATTGATACTTGCATGTTCTTGCATCTATTGAGCAACTCAGAATGCTACTTGTAGCCTTTTTTTTATTTATTTAATTTTTGAGAAACTGCAGGTATGTGGGAAACATACATACACAGGTGACTGAACCACTACTTCAAGAGGTTTTTGCAAGTACTGGTCCTGTTGAAGGTTGCAAGCTTGTCAGAAAGGACAAGGTATTATTTTCAATATTGCGACTATTTTATTTATCTGAATCTGTGAAGAATGAGGATGATCTAAATTATCATCTTTTGTTGTTTACTTTTTTTTTTCTCTGTTTCCTTTAGTCTTTTTATTGATGTATTTTTGATCTTTCTTCTGCTCTGTACTTTACTTGAGCAGTCATCATATGGATTCGTCCACTACTTCGACCGTAGATCAGCTGCTCTTGCTATATTGTCTCTAAATGGAAGGCACTTGTAAGTATTACCTTTTTGTGTCTCCCTCTTACTTTATTTTGAGTGTTCATTTCCATCATATCTTGTAATCTGCAGGTTTGGACAGCCTATCAAGGTCAATTGGGCATATGCTAGTGGTCAGAGAGAAGATACCTCAGGTTTGCTCCTGTAATGGTTTGCAGAAGTTTGGTATAAAATATTGATGATGTGTTGTCAGTTAATATTTTTTATAATTATACTGTTTGAGAGTATCATTATCTGTGCAGGACACTTTAACATTTTTGTTGGGGATCTTAGTCCCGAAGTTACTGATGCAATGCTATTTGCATGCTTTTCTGTCTATCCCAGTTGTTCGTAAGTGTCTTCTCTTTTTGATCTCGATTTCAGTAAATGCTCTTGTTGACAATGTTGTAACTTTTTAAAGCTAATTCTAAACTATTAGAATTGCAAGTTTATTAGTTAGTAAACCTTGATTAGTGTTTTCGTGTTAAAATGATACAACATTGAGTTGATGGTGTCAAAGTGAATAACAAATATGTATGTCTTTACTGATTTAAGGGATGCAAGGGTTATGTGGGATCAGAAGACTGGACGTTCAAGAGGATTTGGGTTTGTTTCATTCCGCAACCAGCAGGTACTGTTCCTTGGTTAAGTTTGTGGTGGCCCTTTGTGTTTCTTCTATTTTAATGTTGTTTCATCTACTGATGTTTAGCCCTCTCCCCTGTCCAGGAAGCACAAAGTGCAATTAATGACTTAAGTGGTAAGATTGATTTTTTTTACTTTTGTATACTTCTCTTATCTTCATTAGTCAGTAGTTTTTAGCTCATCAAATAAAGCTGTGATTTATATCTGTAATAAATTTTAGCTCATCAAATAAAGCTGTGATATATAGATGTATAGATTTTTCTTTCTTATTCTTCATGTGTGTGGAGTAATCTTAATAGGTTGCTAAAATAGTAAATTAAAAACAAAAATTCCTTTTTCTATTTATTATGCAATTCTTTTCTGTAAAATCACCATGTGTAGAGTATTTATTCATTTAATTTATGTGGCTGAGCTGGAATAATTGTATTTAGCACTGATATTTTAGAACTACCACTTGCATGAATTGTTATTATCAACATTGCAGTCAATTCTAATGGTGCTTTTAATTTATACTTCTAGGAAAGTGGCTTGGCAGTCGGCAGATTCGCTGCAACTGGGCTACAAAGGGTGCTACTAGCAGTGATGACAAGCAGAGCTCAGATGCCAAAAGTGTGGTGGAACTAACCAGTGGCTCATCTGGTGCATTTTTTGCTGCAATTCTTTATCTTTTGTTCAAAATATCTAACGTTTAAAATAATTATTACATTGTTCAATGCAGACCTCATAACTATTAGTACTTCATCATTTTACTTAACCTTTTATCTATTACCTTGGTATGCAGAGGATGGCAAAGAGACAACCAATACCGAGGCTCCTGAGAATAATCCTCAATATACTACTGTTTATGTGGGAAATCTTGCTCCAGAGGCAAGTGAACATCTTCTACAACTCTATATATTAAATGTTCAAGTTATACTGGAATGGGTGCTGCAAAGCATTTACTTTCATAGGACAAGTGAAATGTGTTTGAATGACCTAGAGTATAAAGAATAATTGATCTTTTTCCTATCAGTTCAAGCATTTCAACCATTTTTGTTGAGAAATTTTAACCATGCAGAGTTAAATGTTTAGTACTTTGACCCTGAGAACTTGCATCTTATGGAGTTATGGTAAAGTTGTAGTCCATGTGAGAATTGGTCTTGTGTAATTGTGTTCTGAAAGTTCCAGTGACTTTGTACCGTAAAGGAGCATCTTACATTCTCCAATAAGATCAATTAATTTTTATTCCTGCAGATCACCCAACTTGAACTCCATCGTCACTTCCATGCTCTTGGTGCTGGGGTGATTGAGGAGGTTCGGGTTCAGCGCGATAAAGGCTTTGGCTTTGTGAGATACAGTACTCATGCTGAGGCAGCTTTGGCTATTCAGATGGGGAACACTCAGTCATTCCTATTTGGCAAGCAAATAAAGGTTTGTCCTCTGCTTTTAGTCAAAATCATTGCTTTGAGAAATACACACACATACAAAACACTTTAGGAGGATGTTGTTCTGGAAATTCTTCCGAAAGTGTTCTGAAACGAGCCGTAGTATGAGTTTGATGATTATTAGGGTCAGGGATGGATGAATGATCTTTGGTTCAGTTTTGCAATTGCGGTTTCAACCATCTTTTTTAAAATTCCTTGAAATTGACATTTTAATTTGTTTGTGCAGTGCTCTTGGGGCAGCAAGCCTACACCACCAGGGACAAGCTCAAATCCACTTCCCCCACCTGCAGCTCCTTTACCTGGCCTTTCGGCTGCTGACCTTTTAGCTTATGAGCGGCAACTTGCCATGAACAAAATGGGCATTCATGCTCTAATGCACCCTCAGGGGCAGCTTCCTCTCAAACCCGGAGCAATGGGAGTGGGTGCCGCTGGAGGAAGCCAGGCTATATACGATGGTGGATTCCAGAGCGTTGCTGCTGCCCAGCAGCTACTGTACTATCAGTAAACATAAAGAGAGAAGCTGTCATGTGGTAATATCCTTATCTCCTGCATTTTGCAGGTTTTAATTCGAGTTTGAAACAGGAAGCTATTTAATGTATCCCGTCTTTCTTAGTGCAGAGGCTGTACCCTGCTTTCATCTTTATATAGACGTATGTTTGCGTATTGTACCAATCTTTACATGTTTCGAGATTTTATTCGAGTTCTAATGTGTCTGCTAGGACTGGCTTTAAGCATCTTCTCCTTTATATAGGCATGTATCAGCATATTTGCTTCTTGCTCTTGGTCCCTCTACTTTTAACATTTTCTTTTACTTAAATGTATGTTCAGTTGGTCACCCTCCATGTTTATGGTTAATTTTGATGATATATTTGCGTATTAGAGGAGGTGGAGTCATTAATCTTATATCGGAAAGACAAAATCTTAGAATATAAAAACGGTGGTGTTGTATGTTCTAACATATTGTTATATTACATTGACTGACAGGGTTCCTCTGCATTATCTAACTTTCAACAATCTTGAAACTTTTACATGTAAACATCTCTGCTAAATCCTAAATTTATTTGTTCATGAGAAGTGATATATTATAAAAGCTTCCATCAAAAGGAGATTAGTTTCATTCCGGTTAAACATTAAAGCATCGACACTATTCGCTGCTCGTGTTTGGTCCGGGCATGGCTCCTAGTAATTTCCTTAAGACTAGAACAACCTGAGAGTGCCATGGTGAGTTCAAGCTCGTCTTTAAGCATTTCAAGCATTCGTTTCACTCCGTATTTCCCTTTTGCTGCAAGTCCGAACACGACCGGCCTTCCAACCTGAAACACACCATTGCCATACACATTTCTCTTATAGCTTGGAAATGGTGATGGCAAGCTATCATAATTAGTAGATGAAGTTATAGATGGGTTAAGAGTTTACTAGGACAGCCCGAGCACCAAGGGCCAACGCCTTGA
The DNA here is from genome assembly GCA_035048815.1 of Abelmoschus esculentus. Lineage (NCBI taxonomy): Eukaryota > Viridiplantae > Streptophyta > Magnoliopsida > Malvales > Malvaceae > Abelmoschus > Abelmoschus esculentus. The sequence continues at coordinate 13,952,220 of JAUCBN010000024.1, forward strand.
AAATATCGGTTCCTCACCGTATTCCTCCATCGAAGTAGACTGGAATTTTTCCTTGAACAGCATGAACTACCTGTGACCTCATTGGGGGACAAAATTCAACAGAATGACATTTCTTCCTCACAAAGAAGTTCTAGTAATCTCTTGAATATATGTCTGCACACAACTTAATGTGCTTCTGCAGTTAAGAATGTAAAACCGATCGATGATCGATTTCTTAACTAACTCGGAACATACAAAATTCTATAGCTGCAACTATGTCATGGCCATCAACAACAATGGTAAGTGAAGGGGAGCACCTCCTCCAGGACATCAATGGTAGCAGGAGAATAATCTAGCTGCGGACCTCCATGGTTGGAGACGACAATCCCGGCAACACCTACTTCCATGGATTTTATTGCTGTGAATAATAAGATATATGAGAGATATTGAACAAGCTATTCAATTAGCAGACAAGCCAAAAGAAATGGCATGTTCAACTAGAAAGTGTTTCTTAATGTGCTTTCCACCATCATCTTTCTCAACATTTTATCATCATAGAAAAATTGGATATAGGCCGATATCGATTGAGATCAGTACGCAAGCAAGCGTTTCTTTTGAAAGCCTTCCGGTGGAGAGATTGCCTTCGTTAGACTCTATCCTATATGATAAAGAGAAGAAGAGATGGCAAATAATATCAAGCTATTGCCTCGACATTACTGTCTTCACGAGTGAGCACCCCTTTGATCAAAATTGGCAAGTTTGTAGTAGATTTCAACCATGCTATGTCCTGCATAATTACCGGAATGCAACAGTTAACGAAACCAGACCACGAGAACCATGGTACTCGATTAACCCGTCTTCCCCACCAACATCGACGTTAAGCGAGAACAAACTGTCCATATACATATACGAGGCCTGTTCTAACTGTTTAAGACAACAAATAAAAACTTCGTATCGAAGAAATGACTAAAATTATTCACTTATTGTTACCTCCCAACGGAAAGAAGCCTCGAGAGTCCCATTGATCAGAGCCTCCAACTCTGAACCTCCATCCTGCCAATGGAAAACAATGTAGGATTCAACAGCTGAGGTTCTTCAAATACAGTACTTTATTTTTCAATTGAAATGCATAAGACATAGCTTTTTGTGTACACATATGTAAAACCAGAACAGTTCTACTTACAGAATCAAATTCAGTTGATAATAGACCCTCCAGGTTCTTCAGCGGCGGTACAACGAGTCTGCAGATGTGAATGTCACGAGTAATCGAATGGGATGCATAAGACATACATAACTTTCCATGTATGATGTAAAACCACATCAACAATACAAAGCAGACTAATCTAAATAGTAAAAAGCAACCCAAGTTTTGGTTGATAGAAAGTAGATGAAAAATAAGAATGCAGATGTTTCACTTGTTCTTAACATCTGCCTCCCTTCGGCCAATTCTTGGACAATCAACGGTAAGGACGATAGCCTTGTATCCGTTCTTTTCAGCTCTCTGCACCAGCTGAGCCAATATATCCCGTCTCTTATACACCTATTACGAGCAAACCGAATTAGTGTCATTTCCCATCAGTCGTATTGCTGAGGAGTAAAAAGAAACTACAGCTGCTAAATCATGATAAAGTTAAGGCCAAATATACATATAGTTGGAAGAAGCGTATCGCATTGCAGCACGAGGCTACTTCCTCCAACGAGCACGTAGATCCGGTGGACAAAACCTGGAAAATGGACACTCACACAAGATCTGAACTCAGAAAGGAAGTCATTTTAGGCCAAAACAATTGAGCAAAGTTCATATACATAAATATTATCAGTACCATTATCGCGTTACATTCGGATGCTGCTCTGGCTGTTGCAATCTCTCCTGGTACGAAAACAGAAAGGTAGTCGATAAAAGTTTGAAATAAGTTAAGATCAGAAGTCTTTGAACAGGACTAGTTTAGACCTGCAGGGTTAGCCAGCTTATGCATAGAAGTTGGGGCAATCATAATTGGCATCGAGATATTGTAACCCAACACTGTCGTCCGATAAATCGATGCTACTCACGTCTCGAAGAATTCGAGGCCGAATACTAAGAAGTCACATATCATAATCAACAAAACAAATCGAAAACAAGTTTCCTATAGATCATTAATCAGTTATAAGGCATTACATGATTCTGCAAAAGCTTCCTCATTCTCTTTTAAGGTGTACTGGTCCTCTGCTCCTCCGGCATAGAAATCGTAGTACATTTTCGGAAGAACTTGCCGTGCTAACTCTCTGAATTCATCGACTTTAACGGGTTCATCTGCCATTATCCTGGATTCATAGAACAACAATATGTCAATATTATGTTTGACCAATACTTACAAGCATGAGAATTACTGACAGATGAATTGAAGCTCAAAAAGATAATTAAAAAGGAAAATTACTTATTGGATTTGATTTCCCTTGAGATATTATCTGAAGTTAGAGTAGAGCAGATTGTCTGCAACCATTTGTATGAACCAGGAAGTCCATACTTATTTTGTCTGCTTACTGTTACTCGTCAAGTTGCACAATATATTGTCCAGTTAGGTAAAGTTTCAGCAGTGACATAACCAGAATCGAATATCGGGAGGGGTCAAATTATTAAATTTTAAAAATATGGATTTACTAAGTATATAAACTCGAAATTGAAGGGGGTTAAATTATTTTTTAAATTAAAAGACTAGTTATGAATTTTTAATGCTTCAATTACACCCCTTAACTATGATTTTCATTTTAATTGATCCCTGAACTTTTGAACATTTTATTTTCACCCCAAATTATGACTTGCTATAAATTGATTCTCAAACTTGTGAACGATTCAATGTCATCACGCCCATTGTTAATAATGTCGTTAAAAATGGTAATTATCATATAAACATTTGATATGTATTATATTACATAATATGATGTATCATAAACGATAATTAATGTTGCACACACTGATAATTTGAGGATAAAAATAAAATATTTAAAAGATAGGGATTGATTTAAAATGAGAGACATAGTTTGGGGATTAAAATAGATTACTCAAAAGTTTGGGAACTAATTTAGAATAAAAATTTTAATTTGGGAATGAATTGGAATGTTTAAAAGTTTAAGAACCAATTTAAAACGAGAGTAGTAGTTTGGGATGTTTGGTGTAATTTACCCAATAACTAATAACTTGGTTTTGTTCATAGAATTATATGCAATTTACCCAATAACACAGAGCACATAGGCTATTTGGTTTATGTACTGGATAAATATCAAAGCAATGAGAGGAGCTGCCTATCATGTTTGGTTCTAACATGGCTTCTGCTAATGGCCTTTACACTAGAACATCCAGCAAGGGCCATGGTGAGTTCAAGCTCGTCCGAAAGCATTTCGAGGATTCGTCGGACTCCATGTTCTCCCTTTGCAGCAAGTCCATACATAACCGGCCTTCCAACCTGCAAAGCACATAACAAGTAAAATCCCAAATTATGGCAATTGCAGGAAGTTGAATTCTTGACAGAAGTCATCAATGGAGGTTTAAAAGCTTACTAGGACAGCTTGTGCACCTAGAGCCAATGCCTTGAAAATATCAGTTCCTCGCCGCACTCCACCGTCGAGGAAAACCGGAACCTTTCCACCAACAGCATGAACCACCTGCAGCCTCGTTGTGCATACAAAATATGAACTCAATTGTTAGCTTGGTGTGCAGGGCAAGGCATGCATCAGCATTGCACTTATCCATTAGCAACAATAATGGTATGCAAAGAGAGCACCTCTTCAAGAACAGAAATTGTGGCAGGGCAATAATCAAGCTGGCGAGCTCCGTGATTGGAGACGATAATCCCGGCAGCTCCTACTTCCAGAGCTTTTATGGCTGTGAGAACATAGGACAAATAGCTCAGCAATATCATGTCAACGACTATAACGGGAACTCGAACTTAGAAATATAGTGCCTCGACTTTACTGTCTTCACGAGTGAGTATCCCTTTGATCAGAATTGGTAATTTTGTGATGGATTTCAACCATCCGATGTCCTGTAGAAATGACAATGAATTAGTTAAACCAGTACTAAAGTGTGACAGAAACATGCTTGAGAGTAAGAATGGAACTTCTGCAATAAATATCCTAGAAAAACATATTACAAGACAACTTGAACGATTTATCGATGTTTACCTTCCAACTGAACGAAGGATCGCGGGTCGAATTCGCCAAAGAATCTAAATTTGAACCTCCACCCTGCAAACAATATTACATGTTATGTATATTTCATTATGAAAAACATCAAAGAAGCTCAATGGAAGTAATCCAATCCCTTGATTCCATGTAATTTCCTGCAGCCATTTAAAAGATACGAGCCGGATTTCATGTGCGGCTATCCATTTTTCTTGAAGTACTCGTTTTCGACACAGTTTCATATCCGGGTATGGGGACATGGAAGATGCAGGATTGGGACTAATCTACTCACATTGACAAACTTAGTAGTTAAAAGACCCTCCACATTCTTCAATTCAGGTATAATGATCCTGTAAAGGTTTTAGCACACCAGAATCTCCATTAAAGCAAATTAATCTCAACATTTAAAAGGAAACAAATCATTAGTGTCCGGAAACTTAATGAAATGGAGACTGCTGATACATCACTTGTTCTTAATGTCCGCCTCCCTTCGACCATGTCTCGGAGAATCACCGGTTAGAACAATGGCCTTATATCCATTATTTTCTGCTCTTTGCACCAGCTTAGCTGTTATATCTCGTCTCCTATACACCTGTTGAGATGAAAACCAAACTAGAATGCAGTTCCCATTACACTGTGACATGAAAAGAGCTAAGGCAAGGCGGATTACGTATAATTGGAAGAATCGAACGGCATCGCAGCAGGCAGCGACTTCCTCCAAAGTGCATGTGGACGAGATAGATAAAACCTGGAACGAGAATCATAGGTGAAACAAACATCGAATCTCTTAAGGCACCTAACAATATATATATGTCGTACTCGACTACTCGTACCATAATCGTGTTGCATGCAGATGCAGCACTGGCCGTCGCAATCTCTCCTGGAACCAAAACACACAACTAATGACTAATTGTCGAAACAGAGTTAAAAGGAGTTCGTTGTAGAATATTTAGACCTGCAGGGTTTGCCAGCTTATGCCTAGAAGTCGGAGCGATCATGACCGGCATCGAGATATCGTAACCCAATACCGTAGTTGATAAATCGATGCTGCTCACATCTAGAAGAACTCTAGGCTGAATACTAAGAAGTAACAGATAAATCAATAGTTACAGTGATGGAACCTATTTGTTCGGTATCTGATTCGTTAATCGATTTAAGACATTACATGATTCGATGGAATGCTTCTTCATTCTCTCTTAAGGTGTACTGATCTTCAGCCCCTCCATTGAAGAAATCATAGTACATTTTCGGAAGGGCTTGCCTCGCTAACTCTCGAAATTCATCGACATTAACAGGTTCTGCTGCCATTATCCTAGAAGAACAGACAATTTATAATATCCTGATCTAGCAATTCTAGTTTTAAACCAAAGGACAAGCAGAAGGTGAAACAAATCATAGAAGTTCAGACCAAAACTAATGAAAGCATGCTAGCTGACCTTGGGAAAGAACATACCTATTACAGCTGAAAAGCTTGTCCAGAATTGTTGGTTGGAAATGGAAGAGAATGTTCCTGAGCAATAGTTTCTGAATCTTGTTACCAGCTGCAATGGAAACAGAAGATTGTTTACAGGGAAGAACTGAACTGATGAAGATGAATGGGTACTGAGTATGGAGTTGCCTTCTTTGACTTTGCTACCTCTGCCACCTTGTAAAGGGTAATCTGCCTGTTTATCTGAAATATGATCTAATTGGCCATATAAAGGAATCTTACATGTTCTGCAGGTCTTGTCCTCTGTCTTAACTCATAATTTTAACACCCCCCCTTTTTTTTTTACTTTTTGGGATAATAAATAGTGATTTTTCCACCTTTTATACCCTTTTAAATTAAATTAAAAAAATTGATAGAAAAGTTGTTTAATTTTGAAGGTTATACTTGAGAGTTTAATTTAAAATTTTTAGGTTTAAAGTTTAAATTTTAAGGTTTATAAATTAAGGTTAATGTTTAGAATTTAAGATATAAGATTTAGAGTTTTTAATCATTATAATATTTAAAATTTTATTTTTTATTTTAAATTGACTCTTATTTATTCTTTGTAATTTAGTCTAATATTTTATTATGATGATATTTTATTTATGTTAATTTTTAAAAATTTTATTTTTATCGAAATTGAACTTTACTAATTTTTATAATTTACTCCGATATATTATACATCCAATTTTCTTAAACCTTAAAATTTATTCCTAAAAAATACCATACCTTTAATTTTTAAAATTTTAACCACAACAGTTAACTTTAAATTCTAAATCTACTGATTTAAAGTGAGATACCAATAGAATCACGATTAAAGACAAACAATTTACACCCGGATAAATTGGTATGCTTGAGCAAGCAATGCGTAATTCTTTCTTGAAATCACAATAAATTCCAAATTAAATATTAAACGAAGTACAGGGGGAAAAAAAGCATTCCATGCATCAAATATGTGATTGAGAAATCAATTGATGCCCCCAACATGATCAGATTCACTTGGGGATGTTGTAATTTGCCGGAGTTGATGGCGCTATCCGTGACAGAGACATGAACTTGGGACGACAAACACGTCCGAGCCAGAGAAGAAGGCGCAGGGTGGCAAACAAGGCTACGGTGACAAGCAATGTTGAGTATAGGTACGAGGCACAGGAGGCATTATTGACTTGACTCAACATATGATCCGGGGTGACGAGCAACATTGAGTATATGTACGTTAGCGTCGTAAACGTAATGGCGATAATCATCGCGACTGTCATAAGCAACATCGAGAACTTGTTCTTCAATGGGAGTCCACTGATGCCTAGCATGGTGATGCTTATCGACGCAACGAAAGAGACAGTCGCGATGACTACGAGCAAGAAGTAATACTCAGGGTACACATAGGCTAAAACGGAAGTCCCCGGTTGGCAGACTCCGTCTTGGGACAACCTACAAATTGGTTCCTGGTCTTTATAATAATGTTGTTGCCAAACACCGCCCGGCGTGATGAAAGCTACTTGGAAAGAAATGGTTGCGGTTAAAGTGGCGACGAGCATCAAAGAACCCTGCATTTCCTGTATCCAGTCACCTTGGTATTTCAAGGCTTGATGTAACCGGACGATCCATGATGATTTCATTGCCTTTGTTTCATTTTTCATCCCACATAGGCTACTGCTTTCATCAAAATGTTTTCTATCTCAAGGCCTTTGGAATCTCTTGGAGAATGCTCTAACAAGTCCAACGCAGTGAACCCCATTCGGTTCACTGCGTTTATCTCAGTTTTTACTCTAGGCAGTGAAACGAGATATCTTACGATCTGCATACATGCAAAAGTAACATAAATTAGACATGTTCAAGGTTCGAGTTACCCCATAAATTAGACATGTTTATCTCGAAAACATGGCATATATAAATGGTTACCTTCAAATGCTTGAGAAGTGTGGCAAGATGCAGGATGGAGTTACCTGCATCATCCCGGATGGTAACCAATGCTGCATTCCATTCACTTGACGTCTCGACCAACAACATCAGAGCTTCCAATTGATTGAATCTGACGCACAAGTGCAAACATGTCTCTCCGTGGCACATTTTTTCTTCGATCGACTCGGGACAACACTTGATCAACACATTCATAACATCAATTCTCCCCTTCATGGCCTCCAAATGAAGTGGTGTTCTCCCATCCTGGTCACGTACATAGCAAGAGCTTCGGTTTACGTCTAGTAACTGTTCGACGAGTTCCGCATGGCCCTCAATAGCAGCCAGGTGAATAGGCAAACGATGAAGAGCATCGAATTCAGTGGAAAACTTGGGTCGTCGAGAGAGGATCAATGCAGCAAAATGAAGGTGACCACGCATGATGGCAATGTGGAGTGGAGTTTCATGGAACCAAGTGACTGAAACTCTATCGACAATGAGTTCATCTTCTTGGAGCAGAGCATCAATGGCGTCTACATTCCCACTTAATGCTGCTTCATAGACATTTCTTTCCATGTCTTGCGTTCTTATTGGATTTGGGATGATTTTTATTCTGCTTATAATACTGTATATATACATAATATAATATTATAAACTTGGCACATGTGTAGTTTATGGCTTTATGCCATCATCTCACATGCACGGAATGCTTTTTGGGGTCCACATTTCGTGAACTTTGATGACTTGTTTGATACCTTAAAAATCTGTCAAACATGCTTTACCGAAATACTACGTTAACTTGATGCTGTATTGAATCGCAGAGCGGTGCATTGATAAACGATGATATATTTTATTAAGTGATTCGGATTCGAATATTACATATACACGATGTGTGATTGTGTGTACTTTATTAAACGGCTAAAAAAAATTGAATAGTCATTTAACCTAAGTGGAAGACACATCAGCAAGGCAACTAAGCTCATTCTCCTGAAGGAGGATAACACTTGATTCACCAGTGAAGGCTGATCAAAATCATGCAACAACATGATGTTTGATGAAAAAAATATTGATGAAAAAATATATTTAAGCATTAATGAGCTTTTCCAAAACTTCATTATCTGAATCACTGCTTAAAGCAAATTTCTGGATGAGGAATGCAGCTACAAATTCTTTTAAAAACAGGAAACAATAATTCATATTCCTCAAGGATTTCAATGTTATGGTCACAATATCAGTAATCTCATATTTTCATGGTGATTGTTACCAGTTCACAACATTCCCCGACCATGGATATTACAACACGGTTCTGTTTTCGAAAGTTGCAATGATAGACACCCTGTTCTGGACAAGCCTAGAGGGGACTACATCATTCACAACTTAACTTTCAATGATTCTAGAGGTTCCAAATATATTCTTGTTTGTTTCTCATTCCTTTTTGATCCCTGTTACAGGTTTAGTACTCTTTTCTCACCTTTTGTTTGAGGAAGAACCATAAGAAGCGGTATATATACAGACTGCGGTGGTGAGAACTAGAAGATAACAACTGCTATTGTGATTATCACAGCAATAGTACATATCATTGCCTGCAAAAAGTAATGACTTGATCATTTCACCGGGTTTTCAGAAATCCCGACAGTTTTAGAAGAGTTCCTATCTCGCATTGAACTGTGTTTTAGCTCAATGAAAAGGGGTACCAAAAAATGGTTACGAATCTCGTAAGCAAATAAAATAGCCATAGAATTAAAGAGAACACCGATCTCTTAGGTTAGCACTTACAGCTATTGTAGAGGCAGCAAGACCAGCTCTCTCCCTAGGGTCCCTTTGATAGTAGTTTCTGAAGTAGAGAATGGTAGCATAATACCACATCAATGGGAAAACAAATCCTAGCAGAAAACTGCAAAATATATAAAAAAAATATATATGTTCAGGAGGTGTCCATTGATAGGACGAGTTGGAGGCTGATGACTCGGGGAAAAAGAACTCACGAAAACCATCCTATTCCACAGCCAAAGAAAGGAAGAGGTTTATCATACATTCCCAGGCGTAAGTCTTCTGCATCTCTAATAAGTTCATATTCGACGTTTTTGTGTTCTACTGGTTCTATTGACAGCCCTGAATTCACCAAATGCTTACCACATCAATGAAAAAAAATCAAAATGACCATATTACACTTAAATTGAACACATTCATTGGCCTAATGGAGATGTCTGTAAGAAACAAAGCAGATATCATGGTTAGAACTTCTCGTTAGAGTGAAATGCAGAACCGAAACTATTTTTCATACTGAACAGATATTCAATTTTTCAAGCTTTAATAAAAGCTCCAACTTAGGGTAACCACTAATCATTCATATGCATGCAATGAACAGGTACACAAATATTGCATGAGAAGGACAAAAACCTTTTATGATGCATGATTGCCGATCCAACCGTTTAATCTTATAAATCATGATAATTTTGAGCTCCTTTAACAATATTGCAATAGCAGCAATTCTATGTATATTCATCAAGAAAGAAAAATCGCAGCAAGTAAAATCGAATCTCACTAAACCAAGCCCATACAGGCACTTCAACTCAAATTTGCTAGTAGTAATATGCATAAAATTGTCAAAGTTACTTACAGATAGTTCAAGGCTTTCCTCGAATAGTCAATCATAACAGTTATTAATACAGACAAAAAGACTATTGAGATTTTTAAACTTCAAGTAGCATTTTAATTATGTTTTCTGTTTTGATCACCCAAAGAATAACAGAAACACTTAAAGGATGTGGTTCTAATCAACAAATAGTATAGCTGATTAATTTGTACACATGCATAACACAACATACAGGAGATAAAATTCCATATATATGCTTGGTTAACGGTACAATTTCACAGCATATAAGCAATTTTTTGGCAAAGCACTGAACTGCTATATGCACAGAAAGAGACATTGAAGGAATAAGATCAGTACTTTGATCCATGTATTCAGAAAAACACTGTCTTACGGTTGGTGGCGTTTGCTACCGACTCTGCCTTTGAAGAATCTGCTCTGTCGTGAACAGAGGAAGGAGGTACAATATTAGCAGCAACGAAATCTATTAGAAAGGTTTCAATAAAACAAAATGCTAAAGCCCTAATACTGAATACTGATTTTAGCCTGTGAAACTGCTAGAACTAAACCCCAAATCTCCAAGTTTAACCAACTTACAAGAAAACAAGTTTTTAATGTAAAACAAGATATTTTATCCTATCCTATTTCTCATAAACTTGTGACTAACAAAAAAAATCAGATAATTTCGCCTCTAATCAATTTCTGATGATTGACGAGCAATGACGATAATTGGTCAGCTCCCTAGTCCCTACCACTTGTATCTAGTAACATGAATAATGTGCAAATAAAAAAGGTGAATCACTAAACCTTGTGAAAGGAAGACTCACAGCCAAAGTTGATTAAACTCGAATCTTCTTCCTAAATATACTAGAAGAAAAGAAATTCTCAAGTAAAGTTCTAATTAGAATATATCTCTAACTAACTCTAAGATTCCTTTAAATAAGAAAAGTCCTAGGCTTTAAAACAATTAAGAGTGCTACTTCAACTCGTATCAATTAGCTGATTAATTTGTAAATGAACATGCATAACGCAAAATACAGAAGAAATTCACAATTTTACAGCTAATAAGCATTTTTTTGTCAAAGCACTGAACAGTAGGGAGCAGAATATCAAAGGAATACGATCAGTACTTTGATCCATGCATGTATCGAAGTCTAACAGTCAGTGGCCTCAGCTCCTCTCTCTGCCTTTGAAGTACCCACTCTGTCGTGAACAAAAGAAGGATGCACAATATTAGCAGCTACATAGCCATTAGAAAGATCTCATTTCATAAAGATGTTTTTGTTCAACCACCCGTATCCGACCTATTGACCGAGTATGGGATGATCCTCACAACCCAGTTTCTCCATGAAAGATCTCATTTTAGGATTCAAACCCTGACCTTGCTAATAACTATGAACTATGAAGAATATCAAAAAAGACAAAATTTCAAGAAAAACTCAACCAAACCATGACCCTTTTACTTGAAAGAAATTGCAGTCACACATAAAGAAGCCAAAGAAAAAGAATCGTGAAACCCATCAAGATAGAGCCACATAACCAATAACCCCACCAAAACTCAAAACCTGGTTTCTAGAAAGACTAACTCCCAAAAACCCTGAAAACCCCGCAAAGATACAAGGCAAAACAATCATTCTACAGGATCAAAATTAGTGCTTTAGCAATAAAAAGTTAAGCATAGCAATTTGATTATGAAATAGCGAAACGTTACAGAAAAAAAAAAAAAAAAGAGATGAAGAGTGAAACTTTCTTGCCTGCCAATCAAAGCGGGAGAGGGAGGAGAAGAACTGCAATTTCACAGAAGAGAAACAGCAAATCAAATCAATCAAGGTTTCATCTTCCCCATTAATTAATCAAATGGAAAACAGATGTCAAGAATTAATGAAAATAAATAGTAAATAAATGCATGATATCACACTTATATAGTTTTAAAATGTTTAATGTGACGCATGCTCTAACATAATGTTTGATTTTCTTAAAATATTATACTATTTAGTATTGATAAAAAAATTATTACATCAATAAACTTTAGTATAAGTGGTAAATAGTTTGGTTCTGCTTAAATAAGTTTCAGATTTGAGATATTGTATATTTAGAAAATTCATACTGAAAAGTTATTTATCAAAGTTAAATGTCCAATGTGAGTCGATTTAAATTAATCAAGGTTGTATTTTAAAATCAAAAGAGCAGTAAAAAATATTAATAATACTTAAGTAAAGTTACTAGAAATGAAAATTTTTTATAACTATTTTAGTTTTTAAAGTCTGTGAATTTAGTTTAAAGTAAAAATTTTGAATTTAGATAATAATTTTAATTTTTTAAAAACTATTAAAATTTTAAATTTGAATCATTCATCCAAAAACCTTTAATCCATAAAATAAATTCTTGACCGTTAAGGTTAGTGATCAAAATAAAAATGCTTTAAATATTTATGATCATTTATGTAGTTTACCCTATCCTTTTTATCTTTCTCATGGAAGCCGGTTTTCCGGTCCAACCGACAAATATAAAAGAATCAAACCAGATATCGTAGAATCCTTCGTCCTGTTGCAACCTCGAAAGTTCTTCTCCGTTCCCTCGCATAAAGCCAAACCCTAACTCGGATCTAGAGCCACCCCAACTCACCCATGGCTCACCACGGGGGCTCCGACCCTGAATCAGAACCAAATACCCGCCTTTACAACCCATACGAAGACCTGAACCTCCAGGTTCACAACCTCTAAAAGCTCCCAACCTCCCCGGAGTTCCTATTCGCCGAGGAATCCCTCCACCAGCGCCGTTCTTGGGGTGAAAACCTGACCTTTTACACCGGTTCCGCTTATTTAGGCGGCTCAGTATCCGGCGCAGCCGTCGGGCTCTTCTCGGCTCTCAGGAATTTCGAGCAAGGCGATACTTTGAAACTCAAAATCAATCGAATCTTGAATAGTTCGGGTCACACGGGTCGATCATGGGGGAACAGGATCGGTGTGGTGGGTTTGATTTATGCGGGGATGGAAAGTGGGGTCGTGGCGGTGACTGATCGTGATGATGTCTGGAGTAGCGTGGCGGCGGGTCTTTCGACCGGAGCTGTTTGTCGCGCTGCCCGAGGAGTGAGGTCTGCTGCCGTTGCAGGTGCGCTTGGTGGATTGGCTGCCGGCGCCGTGGTTGCCGGGAAACAAGTCTTGAAGAGATATGTGCCCATTTAAAACACGGAAAAAAGAGCAAGAGGAAATTATGTGAGTTCATATTTCATTAAAATCGAAAATTTTGATGGTGGTAGGATTAATCTTGGCAAAAAAAGAATTGATAATAGGTTTTGGAGGAATTAAAATTCATGTAGTATGTGAAGTTGATGTTCTGAATAATCATGTGCCTCACTATTAATTATTTATCAAGTTTCTTTGTTCGGAATAACCAGATCGGTATTCGAATCAAACATTTGTTATCTCTTTGTTTATATTCTCCACTTAATTGTAATAAATGTTAATTGTTAGGCATGGCAACATAGCTTCAGAATACAAGTGTTGTAAACAATGTGCATTTCATCAAGCATATAGCAATGCATAGAAAATGCTTGCCTGATTGAAGTTTGTGTAGATGTGGTATCCTTGTTAGTAAGAAAGAAGATAATATCGAACTCTCTACTTCTCATATTCAAGTATGTGACAAAAGCTTACATAACAGTTGACAAATTTAAATGAAAAATTAACTTTTTCTAGATAAACTTGATGCATTCTTAGAGTTTATTATCATATTACGTATCTTTAACTTATTTCCGTGCACACAAAGAGAAAGAGGACATACATATGTTCATATATACATCGCACATCTCGTGTCTATGTAAAGGCAGGCAGGGATGGAGCCATGTTGCCCCTGCCAAATTTATTTGGTATAATTATATTTGAGGTCCCTCTTAGTTTAAATAGTACTCGTAAAATAAGATTCTTTCCCCACCCCCCATTTTTAGATTTAAAGGCTTAATAGACCTTTGACCCTCCCAATATTTGATCCTAACTCCTTCCTTGTATAAGGGTTTTAGGTCCTAGAGTGTGCCTCATGTCCTTGAAAATGCTAGGGTTTCCTTTTGCTTTGTTGGTGCTTTTCCTAGTTTTTTTAGGGTTCAAAGTCTAGTAATTTAAAAACTATTCAAGAATGTAACTCTGCTAATATTGTAATAATTGTGTTTATTCATGCATATATTATACATCTTCCAGAACTGTGATTACTTACAGCAAATGCAAGCAACCAAGTGGTTCAAGATGTTCTTTCTTTATTGTCTGTTATTAGATGCTTGATCTCTGAGAAGGATGCAGTTCTTGTTGATTTGCTTGTTTGGTTTTTGAGTAGTTCAGAGCCAGGGTGTGTTTTATGTCTCTGAGCTAGAGTTGACCATGATACTCATAGTTGTGACGAGTGTCGGATATAAGCATATGTCGACACGAATGTCTTTTATGTTACAAGTTCGTTAATATGTTTCTTTTATAATCCCTGTATAAGGTATACATACCTTACGGACAAAATTGATTAAACCCGAGTTTCGTACGATGAATAATATTTTTTTACTGAGACCATTTTCTGGTTTACAAGTTAGTTAATATGGTTCTTAGGATTTCTAAAAGAAACTAATCTTATTTTGATGGTCTAAGGGTTAAGCTACTCGTTTACTCCACTTGAGCTTGGCTTTTTGATACAACAATTTGTTAAAAATTTTCTTCTAAAAATAATAATTCAATCATTCAATTAAATTTTTATTAAAAAATGCACTTAATTGCATGTATGTTAAAAATGTAATTTTTAAAAGTATCTGTTTAATTATTTAATTAAAATTTATGACAAGTAGGTTACCATGCTGTTAAAATTGAAATAAACTACTTGAAAAATAACAATTTAAATCTTAAAATAAAATTATTTTATTAATTTGGTTCGAAGTTCGATCTTTTATATTTAAAAATCCTATTAATGAAGTAATTATGTCTACGATCAGGCGATATTAAGGTGATAATAAAAAAACTTCCAGTAGGTGATAATAAAAAAACTTCCAGTAGTTTGTGAGACATTAATATGAAGTGCGATAAATGGTTTGATGATGTATTATAAAATATATAAATGGTACAATATCAAAAAAATTTAGATATAAAATATTAATTTATTTTTAAATTAAAATCATGTTAATAAAATATATAAATTTTAAGAACTAAAATTACTATTATACCATATTATGTTTTGATTTCAATTATATTTTGATTTCAATTTTAATTGAGTGATTAAATTATTTTTAAAATTAAAAATAATTTATTTGTTACCACATTTATAATTAAGTGGCCTATGGGGCAATTTACCCAAGGAAAAAAGGGTTTTTTGATTGGATGGGATGTAAGGAGTATAAAACCTCCTAAAAGTGAAACCAATTCCAAGCACTTGCTGTTCTCTGTTCAACTCCACGGCGCAGATCCGAGGAGTATCTGATTCTCAATCAAAACACCTCCCAAAAATCTACCCTTTGATCTCCGTACTCTCTTCATCTCCTTCAAGGTTTCTCCTTTTCCTCTCTCTCTCTTCTTATCTTTACTGGTTTTTCGTTTGGGTGTTTGTGTTTTATTGATTTTTTGTTGAATCTATGGTGTTTTTAGGATTTGATGTTTATGGGATTTGTTTTGCTGTATGGGATCTGGGTTTGATTTGTTTTGTGTATATGCTTTTTGGATTGTTGGGATTTATCAGTTCACGTCCATAATTGTTGGGTTTTTCTTTTCGTTTAAATCGATCGCTCCTTATTATTTTTTTGGTTTAGGATTTGAGAGATTATTAGTTTGAAGCTCAGCTAGACTAGCCTTCCTATATATATATATATATATATATATATATATATATAGTTGTTGTTCTTATTGTTATTGTTGTTAACATGTCTCTTTTTGAATAGGAAACGAAGGTAAAAAAGGTTGTTTCTATTTTTATTTTAATATATACCAAATGGTAGGATTTTGTAAGGTTGTAGTAGCCGAGATTCTGTTCTTCAAAAAAGTTTTACTTGTTTTGGGATGCAAATAGATTTAACTGTTACTTTTGAAATTTCCAGCAATGGGGTTGAAATTTTAGAATTAGTTGAGCGAGATGTGTGGTGCTTATTCTCCTAACTAATTACGGCAACTAGTTAAAGGAAAAAACTTACCATTAAAAGTGTTTGATTATAGTTTAGTTTAAGGATGATATATGACAAGTATGTTATTCTTGGTTTGAGCTGAAATCTGACAACTTATCATCTATGTTTGAGTTGATTAGAGTATGTTGCCTGGCATTTAGTATTATCTACGTTCAGTTTTGTGTACTAAACCTTCGACAGGCCTAGTTAATGCTTGTGTAATCAACACCAGAATGGTTGTATAATTAACCTATGGGTGATGTTATGTGTTCCCCAAAAGTATCTTCTTTATGTTTCACGGTAGAAATCTTTAAAGTTTTGGTGTTAAGAATGTTTTAAAACAGTTTTCCTTTTAAGTGTGTGGCTCTGGGTGGATTGGAGAAGTGGGCAATGTTGGTGTCTGATGGAGCACTGTGATTAAAATATCAGATAGCCATCTCCCTCTTTGTATCTTCTCCAGATATTAAATCAGAAGTTAATGCTTGTGCTCCACTTCTCATGGAGTGCAAGTTTGGCTCTTCTTTTACATTTTTCTCAATGTACAAAAGGCATGGACTTTAATTAAATGAAGAACGATGAGAATGTGTTTTGTAAGGTTTGTAAGTTTCTGGCTGTGGATGGTTATATTGGAGAGGTGAGCAATGTGGCATCTGATGGAGGATCTGTGATCAAGATATCAGATAGCTATCTGCCTCTTTGTGTCTTCTCCAGATATTAAAATCAGAAGTTAATGCTTGTTCTCCTCTGCCCATGGAGTGCAAGTTTGGCTCTTCTTTTACATTTTTCTCAACGTGGAAAAGGCATTGACCTTAATTTAATGAAGAGTGATAAGAATGTGTTAGAGAGTTTGCTTTTTAAGTGACTGGCCGTGGATTGAATATTGGAGAGGTGAGCAATGTGGTGTCTGATAGAGGATCTGTGATCAAAATATCGGATAGCCATCTGCTTCTTTGAATCTTCTCCAGATATTAAATCAGAAGTTAATGCTTGCGCTCCTCTGCTCATGGAGTGCAGGTTTGGCTCTTCTTTTACATTTTTCTAAATTTGGAAAAGGCATTGACCTTAATTAATGATGAGAGGTAAGAATGGGTCAGATAGTTTGTTTTGTAAGTGCCTGGCCGTGGATGGAATATTGGAGAGGTGAACAATGTGGTGTCTTACAGGATCTGTGATCAAAATGTCAGATAGCCATCTGCCTCTTTGCTTCTTCTCCATATATTAAATCAGAAGTTAATGCTTGTGCTCCTCTGCTCATGGTGTGCAAGTTTGGCTCTTCTTTTACATCTTTATTAATATGGAAAGGCATAAATCTTAATTGAATTTAACATTTTCATCATTAAGAATACATATTTTGGTGCTTCTATTGTAGGCAACCTCTTGATTTGTTTATCAGTATCCTGCTATATTGATTTTCATCATAAACTGAAAGCTTAAACTTTTGAACCAAACTATGCTTAATATGTTGATTATTTCTTGTCTCTACAGTCATGGCAGGTTTGGCACCAGAAGGATCCCAATTCGATGCTCGTCAATATGACCAGAAAATGACTGAATTGTAAGTTTTCTTTCTTGTAGACCACATACTTTTCTCTCTCATCTTTTTTACTCATTTATACTATATATAATGTTCTTTGCTTCATCATTTGCTGAGTCTTATGCGTTCAAAACTTACAGGCTCCAGACTGACGGAGATGATTTCTTCACAAGTTATGATGAAGTTTATGACAGTTTTGATGCAATGGGGCTTCAAGAGAACCTTCTGAGGGGTATCTATGCATATGGTATGTAGTATGTTAAATCCTAAATTCTGTTATCTGCTTCTGTAAATTCCTAAAGTATCAGTCTGCTATTTATTCTGAGTAAAATATTTTTTATATGTTTTATTGTTGATAATTTATGCTGAATCTGTATTCCATTGTCCAAACTAATTTCCTAGGTTTTGAGAAGCCTTCTGCTATTCAGCAAAGAGGTATTGTACCATTCTGCAAGGGTCTTGATGTGATTCAGCAGGCCCAATCTGGAACTGGGAAGACTGCAACTTTCTGCTCTGGAATTCTTCAGCAACTTGACTATGCTGTAGTCCAATGTCAGGCTCTGGTTTTGGCACCCACTAGGGAGTTGGCACAACAGATTGAGAAAGTGATGCGAGCACTTGGGGATTACCTTGGTGTTAAGGTCCATGCTTGTGTTGGTGGGACAAGTGTACGTGAGGATCAGCGCATTCTGCAAAGTGGTGTTCATGTTGTTGTGGGAACTCCTGGTCGTGTCTTTGACATGTTGAGAAGGCAGTCACTTCGTCCAGATTACATTAAAATGTTTGTCTTGGATGAGGCTGATGAGATGCTTTCCCGTGGTTTCAAGGACCAGGTTAGTTATTTCATCTTATCTTTTTTTTCTGAATGATTTCAAGTTTTGAGAGCTTAGGTTTTATCTTTTTTTGCTCTAATAATGTTTGTTTTCTTTCAGATCTATGACATCTTCCAGTTGCTTCCAGGCAAGATTCAGGTTGGAGTATTTTCTGCCACAATGCCTCCGGAAGCCCTTGAGATTACTAGGAAATTTATGAATAAACCTGTGAGAATTTTGGTTAAGCGTGATGAGTTAACCCTTGAGGGTATCAAGCAGTTCCATGTGAATGTTGAGAAGGAAGAGTGGAAACTTGAAACTCTCTGTGATCTCTACGAGACCCTGGCCATCACCCAGAGTGTCATTTTTGTGAACACAAGGCGAAAGGTTGATTGGCTAACTGATAAGATGCGAAATCGAGACCACACTGTATCTGCCACCCATGGTGACATGGACCAGAATACCCGTGACATCATCATGCGTGAATTCCGTTCTGGTTCGTCTCGTGTTCTCATTACCACTGATCTCCTTGCTCGTGGTATCGACGTGCAGCAAGTCTCTCTAGTCATAAATTATGATCTGCCGACTCAACCAGAAAACTACCTCCACCGTATTGGACGAAGTGGAAGGTTTGGAAGAAAAGGTGTGGCCATCAACTTTGTTACTACAGATGACGAGAGAATGCTGTTTGACATCCAGAAATTCTACAATGTGATCATCGAGGAGCTTCCACAAAACGTTGCTGATCTCCTTTGAAGAGAGATTACCCTTTTTGAAGATCGTTCGAGACAAGGTGGTTTTGTTGTTTTGGCAAGTCCTATTTAACTTGCCCCCTTTTCTTGTTCTTTTTGCTATCTAGTGTCTTAAGTTAATGTTGTTCTTAATCTTGTCTGACTATTTAATGGCATGGGTTCTGCACAATTGCTACATAAAAAGATTGTTCAGTTTGGCTCACTCCTTTTCTTGTTCGTGTCTATTTATCTCATCCAACCATGAGAGAAGACTTTAATTCTTGCAATTAATGATGCATTCTCAGGTCTGCAGATAGGACCCCACAACAGCAGTCTTGCTGTCAAAAGCTATCATTAAACATTCAAATACTGTAAAATTTAGACATGTTCTTTTTCCCAATTCATTCACTTAGTCAAATATTAACCATTCCACGTGGCAAAATACCCATCAATGAATGTTCAAAGTTGGCATTAGCTGCCCCTAATGTGCCAAAGATTATACGTTAAATCTTGTTCACCAAATCTTGTTCACCATGTCATCTATGGTTCAAGTAATTAGGACCGTTGATCTTTAAATAATCACCTAATAACTATCCATCCACTAAATTCATGTAGGAAAGAGGTGATGATTTATTTAGAAAAAAATTAAGATCAACGATCCTGATTGCTTGGGACCATAGATAATGTAGTGAACAGTTTTCCCCCTATAATTTTTCTAATCTCAACTGTGATATATTCGTGATTCTTAAGTAGAAATTGACACGTCATTCATCTCTTCACTATAATCAACAGCTACACATTTATTTCCTCTACTGCTAAACCCTCCATACCTTAACAATCTTTGTTAGAATTTCATACAATTTTCTTTTATTTACTTTGATGGAACAGTTTAGATCCAAATCATACAAGGATGGTGGAGAAATGCAGATGGAAAGTTACAATGGAAGAGGGCCAAGGAACATGCAAGACCTGAGGTCTTACAGCCAAATTCTGCTCAACAAAATCAGCTTGGGAAGGAGATTAAGATTAAGAAGAACAAAAGCTCATTTGGGTCTTGTTCAAAAAGCTGGAGCTTTACTGATCCTGAGCTGCAGAGGAAGAAAAGGGTTGCTACCTACAAGGTTTATGCAGTTGAAGGCAAGATGAAAGGGTCTTTGAGGAAGAGTTTGAGGTGGATCAAGGACACTTATACCCAAGTTGTCTATGGCCGGCAATGATCCATGGCCATGAACAATCTCTTGGTTTCTTTCTCTCTGTCCTTTTCCTTTCTATTTTTGTGTTGTTGAATGATGGATGAAAAACTAGAGATTTTGGGGAAAGTTTGCCTTCTATTTAAGAACCTTGAATCTGATATTTTCATAAACTATAAAATGTGACCTTGGTGTTCTTGGTTGAGTTTCTACAGTAAGATCTTCAGCACTACGAATTTTCTGTAATTCCAATGAACATGTTATTGATTTCTTAAGATTGTCACTGATTAGCTTAGTTCATGTATTACAGGGGCTAAGTTGAAACATTGAATCTAGAGCAACATTTTCAAGATCAGACGAATATGTAAAGAACAGATCTGTCGGTTGTTCGAACCCTGGTTTATAGTACAAACGAGCAATAACTCTTAATCTTTCAATGGTAGCTTCGTTGACAAACATCATCACATTTTAAACATGATTATACACTCGATTAAACATCGGTTTCATTTCATAGTACTCCAGCCATCAACTAATAATGCAGGAAATTGGATCACCAACACCTGCTGAGTTCTCTAGCAACCGAGTCATGTTGATATCTCCTTTGAGACAATATGTTTTTACCGGTAAAGACAAAACATTTATGGGATATGCTTCAATATGAGCCCTTTTCTGGCTGTTTACCTAAACAGCTAGGCATTGAAGTTGAGTTTGACTGATATTTGATCCCACCAGGCCACCACAACCTGCTGCTGCATATTCCAACATATTACTGATGGCAACCCTATCATTTCTAGAAAAATTAAATGCAGATTCATAGCTGTGTAATTGCCACCATCTAACAGTTTGCAATCAATACAAGATCGGAGGTCAAACCGGTGTAATCCCGACCACGAAGGTTAAGTCCAATGGTCATACTGGTTGGACCAACTGATTTAATGATGTAACGTTTTAGACATACACCGATATCTCATGCTCATTTGGATTCAAGAGGGGCAAAGCTTGGAGTTGCTTCAAATCCTACTTTTTCCTTTACATCTACAAGTCTACAAGTTTCAACATTCTACTTTATACAAGAGGTTACATCAACTAGCCGAAGATAAGGCAAGTGTTGAACAATGATGGAACATATCTTCCGACTATTTTTTCCACAGGCCACAGCTATTACATTTGTGTAATAAACTAATGAATAACTAACCGGTAATTGAAATGAGGACTCAACGCGATTCTGTGAATGGCCGGACAAGAGAGAACACTAGACTTCAAAAAGAAACTAGATTGAGTGAGCATTGTTATGATGACCGGGCCGGACTATGAATTTCAGAAGACGGTTGCTTTCTTTGCAACTTCACTTTTAACTGTCTGATCTTTGCATCTACCCTTGCTGTGAACCCGATCATGGTCTTTTGTCTTGCCTTTGATCGCTCCCTTGTCCACATGCGTTGATCCTCAACGTCTTTCTTGTAATACTTGATCTCTTGGATGATATGATGATCCAACGGGTGGAAACATCTTTGGTAAGATATATGGGCCAAGTATGGGAGATTACTTGCAACGGCTACTAAGAGGGTGGCTGTCCAATAGATCGGTGATGGTGCGAGAGCTTCCACTAGAAGTTGGTAGGCATTACCAGAAACTGTAGGTGATAGCATGCCGTAAACAAAGAGAAACAGATACCACATAGCGATGCTGCCCCATATGAAGAGGTGTTGGATCCATGTGAAGTGGCTCATAGTGAACGCAATCTGGCAATTGAGCGCCCAAATGATGCAAGTGAATATTGTTGTCCCCAAGGTAGACATATCAGCAGTCTGTCCTCCAGCACGGAAAGCTTGATCGTAGAAGATGATAATATTGAGGAAGAAAATAATGAGAGAGGAATATAAACCATTGCCCATCCACCCAAGTATTTTATACCAGTTGAAAAATAAATTTTTAGGTCCTTGCTGATATAATGCAGGAAACTGCAACACAAATAGGCATAAAAAAATGTTATGATAGTCATTTGTAGCATGGATGAATTTTGTTAATAAGAAAATTGTTTCACAGACTTACCTGTAAGCAGACCTCAGAAGAAACATCTTGCTCGAAAACTCCTAGTGAGATTACGGGCAATGATGTAAGAACGACATTGAACAATAACATGTACCAGTCATCGTAAACTGATTGTCCAGAAAATCCTGCGAATGCCTCAAAGTAGAAGAGGGTGAGGCCAAATGCTATGTTCTTGTAGAAGAAATAGCAAACCTGAAGGACAAAGTGGTACGGAATCAGAGATCAACCAAGCATAAAGAGTGCAAGATAATGAAAAATGCAGGTAATCCCTCGTTACTACCATCTGTGCAATCCTCTTATAACACCAGTGTCCATGAACAACAAGTAGCCTTTCCAAGAAACGGAATTGGGCAACAGAGAAGTCACTGGCCATTACAGCCTGCAAAAAGGGAACAAATTACGTAAGTCATTAACATGCAAACATTTCTAAAAACAGTCCAAAGAGCCTAACAATAAGTTTCACGTGATGAGGATGGATGTGCATAAACTGCTGAGGTTTACATCTATAACTAATTAAGCAGAAGAGCAGCTCCAATGTCATGAGTACATAAAAGGACCAAATGAGCAAATTCCTACACACATATACACACATGTATCTATACTCTTCAAAATTCATAAATATAAATAACCTTAAATACAAATCTATGTAAAAGATTGATTTCCTACTAACATTACAGGAATATATATTGCAACCGCAAAAAGAGCAAGGTATGTTTACCAACCTGCATACCTTCCACACCACTGATACCGACTCCAATGTCAGCTTCTTTAATCATTCCAACATCATTTGCACCATCACCAATAGCCAAGGTGGTTTTCCCAGTTCCTTCTTTTACTAATCTTGTTACCTGGTATCAAAAAAATTACAAAATAAATAGAAGATATGATGAGTTGTCCATCATCAGGTGTATCATCTGATTTGATCCTTAAAAAACTTAGAACAGGCTGGGAGGAAAGGAAAAAGATATCTTACTAGAGCCTTCTGCTTGGGAGACACACGACAGCATATGACAGATGCACACTGAACAGCTAACACTAAGAAGTGCTGTTTTATATCATCGTCCAAGGCATATGCAAGAGTCTTTCCATCAATGATCAATGCAAATGCAGCATGTGGATCTTTTTCGAGTTTGATCATTTGTGAAGCATCGGTAATTTGCAACAGTATGTTCTCCTTAACTACCTAACCAATAACAAAAGTGAAAGAGTCTGACATCAATGAAAACAATTTCCTGTATTTCACAAAAACATACACATTACATACCTCTCTAGCATCTGAACTAATGGCTATAATACAGATCTGCTTCATGCCTTGCCTAAGTAGACTGCAAGCATATCTGATTACAAAAAGAAACTTTAACTAAATTGCTTTCATAGAGTATATTTCCTTCAAAAATCCGATTTCGGCTTCTGATTAGAAGTGGTAAAATAAAGTCTAATATTGAATGGAAAGAAACAGACCCTATATTTATAGCAGTTTCCACCTTGTCCCCTGTCAAAACCCAGATCTTCAGACCAGCCTGTGCAAGTCTATCTATACATTGGGGTACCTGAAATGAAGAGAAGTTGTACCAGGTTTATGTATACCAAAAAAGAAGTTTCTTAGAGAAAGCAATCTGGAATAATACTTACCCCCTTTTGCAATTTGTCTTCCACAGCAGTAGCACCAATGAGAATCAAATCCTTCTCCATCATCTCAGCGACATTTTCAAGCATTGTCTCTCTATCTGCCCCAATTGAAGTTTTTGCTCTCTGAAATTCATCGTTCCAAGAAGAGTACTCGGATTCCCCAAGCCTTTTATAAGCCAGTGCCAACGTTCGCAATCCAGCTTCTCCATACTCATTCAAATGCCTAGTAGTATCTTCTTCGTATGATCTTCCATTCTTTGATAGCCTGTCAAAAATAATACTGCACCAAACATAGAAACAATAAACCAGTCAAACACAAATCACCACCCCATTAAAGATACAAACTGGTGTAGGCCTGTAGGGTACCTTGAGCATCTATTAATAGACTGAACAGGTGAAAAGGACAATAGAGAGACTAACCTATCAGCACCTTTACACAGAAGAAGAATCTGCCCCTCTTCATCCCTTACAATTACTGTCATTCGCTTTCTTTTGCTAGTAAATTCCAACATATTTAGAATTTTGAACTCCCTATAAGATACCCCAGAGAACCATTAAGATGATAAAACAAAGGAATTCAAGAGAGATTAGCAAAGAGCACAAAAATTGTGAGTTGTTTCCCCACCTGTCAATTGCTTGTCCTGAAGCTGAACATCTTTCACGTATAAACACACTTGATTGAGTTCTTTTGAAAAACTCAAAACCAAATTCTCTAGCTGCAACAAGAAACGCTCCTTCATCAGGTGACTCTGATTCATATGTATAACTGCCTGTTTCTTCATTCAGCTCAGGGATAGCAGTGTGACAAATTGCTAATATTCGAAAAAATAACATAATCACATCTGCATTAGGCTCATTCAACCAGTTCCCATCCGTTAGGCGGTTGTCCTCAAAGCTAAACCCTTTTATGGGAGGTTTAAGAGCCATTTCATCTTTGGAAATAATAACATTTTCAAGCTCAATTTCTTGTTGTTTGCCCTTCTGCCTGAAACCGGTTGATCTTTCTACCTCTTGATCATCGAGGTCAGTAGCCATCTGCTGTGCAGCAGCAAGTTCAACTTCACTAGAGCGTACACCGTATGCAGTGCCGGCAATAGAACATTTGAGAAAATCCATTTGGTTGCAGGTTAAAGTTCCTGTTTTATCTGAAAGGATTGTATCTACCTGGCCCAACTCCTCATTTAAATTTGATGTTCGTGCTTGAGCAGGATTCCCAGTTTCTTCATCATACATCTGTATGTCCTTGTTAATAAAAGTTGCTTGCAAAACCTTCACCACCTCAATTGAAACATAAAGCGAAATAGGAATTAAATATCCGTAAAGCATGAGGGCAGTGATAAGATGGGCGACCCCTGATAATACAGGCTTTGTAGGATTATAATAATCATCCGTATTATTAGGTTGCAGATACCACCAGTGTGGCATCTCAAACTTTGTTTTTACTGCAAACCCGATAGAGCTGATAAATGAGATCAACAAGAGGATGCTGAAAAGGACATATATTATATAATCCATTTTCCTTTCTATTTTGCTCCTTTTTGAAGGGGACTTGGTAGCATTCTGCATGACTTTGCTATCATGACCAGTGAAAATCACAATCCCATAAACAAAAGCCGTATTACGCAGTTTTGAGTCTCGAAGAAGAATTTGGCTAGGGTCAAGGGCATAAACTTCATCATCATATTCAAAATTACCGATAAAGGTGTAAAGGCTAGGATTGGGATCTTCACATTTAACTGTTCCTGTGAAGTTCTTGAAAGTCACATCCTCATTCAAAGGCAATGTAACCTCCAAAGCTCTCTTTACCTTCAAGTTTGTCTCACCATCTAAATTCATAGTCTCGACATAGCAAATTCCGTCTTCGTAACTTGATGACAGAAGTAGCAGATCCGCTGGGAAAAACTGATCCTTCTCCACTTTCACCACATCTCCAACCCGAAGCTTCTTCCATGACTTATTACCAAAAACACCTTCCCCCTTATGAAATTTTACCTTCCGATTATTAACTTTTATATCTTGCATAAATCTCCGCCAATCCTCTAAAGCTTCCTTTGCCATGCTAAGCCCTACAACAAAGACCAAGGGAGCAATCATGCTCAGAGCAGAAAATGGCGAAAGGGGTGAAAGTGAAACAATTGCAGCTCCAAGGAAATACAAATTGGCAACTCGGTGGAATTGTTCATACAAAGCTTTTGGTAGGAAAGTGAAAACATTATACTTGGTTGTGGATACGTAATTCGATCGATATTTAAAAGGTTTTTTCTTGTGCAAAAGAGGTTTGTTGCAATGCACAAGTCTCGAGTATCCACGCCCTTCAAAAGAATGTGCCCCTTCCTCAGCAGCTCTTGGCCTAAGACATGTAAATGTATAGATATTACTCAGCCTGAGCTTCGCTCGAATCCCACCCCGTGTCATCTCTAAGAATCAACCTTTAAAAGAAGCAGTAGACAAGTGCCAAACAAAGAGAATCCCCAAATCTATCCTTCACTGGTGGAAATTAATGCAGCCAGTCAGTCATGGTTCCTAGCTTTAAAACCTGATTTCACAAACACAAATGGAAATTAAACATTTGTATATAACATAACATAACATTTACAAAATGAAAACAAACTCCCAAATTTCAAAAGCACAAACAATCAGACAAATAAAAAAAACATGTCATATTTAAATTACATCCAACATTCTTGCATAACCCAGATTTGAAAGTCATGTGAGCTGTGAAAGTCTAGGAATACAAGATAAACTAAGGCAACAATAAGCACAAATCCACAATGGTGAACAACATCAAATTTTGATTGAAAAAAATCACATACCCAGTTTAGTTTTTCACCTCAAAAATTCAAACAAATAGCTCATGAAAAACAAAGCTGAAAACGACAGAGGAGACAATGGCACAGCTAAAGCTTCAAAATTTTCAACAAAAGCAACAGATCATTGACATTTAACCCAAAAGAAAAGACCCCATAAACACCAAAACTCTCAAAACTTAACCCCGAAGCAACAAATTTAAAAGGAAAGCACAAAAAGGAGAAAAAAAAAGTACCTTGAATCTGGAAGCTGGTTCATCTTCAATGCAGAAAATAACAAAGAACCCCAATTGTAAAAGCATTCCCAAAAGAGTATGCAGATCAGTTAAGGAAGGGGATGGCTTATTTTCATTAATTAAATTGTTAAACTATAATTATAATTAATGGAGTAAATCTAGAGAGTGGCCAGTGTTTTAGGCTTCAAAGAGAGAGAAAATTTGGATCTTTGAAACAATGACAGTAATTCCCGGTGTCCCATACCATTGCCTTCTTCTATAAATAAATCTTGTAGTGTATGATCTTTGTTCTTTTATTTCCTTTTTTAAATTTTCACCACTTTTATTTTCCACGTTTTTTAAATGTTTCTTTTTAATTAAAGCAACTATATTTAATTTATTTATTAATTAATTTATTCAATTTTTTAAATTTTAAAATCAGTTTTTAATGTTAAAAACTAATTTGAAATAATAAAAAAATCATTTTTCGGGTTAAATAAACGTTAGCATAAAGATAGTTTTCACCCTTAACGTTTATAATGTTTGTCATTTTGGCCCTTATTCTTTTTTTGGGAGAAATTTAGCCCTTAATCTATGTCTTTTTAACAAATAACACATTTTTTAACTACCATGATAACTAAACCGTTAAAAATTTAATAATAAAAACTTGTCATATATATGTGATACTGATATATTTTAAATAATATAGAATCTAACTTATTAAACATATACATATATATAATATAATTTTATTCCAGTACAAAATATAAAATAATTAAAATTTAAATAAAATATTAAAAATTAATTAAATCCAAAACAAAAATTTAATAAATATTCTCAACCCTAACTAAACTAAAATATCTTTATAAAACCCTAAAAATCCGATTTAGATTAAAACTAAAATACCTAAATTTTAAACTAAAATAATAATAATTTAATTGATTATTATCAAAATCATTTATCTTTGATTCACCGGTAACAAACTCTACAAAATCCTTTCTTTTTAGATTATGTTCATACTTTTTTAGATGAAATTTTGATTTTACTATAGTTAAGGTTGAAAATATTTAGTAGCATTTTATTTTAGATTTAATTAATTTTTAATAAATAAAAAAAATAATTTTTAATATTTCATTTGAATTTGAATTTGAATTGTTTTATATTTTTAGATTAGAATAAAATTATATTCTATATATATATATATATATATATATGTTTAATAGATTAGATTCCATGTCATTTAAAATATATTATCACATATATATGACAAGTTACCATTATTAAATTTTTAACGGTTCAGTTATAATGGTAGTTAAAAAATGTGTTATTTGTTAAAAAGACATAAAGATAGTTTTCACCCTTAACGTTTATAATTTTGGTCATTTTAGCCCCTATTCTTTTTTTGGGATAAATTTAGCCCTTGACCTTTATCTTTTTAACAAATAACTCATTTTTTAACTACCATGATAACTAAGCCGTTAAATATTTAATAATGATGACATGTCATATATATGTAATAATATACTTTAATAACATTTAGTATATCAAATACATAAACGCGGGATATAGTTTTATTCCAATCTAAAAATATACAACAATTAAAATTTAAATAAAATAATAAAAAATATTATTTTTTATTTATTAAAAATTAATTAAATCTAAAACAAAATGCTACTAAACATTTTTAACCTTAACTATAGTAAAATCAAAATTTTCAACAAAAAAGGTATGAACATAATCTGAGAAGAAAGTGTTTTGTATAGTTTGTTACCGGTGAATCAAAGATAAATTTTTTTGATAATAATCAATTGGGTTTTTATTATTTTAATTTAGAATTTAGGTATTTTAGTTTTAATCTAAAACGGAGTTTTAGGGTTTTATAAAGATATTTTAGTTTAGTTAGGGTTGAGAATATTTAGTAAATTTTTGTTTTGTATTTAATTAATTTTTAATATTTTATTTAAAATTTAATTTTTTTCTATTTTATACTGGAATAAAATTATATTCTATATATGTATATATTTAATAGGTTAGATTATATGTCATTTAAAATATATTATCACATATATATATATGATATGTTACCATTATTAAATTTTTAACGGTTCAGTTATCATGATAGTTAAAAAATGGGTTATTTGTTAAAAAAACATAGATCAAGGGCTAAATTTATCCCAAAAAAAGAATAGGGGCCAAAATGACAAAAAAATATAAACGTTAAGGGTGAAAAATATCTTTATGCCTTGTTAAAAAGACATAGGTTAAGGGCTAAATTTATCCCAAAAAAAGAATAAGAGCCAAAATGACAAAAATTATAAACGTTAAGGGTAAAAATTATCTTTACGCCATAAACGTTTAGTGTAAAGTTTAAAGTTTAAGAGTTCAAATTTTAATCTTTAAAGTTAATTTTTATAGTTTAAGTATATAATTTAAAATTTAAAGTTAATAATCTAAAATTTATAATTTATAATATAAATATATAAATCTAAAACTAAATTTTAGCGAATCAAATAATAAAATTTTACTAAAATTTATTATAATTTTTTTAAAAATTAATTCATTATTTTCATTGTGTCTAAATTTATTTTATTTTATTCGGTAGTTTTTTTTTCTCATAAAGTTTGAACAGTGGATTTGATTCGAAACTTGAACAATCAACGTTCGCTGTTAGTGGGACCGGTTTATCCTACGTGTCAAATCTTCACCTCAGATTTTTTAAATTGTATTAAAATGTAATGGTCTAATTTGCTTCCAGTCCCTGTGTACTTCTCATATTTTAAATGTAGACCTTATACTTTGAATCTGAGGAATTAACCTTTTGCTCTTTTGATTTAATAATTGAAGTCCATTTAACAAAACCCTTCAACATTGTCACCCATTAGACTTCAATTATTAAATTAAAATAATATAAGGACTAAATTTATAGTATTAAAAGTAGAGATATTAAATTGTAAATGTGTGAAGAGTAGAAGGAATGCGAGCATAATTGGACCAGATAAAATAGTTAACATCTTAATAATCTTTCTGAATATTTAAGACGTATATATTATTATATATAGTAGTTTTATATATTATATTATATAAATAAAATATATTAATCATAATAAAATTATATATTTATGAGCTTAAATTAATTTTATAATAATTAATTAAACCCTTCTATTATATATTGGTGTAAAATGTGGGACACCACAGCAAGTTCTCCCATTCCTTTCCCATAAGGCCATGAACATGGATTTATTTATTTATTTATCCTAAAGAAACATTTAAATCCCATTTTATATTTTAAATAACCTAAAATGAAAAACTAAATTAATTTTAATTTAATTTATTCAAAATTATAATAAAGTGCATATCATACTTTTAAACATTTGACATATTTTAATAAATACAAGTACCAAAAATGTAATATTTGACAAATATAAGTACCAAATTGGATAAAAAGAAAATACATGTACTACATCTGTAAAAGTTACAAATTCAAGTGCAATGGTAAAACTATACAAAAGTTAGGGAGGAATCAAACTTTTCAAATAAAAATAGTAAAGGGAGTCAATGTTGTAAAATTAAAGAATGAGACTAGAACTTAAAATTTGAACTAGTATAGGGACCTTTGACATATTTACACCTTTTCTCCTCTATGGTAAATTTATTTAATATTTAAATTTATAAGATAAAATTTATTTAATATTTAAATTTATAAGAACTGAATTATCATTACTCATTAGACAAAAAAAAGTTAAGGGTCAGGGCCTCTCTTGTTATCATTATAGTTTTGTTCTTACTTTTATATTTGTTTGACGATTTGTACTCGAGATTTATAATTATTATTTTTTTTTAGAGTTTCGACCTGATTAATCTGGATCGACCAACGTCACACACTTAATTTTTATGAGTAAATTTTCTAATAAAATTTTCTACGTATATAATATCTTAATCCCGATATTTGTTTATATTTTTTTCATAAAATATTTTGATTAAATAATAATAATAATAATTTTAGAAATTGTAAATGGTCTACACTTAAAAGTATTAATAAAGTGGCTAATGGTTGATGGGCTCCATGAACTATGAAATTGTGGGGGAGAAAGAAAAAAACAAAGCTATCAACAATCACATATTACATAAAAAAGTCTTTAAGTGTATCTTATTAAAAATTAAAAAATATATGAACGGATATTATTATATTAATATATTTTAAAAATATTTATTTTATTATTTGCATATAAAATTTATAATTTTTATAATAATATCGTCTTTTAAGTGCGAATTGTTTAAACCATATAATTTTATATTTTCAACCATTGAACATTACCGCTCAACCACTCTACTGATATTATTGGTGTTCGAACCCATGATCTATAGAATATTCGTATAATTTTGTACAAACTTTTATAATTAATGTTTAAACGAATAATTTATGACCCAAAAGAATGTTAGAACATTTATATATTCACATTGTGGTTGAATTTCCCAGAAGAACCCTCATTTATTTGCTTTTTTACAAGTTAACCAAAGTTAATGGCTTTTGGATTTGCTTTATATTTCGTGGATATGGATCACATCCCAATCATTTTAATTTAGATTTGTATATAAAGTAGATAATATATAAAGGAAGATGCTACTGTAATTAAAAAAAAAAAACTTTGATATATTTTAGATTATATAATATTTTTTTATTTTAAAATATAAGAATTTAATTTAGACATAAATGAAACATATTTAAGATTATATAGTTAATTATATTGATACGATGGTCTATGATGTTGACCTTTCTTGCTTTAGATTTTTGAATTGGATGATACATAGTTTGAGTTCGTATATAATCTTTCACAATGTTTGGTTCTGATTTACGATTCTCAGCGATCTTTTAATAATTTAATATTTTTTTGTGTTTTGTTTAATGATGCAGTCAAATTTGTTCGTATCTATTTTTATTCAAATCTTTTAATTGGGTTTTTAATCTTTTCTATATTCAAGCCTTATATGATCTAAAATGACTAACGTTAATGTTATAAAAAATATTTAAATTATATATTTTGTTTACAGTGATAGTTATAAACGATGGAATAGATTTTTATTCTTATATATATTCCAACGAAAAAATCACTGGTCCAAAAGAAGAAATTATATTAAGGTTTTTTTTTTATCATGTCATTTATGAAATCAATCAGTCAAATATATTTATTTAATTAATTTTTTTACTTCATCTTTTTTACGAAATAAACTTTTACTAATATTTATGAATGTATTTAATTGGTTAGTATAACTTGACGGGAATAACCGATGATATAATTTCTGTCTTAAAAAGATATATAACGGTCCCTTTTTTAATAAAATTTTATTAAATATTTAAACTCAAAATTTTAAAAATAATATTTAATTTAACTAATATTTAAATTTATAAAGATTTAATTATTATTAGACAAAAGAATTAAGAACATGAACCCATACTTCTTTAATGGATCTGGACCCCTTTGGACCTTTTTAATTTCATGTCTCCATCTGAATTGAGGGATAATAATTGGACTTGGCCAGCCTGCCAGTCCATGGACCAACATTGACTAAAAAAAATAAAATTTTAGATTTAATTCAATGTAAAATATTTGATTCGTTTTGAATCGAAAAATGATAAATACAATTTTAATTATAAATTAAAGTTTTGATTAATTTGAAATTTTTAGTAATTAGTATATCGATTTTTAAGTTTAAGTTAAGTTTCTTAATTCTGCTCAATATATATAGTTATAAAGAGTCGTTTAAATTAAAACTTATTAATATTATAATAATATAAATATTTCAGTTAATTTGGATAGAAACTCAAATAATTCAACTGGACTTGACTTTTTTAAATGAAATTTAAATTATAATTCAACCATTAGAATTTTGATTAACTTGACTCTACTTAACTCGATCCTACTTACTTCGATCGAATATTCACACATAATTGGAGTGTCCATTATATTGCATGCCGAAAACCAAATATATTTTTTTAAATCAGCTACGGTGGAAGGAATAGAAACTAAGCTTTATAAAAAAATAAAAGTATTTTTATTTAACTATTTGTATCGGACTCATTGGTCAATTAGTTCAGATAAGATTTTCTCCATCCGCAACGTCAAAATTCAAGATTTAGACTTTATTTAACGGAGCTGATACCTCATCTCGCTAAACTAATTAATTAACGTAACATTCAAAGTAATTTTATATCTCGATCCTACTCGTTTTGATATCGGACAAATATAGAGAAAAACAAATGGAAATTAGGTTTCTTCAAATTTGAGTAACCAAGTGGACTTTCTTTCATGAGGGTGTTGCCATGAAGAGAAGGAAAGCAATGTGGGGTCTTAATACCCTTCCTATTTTTCTTACATAATTGGGTACATGACATCCTTTGTTTCAATGTTTTTTTTATTGAAAAATTCTAACACATAATTTTAGTTTTAAATTATCAAATTAAATTGTTAAAGTTATTATTTTTTAGTAAATTAAAAAAATTTAAATGGGTTATGCAAGAATACTTAATTAATTATACTTTTCTTGACATATTAAATAAAATCTTATTATTTTAATTAATTTAGTGAAAAGAGAAAATGTAAAAAGAATAGAACAAAGAGGAAGAGTTAAATTTAGTTGAAAAGTTTATACTTTACTCTAAAAATCTACACTCCTTTTCTCATGGGTTTTGGGGCATTTTTAGTATGGAATAGGATATTAGTACCTATATAAAATTTCATAAATTATGGTTTTATGGTCCCTTCACTATGTGTAATTTAGGATTTTGTCTTTATATTTTACTTTAATATAATTTGACCATTTTAATTTTATAATGATATTAGTTAGTTTAAAGTGTTAACACTTAACACCCTTAGCTATTTTAGTTCAAAGGTGAAGAGGAAATTGTGTTTAGAGGCCTAAATTAAATTATTATTTGAGGGATTAGAGTGCAATTTACCGTTTTAGGAGGGCTAGCACTTGGCTTTACTAAGTTATTTCAATTTTCGAATTATACAAAACTTTAATTTTTTTAATATATATTTCTTTTTTATTTTTAGTAATTTGATGTTAGTTATCAGGGACGGAGCTGTGGGGTGGGGAAGGGTGGGAAGGGTAATCTCCCCCACCCCGGAGATTTTTTTTCACTTTTGTCCTCCTATTTAAATTCTTTTAAAAATTAGTTTTTTATGAATTTGTCTCGTACTTCTAAATATTTATGTTTTGTCCCCCTTAACCCCAAATCCTGGCTCCGTCCCTGCTTGTTATATCCGAAAACTAAAATAATTAATTTTTTTATAGATGTGAATCTAGTTATATTGAATATTTTTTGTTTGTTATATTCAAAATTCAAAGTTTTTCATAAATATAACTTTTAAATTCGAAAAATAATTAAATTAAAATACATTTCCGATTATCCAAAAAGTCAAATATAAAAAAATGGATCAGACACGGATCACTATATTATCGATCCAAAAACCTGAATATCCGAAAAAATTAAATAAAATCAAATCCGATAACTGATAATGAACACCCCTAGATACCGATCATACACTTGATGTTATAAAAAAATATTATAAAATCTTATATTAAATACACTATTCTTTTTATTATTTAAATTATTTTAATAACATTTTGTCTGAAAAAGACCCCTACCCAAAACCAATTCTTCAAAACTAGGACAAGGCATTCCCTAGTCCTTCTTTCAAGTGTACTTTGTTTTTCTGGCACAGTGAGTTTTGGTAATAAAAAGAACCTCTGATGGCTCAACAAATAAAGCAAATGAGGCTAAGGGTATTAACTGTTGCATGTGCAACAATTAAATCAAGAATCTGGTTTGGTCCTATTGCTTACATCACAAGCAGTCCAAGATTCATGTCTATAACTTTTTAGTTCATAAGCAAACATAAAAGTATAGTTTTTTTAAATAAAAATATCAATTCGATACATGTCGGTATACTCTAAGATTAAACACTACGTATTGTTACTATCGGTGTAATTTGGTACATAAACCAAAACTGTATAAATATATCCTTTCGATTTATTGGTACCAATAGAATATTAACGACATTCGTTTCATCCCAAAAAAACATTATATTTAAGAATTTTTAAATTTTGTATATTTCTCGTTATATAATATATATATATACACACAAGAATTTAGATTAAAATTTTATAAACGAAATTATTAGTTTAAACCGTGAGTGAAACATCGATGATTTTGGGGGCATGGGCCCCTGTCATTTCTTCAATAGTAATAAAATATTTTTTATAAGGTAAAATTAGTTCTATAATTCGCTTCTTTTGGTAAATATGGCAAATGATTTTAATATTTTAAAAAATAACAAAGGTTGACTATATTTTAAGATTTACGATAAAAAATATAATATAAGAGAAAATCATCACTTATAGATGGTGGTTTAGGTGAAGACGCCATCTGTAATGACGACTTTTCACTGATTTTATCTTAAAATGATAAAAATATTAAAATATTATAAATTAAAGAAAAATCGTCACTTATAGATGAAGTCTTCTTCTAAGTCACCATTTACAGGGGACAACTTTCCTCTATTATAATTTTTGTTGTAAATCTCAAAATATATCCTAACATTATCGACTTTCCAAAATTTTGTTTAAGATTGCATTATTTCCCGAAAAAGTTTTATAATCTCTTTAATCTTTTAAATCTTATTCTGACCTCTTAAATTTTTTAATTTCATTATAATTTTTTGATAAATTTCTAATTTTGTCCCTATAAAAAATAATCATAACTTTTAAATATGACCCGTAAATCAGACATGTAAGATAAAACAATACCATTGTCCCCTTTTTTGTATTAATCCCTCCTCGAGCATGAACTACTTTGTCTATTCCTCCTTGTGAAACATGTTTAGACTCACCCTAATTAATGTTAGATAAGCCGTTGCTTTCACTAATAATTCCTATTAATTACCCAAAACGTTGACGTCTCAGCGTCTCATAAATCAAACATCGAGAAATACTAATTATGAACTAAAAATGAAGATTAAGTCTCGTAATTAAGATTAGTATAATTGTAGCCAAATTCGTAATAAAGTTGGATTATGTTAATCATCCGGAAGATGACAACAAATTTAGTATATTTATACCCGATTTCATTTTCTAGCGGCTCAAAGGTTGGTCTAAAGGAATGAAATTTAGCTGAAGTTCACATTGAGAGAAACTTGGACGGAAATGATCAAAAGGAGGAAAATATTACCGATACGGTCGGTCTAAATAGTAAATAATTTAGTATCACTTAATAAGGTATCGAGTTTGAGATTTTGTGTACACAGACAAAGATGGACCTAGAGGGTACTGGAGGATGTAGTCGCACCCCCTAAAAATATGAAGTTTCCTTATATTTTATATATTTTCTTTGTATTTTCTATTGATAATCTAATTTTACATCCCTACATTTTTAATATACATTTTTGATAGTTTACACCTTCTTATATGAAGTTTTGGGTCCGTTACTATATGAAGAAGATTCTCGTTAAAGGACTAACTCATCAAAATCAGGTGTGCAACGCAGGTTAATCCGGATTAATCAAGACAAAGCTCTGAAGAACTGGGAGAGCAATAAAAAAGAGAAAAATATTTATGTTTTTGTTTGAGATTTCTCAATACATATTATTCATATAATTTTTGATAATATTCAAAATTAAATTAGATTGAACCCTTAAATAGAAGGCATAGATGTTTTAGTTTCGTTTTTTCGTCGACAAGACTGAAACTTAAAACCTTATAAGAAATTAATTTTTTTACTACTCGATTCAACGTTCGTCGGTAAAAATTGAAAAAAATATAAAATTGATTATCAAACTTATGAGATTCTCTTTTAAAAATTGTAATTCAAACAGACCCATATTTTAGTTTTGTTAAAATTGGTTAAGATTTCATGTCACTTGAAGTAATGTGATTAATTCTAAGATGGATGGTTTTCATATATTATTGGAAAATTAATCAGAATTTTCCTTCGAGGGAGGGTAGAAAAGGTGGATCTACCCTTTTCCCTTTTATATGCATGGAAATGTGGGTAAATATATATGAGTTTTTAATTATTAATTTAATTACAAGCTTAATATGATTTTTATATCGTTGGATGATTAAAACGGATGACTCAAATTAATTTCTTACTTTTTTCTCAAGTGATAATCTTTACATAACCAACTGTTAATCTGAGTTATTCGTTTCAATCATCCAATCAGGGACGGACCTGTGTGGGGGTGGGGAAGGACAATCGCCACCTCACCCTCGAAGAATTTTTTCCCACTTTTGTCCTCCTATTTAATTTTTTTAAAAACTATTTTTTATGAATTTGCTCTCTCTACTTCTAAATATTTATTTTTTACCCCCCTCAACCCCAATCTTGACTCCGTCCCTGCATCCAATAATTCAAAAAACGTATAAAACCTAAAAAAACTACATTCTATAACTTGATCTTATCTCTCTGTAACTTACGTTACAAAAAAATTTTATGACACGGATCACGTGTATTATCACGTAGTTTAAGGTAACGTTCGCGTATCGAGTTCACAATAGGTCATAATTAGTTGTTCACAACCATAATCTGTTAGTACACTCAGCAGAGAATTATAAGTATTTGTGTAGTTGTGGTTGGCTAGTATTAATAAATTTTAATTTTTAAAATATTTTTTTTTCTTCACCTCCTACACAATTGAACTCATCAAATTGAGCATGACAGACTGGAGCAAGAAAGTGTCAACTTGGAAGAAAACATACCTAAAATTATAGATCTAATTGGATATATATTGATACTTAATCTCAATAGCCTAGCTATATTCAACTAACATTCATATATTAGGGAATGTTTCTAAGAACTTGGATTCTAATCTGCAAAAGGGTACACATTGTAATCAATTTTCTTGTTACAAATATCATTTAGCCTATGTCTTGATTCTCATTAATTAGTATTCCAAACATCTTCTAGATGATGATCATTTCAAATTTATGTATTTGTTTCGAAATTAGTTGGTGTAATAGGATGAGACGCTAGATCTCTTAAGAAAAATTAATGGTTCGTGTTCTGATGTTGTGAAAAAAATAGATTGGGAGGATCGTACCTATAGTAGAATAAAAATATTCTGCCTCCTAACCGTGTCTTATTCTATGCCCCACACTAAAAAGTACTAAAAAATAAATTCTAAACTTTAACCCTAATTTCTACGTCATAAACCCTAAACCCTAAAAGTACATCAAACATCTATCTTCCTAAACCCTAACCAGAACCACTAATCTTAAAATCCTAAATTCTAGACCACTATTTTAAAGTATGACACTAATAAAGGCATAATAAAGGGACGAACGATTTACACCCCATAATAAGGAGAAATTATATCATGGGTAAGTCTCATCACGTCATCCATGAGACCAACCACTAAAAACCATCAATCTCATCATTTGTTTTTCATCTCATATTTTTCTAAGTGAATCTTCACTCATATTTATTGTTAATTTATTTTAAAAATAGTTTTTTTCGAGTGAAGATTCACTGGAACAAAATATGACATGGAAAAATTAATGAGATGAGTGGATTTTAATGGTTGGTCTCGTGGACACGTGGTGGGACTTACCCATAATATAATTTCTCCATAATGAGTCTTTATAAGATCCGATCTGAATTAGTTAATCAATAAATTAAATATTGATAATTAAAAAAATATTAAATTACTTTCTCATTTAGTAAAACAATACATATGAATAAGCAGATTCGTTATATGACCAAACTGTTCATTTTTATTATCTTATATTTCCTTAAATCATAAATTTATAAAAATTTGAAACAATACATATAATTTAATCTTATAATTTAAGAAGTTGTTAAATAATTTTATAGGTTGACCCTTAATATAAAACACCAATCATGAATCCTAAAACAAATATCAAAAATGGTAAAATGGTAATAATAACTTGATGAGTATATGAAAATGATACTCCATTTTCCCAACAGTTAAAATCCATTTTTAGCAGAGAATAACCCAGCACCCATGGTGGGACATTTTTCTGTTTACTGTTTCACTGCTCCAGTGGTGTGACCCACAAGAAAGATCACATCAGTAAAACAAAACATCAATACAATCACAACCGTCTGATCATCTGACCTCATCACCATTAGTAAACCATTGCATCTGCAAACTGTAGGATTGAAAACAAGTCAGAATATTTTTCATCAGCCAATGCATATGCAGATGTACATTTCAGCAAGCTTTGATACACACACCATTAAGTCTATAAGTCCAAAAGTGAGACCTCTAATAGGCCCCACACCACTGCATGTGTGCCACGTGTACATGTTAGCCCCCATCAAGGGTGGGGAATCCCATTATAAGCCATACAATTCCCACAGGTTGAAACTGCAGGTTTTAGACTTTTGCCAACAAACCCTAAACAGGGCCACCATTGGTACAGCTCCCTACATTAAATTCACACCACCTCAGTAGTGTACTCTTCTTCACCAGATTCCTCAAAGAAAACCCTCTCTGGTTCAAAACTTGTCAGCACATTTTGATTTTCTTACAATATAATCAACTTCTTTTCCTACAGGGTGTAGCTGTCTGATCTTTTGTTCATCATACAGAAAGAAGATATGGGTCACCATTCATGTTGTAACAAGCAGAAGGTGAAGAGAGGATTGTGGTCACCTGAAGAAGATGAGAAACTGATAAACTACATTACAACATATGGACATGGTTGCTGGAGCTCAGTCCCTAAACTTGCAGGTTGTTTTTCTTTCTGGTTTTTTACAGACCATATAACTTCAAACACCAACAAATACATTTGATTCCATGATCTTGTTCTTTTGTGTTTGGTACAGGACTTCAAAGATGTGGGAAGAGTTGCAGATTAAGATGGATAAATTATCTCAGACCTGATCTGAAACGTGGGAGTTTCTCTCCACAGGAAGCTGCTCTAATTATTGAGCTCCATAGTATTCTAGGCAACAGGTTCTTCAATCTTCAACCATTATATATATATGGATTATTTTTCATAATTTATAGAGATTTTGATCATTGTTTTGAACAGATGGGCGCAAATAGCGAAGCATCTACCAGGAAGAACAGATAATGAAGTGAAGAACTTTTGGAATTCGAGTATCAAGAAAAAGCTGATTTCACATGAACATGTTCCGGCTTTGGCCAGTTTTGCTGCTGATGTTCATAGCTCAATCCCATCGGAGGAAGCAGCCGGTGGTTTCATTTCTCTAAATGGAAACCCTAATTTGATTCTCGGTGCTCAACAAGACCATCTCTATCTTTCTTCCCCAACTGCACCATTGCTACAAAGCTTTGCTCATCATACGGATTTTAAGCCGAACCCGAATATCTTCAACGTCGATTTGGTTCACCATCATTTCCCATTGACCCCAATGCTCCCACCGCCGCCTCCACCGCCTTCGTTCGACCCTTCGTGGACATTACCCTTTCCACCCCAACACAACCTCCAGGATCATCAAAACCAAGACGATGTATTCGTTAGCAATGGCTACGACAACCCTTTAATGGCTCCATCTCCAACAGTGCCCAAACTCTGTGAAATCCTCGACGGGAACATGATCTGCAACATCCCACATACGTCGGTCTCGTTGGAGAACAACATCGACCCACTCGTCTCCAGGCTCTCGTCTTGTTTCCCGATGCCTGCTGCTGGTGGCTCAAACTATGCACATGAGATGCAGGTGGCAACAAACCCGCTGCCGCTGGAGTACAATATCGACACCATCATCACATCGATGCCTTCGTCTTCCTCGTCTTCATCCTTATCAGCGTTATCCGGCGGTCAGTACTTGACAAACCCTAATCTCCCTTCCACCAGCTGGGAGCCTTAGGCACATGACGGATTCATCACAGTCTCATAGTATGATCTGTAGTGGATTCAGCTAGGTATCTTCTCCATAAAAGCACCTATTTCTTCATATATATATATAAAGTGCAGAATCCAATATATGAGAGAAAACTCAAAACCTAAACGTTACAAATTCAGATATTCTGTGAGGATAATGCTATCTTGATGATGTTCCATAAATAAACATGTAGGTTACCAGTTCTCTCTCTCTCTCTCTCTCTCTCTCTCTCTATATATATATATATATATATATATATAGTGTTAGCTTTCTCTTTCCTTCATAATCTGTAGGTGGAGGTGACATTGAAACACTGGTGAAATAGTTCATGTTTCATGTTTCATGATTTTATGTTTTTGATTTTGTTTTTTTCGGAATTTCTG
Source organism: Abelmoschus esculentus (assembly GCA_035048815.1). Classification (NCBI taxonomy): domain Eukaryota; kingdom Viridiplantae; phylum Streptophyta; class Magnoliopsida; order Malvales; family Malvaceae; genus Abelmoschus; species Abelmoschus esculentus. The sequence continues at coordinate 13,993,667 of JAUCBN010000024.1, forward strand.
AGAATTCTGAAGATAAATGTGTAGACTGTAACATAAATAGTAACTGGTAATAATCTGCAGTTCTGAAGGTTCATTGCTTTCTAGTTCAGTTGGTACCTTTTTTAAATACAAGAGTTTGAGCTTTCACATGGTTGGGATTTCACTATCATAAGTTACAACAAAATCGATATCAGTTACAATTTTGGTAGAGAATGTACTAACATGTTGGTGAATAAAATAATAATATGTTCGACTTATCGAATAGTTTTAGTGAAAAAGGGAGCGGAGCATGCCGTTACTAGTCTTAGGAGATTTGGATTCGAACAGTTTGATTGTATGGTGTGGGCGCGTCTTAAAAAACATATATTATTATGCGATAATATAGAAAAGAATACTAACTCATATAAGATTTATAAATGAGTCGAACCTCAAAGAAGAAACCTCGATTCTGCTTGTTTGTTTTTAATTTTGTTCGTTTATGTCTACTTGTTTAGTGTCTGTGATATATTTAAGAACACTAAATTAAACGAACATATTTATGAATAATAAATGAATAAATTACTAATTATATTATAAATGAAATAAAAAAGCATCTTTTATAAAAAAAAAAATACCAAATGAAATAAACAAACTAATGAATGAGTTTATATATGAACATATATAATTTTACATACTTCTAATTTAACAAATAAATGATAGAATTAAAATCACACATGCTTATTTTTAAATTAAAATTTAGAATTTATATTTTTAAAACTTTAACCGGTATAAACTTAAATTATAAATATAAATTCTAAATTCTAAATCATACAACATAAACCCTTTATCTCTGAATCCTAAATCAAAACCTTAGACCCTTAAATAATCTCGTTCGTAAAAACTCCCTACACTACATCCTAAACCCTAAAATTATGATGTTTGTAAAAAAATTTAGTTTTTACCACTGATGCATTAGATATAAATTATATATATTAAAAAATTGTTTAATACACGAACCTTTCAATTTTAAGGTTTAAAGATTTAAATTTAGCTTACAATTTAAAATTTTAGGTCGTAAGACGTAAAAATTAAGATTTATGATTAAAAATTAAAAATTAAAATTTAGAGTTATTTAAATTTTTAAATATTAAAACTAAAAATTTAAATTATAAATTTTATAGGTCAAATATGAATCGCTATATAATTTTTTTAAACTCATATTTAAAAAAAAAAAAAAACGTACAAGGTTGACATTATTGTAGTAAATCTTTAAAATCGGGCCAACATGGAGACTGCACACTTAGCTTGACGTCATCCATGGTTGAATGCTTGTTACTGTCCCTTTAGTCTTCTGCGGTAAATAATTCAGAGGGTAAAAAAAAAAAAGGATCAGCAAATTGGATGAGTTTTTTTAGTTTATAAAATATTTAAATTTAATTAATTTATTAAAAATATTAGTCACTCGGACTCTGATATAAATTTCCGACATAAACGGGACTAAATATGGTTATCTGTAAAATTGGAAAACCAAAATATTATGATTTATAAATTTACGGATCATGATTAACTGAATTAAATCAAATTTAATTTTAAATTAATTTATAATTATTTTTATAAGATAAAAATATAGATTTTATACTTAAAGTACTATAAATGTATTTTTAATTACTATTTTTTATGAATAAATATTGATTAAAAACATCAGAAAACTTTACCTTTTAATATCTAAAAATCATAAAAATAAAGTTATTTTATCAGAAATAAAATATAATTTTAAAAACTAACATTAATTTAAAAAAACGAAAACGAGGTTAATCGAAAACCAATAATTACTAAATTAACTTATTCAATTAAACTAAAACCGAACCAAATACAGTATAGATACTACACAATACACAGGAACATCAAAACAAATAGAGGGTTGGGACATCTATATGAAGAAACAACAATATTCCTTTAGAACCAGAAAAATCAACATGATCCTGATCAGTTCAACACAATCTAAGAAATCATCAACAACAACAACAATTTGTGGAAAGTACAAGGTCATGTAATTCAGACCATGTTATTTCCTTGTCGAAGCAAAGACAGACAGACAACCAAATTAATGGATATTTGGAAAATCCTGGAAAAAAATTGAAGAGGGAGAATACAAAACAAGCATCAAAAGGGTATTGATAAAAGCACAGATTCTCCTGTAGTTGTATACAAATTTGATTGGTTATGAAATTTCTTGGGTATCCACCAAGGTTCTATTGCTCCTCCTTAAGCAGGCCGGAGATCCAATCTGATGCTGCGGTTTGAATGTCCGACTCGATTTGTGGACAAAGCGATACAGGCGTTACTGAAACCTGTGATTTTATAATTTCAGTCGAAGAAAAAACGAAAGAATTGAATCAATCACTCAGAAAACATACAGAAATCGTTTCGTATTTGTATAGGCCGATAAATGAAAATCAATCCTTCAACTTTCGGGAAAAAAACAATAGGGTTTTAACTTACAAATCCGTTGTCAAGGGCCTTGAAGTCCAAATACTCATCTGTCTCTTCCTGTTCTTTATTTATAAACTGCAAAATACATATATAACCATATCAACAATAAGCTATGTTACTCATGAATGACTAGCTAATACAGGCATGTGTCTGAAACAGGTTTGTTAATTTTTTTTTAAAGTTTTTTCATACATTTTGAGGCTCATCCCGATACCCATGTCCGTATAAACGTCAAATTATATGTGTTGGACACTGGTACCTCAAGAGAAATGCAAGTCGAAGCAACATTGAAATAAGCATCCATGGATTAGGAAAAGGGACTAACGAAAGAGCAAGCAAAAACTAGTAGAAAGTAAAAACAAAAGCATAGCCTTTAAGCTATTTAGATGCATTTTTAAGCAACCGGTTTCAGATAACCGTCTTTTTACACTTAAGGGATTCCTAGAAGGACAAACATAAATTTGGTTGTATAGCAGTTGAGAACTTCTAGATTTCGTAGTTGAAATTTTACATACCTCCAGTCGAAAGTACTTTTTCACTTTATTATCAGATTTAACAGTTCCAACCGACTCTACCTCCACATTCTGCCTTTGCGTGGTAATTCGGCGAGCAGCACCCTGAAGAACATATGTATACATTCATTATTGTTAGTGAACAGTGACAAAGATACTCTGCGAAATAAGGGGAAATAAACTTACAGCAGCAGATGCATCTCGGCTAAGCTGAGCAAGTTGGAGTCCTAGGCTTTGTTGATTAGACATGAAATGTGCAGCAGAAGAAGGATGCCGATTAGCTGAAACAGCAAGCCAACTTGGTGCGGATCTCCACATGCTTTGCTTGGTCAATTTAAATCCCTGCCACATATGAACAAATACGAAAAGAATATATGAAGGATGAGACCAGACCAGACCAGGCAAAATCACAAACCAATGAGAAACAAATATAGTGGTGCATATTGTTTAAGCATTCCGGAAGGATACGCAAATTGACCCTCGTTTAAAGCAAAGTAAACATCTTCAAAAGAAAGCAGGGAAGGGAGCATGCAGCTGATGTATAGAAATCATAGATTGTGCTTGAAGCAAAAAGGGAATTTGTATCTGAATGGATTTGGTCCAAATCTCCAAAAAAAAGATTTACTTGTATCAAACTAAATGGACTTAACTAGATCAGCTCGTAGAACAAAATCTAATTTTTATTTTGGCGGTTGTGGGGTTTGCAAACGAAAGAAGTGATCGATGCAGTCATCAGATAGAGTTAAACCCAGTATAACACTAAGCAGGTATATATTAGCAGTATAAAGATCATAAGTTCATAAATTACAGCAAAACAGAAGATTGATTGTGTTTGAAGCATCATCCATCTGGAAAATTTTATGAAGTCAACTAGGCACAAGTTCCAACCAGCATAATTCATGTGCAAGTAATGTTAGACTGTCCAAAAGCTCAAGTCCGAAGGAAACAGTGTGCAACTTTATCAAACTTCAAATGTCCAAAACCTTGCTTCAAATGTCACATGCATATACATATCATCGTTATGAAAATCACATTTATTTATGTCCCTGAGGCCTGAACTATGGGATACAAACCTTGTTCGTTGAAGGCGACGTAGGAATTTCTATGTTTAGAAAGCAACTTTTGGGGAAAACACCTTTTTCGATGTCTCTAATGGCAGCGGTTATTAAAGGTAAACTAACAGCAACCGCATCCTTAAAATCACTTTCTTGGCTTTCTTCCCTCTTCCTGCAATAGTATCAGACAGGTGAAAAATCATTCAACTATGAAGTGAGAAGAAAAACAGTAGAAACTAAATCTCCATAAACAAAGATTGTAAGTCACCAGTTCAACGATATCGACAAAGATGGTACACCAAAAATTAACGCTTCTCTAGCTCCAGCCACGACACTTGAGTAAAACCTGATACATTATATGTACACTTAGCATCCAAACACGAGCCAAAAAGGACTAATCAAGAGAAACTTGAATGCATCATTTGCTAATAATCAATCAAGAGGATAGTAATACCACCTGATATAATCAAAGCAAATAATAATATCATGCAAGTGTGTTCAAAGACTTACATGTGATGACCACAGCTTGATCCTCGATTAATTCCACTAATTACCTGGATATATTACAGCAAATATAGTAATCAATCGATGTTCAAAACAAAATCAACACTTTAATTCATTGAAACCGAGATGAATGCCTTACCAGCAGAGGTTTCGACCATGAGAACAACACCCCAGACAACGCTAAGGATACACAATCTACAGTAGTTCCTGAAGCAGAGACCCGATTAGTATCAGAATCAACTCAAACTAACATTAAATCTACACAAACACAATGTTGCAAACATATTTGACCAAAAAGTAACAAATTAAGGTCCTAAATGCTGATTCCTAAAGACAAATTTCATCAAATAAATGATGATTATGACACATAATAATTGAATTTCAAATCACTGCAATAATATGGTTCCAATTTCATATCCTAATTCAAAGAAAACTGAGATATTTGAAATTTGGCTGACAATTGAACTAGCATAAATACAAAATCCAAATCACACCTGAAACTTCATAAGCAGTGGCACCTTCAATCTCCATTGGAGCAACAGTAATTGTTTCTCGGACAGTCACCGAATGACCCGAAACAGATTTGTCCCTAAAGGAATCCATTCAGAAACTAATAAATCACAGCAAATTACCAAATTCAATAGCCAAAAAAGCCAGAGATTAAATATATTCAGACAATCAGACTACACATCCAATTGTCTAAATTTAAAAAAGAAAAAGCAGAACAAGCAAAGATCGATATAACCAACATTTCCAAATATGAATTAAGAAACACACAAAACAAAATAGTTATTTTGAATGAAATAATGTCTGCAAATTTGCCAATTCCGGTAGTAAAGCAAAAAAAAATCAAATTTTAAAGATGACCCAGATTAGAAAATGCAAAAATTAAGCCAAACCAACCCAGAAATCATGAAAAATCTGCAAAATTTCAAATGAAAATAAATCTAAAACCCACAATTGAGGCGCGCAAACATGGACATTGTAGAGTCCAGAGCCGACCAAAGCTTGAACAAGATAAACCAGGCCAAGGGAATCCATCCCTTCCCCATTGGTAACCAAAACAACAGGCTTTGAGTTGTCGTTTTCATCACTAGCAGAAGTAGAAGTCTCAGTAGAATCACCCAAAGCCTCAGATTTTTGCTGCTCATCTTTCTTGTCGTTGTCGGAGTTCCCTCCTTTTCGGCTCAGAAGAACTTCCTGGAGATTGTTAACCAAACCTGGAGGTAACATGTTTTTTCTGGTCGTCGTCATTTGGTTTTTGAATTAAACACTAATGAGTGAATCAAAACCCTAAAAAGTCGGGATTACAGAAATAGATTTGATTCAAAGGGCGATGGAATATGGGTGGATAAATAGGATGGACAGATAGACCGGGTCTAACGGGGAGACTGAGAAAAAGAAAGAGAAAAGAAATGATTTTTAGGAAGAAAAGAAATGGCTTTTGAAATTCATGGAGAGAGAGAAGATTAATTAGTACAATAATTGAGGATTGTGGGAACCGGGAAGAAGGAACAGTGGTTTGCTTAAATAAAGGATTAAATTATATATTTTTAAATTTTAATTCTTAAAGTATTTTAAAAAATAAATATTTAAAATTTCAATAGTTATGATATGATTTTAGATATCTATTCGTTATTAAAAAAGGCATAAAGATAATTTTAACCCTTAACGTTCATAATTTTTATCGTTTTGACCCTTATTTTTTTTTGGATAAATTTATCTCTTAACCTATATCTTTTTGACAAATAGCTTATTTTTTAACTAGCTTGATGACTGGATTGTTAAAAATTTAACGATGATATATATATATATGAAATATAATTTTAAATGATATGGAATGTAACCTATCAAATACATATATATATGGAATATAATTTTATTCTAATATAAAATATAAAATAATTAAAATTCAAATAAAATATTAAAAATTAATTAATTTTAAAATAAAAATTATAAAACATTCTTAACTCTAACTACGATAAAATCAAAATCTTATTCGAATTGTTTTTATATTTTTTATTATATTTTAAAATTAAAAAATAAATAACATATTTTTTAAAAATTTCTACATAATTATTGTGACACAATTGTCTCATGGAAACCTTTTTCCCGTGAATTTGGTTTATTGTATGTAATATTTAAGATCAAATGTGATAAATTTTGTATTATTTAAATTATTGTCTAGAATTTGACATTTAAAATATTTTTTATATAATAAAAAATGAAATATTATATTACTTTATGATATTTTGTTTATATAATATTATTCCTGTTATTTTTTATTTGTTCATACATCTCAAATAAAAAATAATTACCATACACTATGATTACAAATTCTAAAATAAAAATATAAACACAATTCAAATAAGATTTTGATTTTATCATAGTTAGGATTAAGAATGTTTAATAATATTTTATTTTAGAATTAATTAATTTTTAATATTTTATTTAAATTTTAATTGTTTTATATTTTTATATTAGAATAAAATTATATTCCATATATATATATATTTGATAGGTTACATTCCATGTCATTTAAAATTATATTCCATATATATATCATCGTTAAATTTTTAACGGTCCAGTCATCAAGCTAGTTAAAAAATAAGCTATTTGTCAAAAAGATATAGGTTAAGGGCTAAATTTATCCCAAAAAAAGAATAAAGACCAAAACGACAAAAACTATAAACGTTAAGGGTTAAAATTATCTTTATGCCTTAAAAAAATGTATTAATTAATAAAAATTTGATACATGTCCTAGTGTAAATTATATTTTTTAATTCATTTTATGCTTTAAGAAATTAAATTTTTTAAGTTATATTTATTTTTTTAAAATAGTCTTTAAATTTTAAACTATATATTATTAAATCTTTATCGTTGTCGTTATTGATCATCGTTGTTGATTTTATCTTTTCGATAATTGAATCTAATTGGTCATTTCTTTTAATGTGTCATCGTTAAAAATCAGACGAATAATGTGTCAATCGAACATTGAACGTCAAATGTTAAAAAATATTTAATTAGTACATTGTTTGTTGATTTTCGAAAACAATAAATTCAGAAAAATGGCCGGTTAGGTCCAACGACTGAGAGAATAAGGTCGACGACAATGATCAATTACCACAACAATGAAGATTTAAGGATCTATGTTTTAGGGATTCAAAGAGTTTTAAAAATTTTATGAGTTTTAAAGGAAATTAAAAAAGTAAATTATTAAAATATTAAAAGAAATTGTAAGGATATAATTATATTTTATATATTTAGGATGTATATATCCAAAATTTTAAAAGTACGTTTATAGACATGATTATATTTGACATTTATTTAAATAATTTATTAGTTATTAATATTTTATATATTCAAATTAATTAGATTATAAAAAATAACTTTTTTAGTATAATATTATTAAGCATATTTTTTAAAATTACCGCCAATAATTTATTTTTTTAATGGCCTTTTAATAAATGAGGTTGAGTTATATCTATGTTCTAACCGAAATCCTAAACTAGGGGATTCTGAAAAACTAAATAATTCAATTCGACTTGAGGTAAAAATATTCGACGTTTTGATTTGATTTGAAATTTTATAGACTTGACTCGACTCGAAAAATTTCAAATAAGATTGAGTTGTAAAATAAAAACTCGAATAACTCGAAATTTTTAGTAATTAAATGAATAATTTTTAAGTTTAAGACGAATCTCTCAATTTTATATGATATATATACATTGATATATAAAAATATAAAGAAATATTGTTACATATTAATAAAAATATATACGTATATCTTATATGATTAGAGAAAGTCGTCTAAATTGAAATCAAATCATACTATAACATGATAAATAATTATAATTAAATATTTATAGGAACTTGAAACTCGACTCGATTCGACTCGAAATTTCATAGACTCGACTCGACTCAAAAAATTTCAAATAAAGTTTGAGTTGTAAAATGTGACTCGTTAACTCGAATAACTCAAAATTTTTTGACTCGACTCGATCGAATACTCACCCCTATCCTAAACTTAACTCTTAATTTTTAATTTTTTTTTATCTTAAGCGAAATATTAAAATCATAAAACAAAAATCCTTAAATCAAAATATTTAAATTAAACCAGATCAACCTGTGGATTTTTTTTAATAAACAATGCATTAAGTATTTTCTTCTTACATTAATTAATTATTATATATGCTTCTGTACTCCAAAGTATATCTTATTTTATTTTTAAGATTATATTCATAAATTTTAAATTATAAATTTTAAAATATTAACATTTAAATTAGATTTCTAAATCATAAATTAAAACAGTCTAACAATTACTAACACAATTGGTAATCTGGCTTTTCAAATGGTTGCCACATGATGAGTTTCTTGGAATAAAGTGAGATCCATGTTTTGAGAATTCATAGCGATGAGTATTTAATCTAGTCAAATTAAAACTTTTTAATTAATTAAATTAATATTTTTATTTTTATAAAAATTAATTATAAATATTTATAATACAGTAATATTAATTAATTTTATTTTAAATAATTATTCATAATTATATACAATATATGTATATTATTTTAGTTTTCATGGGTAATATATATATATATTTGACAGAGTTGATACATTCGAATCAAATTTAATAATTGATTCACTAATCATTAAAAATAATAAATTACTTGGGTGACCACTTTATTATAGGATTATTTTTATTTTGATCACTCAATTAAAAATCTCGTCAATCAAACTATCAAACTATTAAAATATTCTGTTTTGATCACCTACTGTTAAAATTTAACGGATAAAATGATGTGATAGTCAACAAAAATTTATATGATTATATATCTAATCCATATTATTTAAGTATTATATTAATTTGATCATAATTTTAATTTATTTCAAAATTTTAAGACTCTAAACAATTTTATTGGTTTTAATTTATTTAATTTTTAAATCAATTTTAATTTTAGCCTTCGATCTTTAAAAGGCACATTGAGAAATTTAAATATGATAATCATAAAAAAATAATCAAAGTAAAATCTTTGGATTTTCACATTTAAAACAAAGATTAAAGTAAGCCTATGTCGTTTAGTACCTTGTATTATTGGACCATACCTAAACTACGTGTTCCATTAATTGTTTAATTTATTACATTTATATAAAACATCAACTTCTCTAGACATTAATAAATAATAATTAGGGCATGGGGTTGAGTTACTTGCAAGACCAAAACATAAACAGAGATGGGAATGGCCTTGCACTCTCCACGTTTCATTTAGTAGGTGGGGGTACCTTAGAGGAATAAAGTAACATAAAAGTTGTAATAAATATAAATATTAGTGTATATTTTTTATTAATTAGTCGATTATTTCGAATCAAACACTATAATATTTTATTATAAAAATAATTTTTATTTATTTTTTATTTATAATATCATGATTAGAGCCTTTGAGATTGTTTGAGATATGTATCGACTCATCTTGTTAGATCGAATAATAATCAGTATTGTTATCTGTATTATGACCTAATGTTAAAAATTGTCACTAACGCTTGACTAAATAATTATTTTGGTTTTTTTTTAAGTAATTTAATCATCAATATTTTATTTTGGATCAAAATGGTTCATTCGTGAATAAAAATTATCAGTCAACTAACGATAAATTACTTAAATGACGTGATAAACCTATATGATAGTACACGATACGATAACAATGTCATATAAATACATATGTTGATCTTATATAATGGCACAACAATAAAAAAATATTTTTTTATAAAATTGCATAAAATATAGAATACCTTTTTCTTCTGACGTTTCATTCTTGTTAAGTAATTTTAAGTTATGTATCATCAGTTGACTAACAAATTTTATTCACGAAGGGATCATTTTGATATAAAATAAAACATTAAGCGTTAATTTTTTTAAAAAAAATATAGACCAAAATAACTTTTCAATCAAATATTGTAAGATATTTTTCACATTATACTTGTATAATATGAATACTTAAAAATTTTATTAGATAAATCTGACTCATCACGTTATTCATAGGCCATAGTCATCCAATAATATTTTTTATTTTATTCGTGTATCTCATTAAATGAACGATATATGACGTAATAAACGAGATCCATCTAATAATTTCTCGTATACTTAATATCGAGTCATTGTTATGTTGGTTATGTTTCAAAATCAATCCTTAGTGTCATGTTTGTGTTAAATTTATGATTTAACCAAATTTAGAGTCTCCAACAAGTAATTAATACTATATTAATGTAAAGTAGAAATGGGTAGGTATGACAGATATTGAAATCTGCCCTAGAATCTATTGACATCTTCTCATATATACTTTCTAATTCATCATAACATAATATATATATATATATCGGACTTGATAAATTTAAATCAAATTTGATTAAATTCGAACTAATTAATCTTATTCGAGATACATGAATATATAGTTAAAATTTGATTTGAAATACGAAAGAAATCGAATTGAATTAAAAATTTAACTGTTAACATAACATATGAACTGATTGATATGATACTGACTCGAAAATGAATTTTATTTTATTTGTATTAGACTTAAACTAAATGTAAATCGACTCAAACATAAAAACGAATACAAACTAGATATAAATCATATTTGTAATAACCGACCTGAAATTAATCCGAGTAAGATGATTACCACCTTTATCCATATACGTATTGAATAACTACTTGTTCCTCCATAGCATCTACCCCCCACAACTCCAGCTTGTGTGAACAACTAAGGATGGTGGCCATGGCAACAGGTGACAGAAAATAAATGAGATTTAATTATATCCATCGTCAGCTTTTTACGTGACAGGATCTGCTTCAACCGTAACCAAATATTATTTAAAGTTTGATTAGGAGAGATTATTAGGTGAATCTTGTTCACCACGTTATTTATAATCCAAACAATCAGGATCGTTGATTTTTAAATAATCATCTAATAACTATCGACTCACTAAATATATGTAGGAAAAAGGTGATGATTCACTTGAGAAAATTAAGATTAACAGTACTGATTACTTGAGACCATAAATAACGTGGTCAACAGGGTTCACCTGATAATTTTTCTTCGGTTAGGGAAAGCTTTGCCCTTTATTTATCAATCATGCAAGCCATGTCATGTGCATGACACAATTTTATGGTAAATTATTGCAAAAAGAAAGGTTATGTCCTTTGGCGACGACACACAGGATATTTTTCTTGCCCAGAAAAAGTTTTGTAATAAGTTTTATATATTTTAATTATAAATTCTTAATTTTTATAAATTTTTACATTACAAAAATTTGTAAGAAAAGTTCATGTCTTATTATGTGTAAGTTTTATCTGGAATTGTTTTTTATTTAGATTTTGATATACTTTGGCTAGGGTATTCAAAAATACCTGATTCAAATTATCCGATTCAAGCTATTTGATCCGTTGACCTGCTTACTCGATTAAAAATTATCGGGTATTTAAAATGAAATACCTAAATTTTCGGGTCGGGTACCCGACCCGTATTATTTCGGGTAATTGGGCCGGGTTAGGGCCGAATTTTTTTAAAGTACCGGGTACCCGACCCATTAATTTTAATAAATATATATTTTTAAATTTTAAATTATATTTATATTATATATTTTTATTATTTTTTTCTAAAATTAATTTTAAATCCTTAACTTCTTTTTATACTTGTATTATATACTTTTAAGTTTTGAATTTTTTATAAATATTTATATTAATTTGTAAATATGAGATATGAAAGAAAAATTATGATCGAGAATAATGCATTCTTTTATCGATAAACTTTAATATATGCATATATATTCAAATATTTATCTTTAAAACCTATCTCAAATCAATAATTTTGTGTTTGAAACATGCATCATAAAATTTTAAGTATTTCTTATATATTTTTTTAAAAAATAAATTTTAAAAAAATATAAAAATTAAACTGGATACCCGGTACCCAATTTTTATGGGCTGGGTCATGGGCCGATATTTTGGTACCCGAAATTTTGGGTACCCGGTTATGAACACCCTATTTTTGGCTATCGATTTGTTTATACACACTATGAAGTATTGACTATTAGGGTTGAGTAAAACTCGACTCGATTCGAAAAAATGAATAACTCGACTCGAGGTGAAAATATTCGACTCATTTTGACACGACTCAAAATTTCATTGACTCGACTCGAAAAAAATTCAAATAAAGTTCAAGTTATAAAATGAAAATTCGAATAAATCGAATAACTCAAAATTTATTAATTAAATGATTAATTTTTAAGTTTGAGACAAATCTCTCAATTTTTTATGATATATATACATTGATATATAAAAATATAAAAAATATTGCTACATATAAAATACATATATGCATATATTATATGATTAGAGAAAGTCGTTTAAATTGAAATCAAATCATACTATAACATGATAAATAAGTATAATTAAATATTTATAGAAACTCGAATGCTCGATTCGATTCGATTCAACTCGACTCGAACCGAAAAATTTTAAATAAAATTTGAGTTGTAAAATATGACTCATCAACTCGAATAACTCAAAATTTTTTGACTCGACTCGATCGAATACTCACCTTTATTGATTATAATTAAAACAAAATTTTATAAACCTATTAACTATTTAGGCGTTGGGCTTCACAAATTGGTTTGCAGCACAAATGAGATCATAGTCTGACTACATTCCAATGGGATCGCACATACAACAGTTCTTAGGGACCATTACATAAAACCGAGAGAGAAAAAAAATAGTTGAAGAACATAGATGACCACGTGTTTATTCGGTCAATTCAGTTGGTGATCGAACTAAATTAATTAAAATTAAATTAATTGAAAATTTTAAACTTTAACTTTTAACCTTTAACCGAATCGAATTATCTTTAACTTTATTAACTTAATCAAAATTATTTAGGTTCAATAGCCGAATTAATCAAAATTTATTATAAATTTTGGTTAAATTACATAATAGGTCACTAAATTATGTTTTTAAGTTACTAAACTTTCATTTTATGCCAATTTAATGAAATTTTAGTGCAAAATTTATAATATAAAAAATTAATAAACATTTTATAATTTTTAAAAGTTAAATGATTAAAAATAAAAATATTAAATAATATATAATATATAATACATAATAATTTGGTTAATTTAGTAAATTCGACTAATTGACTTATTTCGAACCGAATTAACCGTTAACTATTTAAAAAAATTAACTGTTAACCGAATTTATCTAAAATTAATCGATCGAATTAATTAAAATAATTTCGATTCGGTCAATTAATTCTGTTAAAACCGAATAATGTACACTCTTAACATTAGACCATAACCAAATTTACTATAATTAGTTAAAATAATTGACTAATTATTTTGTGTTATTTAAAAAAAATCATATATCGATGATATCACATAACAATAAATTAATAAAGAATCGTTAATAATCTATTGATTTAGTAGAATGACTTAAATTTTTATTTTAAAATTTTAAATCTTAACATTATAAAGAAAATACTGATTTTTAAAAATTATCTTCGTTTTAATTTATTTTAATTAATTAAATACCCTTATTTATATAAAAAGATAAAAAAGAAAAAACGAAACAAAGGCATAAGGGGCCATTAGTATTATTTTCTTTTGGTCGTCTGGTCGTAATTAGGAAAAATTATTAGATAAAATTTATTCTAAACAATCAGAATTGTTTATCTCATATTTTTTTTAATATTAAAATTAAGATTTTTTTAATACAGAATATAAGCACACCGAGTTTTCCTACTCATATCCACCTAATTTCCCCTGTTTTCCTAGCTGTGGATGATAATTTTATTATAAGCATATAAGTTATATCCATAGATAGCTATGACTAAAATTAATTTTATATTCATTATTTTTCAAGGTACGATTCTAGTTACAAGAATCAATATATAATTCAAACTTTATTTTTATTATTATCAAGATTTTGTAATTATATATGAAGTGATAAAATTTGGAATAAGAACTTGAGGGGGATTTTTTTAAAATTTAAAAATATGTCTAATAAAATTATTATTTTTTTAATGAGATGATTTAACTAATATAATTTTAAAATACAAAATAAATATGAAGTATAAAAATTTAAAAAAAAATAAAATTATGGTAAAATGACTCTTTAATCTCAAAAACACACATTAAATTCGGTAATAATCTTTCGTAAGTTCCCTGGATACAAAGACACCCCACCGAATACATTTTCCTGAGTTTGCTTAAAGTCCAAAACAATTCCCTTCAATTGTCTCCACCACTCTCAGAGTTGCACGTGAAATACACGCGCCTCCGACACTACATAATTGAAACCAAACAGACAACTCGTTTCGATTTCAGCCAAACAACTGTCCTCTTGTCTCTTCCCTCCACCACCATGACGGACAGAGTCTACCCTTCAGCCAAACAACCCCCGAACGGCACCGACGCCGTCAAGACCACCACCACACCCGTCACTGCCGGAAACCCTTCCTTCCCCGCCACTAAAGCTCAACGCTACGGAGCTTCCCGCCCTCCTTACCGTCCGCAAACCAAACGCCACCGTCGCTCATGTTGTTGTTCTTGTTGTCTTTGGACCACCGTAGCAATCCTCCTCCTGCTCCTCCTAGTCGCTATAGCCGGCGCTATTGTATACGTTCTCTACCGTCCCCACCGCCCCAGTTTCACCGTCTCCTCCCTCAAAGTCTCGACACTTAATATTACATCGTCTTCGAAGCTCGTCACCAACATCAACCTCGACGTAACGGCCAAAAACCGGAACCAAAAACTCGTCTACACTTACGATCCCATAACCATATCTCTCACCACCAACGACGGCACCGATATCGGCGACGGTTCATTCAGCTCCTTCGTGCATGGCACTAAGAACACCACCCATTTGAAAGCCGCCATAACCAGTAGCAGCAACGACCAAGAACTTGACGAAGCTTCAGCTGGGAAGTTAAGGTCTGCTTTGAAGAGCAGGAACGGTCTTCCATTGAAAATAAAGCTTGACACCAAAGTGAAAGCAAAGATGGGTGCTTTGAAGACGCCGAAGATCGGAATTCGGGTTGTTTGCGACGGAATTAAAGTTACTGCTCCGACGGGGAAGACGACGACGACTGCTTCAACTTCTAATGCAAAGTGTAAGGTTGATTTGAGGCTCAAGATCTGGAAATGGACTCTCTGATGAGAGAGAATGAAGAAGAAGAAGAAGGGTTTGATCCTTATTTTGTTTTACTTTAATTTTTTTTTGGGTGATTATATGTTTTTTTTTTTTTTTTTTTAAATTTGGTGATTGATTAAAATGATAGAATATACATATACATAAATATGTTTTTATTTTAATTATATTAAATTCGTAATTTTTTAAATGCCAGAATAATAATGTTATTAATCAAATTAGTATATGATTTAGGATGAAGTTAGAGCTAAGAGTTACAATTTTAAAAAAAAAAATTAATTTAAGTGATAAATAATTTAAATTTATTTAAATAAATTTTAAGTTTAAAATCTCGTGTATATAAAAAAATTGTTGATAAACTCATCTATTAAAACCTGATGCACAATTTAAATTAATTAAAATAATTTTAAAAATCAAAAGAATAAATCTATAATTTCTTTTATTAATATTACTTTTGAAGTTTGAAAAATAAACCTTATAATATTATTTCTCCACCCAATAAATCATCCAAAATATTAAAAAAAGGTATTTGGTATACTTTATAACTTTAAATATATTGCTGCGGTAAATATAATATCATAATATATAAATAATGAATGTATATAAATATTAATAATATATTATGGATTAATAGTAGAATATTAGTGTCGGTAGGAGATTCCAAAGGTAGCACACAGTTATTGTGGTGGTAGTGGGTGATTTTAAAGTAGACTACAATTATCAAGTCAAGGCTGGGTAGCATTTTGTGGAAAAAAATATTTGATTTCTGAAATTATTAATATTACTTAAAAAGATTTTATTTGTAGGTCAAACAGAGTTATATTTATGAAAAATATATATTAGTATTTAAATTTGGGTTTAAAATCTATTTTTATATTAGTACTTTTTATTTAAGTTTATATTAAATTTAGTACCTATTTTTTTTTGTCCAACTATATCTATATACTTTAAACTCGATTTTTTAGAGCAATGAATATTGTAACGAAACTGATTTTAAAAAATCACTTGTCACGGGGTCAGAGTTTGAGCGCAGGGACTTCTACTCGTGTGGCGCCTCAGGTCTCTCGCATACCCGAGGTTTAGCTTTTACGATCTACGATGCTCACTGGTTTCGTCCTCCCATGGGCTCATCAGGGAAGCGGGGACAGCTCCCGATCAGTGTGGTGCGCGATCAGCACGCCCATTCGAAGATAGGACGCCTGCTCGACACGTACTACACTCTTATTGCTATTCCGCTCTCATGCATTAAGCACAACCAGAAAGTATCACGCACGTTAAATTACCTTCTAGAAAATTTTATTTGATATCTAAAAACTGCGTAATAATAGTCAGATATGTGAAGAATATTAAGATAAATTAAAAAGGTTTGAGTAGAGCTAAAAAAGTTAAATTTAGGTGTCAATTGGA
Source organism: Abelmoschus esculentus (assembly GCA_035048815.1). Lineage (NCBI taxonomy): Eukaryota > Viridiplantae > Streptophyta > Magnoliopsida > Malvales > Malvaceae > Abelmoschus > Abelmoschus esculentus. The sequence continues at coordinate 14,010,793 of JAUCBN010000024.1, forward strand.
AATGATCTTACCCTCAATTTTTTTTAAAAAATTATCCTTATCGGAGTAGGATGGGTCGAATCCGTCGAATTCGGAGAAATTATCATCTTTACCTTAATTCTTTAAGCTTTAATCTCAAAGTATAATCGTATATTTTAACTTTAAATCTTAAAATACGAAGCCATAAATAAGATACCAAAAAATGAAAGATGATTTATATAATCATAAGTTCTGGTTTATATATAGCATGCATGAATGTGCCTATGACTGACAATATAATAATTTAATTGTTCAGATACGATGTTATATTTGATTTGATAAAAAATATTTATTTTATTATTATTAAAGCATTTTAAAAATATTTTAAGATTAAAATTAAATAAAAAGAATAAACTATATAAATGGTCTCCCGACTATACCTCAATTATCTTTTGCATCCCTCGACTATCATAAGTTACAGATTGATATAATAACTTAAAAATTATAACAAATTGATTTAATACCGTTAAAAAATTAACGGATGATGATGTGACAGTTAACATAAATTGATATAATTATATAGTTAACCCAACTTCTACACTTATTTTAATTTGACTCTAATTTTAAAAATTAACCCATATAATTTTAATAATATATCAATTTAATCCCTCGTCAACCAAAGCTTCCCTAAACTATTCTTTCAAAACAAAGGCTACAGGTAGCAAAATAGACCGGGAAAAGTATTATTTCAGACAATGTTTTTAAACTACATTTGGACAAGAGAAGTAGACAGACACTAATAAAACGTGTCATAAATATTTTTGTGTGAATTATTTTTAAATCTTATGTTAAATCATATAATAATCAAATGATTCATTCTCTCATAAATTAAAAATGAAAAAAAAAACATTATTATTAAGATGACATAACTAACTGTGTCGATGGCACAAACCTCCTTTCAACTATATCTTCGTTCTCAAACTTCATCTCATTATGCCTTTCGCATGGATTCCCATAGCCATGCTCAACCCCATCATCATCATCATTATCATGTACATGTACTACTTCGTTGTCACATTGTTTCATAAAACTTGTCTTGATGTTCAATGTCGATAATGCCGTTGTTGATTCTTGTATGTCCCATGAATGATCGTAGTTTTCATGCAATTGTTGTTGTTGGTTGTTGTTGTCGTCGTTCACCGCAAACAAGTCGTCGTGAGATTCTTGGATGTAGTAGTAGTTCGAGTTGTATGAGTTCAATGGGTCCTGTGGATTGATTATGTCACACCCTATGGTTAAATCGGTATGCTGTTGTTGTTGTTGGACGGCCTGTGCTCGGCATATGGCTAATTGATGGTACACTAGGTCGAGTTCGGCCTGGCTGTATTCGATTTGTCGTTGGAGTTCTTGAATGATCCTATAACACCCTCCGACGGGGTCATTAGCACGCGAGTCGGATTGGAACACGATCGTTCGCATTGCGATGTCCTTTTCGTGAGGGTTAAGGTTCTTGATGATCTTGGTTATGTTGCTCACCCCGAACAACTTGTGCGCGTTCTGGAACTGCCTTTGTCGATCGTGAGGGAAATACGGTGCGAGGATGCAGTCCGGTGCACACTTCCTACGTCGGTATTTACATGCAGCACAGGCTTGCGTTGTGCCGTTACTACCACTTCTCGAAATGCTCATTTTTCTGTTGTTTTTCGATCGAACTGATGAGAAATCGGATGCGTTGCCGCCGGGGATGGTGCAGTTTTTCGTGTTTGTTTTTAAAAGGGTTATGTTTATTTCTGGAGGAAAGGAGGAAAGATAAGAGATGGGGAGAAATTTCAGGGCTGCAAGACATGTAGGTATATGAAGGAGAAAGGGTCAATAGAGTGAACAAAATTCTGTTATTTAATGGATATTTTTGACTTGTTTAGCCAAGTTGGCACACTCTTGACTTGAAAGGGTTCATCTTTTTAATGAAATGGAAACTTAAAGTAGATTTCATTTGTTTCAACTTTCAACTAATTCTATGAGATATCAAGAGTTTTTGAATTGCCGAGTGAAGAGACAAGGATGATCCGGTTCTGTGGACTGGTTGTCGGCAATCCGTTGGAACCAGCATGATGATGATGGTCATCTTCACATGGATGAGGGGGTGGAGCACCGCCATGGATGAACCCATCATGTGAAGACAAGTTGAGACCAAAATTAACAGCTGTTGTGTTGTCGTTGTTACAGCCACCAAAACCAGCAGACATGAGCTTGTTGGTGGGGTAGTACCAGTACGACTCTCCTAGTCATAGCACCGGCCACTGCCGGTGCAGACGATGAGCCAGTCTTGCCGCTCACGGTTGCGCCCATCCGAACTGCATATACTATCAAACATGTCTTTTACCTAGTCGGATCTGTATTCCCTAGTGCCACAAGTCCTGGAGTGAACTTTCCAATCCGATTGAACGACATATTTCTTGGAGCACCTTTCACATTTCCACTTCTTCCCGCCGTGTTTCCTCGAGAAAAGCTTCTTGATTCCGGTCAAGTCACCGAGTTACCTCGCAGGGTCATGATGAAGTATGAACACAGTTTGGTTCTGGACACACATGATACACCTTCTTCCTCACTTTCTACTCGTTCTTTTCTTTAGCTTCCATGGCAGGTTATGGCCCTGTGAAGCTGGAGTCTGGTCTCTTTGGAACCCTTTGTTGCAGATGTCACACACGAATCTATTTTTTTCCATGGGTGTTTTAGGAGACATGGCTATCACTTCTGCATCTGGGTCTGGTTAATGAAAGAAACAAAGCATGTAATAAAACTGATTCATGGTGGTTTTGAAGTTTAAACACAAATCTGGATTGCCTGGTTGGTTGGTTCTCTTCCTCTTAACATGTTGAGCTTGAGCTGGTTGGTGCATGGTGGCGCTGACACTGTTCCTTGAAGAAACACTTGCTTCGCCTGATGCAGCGGATGTCAAATTAGACATGGTGGTGGTGGTGGTGGCGGAATATGTAAACCTGCAAGCAATTCAAGGAGACAAGGACCAAATAAGAGGAATCCTACGGTGGGAGAGATTATACAATAAACCTTGTTCACCACGTCATCTATGGTATAAACAATTAGGACCGTTGATCTTTAAATAATCACCTAATAACTATTCATTCACTAAGTCCATGTAGAAAAGAGGTGATGATTCACTTGAAAAAAGATCAACGGTCCTGATTGCTTGAGACTATAGATAACGTGATGAATAGGGTTCAACGTATAATTTTTCCTACGGTGGCTAACTATGATGTTGCAACTTGCATTTTCTGTATTTTCCTTTCTTTTTCTCAGCCTTAAATTAAAATTTATTTCTTTTTGTTGTTTTTATATTAATATTTATATAATTATGAACAGTGATATTAATAAAGAAAATATTATATTTATTTTAAAATTTTAAATATAAATAATTTTATCTGCAAAATATATATTATTAAATAATTAAAAATATATAAGTACATTATTTTATAATCAGACTATTTAAAGTACATTTATATAATTATTTAAAGTACATTTATATAATTATAAGTTACTGTGTATCAAAATTAGTAGAAAACTACTTATTTAATAACTCATTTATTTTTATATTTTATTTTAACCACTTAATTATTTTTAATAAAATAACATTTAACTGTTATATTTTATGTTACTTTGATACTTTATTTTAAATATATTTTATTTTTATTTTTCATACCTCATATGTCTCTCATCCTTTCTGGATTAAACCTTAAACCTTAAATTGAATACGATATAAAATTCATTAATTGATCTAATTGTTACAGATACTCAATTTATCTCATTTTATATAGGTTCAAATATCAATATAAAAATATAATACATCTACTTAATAAAAAAATTTAGAATTCGAGATTAATACATTTTTATACAAATTATTACCACTCTACCTACAACATTTATTGCATAAATTTGCATAAATATAATTTTACATAAAATGTTTTATTTCACCTTCACTATAAGCATGACATAATGTGATTATTATTTAAAGAAATTATAAAGGTAAAACTGCTTTGTGAATCATCCAAAGTGCAGAAACAAGAACATGGAAAAATGGAGATGGGGATTCCACAAGATAAAACTACAAGGTGATCTGCAGAATTCCACTCCAATTCACCTGCAGATTATGGTATATCGAATTCTCGCCGATAAAACATCGGCGGACTAAGATATAAAGCTAGAGTGATACCGGTATACGCAATCCATCGTAGCTAAGTTGTACGTCGAGACACTCGGTTTCCATCAGGTTTTCCAGGTATTCACTCACTTTTTCATGGTCCATCAGGTGCATCATGCCTTCATAAAACCACAACAGTAAGAGTTTCATCCCAATGATGCAAGTGATTTGTTATATATCGATTGAATTACAGTGACAAAGGGCTGAAACGATAGACGTACCGGTAAAGAGTGTCCTCTTCGGCTTAATCTTCCGTACTTCCTCCAAAGCCTGATGATAAAATAAAAGAAATGAAAGTGTGAGTTTTAGAATTTTAATGTTGCCAGTTTCTTCCCAGAAGATGTACAGGCAAATACAAATACCCTTGGAAGTCCGAAATGTGTTGATGAACATCGATCTGGCCTCAGAGCATCCTGAGAGAACATTTTACATGTGAGATTAAGTATCCCGAAAGTGCATTCACGAAGTCGGATGTAAATTCGTGTGTGTGCATGTCGATGTATACGGAGAGAGGGAGGGAGGACCAGGATGAGGATTTCACAGTTTGCCAGAAGAGGGTAAGTTTCGTGGGTACATCGTTGACATCACTGCAATGTGAATACCAGATGAACATTGAACCATGCCATGGTTGAAAATTGAACGGAGTAGAGAAAAGAACAGAAGAATAAAAAACTTATGTTATATTTAACACGTAAAAGTATTACCTGATGTAACAAATATCTCCAAATCGAAAACCTAGCGAGCGGTAACCACGACCATGCCACACTGGTAAAGGGGTAATCTGAAGCTCAACGTCAGACAAAGAACACAAGTTATGACCAGAGATGACCTGATATGCATTAATGTTGTACTTATTAAATTGATTATCAAGCATGTTTCAACAGCAATATGTAAGAATGTAGCAAAAAAAAAATACAATTTAAGCCTAAACATTTCAACTGCCTTTCTAATACACATTCTACAGTCAAAACTGAACTTAAACCCTTTATTCCAGTTACGGGAAATCGGGAATGCGTATTGCACAAAAAAGTTCTCATTCGTACTAACATGAACGACAACTAATCACCTGTAAATCATGAACGATGAAAGGTTCTTCATGTATGATATTGAATTGCAGGTTTGAGACTGCAGCACCGGGTATAATCCCACTTGTATCTACCAAATAATAATGAGTCTTTTGCATCACCTGAAATTGTTAAAGAAGATATTATACAATTGTTCTGAACATCAAAGAACCGGTGATGATGTTCCGCCTTTTACTCATAAAAAATGCAGGATATTTCCAATACCATAGTTTATTACCAGACAGGCAAACATGTATGTACACAACCATCATATATTCATACGTAAAATAGTGGGAAAAGGCAGAACTCGATTTGGACCTCAAAATCGCGCTTTGCAACATAAATTGGGATAGCCGGCTGCACGTTGTTTGTCCAATCACGTAGATCATCAAGACCTGGGGAAGCATTAAGAAAAAAATTATGTTCGAGAATGCAGGTTTCTGTATAAAATAAGGGGGAAAGGGAGGCAAAAACTTAATACATCATCATAGGAAGATTAGTACATTAGAAAGTGTTCATGTCAGAGACCTCCAATTGCATCAGCATGAGAATGAGTAATTATAACCGCATCAATTGTTCTTATCCTGACAGAAATGCAACTAGTTACAACTGTGAAAATACACGACAGTCGACATATATACCATAAGATAATAAAAAAATCACTTCCTCCACCGGTTTTGATGCTTAATGACCTTAAGAATAAACTGAGAAATGAACATTCTTACTAAGTTTACTCTTTAAGGAAGCATCAGAACGAGCTCCGAAATAAGTGGATGCTTACATTATTCACAAAATCATATGTTCAGTACACTTTGTTTTAAAATGCTTAATGCCAGTTACGGCATAAAGAAAACATCTTCTACACTTATGTCTATAGCCAACAATATATTGACTAGTATTTTGACTGTATTCCCTGGAATGTAAAATGCAAACACAGTCCGATAAGAACACGGAAAAATCAAACTAGATGGTTCATCATGTCTACTGTAAAATGGTGGGGCATTATAATATCACACGACTCCCAAATCAACAATTCAATATACAATTACTGATAAGATACTAAAGAAAGGATACAAAAGTTGTATTTACTGCTGATAAGGTGTATGGGACTACAAAGGGGGAAGGGGCAAATTAACAAAAAAATGAAGCCATATGCCTTATTAGTTTTCTATAGATGCATTGAATGCGGCCGCGGAATGCCGTTGATGATCATAATAAAAATCTCCATGCAAATACTAACTCTATCATGGTGGGAAAAAAGGCCAAGTCACAAGAACTATTCCCATGTTAGCACATCCATTTTAGATCATATTTCCAAAACTAAAAATGTAATAGCATCTGAGAACACCACAAAGGCTAGAACTTCACCCAACAATGAACATACTCTTGTGCTAATAGATTGAACACCATAGACCATCTAATATCTTAAGAGTTGGATATAATAACTCAAAATGTTAGGAAAGATAAACACTAAAAACTAACCCGAATTCTGGAAACCATTGAAGAGCGCTGTGGTAGAAAAACCTACAAAACAGGGTCACATGTGAGAAACTAGAACAGATAATTCTATCTGGGATTGAAGAAGCTAGCAACAATTTCAGCAGCCATTGTGCAATTAAATTTTAACACTAATGAGCAAGAATCTTTTATCGCTTTTGTTCTCTATGTAAGGCAAAAACAAAGTACATGCACCAAGCTCTGAAAAGGTTATACCCCTACTTAGGCATAGTCAAACCATAATGCTTTTCACATGAAAGCTTCGACTGCCCTTTCTTTTGACTAAAAGAACACAATCAAATGGCTTATTGAGTCAGTTTAAAAGCACTTTATTTTTTGGAAATTTCCCTTTAAAAGTTAAATGTAACAATTTTGAAGTAGTACCAATCAAATGCCAGCATTTAAAAAACTGTAAGAACAATACACAATCTGGTGCCAAATGGAATCTGTTTAGAACACAAATTCCGCAGCATTGATAAAATTTTCAATAATAGCTTCTACAACTTAACTTCTAAAGGAACACTTGATTTCATTAAAGTAACCTTCACTTACTTTCCAGCATCTATTAGAATGTTGCATCTTCCAGAAGGATTACAATAACGAACAAGTAAGCTTGTATTAAGTCTCCGGTTTTTGTTACCAGGCTTTGCTGCTTTGGTACAAACCTGTGAAAACCAGAAACCATTGATTGTCTTCAAACAATCAAAGCAGAAGTTTCAAGGAAATACAAAGAAACCAAGGGAAAGCATACCGGACACTTGTTTACAGGGTCAGTTAGGCAGCTAACACGAGGAATGCCTTCACTAGTTCCTGTCCCTATAAAAATGATCTCCGATTGCTCCACGGGCGACTTTTCGCTAATTACCCCAGTAGTAGAACCTGTATTTCAGGAACTATCACTAAGAAGAACTACTCTATCAAGTGTCAAGCAATAGCAAATTAAAATCATTATAGCCTCATCAGCACCATCACTAAGAATAATTAATCTTTTTATCAAAGATTAGGTTGAGTAATCGATATTCGATCCACCATGATTCCCCATTGTCACTCTATACAATCTAAACAAGATAATACCACATTCAAGAGATAACTAAGAATGACCAAATGTCCAAAAGAGCTTAAATTTGTACCTAAATTCAAAGGGAAACCAAGATAGCTTATTCACTATGAATAACATTAATCTTAAGGGGGGGGGGGGGGGGGGGGGAACACTTCCAATCTTATTACCAACAACACAAAATCAATGAAAACCCAATCTCAGAAAAGATAACCATACATTCAATTGCATACAAATCCCAGAAACGTTAAAAGTTTATAAGAACCATGAACAATGAGAAAGTACATACTAGATAGGAGGGAAGCTTGAAGAAACCTCCTGAATGGGAAAACCCCATTCCTTGGAAATGAAAATGTAGATCTTTGAATTGATATTTGGCGCTTGTAAGGTGTCAAACTCGTTAAAGGAGTGGGTCGAACCGTATCCAAAAATGGAACCATTGACAAAGCTACCATTTTTTTACTTTATATTTGAAACTTTTTTCTCTTTTCTCGTAAAGCTTTGAAAGTAGAAAATCAAAAGAATGTGCTTTCCAAAATGAAAGGTGAATACTGAAATTCCTTTTTTCTTACCTTTTTTTAGAGTTCTCGTTGGACAGCATTGGCTCCATGAACGGGACGAAGGAAAACATATGGAAAACTATTATAGAGGTCACTATTGTTTCATTTCCTTCTGATTTTAGCCACGCAACTTTCAATTGTTATGTTTCGGTAACTTATCAATTAGTTACATTTTGGTCAATGGGACCAAAGAAAATGATTATTTATAATTTGATCCTTGAACGTTAAGAGGACTGATAGTTTTGGGCGTGTGGTGTCTTTGGATTGGCTTCATGTCTCGACGAGGGCGAGGATTTTTTTCTGATTAGAAAACGGTGAGCGATGGTGGAGAACGATGAAAAATCGAGAAAAGATTGTGGTCGAATCAGGTGTTCAGATTTTGATCGATAGATTTAAAAAAATTAACGTCTAAATTAAAAATTAACCATAAATGTGTCACATCATTAGTTTAATGGAGTAAAAGTCTCATTGATCAAATTGTAACTAATCGATTATATAGGTGACCAAAATATAACAATTGAAAGCTAGATGGTCAAGCTCAAAAGAAAACTAAACAAAAGTAATCTCTACTATTGTTTATCCAAAATATATCTTGTACAAAGGTTAATCATATGTTTGACTAATGTTCAAATTTTGTTATTAGTCCTTGTATTATAAGTAAGATGTCAATTTAATCCTTATAATCTAATTTGGTTCATATAAGCCATTGTAACTTTTGAATTTAGTATTTCAGTCCTAGTCCAAACAATTCAAGAAAAAAAATATATTTTTTTTTGTAATTTAATCATGTATTGAATAATAGTAGGATTTGTTGAAAATTAAGAGGCCAGTTCTTGTAGTATATTTAAGTCCTTTAATTGTGTGTTTTTTAATTTTATTACGAATAACTCAAAATTTTATTAATTTTATCCGATTCGAAAATTTTTTAATGAAATTTGAGTTATAAAATAAAAATTCAAATAATTTAAATTTTTTAGTAATTAAAGAATTTATTTTTAACTTCAAGACAAATCTCTCAAATTTTTATGATATACATACCAATATATAAAAATATGAAGAAATATTACCACATGTGAAAAATATAAAGAATATATATATACATATCTTATATGATTAGAGAAAGTCGTTTAAATTATAATCAAATCGTATTATAATATGATAAAAATTAAAACTAAATTTTTATAGAAACTCCAAAACTTGACTTAAATAAAAAAATTCAAATAAAGTTTGAGTTGTATAATATATATAACATGTTAATTCGAATAACTTAAAATTTTTAATTCAAATCGATCGATCACTCACTCTAATGACTTGTTTATGAACAAATAAAAACCATTTCAATAATTTGACAATTTCTATTTTTTTTTAAAAAAATAATCGGTTAAAAAAATAAACTTCTATAATTTTATATTTTTATTTATGATTAAATTTTAGTTTTTATATTAAAATTCTTAAAAAAAGTATATTAAAATATATTTTTAACATATAAATATTTTTAAAAATTAAAATAAGGGCTTCAATTTTAATTAATCAAAATTATACTAAAATAAAGTTAAACCCACTAAGCAGATCCGTGAAAAACTAATAATCACGTGAGATTATATTAATAATTAATTTTTTAATTTATTGAATTTTATATCCGGATTATATATTTGTGATTTTTACCTTAAATAAATATATTATTTTTATATAATCATTAATATATATTTTAGCAATCAATTAATTTAGATTAATTATTATACCGAATAACCAATCTTTATAATTTTTAAAAAATCAATTTGACTCTCTCAAAATTATATATATTAAAATTTTAAATTTTAAATATTTTTATAAAAATTATATTTAATTAAAATATGAAAAACATTAGCAAAATTCTAGTTAAAAATTCTCATTAAATCTTTTAAAATTATTAAAAATTTTAATTAAAACCTTTAAATTTTTAAATATTTTAAATTTCTCTCCCAATTTTTTACCTTAAATTCCGCCCTTACATATAATTAAATAACTATCCATAATAAATATATAAATTTCATTAAACTTTAAGATACAATTATTCAAATTATGATTTAAAATTTTATAATCTTTAAAAAATTAATATTGAAAAAAAATCTTAGTTGTGTTAGGCTTAGCCGACTTGGGTTCTTCTCCCTCCATTTAATGCTTATAATATAATTATTAATAATGTTGAACGAGTGTAATTAAAATTAATTAAAATGATTTAATAATTATTTTTGTTATATTTCAGTTTAATTATCACTTTAATTTTGATTATTTTTCTTAATTTATTTATGTATTATCCTTCTTTATTTCCTAAAAGTAAATTAAGCATTATTTTCATTATGAAGAAAAATATAAGATCAGATTTTAAAATTATGGATTTTCAAGATTTATTTGATATTTTGAGGGGGTTTTTTCATTTTTAAATTTGATTTATTTTTATATATTGTTACTTTTAATTTTTTTATTACAAGTATTATGTTTTGATCAGTTACATTGTTTTTTTAATGATATGTATAAATAAAAAAAATTATATATTGATAATAAAAAATTATAAATAAATTCAATTTATGATTTAGAAGCTTAATTTAAAATTTAGTGGTTTATGTTAATTTAAAAATTAAAATTAAAACTAAAATTTATTAAATATAATTTTTAATTTTATAATTTAAATTTTAACGTTTAAAGTGAAATTATATGTTTATGGATAGGGGTGAGTATTCGATCGAGTCGAGTCAAAAAATTTTAATTTATTCGAGTTGACGAGTCATATTTTACAACTTAAACTTTATTTAAATTTTTTGTTCGAATTGAGTTTAAGAAATTCGAAGCAAATCGAGTCGAGTTTTCAAATCCTATAAATATTTAATTGTAATTATTTATCATGTTATAGTACGTTTTGATTCTAATTTAAACGACTTTCTTTAATCATATAAGATATGCATATATTATTTTTTTCATATGTAGCAATATTTCTTTATATTTTTATATATCAATGTACATATATCATAAAAAATTAAGAGATTCGTCTCAAACTTAAAAATTAATCTTTAATTACTAAAAAATTCGAGTTATTCAAATTTCTATTTTACAACTCAAATTTTATTTTGAACTTTTTCGAGTCGAGTTAAAAAGAGTCAAGTATTTTCGTCTTGAATTAAATTGAGTTATTCGATTTTTCGAGTTAAATTTTACTCACCCTATTTATAGATTTTTTTTCTTTCCTGTCTATATAAAATAATAATCCAAATAAAATACTATAATCTATATTTAATTATGTTATTTCACGATAAAATATAAATGAGAAGTCAACCATATTGTTTAGCCGCCCCCATCCTAAGGGGAAACATTTAATCCAGCCTGGGGTATTTTATTAAAGAAAAACCTGTTTCATTTAATTTTGTAAATCATTTTAAATTTGTATTAGAAAAATAGTACACCGAGGTATTTTAAATTTATTTTTTTTAAAAAAATATACTGATGTGATTATAAAATAATATTTATTTAGATTTTAAATTTTTCAATAATATTTAATCCAGCCTGGGGTATTTTATTTTTTAAATTTGTATTAAAGGTGTGTAAGACCGAGTATCCGGTCAATTTGAATAAAATTGATCCTGATCTCGATAACCATCGGTTCCTGAAAATTGAAACCAGGCTCAGTCACTCCGAGTTTTAAATTTTAAGAACCGGTCCCTGTACTGATGGGTACTGATTTCAATACCGGGTACCCGATCAATTAGTTTATTCTTTAAAAAAATTGAATAATTGGAGAAAAAATTCCAACCACCAATAATAATATTAAATAATAAAATTAGAATATTGTAGACTTCAAAATTAAAGTTTTAAAACTAGTCATACTTAAAATATTTATACATAAAGAGAAAGTTTGATAAGAAAAATAAAAAAAAAAACAATATCGAATATTTGGTATTGATCTTAGTCTTATTGGGTACCCATCGGGTACTGGGTCCAAAAAATCAAGATCCAGTCCCGGTCTCGGTTATGACCCGACTGAGACCTAAATTTTGGATCCAGTCCCGGTCCACCAAAATCAATACCAGATAAAAATCTACTGGGTCTTGCCTGATCCGGAATCGAGACCGGGTAATCGAGTTTTTTGCCCACCCCTAATATATATGATATTTGAATTTAAATTACCTAAATTAAATATATAATCTTTTACCATTAAAACCACTCTACGGATTCAAATTTGTTTGCTATTTTGAAAAATTATGAATTTTTATATGAAACTATAAATTCAAATATATACTTCTAGTGTAACAATTGAAGAGATAAATACTAGGAAGTCTAAAATTATTACTATTATTAATGACCATATAATTTTATTTATTTTATGAGAGAAAATATAAAATTCTAACATCTTTATTTTTAAATAGATTTAATAGGTATTTTTATAATGAAATTTATATGAACAAATATATTTGATCGGTTAATTAAGTTGTTCATCTTTGTTTCTTCATGAAGTTTAGGGATGAGTTCTAAACTCGTCAACGGCGGATCCACATTTAAAATAAGGTGGGCCTGTGCCCACCCTAAACTTTTTAAAGTTCACATATTTATTTTTTTTATTTTTTATGAATTAGTCTTTAAATTTTTATAATATTTAAGCTTTGTGCCTACCCTGAAATTTTGAAATTTTATGTGCTAACCCTCAAATAAATTTTTGGATCCGCCACTGAAACTCGTTATGAGTGCTTCCTTTTCTTATCCCTCCCCATCATTTTAGGTAGAATTAAGATTAGATTCAGATTTTATATAAAAAAAAACATTAACAAAAATAAAATAAATGAATTGAGTCGGTTATTTAAAACAAATCATATTTTTTACAAAATTCTTCAAAATCGATTTTTTTATAAAAATATATCTTTTTTTATTGATACCACTATCTCGAATTTATGTTTTCTACTCCTTCAAAAATCAATTGATGTCTATTCAGTCAACATGTAAAACAATGAGTTATAAACAATGAGAAAGAAACCAATAAGAATACCATTGGAAGGAAACAAGATCTGCACATAAAATAAGGTTGTAATAGATTTGACCTCTCACTTAGAGTAATCTGCAGGAAACCTCAACAATTTTTCTTTGTTATTTCTCCCTCAAGTTAACAGCTAAGAAGTTTTCATTTTTCTATAAACATTTCACTTCAGCTTCATCCATATCCTGACAAAATGTCCCTTTTTTTCTCCTATAAATGAAGTTGTCAACTTCTAATCCATCCCAATCCCTGCAAAACATGGCTAACTCTGATGTGGTCTTCCTTTTGGTCTTGGCTCTCTTTCTTGGACATGGAGTTGTGGAGCTTCAAGCTTCACACCATGTTTTCAGACACCTGCAAACTGTTAAATCTTATGTCTCTGCAAAACAACCTTACAGAACAGGATATCATTTCCAGCCTCCCAAGAACTGGATCAATGGTATAATACATATGTGTAGATATGTTTGTGTGTTTTTCTTACATAGCAGCTTGCTTTTTTTGTATTTCTAACTATGTTTTTCATGTTTGATTGTAATTTGATCTGGTTTGACTTTGGGATTGGACAATTGGTTTACCTATGGATGAACAGATCCTAATGGTTAGTACATGTTTTTTTTACTGTTTCTTGTCCTTTTCTTTATGGTTTTGTATTTGATTCTGAAGTAGAGTACTGGTATAATTTGCAGGAGTTATGGTTTACAAGGGAGTTTACCATTTGTTCTACCAATACAATCCGAAAGGTGCGGTGTGGGGTAACATTGTCTGGGCTCATTCTACATCAAAAGATCTTGTGAATTGGACACCTCACGAGCCAGCTATCTATCCATCTCAGCCATCTGATATCAATGGCTGCTGGTCTGGTTCAGCCACTATCCTCCCTGGTGGCACACCGGCAATTCTCTACACCGGAATCGACCCCTTAAACAGACAAGTCCAGAATCTAGCCATCCCCAAGAATTTGTCTGATCCTTACCTTAGAGAATGGATCAAATCACCTAAAAACCCTGTGATGCAGCCTACTGCTCAGAATCATATCAATTCGAGTTCGTTCCGAGATCCAACAACTGCTTGGTTAGGCCCTGATAGGAAATGGAGGGTCATCGTTGGAAGCAAAGTGAACAACCGGGGATTAGCCATCCTTTACAAAAGCAAAGATTTTATTAACTGGGTTCGATCCGAAACCCCATTGCATTCTGCTAAAAATACTGGGATGTGGGAATGTCCTGATTTCTACACTGTCCAGGTTAAAGGCAAATATGGCCTTTATGTCATGGATGTGCTTAAAGTCAGCTTAGATGAAACAAAGCATGACTTGTATACCCTTGGCACCTATGACAATGTTTTAGATGTATATACACCGGTAAAGGGATCTGTGGAGGGCGATTCGGGTTTGAGATATGATTATGGGAAGTATTACGCTTCCAAGACCTTCTTTGACGATGTCAAGAACCGGAGAATCTTGATGGGTTGGATTAATGAATCATCAAGTGTGGCTGATGATATTAAGAAAGGATGGTCTGGTGTCCATGTAAGTTTTGGTCTAGTTATTGATTGTTTATTAAGTAACTTAAGTTGAAAGTTCCCTAGTTTCATTTAAGACACAATTGGCTCATGTCTCGGTTATGATATCTAATTTTGCAGGCAATTCCTAGGAAGATTTGGCTGGCCAAATCTGGCAAACAATTAGTGCAATGGCCAGTAGATGAAATAAAGAAGCTACGTGCGAACCACGTTAGCTTGGCTAACAAAACGCTCAAGGGAGGATCTGTTATTGAAGTTTCCAACATCACTGCAGCACAGGCAGATGTGGATGTTTCATTTGAGATTGCTGACTTAGAGACAGCTGAGGTGCTAAAACCAAGCTGGACCAACCCACAGCTCCTATGCAGCCGAAAGGGTGCATCGGTTAAAGGGAGACTCGGTCCTTTCGGTTTGCTAGTTTTGGCTTCGGATGGCCTGAAAGAGAACACTGCAGTCTTCTTCAGAATATTCAAACGCCAAAACAAATATGCAGTGCTAATGTGCAGTGACCAATCCAGGTCATCCATCTGAAAACTTGATTAAAACATCTCAAACCCCTAACTTGCACAAAACTCATGATCCATTTACTCTGTTCTTGTGTCTGGCAGATCTTCCCTTAATCAAGACAACGACAAGACAACATACGGAGCTTTCGTGGACGTCGACATTCGACATAAAAAGTTGTCATTGAGGAGCTTGGTAAGTCATACTTGGTTTAATACAAATCTTTACATTTTGAGTCTGCAATCCTATAAGGAAACATGTTGCAGATACGGTGTTCGAATCCTAGATTAACGTATACATGCGAAAGAACTACGTTTTTTTGAGATTTCATCAATTTTCGGTCATTGTTTTGAACAGATAGATCATTCCATAGTAGAGAGCTTTGGTGGAGGTGGCAAAGTCTGCATAACATCAAGGGTTTATCCCACACTGGCAATTAACAAGGCTGCTCACCTGTATGCTTTCAACAATGGAACTCAATCCATAAAGATTGCAGAGTTGAATGCTTGGAGCATGAACACAGCTAAAATCAACTGAAAACATATTTATTTTTGAAAATTTCATCAGACGACAGCATTTGGATGGATTAAATTATGGTTGTAATAAAAAGAGGTGCTTGCAGGGAAACACATTTGATGTTATTCCAAACCATTTCTACCTTTGAATTTACTTGTATTTTTTACTATTATCCTCACAGCAGATGTTCATCTCCTAGCGAAATGAATTTACTTCCCTTGTTTTCGAACATTTATATTATCATTTACTCTTAAAGTTTTAAGTGGCTTTTATTTTAATCATCGGACTTTTAAAACACACAATATAAACATTAAAATTTTAATTTATTTTTATTACATCGTTATCAACACAATATTCTCAAAAAACACTTATGAAAAGCGAAAACTAATGTAAAGATTTTTAATAAACAAGTGATCCTTGGTTAATCCAAGGACGAAAAACATATTTGAATTTTAAGTTGATCCGGTGATTAACAATGGTAAATCAAAAATTTTAACTTTTAATTTCAATTAGACCATCACCGTCATTTTTACCATCGTTGTTATTCCATGATTTCTCTGATAAAAAAATGAGAACTCTTCCTTGGTTCACATGGTCGGAAAACTTTTCAATTTTCTCAAATTTTAATGGAAACTACAAGCTAAAATTTTTCGATTTGGTATTATCAACCATCATATCAATTCAAACTTTTAGTCAAAAGAAAATTTTTCACCCTTACGATAATCGACGACTACTCTAACATAATTGGTTGTAAGCTAATAATAAAAGTGATCCTAACGGGTGAGTACAAATCTTCTACCTCTTTCTTATGCTTTTATTCGTGTCTCCGTTTTGGTTTATAATATAGAAATAAGGATTATGATTTAAAATTTATTTTTTAAAAATTTTTCAACATGAGATATAGATGAAAATATAATAAAGAAACAGAAGATTTTTATTCATAACGAGTTCGGTGATTGTACTGCAAGTTTTAATTTTTAACCGTTTTATAACTAAGGTACTGAAACTAATTCCTGGACTTGGTTTCTGTTTGCCAATTCCATGAACTGGTTAAACCGTGAAGCCTGTCTTTCATGGCTCTCGAACAAGTAGTCTAATTGAAATCTTTAATCCCTACCTTATGGTGTCGAAGTTTTTTCCGAAGACAGTTCGATTACATTCATGTACTGGTCTGTTTCAGACTCGGAAGAAACATCTTGTTTGAGCAGGTTTGGTTTTCGAGACTAAAGACTGGGAACGAATCCAATGCATGCATGCAGCCACGTCTTGGACAGAATCCTCGAACAAGTAGCTTCCTTGGCAGGCAAGAAACAGAGAATTCGGCCAATGATATCTTCGGGCAACATAGGAATTCTGTCTTCTGTTCCGATAGACGAACAAGTAGGATTGTCTGGCATGGTATCTTCCATGGCTGCTCCTGAAAGCTAACTAGTTTTGCTGCTTTTGGCTCACTAAGTAGTAAGTAGTAAGTAGTAAGGTTTCGTTTGCTGACACTTCTTCGACAGACGTTAACGTATCAAACGAGAAAATAACGATAAACATATCAAGATTTAACGAGCATTACCTACTTGATTTTAATCTTAAACGACTGTTTATCTTTAATAAAAAATTTAGTTTTTATCCAAACGAACTTACGATCAACGAGTTTTCAACCCTCAATAAAAAACGAAGCCTAAGTAGGTTAAGGTTATCGTATAAAATGGGCATTGCAAAATATATAATTGGGTTAGGGTATTAACAAGATTAAGTTTTGGATTGCTTTATATGGATAATGGGTATATTTTTTTAGTTAATTGACTGAACTAATAAAAGATTTGAACAAAATATAAATACAAATAAATATAATTTATTTTCGAATAACTGAACTATAAAAAAGTATTAAATTATTGAAAGACAACTGATAATTGTAAATTAAAACTGAATATTATAAAAAAATTACTTATAAACACAAACTGCGCATCCAAATTTAATACGAGAGTAATTTATTTATTTTTTTTAAATCATCTCAACCTTTATAATATCTTCCAAATAATTAACTAAGTTAATGATTCCAGGTTGTTGTGAAATGATAAAAGATTTTCTTGGATTAAGTTTTGATTCGCATCAAATCTCGGATTGATTTCGAACAACCCCACACCTAATAAAGGAGATCTTTTTAAAAAAATCTACTAGTCACGAGATATTACCTCTTTTTAGAAGACATGTTTTATTAGATGTGCAGTGTCGCTGTTTATATCTCAATTTTTTTAATAAAAAACTAATATCCGTCTCATCTCGAACATGATAATATGTTGTAATAAATGAATTAAAAGGCAGAAATGGTTTGGAATAACACCGGATTGTTTACTGCAACATCTCTCTTTATTACATCCATAATTTAATCCATCAAAATGAGATTCTGTGGTGAAATTTTCAGTTGATTTTAGCCGTGTTCATGCTCCAAGCATTCAACTCTGCAATCTTTATGGATTGAGTTCCATTGTTGAAAGCATACAGGTGAGCAGCCTTGTTAATTGCCAATGTGGGATAAACCCTTGATGTTATGCAGACTTTGCCACCTCCACCAAAGCTCTCCACTATGGAATGATCTATCTGTTCAAAACAACAATAAAAACAAAACAAAATGATTAAAAATGGTTACTTCAAAGTTCAAATCAAAACCATTAGTCTTAAATTTCTAAATACAGAAACTCTGGGATCTCAAACCAAAGCTTTAAATGGCAAAGATACTTACCAAGCTCCTCAATGACAACTTTTGCTGTCGAATGTCCACATCCAAGAAAGCACCATATGTTGTCTTGTCATTGTGTGGATTTAAGGAAGATCTGTCGGATGAGAAAATTGTAAGATTGGGAGAAAATTTAAAAAAAAAGTCTGAAATTTTGTTTTGAGGGAAGACCTGGATTGATCACTGCACATAAGAACCACATATTTGTTATGGGATTTGAATATTCTGAAGAACACTGCTGTATGTTCTTTCAGATCGTCTGAGGCGAAAACTAGCAATCCGAAAGGACCGAGACCCCCTTTAACCGATGCACCCTTTTGGCTGCAGAGGAGTTGTGGGTTGGTCCAGCTTGGTTTCACCACCTCAGCTTTCTTGAAATCTTTTATCTTAAATGAAACATCAACATCTGCCTGTACTGCAGTGACACCAGAAACTTCAATAACAGATCCTCCCTTGAGCAATATGTTCGACATGCTAAGGTGGTTTGCTCGTAACTTTCGTATTTCGGATATTGGCCACTGCACCAATTGTTTCCCATTTTCAGCCAGCCAAACTTTCCTAGGAGTTGCCTGCAAAATTAGATGCCATATTGGAGATTTGATTATAGGTTTGGAAATAATTGAAACTTGGGGAGTTTCAAATTTAGTTACTTGATAAACAATCAATAATAAACCAAAACTTACAAGAACACCAGACCATCCTTTCTTAATATCATCAGCCAGACTCGATGATTCGTTAATCCAACCAGTTAAGATTCTTCGTTTCTCGACACTGTCGAAGAAAGTCTTGGAAGCATAATACTTTCCATAATCATATCTCAACCCTGAATCGCCCTCCACATGTCCCTTGTCCGGTGTATATATGTCTTTAACATTGTCATAGGAGCCAATGGTATACAAGTCATGCCTGGTATCATCTAAGCTGACCTTAAGCACATGCTTGACAAAAGGGCCATTAAAAGAGGTGTCGACACCTCTTTGGCCTTTAACTAGAACAGGATAGAAATCAGGACATTCCCACATCCCAGTGTTCTCAGCAGAATGCAACGGGGTTTTGGATTTAAACCAGTTTACAAAATCTTTGCTTTTGTAAAGGATGGCTAAGCCTCGTTGGTGCACTTTGCTTCCAATGATGACCCTCCATTTCTTATCAGGGCCTAACCAGGCAGTTGTTGGATCTCTGAATGAACTTGCATTGATATGATTCTTAGCAGTTGGTTGCATCAGAGAATTTTTGTCTGATTTGATCCATTTTCTAAGGTAAGGGTCTGATAAATTCTTGGGGAAGGCTAGATTCTGGACTTGTCTCTGGTATTGGTCAATGCCAGTGTAGAGAACAGCTGGTTTTCCACTAGGGAGGAGAGTGGCTGAACCAGACCAGCAACCATTGATATCATATGAGTGAGATGGATAGATGGCTGGCTCAAGAGGGGTCCAATTCACAAGATCTGTCGATGTGGAGTGACCCCAGATCTTGATGCCTTCCGCCTCTACACCATTCGGATTATATTGGTAGAACAAGTGGTAAACTCCCTTGTAAACCATAACTCCTGCAAATTATATCAGTAGTTTACTTTAGAATCATGAAGCAAAGGACAAGAAACAGTAAAAAAAACATGTA
Organism: Abelmoschus esculentus; assembly: GCA_035048815.1. NCBI lineage: Eukaryota > Viridiplantae > Streptophyta > Magnoliopsida > Malvales > Malvaceae > Abelmoschus > Abelmoschus esculentus. The sequence goes on from JAUCBN010000024.1 coordinate 14,031,033, forward strand.
CTAACCAGTAGGATCTGTTCATCCATAGGTATCCATTTATCAAATCCCGAGTCAAACCGGATCGAATAGCAATCAAACAGGAAAAAGAAATTAGTTACACATACAAAAAAAAGCAAATAAGAAAGGCTTTATTATGTTAGAACACACACATACACACACATTATACCATTAATCCAGTTCTTGGAAGGTTGAAAATGAAACCCTGTTCTGTAAGGTTGATTTGCAGGTACAGAAGATTGAAGCATCGTCATTCCATGGCGAACAAAGAGAGCAAAGAACAAAAAGAAGGCACCATTAGAGTTAGCCATGTTTAGCATGGTGGGAATGGGATGGACAAGAAGTTGATAATTCTATTTATAAGAGAAACTGTATCACCCAAAAAGTTATTCTTAATTTTAAAATTCTAATTTTAAAATCTTTAATTAAAAAATCTAATTTTTACATTCTTAATTTTTGAAACCTTATTTTTTTTAGGTTTTTAAATTGATTTTCTAAATCCAATGAAAAGATTTTAGGGTAAAATTATAAATTTTTTTAAAGTTCAAGGTGTAAATTTTTTGTTTCAACGTGCTATAATGTTTATTTTATTAAAATATTATTTTATTTTAATTATTATTTTATTAAAAAAATATTATATTATATTATATTATTTATATATATAGCATATAGATAATTTTAACCTTTAACGTTTACCGTTTTTGTCGTTTTGCCCCTTATTCTTTTTGGGGATAAATTTAGCTCTTAACTTATATCTTTTTGACAAATATCTTATTTTTAACTAGCTTGATGACTGGACCGTTAAAAATTTAACGATCGTATATATATATATATATATATATATATATATATATATATGGAATATAATTTTAAATGAAATGGCATATAACCTATCAAATATATATATATATATATATAAAATTTTATTCTAATATAAAATATAAAAGAATCAAAATCCTATCTTAAAAAAATATAAATACAATTCGAATAGGATTTTGATTTTATCGTAGTTAAGGTTAAGAATGTTTAATAATCTTATATTTTAAAATTAATTAATTTTTAATATTTTATTTGAACTTTAATTGTTTTATATTTTATATTAGAATAAAATTATATTCTATATATATATGCATTTGATAGGTTACATACCATGTCATTTAAAATTATATTCCATATATATCATCGTTAAATTTTTAACGGTCCAGTCATCAAGCTAGTTAAAAAATAAGATATTTATCAAAAAGATATAGGTTAAGGGCTAAATTTATCCCAAAAAAAGAATAAGGACCAAAACAACAAAAACTATAAATGTTAAGGGTTAAAATTATCTTTATGCCTTTATATATTATATAAAGTTTCATATGAGGAAATAAAATCCTTTTAAGATTCTACAATCTTTTACTATTATTATTTTATTGATTTTTTATGGTCTAATAAAATTTTAATTCTAATTAAAATTAGTTATTTTTCTATATAAATATATTATGATATAAGAGAATCTTACATTATTTTTTTTCAATCAAGATTCTCTTAAGCCTATGTGTTAGAATTAAAAAAATATTCGATACGAATATAAACTCAAGATCTATATATCAAACCATCAATAATAATAAAATAAATAAACTGAATGCGAAAGCGTACCTGAATTAATTGATAGAGTTTTAATAACCAACTAGTAGTAATATATAATAAATAATTTAAAATTATGATTAAATTAAAATAAATCAAAAAATAAAATGAATCATCCAATTAGTGACACATGTCACCACCTGATTGGAGAGTAATATATAATAAATAATTTAAAATTATGATTAAATTAAAATAATAAATGAATTAGAGAGATTAAATGTGTAATTTTACAGATTTTTTAAACTGCCATGTCATCACCGTTAACTTTTTTGTTAGAATTTTAACGGCGGTGACCTAAATAGGTAGGGTTTTAAAGTTGGGTGGCCTGATTGACGAGTTCGTTAGTTGGATGACCAAAATAGATATCCCCAAATAGTTGGGTGGTCACTGAGATAGTTTACCCTTGAATTAATTAATAAAAATTTAAAATCTAAAAGACTCAGTATGCAATTAATAAAAGAGTGACAAACTCAACATATAATTAATAATGGTATGATTCTTTAAATTTTTACTCTGTATAAATTAATTTAATAATATTCGATAATGTTTAATATTAACGATATTTAATGGTATTCGACGCCCATTGTAGACTCATCCTTCATTATTTCACTAAAGCTCAACAAAAAATCTATAAAATAAGAGAAAAATATAAATAAAATTGTATAAAATATTAATTATCTAAAATATTAAACATATATAAACTTAATTAAGATTTTAATATATATTTTTAAATTTAAGAATTTTAAATAATTTTATTCGAATTTATATCGAAGGACAACATGCCTCAATAAGGAAAGTTTACTTTTTCGCTTTCTGTTCTTCATCCCAATTGAAGAAAACAAACGCAAAATTTTGTGGAATAAAACCCTAAACCATTGATTAGAAGAAAGCCAAACTGAAAGTTTGAATTTTTGTTGGTTACATCAGCAATTGAAACAATTTCTGATAATCTCACAAACAGAAGCACGGAAAATGAGTCGATATGATAGCCGTTCCGGCGATCCCACCTCGTACCGTGACCGTAGAAGGTAACTACTTAGACTTTTGCATTTACCCCTTCGTTTTCTAATGTAAATGTTCATTTTTCGTATGTTCAACGTCATTTATCATTCTGGGTATTTTTTTTATATCTAGATTCATTCATTTTCCACTTTTTGTTCCGGAATTAGTGGATTGGAACTGATTAACTCTTGTTTATTGTTAGTTTTTAGCTGTGTGTTTTCATATAGGCTTTGCGTTTCTTTAGTTTAGATTAACGCTCTAAATGGTATACGTGATACGTTAAGTTCAAACATAGCTGCATTTCGTTAATTTTAACTTTGGTTCATGGCCAAATCTTCTGTTTTTGTAGTACTTGAAGTTTCTAGTCTACTATCTAACATTGTAGTTACCTTGTCTTTGCTTCTCTGTTTAATTCTGTGTGATGATATAGTGATTCAGGGTTGGGTGGGGCTTCAGCATATGGTGGTTCAGTGCGGTCTGTCTCGAGCGGAAGGGACTATTATTCTGCTGAACCACCTAGGAAGTTGGATTTGGATGGGTTGACTCCTTTCGAAAAGAATTTTTATGTTGAATCCCCTTCGGTGGCAGCAATGTCAGAGACAGAGGTGGAGGAATATAGGCAGCGGAGAGAAATTACAGTCGAAGGTCGCGATGTTCCAAAGCCTCTGAAAAGCTTCGCAGATGTGGGATTTCCGGGTATTTTTTTTGTTGGTTCTGTTAGTTAAAGAAAATTACGTTAAAGGAATAGCTTTTTTTAGCAACTAGAATACTAGGTGTACCATCTTATAACCTGGCCAAGGTTTATTGAATGGAGAACAGAGTTGATGACTCCTGTTTAATGCTTAACCTTTCTGTCATTTACGTGGCTGGTTTTCCGTGTTCTTTGTACGTTGGATTCTCTGTAATTTATTTAGTAATTAGTGACTAGAGGAAAGGTCCGCTATTTCTTTAGTAATTCAAGATTCTCAAATATGTATTTGCTTGCAGAAAACACATTGACATGTTTCAAGACTGGACTAGACAGCCATAGTTTTGACAATATTTGCTGATATGCTCATCGTAAACTCAGCAATTAGAGTCATCTTAAACTTCGGTTTACTTATTTGTTTGTTGATATGCTCTTGTTGCTTCTAGATGTTAAATAATTGATATTTTACTACTGACATGTTATGAATTGTTAATTAGTCTAAGAGTGTTTTCCTGTTGTGCAAATGTTTTTGTGCGTACACTTCATATCAGAGTAAAAAGAATATCATTTTGATGGTTAGGATCTTTGTTAGCTTTAAAGCGTTTCGGGTATTTCTTAGTTATAAAGAATTTTATGATAGCTTTTGAAAATTATTATGTTTGCAAGTGTTTTGGATTTTTCTTATCTCTTTATAGATTCTTCTGTTGTTATAATTGATATTCTTTTCTTTTTCCAGACTATGTGTTGCAAGAGATTACAAAAGCAGGGTTTGTTGAACCAACAGCCATCCAATCTCAAGGTTGGCCAATGGCTTTGAAGGGCCGTGATCTCATTGGCATTGCTGAAACAGGATCAGGGAAAACTCTTGCCTATTTATTGCCTGCAATTGTTCATGTAAACGCACAGCCAATTTTAGGTAAAAATTTCACTCATCATAATTTAGTTAGTAGTTGGGAGGGATAACTCTTGGCTTCTTTGTATATGTTTTCAGCTCCGGGAGATGGTCCAATTGTATTAGTATTAGCTCCAACCCGTGAACTTGCAGTTCAGATACAGCAAGAGGCTGCTAAGTTTGGAGCTTCATCAAAGATTAAAAACACATGCATATATGGTGGGGTTCCGAAGGGACCTCAAGTACGTGATCTCCAGAAAGGTATGTGGTAATATGCTTGGCTTGATTTTTCCTCTGTATTTTGTTGTTCCTGAACTGCTTATGCTCTCATATACACAGGTTTCAATTTGAGATGCTGTCTGACATGTTTATTGTTAGTTTAAATAATTGGTTATCTTTTAGCTTGTACTTGCTTGAACTTGTGTAAAGGCCTTAACTTTGTTTGTTGGATCAGGTGTTGAGATTGTTATTGCTACACCAGGAAGGTTAATAGATATGTTGGACTCACATCACACAAATTTGCGAAGAGTTACTTACTTAGTCTTGGATGAGGCAGATCGGATGTTAGATATGGGGTTTGAGCCTCAGATACGAAAAATTGTTGCTCAGGTCCTTTTTCCTACTTTTCCCTTTCGTTTTGGTTTTCCCCTCAACCCCTCCATTTTGCCTATGACATTTACATTTTTAACTCAGTTTTTGAACAGCACTGACAAGTTACTGCTTATGTACGAGTATAGTTCATTTTGAGCATAATGGTTTCCCATGACATTTACATTTTTTTTTAACTCAAGTATCTCACTTCAAAAAATTGAGATGTCAGACTTTGTTGTTGCTTAATTTATTCAAGTGATATGATGGAAATCAACTCTTAGGATGATAAGAATGCTGATTTCACAAGTCTAAGCCAGTGCCATCAGTGTTCATGAAAAAGATAGTTCATTGTTGAGTTTACAGTACAATGCAGTCATGCAACTGTCTGAAGAAAAATGATTTAAAATGGTAAAATTATAGATGTTACTCTCCAAATTTCTATTCTAGAAAATTGGCAGCCTCACCCTCTCTTTCTCTGAGTGTACTTATATTTTATGCAGATCCGACCTGATCGCCAAACTTTATACTGGAGTGCAACATGGCCAAAGGAGGTTGAACAATTGGCAAGGCAGTTTCTTTACAATCCATACAAAGTAAGATGCTTCACATTACAATTTTTAATAATTAGCTTCTCCTGTGTGGAAATGTGATCGATTGCCTTTTGTTTTGACATTTGACTTTCTCCCTAATGCTTTTGTGACATCCATGTATTATCTCATTTACTTCCTCTATGTTATTCGATAACATGAAGATTTTGTCTTTCCAAATATAATTATCGGCTTCTCAAATGTGCTAATCTGATGTGAAGAAAAAAGTAGGATTTTGGCATTAGGCTTTGTTGTTTCTAATTCTGTTATTACTTATTGTACCATTTGTCTTTTGTGCAGGTTATAATTGGATCTGCAGATTTAAAAGCTAACCATGCAATTCGCCAACATGTTGACATTGTCTCGGAGAGTCAGAAATATAACAAGTAGAGATCTGTTTACTTGGAATGAGTTTTTGATTATTTTTACCACTTAGTATTGTTGAGGCTGTTTATTGATCTGTGTTGGTGTTTCAGATTAGTGAAGCTGCTAGAGGATATCATGGATGGCAGCAGAATTTTGATTTTCATGGATACCAAGAAAGGTTGTGACCAGATCACCAGGCAACTTCGCATGGATGGTTGGCCTGCTCTCTCAATTCATGGAGATAAAAGTCAAGCTGAAAGGGATTGGGTCCTTTCAGAGTTTAAAGCTGGCAAGAGCCCTATAATGACTGCAACAGATGTCGTGGCTCGTGGCTTAGGTATGTATATTAGTAGTACAGGTCTACAGGATCAGGGGTCACACATTTCTAACGCGCGACTGGCCTCATCATCTGGATTATTTATTTAATTTAGTTGGTGACAGATGTGAAAGATGTAAAATACGTAATCAATTATGACTTCCCGGGATCTCTTGAGGATTATGTCCATCGCATTGGTCGAACAGGAAGGGCTGGGCCAAAGGAACAGCCTACACGTTCTTCACAGCTGCAAATGCCAGATTCGCAAAAGACTTTATTGCCATACTTAAGGAAGCTGGACAAAAAGTCAGTCCCGAATTGGCAGCAATGGGACGTGGTGCACCTCCTCCTCCATCAGGTCAGCTTACTGGGTGCAATCAAATTCCCTGAAATCGAATAATTTAGTTAGTTCTCGTAGCATTTCAACATTTAGATAACTTGCTTCAAGGTGTTATTGAAAACACTGGCGCATTGCCACACCATTATGAGATTGTTGCTCTGGTTCTTCACTTCAACCGATGGCTTCTATGCATAAATAACCATGTCCATATCATGTTGTTAACAGATTAACACACAATTTCTCCTACTACTTTTGTTCATCTGGTGAAGCAGGTCATGGTGGTTTCCGAGACCGAGGTAAGGGTTACAGTGGCGGCCGTCCTTGGAACTGATCAACAAAAAGAGACGGGTCTAAATTGTGTAGACATACATACTTTTGGTAATTTGTTTTGACTACCACCTCTGGTTTTTCTGGGCTCAATTGTCATTAGCTGTAAGACTAGCAGGAAGAACTAGCATCTGTAAATCAATTGTTCTTTATTTTCTGAAAATCCATTCCCCCCTCTTGCCTTTGTTTCCACTTTTATCCCTAATCAAATCGAATATTGCTTTATAAATAGTATGATTTGCATTTCAAACTTATTATAATTTATTTTTTTCTAAAGATAATTATATGAACTAGTGCTATTAACAAACGAAAAAAAAAACTATTTTTTTATATTTAGTTTTCCTAAGCATAACCTACTTAGTTAATTTCATTTTAGTATCAACTCTTATGAAAAAATGAAATTAAAAATAGTGTTCTACGCCTATTAAAATAATGGTATGTTGTATAATGGGTTGGTTCAAGTAATAAATAGATTATATTGTTTAAGTAGTTTTTAAGTAAGAGATTTTATACTTGTTAAAAATTTACTACTAAAATTAGATCTACGATATAAATTAATCATATTTTTTTAATTAATTAAAATTAAAGTTTTTTTTAAGTTTTAAAACTTGTCTTAAATTAAAAAATAATAATTAATTTAATGGAACGAAACATTAAATTTATATTAATAATAAATTTTTATATATTTTAACTCAAATTAGTGAATAATAATTCATATATCGAAGGTAACAAAAGAAGTTGGTGAGTAATCTAATCAAATCAAATAGGAGAGAGACGTGAGGGAGAGTGAAGCTTTGCTGGAAAAGGAATCTCAACAATGAGCGAAGGTCCCAAGCTCTATGATCACAAAACCAAGAAAAGTATAAGAAATCTCATTCTAATCTCAAGACCCTTTTTTTATATTTCTCAAGTTTTCAAGCAAAATCTTTTATTTGTTTAATTGCTTCTCAAATAGGTATATGGTTGTTTGAAATTCCATTCTGCAGCTCAATTGAAGCAATTCCAACAGCACCAGAAAGGAAAGGATTTTGCTTCAACATCATCAGCTTCAGCAGCATCGTATACAATGAGTCAACCGCCACCGCCGCCCCCTCAGCCTCCGAGGGAGTCGTTTGCTAGGCGTTACAAGTTCCTTTGGCCACTTCTTTTGGCTGTCAACTTTACTATCGGAGGTGAAATCCCTTCTTTCTTTTAGTTGTTGAATGATCAGTAGTTTGTTCTTCTTAATTTAGCTTGAATGTTGTTCCTTGTGCTTTTGACTGTAGTTCTTGATTCTGCTTGTGATGGGTAGTTGTTGTTTGAAAGAAGTTTAGGGATTTATATGATTGAAGATAAATCATGAAACTACCATTTCTATCTCTCTTGTTAGTTCATGTCTCAATATAGGTCAGCTGGACCAGCCTTAAACCCTAGAACTATGATTAGTTCACCCAATTGACCCAAGTAGATTGTTTTTCAAGTTTCAACCATTTAAATGTTTAATTGAGCTCATGGAAAAACTTAGCTGATCATTCTGGTATTCGCCCAAAAGAGGAGTTTTGGTTATATAGATACATGTGAATGAGTAACCTCTAACTTTAGGTACATTCACAATCAAGGACGGACCTAGGGGATGTTGTCGATAATCTAATTCTGCAACCCCACAACTCTTGTAATTTTGCTCCCTACATTTTTAATATAACATCTTGATAGTTTGCACCTACTATAGCTACATGAAATTCTGGATCCGTCCCTGTTCACAATCTAAAAGTGTATCAAACTGATGGAGTTGATATTTTAGCAAATCGGCTGGATTCAGGGTTCATTTGAGGGTTAGGAAATATATTTACACCTGAACACCATGTTATGGTATTCTCTTGATTTCATAGTTACTAAACTTACACACCAAGCAGTGATTATCTCCATATCCATGGGAACCTATAACGGTAATGACTAGTAACTTGAAATTTGTCACCTGCTTGCGGTTTGAAATTTGCTGATTGATTTTGTCCGCATGGACATTTCAATGATAAGTTGGAACCGTATTAACTGTAAGTTAAAACTAATGGGAGATGATGGAGGAGCAAATCTTTAAATAATAGGTATGGCGTTCATATAGCCATTACCTTTGGATCAAAGTTAGATTCACAGTCCTCAAATCAGTGAAAGTTTCTGTTTTCGTGTTTGTTTCGATTTTTTCTTTCTAGTGTTTTAATCAAGTTTAAATGAAAGTAAGATGAGTAGTTGCTCATCGGTTAGAAAGTTTTGATGTGTTGTACTTGTATGGAGTATGGACTTTTAACAATTCCAGGTTCTGATAACTAATTGTAGGTGAGGGGAAAGAACTAGCTGTTGTTCATAAGTGAATAACATCTTTTTTCTACATATTTTCCTCAATTGATGAACACAACTAGATCGATTTTCTTTTCCGGGCTGTAACAATTAACAATAAGCGTCTCTTGTCGGTAATTATTACAGCCCGACAAAGAAAATCGATCAAGTTGTGGTTCACTCTCACCAACTTATGCTGCTTTCCTTGGTTCGAACTCAACTTTTTAACACAAGTTTGTATCTTGTCCTGCCAAATTTGTAAAGTTTGGAATTTTTAACTTGGCTCTTTGACAATCCATTGTTTTCAGAAACATGATTTACTTGTCTGATAAGAATCTGTATGCCTAATGCAGCTTATCTTTTCACGAGAACGAAGAGAAAGGACACGAGCATAACAGAAGAAGATGTGGATTCTAGTCCTCCTGTTTCAACTGCAACTGTCGCTGCTCCTCCAGTTACCGAAACCCCATCACCTGCACCGCCCGTCCCGGAGTATTTGAAGGTGCGTGAACCGATTCCGGAGAGCCAGCAGCGGGAACTCTTTAAATATATACTGGAAGAGAAAAGAAAAATCAAACCGAAAGATCCCAAAGAGAAGAAACGACTCGATGAAGAGAAAGCTATACTCAAACAATTCATCCGAGCGAAATCCATACCTCAGTTGTGACTTGATTATCCATTGCTGAAACTTTGGATGTTTCAACTTTACCTTTAGAAATTTGGAAGTTATGTTTTCCTGAATTTCATGTTGTGTGTTTTCTTGTGCTACAAAATGTATAATTTTCTTCAGAATTACTCTTTTAATTCAATTATGTTCGGATTTATACAAGGCGAGACTCGAATCAAATCTTTAAACGTTTGTTGGCATGAAATTTTTTATACAATACCAATATTATCACGGAACCTGTTTATCTATTTATAAATATTCTTAACCTTTTAACGGTGCACATTATTTGTTGGGTTCACTAATTCCCGAGTTTTAAAATAGAAAAAATTGATCTTATATTCTTTTAGTCACATGAACAACAATATCAAAAGGATTATATGGTTATATTTATAATGGCTTCCGAATATGTTTTTATTAATTGTTTTGAAGTTATATTATATGTATAATTTACCATAAATATATTTTCGGGACTAAAATAAAATAAAAATAAAAATTGAATTTCAATAAAAGTTTTAAGCTTTATGACTAAAATGAAAGATCTCTAAACGTTTGGTGGCCATTTATGTAGTTAACCCTAAATTTTATTCTTAAAATTCATTCATTGTTCTTTTAACGGGTTTGGCCGACTCAAAGGCAAAGCGAGCTGTTTCGTTTATTCATCTTAAAGAAATAAAGGTTTTCTTTTGTTTCAATCAAGTCCCTTCTCGCAAACCCTAATTTACACAGGTTTCAATTCATCTTCTTCCCTTTTTTATTATTCTTTCAGTAACATTCACACAAACTTACGACTCAGATGTTTCCAAAAAACAGAGTTTCTTCTTCTTTTTTGGTTTGTTAACCTTTTCTTAATTCTCTGTGTGGTTGTGCAGGCAAAGCGGTTTTGAAGCAAAGAGAAGAAGGGAGATCCCCCGACCCGCCCAACACAAATTGCTCAAGTACGACGAAAAAATGTTTTTCCCCTCTTTTTTTACATTGGGAATTCAGGGTTTTTAGCTATTTTTTAGATGCATGGTTTTGATCTTCAAACTGATTCCTTGCATCTGTTTGTTTGTATGTTTTTAATTTCTATATATTTTAGAAGAGAACTTAATATTGCAATCGGAGATGATTAGAAATTTCAAGTTGGTTTAATGGGATATTGTTTTTGGTGTTTTAGAGATGGGTATTTTATGAAAACCAAAGGGATTTCAGTGTTTATCATTTTTTTTCTTGGTATTGGTGGGGCCCAATCAAGATTCTCTTGGTGTTTCTGGTTTTCAATGGAGCTCTTTTTGTTCTGGTTATTAACTATGGAACATCTTTGGATCCAATTGCCACTTGCTGTGTGGTTAATTTATCTTTTCCGTCTTGGAAGTAGAACACATATATTTCATGAAGGTTTTGATTAGCATTTTTTTTTGTGATAGAGTACATACTATTTCTTTCATCAGTACCATATTCATAAAAGCTGATTGAAAATTATTTTGTTGTGTTCCATTTTCCCAGGATAATTTGAAATGTCTGGTAGAAACCGTATTCCTCGTGATGCCTTCATTGACCGGCATGGATTTCCTCCTGAAAGATCTTTCCACCGTGGTCCTCCTCTACCACAGAGGCCTCCTCATCCTGCGATATTGGAGGAAGAACTTGAAATGCAGCATGCAGAAATTCGGAGGCTTTTGAGTGATAACAGAAGGCTGGCAGAAGATCGAATGGCTATACAACAAGAGCTTGGTGCTGCAAAAGATGAAATTCATCGTTTGAATCTCATCATTGGTGAAATTCGTGCTGAGCAAGATCTGCACTCAAGGGGACTTATTGACAGAAGCTTGAAGTTGGAGGCAGATCTCCGGGCAACTGAGCCACTGAAGAAGGAGGCTGTGCAACTCAGTGCAGAAGTTCAGAAACTGAATAACATTAAGCAGGAACTAACTGGCCAAGTTCAGACTCTCAAGCAAGATGTTGCCCGGCTGCAAGCAGATAATCAACAGATATCTGTTCTAAGAGCAGAAATTGATGGCCTGCACCAGGAGATGATGCGTGCAAGGTACATGCCTGAATCCTTTTCACCTTTTTTATAAAAAAATCCAAACAAATGAAAGCTTCTGTTGAGCATTTAACTTGCAGAGCTAATCCTTCATATATCCAATTATATATTTAAATGCTAAATTAAAATTTTGTTTCATAGGAATGCCATTGATTATGAAAAGAAGGCAAATATTGAGCTGATGGAGCAGAGACAAACAATGGAGAAGAACATGGTCTCCATGGCTCGTGAAGTTGAAAAGCTACGTGCAGAACTTGCCGTTGTGGATGGTAGACCTTGGGCTGCTGGTATGATCTATCTTACTTCCATTATCTGGCTGGTCAAGTTCCACACTGGTGTGTTTCCAAGATTTCTATCCCGTCTGATGAATTTGTTTAATCTTTCCCTACCAAGACCAGTTGAATATAAGGGATTTTATTCCCCTCCCCCTTCTGTTGTGATCTTATGTTCTCGTGTTTCGGATTTATGATTCAGCTCGTTGGAGGAAGACTGAAACCTCAAGACTTCTTAAAAGAGAGATCAAGATCATTTTTTTAATTCTCACTTAGGGTTTATCATTTCATTCATCCCTTTAAATAAGGACTAGCTCATTACGCAAGAGGAAACCTATTCTTAAAAGGAAAATAAATAAACTGAAATAAAAGGCATAATCAATAGATGTGGTCCAAAACACCCTCCTTCCTCTTTTTAAAATTATGATGGTTAGAACTTGGGAGTCGGGACCTTGTGAAAAGTCTGAAGTTCAAATGGTTAGGTGCATCTTTTGGATTCCATTAAACCTGCATTTATTTTTCCTGGGTTTTTCCTGCTCTTTTGATTTGCTCAATTGAATGATAGTAACTATATTTTGCGCCCTTCTTGTCTAGAGTTCATAAATAATTATTTAGTTTGTATCATTTATTCACTGTAGAGCATCATTGCTTTATGTTGTTTCTAATCTCAATGTCTTACTAATTGATGGTTCAAGGTGGATCATATGGAATGAAATTCAACAGTTCAGAGGGGGCTTTTCCTGCATCATATGAAGGATATGGGGCTCATCTGGTATTTATGCTTGTATTCTTGTTTGCTTTATTTGTTTGACCATAAATCTATGTGTTGGGATTTTTTCCCAATGAACACTTGTTTTTACTTAACAGGCTGCTGCTGATAAGGGTCCTTTTCATGGTTCTCATCCTGGGACTTGGGAGCAGCCTCGCACTACTCGTCGCTAAGAGAGTTTTTACTTGATGGAAGAAAGGCGAATTTGGTGCTCCATTTTGGAAGTGCTAAATATTGGACAGCAAGGAGTTCATCCTCTATGTTTGCATGCCAAATCAGTAATTTTTATCTAATACATTGTTAGTCATGTTAAACTTCTTATATAAGATTCTGTATTGCTTTCTTTTCATTGGTAGAGGATGTGGTACCCCTTATATATACATGAAATCGTAATTTGGTAATTTTATCTTCTGTTGGGGTCCAATTCTTTATCAGCAATTTTTATTGTTTGTTTTTATTTTATTAATCGTTTTGCTTGAATATAACTAATGCTACTTTAGGTAGAAAGTTGCCCCCTAAATAAGGTAGTTAATCTTAGGTCCATTTGAAATTTACGGTCCATGAATGAAGCTTTTGGTTACGACCTACATGTTAATATACACTATACGTTTCTGATCTATTTGGCAAATTCTTGGAACCATCTGTCTTTGATAGTAGATCATAGAAGGCTGCAATGAAGTTTTGTCGTACAGAAAGGCCATGTAAAACATAAACTCTCTGTCTTAGTCTTAGTAAATTATTTTATTTACTAGGGTGTCTCATGCAACACTTGAATGCTAGTGTTTTTGTTGGAGGCCATTTTCTTGAAATTTGAAAGTTATCACTCGGTGGTACCATTGGAGGGGGATATATTAATCTTGAGTGTATTGTTTTCTATGTGAAATAAATGGGATATCATTTTTCATGGTGTATTTTGGTTCTGGATGTACACATTTTTAGTATTTGACCTGGAAGTAGAAGTCTATGGGTGGATATGGTTTGACTAGCTTCTAACGGTCACTTTATGGACATTGTTGGGAGTTGATCTAAATTTTGAACGGATGCTATTCCTTTAAGGTTGTGCAGTTTTGGTATGTAATTCAGGGTGCTATAAGTAGGAGTTTTGTCAGGAAAAGAAATCTTTCAGAATGGATTCTTCTCTCAAGTGATATAGACATTCAATTGGATAGTGGAATGGGCGCATACTCTAGAAGTATATTGTTTAAAGCATCCAGGAGCTGCCTTTTTGCACACTTTTATTAGCTTTTATTTCTTGATTTCTGCTGTTATGGCAAATGATGTATTGTTGCTGCAAAAGTAGGGGATGTGCTTTTAGGTATATGGTGCTTTTCTTGCTAACTACTCTGAGAGGAGAATCATTTGTCTTAAATTTACTGTCTGCTGCCTTTCGTATCCACTTCCATATGGTGGTGTGCGCATTTGAAGCTTGGAGGTAAAATGTTTTATGGAATTTTATAAAATGGTATGGTGTGTGACCGAGGACCTGTTTACATGTCTTTCTTGGAATGGGGTTTCTTTGTCATTCTAACATTTTGGAGTATATTACTTGGAAAACTGGCGTGAGAGTTTACTTCCATATATTCTTTCGGTCTGTTGAGAATGTGCTGTAGAGCTAGACCACAATTGGTCGAATTTTAGTGGATATTGACCCGAGGTATCTTGGATGGAGAAAGCATTAATCTTGACATTGTTTGTAGAAGTTGGTAGAACTAATAATTTTCCATGAGGATAGAACTTTTAAACATAGATTTTCCCAGCAAAGAGTGAGCGAAATGTACACATTTATGTCTGCAGTAGTACTGCTCATCTTGAGTTGTGAACATTTTCTCACTCTTACCATAGGTAAAAGAAAGTTCACTATAGGGATTGATCACATTTTCCATGATTGTGGGATTTCTAGTATTAAGCTTTTGCAGCAGGTGGCATATGATATGGAATATGTTGTACACATGGAAAAGGATCTAGATTTTGGACCATTAAGTCAGTTATTGAATCTACTTGCATAAATGGTCCAGTTCTGTGGGTACATACTTTCGGAACACACATGGCGCTTGAAGACAAAAATCACGGCTCCTTGATTGAATGAAATTTACTCATCCTTTGAAATCTCGCATCCATCATCTGCAGTTTTATACCCTGTCCGTAGAATCGTCTGCAATTCTGCAGTTTGTTCTGGTGCAAGACGATAGCTCTGCTGTCCTTTTTTTGATACAATGTTACTCAGTGGTCAGTGTATTCCACAGCCACCTACATAATTGCAAGTAGTTCCATTTTTCCATGACATGGAAAAATATCTGACAGATGATGGGAAGCCATGTGGAAGAGTCTGACTACTGATCAGTACTTACATAGGCAAGTTTTCTGTCTTTTTTATATGTACCATGGATCTTCAATTTCTTTTTAAGTTGAACTTCCTTGGCGTGCTATATTTGCTTTTATTCTCTTAATTTGGCATTTCCTGCTATATAGTTAGACCTTTCTGTTAAGTGGTTAATTTAACAACATTTCTCTATGAAGAATATCTTGATCTTCATACTTGAATCCTTGCTAAGTTTCTTAGATTTATACCTTGCTCAGATTTAATTAGGTTTCCGCTTAATATATTTATAGTTATATTAGTGGATATGCATTTGTCATTTGCCAAGGATTTGTATGAAGATAAGGTCTTGCAAACAAAAATTCAGAGAGTTATCATGCTACAGGAACTTGTTCGTAGTCATACTGGTTTGTGGTGAAACTTTCCATTGGATTGGAAGTGGAAACATTTAATTCCAAGTGCTCAAGGATGGTATCATGGTAGAAGATGTTAGTTCTATTTGGAACATTTGGTTGGATACTTCTAGATTGATACATTCACATGAAAATACATATTTCATACGATTAAGATATTCATTAAAGTTGATTTAGAATTTATATAGCGTGTAGAAGGCAATACAAATAGCATCACTGCTGAGGATAACTGTTTTTCTTCCCTATTTAAGTGGAAAGAAGCAGGCGAAGCAACAATCCTAGAAGATATCTAAGAACGACTTGAGTAGCTTCTTTAACTAGATAGAAAAAATCTATTGGATTGATGAATCACTCATACTAGCTAATTTTTTTCCGGTTCTATGAATTTAGTTTGACGCTAGGCTATTAGAAGGGAAAATTTTGTCTCTCTGACTGCATATTGGGATACATTTCTTCGTAATGAGATCAAGGTCTGAATCATTCTGTTTCTTCACCTAGAGCACCCTATTTATAGGATAAAGTAGTTTTATCCTACATACGGTCTGAAAGGTGGAATTGGCTGGATGCAAACCTCATTTAAAAATAGTTTCCCCGTTTGCCGGAATTATGTTTTCCTGCATCAGGCTAACAATGTGAAGAGAAATATATCTATTTGGCTACTAAGATGTGAACTTGAGCATGTTCAGTAGGCTGAACATTATTAAAGAGTCTCTTTTTGCTTCTCAAGGCTTTCCTTCGCATGACCAAAGTATATGGCAAACAAGACTAGCAGTTCTGAAGAGTTAACTTGGTACTGGCTTGAAACCGTTATTTATGAATGCCGTGTTAATAAGGTGTTTACATGCTTGTAGAAGTGGAGGCAGGAGTTGATGTGATTCATGGGTTGCTGCATTGCTCGCAAGTTCTTTTACTCCAGTTAACTGTAGTTTCCTTGGATCATTTTGTTGGTTAAATAGAATTTTTGCATGTTTACCTCTCCCCTAATGAAGATTCTTTTTTTCGACAACTTTCCTTGCTATGAAAAATTATATTTCAATCTCTGGATTCTTCCTAATTTTGTGTTTTTAATGTTTGCAGATGAGAACATGCATGCATCATGCAATGAGGTGAAGAACAAAGATCATGTATATATCTTACATGAGATTGAGGAAATATAACTGAACGAGGTAAAGTTGCATATGGCTCTAGACAAAACATGAAAGAAAAAAAGATCTTTCTGAATATGTGAGTTCATTGGCATACATCCATGTCAATATTAAAGGTGGATCATGGAATGTTGTTGTATGATTTCGGGTCTTTGCTGGTATCATGAGGCTTTTACTCTCATCTTGTCCCTGTGATGAGCGTTTATAGGCCGACCTAGCCATTCTAGGAAGCAACTTGCAGCCAAAGTCCATGCGGTTTGCTGGGCTAAAGTTTCAGGAAATAGGGAGGTCGTAAGTCCTTACTCGTAATCATAGTTGTAGGCTATATTATCCATCTCTTTCTATAACCATTTCATTCTCAGATCTCCTGCAATCTCCAGCAATGGCGGGATTCAATGGCAATTCCTGGTATGATCATTGATCAACCAATTAGGTTTTCATATAAGCTCGTTTTACAGTGTTACTAATCATAAATCATTATCAAAAGGGTTCCTGTTTTCTTTTTCCCTCCTTTAAATCATTCAAGTTCACCTACATTATTAACTTGCATGCATGATGGAAAAAGTAGACCTAAATAATTTGATATTCTATGAAAAGCCAGTCCTCTAAATTACAAAGCACACACATAAAAATTGTCAAAAACAAGCTGACATATACAAAAGTTATATTATTACATCCTTTTGCATTGCTTGTTTATGATCTGCAATATCTTTGTTTCACATGCCATGGCCTATTAGCCATGCCCATGTCTTTATGTTTTGAGTCTCATCACTATTGCCGTCCCTACAGCGTCTTGGTGTGGTCTTTTCTAACTTATCCTTCTTTTTAGTAGAAGGGTATTTTGGACTTTGAACATCTCATGTGTATGTGTATCTGATGTACATGTGGTGTAATCTTTTTGCTCAAGCATGTTTGTTTAAACACCATAATATAAAATTTATTTTTTTAGCTTGGTCAACTTAATTAAATTTGATGTTTGTATGGTTTGATTATTTTGATATTTAGGTGGTTTATGGGTTGTTTAGCAAATGTGTGTTAAAGAAATAAAATTTTAAACGAGTATTATTAATTTTTTGGGTAAATTGTAACATAGGTCAATTATGGAAAGGGTTACATTTGAGTCACCTAATTATTAAAAGTTATATTTAGATCATTCGTATATGAGTAAGGATATATTTGAGTCACCTAATTATTAAAGGTTAAGTTTGGATTATTCAATTATAGGTAAGTTTACGATTGGATCACCCTTCATGTTTAAAAAAGTATATCAATTTGGTCATTTTTTCTTTCAAATCACTTATATTCTCATTAATATTATAGTATTTCATTTGAAAACATTAATTAATTTAATACACAAATTGATAATTTTTTTAAATATAAAGGGTGACTCAGATGTAACTTTATAATTGAGTGATTCAAATATAACTTTTATTGATCGGTGATTCAAATGTATCTTTATTTATAATTGAGTGATCTAAATATAACTTTTAATAATTGAGTAGTTAAAATAAAATATTACCTATAATTGAGATCTTCTTGTATTTTATCATTTTTTTAAAAAATATTGAAATTCATATCATCTTTAAAGACATCGTCCCGCTCCCTTCATAAATACTTTATTGCCTAACCCTTAACACGTTCCTTCCTTACTCTCTTGATTTCCTTTCACAACATTCCAAACTCATTTCTCCTCTTCTCAGGAAACTGTTTTGGCCATGACAACCTATGGTACCATCCCAACTTCCTCATTGCCCTCGGCTAACATCGAATACCTATCCCGAGCCAAAGACCGTATCAAAGAAGGCCTCGGAGCTCGACGTCCATGGAAACTCATGTTTAACATCCACTCCATCAGCTTCCCTCGAGCTCTCTCCGAAGCTGTCTCCAGGTTCAGAATTAACACGTGCTACTTCCGCATGAATTACGCCATAATTGTGCTTATCATCCTCTTCCTAAGCCTACTATGGCATCCCATCTCCCTCATTGTCCTTGTTATCATGATGGCCCTCTGGCTGTTCTTATACTTCCTAAGGGATGAACCCTTGGTTGTTTTCAACCGTGAGATCGATGATCGCGTAGTGCTTGTCGTTTTAGGGGTTTCAACCTTTGTGTTCTTGCTGTTGACCAATGCCACTGGCAATATTTTGGTTTCGGTTTTTATCGGGGCGGTTGTCGTCTCGGTGCATGCTTCGTTGAGGAAGATTGATGATTTGTATGATGAAGAAAATACTGGCTTGGTTTCTGGACCATCATCATCTTCATAATTCCGGGTTTCTGTTTCTCTTTTCTTCCATGTGGGATCTAAGTTGAGTTTACATCTTGGTGTTTGTATGATCATAACTTGTTTTGGTTCATTTAATTGTTTGTTTCCAAGCGTTGTTCAATTCAACATTTTCAAGTGCGAAATCGGAAATGTTCCGATTTGATCCTCTGAATCATGATTGAATAGGAGTTGTTGTTTAAGTGAACAGGTGATGATAATTGGCTGAGTAAACTGTATGTTGAAACAGTCAGGCTATGGTTCTTGTTCTTGACGATTGATTTGTATTTTCCTCCTAGTTTGGCTTGCATGTTATTTTTTCCCCCGGACATTCGTGCTCGGAACGAGTATCGGCCTCGTCACCTTCATATTGTTATCTAAATATACGTCAAATACGATATGTGGTATCGATCTGATACTAAATAATTGAAGTGTCACAAAGGGGACATATAGCTTTAGAACAAAAAGAAACTGTTAGAAACAGGCAAAGAGAAAGGCATTGTGGCATATGATTTGAAGGCACTACAAATGCAAGAGCCGAACCCTGTTTTGTCATTAAATGTTTGTTTTGGTTAATTTCTGCATGGGCTGTTCAATCATGTCTTTTGTTGTGGCTCTTGTGTTTTGTTATTTATGGTTGTCTTCCCCATTTTTAGAGTTTTATTTTGATTAATTTAAATTAACATACATCTTATATACGGTCTTAGTAGGTGGGTCTTCAAACTAAGATTTTCTGTATACGTAAGACCTTAAATTCGAGACTTTAATAATATCACACTGTTTACTGTTTGGAGCAACCTTATTATTCATGTGTTTTGATTTTTAACATTCAAACTGGATTTTTTTTTCGTAAAATTTTATTCGACTAAAATAATGATTATTCGAATTGATTAATAATAGAATTGAGCTTGATCGATACGATTTCTTAACGTTCCTTTCACATTTATTGTATAAAACAAAACAAGCTTTTGAATGGTTAAGCCAAGTTGGGTAACAATGTTTATGAAGCGAAATCTTCGGTCTTTTTTCGATATTTTTATACTTAAAAATTAAATTTAAAATTAAGATTAAAATATAAAGGTTAAGATTTTTTAGGGTGTGAAGATTAAAATTTAAAAATTAATGTTAGAGCATAAGTACACTAAAACTATAGAATTTTATTATTTAAAATTCGAGTCTGATTTAGCTTATTTTTTAAACATATATTATTTTACTTGCCTAAATCAAGCAATATATTATATAAATTAAATATAATATTTGGGTTTTGTTCGGTCAAAGTTCGGCTCGAGTAAGCTTGGTTCAGTTTTGGGTTCGGCTCGAGACTTTAACGAGTTGAACATACCCAAGTTTGACTTAAAAAACTCGTGAATAAACTCAGAATAATTATATTATATGTATATATGCTATATATACAATAAAAATAATATCTTAACATAAAAAAAAAAATCAAATAAAATAAGAGAAATGTAAAAAAATAAATTAAGTATTTTTTTTTCAATATTAAATTTCGTTTCGTTGTTGGTTATGAATTTTTTTTTTAATAATTAGAAAAATATAACAAAATTATTTATATTGAGTCAAGCCGAGCCGAGCCCTATAACATTATTTTATTTTCGAACCGAATCCGAACCTAAAATTTCAAGCTCGTCGAACCTCGAGCTCAAACCTGACCAGATTCAAGCTCGATTCGACTCGTTATCACCCCTAACTATACTATAAACATAAAAAATATTATCCGGAAAATGTTGACACAAAAATCATGCGTGGGTGTGCCGGAGCTCTTGTTGGGCTTTGCTCGCTAAAGTTTGAATCTTGTTACTCAGGCTTTTCATAAAGATCTATTTGATAATATTTATATCTACTTTATAGTGGATATTTGGGTTCAGTTGAATATATAATTTATTTAAAGTTTTTATTTGAGATAATAAGATATTTAAATTTTATTTTAAAAATCTACGGTAAAAAATACAATACAAGTAAGAAAACATCACGAGAACCCTAAATCATGTGACCAGTTTCTACTTATCTGAAAATTACAAGACCAAACCAGTTGATTCCTCCTAGGATCAAGTGGTCAAGTTGGTTAAAAATGGGGGTAAAAAGTTTAAAACAAACAAAAAACAGTGCATTTTCTGAAACAAATTTATGAAATGGGGGTTGAAGGTAATAAAAATAGGACTATTAGATCCTAATACGAATAAACTAGGACCTAAAATTATATATTTCCAGACTAGTACCATTATAGTGAACTCATCGTAAGAGCACGACGAGTTTTAATTAATATTTTTTTATTTAAACTTGCCGTAGAAGCACGACGATTACCAAAATATCTCTCGAATTTCTATTTAAATCTTAAGCAAAGTGATTAACCTAATTTTTCACTGAACTCATCGTGCATGAACAATAAGTTTCCTCCGACTTAACGACGTTTAGAATCATCGTGTATACACGGAAGTTCACTGTAACGGTGCCGGTTCGAAAAATATAAAATTTTAGATACTACTTTGATAATATTATATGACCTAATGGTCCTATTTTTGTCTTTAAGCCATGAAATGACCAAGTTTTCCCACACAAAAACATGACTGTTACCGAGGTAAGATCAGGACAACAGAAACAACCAACCCCATTGGCTTCACTTGTGTCAAAGCAAGCACCTTCTGGTATGACCCATCTTTCTGCATCTGTCAGACTTGTGTCATCATTTCAAAAGCATGCAATGCTCGGGTAAGTTTCATGTTATGGAAAAGAGAAGCTTTTTTACTGGTAAGATGACAAGGATGTTTTCCCTCCAAAGCCCTAAGTTTTGTTTGTTGCTTCATGCAAAGACAAAGATACAGACCAGTTTTTTTGGTCTGTTTCAGTCTAAACAAGAAAAAAAATCAAACAATGGGAAAAGCAAAACCAGTCTTTTACCATTAACTGTCAAAAAGACATTTTTAGTTTCAACAAAAGATTCAAAAACAACTGGTCCCATAGACATGTGACTATCCCTCCCAATTAAGCTTCAAACTTCTGTCCTTGGGAGAACAGTGTGTCCAAAAATTGCACCAATATCGAATCACATAACGATTAAATTACTCGAATTTATGGTACAAAGCATGAAAAAGAGAGGGAAAGAAGCAAATTTCTCAAGCTAATTCATTGATTTAATTAGAAGAGGCATACTCACCATAGCTTTCGAAAATTAGCATTTCCGAAAAGATCCAAAAACCCTACTAAAAACCTTGCTTCCAATACTACAACTATACAAAAGCAAAATCTAAATACTAATAGAAAATACAACGGAAAGACCACATATGTAATACACATATATATAGCTTACCGTGTGTTGAGAGAAGCCAAGTAAGCGAGCCTTCTAGAAACGGTCTTCATATGAAGTCCGCCTTGTTCTCGGCCTTAGTCCGTCAAGGGAGAGCTTTCCGCTGAACACGTCTAATGAATCACTCGTGAGTGGTTCACTGTAATTTTGTTGCTGCTCTGTCCATAACCGGCCACTACGGTTGCCGATGTCATAACCTGGCGATGAGTAATTTGTGTTCAAGAGCACGTCACCTTCCAGTATGCGGAGCACCTGTTGAGAAAGAGCATTTAACCAATCAGAAAAATTTTCTGAAGTATATTGAGCAGTGACTGATTTCAAAAAATTCATGATTTGACAAAGAAGAGATTTTTGTAGACCCAATCACATTGGTTCCAAATACATTACATTATAAGTACATAATATGATAACTAACCATTTATGTCTTCCATTCCTAATATGAAATTGGAAAATATATGGCTAGAAAAATAACAACCAGAGACAATATATTCGATAAACACTTCAGCACAACATCGAGAGTCAAACCATGTTTGTGTTGAATTTGCATTGATTTTAAGGCCACAAAGATCATATATTAAAATAACACCAAGAAAATAGTATAGTGCAATGGAATGTCTCTTCCGATATAAAGTTTCTCAATACCTGAGACATGCGAGGCCTAGAATGAGGATCCCGCCTTACGCATAATGATGCAGCATGAAGCATGCAATAGACCTCGTGTTCAGAATAGTGATCCTCCAATCTGGGGTCCACCAATTCATCTATAGCATATTCTTCCAAAAGTGGACGTGCCTATTCATAAGTAATTTGCTTTGGACCCTTATTCGAATGAAAAATTGTTCTTAAAGTTACATACGACTAAAGACTAGTATCTTACAGCAAGATATACAAGCAGAGTTTCAAAATTACCCATTCAGTTAGACATTGCTGACCCTTTGGCCTATTAAGGTCCACAGCTTTCCGTCCAGTAACTAGTTCAATTAACACCACCCCAAAGGAATAAACATCAGCTTTTTCTGTGATTTGGCCACTTTGAGCATATTCTGGTGCCAAATACCTATATCACAGCATAAACCATAATTGAATTCTTCAATGGCATACAGGGAAGGTAAATTATAAAAGGGTAAAAAAGTTCTTCAAAGATTACCCAAATGTTCCAATAACTCGGGTTTCCACTCCAGCATTACCGTCAGGTTGCCATCTTGCAAGGCCGAAATCGCCAACCTGTCAAAAACAAACAGGAATGAACACCTGTAGATACAGCTATTCAAGAAAGCTATAAAAGGTTTACTTACACAGATGGGTGATGAGGGATGTTTTCATAGTTTTCGCATAAAAAATAATTTACTAGAACAAAAAAGAAAACACCAAAGGAATCTCCCTAATGTCAACGCAAGAAATAATGAATTCTTTTAGCTTGTAAATACGAAATTCAAAACTATGCAGAGTTAGAAAGTCTGCATACCAAAGGTTCAAAATCATGGGTGATGAGGATGTTGTTTGGCCGCATGTCACGGTGCACTATGCAGCCAACTCTGCATTCTTCATGTAGGTATCTCAGACCTCGAGCAGCTCCTACTGCAATCTTTTGCCGTGCAGACCATTCTAGAGGTTCCCGATGACGCCCTGAAAGACGTGATATTCATGTTACAATCAAAACCATGGTTGCTAAATATATAAATAACAATTAAATGAAGCAAATCTAAGTATGACAAGTCATTTCCTTTTTTTTTCCTAGAGACTTGATTCTGATTATGTTAAACCTAGCTATTCGTAACTTCAGCTATCAGTAGTTTTAGAGATTTGCATTTCTTTTCCTTACGGTCTTTTGGGAGGTGAGGCAAGTCAGACTAGAGGGTAAGGTGGTTAGAGAAACTTCTAATTCAATCACCAAATCCAAACGGTTAGGGAAATTACGGAAACATATTTCCAATAAATAAAGATAACAAGCTCTGTAAGGCTCAAAGCCATCACAACAGCAAACCCTTTGAAGGAGCCAACATGATGACTATATCAAGTTATTAACCAATGTCCGGGACCAATAATGAGCATATACATATCACAGTTGCATTAGATCGATGTGGAAATTTTATTCTACTTAAACAGAAAGAAAATACCATATAGATGAGAATCCAGAGATCCATTGCATATGTACTCATAAACCAGCAAGCGCCTTCTATCCTCAATGCAGAATCCAATCAGCATAACAACATTTCTGTGCTGAGCACAGCTCAGGACTTCCACCTCTGAGCAGAACTCAAGATCGCCTTGGGAACTAGCCAATTTGTGTTGCTTGACTGCAATCGCCTGACCATCAGGGAGTAGCCCTCTATGAACAGATCCAAACCCACCCTCAGCCAAGAAATTAGCTTGTGAAAACCCACCAGTTGCAAGTTCCAATTCAGCATAGGTAAACCACCTTGGTGGTTTTCCAAATACAGGTGCCTTATGCTGACATATTGAACACAATGGAGGAGGGCCAGGAGGGGCATTTCTCGATAATGAAACTGCTTCCCTCACGTTTCCACTAAATTCAATATCACTCCTAAAGCTTGATATTCCAATGCCAGCCTCTCTGTCAAGTTTCGAAAATTTCTCCAGCAAGGCTTTTGTTGTTGAAGCTTGGTCCCCGTCATGAGCTCTTCTTGAAGTTTCTTCAAGATGTCGTGAGGATTGATGATGAGAAGTAATATACTCTGTTATCCATGGCTGGAACCTTAAACTCGTTGAGGATAAAGATAAATTTTCACTCTCTGAGTCTGAACCACATTCATCAAGATCCTGAATTTCATTAATGACCAACGACTGCTCCTTCTTCAGGTCTCCATTTCCTTCCGAGTTGAAAAATGGAGAAGTGCCTGGATCAGAGCTTGAAACTGAAGAAGTGCCTGGATCAGTAGCAGTAAATGGTGTACTAAGCTCTGGACTACTAGTTGGAGTGACAACTGGCCCTTGAATAGAACCAGATGATGCATCTTTGTTTTGGGGATACATTTTGGATGATTCATCTTTCCCAGAATTTAATTGACAAGAAGCTTCAGTTTCCTTCTCAGGGGATCCAACCAAATTTAAGCGGAGAACTTTTGCCTGTGAATTTTTCATAGCCACAATGTTGCATTGCAACTCCTCAAAGCATCGTTTTTCCTCATGCTTGAGCTGCCTAGAAAATCCAAGAAACAAAGACAAACAGATGGGGATATCCAAAGAGTGAATATATACCCTTCTAGATCAAACACAAAAGGAAGAAGAAATAAAGGAAATGGGATGTTACTTGTCCAATACAACCCAACTAGCTAGGACTCGCTTGGCCTCAGCAGCCACCGCTCCAGATGGTGATCCAGAAACAATTTTTATCTTGACATTGATCTGTGCGGTTAGGTTGGGAAACAAAGCATTAGCAGGCCAGGACATTTAGATAAAACAGTAATCTACTTGAGCACCAAGAGCAAGTTATTTACCTTGTTTGGATCATAAACATCATGAAGCTGAAGAATCATTTGTGAGCAGGAATCAGTGATATCAGATTTTTGCTCTGAATTTGATCCTGAGTGAGACTTCCTACTGGCACAGTCCCCGGCAAATCTGGGAAAACTCCATTTTCTAGCTGAAGAAGTACAACATTTAACCAACAACCAGGGGTTATTGAAGAAAATGAAAATAAAGAGGATTTTTCGTAAGTTAAACAGCACAATCATTCATTCCTAATTAATAATTATGACCCTTTCAAGATTTGATCACATTTCTCTGTGCCACGACCTAACTTAACATGCTCATGGAAACAAGAAACAATAACTTCATCAGAAAGAAACACTAACTGTGGAACATGGTATAACCAAACCTCTTGGACAGTGAGGTTCAAAAGTTACCATGTGCAGTAATAAATGTTTTAAAAGCACAATAAACAACATAATATTAAGGGGAGAAATGTCACTGGTAGAATCAAAACCAGTAAAAACCAAGACCGTAGTACCTGAGCCAGGTGAAGGAACGACAACAAGCAATGTAATGCAATCTCCGGGCTGAACAACATGAGTCAAAGCCCACACTAGAGCAGCCTTGGGAATTTCTTTGGATGCCTTAACAGCAACCACAACTTTCTCGGCCACATTTGAGCTGCCTTTTTCCTGTTTTCCCTTCTTCTGTTCTCGACTCATTTGGCCCCAAGAATTTCTACAGAACTTTCCTCACTTAACAAATTCAACTCTCAAAATCCAACGATCATTGTAGTCAGAAGCCAAAAGAACACGTCTTAAAAAGGCACAAACAAAACATTTGCATTATTTATGTGCCCCCACCATATTGGCTTCTAGGACATGTACTACCGACATGGCTAACTATTCCATTACAGATAATCTGCAGAGAAACAGCTACCAAAAACTAGGACAAGACCCTTTTCACTAATTCACATGAACTCAGAATTGGTCACCCTCCAATGAAAAAGAAAACCCATTTTTTAATTGCAAATTTGAAGAAGATCTAGCTAGCCTTTTGTCTCTGAAAACAGGAAACTACGTCCTTTGGCTTAAATTAAGCACTGGATTGAGAAGAAAACCGTTGTTTGACTGCAAAACAACAGCAACCCCTAAAATTGAACTTCAGTGCATCCAATCAACACACCTAGCTTTGCTTTTTTCCCCTTTGGAAGGGATTCAAATCTTGGGGTCAACCGTAAAACCTATAAAACAAGAATAAATGAACCTGATAAATTTTGGATCCAAAGATCAGTTTTCCCACCAATTATTTCTTGTTCAATTCTCTATAGAAACAGAACAAAAACTCAGCTGTTTGATTCTTTCGTGTAGGAGTCCATACAAAGATAATCAAATCACAATGAATAACAAGGTTGGTATATGATTGTCTGGCAACAGCTTTCTTGCAGATGGATTTTACTGTCGAATCTTCACAACTAGCAAATAGCCTCACGTTCCCGTAAAAATGAAAAAAAGGAAGCACCCTTTTTAAGCCTCGAAATTCAATCCACAACCCAAGTTCCAATGCTGCAAAAATTGTACAACAATATACAGAAATCAACACTTCAAATTTTGAACATACATTCAAAAGGAAAAATACTATGCTTGTTTAGCTAGAAAATGCAAGAAAACAACAAGAACAGCCAGAATTACCAAACTAGCAACATGGTTCTTTCCCCTTCTTTCTTCTCAATAAACAAAACCCATAACGACAAACCAAGCAAAATCATAAACAAAGACTAAAAGAGTAAGAAAACAAAATCAGATCCCTTGCAACTCCTTGAAACAGAAAATTAATAATAATAAAATAAAGACCCCAATGCCCAGACGTGCTCTTGATTTTAATATTCAAGATTCATCAATCTTCTCATAAACTAAACAACAAAGTAGACAAAATAACAGTCATAGAAAACCATTTAAAAAATTTTAAAAAAGAAGATATACGAAACCAAACGTTACCAGCTAACTTCCTTTAGCAATTCAAAACCCATTAATTTGTTTTTAAACAAAAACCCAGACGCCCGTTGACAGAAAGGAAGCCACTTTCATTTGAAAACAAAGAAAAAAGAGAGGGAGAAGATGGAATTATAAAGATTTTGAAGCACGATCTTTGGCCACTGAAGGCGGTGTGAGTAATCTCATTTGTGAGAATATGGGTTTATTCACGGTTTAGTCCATAAATTATACTTTCTTTTATTTTTATTATCTAAACTTCTATACACTTTTTATCTAATTTATCATTCCATTTTAACTCGATTTTAAAAAATTGGAGATAAAATTTTAAAGAAATTATTAAAAAATTATTAAAATGTTTATTTTTATCTTTTTAATTTTAAATTTATAAAATTTGAACTAGATTTTAAATTATATTGTGAACTATTTTCACCATATCATTTATGATTTCGTTCACTAAAATTCAATCATTTATTTTTTTATGTTATTAATTTATTTATAATTATTTTTTTAGTCACACGCTCTTTATTTAAATGGCATAAAAAATAAAAATTCATTCTTAAAAAAAATAATATAAAAAAAGTAATTGAATTTTAGTGAATAAAATTATAAATAACACAGTAAAAAGGGTTCAGGATATAATTTTTTTCTCAAATTTTATCTGTACACACCCTAAAAATCTAAAAAAAATTATTTTACTTTATGTGTTTATCGTAAATTTTATTTTTATCTATTTATATTTAAAAATATATTTTTAATATTATATATTCACCTTCAAAAATAAATATTAATCCGTCACTTATATATTTTATTCATGTAATTGATGATGTCATTTATCATATACTATTGTCGGTCTAAACCAGTAATGAATACAATTGTTGTATAAGTCTACCTAAACTTTTAAAAGTTGATAAATTTATCTTTACTTTTTTTAAAATTTTATAAATTAATTTTTATTTTTTAATATTTATGAATTACGTCCTCTAAAATTTAAAATTTTATATATACCTATAATTAAATATTTTTTTATCCGCAACTGGTCTAAACTATTCATTCCATGGGAAAGGGAAACAAGTGGTTCTTTGGGCTGAGTTGTCTCGGTTGTGGATATGGTGGAAATCATGCGGCGGAGACACGGCGGTGGCTCAGAATCAGATGTTACATCATGTTCCGGAGCTGGCTGCCATACTGTCTACCCTTCTCCTATCGCCTTCAGACTTTGATGGCCTCGACTACACAAAAACTGAACCACTTTCATAGGATCACACGCACCTTTCAACTTCTTAACAGTTATATAATTTTGAACCAATATTTTTGCATTGTGACCCTTCAAATATTTTCTATTTTAAAAAAATATCTAATATGGATGAAAAAGTTGGTATTAATTTGGTTGTTATATTTTTAATTTTAATAAATATATCATATAATTATTAAAATAATTCTAATATATTTATATATCGTTAAAATTTAACGGATGGATGACATGGTTATTAAAAAATATATAAATAAAAAAAATTAAATATATAATTATATCATTTTTTAACTGTTATGTCACCTCTTTATTAAATTTTAATGATAAATAATTATATTAAAATTATTTTAATAATTATATGATATATTTATTAAAATTAAAAATATAATTATCAAAACAACACCATTCTTATAATTGAGTGGTTTTCTATGTAATTTACCCTTTTCTTCCTTTCAATTCCCAATAAATGCAAAAACGTGAGCTTAACATGAACCCGCACCGCTCAGTACGTGGATTTTGTAGGATTTATTTTATTTCGAATTTAATTAGATAAATATGATTTTAGAAATATTAATTTAAATTAAAATTTAATATAATTTATATTAATTTATTTATATTTACATATAATATTTATCTTTATTTTTTTTACTGTGGCTTGACGTTAAATCTTTTTAAATTTTTATCCTCAATTTCCACCACATATATATTATGCTCTTATTATTATATTTTATTTTTAACATTATATCTTGTTTAAATTTTATTAGTATTTATTCTAATTTTTTTAAGATTACTTTTATTTTTTTTAGTTTTATTTATTATAATAATTTTATTTTTATATTCACAACAAATCATAAAATAAAAATAAAAATTCTTAATAATAAATATATATAAAAGAAGAATATCTTTGCACACTCTCCACATTCTTGAACAAGACCCATGTGTTCACATGGCCCCACTCCACCTCTCCCTGTAGTACCCACTTGCCGTTACCCGTCACCGTCACCCCCACGGTACACTTTCCCCGATGGGCTGCCGTTCCTCCCGTTTCCCTCGGCGGCGCCACCCATCGTCAACCTCCATCCAACGCCATCTCCACACCTGCCCAAATTTGTATCTCCAACCGTAGGATATTAAAATTTCAGAATAACTGATATAACAATGATTACAGTAGTTTATTAATATTATTGATATTCGATTTTATGACATCTAAAAATAATAACCGTTCATTTAACTACAGAGACTAAAAAATAGATAAAATTAGTTTTATAATGCCTTTAAATTTTATAAAATTTTAATATACCTCCCTTTAAAAATTTTAATTTTATTTTTTTATAAGTTTTACTTTTTAATTTTATTTTAATCCTTTTTATAAATTTTTAGTTTCGTCGATCTAGAGATACCCCACTACACCCCACTCTGTTTATATAAAGAGAGGCACATGAGATGAGAAAGGACAATCGCCCCCTCCGAATAGTTTTTTATTTTGGTCATTTTGTTAATTCTTTAAAAAATATATTTTTATAAATTTATCTTTAATTTTAAACATATACTTTTTGTCCTCTAACCCTGAACTCTGATCACATCTTCCCATATATATATTATTACTTGTCATGCATGCACGTCCAAAAACTGTCTTTTCCATTCAACTTTCAAACAAAGACAATACGAATAAATTTTACTGTTTAAAATTATAAATGTCGTAATGAATCGAATCTATTTAATATTTTTTTTCATCCCACGTTAATACCTCTTTTTATAGAAAGATAGGTTAATCAAGATATGTCTCATTCCATTATTTGATTCTCCCTCCGGCCAGTATTTACTCCTATTGAATGTTACGGCTGATCCTTTCATTCTCACAAAGCTATAAATTAGCAACATTTAAGGTTGTTACTCCTAAGCATGGGATCCGATAATACGAACAAAAATTATCTGTTTTTTAATATCTTTTATATAATTTAAAAAAGAATCAAGTTGAAAATATTATCGAAAATTTAAACCAAAACGTAGAATTTCATAATCCATACACGGTACGTGTAATCATGATACAATTACATGTTTCTTATCATTGATGTCTTCCAATAATCATGTTATAGTATATTAAACCTTGATTTTAAGATTATGAGTCATTTTGCAAAGAATTTAAAGTTTGGGGGATTAAACTGTAATCTCCAACATTTTCCGGAATTTAAGGCAATTTATCTAAAATTTATATTTTATTGGACTTAACTAGGGTGGGTATGGAACCCATAGAACTCGACGGATTTCGACTCGATCTGATCAAGTTAGATATTTTAATAAAAATTTTGGGTTTGAATCGGGTCGAGTTTTTTTAAGGTTGATTTCAGGTTGGGTTTGGTTTGGTTTTAGGGCGAAAAATCTCACCCGACCTAATTCGAAATTAATAATGTATTTCTTCATATATTTTTAAGGATATTTGCAATATTGATCATTTTTTATGTATATTTTATACAATTAGGTAACTAAAATTATTTTTTATAATCAGATCACTAAAATTTTAGTTTTTTTTACATCCCTAAATTTTTTTTATAATTAAATCCCTAAAATATAAAAAAATAATAGTTTGGGTCGGATTTTTTCCATCCTAAACTTGGGTTAAATCAGATGATGGACGAAAGGGTTTAAAATTCAGATCGAGTACAGATAAACTGAAAATTCGACCTTACCTAACTTATACCTATCCGTAGACTTAACTGCAAAATTTCAAACTCGTATAAAGATCTAAGACTCATGTAATTATTTTGTTGAGTATTTAAGTTCAAAATATAAAATTTAAAAGTTAATTTTAGGTCTATAATCATTTTTAACTATATCCAAACCAATATTTAAAAAGTTCATATCAGTACGCTATAATTTTTTAACTTTTATAATTCAATTCTTTTACCGAATCGATTTTAAGAGTGTTATATGTATTTTTTTTTATAATTACCACGAATTTTTATTAAATTCATAAAAATATTATAATTACAATGAATTAAAAAAAAAGAAAAGAAAAATCAAATATTTTTTTATAGAGATAAGCATGCCATCAAAATTCAAAAGCTTTATGAATCTGTCTTTATCCAATCGAGACACATAACGGGTAAACAAGGAGTGGTGAGCGATCCAAACCATCAGGTAAAATATTTCGCTACCTAGGACTGATTATATGGGTACATAACCATCAACCGAGTGGGGATCTAACCATCAATGACCACCGACAAAATCATAATCAGAAACTAGCGCCGATTCAAATCTCTACAACAATCGCCTGCTAGGGTATACTGAATCATGCCACAATGACAGATAAAGCAAACCACAAAAATAAAAAACGTGTCATAAGGACAGAGGAAACACTTGCCATGAAGGCAGAGATTCTTATTAACATATAAGAAAATAAAAGAAAAAGAATAACAGAAATCCGATGATCGACAACTAATATAAAATTAATTACCGACCACCAATTAAAAAATAAAAAAGATGAAAAACGAGGATAACAAGGAGAGAAGACTTAAAAAATATTGAAAAAGAGAGAATCCATAGTGTTACATATTTTTTTTGATACCTTTATATATATGCTCTAATAATAAAAAAAATACCTTAAAAATAATTTTATTGTAATATACTAATGTTGTAATAAAAAAAAGTATTCCCCTACCTGACCTACCATGTGTTTCTTTTATCTTATTTTGTGGTCATTAATGTTGTGGGTCTCTTGATGGCATCAATACCATTAAGAAACTTCACATCTAGTTTTTCAAACCATACAAGGGTAAGGGTGTACTTTTACTGGTACTAATTTATTAATTAAATATATTATTTTTTTTCTCTAAAATATCACTTTTACTTGTGCCAAAAGCTTTATTTTTTTACCAAACCATCTAATTTCAGTAATTAAAAGAACGGTTGTTGTTCTTAAAGATTACGAGTTTGAACATCAGTAATATCGTCATCGTGATTGAACGATCAATGTCCAATAATTAAGAGTATATTCTAAAACAGATACTACTGTAATCACTGTTAGTTGAATAATTTTTTTATTTTAATTAGAAAAGATAAATATTTTTAGTATTAATATATTTATTTTCTAAATTCATATCATTATTCAAATTATCTACAGAAAAATAAAAAGTCAAATTCGGTGCAGACGTATATGTGATTTTTGTCTAAAAATTAAAAAAAAATGATTTTTTGTACTTCAATTCATGGGAGTACTGCAATAATGAAATTGACAACTGCATGCAATTTTGTTTGATAACCCCACCTGTTCGGCTGGTCTTTCAATTATCATAAAAATCAAAGGCATAATTATATATATATATATGAAGTTTAATTGAATATTATTTTAAATTTTTTTAAAGTAAATTAATTGAATTTTATTTTAAATTAAAATATTTTTTTCTAAACGAAAACAGTTAATCAACTAACAAAAAATATTTAAAATGATTATATATTACTTTATTCGATTCTTAAAGCTTATGTCAATCATTAAGGTTTTTTTAATAAGGCATTTAATTATTTGATGTTGATTATCAGTTTTATAATAATTTAATCGAGTAATTTTTATATTTGTTCGATAAACACAATTATCGACGAACACACCAATTTTTATATGATTAGCGCTCAAACAATGTTACATAAGAATCAATCAGTCAGATAATTATATGAATATTCGAACGATCTTATATAGTCTTTAACATCTCTATAAGTCCCTTAATTTCGACCACTATGTATGTTCATTTCTGATCTACTTATTTTGCTACCACTAACGCACAAAATAATTATATTTACGATGCTCATGAAACGTTCGAGTTTGTGACATACTAACTTTAAGCCAAAGCAATAAATCCTTATCCAAGCTCATTCAATGATCTCTTTAATTCCAAAATCCGAATTCACAACCCTCGGACAAAACAAACACGATTTCATAAGCAAAATCACACTGTTAGACTACTTTAAGGAATAAAACATGTACATATAACTTATTAAATTCGAATTCGATAAAACAGACTATACCAACGGACTTAAAATATAAAAAATTTTACAGATAAAATTCTTTAAAAAATCAATATCGATCTATCTATCTATTTATATCTCTCTCTATATATGCACACACAAAGATTTTTAATGTTAAATACTATTTATGAAAATCATTTAATGACTATTGCATTTTATTTTTAAAATATTTTCTTTTTTAATAGATTTTTAAAATAATTTCTACCTAGTCATAAAAGAGATTTTATAAATTACTTGTTAATTTCTTTCATATTCATTTATTTTTCAAACTTCATTAAATAATTGTAGAATATGCATTTTTTTTATTTTTCATTAAAATTATTTTTAAAAATTAAATTACATAAATATCAGCTTAAGACAGATTAAAAAAAGACAAGAAAATCCCTAGAAAAACGTGGTTGTCTTGTCTGTAATCTAATGTATTAAATAAGTAGTCAATAATGCATTGAGGCTCATGGGTGGGCCATTTGATAATTGGTTCTTCCATACAGATAATTCATGTCAGGCAAAGCCTTTCGATAGATGAGAAAGTAGAATAGATAAAACTCTTACTATAAATATTTTATTTGGAATTATTTAAAAACTAAGAAAAAGATAAAAATTAATAATATTATTTCATCATAATTTAAAAGTTATTTTTAAGATAAAATTTTAAAGTTATTTTTAATCTCAGACAAGTTTTAGGTTCAAGATATTGTGTACTTAAAATATTTTTGTTGAGAGATTCACCCATCAGATTAAGTGTACGACACGAGTCGGTCCTGATTAGTCAGGATGAGACTATAATAACCGGAAGAACAATAAAAAAAAGAGTAAGTGATTAAAAGCTTTAAAAAAATTAAGAATAATTTGATTCAAAATTTTATTTTAAAATATAGGTGATCATCGATTATATTTTAAATTTTTAGGTCAGTTTTTATCGTGTATACAGGAGAATATTATGTCCACATGATGTTTTCTTTAAATTTTTGTAAAAATAATAATAAAAAAAGAGAATATCATCTGCAAGTGGCGTCTTCCTCTCAAGTCAACATTTGCATGCGGCGTTTTTCTACCTGCACTGTAATTTTTGACCTAATTTTAGAATAAGCTTCAAACACCTTATTTTTACAAAAAAAAAACTTTAAATGACTTATATATCCAACAGAACAAAAAATATTATATTAAATCATTTTCTCTTCGGAATTATGAGTTTAATACTTATTATAAATAACGTTATCTTTAAATTAAAAATTCACTTATTAAAATTAAATGTACGATATAAATTAATTTGAATTAATCGAGATGAATACCTAAAGAAACATGAAGAAAACCCAAAAATATCTGCTACTTAATTATTTGTTTCTGAGCTTATATTTTTATGGGCTCAACTAGATTTACATGGGCTTTTGCTTGGGCTTTTACAAGTTTATAATCTAAACTCACGTTCTCGTGTATATGTTAACGGGATTGACTTAAGCAGTTTGATATCATTTAAACATGTTTTAAATTTAAGATATTGTGTATATAAAATTTTTTGTAAGGGGACACATCTATCAAAAATAGGTGTTCTATTCAAGTCGGTCTAGATTAGTTAAGATAAAACCTTAAAAATCGAAAGAAAAAAATTATTTCGGGTTAAAAAATATGAAATTATCCATCGATAGAAATTACGATCATATTTCATTTTATTACGATACGAAAAGTTCACGATGTAATTAAATTAGTGAAAAATAAATTTTAAGAGATTCTTGGTGGATGCGATTTTTAGTTCGACTAAAATTCATGTACATGAGTAATTATATTTTGATTAGAAGTAATTAATTCAATTTAATTTAAAAAATATATAATCAAATATCTGTTCTTATAAACATATACTTTGAATTAAAATTAGAATTATAATATAAAGTGACATGAATTAGGTTAAGACACAATTCTTTTGTAATCAAATATCTATTTTACGTAATAATTTAATAAATTATATTTTAAATTAACCTTTATCGATCAAGTACCGAATTGGTAAGTTATATCAGAATCACTTAATTATTAATAAAATTATATTTAGATTATATAGTTATATCTGTTTTGATAGGAGATGTGGTATTGATATTTTTTACCTCTTTTCAAGCATAACATTTTCCCACATTCAACCTCGTGATGCCTTGCCTACCCATCTCATGAGCGCTTGGCGTAAAATCAAATAATTAAAAGGTCACTCTAATAACACTTGTCACAGAGCTATTACTCTCTTCCTAAAAGACATATTTGATAGGATGTGCAGCGCCACTGTTTATATATCCCAAGATCTTTTTTTTTTCCGACGTGGGATTAATGCTTATTGTCTCTTTTCAAACTGACAAAATGCAAACAAATATTTATAAAAAATTATAATTTTAGTGCTCAAAACTTATATATTCTACCAATTTAGTCTTAATTTATTAAAAGTTATGTAGGGTATTTCTATTCGTCGAGAAAGGTAGTGGCTAGTGGGATGTTGTCGCAAGAATCGAACAAGAATCTTTTGCCTTGATGTCACCTTTTACATTTCAACACTAAAAGGATTAAATAAGCTAGATTATGTTCACAACTGTTCATACACACAGGATGTAAGAGTTCTTAACAGACTTTGTTTTTCTGCATTCTGGCAATCTGCTAGATTATGTTCTCGGTCTACTTATATTGGATAATAACACTACATGTTTGATCTTATTGTCAAGCCAATATTTGTTATAATCATGGAAAGCTGATACAATTTTGATATGAATTTATCCTGCAACTTGACCAATACTCAGCTACTAGCTTAGAAAATGAAGAGTTTGCTGCCATCAGGTTTGAGGGCTCATCATATTCCAGCAATTTACCTGCAGATATTAATAATTAATCAGTGTTTGAATTCATTTGATTGTTTGCAGTCTGGGAATATGATGAAGGGTTTGTATTTAGATGTCGGGCTTCGAATCCCGGTGCTGCAGTGATTTGATTTTAGCTGGGATCAGTGATCAAGATTAGAAGCAGGAACCAAGAGATTTACCATAGGAGAGGACCATGACCATGTCACTGTCTAGAACAGTTGGAACTCTATGAGCCAC
This sequence comes from Abelmoschus esculentus, assembly GCA_035048815.1. NCBI lineage: Eukaryota > Viridiplantae > Streptophyta > Magnoliopsida > Malvales > Malvaceae > Abelmoschus > Abelmoschus esculentus. The sequence continues at coordinate 14,068,028 of JAUCBN010000024.1, forward strand.
TGTTATCACTGTGCAATTTGAGAACTCTTGTCTGATAATTCTTTGCAAAATGGCATCAGTTGCAGAGTCTATTGATGCAGTGGCTTCATCGAGCACCAGGATTCGGTTTCGTTTCAAGAGAACTCTTCCAAGGCAGAACAGTTGCCGCTGCCCCAAACTCCAGTTCTCACCTTCATCACTTACTGTCAATCCAACAACGACATGGCAATCGTTTTTGATCGAGATTATGTCGAAAAGGTGATCTACCAAAACGCATTAAGTAAATAGTTGCTAGATTTCGACTCACCTGATGAATCCAGCTTGTTTGGGAGGCCACTGATTGTTGTTTTAAGTTGACACTTCTCCAAAGCCTGCCACAAGAACATCAGCGTAAATTCGAAAAATCCGTTGTTGGGAAACATTTTGATGCTAACATTCATCATTTGTTGGTTCACCTTCCATATTTCATCATCTGAATAGAGGCCTAAGGGGTCTAAGTTAGTTCGAATGCTGCCTCTAAATAGAGTTGGCTCTTGAGGAATGATGCTAAGCTTCAATCTCAAATCCTTCAGTCCCATGGAGCATATATCAAGTCCATCAATGAGAATTTTCCCACTTGCAGGCTCTACTAGCCGGAACAAGGCACTTATGAGCGTCGTTTTTCCACTTCCGGTTCGTCCAACAACACCGACTCTGGTCCCTTCCTTGAAAGTGCAAGAGATTCCTTTGAGAACTAACGGAGCATTCGAACGATATCTTATCTAAACAAAGGATCCAAACAAGTATGAATTAGTTGTATAAACCATACAAGACATGGATTTGGTTCAAAGAAATAAGCACCCTTCAAACCATTTACTATGTTCAGATTCCTTAATTTACCTTCAGGTCTTGAAAATCAATTCTACCCTTAGAGGGCCATGAAGAAGGTGGTCTGTTATCTTCTATAATTGCTGGAGGTTCTTCAGGTATGTGCATGAACTGTTTTATCCTTTCAACCGAAATCATGTAGTTCGATAACGTGCAGTAACAACGAGACGAGAAAACTTGTGTGCTGGTCAGTGATAACGCGTACGAGAGCGAGAGTCCAACAAGTCCTGTAGGTTGAAATTTTCTATATTAATGGATTTGAACATTCTCTACTTGCCATAAAGATTGTTCAATACAAATTATATTACCTGGTGTGACTTGGTTTTTCGGAAGCAGCAGAAGGAAAAATGCAGCAGTGAATAGAACAAGGTTTTGAAGTGTTTCAATCCTTAGAACTAGCCATTCCATGGCTGCATTATACAGAAAGAAAAGTGTGGCATCTGTGTCAACAAGCTTCAGGTAATTTTTAAAGAACCTATCCACCATGTTAAAAGCTCTTATGGTGACCACTCCGAGCGAGGACTCTGCTGCATAATTCATGACCGGTGCTTTCGTTGTTCCGTTAATTCTTATGAGTTCCCTTGCAGAGGACATATAATACCCCTGCAGTATCATGAACAAAGATATTAGCCCTCTCACCTTGGCTGCAAATAAGATTTGAGCAAATCGAGCGAAACGAAAAATGCATCTACCTGAATGTAGTGTACTGCTACCATAGCAAGAACGACAACTATGAGAACTTGCCATGTAACAAAGACCATGACTCCAATTGTTGCCATGACTTCAGTTGCACTGGCTACCAGATAGATTATGCCAAATGGTATGTCGAAATCAAGAATACTCATATCTGATGAAGCCTGCAAGTGTATATAGAACAAAATTTAGTATCTTGGGAAAAGAAGTAAAGGGTACCTGAGACGTTATGCTAACTCCTTGTTCATCGGTAGGCGATCTTACTCGGGTCAGAATCCTCCCAATAGGAGTCGAGTCGAAGAAAAGCATTGGAGCTTTGAAGATGGCATTGGTGAGACCAGAGAAGAAGGCTTTTGAAGCTTTTAATCCTAGATGAGCACCATAGTAGGATCTAAAATATACGAAAACAGCACTAAGTGTGGCAATCCCAGTGTAAACACCTATCAACATAATGTTGGTCATATTTGGGATTTGAATAGCAAAGGCCAGCCAGTAAGTCGAAGCAGTCTGAAGAACAGCAAAGGTAGACTGAGTTAATAAGCTTAAAGATAGATAAACAAATCCTTTCGAGATCGAAACATAATCCACAAACGGCTTCCACCCAACATCGCTGATCTCTATTTCTTCATCTTGTGTTAATTGTATTACAGGTCGACCTGTTACTGAGATCTCCCCCTCACTGTCCTGTGTGGTTGGATAACATACATTAGACATCTTAGGAGCTGTCCAATGAGATTCTCCCCGACCGTCACTGTTCCAAGAACCCAACGATGTTATGGAATCTCTATGAGCATTCACAAGTTGCTCAAATGCTGTCCCAGCCATTAGTAGCTCTTCATAGCTTCCTGATTGAGTAATTTGTCCACCATCCATAACCTAAGCCGAAAAAACAAAATCATCCTTTTGACAAACCAGAAAATCACATTGATAGATTAAGAATGTATGCATTTACCAGAATTCTATCAACTTCTGAGAGAAACTCCACTTGATGAGTCACCAAGATGACAGTTTTGTTCTCTAGAGCTTTCATAACACAATCCTGCAGTCATAAAAAATCTAACATGATTATGCTGCAAATAACATTAATATTCATTGTATCAAATGAAGAAGCTTTCTCACATTGAACAGAACAGAAGCTGTGTGTGCATCAACAGCACTGAAAGGGTCATCAAGAAGATAGATATCAGCATCATTATAGACAGCTCGAGCGAGTTGAATCCTTTGCTTCTGCCCTCCACTCATGTTAATCCCTCTCTGACCTATTTCTGTGAGATCACCATGGTCAAAACTATTGATATCTTTGTCCAGAGCACAAGCTTTAATGGCCTGGTCATATTTGTCCGCATCCAGTGGCTTGCCGTAGAGTATGTTCTCGCGAATTGTCCCACTCTGGATCCAGGAAAGTTGAGAAACATAGGCAATGGATCCGAACACGTGAACCTATCGAAAAGAATTAACGAAAAAAGAACAAAATCAGTGACAAGAAGACATGATGCTTACTATATGTACTAGTAGGACTACTTGTTTGGCAACTTACAGTTCCTGAAAGTTTTGGTATCTCTCCCAGCACTGCATACAAGATTGAGGATTTTCCTGCCCCGACCGGTCCGCAAACAGCTATCTTCTGCCCTCTTTTTATTTCCAACTCTACATTTCTAAGCGTTGGACTTGCTATTTCAGGAACCCAACTGAAATTGCCTGCTTCTACAATTACACTTTTATCAGAATTCTGCATGGGAAATCTCCTTACTTCATCATTCCTCACTTCATCATCAAGCAGAAAAGTATTGATTCTGTCGAACGAAACTTTGACTTGTATAAGAATCGAAAGTGCCTCGGGTAGCATTCTAATAGGTTCTGCAATGCTTCTTAGAGTTGCAAGAACTGTGAAAATGATTCCAGCATTCAATGGGGCACTCCCAAATAGAACACATCCTAAAAAGACAATTGAAGGGAAAATGGTTGGAAAGATCCAATAGGAAACAGTGCTGTAAGGCTTCAAAAACTGATGTTTAGAAAGCCATTTGAACTCGTTGCCTCGTAGGGATTCGATCAAACCCTTGAATTTCTCCTCCCAGGACTGCAACTTGATGATCTTCATGCTATTTAATATCTCAGAAGTGGCTCTCAATCTCTCATCTTGTGAGGTCATAAATTGAGATTGGAATTGTTGTATGATCTTGGCCAGTGGCATATTAAGGACTCCGCATATGACAAGAGGGACCATACCGGGCATGGCACCGACGCCTACAACCGAGAAAAGCACACCAACAGACATGAAAAGCTGCAATACTAGACTCCAAGTCAAATGAAACCACCATGGAAACTCTCCCATTCTGTAAGCATCTACTGCTATGTAATTCACAATCTCCCCGGCAGAATGTCTCTGCCTTCCTAAACTCGAAAGCTTCAGCTGCTTCTGATAGACTGCTACCATCAATGCTGATCTCATCCTCATTCCAGACCTCCTTGAAGCAAAAAACCAATACCTCTGCGACAATGACTCGACAACCTTGGGAACAATGAGACATCCTAGTAAAACAAAACCATCCTGCAGGTTTCCCTCTTCCTGGTTCGAATAATTGACAAAAGCATAGAGCAATAAAGGAAGTGCTACAACTGAAACTGTCCTAAAAACTGCACAAATTGCTATAGAAATGTTTTCCTTAAAGTACACTTTTGTCATGGTCCTAAGAACCAAGTTTCTCCTGTCATTTGAGCTTGTGTCTCTTATAAGAGGCTCCCATACATTAGCAAACTTTCGGTATGCCAAATCGGATTCATCTTCTGTACTAATCGAAGGGATGTCGTCAAGGGTTAAGGGTCTCAAATAACCCCTGGAAAGCAAAGGATTAATCCAAGAAAATGACAATTTGCTAAAGAAATTGGTCTCACAAAGTTCTATCTGTTCTTTTTCTTCCTTTTCCTCTAATAGAGATTCTGATAGACTCTCATTTTCCTTGGTCAAATCAATGAAGTTTCTAAAAGCACAAAACAGCAGCAAGCTGTTCACCGGCCATGGAACAACGTCGAATATTTTGATCTGGTGTGTTCTAAATAGAACTTCGATATGAAGAACCGAAACCAATAATGCGAACGACACCCACCATGCAGAGATGAGAACTTTAATCGGTTTCGATGTTCGAACGAGCAATGAAACTGATAATGAAATCCAAATTAATCCCCTGACAAGCTCAACCAACCAGGTCATGCTATTAAATCCATCATTTCTTGCTATTACATCCCATAGACCAGCACTCAGACACAGCACACTAACTAGAGCACAACAGATGGAAACAACAATGGAAGTATTGTCCTTTCTGTTAACAACCCTACGGTGTTGTTTTCCAACAGAACACACAAACAGAAGTAGATAGAAAACAAAGAGGAACACCAGGTTTACGACATATATGATGGTTTTTTGTATGCAAAATGAACCGAAATCGAGTTTCCCTTCACAAAATAAAGAGGACCCCCCTGTACATCCATAACAAGATTTAGAATTAGCATATATTTTCATACCAGAAAAATAAAAATAAAGGTGAGACATGAACATTTGGAAGAGAAGTAGAGAACTCCCAACAGGAAGATACTGAGATAGATTACAAACATATTGTCTGCATTAAAACAGATTTGAATATGGTACATGTTGTCTTACCCTTAAACATCTCTTTTTAAGAAAATCTTTGTAAACACCTTGTTAAGGTAGAATTTTCTCTTTTTTTCTCTCTTAAAAATAAAATTTTATTGCGGAGCAAAACACACACACGTAAAAGGCGTTAAATGTTCATGCAAGACGATGATGATAAAGAAGAATATAATGAAAATGAGCAAATAAGGCTGTATACCAAGTAAGGTCCTCAAGGTCAAGGAAGCCATGGTTGAGAGTTGAAGATTCTATATCAAGCTGTCGGAAAATCTCACAGTACCAGAGTTCAGAGTTCAAACACTATATCGGGTACGTGAAACGACTTTAAATCGAAGTACTCCTGCTTTATAGTACACTTGTATACTATTGATACAAAGAAAATAGGAGTATAAACTTTTATGTGCATGTTGATATCAAGTCGTATACAAATTCTATTTTTCTTTCAAATAATTCAGTGTATTTGTCAGTCACTATCCCTACAACACACATCTCACACAAAGGTAGCAATTACGACAACTATCTTTCTTGGAGTCGATGGAAATTACAAATGGCGATTCGGGTTTAAGATATAAATATTTTTTATTCGACTCAACTCAAAATATTATTCATTATACTTAAAAAACAATTGAACATATATAGAATATTTAGGGTTTAATTTCAACCCTTGTCATTTCATCTTTCATTTCTGCCTCCACCTCCTCCTCCCATATTCCTTTTCTTCTCTGTTTTCTTCTTTTGTTTAGTTGTTTTTCATTTCATTCTTTTGTTTAGTTGTTTTTCATTTCATTTTAGTATTTTTTTTTTCTAATTTTGTTTTGATATTCTTTGTTTCATTTTCTTCTCTTTATTTGTTTTGTTTTTATTATATTGTAAAGTTTGAATGTAGAATAAAAAAATCTTAGTGTTTAGAAGTTAGGGTATTGATTAAAGGTTTAGTTTTTAGGGTTAGGGTTAGAAGTTCAAAATTTGAGTTTTATAGAGTAAATATGCACTTTTGTATCAAATTAATTTTATACACCTCGTGTATCAAATTTTTATCCATATATTATATTTAAATCTTTGATTAAGTTTAAGAGTGTGCATTATTCGGTTTCAATCGAATTAATTGATCTAACTAATTTTTTCAGTTAATTTAAAGTAAGTTGGTTAACGGGTTTTTCTTTTTCTTTTTGGAAATTTGATTATCGGTTAATTTGGTTCAAAATCAATTAACTAACTAAATTAACCAAAATTATTACATATTAAATATTATATATAATGATCATTAAATGAAAGTTTAATGAAATGATCATTAAATATTTATCAAATTAGCATAAAAAAAAAGTTTACTGACTAAAAATATTTTAGTATAATTTAGTGACCTATTATATAATTTACTTAGAATTTTATAATAAATTTTAATTAATTTAAAAACCAACTGAATTAATTGAAATAATTTTGATTCGGTTAATTCGATTATGACTAACGTGGTTTGATTAACGGTCAAAATTTCAAAAAATTTAATTAATTCGATTATAATTATTTCAGTTTATCAACCACCGACAGAATTACACTAAAATGAGTTGGCATTCAATTAGTTAGAAAAAGAGAAGCATCCTACATTTTATCTTTTTATATTATACATAGCATTTAACACTTATGACCAACAAATCTATTTGTATAGAGCCTTGGATAGGTTTAAGGTTATGAATATACAAATACTGGTTGCAATTTGATTTGCTAGAAAATATTTTAAGTCGGAAATAGGTGTTTCACAGGAAGCTTGAATTCGCCGTGAATTTGAAATAAAATTCATTTTTCTTTTATATATCTCACTAATAATTTTACGTGACATGTATTAATAATTTTTATTATTTTAGTAATAATATATACGACATAAATCGGTGGTACATACAATTTCTATTCGAGAATAGGACGGAGATAAGATCCCACTCTTAACTTTCCAGCATTGAAGAAAAAATGTTCATCTTTAGACAATATTTTAAGACGTGGTAAACAATTTTGTGATCTTTTGGCATGGAACATGATGACAATAATATAACTTCAACATTAGAAAAATACCACCATTTCACTGTCTGCAGAGGTTTTTATACTGTAATTTTCTCTTTTTTTGACCATACTACTGTAATTTTCTTTGAGAATAAAAAAAAAGGATTGTCATGATTTCTTTATAACAGTTATTTTTTTCATGTTTTGATTCTTTAAGTATTTGTAGTCTGTAGATGATATGAAAAGAAAGGTTTAGTGGTTCAGTTTTCATAATCCTCAACCAGTACAGGTTCCATATGGCTGCAACACTGATATGGTCATGGTTATCTCCTATGGTAAAGCTTTCTTGGTTCCTACCTCTAATGCCAACCGAATGATCCAAGTTATCCTCACATTACTGCAACATGTATTGTTCCGAACTCGAGTTTCACCTAGCTGGTTCAGAAACTCCATGATCTGAATCCTAGGATCTGCAACCCTTTCCTGTATTCCTAAACTGGAATCAATCAAAACAAGTTCAAGTATTGAATGTTTATTGTTATATCTGCAGGTGACTTGCAGGAATATGATGTGTCCTCAAGCCTGTTGGCGACGAACTCTTCCTTTTCTATGCTGGTAGCTGAATATTGGTCAAGTTGCAGGAGAAATTCATATGAAAATTTCTGCAGATATAAATGATTAGAGCGAATATTGGCTTGGAAGTAAGATCAAACTTATGGTTTTATTATGAGCTGTTCTTACTGATCTATAGGAAGGTAACAAAATGTTAATATGTAGGAATTCGAGTCACAAACTCTAACGAATCGTATTATGTATCGATTTAAATTCTAATCGATAATTGAGTTGAATTTCGGTGTAATTCTAAAGATCGAAGATTACTCGATAAACCAACAATGGTGAATAACTTCTTGTGCATGTCATTCTTTGTTATGCAGACATTGTCTTCGTTGGAAACATTTCTCTTACAACCAGTCCTCATGTTAGATGAAGAAGTTGCTCAGGCCTTTAGGAAAAACCATTTTTCATCTGGTCTTCTTACTAAGGAGATGGATCATTGGAGTTTAGCTTCATAAGTTGCAATTGTTTATTAGTACAACTCTAGTACAATCGACGTATCTAGTTGCTCTAACGAGATGAAATATTTGTGTTTTTAATAATATTTAGAATTTAGATTTTATGTCGTAAATAAAGTGAGTTGAGTTAGAAAATTATTCTTGTAATCTGAATTAATCGATCGAAAGATTCAATACTAAAATCCGTTAAAAACGAGGTTGAAACCAATCAACGGTAATGATTATACCTCAAAACATCCATCTTCAACCTTAAAAAGCACTGTCCCATTGAAGATTTTATAATTAAATTGCTCCAAAATCACATTTTTCTGCCCAAAACTTACAAATATATAGACAAGAAGCAGGCCAGTAGATCTATAAAACTAAGATCAAAACATAATAAAATAAGCAATCTCTGAGGATTCTTTTCAAGATGGATTGAAGCTATATGCAAACAATTACGAAAATAATTTCCTATCCAATCTGTTTCCATAAATTATAATATCCTTTAATTATTTAATTTTGTCATTACATGACAAAGGACAACAAGGCCTGCAATAACTGTAACATTGATATTTTACTACTAATTGCAAGAAGCATATTGCTGTCATGACTTGCAAAATGACAACAAATTACTTTTTAAGTAATTATAGAGATCTAATCAGTATCATGTGTGGCCAAGAAACCATATGTATAGGCACAGACAGTAGTAATCTCAGTTCATGTATGTATGTTGTATTTTGCGTTTTCGTATTAATTGTGTAAATATAAATAAAAGAAAAAGTATTATATGTCAAAATACTAAATGCAAGTTAAATGTGTCGTGTCGTGTTTCGTATTTGTATCATATTTTCTGATAAATAGGTGAGTTCCAAGGGTTCTACAACTCACTTGGGGTTTCAATGATCAAAGAAGTCTTTTCAATGATGAACTCCATGGGGTATTCCCTTGGTATGTCTCATTTCCTTTCGAGCCGAATACATGCTAGTTAATTGTTTTTGTAAGCCTTCATTAAATTTTCATCTCTTTTTCTGCTTCATTCCCAGATGTTTTGCTGCATCATACTAATGGTGCATTTTGGTTTTGTTTATTCACATGTAACATTTCTCTTACAAGCTGATATTTTAGAAGTTTTCTTACATCCAAACTTTAATGAAATAAGATTGTACTTTGGTTTTGTATCTTCGTTTTCTTTTGTGTTGGCATTTCTTGATGCTTCTGATGTTTCTACCATCTGATGTATATGCAGACAAAGACTCCTGGATTTGTGGGGGAGAAATTGATCTTGGTTCTTCTTGCATTCAAAGAATCATCTTAGATGTCACAAACATGTTATTTCTTTGTCTTTTTTACCTTCTTTTGCTGCTTTCAGCCAATAAATCTCACATCAAGGACAGCAATAGAAAGGACTTGATCTCTATAATTGTTTCAGTATGTTCTTCTTTAACCAGCTTAGCCTATTTTGGCACTGCTTTATGTGATATTATAGACAAAGATGAGGGATTGAGTGATTTGGGGTGGTTGGTTTACCTTGTAAGGGGGTTGATTTGGATGTCAGCGTCAGTTTCGTTGCTTGTTCGAACATCGAAATCGATCAAAATTGTCATCTCTGTCTGGTGGATGATTTTCTCTTTACTGGTTTCAGCCATTAACATTGAACTTCTGTTTCAAACTCATAACCTTCCATTTCTTGACATAATTCAATGGCCCGTAAACGCCATGCTTCTTGTTTGTGGTTTTAGAAACTTAGTAAATTCTTCAGATACTCAATGTAGTCAAGATCATCAGAGTCTACATGAACCTTTATTATCCTCCGAGGAAAAGAAAACTCAGGTAGGCATAGGCCGGGCTAGCTTTCCGAGCAAACTAACTTTTTCTTGGATTAATCCCTTGTTTTCTTTGGGCTATTCCAAGATATTAAGTCTTGAAGATATCCCTTCTTTAGCTGATGAAGATGAAGCTAGCTTGGCCTATGAAAGATTTGCTCAAGCATGGACATGCCTCATGAGAGAAAACAGCTTGAGCAACTCGAAAAACTTGGTTCTCCTGGCCTTAGCAAAAGTGTATTTCAAAGAAAACGTATCGATAGCTATCTGTGCATTCCTAAGGGGAGTTTCTGTAGTATCTTTGCCACTTTTGCTCTATGCTTTCATAAATTATTCAAACCATAGTGAGGAGAATAGGTATGAAGGTCTCACCATATTAGGATGCTTAGTAATTTCCAAAGTAGTTGAATCATTGTCACAGAGACATTGGTACTTTAGTTCTAGGAGGTTGGGAATGAGAATGAGATCGGCTTTGATGGTCGCGGTTTATCAGAAACAACTGAAGCTTTCGTGCATTGGAAGGAGAAGCCATTCAACTGGAGAGATTGTGAATTATATTGCAGTAGATGCCTACAGATTGGGGGAGTTCCCTTGGTGGCTACATTCAGCATGGAGTCTTGTGCTGCAACTTTTTATGTCCATCCGAGTTCTTATCTATGTGGTTGGACTCGGTGCTCTTCCTGGTTTAGTCCCTTTGCTCATTTGTGGAGTCCTCAATCTGCCATTTGCAAATGTACTACAAAACTGTCAATCTCAATTCATGGTTGCTCAAGATGAGCGACTAAGACTCACTTCAGAGGTCCTAAATAACATGAAAATCATCAAGTTGCAGTCTTGGGAAGAGAAGTTCAAGAACTTAATCGAAACCAGACGTGAAAACGAATTCAAGTGGTTGGCAAAAGAACAGATAATTAAAGCCTATGGCACTGTTTTATTTTGGATGAGCCCCACCATCATTTCTTCAGTTATCTTCCTGGGTTGTGCCTATTTTGGAAGTGCACCGCTGAATGCTAGCACCATATTCACAGTTCTTGCAACACTGAGAAGCATGGGGGAGCCGGTTACGATGATACCGGGTGCTCTTTCTGTTATGATGCAAGTTAAAGTCTCTACTGAAAGAATCAATGCATTTCTTCTCGGTGATGAACTAAAGAGTGAAGCACCAAGAATTTCACTGCAGAATTCAGATAAAAGAGTTGTAATACAGGCAGGCAACTTTAGTTGGGACACTGAATTAACAGTTGCAACTCTTAGAGATGTCAATCTAGAAGTAAGAAAGGGAGAGAAGATTGCAGTGTGTGGACCAGTAGGAGCTGGGAAATCATCAATCTTGTATGCAATGCTCGGAGAAATACCGAAAATTTCAGGATCTGTGAGTTATACAAAGCTAGTATTCTGATATATTATCAAACTGTGATTTTTCTAGTATCACTTATGTTTTGCTCTCAAATTTTGCAAATAGGTGTATGTATCTGGATCCATAGCTTATGTTTCACAAATATCGTGGATCCAGAGCGGGACTATTCGAGACAACATACTCTATGGAAAGCCAATGGATGAGGAAAGATACAAAAGGGCTGTCGAGTCATGTGCTCTAGACAAGGACATTGATAATTTTGATCATGGAGATCTCACGGAAATAGGTCAGAGAGGGATCAACATGAGTGGAGGACAGAAGCAGAGGATCCAACTCGCTCGAGCAGTCTATCATGACGCCGATATCTATCTTCTTGATGATCCTTTCAGTGCAGTAGATGCTCAAACAGCTGCAATTCTATTCAATGTGAGATCAACACCACATTTATAACTCAAAACATTGAAAACTTTCCATTAGCTTTTATTCAGCTGAATTTATGTTTTAAAATTACAGGACTGTGTCATGGTTGCCCTAAGGAACAAAACTGTCATCCTAGTAACTCATCAAGTGGAGTTTCTCTCTGAAGTTGATAGAATTCTGGTAAATGTCATTGTAAGACAACTTTATGTAACTTTTTTTTATTTCAGGAGATTGATTTGTTTTTTGCATAGGTCATGGATGGTGGGATAATTACTCAAATAGGATGTTATACAGAGCTGTTGACATCGGGAACGGCATTTGAAGAGCTTGTTAATGCTCACAGAGATGCAATGACAGTATTAGATCCTTTGAGTAATGAAAACAATGGACAACGACACGACATGAATACACTTCAGGCTGAGGAATCCAATAAATGTTACTTTACACAACAGAAAAGTGAAGGTGAGATTTCTGCTATGGGACTACCAGGAGTACAGCTCACAGCGGAAGAAGAAAAAGGGACTGGTGATTTTGGATGGAGACCTTTCCTTGATTATATCATAGTGTCGAAAGGATATCTTTTTCTATGTTTAGGCATACTAGGAAGGACTGGAAGCGGAAAATCTACACTAATAAGTGCCTTGTTTCGTCTAGTTGAGCCTGCAGAGGGGAAAATTTATATAGACACAATAGATATATGCTCTATCGGTCTCAAAGATCTAAGAATGAAGCTTAGCATTATCCCTCAAGAGCCAACTCTATTTAGGGGAAGTATTCGAACCAATGTAGACCCTCTAGGCCTTTATACGGATGAAGAAATATGGAAGGTAAGACAACCGGTGTATTTATCACTTATCAGAGCAATTCCTGGTGTAATATTAATTGTATGCTTCAAATGTTTTTATTTGCAGGCTTTGGGAAAAATGTCAGCTTAAGGAAACTATCAGTAATCTACCAAATAAGCTAGATTCATTAGGTGAGTTCAATCCAGAAACTAAATAGTATCTGCAAGTACCCGTTCAATCATACTTTTATAGCATTTTATATAATTATTACTTGATGATTTGTGGATGAACCTTGAGCAGTCAGTGATGAAGGAGAGAATTGGAGTGTGGGACAACGACAACTCTTTTGCCTCGGGAGAGTCCTGCTCAAGAGAAACAGAATTCTGGTGTTAGACGAAGCGACAGCTTCGATCGACTCCACAACAGATGCTATTTTGCAGCAAATCATCAGACAAGAATTCTCGGAATGCACAGTGATAACAGTGGCTCATAGAGTTCCAACAGTAGTAGACAGTGACATGGTCATGGTCCTTTCCTATGGTAATGCTTTTTAACTATCTCCAAACAAATATTAAAGTTTTTGTTTAACCACATTACCGGAACATCAAACTGCTTGAAAATCTGGGATTGATTTGATTTGCAGGAAAGTTGATAGAGTATGATGAACCTACAAGCTTAATGGCGACAGACTCTTCTTTTTCCAAGCTTGTAGCTGAGTACTGGTCAAGTTGCAGAAAGGGTTCATCCCAACCTTTTTTGTTGCTATCAAATATGCTGTGAAATTGAAAACTTACAAAAAAACTTGCAGATCATGGCTGCCAACAGCTTTTAACAATAAAATTCACAGACAGTGACCGAATTGAAAACGAAATCTTTCGATAAGTTAAAAAGATATCCAAAAAATCAAGATTTTATTTTCTCAACGCATGTTGGCTTGCATTCAACTAACATATCAAAAAAAATCAAGATATCCAAAAATTATTTTATGCAAAAATAATAATAATAATAATATCACTCCAATAATACCATGTGAGAGGTGACATGTGACTGCCAACTTTACTGGAAAAAAGAATTTAAAAAACAAGCAAAAAGGAAAGTTGTTGGACTAGAGTTTCCTCATGCTTTCCTTCTCTGATATATGGTGCCATTGAAGACTCATGTTCTGTTCTGGAATATAGATTTTGCTTTAGAGAGCTAAAGATTCTGATGCATTATAATTCAATGATAGTACAAATATAAATCCATATACTGTTATCTCAGTAATTGAATAGCTAGACCATGGCATCAGCCATTTTTAACATCTAATGAGGAACATAAAGGGTCTTGGTAAAGGCTTCACAGGCAGCTCCTGGTATTGTCTGTAGTTTGCAGTGCTCTGAATACAGCTGAGCAGTATTGCCACTGTTGTTGCTTTTTTCAATGGAAATCTTGGTGATAAGGTGGAGTAAAACATGCTCAAACTCCTCTCCATTGCTCCATTCAAAGATTTCAGCCTGTATTAGCTTCCTGGTTTTGCAAATCAAGTCCCATACTGGGAAATCTTTCCTCGGCAGCATATAGTCTCCGTCTCCGAGCTTCAAACTCGGACAGAAATCACCAAGCCCGTCACCCATGTAGATTATTGTTTTCTTCTCTCCCATGGCGGATAGAGAAGCTTGGATCCTTTCAATCACAATACCCTATTCAAAACAAAATATGATAAGCTCCATGTACTTAACAGCTAATATGACTTTAAATAATGAATTTGATTATATCAAAATCAGAGACGTGTCGAGGAGAACATGGTGAGAATATTTATTTATAGGTACCTTGCACATGTTTGGAGGACAGGGATGGTGACATCCATGGGGATGTTGGCTGAAATCATGGAGAGGGAAGATTCTTAACCTGCCTTCTTCATCGATGAAACTCGGGTTCGTATTGATCTCGGAGAAGCATCCTTTCAAGCCATGCTGCTCTAGAATTGTCTCGATGAAGAACACGTTGGCGTCGCTAATGATCTTCAAATCACATCTGAAAATAATGCCGTGTTTCACAAGAAACAATGAGAAATTTACCCAAGGAGGAAACCAGAAAGAAAACCACATGATACCAAGTGAGAATATTACATACCCTAACTCATGAACAGATTTGATGGCTTGGATGATTCGAGGATGAATCGGAGTTCGTTTCAAGACGGCTACAATGTCATCGATGGTGATTCCTTGCGCATGAAGTTCCGTCATCATTGTATCCTGCAATATCCATGTTTAAACAACAACAGTGATTAAAAAACCCTACTTCTTGCAGTTGGATGATGATGATGAAGAAGAAAAACAACACAAAAAACAAAGATTGATCACTTACCATAAGAGTGTTCCAAGGCATGGTAGGGAGGAGTTGATTGAACAAACGAGTAAAACCTAGTTCGTCCACCACCCAATTATCGCTATCGCAGTCGATTATCGTCTTGTCGAAGTCCATGATCACAACTATATCTGAAGCAGCCATGTCAGAGTAGATGAATCGAGAGAGAAGGAAGGTTGTTAGGTTGAGGTTTGCAGCTTCAGGCTGTATTGGGGCTTAGAATTTAGAAACCAGGAGTTATTTATAGGCGAATGGCCTTGTGATGAACGGCCTGGATTTTGTATGGAAATATTTAAGTAATTTTTGTGATCCAGTTACTTTAGTTCCAAGAAAGTATGATACTTAAAATAGGATTAATTTATTAATTAAGATAAAATTTGCAATTGTAGGGACTTACGTAAATTTATTAAATGGTCGTGTCATTATTTTTTTTCAAAAATTAATATTAAGTTAATTAATTAAAACTATTTTATAGTTTAACGGCCCAATTTATTATGTTTATTGTAAATTAGTTGATATGGGAAAAAATAACTAAGAGTTTTTAACCGTTTGTATTAAAAATTGTTAATATTTTGATTTTTTTAAATCGATATATATAGTTATAAAAAGTCATTTAAATTTAAATTAATTAGTTTTATAATATTATAAATATTTATAATTAAATTCAAGAACTTGAACAACTCAATTAGAATTTTTTTAAAATTACTTAAGTTATAAAATAAGTTTCGTTAATTTAATTAATTTAATATTTTTAATTTGACTCGATCGAAATTAGTATCATTTTCATTCACTTTTAATATTGTTTTGAAATCACGTCGTTTTGTAGCCTTTTTAGTGTTGGCCGGTACTAGTCTCCATCCTTGGTTACCAAAAAGTATAAAATTATATGTTAAAGCCCTTAAAAATAATAAAATTATATATTAATCCAATAATAAAAATTAAAATTCGATACACCCTAAAGTGCCATATGTACAAATCGTCTATCTTCTAATCATGCTTTCTTATATGTTCTCGCTTAAAATTAGTGGGTTTAGAGTTTAGAGTTTAAGATTAGGGGTTGTGAATAACATTTAAGGAATTAGGGGTAATTTTAGTGTGTAGGGTTTAAAGTTTAGTATATGAAAAATTATGATTAAGGTTTAAAAATTAATTTTTAAATTTTTTTAACAGGAGAATAAAAGAAGGCGTGATTAAAAAATGTATAGAACTAAATCCGTAGAGTGATGTCAATGGTAAATAGGGACGCAGTTAGGATTTGAGGGTGAGGGAGACAAGTTCATAAAAAAAATTAAATAAGAAAACAAAATTAAAAAAAATCTTCAGGGTGGGAGCAATTGTCCCTCCCCACATCATATAGTTTCTTTCGCTCCTGATGATAAAGGATAATGTAATTTATCTAAGTGTCCCGGTTTTAAATACTATGTGTGCATAATATATATTATTAAAAAATTAAAAACCGAATAAATATTAATTTATAATCGCGACAAAGTATCGAAAAACTATATATAAAACTACATTTTAATTGGTATCAAACTTTCTACTTCAAGCTCAAACATAAAATATGTACTACATTATCTGCAATGGCATCCACACGGCCAACGATTACCCTACTGAGGAACCGGCAGGGCTTGTGGCAAGGTACCGGCCGATGCCGATATCGTCTGCAACTTGCAATCGGCGGAGGAGATTGACATTGAAGATTTGTCATCGTCTCCTTCAACAGAAACCATGTTGATTATTTGCAGCAAAACCTTCTCCAGCTCTTCACCATCGGTCCATCCATGGATCTCAGCTTTGATCAACACAGGATTCATGCAAATCAAATCCCACACAGGAAAATTCTTCCTAGGCATCATGTAGTCAGCCTCGCCGAGCTTTAAGCTCGGACAGTAATCACCACTGCCATCTCCAAGGTATATAATCTTCTTCTTCTTCCCTTCGAAACAAGCTTGAATCTTCTCAATCACCATCCCCTATGTTTCATCATGGAATCATGTCAAATTCATGGGATTTATGTATGTTTTCGATACGAACATATTCGATTCGGTTTAGATCGGTTGGTCACACATATGATATTTTTAATTTTAAATATGAAATGAATACCTTGCACATATTTGGAGGGCAGAGGCTGCATCCATGGGATCTTTTTGTGAATTCATGGTAGGGGAAGATCTTTAGCTTCGATTCGCCGTCGACAAAGCCGGGATTCGTGTCGATCTCCGAGAAGCATTGTCTTAATCCGAGGTGTTCCAGAATTGTCTCGATGAAGAACATGTTTGCATCACTAACAATCCTGATTTCGCACCTGGAATCATTTCATAATTCAATCATTCACTGTTCTAAGTTCCTGTATATCTGCAGATCATGGTTAGGAAAACACATACCCTAAAGCATGAGCTGATTTAATGGCAGGGACGATCCTGGGATGGATTGGTGTTCGTTTTAAAACCTGAACAATGTCGTCAATGGTTTTCCCTCGTGCATGAATCTCCTCCATCATCTTCTCCTGCAAGTTTATAAACATGTCTGAACATTAAAGTTCTTGTCTTGAATTATGATTATTTATGTTTTTTTTTTTTACCATGAGAGAATTCCATGGCATGGTAGGGAGAAGCTGGTTGAACAACTCGGTGAAACCCAACTCATCGATTACCCAGTTATCACTGTCACAATCGATGATGGTTTTGTCGAAATCGAAAATCACAACAATTCCGGCCATTTATGTCGGAACCAAACAGAATGCAGCAGACAAGATTGGAAAATAAGGAAAAGAATATCCGTTGGTCGGTGCAGGAAATAGGGAAGAAAGGTGAAATTGAACCTAAAATGTTTTTTTGGTACAGAGTCACGTAACAAGGGAGGGGGTTTATATAGAAGAGGGGTTACGGACGTGGTGACGGATTTAAAAATTTATTTATTTTTTGTTATTAAATTTTTAAAAATATAAAATAGTGATTAAACTTTATAAAATTAACAAAAATAATAATTAAATTTATTAAATTAAAAAATAATTATTGAATTTTTAATATTTAACAATAATTTATAACGTACGATGAATTAATGTAATAATTCGATAAGTTTAATGTTTTTTATAATTTTTGAAAGTTCAGTGTCTAAAAAAATATTTAAACATAGTTTAATGACTATTTGTGTAATTTGTCTAATTTTTTTAAAAGTTCGATTAACCGAATTAATCGATCGGATTAACCAAACGATCAATTGAACACCCTTATTTATTTAAGGATGAATACGTAAAATTTTAAAATTTCAGGGAAGGCGCAAACCTTAAATATTATAAAATTTAAGGATTAATTTATAAAAATTAAAAAATTAAGAATAAATATATGAATCTCAAAAAATTCAGGGTGGACACAGGCCTACCCTACACTAAAAGTGGATCCGCCACTGATTATCAATATGTTTAAACATATTCGAATTTATAATATTTTTATTATTCAAAAATTTTAAATTTGTATATTGTCACGGGGCTAGGGTTCTACTAGCGGAACCGTGCGGCCTTAGTCGCGAATCTCTTCGATCGTGCGGCTAAGTCAGCCTAAAAATCCAAGAGAAATGCTTGGATAAGCACAGCGGAAATAATAGCAAGGCAAAAGAAAGATGAGAGAAAAGTGTTGCTTTCTATTACTCAAGAGAAAAGTGAAGAATGAAGTGATTTATAAATGAAAGTGAAGCCACTATTTATAGGATGGCTAGCTAAAATCTAACGGTTACAAAAGAAGTAAATCAATGGCTAGGATTAATCTAAGACAAGTAATAAAGGAAGGAAAATCATGGTTGGTGAGCTTTCCTTCAATGCATGGATGAATGTTGATAGTTTCCATAAGTGCTGGGAGACACCTTCCTTGAATCAGGGGATTTGGTTGGTGGCTCCTTCATTCCTTGTGTAATCTGGTCAAATGGGCATTCTCCAAGTGAGTTGGCAGGATGGGCTTGAGAAAGGCCCAAGATTTCGGAAAGAAACACTTGGGCAGCTCGCAAGGTATCGGGCTGGGTCTGGGTGGCAAGGCCCTCGGACCCCGGGTGCTGCTGGAAGATGCGGGCAATGGGTTCGCCCCTCGGTGGGATGGTGTGGGCGCGGATCTCGCCCCTTGGTTGCGCATGACTGGTGCTGCTATCGGCCCGCACGGGTGGATGAGTGGTGCGGGTGTTGTGCTCGGCTCCTTGGTGTGCACGTCGGATGCTGTCCTTGGCTCCTTGGTGTGCACGTCGGGTGCTGACTTCCGCCCCATGGTGTTGGACAGAAACTATGGTGTCCGACTCGGCCCCTAAGGGTGCGGCCTCCTCGGTCATGTTGGCCCCTTGGTGTGTGGCCTCCTCGATCATGTGGTAGCGGGGTGTGACAATATGTACAATCAATCAAGACGATTATATATTTTATTCAAAAATTAAACCAGTAATCAAGTTAAGAGATATAAACTTGACATCAAACCATTCCCGAACATTCTGTTTGATTCGTAAGTAAATGTCAATAGAAATCCCAAATTCGCTCTCAAGCCGGAAAAAATATATTATGGGTCAGCCCACCACATGTCCATGGGACCGACCAATGATAACTACCCACTTCATCAACTTTTCCATGTCATATATTTTTTTTCAGGTGAATCTTCACTTTAAAAATTAAAAAATAATGAAGTGGATGATTATCATTGATCGGTCTCATGGATAACGTGGTGGGACTAACCCATGATATAAGCTGCCCTCAAGCTGCCCTCAAGCATCCTGTTTATTTCGTGAATAAATATTAGTAAGAGGTTCAATCCTTCCGATATACGTACAATCATTACGTTATTACCAAATATAATAATTCAAACAATTTTAAATAACTGTATCAATAAATTAATTTAAAGATATATAAAAAAAAAGTAATAAAAGATTTTTGTTTGATTCAGATTCCACCCGTTTTTTTTAGTGTCTTTCCTCTATATGATACGTGGGGCTACTCATCTTTTGAGTTAGTTTTTGTCCATGTCTGGTTATGGTTTCTTTGTCACATGATCTTGATGAACTCAATTCACTTTTTTGTTCAACTTGAATTTGTGACAATTGATGATGAAAAATCCGACAGGTCGGTTAACTAAATTTGGGTGTTTGTTAGGGTTAGTAGACATTTAAGATAGAAAAAATATTAATTATACGACGATTTAATAAGATAAAATGTTAAGTCGTTTATACAAAATTAGAAATTTAGATTACGATATTACGAGTTAAGATAAAGCTGCGATTTATTTATGAATAGAAATATTATTAAACCTTTTGAAACGAGTGGGTATTAATATTGTTAGGGTTTTGAGCGTCGCTCTCTTTCTTGTTTAATCTTTTGTTTTTTTATTTTTTTATATACTGACGACGGCACTGGTTTTAATATTAGTTGTCGACCATCGGATTTATTTATTATTTCGTTTATTTTATTTTTAATAAGTTATTATGTTCTTGTGGTATGATATTACTCTACTTCTTGGTACGATTTTTCTGTCTTTTGGCACGTTTTTTTTTCCGTTATGATTTTATTAGAGATGAATCTGTTGACGCCACGATTGATCAAGATAGCGCTCCTTTCATTATGATGTTGATCTCCCTATCACGGACCCTTGAACTAGATTTGGATACGCGATTATCTCTATCATTCTTTTGTCGCGATTGAGTTGTGGTAATATCATTTTTGTCAACGTTCTTTCATTTTAATATGCATTTTTATATTGATGGTTTACTTATCGTCGTCGATTTTGATGGTATTTATATCCATCTTATTATTCGAGTCTTTGGGTTAGGTTCTTACCTTTTCCTTGTCTGGTCCTCTTATGATCTATGCTAGTTTTATTTATTAGGTTTATATCTGAATTATTATATTGTGAACTTTCATTATAATTTCAGATATATCCATTCTTAATAAAATTAGTGATATTTGTTAAATAAAATGAATGGGTATTAAAAAATATTAAAACATAAAATTAAAAGAATTAAAGTTTTTTTAATGTTAAAATTAAATGAGTTAAAAATAATTAAACTAACAAATTAACATTTAATTTTATTAATTTTAAAACTAACGATACACTTAAAAATTAATTAAATTAAAATTTTAAGATAATTTAAAATAATTTAAAAACTATCAATAATTCAAAATATAATTAAAATCATTGAAGTTGGGAGAGGCGATTATCCCTTCCAAAATTAATGTGTATATGTTATAGTTGTGAAGGAGGAAGAAACTTTAAACATTAAAAATTATACAAAATATTATTATTTTTATCAAAATAATATTAAATTATACTATTATATTATTAATTTTTAATTTTTCTACTATTATATTATTAGATTTTATTTTTGGCTTTAATCTAAGTATTTGATCATTAAAATATAACGTACCATTAAATATAAAATAACATAATTTTGATATAATTATTTTAATACTTAAGATAGATCAAAGTGATATTATTTTGTTAAAAAAGTTACGAGAAAAGACTCGAACTTAATTTTATTTATCATATGATATAATTTTATAATATTTATAATATAATTTCATAAATATATAAATTTATAAATAAATATTGTTTATAATTTATATTATAACTTTTCATAGTAGGTGGACTCAATCATAAAACTCCCTCTAGTTAGAGGACTTAAAAATGCAATGACATAATCAGTGACTCAACAACAACACACTCTATAACCAGGGACTATTCTTGTAGTTTACCCTTTCCTTTTCCTACTCCGTCAGTATTTTAATAGAAATCCCAAAATTTTCTTCTCACATGGCTAAAGAAAGCAAAAGTTTTTATTTTATTTTATTTTATTTATTTAATATATTTAATGAGGGGAAGAACATTTGGGTGTCTGTTATTTGTTTTTCTTTGGATTATACTATCAATTGTTGAAACCTGAAATATTGAAATCTAAAATATATTTTTTTTACTTTTTCCTCTCGAATTTAATAAGGAAAAAAAGGGGGGAAACTAACTCAAGATGCGATCTTGTATTTGATTCGGGAAGTGTGGTAAAATCTAGGTCGTTACTCGTTATTGATTATTTGACACTGAAAAACTCAACAAAAAAGAGGAAATGAACGGAGGCGATGAGGTGATGACAGCTCCGGCGGGTCCGCCACAACCGTTGGAGTGGAAATTCTCTCAGGTTTTTGGTGAACGAACGGCTGGAGAAGAAGTTCAAGAAGGTAATTTTGCTAATGTTTATGGATCTGATTTATTGGTTCTAGTTGAATTTGGGTTTATTATAGTGATTTGAATATGTGTGGAATTAGGGAAAGGAAAACTTCTGGGATGGGGTGGCGGTGGCTTAAGTTTGGGGAAAATAGTGGGTTTCAGACCAAACAATGGTTTGAATCATTACTGGGTAATAGTTCTTGAGAAGAAAGAAAGAAAGAAAAAAGGTAGTGTGGAAGTAAACTTCATGCAGTTAGTGATGTTGCATGCGCTGAAAAGTTGTCCCTTTTACCTTTTTGTAGAATTAGTGGTTTGAACTTTGAAGCTTAAATTTTATTCTACGTATTTTGTGGTCGTGAGTTTTCGGTGGTCGCAACTGATTGATAGTATTTGATAATCGAATTGGAACTGGAATCTGGGTATTATCACTCTATTGGGATGGAGATGGATTATGTTTTAGCAGTTTATATATGTCACTTCAAATCTTAACCTATGCATGGATGACTACATTAATTTGGATGGGTTTGATATTTGTATGCCGGGCATGAAGGCAGCTACATTTTAGAGATTCCTGGATTCATTTGGTGTGTTTTATTTCTGTTACGAAAGGTTTATATTATTGCAAATTCTGATGCAATTGGACGGATAGAAAGCACATTATACTATCACTTGAATGATCTAGGAGTGTTGATAGATATTTGACCTTTTTGTCTGGTTCTGTAAGTCAGTAGTTAAACTTGGCTTGACAAAAGTACAATCATGTGTAAGTTCTAGCTTGATGATGCTTAGTTTAATGACACCAAGAACTAGGTAGTAGACAAGAATGGAAACTTTGAGGTAGAAACTGCTAAGGTGGATCTTTTATTCTTCTGATGGCAACTCACAGTCTTAGCTAAATGTTTTAAAATTCTATTGAGTTGCAGTAAAGCAATAAATGATAGACTCTTTAGCAAGAATCCTTTCTTGGAAGGAATTATCTTGGACCATGTGACCCTTAAGAGCTTGTGACTTGCTAGCAGCCTTTTGTCTCGCCTCTCCAAATTTAGCTTGTCATTGCTACAGTGAATTCTTTCTTAATCTTTCCAGAGTAATAGGGTGAAAGGGCTATAGCATGTATATTAGAGTGGCTGTGAATAGTCTTGGCAGGGAATAGCAGAAATAGTTTATCATCTATCAAATTGTGACTTCCCTTTTGTTCTCAGTGAGAAGGAAATATTTAATGTAGGAAAAAATATCAAAGAGAATAAAATTTGTGATTTATCAATAGAAAGGAAAAGAATTTGGCCTTCTTCCCTAGCAAAACAATGCAGTTTCTTTATAGAAAGACAGTCTTGACAAAATTTTACCATTACTCTCACTGCACTAGCTGTACAATTGTATTTTCTTAATAATTTTGTTTCCTCCTGCAGTTGATATTATCTCAGCAATTGAATTTGATAAAACTGGGGATCACCTTGCCACTGGTGACCGTGGCGGCCGGGTTGTTCTCTTTGAGAGGACCGATACAAAGGATGTGGGTTCTGCTACATTCCTCGATGTTAATATTTTAACTTAAAAGAGTTTTTCTTCCATTGCAACTTTATAATTTCTTTTATTGCAATTTTATAGCATGGTGCATCAAGAAGGGATTTGGAGAAAATGGATTATCCAATTAATCGGCACCCTGAGTTTCGTTACAAAACAGAGTTCCAAAGCCATGAGCCTGAGGTGCTCTCTCATCACTTTTTGGTTCAATGATATATGCATGGTATCATTTGTTTCCCTCTGTGCTCTATTATCATTGATTATTGTTTTATTATTATTATTATTATTATTATTTCCAGTTTGACTATCTCAAGAGCTTGGAAATAGAGGAAAAAATCAACAAAATCAGATGGTGCCAAACAGCCAATGGTGCGCTATTTCTCCTATCTACCAATGATAAAACCATCAAGTTTTGGAAGGTAGGAAGGAAATTTTTGCTGAAACTCTTTCTTAACTATACAACTTTCATTTTAATTTTAGATTGCCTTCATGATCACTTTGTTTGTAATAAGTAGTGGTTGGTATTTTAGTATGCTCATGCATCTGAATGGAATATGTTATTTAACCTCTGCAATGGAAGTGGTGCATAGATAGAACAGTCTATAGAATACTTTTATGAAATGTTTATTTAGGAAAGAGTAAAACATTAGGTGATGTGTCTCAATTTTTTTTCAATCATTAGGCATATTTAGTGATTTATATTATGATTTCTTGCTCTTCCCTTGCATTGTACCCACTTATTTGTCTGGTATTTGTCTGCGTGTGTGACAGGTACAAGAAAAGAAGGTCAAGAAAATTTCTGACATGAATTTGGACCCCCAAAAAGCTGTAGGAAATTGCAGCATGGCTAGTTCAAGTAATTCAAATAGCCCCATCACTTGTCTTGCAAATGGAGGCTCCCCTGACAGATCCTACAACTATTTGGAAAATGATTTTTCTTTCCCACCAGGAGGCCTGCCATCGTTGCGCTTACCTGTGGTAGTTGTACTATACACTATCATTTTATTTATTATATGATATAAGTTCTAATCTAAACTTTGAATACTTTTTGAGCTATATGAGTTTTATTATGCCCAAGGCTAGGGAAGACGGTGAAAAACTTTTTAGTGTAATAAAAGTATCAGTAAGGTGATGAACTCTTTTACCACCAATGTTTCCAAGGAGCAATACTTCAACTATGTACGGGACTTCTTGGTGGTGAAGGTTTATGAGATTGTGTATTAAGCCTTTTAAATATATATATATTTGTGTAATTTCTTGTAAATAAACCCTTCTAGTCATTTCTGTAAAATATACTGTTAGAATCTAGATTCTATCCTGTTATACATTATCATTTAGAATTTGTCATTTTCTACTGCGCATCTTTTTTGATGAATGGGCCCCTGGCAACCATAAGTGGCACAAGTCCTTTTATGAGCACTTGGCTGTTCAGTTTAGGAGGGTTATGATTTTTAGATTGAATAATCATGAACCTTTATTTTATTGTCTTAATGCTTCTTGGCCTTTTTCCGTAACCTTTAACCTTCACTATTTCTAGGTAACAAGCCAGGAGACCAACCTAATAGCTAGATGTCGAAGAGTATATACCCACGCTCATGATTATCACATCAATTCTATTTCAAATAACAGGTAGCTGTTCTCTCTTAGTGTTGTTGCATATTACTTTTTCTTTTCCTTAATCTATTTGACAACTAATAGAAGAGGAAGTAAGAAAGTATGGTTTCTTTTCCACTTTATGGTATATATTATAAACCATGTGCACTAGCTTTTTATTCCCTGATGGAATAAAACCAATTGTGACCTGGGAAACTTGAAGAGTGTCAATCTGATATATGCTCATCCTCTAAGTATTGTCTTTTTGTATTTTTGGTCCTTTGCAATGACATCCTTAGGGGTCTCCTGAGAGAGTGATGTTGACTGGTTTTAGTTTCTAGATTGGAGTATGAAGTTAAATCTTGCACGAGTTCGGCTTCTAGTTTTTTTTCCTTTTTCCTTCAAACTTTGACACTCTTGTTTGTTGAAGGCATTGGGTTTTCCGGCTATAATAATGAAGTATGACCGATCTTAAGTGGTTTAAATACGTTTAAGGTCTATGTACTATTTCAAAATTTAAAATTTAGTCTGTATACATTATTTTTGCTAGATTGAATGTTGTACTTTTTTTATTTGAAAATCTTGGTCCCTAAAATCTGTACAAATTTACAGTTAACTGCCAGCCTGTCAGCTATATAAAAGGAAAAATAACATTTTAGTCCTCAATGTTTACAGTTTGTCAATTTGATCCTTAAAAACTTGTAATTGTGGAAGATTGAAAAACTTTATTGTTCAATAAATAATGTTTTTTAAGATTAAGGGTCAAATTGAAAAAACTATAACCGTATGGACTAAAAAGATATTTTACCTTTGATGGATTATAACAGTTCTGCTGTTGTATGAGAAGAGTGAGCACATGTGCGTGTTTGAAGCTGCAACTTGTTTGTGCAATGCTTTCCAATATTAGCTTCAATTTCCAAAATATATTGATATACACTTTATCTTTCCTAGTGATGGTGAAACCTTTATATCCGCTGATGATCTGCGTATAAATCTTTGGAACTTAGAAATCAGCAATGAAAGTTTCAATATTGTTGACGTAAAGCCTGCAAACATGGAGGATCTGACTGGTAAACCTCTTGGCATCTTTGTATTTTTTTACTCTGCTGCTTTCACTTAACATATTTGCAACTTCAATGCTATTTAATAATTTCATGGAAGTATTCCCATAGTAAGTTGCTGTCAACGACCCTTAGGGTTAATAGTTGGTTCAGAGTTCGTTTCAAGTTCCTAGGTTTGTTTAAGCATAAGTTTCTGTCTTTGCAGAGGTTATAACATCGGCAGAGTTCCACCCTACCCACTGTAATATGTTAGCATATAGTAGTTCAAAAGGCTCAATTCGCCTCATTGATTTGCGGCAGTCCGCGTTGTGTGATTCTCATGCCAAATTGTAAGTGTTACATTTTTGTTTCTTTTGCCAAGTCTACTTACATTTAGAAGTGACAAACTGGTAGTTTGGCAGTTTGGTTTTGGGCCGTTTTGCACTTGAACCCTTTCAGATTCATGTCCGTTTGGCTTTGGGCTGAGTTTTATTCAAGCTAGCTGGATCGTTTTTTGATTTTTATGAAAGATATAACCATTTTGGCATGCTTTTCAAGTTTAGTTGTATTGGGGTTTGGTTCATCTTAGGCTCAGATTTTTGGGGCATATTCAGATTCGGATTTTGCGTGTGTGTGTTTCAGTTTATTTCCCCACTTTAACTTACAGTTCCAGTTTCCACTTTCCACCTAAATAGTAAAATAGCATGCTATGGATCCTTTGAGGGTCTATATGTTATTTTATCTGTATCCTTTATGAATAATGAATACTTCTCATTTCTCAATGGAAACAGATTTGAAGAACCAGAGGCACCTGGTTCTAGATCCTTTTTTACAGAGATAATTGCCTCAATCTCGGATATTATATTTGCAAGAGACGGAAGATATATACTTAGCCGTGATTACATGACTCTTAAGGTTTTGACTTGGTTCTTTTTCTTTTTGTTTGTCCTTTTCTTTTCTTCTCTCCTTACATTTGTTGTTGATACATATTATTGTACTTTGCATTACATGAACATCACATTATGCATGCGATGTTTCTTAAGCATGCCACAACTTTGTATCCCATTGAATCCCTGATGGCTGATGTAAATGGGTTTATCCTTTTCATCACGATCTGTACCATGTAATGTGTAGAATATGAAACACTAATGACCTTCTCTGCAATTACCAGTCGAGAAAGATTCTAGTTTGTAAACATTCAACACCATTTGATTAAAATTGATACAATAATATGTTTTGTTGGCATTTTGGCTTTGAATCAAATATTCAGAAAAATAGTTTTCCTCATAGAGAGCTTTTCATGCAGACATGAAAAGTTGGGGTGAGGGTAAATGTTTTGGTAGTTTCTACTCGGTATCTGAACATATGTATACAAGTTCCATTTTTTAAAGTAAATTGATGCTTCTGATTTTGTACCCTATTCTTTGTTTGAATCAATCACATGCCATTTTTGTTTCATTGTTTTGATGCTTTAAAATATTTGATCAGAATTCCTCATAATAGTATTTATAACATTATCTATTTTTATATTAAAAAATTCACCACAGTTCCTACTTCCTTTTAGTTGTAAGACTTCTTTTGGTGGTTTGGAATTTGATAATCATTTTTTCCTTTATAACCAACAAACATATATATTTGATGTTTCCTATTTTTAGTGGGGGTCTTACAACTTGCCATCTAACTTGATCACATATCACTTGGTTGTAGCTTTGGGACATCAATATGGATTCAGGTCCAGTTGCAACGTTTCAGGTTCATGAATATTTGAGACCTAAGGTATTATTTGCATCTTCTGAAAAGGATGAAATTAATCATATATGGTTGTGCTATGACAGCTGATTATGGTATTCTTTAATTGTTTCAGCTCTGTGATTTGTATGAAAATGATTCAATCTTTGACAAATTTGAGTGTTGCCTAAGTGGTGATGGATTGCGAGTAGCAACAGGTTCCTACAGGTTTGTTCTGAGCAAAAGTCATGCGTAGCCTGTTGTTGTTCTTCCTCCTCTATCTAACCTAATATTTACAATTTCTCGGTGATCACATTCTCAGCAATCTATTCCGTGTGTTTGGCTGTTCCCCTGGAAGCACGGAGGCAACAACTTTGGAAGCCAGCAAAAATCCAATGAGGTAAAATATTCATTACAGCAGAGTAAAAAACAAGTGTTTTGCAGTTTGAATTATGATTTTTATTGATGTTAGATTGTTAGTAGTAATAACTTACAAACATCCATGCCTTTTCAGGAGACAGGTTCAGACTCCCTCATGGCCTTCCAGATCCCTAAGCAGTATAACACGTGTTGTCAGACGAGGTAGTTATATCTTTCACAACTTGTTAACTTTTGAGTTATTTGTTTTTGGGCAAGGGGGTTGTTGGTTTGTACTGAACGTGTGAATTTGTCATACCAGGAGCAGATTCCTCTGGAGTTGATGCAAATGGAAATGCTTTCAATTTCACAACAAAGTTGCTGCACCTAGCATGGCACCCAACCGAAAACTCGATTGCCTGTGCTGCTGCAAACAGCTTGTACATGTACTATGCATAGCAATGATCCAAGAAATGTATTCTACTTGGTTTAACTTTTTGCAGGTTGCTGATGGTGAAAGCCCCTTCTTCTTACCCCCTAGACACCCTTAAGTTAAAGGGTTACACACCGTTTCTCACACTTCGGATGCCCCTAAAACCCGTAGCACGTGCCACAGTATGAAGGTGAAGAAATGGCTGTCACCGGACCCTGAAAGATCTGGTTTGCATCCCCATCTTCTTGAAAAAGGACAAGGGAGTAATGTTTGTACTTTGTGTGGGGTTGAATTTAGCAGAAAATGTGATTGTAGCTCTCCTACAACAGAACTAGTGTTCAGTAATTGCAACTAGGTTTCTAAGGTAAACTGTTGGTTATTTTGGTCTTTTACTGAGAAAAAAGAAATCAATCAAAAGTCTTGTTGGTATGGATTGATCTTTTGAAACTATCAGTCCAAATTTTTAATTGATTATTTCCCTTATGTTTGAAACTTCATCTTTCTGCTTCTTTCCTCCATTGATTTCTGTGACTAGGTTTTGCCAAGTGAAGAAGATGAACATCTGGACAAACCTGAACAAGGATTAGCTCTAGTTCCATGCAGTCCAACAATTCCACTGGACCCTCATATAGGTTAATACCCTACACCTACCATAACAGCTGATAAATTTGATCAGGGATGGAAGTTTTAGGGATTAGGGTTCACTCAAACTCTTCAAATTCTGTTACTGAACATGATTAAAATTTTTAATCATCCTCATGCTTCTTACATTAATATAACCCTAAATCTCACCTTTTAAACCATTATAATAAATTCATGTTCTCTCCCTCTG
Organism: Abelmoschus esculentus; assembly: GCA_035048815.1. Taxonomy (NCBI): domain Eukaryota; kingdom Viridiplantae; phylum Streptophyta; class Magnoliopsida; order Malvales; family Malvaceae; genus Abelmoschus; species Abelmoschus esculentus. The sequence continues at coordinate 14,097,676 of JAUCBN010000024.1, forward strand.
TGATTATACCTTATCACCCTCTTTTCCTGTCCACCTGATTCTTGTACATTGAGTGTTTGTGTTTTGTTTTTCCTTTGACATTGGAATCTCTTCTCTGGTATTATATTCTTTGAAATTATGTTCACAAATGGAGCATGGTGGGGAAGATGATGGAGTGGAGGAAGCTTTTTCAAGGCATCGAATCTGCAGACAACAATGTGACGATGGAAAAACATCTGTAGGAATAGAATAAAAAAGAGCATAAGACACGCCCACACGTCATTTATAAGAAACTCTATTCTGTTTCGATTTTTTTTACGACGTTTATTTGTCGGTAAATGAAAAAAAAGATTTAAACAATGAAAAACTCCATCGACATGAGAGAATAAACATACTAAAAATAAGTTTTATCAACGGAGAAAAGAGAAATCGACAAGAGAAGTCAAAAAAATTAGTTGATTTGTGAATTGTTTAACACTTTGCAGTAGTAGTCCAATTTAAACTCATGAGACCGGGGTAAAATTTAAGATCGAATAATCATTTTCTATGATTGTTTGGTGTTTAAGATATTTTCCTGGTGATATTAAATTTAATTTTTGAAAATATAAATTATAATTTCAAAACATATAAATAATATATTTTTAGGAAAGCTACCTTAAGTAATGAAGTTCAATAACATAATGGTATTTTCCTTTACATTCTCAGTTTTTAGGGCTCTATCTTAACTAATTTAAATCAATTATATCATACGTTATATTTTATAAATAAATCTTACGTATACATTTTTCATAAACATAAGATTTTGAATTAGAGATTTATTTAAACAGTATCATGTTACTTACTACTTAGATCAATAAATTAATAACATCTTAATATTTTAATCTTGATTTTTTATTATTTTATTTTACTATATAAATATAATATATAATAAAATATAGTTTTAAAAAAACAAAGACTTTCAAAATAAAAATAAATATTAAAAAAATAAAATTAAAATCCTACTAAAGGAGCCATTTTAGCCGTGTTGCAGGCTGGAAGGACAATAAGGCCCAATCACCCACGTTAGGCCCCATCATCATTCCTCCTGGGCCCTACTCCCCATCATTCCTTTATGTTATCTCACCTAATCCTAGCCGTTCATTAATTCTAAGTGGACCTACAAAAATTATTAAGGTCTCCACCTTGTGTTTATCGGTTTATTTTTTTATAAATATTAATTATCTTAAAATAAATAATTTAAATATTATATAAATATTTCATTTTACCACCAAAATAAAAGGGTTATTTAATATTAACTCAATATTATTATTAGTGTTTTATCTAAAATTAAGGATGAGTCAAACTCAACTTATTTTAAAAAATAAATTATTACTTAATTCGTATAAAAAATCTAATCATTTTGACTCGATTTATAATTTTATAAACTTGATAGAAAATATTTTAAAATAAAATTTGAGTAAAAAATAAAATTTTGAATAACTTAAAATTTTTATTATTTAATCGATCTATTTTTAAGTTCGAATTGAGTTTCTTAACTCTTCTTGATATACTATATATATCTCATATAAAAATATAAAATAAATATTGTATATATATAAAGTCGTTTTAAACAAGAATCAATCTCTATTAATATTATAATATTTATAATTAAATTTTTAAAAAAAATTAAATTAAATCAAATTTTATAAATTTATATCGATTAAATAAAATTTAACTCGGTTGGATTTAACCGGTATCTAAACCGACGTGAAATCAACCATGTACACCACAGACCAGTTTATGATGGTGAAAAACGCGTGGACAACATAAAGCACAGACCAGGAAATTACGCAGCTGTGGGGCCACCACAGAAGCTGTCAGCTTCTCTACACTTACGTAGCTGTCACCCTTAATCCATCACCCCTGACCCAATGTACACACGACCGATCGTGGGGTTTCGCCACGTGTTAGTGATGACTCTTTAATGATCGGGTTAAACTGTGATTTAAATTTTTTAAGTAAATAGTTTAATTTCTTAAGAAAGAAAATATATTTTATATTTTAATTTGATCCAATTTGATTCCATACTTGTCTCCAGTTAAATAGTTTTTTAAAAATTAAAAAAGTTACTTATACTTATGATTAAATATTACTTTAATTTATAAATAATATTTTTTTAAAATTTTAAATATTATTTTTATATAAAAATTATTTAATCCATTGTAAATATAAACAATAGTACATGATGTAAGTTGTTATTTATAAAATCAAAAGCAACATAATAATTGTTTGTTAATGATGTTATTATATAAACAACTTGATTACCACATTAATCACATGTTTAAGGTTAATGAAACATTGTTAATCATTTCAGTAAGCACAAGGAACATAATAATTATCTTATCAATAAAAATAATATATTTAAAATATTAAATTAATTATTTAAAATGATAAGATAATAAAAATCCCGTACCTTTTTTTGGTTATCTCTTTCTATTATATTGATAACTTAAACTCCAATTTTAAACTTTTAACTTTTAACTTTAAATCTATTTTTTATTGTTAAATATAAAAATAACATCAAAAAAATAATTTCTATTCGTAATAAGATATATATTCATTATATAATATTTTATTTTTAGTTTTTATATAGTGCTCGAAAAAACTTCGAGACAATTTTATTGGAAGGCAGCCGCACTCCATAAAAAATTTTAAATTTTTGTATTATATATATTTTTTATTAATAATTTAATCATATATTCTATATTTTTAATATAATTTTTTAATAGTTTACCTTTTGTTATATAAAATTCTAAAAGAATATTAATTAATTACCTTAATAAAATACTGGCACCCATAAAATCTTTGTATAAGAGGAAAACATCAAAGAAAAAGTATGTGAATGAACAGAATCTAATGAACTTTGGGATTACCTTAATAAATCTTAATTAATTACTAGATTAGTGAAAGCTTGGTTTTTTATATATTCTTTTTATTTGCAGTCTCCGACAGACACACATGGATGTTCAGCCGCTTCTCCTTCTTTCTTACAGATTTTCTCGGTTTATATGAAACCAAATCTGTTGGTCTGAAAACAGAGGGGAGAAAGCACAAAGAAAAAACAAATTTGGTTTTGTTTTCCGGTTTTCACCGCCTTGGCTTTGGCCCGTTTCGCCATTTCTGAAGCTTCAAAAGTTCACACCTTTTCAATTGTTTGAAACAACCGCCGCCGCTTTCAGATCCTCAGCCTCCGGTTTTTTTCTTCAGAAATATAATCTTTAACGCTTGTTGATCCTAGAATTGATTGAAATGCAAGACCCGACGAGTTTTCAGCAGATGAAAGCGCCGCCGTTTCCGGAGCAGGAGCAGCTGAAATGCCCGCGTTGTGATTCCAGCAACACCAAATTCTGTTACTACAACAACTATAACTTGTCTCAGCCACGGCATTTCTGCAAGAACTGCCGCCGTTACTGGACTAAAGGAGGCGCCCTCCGTAACATCCCCGTCGGTGGTGGCACACGCAAGGCCAACAAACGCTCTTCCTCCTCTTCTTCCTCCTCCTCCACCACCACTACCAACAACAACCCAAAACGCCACCCCAATCCATCTCCCGACCCGATCACAACCCCAAAACTCCCTGAACCCTCTCCACCTCCGACATCATCGTCGATGTTTCCCAAGCATGTTGTCATGAACTCGAGGATTCAGAATCCGGACACGGATACCGACCCGACCCGGATGTATCTCTTGCCGGTTGATCATCGTGATAGGAAGATGATGGACATCGGAGGGAGCTTCAGTTCGCTGCTGGCATCGGGTGGTCAGTTTGGAAACCTTCTAGAAGGGCTTAATTCCAGCGGGTCGGGTTTAAAAACGGTGTCTAACTACGGAGGCGATCGGAATTCAGGTCGGGAACCAGGATTGGGCGAGAGCAGCGATTACGGGGATAGTTATTTGGGCGGTGGGGAAACTGGTTGTTGGAGTGGCGATAGCAATGACTGGCCCGATCTTTCTATTTACACTCCAGGTTCAAGTTTTCGGAGATAAAAATATATATATGCTATAGTACTAGTATTTTCTTTTTACTATTTATAATTTTATGAATAAATTATATTTTTATTGTATTGAGATAAAATGTTAGTTTTTCATCAAAATATTAGTATATAATTATATTTATGGTTGTTTTTAAACGATGTTTATTATTAGTGTTGACCATTACTGACATTGAATATCGTTAAATATTATTAAAATAATTAATAAAAATTAAAAAATTTAAAATCTTAATATATAATTTATAATTATATGTTGAGTTAATCAGTCTTTTATTAATTATATATTAATATTAAGTGATGTTTAGCGTTAATGGTGTTTAACGATGTTAAACGCACGTTATAAAATTTTTTTATTTAAAATATAAAAATAAATAAATGGACTCACTTCCTTTTTGTGTTTTAAATGTTTTTGTTAGTTATATGTTTCATTTATGAAGGCATTTGACATTTTTCAAATTTTGGTTTTTAATAAATTTTGTGCAATGGGAAAGGAAATATCAAATCCAATCCCCCATGGTTAGTCTCAAAATGTTGCAAGATTTTGTCTTGAAAGAGGTAGACAAAATGGAACTCTCCCATTCATTTACATATTATTTATTATTTACAATGCCATCCTTCTGTTTTCAAAATTTGACAAAATCATCACATTTATCAACTCCCAAGTGGAGGAGAAATTATATCATGAGTAAGTTCAGGGACGGAACCACCTTATAGTTGGGTAGGACAATCGCACCTCCCTCATCCCGAAGAATTTTTTTATTTTTGTCCATTTATCTAAATTCTTTTAAAAATTAAAATTTTAGGAATTTGTCCCCCATACTTCTAAATATTCATGTTTTGCCCCACTCAACCTCAAATCTTAGCTCCGTCCCTGAGTAAGTCTTACTACATGTTTATGATACCAATCACTAAAAATCACCTATGTCATGTCATACTTTTTTTCAAGTGAATGTTCACTTGAAAAAACTATTTTTAAAATGAATTAACAGTAAATATGAATGAAGATTAACATAAAAAAATACGACATAAAAAAATGATGAGATAGATGGGTTTTAGTGATTGATCTCACGGATGACATGATGAGACTTACCCATTATATAATTTTTTTAAGTGGAGCATGCATAAGATATTTTGAGGATCTTCTATTTTTAAAAAATGTTAATAAATAATAATAATAAAAAAAAAATGTGTCAATCAAAATATTAATATCTATGTGATTTGTTGATAAAATGCTTAGACTTTTAATTCTAGATATAGATGGGGTGTTATGTGTAATTATTTTAAACGTGTGTTTTAATTCGAAAGTTTAGTGATTTAATTTAGGGGGTAAGATTTTTAGTTCAAATTTAGTGGATTAAAATTAGGTATAATAGGTTAAAATTTTAATCTTAAATTTTAATCATTATTGATAAATTTTAAACTCCTAAATCATTAAATTCTAAAACTAAGGTACTAATAAAAATCGCTATAGTATTAATTATAAATTAATATGATATATATATATATTGACATCACTTGAAAAAAAAAATAACACTAACATGAAAATATTGGGATATTTTAAAGAAAATTAACACCCACTATTTAACTACCATTTTTTATGAAATATGAGATAATACTTAAAATTTAACATCATAACTTAAATTTTTTGACTCCGACCCTGTATGATATAATATTTAAACAAATAATTAGCATATCAAAATTATAGAAATATGTCAATCAAGCAATAACTCTTTTGACACAATTACTATTACAATATCTAAAAAATAAGACTTTGAGTGTGTTTAAATACGATTATATTTGATTTAGCGATCGATAAAGTTATTGATAATTTATATTTTGTGATATATATATATATATATGTGAAATGCCTTAAATCCTATGAACATATATGATAAGAATATACTATTTGTAAGGTCTATATGGAATGCTTATGTGGATGGTTATTCTCTTGGTGACCTTCATGGTCCACCCACTAGAAGGTGCATAGAGAAATATTGGACCAACCTTTAGGTTTAATGTAATCCCTTCAACTACAATCAAAAGAGAAAAAAAAATAAAAAAATCGAAAAAATTATATTTATCTTAAAAGATCTTAGTTTAATCAGTTTTATCGGCAAGATGTGCGTATGTTATAAAAAAATTTAAAAATATATTAACAAATACTAAGGAAAACTTGAGAAATCATTGGGCTTGCAAGAAAAGAAAAGAAAAATCAATGGCTTGGATCAAGTTTCATGGGGAAATGGAGGGCTGTAAGTGACTGAAATGAAATTTTTGATAAAGTTTCCAACTTTATGCTGGTCCTCATATATTGCTGGTAGTTGGCAACTTGGTCTCCTACTTGTTGTCACTCTTTGGAAATGATAGCCAACTCGAATATTTTTTTTCTATTTTTTTAAAAAAATATTAGATAAATTTTGTTCATCACGTTATTTATAATTTATTTAATGAAATTTTTTTACATTTTAAAAAATAAGTTTTATCTCTTTACTACATATCATTAAAGAGTAAATAGTTACTTGAAAGTTACTTTGACAAAGATGAATATCATTGTCTTTGAGTTGTAAATCATGAAAATAAAAAAAATCGGGTCATCTATTTTAATTTATCAGAATTCGATTACCGTACTTTAAGAAAATTAGACAGTTAGTTTAGTTCTGGGAAACACACGATCTTTAACGAAAAAGTCTAAAAAGACAATTTAGAATGTGATTAAAATATAATTAATATAATTTCCTATATAAAAATAGTAAAAATTTATATAAGATTGAAAGAGAATTTTAGTTTTAGCTAGGCATAAAGATAATTTTCACACGTAACGTTTATAATTTTTGTCATTTTGGTCTCTATTCTTTTTTTGGGATAAATTTAACCCTTGATCTATGTTTTTTTAACAAATAACTCATTTTTTAACTACTATGATAACTGAACCGTTAAAAATTTAACAATGGTAACATATCATATATATATGTGATAATATATTTTAAATGAAATATAATCTAAACTATTAAATATATATATATAATATAATTTTATTTCAGTATAAAATATAAAAAATTTAAATTTAAATAAAATATTAAAAATTAATTAAATACAAAACAAAAATTTACTAAATATTTTCAACCCTAACTAAACTAAAATATCTTTATAAAACCCTAAAACTCTGATTTAGATTAAAACTAAAATACCTAAATTCAAAATTAAAATAATAAAAATCTAATTGATTATTATCAAAAAAAATTTATCTTTGATTCACCGGTAACAAACTATACAAAACACTTTCTTCTCAAATTATGTTCATACCTTTTTAGATAAAATTTTGATTTTACTATAGTTAAGGTTGAAAATATTTAGTAGCCTTTTGTTTTAGATTTAATTAATTTTTAATAAATAAAAAATAATAATTTTTAATATTTTATTTAAATTTTAATTATTTTATATTTTTAGATTAGAATAAAACTATATGTATTTGATATACTAAATGTTAAGTCATTTAAAATATATTATTACATATATATGACATGTCATCATTATTAAATATTTAACGGTTTAGTTATCATGGTAGTTAAAAAATGAGTTATTTGTTAAAACGATAAAAGTCAAGGGCTAAATTTATTCAAAAAAAAGAATAGGAGCTAAAATGACCAAAATTATAAATATTAAGGGTGAAAACTATCTTTATGCCTTTTAACTATATAAAATTTATAAAATTTTACTTACCAAGTAAGAATTTATATAGATTTTACCAAATTCTTACCAACTGAATAAGAATTCGTGTATAATCATTTTATTTTAGTCGTACTATAAAGGTATTTCACCCTAAAATTACTCTAAATTTAATTAAAAATTATATCTAAATTCTCTTATTACACAACACAATGAATGTTTGTAGTAAGTCAATGAAATCAAAGATATTTTTATTATGTGTTAATAAGACTTTTTGGTATTTCATTGGCCACCAAATTGAAGAGCAAGAAGCTTTGACTTTGATGCAGTCCAACATTTAATGTCATGGAACATAAATATATGAAATACTTCTGTATTATCTGTAATTTAGTTATTTCTATCAAAAATTTAGTATTTTTAAAATATAATTAAAATTATATTATACTTTAAATCGGATTTAAATGAGATAATAAAAGTTTTATTTTAGATTAATATCGGATTGACGATTTCAATTAAAATCAGTTTTATCCATCAACAATCACTTAGTTTAGTATGACGAGAATAAAGTATGAATCATAGAGTAAGGTTAGAGTTCGAGTTATGTTATTTATAAATAAAAAATTATATTAGAAGAATCAGGGATGAAGTCAGGATTTGGGGTTGAAGGGGGCAAAACATAAATGTTTAGAAGTAGGGGGTAAATTCATAAAAAAAACAAATTTTAAAAGAATTTAAATATGGGGATAAAAGTAGAAAAAAATCTTCGGGGTAGGGACGTTTACCCCTCCCAACCCCATATAGTTCCGTTCCTGAAAAAAATCATTTTATATTAATCTCTGTAAAATACAATCTAAACTAATCAACTAATAAATTAAATGACATGATTAAAAAAATTAACTTTGTTCTAAATTAAATGACATGAAATTAATTATGCCTCTTAACTCTGATGTCCAAATCAATTTTCATCCCCTCTAGCAAATATCACCATGTACATTCAAATCTTATAAATGCAATATAAATCATTTCATCAGCCGACGTCCATAAATATTTTTTTTTGCTTAATCAGAACAAATTAAAACACTAAGCTCTACTTGCAGCTACGTTAAGGACCACAGTTGCTATTCCCCTCGGGGATGGACGAATAGGAAGTCATTGGTCGGATTTTTATCGACTTATACTCGATTCAAAATTTTAATATTTATATTTAACTTAAACTCTATATGATATTTTATGATGTTCAATCTGATTTGAATTTTAAAATATTTTTTAAAATCTGATCCAATTTGATATAAATTTTTTATTTAATAGAATAAGGAATTAATTAAAAATACAAACAAAGAGATGATGCTATAATAATTATTTTATTTTTATTAAATATATAAAAATACAAATATTATAATAATTATACCTAAATATTTCAAATAAAATTAAACTATTAAGTCAAATTTTCACCCTAAACCTAATTTCATTCTAAAAAAAATAACTTAAAATTTTCTTTAATAAACTCAATCTTATAACATTAGATCAAACCATTAAATCCTCTACCTCTTTATCATGCATCTACCCATACCTTCTATTAAATTTTTTAAGAAAATAAATTTAAACCTTAACCCTTATTTATATCCTAAACTCTAAACCCTACACCAGAACCTTAATTTTCTAAACCCTAAACTTAAACCATAAAGATTATACTTTAAACCTCTAATTTAAAACAGAGAAAAAAAAAATTATGAGAAAGAAATACACTAAACCCTCTAATTTAAAACAGTAGCATAGACTACATAAAAAAGTAAACGTTTGCACCGGATCAAAGAACCATCCCTAAACTTGTCTTAAGGCTTTCCACAACTCATTTTCGTCGAGTAATCCACAATCACATTCTCACTGGTTTTAGTCATATGGATTTTTCAATCTCTTTGAAGTAGCAATAAAATCTAGTCAACAAGTACATTATCCTTCAAAGAATTAGAAGTTTGACTCAATTATGTTCAGGGGCAAAGCCAGAAATATTTTTAAGGGTATAATTTTTTTGAATATTATATAAAAAGAATTAATTATTTATAAAGAAGTGTTAAATTATTTATAAAAGGGTATTAATTATATATATTTTTAATTTTTCATATACAAATTATATAAAAAAATATGATTTTTTAAAAATTTTGGGTATCAATGGACACCCCAATGATGTGGCTCCGCCCGTGATTATGTTGTTTGTTATTTAATTTTGTTCAATGGGAGTAGGGTATGGCATATATCACCTCAGAGGGGTGTGCCACAGGGTCACCCTTTGTCACCATACTTGTTCATCGTCTGCACTGAAGCGATCAGTTTCTTGTTGAGTCAAGCAGAAGCATGGGGTGAGATTCATGGTATTCCAGTCTGCTGCAGAAGTTTGGTGAATACTAAAAAATGTGCCACAGAAAACGATGAACTCCTTCCGGTAGGGATCGTCTTTGTCTGTGTTCCGAACAAGTAAACTTGAAGACAAAAATGCAAAGTTTTTGGAAGAATGGGGGGGGGGGGGGGGCAATATTGTTCACTTGTTGCAACCAACAACATTTTAGGGTTCATAGAGTTCATTCAATCACTTTAAAGCACATCGTGTAATGTATAAAAGTACAATGAAATGGTAAATGTATAAAAGTACATCATATAATTCTGTAAAAACCAGTTTGGTGGCTTCAGATTCTTCAATATAAAAAAGAAGACCAATTGTTTAATTCAATGCAGATTGCATAAACAAGATCAGGAAGTAAACCTCATTACGAAACAAGTTTAATCGAACAGGTACGAGCCTTGTACATGCAGATGTATGCCATGTGCCAATCACCTAAACACAAAACAGAAGACCAAGAAGAAATGTTACCATTTAAAAACAACAGCAGCAGCATAGAAACCATTAGGATTGTCGAGAGAAATTGTTTGTTTGTATAGACTAGCTTGTAAGCAAGACGGGTTAGGATTTTATAAAAAACGAGTTGAAATTACCTCCTCCAGACAGTTTAACAATGTCTTCTTCACGCTGAGGAATAGGGTTATCATCATCAAATTCAATCCATTTACCTGTGTGATTAGTGATACTTATTAAAAATCATAAGACAATGAATAAAAAACTTAATGACATAGAAAAGAGTCCCAACAAAACTATGTCCAGAACACTACTGACCATTTTCTTGCTTGACCCAAGCGACGTAGTGCCCTGAATCAGCGCTTCGACCTTTGTGGGTCAGCACAGCAACCAAATCATAAATCCCAGTTAAACATGTTCCCTTGCCAGCAGGAACCCCTGAAACAACCGAAGTGAAATCAATCTGCCAACTGCTCTTTTTTAGAGTATCTCATTTTTATTGTAGGATGAACATAACAAGCTATTCAAGTGCATCCCTACAAGGAATTAGAGGATTATTTAAATTTAGCAGCTCAATAACAAGTGATCATAGGAAGTTTCCCTTTAAAATGTGCTTCAAAAACTCAAATAATCTCAAATTAAATCATCAGATACTAATTCAAGTGCAACGACTTGATAAAATATATATATGGACTTCATAGTAAACCTCAAACATGGACTTCGGTCAGAGGGGTTTTACCTTCTTGAGATGCAGCCACAGATGATTCTCCACCAGCATTTGAAGACCCCTGCATGCATTAAGAGAAAAATCATTCAAGCACAATTCATTAGGAGAGATTTGATGTCTGCATGTCTAAATCACGTAGACACACCTCTGCATCAGTCATCTTGACATCGCCGTCTTTTGAGCTGGTGCTCTTTTCGTTAGCTTTCAAACCCAGCTTTTTACCTTCTTCATCCCTCAAAATCTATATAAGTTGCATACCAAGAGAAAGTTGGTCAATGTTGCTAAAATTGAAATAGAACAATTCACTGAAACAAGGCAAAGATAGCTACCTGGCGAGGACCAAACAATTGTTTGCGAAGTTCATTTGAACACAAATCATAAACATCCAACTCCAGTGGATAATCTACTTTCTGAATAAAGCAAAACACATCATAACAGCATGATGAGTACCCTTTCATATTTAGTTCTAACAAGAATTTATAAACTGCTTGGATTTTTAAAAATACGCATCCATCAAAACTACAGAAAATGAACATATTGTAAAAACATGAAAGGCACCTTTTAATATATGTTCATAAAGGAATTTGTGTTTTTCTTATAATTTGTAGATCCTAACACATAATGGGGGTGCTTTTCAAGTGTGATTCAATTGAATGTTCAATACACAGATATACTAAGGGTCTGAAAACTTTGTCCCTTCACATCATCCCAAGTTAGTTTATCAGAAATAAATATTTGCTTAGAAAAACATGCATGCCAAAGTTGGAGTAATACAACTTGCGTACCCGTAATATCTTAGCCTTTTGATTCGATTCCCGCTTCCAGAAAAAACGCACGAACTGAATAGTCAAGTACCTTCAGAATGCATCAAAAAAGAAAGGGTTATCGAAACATTCTTCCCTTCCAAAAGACGTATGAAAAAACATGTAAGCAAGTAAACATCAAAATAGAAATTACATCAATGAAGCACATGACATTTTATAATGTGTGTAGCACAATACAGAAGCCACTACCTTGGCAAATCATTAATTCGGGACTCTTTGAAGTATATTGCACTGCGTCCCAGAGCAGGTGAAGCCTTCTCCAATTCTGATTTCAAACCCTACATAAGAAGCCTTATTGTATCCGCTATTGAAAGGAGAAGAATAATTCCAATTGAATAGAGATGAAGCCATTAAAGGAAGAAGAATAGAAATTATTGCACATTACAGTTTGAATCAGCGGCAAGAGGGCATTGAATACAATAAATGTCCCAAACACTTTTCTCCATTGCTAAATTGGCCGCAAAGTTGGCAAGTGGGACCATCAAAAGAAAAGCATTGCATGCAGGAAATAGTATGCTTAATACATATAAAGAAAAGGAACGAAAACATCAGACATAACCTACATGTTTTAGACCTTCGTGCAAATGGTTCACCTCCTGTGAAATATGGCATTTTAGAGAATAAGTTGACTCTGTCTCAGAGCTTTCTTCACCGCTCTCTTGGCAATGAATCCTAGCAGTTAAAGAAGGTTGGATAATACAAAAAAGGTAATCTGTCAAGTACTCTTCAGATAGAAATAAGCAGAAAAGAAAGTACGGTGGCAGATTGTACAAAGCATTACTAGGTTATACAAAAACTTGGGACATATGGACAGATTGGCCAAATATTTGCTGCCCAATTGTCCCAAGAGTAACATAAACCAAATAAATAACAAAACAATCCCAAGTCCATTGAACTTTGTAACTGCATAAACTAGTCCATTGAAATTGGATCTTTATGTTTTCCGGTGAGTATATTGATGGTTTATTTTTATGTGTTTCTTGCATGGACAGCACCATGAATTATCCAACAGTTGCATAACATGACGATGGGTTATAAAAACCTTGTAACTGGACAAAATCATCATCAAAAATAAAGACCAGTAATCAAATCTGTAGATATCTACCTGCTTGCAAGTTCGATGCCGAAAAGGTCCTTTACAGTATCAACATTAACACTGCAAAGAGAGAGAGAAAAGAGAGTTGAGTATTGTTTTCTAAATAGATGCAAGTAAAACAAATAGATACATGCTAGGAAAACATTGTAGTACCGAAAGAGCTAAGCAAAGATAACACTGTCAGAATAAAAAAAAAAAAAAAAAGAAACTAATTTTGCTTGAAACCTTTTCAATTATCAGGACTACTACAGATTTGCTAAAACTTACGCCAGTAGGCAGAACCTAATATTAGTGATCTAAGCAACAAAGATGAAGAAAACTACCTGGAATCTGGTGATCGAAGAGACTGAGAAAGGGTGTACAAAAGTTGTGTCCAACATTCTTCAGCATCCTGTAGAAGATTCCGGAAACATATATTGGCATATAAACAAATCCAAAACTGGAAGTATTAGATACAGTATATGAGTAAGAAAAAAACCTGCTGCATGAAGACACCATTATGCAACTGGCTGAACTGAGGATATTTTTTACGCAATACCTGCAGCCAAGATTTGTAAAAGCAATAAGTTCTCTAACTAAGTTCGATAGTGCTACATACAGAAACAAAGAAGCTTTTAACAAATTTTTGAGAATAGAGTAACAACTTTATTTGACAATTTAACAAAAGATATTTCCATGAAGCTCCAAGTATCTATTAAGTCACTAGGACAAAAAATTTAACAGAATAAGAAGAAAATGTCAGACAAGGCACCTTCAATGAACTTCACCTTGTTCAATATCAAAGTGTAGCAAAATTCATCAACCCGTAACATTTGCATGCTATACTAGGATTTAACCTAAATTCTAGTAGACATGTTTCCTCCCTCTAGTGAAATCCTATTAGCTTCACAGATCAGAGAGAACAGAAAGATTCAAATTATGTGTGACAGGGAAAGAAGGAACAAACCATCCAAAATTGCATTGGTGCAACTGGCTTGACACTTTTATCAAGTTCATTAAATAAATCACGAGTTGCAACGGTCAACATATGAGAAGTCTGATCCAAATCATTGTTTCTTCCAGAATGTGAATACCTGTTCACAAATAAGACGAAGTGTATTAGATCTGCACCACACAGTAATCCTTCAAATATATTTCCAGATTCCCATACAATGTACTGTTAGGAACACAAGAAAAACTTACTTCAACAAAGAAGACTTCAACTCGGGGACAGAGTGCAGGCATTGTACAGTGGAATTCATGTAGCAGGTATTACCTAGATTAAATAGCCCAGCACTGTGACCCTGAAAAAACAAAAAATAAATATGTAAGAGTCCTAAGTTGCAAGGATAATGAAAAGGAACAAATTACAAAGACCAAAAGAGAACCAATTAGGTAGATTAGGATTTCAGTAGATCAAAATTGTATGAACAATACATGGAGGTAAAACATAACAAAAAGGAATGACAAATTGTTCTCAATAGTAGATCACTTCAGGACTCAGGTCAAACAACTGAAACCCTGGCCAGCTTAATTTGAGAATAAGAATAGTTAGCTAATCTATAACCAGATGTAATACAAGAATAGACATATTCACCCATATTTGTTTATTATTGAAGAAGGGTTCTTCTCTTGCCATGTTTTGAGGGTAAGAATGGCAAATCTAGAAGAAAAAAAGCTTTATATGTTTTGAGGGTAAGAATAGACATATTTCACACAAATCTCTTGGTAGATCTTAAATAGGCCCCATAAAAAGCTTTATATATGTGTGTGACAAATAACAACCGGATGGTTTTGATCTATTCCTCGAGTTCTCTGAGGAAATAACCAAACACATGAGTAATGTGTAACTTACGTGTAAGCCAACTACTTGATACATGTTGGACATGCAATGATATCAAACTGAAACCATAAAACCGAGGCATACTACAGTAGTACCAATTTCTTTTGTTAATCAATGTGCAATAACATATTTCTCAGTTAAAAGCGAGAAAGTATAACATGAACAATGCTAGTAAAAGCAGGGAATGAAATTGGTTCTTACGAGAGACACCACTTGTTCTTCTTCAGGAAGATCTTCCATAAAAACAGGTCCCTTTTCAGGGGCCTTAACAACCTCATCAGCAGTGCCCATCATCATCAATTTTTGACCCTAGCAAGAACATTTTGAAACAAGGCACAACACATTCATTAGGAAACTGTGCACAAACAAGGGAGGAAAGGGGAAAAACAGTAAATGCTATCGAGATCATTTACCTGTTTTACTCCAACTGTTGACCAATCTGCATCATCCTACATTGTTAAAGTAGAAGTTTTAGAAATTCATGAATCACACTCTAAATAGGAGAGTAGAAACCATGTGCTGGTGAATGAAGGTAAGTATCACTGATATTTGCACTACACAGTTAAAGCACCTTATCAAGCTATTTTTCTAGCTATACAAAGCCCAAGTACCTTCAATAAGCCACCTTTAACCATAATCTTCTGCCTTTCAGGAGGTACTCCAGTCAGATCATACAACTGGCACTTGAAAACATATGGAGGCTGACTGGTGTCAATCTCCACAGATTTGAAGACCTCCTTTTGCCATTTCACACTAACTGCAACATTCAAAGAGGACAAGGTCACTGTAATTTCACATACAAAACCTTTAACTATAGGCCATAGGGTAAGAAAAAATGGCATCATGGAACAGAAAAACTGTCACTGTAACAGATGGTTCCTTCTCTAACTAACCACCACTCAACCATTGCTGAATTTTGCAACATAAAACCTTGAAGTTCGAATTTTGTTCAAAGTTTCACCTTTTCAAAACATGTGTACGAAATTTTCAGCATAAATTAGATCATTTTTAACAACTTTTACAGTCTGAAACTCAGTCTGACCAAAACCTGGTTCTGATAGAGTTAAAAACTCGAATCATCCTTAAAGGCTAACTAGCACCGCCACATTCAAATACATAAAGTTCCATTTTTTTACTGCAACATAGACACCTTAATCAATCGCTTGTAATGTAGATCTCAATACTCGAAAGTTTACTTAACTTTAAGAATGACAATGAACATCCTCCCCCCCCCCCCCCTCAAATTTAAAAGCTGAGACAAGGGTACCCAGATTGGTTTCATTCCACCGTATAAAAGGCATATAAAAAACCCCCACAGCTGCTAATATCCCAAGAATCGCATAAAGGCAGAAGCACGGGACAATAGAATGAAATCCCAAAATTCGAAGATGAACAACCAAAAAGAGAAAAACCAAGAGGACCCATTTCACAAAATCCAAAATAGAGTTCAACAAAATGCTCTAACATTTCGATTAATCAACAATGATAGTAACCCAGAAATCAAGAAAAAAAAAAAAACTTTAAGTAACATATAAATGAGGCTTTAACCATGAAAAGAAGTGGGAAGAAAAGAAATATCAGCAGAAATTTTAAGAGTATAAAACCTGTCAACATGATTGGAATACTGTCGGCGATCGACCGAAAGAAGAAATAGAGAACCGGGGTTTTCTTGAATGAAAGGGAAAAGTATTTTAGCTCTTCGAAAATCGGAAATTTTCTGTTTGTTTATATAGAGAAGGAAACAGAGGAAACGTCTCCGACCCAAGGTCTTCTCGGGTCGGGTTATTATCCAATTTGTCATGGATACGAGTCGGTTGATGATTTTGCATCTATAATGCATAAAATATTTTCTTTTAAAAAATAACAATAATTAATTGATATAATGAGATAAAATACCATACTCCTTAAGTAATGCGAGAGTTATAATGTTGTGAATAGAGAAAAATTGGGTTAGTAGATATTCTCGTACTAAATGCTTATAAAGCTTGATCTAAATTAATCAGTCATTAGTACTTGGTAGAAGTGCTCATTACCGGTTACACGATTTTTGGGTACCCGAAATATCAGGTATCTACTGTGTCGACCCGTGCCTCGCTTGTTATATTGGGATACCCGCTATTCGGATATCCGAAAAATCAAATATCGAATACTAGATTTATGATTTTTTTAACTTTAAAATTTTAAAAAAATTCATATATTAAACTTAATTAAAAAAAATTAAACTTCAAATTAAAAAAATATATAATGCGAATATAAAAAGAATTTAAAGATTTAAATTTTGTTTTGAGATAAAAATATTTAAATAAACTAATATTTTATAAGTTTAAATATAGGATATTCTCATTTATTTATTTGTTATATTTTTTATTTTAATTTTTTTAATTTAATAACTCTGTAGAAATGTTTTCTTTTATCGTTTGGTAAATACTTTTTTCTGTTTTTTTCTGCACTTTTATCTCTTAATCACCGTTTAATCGTTTTTTTTTTAAATTTAACTGTCACAACTAATAAGTATGACACTTATTTGATTATTCTCTTAATCTTTTTATTATTAAATTTCGAATCGGATTTAGATACGAGTTCAATCATCAATTTTGTTAACGATAAAGTTGTGGTGATAAACGTGCCCTAATTTAATAATATATATTTTTATTATTTTTTATCGACATCATCTAACTTAGGTAATATTTTATACCTATTTTATTTTAAATATTTTAATTAGAATTTTTGCTTTTTCTATAGTATTATTTTGAGTTTTTGTATCGTATTTTTAATATATACCCGAACTAAATTTATTTATCTATATTATAAACAATCATTTTAAAATTTTATTCTTTTAACCTAATCATATAAAAAAATGTAAACTTGGTAAATAATTAGGCAAGAAAACATTATTTACTGGAAAAATAATAAAATAAAATAAAGTAAGAAATAGGTAGGAAAATGTTCCCTTCATCCTCTTTGTCTGCGTAGTTTTTTTTAATCCCAATATCTGTTTTACTGGAATCCATAGCACGCTCTCACTTTCACTTACCTCACCTGGATTGTTAGACAAAATAGTAAAGAGGAATCAGGGCACAAGGAAAAGTGCCCAGTTTCTGAAGGAACTGCAAGATTCGCCTTTTTTCTTTCTTTTCAAAGTTGTTACCTTTATCCGGAATTTACAAGGTAATTCCTTCTTTCACCCTTGATTTCAGCTTCTGGGTGTTACTTGAACTTCCAAATTAAGTTCTGGGGACGTTGAAAATTTTGAGTTCGTAACCCTGTTAGCTATGGGGTTATTGTTTTTTGTATGTCAACTGGTGGGGTCTGAATTATATAATAATTACTGATTTTCGTGCTTTGGAACTGACTTCAATTCTCGATTTTGAATTGATTGAATTAACTGCCGGACTTAGCTTAGGCTTTTGTTTGGAACCAGAAGGGTTATTTGCTGGTTTGGTTATGGAATATGTTGGAAAGTAAGTTTAGATACAAGAATGCAGGTTTTTTATGTGCTTGATTTCGTATGTGTCATGTTGATCATGTTTTTCTACCCTGAGTTGTAAGGTTGAAGATTATTGTTGGTTTGAGTTCACAGCTTTCTACATGTTCATTATAATCACCACTCAGCAATAATGAGGTCAGGTCCTTTCTCATATTTTTTTTGTCTCTTTAATAAGAACCTTCTTAGAAAACTAGCAATTCCTCTTACAGTTGTTTATGAAACCCATGCTGGCAGATCATGCAGTTTTGTCAAAGTTTCATGAATGAGATATATCGTTATTTTGGTACGGACAAGGTAAGTGAGTCAGACCCTGCTCTTATCTTGAATTTACCTGTTAATATGTAGGCCTGCATATCTGATCCATTTGTATATTTTCAGGACCTTCCATCGGAGGAAATGGGAGTTGGTATTCGAGAAATGGGATACCTCTTTGGACAATACAGGCATCTAGCTGGTAATTTTCAGGTATTTGAACACGGAAACTTCCCTTTTAGTGTTCAGTACTTATGATGGGCTAATAAACTTCTATACGATTCTGGAAATATTCAGTCCTTGCTTGTATGATATAGAGATTGCAGCCTAATGTCACTGAATGATCTTAACTATTATATCAGTTCCTATATTTTACTCTATATATTTAATTTGATGAGTTGTTAGAGAAATGGGAAATTTGTGTTATTTAATGAGAATTCAATGTTGAATGGAACCATGAGGTGTTCTTTATGTCTTTGATTAATTCCTTGTGCAGGGAAGTTTTTCAGGGCCAAGGATTTTTTGGTCAGGCTCTAGTCTTCGAACTGAAGCAACTGCTTATGGGCTGGTAATTAATGCCTCATCTCTACTCAATCAATAGTCAATTCTATTTAAGTATAGATAGGTAGTTAAATATCAGGGTAAATGCCTGGATACCTAACTTTGCACCTTTTTACACACGAAAGATTCTCATTCTACTTCATTGTTGCAATACATCTTTAATTTGGGTGTTGTTGTTTCCATGTGCGCATCTCTTTTTGATTGCTTGGAACTTGATAAAGTTCTCATGTTTCTGCAGGTTTTCTTTTCCCGACTCATTCTTGCGGAGTTGAATAAAGATATCAAAGGGCTGAGGTTGCTTTTTAATTCTTATTGTTAGTCATACTCAAAAGTCAAAAGACGTTTTCTGTCACAGTTCTTTGTAGAGTTTCCCAAAATTTGTACAAATGGGAAAATTGTAGACTTTTCTCTAGTGAACAACTCATAGTTTTTTTTTTCTTGTTCTTTCAAGACCTGGTAGTGGCTTGATATACCAAAAAGTAGATTTATTGCAAATGCTTAAGTCCACTATTGCTAGTTGTTTCAATAAATTGTTGACATTAACATTTCCCCCCATGAATCTTTCTGCAGGTGTGCTGTAAGTGGTTTTGGAAAGATCGCAATGCACGTTCTGGAAAAGCTTGTTGCTGTTGGTGCTCTTCCCATTACAATATCGGGTAATTTTGTCCATTCCACATTGTGTAGTTCGGTGTTTATTTCGTATAATCTTTCTGTGCACTAGTTACATGATGATTGTCACATAATTCCTTTGGTTTCATCATCATTATAGCTTAAAAGATAGTCACAGTGCAGATATCACTTATTTTAATGAAAAATGCTCATACTGAGACCAAATGAGCTATTGCTGTAAACACAATATTTTTTCCCCCTTTTTCCTTTTCCCTTTTTCTGGACAGTTGCTGTTGCACAACATATTCATTCAAGTACAAAAAGGACCTCATCCATGGGAAAATATCCCATGCACTAGTTCCACAAACGCCCTAATTTTAGGGGTTCGGGATCTAGTTAGGGGGTTTATAGTTTAGGGTTTAGAATTTAGGGTATGTGGTTAGGATTTAGAGCTTAGAGTTTAGGGTTTAAGTTTTAGGGTAATATGTCAAGGATTTTTACCTATAACCCCTAAATGCTAACCATAAACTCTAAATTCAAACCCAACACCCTAAATTCTAAGCTCATAAACCTAAACCCCTAAACTATAAACCTTAACTGAATCCCTAACCCCTAAAATTAGTGCGTTTGTGGAAACAAAATGTTTCCACTGCCAGTGCATGGTATAATTACCCCTTGTCCATTTTGTTTTCCTTCAGAAAAGTGCCTTAGCAATTGTATTCAAGTTCATTTTTCACGGCTCAATTTTCTTATTGCCAAGAAGTTCATTTTACATTAGTTGATATCTAGCTCAACACTTGCTTTATTTAAACCCTTTTAAATTAATATAGGAAAATGGTCCTGACAGTAAATATACGTAATTTTGCCTTTTTATGTGAAATGAAACTTGAAAATGCTATTATTTGGAATTTACATGATGTATAATATCCTCTGTGCAACAAAGTAAAGATCAGCATATCAAGGTAGATTGAAACAGCTGTCCATCTTTTAACACTTGCCTGTGCTTGATATGTGGCACAGAGTCAAAGGGATATTTGGTTGATGAGGATGGGTTTGATTATATGAAAATATCATTTTTGAGGGATCTCAAAGCTCAACAAAGAAGCTTGCGGTGTGTTTTCTTCAGTCATTTCCATACATAAAATGTAAATTTCATTTCTTTTGGTGATTCTTGAGAGTTGCTTTTTGAGTATGCAGAGATTATTCAAAGACTTATACTCGGTCGAAGTATTATGATGAAGCAAAACCTTGGAATGAAAGGTGTGATATCGCAATTCCCTGTGGTTCTCAAAATGAAATTGACCAGGCTGATGCCATTAATTTGGTTAATTCAGGTTGTCGTATAGTTGTAGAAGGTAGTAGTCTGTAATATGTATTGCAAAGCATTTTTATATCTCTCTATCAGGAAGATTTATACTACTAAATATATTAGCTAATAGCTATGTGGTATTGTGGTCTTCCTAGGCTCAAATATGCCTTGCACTCCTGAAGCAGTTGATGTATTGAAGAAGGCTAATGTTATCATTGCTCCTGCCATGGCTGCTGGTGCTGGAGGGGTGTGACCTTTTACTTTCTCCATCATCTTGATGAAATTAATTTTTATTATCATAGTTTAATTATGATGCATTCCTTTCACCTGATTTTACACATTTAGAATAGGCTTCACTATTCTTCTAAAGAAGAATATGCAATTCTAGATTTGAGTGGTTAAATCCTCGATTCTTGTGAAGTAACTATATGCTCTTTGGAAGTGTATTGTCCTCATGTCTGATTGTTCTTATACACATGTATTGGAATATGATGCTCTGAAAGAAGAGAGGCACCAATTTCTCACTTCTATATCAAATGAATTTTGTCACAGAGATTGAACATAAATTATGGGGGTTTAAAGAGCTCCAAATTCCTATAAGAAACTAGTTCATTCACTTCAACTAGAGAGTCATCTTTTAAGTTTTGACAGCAAATGCCAGCTTTGCTGATTTAGGATGATGATTTATGGCCAAGTTTGTGGAATGGTCTTAATGGTTATTTGTGGAATAGCCAAATATTTTGAAGATGGATGTTAAAGCTTCTGTTTGAATGTCTTCATCCATCACTTTGGCATGAATTTTGATTCATGTTATTTACAATATTACTTCTATTTTCTGATTCAGAGTCACTTAATTACAGGTTGTTGCTGGAGAAATTGAATTAAATCATGAATGTAACGTAATGCATTGGTCTCCAGAGGACTTTGAAACTAAATTGCAGGTAAGATTTAGTTGTCTTTGTCGAAGAGTTTGTGTAATTGGACTTATTCTTTAGCTACATTTCTCCTTATTTGCTCAAGTAAAATCCATTTATTTGTGTTTCCTAAGGTGAATTTAACGTGTATTAGATCAGTTCAAACTTAGAAATAGTCAAATACTGGCAACTATATGTATTTAATTTATAATACCTTTTGTCGTGGTTGGAAGTATTGAAATTGTAAGCATAATGTCAGTATGATACTAGTGAATTTGAGTTGGCTTATTTTGGTTTTACAATCATAACTTAAAATCTCTTCCTCTTTTAACTCGACAAGTAGCTTTATATATAGTTATGACCAAATATGGTGAAGTTTCTTTTCTCTGCAACTTGCAGGAAGCAATGAAACAGACATTCAATAGAGCACTCAAAGCAGCAAATGATTTCGGTTACCAGAAAGAAAGTCCCGAGTAAGTTTCGTTTTTGGTGTTAGCACTAACACTACCATCGTAGTAGTAAGAAAGCAAGGTTGAAGCCTTTTTTGCTCTTCATTTTTTCCTTCGGCAAATGGTACATGAATCAAACACTAACTTTTACATACTGGCATGCTGTTGTTCTGGTATTACCATATTCTTTCACCCAAATGTAGTCTTGACTGTTCTTACTAAAGTCAAATTCAGTTCTATAATACATATTATACGGTTGTGCTCTGGACCAGAACAATTCTATTACCCTTCGATTTAGTAATCATCTTTAGACTTTCTTAAAGATCTTGGAAGACTTTGAAAAGTATAATAGCTCGAAACACATTGCTTGAGAACCTAAGATTCAGTAGCCTGTGTTATTCAGACTTGCGTGTGAGTGTTGGATGCCATGTCGGTACATCCAGCACAGTTATTATATTCTTCCGAACTCAAGATACGTAGTAGCTGATATTATGTTCTTCCGAACTCAAGATATCTATTGTTTACTCTCTTTCTTCGTTCTCGTTTAACAGGGCTTTACTACACGGAGCTGTCATCTCCGCCTTTCTGGCCATTGCTCAAGCCATGACTGATCAAGGATGTGTATAGAAAAAGAAACTTAATTTGCTTGTTTATCAGTACCAATAACCACCATTTGCAGACTTGTTCACTCCATAGCAGGAAAACTGCAGAGCTCATCAACTTCTTCGTATCGCCTTCGAAATCATTACCAGATAAAAGAAATACATTTAGACACATGGCAGATCTCATTGTAACATACATGTAAGTGCAAGACATTGACTGGATGAGTTATTATTTTAGAGTTTCATTGGAATAGGAATTTGGATGAGGATAATATTTAAAGTTTTTAATTTTAAAGGGAGTTAAACAACGAATTGTATATTCTTTTCTTTTAAGGGTTAAAGAACAATTTTACCATAGAATATTTTAATATTTTAGGGAGGAATGATCCGCCAATATTCGCACCGCCTACAAGATTTATGCCAAATTGCATACCAGGCCCTTGTTATTTTCTGATTTTTTTCTTTGAAGAAATCAACACCGTTTGATTCACCAACAATGCAAATCAACGGTTAGGAAAGCATCCGTATGCTACCAACGTGCACCATACAAGCACACTAGTAAAATAATTTCTCCTAAATTTTAGTATAATTTTCCCCTTTTCTTGCTTCTTTCTTTCTCCCAACTTTCAACCAAAAAGGCCAAAGAGCAAAGAAAGGTGCGTTTTAATTTTAATTTTCTGTTTGATGACTCGAAGTCCAAACAGAGAAACCTTTTCCGTTCTTCGTTTTCTGCAGAAAAAAAGGTCTCTTTCTCCCATCTTCTACCCCCTGTTTGTATTTGCGGAGAAAAAAGAGAAGAAATTCAAAGTGAAATCTTTGACAAAAATATGAAGTTAACAGCAATTCCAAGTATTTTCAAGTATGGGAAGAAAAACCCAGAAAAAATGGATGTTTAATTGAATAGTTGAAAGGGAAACACTCAGAGTGATTTTCAATAAGAAAGGAAAAGATCCCCAGATCCTTTCTTTTAACTAGGTTTTTGTCTTTAGCATCTAGATCAAGTTTCCTGCATAAACTCGTTCTGGTTTAGGTTTTTATCTACCGTTTCTGGGTTTTGTGGGTTTTCTTTGACGGCTTTAGTTGCATGCAAGAATAAGCTGTTTTTTAATGATTTTTATTTCTTCCCTCCAGGTTTTGAAGGGTGTATGCATTTGCAATTGTTCAAGCGGTCGATTTCTTTTTGGATAATTTTGATTCTTGGGTTTGCTTTGAAACGGAGTTTAAAGATTTGACTTTTGAAGATCAGATTGTTTTCAGAACACTTTTAGCATTTTTTTTTTGCTGGAGGGGGTTCTGATGGGGAGCCTCGATGAGTCCAACGGAAAGGGCATTGATGCGTCGGTGGGTGGCTTGGTTTGGGTCCGACGCAGAAACGGTTCATGGTGGCCGGGTCGGATTATGGATCTTGACGAGCTTTCCGAGGGCTGTTTAGTGTCTCCGAGATCCGGTACTCCGGTGAAGCTTCTCGGTCGTGAAGATGCAAGCGTGTGAGTTCATTTTCTTTTTCATCTTTTTATCATTTTTGGATTTCTTTAGGTGTGTTTAATAGCTTGCATTTTTTGTTTAATCAAGTTTAATAGTTTTTTTTCTTCTTCTTTAATCAAGTTTATTTTTTGTTTTTATGCTGCCAATCAATTATTCGATGCTTAGAAAGGGCCAAAACTTGCAGAAATCAGTTCCTTTTTGAAAGAAAGGTTGCAACCATGTTCCTATAAATAGTTATTAGGGTTGCAGAATATATGGTGGAAAGCTCTGCATTTGCAATACATTGGAAGGCTTGCTTGTTTGCAGTGGTGCATTGTGCTTGTTGTTTATGCTTTTAGTGAACACTAACAGGTTCAGCCTTTTGAATGCAATCTTGTTTACAAATAATTGATAAATTTTGGTCACCGGTTTAGTGTTCTGTACCTTTTTTCCTTGTTGCAATATCTTTAAACTGAACCAACAAGGTTTGGTGCAATGGCAAGGCATATATAGCTTATAGTCATTGGTTGAAAGATAATTGTCTAAATCAGTTCAGTGGGTGAGTGTTTGTTCTCTCCCATACTACTGGAGGTGGTAACTTTCTCTTCTCGACATTGTCACTGAACCTTGCAACTTTTGGACTATGTGTCAATTCTATAGAAAAAAATACTGAAATTATCTATAAGATATGTGAAGATGACTGTTATTTTCGTTTCTAGGTTATGGTGTTTTAGATCCAAGGTTTTACTTTTATATCTCTTCTTGTCTATCGTTATGCCTTGTTCATTACTGGTTGATTTATGAGTAAAGTTCTGTTTGAGATGCATTCTCTCCTTTTTAATTTCTAGAATGATTGGCGTTTGAATCCCCTTTTGCCCTTATTGAAAAGAAAAAAAATCTAGAATTGGCGGTCTCTGAAGATTGAAATATTGAATGGAAGGAAGCCTTTCGGTCAATGATCGCTCATCACCATTGAATGGAAAGACTTTACTGTGCTTGGCATGACTTCTATTGCTTATCTTTGTTGACTAAATTTCATTGCTTTATTGTCTTTAGGGACTGGTATAATCTTGAAAAGTCTAAGCGGGTAAAGGCTTTTCGCTGTGGAGAATATAATGAATGTATTGAGAAAGCAAAAGCTTCAGCAGCAAAATCTGGCAAGAAGGCAGTGAAATATGCTCGAAGAGAAGATGCTATTCTCCATGCTCTTGAGATTGAGAGTGCGCGTTTAGGCAAGGATCATCCCGATTACTTCTCTAGAAAAGACAATTCTGGTGGTGATAAGGCTTGTTTGGTCAAAGAGTCACCTAACTTGTCACAGTCAGGGAAAGAAAATGGGAATGGAATGAGTGGGTCTGAGGATGACTCGAATTCAGCTCCTGAATTATCACAGTCTGGCATATCCTTTGAAGAGACAAATCTTATTAATGGTACCAAGCGGCGCTCTATGATGGGAAAGAGAAGAAAAACCCCAAATGATTCAGAGGATGACGGAGCAGAAGGAATCAAACGCATGAAAGGACTTGAGGATCTAGGCATGGGTGTAGGATCAAAAAGAAAAGTTCAGGCCACAGGATTGCTCGAGTCCATTCAACAAGAGAATGCTTCATTCTGCGGACCAAACACTAGCAACTGCCTGTCTAATGGAGGTCCCATAAATGGTAACAGAAACCATTCATCATCACTGAAAAGGAAGAGATCTCAAGTGGCAAATGTTCATGAAATCCTAAAAAGGAAAAATCGCCGGAGACCATTGACCAAGGTTTTGGAGAGTACGGCTATGGTGCCAGTTCCGGTTGCATGTGATGAACTTCCTAGCTCAAGTACTTCCCCCCCTAGGGGACTTTCTGACAGTAAGGTTTCAGGAATGGATTCTAATGAATCACGGAAAAGTATTTCTGCAGTAATCAACAGCAACAACAATAATAACAACTCAGATAGTACTGAAATTTCATGTGATAATGGTGTCTCGTTAAATGTTTCAGAACCTGCTGCTGATGCTTCTCAAACTAATAATAAGACAAAAGACAATGAAATTTCGAGCATACCAGAGTTGGACGAGAACGAATCTTCTGATAGGCTATTTGATGTGCCATTTTTTGGAGAGGATAAACCATCTGCAGGTATTATGGATTATACTTATACTGCATTTTTCTGCAGAACATATCCTGGTGCCTTTATAATTTTTTTTTTTTTATCAATTGTGCTATTATTTGGTGTATTTTGTTTTTGGTTGGGGACCTTAGGGTAGATTTTGGATAATTTAGATTATTTGTTATTTCATGGATTGTTATTGCACTCACTATGTTCCTAATGTGTCTGCATAATGCTGGTTGTGTGGATCCTTAGAATATTCCTGCCTGCATTTAGTTTTTGTTGTGGCTACTGTTGTATTGCTTTGGTCATTATTTTTCCTTGATAAGATTTATATATAAATCTTTTGGAAACTACATAAGGCATGTCATGTTTACAGTAGTGTGCCTATCGAAGTAAATGCATAGAGACGGGCAGACAAACAGACGCATACATGAGATTATTACTGGATCCGCTTGATTCTTGCATTGTTTTCTTCTGCTTCCTTTTCTCCCATGAAGATGTTTAAGTGCCTGGTCTGATTGTACATTTTGTGTAAGAAGGTATTCCATATGGGATTGTTTCATTTATGGATTTTTGTTGGAGAAAACTCCAGTTTGTGATGACTCAATGCGTATGCAGTTTCTGTCCGAACCTGATTCCTTTATCTTATAGTATCTTGTATTTGCTTCTATATGGTATACTTTTTCCTCTATTTTGAGTTGGAGACTGATATATCATTTTGCTTGTGACAGATTTTTCTCCGATCTTTGTATCTTGTTCATCCGATACACCTGAAGTTGGTGATATGGGAAGACAAGCTGAAGTTGAGGGGCACAATGAGTCTGGTTATACCAGATCAGTGGATGTTCGGACAACTGGTGTTAGCCAGAGGATAGAGAAAGGTGCAGCAGAGTGGCAATTGAAGGGAAAGAGGAAGTCGAGACAAATAAGTGAAAAACAAAAACAGGACCCTAGAAAATTTGCTGACATGGTTGATGAACCAAATGCTTATGTGGCAGGTACAGATCATTTGGATGGATTTTCTCAGGGCTCCGATCAGAAAGTTGACTGCAACACTGTTGAAGATCAGCTTGATGGGTTCGGGGACTGGAAGTCTCGGCAACCTCGTGTGAGAGGGTCGATAATGGAGTCCAAAGTACTCCCAGATGGTTCTGTGAACCCTCAAAGGTCACTTCCATACCGTCAATCCCGCTATACCGTAAACCCCAGATATCAGACAACAGATTTCCCTGGGAAAACTTATTCTGCTGATTCATCATTATATGATATTAAGATTGAAGTGAAAGCAGAATATCAGCCACAACATGTTCCATTAGTTTCCCTCATGAGTAAACTGAACGATCAAGCCATAGTAGGTCATCCTCTTTCAGTTGAGGCTTTGAACAATGCTTCCTATGACAATCCGAGTCAAGAAGCTGCTAAGGAGTGCACTGAATCTGACCGTTCATTGAAGCGAAATTCAGGTGGAGGAGTTCCTAGAAAGCATATAAAATTGCCATCGCAATTCCCACCTCGCAAATCGAAAAAAGCAAATAAATCTGGACTATTGTCTAAGAAGATTCGAAGATTGTCTTCCTTGACCGGTCAGAAGCTAGGTATGTCGGTCAGGAAACCGGTAGCAGAGAAACCGGGAGGTCCTGTCATAGCTTGCATCCCTCTAAAGTTGGTCTTCAGCAGGATAACCGAAGCCTTGAATGGTTCATCACGAGCCTCGCACCGATGTTTAACATCAAGCCATTCATGAGTAAGCAGTGACCATTGAAGTAGAGACTTCTGCATCCGTTAAGTATCCTTTTTATCTTGCACCCCACATAACAAGACCTTGGGTTGTTGTAGAAGGAAACTGATATTGAAGAAGCTTTGTATATATCTGAAACTGTAACATTAGTTGACGTGTAAAGTGTCCTTAGGCACTCTCCATGCCATGTTGGGGTCATGATTTAGGGTTCCATGCCTAACTGCTGTTCATTGTACATTTTGGCTTTGGGACATCGAGTTGGTAATTTATTCCAATTCTCAAAGCCTCAGTTTCGACATTTTTGTTTTGAAATCTTTCTATGCTCACTTCAGAATTCAGATCTGTGTTAATTTCTAGTGATCTTTCTTATGTTAGAGGATTGAAATGTTAAATATCGTTAATTTGATGATGTTATATGTCGTTAAAAGAGATAATTTTTTTATTTCCGATAAATTATTAATTTTATCTATAAATTTATTTAATATAATTTAGAGAAATTTCTAAACGTTATTTATGAATATTATTATTTAAAATTTGATCCCAACAATCTCTACAATCTCAACTCCTACAAACACTCTGGTATTGTTTTGATCCCAAGCTTTTCTCATTTTCCTTTCTCTTGGCTGATTCGATGATGTTGATCTTAGGCTTGTTGCAAAATAAATGATATCGTTGAGTAAAAGTGAAGTGAAAATTGTTGTTCAATCCCTGAAGTTTACTGGATCCTGTAAATCAAAATACATTCTTTGGTTTTAATTACTTGTTCATTGCTGGATCTGTGTAATTTTAGGATTGGCAAACAAGAAAACCGTCACCATTCAGCACGGTGGTAAAGATCACTCTGTGCTGCTGGCGGCCACCAAGACTAAGAAGCAGAACAAACCATCAACCTTGCTTCACAAATCTGTTATGGAAAAGGAGTTCCCAAGGATGGTGAAGGCTGTTAAAAACCAGGTATATTAGGAAGAGCCTTTTGTAGCACTTTTTCTCAGTTTGGTATTTTGATAATGTGCTAATTTGAAGTATTGTCTTTTGTTCTTAATATCAATGATGCTTAAAGAAGTAAAAGTTGTCTGGTGGGGTTATGATTTTTTTCTATATCTTGCAGTGATGAGGCTATAACATATAAGATGGATCCATTTGTTGGATTCTTCTGTGAAATGTACTTGTTACGCTTGGCTTCTGAGCTTCCAAAGTTTAAACTGTGCATATTCGATGAAAAGAATTTTAGATTATCTTTGAAAGTCTGTGTCTTTGTGATAATTAAGTTGTTTCCATTGACATTCCTTTTATGGCATTTCCTCCCTAATGCTCTCTATGTTCCAAATCATTGCAGGTGACAGACAACTACTACAGGCCTGATTTAACCAAAGCAGCCCTTGCAAGGCTGAGTGCTGTGCATAGGAGTCTGAAAGTTTCCAAGTCTGGTGTCAAGAAGAGGAACAGGCAAGCATCGAAGATCAGCAGAAAGTAAGCTATCTCGGCAAGTTTAAGTTGTACTGTGCCATGATTTTGTTGTTCTAGACATCTTTTTTTCAAAAGGATTTTGAAGTTGTCTTGTTGTTTATCATTGTTGTAGACTGGGGTGATTGAATTTATTTTATATCTAGATTATGGTAGCTGAGATTGATGCCTATTTCCCAGTTTGTTTTTCTACGGATATGGTATAATTTTGAGCATTTTCCTCTTCTTCATGTAAATCACGTCTGTTGAGAAGACATTGCTCTCAACAATGGTGATGTTACCAATGGCTGCAACTCCAACATTCTTCTTTAAGTAAATCAACTCCAACATTTTTTGCATAATTAATCGATGATAATATCTAAATTAACATTTTAATAATAATTTTTTATATAATTTTTGATATTTAATTTACTATTAAATCATTTTTTAATATTATTTGAATATTTTGAATGTTACCTGTTGGACTAATATACAATTAAGTACGTTGTAGACAACATATTTTCTCTGTTTTGTGATATGATTTAAATACCCTAATGTCACGGACCGCACCTAAGGGCTCGACTCCACTTCTTTCATGTCTGATAGTTTAGATTGTTTACCATTTTTTATACGTTGTTTTTGAATTATAATTTTTTTTTAATTGATTACCATAATTTTTATGGTTATAATAAAAATTTAGTGGTAATATTAAAAATATTAGTATTTTAATTTTAATGGCCCAAAATGAGTTATGAAATTTGGGCCCACTCGTTCGGTTGCATATCCACTTTCTTCCCATCTTCCTTGTAACCAAAAAAATCAAAATTTAAAATTTTGCAGCTAAGAATCCAAGCAGAGTCAAAACGCGATCAAAACACGCGAAATACCCAAAATTCTGAACTACAATTCCTTTAAATTCCTCTCAAAATCAAAATCTCTCTGTAAACATCTGAAAAATCCAGCCATGGGAAATACCGAGAAGCTGTTGAACCAGATCATGGACCTCAAATTCACCTCTAAATCGCTGCAACGCCAGGCGAAGAAGTGCGAGAAGGAAGAGAAATCCGAGAAATTGAAGGTGAAGAAGGCGATCGAGAAAGGTAACATGGACGGCGCTCGGATCTACGCCGAGAACGCTATCCGTAAGCGCACCGAGCAGATGAACTACCTGCGTCTTGCCTCCCGACTCGATGCTGTGGTCGCCAGGCTCGATACCCAGGCTAAGATGACCACAATTAACAAGTCTATGGGTAATATCGTCAAGTCTCTTGAATCTTCCTTGGCCACCGGTAATTTCTCCTTTAACAAGTTTTACTTTTTAATTCTTGATTTCTGTAGGGGCAGTGAAATTTTAGGGTTTATTTGAAATAAAATGTTGGGGGTGATATTCATATTAGCATTTCTTTCAATTGTTTTTGAATTTCTACGCTTTAAATTGTCTTTGATGTGAATATGGTCAAATTTAAGGTTTTTTTTTTTTGTGTATGATGCAGGCAATTTGCAGAAAATGTCAGAGACAATGGATAAATTCGAGAAGCAGTTTGTGAATATGGAGGTCCAGGCAGAGTTTATGGAGAGTG
Source organism: Abelmoschus esculentus (assembly GCA_035048815.1). Taxonomy (NCBI): domain Eukaryota; kingdom Viridiplantae; phylum Streptophyta; class Magnoliopsida; order Malvales; family Malvaceae; genus Abelmoschus; species Abelmoschus esculentus. Next base: position 14,129,174 of record JAUCBN010000024.1, read on the forward strand.
CCATGGCTGGCTCTACTTCATTGTCCACACCAGAAGGTGAAGTCAACAGCTTGATGCAGCAAGTGGCTGATGATTACGGGTTGGAGGTCTCTGTTGGGTTGCCACAACCTGCCGCTCATGCCGTGCCAACCAAGACGGAGGAGAAGGTTGACGAGGATGATTTGTCAAGGCGACTTGCCGAGCTTAAGGCTAGAGGTTAGATAAAAAAACAACTGGTGGAATCCATTTGAATGAGCTTGTGATAAATAGTAAGACTGATATTTAGGATTATGGTTTATGCTTAAAGATCTTGTTGCATGCATATATATTATCGAATTGGGTTCTTGTTTCGAATATTACATGTGCTAGTTTCATATAAATGATCTGGTTCTGGTGCCTCTATTGTGAATTTTAACTTTAAACTTCCCCAAAATCTTGTAAGAATGTGGTATTTGGTATGGTTTGATCTCTGTGATTGCTTGCAGTGAGGTTGTTAGTGTCCCATCCTATAAAAGCAATGGTATTGCTTGCACATCTTGTGACTGTGAGGGTTGAGACACTACTGGTAAGCCTTTGAAATCCTTTCTGCACCTTCTGAAAGGGTTTAGGAGATCGAACACGAGACGGAATCCGATCGAATCAAGGATTCTCGAGATACCATCCACTTCTCCCGTTGAACCCCGCAATCCGGCCTCTTTCTACTGAGAAAGAGAGGGTGTTCCTTCTTTGACTCCGTATGGACGGATGGTTCTTTGGTTACTCTTAAACTTGAGCAATCTAACTTATCACGGGGCTACCACCATGAACCACAGGACAGTATGACCTGGTCTTGCACCAAATCAACTAATCCAATCAGTCCTGGCCTTGCTCCAACTCAACTAATCCAATCAGTCCTGGCCTTGCTCCAACTCTAACTCTAGTTTCCTTATTATTCCAGTTGCTGACACCGCCAGCTACCCCGCTAAAGTTGTCGTCGCCATCGGATCATCTTTCTCGTTGAGTCGTTATCGTCTCTCATCAGAAAAATCCAACTTAAACTCTGATCTATAAACCCTAAACCTAATCCTTAATTTCAGAATCCTAAATTAACCACACCCTTTCTGCCATCCTAAACCTAACCGCCATCGTTATCACCCCACCTAAACCGAACCTATACCCCTAATCAACCACCCATCACAACTCATTATTATACTTATATTATACCTTATCATTCAACCAAAAATCCTCAAATATTTTAATATAATAGTTTAAAAATAGATTTGTTTGAAAAAACTGTAAAAACTATTTAAAATCTAAATAACTTGAAAATATATTTGAGACAATTTTAATTTTTTTTGAACAAGTTAATAATGATTACAATAGTATTTGTTCTAGAATATAATCTTCATCATTTCACATCGATCACTCAATCACTCTGCTAACATCATTGGTGCTTGTACTCGTGACCTCTTGATAACAACCGATCCGTTATCAATACAACACCCGTTATCGGCATAGGCATGGTGATTTTGAAACCTCTTGATTTTCGGCACTCCAATGATTGTTCTTTTAAAGGAATGTATTGATATCTATATTCGAATATCGATAGTTTATTTTTATTAAAAACGCACTCAGTTATTATTTTTTAAAGGAACGTAATGAGTACGAACCATTCCTCAATAGTTAAGGGAACGGTTGTTGTTCCTAGAGGTCATGAGTTCGAGCACTTATAATATTAACACAATGGTTGAGAGTATAGTCTAGACCAAATACTACTACAAGGATGTAATGATATCCGAAAAAAGAATTTTAGCCAAAAAAACATCCCCAATGGTTCTAGATAATCCACAAAGATTATCAAAGGTCGTTAGTTCATTCCACAACGTAAAAGATCTTAGACACTTGAAGATAATTAGAGAACAAATTCAAGGACCACAATAAAAAGTGTTTTTAAGATATATATATATATATATATTATTTTTCCTGTACATAGTGTATAGAGAATACTTAATGGGTTTTATCTTTAGTAGTCTTGGGTAAAATGACTTAAATATTATTGTTTGAGGGTTTTTTTTTTCATAATATTACACTTGAAAATTTATTTTTTAATTATTATTGTTTTCACAATCAAAATGAAGTCAAATTCATTTGAACCTGACTTTGAATAGTAATTTTTTTAGATTAAAAAATTAAAGTCAGGAGTAAGAGACTTTGAATTTAAATAATAAAAAATTAAAAACACACACATTAAAGTTGGTGATATTAGGTTCGACTTTGAATATTATTTTTATTTTTTTAATCTGATTATTGTTCATAATCAAATTCTAATGAATTCGATTTCATTAGTACTATTGAAACTATAATATTTTGAAAAATAATTGAGTTGTATCATATTTGAGAAAAAAATAAATATAATATTTGTGAGAATTTTCGTAATCTTGTGAGCTTAGTTATTTGTGTAAACATCCGCCTCGTGAATTATTTAGTTTACCAAATAAACCTCATAAAAATAGAGAGAGGGTTTTATTTAAGTAAAAACTAAAATAATTCTAGCTTAGCCATTAAAAAATAAGGTTGTATACAGTGGCGGATACATTTTATGTATAGGAGGGCTCATCCCACCCTAAATTTTCTAAAATCTATATTTTTGTCTTAATTTTTTTAAATTTTTTTTATAAATTAATCCTTAAATTTTTTAAAATATTTATAAGTTGTACCCGGCCTGAAATTTTAAAATTTCATACCCTCAAATATTTTTCTTTCTTTAGCCTTTAAATAAAGAATTCAGTACTAAATCAAAAAATCTTTAGTGATGTAGTAAAGTTGTGCATATAAACTCGAGTAATCAAATCATTTTAAAATTATCGTACAATATTATTTATAATTTTTCGATTTTAGCCGATTCATTCGGAAATCAATTTCTATTCTTGACACTTATCCGGTTCAAATATTCAAGCTCGATATATGCCTTTTAATGAAAATGGGGTATTTCGCTTGTGGTCCCTTCTCCTTACTTCCTTTTATTTTTTTATCCTTATATGCCACGATTTAATTATTTTTTGAGGCTTTTAATTTATGTTTTATTTTAATTTAGTCACATATATAATATATTATGTTTATTTAAATTCCAGCACCTTTATTTACTGTTATTTATATTTATGCTCATGTATTTTACATTTAATTACATTTTAGTCCCATTTTATGTTATTTTTTGCCATGTAATTTAGGATTCATGTATTTTAGTCCTTAATACATGTTTCTTTAATCATGTTTGATAATATATGCATATTTATGTTATTTTTTTTTTAAATAATATATATGATATATTATAACTAGAATATATGTTAATTAATATACACATTTTATTTTATATATGATGACTAATTATACATATGTATTTAAGCCTCTTCCTTATAAATATTTATTACTTAATAAATATATCATTAAAGAGATTATCAGTAGAAAATATAAAGATTATCATCATCCTACGATCTAAAATAATCTAAAATATAAAGATTATCACTTAAAAAACAGATAAAGAAATAATCTTAACCATTTATTGTCATCATCCTACGATCTAAAATTAATATAAAACTAAATGGGTTTTACACCATGTAAGTGGATCATAATCATATATATATATGTGTGTGTTTGGGGAGAAATTATATCATGGGTCAGTCCCACCACGTCATTCATGAGATCAACCAATGATAATTATCCACCTCATTATTTTTTATTTTTTAAAGTGAAGATTCACTTGGAAAAAAAATATAACATGAAAAAATTGATGAAATGAGTAATTATCATTGGTTGATCCCATGGACATGTAGTGGGACTGACCCATGATATAATTTTTCGTGTTTGGGGTTATGATTTAACACATATTCATTGTTTTAATTACATTAACTTATATATTATTTTTTACTTTTTTTGCCATGTCCATATATTGCATAGTTACCTTGTTAGATATTATAATAATTTATGTATCCATATTTATGTATATAATGCATTTAATATTAGAAAATATTTATATTATATATAATATAAAATTGTGTCTCGGACGTATAGAGAAGCAAGGACGAAGCTACTTTGTGTATAATTACACATGTGGTTTTTTTAGTTTAAATAATAATAAAATAAAATTTTTATTTCTTTCGAATTTTAGGTTTAAAAGTTTAATAGATCTTTACCCTTTTTAATATTTGATCCTAATTCCGTCCACGTATAAAAATATAAACTTTTAGATTATTCTAAATAACATATATATTTTTTAAATATTTAAAAGGCATAAATATAATTTTAACCCTTAACGTTTATAATTTTTGTCGTTTTGATCCTTATTCTTTTTTTTTTTAATAAATTTAGCCCTTAACCTATATCTTTTTGACAAATATCTTATTTTTTAACACCATGGTAACTGGACCGTTAAAAATCTAACAATGATGACATGTTATATACATATGATAATATATTTTAAATAACATAGCATCTAATCTATCAAATACATATATAATATATAATTTTATTCTAATATAAAATATAAAACAATTAAAATTTAAATAAAATATTAAAAAATTAATTAATTTTAAAATAAAATACTATTAAACATTCTTAACACTAACTACGATAGAATTAAAATCCTATCTAAAAAAATTAATTAATTTTGAATTGTGTTCATATTTTTTAAAGATATGACTTTGATTCTATCATAGTTAGGGTTGAGAATGTTTAATAGTCTTTTATTTTAGAATTAATTATTTTTTAAAATCTTATTTGAATTCTAATTATTTTATATTTTATATTGGAATAAAATTATATTTCATATATATACTTAATAGGTTAGATACCATGTCATTTAAAATATATTATCATATCCATATGATATGTCATCATTGTTAGATTTTAATGATCTAGTTAGTGTAGTTAAAAAATAAAATATTTGCCAAAAAGATATAAGTTAAGGACTAAATTTATCCAAAAAAAAAAAATCTAAAACAACAAAAATTATAAACGTTAAGGGTTAAAATTATCTATTTAAAACATAATTATGCATTTTAAAATTATATTTTTGAATTTTAATCAAATTCATAAAATTTTAACATTAAGACATTAATTAATCGAGTATCAATTTTAAGGTTCACAGCCGCAAGAAATGTCATAAATGGCTAAGATCATTCAGCACGTGGAGCAGTAGTGGCCGGTGAAAACTACAGCAACTCTCTAAAAGGCCACCTACGAGTACGACAACTTGGAAGCACTGTTCGATTGGCGAGCATTTGGACATTCCCAGCTCCATCTCCATTCATTTCTTTAACAAAAACCATAAAAAAAAAACCCAACTTTTTTCACCTACAGATTCTTCCTTTTTGCTACGAAAACAAGGATGGGTTTCACCAAGTTGGTCCCTTTTGTTCTGACATTTCATCTCCTCAATCCAGCATTTGTTTTACCATCTTCTTTGAGCTCGTCAAATGGTTTGCTTGAAATCCCCAAGAGGTTTCTCGATTTCGCTAAAAGAAAGGAACTTGGTGATTGGATGGTGGGAATCAGGAGGAAAATACATGAGAATCCTGAGTTGGGATATGAGGAATTTGAGACCAGTAAGCTGATCAGAGCAGAATTGGATAAACTGGGTATTCCTTATAATTACCCTGTTGCAGTCACTGGTGTTGTTGGCTTTATTGGGACTGGCAAACCCCCTTTTGTTGCACTAAGGGCAGATATGGATGCTCTCGCTATGCAGGTTTGAAAATTTTCATATGTTTCTGGTTAGTAATGTACGTCGTATATATGTATGATATTGTAGTCATTGCGGACCGTTATTTGAATATATGATATTGACTTCGAATCAGATACGATTTCGATTAATGAGTTGTTGGAATCTGTAGGAAGAGGTGAACTGGGAGCACAAGAGTAGAGTTCCTGGAAAGATGCATGCTTGTGGACATGATGCTCATGTTTCAATGCTTCTGGGTGCTGCTAAAATACTGAAAGAGCATGTTGAAGAGTTAAAGGTGTGTCATATGAGTTTTATCTTTCTAAATTTCGTGTTTAATCGACTGTTTTACGATTGAATTATTGTTCTCATGTTCATGATTTTGCATTAGTAAGGGTACAAAATGCCATTTCCAGCTTTGATTGTTAATTTGTTCATTAGATTAATAATCCCAGTACATGGCTGCCCCTGCTTTTAGTATGCACGAACTGAAGTAATCTGCCTAGTCGGAGAATTGTCCAGTAGAATCGTGAAGATATTACCGAGCACGAAACTGTTTTTCTAGCTGATTGTCAATAAACCTGTAAACCACCATGTTTTGTCTGTGATTCTGTAGTTTTTACCAGTTTTCCTACTGATATTGACATTGTCCCTTGAAAGTTTTAATTGTGTTAGGCCAATAGGCCTGTTAGTTTTCATTGTTTCCCTTATGGTATGGTTGATGCTTTTCGGTTTTGTTTCTAATCAGGGTACGGTTGTTCTTCTTTTCCAACCAGCAGAGGAAGGTGGTGGTGGGGCAAAGAAGATGCTTGATGCAGGTGTGTTGGACAATGTCGATGCAATCTTTGGACTGCATGTTGCACATGATAAACCGATTGGTACTGTGGCCTCCAAGCCGGGTCCTTTATTAGCCGGAAGTGGCAGCTTCATTGCTGTAATAAGCGGACAAGGAGGCCATGCAGCCCTTCCTCAATATTCGATCGATCCGATTTTGGCAGCTTCGAATGTTATTGTCAGCTTACAACAACTTGTTTCACGTGAAGCTGATCCATTGGATTCTCAGGTACATTTCTTCCTTCCATTGTTTCTAGCCTTTGAATGTGTCCATTTTGTGATACTATTTCCTTGTAGGTGGTGACAGTTGCAATGTTTCAAGGAGGTAGCACTTTTAATGTCATTCCGGACTCGGTTACAATCGGGGGGACTTTCCGGGCGTTTTCAAAATCAATTTTAATGCAACTTAAGCACCGGATTGAGGCGGTAAGTACACAAGAAAAGCCTTGTGGAATGACTGAATGTTTCAAAAACAAAAGGTTCATATATGTTATGATTTTACAATCCCAGAAATCTGATTCGGTCAAGTTGACAGGTTATCCAAGGGCAAGCTGCCGTGCAAAGGTGCAATGCAACCGTTGATTTTCACTACAAACCGGTACCCCACTACCCTCCGACCATAAACGACAAGGACTTGCACGAGCATTTCCGGAATGTCGCGGTGGTTATGCTTGGCAATGACAAAGTTAAATACATGGAGCCAGTGATGGGGTCTGAGGATTTTGCATTTTACCAAGAGGCGATTCCTGGATATTTCTTCCAAATTGGGATGCAAGATGAGAGCAGCCCGAAGCTCAGCTCAGTCCACACGCCGAACTTCGTTATCAATGAAGATGCTCTTCCTTATGGCGCTGCTCTTCATGCATCATTGGCTACTACCTATCTCCTTAAAGCAGAGATGAAGATCCTTTTCTTAAATAACTGTTAAGGTCCTTGGACTGTCTTTACCGGATTAGCACTTGTATTTTTAGAGCTATGATCAAGTGTTATAATAAATAAGCCATTGCCGACGGTAAACGAAACTCACTTACAACAGTCCACTGGTCTAAAACCCATAAAAGAAACATACCATTAGTAACACACTACACACATTTTGCAAACTACGAAACTCGAGAAATAAATGTCCGAATTCCGAAATATTACCATGGATAAGGCCTGTATGGTGCAGCCAGTCATCGGGATAGTCCTTTCAGATAGCCTCGGCGGTTTGCAGCAAATGTTCAATCTGAGGCTCATTTCCACCTTGTCTAGTTTCCCATACTCTTCTCTCATTCTTTTGACCTGCAAATTGAGTGAATTTTTTGGAATTCATCAACCTAAAATGTACAAACATTTAGGACACAATGGAACACAGGCTACATAGTACATACAAAGTCATGTCTGGTTAATATGATTGTGTCAGTAGAAATTCTCCACACCCTGCTGCCTCTCACTTTCAACATCATAATCTCTGCAGTTTGCAACATACAGTACAGATCATAAGGGTAAAAGTATATATAGGTTTTGTTAACAATCCACAGAAAATCCAAGCTTCATAAACAGTAATACAGTAAATCATAATTAAAGAAACTGTTTTGAGATCACAGAAATATGCACATGCTGAAAAGGAGAAAGATGTCTCCTTTGTATTTTTCCCGCATACGAGGTATTTGTATGCAAAAAATCTATATGAGAGACTCATCCACTAAAATCAGGTGTGCGATACAAGTTGATTCGAATTACTCAGGACGAAGCTCTGAAAACTGTAGGACAAACAAACACGTTTGTTCATTTGATGAATCTGTCTGTCAGTGGCCTCATATCAGTGTTGCCATAATCGACACAACTTTATTATATTTTTCTCCTTAAATACGGCGTCAATCGACACAACTTTGTGACCTAAAAAATATTCAATGCAAATGTATAGAGAGAGAGCTATTTGAAGGTTCAAGGGGTACAGGCCAAGCCCCTTTTGCAAATTTAAAACATTTGGTAATCTTGAGCTTAGGCCAATCCCCTCTTTCATATTTAAAACATTTGGTAAATTTTAGTCTAATTGTAATCCAACTTCTACAAAAAATAAATATATAAATTAAAAAATACAAGGGTTTGTAAATATTTGATTGAGCAAGAGTTGAATTAGATATTTGAATGGTTTTCAAACAACTGCTACTACTTGATACAAGTTTCAGACAACGGTTTCATGTTTATTTGTACTCAAAGTCACAAATGGTGAAGCAAGAAACATGAAAGGAAGAGGCTGCAGGGCATTGTTCAGTCTCTTATTGCTAGTAAGTATTAGTTGAGGTTAGATATGGGAAACATCGAATGATTCGGACATATAAATAAAGGTAAGAAAAAAAGAAGATTATCATACCAATGCTTTGAGGCCATGAGGAGTTTGATCAATTCCCTTCTCTTTGCACGTCTTCACCATCAATTGTGATGGTAGGGATATGAGAGATGTACGTCCAGTCCTCCCCTGTTCGATTCCTCGAACAACATTCCTTCAGGATCGGACAATCGAAGATATCTAATACATGCAGAGTTGTCTTCTGAAGAAGTTGGCGGGGCAGCGACTTTAACTTGAGGCAACTGTTGATTGTCAAGGAACAAAGAAGTGGCATGGTAGTGAGTAGGTTCCCATAATTCCACTCTTGCCACTCTTCCATTAATTGAAATTTAAGATTTTTCAAACTGGGGAAGGCAATGTTGTTACCATCCGATGATGAAGATGCTTGTCCCTTTTCGGTTTCTGCTCCCATAAATTCTTGGCCTACTTCCTTCACATTCTTCATTTCCCATATCTCTAGATGTTCAAGGACTGGCAATTTCCACATGGGAGGCAAGGTTTTCCAATTGAGACAAGCACATAGTGTAACCCTCCTCAGCATTGTCAATGACACTATCCAACTGGGGAAGGCAGTTGGACCATTCATTTGATTTATGTTCAAATATTCGAGATACGGAGGTGGTCGCAAAGCTTCAAGAACAGATGCTTCGAGAACAGGTGATTCAGGAGCAGATGCTTTTACCAGAAATCTTCTAGATTTGCACATGGAAGTAAACGAAAGAGTCAAATTTCGGAGCTCGGTCTTCTTCCAAAGTCCAGCTTCTTCTGCCTCAATTCGTCTTCTCACATCTCCTAGTCCTATTATTTTGAGATTCCCTCTAAGATATGCAAAGCTTCCCAAATCACCAAGGCTGGACTTATCAAAATCTTCTGGCACCAGTTCCGGAAGATAAAGGATGGACCTATTACTAACCACTACAAACTCTTCTAATGTCTGTAGAAGTGTTAACCTTTTCAGTCCACGTCCCATGAATTCACATCCATATGTTTCAGAATTTTGAAGATGTCTCAAGTTGATTAGCCTTCCAATTTCAAATGGCAATCTTTTAAGAAATGAGCACAACCTGATATTCAGAGTTTGTAAGTTACATAAGTCACACAGTGCCTCAGGCAAATATTCCAATCCTGTATTTCCCTCCAAACTGAGATATCTCAAATATAACAGTTTCCCTATTTGGAACGGAATTTCTGTAATTGAAGTTTGCCTTCGAAATCTGTTGTTGCTCAAGTCTAGCATCCTTAGACACGTCAATTGATTGAATAACCCCGGCAAAGATGCATTTAGAGATGCTGTGTTATGAGGACATGAATCAACTATGAGGCTACGAAGCTTTTTAGCATTATAAAGAAGGCTTGGAATGACAGCCTGTTCATTATCAAGAATGACTCTTACATGACGAGCATTTTCATGACACCCTTCAGCTCTTTGGACTTTAAGGCCATTGCTTGCTACTACACAGCATTCACCTTTTCTCAAAAGTTGAGCAAATTCATGAACAATATCATGCATTTTGCATCTAATTATGCTCTCATCCTTGTCATCCATCTCGAACTCTTGAAAAAAAGAACGCATTGCCAAGTTATCGAAGTACTCTTCACCAACAATCTGTGTCTCATTTCCTTCTCCAAGAAAACCTTGCGCCATCCATAGCTTGATCAACAAATCCTTCTCTATCTTATGATCCTTGGGGAAAATGGCACAATATGAGAAGCATTGCCTTAATGGTGGTGGCAAATCATAATAGCTTAGTACTAAGGGTGAAAAAAGACCGCTTTCAGCCTCATCAAGCTCCCACATGCGACTATCCAAGATTCTTTGCCATTGTTCTCTAGATCTTTTAAATCGTAAAAGGCCTCCGAGTGTTTTTGCTGCAAGTGGCAGACCCTTACACTTGTCTGCAATTTTCTTCCCAATGTCTGTCAAACTTGCACGCTCTCGGTCGTTTCTTGCAGAAAAAGCAATGTGACTGAATAAGGACCAACACTCTTCTTCTGATAAGCTTCCCAAATGGAACAATTTGGTGCATCCCATCATAGCAGCTACATTCTCCTTGCGTGTGGTCACCAAGAGTTTGCTTCCTGGGGCGGCACCACTGTTAAGACAGCATTTCAACGATTGCCACTTCCTCTCATCCTCTGTCCAGACATCATCAAGAACAAGCAGGAACCTTTTTCCCTCTATATATTCATGAATTTTCTCGAGTACGGTGTTCAACTCACCAAAGCTCGAGGGAGTACGCGTTAGAGCTTCAAGAATAGCTTTTGCAACCCTCATCTCATCAAAGGGATCTGAAACACACACCCATAGTTTCCTCTGAAAATAGGCGTTCACCTCACGGTCGTTGTAAACTATTTGTGCTAGAGTCGTTTTCCCTATCCCTCCCATCCCCACAATAGAGATTAAAGGGACTCCCCTTTCTTCAGCACAGCTCTCAGCTAGCAACATTCTAACAATGGTGTCTTTGTCTTGGTCTCGACCACGTATTTCAGACACATCAATAAAGCATGTGGTCTTGGATCTTTCAGGCTCAACGACATCTTTCCCAGTTAGATTTACAATGAAAGCAAAATCATCTTTCTCTTTTGCAATGACTTGAAGCCTTTCATTTAGATCTTTAATCTTGACACCAATATTACGACGTCTAACAAGTCGTGGAACAGAAACTCCGGGGGGTGCTAAACGACTTACCGGAAAAGTTGAAGATGAAGTGCTTCGAGATTTCCCGATCTGTGATCTGAGAATAGCAGTGCTCCATTCATCCAACACGTCTTCAATATCATAAGCTATGTTTTGAAGCTTATCAAGCCAAATCTTGACAGCTTGCTCCTTCACTTGTCTTTTCTCTGCGTCAGCAAGGACAGCTCGGATGGTGCGAAGAGTAGAGGTGATGTTCTCCACTTCTTCGTTAACACCAACAACCAGTCTCACCCCGTTTTCAGCAACTTGAAGGCTGATGGAGGTTAATCGTTCAAAGACTCCAGAAACAAGCGCTTCCGCCATTGTTAATAAAGCAAACTGAGAATAGACGACAGGGTCAAAGTAGAAAAGCTAAAGAGGAGAAGGTTGGCGATGAATAGCACTAGGCTGGGATGCTTGGGTTGACTCCCTTTGTTATAAGTCTTCGGTTATCTTATGTGTACGAGAGATTGTTAATCGTCAACCACGTGTTGAACACGTCATCCATGGTCCAAACAATCATGATCATTAATCTTTAAATAATCATTTAATAACTACTCATCCACTAAGTATATATAGGAAAAAGATGATGATTCACTTGAAAAAAAATTAAGATCAACAATCTTAATTAATTGGGACCATAAATAACGTGATGAACAAAATTCACCTAATAATTTTTTATATGTATCTTCTTTAAAATCTAAACTCAACATTTTAATCGCTTTATCATTACGATTAAAACAAATATTAATATAATAATAGTTTTAGCTTTTAAAATTTATATATAATAATTTAATTTTAATTTAAAATAATTTAATAAATTTAACATTTTATATTTAAAAACTTATTAGCGTATTAATTATATCAACTAACAAATAATATTATGATAATAATAAGTTTAATCTATTAATTTATCAATTATTTTTATTAAAAAAATGATTATATCTATTAAATACTCAAGCTATCACATTTGTTGATTGTTAGATGGATAAAAAATAACATAAGTGTATTAAGTTTAAATTTTTAAATAACAACGTTAATTTTGTTGAAATAATCCAAATTAGACCAAATTATACGATGTATAAATTTGAGAGTAAAATTGTCATTATTCTTAAGGGTGATAAAGAGTTGAGTTGTGCCTGAACCTGTCCCTAGCTTGTTGTTTTTCTCAAATTATTTTTAAAATATTTTATAAATGTTTTGAATAATAATATATTAAATTTTTGTGAGATGGAGATTTAAGGTATTTAAAGATGATAAAAATTAATACTATTGAAACATGCAAGTTATTAATTCAATTATTAACTATTCATATTTAAAATTATATAAATTTAATTATTTTTATAATATTGTTAAACTAAACGAGTCTATCAGATCAATGTAAATTAGATAATTGTATTACATTACGACAAATTTCTGTTAAACTTTTATTATACAAAAAAATCAAATATTTATGGGAGAAAACTAAAGAGATAAAAAGGAATAAATTGATAGAACTTTTAAATATAGATTATTAAAATAATTGTTTTGTTTTATTTTGATTAAATCGATAGAATGTATAAATTTTTGTATCAATTTGAGATGTATAGTTCAAATATCAAGGTGAGGGGTGCAAATCATCTACATATTTCTCATTCATTGCCTCTGTTTTAAATTAGAGGGTTTAGGGTGTATGGTTTAAGGTTTAATGTTAGGGGTTGTGGTTAGGGTTTAGGAAATTAGGGGTAAGATATATTTTTAGGATATAGAGTTTAGGGTTTAGAATATAGAAAATTAGAGTTAGGGTTTAAAATTTAATTTTTTAAAAAATTTTAATAGGTGACACAAAAGTATGCATAAAAAAGAGGTAAAAGATTTTCGTACCAATTTTAATTAATTATTTAATTAAAGTGACTAATCCTAAAAAGGCTCTAATTTAATTAACTACGTGTTGACCTAAACAGATATGCTATATGGATTTGAAATATGCATACAAATGAATTAGACAATTAAATAAAAACACTAACTAAAAGACAGACCCAAATAAAATTTCATTTCATAACAAAAGCCTAAATTACAACACATGAATTTAATACCCTTCCATTTTATTTATTATTAATTATTATATTTATTTATTATATTTGTTATCTATTTACATTTACACAAGTTTTACAACTTGAAATTCACTAGTCTTGCCACTGAAGCAGTAACTTGTTGACAACAAGACATCACATTTGTCAATTATATAGATTATGTTTTCTTTTTTCATTGCCTTACTCACATCATCATGCAAAAATCCACTCGTGCCGCTCTGTGAGATGTACTTATCGCCTTACCAGTAAATATGTTAAGTTGCAGTAACAACTTGAAATAGAGGGAAACATAAACAATTAGCAAATGTTTCTACTGATTGCAACCGATGTTCTAATTTTTAGCATACTGTGTAGCTAAAATATTTAAGTGATTAAGCAAAACAAGTGGTACTCCTTAGAATGCAAGAAACAGTACCTTCATCTCTCCTTTGAATTTGCTTACAACTCGCTTGGCACCTGAAATCCTGGTTAATCTCCTTCTATTGCTTAGACTTTTGAAGCATGAGCAATTCATGTAGGCCGAGTGATGTAGTTAATTATTAGGCCGAGTGTTGTTGTAGTTTTCGATTTAGCCTCTGACGTTCTTTTCCGTCTGGTTCTTCCAGGCTAATCCTCGTTTTTTCTCTCCCTCCTCCCCTTGCTGTCCTCTTTCCCTTTTAAAAACCCGGAGCAAAACATGGTCCCTCACCCCTTGAAACTGATGGAAACCAATATTAACTCCCCTTTTGCAACCACCCACCGTTTCCTTTACCTATAATTTAATTATTTTTATTATTTTTATTTTTCAATTTTCTTTCTTTCTTTCTTATTTATTTAATTATTTTTATTTAATATTCACTTGTGGCCTTATTTTATATTCGAACTCGGACGAAATTCGGGTACTACAACCCTTAATCTCTTAAAGCCTAACCATAACCTTTGATCTTAAACTCTAAACACTAAACTTAAATATACTATTTTAAGCACAAACACTCTAGCCCAAGTGATTAAAGGAACGGTTGTTGTTCCAGATCACAGATTTGAGTACCAGCGATGCCAGCAGAGTGATTGAGCGATTAATGTCAAATGGTAAAAATTATATTTTAGAACATATACTACAGTAATCACTATTAGCTTGTTAAAATAATATACTATTCTAAAATAAAATATTAATAAAATACAATAAAAGATAGAAGATTTATACCTCATAAAAATACCAAATATACCTTTAAATCACTAAAAAAAATAAAAGTGAAATTTCGTTTATTTCGGTCATAGTAGATGTTCGGTTCAGATTTTAAAGAAGGATATACATGGGATAACTGAACAATGAACTTTTCTTCAGCTAAAGACTTATAACAAAGGGAGTCAACTCAAGCATCCCAGTCTAGTGCTGATCATCGCCAACCTTCTCCTCTTTAGCTTTTCTACTTTGACCCTGTCGTCTATTCTCAGTTTGCTTTATTAACAATGGCGGAAGCGTTTGTTTCTGGAGTCTTTGAACGATTAACCTCCATCAGCCTTCAAGTAGCTGAAAACGGGGTGAGACTGGTTGTTGGTGTTAACGAAGAAGTGGAGAACATCACCTCTACTCTACGCACCATCCGAGCTGTCCTTGCTGACGCAGAGAAAAGACAAGTGAAGGAGCAAGCTGTCAAGATTTGGCTTGATAAGCTTCAAAACATAGCTTATGATATTGAAGACGTGTTGGATGAATGGAGCACTGCTATTCTCAGATCACAGATCGGGAAATCTCGAAGCACTTCATCTTCAACTTTTCCGGTAAGTCGTTTAGCACCCCCCGGAGTTTCTGTTCCACGACTTGTTAGACGTCGTAATATTGGTGTCAAGATTAAAGATCTAAATGAAAGGCTTCAAGTCATTGCAAAAGAGAAAGATGATTTTGCTTTCATTGTAAATCTAACTGGGAAAGATGTCGTTGAGCCTGAAAGATCCAAGACCACATGCTTTATTGATGTGTCTGAAATACGTGGTCGAGACCAAGACAAAGACACCATTGTTAGAATGTTGCTAGCTGAGAGCTGTGCTGAAGAAAGGGGAGTCCCTTTAATCTCTATTGTGGGGATGGGAGGGATAGGGAAAACGACTCTAGCACAAATAGTTTACAACGACCGTGAGGTGAACGCCTATTTTCAGAGGAAACTATGGGTGTGTGTTTCAGATCCCTTTGATGAGATGAGGGTTGCAAAAGCTATTCTTGAAGCTCTAACGCGTACTCCCTCGAGCTTTGGTGAGTTGAACACCGTACTCGAGAAAATTCATGAATATATAGAGGGAAAAAGGTTCCTGCTTGTTCTTGATGATGTCTGGACAGAGGATGAGAGGAAGTGGCAATCGTTGAAATGCTGTCTTAACAGTGGTGCCGCCCCAGGAAGCAAACTCTTGGTGACCACACGCAAGGAGAATGTAGCTGCTATGATGGGATGCACCAAATTGTTCCATTTGGGAAGCTTATCAGAAGAAGAGTGTTGGTCCTTATTCAGTCACATTGCTTTTTCTGCAAGAAACGACCGAGAGCGTGCAAGTTTGACAGACATTGGGAAGAAAATTGCAGACAAGTGTAAGGGTCTGCCACTTGCAGCAAAAACACTCGGAGGCCTTTTACGATTTAAAAGATCTAGAGAACAATGGCAAAGAATCTTGGATAGTCGGACGTGGGAGCTTGATGAGGCTGAAAGCGGTCTTTTTTCACCCTTACTACTAAGCTATTATGATTTGCCACCACCATTAAGGCAATGCTTCTCATATTGTGCCATTTTCCCTAAAGATCATAAGATAGAGAAGGATTTGTTGATCAAGCTATGGATGGCGCAAGGTTTTCTTGGAGAAGGAAATGAGACACAGATTGTTGGTGAAGAGTACTTCGATAACTTGGCAATGCGTTCTTTCTTTCAAGAGTTCGAAATGGATGACAAGGATGAGAGCATAATTAGATGCAAAATGCATGATATTGTTCATGAATTTGCTCAACTTTTGAGAAAAGGTGAATGCTGTGTAGTAGCAAGCAATGGCCTTGAAGTGCAAAGAGCTGAAGGGTGTCATGAAAATGCTCGTCATGCAAGAGTCATTCTTGATAATGAACAGGCTGCCATTCCAAGCCCTTTGTATAATGCTAAAAAGCTTCGTAGCCTCATAGTTGATTCATGTCCTCATAACACAGCATCTCTAAATGCATCTTTGCCGGGGTTATTTGATCAATTGATTTGCCTAAGGATGCTAGACTTGAGCAACAAGGGATGTCGAAGGCAAACTTCAATCACGGAACTTCCGGACCAAATAGGGAAACTGTTATATTTGAGATATCTCAGTTTGGAGGGAAATACAGGATTGGGATATTTACCTGAGGCACTGTGTGACTTATGTAACTTACAAACTCTGAATATCAGGTTGTGCTCAATTCTTAAAAATTTGCCATCTGGAATTGAAAGGCTAATCAACTTGATGCATCTTCAAAATTCTGAAACATATGGATGTGAATTCATGGGACGTGGACTGAAAAGGTTAACACTTCTACAGACATTAGAAGAGTTTGTAGTTGGTGATGGTATTAGTAGACGATACCATAGTTCCATGTTTCCTAATCTGGAACAGGAAGAAGTATTTTATTGGTCCAATCTTGGTGATTTGGGAAGTTTTGCACATCTTAGAGGGAATCTCAAGATAATAGGACTAGGAGATGTGAGAAGACGAACTGAGGCAGAGGAAGCTGGACTTTGGAAGAAAACCGAGCTCCGAAATTTGACTCTTTCGTTTACTTCCATTTCCAAAGGTAGAACTAGAAGAGCTCTTGTAAAAGGATCTGCTTCTGAGTCACCTGTTCTTGAAGCATCTGTTCTTGAAGCTTTACAACCACCTCCGTATCTCGATTATTTGAACATAAATCGAATGAATGGTCCAACTGCCTTCCCCAGTTGGATGGTGTCATTGATGATGCTGAGGAGGGTTATACTATGGGCTTGTCCCAACTGGAAAACCTTGCCTCCCATGTGGAAATTGCCAGTCCTTGAACATCTAGAGATATGGGAAATGAAGAGTGTGAAGGAAGTAGGCCAAGAATTTATGGGAGCAGAAACCGAAAAGGGACAAGCATCTTCATCATCGGATGGTAACAACATTGCCTTCCCCAGTTTGAAACATCTTAAATTTCAATTAATGGAAGAGTGGCAAGAGTGGAATTATGGGAACCTACTCACTACCATGCCACTTCTTTGTTCCTTGACAATCAACAGTTGCCTCAAGTTAAAGTCGCTGCCCCGCCAACTTCTTCAAAAGACAACTCTGCAAGTATTAGATATCTTCGATTGTCCGCTTCTGAAGGAGCGTTGTTCGAAGAATCGGACAGGGGAGGACTGGACCTACATCTCTCATATCCCTACCATCACAATTGATGGTGAAGACGTGCAAAGAGATGGGAATTGATCAAACTCCTCATGGCCTCAAAGCATTGGTATGATAATCTTGTGCTCAACAGTCATAATGTCATTAGCTTTCATTGTTCAAATTCATCACCAACAAGTTATTCCAATTTGTATATGATACTTATGTCTGGTATGTATGTATATATGAGTATGTAAATAGAAAACGATCCGTCGAATATACGAAAAAGCACCATATACAGAAGACATATCTGAGTTCACTGCTAGTATCATGTTTCCTTAAGTCATTATGTTAGGAGTCCAAATCAATTAACAATCACTAGCACCTGGTGATCGTTTTTCTCAAAAGCAAGAACTGAGAATTCTTCCTCTTCAATCCAACCAAATTAAACCAAACTGATCAAATTTCGTTTGTTTCTCGGTTTGAATCAGACAATGACGAAGATTCAACTCGTTGCTAAAAGGTGAAAAATAGGGGGAGCAACCGGTGAACAAGGGCTAAATGACTTATGCAACGCATAGCAAGTTATACTCCAGCATGAACCAAAATAAGACGTCATAGAAAGTAATACTTACTAGCAATAAGTGACTGAACAATGGCCCTGCAGCCTTCTTCCTGTCATGTTTCTTGCTTCACCACTTGTGACTTGAGTCCAAATAAACATGAAACCGTTGTCTGAAACTTATATCAAGTAGTAGCAGTTGTTTGAAAACCATTAAAAGCTCCGGCAATGTCCCCGATAGCATCCACAAGCTCTACCTGCAGAGTTTTTGAGCTGCATTCAATACGGTTCAAAAGATCCAGGGAACAATGGCAGATAGTTTTGGATATTGAAACTTTGGAACTTGAGGAGTCTGAAAGCAATCTCCTCCCCCCTTACTATTTAAGTTACTATGATTTGCCATTGCCAGTGAGACAATGCTTCTCATACTGTGTCGTTTTTCGACTAGATCATCTGACAGAAAAAAAGATTTGTTGATCAAGCTATGGTGGCTCAAGATTTCTTGTAGAGACACAACATAAAAGCATCGAGATCATCGGTGAAGAATACTTCAAGTGTTCGAATCTGCTGCACCACTTGATTTGTCCAAGGATGCTAAACTTGAGCATCTTAGTTGTGCTGAAGCTGGAGGGAAGTACAGGTTTGGATATGTTGCCTGACACTGATTTATACAACTTGCAAACTATAAATATCAGGTGATGTAGAAATCTCAAGGAACTGCCACATTGATTCTGAAAGTTGGTCAAGTTGAAACATCTCCTGATACAAATTCTTACAGATTCTTGCCAAAAGGAATACACAATTTAACATGTCTTCGGACATTAGAAGTGTTTGCAGTGAGCAGAGATGTTATTGGTGCTAAAACATGTACCCTTGGAGATATTGAAAATTTGGTTCATCTGAGAGGGTGTCTGAAGATATGTGGATCAGGAAATATGAACAGACCAAGTGAAGCAAAGAGACAAAACTCTGCAGTAAGACTGACATCTGCAAGTTGCCTTATTGTAATTTATGTTGTCTTTCACTCTCGATTAACTTAAGAACACAAAGGTTGTGGGAATCCGATCTTGTAATAGAATTATGAAATTTTATTTTTGTATTTAAGAATTTCTACATACTATAATTTATATATTTTTAATTTTTAATTAATTAATAATTTCTTAATTGATTTATCGTAAGAATTGATCAAAGACTTTATTCAATAAAACAACCCTCAAATTATACCTTAATATGACTTTTTTTAATCAAAAGATGTACTTAAATTATCATTTTGCAGGGTTATATTTTGACGTAAGATTTTGATACATAACTTATATAAAAACTAATTTTACATAAGTTTATATATTTGAGTTACATAATTCAAATCTTAAAATTTTCACTAACATAATTCTAAAAATTAATTTTTAAACCTTAAACTCTGTAACCTAAATTCTAAACAATAACCTTACATTCTAAACCTTACAACCTAAACACCTAAACTTTAAAACCTAATCTAAAACTAAAAGTGCACGTAAACTAAAGCTTATGTGATGTGTGTCGATGTTTTTTTCTCATATTTTAATACAAATCCGTGTAAAACACAACCATTCTCTAAATTTAAAATATAAACCTTTAGTTCTAACACCTTAAATTTTTAAAATTATAAACCCTAAATTATAAATACTATAATCTAAAATCTTAAACTTTAAATTAAACCTTTTAAATAAATCTCTATTTTATAACTCTTTTAAGTCCAATTGATATCTCATTAATTAATTATTCTTTAATATAAAAATTGTGTAAATTATATTTAAAAAAAATTTCATTTTCTTACCAGAAAAGAAGTGACAGCAAAAATGTTCCTCCTTCCATTAATTTGCTATATTTTGGGTGATCTGCATTTATTTGTTTAATAAATAAAATGCTTAAAAAAAGAAGAGGAAAATCCTTTGCCCCACTCAAAAGGCAAAAAGAAGAGAAAACAATTTCCCTTAGTGCCTCCAAAAGCTCTCCCTGGTCCCCATTGTGGCCGAGACCGTCTTCTCACCCGTCCAAGGACCACAGCAGCCTTTTCTTTCATTGCAAACTCCTAATCGAACCCAAACCCTCCATCTTTTTATTTCCTTATATATATTATATCATATAAGTAAAGACTGTTGGAAGAAGTTCTGAATATTGTAGCCTGATTACGGGTTTGAGTCTTTGTTCTGGCATTTTTACAAACACCCAGTGATCAGAAATGGCGCTTCCCTATACCCATCACTATAAGCTTTCGTTCTCTGCTCTCAGTTTAAAGAAATCTGGGTATTTGCATTTGCGGCCCATTTGCTGTGTACAGTGCAATTCCAATGTTTCATCTTCACCGTTCACGGAGAAACACTCGTTGCAGCGATACCAAAGGGACCAGTGGGTCTACAACAACAGCAACAATAATCAGCAGCTGATATCTCTCAACAGTGATGATCAAGCCGTCTCTTGCTCCGCACCGTCTGATAGTGACTCCATCAGGTTAAACGACATCGCTTCGCAGCTTCCGGAGCTCAGGAAGTTGCTTGAAGCTTTGAAGCATAAGAGAGAGAGCTGTGGCGGCCAAGTGACTAAGAATGGACCGGGGAATGTCTTCTTGGTGGGGACTGGGCCTGGAGATCCTGATCTCTTGACGTTAAAAGCTGTCAAAGTCATTCAGAAAGCTGATCTTTTGTTGTACGATAGGTTGGTTTCTAATGATGTGTTGGACTTGGTTGGCCCCGATGTCAGGCTTCTATATGTCGGGAAAACTGCTAGATATCATAGTAGAACTCAGGTAAAGTTTTTCAATTTATGGATGGATTATACCAATTAGGATCCTCAGAGGCTCAGAATTTTTTATGAAATTGTGGAAATATTGAATTTAGTTGATGTTCTTGCAGGAAGAAATCCATGAGTTGCTTCTGAGTTTTGCTGAAGCTGGGGCTAATGTTGTCAGACTTAAAGGAGGGGATCCACTTGTGAGTCATTCCAACAATTACCAACATTTCCCCCATAAATTAAGTAGAAATGCCTGATCAAGTCTAGTTCTTTGGGGGGACTTCGTTTTCTGGAATAACTGTTGTGATTTTCAGGTATTTGGAAGGGGTGGAGAAGAAATGGACTTTCTGCAACAGCAAGGGATTCAGGTCAAGGTTATCCCTGGTATGATACTGTACATTACATTTGCAATTTATGATAATGTTCCTTGTTTCGAGGCAAATTATTTGATGATGCTGAAGGGTTAAGGCAGCCCTGGCTGATTGTAAAATACTGTAATTGCATCATTTTGATGAACATTTTTACTTCTGATTTCATGTCCTCAATTTGCAAAATGACTGTTGAAGTCAATCGATTTTACATGATATGGACTTGCCTTAACATATTCCTTTTCAACTTATCCTTTTGAAAATTTTCTCAATGGAAATCCTCGATTTTAAGGGGTTAAGTGTGTTTCGGCGAGTCAAAACAACAGTGCAAAGATAGAGGATAAAGCAGAGTTTTCTTGAACATATGTCCTGCATTAGAGAGGATACATTCACATATTTTTCTTAGCTAAGCATGTTTGGAGATAGTTTCTGATGGTAGGAAATATTTTGGATGACAAAAGGGAGCTTTTTTCTTATAGGTTATAACACCTGTTTGAGCTACTATCATATGGGTTCATGCATTTGAGACAACACCCAAAAGATCTAAACTTGAAGATTTCTTCAATCTTGTAGGTCCTATGTGGACTGCTGAGTTCTGGTTTATGAAAGATTTTTGATGTTGAAGAAGCATTCAAAAGCATACTAGTATAGAACTGTTTGTATACGAAATGTGGTTCAACTCTAATATACTTATTGCCTTGCCAGGTATTACTGCGGCTTCTGGGATATCAGCCGAGCTGGGCATTCCTTTGACCCATAGAGGCGTGGCAATTAGTGTAAGATTTCTCACAGGTCACTCGAGAAAAGGTGGAACAGATCCTCTTTTTGTTGCCGAGAATGCTGCTGACCCTGATTCAACTCTAGTGGTTTATATGGGATTATCCACCCTCCCTTCTCTTGCTCAAAAGTTGATACACCATGGCCTACCACCAGATACACCAGCTGCTGCAGTTGAGCGAGGAACCACGCCTCAACAGCGCACGGTAAGTACAATGTCTTGCATGATTTCTGCACAAACATTGAGGGCATTTATTTTTATATAGGATTTGCAATGTCAAACACGAGTTATTAATATATTGGGGGGATATTCAATAAAACCAGAAATCTTGTTTTCATCATCATGCTAACAGAGTGTGGTTGTTCTTTTATAATGGTACAGGTCTTTGCCGAACTTAAGGATCTTGCTGATAAAATCAAAGCAGCAGAGTTAGTGTCGCCAACACTAATCATAATCGGGAAGGTTGTCGCCCTTTCACCATTTTGGCCGAAGAATTCGAAACAAGCACAATGTCTTGTTGAAGCCTAACCAAAAGGACATCCATGAGACAACAGCTTTAAAAAGTTTACTAATTGAGAACAAATTAGAGGTCGATTTCAGTACTAGTTTTGTTTGTTATTTCTTTTGACCAGTAGGAACTTGTTTAGGGAATTTTACAGTATTTGATGGAAAAGATTCCATTGGTCTGCTGTTTGGCATGTGCCTCACACATGTATATTTGTTTGTGAAAATTTAGAATAATATATTTTTGGATTCTTTTTCAGTAATGGTACATGCTAATAATTTATTTAAATTTACTCAAATAGTTTAAATTATGATTTAAATTCATTCAAAATGAGTTGATTTACCATAGACTTGAGGAAATAGGGAATAATTTGGAAATATGTACCAGTTAGAGACAAAGTATAATATTTCATTCAATCATATTGTGTATGCTACGTATAAATCAATAATATTATACCCAGAATTAAGGGTTTAGAGTTTAGATCGGTTCGAGCGATCGACTTTATGACATCTAACAAATCTATGGTTCGAATTACAACTTCTAACAACTCTTTCTCTTATACAATCCAACCTGCTTTGGACAACAGTGTTTTGATTGTGAACTCAAGGTAAAAATGGAGTAATCCTCACTAACAGAGACATGGTTAGCTGTGGATGTCAAACCTTACCATACCAGAAAACTTTGGATGCCAACCCTAACAAGGGATCCAAGGCACTTGGAGCAAACTTCCTTGCAAACAGATAGCAAATAGTTGATGGCTGGCCATTATATAAGCAGGATTGACCTTCAAATATTCTCTTAAAGAAGTCTTCAGTGATATCAGGTTTCCCGAATGTGGCGGGATGAGCACCGCCCCTTGACCAGTCGGTCCAAGTAAGAGTTCGGTTTGCCAAGAGATGAGGCGATTGGATTGTCAGCATTGTTGGGTAATAGTGCTCGTCGACATAACAAGCAGGGTGACAGAATTCCTTGAACTTGGGATAATAAGTGGTGTCTTTAACTATATCGATTGCAAGCTTTCGGTTAACTTCGAACCATTGAGACCCTTTACGCCATTGGTTAAGTGTGACCTCTGGTTCCATGTGTTGGTCGTAGCGTCCTCTCCCGTAGGGTCCAGGTTCATCGAAGGAGCCCATAAAGCTGTGTTTTGATCTTGATATGTAGCTATAGATCATGCTGAGATTGAACAGTGGAATGCAAGACTCAGATAGGAGAATGAACCATTCGTTTGAGATGTCGAGCAGTGCATTGGCGAGGAGTCTTCTCTCTGCCTCGCACATACTCATCCTTCCCCACTCAACAATCTGCAGAAATTTTGAATAAATAATCGGATAATTTAAACAAAAATCTCCATGGAACAAACAACCTGTAATTTAATTCTCTTCTTGTATGTTAGTGATTGGAAATGAAATGAAATGCTGATTAAGGTTTTGCAGATGCATTGAAAGGGATTTACTATTGAAATGCAGGCAAAAGACAGACCGATAGTACAAAGCATCAAATACAAACATATTTTAAATGACAGGTCGAACCGGTTATGTAAATCACTATGTTACTTGATTCTGAATATGAGTGTCACAAAAGCGTATGCATTTAACATGGATATGCTCGATGTTTTCTGAAGTTTCTCTGCATATCTGGAAGGCCTTTACAATTGCGTTCTTAGTGAAGGGTAGTTTTTATGCTTTGACATCCTAGGTGGATTGAACAGGCCACTACTTCCTCCTTGTTGCTAGTTCATATAACTAACCCTGATTACCTAGCACATATTTCTATTCGAAAATATTAAAGAAATACTATGATAAAAGAAATCAAGAAACAGAAAAAGCAGATGTTACTAGGACTTGAGTACCAGTGTAGGACACAAGCAGAACTGGATATGAATATGTTTAGTTTTTCAAAGATTTCAATGTATTTGGTAGGTCTTTAAAAGATCATATCCAGTATCCATGTCCAAGTATGTTTCAAACACGGATATTTTAAGAAAAATGAAGAATCAAAATAAATATGAGTAGGAAGATGATTAACACAATCTAGCACACTGGAGAAGAAAAGTTAGATGTTGCAGGGGAAAACTTTGGTTATGCACGAATGCAAGAGAATCAATCCAAAGCTATGTAACTAGGATTCGGAAGTGAGTGTCGAATATTGATATGTATTCGACAGAGTATGTTTAATTTTTCCAAGTCTTTTTCATGTATTTTTGGAGTCATTAGAGGATCATATATCCTCATGCTTTAGTCCAAAATGTTTCATACACAGGGTGTCAGGCAACATTCAACCTAAAGAGATCTGCTTATTTTCTTTTTCAAAGTATCATATGTTATCAGATCTTTCCAAGCCTATCACAACCTGATATTTTTCTTTGTCATCCACCTCGATCCATATTGACATTAACCCCCATAGATTACTCTTCGACAAACCAACAAGGATGAACATCGACAAAGGACACCAACAAAATGAAATAGGAGAATGAATCAAGTAACTTTATTGATCTCAATAAAGTTATGTCAAAAAAGTCTTCCATACAACATATGTAAAAAAGAGAGATGATACCTGACTTGGGATTTGCCTCCCATAGAAAACTGAGGATGTTGGATACCCACCAGTGTAGGATGGCAGTGCATGAACATATATAGAGTAAATCCCTTCATGTCCCTTGAAGAATCTGTCCCAAAGAGGAGCCAGTGGCAATGGCCCCTTGGTCAAGAACATGAAGGCAATTTTGGGGACTCTCTTAAAAGGATACTCCTTGATCTGAGGAGCAAATGAAGCTCTCCATAGCAATTCCGTATCAGTCATATTATGCATCAAGTTTGAAGGAGGCCTAATGAAATTTTCAAAGGCATTAGCATCTTCAAACCAGGGCTGAACAGTGGATGGTGCTTTAGCTGCAATCTGTGGGATCATTGAAAACCTTAGTGAATGCATACTGATGATCGAAAATCCGACCACCAGGGCCAAAAACAAGAAGCAAAATACAAGGACCCTCAAAGTCAAAACCCTGGAGAGGCTCATTTTGTTTGCAGAAACTGGTTCTTTTCCTTCCTCCATAGCCATCACAACTCTCTAATCCCTCAAATCTAAACCAAATTTCTGGGTCTTGTATTTTCCCTCTAAAACCAAACCAAGACACACCCTTGTAGGATCAAAACCATCCCCAGCAGATAATTAAAAGACAAAACTTTGAAACACAACCTTACACAGAAAGGAGATATAAATAAGCACAGTAAAACACTTTTTCACAAATGTCTTTTTGCGAAACGAGAAAGGAATAAGAATGAGAAGAGGGACAAGAAATGAACACAAGATGAGTCAGTAATTCTGGGACTGCTTTTGTAGGAAAGGAGAAAGATTTATGGGACTTTTCTTTAATGGCTTCAGCCTACATGGGGTGTTTTCTTGTTCTTTTAACAAGTTAAACAAAGGGTGGAACCTCGATTTAGTAGCAAGTAATGTTTTTTGGTCTATTACTTTGAGTTCAGAACTGTGATCGTGTAGCTTGGGCAGCCATGGCAATGGGGGAATAACAATGATGGTACGGTGGATTTAAAGACGGAATAATTAACATTAATGATGAATCGTTTCCTTCGGTTTCAACTTTGAAGAAGGGTAAAAAAAATCGGATGAGTTTGCTGTATAAATAATATAATTTAATGTTAAAAAACGATACAATTAACATATTAAAATATATATATAATACTTTTAGTTGGTATACTTAATAATTTAAGTTACAATCGAAACATTAGAAGAAGATAAGAAATTTAAAATATTATTTATAAATTAAAATATTATAATTTTTAATAATTTTTTAGTTGCAACGTAATGTTATTCGAGACATGGTCAAAATGTTATCAGCTTAAATAATTTTTAGTTCTAATTAAACAGTTATCGGGTTTTGAGGTATTATGTATACAAAAGATTCTTATTGAAAAACTCACCCACCTACCAAAATTAAATATATAACATATATCAATTTAAATTAATAAGAACAGAACCGATAAAAAATGTTCTAACATGACCAAAATATAACATTTTAATTATACCCTTTTAACCATTTTTAACTCTATATTTCCTTAGAATCTCTATACAAATCTAGAAAAAAAAACAAATAAAATTGATTATGGAGGAGTAGGGGTAGATATTATTTATGACATTGGGCCAACACAAGAAAGTTGCAAACAAAATATGAACACATGGCTACATGTGACTGACTGATGGAAAAGTAGACTTCCTAACTTTTTATAGAGGAGAATGATTCGGATACCAGAAATTTCACAGATAAGGTTATACTTTGCCCTGCAATTGCATGTTGCTACAGATTCGTAGCTTAAGTTCATCTAACAACTTGAGCTTGTCCGAAACGACTTTCGGATCAAGTATTTGTGATAGAACCAAATCAAACTCAAATAACTTACGAGCAGAGTACGGCTCTTTATGGTTAAGATCAGTCTGCTTTGCTGCCTGCTACAAGGAAGATGATTCTGTACTTACTGTTCAATCTTCTCTAAACAGGAGAATTGAAGATCAGACCTACTAAGTATAGTTTTTTAACGATGGTTGCACGAACCGACTTAGTTAAGCTCGATTTAACCATCTAAATTTCTTGTCTTCGACGTTCCGACAAAGAAAAGAACGTAGAGGGTGCGAAAACAGGCACTTAGTCAATATCTGAAAATCAACAGCTACAAACTGAGAATGATATAATGCTAATGAAGCTTGAAAATGGTCAATAATAATGTTATCATCATACTTTCAAACATCCTACAACGCAGGAAACTAAAAGGTGCAAGTGCAACCTCACTTCTCTGAAGAGTTTGGTCCACGTTTCTTCCCGAAAGCTACCACTGCCAAAATAGCAAACCAACAAGACAGTCCATAACAGACTCGATATGAATCAAAATTGCAGGATGAAACACAAGCATAAACCTTCTTCAACCAAGCAATTCAAAAGAATTTAAGATAAAGGATCACATGATATGTATATGAAGCTGATAACCTGACTTCTATAAAACATGATTCAATAGGTGCATTCTCCTCCGGTTCATATAGTACAAATGAAATGCGATTTATTAAAATCGCACAACATTTTTTCAGAACTCGTATATATAATTTTTCATGTTTATATAAACATATAATTCTAAGGTGTGTTTTACTTTATAATTTTATAATAAGCTATATATTAATGAGGTCCCTAGTTTTACTGAATTGGATAGAGCAATCTTGGTAACTATGACTGAAAATTACTAGCAAAAAGTTAAACGAACCGAACATACTGCGAACCATCCGTGAATTATTCGGTTAAAGTTAAACGAACGAATATAAATACGCCCTCGTTCGTGTTTGTTCGGTCATTTACAGGCCTAGACACCACTGAAAATAAATTCATTCATGAGAATGTGATGAACACATAAATTTAAAAAGACAAACTATCTCAAGGAAATTGATTCACTATGAAGCACCCATCGAACAAGACTGAGCCAGCAAATTCATCAGTAAAGCGAGTCATTCCAATTAGAGCAACAATCAAAAGGATTAAGTACTAATCGAACTGGACTGAACAAAACTGACTGTTTAAACTCAATTGCGAACAAATTTCAAAATCAATTAACAGCATGATTTCAACATTGTAAAGATCACAAACAATAAAAGAGATAAACTAACCGGCTGTGACGAAACGGCGGTTGTACTGCATCCGCTTATAGGCCCGGCCTCTAGGCTTCTTCTTCTTGTCTTGCTTGGCAACTTTTGGAGTTTGCCCTCTCACTTTCCCGGCACGTGCCAACGATCCGTGGACCTTACCTGAACGGCGATCACCGTCATAGATAAAAAAATTAAAATAAACTAATTCGAAAGAAAATTATATAACAAGCCTAGGATTTACCCATTGTGATTGTAGTTGCTTCTCTGAACTCTGGTTACAGGCGGTGAGAGAGGGCGGCGACTTTCGCTTAGGGTTAGGGTTTTTTATCAGATATTTATTATAGTACGAAATTGAACCGTTCTTAAAAACTTATTTGGGCCTTTAAGTGTAGTCCAAATCTCATTCACAAATTGGGTTGGGCTTTTTATGATCTACGCTTAGGGACGACAATAGTAATCGTCTCCAACAGGTCTCGACTTAATCCGACTCGAATAGATTTTTTAATATTAAAATTTGGTTTTAAGGTGAGGTGAAACGGGATAGGTGAGTATTTAAAGATTTTGAGATCGTTTTTAGGGTTTAAAATATTCAACCTAGTTTAATATATTTATATATATATTATACTTTTATATATTATATTTAATATTTTATTATTTTTTCTCGAATTGGATCGATTTTGATTGAGTTTTTTTTACTAAAATTATAGGAATGGATTGAGATCATATTATATCTTTTTTTATATTGGATCAGATTAGACCCGGATAGGATATATTAAAAATCAGGGCACGACGGTTTAAGTACTGGTTTATTTTTTGGGACGGGGTGGGGTATCCGCAAACCCGCTTCATCCCGTTGCTATCCCTATATACAATCATTTGTGGTAATTTATATACTCCCTTCGTTCTATTAACTATGTCACATGTTGACTTTTCACAGAATTTTAAAAAAATTATATGGTGTAAAATAATTAAAATGATAATTTTTTAAAAAAAAAGTTTAACTTTTATTTTTATTAAAAACTACATATTGTATTAGAACTAATAGCAAGATTTGGCATTATATAATAAATAGTACTATTTATGTCAAAAAGCCAAATTTTTAAAAGTTTGAAAAGTACATTGATTTTGATTAAAAAACGAAAAGTACATTAATTAAAATTTAAAAGTATTAAATTAGAGTACATTAATTAAATTCATAAATTAAATACAATACATCAAGAATTAAAAACTTTGACTTTCATATGTTTTACTACTGAAATTAAATTAAATTTTAGTTTTTTTTTAATGCAATTATCATATCAATTCTAATTTTTAGAACCAATTTATCCTATAAAATCTTGAGTGATTAAAGCGTGAGCTATTATTAATAAAGGCTTGGGTTTATTCCCTGAAGATCCAAGGACAAAATCTTTGTAAATAGAATAGGGTTGTGGAATAGTTTTACGCCATAGAAAGGTATTAACTATCTTTATCTATAAAAAATTAATTTAATTTAAAATAAAATATTAAAAATTAAAATATTTTGAAAATAAAAATAAAAAATAAACCTTAGAATTTTTATACATCATACCTTATTTAATTTATTATAATAATTTTGATTCATTACTTCACTTCTAATAATACAATTTTGTCTTGCTTCCGTCCCTTGGTTGAGCTAATAGTCATCGAAGGGGAAAGATCTTCAGCCTCTTTATCATGCCTTCTAATGAAAATTTTTAAAATATTAAATTTTAAACAATAACTTTTATATTTATATCTTAAATCTTAAACCCTAAACTCTAAAAAATATAACTTAACCCTAATTTCCTAAACTCTAACCATAATCCTTAACATTAGACTATAAACCTTACACTTTAAACCCTTTTAATTTAAAGCCGTAACATAGATAAAAATATGAGAAAAAAATAGACAATTTTGCGTTTATGGTCAGCTCTCACCGGCACGCAAAAGCAAAACCAATTGTGCATAGGACAACAGATTCAACTTGGTTGTCTTGTAACTTCTTACCTATAATCAGTTTGAATCAGAAACAAAAAGCCAAACCCCCTTAGCCTGAGATATGAGCCACTGGTTCAACAGATTGTCTAAATTTAGCACACACGTACAACAAAACACAAAAATAATTAATATTGCAAAAAACAAATACTGTTTTATTATTTTAAATAAGTAATTTAATTTTTATTAATAAATTATAAAAATATAATTAAAATTTGTTAAATTTATTGTTTTTATTAAAAAAACATCAAAAATATGTGAAATTAAAAAAAGAGTAGAAAGTAAGTTTCTAAACGGTCGCTCCTGCTGCCTTCGGCCTACTAAAAACCCATATCATCGAAAAATTATTAGGTGAACTTTGTTCACCACTCGTCTATGGTCATAACCAACCAGATTTGTTCATCTTATTTTTTTAAGGTGAATCATCACTTCTTTCCTATATATAATTAGAGAATGAATAATTATTAGACGATTATTTTAAAATGAACGAATTAGATTAATTATACCATAAATAATTGATAAACAATGTTTATCTAATAATTTCTTCCCATCCTATCATCATAATGGAGACATTATTAGTAGTGTTATTCTAGTGATTATATAAATCATAAACCAGAGTTGTGAGTTGAATAAACCCTATATATTACAAATAGACCTGCCAAAAAAGAAGCATAAACATGTGCTAAGCAACTAGATTCCGGGGTGGTTTTCAAGAGCACGCTTTGGGTTGAATCAAGGAGACCAGACCAGTGGCTGCAGACAGAATGTCTGGTTTTGCATTGGTTAGCTAAACAAAGTACACATGGAATAAAATTAAAGCTTTTTAAGTACATTAAACAATCAAAAGTAGTAAAGTGATGATCAGAATCACTTTTCTGGCACTTGGTCTTAATCACAAGTGCTATAATTACTAACCCTTTGACATATCAGACAAGGTGATCAAAGAACTAAGCCTCTTTCTGATCTTGGGGTGATGGATACAATGATGGTGATAATCAGAAAACTTTATCATTACAGAGGTTTTTCTGGTGATATGTTCTGTAATGATGAAAATGATGATGACCAAGGGGGTTGGATTTGTTGTTTTTCAATATGGTAGTACTTGTTCTGAGATTAAGACATGTTTTTTTCATGGAGGATTTGATTAGGGTTTTGGAGTGGGAAGTTTTGTGTTTGCATGGGGAGAGAGTTGTTGAGTGGTAAAGAAGAGAAAGTAAGGTTTGGAGGGGGACAATGCATTGGGTGGTCTAACTTGTTGCCTAAGTTTTCAAGTGCCTTGACTTGGGACCTAAGGAACTTGAGATAATTTGCAGCCTCATCAAGCATTGATGCAGTATCCATCTTGCTTCCACCAGGGACCAGCTTCTGCAAAACCCTAATCCTTTCACTTATTCTCTCCCTCCTTTGCCTTGCCGCGACGGTTTGCGGATCGGTCGATATCCGAACGTTCTTCCTCTTTGGTTTCTCCACCACTTCCAAGCCTAAGTTCACCGGCCTGAACGCTGCAGCTCGATAAATCATCTCTTTCATCTGTGCAATGGCCTCTGGATCAGGCTCCTCAATGGAAGAAGATACTGATGAGCCTGCAGGCTGTTGAAAGTTGATATTCGATGAGCTCGAATGCTTTTCCGATCTGACTTTCTTTGCTTTCGGCAGCTCTTCAGGGTCAGGAATGAGCCTAAAACCACCTTCTGTAGCAGAAGAGTCAGTAGGAACATTGAAGTAACCAAAATTTAACTCACTTTGCTCATTTTTTCTCTTTGAAGAATTACTAGATTTTGTTTGTGACACTTTGCCATGATCGATGCCCCGGTCCGAAACATTCCGAGACACAATTTCATCAAGCTCTGTCACAAGACAATTGAAATCTCTGCTTCCAATATT
Source organism: Abelmoschus esculentus (assembly GCA_035048815.1). NCBI lineage: Eukaryota > Viridiplantae > Streptophyta > Magnoliopsida > Malvales > Malvaceae > Abelmoschus > Abelmoschus esculentus. The sequence goes on from JAUCBN010000024.1 coordinate 14,161,581, forward strand.
TGATCCATTGTTTGCAGACTCTCCTGATGAAACTGCACTGCTAGCACCTAAACTCCATAGATTTTTACAACCAGAGAAAATCAATGAAATCCCATCGTCTTCAACCGATGCATCGGTGTTGCTATTAGTAGCAGAGATCAAGCAATCAAGAGACTCAACAGAGCCAGTTGTTCTACCACAACCATTCATGACCTGTGAATGAACCGGCTTGCCATTATCCGAAACATCACCATAGTCTCTATGCATCAAAGGAGAAGAGCAAAGCCCTTGTGTTAAACTTAAAGCATCTTCCCAGTTTGCAGATTTCTGCAGCTCTTGAATTTGACAGAAAAAGATATCTTCCTGCAGATCATAGATCTTGCCACCATAAACAGAAGAATCTGAAGAGTTGGGAATTAAGAAACAACCATCCTCTACATCATGTCGCTGATTATTCCACACAGGAAACGATTTTGCTTCGATTTCGGATACATCCCATTCCAATCCATCCATGGATGAAACTTTCGAAGACAAAGTACAACAACAAAATATCTTCAAAATCTGGTTATTATCTCAACAACAACAACAATAAGCCATAGCTAGCGTCAGTGTAAGCAACAACAAAATTCAACAAAAGATAAACATGAACCTAAACAAATCAAGAAAAACACAGGAAAAATCATCTACCTTGAGGTCTTGTAGAGAGAACTGCTTACACACAAGATGAATGCATGCATGCTTATATAGATAGGACTTGAAAATTGTAAAAAAAGGTAAGAGAAAAAGGGTGTCCAAATAAAATACACTTTCATGTTTGGAAAAGATAAGTCTTTTTGGTCGGTTTATGACTGTGGGTGTGTAAGAGCATATTTCTGCAGATGAGTGCATCAGATATCAGAGAAGGTAGCATTTTTGAATGAAATAAAAAACTCTATGGTATATAATTTGGTTGATTTTAATATGAGAAATGTGCATGCACGCGCGCCAGTGTTGTTGGTTCCTGCAGCAGAGGTGTTAGCAGGGGGTTAGGGTTGGGTTTAAAGTATTAATTACAGTAACCAATTTCTCATTTGGATTTTGTGAGTGAAAGAATCAACGTCAGAAGGTGGGATTTGCAGTATATTTAACTCAAATTTCTACATGAAATAAGATCTTTTTTGATCAAAGCTGGATTAATTAAGATATAAAATACAAAGGCTAACCTGAAAGTGCAGGTGCACAAGTGTTTTAGTAATTTAGATACTCTAAATATTTTTTTCTTAATTGAAATTTAATAATAAAATTATTTATTGAATTCAACGAGCGATTCCAGTTGAAAACAGGATGATGTTCGTCCTATAAGATTTATTCATATACCAAATTACTCCTATACCAAATTATCATTCATTTACTGTATACACATAAATGCTGAGCAAATCTGGTGTAAATCGTTTACCTTTTAATCGTGCCTCTGTTCTATTAGTGCTTCCAATTGAAATTAATGAGTTTAAGGTTTAAAGTTAGGGGTTGTGATTAAGATTTAGAGAATCAGGGGTAGGGTGTAAGAGTTAGAGAATTAGGGTGTGTAGGAGTTAGAATTTAAAAAATAAGGGATAGGGTTTAGAATTTAATTTTTTATATATTTTTAAAAAGAGATATAAAAAATATAATAAAAAACAAAAAAAATTTACTCGAATAAATTGACAGTCATATTACCTCTTTTGGAGAGGGGAAATTTATATATCAAACAAATTATATAAAAGTTAAAATAAAATATTAAAATTAAACAATTCAAAAAAATCTTGTGATGCTCTCATCTACAAGAAAATGCTCTTACACGCCCACCAACCCACCAAACTGAACAAAAATCCTATCTTTTTTCAAACACAACCTTTGAACTTCAACTTATGAAATTAATATATTTTATTGAGTTATCTTTTCCCCTTTTATATTTTCCATTATCATAAACTATTAATAGAAAATATATATATATATAAGATCGAGTTACATCATGTAAAATTTAAGTTTTACATTAGTTTATGGTCATTGAATAAACGAAATGTATGGATATGATTAACAGTAGAAAATGTGAAAATTATCAATTCAAAAAAGATAAAAATAATCTCAATCATTTATTATCATCATCCGACGGTCTAAAATTAATGTACAATCTTTAGTATATTCGATTAAAGCTCTCGGTTGATATCCTTTCGTCCCAAAATGAGTTCAAAACCCCAATAGGAACAAGTTTCTCCACCCCTTTCCCTAGTTAGCTTAGTTCTTGACAACCTTTTTCCTATGAAAAGGCATAGCAATTATATCACCTATGATTAACATCACTTTCCTCTTGTTTAATGCCTTCCCTAGATTCAAAACCTATCTTTTCTCGCAGATCTTGTATGTTGGTTTATTTATTTATCGATGTTTGGTTTGTTTAGCCAACCAAAGCAACAGACATTCTCTAAAAATCTGAGTCCGCAGCCGGAGCCAGTGGTCCTGTTGTGTTGTTTGACTCCAACCCAAAGCGTGCTCTTGAAAACCAACACTAACCGAAATTGCTCAGCACATGCCTGTGCTTCTGTAATATAAGTGGTTTATTCAACTCATGGTTCTGGCTTATGCTGCATACAATCCCTAGGATCATCCGAGTAATGATGTTGTAATGATGGCGACGATGCTCAAGACAAACGCATGATTTTATGTAATAGGTAAAAATTATTATCCGATATAATTGAATTAAACTACTAAATTATAAGTTTTGAGGGATGCGAAATTATATTATCAATGTAAAATATAAATAAAATACAAAAAATTTAAATATTTTAGTGCAATTTCCCTCTTCTTCATCCTTTCGATTCATACGGTGTTTTCATTGATTGTTACGTCAAATTCAACTCTCATGTAAGGGTGAAAAAATGGAGTCCAAATCATCTGCCCTTTTCCCATGCCCCCATTTATGCCTCACTTCAAATTAGAGGGTTTAGGGTATAGGGTTTTAGGTTAGGGTATAGGGAATTAGGGTTTTAGGTTAGGGTATAGGGAATTAGGGGTAGGGTGTATTTTTTTAGGTATAGGATTTAGGATATAAAAAATATGGGTTAGGATTTAAAATTTAATTTTTTAGTAAAATAATAAAGGAGACACAAATGGGGCATGAGAAAGAGGTAGAAGATTTTTGCTCGAAAAAATGTGAGTTTGCGAAAGAAAATCCTTTATCCCTAATCATGTATTCTTCCATGTCCCATATTAAAAGTTATTAAAAAAATAAATTCTAAACCATAACTTTAATTTTTTTGTATTAAACCCTAAAACTTATACCCTAAAAAACATCATACCCCTAATTCTTTAAACTCTATTTATAACCTTTATCTTTAAACTTTAAATTTTAAACCGAAAACACCAATAAAAACACGATAAAAAATCAGACGATTTACGTTCGGTCTGTGGTTTGAAAATTGCATGCTAAATTTAGAAAGAAACCGTGTGTTCATAAGACTGTTAGGGTTGAAGTTGATAAAATTGACTTTGCCTTAGCGGTTGTAATTGTAGCTGTTGTGGTGGTGTCATGTGGATAGATATGGTTTTCATTGTGTGCTGGTGAGGGTTAGACCTCTTCGCAAGTTATCTTCATCTAGACGTGGGTTTTGGTTTGGGATAAGAGAGTTATAAAGGGTAAAATACAAGTTTAGTCTCCAAATTTTCAGCAAAATTTTCAATTTCACCATTACACTTTTGAATTTCACTCTTTTTGGTCACTTGAACATTAACTTCTTAACACCAGCACCAAAATGCTACATTTTGGGGTTTTTTATTTTTAACTCAAAAATTTTAAATAAATTTGAAAAATAAAATAAAGTTCTCGAACATTTTTAATTTAACTCGATCAAATGCTCACTTTTAACGTAGAAAATCGTATGGACAAGCTTCAAGTTGCAGCATGGCCATTTCATTTGATTTTCCACTGTTTGAATGAGATGAGTGTTCCCTTGGCACAAATTCTTGTCAATCCAATACAACTTATCCATTCACATGTGAGTTTGGCAGAAGAATAAATGCCATTAATAAGACCTCACCCACACCATCACAAAAGTAGAAGACCTAGAGGCAGAACACACCTTGTTTACAAGTAAATATCTATAAATAAATTAATAATTAATTAATTTAATAAAACGAGATATTGAATTACAAATGTTTGAGTTTTAATATTGTAAATAAAAAAATAAACTTAAGAGGTAGTGACAAAACTATATAAGGTAGAAAAGGATAATCGCTCTCATCCCATTTTTTTTACCTCGTTAAATTAATTTATTTATGAATTTATTCTATTTTAAATTAAAGGGTTAGGGTGTAGGATTTAGGGTTTTCAGTTAGGGATTTTGGTTAGAGTTTAGGAAATTAGTGGTAGAGTGTATTTTAACTCTTTCTCATGCATCCATTTGTGCCTTTGTTTTAAATTAGAGGGTTTAGGGTGTAGGGTGTAGGGTTTTAGGTTAGGGTTTAAGGAATTAGTGGTAGAGTGTATTTTACCTCTTTCTCATGCATCCATTTGTGCCTCTGTTTTAAATTAGAAGGTTTAGGGTGTAGGGTTTAGAGTTTTAGGTTAGGGGTTTTGGTTAGGGTTTAGGGAATTAGAGGTAGAGTGTATTTTTAAGGATTAGGGTTTAGGGAATTAGAGATAAAATATATTTTTTAAGGTTTAGGGAATTAGAGGTAAAGTGTATTTTTAAGGTTTAGGGTTTAGAATATAAAAAATAAGGATTAAGGTTTAAAATTCAATTTTTTAGAAATTTTCAATAGAAGGTATTAATAGAGGCATGATAAAGAGGCAGGATATTTTTACCCATTTAATCACCCACAAGATTTAGATTAAAATAAAGAGAATGAACAAATATTACTAATTTTGATTAGATATTGTTTTTTAAATAAATTATATCGTTTATCGCTTAATAATTTTCTTGATCTTATTTCGGTTATTCAACTTTTAAAATTTAGTTTAATAATTGAATTTTAGTTTATTCTTGTTTTAGTCTCTTTAAATTATTATATATTATTATTTTAGTATGATATGATAATTTTTATTTAATATAAAATAATTTTATTAAATTTTTTCTATGACCCACCCAAATCCAAACCCAAACTCTAAATTATAACCCTATTTGATAACATAAAGATCAAATTTAAATTCAAAGGGCTGAGATAGAACGGTTAGTAAAATCTGAGACCGAACGAACACCAAATACGATAGTCAATGAAGGTGCATGACAACAATGAATGGTGAACATCATTTGAGTTTAATACCTATATATATTATTTTAAATTATTTTTATATTAAATAGTAATAAAACATTAATATTATAAAAATATTAATAAAACAATTCAAGATAATTAAAACATGTACAATTCAAAAATTATATTATTAAATTAAAAATTCTAAAATAAATAACTAAAATAAAAGTAAAAAAAATAGTTGAATGATAAACAATATGTTTTCCTTATTTTTATATGAGTTTTATTTATCTTTCTAATTTTTAGTTTAAAATCTAGCTAGAATTCTATTCCTAAATTAGTCCTTAATATTTCAAATTATGGAAATTTATCAAATTAAATATAATAAAATTATATTATCATACTTTGTTATTTTAACAAACAACAATTAAAGTAATATAAAAAGGTAAAATAATGATCATAAATAGGAAATTAATAACAAAATAGACAAAATTATAATCACAAGAAATGGACTATAAAAGCAATAATTTCCCCTTGCCCTTTTCCCATCCAACATAAGTTTCTTATTCCCTGTTTGGAGCCATCCAACACCAGAATTTCCCTACCAAACAAAGTCTTGAATGGGGAAATACACGGTGTTATACTACCATCCGCCGCCTAACTCCGACGGACACCACCGCTTGGACCACGGCTCCGCCGATGTGTCCGGTGGTCAAAGTCAGAAGGGTCAGGGTCAGGATCCTGTTCAAAACACAACGGCTAGTTTTGGTGCCAAAACTTCCATGAAACTTGACTCTACTCACTTCATTTTATACTCGGTTTCGTGAAAAAAAAAATGAGACTGTAAACAAATTTGGTCATAATATTTATGATTTTTTTATTAAATTTGTTCTTTTAATAAAATCATAAATGAATACAAACTTGATATTTTCTTTGTATTTTCTCGTTAGTTTATAATTAATTGACTTTAAATCTTTTATTTTATCGATGCTTAATTAATTAAACTACATCAATAAATTTTATCGTTGACGTTGAAGTTTATGTTAATAATAATTCTTATTCATTTGACCAAAACAAATCTTAACAAGCAGCATCATATTCCTCCATTTTATAGCAATTTTAGAACCATCTTCTCCTTGGAAACAATTCTCAGACCATGACGATTCGACGAGATAATCGACATCCCCGCTGTTTTCCGGCCAAGAAACAAACAAGGTCGCTCAACCAACAAACCAGAGTCAAGCGATTACTTATCTAACGGCCACACATGATAAACCCTTGACAGAGATAACCAAATAAAGCAATCCTTGTTATTACTTGGTGAGCAAGTAAACTGTTTTTTATGTTAATCAGAATTCTTATTCATCTGACTTACCGTAGTTATTGGTTTGTTAAAAATTATACCCTAGGTGGGCTTTTAGGGTTTTAGAGTTCTAATATAAATATGCATTTAGGTTTTACAGAAGTTTAGGAGATGAGAAAACAAGAGCTGTGGCGTTGTTTTTAGATTTCTGGGGCAGCCATGGAAGATGTGATTTTAGATGGTCCTTCTTCATCCAATGGAACATCAGACACTTATTCTCCGAATTCTCTTTTTCCTGCCTGCAAAAGACGTTGCTCGGTCGAGTATTTTGTCCAAGACATGGCTGTCTATACGGGATTAGCTCACAGCCTTTAGTTTCAGTTCTGACACATTGTCTCACAAAGAGAACTTGATTAAACACGATGCTGAAGCTGACAAGTACATGGATCTAATCGAGAAATCTTTGGAAAAGCTTCAACACCATAAGGTACGGATTAAAAGATTTCAATTAGACTTGTTCAAGAACCACGAAAAACATGTTTCACGGTTTAACCAGTTCATGGAATTGGCCAACAGAAACCAAGTCGAGAAATTAGTGCTTCATGGGCTAGGTTCTGATCTAGATAGGAAGAAACCAAGTCTTCCTACAGCCACCTTTGCTCCTACCAATTCCTTCAGGCTTCTTAATTTAGAAGCCTGTGAGTTGTCTCCAACATTATTGAAAGATAACCCAAGATTCCCTTGTCTGAAAAAACTCCGTCTATCCCAACTTGAATCATCAAAAATGGATCAAATGGTAGAAAACCTGTTAGCCAACTGCCCTTTGCTAGAGAAATTTTTTCTTGTAGACTGTATAGTGAAGCATGTTAAACTAGGTGATCATCCGAAACTTCATAATGTCAGGATTGTGGGAGTTCCTGTTATTTGGATTAAATCCGAAAGTATTAAAAAAGTTCACTGTCTTTACACGGGGATTAAACCATTGCAGCTGGATTTAGTTTCTTGTAAAAATCTAGAGGTGTTAACTTTACGTACCAGGTCCACGGCAGAACATATTCAAGAGATGGTTGCTAAGTTACCAAATCTTCAGACCTTGAAACTAAAACCCTATATTTACCTGGAAAGGCTTAAAATTTCTATATCATCACTTCGGGTTTTATTCGTCTCTGGTGCAAAGGACGTTGAGATTGATGCTCCAAACCTTGAACACTATCGTTATTATGTTGCACCGGAAAATACAGATGCAACCCCAGTTTTCATCAACAAAGAGAAGCTCCAAGTTGCTGAGCTTTTAACTATTTAACGCCTGGTAATTTTACTAGTCAGTGGTTTAATCAGTTGAAGAACTGCCTTTCGTCGTCCGAATACAATGTTCTGAAGATATATGTGTGCTCGAAGTGTGATTTGGTACGTTTTCAGCATTCTTTTTTGGTATGTAAACTGTAATATTGTGATTAATTAACTCAATTTCCATTTCTTTGCTTCAGAAGACAAACAAGGGCTTGGTTCTTGAACACCTGAGACAGATTTCAGCTGCTCCACCTGTATATGATCTAGAGTTTATTTCAGTCATAGTGTACTGTAGGCCATTTGATTTCTCATCTTTCTTTGATTGTTGCTTCTGGATTTGTCGACCAAAAACGATAATCATAAAGATCAGCACTGACTTGGATGATGTATGTGAAAGCTTTCCATTGGGTGGTTTGTTTCTCGATCATCATTGCCTGGTTTGCTGAACACTGACAATTTTTAAAATGAATCGCAGCAGCTTCAACTCGACAAGCTGATTCCATGGGAAGAAAATCCAGCATGCTGCAGAAATTCAGAGATAAAATGTTGGCAGCATTATCTAGACGATGTTAAGATTGGAGACACCATTAAAACGAAGGATCACGAGAATTCTCACAAGATGTATGCTAAACATTGCCGGTGCCGTGGCATTGCCTTGGCATCTTCACCAAAATCTTCTGAAGTAGAAGTGATTGCTCTTCACCTGCAGTGGAAGATGACTGGGCAAAAGAGAAATCGCAGGTGGGACTCTTCGAAGAATTTATTCCAAGGGCATGGATTTCGTTTAGTACTACGCGACAGTGTACTCAAGATGGGAAAATATTTTAAGTTTTAGGGTTTAAAGATTCAATATTTATAGGGTTCAAGGTTTGAAAAATAGTTTAAAGTTTAAATTTAGGGTTTAGAAGTTACACACCGATATAATTCATTAAATAATTATCAATGCATTGTTCGAGAATAATTTTTCTTTTTTTCTTTTTATAAGAAAATAGAATCTTATTAAAATAAAACTATAAATATATATAATTTTTGATAATATATATATTTATCTTATAGACTGTGTTCGAGGTGTGAGATTATCTCTCTGATAATATTATCTTGTTCTTGCCTTATCAATCACCCTAACGCTTGTGGGTAAGAATACATATAATTTAGATTTTAAAACATTAAACTTTTATTATTTTTTATTGTTTGAGAATATTTTTTTTCTTTTCTTTTGAGTATTTTATTGTGATTAAACAGTAATAATCAGTTTTTTTTTTTTAAAATTTATCACTTTAAAACGTATTTAATTATAAACTATGTTGTTCGAACTCTAATCACTAAGAATGAATTAAAATGCCACGCTATTTTATTGTTACGAGTTCAATAAAAAAATTATTTAATACATTTTATTTAATTTTTATTCTTGTATAATTTGATTTTCTAACAAGTACCTTTCATATTTTTTTAATATTAATTCCAAAAAATTATAATAGATTATTGTAATTCTTATTTTTGTTATAATTTATATATTAATAAATAAATATATGATGTTGGAAAATTATAAATCATAAACATAAAAATTTCATAAAACTATATTACTAAAATATGATTGTTTGTCTTGTCTCATTGTTTCCAACTTCAAACCATAAAAAAAATGTGTGAAATTCATCCATAAATTACTTCCTATGTTTTAACCTAATTTAAAAGTTAAAATTTTAATGCAAAGTCAAAAATTTTAACCCTAACCAGTGCTCTCTTTTTCCAAAATTTTATTTTTTTAATCGATGATCGACAATCAATTTTAATATTGGTTGTCGACCACCAAATCTATTACTTCTTTTGTTTTATTTTAATAAAAAAATATTTTTTTTTATCTTTGTGATACGTTTTTCTGTCCTTGTAACATATTTTTATTTTTGTTTTGGGTTTGGTTCGCTTGTCTATATGGTATGTTTTAGCATACCCTAGCGATCGGTTGTTGTTCGCACAGAGATTTAATTGATGTTAATTTCTGATTTATTATTTTCGTCAGTGGCCACTTGAAAATATTTATCCCCACTCAGGGTTGTTTGCCGATAAAATCAACCCTGGGTAGCGATACTTTTTGAACCACAATTTGGATCGCCTACAACTCCTTCCTTCATTATGCGTCTTGTTTGTATAGAGACGAGAAGATTAAGGAAGCTTATGAGTTTTATTAGTATGCTTATCTCCATAAAAATTTTATTTTTATTTGTTTTTGGTTGTAAGAATTTTTTAGATATTTTAATCCAATTATTTTACTTCTTAATTACGATATAATTATATTTTTTTTATAGATTTAATAAAAATTCAGTACCATTTAAAAAATTTAAAATTTATATATTAAAATATAAATCTTTAATTATTACCTAAAATATATTAAGAACAAAACTTAGTTTAATTGTTTTAATATTTTGGTTAATCATAAAAAAAACATAATACTATATTAAACCCTAAATTTTAATCATAATCTTAAACTCTAAAATTAAATATTTTAAAAAAAATAAAAATCATCATTTGCAGGTGACGTCTTCCTTCAAATCATCATTTGTAGGTCGTATTTTCTTAGTTATATTATATCTTTTCGTCTAAATTTTAAAATAAACTTTTAATATCTTATATTTTCAAATAAAATTTTTAAATATCCTATCTATCTAATAAAATCAATAATTAATTGTTTAATAATATTTTATAATAAATTAAAGTTAAATACTCATCGTGTAATTTTTGAAAGTTTTATAATTATTTTATATTTGTGCAATAGAAACAAAGAGTACATTGTTAAAGAGCATAACGTCTGGGCTAAACCTCAAGTAGAGTAGAACCTACCCGGAAAAATAGTCCCAAAATGGCGACGCCATCACAGGCGGCGGCAGGGGGAAACTTTGAAGCACCACCACCGCCGGCGATGCAACCTCCTGGAACGGACATGACGGGTATATGTTTCAGAGACCAATTGTGGCTGAACACATACCCTCTGGATCGAAACCTGGTTTTCGATTACTTTGCCCTATCTCCGTTCTATGATTGGACCTGCAACAACGAGCAGCTCAGGATGCGATCCATTCACCCCCTCGACATCTCTCAACTTTCGTAAGTAAATTTAAGTCTGAGTTCTTTTGTTCCCTTTTAATTACGTCTCTTTAGCATGTTGCGAGATTAGATTATTCATTTTTATTTTTTAGAATTGGAACTGACAAAATTTCTGAAACCCAGTTGACGTGTTAACGAAATAGTCATTTGGGTAAGTCAAAGCTTGAACTTTGATACTATTTGGATTTTAATTTTAACCAGAGATGAGCCATTTTCCATGCATTCAGCCTGGGGAACAGGGAAGCCTAGTTGTTTGTATTTGTGTGTTAGTTTATGTACTTGAAAAATGCTTTGATAGCTACCAAATAGCATTTGATTGGAAAATTTGATGATTATCTTCTCAATTATCGGTCAGAAGATCAATAATGTCATTTTCCTGTTTAATATAGGAAAATGACTGGGATAGAATACATGCTTAGTGAAGTTATGGAACCGCATCTCTTTATTATTCGTAAGCAAAAGAGGGACAGTGCAGAGAAAGTCACACCGATGCTGGCGTATTATATTTTGGATGGTTCTATATATCAAGCACCGCAGCTTTGCAATGTCTTTGCAGCTAGAGTTGTAAGTTCCGTCATGTTGTTTTCCTTTCATGTTTTATTGCTGTATAAGAAAATGATATTATCTGGACACTAATTTGATTCCGGTCCGGTAACAGCATTCTTTTTTTGTTGAAATATACGACAACTGGTTTTCCATTCAGTATTCGATGTCTTGGTCATTTGTACTACTCATCTGGAAGTGAATATCCAGTAATGAAAACAAAGAGGAAAAAAGAGTTTTAACAAGCGAACAGAGTTTAAAGGAATAGATTTCTGTTGTTTATCTTCATATAATTATCATTCTTTATGTTTTGTCCCTTCACATTGAATCTTTTTTTATTGGTACAATAGAATAGACTCCAATAAATATTGTCAATGCAAATGTTGGGATTCGATCCCACACAATGTAGAAGTGGATGAGCATCTTTGGCCACTGGCCAATTAAAGGATCTCACATTGAATCTTTGTATGCACTTATCATCTTTTGGATTTTGATCATTTATCCATGTGACAGGGACGTGCTCTCTATCATATATCAAAAGCTTTTACAACTGCTGCATCAAAGTTGGAGAAGATTGGATATGGTAAATGTTTCTGTCTTTTTCTTTGCGATAAGAAGCACTTATTCTGATTTCTTTAATTGGGGATAATTAATGTTTATTTAGAGAGTGAGAGAGAGCAATGCGAGAAACAGAGAGATTATATTCTTCTTGTTGTGGCATGGTCCAAAACTAAGTTTCTCAGTTGTCCTAGACTCCTAGTTACTGATCAGTGTGTAATCCTTGCGTAAACTAGAATAATTTTGTTGTGGTTGTCACTGACTCATGATGCAGTTCTTTCACAGTCATGTAAATGTTAAGGCATGCTGTATACCATCAACATCAATTCAGGTAAAGAGAGGAAAGAAACCATTTAAACATGTCAAGCGATTTATGTTCTAAGTCGTTTTAGTTTTTGTTAAAATTACTCAAACATTTTCTAAGCTTAAACAATGTATTTAACTTGGTTTATTCTTTACTTCTCAAACCTACCACCCCCATGATAGACAAGTTCAAAGGATACATATAGAACCCTTTTTCTAAGACCTAGTAGTTTGAGATAAACATTTTTCTGATCATTACCCGCTTTAACTTTTCAGTGGGAACTGGGAATGCATTAAAGAGCATTTTGTTGAATATGCAGGGACGTAACATCGGGTGGGCCTAAGGGGACATGGTCCATGGCCCACCCCAACTTTTTATGGTTCAATGGCATCTTAAACACTGAGAAGTTTTGAAACTATTAAAATTAAGTCCCTCCTGAAATTTTATAAGACCATATCAGTTTTGAAGTCAATGGAATTAAGTAAAATTAAACTTCAACTCTCTATATTTTATGGTTATATTTTACACCCTTATTAATTTCAAAGATAAGCAACTTGGCCCCTCATAATTTCATCCTAGTTCTGGCCCTGTGAATATGGTCAGCTTACATTAAAACTTGTGAGGCAGGGAATGTAAAACATGCTGCTTGTCTAATAATGTTTAAAATACTTCCTTAAGGCTCTGGTTAGCTTTTTATTTTTTTGACTTTCTCATTGATCAATCTTTCGTCCTAGGTAAAAGTAAAACAATTTCTTTTACTTTAACTGTAAACTTCTGATTTCTCGTTTGTGCTATAACGAAAGCATATAAAGTCTCTTCCGTATTTATTCTTGGATCATCTCTTGCTGGTTACTTCTCCATGTTACTTAATCTTTTCTTCTATATGGACTAAGAATCTAGTCTCCTATAATTACATCTTCGGAATAGTTATTTCAATTCATCCATGCTTGTACACAGTTGACTGGTCGTTTTTTGAAGGATTCTCTTTATTCTCCTCATTTTATAAGCAATATAGGGCCACTATTAATTCTTTGATTTGTAGCTTTTCTTGGAGTAAGTTTTATCTGATTAATCAAATCTTGGTAGTCGACCCTCCCCTACCATTGTTTGGTCTCTCTTTTTCATTTAAATCTTTAATATTACTATACCCTGTTTCAAACTCTGTCGTAATGCGGCCATTGTTCATAGGTATCTTATACTGTGCCCACATCAATCATGGTTGCCGTCTTACACTGTTTGTATTGAATCTCTAATGCAGTTGATACTGAAAATGAAAGTGAAACTTTGGAACCAAAGGGAAGCAAAGAGGCAATCGACTTCAAGGAACTTAAGCGTCTGGATCATATTCTTGGCTCCTTACAGTGAAAGGTAACATTTGTATTGTAAATTTTTTTCCTAGGCTCATACATCGATCTTAATTTGTACAATCATATAGGATCCATAATACATAATACGATGGATTAACATTTTTCGTTTCAGATTTCATTGATTTCTTGCTTTTCAACTTTGATATTTGTATAGAGTTTATACTTTCAAGATTCCCCTTTTGATAATTCATATATCACAATCTGTCTTGATGAAGAAATCTACTGGTCCCTTGTGATTTTTGAAGAAACTATCTGTGTATTGAAATTGCAGTTAGGGCCAGCCCCTCCACCACCCCCGTTTCCCGATGGCTTTGTTCCTCCTACGACAGAGGCGGAGAAAGAGCCGGAAAACCAGCAAGCAGCGGAACCTCAACCTCCTGCTGTTGATCCCATCATTGATCAAGGTCCATCTAAGAGAATGAAATTTTGAATCCATTGTTTTTAGAGTTGTGTTAGGCATAGAAGATAACTTTCTTATGATCTAATGTGATAAGTATGGCGTATTAGTAGCTAATCACTTCCTTTGTATAACCATTTGAACCGCTGTTCTGTCACAAAACATTATCAAAATCACCATCATTTTCTGGTGTAATTAATAAGAACATGTTGATTTAGGTATTGCTAATTTTAAAGCTTGCTTGCATAAAAGGAAATGAAGTCCTTTAGGCTCAGTTTGACAAGTCGTTGGAAAGTTAGGTGGGAGAAACAGTAAATTCTAGTTTTTACAACAGTTGTGTTGGAGGCCAAATCTAATAAGAAAAAGACATGAAACAACGTAAAAATTGATGAAATTTCTTCGTTCGAACTGAGAAATTATATCATAAATTTTTTTCACCACGTTATTCGTGGTCTCAACCAATTAAATTTGTCCATCATATATTTTTTAAGGTGAATCATTACACCTTTCCTATTTATAATAGGTGAGTGATAATTATTGGGACAAACTTTTCTTTTTTTCTAATAAATTATACTTTTTCCAAGTTTATTTTCCTTAAGACAATGTGAAAGGTTGAACAAAGTTTAACGAAAAATTAAATCTAAACCAACTTTTATTTTATTTTCTTGAAGAAAACTAGAGACCAATGGTTTGATTTGCCATTTCCTGGAACAGGAGGATACTTGCTGGTCGTAGACGTTAGAATATCGGTCAAGTCAAATTTAGACCAAGAAATTACATGGAATTTAATAGAATTAGAATTTTTTTTTCTAACCACTCGATTATTTTAATAATCGTGTTCATATTGTATATCCGGACGAATTTTGGTGTGATAATTTATAAGGGTCTAATAATATAAGAGATAAAATAATATTATTTTTTAAAATATTAAAGGTTTATTGAAAATTTAAAAAAAATAGTGAAAGTTTTTAACTAAAATAATTATAATTAAACATCATGAGAATTTTTAAAAGTTAAAATGCCTAATTAAAAAGTTTTAAAATTTTAAGGTATTCTTTAAACATTGAGGGTGCCAAAGCTCCCTTAAGCTTATATGTACATCCATGTTCATATTTATATTATAAATATTTATTTATAATCATCTTAAAAGTATTTAAATAAAATAGTAATTTATTTTATAAATTTTTATATATTCGTATATGAACGTTGTATTTATATTATTTTGTGTACTTTCTAATGAATTTATTCATTTTTGTATTGTATCATTCATAGTTTGCATAACTATTATAATTATTCGGAGAAATAATTTATTTGTAAATATTAAAAATAATGTAAAAAAATCTTAATATTTAATTGAATTATCATTTTTTTATTTAAGCAATATAACGTTGAAATGGTTCATCTACAGATAAAAATTATTAATTAATTAACAATAAATGACTTGAAATGATAAACTTATATGACAATACATATTATGATAGCAGTGTCATATAAACATATGCAGATTTTATAAAATGACACATCAATCAAAAAATAATTTTAAAAACTATATAAAAATAAAATATTTTTTCTTTTAATATATTATTTTACCAAGTCATACTATCAAGTCATTCAAATTATTTATCATCAGTTGATTAATAATTCTCATTCACAAAAAGACTATTTTAATTTATAGTAAAAAATAACATACACATGAATTCAAAATGTATCCGAAGAAAGATAATAAATGGACAAAGTTTATCTTTTTCTTTGCTATTTTATCTGATACTAAAAAAATAAATTCTAAACTATAAGAATAAATTTTAAATCTTATACCATAAACCTTAAAAATACATCACACCCCTAATTTTTTAAACTATAATTTTAATACTTAATCTTATATCTTAAACCCAGTTTTTAGTCCGAAGATAAATATATATACCGAAAAGGGTCGGATAAATTTTATTTATTAATAGCTAAAATAAATTTTGAATAATTTATAAACTTGTCTGCCAAGTAAACTTGTAAGTCTTCATTGACTGTATAATGGAGAAATATAATGTGAACTTCTGACTTTAGGAAATGCAGGTGAGGGAGAAGTATAAAGAAATCAAAGTGTTGAACAACAGAGTAAGGTAGATATGTTTGAATCTTGTAGCACTAGCAGATGAGCATTTTGATTGGAAATTGCAGAGGAATTTCATGGCAAGACTTGACTGCAATCTGCATATAAATATGAGCTGATTAGTACCCTGAATTTGTACCAGAAAATCTAATATCCTAATCCCACTGTTCATAAATTTGGAGACAAAAATGGCAGGGGAATACAACAGATCTGTGGTGATGAGTCTGCTTATTTTCTCTCTGGTTATATCTACCATGTTGCCTTGTGCCATGGCCCGGACTCCTCCTCGAGGTACAATACTATAAAACCCTATCGATGTGTACTAGAAAAGTGCAAATCGTCTATCTCTTTCTCATGTCTCTATTCGTGTTTTCGTTTTAAATTAGAGGTCTAGGGTTCAAGGTTAGGGAATTTGGTTAGGGTTTGAAAAATTAAGGATAAAATGTATTTTTAAGGTTTAGGGTTTAAGATATATAGATAATAAGAATTAAAGTTTAAAATTTATTTTTAATATTTTTTTAATAAAATGCATGGATGATTTTTACCTACTTCAGGATTCGTTCTGAACCTTCAATACTCTACACCTTTTGACTTAAAATTTTATACTTTTATGTTCATAAAATATTTTTTTATTCATCACTGCACCTGCACCTGCATCTTTATATTAGTTCTTGACCTATGTTTTTCCAGCAGTTTTGGACTTTTCATCTTCTTTTTTCTGTGTTTCAGTTTACTGTCCTCAGTGTGTCTGTTGCGCTCCGCCACCGCCCAGCGGAGGTTGCTGTAAATGTCTTTGCGCTGCGGTTGAAGCCACTCCCTCTCAGATCGGAACTCCCTGAGATGACTACCGGAGTAGTGGCTTCAAGATCCAAGTAGGAGCTCAGATAAAAAAAATACACTCCATTTTCCTTTCATTTCGTTTTTAATGTGTTTTGTCTCAACTTTCGGCCAGATTTCTTATCTGAAATAAATAATACACTCACAAATGTTTATGATTTGTATTCACCTTAAAATATATTTTGATTTGTATCCACTCTCACAAATATTTTTGGATTTGTCACTGTATAAAAAATGTAAAACTATAAGAATTTAGAGAATACAAAATTAAATTATTAATAAAAATATAAAAAAAAACTTAAAATTTTTAGAAAGCGCAACCAACGCCCCTAACCTAGGTCCATACATGGGCGTTAAGTTGTTAATATAATAATATATTCATTCACTTCTTATTTTGTATGCTATTGAATCATAACGCTCACATTGAGAAACCAACAAACCTTCAAAATCATTATTTTTGCTTAAATTTATGAGTTTTAATTTTTTAAAAAAGTTATAATAAATAGAGTGACTGAAGACAACGAAAAGAAAAAAAAATTCAGGTCCAGAGAAAAAGATGAATTAAAAAAAAATAATATTTTTAAAAGATTTCTACATAAAAAAGAGAAAAAAAATTACTCTCAATAAGTTTTGGACTTATAACTTAAGAAATATGAGAGTGTTGACTGAAAATTTTAATTATCTATTGTAATAATCAATGAAATAATAATTTTAATTAAAAAATTAATACAGTTTTAAAATAAAAATACGATCAAAGATGAAAATTTATTATTAAATAAATTATTTGTGAAAACCTCGTTGCCGGTCTATTTTGGAAAAATTGGCGTATGACGGTGATCGTTCAGACACTTGTTTTTATTATAATTTTATAATTTTTAAATAATAATCTAGTAAGTTGTTATCTTTTTAGTTATATTTATGGTGATATCTTAAGAAAATTGTGAAAAATAATGTGAGATATATTTTAATTAATTTTTATAATTATATTAATTAAATATTAAATTAATTATTTAAAGTAATAAAAATATAAAATATATTTTCATATTATAAGAAATTATTTTTTAAGTTTTTGTTTGAGACCATAAATATTTAAGATGATTCTCCTCAGCAACAATCTTGAGCAACCAATGAGATGATGTGGAATCTTAAGATTGCGTGTTCCCAATCAATTAGATTTGTTCATCTTAATTTTTTTTAAGGTGAATCATTGTTTTTATCATGGTTATTCACCTTGACTACCTCTTTCATAGACGCTCGGAGTGAAATCAGATAGTTAAATAATCACTCTAATATCACTTGTCACGGAGTCATTAATCTCTTCCTAAAAGACATGTCTGATATCACCGTATATATCCCAAGACCTCTTTTTTCCTTTCTGATGTAGGATTAATATTCCTTGCCTCTTTTCATGCGTGATAAAAAAATATAAAAAATAATTTTTATAAAAAAACAAATAAAAATTTACAATCATAAATAACGTGATGAACTAGATTTATCTAATAATTTTTCAATCAGAGAAGAGGTCGATGACCATAAACGAGATGATAAGGTCTTCGCTCTTTCATTTTCTTCCCATTCCAAGGGTTAAAGACCTCAAATTACAAAGTCATGAGAACAGGACAGGCCTATGTCTTCGCTCCATAGATTAAGAGTCATTACAAGTACATACGAGTCGGATAAAACAGCTGGTTGTGCGTAAGAAAAACACTGAGAATTGGAGAGATTCATGCATTGGTCGTATGATGTTTCATAATCTGTTCCTTCTCTTTGTTTTCTTCATTACCAGTTTTGGAGATTTAGTACAGGCCATTGAAAATCAAGGTAAATCAGTTCCAACTGGATTGAATTTTATATGAAAAAGATATCAGAAAAACATGTAAACTGTGTTTCTACCCTTTGTTTTGATACATGTACAAGGTTTCTTAAGCATTGATTGTGGCGTGGAAGATGACTACTTGGACCATCCAACTGGGATCTGGTTCAATTCAGACAAAGAATTCATCGGCACCGGAGAGAATCACGAAATAATGCCAGAATACTACCAATCCGACGATGTCGAATACGAGGAGCAATTCGGGAAGCGTTACAAGACCCTGAGGAGTTTCCCAAATGGAACCAAGAATTGCTACAGCCTGCAACTTGAAGAAGCCAAGAACAAGAGCTTCCGTATCAGAGCTTCCTTCGCCTATGGAAATTATGATCGGAAGAACCAGCCGCCCAAGTTCGACTTGTACGTCGGGGTTAATTACTGGGAAACTGTGGAATCAAATTTTACTGGGGTATTCTACGAGATTATGTACGTGTTTCCTACAGACACCGAGTATGTCTGTCTTGTCAACACTGGTTCTGGGTTTCCTTTTATTTCTTCATTGGAGATTCGACCTTCAAACTTTTCCAATTATGGAAATGGTTCTTCTTTGGAATATCTGGGGATTTACGACGTCAATTCCGGCGTCGGCCCGGATTACGGTGTCAGGTACGCAGGCTTAAAACATGATAAAGAGATTTAAACCCATAAAACTAAGGAATACAAGAAATTATTAGGTAGATTCAACTCATTAAGTTATTTATGGTTTATCCAATAAAATTTATTTATCTCCGCGTAACTTTTAAATAAATATATATTTTTAATGACATATAGAAAAGAGTAAAAATTATTTCTCTTTATCATGCATCTTTTGAAATTTTTCTAAATAATTAACTTTTAAATCATAACCCTTGTTTTCTATATCCTAAACCCTAAATCTTACACCTTAAAAAATATACTATACCCCTAATTCTCTAAACTCTAACCTTGAACTCTAAACCTTAAACTTTAACTTCTCTAATTTAAAGCAGATGTATGGAAGGAGGAAGAGGTAAACGATTTTCACCCTGTAGAAAAAGGGTGCAAATCGTCTGCCGCTTTCCCATGCCTCAATTCGTGCTTCCGCTTTAAATTAGAGGGTTTAAGGTTAGAGGTTGTGATTAGAGTGTATGGAATTAGGGGTAGGGTATATTTTTTATGGTATAAGGTTTAGGATATAAAAAATAAGGGTTAAAGTTTAAAATTATTTTTTTAGAAATTTTCAATTGGAAACATAAATGAAAACATAATAAAGAGACAATAATTTTTGCTAACGTGATAATGGAGACATAATAAAAAAAAAATAATTAAAAAATTATTATAAAATAAGATCATAAATAACGTGATAAATTAGATTTATCTAATAATTTTTCCACATACGCATACAAATGAAGTTGCTCGAATCTAGAGTTCAGAACTCTAGAATATCATACATTTTTTTTGTTGAGACCATTTTTGATGTTTGTATTTAATTTTAAAATATTCCATTCTAAACTATGAGGAAAATATTTGTCGTCTAACTATATCTCTTTCTATGTCCTAATTTCATACTAAATACATTAACAATTAAATTTTAAACACTTACTCTAACTTTTAAATTCTAAATATACACTTAATTTTTGAATCTTAATTTTAAGAGTAGAAATCTTTTACCTTTTTGTTATGTCTCAATCCATGTCTCCTGTTAAAATATTTTAAAAATTAAATTTTAAACTTTTAACTCTTATTTTCTATATCATAAACCCTAAATTTTACACCCTAAAAGATACACCTAACTCTTAATTCCCTAAACCATAAGCACAACCCTAACCTAAAACTCTAAACCCTACCCCTAAATCCTCTAATTTGAAACGAAAACACGAATGAAGGTATGAGAAAGAAATAGATGATTTATACCCTAATTTTAAACCTTAAACTCACCTTTTTAAGCGTAAAAAAGAGAATGGTTAAGGGTTTACGATTTTCATCCCTAAATTATATCCTCAATTCCACTGGATCATTTTATGGTTCATCTTTTGTACTTGCTATTCTTGCATGAATATTTTTCTGTGCACTAAGAAAATTTAGGGGGTCAAGTCAATTAGTCTACTATACTGAAGTCAAGTATCTCCTCAAACAGGTACAGCGATGATATTTATGATCGTGTCTGGTATCCTTACCGACTTCCAAATTCTGTTCCGGTTAGTACCACATCGGATATCGACATTCAGGACGGTAGCAATTTGTATAAAGTACCAGCTGAGGTGCTGAGAACAGCTGTCCAGCCACCCAATGGAAGCAATTCCATGACTGGCTCTTTCTCTTTCCTATCTAACTATAAATATAATGTCTACTTTCACTTTGCTGAGCTTGAGGATGTTGAAGATGAACCAAGAGAAATAACCATAACTGTGAATGGTATCTCGCAAGGACCTTTTACTCTTGAATACTTGAAGCCATTGTCCATAAGTTTCCAGAATCTGCAGATTGAAGGGGAAATTACTTTTACCATTGCTACAAGAAAGGAGTCTGGTCTTCCTCCAATCCTCAACGCGTTTGAGATTTACCAACTTACACAATTTAAACTTTCTGCTACAAACCTATCAGATGGTACCTTTTAGTTTCGAATACATCATTTTATGTTTCATCTTTTTCGAGAAAGTAAAATCTGCAAACAGACCAGATTCCTCACATTTTTATTCTGTATGTGATAGTTGATGCGATCATGTCCACTAAGCATGCATTCAATATCGACAGAGATGATTGGCAAGGAGACCCGTGTCTCCCAAAAGACACTACATGGACTGGTCTGAGCTGCCGTTATGACAATACTCCAAGGATAATCTCACTGTGAGTGGACTTCAAACCATCCAAAGAGTCAATTTGATGGTTTGTTTTAACAAATACAAAACTTTTAGATGACTGTGTTGTTTATGATAATGGTACCACATTCTCTTTTGTTATCGGTTGATTCCGTGCAGGAACCTGAGTTCAAGTAAATTAACAGGGGAGATATCTCCATCACTGGCTCTCCTCCAGGAAATAGAGTCCATGTATGTACTGAACTTCTAGTACCTCTAAGTTAGCTAAGACAAGCATCTAGAGTTGGATGATATATGGTCTGCAAGACTTTTGGAACTTGTTTGCTGAATGCTGATTCTAGTTTTAGATAGGATATGAAGTTCCCACCCACCCACCACCACCAAATTTGATTTAGTTACTTTGTTTACCCTTTTTCCTGCAGTGACTTATCATACAATGAATTGACCGGCTCTGTACCGGATGTTTTAGCACGTCTGCCAAAATTGAAAGTCCTGTAAGTTCCATTGAGTGATACGAATCAGATGTTATTTTATAGGCAGATCTGTTAATATTAATGTGACACTTGTTGTATAGAAATTTATCCGGAAACAAGCTCAAGGGTCCAATTCCACAGTCTCTCCAGGACAAATCTGATAACGGATCACTGCTTCTAAGGTTCGGTCATTTCCTACACTAGCCAAAATTTCCCAACTCATCTTGCTGTTAAGTTCCAATGAAGTTTGTCACTTCAAAATTCTCTTGGTTCTTTTTACACAGCTTGATTATTGCCTATGTAGATTCTCTTAATGTTTCGCATTTCAAAATTAGTTCTCATGATATTATTGGATCATTTTTGAACAAACGCATCCCGGTATTTGCCTGTTCGATCGAATGGCAGTTTCATTGAAGACCAAAACTCATGCCAGAGGGATCATTGTGAAGGAAATAGCAAGAAGTTTATTGTTCCACTTGTTATATCTATTGTAGTTGCTGTGGCCCTTGTTACCCTCCTGAGCGTTATAATCATCTTTCACAGAAAAAAGTGGAGAAAACGAACTGGTATTTTCACTCTTTCATGTCCATAACTTAATTTGTTGTTGTTATGATGGATTGAATTAATATTGCTTCCCTAACTGTTGTAGAAGTTGTTAATTCTACTGCATCAAATAAGGAAGAATTGCTGAAATCCAAGAATCGACCCTTTACTTACTTTGAGATTGCTACAATTACTGCTAACTTCAATACCGAAATCGGAGATGGAGGATTTGGAAAAGTGTTCCTTGGTCACCTTAATGATGGCACTCCAGTAGCCGTGAAGTTGCTTTCTTCATCATCAAAGCAAGGATACAAGGAATTCCAAGCAGAGGTTAGATATAAATTTGCTAGCCTTTTCAAGTTTGAAAGTTTCATTTCATCTTACAGTTACATCCTCGTTCGATAAAATGACGTATGGATTGTCTAAAATAATACAGGCACAATCCTTGATGATTGTACATCATAAGAACCTTGTTTCTCTAATTGGTTACTGCAAGGAGTATGACCACATGGCACTTGTTTATGAGTTCATGGCTAACGGAAACCTGAAGCAGCATTTATCTGGTATGGATGTATGGTCGAATCGTGTTATTCAAATTCTGTTTTGATCATCCCTAATGAAAGAGATGATGTGTTTGCTTGCAGAGACAAAAGAACATGTTTTAAACTGGAATCAAAGACTTCAAATTGCGGTAGATGCTGCACAAGGTCCATGATCTCTTCAACATACTCAAATGTTTTCGATTGTTTCGACTCATTTTCTATCTTTCCCTTAAATATGGCTTGGTCTTTACTCATGACTTATGTTTCAGGGTTGGACTACCTACATAATGGCTGTAAGCCGCCCATAATCCACAGAGATTTGAAACCTTCCAACATATTATTGACTGAAAAAATGCAAGCAAAGATAGCTGATTTCGGCCTTTCTAGATTTGTCTCGACCGAAAATGCTTCTCATATATTAACATCTTGCCCTGCCGGCACACTAGGGTACTTTGACCCTGAGTAAGATCTATCTATCTATTTATACGTCTATCTAATAATTGTAGTAAAAATCTTAGTTACAGAAAAAAAAAAAACCTTTGTGCTTTCATTGTAGGTTCCATGCATTAGGAAACTTGAATAAGAAAATCGATGTTTACAGCTTCGGGATCATCCTCTTTGAGTTAATCACTGGGCAGCCTGTAATAATCAGAAGCTCTGAGAGCAGCATACACATAACAGAATGGGTGAGACCTATGATCGAGAAGGGTGATATTCGGATGATTGTTGATCCCAGGTTGGAAAATGAATTCGATGTCAATGCTGCCTGGAAAGCTGTGGAGATAGCTCTGTCGTGTGCACTACAAGCTTCAAAGCACAGGCCAGACATGAGTCATGTCTTAGCTGAACTGAAGGAATGTCTTGGAAGAAATGAGCAGAGGGTCCTAACCGAGACGACCTCCTTGGTGATGGATCCAGATATGCTCCCCGTTGCCAGGTAGTGGAAGGCCATTTGGACCCAAGATTGTTGGATTCGTAATTGCTTAGAAACAAATTAGTGCCATGATGTGCTAGTGTTTTATATGAAAAAGCTCTAGGTGAGATACAAATCGTATATTTTTTTATTGTGTCTCTTTTAATATTTTAACTAAAAGTTGTACTCCATTTTCACTGTATTATACATTTTCATACTTTCCATTGGCATCAACATTTCAATTCAATATTATTTATTATTTATTGAAAAAATTATTTAAAAATATCCAAGTTTAAAGATAGATAATAAATTATACATTGGAATCTTTTAATTGGTTAAGTTAGGGATGAATTCATAATCTTATATAAAAATTATAAAATATCAAGAAGGTATATTAAAACATAGAAGTACGGGCGGATCCACATGATAAGGAAAGTGGACTTGTGTCCACCTTGAATTTTTAAAATTCATATATTTAGCTTTGATTTTTTTAATTTTTATGATTTGTGTCCACCTTGAATTTTTGAAATTTTATGACTTGTGTCCACCCTAAAACATATTTTGATTTGTGCACACGCTCACAAATATTTTTAGATCCACCACTGTATAGAGGGTACAAAGTTATAAGAGTTTAGAGAATACAAAATTAAAATATCAATAAAAAATATAAAGAAAATATATAAAACATATAAAAACTTAAAATTTTTAAGGAATGCTGCTAACCCCTAACTTAGGTCCATACATGGGAGCTAAGTGATTAATATAAAAATATGTTCGTTCACTCCTCATTTTGTATGCGATTGAATCATAACGTTCACATTTAGGGGTGGAATCAGAAAGTTATTTAAAGAGTATCATTTTCTTGAACGATACTTAAAAAATTAATTATATATAAAGGGGGTGTCAAATTATTTATAAAAGGATGTCAATTATATATGTAAACTTTTGGTCACCGAAACATTCATTGTCGTTAAACCTTATTAAAAACTGACTTCATATAATAAAAAAATAAATTATCTAAATAATCTATAAACTATTAATTTATTTTTAATTTAACTTTAAAAATTTTAAAACTGTCTTTTAAAATTCGGAAAAAACATGATGAGATGCCACTTTTCCCACTAATTTCTTTCAAAAATGGAATCTGCTCATCATCAAAGAAAAATATTGTTACTGCTTATCATTTCAAAATGTTTTAACGAGTATAAATCGAACACAATTTTAATGAGTAATAAATCGAGTCGAATAACAAAATTCGATAAGAAATCAATTTTTCTGCTACTTTCTTTTTAAAATGGAATCTACTCATCATCACAGAAAAATATTGTTGCAGATAACATAAAATTGGTTCTGAATCTCCATAATCTATCGGACATGAAATTAGTATCAAAATGTTTTTTTTATGTTTTTTTTTTTCAAAACCTAACTGAAATCAATAAAATTCATCTTTCTTTATTTTGATTTTTAACGTCGACCATTTGATGAGATTAATTTTTAAATATATTCTTCATTTTGTATAAGTTCTTCTCATTGTTTAAATTTAACCGAGTTCTTTTAAGAGTGTTTTAAAATATTTAAAATAATTTAAGTGATAGATAATGATAAGACGAAATCTAAAAAAATTCAAAAAACACATAAAAAATTATATTTATTAAGGGTGAATTAAACTCGATTCGACTCGACTCAAAAATTTATAAAGTCGACTCAACTTGAAAAAATTTCAAATAAAATTCGAGTTGTAAAATTGAAATTCGAATAACTCAAAGTTTTTAATAATTAAAGAATTTATTTTTAAATTTGAGATAAGTCTCTCAATTTTTTATGATATATATACATTGATATATAAAAATATTGTTATATATGAATATATATAACTTATACGTTCAGAGAAAGTCATTTAAATTATAATCAAATCGTACTATCATATGATAAATGATAACAATTAAATATTTATAGAAACCCGAAAATTCGAATCGAATCAAAAAAATTTCAAATAAAATTTGAATCATAAAATATGACTTGTCAACTAGAATAACTCAATTTTTTTTGACTCGACTCGATCGAATACTCACCCTTAATATAAGAAATATAAAAATAAAAACAATTTTAGGAATACCGTATAGGAAGAAAGAAAGAAAAAACATTTAACTTCCCCATCAGTAAAGAAAAATCGACCATGAAAAGTCATAGGAACAAGTAATTTCTTGTTGCATTTTGAGCAAGTAATTTGACGAGATGGCGATGACCATAAAGGATGAGAAAAGTTCAAATTGAAAAGTCATAAAAATACACAGGACAAGGTGTCGTGAATACAAAGCTTATATTTTTGTCTTTATTTATGTATCGTACTAAAAGATTAACATTGAAATTTATAATTAAGGTTTAGAAAATTTAAAGTAGAATATATTTTAGGGTTTATAATTAAAAATTTATTTTTTTTTAGCATTAACACATAAAAAACAAGATTTTTTTCAGTTTAATTATGTCTCATTCTATACCCACAATAAAATACTAAAAATTAAATTATAAACCCTAACTCTATTTCTTAAATTTTAAACTCTTACTCTCTAATAATATAGCTTATACCTTGTTCACTACGTTACTCGATCCGTTCATTTTTAAGTAACCATAATTTCTCCCATAAAAGAGATGATTTGCACCTATTTAATACTATAAAAGAGCTGGTTGTGCAAAGCTCAGTTGAGAGAGAGAGGAGCATACATTGTTACTTTAGTAGCATGATGCTACGTAATCTATTGCTTCTCTTTGTTACCTGTTTCGGAAATTTATTAGTAGCCACTGAAAATCCAGGTAAATGATGCCCATGATTCTTTCTTTTTCACTCAAATCGTAGTCTGATTCTTGTTCTAACTTGTAAACTGTTTTGGGTTTCCTTTGCTATATGTAGAAGGTTACTTAAGCATTGATTGCGGGGTGGAGGCTGACTACCGGGACGATCCAACAGGGTTCTGGTTCAAGTCAGACAAAGGATTCATCAGCACAGGAGAGACTCACGAGATAACACCAGGATACTACTTAGACAATGAACAATTCGGGAAGCGTTACAGGACACTGAGGAGTTTCCCTAACGGGGTGAAGAACTGCTACACCCTGCAACTCGAACATGCCAAGAACAACAGCTTCCTCATCAGAGCGTACTTCTCTTATGGGAATTACGACCGCAAGAACCAGCCCCCAATGTTCGACTTGTACCTTGGGGTTAGTTACTGGGATACCGTGGGATTCAATTTCTTAACCATGTTTTTCTATGATATTATTCACGTTTTCCCCGAGGATACTGAACATGTCTGTCTAGTGAGCACTGGTTCTGGAACCCCTTTAATTTCTTCGTTGGAGATTCGACCTTCAAACGTTTCCATTTATGGAGATGATTCTTCATCTGAACTAATCGTAGTCACGAGGCGCGACGTGGGTTCCGACGCTGGTCAGTTGATTGGTGTCAGGTGAGCAGGATGCTTTCTTAAACACACTTGTTTTTGCCATTCTTTCATGGAGTGGTAAGGTCTCTTTTAATTTCATCTGTTTCTTCCAAAATATGCATTGATTTCTGATTTATACATGAATAGCCGCAATTTAAATGCAGTAGGGCGGTAAACGAGCAGAACTTTCGGTGAATCGTTCATATTCGACGAATCGTTTATGAACTGTTCGATAAATTGTTCAAAATTATTTACAGAAAATTCGTTTATTAAACAAATAAATATGAATAAGATTTTTTATTTGTTTAATTAAATGAATGGACACGAACAAAGTGCTTGTTTGTTCATTTATATTCGTGAATATTTGATAATTTGTTCGTTTGTTTATGTTCATTTAAATTTATTCACATATGTCTAGGAGTGTTCATCATTCAGTTAAGCCGAACTAACTGATCGAACCAAAATAATATTGATTAATCTGTTAGATAGTTTTAGGTTTTGGCTAATAATTATTTTTTTTTCAAATTTTAATTATCGATTAATTCAGTTTAAAGTTGGTTAATTAATTAAATTAATTGAACTGACCCAAAATATTAAATATTTAATATATTATATATGTTCGATTGTGTTTGTTTATCATGTTAATGAACGAACATGAACAAACACAAATAAGCTACATTCTTTAATGAATGAACACGAACAAGAAACTTTGTGTCCGTTCATTTGTCCAATTAAAGTTAAACAAACGAACATGAACACACCCTCTTTCATATTCGTTCGGTTCGTTTACGGTCTATAACGTTGTATCAAAGAGTAAAAACCTTAGCTTAGGAAGTGTTTTATGGTTTCATCTTTAGATTTTGATCATTCTGCCATGTTTTTTTTTTCTATTATGAATGTTTTGTGGTCAAGTGAATGAGTGTATTGCACTGAAGCCAAGGTATCTAATCCGACAGGTACAAGAATGATACTTATGACCGCATCTGGTATCCTCACAAACTTCCCAATTCAGTTCCAATTCAAACATCATCGGATTTCGATACTCAAGGCAGTGGCAGTTTGTATAAACTACCAGTTGAGGTGTTGAGAACGGCAGCCCTGCCATCCAATGGCTCCAATTCCTTGACTGACTCCTTCTTCTTGTCCATAGCATCTAATGAATATAATGTCTATTTTCACTTTGCTGAACTTGAGGATTTTGAAGATAAGCTAAGAGAAATAAGCATAACTGTGAATGGTGGTATCACGCAAGGACCTTTTACTCTTGAATACTTGAAGCCATTGTCCATAAGTTTCCAGAAAGTGAGAATTGAAGGGAACTTTACTTTTACCATTGCTTCAACAAAGGAGTCTGGCCTTCCTCCGATCCTCAATGCGTTTGAGATTTACCGACTTCGAAAATTTCGAGGTTCTGCTACAGACTCATCAGATGGTACTTCTCTTTGACATCCTTGTATTTTTTATGAATGATTCCTTTTTCACGTTGTAGACATGAATGCATGTTTAGCACTTATGGCTTCGAAAATTCGAATAGTTTTTGCAAGCTTCTTTAACATCATTACAATGTGTTTTACCGGAAGAGATCAAAATTATGTTCATGGTTTCTCTATATTTATTAGCTTAGCTGATTCCTCACATTTCCATTCTGTATGATCATAGTTGATGCTATCATGTCCATCAAGCATGCATACAACATAAGCAGAGATGACTGGCAAGGAGACCCATGTCTCCCAGAAGGGACTTCATGGAGTGGTCTGAAATGCAGTTCCAACAGTACTCCAAGGATAATCTCACTGTGAGTGCACTTCAATTCATCCCAAGAGTATTTATAAATTATCGATTTAACCGAGGTTATAAGAAACTGAAGACACATTGATTTTACCTCATGTAACTCGAAAGCCTGGCAGATCAATGCCAATTTGATGACTTGTCTTAACAAATGCAAATTTCTTACATGTCTGTAGAATTTATGATAATGATATCACATTCTATTTCCTTGATTGATTATGTGCAGGAACCTGAGTTCAAGCAAATTAACAGGAGAGATATTTCCTTCACTAGCTCATCTCCAGGAAATACAGTCCATGTATGTACTGAACTCTGTGTGTCTAAGTTTTATTAAGGTTATTGTTGGAATGTGTCTGCATGGCTGGCCGCTGGAATGACACTAAGTTTGTAATTCTTTTTGAACCAAGTTCTTTTGTGTTGTCCACTCTACATCTGACTTGGTATTATTTTTTCTTTTCCCTGCAGTGACTTATCATACAATGAACTGACCGGCTCTGTGCCGGACGTTTTAGCAAGTCTGCCAAATTTGAAAGTCCTGTAAGTCTTGTCCAGTTACATGAACAAATGTTATTTTATATGCTTTGTATAAAACATATATACAATGCATGTTTAAGCAGACTTTTTTAATTATATGCTCATTATATTTGTATAGAAACCTATCCGGAAACAACCTCAAGGGTCCAATTTCCCCGTCTCTCAGGGAAAAAGCTGATAATGGGTCACTGTTTCTAAGGTTTGCTAATTTCTTTGACACATCTAGCATACAGGATTGATTCTTATGTCATGATATTCGATTGTTTCGTTCATGTTTTCAACTGATGCTTGCTGAATGGCAATTTCAATGAAGACCAAAGCTCATGCCAGAGGGATCCTTGTGAAGGAAATAGCAACAAGTTTATTGTTCCACTTGTTGTATCTGTTACAGCTGCTGGGGCTCTTGTTGTGCTCTTAAGCGTTCTAATTATCTTTCGCAGAATAAAAAGGAGAAAACAAACTGGTATGTTCACTGTTTCATGTCCATAGCTTCATTTATTTTTCTAATATTTTTTCTAATTGTTGTAAAAGCTGTTAATACTACAGCATCAAATAAGAAAGGGTTGTTCAAATCCAAGAATCGACCCTTTACTTACTCCGAGATTGCTAGAATTACTTCCAACTTCCAGACAAGAATCGGAGAGGGGGGATTCGGAGAAGTGTTCATCGGTCACCTTAATGATGACACTCCAGTTGCTGTGAAGCTGCTTTCTTCATCAGCAAAGCAAGGATACAAGGAATTTCAGGCAGAGGTTAGATATAAATTAATGCCATTAGGCTTTTCAACTGTTAATTTTGAGAGTTTCATTTCATGATGAACTATTTGCAATTACAAGCTTATGTGACATAAGATGACATATCAACTATTGAAAATACTACAGGCACAATCCCTGATGATTGTACATCATAAGAACCTTGTTTCTTTAATCGGTTACTGCAAGGAGGATGACCATATGGCACTTGTTTACGAGTTCATGGTTAATGGAAATCTGAGGCAGCATTTATCTGGTATGGCTGGTGGTATCATGTATATTCAAAACATGTTTAGCATTTATGTAGCTGCACTTCGGTCACCCCTAATGGAAGAGGTGCTGTTTTTGGTTGCAGAGACAAACAAAACTGTTTTAAATTGGAAACAAAGACTTCAAATTGGTGTAGATGTTGCACAAGGTCTATCATCTCTTCAATATACTTGAATGCTTTTCATTCTTTTGTCTCGTTTTCGATCTTTCCCCTTTAAAACAGATTACATTACTCATGACTTGTTTTGCAGGGTTGGACTACCTGCACAATGGCTGTAAGCCACCTATAGTCCATAGAGATCTGAAACCAGCCAACATCTTATTGACTGAAAACATGCAAGCAAAGATAGCTGATTTTGGGT
Organism: Abelmoschus esculentus; assembly: GCA_035048815.1. NCBI lineage: Eukaryota > Viridiplantae > Streptophyta > Magnoliopsida > Malvales > Malvaceae > Abelmoschus > Abelmoschus esculentus. The sequence continues at coordinate 14,192,831 of JAUCBN010000024.1, forward strand.
TGTCTCGAATTTTCCCTACGGAAACTGCCTCTCATGTAGAAACATCTTGCCCTGCCGGCACACTAGGATACCTTGACCCTGAGTAAGATCAAAAAACTAATGGCTTTTATATCCATCTATCTTATTATTACATTAAACATCTTAGTTACAAAAAATCCTTGTCTTCCTATGTAGGTTCCATGCATTAGGAAACTTGAATAAGAAAATTGACGTTTACAGCTTTGGGATAATCCTATTTGAGCTAATCACAGGGCAGCCTGTGATAATACACAGCACGGAGTGCAGCATACACATAACAGAGTGGGTGAGACCTATGATCGAGAACGGTGATATTAGGATGATTGTCGATCCCAGGATGGGAAATGAATTCGACGTCAATGCTGCCTGGAAAGTTGTGGAGATAGCTATGTCGTGTGCGTTCCAAGCTTCAAAGCACAGGCCAGACATGAGTCATGTATTAACTGAACTGAAGGAATGTCTTGGAAGAAATGATGAGAGGGTCCTAACTGAGACGACCTCCTTGGAGATGGATTCAGATATGCTTCCAGCTGCTAGGTAGTGAAAGGCCTTTTGGCCCCAAGGTTGTTGGATTTGTAATAGCTTAGAAACAAATCAGTGTTATGATGTGCTAGTGTCTTTATAGGAAAAAACTCTTGGTATGCATGTCTAAAATCTTTAATATTTTACTTGGAGATTGAATTTGTTGGGAAAACATACTGACAGTGTATAATTTTATGCGATACTACAACAAAATAGTTTTTTAACGGTGTTTTGTAGCCCTATAGTGGAGGGTTTTAGCGTCGCTAGAAGCCTTCCCGACACTAAAAAGAGATTGTGGTTTATGACGTTGATATTCAAAATGCCGCTGATACATTATCTTTAGTGACCTTTAAAATACAAAATGCTACAGTAAATCTTATTTCTAGAGACGATTTTGACCACAACGCCGCTAATGCATTAGCTTTATGGCGGTTTTTGTGGGTAAACACTGTGTGATGTGATTTTTAGTGACGGTTTCACCACAAACACCGCTAAGCTTACTGTCTTTACCGAGCAACATTTTAATATATGCAATACCCAAATTTAACCTATAATAATATCCAAAGTAAAATGTAGTTCAACATTGTTCAACAATAAACAAAACATGAATCTAAGAAATTAATTAAAATTACGGATTTTGTGGTTGATTCTGTTTTATCATTGTCATCATTTCTTAAAATTAGTTATGGAGTTTCGATATGTTGTTTTTCTGTTTCTCATTTCAGCTTCTTCTTTAAATTAAAAAAGTTTTATGTCTACCTAAATTAATTGTTGTTTTAAATGATTAACTTCTATCTAAAACAAGTTATTACCATGATAAATGCATAATAAATTATTTGCATGATAAACACATTATAACTTCAGATATATGATCTACCATAAATATGAACAACCACCTCCTTAAGGTGTACTGCACACCTTCACAACCTTGATATTTGGTGTTGCCTGCCTACAATAGTCAAGCAATTGATAGTTTATTTATTGGTGGTGGTACATGAACACTCCACTTGGCAAAGTTCAACCTTTTTTTTATGTAAAAAGTTCAGCTTTTTAATACATTGACATAAAAGATAATTTTAACCTTTAACGTTTATATTTTTTATTGTTTTGGCCCTTATTTTTTGGGATAAATTTAACCCTTAATCTATATATTTTTGACAAATAGCTTATTTTTTAACTACCATGATAATTAGACCGTTAAAAAATTAACTATAATGACATTTCATATGCATATGATAAAAAATTATAAACGTTAAGGGTTAAAATTATCTTTATACCTAATATATTTATTCTCGGTAGGATTCACTAATGAAGCAAATATACCCATAATTTATTCTCTTCTATTTAATAGTAGTGGGCTTAAAAAAACCCCACAAATGAGTTTCATTACTTACTCAAGATTTATTTATTGTGACCGAGCGTTTTAGCCACTTTAAGATGAAGTTTACAACCAAGTACACAAGGGAAATTTTAGATAAAAAACAACTACTTATCCAAACGTAAGTTAGGAAACAAAAAAAAGGTAATTACCTGTCATGAGTCATATACAAGTATAGTCGATACAACAAAAAATAAGAATTATATGTAACGATGGAGTGAGAGACGATTAAGATTGACGATGAAGGAAATTAGTATTGTAGTTTGATTTGGGATCACGTGAAATTGAGAGAGCGTATGTTTTTAAAATAAAATGCAGAGCTTATTATATATTGTGTCATTTATTTTTATAAATGTCACTAAATATAACACCGACTGCGATGTTTTTGACTAAAATGCAGAACAATAGCCCAAAAAAGCCACATTATACCAATTTATTGCAACGTTTGTTAAGAATGCTTCTATATGCCAAATTGTTGTATTGCATTAGCGGCATTTCTAAAAAAAACGACGGAATCCACACCTTTGCGGCATTTGTTGTAAAGCACCACAAATAATGATACATGGCTTTTGTTTGAAAACGCAAAAAAGAAAGCACCTATGGCGGCGATTGTGGAAAAACGCCACTGCATAAGACAATCTAAAAATGCTGCTCTGACTATCATCCTCTTCGATATGGGAAAGACATATATAGTGATTTAGGGTAAAGGTTTTGAAAAGAAAAGAGAATTTAATGTTTGAATTTTGGATTTGATTTTGAAAAGATTTAAAATTTGTTTTGTGGGCTCTTCATCCAGCATACACTCCTTTCTTCAAACCTATACATATACATATACATATGAAGGAGACCTGAATGAATGTGTTGTCTCTATACTCCATTTTTTCTTCTCAGGTTTCGCCAATAACCCCTGCACATGCAGTGTTTCCCTTAGGTTCCAATCCATGAACGTCACTCCTCTTTATTATCATCCCAACAACTTTCTTGGCTTTGATATAAATACACACAGAATCTCATAAATGTAACACCTTCTCCCATCTATTCCTTTTAAGACTAAGCACAGATTTTAATTTTTAAAAGAAAAAAAAAATCAAAAACAGAATACAAAATTGGTTTACAATATCTATCTAAAATGTACGACATGAATGATAATAATATTCCAGCTACTCTCATTTATTTGCCTTTATCAACCACCCCATCTTCCTTGGTCAGCTTATAAGGACGAACTCAGTACTCAAAGCTTCAAATCAACTGATAAAAGATGACAATGGAGGTTTATAGCAGAGGGTTCATGTTTTTAGTGTTTGCATTTGCATTGGTAAGCAAAGGGTATGCACAAGAACCAGGCACTCTCGTTCCAGCCATCGTAACATTTGGTGACTCAGTGGTGGATGTTGGCAATAATGACTATCTCCCCACCATTTTCAAGGCTAATTACCCTCCTTATGGGAGGGACTTCGCCAATCAAAAACCTACTGGGAGGTTCTGCAATGGGAAATTGGCCACAGACATCACTGGTAAGTGGAACATTGTAGTAGCTTGATATATTCCTTTATTTCTGTGTTTTTTCTTCTTTTAAGTTGTTCAAATAGAGTTAACAAGCTTGGAACTTGCAGCTGAAACTCTGGGGTTCACTACTTATCCTCCAGCATATCTAAGCCCTGAAGCATCAGGGAAGAACCTTCTTATTGGAGCCAATTTTGCTTCAGCTGGATCCGGTTATGACGACAGAGCTGCTGCATTAAATGTCAGATTTTGATCTTATAACTTTGAATCTCAACATCAATAGCTTTGCAGTTTAAGTTGTTGTAAAAAAATCATGGTTTTGCTATGTTATTTGCAGCATGCTATCACATTGAGCCAGCAAGTAGAGTATTTCAAGGAGTACCAGGGAAAGCTAGCGAAGGTAGCTGGCAGTAGCAAATCGGCATCCATCATCAAGGATGCACTCTATGTGCTGAGTGCTGGAAGTGGTGACTATCTCCAGAACTACTATGTCAACCCTTTACTTAACCATGCCTATACGCCAGACCAGTATGGAAACTTCCTTATTGATGCCTTCACAACTTTCGTCAAGGTATGTAATTTGCTTCCTTTGTTGCTCGGATTCAGGAGAGCGAGCGTCGGATACAAGTATCTGTCTGATATAGGGTATATATGCTCAGTAATTTTTTTCCTTGCATATATTTAGAGGATTGTAATATACTTGGGGTGATTTGGTTGATAAACAGAACGTGTATGGCTTGGGAGCCAGGAAAATTGGAGCTACATCTCTTCCTCCCTTAGGTTGCATTCCCTTAGCCAGAACCTTGTTTGGTAACCATGAGAAGGGATGTGTGACCAGGTTCAATACCGACGCTCAGCAGTTCAACAAAAAGCTCAACGCAGCCGCAACCAATCTGCAGAAGCAGTACCCTGATCTCAAAATTGTGGTTTTTGACATTTTCAAGACACTTTTTGATGTTGTGAAGTCCCCCTCAAACTACGGTAAGGAAAGATATTCCTCCATATCTTAGTCCAGCGAAGAAAAAAGATCTCCTTTAATGGTGAACAGAATTGATAAATGTAGCACTGAAAATGACTTTTAATTTGGTAGGTTTCGTGGAAGCAACGAGAGGCTGCTGTGGAACGGGGACAGTAGAGACGACTGCATTCTTGTGCAATCCACATACACCGGGAACTTGTTCAAATGCCTCCCAGTATGTGTTTTGGGACAGTGTTCATCCATCTCAGGCTGCTAATCAGGTCCTAGCTGATGCATTGCTTGTTCAGGGCCTTGCCCTCATTTGATGCACTATGGCACCATGTCTACTTGCCCTTCGTAAACTGTACTAGGCCTACCACTACTGTTTACCATTACCTTAATCAAAAGTAACTCATATTGCAGTAGCTTGTATTTGTAGTTAACCTAACCTTTTTTTCTTCCTCAATTCATCATGCTTATTTTATATACAATTCCTAAATGTTGAGGGCAGTAGCAGCAAAGAAAAAGATGTACAAGGATAGGAAAAAAGGTAAACGGTAGAAAACTCCAAATGTTCTTCAGAAATAAGAAAACTGTTCTTTCTCCCTTGTAATTTTTGATACAGAGCTGGATCTTGTCAATTCTAGGGTTATGCAAGTGACTTGGCATAACTGAAAATCTCCCTAGGAAAAGTGTAGGCATGTTAGAAATGTATAGTGGCACTGTCTAATACCCCAAGCAACGGGCAGAGTTGAGGTTGGCAAAAGTAGCAGCTTCGATACCGGTCCTGTCATTTGCCTCCTTTAGCTCTTGGACTGGCTTGTCTTTCACTGCCAAGGAATTCGGAGAATTGAGTAGCTTGATTACATCAGAATTCATCTCCATCGGCTTTCCTGATTCCTCCGTGGCAAGTTTAGGCTGATAGATAGAGAGACTTAGAAAACACAATACTAAAACGAAACAAAAACATTATCCTAGGGAATTTAGGTTGCAAACCTTAACTACAAATGAGTGGCGGCTTATGTATGAATTTCCAGGGGATGTTGCTGCAGTAACAAATTGGGTAGCTTTGTTCTCCCTCTTTCTGAAACCTACTTTCTTATTCCCGGAATTGACAAGATCCAGCTCTCGGATCTGAACATTAGAGTTATATGTCATAGCCTATAACAGAAGGGAATAAGTAGTCAAGTAGAATCCATGCTTCATCTTGTTACAAAAGTAAAATCAAATCAGTCACACAAGCAAGCAAAAATTTAGGAGAATGTTAAACAAAAAGGTGCTATGATATTCCATTAGAAAATATCTGGAGTATAACAATGTATCAATTTAAAGGAAATAGGTAGGCTCATACGTGCTGCCCGTTCATCCAATCTCTTCTGACTCCGGCAGTGCTCGGCTGCATGTGTCTCATTTGATCCTGTTAAGTCACGAGAAACACACAAATAATAATCAGAATGGAGCTGCAGAACAAAACAATGTATAGTTTCCAAGAAAAAACAGACATGCTTACATGTTCATCTGTTGTTGTAAAAGGATACTGAAAACCGACGTTTGCAACCAAATGATGCTGATATAAGGATGGTTGGAACATGTGTGGAGAAGCAACGGGGCAAGGGGGAAAATTGAAGTAAAATGGGTGGAACTGAGGGGTACGGCCATTGCAACTAGATTGGTATGAGATTTGTACTGGGGTGTTTTGCATATAGTAGCTCTGCAATATCTTGCAGCGGTCTTCTTTACGTTGAGCTACTGCTACATATAGAACCTTCCCATCAACGGAGAACCCTGAGCAATTTCAATATTCAGATTATCAAACATAAACTGTTACTCAAAAGTCTACAAATGAAATCAAAGCTCAAATAATTAGGACAGAGGTAAAAGGGAAGAGAAAACTTTTTCTCACCATCAAGTCCTTGTAAAGCTGCCATTGCTTCTTCAGGAGAGGAAAAGCACACAAAGCCAAACCCCTTACTGGTCCCATTCTCAAGGCGCATCACCCTAGCTGAGGTTATTCGTCCAAAGCGACCAAAAATTTCTTGTAATCTTTTGTCATCAATGGATATATTGAGGTTCTTCACGTAGAGATTAGAAGCTTTTTTCTCGAAAAAGCAGTCGAACACATCCTTATACTTCTGTTTCAATAGCTTTGTTCTTTCAGCCTTCTTTTGAGCCCTTCCCACAAACAAATTCTTTGAACCTGATCAACAAATCAATCTCATACATGTAAATGATAACTATTTTAGATGAACTACTAAGTTTTAAAAAGAGAAAACAATTAAAAATGACAGTTTTACCAAATTGTACACCATTCATCGCCTCCAAAGCCTTCTTAGCATCATCTGAGGACTGAAAGTTGACAAACCCAAAACCTCTTGAGACCCCCTTATCATCCTTCATGATTACTACACTGCATATCTTTCCATATCCAGAAAACATTTCTTTCAGACGATCCTCTGTCATGTCATCCAACAGATTTTTCACATAGAGATTAGTGAACTTCTCTTCTCCAGCAGTTGTCCTCTCGCTCTTCCGGACGAATTTGGACACATATCTGCAATGGAAATGCATCAACCAAATCAAGCAAAGCAAACAGCATAATCACAGAAGTATATAGTCATTCCTCGGATGAGTATAAATTAGACAAAAAAGAATATACGTACAACTTCTTTCCGTTAAGCATAGTATCATGGAGAGCTGCCTTGGCAGCCATAGCTGATTCCTCGGAAGCAAACTGCACAAATCCAAATCCTTTACTCTTACCATTTTCTTCCGCAACTTTACATGAAAGAATAGTCCCAAAACGGCAGAAGATTCTCTCCAAGCTAGTGGTGGTTATAGAAGGGTCCAGGTTCTTGACAAAAAGATTGGCGAGACCAACCTTTCTTTGAAAAGGGTCTCTGTGAGACCACATTATCCTCACCGGTTTTCCCTTCAGGTCAGTGTGGTTTAACCGGCCGAAAGCTGTAGACGCTGATAAAATAAACAGAGGATAACATGAAGAACTACTCAAGTCAGTTGACACACAAAATCACTGAAAGGGGGAAGATCGCAAAAGAATACGTGAATGGTAGATAAGAAATATGGGGAAGCAAACCAAGCAAGGCAAGAAGCCGAGAACTAACAAGAATAATGGGCAATGAAGATATCAATTCATGCTTAGTTGAACAGGTTCACAGAAAACGATATGAACAGAACAAGAAATTCACGGGAATGGGTTCTTTTTTAACCTAATTCATAACACGAAACAGAATGAAGCAAAAGAAACTCGAGAAACAGAGCTCTGAAAAAAGAAAGCAAGATTCAAGAATCAAGAACGAACAAGATACCATGATGATTGGAGTAAAAGTTGACGTAAGCATAACAGAGAGACTTCCCAGTGCGAAGACAACGGCAAAGACGAAGAGAAAGGACGGGAGCAACGGCAGAGAATTTGTTAAAGATGTCATCCTCGGTAACATCTGGGTCCAAATCACCCACGTACAAAGAAGTTTGTGTTAAAGGATTCCACTCTCCTGCAGATACGTTCGTCGCCGGTTGTGGCGTTGGAAGAGACCGGAATGAAGGCGACGACGGCGGTCGTGGTGAAGTCATTCTCCTTGAATCGGTTGCTAAACCCCCGATGGAAAAAGAGGAAGGGTTTTTGGTTATAGGATTCGTTATAACGGTGAGGTGGTGTGATATATAGGATTGGGAATGTTTGTTTGTACGTACGGATCCTCACGTGATCTAAGGTTTTCTTCCAATTATATGTCGACACGTGTCCTGTGATGACTTGGCAAGTTTTGGCCTTAAACTTAGCAACACCTATTACTTTATCCATCTAAAAAGCCCATGAAAATTTTATTAAATTTGAAAAAAAATAATATAACCATCGATATTTAATCATTTATTTTGAATAAAATATTATCAATTTTATTATAATAACAATCAGAGATGAATTTAGAATACCAATCTGAGAAGACCCTCCTCATCCCGTCATTCATAGTTTATTTTATAATATTTATTTCTTTGAAGATAATTTCCAAATAACTACAACTATTAGAAAAGAGAAAAAATTTATCTTAAAAAATGATATTTTTTATTAAATAGAATTATAGATAACGTAGTGAATATAGATCATCTAATAATTTTTCAGGGGTTGCGGGACATAACCTCTCCCATCCAAGTATACATCTGTTACAAGAAGTGATCATTCTAATTTATTTTGCTCGCTTCACAATATCGAATTTTGTTATTAGCAGAAGCTTTGGTTAATTGAGAACTTTGTCCTGGTGAAAAAATATATTATGGGTAAGTCTCATCACGTGTCCATGAGATCAACCGCTAAAAATCACTCATCTCATTAATTTTTTCATACATATTTTTTCTCAAGTAAATTTTCACTTAAAAATCTACTTTTAAAATATATTAACAGTAAATATGAATGAAAATCCACTTAAAAAAATATAACATAAAAATTAATAAAATAAATAGTTTTAAATAATTAATTTTATAAATAATATAATAAAATATACTCGTGATATAATTTCTTGTAATTGTGAGAAGGGTGCGGGTGAAATTACTTTGGGCCGTTTTGTTGGACTAAACAAGTAACATGCATTAGGTCTATCCAATAACGTGACCATAGAACTATAGGAACAGTCCTATTTGAGTTATTTAGGTATATATATGCAAATAATATAAGTTATAATATTTATAGTATTATTTAGGTAAATTATTCAAGTGACTAATCAAATTAATGGAATAATTTTATTTTGATCATTAAATTATAGAACTCATCAATCAGATCATCTAATTTTTAAATTATTTAAGTTAATTTAAATTTATCCAATAAAATGGTGACACATATCATCAAATGATTGAATGTTTTAAATTATTTGAATTAAATTAAAATCATTGTCAAATTGGTATAATATGTAAGTAAAGTGGACTAAATGTATAATTATATATATTTTTATTAACCTCTAAATTATCTTCCCATTAGATTTTAACGGCTGACAGTTAAAATTGGAGTAATTTAAAAGTTAGATGATTTGAATGACAAGTTCTATAGTTGGATGTGCAAAACAAGATCATCCCATAGTTCGATGGTCACCTGAATAATATACCCTATTATTTACTTTATAAAATAATTTAAATATAATTTGACATATATTATATTTATGGTAAAATATTACACAATTTTATGTTGGTTTAGTAGTTAAAGCTTACCTTATGCATCTAAAGATTTCGGGTTTAAATTTTTAGAGGCATGAGTTTTATTATTTTTTTTAGTAAAATGATATCATCTTTAGTTAACGATTTTGTTAAATATTTAACAGTAAAAAACATAAACAAGTTAAAAATAAAATTTTAATGTTAAATTTAATTTTTTTTTTTAAATTCGATGATATTTTCGTGTCAATGGTAACATTTCTATGTATCTGATATAGTTTACCCTAATTTTAAAACCATTACAATTAAGCCCAAAATTTTATAGTTTATTATTTTATAGTATCATGTAATCTAAAACCAATAAAATTAAACTTTGACCCTTCATTTTTACTTTAATTACTTTGCAAGACCTTTTAATTTTTTCTTTTGAATCAGCTATAATGTTGCAGTAATATATTTTCTACAGTATACTCTTAATCATTAAACATTAATCGTTCAATCACTGTGCTGACATTACTGGTGCTCAAACCCGTTACCTCTAGGAACAACAACCGTTCCCTTAACCACTAAGGCTAGATAACTCGTACAGATACCTTTTAATTTTAAAATTAAACCTAAACACCCTTAATTTTCGGGGTTTAAATTTTTTAACCTTATTCATTTCAAAATCAATTGATATACCCCTGGTAGTTGACCTCCAAGGAAGAAGGTGAAAGCCTAGTGTGTGGGTGATGTGTGCCATCATATCAGTAATTGAATTCGATTCTAGCATTTACTTTTCAGGTCTGCTACGAGGATGATGCCTCATTCAGGTTATTTGGATAAACTTTAGGCCAAAATACAAAAGCAAACGCCTATAGTTGCCGAGCCAAATTGGACAAGACAGATTCTAAAGAAGCTAGAGAAGATGAGCAGAATTGATGCTACTGCCTACTGCTGCTGCAGGAAGAATATCTATGCCAGAAAAGCTAGCTTCTGTATGATTGCATCAATGCCCACAAGTTCAGGATTATTCCCATTTTTAAAGCAAAGGGATCTCCAGAAGCTAGCAGCAAAGCTAATACCTTTGCCAACTAATTCTCTTCGTTTTTCATGCATGGTATGGACATGCCATGGCAACTCCATGTTCCTTTCTTGTCTTTGAATCTTCCAGCTCTAATTTCTCAGCAAGAGCCATTTCTTGTACTTACTTGGCCCCTCATGGGGACTAGGTAAACAATCATTAAAGGACTAAATAAGTAAAGTTATCCCTTTGGATTACGTCAAAGTAACATGCCAAGACTAGGACACGTTGTCTGCACTCACGGATCCATAAATTTATTTTAAGGTGGATATATATAAAATTTTAAAAACTCAGGGTGGACACAAAATTTAATTATTTTTAAGGACTAATTCATAAAAATTAAAAAAAATTAATAGTAAATATATAAATTTTGAAAAGTTCAGGATGGGCATGAGTCTACCCTCTTATGAATGTGGATTCGTCACTGGTTGTCTAAGCCACAACTCTAATAAATATATAAATTTTGAAAAGTTCAGGGTTAGGTGGAACAGTCCCCCTCTGAAAATTTAAAATTTAAATAATTTAAAGATTATATACATTTTTATTGAAAATTTATTTTCCTTAAAATTTTACAAGTTCTCCCTCTAATATAAAGTTATGCATGCCGTCCTTGACCTTATCATAAGGTTACATGCATGATCCATGGCAAGGTGGACATGCAAACATTCTAATTAATTTCTTGCATTATGAAACCTTTGTAGTATTTGATTTTGAATAATCGATCGATAAATCAAATATAATTATACGGATGTAACTAGTTTCTTGTATTACATGATCTTCTATTTAGTAAAGTTAGGTTTTTACATGAAACAAGAAGTAGATGATGAGTAAAAATCGTTGACATGACACGATATTATTAGAACGGACAATATCTTAAGTAAAAATGATCTAATCTAATAATTTTTGTATCTAAAAATTAATATTTATCATGTCCATTTTACGATATATATTTAGAATTCGTAATTGTTCATTTTAATAATATTTTTTATTTTTATTAAAAGTTGTTGAATCTAGCATGATCAATCCTTTGGGTTTAAGAAAGTAAAACAAGCAGAAGTAAACTGTAATTTTCAAGTATGCTGATGTAATATCTTTTAGTTTGAGGTTAAAAACAAAGCCACTAGTAATGGTGTAAGTTGAGATTCTCATCAACATAGGAGACATCGATAAGGTGAAAAGAAGGAAAAATGGAAGCCAAACTGTATCGGGCAGTAAATCGTCTACCTCTTTTTTATGTTTTTATTTGTGTTTCTGTTTTAAATTAAAGGGTTTAGTGTGTAGGGTTAGAGATTATAGTTAGGGTTTAGGAAATTAAGAGTAGAATGTATTTTTTAGGGTGTAGGATTTAGGGTTTAGAAAATAAAGGCTAATTTTTTTTTAATTTTTAACAGGAAAAATGAATGGACTATGAAGGTATAATAAAGGGGTAAACGATTTTTATTCAACTATACTACCAACATAGATGAATCAAGGAGATCAGTCGATGCAATCATCTTTAAAAATTTAAAATTCTTACATAATTTAAAGTATATTTATATTAAAAATTTATTTTTACCTCCTAAATTTTATAAATTTGTCGCTCTTAAAATTTATAAATTTATCTCGTAATATAAAATCTTCGAATTTCTCATAATTTTTTAAACAAAGTAGTAGATGTGACTACACATGAACTAAAGTTGCAGAATCTCTTTCCCCAAGCACATGCTTTTTTCTTTCTTCTTGCTCTACTTATAAAATGGTATGGCCTCTGGGTGTTCATTTTGCCTGGGGATACTGAATTTTTAAACTTCTTATTTCAATCATTTTTAGGACTTTCCTCCATTGTTGAAAACTATATATTTCCTCTTTAAGAAACTGGGAAAAAAGTTGATTCCCATTCCCTGTGCTTTTCCTCCACACAGTAAATCTCAACTATAGTTAAAGAAGATTGATTTTAGTTTAAAAGGATTGAAGTAATTTCTTTCGATTCGTAATTAATCTGGATTAATCTGTGTCGTATATTTAATATAGTGAGAGAGTATTTTAATAAGAATTTTTTATTTACAGAAGATCTTAAACTCGAGATTTAATTAAATAATATCAAAATACTTATCATTTAGACTATCCTGTTAGTAAATGATTATTTTTGTTCTATGTTATTATGGTGTTAGAGAATTAACGAGTGAGTGATAAAAAATCGATGTATAAAGTTTGTTGAGTAAAATAAGCGTTTTAAAATTTTAGTGATTAAAATAAGTTATAAAGCAAAGTTCAATGTTGATGTGCGTATTTTATCCTTTTAATTAAAACAAGCAAGATTATAATTATTTTTACCTTACTTGGCAAACTTGACCTAAGATACGAGAATCAAATTGATTTATCCGACTCGAAATTTAAAATTATTTTGAATATGATAACATGTATTTGATCAGAAATCTAAAATAAACCAAATCAAATTTTAGTTCAACCGAAAATGGATCTAAATTGATTTTCAACCAAACTGGATAGACTTGAAATTATTTTACGCGAATCGGAGGCAACTCAAAAAATAAAATATATTAAAACCAATAAAGATGAGATATGAACTATCACAGAACTCACAAAAAACCAAAAAAATATTAGCTATATAAAGTCATATATATTGTAAAAAAATCTAACTCAGTCTAAAAATTGGACTAAAAGTGATCAATCTCCTATTAACCCGATATTAACTCAACTTAAAATCAACAAACCAAAAAAATGTCCAAAACCAACCAACACGACATCCTAACTCAATACTCAAAGTAAAATTAGATCAAACCTAAATCGAATTTAAATCGAATATAATCAGACCTTAATGACTCGTTAGCCATCTTTAGCCTTTGCATTGTTTGATTCATATTAATATTGACATCTAGTTAATTAATATATACCACTTTTTATAATTCAAATACGAATAAATTTACAAAATATTTACCGTTTAAATTGTTTAAACCTAAATTTCTTGATGATACATGTCACTCTTTATTACTCTCGATATATAAATTAAATATTCAAACCCTAAACTATGACAGTCGTGTTTGTGTTTTTATCGTCAATATTTAAAATAATTATTATATTAAATATAGATAGACTGATAGAATCTCCTGCAAGCATTAACTATTTTTAAATTCATCACTCACAAAAGACTTGATTTTTACACAAATTAAATGAAAAATAATCCCGACAAACAAATCAGATATTTTCCTTTTAGAAACAGAATCCGAATCCCATCCACCCCCAATCATGATGAAAATCCATCACTGCAAAGTTGGTAGAATCTCCATCTTCTAGCTCTTTCAACACATTTATGCTTTTGTCAGAACCACATTTCTCAACTATATAAGCCACTTCTAGGCCCTTGCCATGGCACCAACACGCCCAACTTCAACCTTGTCTCTAGCTTCTCCCTTTGCTGTTGCCATCTGCTTCACTCAACCATTCTTCATCATAATGGACAGAAACCCTATGCGTAGGCAGCTTCAAACCATGAGGAAATCATTGTTTGATCAGGTTTGTTGTCCTAAACATATGCATGTCGTGTTGGTCATGCTTAAACTACTTCAAAGTTGTATCATTGCATAAAGTATGTCATGATTGTATGTGCATGAAATATGAATTTTCTTATGTTAGTTACAGATTTCATTTTGTTGATTGTGTCAACTCTGATATGGATTGCAGGGATATCTTGATGAACAGTTCGTGCAGCTGGAAGAACTCCAGGACGATGTAAACCCGAATTTCGTAGAAGAAGTTGTCACCTTATACTACCGCGATTCGGGCAGAATAATCCTGAATATAGAGCAGGCACTGTAAGTTCAAGTTTCCACTAATCTAATAACAAGGAAATATGACAAGAAAATGATCATGCCATAAAAATCTTCTACTTTTTTGTTTCTGTTGATGATTAGGGAGAAGAAGCCTTTTGATTTCAATAAATTGGATGCCTATATGCACCAGTTCAAAGGAAGCAGTTCAAGGTAACATAACATAACATAACATAACATAACATAACATAACATAACATAACATAACATAACATCATCTGGTATATTCTATGCATGTTGGCTTTATTGCAACCAATTATATACATACATACATATATATATATACATAGTTTCATTTTTGTTTTGTTGTTGGCTTGCAGCATTGGAGCTAAAAGGGTGAAGTCTGAGAGCACACTGTTTAGGGAATATTGCAGGTCCAGAAATGGAGAAGGGTAAACACAAAACACCTGAGTCTCCCCTTTCATTTATTTATATACGTACAGAACCAGACTACTATATTGCTATAAACAAAACCAAGCTTAGTGGCTTTGAAATCTGAAAAAAGGGTTGATTTGGCAGATGCATCAGGAGTTTTCAACAACTTAAGAAAGAATATGCCACCTTGAGAAGGAAGCTTGAAGCTTATTTTCAGGTAGCAAGACAAGTAGGTCCAATGGAGACTGCATGTCTCCCCAAATAACAAAGAGGTAGCTGGAGATGTTGCAGAAATAAGTACTGTATTCATATCATATGCCAAGAAATATATATATATATATATATGTATCTATAGAATATGTATGGACTGTGTTGGTGAATATGTCTGTTATCTTTGTGTTTGTAATGGTATGCCTAAGCCCTAAGATTCACCTCTTTAGCGTTGTAGAGCTCTTGGAGTTTGCGTGTAAGCTATGTATGAGATTGAGTTTCATCGAGGAAAAGCTCGGGTAAAAATCATTTGTTTTTTATCATATATTTTTATGTTTTTTTTTGAATTTTTTTAAAAATTCAATTTTTAACCTTAACCCCTATTCTATATATCTTAAACCTTAAATTCTATGTCCTAAAAATATATTCTACCTCTAATTCTTAAACCTAATAAAAACTCTAACTTTAAACCCTAAACTCTAAACCTATATTTTAATTTAAAAGAAAGGCATAAAAAATGAGAACCCTTTAGTCACTTCCTTGTATACATTTTAACACAACTTGTCTTTTCAATGTTATCAACGTAACCATGACATCACTTCCACGTACACAAAACTTTAAGGCATAATAAAGAATTAGTTAATGCGAGTAAAACTCAACTCGAAAAAATTAAATAATTTACTTTGATTTGATATAAAAATATTTGATTTAATTTGTAAGTTTAAAATTAATTTTTAAAAAAATAAATAAAATTTGAATTATAAAATAAAAATTCAAATAACTTAAAAATTTTAACAATTAATTGATCAGTTTTTAAGTTTGAGTGTCGGGATGTATACAAAATATTATGTTAAAGTGCGAAGCTATAAAATTTTTGGAGCAAACTTATAAAATTTTAGAGAACGAAAATATATTTTCAATAATTTTTTTTAAAATATTTTAAATCATATATGAATTTTAAATTTTTAAGAGAAATAAGTATTATGAAAATTGATTTTAAGGTACTCTTATAAAAAAATAATTTAACTTATAAACACTTTAATTTTAGGCGAAAATTATTTACCTTTTTATCGTGTCTCTATTAGAGACTCACTTTAAAATAATGGGTTTAAAATTAGATATTAGAGATTTTAATTAAGGTTTATAGAGCTATGGTAAAATATATTTTTTAGGTCATAAAATTTAGGGTTTAAAATATAAACATTAAAGTTAAGGCTGAAAATTTATTTTTTAAAATAATTTTGGTGTAAGACTTAAAAAAAAATGATCAAAATGCTTAGAAATATAACACTGGTGATTATTTCTCAAATCCTTGAATTCCAGAGATGTTCTTACAGTTAGGTGTCAGAAAATGGAAATTCATTAGCATTGAGCAGGTAGAAGGAGGAATTTATCGACAGAACCTCTGCGAAACCGGAGTTTTTTGCAGCCTAGCAGACATGGAGAGCAGTGTCATCTTAAACCTTCTGATGCTGAACTTTCTCCATCACATGAAACCTCATCCAACATGTCAAGAAATCCCTTTCTAGCTGTTCTTTGAACTGCAGAGGTGTTATAATGAACCTCATAAGTTGACACAGCTTCAAACTTTGTCCATAATTCTTTCTTTAGAGTACTCTCACCCGGATGTTTCCCTCGCTGCATCGTGCTCCAAGGTTCCTTCCACATTGGAGTACTTTCCACAGGAGCCACTTTGTTGCCTGTATTTTCTGCAGAACAAAGTTAATTTATACTAAATTTATTTCTCAAACAGGAAACATCTGTGAATTAATACACTGCAACATATGTATACAGATAGATACCTTGGTTCATTGTCTTGGTTTCTTGGCAAGCACCAGCAATAGGCAAGTGGTGCTCAGTGTCAACATTGTCCAGGGATTTCTCATTTGGTGGCTCCAACAAAATGCAACTTTTAGGAGGTGAGAATAGCCATGTTGGTGAGGACTCCAGCTCTTTTTTCCTCATTTCTGGTACGCGTGTTCGTTGTATTCCTCGTAGCTCTGGATACTTCAAAGTCAGATCCTCAGAGGCTTGTTCACTCCCAAAGGATTCAGAAAAATCAATGTTGTTAGTTCCATCAGGATACGGGGTAGACTTGCACACTACAAATTTGCTTATGTCCCAGGACTCATGAATAGGTTCAAGCAGCACACAAGATTTTGGAGGTGACATTTTTAAGCATGGGGTCATGACAAGCACGGAATGGCCTCTTTCTGAAAACACCGGTGAAGAAACGAACCTGTGCTTCAATGTATTATCTGTTTCAACCACAATTGAACCAGAAGGCTTAACTGGAGTTGCCTTTATTTTAACACCTTCAAGCAAGTCATCATTTTCATCCCTAGGATTGTTGAGAAAAGATGCAAGCTCAACATTTGATTTGGCAGCAATCCCTTCGAATACCGATTTAGACGAGTCACACCTCTTGGAAGACATTGCTTTTGACATAGGAAGAGGTGTGAGAAGAAACAACTGTCTACCTCTCTCGACATTACAGCCAGCCGCACGCCAAGACACGAGTGGAGAAGGCGAGATTAATGAGTCCAACGTTGTTTCTTCTGGACTCCCAACATCCAAGCATTCCTTTTCATTTGCATCAACAGAAGGCACAATTTCAGCTTCCAAGTGTTTTCCAGGCTGATCTTTGTGCTCCTCAGCAGGACTCGAAAGGACCTTCTCAAATCTGGGGACCCATGGCTGCAAATATAGGAAACAACAATCTACGTTAAATCTGTAAGCACATTCAGATTCAACATTCAAGTAACATAAATTTTAGAAAATTAACTTAAAATGGTTAACCTTTAAAGAAGAAACCATATCCGAAACGACATTCGTGAAAGATTCAATTTCTTTTCTCCCCTGTTCCGTTTCCTTAAGCTTGAAAACTTGCACAACAAGTTCATCAATCTGCCATGTTATTAAAAATGAAATTCCAGACTAACAAAAGATGAACCCTAACCAATTGCATCCAACACAATTAGGTATAGAGAAGAAGAAAAACCTTTTACACTACCTGGAGGAGGACGGAGGAGAGATTTGAGTGAAGGAGGAGGAGTCGATCGAGGGAGGAGTCGTTTTGATTATTACCGTCTTTGGAGATCATTTTCCTCTCCGGAATCTCTGATTTGGAGAAATTCCTTGTGCTTCCATTGTTCGTTAAATCTCTCAGCGGTTTCCGCACTGTTTTCGTCCTCGATTCCGTTCTCCCCATCCCTGTTCTTGAATTTTCTTCTTCCTTTGCCTTTTCAAATCTAGGGTTTGTGCCGTTTGGTTTTTGAATTTCCTCTCTGGATCAAATTTTTAGGCGGGTTACTTTCTATTATTCCACCTAAACATTTAATATTATTCTTAAGGGTAAATTCATATAAAGATCACTTTTGTTTTTATTTTATTCAATTTTGATCACCAAAATTTAAGTATATACATTTTTATCCAAATCGGATGATTTTATTCAAAAAAAAAAACATACAAAGAAGAATTAGTACAAACAAACCTCATTAAAAAAATCCCTCTAAATCCCATAAATTTTTTTCATTTATTTTCTTTTTTAATTATCACAAAGAATATCCAAAATTAGTATTTAATTATTTTTGTGACTATATAAATTTATATTGTACCAATAGTTCCGAGCATATGGGCTTTTGTCGTTTGATAGCTAATAACTAGGGTCGATCCTAATCTTAGAGGCTACAGGCGAATTAAAAAATTTAAGCACTAATAATAAATATTAAAAATTTAAACTCATAATAATAATTATTTAAATATTAAACGATAACTAATTGTATTATAATTATGCGCGTGCAATGAAATATTAAAAAAATAAAATAAAATGAAAGTATATTGTTTTATTCCAATCTTAGAGATTTATGTTTAGATTAAGGTAAGATTGGAATAAAACAATATTTTTTAAGTAGATTCTCTAAACTCTGAGAAATTATGTCAGTAAGTTTTATCATGTTATTCATGAGACCAACCATTAAAAATTATTCATTTCATTATTTTTTTATATCATATTTTTCTAAGTGAATTTTTACTCTTATTTACTGTTAATTCATTTTAAAAATAGTTTTTAAAGTAAAGATTTCCTTAAAAAAAATATATGACATAGAAGAATTGATGAAGTAGGTGATTTTTATTAGTTGGTCTCATAGACACATGGTGAGACTTACCCATAATATAATTTCTCCTAAACTCTAACGCCAAAGGATTCTTAACTAATATAATGGGTAAGAGAATAAAATAGACTGATAAAAATCTTCTGCTCTTAGTCATATTTTTTAATATTTTTATTTTAAAATAATTTTTTTAAAAAAATAAAGAGTCTCGTTAAAATCCTCTCTATAGTCAACATTAAAAAATGCTGACCCCTAAAAGGGAAAAGAATATCTATTATTGTCATCCATTAATTGCATTAGTAAGTACAACTTGTCGATGAATAAACTTCATAAAGAGGTGTTGATGTGTTAACTCATAAACGCTGACCCCTAAAAAGAAAACATAAACGCTCAACAAAAGCCCTATATGCTAACTCATGGGCTGTGTTGTTTGCTTGACGATGAATAAACTTCATAAAGAGGTGTTGATGTCGTCATATCATGTTCTTTGTCTCCGTTAATCTGATTGCCATCAAAGATCTTCTATCCATATGGGAACATAGATAATTCACCACATTGACTGCATCTCCTTCAATTATCATCTTGTTCCATCCATGATCCAATGCAAACAAACATACTGCATAGAAGGCGTTAAAATAGTATGTTTAAAATTAGAAAATCAGGTACCTAGAGTATTTTTAAGGTATAGAATTTAGGGTTTAAAATGTAAAAATTTAAATTTAAATTTAAAAAATATAATTTTAAATATTTTATAATTAAAAACAACAGATCTTCAGTCAAAATAACCACCATTTTTTTATAAATTTTTATTATCTATTTATTTGTATTGCATCATGGATATGAAGCAATTACTAATCTATTATACCTTTAATAACAATAATTAAACTATAATTTTGTCAACAGATTTTCAGCTTATGATCCGATTACAGATTTTGAGGTTTAAAAGTTTTCTTTACACTCTTGGTGTTATTAATATACTTAAAACTCTTTCGACTCTAAAGATTTTAAAATAATCATGCAGCAAGAATCGTTTCTATAATTCGAATACGAATGTTAGAGTTATGATTCAAAATTTATTTTAGATCGATCTAAATATTTATAAAGAAACAATAACGAGAGTTAAAATGATCTACTCATCCTTTGAATATACATCAAAGAGAAGATTGACTTTGGATTCAAGTTCCTTATAAATAGATACCGGGGATTAGGGTTACAGTCACGTGTTGTAATCTCTTTAATAATGATATTTATTTTTTATGCTTTTACAATCGTTTTTTTATTCCAATAATTATTATAATTTTGGTGGTGATTCTTTCGATAGGAATTTTCTACGTACACGCCTCAAACTAAAGGTTTACTTAAGTGAAACCAAGCTGTTTACTATTTGAATCAACCCTATCAGTTAAATTTTTTGAATTTTCTTAATAGGTTTTAAGGGATTATAAACAACATATTCAAACGTATGTGTTTATGGTATTGTTCGGTGGTGCTTACTAGCTCAAAATATGAGAGTGAAGTGAGGAATATAGAGTGTGCAAATCGTCTACCCCTTCCTTATATCTTCATTTATGTCTACTTCAAATTAGAGAGTTTGGGGTTTAGAGTTTAAGGTTTTAGGTTAGGGGTTAGAGTTAGGATTTAGATAATTAGGGGTAGGGTGTATTTTTTAGGGTATAAGATTTAAGATTTAGGATATAAAAAATAAGGTTAGAATTTAAAATTTAATTTTTTAGTAAATTTTCAAAGAAGACATAAAATAAGACACGTAAAGGAGGAAGAAAATTTTTACCCGAATATGGATAGCAATGCCATTGTACATATATATGGTACATTGATAGCGGCGCATGAAAAATTATATGTAAAGGGAAACAAGACAAGACACAATGAAAACCCATTAAAAAGAGTCATAAAAACAATCAATGAGAGTGAAGAACAAGACAAGGGCACTTTGGAAAAGGAAATGCCAAGAACAAGAGAAGCACAATTTAGATAAATAAGCATTTGGTGCTCATGTGTAAACCAAAATGTAACATATATGCATCAAATTCATAATACATGATCATATGTTTGAATTATTTTAATGAAAATAAAAAATATTAAGAAATATATATTTAAAAGTTTGACTCAATCTTAAACAAGTGTTGATATCTAGTTGGTCAAAGCTGCTTATTTCTTCCCCTTAGGTCTTGTGTTTAAGATCCACCATGAGCATTCTTTTCTCTAAAATCTCTCACTCTATGTAGAAGTGGAAACTAAGCTTTGTCAAAAAAGTTTAACTCAATCTTGAACAAGTGTTGATACCTAATCGGTTAAAGCTGTTTATTTCTTCCCCTTAGGTCCCGAGTTTAAGACCCACTAGGAGCATTCTTTTCCCTAAAATCTCCTCTTATATGTAGAAGTAGAAATTAAGCTTTGTCAAAAAAGTTCGACTCAATCTTGAACAAGTGTTGATACCTGGTTAGTCAAAACTGCTTATAGAATTCTTCCCCTTAGGTCCCGAGTTTAAGACCCACCAGTAACATTCTTTTCCCTAAAATCTCCCCTTATATGTAGAAGTAGAAACTAAGCTTTGTCAAAAAAGTTCAACTCAATCCTAAATATACAAAAGTTGTTATGACTATCAAATGTAGAAAAACTCATTAGTGTATCTCTTAAGCGAGTTTGTTCTCTTCACAACATTAACATTCAAATCTATAACCTTATTTGAAAGATATAATATTTAATTGTTTAGAACAATTGGTTATTGGTCGATATTGTAATTTTTTATATAACTACTGGTATTCAATTTATTAACCAACTAATCTAAATTAGGTATTGTAGAGACTCATTGTAAGACAATCCTCGTAACCTAATTACTTTATTCATAATATCGAGATTTAAACTTTTAACCTTACTTAAAAATTAATACTTCATTTCACTAGACCAATTGATCGTTAGTTTTTTAACATACATATGCATCAATTTTTTTATGGTTGAGTTTTTTAGGTCGGTGACTATTTGTCGAACATAACCTCTTAATTTTCTAACTAAAAAAACACAATTTTCCAAGATTTTCTAATTAAATAAAAATTATTTTACCCTTAAAATCTTGATCATCGATTTTTCTTAAAACAATAACTTAAAAACGGTTAAAAACGATTGTATCACTTTTTTTATAAAAAATCGTAAAAAATAGTATTAATATATATATATATATCAAAAATTTTATTTTTTAAAAAAATATTTGATATGTATCAAAATTTTATATTTTTTATAAAAATTTAATATATTAATAAATAAATTTTAAATTTTTAAAAATTTATAAAAAAATATACAATATTTTTTATTTTTCTTTTAAGCTTGTCATTCTCTAAAACTACGATCTAACGGTCCGGATTTTAATCTCACAACGAATCCCGGCCAGAAATTATCGTCCTTAATCCGACAGTGAAGAGTATCCCATCCAACTGAGTATCATGATTGGATGGACCGCTACCTTCCGTGCGACTTATCTGAGTTCCTCCCTTTTTTAGTATATTTTTTAAACAATGTTACTCTATCTGATAATTTTTAGAAATTGAGATAATATATATTTTAAATATTTATTTTTAATAAAAAATATTTTAGATACACAAATAAAACAATTAATATACTTTAGATATTTATATAAACCTTTATTAAATGGATTTCTTTGATTATATTTATTTGCATTCATCGTTTATTAGTGCCTCCACGGAGTACTGGAAAGAGAGAGAGGCCAAGAACAATCACATAAACACAAAAAATTATTAGGTGAATCATGTTTATCATGTTATTTATAATTTTGATCAATCAGATTTATTCATTTTAATTTTTAAGGTGAATCATCGTTTATTTCTTATATATAGTTAGTAGGTGGATAGTTATTTAAAGATGAACGGTTCTGATTATTTAGACTATGAATGATATAATGAACAAAGTTTACCTAATAATTTCTCTCTAAAAAGAGATAAAAGAGAGGCCAATAATAACCACCTAAATAAAAAAATTATTAGATAAATTTTGTTTATCACGTCATCTATGATCTCAATTAATTAGATTTATATATCTTAATTTTTTTAAGGTGAATTATCAAATTTTTTTTACATGTAATTAATAAATAAATAATTATCTAAACAAATGAAGGATTCTAGTTACTTGTACCATAGATTAACGCGATGAACTTACCTAATAATCTATCCACACATCACACCCCTCTCTATTTACCTTTGCACTTTGAGTTGTCACTGAAACCACTTTGTAGTTTTTGTTCTTTGGGGAGCTTACTTTTCACCTTGCTGGGGTTCTTTCTATTTCAAAGCTCGGGTTATTATTATAAAATGGTGTTCTTGGTATGGCTTTTCTCATTCAAAGGTGTAGGCTTTTAAAAGAATTTATTGGCTGAGACTCCACAGTTGTTGCTTTGTTAGCTAGTTTCTTCTCCTCCTGCTCTCAGGGTTTTTTTCTTGGCTAAACTCAAGTTTCTGTTGAGTTCATGTTGTTTTGAGCTCTGGTTTACTGACTAACTTTAAGGTATATATATATATATATACACACCAAGTTCCCATCTTCCTTTTAATCCATTTGCATGGTTTTAACTTATAACTTCTAGCTTTATATATAGATATATACATATATATTCAGTCTGTGAAAGTCGATGGAGATCGGTTGTTCAAAGAACGTTGAATCATGTCCTCAACTTCTTGATCTGATTCCTCAAGAGAGAGAGTGGCATCATGTGAAGAGAGAAGATAAAAAAGATGGATCTTCAGAGGAGAAGAAGCTGGAGCTGAGGCTTTGTCCCCCTGGTGAAGACACCTGGTACTTCTCTTCTTCAATGAAGAGCAATGGAAAACAGGCACACAAGTTTCCATGTCCGGAGGATCACCACCCTGTTGGGTCTGATTTGTTCACCCCATGGGGCAAAAACCATCAACAACAACAGCAGCAGACAAAGACTTGTTCTTCATTTCTCCAGTTCCTATCAACAACTTCCCCACCACCACATAGCTTGCCTGTTATGGCAAAGGAATCATCACAGCCCTGCTGCAATAAAGCAGTGGACTTGTTGCAGGATGCTGAGAGAAAAGCATTTAAACCTCCTGCAAATACAGCTAATACTTCTCAGAAAAGGTAAGCCACCTTTTTACACATCTCTCCATATCTTTTAAATTTTTTGACAGAGGATATTCACTACAAGTCACAAGAGTTTTTACATTACTTGATGCTTGTGATGTGTTGTGCTGTGTTGTGTGGTCCATCACCCATGCATGTTGTTCTTGTTACCTGTTTTGTTCCATTTCTTTATGTTTCTCATGTTAAACCTGAAACCAGAACTGCTCCTGGACCAGTTGTGGGTTGGCCTCCAATTCGCTCCATAAGGAAAAATCTTGCCAGCAACAGTTCTTCGAAACAAGCTTCTGATTCACAAAGTGTGGAGCCTCCTAATGAAAAACCAGCAGCTGAACCTAATGAAAAAGGTCTGTTTGTGAAAATCAACATGGATGGTGTTCCAATAGGAAGGAAAGTGGACCTCAAAGCCTATGATAGCTATGAAAAACTGTCAACTGCTGTGGATGAACTCTTCAGAGGCCTGCTTGCTGGTAAATTTATTTTCACTTGGATTAGGTGAATTAGGTGTGATTCTAGGGTGAGGTGCCTTAATTTAAGGTTAGAAAAGGATGCAACTTAAAACGTTACTATGCAACCGAAATGCTATACTTTTTATAATATATTAGGTTGTTGTATCCTAGACTCATCCGATGAATTAGATAAGATAGCAATGTCCCCATTAGCCACTAGGGGGTGTTTTATTTTCACTTATCTGGTTTACTATAGTGAAAGGACCTATCAGTTCACATCAGTGTTAGTTTTCAACTGTTTAGGTGATTGAAGTGGGGGAGGGATTTGCATATTTCAAGGGCCAAAACTTTGGACTCGTATGCTTGTTCTTATTCCAATTAAGATCTCAGGCTATGTTAATGTATCTTAATTGTCAGATATGGTTTGTTTATCTCCTCGGTTTGTCGTTTTGTTCGAACAATGTAGCTCAACAAGATTCCTCTGCTGGTGGAATGCTGAACAAGCCAGAGGAGGAGAAATCGATTACCGGCGTATTAAACGGAAGAGGGGAATATACACTTGTTTATGAGGATAACGAAGGAGACAGTATGCTTGTTGGGGATGTTCCATGGCAGTAAGCATCTTTTGTCACTGTTGATGGACTGCAATATGAGATTATACTATACCATATTATATTCCCAATATTGGTGGCTGAGATTATAATAGAATAACACCCTTTTCTCTTGTGTCATCTAGTTTTCTTCAATGCTGACATATTCTTTCTTAATGTATGCATGCATCACTGAAATGCAACATGAAACCGGTTCTGTTTTGTTCTTTCTTAATGTATTTGATTTGCAGCATGTTTGTGTCGACGGTGAAGAGGCTGCGCGCGTTGAAGAGATCCGAACTGCCTGCGCTTGGCCGTGAGTGTCGGTTTTATTGTTACAGAATTGGTTCATGGTTAATTAGTTGGGTTGGCACATGAAGTTAAACTCTGGTGTTTGTTGTTTTACAGTAATTGGGAGCAGTAAGCAAGGGAAGATGAAGTCTTGGAACTCCTTGCCACCATAATAACTAAGAGTTTTCCTATGAAAAGGAGAGCTTTGAATTATGTTTGCTACCCTATTTTGCAATCTAACTTATTGCACTCAACAGTGTATGTATATATATATGTTGTTTTATATGTAAGTTTTGATGTGTTTTCCCTTTGCTTAAACTTCAATGGCATTTGGTGCAAAACAATGCTTGATTGCAAATATCTGTTGAGTTTGATATGGAAATTGTGTTTGGGACTTTGTATTAACAACCCATCTCGGTAATAATCGTATGGTCTATCGGGGTGTAAATAAACAAAACGTTCGTGGATCTTACACGAACATAAAAATCTTAAACGAACATGATTAATGGTGAAGGTAAGAACTAAATTAAACCGATAGAGTTAGGATTAGTGGTATAATTTCACATGTAGGCAAACATTTTTACAAATATTAAACGAACATGTTTGTGAATCTTAAATGAACATGAACCGTACATTAATACCTTCAAAAATTGATAAACGAACACGAACTAGACATGAACACCTTCAAATATAGATAAACAAACATGAACAAAATCTTACGTCTTTAAGTTCAATTCATTTACACCCCTAATCAATCCGATAAAATCTCATTCGAACCGCGGTATCTAACCTTGGTTACCCTATCTTGTCTAAACAACAAGCTTAATCTCTTGAAGTGGAAATTTAAAGAATGATGGGTTGTAAAGTTGAAACCTTTCCTTTTTTATGTCTGATTCCATTGCAGCAGCCGAGAAACAGTGCTCCAAATTCAAGTTGTCGTTTTGGGTGGCGAGAAAGTGTAGGAAAATTTTGGCCTTTTTGATCAAGTGAGTGACCCACAAGAGGTCATTCTCTTCCCTTTTTGTTCCTATTGAGGCATTTGATTATTGGCCATTCATCAAGCAAACACTCGTCAAGCAGATATGGTTAGAATGATTTTGAGTCTAGGGAGGTGCCGAGCTCAATGAATCTTTGAGGGTTGGACTTGGAAGGTCAGTATCGTTGAGAGCTGCCTAACTTTGAGACATAATATAAGACAGTTCGGGTCTATTTTATTCGGATTAATTTTGAGACAACGATTGAACAAAAAAATGCGGAGATTGTCACATTCTTGGATATAATAAACTTTATATAATTTATATATTTTCTATCGAACTTTTAAATTTATGAAATTTTATTGCACTATAAATACATAACTAGTGATGATTGTAAAGGGTTGAGCTGAATTTTATAAACAAATATTTTTCTTTTGGAATGTTAAGTCAGCTGTATTATTCGTCTTACGATTTATGTTCGGGTTGTGATATTTATATATTTGTTAAATTTTGGAGGATAAAATATCATCAATCACATGAAATAAAAATAAATCAAAGTATTCTTGAGCCGCAAGCAATCCAAAGAAGAAAGGTTATGAATTATTTCGCTGGCGCAGCATTAGCCACTTTTAAATCACCAGAAGGAAACAAAAATGGTGAACAGAAAAATTGTCAAGAATTTCCAACAAATAACTTTTCAAAAAACAATGCAGACACAGTTCTTAGTCATCATCACTTCCGAGATACTTCGAATGGGAAGCAGCAAGAATAGCCGCTCCGATGCCGGAACCGTCACGTGAAAGCTCAAGTAAAATGGTTTCGAAAACATCTTTCCCGAGCAGTTCATTCAGGCAGTTCTCCAGGCATTTACGGTACTCTGTGTAGTGTTCGTATAGTCCGCCGTCCATGGCTATCACCGTCCTGTGCTTCTCCCCTTCCTTGATTGTATCCCTTCCCATTTTCCTCAGAATACTTAATACCCCGGCAGCCGAAAGACGTGCCCCGCGTGTCGCGACAATGCTGCAAATCTGGACTATTACTTTTCTCATCTTCAGGGAGGTGTTCGATATCTGCAATAAAAAAGATGTAAAGAAAGGCTTAGAATACACAACATGGTTCGGTAATGGTACTTCAATAACCGAGTTTCGATGATCGAAATAAAGCATACCTCGAAAATGTCTTTAATGTGATTGGTTACCACTTTGAGGTCAGGGGAAGTGTCTTGATGCATGGCGGAAATGGCAGGTGTTCTGCAAGTTAGCAAGGCTCAATTATTAGCACTCTGCAGATCTCGAACACAATACAGAATTGCAACGTTCAGTAAAGAACCGGTGACCATTGTTAACTAAATTACTCGAACTCTTCATTTTCGGTAACACAGCATGAAGAAATTACCCCAAAATGAATGGAACTTTAAGTTTCGGTGGAACCGTGTCACCGAAAAATGCAGCTTCCTGAGCCAACCAACTTAGGACTCTGCGGACGATTTCTCCCAAATACATACCAGACATTACCTTCTCATAAATCTGTGGCAGATCAAAGGAGTATAGAGTGAAGGAATAATGTTAAAGCGAAGGCAAAAGTGAAACAAACTAGACCGGTGCGACATTACAAACTTACCTGATCACCAGGATTTAAACTCTCGGCATCCATTTCAAGATCATACTCTGATAATGGAAGATGTGCCGACTTAAAGTTACCCCACTCCATATTAATGACCTTCAGAGAAATACTAATACCGACTTTAGTTTTCGTCCTACACCTAAATAGTCAGTTATGAACTCATATGGACATCGAGGAAGAAAGAAACGATCTCGAAGCTAGAGTGTTCACTAATAGGAATTAAAGAACAGCTAACCATCTCTCCAGATCTGGGTAGTGGACCATGCCATTTTGGTATCGCGCTTGCACGTTCAACATATGCTGCATTTGATCCAGTACCAAGGATCACAGCAGCTACAACATCTTTGTTGGCAAACCGACCTCCAGCTAGTGTCCCGACAGTATCATTGACCTGGTGTTCAAATGGTTGCAGTAAGACACCAGGGGAAAAGAGTGACAATAATGAAAAGCTGAAACATGCATACGAAGGTATGTAACATAAGCCTACCAAAGCTGAAACACGCATGTCAAGGCCGTGTCTTTCCATGGCTTTGGTCAATTCCGCTACCACGTCTCGGCCAACCTGTTAATTCCGCACTCAATAACAGTAAAGAAACATAAGTCAAGGATAAGAGTACATTAAATCATAACAAGCATGAAAAGAGAGTGAGCAATTAGAATTTAGAACCGACTGCTTCGTTTATGGAGAAGCCTTTTGTCCACTTAAGAAGTGTGCCGGAAGCAATGGATGTTTGTACCACAGGGAATGAGAAGGTAAAACCAAGCTCCCTCTGCCTGCCAGGAGTTGGTTTAAAATCTGAGCCTTCTTGAGCTATGAATTTTGCGAGTTTCGCCACAATAAAGTCGAATAATGCCTGAAATAAACATCACCTATCAGTCATTAAAGACCTCCTTATAATACCTCAACCAGTTTCCCGACCATGTATCAAAAAAACAGAAGCACTTACATCTGATGAATCCCCTGTCATCAAACTCGGAGGAATCGACACCTCCACAAACTGTTGGTTGAGGATACCATGACCCTTCCCTCCGAGTTGCAGTCGTAAAACACGGAAATTAGTTCCACCAAGGTCCAATGCATAAAACAATCCCTTCTCTTTCCTAATGTAGGACAAGGAAAATGCATTAGAATCTCAACCAAAGTCCCTATAGGACAGTGGACACAAATTCGTATGA
This sequence comes from Abelmoschus esculentus, assembly GCA_035048815.1. Lineage (NCBI taxonomy): Eukaryota > Viridiplantae > Streptophyta > Magnoliopsida > Malvales > Malvaceae > Abelmoschus > Abelmoschus esculentus. The sequence goes on from JAUCBN010000024.1 coordinate 14,222,184, forward strand.
TAATCAATAACCGAATCGAAAGTGTCCATGAACCTGATCCTACAATCTCCAACAACAGATTAAACCGATTCCAAACATATGTTTGATGAAAGTCCATACAAGACTGGCTGATGCAAAATACTCATGCCACCATATATACATAAACACACATATGCATAAGCAATATATATAGGATATGATCAAGTTACACAGCCTAAAATTCTCCAAATTTTACATGTTTTTGGATCGTTGGGCGAGTGAATCGTATATACATAAACACACATACATAAGCAACATATTGAATGAACATTGATCCAACAAACACATAAGGAATCATGTTTTATAAACAAAGGATATGAATTGGAATACCCAGTAGGCAAACTGTCGACATAGGTGATGAGCATTTTGAGTTTGCTGCCACCTTCAGAGGCGAGGCCGGCGTGCATCTCCACGATCATGGCATCACACACTTGTCTCAGTCTGGAAATGGGGGTGGAGCATTTTATTTCAAAATCCTTCACTATCTCCATTGCTTTCATCCACTTGGACGACTTCTTCATTCTCCTATGAACCACCACGGCTGCTGCCGCTGCCACCGCCACCCCACATACCACCACTATCCCAACTGCAATCTTCCTCATTTTCCCACCTCAGATAATTGTTTATAACCCAAAAAACAGGAAAAAGAAGAAATCTTTCAGAATGAAAAGAAAAACCAAATGAAAATATAAATCAAATCAAAACTAAACAAAAAGCAAAGATCTTTGTGTCCAATCTAAGCAATGGTGGGTTCATTCAGTGATAGAAACATAGAAAAGAACTCAATCCCTTCATCCATTTATAGAAAGGGTCTGTAAAAAAGAAAGATTTTGGATTAGGAAATCAAATGATTTGGAAGAACCCAAACCAGCACCCAAAACAAACTAAAAAAAGCAAACCACCAACGAGGCAATGGCGCTGTAAGTTTCCATTTCTTCAGCAATGAAGCCATGAATGCACACGTGGCTGTAAAGAAACATGGTGAAGTTTAATGTTGTTTTTTTGCTCCAAGGTGAAGCTTATGTTTACTTTATCAGAACTTATTAGATTGGGTGGGTCTCAATTCTCATCATATGAGATAGGGTAGTTTGAATTCTTTATTCGTTTAGATCATCATGCGTAAATATTTAAATATACTCATTTTTATTCATATATTTAAAATATTTTTAATTAAAATAAATATTTAAATTAAAAAATAATATAAATATATATTAAAAATAGATATTTAATGTGTTTTTTAATAATATCACATGTCGAATCTTAAAATTTTAGATATTCTCTATTAGGTATCTATATTTATCAAAAATCGTTTACTACACATGGAATAATCGAAATGAAAGTATAAATGATAATTACTAAAAATGTAAATCTATATAACCTACTCCCTAACATACGTTTAAATTTTCATCAAAATCGCCTCAAACTTTACACGTTTTTTATAAAAAATTACTTTCAATCTTTTACTTTATGTGAGATTAGATTCCATGAAAACTCAGTCATTTTGGTTTATCAGTTCAAGGTTTGTTTACAGATCCAGTTGCTTTGAGGATACTTTAGAGTTGGTAGGGATTATTTTGTGTCTGACGGTGACGACAGATAAATTGTCCAAAAAGAAGTAGAAAGTCAACCATGCTGACCTCACATGTATGATTTCCTTGAATAGAAGCTCAAAAAAACTTATCTAAATTTCCCAAAGTTCAAACGACTTGCATTCCCCCAAATCTATAGATTATACATCCTTTGACAACCAGCAGGTTATGTTGAGGAGATTTATAGCAATTAGCAAACATCATAAACTGAACCTGCAGCACAAGGATGCTCAAGTCCTTTGTTCAGTTTTGGGTGAACACTGTATGGATGACCTCCTTCAAATCATTGCACCCAATCATCTCCATCTCCCCAAGATCAAGACTTGCTAAGGATTTACCAGCTGACTTGGGGACGATACACTGCTTATAACCGAGTTTGGCAACGGTGCTGACTCTCTTGTCCATCCTGGATACCTAAAATACAACAAACAAAACAAAGTTGAATGTAGGGGTGAGGGGGAAGAAAAGTAGCTGGAACGCGGACTATGACCCGACTTCAAGCTACTTTTCTTTTGGTAGAGAAAATAGACAAGACTTGTGAAGGAGGGAAAAAGATAGGGTGATTTCCAAGGTAATTGTAGTAACAGGGAAAGTGAGAGTTTACCATGCGAAGCTCACCACCGAGACCAATTTCACCAATGAATGCAACTCCACTGGGAATAGGAAACTCTAAGAAGCTGACCAAGTTATGAGACATATGTTTGGCAATTTAGATCTATATATATCATGAAATGTTTGTAAAAAATAAATTGTCTAGATGCTGTATCCAGGAACCTGAGGGCCTGATTTACCAAGTATGGTGTCAACTGCCAATACTAATAAAATGAAACGTAGCCTACCAATCCGGCGTGTGATATAACGGAAGGGAAGGGACAAAAACAAGTAAAAGAATTGCATTCTAGAACCATAATCGAATGAAAAAGAAAAACTATGCCTGCTACAGATTGATGCTGCTATTGCAAGATCCCCAGCAGTCTCTGTCAATGTTACTCCACTGACAACATTTAGAAAAACAGCCTGGTAGAAAAAGTAATGAAAATTACAAAAGTGTATGAAAAAGAAGATCTAATAATGAATGTAATTCATACTTGATACTTTCTATTGCTTAAAGGAACCACTTGGTCAAACATGCTCTGCCAAATGAGAGTTAAATTTCAAAACAGTTACTTACATTCTCTTGGATCTTCAGACCAGCTTGCTTGGCAAGGACCTATATTAAAAGGGTCAATACAGAATGCAGTCTTGTAAATGCAGTATAGTAAAATACTAAAATACACAAAACTGAAACTTTGTAAAAAAGGATAGTAAAATTACTGTCACAAAAAGTTGAAAAAGCACCAAATGATTGATTCTAGCAACTGTTTAGCTGAATATTTAAGAATGAAACTAAATAACTCTTAAAAAACCATTCTGACATGATGTTGAGTAATATGAAAGTTCCCCAGTCCTACACCCAGTGGAGTTTGATTATATGAGCTGACCTATATACCAAAATGTCCTTTCAATCCAAATAATGGATTGTTTAATCACCAAGTAATTGAAGTAGTTCAATTAGATTAAACTATTAACTTAATTATAAGAGAATTCACTTCAGAGATCCATAATAAGAAAAAGTCTCTATACAAAGCACTTCATTTCTCACCTTTCATTCAAAATTACCATTTCTTGGACCTTTCATTCATAACTACCATTTCTTTCCAAGAAGTAGAGGAAAGCCTTTACCACTGCTTGTCAGTGATTATACAATGGGGTATTTTTGTCAAGTTTCTTATATGTTAATATGTGGACAATCACCAAGTCTTGAGGATACAAAAATTTTGAAGATTGGTCTCATCATCTCACTAGAGGATCCACCAGCATTAAACTTGAAGTAATAAACAAAAAACATGGAAAAATGTGCATTTAGCTACCTCAGTTGAGGTAGGACAGTCGGAATTCCAGGATATGACATAAGATGCATCATTTTATTTTATTTTTTTGCAAAAGAACATATAAACCTACATAATTAAAAGTAACAGTACTGACAAGGACAAACTTCATGGCATACAGATGAAAATGTTTGCAGGAGAATTAAATAGCACTTACAGAGATAATCATATCAGCTCTGTTGGCTTGGATTCCATTCACATGTCTAGAAACTGTTGAGCTAGAGACACACAATGCCTAGACAGGATCACAGAAGTCGATTAACATCATTTGTTGGACCAAGATGCTAACAACAAACATTGCGAGACTATGAGACTTGAATAAAATGGGAGAATTTCCCTTTATTTATTTTATGCCTCATATTTATGATATGCCTCACCCTTTAAATACTTACTAAAAGACTGCCAACGAAACTAAAAAAAAGATTTACAATCTAATACAGGCAAACATCATCAGATCCATTTTTCATAAATACAGTCAAAACTATTGGGTAACAAAATATTGTTAGAAACACGAAACAAATAAGGAAAAAAAGATAATACCTGAATTTCAATAAGGAAAGTTCGAGATCCATCCATAATAACAGCAACAGCAACCCCAGCTAAAAATTCTGAATCAGAGTTCTGATCACTTAAGAACATCTCACTGGGGTTTAAAACAGTTTGCAGTCCCAGTGGTGACATTTCAAATATTCCTAGCTGACAGTAGATAGTCCCATCAAGACAACAATGAGTGATGGATTCACATAAATATTTGAGTTGGAAGAAATCAAACCATTAACAAGATCTTTAGCACATAAAAACTAAAACAATGGTGATACAAGATAGTGTATACAGTCAAGTTGATCATCTTCAAGTCGTTCATAAGACATGAAGCAAAAACATAATATTTTGGTTACTGGTACCTCATCAACTGACCCAAAACGATTCTTCACAGACCGAAGCAAACGATGTGATGAACACTTTTCCCCCTAGAAATGATTGTAGTTATGTTATGAGAACCATAGAATACAATCTTAAGAACAGAAATAAAGCACAGAGCATGCTATTTCGAAAATGTGAAATATATGGGATCTTTGAAGAGTAAAAAATTGCACAATAGGTTACAATCAGGATTGGAAATTTTCAACAATTCTAAAAATACAAATTAAAGCAAAAATGGAAAATCCAATCAGTTGGACTTGATTACAAATTTCTTAGAAAACAGAAGCATCTTATTCATCATCTATGAACATTGAAGAGAATAAACCCAAACTTTTGCAAAGTTCAAGAATATTATATTTAAATTTTAACTAACATCTGATAATGGATTGCTTAAATAAGCTTTATGACACTAGAACTAGTCCTAAATTGCAATGATATGTAGATTTGTGTTCCTAGGCTTAACTCTGTTTTGTTAAAGAAAAAAAAGAACTCTTACTTCCTTCAAAACTTTGTGCAAAGTTCATAAAAAACGCATTTATTTATTGAAATATAACTGTTTAGTTTACTAATGTAGGTTCCCTGCAAGACAAACTATTAAATATGGGCACCCAGCAAAATATGCCACCACAAAATATTCTTCTTAAGAAGATGAAGGTAGGGAAATATAAGCTCAACAAAAATGAAAGGAAGTTGAGATATAAAAAGAAAGACCCACATGAAGACAATAAGATTAGCAATAGTGAAAAAAAAAGGGGCCATGGTACCAACTTCCAGATATAAGACAGCATCTACAATGTGCTCCAAGACACGAGGTCCGGCTATATCACCAGTTTTTGTTACATGTCCAGCCTGGCATCATAAAAAAAGGTCAGAAGAGTAGAAAAGCAGAATTCAGAACCAATAGTGTGATTGGATAAAAAGCTAAAAAATTCAGTATGATACACATATCAGCCTACTCGGGCAACATTTTCATTCAACAAATTTTTTTATTCCTAAAAGTGAAGAAGTAAAGACTGAAGGAGGTTCATAGAAATGGAGTGTTACAACTGAATATTTGGCCAAATTCTGCGAATACCATTAATGTGCTCATAAATAACCCTCTCCAACCCTATCTCTCTCACATTCCTCTTTCCCCTACAGATTTATCTCCATTCCATTCTTTACAAAAAAGCTTAGCAATAAAACCAAATCACCAGTATTTATCTCATTTTTGTACCTTATGTACAGTCTCAATTTTCAAAGCCCCAAATGCAAAATGCATCAAACACATTTATTAGAAACAAAAAGGTTAAAATAAAATCTATCCAAAACCACATGCATAAAAAATAATGTAAAAAAAGCTGAGCAATGTTGTAAGAAATTTCAAACAAAGGAACAGCCACAAAAGAGAACACTCGAGAACCATTCAAACCATATGCACAAAAACTATATCTTGAGTAATAAAACTACACCACCTGACCTAACACAAGAAAACTGTGTCTGATTTAACAAGTTAAAAATATACTTTAAAAAACACTACATCAGCCTATTTGAGAGTAAGAACTATATGCTTACCAAAAGAACTGGGATGTTGGTTTTCTTCGCAAATCGCAACAAAGCTGATGTACATTCCCTGACCTGCCATCGACTAAAATAGTATCACTAAACAAGTATGCTGACCTCCCCTTCCCTTCAAGGCACACATATTGCTAATGCTAAAAAGGGAACTGGTTGAAATATATATGAAAAACAGGAATACTTGAGGAACAACAAAATATTACCAAGGGAGAAAGTTTGGATAATAATTAGTGCTAATAACTTTAAACATATAAGGCTCAAAAGTGAAACAGTCTATATAATGCAAGACAAAAAGGAATCTGCAAAGGTAATGATGAGAAAATATTCCAACCTGTGTGATACCTCCAGCACTTCCAACAACTTCCTTTAAGTAAACAGTCTGAATTGAATCAACAATTAGAGCACGTGGTGAGAGGGGCAGAATTTTCACCAATATGTCCTGAAAGGCAGCAAATCCACCAATTATTTTAGGATTCACCAACTGGTTCACTGTACATGGATAATAATAGGTTTCATTTACGCTAGAGTAAATCAGCAACGGTCTTTCAATTTGGAAAAGGATGTCAGAAAAAATAAGTGGGGCAAAAGTAATGAGAAGTATTTATCAATTTTAAGCATTTATCCTGAATCATTTACCTCAATATCAGTACCAGCATAAAGATAAAGTTCATTTGCTCTAATCTTCATACGTGCAGCTCTGCTGCTAATCTGTACTACACTCTGCGGTGAGGAATCCAGACACAAATTTAACACAATAATCATATGCTAAGTTCAATGACTTGTCTATATATTCAAACTATAACCTAGTAAACCTTTGAAATTTGAGTTTGATAATATTGATAGATCAGTGTAAGGCTTCTACAAAACTAACCTCTTCACCAGATACATATACAACACAAGCAGGCTGATCACAGTCATGCCCCTCAGCAATTAACGAAGCCATCTTTCAAAAGGAGAAATGAACTTTAACATTATATGACAGTTATTACCAACTATAGAATGTGAACAAAAGAGAAAGAAGCATGAGCATCCGAAAAGCTACAAATTCGGACCTGCAACAGAAGGGTACTCTTTCCGACACCAGGATCACCACCAATTAAAACCAATGAACCTGTAAACCAGGTAAATAATGCACAAAAGATACAAGCTTCCATTATGAACTCAACATTAAGCAATTAGTTAAGACAACCTTGGATCCCACCATCAAGTTTTCTTTTTCAAACTTTTTTTGCACCTATAATCACAAAATTAATCAGCATGGATTGGAGAGTATACAGACCTGGAACAAGACCACCTCCAAGCACCCTAGCAACTTCACTTCCAAAGGGACCAATTCTACACATGAAGCATACCAAATAAAAGCATATATCAAAACAAACCTAAGTACAATGTTTAAAAAACTTAATTTTTGGGGGGGTGACTTACAGTGGAATCCGATAGTCCATCTTCTTAACCCCACTGTTAACATCAATCAATTTTACTGGTTCCACATCCCTTGAATCCTTTGGTAGCCAAGACCGTGTCAAAGTTTCCAAATATTCCAACCCTCTGTTCTTAGTCTCCCCTTCAATAACACTTCCCATCGTCCCAGAACGATTACAGGAACGGCAAATTCCCCACCACTGTCCATCCGAGAACCCACAATCCTGACAAACCCACTTAACTTTAACTTTCCCTTTCTTCCTATTCCCAACTATATCTTCCAATCCCGAAAACGCCTTCTTTCGACTCATCCCTTCAGTGTTTCCCTTGGGAGAATTAGGAGCAATTTTGGCTTTCTGGGTTTCGTCTCCATTACTCAAATTAGCATTTTTAGCCTTCCCATAAGTTCTCTTGGTCTCAAAATCCGCACCTGCTTCGTCTCCTGAACCTGACTCATTACCCTGGTTAATGTCTTCCTGTCTGCTGCTGCGCGTAGAGAGGTCGCCGGTGAGTCCCTCGTAGACGGTCCATACATGCGGGGTTGTTTGGGTCCCATCTGTCTCCATGGAATTTATAGCAAATCGAGGTTTTGAGGAGTGGAAATGCCGGGAGAAAGTGGAGAGGGAAACATGGGTTCTGGAGATATTGCGGTGGAGGAAGTGATGGTGGGTGAAATAAATCGACCTCAAGGCTTTCATTTCTATGATCTGCAGGAGATAAACTTTTCAGTACAACCGGAAATAGGAGGGAGAAGGGACTTATTTCCACTCCTTAAACCAGGGTTTAGCTTAGGGTTTTAGCTGAAGATCGAAATAGCAACAAAGACAAAGCACCCCCGCCAGACTGCGGGTTTATATAGTGCATAGTTTAAAGGACAAATGGGGCTTCAAGACATCGAAAATATATCATTTGGCTTCGTTTATCCATTGGGATATTCTAAGTTGGAATGAGTATTTAAATCTAGTTAAAAAATTTTAGTTATTTGAGTTGATGACTTATACTTTGTAATTCAAATTTTATTTGAATTTTTTTATTTGAGTTTAAAAAATTTGAGTCGAGTATTCGAGTTATTATAAATATTTAATTATAAACATTTATCATGTTATAGTACGATTTGATTCTAGTTTAAACGATTTTCTCTAATCATATAAAATATGTGTATATATATTTGTTTGTATATAGTAATATTTTTTATAATATTATATATTAATATATATAAAATAAAAATTAAAAGTCATGTCTCGAACTTAAAATAAATCTTTTAATTATTAAAATAAAATTATATACAGGTAAAATTACTTTACTTGATAAAATATTTTTTTATTTAAAATAATATTTTAGGGTAAACTATATAAATGATCACCGAATTTTTAATTTAGATTTATTTTGATCATCGAACTTTTAAAATATTTAATAAAATCATTTAATTTTTAGTTCATATTCGATACAGTTCTTATTGTTATATACCGTTAAAGTTTAATTTTTTTAATAAAAAATAGATAAATTACAATATTTATCATTCAACTTTTATCTTACTCTTCCTTACACTGAATCTAATCGAATGAAACCATACATGACGTGACAGGATCCTATAGTGATTTTACCCCATTGTTGGTTACATTACAACATTGTGTTCATTGTCTTCCACTTCATCTTTCTTTCCTTTTCAAGCTTGTTCTGGGATGTCAGCTTCGGATTCTTGAGGTCAACAACAATGACGGAGATGTTATCATGACACTGTGTCACAACAGCAGCAGCTTTCTTTAGAATCTTGTGAGAAACATGGTAGGCAGGGGGACAGTGCTTTCTTAGAATCATCTTCTGCAACCCTTCGTCGTCTTAACTCTCTACCAGCTAATGTTACGACGTCCTCGTTGGATAAAACATCCCAGAGTCCATCACTTGCCAAAACCAGACACTCGTCGTCTCGGGTCCTGGTCATCAAAGTAACTTCAGGTACAGAAATAACCCAGGATTTTAAATTAGGATCGCCTGAAATGAAATTAAGGAGAAAGCTAGGAATTAGGATTTAGAGAGAGAGGACAAAAGATAAGTATTTGAAAGGTGGGGAAATATAAATATTCGGTAGGGTGTAAACAAGTCGAGTAAAGTCTGAGTAGTGTTAAATTTGACTCAACTCGTTAAGATTTTGAGTTGAGCTCGAGTAATTTTTAACGAGTCTGAGAAATCTGAACTCGTTAAGAACTCGAGTTGAGTTCGAGCTTTATTCGAACCCAATAAAATCAAGTATTGACCGATCTTTGATCGTGACAGACTTGAGTAGCTCGTCATATATCACACCTCATTTAAAGTATTGTCGAGGGAAAATTTGATATGCAAATTGTATAAGCTCAAACTCGTTAATTTTAAGGTATTGAATGTTAGTTTAGATTTACAGGTTTAGAATTTAGGATTTAGATTTTAGGGTTTAGACTTAAGAGTTTGTATTTTAGGGTTTTAAGTATATATAGAAAATTAGATTTTAAATTATAAAAATTTAAAAATTTAGTATATTATATTTCAAGTAGTTCACGAGCTTTTTGAGTCAAATATCAAGTAGCTTGACTCGGTTAGTTAAGAACTCCAAGGGAATTCGAGACTAATTCGAACTTTAAACAAGTCAAACTTAAATAACTCACGAACTACCTCGTCTCGTTTATAACACTACCTCCCAGCTAAAGCCATGAAAATAATCAATTGTATAGAAACAAGCAAACCTATTGCTCTTGACATGGAAAGAATCCCCTCCACCCTTGAACATCCCCACCTGAGAATTTTACCTCCATTGTTCGGAATCCTTTCCCACTCGTCTGTTCGATCAGGCTGAAAAAAAAGACAATACCACACATCAAATACGCCAAAATAATGCACCGGCGATTTCTCCATGGCGTATTTGCAGTCGGGCACGGTGCAGCCACCAACATCGTTGCAACAGACCTCCATAAACCCTGGCTTTATCACCACACAGTCCTCCATCGTCGGTCGCTTTCCTTGCCCCAAGCAGAATCCCCACGACATTTCCTTGTTGCTTTGCCCAATGCAGCATTTGACCTGGACTTTCAGACCAGCAATGTTGCCTTTAATGTCACCCTTCGTAACGGAGCTACCCGCCTCAGTAACCACGGCAGCAGTAGCTTCGCCCTCATCAACAACCTCCGCATCGGTGGATAAGACGACGGGGGTGACAGAAGTGGCATTAGCGTCCTTCAGTTTTAGTTTGAGTGGGTGCTCAACGACTTCTATAGCGGTGTCTTTCTGGAGGAGGACATCTTCAGTCACGGCGGTGGATTTGCTCGCCATCCAAAGAGATTAAAGACAAAGCCAAGAGAGTAAAACTTCAGAGACAAATGTTAAGGGAAGAAGATCGGAAAGAGAGCTATGTACTATACGTAACACGTTGCATGGCAAAGGGTTAATGTTACAGTCATCGGAGCATATCTCAAGTGAACGTCCAATGATTTTGTCCCAAGTAATCTACGAGAAGAGGTGAGATACGGTGAGGGTTCAAGGCGAGTCCGAGCCTAGTCAAATTCAGCTCAGACTAGAGGATCGGCGAACTTAAAATTTTAAGTTCAAATTTAAATTAGACTCTAAGCTTGTCAGGCTCGATTCAATTTAAAAAAAATAATTTTATTATTTTTTATATAAAAAAATGAGATTTTGTTAAAAATCTCTTTCATAACCCAAATCCAAATAAAATCTAAAATAAAAAAAAAACTGTCAAAAAGTAGATTAATTCAGATAACTAAAAATATTCTTACGATACATACACATAATATTTAATTTATTTTAGTTAAATTATTTTTAGTGGATTTCCTCTAATTTATTTTATTGTTTTTTCTAATTAAAGAAATTACTTTTAGTATATATATAATTATTTTGAGCTTGTTCACAATCTTTTCTAGCCGAGTTTGGGTCAGCTCAGCTCGACTTGTTAAGATTTAAAGTCGAGTCGAGTAGAACTCACTTTACTTAAGTAGAACTTTGACCGAATCGAGCTCGAGTAACTCGCGAGCTGGTTAGACTCCTTATCAATCCTAAATTCAACAATATTATTAGTGAATTCAAGTTGTAATTTTATAAACTCGACTAAAAATAAATAAATTTAAATTATAAAATAAATTTTGAATGCCTTAATTTTTTAAAATAATTTTATAGACCCAATTAAGTTATAGCTATGGTTTTGGTTAGAAATAGTGATATTGCTGTACCCTTGACCGGATATGATCAACATTTTGTGTGGATTTCATTTATTGATTTATTAGGTCTTTTACATGATTCAAAGGATTAAACAGTTTTTGATCGCAGACCACAAGAAGATATAAATGGGTTGACCAATTGATTATAGAGTCATAAATGATCAATTTAATTAGTTAAAAATTAGGTCGAAAATGATTCCGTATAATAATGGAGTTAGGATCAAAGTTTAGGTAGAGTTTTAATCCTTTTTTTTCGCTCAATCGAAATATTTGAAGAAATATAAGACTACGAGTTTAAGATCCAACCCTACAAAGCATCAGGGTCGACTGTAAAGAAGAATACTTTTAACAGCCACTCAGGGCCTTCGATCAATTCAGGGCTCTTAAATTTATTTTTCTATTTTTATAATTTATTAAATAAATAAATTAATTTAATGATTTAAATAAATTTAATAATAAAATTATTGTTCTTGAAATATTAAATTGATTGTTTAAACTAATGAGATGAATACAAATTCTTTTTCGGTGTCATTTTTTATGTCCAATACTAAAAAATATATATTCTAATCTCAAATCCTAAATTCTAAACTCTGCATCGATACCTTAAACTTTAATCTTCATAATTTTAAACTTAATACCTATTTTTTATTATTGATGCATAAATAAAATACAATTTTTTTATTCATAACAAAAAAAATTATTTTCGTTTTATAAGGGATTATTTTTAGTTTTCGTTTAAGGTAAAAAAATATTCATAAATTATATAATTATTTGATTATCAATAAATCATTATATCTCAATACTTCTTATTTAATAAAAATATTTAGATAAAAATAAATTTAATTATCAGTAACTTCCGAGTAATAAATTTATACTATAGTCCAAATTAATTACAATAAAATTTCGGTCAATATCCAATGTAGATTAGTATATGTTTTAATTTAATACAATTTAAATATAAAATAAAATACATTAAACTTTTTGAATATAATTTTTATCTTTGTTTAATATTAATATTACGTTTGTTGATGGACTAATATAAATCATGTACTATAAAAATTTATTTATAATATCAAAATTTAAATTTTTAATTTTTTTAAAATAATTTAATATTTTATTTTATTAAATTAATTAATTGTTGATCAAATATAAAATTTTAATATAGACAATAAAATTTCTCTCATCCTACTTAAGCAGTTAAGCCATTAAGATTGTTAGATTAGTATAGACTAAACGAAACCCTAGGTAAGCTCAAAGAGTAGTTTATAAATGGATCAAGAAGTACCGGCCACTGGAGTTGGTGGCGGCGGGCGGTTGCTTTGAGTCCATTTGTTTTGACTTACAATTACATCCATAATGTATACATTCATGCATTTTTTTACTTAAAATATGGTTTTAACCTAAAGGACTCAAAGTCAATGTTAAATATAGACACGCCGCCACAACTTTTGACCCAACTTTAGGGTTTCTTTTGTGTCTAAATTATCTAGATTCGTACTTATTTTTAAATCGAAAAATATTAAATATTTAAATACGTTTAGTTTTATGTTTTTTATATGTTACATTAGTAATAATGTTAGCTAAGAGTATTTATTAAATAAGTCGATTATGAGTTAAGTAATATTTGATCTGTGTTCGTTAAAAATATCGTTAAATTATAAATGATTTTTTAGAATAGTGAATAATAATTCTGTTAAAGTTTAGCTTTTTTTATTTCTTTTTATTAGTATAAAACTAAAATGGAATTAGTAACGAGGAATGATTTGTTTACCGGGTTTTTTTAATTGTGATTAGGAGTCAGAGTTTGATGGAGTTGAGTTCAGTTAAAAAAATTTAAGTTTTCGTTAATATGTCATATTTAAAAACTTAGATTTTATTTAATTTTTTTGATTTAATTCGAATCGAATTTTCGAGTTCATATAAAAATTTAGTTATAATTATTTATCATATTATAATACGACTTGATTACCATTTAAATGACTTTCTCTAATCAGTATATATATATATATATATATTATAAAATTTAAGGTACTCGAACATAAAAAAAAATAATAATTACTAAAAATTTTAAGTTATTCAAATTTCGTTTTACGACTTAAACTTTATTTGAAATTTTTTAGAGTCAAATCGAGTCGAGTAATTTTACCTCGAGTTAAATTGTTTTTTTTTTTAAGTTAAATCGAGTTTTGTTCACCCTTAGTTGTGATAATTAAAACAAAAATATTCGGTGTTAGAATTATTATCCCAAAGAAATACAATAAATAAGTTTTGTTTAGAGCAAATCTGTATACTCTCCAAAGTTAACAATTTAGCAGAGAGGAGATGGAAATGGATCCTAAACTGTGTTGTAAGGACCTAGAAATTTCACACTGTAACAAAACTATAATAAACATGGTAAATGTTAAAAAAATTAACCTAAAGAAGATATGGTAGTTCCACATTCCTTCCCTGCATGTTTGAGTTCAGAGTAAGACCGCACCGGTCTTACCATTGCTAAAATTCGTGCCACTAGGTGGTGGATTCGAATGAAACGCTGATTGCCGCGACGGTTCTCCGAGGAGTTTCAAGGAGAGTGGTGAAGGCTCTCTGTGGCTGTTCTCGGCACCTCCGATATTAAGCTGAGACATACCTACGAGTTCATCTACATTGGCGGGCTTGGGAGGAAGCAATGGGATCGGCTTCAGTACCTGATGTTGAGATGGTTCTATGCACTTGTGTTTATCAGGAGGGGCAGGATTCAGCGGCCAAAAGGGGTGTGGAACAGCAGGTATGTAAGGTGGAAAGAAACCATGGACCATAGGTGTGAATCCGGTTGATCCCGACATGGTTTCTTCGGTTTCTTCAACTCTTTCACGTGCTGCTGCATCATCTCGGTGTTCAAATTCCGAGCTGAGAGAGAGGTTTAATGAAGGTAGTGAATTCGCATTGTCGACTTCGACCTGTGAAGAAGGCAGCAAAACTTGTTCTTCTGGCACCGTGGGTGTATCTATGTCCTGCACAAGAATATAAAGTTAAATCACACCAGAATCAATGTCGTGTATTCAAATAAAACATCTATCGTGTTTAGATTGATCAAAAGTGGGTTGTTTTGCCAGAGTTTGCAAATGCTAAGAGGCAAACACAAACCATGTCATCCGGAACCATGTCAAAAAGGCTCGAACGTCTCTTCCTTCGGGTAAAATTACTCTGACGGATGAAATACTTCTGGGCATGACTTGCTACCTGCGTAGGCGTCCTTGACATAACAAAATTCCGAGATATCCCCCGCCAGTCCCCTTTCCCTAATTTCTGGAGGCCAACTAGAAAGAGACGATGTTCGTCTTCGGTCCATGGGGTCCCTGTGAAGCGACCAGAGTTACAAGATACAAAGGATCAGCTAGCCATTGATGTTCAAACATTAAGAAAGAAATGCTCTAAGCATACTTCGCAAATCATTTCCTGCTTCAAATATAAACACATTCAAAAATAAATAAACGAACATAAACAAAGTCTTGCTCGTACAAGCTCGGTTCATTCACAGGTCACAACAGTTCCAATCACATCAAAGTTTGCTCCTTAAATTAGAGCCGCTCATAGTTCACACACCCCACACACATCATTTCCCAAAACAATGAAGCAAAACACTTTCCAGGCCACAACCTTCCAACCTTTTATCATATAAAGAAACCTATATCTACAATAATTATCAATCTAAACATCAAAATGAATCCAAATTCCCACCCAGAATTCCCACCCACAACTTTTTTTTTTTCATTTTTGTCCCCCTATTTAAATTTCTTTTAAAAATTGTTCTTTTATGAATTTGCCCCCTTACTTCTAAACGTTTATATTTTGCCAACTCAACCCCAAATCTTAGCTTCGTCTCTCACCTGCAGTGACATGCAAATAAACCAGCTTAAAGTCTTCTTTGTTTTCCCAAGGTTAGTGTTAGGTATTTGTCCTTGAATATGAGTGGAAGATAATGACAGAAACAAGTTTCAGAACCATAAAGCACAAACTACGCATTTAATTTTCACACACAACGAGGAAACCTCTCATCTCTCAATACAAATACAATGAATTTTCAAGACATAGTCATAACTTGAAAGCTCCATTAACGGTTCAGGTAAAGCAGCCAATTATCCTTGTTCATCTGGTCCCCCAGACTACCCAGAACAAGACCATAGAAAAACTTTTATATAAATATAGCCAGAGAAGGAGCTAAACTAGGTGAGGCATGCTATTATAAAAACAGGGAAAAGAACAAAAATAATACCCATTTTTCTAAATCAACGAAATTGACTAAAACATAAATTAATCACTTTTCTCCAATTTTATTAAGAAATCTTCATTTCCAAATCAGGGCAGTTCAAAATTTCAAATAAATTAATAAAAGATAATACTGTAATCATACTCATTAGTCTATTAATCTAAATCGAGAACTCACAATTCGAACCCTATTCCATCACGCTAAACCAACTTGTTCTTAGTACTGTACAGTACCTTTTTAACGTCATTAACAACTAGTTAAGTATGATTACATGTTATAATCTTAAAAAATACACAAAAAGAAGACCAATTTCTACACGCAACTAATCTCTCTAAAACCCTAAATCAGATATAATAAAGCTTGATACTAGAATTTTCTTAGCAAAAATATTTTAGTCGAAATGAAGAATTTGATGTATTATACAAAAATTGCCTAAAAGAGAAAGCATTTAATAAGGAATAAACTAATAAGAAAAGAAAATTTTATAATGAAAGTTAATACGGTTAATTAAGATGAAGAATTAATTAAACATTTTCTTCATTTACTTCAAAACGAAGATTAAAAAATCTAACAAATCTCAGAAGGAATTAAAATAGTAAAAATGTTATGAAAATCGTAATAAACAGGTAAAAACCGCAGCGTTTCGGACTAATCACCTTTTTTTCTTTCTACACGACGATTGGTTGAGACGTGTGCGGCGGGGTCATCAGAGAGGTAACCGTCGGGCTCATGGATCGGGTCGCGAACGTGATCCGATAAAGGAGAGTCTGGATTAGGCGAAGCAGCGGCTGATGAAGAGCTATGGTAGTGCGCCGAGGACAAATTTCCCATACTCGCACTCTTTTTTATTATCGAGCCATCAGTCAGACGGACGCCGAATAGCTTCACTCCTCCTCCGCCGATTCCGCCACCGCCGCGCGTGGGACACGTACGGGAGTTGTGGCCGTTGTTGCTGCAATGCGAGCATCGCCGAGTCATCATGACTCACCCGAGCCAAAACCAAAAGAGAAGAAAAAGATATTTATTTATTTGTAAAAAATTCAAAATAATTCTGAAAAATAAATAGATTAATAAACAGAAAATAATTTTTTTAACAAAAAAGTTTTGTTCTTGAAGAAGAGAGTATTGAAATGAAAGAGAAGATAATGAGGAAGACGGATTATATAAAGCGGGAGAAAAGGGTGTTTTGGGTATTTGGTAATTCAGATCAGACCTCGAAGGGTATATTCTATTTGGGTCCGGTTTAATTTGATAAGCTATTTTGGTAATCATCGGTTTTTAGTTTGGTTTTTGGTGTTTTCATGTTAACGTTAATTTTTAAAAATTTTATACTTTATCTTGATAAAATAACTTTATTTTATAATTTTTAAATATTAAAAGATAAATATTTTAAGATATTTTTCATAAATATTTATTAAAAACTTATTTTTAAGTAAAAAATAAAATATTAAAATATATTTATAGTATTTTAAGTTTAAAATATATTTTTATTTTATAAAAAAATAAAAATAATTAAAAAATCAAATTCGGTTTAATTTAATTAACCGCGATTAATCACGATTCATAAATTCATAAATTATAATACCTTAGTCTGATTCAGATTTTGATTTTACGGTTAACCATGTTCAACCCGGAGTAATATTAGATTTCGTGGATCGTTCATTTGTATCATCATTAAATTACGGATATACCCTCGTAGGAAAATAACGTCCTGCTGTAATAAATGCGAATATTTTCTTATATGTAAACACGTGATATTTATTTATTTATTTTTATTTAAGCATGTGATAGATATATAACTTATCTCTATTATAGGAATTAAATCTTAATTTTATTTAGTGTTATGGTAATTTAATTAGAAAAATATTTTTTTTACGTACTATGTAATAATTTTTTTAATTAAAAAAATGCATATATCAAATTATTTTAATTAGAAGAATTGCCCGTAACCTAATGAGTAATTATAGTAAAGAAAAAATACGTTTATTTTAAGAAATTCAGATTCAATTAGTTTTGTTTCTAAAATATACTGAAACGGAGCCAAAATTTAAAATCGAGGGAACAAAACATAAATATTTTAGAGAAGTAAATTTATAAAAAATAATTCAAAAAAATTAAATAGAGTAACAAAAAAAAATTCAGGGTAATTGCCCCTCCCCACCCTCATATAATTCCGTCCCTGAAAATATATATGTTTTATTAAGGTGTTAAAAAAATTACTATGAACATATATTATCTTGTAATTACTTGAAGATTATCGAAAAATATAAGTAAAGTTTAATAGACTAAAAATAAACAAAAATTAAAAATAGATTCGAAAATTTAACAATTTTCACCAAACGGTAAAGATAAAATTTACTTTATTGAGTCTTGAACCTATAACCTATAAAAAAAATTTAATCGAAAGCTTAACTATTAATTCGAGAGATTATTAATGAATATCAAAAATTAAATATTAAAATATAAAAATAATTTTAATTTGAAATCATTAAACATGCTCACAAATATTATATTATTAAAATAATTAATTTCTAATTAATTGAATTATCTATGAATTATCGGAACATATCCGCAACTAGAAAAGACAATTATATATTACACACAATTATAATTAATTATAATTCTTAAAATCTTTAATTGCATGGGTGACAATTGGGAAATTACATTTAAAGTTCGAAAATTTTGCTATTTTTAAATAAATTAAATCATAGTTATCAATTGAAATTAATAAATAAAAAAAATATGGATCACAATATAACTTAAATTTATTAAGTTTTAACCGGATCCAATTCGATAGGAATAAATTTTTATTTAAAAATTCGAGTTCGTGTTGGGTCGGGTTATTAAAAGGATAAAGTCATTCGGTTTTAAGTAAATTTTTTGACTCGGTCTAATATGTTTATATATTTTTATTATTTTTTATACAACATTTAATATTTTATTATTATTCAAGTTGAGTTTAATCAGTTTTTAATTAAAATATTAGTGTCAAATCAAGTCCATATTATAGTTTTAATTACGTCGAGTCGAATTAGATCAGAGATAAAATATATTAAGATTAAATCAAATCAAAATCAAGAGAAATATTTTAATTTTCAGATTGAAATCAAAACAACTAATTAACCTATAATAATTTTTACCAAATAAATATTTACTTGATAAAAAATATAACAAAAAAAAACCAATAAAACAGAAAATTTTTATTGGTTAAGATTATGTAATTTATTAATAAAATTTCATGATATAATTTTTTATTATTTTTACTAAATAAATATTATATCAAGTCTCTTATATTTAGGATTATTTTTTTATTAGGACCACTCGATTTCTAAATTAAGTTACTTTTCATACACAAATTATATAATTATACAACGCTTTATATGTAAATAATAATATTTAAAACTCTGATCAAAAAATAAATAAATAAATATATATTAAAATTTATACAATTTATATATCAAATAAATTTTACACGATTTGTATATAAATATAAATCTTAAAATAAGGTATTTTAATAATGCGACAAAAAATAACTTATCCGACGACAAGGAGAGATTATTAGGTGAACCTTGTTCATCACGTATCTATGGTCCAAGCAATCAGGACCGTTAATTTTTAAATAATCACCTAATAACTATCCACCCACTAAGTTCATGTAGGAAAGAGGTGATGATTCATTTGAAAAAAAAAATTAAAATCAACGGTCCTGATTAATTGGGATCATGGATGACGTGGTGAACAGGATTCCCTAATAATTTTTCGGCGACAAGATATAAAAACCAAACTCGTACGGACACGTGATGGACCTTTGATGTCACTTCTAATAATACGATAATCCGGAAATAATTATTTTTTTAGAGATTACAAATTCAAACATTAATATAATAATATAATAATTAAGTAATTAATATTTAATGGTTAAAAATATATTTTAAAATAAATATTATTATAATTACTATAACTGATTCAAAAAATAATACGATAACTTATTAAAAAAAATAATGTTTTATTTTTATTGCATATCCTCGAGTCTCGGTTGAGGTTATAACGATTATTTTTAAAATTTAAAAATATAATTATTAAAAATATATACATATAAATTAAAAATAAATATATATATAATTCGATTCAAATTTGAATAAATCAGATCAAAGTGAAGCTAATCTTCTTTATTCTAACCCAAGTAAGGATTGGCCTTAAAACAAAGATTATGTTATCTTCAAGGCCAAGAATCTCCAGCAACCTATAAGTGCAACATTATCATATTCTATACCATGGGAGGGTCCAAATAATTTAAATTTAATGCACTGATAATTAATTAGTTTAATAAAATAATAAATTTTTAAATAAAATTTAATATCATAAATGAAGTAAATTTAAAAAGTGATGGTCACCATCGGAATAGATCTCTATTTATTTATTTATTTATTTACATTTAAATCATGTTTGTATTTTTATATAGGTTTAATTTTGCATCTAGCCCTTCTACTCTTCATAAATATAAAACTAGTCTCTTTGCTTTTAATTCTAGAAATTTAGTCTCTTTGCAAGTATTTTGAGAATAATTCAGTCTAAATTTTTATTTTGAAATATAGGTGATCTTTACTTATTTTTGGAAATTTAGATCAATTTTTATAGTGCAAATAGGAGAACGTCATTTGCAGGTGGCGTTTTCTTTTAAAATTTTTTAAAAAAAATTTTAAAAAAAGAGAATGCTACATGCACATGACATTCTCCCTTAAACCGCCATATACAGGTAGCGTTTTTCTACTTGCACTGTATTTTTTAGTTTGGATTCTAAAATAAATTTTAAACATTTTATTTTTTAAATAAAATATTCAAATAGCCTATATATCCGATGGAACTAGTGATATCGGATGAATTTTAATTTTTAAAACCAGACAAGTATAGGATTGAATTCCTATAATTAAAAATAGTAAATGAACTAAATTTGAAAAGGGTAAAGAGTTTAGGGATTGTGAACAGAATTAAAACTGGGGATTAGGTTGAATTATTAAAAATAGGACAAAACCTAAAAACTTCAACTTTTGATATAAAAATTATTAAATAATCTCTTAAAATAATTAAAACTTTTAATTAAACCATTACAATTTTTATTTAAGCTGATAATATTTTTTAAATTAAGTTCTCAAACTCTTCTTTAACGCCCGTCGATCTAAATTAAATTTTAATTCGATTAAAATAATTATTATTATAAAATACAAATCGAACATATTTAAACAGATAATAAATATTATTCAGTTTAAGACTCTTAAAATTAGAAAATAAAATGTTGAAATTAAAACAATTTTTTTTCAATTTTTTTTTTCATTTAAAAGTTGAAAGTGTTTGAGAAGAGAAAAGAAGAAATAAAGGCTAAGCACACTAATTTTGACACTTTTGCATGTTTCTATTTGATCTCTAACTACACCACCACCCTCCCACCGGCCACCATTCACCACCCACCGGCCACCGTTCACCACCTTACATGACGAGCAAAGATGAGGAACAAAAAACTTAATGGAGATAACAAAAAAATACAACACTTCCAAGGACTGGTTAAACTAGCTTCTTTTCGTTTTTATAACAAGGCGGTAAATGCAGCGACGTTCTCGTTCTCGCAATCTTCACCGGTAGCTTTGGTAGGCAGGGTTGTACATGCAGTTCTCAGCATACTTCACAAGATCTTGGGGCGGAGGCTGGCGAGTAGCCAAACCTATCAAACAATGCGATATATTAGGTGGGAGTTGTTTGTTATATCATATAATCGAGGGGGGAAAGAATTTTACCGAGTTCGTATGCTTTCGCTGCGACATTGGCTGCAATATGGGCAGAAATCTTTCTGATGTTTCTGAATGGTGGGTAAATGAGTCCCTTGTCGAAGTTCTCCTGCGTCACCTGTGCAGCCAAAGCCTCGGCTGCGGAAAGAAACAAAGGAAATGTTACAACAAAGAATTTATACATAGGATCTTGCACTTCGTGTTATCGTTCAAAACTCGTAAATGTTATGAACTTACAGGCTGCCAGAAGCATATCGTCGTGAACACGGATTGCACCAGACATGATTAGACCCAGACCGAGGCCAGGGAAGATGTATGCATTATTTGCCTGTAGGAGAGAAAGTTAACAAACTCAAATTAGCCTTCAAATTCAATGCAAGACAACCAAATATGGAGGTAAAAGTTAAAATATCTCTATGTACTACCTGCCCGGGCACAAAAACTCTTCCGTTGTATTCGACAGGATCAAATGGGCTTCCGCTGGCAAAAATGGCTCGACCCTGAATGCGGGCAAAAAAAAGAGGGAAGAACTATTTAGTGTTACATCGTTAACAGTCGTATTTCAGAAAGGCTGAAAGAAATTATAGATTTACCTGACTCCATGTATATGCTTCTTCAGCAGTACATTCAGATTGTGAAGTTGGATTAGAAAGTGAGAATATAATAGGTTTCTGCAAGCTCACATAAACAACGGATCGGTTTAGCTTGATCGTTTAACTTATTTATAAAGCAAATTTATATGGAGAGATACGGTACTTCATTCAAGGTTGCCATAGCCTCAACCACTTCTTTAGTAAATGTCCTTCCTACTCCCGATGTGCCGATCAACACTGTTGGTTTGATTCCCTGTAAAAAATAAGACAAAAGAATGAAGAGTCTAAGTACCTTTTCGTTTATTGGAGTGAGTAAAGGAAGAGAAATGGGAAAGATTTCACACCTTAACCGCATTGACAAGATTCTTGACCGGTTCATGATCGTGAGCCCAGGGCTTTTTGAAATGCTGAAGTGAGTCCATACGTGACTTAACAATCAAACCCTGCAAAAAGATCAAAACGAATGCGACATATGATCACTAGAATGAAGAATCATATGCTTTTTACGAGAGAGCTAGATCGGATTTTTACTACCTTGGAGTCCACGAGTGAAATCTTCTTGCGAGCCTCTTCGAGGGGAATATTTGTCTGCATGTATAATCAAGTATTATTTCCGATGACTTCATGGCATGAAGTACATCTACTACAAAACATATTACGAAACTATGATCACTAATGCTAAAAGTTAAACCTGTTTTGAAATTTCAAGAGCTATAAGTTCCGCTATGCCAGTGCCAGCCTGCAGATCACCAAATACAAGTCAGGTACGGCAATAATACGGGCAGTGCATATGGTAACATAAAACAGAGAATGGAATCAAGGACTTCCAACAATCTGCAGCCGCAACTCACCTCTCCAGCACCAAGGAATAAGAACCTATGATCAGCCAAGGTTCCACCGACAACTTTTAGGGCAGCAACAAGTCCTGCAAGGACCACGGATGCCGTTCCCTGCAAAAAGGGTAATTGACCTAATTCAAAATGAAATGTTTATGCTTAATTGATTCAATAAAATTAAGCTTAAAATCTAACCTGAATGTCATCGTTGAAAACCAGATGAGTTGTGCTATATTTAGCAAGCAAATCAAATGCATTGTGGTTTGCGAAATCTTCAAACTGCAAAATCGTTCAAGATTCAGAAAACATTAAGGATTAAATTTAAAAAGTCATGTAATACAGCCAATATTTCATAGACGTCTTTGCTCGAGTCAACTTGCCTGAATGAGAACTTTCTCCCCATAGGTCTGCTTGACCGCAGTCATGAATTCGTGCATAAGTTCAGCATATTCCTAGACAAAAAAGAGCAAAAACCACTTTAGCATAACTTTTTATTACCTCCATAACTAAAATGAAGCAAGTGTAATTTAAGCTTTTGTACCTGCCCAGTAGCTCTTCTTTGCCTAAGCCCTATATAAAACTCGTCATTCAACAATTTCTCATTGTTCGTACCCACATCAATGGTTACAGGCAAGCACTGTAAACAGCAAGTTATAGCTCATTATATGGCTTTTCTGAATTCACAACCTCATAACGAGAGCAATATGCACGGAATTGCCATCGTTTCTTACTGATAAAGCAAAGGGTTGTAATTACTCATCGATACTTACAGCAGAAGGACGAACCCCTCCTAGTGCTGTGTATAAAGAAAGCTTCCCTATAGGTATTCCCATTCCCTGAGAATACAAATTCCAATTAAGAAGTCAAAGATACACGAGAGAGGAGAGAGAGAAAGAAGCAGTTATACCTGACAGCCAAGGTCCCCTAGACCCAAAATCCTTTCCCCGTCAGTGACTACGATCACTTGAATATTCCTTTGAGGCCAATTTCTCAGAACTTCACGAATCTTCCCCCTACAAAGGATACATATCAGAGTAATATACTTGGAAAGAAGGTGGAATTCAAGAATGCCATCTATAATCTGAGGGACTAGTTCTCGTGTGACGAACATACTTTTCTTTCAAACTGATAAAAAGACCTTGAGGGCGTCTGAAGATGCTCCCATATTTCTGGCAAGCTTGACCAACAGTTGGAGTATAGACAACCGGCAGTAACTCCTCAACATTGTTGATGAGAAGTTTGTAGAACAGTCGTTCATTTAACTCCTGAAAATCAAAGTAAAAAGGAAACCGATTCATGTGCTGAAATCAAGAAAAATGTAGTAATAATTCCAACCAAAACCCCACAGCTCTATTACTAGAGAGCGGACAGTTACCTGCAAATCCATCATGGCCATGTACTTCTGCAGAGGAACTTGATACTTGCGGATGCTATGCATCATTTTCTTCACCTGGCGAATTGTAGTAAAATAGTTCATTAAAATAATGCACGGTTAAGGGGGAAAAAAACTCAACAAGAATGATTCGAATAAAGGTAAAAACTATGTGGAAGCAGTGTAGATGACCTGAAGGTCTTGTGAAATAACCGTCGGGGGAAGAAGACCGCGCAAGTAATAAGCATCCCTTTCTTTCTCATTGAAGGCAAGTCCTTTATTGTGGTGAGGATCTCGCAACAATGCATACCCACTGCAGCAGACAAAGAAGAGCTAAGACTTTGAAACTATTGGAAAGCAAATTCATATCCGATTTCGATATTCGAGTAGTTCATTAAACATATCATTCGTTCTAGCATCATCAAATTCTAGTCGAAACAACAAATGGCAGGCCTTAATTGGTAAATTATTGCTGGTCACAAGTCAGAACATCAAGATCTAAAATTCAAACAGAGTCCACAACAAAGACATCAAAATAAAATAAGACCCAAAACTTAGACAAAGACAATGATACCAGATCTGAGAAGCATATACTAAGCACATAACAGAGAACAAAACAAAAGCAAATGAAATGAAAAATACAAAGAACTATTGTGAAAGGGAAAGCAACAGAACCTTACCTGGCAACAGAGAGAGACCAAGGTGTGACAAGTTGATCGTCGGTGGCGGCGTCATCGTAGGCCACCTCAGGGTCTTCGCCGGAAACGATAGAATTGGCGTCCACGTCAGCAAAGGAAGAAGTACCATCTTCTTTAATTTCTTCCAAAGGGCTGGTGTTCTCAATCAAAACGCTACTGTTCCGGTCCCTGTTGGGGCCTAAAGCCGTCACTTTGACTGAAGCTGGTGGCAGCTTCTTCAACTTGTAAGAGAAAGGGCATGACGATCCCGAAATGCCGGCGTTCTGTTTCAAAAAAAATCCCGACAACAAAAATGAAAACAAATAATTTATAGTAAATCTGAGATATTTATAGAAAAAAAAAAAGACACGAAAAAGAACCTGAACAACAAAGAACAAAAACAAAGGCAAAAATCATGTGATTTTCAAATTAGAAAAAGATGATTTAAGCTTTAGGATCAAATTCTAGGACATGGGTGTTATAGAAACATCCAAAATGAACAATGGGTTGATTAACAAATTACCAGAAAACAGCTTCTATGCAGGGAGATCATGGTGACAGAAAAATGAAGAAAAACAGAATTCTTGAACTTCGATTTTCTGGGAAACTTTGAAATTTTCTGTCGATAGAAACGAGCAAGGAAAAGAATGGAAGAGAGTTTGGTGAAGAATTTGAGATGGGTTTATATAAAGCTATTCCCTTCCCCCTTCCCTTGCTGGTTTTCTGTGTGTGAGAGAGAAAAAGGAAATACTACGCGTCTCTGCAGACTTTTCTACTCCCCGGAAATTACAGTCTGGTGGCTGGTTTTGGCTGTTTATTACGAAAGCGCCACCACCATCATCACGACATCACCGCCGAGATGTGGGTCCCAACTCCCAACCTGTTTTCTGTGTTCCTTTCGGATGGTAAATTTGCTGTATTTTTTAGGTGTCGGAGTTTAATGAGTTTCAGTTTTGTTTTTCTGAACAAAACTTAGTGATTTAGATGACAGAAAACGGAATGGACGACAGACACTGATTGGTCCTCAATTGGTCGCCACAAAATCAAAATAATTGTGAAAATCAAGAAAAAAAATAATGAAATAAATTAATAATTTTAAAAAATTATAATTTTAAATTTTATCGTTATTAATAAAATAAATTGAGTTGATAAGAATGTTATAAAGTATATTTATAAAATATTTGATTTAGATTAATCGGTTAAAATATTAATTTATTAATAGATTCATTCCGAGAAAGTATAGATACTATATTCTCGAGATTGATACGGCCGTTACGTCGGTTCTAGTCTTAAGATTTTATCTCGAATATTGAGAGCCTCTTTAAAAGTAATCCGCATATATGGGAGACCATGCGAAGAGTCACGAGATTTTACCGAGATATATTATATATTTCTTGTTAAATATAGACTTAGTTTAAAAATAAGTGTTTAAATTAAACAGTTTTTATGAGATAGATATTTATATTTTTACTAAAATTGACATCTAAAATTTTATTTCATTAGTATTTAAGGTAATATCATAAAAAATTCATCACTCAATAAGAATTTTAAACATGTATTTATTTTTGTTTTTTTATAACAAAACTGAAAAAGAAAAAGGAAATATTTAAAAAGCTTAAAAATATAAAAAAATAAACTTTTAAATTTTCAAAAACTTAAATTTGATGTCATTATCGTCTTCATTAATACCAGTCACCGTTTATTTTTTTAATCACTCATTGTCGATAATCGACGAGACATACAAATCGAACGTTAAACAACTAGTCGAATACCAACAATAAAGAGTTAAAAGATCAAGTGACTGCGACGAAGGGTTAGGTGAGGCTATCCACGTCGGTATTGAAGTTAATTTTAGGTTTTAGAGATTTTAAGAGTATTATATGATTTTAAAAATTTTAAGATATTATTTAATTTAATTATTTTCTGTTTATTTTTAATAAATAAATAAATATTATATATCGATCAATTATTAAGTGATAAACTTTTCTAATGATATTATCTTAAAATAATAATTTAGATATTTATTTTTAAGTTAAACCTTAAATATAAAAAATTCATTTAAGAAAAATTAAATTACTGATAATAAGGAGGGACGAGAACAATAATTACTCCATTTAATCAAATTTGGGAATATTGTTTCTCATCTAGTATAAAATAATATTATCACGTCACATCATTAAAAATAAAATAAAATTTATATTATTTTTTTAAAATCACACGTTGACATGTGAAATATTGAAAATGTGTAAAAATATATATTATTAATTTATCAAATATAAATCTTCTATTTAAAGATTCTCCCAATGACTTTTTGCGATGGATTGCATAAATTAATATTTTTTAATTATTTATTAAAATATTACACTCCCATATCACATGTCTGATGAAGGCAAATGCATTTTGAGTGGTAAATGCATTTTTTTTATATAAATTTTAATTTTGATTTTTATTCTATTCGAAATGGATGTAAATGTGTTGAGTTTGAATGGTATTAAGCTCGATTTAATGTAACGAACCCGGATTTCCTGTGTTCGAGTATCGGGTTAATCCGAGGGGTTGGGTTTCGGTTTTGGGGCTCGGGTTTGTCTAGTTTGGGCCTTAGACTGTGGACCTTGATTTGGTGCTGGGCTTGAGGTTTTAGATGAAAGGCAACTTGGTAATTGCTTAGATGGATGAAAGGGAGAGTTTTTCTACAACAAAACAGAGGGTGAGGTCACTCTTGTTGTCCCCTTCATCTCTATCTTCTTTCCATCCAAATCCTTAAGGCAAAGGGTTAAACTTTCAGAGTTTAAGGTAGAATCTCGTTTTATGGGTTGAGGTTTTTTTGTTGGGTATCTAGAGATCTATCCAAAGAGGTAAAAAAGGGTAAAGTTTGGTTGTGGTATGAGTGTTGAAGCAAATCTGGGAATAAGTGTTTTTAAGGGATTGTTGCAATGTTTCTTGATGTTTTTAACAGTTAAAAACATCCTCAAGCAAGGTCTAATTGCTTGTTTGATCTCTTTCTTGTAGAGAAATAAGTGGAAGATCCATCTTTAAGCTTGGGTGGAGGAAGAGCTTGACAAGAGCGGAGCTCGAATTTTGTGGTTGTTGTTGCTAAGATTGGTACTCTCAATTCTCCTATTCATCATTCTTATCATGGTAGAATGCATTTCATGAAAATACATGTATGTGTGCTTGGTTGCATGGGCTTGATGAGCTTTAATGGTGATTTTCATACTAATGAGATTAAGACTGGAAAATGGTGTTAAAACACTCTAAACATCAATAATAATGATTTGAAACGTCTTAGGTTCGATTAGGTTAAGTTTAGGGGTTGATCTTTAGAAATTTCAGGTGAAACTTATAGGTTCGTGCAGGGGGTATCGATACATGGGCCATCGATATCGATACCCCTGAGTAAAAAATAGGTTTTGAGGGAGGGGGTATCGAACCATGGTTCGATACCAAACCCTCCAGTGGCATAATTGCATCGATACCAGTATCGAAGCAGTTTTTCCTCTTTGACTTTTGAATTGGTCAAAGGGTATCGATGCCAGTATCGATACCCATGTTTCGATACCCTCTTTGGGTGGGTATCGATGCAGGGTGTTTCGATACCCCATCTAATGGTATCGATACCCTTGTATATTTCTGGCCAAGTTTGAGTAAAATTTTGAGGCTCAGTGATATTAATAAAGGGTTTCTCTAATCAAAAGTCGTGAAACAAATTATTGAACTAAGATTGACGTTTTAACCTCGAAAGACTAAATTAAGATAATCTTAAGACGTCTTGTTGTGCTAAGATCCTAGGTGGATCATTTGTATGGTGTGAGTCCTTGTGTGATGGAATTCGGATATCCATAAGTATTGCAACACGTCGAAGGTCATCCGATGTAACATTTTGGGTGATGATTTGACGACCATCCTGGATGTAGGATCCCGATACTGTTTGGACACGGGCCTCATTCGAAGATACTCGATGCGACATTTCGAGTATGGAATTTGGAGGATCCCGATGTTGTATGGACGCGGGCCTCATCCTTGAGTATGGGATCCCAGTATTGTGTGGACGTGGCCCTACTAGTAGTGTAGGATCCCGATATTGTGTAGACGCGAGCCTCACTACCATGTGTGATTTGTTGATTTGTATATGATGTGTGCGATAATATACATCTCATTTATGTCAGGTGTTAGGCAAGCATGCTAGACCATCATACCATGCACGAGATTTATATGCCATGCTTTACTGCTTTTGATATGCATGGTGTTGGCCGAGTTCGGCGTATCCACTAAGTTTTTGTGGCTCAGTGTTCAAAATGTGTTTTCATGCGTAGGTTAGGTGAAGCAGGTCCCGTGGAGCACCATCGAGGTTCGGATCTCAACATCGACCGTGTTGTTAGAGTACACTTATTAGATGTAGTAGGCGTAGTACTATGTTGAACCCTATGTGTATTTGTAACTCTGTTTATTTTAATTTGGGTCGAATGTTTAATGATTTTGTAATAATCTAGAGCTCCGATTACTTTAAACTATTTTGGGCTTTGTTTTAATTTAAGTGGATTTTATGGATCATTTTTGGACTCGATTTGATTTTATTATTGGACTTTCAAAGGAAATTTAGAAATACGGGTTTTAGGCCGGAGGCCTAATGTGACATCCGGGTCGGGGTGTTATATTTAATTTGTTAAAAATATAAATTAAGTTTAAGTTTGAGTAGTTTTTAACGAGCCTAAATAATCTGAGTTCAAGTTGACTCATGAAAAATTCGAGTCGTGTTCAAGTTTGAGTTGAGCTTAATCTAATCGAGTTTTGATCAAACTTTGATCGAGTAGCTCACGATCTATCTCATCTCATTTAAAGTCCTATTAGAAAAATAATTTTGACATACAAGTTGTGACTGAAGTTTATACTAGCTTGCCAATTTTAAGGTTTAGGGTTAAGAGGTTTATGTTGTTGGATATAAAATTTAAGACTTAGATTTAGGGTTTATATTTTTGGGTTTTAGCTTTAGGAATTTAGATTTTAAATTTAAAAATAAAATTTTATTATATTATATTATATTTTCGATTAGCTCGCGATTTTTTTGAGTCATGTATCGAGTAGTATTAACCAAACTTTCATTAAGAGCTCAAGTTGAGTCTAATTGAGTCAAGTATTAACCAAACTTTGACTAAATCGAACTCGAATAGCTCGTGATCTATCTCATTTATGGTCTAAAGGTGAAGGAAAATAATACTTATAATTAGGGGTATTCATTGTTGGATATCTAATCGGATCAGATTCGATTTTTGAATATTCGAGTTTTCGGATTGATGATATAGTGATTCATATACGATCCAGGAAAAAAAAAGCTAATATCCGTATATTCGGACATCGGATAGTCGGATCGAATAATCAAATATCCGATTATCCAAAATATAATTTGATTAAACTAAATTTTCGAAATTAAAAGTTATATTTATAAAAAATTCAAATATAATAAACAACAAATTATTAAATGTAACAAGATTTACATTTATAAAAGTTTCAATTTTTAAAATTTCTGAATATAACAAACACTAAATTATTCAATATAACAAAATTAATATTAATGAAAATTTGAATTTTTAGATTTTCGGGTTTGCGGACAATCTAAAACTTGAAATATTATGATCCATATCAGATCCAGAAAACTTAAAATCATATCAGATATCCGGTCTAAAAATAAAAATCGAATCGAGCATCCTAATTTTCGGATAAAATCAATTAATAATCGGATCAAATATTTTTAAACACCCCTACTTATAATGAATCTAAAACCTATAATATAAATAAACATAAAAGAAATAAAAATAAACAATTTAATTAACGAGTCTAACGTATTTGTTAATTACATTTTGATGACATGTGTTACAGAAACACATTGTGTTATGTTAGATAATAAATATTATTTTTTAAAATAATTACATTCCCATACTTCATTGCTGACGGTAATTAATTTATTTAATAAGACCAAGCTGCGGAAACTTGTTAAGATGATCCACGTGCTGTGCAGTATAATTATAGAATTATTATACAGTTAATTAGATATTTATTTTGCTGGACAGACTAATGATCCTATTTACCTCTGGGAAGATTAATTTGTATTTATTTTTAATATTTTATATTATTAATTTAATTCATAATTTTTAAAATTTTTTAATTTTTTATTTATAAAATTTTAATATAATTTATTGCAAGTTAACATCACATAAAATTTATGTTTATTTTTAAATTTAAGGGTAAATTGCAGGGATAACCACCACACTATGAAGATTGATATCAAAATAACCACAATATTTTAAAAGTATCAAATACAGCGATCAACTATTAAAATGGTATCGAAATGGTCACCGATCGTTAAAAATTAACGGACTGATGACAGGACAGTTAAAAATAAAATAAAACAATTACACATTTATTCCCTGTTATTCGTATATTTACATCCAAATTTTGTACTATATATTATAATATTAATAAAATTAGGATTACATTACAAAAATATATGAATAACAGGGAGTTAATATATAATTATTTCATTTTATTTTTAACTGACATGTCATCGGTTTATTAATTTTTAACGATCGATGACTATTTTGATACTATTTTAATAGTTGATCGATGTATTTAACGTGTTTTAAAGTATTTTGCTCATTTTAATACCAACCACGTAATAACGGTGATTATCTATACAATTTACCCTAAATTTAATCATAATTAATTACATCATTAATGCTTAGTCCTCATTTTCCCATCTACTCTCTCCCATTGTCTTTGTCTTAGGGTTGGTGGCATGGCACAACCGTGTGATACTTACAATTAATGGTAGTTGGGATTTTGGTGGTAGATAACATTTATTTAAATAAAATATAGTAAAAGAAAAGAAATTAGAATGAAAAATATATAAAAATTCTAAAGTTTAAAAGTATTGGTATAATAAAATAAAATAAAAAATTATTTAAGGAAGATTAAATATTTAAATTATGATAAAATTTATTAATTAATTTAGTGATTAAAGATATTTATATCATGATATTTTATATGAGTTTGAATTTTGATAAAAATATAATATTTTTATTTAATTAATAAATAATACTAACTTTAATTTAATAAAATAAATTCAATATTCATTAACGCGATGATACTTGTCGATTAAATGTTTTTAATTAATTTATTTAATTTATTGTATTCATTTTCCTCCCTAAATTAAGTGATGACACATGTCATTATCTTAATAAATGAAGAATTTATTTTATTAAATTAAAATTGAGACTAAATTGATATACCGTAAATAATGAATACCAATGTCATTATATAAAAAAAAAATTAATAAACACACCACCCCTTTGTTAGTTTTTAACGGTTAGTGATTTAATTAGAATAGTTTTAATAGTTATTTAATAAAATTATCAAAAATAAAAATATAATGATTAAATCGATATCAACCTTATATTTAAATGGTTATTTATATAATTTAAAAAATATTATTTTATTTTATACAAAACTTTTTTTAAAAGAAATTGATCGGAATTCGACTATTTTGGTTTATTTTTTTAATTTTATGATCTTAGAGCAAAACACTAAATTAAGGGTTTCTAAAAATTTTATATTATTTAACAAAAATATTTTAATTTTAAGATTTAAAATTTTAATTTAGAGTTTACAGGTTAAGCGTATAAGTTTAAAACTTATGTATTACAATCAAAATTTAAAATTTATAATTATAATTTAAAGTTTAAAAATTAATATTTAATTTTTAAGATAATACGATTAAAATTTTAAATTTTAATTATAAACTCTAAAATTTAACCTTAAATTATGAATTTTAAACTTAAACCTTAAATTTAATTTATAAAAATATATATTTTTTATCATCAATAAATAAAATATTTTTTATAAAAAATTATATCTCGGTCCAATTATATACATTAAAAATACTCATTAAAATCACAAACATATTATTAAGTCTACACGTCAAATAGAGTGACAAATCCAGGGTTGCCTTTGCAGGTAAGATATGAATAAATAAATAAATAAATTTGATTCAATATCTTATTCTCCGTTGGTTTGATTTCTTCTGACAGAAATTATATTTAAAACAAAAGTGTCACTAAAAACGATGAGTTCGTCGGTAAAAAAACCGAAGACATTGATCCTGCAGAAAAGAAATTTGTATTGTTTTAAGCAAACCCACCGGCCTGTTTTTTTAAAGGAACGAGAATTTCCGACCATAAGTTTCTCAATGCCACCAATAATCCACTTACTTTGAACGTAACACGAAAAGCAATAAACCATAGGAATTGCTTTTCTAATTAATTAATTAATTAATATTATTTGCATTTGATTAATGTTTTTTAATGTTCAACGTTAAGACTACTAGAAGACTAAGGTTTCAGATCCATAGTATTAGTCCATGGAATATTAAAATTTGGTTGGCATAACTTTATGACAATTTATTTTTAAAAGATTGTACGAGTTTAAACTGGAATCAAATTATTAACGAAATTTTAATTAATCTAAATTATTAGTTTATAATTTTATGTCTTCTTAAAATGGTTAAATAAGAATTTTACTTAGAAATTTAGGTTTTTATTATATAAAACTAAGCAGTAATGGAACTCTATTTTATTTATTGAAGGGTCATTTAAAAAAATAAATTTAAGGGTTTGATAATTTAAATTATAATTTTTAGAGACTAAAATATAATTTTATGATTATCTCAAAAAAATTTAATTTTTAAACTTTTGGATGGTTATGACCTCCACCAGTCTACATGATTACTACCCCTAGGCCATAGGCCCTAGGCCTACAGTCTATGGATAAAAAATAGCGGATTTTAATAATTAATATTTACTTTTCTTTTCAATAAAATCTAATAGAATATTTAATATATGATTAATTGTATATGTAATTAATATTCGATTAAAAAAATTATTTGAATCACTTAAATTTTATAAAAAAATGTTATAACTTTATACATTAATTAAAGTTTAGGGTATTAATTAAGAGTTTAAATTGTTTATCTTTTAATTGTGTTTTTATTAATGTTTTACTTTAGATCAATGGATTTAAGGGTTAGAATTTAAGGTTTAAGTTTAGGAATTGTGGTTAGGGTTTAAGAAATTAAGGGTATAATTTATTTTTAAAATATATTTTAAAATTTAAGATATAAAAAATTAAGGCTATGGTACAGAATTTAATTTTTAAATTTTTTTAACAGAAATTATAGAAAGAGGCAGACTTAAAATATATAAAATAAATATTAATGAAATATTTTATTTGGAATATTACTTATAGGAAATAGATATTCTACTAAATTTCATTGCATAAAATAAACAGGTATTATAAGAATTTTGTATAGTAAACCTCGCGTTAAGGGCCAGGGCTACCGGCCTTATCATGTCGTCCCCAAGGCTGGCCTCAGCTTGAAAGTGGTTTATTTGTTGAACGGACGCTTGGTGGGAGTTGGAACGCGTAGGCAAATACAAAGGGAAGTTAGGGGCGGAGGGTGGTGGTGGACCATGCGGCCTTGAAGCAGCCGCTAGTGGCTGTGGTCACACTTATTTCTTATCTTTTTAAAAGCCCATGACTGCTCACCGTTGGTGGCGTGGACGTGGAGTAATACGTGGCCAGAGACGAAGCCATGTTTAGTATAGAACGGGTTACATCTCTTAATTTTTTGGTATAATTATATTTAATGTCTTTTTAGTACAAATAGTAGTATGTGCGGTGATAGGATCATACTGATACCCAAAATGGTGTTCTAAGTACTGGTAGGATCAGGCTCGATTCCCGGTACTTTAATGGCGCGTTCATCGACACCATACCGCGAGGTAATCGATCCGTACATCGTCCATGCTATTGTGCAAATCCAATAGTACCATCCACCATGGAGGGATTCTCTGAAATTTCAGAGAAAACAAATGGATTTCTCTCATCATGCATTGTTGGGATCATTCATACACAAGGTTTGCTTGCGAAAGAAGTTAACATACCGGTTTTGGGATGTAGAAGCCAGAGAAAAGACGGTAGAGTGCACAGAAAGATGCTGCCGAGATCGCTGCCTACTCGGACGTTCGGTGGGATGGCAACAGTCATCATCCCGAAGTAGGTAAGGAAGGTGCAGAAGTTAACAAACAAGACCCAGAAGAACTTGTTCACCGTCCATTTGAACTTGATCATGGCATACACAATAAGTGTATAGTATAAAGATGGTTTTAACACAGATGGGATTTCTATTATCACCTGTGCAAGTGCATAAGGTACTGCAGAGTACATTCCGGCTACTCGTTCTCGATAAAATATCGTTCTTTCGATGGCTACAACGACTGTGCTGTTGGGCAGTTATTAACTCCTAGAAACATGGCAGCTATACACATGGCTCAAGTCCATCTTTTCTGAACCAATAAAACAGAATGTATCATTTAGGGGACATTTTGGATATTCAGACTCAAACAGTCAGTTGAAGAGAAATGAAAGATTGAGTCGAACATTCTCGTGCCAACTCTCAAGAAAATCGATCGAATGAGTAGAGCTGCCACCAAAGTGAAGCCTAATGTGACAAGGTTATACTCAGGGGTTCTCCTGTAAGTTTTGAATTGCTCCCAGGGGCAACATTTGAACATCCCCCGCATAGGCTGAGAATATTGAGTCATGAAATGCAGGTGGTGGTGTACTTAGTTCATTTACTAAAGCCTGATTTTGCCTGCTTAAACACATACATGTTAGCTTGTACTCGAAGAGATCATTAAAAAATATCTTGAACATTAAGTAATAGGTTACTGATACAAAGATGATGACTTATAATGCTCGGTAAAGTCAATTCTAAGTTGCGCTTCTACTGCTTCTGAGCTCACTTCCAGCATCCAAGTTGCTGGATTTTGTTTCTCCAATTATAGTTGTCCTATACGGGATGATAAGTCACCTCAAAATATTCAATAATCCTTTGAGAATTTCGATCCAATCGTCCGAAGTAGATTACCTGTCCTCCACTTTTCATCAATAACAGTTCATCAAAAGCTTCGAATATATCGAAGCTAGGCTGATGAATTGTGCAGACGGCAGTTCTACTGGTATCCACAGTGTTTCTCACAGTTCTCATTACAATGGAAGCTGCCCTTTCATCAAGACCGGATGTAGGTTCGTCCATGAAAATAATGGGGGGATTAGCAACAAGCTCCACTACAATTGTCAATCTTTTTCTCCGCTCTGTCGACGGCCCTGTAATTCCAGGCAGCCATTCTAGACCATCTTTGAGATTGTTCAAGTCTACTAGTTCCATCACTTGATCCACAAAAGTCGAAAAAACAGAAAATCCAAGAAAAAATATTGGTTTTGCATTTAATTCAATGTCACATACTCAGTTGCAGTTGCATACAATTCATATACCATTTTTTCTTATTCATTTTTTTGGAATTTTGCCAAAAAAAAGTATTATTGTTGGTAATATTCTTTTTCGACCATATGGAATGAACACAAACCAAACATAAGAATAAGAATTCGAAAAGATTATTACTTCCGATAATGATCTTTTTTACGAACCAAACCGCGAACGGTATGATCCAACAAAACTTTACATTTCCATGTGCTATATGATGCTTATGCATAAGCAATATAAAGTTCAATACAGTGTCTGAAATTCGTATTTGAGTGTTCTGTACGGTAGCTTGAAGAAGAATTTCCTGCATGAATCTTTTTCATCTATTCTGGAAATTGAGTGTCCTTATGCAGTAGGCAAACATAAAGGCAAAGAAGGCTGCGAAGGCGACCAAAACTCCAGCAACCGGTCCCATGAAGTCCGACTTAAAGCCGTATTGGTCTTCGATATACGATTTAATCGTATGGTTACGCGAGTTGCCATGTACGATAAGGGGGTCATCCATGTCACCGTATTGCGACACAATGAGTCCGTAAATGGTCCATGCAACTGGGCAAATCCAGTAATACCAGATCCACCAACCGGGAATCCTCTGAAATTTTGAAAAGTAATGAGTTTGTATCAGCTTCAATATATAGTGGGTGATTAAGAAGTGGTTACAAAATAGGGTTGCTTGTGAAAGAAGTAAACTTACCGGTCTTGCAATGAAGAAGCCGGAGAAAAGATTGAAGACCGAATAGAAAGCCGAGGCAAATATAGCTGCTACTTGATGGTTTGGTGTGATCGAAACGACCATCATTCCGTAGTAGGTGAAGTAAAGGTAGGTGAAGAAGTTGACAAAGAAAAACCAGAAGAACTTAGCCACTGTCCATTGGAAGCCCACCATAGCATACACTATAAGTGTATAGTATGTTGTCTGGAAAAATATGTATGGTATTTCACAAAACACCTACATGTCATGTAATAAAATGTTAACAGATCAAAATCAGCTTATGTTGGTCCACTTGGAGATTAAACAGACTTAAGTTCTGCAACTTTTCATGTACCTGTGAGATGGCATAAGGTAATGCTGAGTACATTCCGGCAGCTCTTTCACGATAGAAGACTGTTCTTTCGATGGCTATTACCGGTTGTACTGTTGAGCAGTTATTGATTCCAACAAATACAACAGCAGCATACATTGCCCCGATTATCATTGTAAGATCAGTTGAGCTCTCCCTGAACCATTGGAACAAAGATCAGAAAAATGTGAACAATCTCTAAGCCTTTTGTTCAGTTGTGGATTATGTTGCAGACAGGAAAGGGTAGGAATAACTATATAAGCCGGAAACGGTTACGGACCTTTTAGTGCCGACCTGCCAGAAAATAGAACCAACCAAGAGAGCAGCAACCAGAGTGAAGCAGTATCTAACAAGGTTATAATCTGGACTTCTCCAATAAGTTAACCATTGTTTCCAAAAGCATGATTTGAATTGACCCAATGAGTTTTGTGAGTACTGAGTGGAGAAATAGAGGTCTTTAGCTCCTGGGGGTGGTGTGCTTAGCTCATTTACTAAGGCCTTGTTTCTCCTGGTCATAGAAACATGAATAAGCTCAGAGCCAAAAAAAATCTAAACGATTAAATCGGTATGTTACGGTTTATATTTCGACTTACTGATACAAGGAAGATGATTTATAGTGTTCAGCAAAATCAATTCCAAGCCTAGCTTCAGCTGCTATAGAGCTCACTTCTAGCATCCATGTAGCAGGATTGTACTTATCCTTAATTCTGGGGACTCCAGAAATTGACTGCAATCAAATACGCGACGAATCAGGTAATGTTTTCTTCTTTTCTCTTTAAAATCAGTGTCTCAAATATTGAAAATCTTGTTATAGTTTCTTACCTCAAAATATTCGATGATCTTCTGAGAATTCCGGCCTAATGGTCCTGCGTAAATCACCTGGCCTCCTCTCTTCATCAGTAATAACTCATCAAAGGCTTCAAAGATATCAATGCTAGGTTGATGAATAGTGCAGACCACTGTTCTTCCAGTGTCCACGGTGTTTCTGACTGTCCTCATGACAATGGCTGCTGCCCTTGCGTCTAGACCGGATGTCGGTTCATCCATGAAAATGATTGAGGGATTAGCAACAAGCTCTACTGCAATTGTCAATCTCTTTCTTTGCTCTGTTGACAACCCTGTGACTCCAGGCAGTCCTACTATGGCATCCTTGAGATTGCCTAATTCGACTAGTTCCATCACTTCATCCACAAAAACCTGAAAGATAACAACACATAATGTTTTGAGCCTAAAGTAAATACTAATGCCACCGGCAGTTGAGCAAATCAAAGCTCTTACCATCTTTTCCTCATGGCTAATTTCTTCCGGAAGTCGTAGGAAAGCCGAGTAAATTAAGGATTCTCTGACAGTTACTTGTGGTGAATGAATATCAGTTTGTTCACAGTATCCAGAAATTCTTGCAAAGGTTTCTTGTACCTTAGGGAACCCGGATATTCTGATATCTCCCTCGATATATCCACCGGTTTTCCTTCCTGCTAAAACATCCATCAATGTTGTCTTTCCTGCTCCACTGACTCCCATCAGTGCAGTCAACACTCCAGGTCGGAATGCACCTGTTACTCCTCGAAGTAGTTGTAACCTGTCTTCGCCGACTCCCTGTGCCTTCATTTCCTGTTGAAATGCTTTGATTTTTAAATCATGGTTTTGATTTGGACAGTAATCATATTGATGAAGAACAAAAGTTGTAGAGAGAGCAAAAGAAATCATACAGGTGGCATATCAACATAGTAATCGACGTTGTCGAAGGACATTGCTAGAGGTGTGAAGGGAAGAACCATTCCTCTTTTCGGGGCAACACCGGTGGCGGCATCAATCGAAGAATCATTCCTGTTCATTCCATATGAATTGGCTCGATTGCTCATTCTCCGGATCACCATTTCACCTAAAAGTTAACATTCAACATGAACAACATTATAACCAGTATTGTAACCAAGTTACAAGAGAAAACAGAATCGAAACAGTCCATTCTGATATGTTTCTTACGTTCACTGATTGCGCCTGCAGAGAACGAATCTTTGCTCGATTCCGGTCTCATTAACCTTGGTTCTTCATCCAAAGCTTGTTCAGCCTCCAACTCTTGTGCTGTTTCCTCAGAAATTATAGCCTGCGGCTTTCCAAGGGCTATATTGCCAAGCAACAAAACATAAAAGATTAGCTACCTAAAAGAAGATAAACACAGGCAAGAAGGAGATCACATTAGCCGAATCAAATGCTTAAACTTACGGTTTAGGTACATGAGAGCGAAGGTGAAGAGAATATTGAAGAGCACCGTGAACCCCATAAGAGCGCCTGCACCAATCCAATACCAATTTTCATTGTTCGGAACATCGAAGCTTCTGAGCACTTGTACTCCCAAGTTCGGGGAACCGTCGGAAGCCTGCATAGTGGACAAAGTTTCAGCTTGTTTAGTTACTTTCTACTTTAAATGAAAATGCACATGCAGTTTCATATTTTCTTCCAATTTTTCTTTTACTTGTGTTACAAGGCAGAATAACATACCGGTTTGTTCATCCACCTAGAAGCAAACATTTCATTCACAGTAAAACCATTGAAACCATAAGTCAGAGGTGAAATCCAGTAAGCCCACCCCCACCAGTCTGGAATTTGATCTGTCAAAAGTAAGCACCCCATATTAGTTAACTTTGTAGTATCTAACAAATTGAAGAAATTTTCTAATGTTAAAGTTTCTTTTTCTCTGGAATTATTCTTACTTTTAGGAACGATGAAACCTCCGAGCATGAACACAAGAAGAAGAGTGACAGTCCCACCAGTGTTAGCTATCATCATTGATCTGCATATGCTAGCAATAAGCCGAAAGAGACCGGCTGCCATTTGTTGTACTAAAAACACCAGCAGGAAGTTCTTGAAAAACCTGTCAAGTTAACACCAATTTCATCAATTTCTGTTTTAACTTGTTTCTCAAGAAAGGAAAACTGATCAGCAAAACGACATGTAAATTGATTCAATTCGATTTACCTGCTGGCTGCAGGTGCATATCCAATAGTATAATATGTTACGGCCATCCAAGCGACAGTTTCCAGAATAGATATCGGAACCCGGAGTAGGAAAGTGGGCAGAGTGAAAGTCCAGACAGGGTGGAATAAAAGGTCTCTTTGCTTGTAGAATACTGGAAGCCTGCTGATCATGAGGGAGAGTTCGGCAAAACCATTGAACATGTTGATGATCATTCCGAATAGAAGTGCACCAACAAAGACTTGTGCATCTTCAATATTTCTAGTATTCATTTCGGTCCTCAAAAACAATGTCGACACGATGACTGCCACAATGACAATTTGAACCGTCTTAAACACGTAAATAAAAGAATTTCTCTTGATCAGTAGCCATTCTTTGTCCCAACAGGACTTAAGAAGCTCCATTTTGGAGACTGAGTATTTTTGGAAGGCCAATGCTGCTCTGTGAACTTTTGACTTATCGAAAGGGACGGCGAGCTCGTTTTCTAGCTGCATTCCGACATGGAAATGCTTGAACCTGTTTGCGAATTCTGGTACTGTAATGTATCTGTATGACTTCCTCTTATCTGCCCAATACTGCTCTTGGTCCTTCTTTGAGGTAACCTGTCACAGTTTCACTAGCTTGTCAGTTGTCACCTTATGTTGCACAAATTCTCACAACTTGCTATTGCTAAAGAATCGAGAACTCGAGACAATCCACAACGCTTAGTGTTCAGGGTATAAGGTTTTACCTCTTGCAAAAAATCAGCAGTTCCTTTCCTCTCAGGACATTTGAAGCCACAACTCTCAAAGAATTCAACAACGTGCTCTCGTGGACCCTGATACACGATCTGACCCTCAGACAAGAGAATGATATCATCGAAGAGATCGAAAGTCTCGGGAGCAGGCTGCAACAAGGACATCAAGATTGTGCCCTCTGTTAGGTGTACAATCTGCTGCAAACACTTCACTATCTGATATGTGGTCGAACTATCGAGACCGGTTGATATTTCATCCATGAAAAGTGTCTTGGTCGGACCAACAATCATCTCCCCTGTAATTAATCAAATTTTTTACATTATTACAATAAAACTTAGGGGAGTAAAATAAAATTAACCAACCTGTTGTTACTCTCTTCTTTTGACCTCCAGAAATTCCACGGTGCATATCATCTCCAACAATGATATCCTTGCATATGTCAAGCCCCAAAATCTGACCAATTCAACAACAAGAACCACAGTGATGTTAAAACATGTAACTTAATCTTTGTTTATCGCCATATCCGTTTCACGGTACATGTTCGGAGTCGTAGATTAGAATGAATTTGCTTACTTTGAGAGTGTAATCAGTCATAAGGCTACTTTCAACTCCTTGCACCGAAGTCGCCTGCAAATTTCAACGTTCAAATTGATGATATGAGAACATATTTGAAAATTTCGGGTTTAAACAAATTCGAATGTAAGATTTTCGGATTTATGAAATTTGTTCAAACCTTCATGAAAAGGTCTACTTCAGCTTCTGGTAAAATCCCTGCTTCTTTCTCTCTTCTAGCTAGCTCACTTAACAGATCTACAAAGACCAGGAAAAAAAAACGTTTTTCAGTAAAATCATCAGACAAACATAATTAATAACAAATCATGGTGAATATATTGTTCTTACCGTATCGAGTCCCAACACCCTGACATCTAGCTGAGAAATCCAAGGTTTCTTTCACAGTCATTTCTCCAACATGAACATCATTTTGACTTATATAAGCAGATGTCTTTCTAGGAACAAACTCATTCATCTTGTATCCATTGTATGATACTTCTCCTCTAACCTGTTTCACACATCAACAGAACGAATACAACATGTTCGAATTAAAATACAAACACGACACGAATATGTACTATTTAATCTTGA
Source organism: Abelmoschus esculentus (assembly GCA_035048815.1). Lineage (NCBI taxonomy): Eukaryota > Viridiplantae > Streptophyta > Magnoliopsida > Malvales > Malvaceae > Abelmoschus > Abelmoschus esculentus. The sequence continues at coordinate 14,264,613 of JAUCBN010000024.1, forward strand.
ATCTCGATTGTAACTAACCCTTAAGCTTTTGTCCAACTTGTCAGCCAATGCAAGCAAAAGGGTTGTTTTCCCAGAAGAAGGTGGGCCTAGTAAGAGTGTCATCCTACCAAAAGAAATATGTAGATAAGTACAAAATGTAGTGACAAATTAAATGATGCCAAATTAATATATGCAGTTATGTACCTTGATGGTTTAATAATCCCAGAAGCATCTTTAAGAATGGTGAGATTTTTTTGCTTGGCAAATCGGATTCCGAGCACGCCAAGAGCCGATTCCACAAGGTTCATAGTAGCGTTCGGAAGTGTCGGAAGAGCTCGACTGCCGACGTAACAGTCTGCTTCTATTGTCAAGTTCTGGAACCTAACTTCTACAGTCGGAAGCTGAATCCCAACTCTGTGGTCCCAAGAAAATAGAGTTATCTTCTGTCACTACACAACAACTAGACTAGTTCGACGAATCCAACAAACATAAACGTAACATGTCATAAATTATCCAGGCAAAACTTAGGCAATCTTTCCTTGTAAACGAAGAATGATAGATCGAAAACTTACTTATCGATCCTGTTTCGGAACTTGTTCAAGAACTTTTCATTGTCTTCCTCGGCAACTTTGAATAACATGTCGATGAATTTTTGTCTATCGTTGATGTCAAGATTTCTAACATCGACTGCTCTATGTTCCACCTTGTTCCCAATGAGTTCATGGTCCACAAAGGACTGCATGATGCTCGTTCGCAGGCGGTCGTACGTCGGTAATTTCTCGATAGCCGCCCATTTTAGAGCTTCTTCATCGTCGTCTCCTCGGCTACTCCTCGAACTGGCTGAAAACACATCTTCCATGTTCCAGCTACTCCTGCTTAGGCTCCTCCCTATGCTACTATGCCCTGCTCTCTTGCTCGGATTCCGAGCTCTTTCTAAACCGTCCATGATTCTCAATCTTCGGAACAAGAAGAAGAAAAGTTTGAATTCGAGTTCGAATTATTTTCGGGTTTAATGAAGAGTGAATGAATGAACATTTATATATATATATATATATATATATATATATATATATATATATACATACAAGTCTGAGACAAAGGAAGAAGGTGACATGGACAGGGTCTTCTTATTATTACTAATGGTGATTAATTTAGTATTAATCAAATCTGACAGGTCCCTTGATCTGTCCGAATTCTTTGAAAGTCAATTGCGGTTGCTGTCTTACGCATTTAAGAATTCATGGGAGTTATACCAAGTGTGTTTCTATTTAATTATAAGTTTCAAAATTAATCATTAATCTCTTCATAATTATTAATTGTATCATTATTATAGTATTTATATTATGTTGCTTTCGTTATAATAATTTTTTAATATTAAGGGTAAATTACGAGGGTAACTATTGAACTTTTATGATGTTTTTATTTTGATTATTGAGTTTTTAAAATTTATATTATAATATAATATGTTTTCGTTTTTATTATGATCATTGTTTAGATTTGACAAACTTGATCTGAGATTCGAGATTCAAACTGATTTATTTGATCTAAGGTCCGATATTAACCTGAACATGATGACCCGAATTTGATAAAGTCACATAAGGGTGTAAAAACTTACTCGACTACAATCAACCAATCTCCTATTGACCTAATATTAAACCGAACTGAAATTAAGTGATATGATATGACCCAATCTGACTGGATACCAGAATTGAATCACCATATACTTGAATTAAAATTAAACCAAACATGAACGAATATAATTAGACCTAAAATGAATCGAACTAAAATTGATATGGCTGACCCATTTGTCACATCTACTATCGTTAAAGTTTTCTTAAAAAATCTAAATTCAAGAATTGATAGACACCGCAAAAGGTCAATTTTCTTATAAATAGTGAGATTGTCGATTAATTTTAACAGTGAGAAGGCTCCATTAATCAGAAAATTAATATTGTTTTAATCTTAAGCTAATCTAACGGTTAGAATTAAAAGATAAAAAGTTTAGCATTTAATTTTGATTTCGATTTGATTGATATTTGAGGAGATTAATTGATTTTTCGATGAATTTAACTGATGATCTTTTAATAAGAGAAACTATAAAAAACGACGATCCACTAAAACTTAGCAATTAAATTTTTAATTTATTATTATTAATCATCACATCAAATTAAATGTCAAATTCTTAAAATTAAGATTTTTTACGAAAAATATTTTAATAACAATTTCTCACGACAATAATTATATTAAAATTAAAATAAAATTCAATGGTTATAATATAAATTTTAAAAATTTAATAACCAAAATAAAATACCTAAAAATCATCGACTTTGTTGAAACAAGAAAAGGAAAATGTGAAATATGTTTGACAAAATAATAAGGAAAGGGATTATTTCTTCATTGAAAAAACACGCATATATATACAAAATTGCTGTGCAAATTAACAACTTTTATGTTGCAATAACTAACGCCATTTGGTGCAGATTTTATGCAGCAATTAACAGTTTTTATTTATGCAGCAATTAACAGCTTTTATTCTGCAATAACCAACGCCATTTGGTGCAGATTTTATGCTGCAGTAATTAGCGCCAGCTAGTACTCTTCAACATTCACCCTGCTTTTCTTTCTTCTATGACAAGTTGTGTGCAGGCTTCTTCATAAGATACCACGTTAAGCCTTTGTCGAAACTCAGTAAAATACATACTCGATAAAGCTTTAGTGAAGCCATCAGCTACTTGGTGTAAAGCTGGAACATAATTGATTTGGACTAGTTTCTCAGAAATCTTTTCTCGCACAAAATGTACATCCAAGTCAATGTGTTTGGTTTTTGAATGATAAACAGGGTTCATACTCATTGAAACTGCACTTGTGCTATCACTCCAGACAGTTGGAATCTCTCCTTGAACTTGTCCCATTTCTGTCATTAGGGACCTTAGTCAAATAACATCTGAAACCGTATCTGCAATGCTTTTATATTCAGCCTCCATTGTCGACCTTGATACACTCTTTTGTTTTTTTGAACTCCAGATAACCAAACTATTTCCCAAGTAAACACATCCTTTGGAAATGGAACGCCTATCATCAAGGTTGCTTCCCCAGTCAGCATCAACAAATGCCACTATGCTAGGTTTCTGATTCCTGGAACGGAACATAAGGCCATGATTGAGAGATCCATTGAGGTATCTTAGTATCCTCTTTACAGCATCCCAATATCCTTCGCAAGGAGAATGCATGTATTGAGCAACTTTGTTGACACTGAAGGTAATGTCAGGTCGCGTGTGGCACAAATAAAGTAAGGCTCCAACAATACTTCTGTAGCCTTGTGCATCACTTATGAGACTTCCAGTATCTTTGGTTAATTTTACCGAGGGAAGAAATGGAGTAGTTGTTGCTTTAGCTTTGTCCATTTTTGCTCTTTCCAATAAGTCCAAGATGTACTTCTTCTGACTAAGAAATAAGAAATCCTTGCTCCTTCGAACTTCAATACCAAGAAAATAATTTAAGGCACCCATGTCCTTTAAGCTGAATTTTTTACTCAGCTGACTAACAACATTGTTGATAACAGTATCTGAACTGCCAGTAATCACAATATCATCGACATAAACTAATGCATATGTGAAAACATTCTTATCAATTTGAACAAATAATGATGTATCTGCTTCAGACCTACTAAAACCAATAGTAAGAAAATAATCTTTAAGTTTTGAATACCAGTTTCTTGGGGCTTGGCGTAGTCCATAAAGTGTCTTCTGCAATTTGCACACAAGTTTGTTTCCATAGGTGTCAAATTTCTCAAAACCACTCGGTTGATCCATGAAAACATCCTCTTCCAACTCACCATTTAAGAAGGCATTGTTAACATCAACTTGCCTGAGATTCCACTGATTTTCAATTGCCAAAGCTAAAACCACATTCACAATTGAGAATTTTACAATTGGGTTGAATGTATCAATGAAATCTCTCCTTAGTACTTGTGAGAATCCTTTTGCTACGAGCCTAGCTTTGTATCGAGATACTGTTCCATCAGCATTTCGTTTCACTTTAAATAACCATTTGCATCCGATGGTGTTCCTTTCCTTTGGTAGCTCAACTAGTGTCCATGTACCATTCTTTTGTAAGGCATCATATTTCTCCATAACAGCAGCCTTCCACTTGGGGCATTGTAAAGCATCATACACAGATTGTGGAACGTCATCATCCATTAATTCACAAAAATAAATCTTGGGTTTGCGAATACCCATTTTGCTTCTAGTCATCATAGGGTGAGAGTTAAGTGACTGAACTTGAGCAATATGTGTATTGTCAGACGGTTCGACAACAGGTGAATTATCTGTAGCTGATTCCTCAGCTGGATGAGTAACATCTGGACATGTGTCTTCCATAGGTGTTACTGGAGATGAACTAGAATTAATTTGATCATCAAGAGATCCTGAGTTGTCAACTTGATTTGAAGGAACCATAGACAAGGAAGGGCATGACAGATCTTCTGAGAGATCTCTATGGTGATTTACATCATCACCAGATGGAGAAGCCTGATCATTACCGAGTAAAGTTGCATGAGAGGTATTAGGTGCAGCTGGTGTAGAAGCAGGTGATACAGTTGCTGCTGGATTGGTGTGATGAGATCTACTACCAATAAACAAATCAGTGACAATAAGGATTGATCGACATGTAGAAGGATTACTTGATTATTGCTTCAATTGACATGAGTTGCCTGCAAATGAAAAAGTGGATTCATCAAAGACAACATTACGAGTAATATATATTTTACCATCAGGAGCCAAGTAGGAGTATCCTTTATGAGCAGGACTATAACCCAGAAATGTTGAAGGTAAAGAGCGAAACTCTAGCTTGTGTGTTTGAAAGGGTCTAAGATGTGGATAGCATCTACAGCCAAATATCTTCAGAAACTTGTAGTCAGGTGGTCGACCAGTCAGTTTTTCATAAGGAGAGAGCTCGTCCAAAACCTTTATAGGTAGTCGATTGATTAGATACACTGTTGTGGTCACAGCATAAGTCCAGTAATGTAGAGGCATAGATGCTTGAGCGAGGAGAGTCAGGGCCGATTCAATGATATGTCGATGTTTACGCTCGACAGTTCCATTTTGTTGCGATGTATGAGGGTAAGTAATGCGATGAAGTATCCCTTCCTGCAAGAGCAATATGAAGAGTGATCTGTACTCACCCCCAGTCACTTTGGACCTCATGAATGGTGGCATTAAACTGAGTGGAGATCATCTTTTGAAATGACTGAAAGACTGCTAATGCTTGGGACTTGTATTTGAGAAGGTAAACCCAAGTATGGCGAGTATGAGCATCAATAAATGAAATATAGTATCGAAATCCTCTAGAAGATACATGGGATGGTCCCCAAAGATCAGTATAGACAAGCTGAAAAGGACTAGCATAAGTCGTAGCGGAAGAATGAAATGGCAAACGATGATTCTTTCCCATTTGACATGCCTTGCAAACAGACTCAGATTTATTACTTAAACTAGTGACTTGTATATCAAAGCGTTTACAAACAAGCAGAAGTGTATCCTTTGCGGGGTGGCCTAGCCTACGATACCACAAGTCATATAGGTCCAAGGATTTGTGCAGCATATGTAGCTCAGGATTACACTTATTTAAAGGAAAAGCAACATTAACAGGGGTGTTAAAACTATAGAGACCTCCATCTTCTCGCCCTTTGAGTAAAATAGTTTCTGAAGCTTCATCTCGTACCAAGCAAGTATCAGCATGAAATTCAAGGTAGACTCTGTTGTCTCTAACAAGCTTAGAAACCGAGAGAAGGTTCTTAGTAACATGGGGAACAAGTAATAATTTGTTCAATTGAAGCATGCGAGTATGAGAGGATAATTGAGCCTGACCAATTTTAGTGATAGGGATAACCATGCCATTACCAATTAACAATTTACCTGGGCCAGAATAGTCGATGCCATTTTCAACCAACCCAGCTTCTGGAGTGACATGATGCGTGGCTCCTGTGTCCACAAACCATTGATTGATATTAGGAGTAACTTGGACACCTTGAGCAGAAGTTGAAGGTACTGAGCATTGACACCCATGATACATATGCTCAGCATCAAGAGTGCACAGGTTTAATGCAGCACTAGTGTCTTGAACTTGTTGTGTGGTAGGCACTCTAGCATTAACTCCAGTAAAGCTTTCATCAAAACGATGCCAGCATCGATCCACCAAATGACTGAGTTTGCCACAGAGTTGGCACTGAAGGCGTGTGTGACCAAATCTTCCTCTTCCTCGTTGAGTCATAGGTGGGCGAAATGGTCGAGGTGAGACAACTGGGGATGAACTAGTGACCTGCATTGTATTCAGACTGGGTGAAAAACCAGAATTAGTAAGAAAGCTATGGAGCTGTGTTTCAGCATCAATCAATAGGGAAGTTGCAGCTTCAAGAGTGTAAGGTTCACGGCTAGAGGTAATTATGGCAACAAAGGGCTGATACTCCATGGTCAGACCATTAAGGATGGTGGCAATCTTCTCAAGAAGAGACACAGGACTTCCACAGGAGGCAAGAGCATCACACACCTCCTTTACCTGAGAAATATAAACACGCATGGAGGAATCGCCTTTTTTAAGAGATCGAAGACGATAATGTAAACTCATGATGAATGTCGTGGAACGGCTTGCAAAAAACTGAAGTACCATGGTCCAGATCTCGGCAGCAGTTTTCGCACCAACAAATTGGGATAGCAAATGAACACTGATGGTTGAAAGTAACCACTGTGCTAAGGCACTATCCTGAGCAACAAAAGCTTCATATTCTTCATTTTCGACCATATCACCATTTTCAGCACGAACAGTTGCCGGAGGGGGCTTGAGGGTGCCAGTGAGGAGTTTTTCAAGGCGATGACTCCGAACCGCAAGCAATATCTGCTGCTTCCACAAGAGGAAGTTCGACTCATCAATAACAATATTAACCTTCTTGTTTGTGAAGGATTTGCCAGTCTTCGACAGTGAACCACCAGACTCATCAACTGCAGGTAATGGTAAAGAGGATGCGAGAGGTAGAGCCATGGAGAAAACACACACAATCAGGAAGAAAAGAAGTAAGAAAGAACCAGCACGAGTTTGCGTTGGTTTACAGGAAGGTCCCGGCGATTGATACCATGTTGAAACAAGAAAAGGAAAATGTGAAATATGTTTGACAAAATAATAAGGAAATGGATTATTTCTTCATTGAAAAGACACGCATATATATACAAAATTGCTGTGCAAATTAACAGCTTTTATGCTGCAATAACCAACGCCATTTGGTGCAGATTTTATGCAGCAATTAACAACTTTTATTTATGTAGCAATTAACAGCTTTTATTCTGCAATAACCAACGCCATTTGGTGCAGATTTTATGTTGCAGTAATTAGCGCCAGCTAATACTCTTCAACAGACTTGAAACGAATTTAGATCTAAAGGTGAAGTTGAGTCGGTTCAATATGACGTAAACAGAAGAATGAATATTTTAATACAACTTTTATCATCGGTGCGTCCTTTTTTAAGAGTAGAAAGAATTTTTTATTAAATAATATGGTATTATACAAAAAAATAAATGTATATAAAATAAAATAAATATTTTTAATTATTAAAATTAATTAATAGATTTTATATAATAAAAGAAATTAAGATGATAAAAAAATCACACCAATTGAGATAAGAGTAAGGTAGGAGCAGTAGTATGATCAGTTCGCGAGTTACTCGAGTTTGGTTCGGTCAAAGTTTGATTAAAATTCGGTTCAAGTAAATTTGATTTGGATTTAGGTTTGGCTCGCGACCTTAATGAGCCGAGTCAAGTTTGGATAAATTTGGCTCGAAAAACTTGTGAACAGACTCGAAATAATTATATTATATATAAATATATACATTAAAAGTAATCTCTTTAGCAAAGAAAACAATAGAATAAAATAAGAGAAATCCATTAAAAATAAATTAAGAAAAAAAATGACTATTTTTTTTCTCATTTTTTAATACTGAATTTTGTTTCTTTGTTGGTTATGAAAAGAGTTTTAACGAGATCATGTCTTTTATAAAAAAATATAACAAAATTATCTATTTTGAGTTGAACCGAGCCTGGCGAGCTTTGAACCTGAACCAAGCCCTGTAATATTATTTTCGACCCGAGCCTAAACTTAAAATTTTAAGCTCGCTGAACCCGAACTAAATTTAATAACACTGCTTTTAAACCAAACCTGATCAGACTCGGACTCGACTCGTTATTACCCCTAGAATAAGGTATCATTTTGACATGCGTTAAAATTATCAAATAAATATTATTAATATCTGATAGTAAATAAAAAAAATATTTTTTAAAGATAATAAAAGATAAAAATAAATAATAAATAAAGGTAATAAATAATAAGTGAAAATTAAGAATTATAAAGAATTTAATAATGATGAGATAACTTTAGATTTTAGGCATAAAGATAATTTTAACTCTTAACGTTTGTAATTTTTATCATTTTTAACTTTATTCTTTTTGGATAAATTTAACTCTTAACCTATATATTTTTGACAAATATTTTATTTTTTAACTAGCTTAATAATTGGACCGTTAAAAATTTAACGATGATACATATATATAGAATATAATTTTAAATAACATGGCATCTAACGTATCAAATACATATATATGAAATATAATTTTATTCTAATATAAAATATAAAACAATTAAAATTCAAATAAAATATTAAAAATTAATTAATTCTAAAATAAAAGAATACTAATCATTCACAACCCTTATGATAGAATCAAAATCCTATCTTAAAAATATATAAACACAATTCGAAATTAATTAATTTTTTTAAGATAGGATTTTGATTTTATCGTAGTTAAAATTAAGAATGTTTAAAAGCTTTTTATTTTAGAATTAATTAATTTTTAATATTTTATTTAAATTTTAATTGTTCTATATTTTATATTGAAATAAAATTATATTTCATATATATATATATATATCATTGTTAAACTTTTAACGGTCCATTCATCTAGCTAGTTAAAAAATAAGATATTTATCAAAAAAAGATATAGGTTAAGGGCTAAATTTATCTAAAATTAGAATAAGGACCAAAATGATAAAAACTATAAACGTTAAGGGTTAAAATTATCTTTATGCCTAAATTTTATTAACATCAAGTTTGATCTATCATCAAAATATTTTTTTTTTTTGATAATATTCACAAAAACTAAAATATGATTAACTGACTTAACTCCCAAATCACAAAATAAAACATATCTTAAATTAATGATGTCTTATTAAATCGAAGATGTAATAACTTTAAAAGGGATGATCAATTATTATATATAACCTAATTTTCACAATTAGAATCGAGTCGTTACGATATGAAAAATAAAAAAAATAGAAAATATAAATTTCAATTTAAGTTCAAAGATTAAACATAGATGTACTTATAACTGAAAATTCTAACATGATAAAATAACTAAAAATCCTAATAAAAATAAAGATAAAGGTTAAAATATTAAACTAAAAATCTAAAATTAAATATAAATTAAGGTTTCTCACAATTGATTTTGGACGGATATAATCTTATAACTCTCAACTCCTACTAAGATAAATCCTAAAAGAAGCGATTTAGTAATATATATTAAGAAAATAAGAAATAAAACACATTAAAAATATGTAATATTTTATACTTATCATATTCGATGAAATCAAGTCAAAAAAATTTAATCTAGTTGAGTCAAAAAATCATATTTTATAATTTAAATTTTAATTGGTGGATTTTAGTCGAATTGAATTTATGAAATTTAGTTCGGTTTGAGTTTCTATTCAAATTTAATTATAAACATTTATAGTGATATGATAATAATTAGTTTTAATTTAAACATTTTTTTATAATCTTATACTATATATATATTATATAATATATATATATATATTTATCATACAAAATTGGGAGATTTAACACAAGTGACAGATTCAGAAAAATATTCGAGGGTTGACACATATGAAATTTTAAAATTTTAAGGTAGACACAACTCATAAATATTAAAAAAAATTAAAGACTAACTCATAAAATTTAAAAAATTTGAAGATAAATATATGAACTTTAAAAAGTTCAGGTGGACCTGGGCCCACCCTATCCAATATATATATCTGCTACGGCTAAACATGAACTCAAAAACTGATCCATTAATTACTACAAATTTTAAATTATTAAAATTTTTATTTTATAATTTAAAATTTATTTAAAAAATTTAAATCAAATTTAATAATTAAAATTTTTAAATCGAATCAAATTTTATAAAATAAAAATATAAATATTGAATTCAAAAGTGTCTAGTTGTCCCTAAAATATTCCCAATGGCTACGAGTGTTGTGTCAGCCATGACCAAAACGACAAACAGATTCATTGTTTCTTTGTCGTCTACTCCTTGCTCTTACGAAGCGGTTTTTATTATCCCCGGTCAGCTTGAACCGGGATCAGAAGGGGAACAAATCTGATGTGGGTATGACCACAATAATTCCAAACACATACACATGGGGTTTAGTAGTACTTATAATTATAAATTATATATAATAAGTATGTAACATTAAATTATATATAAATAAATATATTTAATCGAATAATTAAAATAAAAAAATATTTTTATATATTTGTAAATTATAGATTTTAAATTCATTAAAATATTATTTTATATATTTTTTATTTTTATAAATAAAATTACAAATATAATTTATTATTTTATATCGCAAACATCAATGTAATAAATAAATAAATAAATAAAATACTTTTGTTGAAATGACTTAGGTCATTAGCAAACCACCAGACCATGTTCTTCTATGAATTATATATTCTATTGGGACCGCCGATATACAGATAATTACTAAATTAAGGCTGCTAATGACTATGAAACAGTGTAATTAATGCTACTTGTCATTAAGAAATCACTCGGAATATGGTGTTATAGGAGAAATTATATCATGGGTCAGTCTCACCACGTCATTCATGGGACCAACCAATAGAAACTGTCCATCTCATTATTTTTTAATTTTTCAAGTGAAGATTCACTTGGGAAAAAATTATGACATGGAAAAATTGATGAAGTGGACAGTTTTTATTGGTTGGTCCCATAGACAGATGGTGGGGCTGACGCATGATATAATTTTTCGGTGTTATAGGAATTTTATATTTATTGAAAACAATGATGTACAAAATAAATGATGGCATAAAATTAAATTCGATAAATTTATCTGAAATTTAAGATTTGAATTAATTTTTTAAATAGAGATTTAAAATTAATTCTAACATAATAAATTAAAACTTAAAATAAATCAAAATTAAGTCAAAATTGAATTGGTTTCAACAAAATCCATTAAAATCCCGAATCAAAGGTAATTCGAAATAGCAATATGAAAATAAATAAAAGTGTCAACTTACTAAAAATTAAATATATATGCTACATAGAGTCATATGTAGAATAAAAAACATATCTCAATCTGAAAATATGATTAAAGTTGATCGATCTCTTATTAACTTGATATTGACCTGATTTAAAATCAAAAATTAATCGAATTAAATATCAAACGACCTGATATCTTGACTCGATACTCGAGTTGAAATCACCATAAATTTGAATTAAAACCGAATTAATCCAAACTAAATTTAAATCAAATATAAAATAACTCAAACTGAATTGAATAACTCATTTATCACCTCTACCTAAAATAAAGATTATGAACGACGAAGCAATGTACATATAAAAATCAAATAGGATTTATTTCTTCATTATTTTATTTATAATACTTCATTAATTTTTACCCAAATATTAAAAGTTTTATTAAAGTTGTACACTTCAACTCAAAAAGAGCACTGCCTTTACTTCCTAAAATGCCACTTAGGTTTATATCTCCATCAAAAAATTATTAAATAAAATATTTTAATTAAATAGTGAAACATATAATCATTCAATTAAGGATTATTTAAAATAAGTGACTTAATTGATAGCATTTTAATAGTTAATGGTCCGATTAACATAATCAATAGATTAATGGTCAAAATAGAACTTATCCCATAATGGAGTGACCATTCATGTAGTTTACTCAATTATATATTGAAAATTTAAAATACATTTTTAAAATGGAAAAATATTTTTAAAAATGATTGGGCTGGGCTTAGTTGAGTTGGGCCCAGATATACTCTCCGAATAGACGGTTTAAAAATCCCCAACCTCCCTCCCGAGTCTTCTCTTATTCATCATAATAAACCTCAAATCAACACAGAACCGTACTATTGCAGATTCTGTGTCTGTCGTCAAATATTTTTGGTCAGAAATGGAGGACAATGATTCATGGGATTCTCTCTCTGAATTCACCTTAGCCCAGGTAACAATATTTTCTCTCTCTCTTTCCCCCCTTTTCTGGGTATTCTTTTTTCCCTCCTTTTTAACCTCTTAACCACCATGAATCCCCACTCTCTTAACCTCTGTATCTTAACTTTTCTAGCTTCATAATCAAACAAATGTTAGCAACTTTCTATGTTTGAATTACCCTTTTTTTAGGTCCTCTTTAATCTGCAAAACATGGATGTTTGATGTTTTTGATAACTTTTTTGTGTGAAAAGGTTCTGGAAATGGAGAACAGTTACAAGGCTAAAGGAGACGAGACGCTTACTGAGGAATTCTGTAGGAAGCTAGCTTCCAGTTTCAGGTGAATTGGATGAAGAAAAACCATTACTTTATGTGGAAATGTATACTTTTTTGTTGAAAGATTTCTTCTATTTTGTTAATGAAAAAGATGGTATTTTTCCTTTTTTCCTTTTGGGGTTTGCTTTGTATTACCAGCTCCTCTTCAAATCGTCTGGGGAAATCTACTGTTACATGGCAACAGGTTTGTTTTGTTTGTTTGAACTAATGGGTTTTGTAATAGATTAATATTCATGTTTACAAGTATGTTCTGTTTTTATGTTTTAGGTCCAACGTTTCTTCCAAGAAAAACAACTGGAGAAGCAAACTGAACAAGATGTGTCAGCAATGGCCTTAGACCTTTTTGTTGATCTTTCTGATGCAAACTCAAGCAAACCGCTGGAGATCATGCTTGGACGAAAAGGTTTTACTCTTGGCATCATGAATTTAAATTTTTAGGGTAATTCATTGATGAATATCTGGCATAGTAGTAAATTGTGGTTGTGGATGTTGCGGATGATATGTTTCTAATTGCGGTTGCAGTGTAGCGTTGACCTTGAAAACTGTTACGATGCCACCATTATACGGCTGCTATTTAGTACTATGATATCTGGTAGTTATTGGGGACTTGTTGTTTGATTCATACTACACAACTCAGCTTCGGTTAGTACCACTTGCTACATTAAGAAGTCACTTTCATGAAATTTATAAGTTTTATAAGCGCAAAATTCTCGTAATCATTGGAGAATTTAAAAGCTAAAATCATGAAATTAGGCCGCCGCGCTTATTTATGGGCACAAAACATTCAACCCTTGTTTCCTTCCAAAGTGTGGATGCGTTCTTAATACCTTTCTTTCAAACTAAGTTTAGCAGCTGACATTACTATCACGATTAGCCTGCATTCTCGATAGAAGTATGTCAACCAAATGAGCGTAAGCTATCATTCAAGTTGGTTATTTTCAAGGCTAAGTAACCATGTATTCTCGTACAATTGAAGCTAATGGTTACAATTATCACTGTCATGAGTAGCCCGGTGTCTAACAGAAGTCTCTTATCCTACTTACAAAGTTTGTGCTCAACATTGTTTTATCTGGTTGAAACTGGAACTGTAAGGATTTTCATGCATTGATTGTAATTTTGTACTGCAGGTACAGCTGAAGATCTTAAGGAGTTGTCATTTGAAGCCAGATCAGCAAAAGATTATGCGTGGTGAGGAAATTTCTATTAACGAAGTCATGCAAAAGACATCGAAATGTTTTTACATAACATTCGAAGAAGTCATTATTGATTCAGCTAACTAATATAACAAGAATGCTAAGAGGATGTGCAAAATAGGAAAACAATTAAGCATCCATTATTAGTCTAGTTGTGTAGAATCACGGCCCTGAATTAGTACAAAACCTGAATTGTTTTAGGGTCTTAATAAAATGGTGAAATCAAAATCAATATCAAAATAATAAACAGAGCTGTAAAGTTCAAAACCGGCCTAATGGGTACCCAATGGCTCAATAAGCTCAAAATGCAAGTTAAAAAAGTAGACGGGATGATGAAACATGGTAATAACATAGTAGTGATATTGGACTTATTGGGCCTCTGGATACCGATTGGGACGGTTTTGAACACCCTATTGTAAACTGTTATCTGGTCCTTGTGACTTAAACTGGTGCATATATCTGATATTTCTTTGGCTTTCAGGTACGACGTTGAAACGTTCCTCAACTATCGAGTCCTTCGTAATGGTGAACTTGTAAGATACTTTTACAGTTTTTGTATTTTATAATATAAAGCAGCAGGCTCTTGTATCTTTCTGTGCTTGTTTAAGGGGAGCCTTCAAGTGATTTGTTTGTTTAATATGGTAGGAAGTTCGTGTACGATTCGCTGGATTTGCTAAAGCAGAGGATGAGTGGGTGAATGTAGAAACTGCAGTTCGTGAACGATCTATTCCTTTAGAACCTTCAGAATGTGATCTGGCTAAGATTGGGGACCTCGTTCTGTGCTACCTGGTATTTCTCTTTTTCTATGTTCTATTTAAGATCTTTGAATGCTTTGTGCCAGCATTTGATCTCATATGTGATTCAACCCCATACTTAAGCAGTGTTGCCTAATACTTACTTCCCAATAATTCCTTCCGATAATTGAGTGTATATCATAGGCATTTGAACACTGAAGGCTGAAGCCTTACCATTTCATTTCCTTTGATTTCTAGGATAGGGAGCATTATCAACTTTACTGTGACGCCCATGTCGTGGATATTCAAAGGCAGTCGCATGATGCTAAAAGCTGTACATGCGTATTCGTGGTCTGCTATGACTATGACTACTCTCAGGTATATAAAACTCAATAACATCACTATTTCATCTCCTCTATTTGTTTTTGCCTGTGTCCCTTCACCATGTACGACTGTAATCTGATGTTTTGGCAAGTACTCATTTGTTTCGGTTACATGCCAGGAAACTGTTTCGCTGGAGAGGCTATGCCGCAGACCTGTTACTTGAAAACAGCCATGGTGCAGATACAAAATGAATGTCAAATGTATCTGATTTTCTTATGTAGTGTGCATAAAACTTTGCTTTGCTGTTTTAGTTTTGTTAATTACCTCAGTGATACATGTATGAACTCTACACAAGTCTCAATATCATATAGTTATTTTTTTGTTCCTAATTTCACACATAACATGAACCCTTTGGACCAGTCAAATATTGACACGTGACATTTAAGCTTTTTTCTAAAAAAATTCACAAGAAAATGAGAAGAAAAAAAGAGTAAAGAGAATTTATTTTTATATTGTGTCACAGGTCAATATCCACTCGATAAAAAAATTAAAATATAAAACGTTAAATTAAAATGTTAATAAAGTATTGAAGATTAATCTCCCTTAAGTAAATGGAAAAGTTTTAAAAATAAAATAATGATACACGTAAAACTTTCCTGACGAAAATGGTGATGACAACATAGTTTATGCATGAAACTATAAACGAAAAAAATAAATATATAAAACTGAAAATGGGGCATAGTTCATGTACCAATAAGGTAATTAACCCTTTTAGGTTCAATTCTAATAATATTTGTAAATCCCATGCAGCAGATTTACTTTTGCCAAATGCCAAATGCCAATGCCAATGCCAATGCCACTCATTTTGCTTATAGAACTACTTACTATAAATAGGCAAAATATTGTCAAACAAATACCAAATGTGAACATTTCCATTTTCACATCTGCCCTAAACAAAAGTACTTATGACTCAAAACTACGAGAGAGTTAACAGACTGACCACCTATCATTCCCAGGGGACGGGGGGAATGTGACTAAAATGTTCAACTAGTTTAGTTACAGTTGATTTGAAAACCTGGACGGAGTGAAATTACTCGTCGATGCAAGACGGAGGGCATGATTTTCACCATATGGAAGTTTGACAGGCCTGTTGGATCTTAAACCATGCCACCAAGGTGATCTCCTAAACGAAAGAATGGGGCAGCTCATGAAACGGTTCGTCCG
The DNA here is from genome assembly GCA_035048815.1 of Abelmoschus esculentus. Taxonomy (NCBI): domain Eukaryota; kingdom Viridiplantae; phylum Streptophyta; class Magnoliopsida; order Malvales; family Malvaceae; genus Abelmoschus; species Abelmoschus esculentus. The sequence goes on from JAUCBN010000024.1 coordinate 14,280,744, forward strand.
TAACAAATGTTGGCTAGGTAAAGGTTCCTCGACCATTTTTCCTGCAATAATTTAGAGTTAAGTAAAACAGAAGGCAGAAGAAAGAAAGGTCCATATAATCATTTATCAACCTTGACATGAGTGCTGGGAAATGCTGAAGTTCTAAGAGTTTCTTGTGTTTCATCCGCTGGCCTCCTCCTTGGCATACTAAGGATGAAAGCTGCCTGGTCTTGAGTTGCAGCAGTAGCAGTTATACGAAACCCACAACCCCAACGACGATGGATGCCTTCACTAGGATAGTGGAAGTCAAGTTCAACAACCTAGAATGAGAATACAAAAACACTTGGTTACATATGCTTCTTTCAAGGTATACGCAAAAATCAATTCGTACCTGGTCGGCAAATCCAGCACCACGAGACATAACAACTGCCCATCTGCTACCAGATGTGGCCATTGAGGTGACAAAAAAACCCTCTCTCCATTTTTTATTAATCCACTTGAAAGGAAAAGACTCGCTCACTTTGTATGACTGCTGCAAATATGAAGTACCTGAACACACAGAAGCTAAGCTCAGTAAACAGAAACCAAACAGATTTGTCCAAAATCAGATACCCAAACCTTACCCTTTGACAGTACTACTAAGGAGCCTCCATCTGTAGAGCCTGCTATAGTGGTGATATAATAGTTCTTCTCCCACTGCTCCATTATCCATTCCTTCAGACAGCAAAACATAAAATCAATCACTCTGATGGAATCTAAATTCATAAGGCATCTCCGAACTACAAGAACACAAAAAGGCATAGAAGAGAAACTACAGTGGAACACATTAAAACTGGAGAATTGCTCAACGTCAACAGAGTATATGAAAAGATGTACCTTACAAAGGAAATAGGGTGATAGTTGATAGACTTGTGCAGAGAATCCGGTACCAGCATCCATTATAACAGCCCATAGGTTTTCACAAGAAGCTACACTGCTAATAAATAAACCATCCTCATTTCCTTTTTCAATGTGCGGTGCAAGCCTTCCATCTGACACATTATAGTGGTACCTGAAAACATGACCGATTAAACTTCCCATCCTTTAATATTCTCTATACTGAAGGAAGTAGATCACTAATTAGTTTACTCAAATTTTAAGTGTAGAACAATAGCAAAAGCAGACAGTACACTGACACAGGTATGGAATCAACCAAAAAAGACAAGACTCTTAGGGTCAGCAAGATTAAGAAACAGCCCTAAAACTGAAATAGAGAACTACAAATAACTTGAGATATAAATACCTTTGCTTCATAGGCCTATGAGCATTGTAAACACTAATCCACTGCAATGCTGGCATGCCCAGACGAATCTTCTTCTTTGGTTGTTCATCTTCCTCCTCATCCATAGACAACCGGAGGCCTCTCTTTTGACCAACTTGATTAATAAGCTTTACAATATTATATATATAAAGAAGTCAGGAATGCCAAATTTTACTGGACAAGGCAACAAACTTTATTGGTAATGATTAACATTTACTAACTTTTATTACACTCTTATAGCCAAAATTACTTTGACACCCAAAACAAGGCCCAGTACCCAAATAAAATTCTTTATATAAAGAAAGAATTTTTTTTACCTTTAGCGCGCCTTCTGTGTTAACTGGGCGGATATCTGGATTTGGACCAACAATCCCATCAAACAGAGAAATGCATTTTGCATAATTAGGTTCTTCATCAAACTTTAAGCCGACAATATATTCAATAAACTGTTTGAAAGGCAACGGACAGAAGCAACACAAGGCCTCTGGAGATGTTGACATCTTCTTCTTGCAAACAAGGAACCCTTTATTGTCTCCCTGACATTTGTTAAAAGGAAATTACAAAAATACCCCAAATGATTATATACATGAGCAAATGCAAACAAGAATATTTGAGTTAGAAAAGTTGAGCCTATTAAAGAACCGACCTGATATCCTTGCCAAGGTAAACGACCTTTAAGAAGGAAAACAAGCGTATATGCAAGGGATTCTAGATCATCTCTCCGGCTACAAGTTCTCCCTAAGTGAGCATGCACACTGGCATAACGTACTGTTCCTCTATACACAAAAGTACACCCCTTTTAATCAGATAATGAATCAATACACAAAAACATCACAGTAATCATGATGTAAACAGTTTTGGCACCTAAAAACATCTGGCCTCTGATCATATTCAGCATGTAAACCTGATGAACTATCTCGCCACCTAGTTGCTGATTGGCAAAAACAGGTTACAATTGAAGTGATGATTTATCTGGGAGTACTTAATGTATAAATCATAAGACTTAAAATTACCTAGCCCAAGATCAACGAGAAATAATTTTTTTTCATCTGGAGTTCCAACATGACCTAGAAGAAAGTTTTCAGGCTTTACATCCCCATGCACATAACTGCCAAAGTACCAGAAAAGCTATTAATAGTCCTTTCAGGCCAACATAAGGTTAGAAGGTTTCAGGGATTGAACTGCTTACCCTTTAGAGTGCATCTTCTCCAATATAGATATTGCTTCAATAGCAATGCAAGCAACCATTTCAACAGACATTCTGTATTAAGAGCACAGTCTAATCAAGCAACTGAAATTTTGAAAAAGATAAAACATGATAGCAAGTATAAGATTAAAGAATACATCTAAGTTTAGTAGCACTCACGTGTGATTGTTATTATTCCAAACATCCCACAGACTTGGACCCAGAATATCCATAACCTGTATAATAAAAGGCCTAAATAAGAAAGGTGTTCAAACCTAAACACCAAAAGCAGGTGATATTTAAAGGGAAAAAAAAGAGGCACAATAAATAAACAATACATACCATGACATAATAGACACCCTGACGGCCTTTATAGTGTACTCGGGGGATACCATGAGTGCCACCAAGTGTACTGTAGAATGACAAGTAGATAAATATCTGGACAATTACATAGCTATATGTACAAAGAATTACAATAAACTAGAAGTGTAACCAGACTCACTCGTAAACTTGCCACTCATGTGGCGGTCCATAATTACATCCTTTGCTACTTCTATGCTCAAATTTCAAGGCAACCTGAAAACAAAGAGATCATGCAGATTGTAAAGATGAAAACTCTTTGTTCTTGCTAAAGATGATCAAACACAATATCCATTAAAAATAAAAATGAAACAATGGCATACTTCTACAGGTCCAGAGCCATTTCTGTCATTTGTATTAACAGAAGAAATACGCCGACCTACAAAGACCTGTCCAAAGCCACCCTTGCCCAACTTCTTCTCAATTCTATACAACGGGGATCCCCCAAACTGAACCTGCATAAGGATAATTATTGAAGTCCCAGAAGACATGATAAAATAAAAAGTCCTAAATAAAATCTTTTTACCATAAATTGTAGATCCAAATGTGCACTGCAAAAAATACATTAAAAGCAAGAACAAAATACTAAGTATTTAGGTTATATGATTTTACAAAATTAAAAAGAAAAGAAAAAAAGGGTTTATTTTTTTCTCTAAAGAATGATTCAAATTGCAGTCATTTAAGTTGAAGAGCAATTTTTCCACTTTTATGTCTCTTTTAGTAGTGTCATATGCCCCAATCCAAATAAATGCCTCCTCATTTCCATTCAGACTTCCTTTAATTACTTCAGCAAGTTGCTACAGGAGAACAATTTTGGTTTTACATATCCCAGTTGGAAAGCCCATGTATAACTGACCATTGGTATGATTACAATGCCAATGGCCATAAATCAAAATAACCAAACAAAATAAATGTGAGTCTTTTGTAATAGTAGTAAACTCAGGCCATGTTATGAAATGAAGTAAGCGACATAAAAGTGGGATAAATGTCACTTCAACTTCTTCCAAAGATGCTAGAAGAGAAGCATCTCCTTTTCTCTATATTAAAAAAACACTTCATTATCTGTTCATTCCTCAAAATGATAGTTATCAAATTGGATTCAAAAAAACTTATTTGGAAATTGTGCTATCAGAATTCTCATAATTTATTCCCCAAAACATCATATCTCAAATGCTGCAAATATCAAAAACTTTCAGTACCAAATTAAAACAATAAATTATCTAGTATATGCACATGTAACCAAATCTAGAACTCGAACAATGAAACTATTAGCCTAGTAATAAACCACAAAACACATCCATATTTATTATCTTGCCCACTAACCGTTAAGATCAAAGGGGAAAAACTAAAGTATTCCACTTGTAATTCAATAAAAAAGGCTGGAATTTCTATGGCAATGTTTGTAGCCCTATATATTTCAAATAATTAAGTCCTTGTTCTAAGACAAAGCTGTAGATTGTTATATAACCTTTTTTCCTCAAACATAGTATGAACTTTAGTTCAACAAATCCAAAAGCTAAAAAAAAAACATATCTTGAATAAGTGTTTGTCTCTCAATGCTCTTACGAAATCTAACAAAACATCCAGTGAGGCAATAAAACAGAATCCAAACACTGAAACTTTGATAGAAGAGGAAACCAGACCTGTTTCATATGATTCTAGACTCCATTCTTAAGACTAAAACTAAAACCAAAACCAAATCCAAATCAAGTTTATGTAGGTTATTAAAAACAATCTTCAGATCAAACTAATTCTGAAAAAAAAAAAAACTAATCTAAAAACAATATAATATATGCTAATATCACGATATGGTAGGGAACCATAAAGGCAAAATATAACAGGGAAATCTCAAACCTTTTCAGGAATCGGCGCGGCGATGCCTTCATCCTCACCAGCATTACCCTTATCGTTGCTCCGCCTTCCTCCGCCACCAAACTCGTCTATCGCCTTATCCCCAACTCCCTCTTTCTCCACTTCCTCCCGTTCCACTAAAACCCTATTATTATTGTTGTTATTCGCCTCATCCCCAACAGCCGCCTCCCCGGCAGCCGCGACAGCTAACTTCTCATTGTCCCCATGCACCCTCTGTTTCTTATTCTTATTCTCACCGTCACTATTGTTATTGTTCGTCACAGGCGCCTCGAGTGCCGCTTCAGCGGCCCGCCGCCGCCGCCTAGTGCGCGTCGCGATTGCTTCACCCGCCTCAATCGGATTTGCCTGTTGTTCTTGTCGCTGTTGTCGCTTCGGTGCTGCTGCCCGGCCCCTGCGTGCTCCTCTACGCTGTGCCGGCATCGTTCATTCTTCTCCTCCCTCGATTCTCATAAATTACAAAAAAATAAGGGAAAAACGAAAAAACCCAAAGATTAAAAACTAATCTTGTCCAAATAATCGCTCAATGACGCCTAAATTACAGCGCCCTTTTCTTTCAGGGATCAAGAACAACAATATATCTAATTACTGCTACAGAAAATTACAAAAAAAGAAAGAAAAAGAGAACCAATCGGCACAGGAGGCTGGAAATCAAGAATTGCAGAAAGAAAAACTGGAGATTGGATGATTGTGAAAGATTGTATCTTTGTACACAAACAAAGTTAAGCCCAGGGCTTTAGTTTTTCTCTTTCAGTTTTCTTTTTAATTATTTCCTATACGTTATTATATATAAGAAATTCTAAGAAAATAATAGGATAAATTATACGTATAGTCACTAAATTTCTATAAAAATACAAACTATTCGTCAAACTTTAAAATATTATATAACAAACATTAAACTTTAATTTTATTATAAAATAGTCATTGATTCATTAATTAACTTTAATCGAAAGCGTAACAATTATTAAAATTTGTATGATACAATATACTTTATCGAATTATTAATTATCTTTTAATTTATGAGGAGATAAAAGTTAATATTAAAATTGTCTACTAGAATTTATCGAATTGTATATTATAAAAATTTTAATTTATGAGATTCATTAATTAGTCGAACATAATTTTTATGTCCTTGTATATGTCTAAAGTTAAAAATTTAGTGTATGGTTTATTTTTTAAAATTTAAAATTTTAAAAATTAGGTTAGTACTTAGAATTTAGTGTTTTAGCTTTAGAGATATATAACAGTAAAAAATAGATAGATTTTTTTTTGTTCGGTCATGATATTCGTTTACATAGACAGAATTATATGGGTGAAAAACAATCTATTTTTTTTTATTTTTATCCCTTTCTATAATTTTTTATAAATTTATCATTGTTAAATATTTATATTTTTTTATAACTCCAAATTCTGACTCCGTTTTTAATCATCTGATTTTCTAATATGTGATAAGCATAGATAGCAAAGTGAATTTAAATTTAAAAATTCTACTAAAAAATTGAGTCTAAGATATACCGAATAAAAAATTAAATTAAAAAATAAATTAAAAAATATTTAATTTAATACAAGGAAACTTAATCCTAAAAGAATGATTTTTTTTTAATTTAAGGCTTATCTTAATTAGAATCCAAATTTTAACACTATAAAATATTTAATTAAAATAAATGTTTTTATGAAATATTTAATTTGTAATTATTGTTTTTAAACATTATAATTTAATATACTATATTTTTAACCTTAAAATATAAATTTTTAATTTTAAACTCAAAATTTGAAGTTTATGTATTATTTTTTATTGGTAATTAATCTTTATAACCTTAAAAACCTGAATTTAATTTTGTCCCTCCCTGCACCTAACAAATATGGATGAAATTATCATGATATTTTATGTTTATTATCCAGATCGGAAATGATTTATTTAGAATATTTTATTTAAGAAGCTATTTCAGTTACACTCTTCTTTTTCTGCTTTTTATTTTTAATGATATTTAACAGAAATTTTGAACAGATGGCCATCGCCCGTCTAGCTCAGTCGGTAGAGCGCAAGGCTCTTAACCTTGTGGTCGTGGGTTCGAGCCCCACGGTGGGCGCTTCTAATTCGGTTTTAACCGAGGAAGGTAAAGCAAGCTTCCCTCCTTCCTTTTTGCATGTAAGTTCATTTAAGACGAATTTGTTTTCAGACAGTTGGAGCTCGAAGATGAGGCAACCACATCCTAGACTGGATCATAACCTTCATCGACAACATACGATGTAGATTCATATGACTTGCTTGCTTGCTTGCATGCTTGCAAGAAGCCAATAGTAATAGTCGAATCGAGCCTCGTTAAGTTTGTCCGCGACCCAACTGAGTTTTCCATGTCTTGCACTAGTGTGGTTCACAATGTTGAACACAGCACTACTCAACAACTGAGCTAAAGACAAGGACAGGAAGAAGATGGAGTTACAGATGCTTGACATGGTCTTAGGGAACGTGTTCGGTTATGCCCAACACGATATACTGCGGGAGAACCCACATTGCTGACATGTTTACCCTTGCAGTAGGATCTTTTACATGATTCTCTTGGCTTACGTTGATGCCAACGGATTATAACACGTTCATGCAGGACAACCCACACCAATTCACCGTGACATAGACGGATAATGAGGCTGCCGATACGTGCAATGTGTCTGTTCATGGTGTTGGCTTGGAGGACTGGAAACAAATGCTGGCTTCCGGCGATTGCCATCAAAATCCCTTTAGAGTGTAGACCATATAGGAATGACCTTAAGAAGTGCTTTAAGCTCTTCGACTCTCCAAGAGTCATCTAAGGCCGATCCATCACCATCTCTAATGATGCACATTTTGTTCAAAAACCTTAATTCTTAACTCAGCATGGTACTCAGTGAATCGGTAGCTCACTGTCCACCCGTATATCTGTATAACATAAATAACAACTGTCAAACCAAGCGAACCGCAGAGGGATGCAGGGGCCTAGTCTACTGCCGCCAGCTCCGATGGACTTGAAGAACAAGGCACAAAGTAGCACATCCATTTGGCCTGCTGTTGCAGATTTGCAGCTCTTGGTAATGGTGTCACAAGAGGTGGCCTTGTTTGTGGCACGAGAGTTGTTCGCCATAGAATTCCTTCCTACACCCTGTAATAAAACAATTAAAACATAATCATCATAGGCAGAGCAAGTGATGTTACTGAAAAATTCTGATTTTAAAGCTCTGTTTGAAGAGAAGAACTTGGTTATTAATTATAATAATATTTCACTAACTAATAACTTAATGAAGTTAAATTTGCAAGCAAAGCGATATTTTAGTTAAATTGTAACTCCTGTTTTCTGTTTCTAATCGATATTTATAAACAGTTGTTACCTTTAAGCAATTGCCCGTCTAGTTCAGTCGGTAGAGAGCAAGGCTCTTAACCTTGTGGTCGTGGGTTCGAGCCCCACGGCGGGCGTGCTTTTATATAAATTCACAACTTCGTTGGGCTTTTGTGTGTAGTAGAATTTGGGCTAAATCCAACTCATGTTAACTTAAAAGTCTGTGTTTTAGGATAAACAACAATCATTGACCAATAAACTATTTCCACTTTTCTGATTTGGTCATTAAATTATTTTTTTTAGCAAAATTATCATTAATATTATTTTTTTTCTATTTTAGTCATTAATATTACTTTTTTCCTATTTGGTCACCATTCTATTGCTTCTTTCGTGTTTTGATCGCAAACTATTGGTTTTTCAATGAGTGACTAAAATAAAAAAATATATATAACATTAACAAACTCTTTTATCCTTTTTTATGAAACGTCAGACCAGGTACAGCTGCACTACTTCCACAAGGCCTTGGAGCTAAAGTTCTGTTTTCTGACGATAAATTACTAACTCCGCCTAAATTTTAATTTTTTTTTTATCAACTACAATGTTACAGTAGTATCTGTTTTAGAATATAATCTCAACCATTAAACATTGATCGTTCAGTCACTGTATTGACATTACTGGTGTTTGAACTGGTCTAAGTTATACCTTGAATACAAGAGATTGAACTGGTCTTCTAGTTCTAAATAATTTATTCATGTTTTGCATGTGTCTGAATGCTGGTTAGCCCCAAACCGAGTAGCCTCGGTTTCCCCTAAGGTCATAATATGAATGTAAAAGCTAACCCCCTCTTTCTCCTGTGCTCCATTTATCTCTGCCGACTTCTTTTTATACTTCTTACAATATGAACACGTTTCTGATCTTATCCTATGCTTTGTTAAAGCTATACTTGTCTTGAAAACCAAGTATATGAATAACAAGTGTAGCTCAATGATGTAGAGAGAATGGTTCATAGATGCTTGCAATGAGGGTTACAATGGAAAATATAGTTAGGTTGGGAAAAGATACTTTGTTAAAAGTTGAGAGGAAGAGAGTTTTGAGATTTTAAGTTCGAGGTATATGATGGGTAAGTATTACGAGATTATTATTTATAAAAAAAATTATCTTTTTGATGTTTTTTTATGTCTAATATTTAAGATTTAGGTTTAGGGTTAATTTTTAAGGTTAGTGTTTAGGACTAGAGTTTTATGTATGGTGTACTTTTTGTTTTTTAGGGTTTAAGATTTAGAATTTAATGTCCCTGCTTAGAATTTGATTTTGTTTTTTAATGTTGAGACATAGAAAGAGTATTGAAAAAAAATAAAAAATTATCCGAAAAAATTATGATAGGATGCACAACTTCACTAACTTTATTTTTTCTGACATAAGATTTAGTAGTTAAAAGAACTTGTTATTGCTGAAACTTGAGGATAGTTTTGATCATGTGAAAGTATCAAATATGAATTCAGATTCATCTATATATTAATTAGTGTCCAGTATTGTATATGAATCATGTTTATTTATCTAAAACTATAAACTCAAACCATAAATTCCTTCCCTCCCTTTATTGATTCAACTATCGTCGGTCATTCTTGACTTCATCGGTCCCCCATCACTAAAACCCTCGTCATTCCGTCTTTGAAAATTAATAAATGGATTATCGATTGCTCGGACGACGAACATCCAAAAATGAAAAAAAAAAAAATCAATTAGGTTTCTAACGGATGGTTAAAAGGTAAGTGTATGCAACGGTCAAGTACCCAACACTTGAGTGGTGAATGGTGAACGGTACACAATCTATGTGTAGAAATGTCAGACAACGAGAGATATGTGATTTAAGTGTTTGATCTAAAAAAAATTAAAATTTTAAAGCTTTTATTCAAAATTTCATGTTTCAAAAAACAAGTTACATGTTATGTTATAATTGGATAACACAAGTTCTTAGTTATCTTTGACGAAAAAATCTTATTTAAGTTACGAAATAAAATATCAAACATGAGAATAATATAAAAAAATTAGACATTAAACTAAAAAATATAAATCGAACATCTTTCTAACCATTAAACCTATATTAGCAAAGATTGACGTGAAAATCATTCATCTCTTTATTGGTGTTTTTATTTTAAATTAGTAGGTTTAGAATTTAGGAATAAGGATTGTGATTAGGGTTTAAAGAATTAGAGATTGATATATATTTTAAGATGTAGGATCTAGGGTTTAAGATGTAGAAAATTAAGGTTAAGGTTAGTGTTTAGAATTCAAATGTTTAAGATTTTTTAATATGAAACTTGAAAATAGGCAAAATTAACGGACAAGAAATTTTTACTCCGAAAACTGTAGGTCTTCTCATAAAGTTAATACATATAAATATATATTTTATATTTTATTAGTTATCGGTTGATCTAGTAAGATAAAATATTAGGTCATTTACTTAGAATTATAAGATTAATTTTTTTTCTAACCATCGACTTCTGATTTATCTATTTAATTAATTTAGACAGAATATTGTAAAAACTTATTATGAGAAAGACCCTCACAATTTAATTATTATATTTATAACGTCATAATTCGAATTCTAATCTTATTTGAATAATCTAGTATCACGCCTTAATAATTAGTATAGGTTTATTTCTAAAATTAAAGTAGTTCAAGATTATTTCACATCTTTATTGGAGTTTGGTATCACCAATCTTCCATAGTGCTAATTTTTACTGTAACAGAATTGGTGTATAGCAGCGATACTAGCGATGTTTATAGAAGAAACGGTATAAATAATTAATATATAATAGCGATTGTAAAAAAAACGTCACAAATAGATAATATTAGTGGAGTTTTTTATATAAGCGCCGCAATAGACTTATATATTAGTGACGTTTTTTATAAATATCGTAAAACATCAACTTTTATTAAATTATAAAAATTATTAATACAAAAATTTTTCGAATATTATAACAATACGATATCAATCAAATTAAATTTTACTTGAATTTATTAAATTATTTTAAAACATGAAATTAACTATCGATTTAATTTTCGAGGTCGACATATAACTTAGAGATGCTAAATTTTCTTTTCTAAGCAAAAATAATAATGAAATTCAAAGCTTGAATATTGTTTGCAACTTAAGCATTAAGGATTCTAAACAAACAATAATATCTTATTGAGTTCGAGATATTATATACACAAAAAAAAAAATATTAAAAAATTTACCTATCAAAATTTATTGAAGGATGTGACCTAAAATATAGATCTTGAATTTTATTCACATCGACTCATATTTTATATGACTAATACGAATATATTTTAAAACTAGTCATTACTTTTAAAATATTCTTTAAAATTTGTGAACTTTTTAACTTTTATTCTTAAATACTCTCGACTAAGGGTGCTTATCAAGCGAGTCGATCATGAGTTAAGTATTGCTCGACTCATGCTCGTTAAAATATTTTATTGCTTGGCTCGACTCGTTACTCGTTAAGCTCGTTAAAATTATGCTCGACTCATGCTTGTTAAAATATTTTATTGCTCAAATCGACTCGTTACTCGTTAAGCTCGACTTGTTGCTCATTATGCTCACTAAAAACTTACCTTATTTTAAACTAAATGTAAAATTTAATATTATCATACGAGGCTTGATATTAACATAAATTAACAAATTTAACCAAAAATATCAAAAAAGTGTATAAAACATTTTTAAATGAAATTATTTTAAAGTAATTATTAAAAAATATTTTAAAAAACTAACAAGCTGTTCGCGAACTTATCGAATCGAATTATACTTTGCTCGATTCAACTCGTTAAGGTATTGAGTCGAGTTCGAGTCGAGCTAATCTAAGTCGAGTATTACAGAGTTTTAACCGAGTCGAGTTCGAGCAGCTCAGCTCGTTAAGCAACCCTACTCTCAACCATTAGATATTAATCGCTCAATCAATGTACTGACATTATTAGCGTTCGAGCCTGTAATCTCTAAACAATAATCGTTTCTTTAACCATTAAAACTAGATAGCGAATAATTCTAAATTATTGGGTTGGCTTTGAAGGACTAATAATATTTTCAGAATATTCAAAAAGCACTTTTGCCTTGAGGACCGATGATTATTTTTAGTGAATAAGTGTGGGGTTCAATAATTGAACATCACCCACTGTTTTTTTAGTCGTTTTCGAAAATAGCTTTTATTTTAGAGATAATTATGTTTTTAGCTTTTTTATATATTTTATCTATTTTTTGATAAAATAATACATAAAATTATATTTTATTTTGGTACTTATTACCGAAAAATAATAATAAATTAATTTTAATAAAATACACATGGCAAGTTATCACATTATTTTATCTTTTCTAATTAATATGTCATATTAATTTAAAAATGTTTTTGAATTGACACCAATACTATCAGTTTTAAACATGTAGCAAGGAGTTTTATTATATTTAATTAATTAAAATTTTTATATTAATAATATATTTATAATTATTTTTTCTTTTTTATAATTTATATTTTAATATTTAATATGATGTATATATTTTTAAAATTTAGTTTTTTAATATTTATTATTAAGGTTCATTTTTTAATACTTGTAATTATGCATCCATCTACTCTTAAAATTTATTTTTTTAATACTTGCTATCGGTTATATGAATTTAAATTTAATTAGGGGTAGATGATTAATCCGGTCAAGTTAATCAACCCTATTTTTAACTCAAATTTAATTTAAATTAGTTTTGAACAGAGTTGAATTTATAAAATTATGAGTCAAATTTTTTCGTATCAAGTTGACTTAAATAATTTAATTTTTTAATCGCGTTTTATTCACCCCTGTGCACAATAACATATATTATTAAAATTTTCTCAATTGCGATCTCAAAGTGACCAAAATAGGACCCATCATGCCGTAACCTTAATAAATACCACATAACCTTAATTTAGGACCCAATTTGTAAATTCGTCCAAGACTAGGGTTGTAAATAAGACAAGATAGATCGCAAGTTATTCGAATTCGACTCGATCAAAACTCAACTCAATTGAACTTGACTCGAGTTCGAACTCGGCTCAAGTTCTTAACGAGCCGAGTTACATGATACTCGACTCGAAAAGCTCATGGGCTACTCGAAAATATAAGTATGTTATTTTTTATTATTTTATAATTTAAAATCTAAAATTCTAAACTTAAAACCCTAAAATCTAAACCTTAAACATAAGTCTTAAACCCTAAATTAAGATATTAAAACCTAAAGTTAACAAGTTTGAGTTTATACAACTTGTGTATTAAATTTTTTCTCCATTAGACTTTAAATGAAACATGAGAGATAAGAGTGACTCGAGACTAACACGGTCAAAGATCGATCAATACATGGCTTGATTAGGCTCGAAAAAAGCTCTAACTCGACTAGAGTTCTTAACGAGCCGATCCAAGCTCAAATATTTCAGGCTCGTTTAAAATTACTCAAACTCGAACTCGACTCAAAATCTTAACGAGTCGAGCCGAGCTTAACACTACTCGAGCTCGACTCGACTCGTTTACACCCCTATTCAGGACTACCAAAAACTCAAGGTCGACCCTGAGTTAAGCTCGAAAATGAACTGATTGTCGGTTATTTTGGATATTACTAGTGAACTAAATGAATTAAGCTCGAAAATCTCGTACATAAACGGTATTTTTCATTGATATTGCAAAAAAAAAAATCATGATGAACATAAACAGTTCTTTACATGGTATGAAAAATTGAAAACTATAACAAGGGGAATCATCATTTCATGGCTTAGTCGACAAGGAAACCAGATCATCAACTTAGAACTCTGACAATGTCTTATTTTGCTGCTTCAAATCCTTGTAAAACCTGGTTATGAAATCCTCGGCAGCTTTGTATACGTAGCTGTTGTCTTCATCCATGTCCCTTATCGGAAACGGAGAGTCCGTTACCCTAAGCTGTCTCGCCAATGGAGTTTGTCCGAACCCTGGTAACATAGGCGAAGCAGCAACAGCAGTTTCCATGTCGTTATTATTAAGCATCTCCAAGACAACCTTAACGGCTTTCATGGTGTCCAAGTTGTCTTCGTCGTGAGTAGGAGGCGCGTGGACGCAGGCGAAGAACTGGTGGTAGTAGTTGTTAGCGTCGTTCTTCTTCTTGTGGTTGAAAGGGAAGATATAGTTGGGGGTGTTGCTGCAGCTGAACTCGTACTCCTGGACTTCCGTCGCCATGGATACTGCCGTGAAGTAGGATGGTGATACTTGGCGGTGGTTGAACATGAGGTTTCCGATGGCCTGGGCGCTGGCGATTTTTCCGCGTTTCAGCATCATGTTTAGATCAAGTATCAACTTTTTCTTTGACAGAATTCCTTTTCTCATCATCAAGAGAACCGCCCTGACAACGCTCAACACTTTTTTGGTCATCACAGGCAGATTTTGTTCCATTTTTAAAGCTTTGCTTAGTCTAATTTTCTTTTGAGTGACCTTTGAGATTGATAAAGAAAGAGAAGATGGAGGAGATTAGTGTTTGTTTGGGTTAAAGGGAGAGAGGGAGGAGAGGGTAATTATATAGGTAAGAGAATAGAGGAAAAGAGAGGAAATAATCAAAGGTGACTTTAAGATGGGACTACTGGCGTAAATCGCCTACAATCGACTATCTTTTTTTTATGTTTTTATTTATATTTTCGTTTTAAATTAAAAGGTTTAAGGTATAGGTTTAGAGTCCTAGTTAGAGTTTAGAAAATTAGGGATATTATGTATTTTTTTAGGGTGTAGGGTATAGGGTTTATAATATAAAAATTAAGGGTTATGATTTAAAATTTAATTTTTTCGAAAATTTTAACAGAAGGCACAAAAAGATGCATAGAAAAGAGGTAGAAGATTTTTGCTCACAATAACCACAAGATTTAGGTGGGATGGTACAAGTGTTTCTAATCTTAATGAATGATTGAAGGTTCTATTTTTGAATCAGATATAGAATAGTTTTAAAATTTATACTCTTATACGAATATGATGTTTAACCGACTGATTCGGTTATTTGATCAAACTGAATGATCAAAAATTTATAATCGATTTTTTCTATTAATCATTAATTGAATAAAAATCGTTTTGAAAAACTTTGACAAAATCAAAAATATTTGTTAATTCATTCAACTTTTGAATCAGTCGAAATTTGTTACTACATAAATTTTTGGATAAATTATATAGATGGTCACTAAACTATGTTAAAATGATCTTTTTAAGTATTACACTTTTAAAAGTTATAAGATAACCATTAAACTTATCGAATTATTATAAAATGATTATTGATTCATTGTACATTATAAATTATTAATAAATATTGAAAATTTTAATGATTATTTTTATAATAATTCAATAAATTTAGTAATTACTTTATAGTAATTTGATAAAATTTAATGATTATAATTTTTAAAAGTTGAATTATCAAAAATAATATATAAAATATATAATATATAAATTTAGGTTAATTATCCAAAATTTAAAATTGTTTTTATAATTTTAATTTTTTAAGTATTATTTGAATAATTTTTTTTATTGTTTCTAATTTTTAAATTTAAAGGCTTAACAAACTCTTGTCACTTTCGATCTTTAATCCTAACTATGCCTTTACTCGAAACATATTATGTGTTTCACACTCATCGATAGTTTATTACAGGGTGAATCTTTACCTCTTTCTTACATATCATTAAATAAATAAATTTTATTAAATAAAATCATGAATAATGTGATGAACCGAGATCATATAATAATTTTTTTGTTTTAATTAAAGGTTTTTCACATTGTTCACATTTTACCAAATTCTCAGATTCTTACTTTTATAATGGCCATATAAACCCTTTTTATAAAGCGTTTGACACGATAAATTATATCATAAACCCTTTTTATCTCGTCACTTGTGGTCTTAATAAATCAGATTTATTTTTCTTATTCTTTTAAGGTGAATTATCACATCTTTCTTATATGTAATCAGTGAATGAGTAATTAATATATAATTATTTAAAAATAAATAAACTTTATTATTTAAACCACAGATAACATAGTAAACATGGTCTGTGGTATGGTTTCTCCCTTAAACAAAGGTCCATGACCCCAAAATATATGATATACTAGGATATATTTTTGTTCCATTTTTATCCCCAACTTTTGTTATATGTGCAATGTCAAATTTATCATAATTAAATAACATATTGAAAAATAGGAGGGTATTTTCGACAAAAGGGTGAGAAAAGTTCTAATGCCTTAAGAAAGCAGTTTCCTTAACCAATAATCAAAGGCAAAGTCTCTTTTTGGCAAAACAAAACAAGAAAAAATAAAAGAAAGAGATTTTGTTTATTAAGGTATAAATAATTTATTAATAGTCATTTTTTATTTTAAATAATAAATTTAGAGTTTAATTTCAAATTTTAGCCTTTTTTTTTTAATTCATTTTTTTTTCACTTTTATTTGGTCAACAATCAGTATCAATTTTAATATTAGTCACCGAATGTCGTATACTTTAATGTTTTATATTATGTCTCGTTTTTTTATCTTTAATAATGATTATTTAATTTTTTTAATGATTGATCTAAAGTCACTTTGATTGATAAGATAATGCTTATTTGGTCATATTATTAATGGATAGATGGTTTCTTTTATAACGGGGCTTTCGTACGGAATATTTTTTTTTCTTAATTTTATTTTTTTTTGTGTTTTACTTTAAAATGTTAAAATTAAAATTAATTTTAATCATAATTTTAAATCTTAAACTCTATATTCTACCTCTAAAAATACATCATACCCCTAATTTTCTAAATTTTATCTACAACTTTTAACCTTAAACTCTAAATCCTTAATACTTCACTCACTATTTTAAAATAAGGATATCAAAGAATACACGATAAAAAATGACATAAAGATAATTTTAATCCTCAACGTTTAATATTTTTTTATCACTTTGGCCTTCATTATTTTTTGAAATAAATTTAACCCTTAATATATGTCTTTTGATAAATATCTCATTTTTAACTAACATGATGACTAGGTTGTTAAAAAAAATTAACAATGGTAACATATAATAATATATTTTAAATGACATGACATCTAAGCTATTAAATACATACACGTGAAATATAATTTTATTCTAATATAAGATATAAAACAATTAAAATTCAAATAAAATATTAAAAATTAATTAAATAAAAAACAAAAGGATACTAGAATTTCTCAACTCTGACTATAATAGAATCAAAATCATATCTAAAAATATGAACACAATCTGAAAATGAAGAGTTTTGTAAAGATTGCTATCGATAAATCAAAGATAAGAGATTTTGATACTAACCAATTGGGGTTTTGTTATTTTAGTTTAAAATTTGGGTATTTTAATATTTATTTTAAATTGAAAGGTTTAGGATTTTGATATATAGTTTAAGATTTAGATTTAAATTAAAAAGTAGTAAATTTGAGTTTTAATTAAATATAAAAAATACAAAGCAGTAAATTTATTATTTTATTTGAATTTTAATTATTTTATGTTTTATGTTTGTATAAACTATATTCCATTTGATATGTTAGATGTCATATCATTTAAAATATATTATCACATATTTACTATATATCATTATCGTTAAATTTTTAACGGTGCGGTCATCATATTAGTTAAAAAATAAAATATTTGTCAAAAAGACTTAGGTTAAGAACTAAATTTATCTCAAATAAAAAACGAAAGCTAAAATAATAAAAAAAATATAAACATTAATAGTTAAATTTATCTTTATGCCTAGAAAAAATAGACGATCATTGTTCCATCCGATGGTTAAGTTTCTGGTTTTTAAGACCCTGAGCCCAGTTTCCGATTACCCTCAACATTTGAGGCTTAAATTATAGGCCCAGTTGCTCTTACCTCACCTATTGGATAAACCCAAAACAAAACTCTCTTGCAAGATTAATGTGAATAAAGTCATCTTTTCACTTTTCTGAACCCCTTTTTTCTATTTTTGGCAAACAAATGTACTGGAAAACTTCCCCATCATCAACCGTGTGTGGCCAGCCGCTGCTCTGCGTCGACATGTTGGGTTCTTA
The DNA here is from genome assembly GCA_035048815.1 of Abelmoschus esculentus. NCBI lineage: Eukaryota > Viridiplantae > Streptophyta > Magnoliopsida > Malvales > Malvaceae > Abelmoschus > Abelmoschus esculentus. The sequence continues at coordinate 14,298,826 of JAUCBN010000024.1, forward strand.
CGGGAGCAGACGTCCTCTCATTTTAATGCTGTTGTCTCCATAAAAGAAGAGGTGGTTGGCTGGCTATGGCTAAACTACATATGGCTAACCTACACTACCACGTGAAGACACATTTTTTTATTTCACATGGACATGGTATTTCATGTCAAATGAACCATCCGATGATGAAGAAACACATAACTTTTCCATGAAATGATAAGGATGCTCACTCTCCAGAATCCTATACCATCACTTCACCCTTTGCATGCTTGTCACATGTGAGTCCACAACACCCACAAAATGATTCCACTTGGTAGACTCTCCCTCGTTATATACAGAGCTACCTCCATTTGAGGTTTCCTCTGAGCTCAATTCTCACTTCTGTAGTTGTGTTCCTACATAGACATTGTGGTCCGAATCGTAATATCTAAAGACTTTGTGTTGTTCTTTCTCTGGTTTCAACATGGCACCGCATGGAGAGGCTGTTACTAGCACATACACCAGAGCCACCAACTTCTCCAAGCCACTGAGAGTCTCAAATGACAGCCTGAACCGATCCGTATCGGATATCTCTTTCTTGACCAAGGACATGCTTGAGAATTACAAAGAAGTAGCATCGGTACCCGCTGTGGTGGATGAGAAACAGCTGACAGCGATATCTGAAGTGGACGATGCAAAGTGTGAGTGTTGTGGGATGAGTGAAGAGTGTACACCGGAGTATATCGAGCGAGTCCAGAACAAGTACATGGGGAAATGGATATGCGGGCTATGTGCTGAGGCAGTGAAAGAAGAGATGGAGAAGATTGGAGGGGGTAGCAGTAAGATAGAAGAAGCATTGGATGCACATATGAACAAGTGTGCTAAGTTCAATAAGTTCGGGAGGGCTTATCCGGCTCTGTTGACAGCGGAAGCGATGAGGGAGATATTGAGGAAAGGTTCAAGACAGGAAGGGAGAAGCCTCAGGGCTAAAACTTTTAGCCATAGGGATAACAGAGGAGCTCAAAACAAAGGTGGGATTGCTAGGAGCTCCAGTTGTATTCCTGCAATTGTAAGGGACATGAAGGATCTCTCTGTTGCAAACTAAGCCAACCTATCACGCTGCATGTATCAAGCCTTTTACTCAACACCAACACAGTGATGAAGCTTTTTTGGGTTTGGTCCAAACTATATTTTCTATCCTTGGTTGGTTCGCTTTCTGATCTAGCTTTAGAGTAAATCATGTATCAGGACATATTGTACATGTATAAATAAATGATTCCTACTATTTCGATTCGAGTATAAATAATATCATAAAATAGAGAGACCTATTTTTCCAAATCCATAGGTATTTTATATAGTTAATACAGGAATTGTTAAACAACAGATTCCACCATAAGATCCCATTAACATAAGGTCTTTAAGGACGGAATGAAAACAATCCTGAAGCAGTGATGCATGGTTTTCACCGGTTGAAGTTCGACAAAATATTAAAAGAAAACAAAGGGTGATACTTCAGGAGTTCTTACAGCTCCTTTCTGGTCTAAGTTCAGACAAAAGACCAGTTGATGAACATAAAGCAGATGCAATGAGCATTCTCTTCTTCATTCAACACCTTCCAAGCCACTGCTCTCTCGTATGAGATCGGCCTTCCCATGCTCGACATACATATCCCACCTTGTAGACAAGCAAAACCCTACCACCAGCACAAAAAGTACAACAGACCATCAATACAATCATTAGTTATTGTATTTGAACATGCTTTTACATAGTTTGGAATCTGAATAAAATGTTAGACCTGTTGCATTATCTGTGGGAACTCGGTGCAGAGAGTTTTACGTCCGTGTTCATCGAATATTTTCTCCAAAGATATCTCCTGCAGAGCAACCAGGGTCGTCTCGAGCATGTCGAGCCCAGCCTGATTCGCAAAGGTGAAAACGGGAAGTGCCTGCGAGAACCATCAGTTAAATAAATAAATGCTAGACAAAGTGAGTAAGAGAATTCAGTTCCAACACTGACCTTTAGCGAGCAGCACATGATAGCATCGGAGTAGTGCCATAAGGTCTTGAGGATGGATTCGCTCCCTTCTCCGGTAGATTTCAGCAGCTCATCACCCATGTATGCCCTACAAAATTAGACAAATAATTCAGAGGTTCGAAACATAACAGTACCTTGAACAAATATCAAGGCTAGGCGGCATTTACTGCATGCATGGTAAAGCATACATCAATACTAGAGCAGACACCAAACTTAATGAATCGGATTCTCGAATCTATCAGTACAAAGTATCAAGCACTGAAGGCTGAGAGATTCTAGTATTTATATTATGTTACATCCATCTCGAAAGGAAGGCAACGCCGGTGGTGTACCTATAACTCTGACAGATCCAATGAGCAAGTGTTTGTGCTTCAGGAGTGCCCAATGGAGTTCGAAGACCGGCATGTGAACCCAAATTAGATGGAGAAAGTGCTAATGCCACCCTCTGAACTGAAGATATAATGCTGCGGACATATTGTCGGGCCATGGATGCTACATGTTCTTGCATGTGGCTCTCAAATGCAAACTGAAACGCTATGGTCATCACAGATCTCGCACAGCCAGATTTACCAGAGTATTCATTAGACACTTTATTTCCAGCTGGCCCAATCTCAAGAGCCGAAGCAAGGTCAAGAGTGCGATTTGGACTAGAGGCTTCCTACATCAGTTTCCATTGCAATATAAGATAATCCACAAAAATTCAGAAGAAAACTGACAAAGTACCCTGTTTTAACAAATAAGTGTCAACCTTTCCAGAATCGAGAGGAATAATGCGAAAACCAGACGGCAAAAGAGGTGCATCATCTGCAAAAGAAGCATCGGTGGGAGCAAATATAAGCTCAGCACAGGTGCCCACTGCATTTTCATCCACTCCACTGCATAGCTATAAAACAATACAACAGAAAATTAAGCAATAAGCCAATCCTAAAACCAATAAGTGCTACGAAAGGTTAGTTACACTCCAGAATGGCTACAAGCGAACGATGTAAAAACAAGAATGCTTACTTGTAAGAGAAAAACATCTCTAGGCATTATTGCTTCTTCAGGACAATGTGCAATTCCCTCCAACTTAATGATCTCTAAGCACTAAAAAAACATAAAAAATAATACTTTCCGTATGTTTAATTAATACAGAAAGATGACGCAAATAGTACGATAACATCACACAAATCATGTAAGTGTGATAGAACTTAGAGCTTACCTCTTCATGCTCAATGGTATGCGCCAGCGGAAGTATGACTTGGCCACCAAAACCTCCTACTTGAGCCCCAGGTAAACTACAGGGACCAACTTTAATAGCTGCAGCTGAGTAGGCATCGATGCTGGTATCTGCCCATTCTGATCTATGTTCACGCAGAAAACGGAGAAGAATTGCAGGTGGTATGTTCTAAAAGAGAAAAAAAAAGTGAAGGGACAAAAATCATGGACCGCATAGACTGTTCATATGTTCAAAAAATTCAGTGCAGTTGAGCAAGTCAAAGACAAGATTAACCATGATTTAACATTCGGAACAACATCATGTAACGGTAAGTATAATGGTATCATAACAACAACACGATCATAAGACGACCTAAGCTTACAATTCCGAAACCATGTCATATACTTCAAAAAATATCTACCATGAACCATTAAGGCCGAAAAAGTGACAGCAACCAAACCTGTAAAAGCATTGATGCCTTGGCACATAAGACCGCATTGCTGACAGATGAGAATCCATTAGCGTAGGAAAGGTTAAGGCTCATCAGTTTGTCGGGGGATGAATTTACAAAGATAGTAATATCATCCATGCCATCATTTCCCATCATTGACCACCCTTCATCAGTGAAACCATTGACAGCCTCATTAAAACCCCTGAAAAGGAATCATCCACCAAATTGTAAATAATAGCACACGAATTTTAGCAGATATAAAGCACATGACAACAAGTACCTTGAAACTAACCTGCTTAACCTTTGGCTAATTGCACGTAAGGCTGCCGGTCGACGACCCCAACCAGTTGAATTAGACTGAGAAACTTCCTGAGCTATCTGCCTCAGTTGTCGCAGAGCCTAAAAAAACAAACACATTAGATGTTATCCTTTTTAAAGCTACAATTCTATGAACATTAAGTAGAAAAGACTACCTTTATACAATTTCATATTATTGTGATAAGAACAAGAATTACGAAAAAATGACAGCAACATATAACAGGCTAATGAAAGAAAAAATCTTACAGCCATAGTTGCCTTTTGAGCGAGAATTGTTGATGATTCATAAAGTGGGCGCAACACCTCAGGCACACTCCACGGCTGGATGTTAATGAACACACCAACTGAGTACACATGTTATACAAATTGAAACAGTGAAGACAGTTCGCATACAACACGTATACCTCCAAATCCATATGATCAACAATGTGAATGATCGAACCACCCCCATCACAAGGTCGTATAAGGTAGCCACTGGGGAACATATCAGCTCTCACAAAATTCTGCACCGTTGGCATCGTAGGGCCATTTTGAGTATTTTTAAGCGACCTCTCACAGACCTAAACATTACAAAAGTAGCAAATAATTCATGAGATTAAAAGAAAAGTGCATAAGCGTCTTTGCAGGTCTAATACCCAAATAAAGTACCTAAAGAATTATTGGTCCCACGGTGGACAAAAAATCCAAATATGTATTAAAAAGCATACCACAAGACTTCCATCTTCTAGAGCGGAAGTGTAACGCAACAACCAGAAGTCGCGAGCAGGTGCCAAAGTTGTTGGTGCATACAACTATACATACCATCAGCAAAATAAAAAGAGGTCACTAAAAAACAATTCACCATAAACATCTGACAACAATAAGTCTACAACACATTAAAGAGCACAGACCTGCATATACAGCAGTTCAATGGTACCACTGTTTGCAGTAGGCAGCACGTTTAGAACATCCACAGCTCGGCAATCGCGGAACCACGAAGGCCTATCCTTGAGGAGTTCGGACACCTGAAAAGGACAGTCAATGAAATACAAACGTCAGAGTCGACATGATGAAGTCGCAGTATACTACAAAGACAAAGTAGACTTACCCTTGTAGGATCAAGACCCACAAGACCGCAAGCACGTGCTGCCACTCCAGGGCAACCATGAGAAATAGCAACGATTCCTATGGAATCCGGACCAGGCTGTTCAAGTCAAAAAAAAATATATGAGATGATGACAAGTAGTGTAAAAGTCAAACGTTGCTGCTTAATGAAACAACTTACGGTTATAATCCTACCACAAAGAAGATTAGTAACTTTTTAACAACAAAACAAAAGGTTGTCATAAAATTTTAGGTTATTATGAAAATAAGAGTGGTTAATATAATAGTGTGATTATTAGGAACAAAAATCCTAGGGGATAAAAGGGTCCAGAGACACCTTCATTCCAGGCATTTGGACCCACTCAACAGCAGTTCCAGTGGCCTTTGAAAGAAACTCTGCTAAAGTCTCCTCTGCAATGGACAAAAGCCTGAAAAGGAAAGGATACAAAGAATCAATCAATTTAATAGCCCACAAATACACACAACAAAGAGGTCACAAAGCACGATGAAAATGAAAAGGACCTAACAACCACAACCCCACTAACCCTGCAGGACTAGCATCTCTCGGAGGATGCTGTGGTGTCACGTGGTGGTGGTGTTGACCGCTTGTCACCACGGATTCACAGCTTGGATCTTTGCTCGCAAGTGTCGACTGTAAAAAAAAAAGAGCAAAAGATTGCAAATTCAGCTCCAATTTAGTTTTTTGCTTGTGGAGGAAAAGCATTGAGAACAAAAGAATCCCAGAATTCAAATTTCCTAGTAACTGGATAGAAGTAGAACACAAGGACAATGTAAGCAAAACCAGAAACTAAAACATAAAATCCTCACATTCTGTGTATGTTGGCGAAAGTAGCCATTTTCAAACACCAGCTGAGACACTTGCTTCTGCAACCTATCATTCTCCTCCATTAAAAGCTTGTTCATTGCTGTCAGCTTCCTGTTTACAGCTTGAAGGCGTGATGCCTCTTTCCGCTGTTTCTCCCTACATCTGCCAAATCAAAGAACATGAAAATCAGAACAAGACGCTAAAAATCCATTATTGTTTCATTCTAGCAGATAAATTTCAGTAAATATAGACACAAGGAAACCAAAAGCAAACCTTCTGTTTTGGAACCAGACTTTGATCTGCTTTGGCTCAATATTGGAGAGGATAGGGCACTCCCTAATCAACTGCTGACGACGAATGGAACTAGGCTTGGGACATTCATGATAAAGCCTTTCAAGGGCCTCAACCTGCTCAGGTGTGTACCTTACATATTTTCCATTATCCAGGCACCCAGGTTTACCATCCTTGCAGGACATTGACATCTTTCAAACTTCCAAGGAAACTGAACGATAAGTACTAAAAAGAACCAAATTTTGCAAATTTCACACAAACCCAACAAAAAGGATCAAGGGAAGATGAAGGGTTTTATGGAGTTACTTCATAGCTTGAACATGAAGAGGACACATATGCTACTCATTTTGTGTGTGTGGGCGTACAAACTTTGGATTCTATAACGCTAGCTTGTGAAACGTTCAAGGAAAGAGAAGAGAGAAAGAACAAAACCCAGACAAAGGAAACGATATCCTGATTGAAGATAGAGAAAACCTTGGACTTTGCTTTTTTTGGCAGTCTTTGAGGCAGCCCAAAACACCAAGAAAAAAAATCTCGTGATATCTTTCGAGATCAGAGCTTCCTATTACACAAAATACTGATCTGATTCAACCAGCCATATCTTTCCCTCCAAAAAACTAAAAAGGTTCCTTCTTGAACCGAGTTACCAACTCCACTAACCCAGATTCTGAATCACCAAGACGCCTCCTTTAACACCAAACAACCATCTTCAACGACAAATATTGGCTGATCTCCATTTTAGAAAAGACCCAAATCGTCCCTAACCTCTGAAACATAGTTTCTACCTTCCTGAGGATTCACTAAAAACCAGAGCTTTACTTTTCACCATGAGAATTTCACAAATCGAAAAAAAAAAAAGCAGAACTGTAGTGCTTTTTAATGGATTTTTCCTTTTTTTTTTCCTTTTTCTTTTAGTTATTTAAACTTATCTGAATTTTCTTTTTATGGGCAAGGATTCCCATTGGCAAGTCACTGTTGGGCATTGGCTTCTCTACTGTTAAACAGAGAGAGAGAGAGAGTCTTCTTCACTGTACAGAGTGCAGACCAATGGGAAGAATCTACTACCAAGGCAACTAAACTATGCTGAGATTTTATTTTAACTACTAAACTATAAATTTTGTTAATTTGATCATTAACTTTTAAAATAATTTCAATCAAATCAGTTACTGTTAATTATTGTCCGCAATTAATAACAACTAATTAATCAAGCGAAATAAAGTATTAAGTTTTTAAATAAAAGTAAGAATTTTAAATTTTAATATTATTAATATTCACAATATTACTTCATAATAAATTTTTATAAACTCAATTTAAATTAATAAATCAATAAATAAAATTTCAATGATGATAATAAAAATTGACAGAATTAATATATTACGATAATAAAAACTATGGTGCATGAATGCGTTGCGAATAGACGAATTCTTAATATAATCATTTACAATTATCTCATCTAGATTTTTATCATTAATTTTAAAAATTAAACTTATGATCATTAATAAAAACGTTTATTTTTAATTCCACCTCTAAATTTTTAAAAATTATTTTTTCAACCTTATTTCCAGTCTTATTCTTCAATAATCTAACAATAAATTTAGCATTCATCATTCTTATAACAATAAAAATGATAAAGGTCAGATATTCCATGAACAAATATGAAGCTGCATTGGTGCTTAAGGTGAACAGCCTTCCCTCTTCTTCGACTTCTGTAAGGAATATGGCGTTCAAAACGCCGGCGAGTTCCCCACGGTTAATCTGATTCCCGGAACAAGATCTTGAAGAACTTGAGAGGATAATCAATTGGTTTCGATTTCAGACAATGGATTAATGAACAGAAACGAGTGTTTCAGGGAAGAAGGCACGAAGGAGAGCTTGAAGACGATAATTACGGACAAATGGCAAATGGGCGGTTTTAAATGAAGAAGACATAAAATATATTTTGGGTAAACTATAACGAAAGTCATTTAATTATAGGTATGGTTATATTTATGTCACCTAATTGTTGAAAATGATATATGGGTTACTTATTTATGGGTAGAGTTATATTTAGATCACTCAATTATTAAAGGTTATATTTGGGTCACTTAATTATAAGTACGGCTACATTTGGGTCACCTTTCATATTTAAAAAATACATCAATTTAGTCGTTTTTTTCTTTTAAATCACTTGTATAACATTGCAAACATTAGAGTACTTGATTTGAAATCATTAATTAATCTAATACGCGAGTTTATTAAACTTTTTTTCAAATATGAAGAGTGACCCAAATATAATCTTATATATAATTGAGTGATCTGAATATAATATTTAATAATTGGGTGACCCAAATTCATAATTAAGTGATCTTTATTACAGTTTATCTATATATTTTTTAGAGCGTATAAAAAATAAAATTTAAAATTCAAATTCAAATTTTAAAAAAATTAAAAATATATATAAAAATACGTTATTTATAAGATATATGATTTTTAGCAAGAAAATTAGAGTCTAATTATACTAAACTTGTGTGTATTAGTGACTCTAAGAGACTCTCTTCCTCCTCTTTGAGTGTAGTACAAGTCATTGTGTCCTCTGCGTTGCATGGCGTGGGACAGAGAGGACAGAATCATGAGGATGCTGCATGCGGAGAGAGTTATAAGCTCAGCTTATCACTTTATTTATTTTTGGTATTTAATATAACTGCAACCCCACCCCATCACCAATTTATGATCATGTAACATAACATGACATGGGCACATGTCATGTATATCCATTTATGATTTCGAGAGATTATATAATGAATCTTTTTCACTACGTCAATAGTGGTTCATATAATCGAGTCTATTAAATCTTTAACTGAATATCTGATAATTGAGAGATTATATAATGAATCTTTTTTATTATGTTATTTGTGATTCACGTAATCATGTTCGTTCATTTTTAAGTAACTACACGATAACTACCAACTCACCTATTATAAGTAAGAAAGATATAATGATTTACTTTAAAAAATATGAGATGGATGAACTTGGTTGGTTGGGACCAAGGATAACATAGTGGGAAGGGATCATGATATAATTTCTCTCGATAATTACTCATATCTATTACAAGTAAAAAAATAATGATTTATTTAAAAATATAAGATTAATAAATCTAATTAATTAAGATCATAGATAACGTAATAAAAATAGTTTATAATATATTTTTTCATAATTCTAAGATCATGAAACAAGCTCACATAAATAACATGAGATGGGAATTTCATTAAATCACAAAGAAACTTATAATTATGGCTGAAAAAGGCAAAAATACACATTTAAAAAAATAATAATAATAAGGCAACTGATAAATCAGGAACCAAGAGTAGAAATGGAGAATTGTCCCGAGAGAAAGAAATTATATCATAATTTTTTTTCATCATATTATCTATAATTTTAATTAATTAAATTTATTTATTTTATAATTTTTTAAGTTAAATTATCATATTTTTCTATATATAATAAATGAGTGAATAGTTATAAAACGATTACTTAAAAATAAACAAACTTGTTTATATAAACTATAAATAACGTGATAAAAAAATATTATATAATCTCTCCATAAACGAAAGAAGAAAAACAAAGAGAACATAAAAAGTTATTAAAATCATCGTTCTCTCCATAATCTCTCCATAACGTGATATATGATTTTTTTTTTCATTTCGAGTCTATAAGAGATCGATCGGCTGATCTTGAGCCGCCATCCAAGCACGAATACCTTCGTTTAAAAGAATATTTTTGGTGTAGAAAGTCTCAAATTCGGGATCTTCCGCTGCACGGATTTCCTGTGAAACGAAGTCATAGGCACGTAGGTTCAGAGCCAGACCGACTACTCCAAGAGCACTCATCCATAAACCGGTTACTGGTACAAATAACATAAAGAAATGTAACCAACGTTTATTGGAAAAAGCAACCCCAAAGATTTGGGACCAAAAGCGGTTAGCGGTGACCATTGAATAAGTTTCTTCGGCTTGAGTTGGGTTAAAAGCACGGAATGTATTTGCACCATCACCATCTTCAAATAAAGTATTCTCTACGGTAGCACCATGAATAACGCATAGCAGAGCCGCACCCAATACACCGGCAACTCCCATCATATGAAATGGGTTCAATGTCCAATTATGAAATCCTTGGAAAAAGAGGATGAATCGAAATATAGCTGCTACACCAAAACTGGGCGCAAAGAACCAACCAGACTGACCTAGTGGATAAATCAGGAATACAGAAACAAAAACAGCAATTGGACCAGAGAATGCATTCGCATTATAAGGTCGTAATTGAACAGATCGCGCAAGTTCAAATTGACGTAACATAAAACCTATTAGCCCGAAAGCGCCGTGGAGAGCAACAAATGTCCATAGATCACCTAATTGACACCAACGAGTAAAATCTCCTTGTGCTTCAGGACCCCATAGTAACAACAAAGAATGTGTTAAACTATTAGCAGGAGTAGAAACTGCGGCGGTTAAGAAATTGCAGCCTTCCAAATAGGAACTGGCCAATCCATGGGTATACCACGAAGTTACAAAGGTTGTACCCGTAAACCAACCCCCTAAAGCGAAATAGGCACAAGGAAAGAGCAATAGGCCGGACCAGCCTACAAAAACGAAACGGTCCCTACGTAACCAGTCATCCATAATATCAAATAAATCATTTTCATCTTTGGTAAATTTACCAAGGGCTATAGTCATAGCAATCCTCCTATTCAACTACTTCAACCATTTCTGAGCACCTTATGTTATGGGGGCGTTCGGGGATTCGATTTTTTATGTATGATTTGATTTCTCGTGCACTGCCCCTTATAATTTAATTAATTGGTTTCGAATATAAAAAAATATTTTCTTGTATTGGTTCATAATCTGACTTAGGTAAATCCATGAACTCAATTCGTTTATTCTTTTCTATTTTTACTAGTCGTCTGAACCTGAACCATGAATTGTCTTATGGCTCATCAATCAGATAAATGAATTTTTTTTTGAACGAACTCTTCAATTCAAGGAAGAAGCAATCCCTTCTCTCGCTACTGGTTGATCCCCACCCAGATCTATTCCTCCCCCTCTATCAACTAATCTTATTCTTGGATCTTATTCTTGGATCTTGTTCGTGAGATTGATAAAAATCAATATTTTTATGTATTCTTCTAATTTCTATGTGTATTAAATTACTATAGTCTGATATATATTTCCTTTATTTTTTTTTTATTTATTGTTTTCTTTCTCATATTTCCTTCAGATGAATATAAAACAAAAAAAAACTCCAGAGTCTATTTTTTCATTTCATTTCACGGGTCGAGAAATCCACTTCGAATCTTTTTCTAGTTACTTTTGTATATCAGAAAAAGAGAGAAGTTCCTATTTTTCAATCTAATACAATATTAAATTTAATAATAGGAGACTCAAAATGAAAGTCTCTTTTTCGCACTCACTCTCCATCACATTGTCAGAACAAAAGTGTCATATGTATCGATATGGAAATATTTGATATGTGAAGACATGATTTGATTTAGGTTTCTATCTAATAAATTCTATATATTCTATATAGATAGAAATGGATCTTGTTGTGCTCTGGAATCAAGGAAAGATAAGATGTTGAAAAAGGCTTTTAGGTTGTAACTTGAAATAAACGTTTCTCTTTATCTAGAAAGGAATAAAATATTAATTTATTCCTAGGAACAAGAAGATTGAATCGGAAATATCGACAGATTCTTGTGGAGTCCAAATAAACAAATAAATATGAAATAAAAAGAAATCCATTGTTCCAATTTCATCTCTATCGAATTTTAATATCAGAATAATGGATATAGTCACGATTCAATGGGTTAGATCCACTTACTTTTTCTTTTGTTGATTTCTAATCTTTACAATTCTTTACAATGGATTTGATTGGAATAATCTAATTCAAAATGAAAATATAAATATATATTTGTTTTGTCGCTTCAAGAGACGACTTATTATTATTCATTATAATAAACAAATGTTCAACTTTCTTTTAGAATTACTCTACTCTAACTCATTAGAATAATAACTTATTAGAGTTAAATTATACTATACAATTTCTAATTACTAATTAAATTATTATACATATACAGTTGGTTTTTTATTACCAGTAAAATTACCAATAAAAACAACATCCCTATTCTTCGTTTCAATATGAATACTACTATTTCACTTTCACTGGAGTTTTATGAAAAAAATAGTCAAAAGCCCTTTATCGGATTTGAACCAATGACTTACGCCTTACCATGTCGTTACTCTACCACTGAGTTAAAAGGGTCGTTCGATTCAATTACTGAATGAATCGGTAGACAGATAAGATCTATATATATATAATAAGATCTATTTATATTTATATATATTTATATATTATATATATATATAAGTATATGCGGTAGACTCATAGTGGCTAGTAGCTCTCAGGAATGATAATTCTAATTTACTTAACGTGTAAGAGGGTAAAGGGATTTATTGATAGTGGATTTGATAAATATCAATGCAATGAATTGTTTCAAGGCCGATCATAATTGGCTTATCAGAACAGAACGAAATTCATTTATTTGATTTGATTAATAATTTATTTGATTTGATTAATACGACCTTAGCAATTCGACATAGATCTAATCTATTTTATCGAAAAATGTGATGAAGAGATTTGCTTTGTCCACCGAACCCGCTTTTTAGAAAGAAAAAAAAACACGTAATTTTCGATAACTTCTTGCTCCCTCTTCTCAAAATTCCCGATTTACTTTTTGTTAATTTAAATTTACTTTTTGTTAATTTACTGGCTTAGTGTGAGATAGAAATATGCCTGTCTCGTCATAATAATGAGTGAATCAATGAATGAAAGTGTAAAAATGAAGGTTAACTCCCTTTTTTATGTTTTTTTTTTTATGTTTATGTCTTTATGTTTATGTCACACCAATCACTTCCCGAAAGGATCTTATACTTTGTATTATTAATATAATCTAGTTTCTCTTTATAATATCTATTTATATAATAGATTGAATTTATCTAATTCATTTTTATATAGAATAGAGTGACGATTAAAATGAATGATTTACTGAGTCTAAATCATGAATCAAAAATGGAAAATCATAAAAGATGGAAAAAGCTTTCGGATCTAGTCATTCCATTATATTGACAATTTCAAAAAACTGCTCATACTATGAGCCTAGTATGGTCGCGGTCAGGCAAATAGGCCCCATCGTCTAGCGGTTTAGGACATCTCTCTTTCAAGGAGGCAGCGGGGATTCGACTTCCCCTGGGGGTAGGGTACTACGAAAGGAAGTTGATCATGGATTATCAATAAACCTAGAATTGATTCTTCCTGGGTCGATGCCCGAACGGTTAATGGGGACAGACTGTAAATTCATTGGCAATATGTCTACGCTGGTTCAAATCCAGCTCGGCCCAATAATTCGCTGATCCGCCATAACATAAAATGCCCATTTTTTTTCTTTTCCAGAAAAGCCAAACAAAAAAAATAGGGAAGAATAAAAAAAGTCCAATTTTTTGATATATCCATCCCTACCGCTATTTGTTTTTTATTTGTTCTAGTTATTTAGGTGTTCCCATAAATTCTGACCTTGATAACGCTCTAGATTCATATCAAGATCATTAAATAGAAAGTTTAATGAAAAGAAAGAGTAAAGTAAACAAAAAAGACTCTTTTTTTTCATTTTGAAATTGATTATTGATCGATTTATTTGGCAATAACGAAAGGATTACTAGTAACTAGTAATCCGCGTCGCTCTCACTTAAGTGCATACCGTATGGATATCAATATATCATTCACGCCTTTGTTTGTTACAACACGACGATTCGAATCGAAAATCTAAAAAATGGCTTGATATTATTAATTTTATAATACTTGTTACGTACGTAATGTAAATATATGATCTTAATATTATGAATAAAAATAAATTAAATATTTTTAAAAAATTACATAAATTATATTAATACGACATTTGTACCATCATCATTTTACGAACAAACGATGATATTATTTTTTATAAAAGTTGTAAAAAATATTATATGCTTTTCGACACATGAAAAGAGATAACATTGAGAAGTAGAATAGCATCAGGTGATTCTAAAAAACGGAAACTAAAAAAAAAAAAAGCGATGATATTATTTTTTATAAAAGTTGTAAAAAATTTGGTATACACTTTTTGGTATATATCAAAATTTTTATATTTTTTGTGAGAAATTCGGTTTATAAACTAAAATTTTTATATTTTTTGTAAGAAATTCGGTATATATCGTTTTTCTTATAAAAAATATAAGAATTCTAATATATACCGAAAAATGTGTACCAAATTTCTTACAACTTTTGTAAGAAAAACGATACCATCATTTTTTAGCCTTTTTTAAGGTCGCCGTTTTTTAGAACCACCCATAGCATTATCCCATCCGGTCGGAGAAACTTTCTACATTTCAACCGAGGATTAAAAAAAGGCGTTTCTGGTGTATTTATCATATTTACCGATATAATGATTGTTATCGCGGTTGTTGAGAGAGTAACGATCGTAAAAAAAATTTTAAATTCACACAATTTATTATAGGAGATTTTTGAAATAACGATACAGTAGCAATATAACAACAAACATAAAAATCGTTATCGATTGTTATCCGTTAAATAACTGATATTATTATCGTTATTAATATAAATATCTCACCGTTATTTTATGAGTAACAGTTTTAAAAAGCGATGTTACCGTTAATAACAACGGTTCCAACTTTTTGAACCCAAGATTTCAACCACAATACTCTGTTATACCTCAGAAGTAGCAACTGGATATCACCGGAACCCGTCTCCGGCGTCTCGTGCTTGAGTTTCATCCGATGAAGACGGCTCTGTGCAATAACAAGGAAGCAGGAGACAGGTGGTAGACAGGTAGGATGAGACAATGAATCCCAACCAAAAGGTTTGGCCCATCACCTCCTCTATGTGGCTAAAAATCAAGGAGGCTGAGCCGGTGGGCGGTGGCAAACAAAACTGAAAATCACGATCAAATCAAACCCATACATCCCGACAAAAAGAAAAAAAAGGGGGCGATCGACGCGACAGCCAAAGTGAAAAAAAAAATGAACCCCGGATTTAAAAATAAGAGAGAAAGTTGAAAGGCTAATAATATTTATTTATAAATTTTAATTTAATTTTAAATAAAAAGAAAAATAATAAATATTATTAATAGATTTATAATTTATAATTCTAAAAATATAAATTAAAAATTTAATTTATTAATTAAATGTAATTATTTAAAAGCTCGTATTAATTGAATTACTATATATAACGTTATGTAGGAAAAACATTTTAGTTTTTTTCCTGTAAAAAACATGAACTAGTTAAAAACACATTCAAATTAAAAAAATATATATGAATAAAATATTGTTTACTTAAATTTTTTATGTATCAAATTTCTATAAAACATATATAAATTTTTAAATATATTAAAAATTTAATATCAAAATTTTTATATTTCTTATAATAATTTTGATTGAACTTTATTTTAATTCTCTCACGTTAAAAAATCTCAGAATTAATATCATTATCCTAATAAAATCTTATGACAAACGAGTTATTCAATTCGGATTCGGCTTAAATCTTTTCGGTTCTGATTATAATTGTTTTAAATTTGATTTGATTCAAGTCTGATTTAAATTTTTAATTTTAGTTTAAGTCTATGCTGATTTTGGTTTGAGTATTGGGTCAAGACGATTTATTTTCGGTTCGGTTGAGTTTTAATTTGGTTATCCGGATCGGTTGATTTCAAATTAGGTCAATGTTAGGTTAGCAAGAGATCGATCAATTTTAGTCGGCTTTTTAGGTCAGGTTAATTTTTTACAACCTATATATCATTTTGTATAGTATATATATTTAGTTTTTTATAAATAGTGTGATAGTTCACATCTTATCTATCTTTATTTATTGTAATTTTTTTGGATTATCTTCAATTCGGGTAAAAATGATTTTAGGTCTATTTAATTAGATTAAAAATCAACTTAAATTTATTTTTTATTCAACTAAAATTTAAATTGATTTTTTGAATCGATTCAATTCAGATTCTAAGTAAAAATCAGATATTTTACATTTAAGTTAATTTTAGATAATGATTCAAATAAATTAATTTAATTTTTAACTCTCGAATCAAATTTATTAAGTATACTTCTTCTGTGTCCTACTCATTAGTTTTAGATCTTGTATATGTTGTCAGGCTGTTTCATTAATTGTCCGTCTCATCCGTCCCCTGCTTCTCCTCCTCCTCCTCCCAACCGAATCTAATCCCCCGTCTAAGGGCGATAACGAGTTCGGCTCCGCTCAGAAACAAGTATATCTGGGTTTAGTTCGGTTTGAGGTTTGTTAAGTTCGGAATTTTGGTTTGAGTTCGGCTCAAAAATAATATTATTAAGTTCGATTCAAGCTCAAGGCTCGTCAAACTCGGCTCGGCTTGGTTTGGCTCGAAATAGATAATTTATTATATTAATTTTATTATTTATTTTTTTATCGTTTATTTTTTATTTATTATTTGTAGTTTTATAAATTTATTTTAGTCGATTGTATTCAATTTATTTATTTAATTTATTTTTAGTGATTTATTCTTAATTATTTTATTATTATTTTTAATATATATAAATATATATGTATGTTTATATATATAATTATTTCGAGCCTGTTCACGAGCTTTTCGAGTCAAACTTAGGTAAGATCGGCTCAACTCGTTTAAATCCCGATCCGAACCGAGCCTGAGTCGAGCTTACTCAAGCCGAGTTGAGCCCGAGTAGCTCGCGAGAGGCAGGCTCATTATCACCCTACCCTTAGGAGTGTTCATTATCGGGTTTCCGGAAACTGGGTACCCAGTTCTTTCGAGTATTGATTTTTCGGCCCGTATCCCGTCCCATTTATATCAGGTACCCGGTTCGTATATTTATTTTTATTTTTTATTTTAAACTAAAAAAATCATATATTAAACGCAAATTTTATAATATATAAAAAATATAAATATTAGTGATTTAAAGTTAATTTTAAAATATTTAAATTTATATATACACGTATATTTATTAAAGATTATAGTTAAAATGATATTAAAAATATTAATATCGTCTCTTTCGATATTAACAAATTAACAAAATATAATTAAAATTTTTAAAAACTAAAAATATATAATACAAACATAAAATTAAATTTAAACCTCATAAAACCTCATAAAATTAAATTTAAATCTAATTTAAAGATTTAAATTTAATTTTATGTATAAATATTAAGGAATTTACTATAAAAATATAATTTAAAATTAAAAAATATATAATTTTAAATTAATTGGGTCAGGTCGGGTACTCAATAATTGAAAAAATCTATTCAAGCCCGGTCCAATTATTCTCGAATCAGGTACTTGACTCGGTCGAATAATTTTTTTCAAAAATTATCCATCATTTTTATTTCAGATAATTAGATCAGATCAATCAAGTCGAATAATTTTGAATACCGCTAACTACCCCATCTGCTGCCCCCTTCCTGTCCTGAAAATAGCTTCCAACATGGTCGGCTCATACCCTCAACATCATCACTTAGCCTTCCTAGTTCCTACTACTCCTGACCTGACTGCAGCATTAAAGCCACCAGCAAACCACTCCATCTTAAAGGAAGTCTTACCACACAGTCATAGCTATTGTATTTAATTCGGAATAAATGTATCTGGAATTTATATATAAATATGACACTTAAAATATTATTTTCATAAATAAAGATTGATTTAAATAATAAATAATTTAATATTATTTAAATATATTCTAAGTGAGATTTTTTAAAATATACAATATTATATGTTTGATAATTTGACACGTCTAGTTTATATTTGAGTTAAAGGTTAATTATTTCATACAATCCGTAAAAATAGATTATAATTATTAATAAGTATCGAGTATATTGATAAAATATAGATATAAAGATAATTTTTATTTTTAAAGTTTATAATTTTTATCATTTTGGCTCTTATTCTTTTTTAAGATAAATTTAGCCCTTAACCTATGTCTTTTTAACAAATAACTCATTTTTTAACTACCATGATAATTGAACCGTTAAAATTTTAATATTGATGACATGTTATATATGTAATAATATATTTTAAATGACTTAACATCTAGTATATAAATACATACACGCAGAATATAATTTTATTCCAATCTAAAAATATAAAATAATTAAAATTCAAATAAAATATTAAAAATTAATTAAATCTTAAACAAAAGGCTACTAAATATTCTCAACTTTAACTATAGTAAAATCAAAATTTTATCTAAAAAGGTATGAACATAATCTGAAAAGAGAGGGTTTTGTATAGTTTGTTACCGGTGAATCAAAGATAAAGAATTTTGATAATAATCGATTGGATTTTTAATATTTTAGTTTAGAATTTAGGTATTTTTAGTTTTAATCTAAATCGGAGTTTTAGGGTTTTATAAAGATATTTTAGTTTAGTTATGGTTGAGAATATTTAGTAAATTTTTGTTTCGGATTTAATTATTTTTTCATATTTTATTTAAATTTTAATTCTTTTATATTTTATACTGGAATAAAATTATATTCTATATATATGTATATATTTAATAGATTAGATGTATGCCATTTAAAATATATTATCACATATATGACATGTTATCATTATTAAATTTTTAACGATTCAGTTTTTATGGTAGTTGAAAAATGAGTTATTTTTTAAAAAGATATAGGTTAAGGATTAAATTTATCCCAAAAAAGAATAGGGGCTAAAATGATAAAATTATAAACGTTAAGGGTAAAAATTATCTTTATGCCTAAAATATATTATATTTTTAATTTAGGTACAAAAGAAGGTATACGTGAGTAGGGGTGAGAGAAAAAAATAATTATCCGATCTTATAAGATTTGATAGATTTTTATTTGATATTGATTTTAGTGGGATCATAAATGAATTTAAAATTTAGGTCCGATTATGATCGGGACCGAGACTGAATCTTAATTTTTTAGACCTAATACTTAATGGGTACCCAATAGACAGGCCCGTACCTGGGCCCGGGCAATAAGGGCACAGGCCTAGGGTCCCCCAATTGCCGGGCCCCACTTTTAACAAAATAAAAATATATTAATTAAATTAATAATAATAATAAATAAATATAATATAAAGTGGACCCAATAAATCATATTTTGCCTGTTGTTAACTGTTTGAAATCATTAACATTTAATGTGGGTCCTACTTCTATATAAAATAAAAATATAAAAAATAATAAAGAAATAAATAAAAAATATAATATAGTGGGTTCCACAAAATATATTTTTGTCGCTGCCACAGTTTAACAGTTTGAAAAAAAAATTGGGTTCACTAAAAATTATATAACCGTTCGAAAGTTTTTAATTATTTTTATATTTTATTAATTTATAAATTAATAGATTTTAGTTTTTTAGGTTATCATTTTGAATTTAATAATAATTTAATATTTTTTTTAATTTTTTAATAAGATTAAAATTTTCAAATACACCACCTATAAAAAATCCTTACAATAATTTTACTTTTTATATCTCTATTTCTCTTATATTTTCTCTCTTTTTTTATATTATATTCTTACATTTTGATTAAAATATTTTATCTATTATTTTAATTTGATACTCTAAGAGGACAAGAACTCATATATTTAAGGAGATTGCGGTTTACATGATTTACTGTTGATATATTACAATCGAATTTGAAGCATAAATTCAACGACAAAATTCCAAGACTATCATTCTATACCTTTTTACTTCATAATTTTTATAGTATGATGTTATCTTTTTTCGGAACTGAAAGTATTGCAGATGATTTTGCCGGATGATTTAATGTAGGCACTTGAAATTTTCAAGTTTGTCAAAATGGTAGATTGTTATCCAAATATTTCAATTGCTTATCGAATTCTTCTAACTATGCCGGTGACAATTGCATCTGCTGAATGGTCTAGCCATTTTATGTATTGAGAAAAATATGTTAGACCATATTGATGTAGACATTATCATTAGTGATTTTGTATCTATAAATGCACGTAAAAATTGTTTTGTGTGATTATTTGAATGTTCAATAAAATTTATTTATGTTTTTATTTAAATTTTGATATATTTTTAAATGATTTGTCAACAATAATAAAAATAAATTAATTTATTTTAATATATTTTTAAAATTATTTATCTAATAAATATTTTAAGGGCCTAAAATTTTAATTCGCCCTTAGGCCACCAAAATCTCAGGAACGGCCCTGCCAATAGAACTGAGACTAATATCAAATATCTGTATTATTTTTTCTTATTAAACTTTCTATTTATGTATGAATATTATGAGTACGACTAGTTTTAAAACTTTAATTTTAAGTCTACAATATTCTAATTTTATTATTTAATATTATTATTAGTGGTTAAATTTTTTCCTCCAATTATTCAGTTTTTTTAAGATTAAGTTAATTGATCGAATATCTGACAGAGACTCATCAATAACAGAACCAATCCTTAAAATTTAAGACCTGATATAATCAAAATCAAAACTGATTTTATTTTTTAATAACCGATAATTACTAAAATGGTTTTCTCAATCCACCCATATACAAAAATGTAGTCCCCTAGAAAACATGATCCATACTCGGACATGTTGTAATTGGACCTATTGGGTCACAACTATTTTATGGTTCACATATTTTGCTCTATTATTCAACTCTCTTGGGGACAGATGCATTTTGATTCTCATGGGAGTATATATATATATGGAAAAATTTTAAAATATATTTAAATTTATTTAATGTATCTATTTATAAATATATATAATATTGAATTTTTATTTTTTAATTTTAGATACGTTATTGTCTTTATTTTTTATTATTTTTTAAGGTTTTATCTTGATTAATTCATACTGACCTGAATCGTACATTTTAATTTTAATGATAAGTCTTTCAACAAATGTTTTTACATATACGATATTTTAAATTTAAGATTTATTTAAACAGAACTGAACTATTTCTCACTTAAAAAAACCATGTCGGTGCATTGTAATGTGTTATTTTAAAAATTTTTACAATCATATAGATATATGATAAATCTATTCTTGACGCACTTTTAATTCGTCTTTGTTTATTTATTTTTATCATTAATTCCATTTTAAAGATAAGCACATATAAATAAATGGTGAAAATTATCCGCTTCTTTTTTATGTCTCTATTCGTGTCTTTGTTTTGAATTAGAGGATTTAGGGTTTAAGTTTGGGATTGTGGTTAGCGTTTATAAAATTAGGGGTAAGGTATATTTTTAGGATATAGGATTTATAGTTTAGTATATAGAAAATAAAAGTTAAAGTTAAAAATTCAATTATTTAAAAATTTTCAACAAAAACACTTTTATGAGTTTTAAATAATTTTTATACTTTTAAGGTTTGTTCTTATGATAAAAATTATTAGATATTGTTCAAATTTTAATATATTCGATTCTGTCAGTTAATGATTTTAATTTTTTTTAATATATAATTTAATACGTGAGTAATTTAAATTGCATTTTATTTTATCTTTTATGTAGATTTAAAATTATTCAAAAACCATAATTTATGAAAAGGAGTCACGATAAAAATATTATAAAAATTAAGAATATGATTAATATTTCCTTTAAAGCACAAATATTATTAAAAATGTTCTCTTTTTTTTATATAAAAAATGATTTTTCATGAAATGAGGCTAAATTATCATTACACAATACTATAAATCTTAAACAATAAACATGTAGTGTTTTTTAAGTATATTTTTATAAAGACGATTCTATAACATACGTCGAATATCGTTGAACATCATTAAGGTTAAACACGGTTAAACATTATTAAATTAATTAATAAAAATAAAAAATTTCAAGGACTCAACACACAATTATTAATTATATGTTAAGTTTATTACTCTTTTATTAAACATTTTAAGATTTTAAAATTTTTAATAATTAATTTAATAATATTTAATAGTATTCCATGTTATGTAAAAATTATATGTAGGTGTGGCGTCTTTCCATGTCGAATGCTTTAAGGTTTCTAAGCTCGAAGACAACTGAGGATGACCTGCAAAGCCTTTCAAGGGAAGCTATAGCTTACAAGCCGAAGCCTGGAACTCAGTGTGGGCCTTGGAGAATTAGTGATCATGGTTCCAATTCTAAAACTTCACACGGTCTGTATATTAGGGGTGGAAAAAAATCCGATTATCCAGTTTTGATTTTAGATCCGGTAAAATTTGATAAATTTTTATATAGTATTGGTTTTAGTGGGATCAGGACTGGATCTAAAATTTAGGTTCCGGTCATGACCAGGAACGAGATTGAATCTTAATTTTTTGGACCTGATACCTAGTGGGTATCAGTAGGACCGGGATCAATACTAAATATCCGGTATTGTTTTTTTTATCAAACTTTTTTTTTAATTATCAATATTATGAGTACGACTAGTTTTAAAACTTTAATTTTCAAGTCTATAATATTTTATTTTTATTATTTAATATTATTATTGATGGTTGAATTATTTTTTCTCCAATTACTCAATTTTTTTACAAAATAAACTAATTGATCAGATACCCGGTATTAAAACCGGTGTGACCGGGATTGAGACTAGTTCTAATTTTTAAAAACCAGAAATTATCGAGACCGAAATCAATTTTATTCAAATAGACTAGGTATCTAGTCTTACTCACCCTTACTATATACGGATGGTGGTGCCATTCCTTCTGCACATGGCATGAACTTGAAAATGTTATAGCAGACTTGAAAATGAAGGTTCGAATGAACTTGAATTGAGTTCGGGTTTAACTCGAGATCTTAATAAGCTGAGCCGAATCGACTCAAATTCGGTTTGAAAAACTCGTGAAAGGCTTGAAATAATTATACATATATATGTTCTAAAAGTGATTTCGAATGAACTTTTTTGTTGTTGGCTACGAAAGAATTCTTTAACGGGACCTATATTTTATAAAAAAATTATAGTAAAATTGCTCATTTCGAATAAAGTCAAACCCACGAGCATTAAATTGAACACTATATTATTATTTTCTAGACAAGCTTAAACTTAAAATTACGAGCTCATCTAATTTCAAGCATAAACATGAATACACTGTAAAACTATACAAAACACTATATTAACAAGAGAACAATTGAAGCCTATATTTCATGCATGGTAAATATAATGGTTGCCTCTCTTTATGTAGGGAAGGAGAAGCCCTTTTAACCAATTAACTGCATCCGTAACTGCCTAACAATCTCCCTTCAGTTATACGTCTATCATTTTCCTTGCTTCTTCAAGTTCTGAAAATTTTCAAACACACAAATGATATCGAAATTCCTCGAACACAGTTGGAGCAACTGGTTTGGTAAAAATGTCTACCACTTGACTGGAGGCAGGTACATACTTGACTTAAGAGTTTGTGCCATCACCTTTTCCCGAACAAAAAATATATCCAGGTCAACATGTTTGGTTTTTGCATGCAAAACTGGATTTGCTGTCATGACCACCAGACGACTGGTGGCTCAGGTGTAGGAATCTGCATTTCATTGAGAGTAATCTTGACCCAAATTACATCGGCAACAGCATCTGCTAGGCTGCGAAACTCATCCTCAGTTGTGGAACGTGACACAGCTCGTTGTTTACGAGAGCTCCAAGAGAGAAAATGCATGCCTAAGTAAGTACAGTAACCTGAAGTTGATCGTCTATCATCCGGATCGTTGTCCCAATCCGCATCCGAGAAAGAATGAAGTCCCATATCATATGAATTCTGAGGGGAAAACCAAAGTCCAAAATCCAAAGTGCTCTTAAGATAACGCAAAATTCGCTTGACAGCAGCCCAATGTAATTCTGTAAGTGCTTGCATGAACCGGCTACCTTATTTACTGAATAAGATATATCCGGTCTTGAATAACAAATGTACTGAAGTGACCCTACAACACTCCTGTACTCATGTGCATCAGGTAGGGGAACCCCATCTTGTTTAGTCATGTTGCAATTAACAGGCATAAGATTGGGTACTGCTGCAGCATCTCTCATGTTTGTCTTGGCTAGGAGCTCGGTGATGTACTTGCTTGTGACAGGAACAAACCACCACATACGTGCTCGACTTCTATGCCGAGGAAGACGTTTAACTCTCCTAAGTCCTTCGAGGAGAACTTCTGATGCAACTGATCAATAGTCACTGCTATATGTTGCGAGGAAGAGCCTGTTAAGAGAATATCATCGACGTAAACAACCATATATGTTGCTGTCAACTCATGATTGTATGTGAATAATGAAGCATCTGCACTAGAGGATTTAAAGTCAAGGCTTTCAAGAAATAATTTCAGCTTTGTGAACCACTTTCGTGGAGCTTGTCTAAGGCCATAGAGTGCCTTCTTCAGCTTACACACCAGTTTGCTATCATCTGTGCAAGCATCTGAAACCCTTCTGGTTGAGCCATGCAAACATCTTCAGTGAGATCCCCTTTTAGAAGAGTATTATTAACATCAATTTGTCGAACAGGCCCGCATAAGACATAATTGTAGGTTTAGTAAAAGTATCATTTTTAAAGTAATAATTTAATCGTTCAATTATATGTTTGCCGATAAGCATGTCACTTTTAATAAAAAATAATTTATTTATCATAAAAAATTTAAAAGAATATATAAATTTTAAAAATTAAAATTGTTGTCACACACCAACATCCGTTGGATCTATTATTAAAATGCATTGCATTCGTAAATAGAGAACATAAATTTAATCTTAAAAACGATATTATTAACAAACGAATATGAATATAAAATAATTGTATATAATATCAAAAAGTATTATTATATTATATTTTGTTTTAATCTTGATCATAAAATAATTAATTTATTATAGAAACATAATTAAAAAAAATTAAATTATAACTAAGTGACATATAATATACTTTACAATAATAAAACTTATCTCTTTTCATGGATAAAATCACCTGCCTTTTTACAGTGCATCCTTTTATATTTTTTAAAAAAAATTTAAAAAAATTAAATTTTTAATTTTAACTCTTATTATTTTATACCTTAAATTCTAAATCTTATACTCTAAAAATATATTTTATCCTTAATTTTTTAAACCAGGATAAAAAAAAATGATTTCCGCACTCCTCTCACACATGTATGTCCATTCTCTCTCAACAACAACAACGGAGGAGGAGGAAAAGAGAGAGAATCTCTCTCAACAACAACAACGGAGGAGGAGGAAAAGAGAGAGATTCTCTCTCAACAACAAAATCCAAAGCTTCAGTGGTCTTCATTAAAAAATAATAATACTAATAAATGCACATTAACCATCAACTTCTCCAATAAACAAGATTCCTTTGAATTATTGATCCTTTATCTCCATTCACAGTAATTCTTTGCTTCTTGTGTTTTCCTTTCAGACCATCGTTCAAACTCATCTCCAAGCTTTTTCTCCCTTCCTTAAACGATTCCAAAATGGCAGAAGCTGTCATCAGTGCAGCCGTAGAAGTGGCTCTGTCCAAGGCTATCTCCATCCTTTCCGACCAGTTCATCCTTGCGTGGGATTTCAAGGACAATCTGAACCAGCTTCGTACCACACTCGCTATCGCTCGAGGTTTCTTACAAGATGCAGAGAGGAAGCAACTTGATGAGTCTGTCAAAGTCTGGTTGCAGCAGCTGAGAGATATTGCTTGTGAGGCTGATGATGTCTTAGATGATCTTGCATACGAAGATCTTCGCAGGAAGGTGGAGACCCGAAAGAGAACACAAGTCAAAAACTTGTTTTCTCCCTCCAAAAATCCCCTGGCAATTACTCTAAAGATGGCAAAAAAGGTTAAGAAAATTAACCAATCCATTAAGGATCTTAACAGTCAGGCTACTGGCTTTGGACTCCAAGCTAGTGTTCTAAATTCAGCTCCAGTGTCTAGTGGAGTAGGAAGAGGCACTCACTCCCATGTTGACTTATCACGTGTTGTGGGAAGGGAAGCTGATGTAGGAAGAGTAGTTGATCTCTTGATTGGCTCAACCACTCACCAAACCTTGTCAATAGCATCCATTGTTGGCATGGCTGGTTTAGGAAAAACTACTTTAGCAAAGTCCATATGCAACAATGACAAAATACAGAACCATTTCAAGATAATTATATGGATCTGTGTGGCTGAAAACTTTGATGTCCAAAGGATTTTATTGGAGATGTTAGAATCTCTAACAGGGAAATCTTGTGAGATCAAGAACGAGGATGTTGTACTTCGAGAAATACAAAGGGAGTTGAAAGAGAAGAACTTCCTTCTTGTCCTGGATGATGTGTGGGACGAGGACATTAAAAATTGGGAGGACTTAAGGGGCAGTTTGCATGGAATCAATGAAAGTAAACAAAATTGGATTCTTGTCACGAGTCGTAGTGAAAATGTGGCGATAGTGAGGGAAACTCCTGATCACAGGCATCACCTCAAGGCAATGATGGATGAGGAGTGCTGGTCCATTATCAAAGGAAGGGCATTTGAAAACTCTCCCATATCTCCAGAACTGGAAGCTATTGGAAGGGATATTGCTCGTAGATGCGGAGGCGTGCCATTGGTCGCAACGGTTATAGGCGCAACTATGTGCAACAAATGGGACAGAGATGGGTGGTTGTCACTAAGAGATAGCTCCCTTTGGGGCTCATTAGAAAAAAATGAAGGGATTGTACGTGTTCTGAGATTAAGTTTTGATCGATTGTCTTCCCTATCTTTAAAGCAGTGCTTTGCATATTGTTCCATTTTTCCCAAGGATTTTAGGATCGAAAGGGAGAAATTGATCCAACTTTGGATGGCTGAAGGCTTTCTTCATCAACCCAGAGAAACTTCACAACGGACACCTGAGGATATTGGTAATGAGTACTTTAATCAGTTGTTATCGAATTCCTTATTGCAGGATGTAAAAATGGATTCTTGCGGATGTATTACAAGTTGCAAGATGCATGATTTAGTTCATGATCTTGCCCTGTCTGTTTCACCTATCAGGCAACAACAAAATGATTTCGATGGTGTGAAACTATGGCACTCTTTATTCTTGAATTGGGGCAACATGGGAGTGGGCTTCGAAGGATTACGAGTTCTTAAATTTGGTGGTGCTGATATTGAATCATTGTCGGAATCGATTGGCAGGATGAAGCATTTGAGATACTTTGATATCTCAGGAACTGACATTCGTAGACTACCAAAGTCCATTGCTCAGCTCTACCTTTTGGAGACATTTAGGTTATTAAGCTGCACCCATCGCCTACAACTTCCTAGAGGAATGACAAGTTTAGTGAACTTGAGGCATTTATACATCAGTGAAGGACGTCATGTTCCTGTTGAGGTAGGCTGCCTAACTTGTCTTCAGACTTTGCCGATATTTAAAGTGGGTACAGAAAAGGGAAGAAGAATCGGGGAATTGGGATCTTTAGCTGAACTCGGAGGAAAACTTAAAATACTTGATCTTGAGAATGTTATAGACAAAGAAGAAGCAATGGGAGCAAGATTATGGGAGAAGAAGAAATTACAGAATTTGACATACAGCTGGAAATCCTGTATTGAAAGATGTACCAAGGAGGAGGAAGTGTTGGAAGGGTTATCGCCTCATTCAAACTTGAAAAGCTTAAGTATTGAGGGTTATATGGGAGAGTGGTATCCGTCCTGGTTGGCAGGAAAGATTGTTGGTGCTTCTTTTCAACCCATAAATCTGGTAGAGTTGAGACTGATCGGCTGTTGGAATGTGAAGAATCTTCCAAGTCTTGGGGAATATCCGTGTCTCAAATTTCTTGAAATAGTAGATTTAAAGAGCGTGATGTGCATAGGAAAAGAATTTTTTATGATCGGTTGTGATGATACTAAGCCAACCATCCTATTTCCAGCATTAGAAGTTTTCATCCTAAAGAAAATGCCAGAGATAAGAAACTGGTTGGGAGTGAACCCGAGCATTCCTTCATTTCCATCACTTAAAGTGTTGGAGATTGAGCATTGTGACAATCTACGCAGTGTTCCAAGACTGAGTCGATTTTCTTCTCTCGAGAAACTCTCCATCCGTTATTGTCCCGAATTAGGTTGGATGGGAGATGCCGATGAGCCATTTTCCCCTCGTCTCAAAAGTTTAGAGATCAGGGGTTGTAAGTTGAGTTCCATTCCCAGTTTAGATGGTTTATCCTCTCTTTTAGAATTAGTGCTGGATGAATGCTCTGAATTAACACGTCTACCATCTGGATTGTCAACTTGTACTTCTCTTCGGTGCTTGCTCGTAGAAGATTGCAGTACTCTGGAATCAATTCCAGAAGATGTAGGGAGATTGAATTCTCTGGAGGAATTGAGTATTGTTGATTGTGATAGCTTGACAAGTTTCCCAGAAGAGATCCTTGGGTGTCTCACA
The DNA here is from genome assembly GCA_035048815.1 of Abelmoschus esculentus. Taxonomy (NCBI): domain Eukaryota; kingdom Viridiplantae; phylum Streptophyta; class Magnoliopsida; order Malvales; family Malvaceae; genus Abelmoschus; species Abelmoschus esculentus. Next base: position 14,327,377 of record JAUCBN010000024.1, read on the forward strand.
AGTTTGAAGACATTGCGACTGGATTCCTTCTCAGAAGACCTCGAGGTGTTCCCTGGCCTTGGTTGCATCCACCACCTCCACTCTAACCTTAAGGATTTGACATTGTTTGGATGGGATAAACATTGCTCTTTGCCACATCAACTTCAACACCTCACCGCCCTTGAATACTTCACTATTTCTTTCTTCCATGGTCTGAAAGCTTTGCCAGAGTGGTTGGGAAACCTCTCCTCTCTTCGAAGGTTATATTTAGTGGATTGTCTCCATCTGGTGCATCTGCCATCCAAGGAAGCCTTGCAACGTCTCTCAAAATTGCATGCCGTCAGTATAGACAACTGTCCACTGTTAGATAAAAACAACGCAGAGCTGTCCAAGCTCCCATGCACTACAAATATTATTTACCAAAGGTAAGCAGTACTTTTCTCAAAGTCTTATTGACAGTTTCTTTAATCAAGGTCTCATTTTATGGAGAAATTATTCCATAAAACCTTTCCATCACCTACGATATGATCTTAATCAATTAAAATAAGATACATAATATGTTTTTTCTATATCATATTTATACATAAGCATATCTAAATCATCCACTTTAATGCATTTGATTTAAAAATGAAAAAATATTATCAAAATTTTTTTATGTTATCTTACTCTTTATTGTTCAATTTTTTTAATTAATTTTTTTAATCCCTAACCCTAACCCCTAACCCTACATCCTAAACTCTAAACATAAACCCTAAACCCTAAACTATAATCCTAAACCCTAACCCTAAACACTAAACTTAAACCCTAAACCCTAAACCTAACCCTAAACCCTAAACCCTAAACCCTAACCTTAACCTATACAATAACACATAACCCTAAACCCTAACTCTAATCATAAACCCTAAACTTAAACCCTAAACCCTAAACCCTAAACCCTAAACATTAACCATAAACTCTAACATTAACTTTAAATCCTAACCCTACACCCTGAACCCTAAACCTAACCCTAAACCTTAACCCTAAACCCTAACCCTAACCTAAACAATAAACCATATTCCTAACCCTAAACCTAAACAACATAAACCCTAAACCTAAATCACATAAAACCTAAATCATTAATCTATAAATCATCAATCTCTAACCCTAAATTCTAAATCCTAAACCCCAAATCTAATTAGAAAAATTTTAAAGAACGAAGAGAAAGATGACACGATAAATCTTTGATCATATTTTTTTTTCTTTTTTAAATTAAAGACATTACATTAAATGATTTGACCAATACTTATGTATAAGTTTGATATAAAAAAAATATTATGTATCTTAATTTAATTGGTTGAGACTATATGTTAGATAATATAAATGATTCATGTAATAATTTTTCCATTTTATGTTACAATTTCAGTTTTAACAAACGTTATACAAGGAATGTTATTTAGTTATGCCAGTAATTGCTCATAAATAGTATTTTATTTATTTTGCGATGATAAGTCTTTTTTATTTTTTTCATCTTCTTTATTAAATTTAAAATTTTAATTCAGGTATATTGATATGTACTGTTCTTCGACTTTTTTATAATCAATATTTACGAATTTATCTCATCATCCCTTATTATTTTTTAGGTTAAGTCTATTATGTGCGTCGAACATTATTAAACACCATTAACGTTGAATATTGATGAACACTATTAAATTAATTAATAAAAATTAAAAAATTTAAAGACTAAACATATAATTTTAAATTATTTAAAATAAAAATTTTAATGAATTATATATATTATATTTTTATTTAAATTATTTTTAATTTAAAAACAAAAAATATTAAATCCAAAACCTAAAACCTTAAACTCAAGGTAAAAATACTAAACATTAAATCCTAAAATCCAAAACATTAAGTAATAAAGTCTAAACCTTAAAACCCTTAAATCATAAACCATAAAATATAAAAATATAATCATAAGCTAAACCCTAAAATAGAAAAGTTGAAAATCTAAAAAATATAAACCTTAAACTTAAAACCCAAAATTAATTTAAAATTTAGATATAGAGATTTTGTTATTTTAAGGTTTAGTTTTAGTGTTTATTGTTTAGTTTTTAGGGTTTTTTAATTTAAGTTTTGAATTTAGGGTATTGAGATTTTATATTTTAGGGTTTGGAGTTAAATGTTTAGTGATTTAGGTTTTAAAAGTTAGAGTTTAAGATTTTTTATTTTTTAAAATTAATTTAAATTACTAATTTATTAATTATTTAAAAAATAAAATAATATATATAGAAAGTAATTTAATAAAAATTTTATTTTAAATAATTTATAATTACATGTTGAGTTTTTAAAAATTTTAATCTTTATTAATTAGTTTAATAATATTCAGCGATGTTTATTATTAGCGATGTTCAACGATATTCAACGCCCGTTATAGATTTTTTTTCTATTTTTTTATTAATTTATTTTTTCTCAAAAACCTCTTAAATTTTAAGAAATCAAATACACAAATACATTCGAAAATTCAAATGACGACAACTGTTAAAATGTGAATATTTTAATATTTAATTTCATTAAAAGAAAAAATTATATCACGAGTTTATTTTATCATACCATTATAATCCATCTAATTATAACTATCCACTTTAATATTATCTTTCAAGTTATCTTTTACAACCAATGAATATTCACTCATCTTTTTCATGTATTTTAAAAATATTTTTTAAAAAATTATATTAATTACATAGATAATTAGTGACGAAATCGGTGATTTTCATTGATTAGAGACCATGACTGATGTAGCGAACCAAATCTATGATATAATCTCTCCATTAAAATATCAAATATTTAAATGAATTTTTGTCTGTTTAAAATAAATTTTATAAAAAAATAATAAAATGTAAATATTTTAATATTTAATTTCACCGCAACCGGTGACAAACGACAATTAATTAACGATGATTGTCTGAGAAGTTAACGTTTTTTATATAAAAAAAAATACTGATAATATTAAAAATTCTTGTAGGTAAATTAACCAAAATGAGAAAATGCCTAAAATTTAATTTTGATTAAACTAAAAAATAGTTTTTAAATTTTTATGATTTTTTTTCTTATCAAAATTTTAAACTTAAAATATAATTATTTTTTATTTTTTAAATATTATTTAAAAGATGAATTTATCATGTGCGTCAAACATTGCTGAACATCACTAACATTGAACACTATTAAATTAATTAATAAAAATAAAATATCAGACTCAATATACAATTATAAATTATTTAAAATAAAAATTTTAATTAAATTATTTTATATATTATATATATTTTAATTTTTTAAATAATTAGATCAAATATTATTCCTAATTAATCCATAAATCAAAAAACTAAATATTTTTCTGTCTTTCCGGCCATTACCCAAAAATAAAAAGGATTAGATTTAGGATTTATGATATAAAGAAGATTCGAAGACATATCAAATAGAAGTATTATAAAAAATACAAAAACTTTTTTGTTAATTTTTTATTTTAAAATAACTTTAATTATAATTTAAATCCTTAAGATTTTTAAATTTTATAAAAAAACAAATTAATAATATTCAGTATTAATGATTTTTAACGCTATTCGAGAGCACCGTAAAATTTTACTTTTCATAAATTTTTTTTCAGACATATCTCAAATGTCACGTGCTAAAGTTGGTATTTACAACACTGTATTGCACGTGCTCCCATGCTATTTATTTATTTTACATGATAATCATATCATATAAGGATTTAATATTTTATTTACTAAATTAATTATTTTTAATGTATAAAAATAGAAAATTATGTAATTAAAGTTACTAATTAGTAAATACCACTTAGTCAATATTACAATGTTGTATAAATATTGTATATTTAAAGATATTTTTTTTATAAATATCAATATTTATTTTATTCATTGATTAATCTGAATTAAAGATCATAATTTTTTTATGGAGACGATATCTTAATTTAATTTATTTATTTTACAATATCAATATTCGACCTTATCGTTTCTTAAACATATAATATTTTATTCCACTAGATTAATCTATTTTTATATAAATTTAAACTTAACATAAATTATTTAAATATGTATAAACGTAATTAAAATTATTAATTATTGGTTAGTCTAACGAGATGATGTATTATTTTTATAAGATTAAAAATTTGAATATCAATATTTTAATTAAAATAAACTAAATTATGAAAATTACTTTTATAATATATATTTTCGATATTTAATTCAAATTAATTAAGTATATATAATTGGTTATATGAAACATTGTATGTAAATATTTTTGATGGTCAAAACTTTTTTTTTCTTTCAAATTTTGGATAATAAGTTATTAATGTTAGGAAAATTCTACGACAGACGACAGACGTCAAACACCGCTGAATACTGTTAATGATGAACACTGTTGAACATTATTAAATCGATTTATAAAGATTAAAAAATTTAAAGACTTAAAATATAATTATAAATTATTTAAATTAATTTTTTTTATTAAAGTACTTTTTATGTATATTTTATTTCATTAATTAAATAAAAATACTAAACCTTAAAAATTAATTTAAAAAATAAAAAACCTAAACTCTAAACCCTAAAATCAAAATCACTAAATATTAAATTATAAACCCTAAAATATAATATTAAAATTCTAGATCCAAAATCTAAAATCAAAAATCCTAAAAATACTAAATCATAAACACTAAATCCAAACCATAAAATCCTAAACCATAAAATAACCAAAAACCCTAAACCCTAAACCTAAAACCTAAAATCTTAAACTAATTTTTGGTTTTAATTTTTGAGTTTATACCTTTAGAGGTTCATATTTTCTATTTTAAGGTTTAAAGTTTAATATTTTAGACCTTTGACTTTAGGGTTTTAAGTTTTTTATTTAATATTTTTATTTTTTAAATTAAAAATAATCTAAATAAATTATTTTAAAAAATTAAAATAATATATATTTTTTAAAAAATTATTTTAAATAATTTAAAATTATATATTTAGTCCTTAAAATTTTAATTATTACTAATTAATTTAATAGTGTTCAACGGTGTTCATCATTAGTAGTATTCAATAATGTTCGACGCACGTGGTAGACTATCCTTAATTTTATCACTATCTTAATTATATATATATTTACGATGATAGCTGAATTTTATTATTAGAGATATTATTTTGTTACCCAAAATTAATTACATCAATAAACAAATATAAATTGAGTGATAATCTATCTTTATATAATCATCGATAAAAATATGATAAAAAATTATTACTGTAATTATATGTATAAAAATATATCATTAAAATATACTGAAATTATACTAGAATGTATCACAAAAATAAAACTATTATGAAAATAAAAAGAATGTATCACGAAAATATTTTTATTAAAAAATATAAAAATAAATTTTAAATTAATTTAAGATGATAATTAATATAAAATTAATTGTTGATGATTGCCTAAAAAGCTATGGAGTTTGGTGAGAAGAAATTATCATAATCATGTCATCTTAGTTGTATTAATCCCCACATTATTACATAAATAAGTCCATATTGAGTTATTAAACAGGCATTTCATAATATGTTAGTATTTAATTTGCATGTTTGGTTTAGTTTAATTTTACTTAATGAATATTATTTACTTTTTTCCCCAATTTGATGAGGCTGAAACTAAATGGTTCGATCTTTGAAAGAAAAGAAGCAGAAATGCGATAAACAGTGGGGAAATAAATGATTTTTTATGAGATTTAAGCAGAATCAATAGTAATCAAAAACTGAATTGAGAATTTTGGACTGGAAGTTTAGGGTTTCAGAGGAATTAAAATCGTTTCAATTGCTTCACGGTTGTTGAGAAAGGCTTCATTCTTCAGATTTTTCAATTTGGAGGGAAAATCCAAACGGAGTTCAGCTCGAAGGTTATTTCTCTCTTTTCATTTCTTCAATTCTGTTTATTATTTATAGGGTTTGTCCGTGAGATTGAATTGCAATAAGGGTTTATGTGAAATTAAAGTAGAAAAAGCGTTGAGATTAAGCTATTTTTAATTAATTTGTTTGAATTCCTTTGATCTTTCGGTAAACAATATGTGGGTGGAATTGGAAAGTATTAGAGTTATTATTTGTTGTCAACCATTCTGTTGATTATCTGAAATTGGTTGTTTTTTGAGCTTATTGAAATTTTTGTGCATAGGTTAGATAGGTATCCATCTGGTTCTAATAAAGCTAACCACATGAATCATATCTGTAATTTTGTATGTAGGAATCTTTGTTAAGGTTTCATTTTTTGGAAGAAATGAGTGCTGTGGTTAATAGAACTCCGAAATCGGGGAGACAATCCTTGTTTTTCCAAGACTTGGCGTCACCAGTCTCTTCCCGTCGAGGGAAATTCTGTAGTCCAGGTCAGGCAGCAGCAGTTTCGGCTTTATGGCGAGAGAATTCTGCTGGCTCAAATCTTCCACCTCCTCCTATGTATACCTTGGAGGATCGTACAGATTTTTCACTTGAATCTGGAGGATTGGGTTATTCTATTTCTCCTGAAATCAAGTCGGATCCAAGAACTCCGGTCCAAAGCACCGGACGTGATTTCTCTACTTCTGCTAAGAGCAAGTCAGGGGGCAGCAGTTCATTTGCTATACTTAATGGGAAGCAGAGTGCAGCGAGTTCGAGTTGGTGGTCACCCAAGGCAAATGGTGGTGAGCAGGATGACAAGGGAAAGGGCTCTCCCGCTGAGGGCATGGCTCAGCCTGGTGCTTTGATCACACTTCCGCCTCCGAAGAAAGTTGCCAGGCCAGAGATACAGAATAATTCTGTGCCTGCTGGAAATCTGGATGGAGAAGATTGGGTTACTGTTTATGGGTACGCTCCATGCTTTCATGTTCTACTTAATAGTGAATATATCGTCTTGTTGTCTTCTAGCAATCAGTTGTGTTTTATCTGTAACGTGGCCTTATTTTTCTGGAGTAATCTCTGCTTTTGTTATTTCACCAGTCATTTATCTGCAGTTCCATTTTATCCTCGTTCAATTCTCCAAAATTTTATCCGTTTAGGTCAGGTTAACACATACTTATTTTTGGATGTTATGTGCTTACATGTTTTAAACAATTCCTAAATTGGTTTCGTCTAACTTGCTTGTCCAAAAACAGAAACTTCTTTCTTGGTTTCTTTAAGTGCAATGGTTGACCTGTAACTTTGTGCCTTGTCTGATACACTATCTACAATTTATAACCTTCTAATAACTTAGCTGTAATTCACTTTTTCCATGTTTGTCTGTTTTAGTTAATTAGAGTGTGGAACCTAAATGTTAGGGTTAAACTCATGGCCTTATTTTGCTGTTATATGTTGTATGCAAGACCTATTGACTTCACTATTTGCTTTCTTTCCAGATTTTCTCCCTCTGATACAAATTTAGTTTTGCGAGAATTTGAAAAGTGTGGTGTGATATTGAAACATGTTCCTGGTCCAAGGAATGCTAACTGGATGCACATTCTTTATTCGGTGAATCTTCTCTCCTCGACCCTAATTCCTATCCGCTAATGTTCTTTTGTGATGAGTATTAGAGATATCTTTAATGTTCTAAAAGGAGATGTATGTTTTGTTTAGTTTCCCATGAAATCATATATGTTGATGTTAAACCCGATACATGGCAATGACTGCTTTCTGTTTGGTGCAGAAACGATCCGATGCTCAGAGGGCACTCAGCAAGAATGGACTGCAAATAAATGGAGTACTAATTGTTGGTGTGAAGCCGGTGGATCCAATGCAACAGGAGACTTTAAATGAAAGATTGAATAATCAGGGTTTCATGACTTTACCCTCAACATCTAGTAGAACATCAGAGCCGAACAACTTCCGTCCACCTCGTCCGTACCATCTTCAAAACGGCAATTCCAATGTACAACAATCAGGAGGTCCTTTGGCAAACCCTACAAAATCATTAGGGAACAAAGTCATGGAGTACTTATTCGGATACTAGAATCACCTTTACACCCTGCCCTTGTGCAAGTTCATTATGGTTCATTGCGGTATACGACTATACGTGACCGTATTCCTTCCGGATATTCATTACGAGGACAGAACATATATTGTTAATAAACTGAAGAGTTTCAATATATGATCCCACTTGAAAGAGCAATTTATCTTACAATGACAAGTCTCTTTTGTCCCCATGGCTTTTTTCCTGCAAATCCTGTTCTAATGTCCCCATGCATGTCTTTTTGTTCTTACTGTCATTACATAGGAACTTTCTAATAGAAACTAATACGTTAATCGACTCGAATATGGGACCTTTTTGGATTCAAGTGCTTGAAGATAAAGCAAAAGAAATCTTGTAGGAAAAATAGAAGTTGAACATATGTAAAAGAAAAACCATCAGCAGGCAAATTACATCAAATTTAGACATATTCAAACACAACATGAAAGAAACGAAACCCTAAATCCATAGATCATCAAAAGAAGCTTCTGGTGCAAGAAACCCACTTGCCCTTATGCCATTCAAGATGATTCCTCAACTGAGAAACAGGGTAAGCGATCTCATCATTGGTAGTTTCGAAATATACCCAATACTTCGACTCTTGTTTTCCGGTAATAGTCCCGACCCACCAACCATCATTGTCGAAAGCATCCACCCTTTCAAGATACCGAAAAGTCCGAGTAGTTTCCCTTGGTGTTGTCAAGGGTGGTGGCAATGGTCGAATCTCATCGGCTGAAACAATCTCGACCAATGGCCGTGTATGATCTTGTTCTTCCACCAGGTTCTTGTACTGCACCATGTAAAGGGTATTGTTGTTCAATGAAGATAACACCATGGCTTCATAGTATGAACCCAAGAATCCTTCTTCCTTGCTGCACACTTCGACTTTATCTCCTCTGAAAATACCGCCATAGCTGCTGCTTGCTAATAACGAAAGATTTGATATTAAAGCTTTTTTATAGATACCAGAGGCGGTTTATCTTTTGCAATGCAGAACGGAAAAATAATTTGAATATGATAGCTTGCGGGCCAAGGAAAATCTGGCATGGGATTTGGGCCTGGACCTGATAAAAGTTTTGGCGGGAAATATAATTTAAAATAAACTACCGCAATAATCACTTGTATTTAGGTTTTGTACACTTTTAATCACCGATTTTTAAATTTGACCGTTATAATTGCTTACATTTAAAAGTTCATATGCAAATTAAGTTCAAATATCATTCTATATAAATTCATTAAAATTTAAAAGTTCGTATGCAAATTAAGTTCGAATACCGTTCTATCTAATTCCATATAGAATCTCTTTAAATTTATTTAAATGAACTATCTTGTCTGAAACTTGTTTATATTTATTTATTCTGATATAAATTAATATGGTATAATTTTTTATTCTGATCATATTTTATAATAATAGATTCTAATTATAATTAATTAATTGTTATAATATTTATAATTGCAATTGTTATATTATTCAAGAAGTTTAGTTTTGATTTAGGGTTATCATTTCATACACAAACAATAAAAAGATACACATGAAACATATTTAATTTTGCTTTAAAATTAAAATTTATTCACACCCTAAATCATAAAATTTAATCCTTTAACCTTAAACTTTAAATTATATTTATTACACTCTAAATTAGACCCGCTTGTAGAAAAAAGTTACAGTCTATATAAAATATATTTTTTGGATTTAATATATATTTTTTTGAATCATCTACATCGGTTACAATAATATCTGTTGTAGAGTATATTTTTAACCATTGAACATTGATCGTTCAATCATTGTGCTAATATTATTAGTGCTCGAACCCATGACCTCCTTGAATAACAACCGTTTGTTTAACCGTTGAGGTAAGATAATTCGTGCTGATTTATGCCATTTGTCCCAATTGGGGTTTAATTTATTGGGCCTAAATAAAGCCCAGTTTCAACCTTCTTCCCCACATTATATCTTAGATAAGATAAAAAAGCACCACCACACACCAATGCACTATGCCTGCCAACACATAACACAAATAATAATAAGCCATGCAAAACAGATCAAAGTAATTTCTACATCAGACTCATCTAATACTATAAAGTAATAGAAGAAAAACCTGTATATTATCTCTACAAATATCTGAAAATGGCCACTCTCTAGCTTAGCATTCATGGCTTAGCTACTAGTACTACATCGATTGTTCATCGTAAATTCAACTTCAACCGCAGCTCCGGCACCGCCCTTACACTCCCCACCCAGCTCAGCTTCTCTAGACACAAAATCAGAGCTGTTAGCACTGTCCCCGGCAGCGAATCAGCTGTCACGGAAGAGGGTAAAGAGTCAAATGAACCACCTGCTGTTGATTTTGCATTTGTTCATGTAAGTTCAAGGTCCTAGTTCATGTATATTTGCTCAATATGGAATTTTGGACCTTATGGAACTTTTGCTTTTTCTTGCTTAGTCTGTTTTGTTACCGGATGGTACCCCGGATGTACATTTTCGTAGGGCTTGCGGCGGGCAGAAACTTAGGGATGTAATGCTGGATAATAACATTGAGTTGTATGGACCGTATGTAAGTTCATAAAATTAGTGGTTGCACAATCTGTGTTTATGTAAATGCTACTGTTTGAAGAAAATGATTTTGAGGGTTGATGTTAATTTTCAGGGTAGACCTCTGCTCAACTGTGCAGGAGGAGGGACCTGTGGAACTTGTATGGTTGAGGTGAATGCTATCTTCAAACAGAAGAGTATTGTTTTAAAATATTAATGTCATTTTCATTTCGTGACGAATGAAATGATATCTATTCGGATAAGTTAGCTAAGTACTTGGATATAGGTATTGTGTCTAAGGGGAGACAATGGCATTCTGGTTGTAGTTCTGTTTTCGTTTCGAAGATCAAACTAGAATAGTTCCAACATGATTCGAATCGAATCTTCTTTTCTATTTCTTAGGTTGTGGAAGGGAAGGAGTTGCTCAGCCCTCGAACAGACAAAGAGAAGGAAAAGCTGAAGAGGGTACTTTACATCATACCATAACTCATCATTTCACACTTCTGTTATCTGGACTTATGTTAGCCCGACTTCGAGTGAAGATCGAATAACATACCCGTATGCTCATCATGAGTGATTTGCAGAAACCGAAAAACTGGAGACTGGCCTGCCAAACAACTGTTGGTAAACCAGATTCAAGGGGCATGGTTTGTAATCTTTCTCAGACTTTTCTTTTCTGAAGAAAAATGTGACATTAAAAATGGTATTGAACATAACTAATGCAGCTGGTGATTCAACGACTGCCCGAGTGGAAAGCGCACGAATGGACATACGAGGAAGTTTCACCTTCGGAGGAGCCTTAAGCAGCATTATCTTCATGTCTGCACTTACTGTACAAAAATTCTTTGAAGCACTTTGAAGATGATGCAAAAGTGTTCTTACTTCTTACTATGATGTTCATGATGACAAGTTCTACAAATATGCATGCACTTTAAAGCTTTTACCAGTAAAAAGTTCCCGGTGATAGCTTTCGGTAGGAAGCAAGCAATAACGGATCCGATCAACGTCGTTTCTGCAACCCGTATCGTATTATTTGGGGCTATGCTTTCATATGAAAAACAGGGTGCACTTTTGTTAATTTGTCCTAATGAGAGCAAAGTTTGAACTTATGTGGCTTTTTTTTCAAGCAAGAATCTCATTCCCATCAACAGTTTAGATTGACAATTTAAAATACTTTTAATTTGTCTAATAACAAGCTTATTCACTCATTTATGTGTTAAAAAATACACTAAATACATCAAACTTAAGATATCTAACAACATGTATCTATATAATTTGGGGGCTTTGAAGATTGTTGTTGTGCATCAACTCTAGTTCATGCATTCCTCCATTTCCTTGGAGCTAGAACCTTTCACAATCCATATCCTCCTACATGAATCAGTGAACATCCTGTGTAAAAAACACAGATAAGATTATGATACCAAACTTGTCGACTGAATCTTAATTCAATTGCGGATGTAACGTAGTAGAGAATGTAGGTTCGAGGATGACTTACTGCCATGGAACATCGCCAACAAGCATCCAATCGCCCTCCTTATCTTCATATGTGACCACATATTCAGATATGGTGAAACAGCTGAACATCTTCTCTAAAGCTGAAGAGAGTTCCATGTAGTTTTTGCAGGTCTTGAGGTCCACATTTCTCAGGTATGGTGCTCCATCCATGCTCACCTTTACATAGAGGCAATCACTGCCACCTTCGGCCTCGTTGCTGTTCTTTGTTGAATTCGATGCCATTGTATTCTTCCGGAATGATCGAACCGGAGGCCATCCTACCACCTGTGCCCTGCTTCACAAATCTTGCTCAATAAATTGAAAAATAACACAAAAAGGAAGGGAAAAAACAGGGTTTTGAAGATGAACATACTTAGCAGCTGGAGCACCGGTCACCTCTTTAACGGAGAAAACACATTTCTCATTAGGTCCATCAATGGCATCTGAGAAACCCCTTTTAGATCCAAACACCAAGCTCTTGAAAGGGCCAATAGGAAAACCATTACTTCTATCATTGCTCTCCAAATCTTTGCCAAAAAGACAGACTTTTCTGTCAGGAGATTGAGAACCAGGTAAGCCAAGTCTCAGCTCGGTTTCTTTAAGATTGAGACAAGGATTGTAGTTTTGTCTTTCCAAAGGTGTAGACATCAGAGTTTCAAACACTCCAACAACCTTTCAGTCTTAAACAACAATCAAAGACAGATCAGAGAGATAGAGAGAAGAAACTGTCTGGTTAGGCTAAGGGAAGAACTGGATTTTCATGAAGCAGAAAAAAGTAAGCTTCTTTGGCCTTATCATAGCTGCTTCCATGAGTAAGCAGCTTTATATATACATACACATACATATATTTTTATATACAATTTGTATTTGTTCATGTTAAGGATATATTCAATTTGCTTTAGTTTTAATTTATGACATGTCTTAATCCCAGTTGCCCTCCTTATCCACACATTCTCTCCATCAATCTTTTCTAGCATATCGAATTCATTCTGAATAACCTCAAAAATACAAATTCATGTTCTCAACCAGCCAATAATTTCTCATCCAACACTCAAATTCACTGTAAACAAGGAACAGTAACTCCATTCAATATATATTCTGGAATTTCTTTTACTTTGATGGCAAAGTTTAGTAACTCCTAGGGACTAATCAATTCTTCTTTTTTGGGTTGATCTAAAACAGTAGTTTGGACGACAAGCTAGTCAAAATGAACCCAAACTTGTGAGGATATGTAAACGGTTCGAACCGCAGGGACGAACATAAAATTTTATGCTAAAGGTGAAAACTTTTATATAAGAGAGTTTGAAATTTTCAAAAGGTACAACTGTTCTCTTAACCCCTCGGTCCATCTGTAATAACCCGAAAAATTGAGTCAAAATCCCCAATTAAAGTCAAAATCCCTAGACTAAAACCCTAAAAATTTTGGGATTAAAATTCTGGAAATTAAGGACTAAATTGGAACTTTTTAAAACTTTAGGGTCAAATTGAAAAAATTCAAAAGTTGTGAACCCTTCCTAAGTAATTAAACCATTTTTTTAATGAACGTTTTCTTCTTCCCTGAATCTGGTAACCGATTCAGATTTAATTAGAGAATTAAATTCTCTTTTAATCCTACCGTTAATTTCGAATTAAAATCCGAATACTGCTCTAGATTTTTTTTCATTGTTCTCGTTGTTCTGCTGATTATTTCGTCTTGGATTATCTTCCTCATTCTCCGTTCAAGCTTCACATCGATTAAGGTAAGGTTCGGTTCTAATTCCCTTCGTTTTATTCGGTTTAGTAATTATATGAATGTGGTTCTGTTGTTTGAATGGGTTGTTTATATTCGAGTTAGGGAGAAAAGGGTCTTGGTTCGGTTAGAAAAATAGAGGGGGAGTGTTCTTGATTTGTTTGAATCGGTTTGAAGGAAAAATTAAGGTTTTAATTCTTGTTTTGGTTCGGTTTTGTTATTTGTCAGTGTTAGAATCGATTGGGTAAGTTTTGGAATCAAATCGGGTGAAAATGGGGGTTAAAAATCAAAGAAATAGGTGTTTGGATCCCGAGAAAATCTAGAAATTCCTAGATTTTCCTAGGAAACAAACAGAAGAAATCGGTCTAGTGAACCGAACCAGAACTCGGCCCAGCAAACCGAACCGGTCCAAGCCTGAACCGGCTAGAACCACCCGACCTGACCCGAACCGTGACCCGACCCGATCTCCGACCCGAACCTGACCCGGCTAACATCATCGCTGACGTCACTGCTGATGTCATCTGCTGACTGATGACGTCGCTGCTGACGTCAGCAGTTGACTTTTTTGACCTGGGCCCACTTTATGTTTTTTGATGTCCTGAATCCAATGGCGTTGTCCGTTTTTCGAAATTCGAACCCGAAGTGTCATTTTTGGGGGTTTTAAGTTTGATAAGTTATCTGGAAATTATCTGAAAAAGGTTCTGAATCAATTTTTGTTTGCTTCAGGTGACGAGGATTCCGACCCCGAGCAGTTACCTCCTCCTCCTCCTGTACGAGGATCGATACATCCACATTCGGGACCTTCACGTGAGTAACGATTAAATTTTTGTTTAGATTAATTTTCGGTATTGTGGCATAGTAGGATGTCTAACGTAATTCTGTAAATTGTAGACTCTACTCCTGCTCAGCCCGGTGGTAGAGCCGAGTCCAGTAGACGTCAGGGTCGTCGTTGAGTCTTCTGATACAGGTGTGTTCTCTCCCGTTCAGCCTGTAAATTCTATTGTTCTGTATATTCGATTCTGTTATCCGTATGATCATGCATCATTCTGTTATATCATTCTGATTCTGTTATCTGTCATGCTTGCCTCCTGTTAGATAATAAGGCATACATTCTGATTCTGTATCTGCATTTAACATGGCATCTGGGATATTATCTGTGTACGGGGAAGTTAGTGATTTTATCACTTCTGTTCAGTGACTCCACCTTCAGGTCGAGATACCACTTCTGTTGGTGTGATGGTGTTAGAGTGGTCTGGGGACCAACTGTTCTGAGGTGTTCGGAGATGGGTGCATATCATGCATACTCTGTCTGTTCTGCATATTCTGTTCTGTTGTTCAGTTATTTGTTCTAGAGACACACTAGGCTCCCCAGCTTACACCCTCTCAGGTTCTTGTTTCAGATCTCAGATCTAGGCTTGGTACGGTACTTGGAGGATCTTGTTTCAGTACTGATTTATAGTATGTTTTTTCGTTTCGGATTATTTTTATTTGAATAAGAATTTCTGTAAGTTGAACATTAAATATTTATTGGGTTTTGCAACATTTATTGTTTAAATAAATTATGGATTGAACTTTATTTTGTAAACGTTTAATTTTATTATTATTTTAAATTATTAATTAATTACTAATTTATCGGAATATTTTATTTATTTTTGTAAAAACCCTAACGTGAGAAACAAATTTTTTGTTTGTAAACCCTAACTTGTAATCTAAGTAATTAGGTTAATTTTAGGGGTTATACCATCTCTAAGTACATACGAAAGAATTGAATCAAGACATAAAAGGTAACCATCTTTACCGAACAACAAACAGGGAAAATTTGGCAGGTTCTTTAGATTTTTGCTGGTTTTTTTCTTCAGCTTTTGAGTTTCTCAGCTGACATGCAACCCTCAAGCTGGAACCATAGATTCCATGAATCATGTGCTTTGATTTCATTTGCACTGCACTTGATTATTGGTTGCATGCACGTAAAAGGAAAATCATAAACAAAGAGGATCAAAATTCCGTATTATGCATCTGGAACCATAAATTCAACTGTCGTTACTTTTACAATTCTCTGCATATAGGTGTGAGGATAAAGGTTAAAAAGAATTTTAATCATAAATCTTAAATTTTAACTCCTGTATTTAAACTCATAAACCCTAAACTATTTCTCTAAACTTCAAAACTAAGATACTTGTGAAAACTTTTCGTTTCTACCGTTAGTGTATGAGACAATTTCTGGTTAAAAAATCTCCGAACGTTTTATTGAAGTCATTTTGATATTTATTCTTTTTTTAATCAATTTAATCTAATATTTTATTTTGAATCGAAATAGGCCTTCTGTAGATGAAAAATGATAGTCAACTAACAATAAACAACTTAAAATGATTCAATAAAATGATACCTCAATATTTTTTATAAAATTTTATAAAAATATTTTTCGGCTAATATGTCCTAATGTAAAGTTATTATATTTATCCGCATATCATTATTATCAGTGTATAATTTTATATAAATTTATCACGTTATTTTAAATTATTTATCGTCAATTAATTGATAAATTTTGTCATAAAAAAAATATTTTAAAAATAAGCGTTAGCCTTGAATTTATTATCATCTCTTGAAAATATGTGTAAAAGTAGCTGAGGGCGAAATTGATCCATCAACAAGAATAGTTTTAATGCAATTGATTTGCCAAATAAATAAGTCGTCGATATGTCCGAGTGGTTAAGGAGACAGACTCGAAATCTGTTGGGCTATGCCTGCGTAGGTTCGAATCCTGCTGTCGACGATTATTTTAATTTTCTCCCACTGCTGTAACGACGTCGTTTAGATGAACTAAAACGGCATCGTATGAGAGTCCGAATCTAAAACCCTTTTTTAAATCCATTTTTGATGATCTCAAAATCTTCTTCACTTCCATGGCTTCTTCTCTCCGGTTCAATCCCACTTCAGTCCCTTCTCTCCGCCCACTCCCCTACCGGAAGAGCTTCACTCCGATACGCAGCGGCTCACGCGACAACCGTGGACCTCTCGTCAAAGGCAGTGTCTTAAGCACCCAAGCCATACAAGCTCTCAAACGCGCTCACCGCAACTCGTCGTCGACGAGAACATTCATTCTACCGCAAATCTTCTCACATTTTTTAAATTTAAATATTTAATTTAAAAAACAATATTTTTTTTATAATAACATGAGAATTTAAAAAACATAAAAAGATAATAAAGATAATTACTTTTTAGAAAATAATTAAAGTCCATATTTTTATTCGTAAACGATGGTAGATGAAGAAAAATAATTGTTCATGGTTTATATTAGATATTTTATTTTTAATTTAATGAAAAAAATAACCTGTTAAACTTTGGAGAAATAACATCATAATAATATCACATGCCAAAATGTATTTAAGTTAATTTAGTTTAGTTTCTTTTCTTATTATATTAAAAATAAATTAATATTATAATAATTTATAATTTAAAAAATTATTTATTAGATAAAATATATTGATTGTATTTAATTTTATAATTTTAAAAAATGTTTATCAATATAATATTAATTATATTATATTTAAGGGTGCTTAACGAGTTGAGTTGCTCGTGAGCTGCTCGAATTCAACTGGGTCAAAACTCGATAAATACTTGATTTAGATTGGTTCGACTTGAACTCAACTCGATACCTTAACGAGTTGAATCGAGCAAAATCTAACTCAACTCGATAAGTTCACGAGTAGCTCATTAATTTTTTAAAATAATTTTTAGTAATTACTTTAAAATTATTTCATTCAAAAAATAAATCTAAATAATAATTATTAATTTATGAATTATTTTTTAAAATTTTAATATGCTAGTTTTGTGTATTTATGGATCGTTATTTTCTAATTTAGACTTTGAAAGTATTTTATACACTATTTTCATATTTTTGGTTAAATTTATTAATTTAGTTAATATTAAGCATCGTATAATATTATTAATTTTTTTTAGTTGAGCAATAAAATATTTTAACGAACGGGTTTAACGAGCAACGAATCGAATCAAAATTAGATTACTTATTGTTTTGAAGATTGCTTATTAACAAGTGTATTGTATTATATTATATTATGTGTCATATTATTTATGTAAATGAAGATGTAGGATTTCCCCTAGTTTACTGTTATCAGGTCAACGAGCCAGGTGCGACTGAAAGCCACCTCCCGAGGCTTTTGGCTGCACTTTCCGAGGCAGGGAAGAAACCCAGAAAAAGGGAAAATCAGCCAAATCTTCAGGACTTCAGAAAAACATTACTGATAAATCTCATCGAATTAAATTGCAAAATTTGAAAGAAATCCATTTTGTAATCGCATCAAATGACGAGTGTTAGAAGCAACTCATCCCCTGCTGCGCCACCGCCACCACCACCGCAAGAAGATGCCTGGATTACTTCTCACCAAAGGCTGCTTCCTCATTGGCACTCGGTTTCTCTTTCTCATGAGGTAATTTTTCTTCTTTTTTGTAAATTTAATTGGATGTTCAACAAAAGAAGAAATTACCCTTTCTCACTCTGCAAAATATTATGGTTTAGGGAACCCTAATTTCCCTTTGACATCGACGGGGAACTTGTTTTTACTGAAATGGGATCTGGAAAATTTCTGGGTATTATTTTGTTTTTCTTTTTATGTAAGGGGAATGAGTTTTGGGGTATCAAGGAATATAATTGTGATGAAAAAATTATGAACTTTTAGTTCTCTAGTTATATATATGGAAGTCTTTTAATAGAAAAGATTTAGTCTTTATGTTTACTGTCGTATAGGTTAAGATCAATATTCAACTGCAAACTGGAAAGTTTTTCCTGGTTTCTCCAATTTTGCTGTTATTTGAACTTTTGTAGATTATTTTATTAACTTCTTATGGTAAATTACTGCAGCATCCCACTTTACCGATATCAATATCTAGAGTTAATCAATTTGATGCTGCTAGATTGGATGTTGAGATGTCAGCCATGTTGAAAGAACAGCTGGTTAACGTTTTCTCCTTGATGAAGGTATCCATATCTTTGATATTGATTTCATGGTGTATAGAAAATGAAATTGCACTTTGCAGTTGTCTGACCTTGTTTCTCTTTTTTGTTGGGGGTTTAGCCAGGAATGTTATTTCAATATGAACCAGAACTCGATGCTTTCCTCGAGTTTCTCATTTGGAGGTTTTCAATTTGGGTAGATAAGCCAACTCCAGGAATTGCACTTATGAATCTGAGGTATAGAGATGAACGTGCCATGGCATTAAGAGGAAACGGTAAGAAGGTCTGGACTTCTCTTTTGTATTGTGCTACATAAGAGTTGGCTTTCAATTCTTTGATTTTTCACATTTTTATCATGTTGAAGAAGATACATAGATCTTTGAAAAAATTTATGTTATGTTTTCTGAGCAAGAAAAGAGTCTTGCTCTTGTATAAGCATTGTTAGTAACCTACTTCACCTACGTATAAATTATATTGGTACGATAACTGAGTTGTATTTTTCTGCAGTAAGAACAGGTTTGGAAGGGCCTGGGTTAACTGTTGCTCAGAAGATGTGGTATTGCATTGCTGCAGTGGGTGGTCAGTACATTTGGGCGCGTTTACAGTCATTTTCTGCTTTCCGTAGATGGGGTGATTCTGAACAGGTGCTGATTTAAGTATCATTTTCTTCTTCTTTGTGTTCTTCCCCTAGTGAAGAGTTTGGACCCCGTTTAATGTCAATACTGAATTTTCCATTCTTCTTCAGAGGCCATTGGCACGACGAGTTTGGGGTCTGATGCAACGTATAGAAGGGCTTTACAAGGCTGCATCATTTGGGAACCTACTCATATTTCTTTTCACTGGAAGGTAGGCATTGAAGGGTTGTTTCTTGTAAGAGATTGCCTTACAGATGTTGAAGCTCACATGTACTTGAATCTCATTAATACTGTAGGAAAATAAACTCATCAGAGGGTAGCAACCATAGTAATCTAACTTGCTATTCTCATCTTAAGTATTCCCTTTGTCATCTTCACTGTGTGATACCGATCTTTTCATCCGTGTCTGCTTTGATATATATTACCTTATTCTATTATGCGTGAAAGTTTGACAGTGAGGGAACTTTAAGCTGGTTCATATAACCTTGTGTTCTCTGATTGCCTTTCGGCAGGGTTAATCTATTTCCAACTCTTGTTTTAATGCAGGTATAGAAACCTTATTGAAAGAGCATTAAGAGCGAGGCTTGTCTATGCAAGCCCTAATATGAATCAAGCCGTTAGCTTTGAGTACATGAATCGCCAGTTAGTGTGGAATGAGTTCTCGGTAATCTTTCCTTGTTAAAGCCAGCATCTCAATCCTTTATATTTGAATGCTCGATTTGTAGAGTTTTACAAGTAATTACTTTTAAGATGGACATTAATTTTTGTCTATAGGCTAGTGTTACCAGAGTAAAAGATATCAAGTGAGGTGCATATTGCGGAGAAATTGACAAAAATGACTAGGAAGAGATGGGGAATACTATTGCAAGTGAATGAATATATACCGAGTTCAAAAGTAATAAGGAAAAACGGAAAAATATATTTTTAGACTGGAACCTTTATCCTGGCAGTGGGGTTTAAAAACTTCACAAGTATGTTTATGTGTCTGGCATGACTCCTTGTAACTTTGAATATCAAAGTCAACCCTATATTATTAACTTAACAAATTTTGTTAGGGAGATGTTGAAAGCATGTAATTTTCTCATGGAGTTTTTAAGCTCCAATGCCTATATCTTAGTAGGATAATAACCTATGTAAAGAAAAAAACAGGATAATAACCCAATTGTTTACTATTATGGGTTTACTCAGCAATGACACTTGATGCGACCCTTCTTTTCTTTTGCCCGCTCCATGTCAACATAGCTAATTAGAATAGAAGTTTTGTTTTGTTATCATGTTGTACCTTCCCCACATTTTGGCTAATATCGAACTTTTACCATCTATTTGTGACTGGTCAGATTGACTTGGATTACCAGAAGCCTTTTCCTTGTCTTCTGCGGTGAATCTACTTTAGTACTTATATTTACATTGCTATTATGCAGGAGATGCTGTTGCTTCTTCTCCCTCTTCTCAACTCATCGACTGTTAAAAGTTTTCTTCACCCTTTCTCAAAGGACAAATCTTCAAGCTCTAAAGAGGATGACTCTATTTGTCCCATTTGCCGGGCAAGTCCAACACTCGCTTATCTCGCTCTCCCTTGCCAGCATCGGTAGGTTAACTAAATTCCCTCCTACCCACTTCTATTTTTTCTTCTGCTATAGCAGGGTGATGCTTGTTCCGATTTTTCATAGCCTGCCAGTTTATGGGGCCAAATTTTGAAAAGAAATGAGGCCCCATATTGCCCGAAGTTATGAACAATTGGCTTTAAAGCTAAAAGACTGATATGTACATGTTGCCATTGTTCATCTTGGTAAATCATTGAATACTACCCTTAACCTCAGTTTTCATGAAATTTATTCGACGCTTGAACAGCTACCGTTCTGTGTTTTAAGAACAATTTTCATATACTGCTTGCTTATAGTTGGATACAATTTGATATTCACAGGTACTGCTACTACTGCCTTAGAACACGATGTGCTGCGGTGCCCTCATTCTGTTGTTCCAGATGCAACGAGCCCGTCATGGCGATGCAGCAGCATGGCAGTGTTGTTGAGCATAAACCTCACAGTCAGTAATGCTCAAAGTGGCATACAAAATATATTAGAAAATATTTTTTTAAAGAAAAAAGAAAATTCTTGTACCCTATTTCGGTGGGGGGAGGGATTGATGATTCTTTTCTCAAGTATACCATGAATAACGAATTGATCTTTTTCATCTAGTGGAAGGGCAATTCTTCTGAGGCATGTTTTTTCCTTTCATTCCAGATTGTTGCTATGAAATCTTTGTTCAAGAAATTCAAATGATTGTCTATATGTGCATATTCATACTGTTCATATATATATATATATATGGAAACACAGGGACGGAAGAGGGGCTCTCTCTTATGGGTGTCTAAATGCCCAAAACTCACATTTCGTGTTAACCTAACACTCGAATTGTAAGGTTGTTATAATTTTTTAAATATTTAGAATACTTAGATTCTTTTCATATAAAAGTACATGTATACACGGTCAAATATCATAAATATTATTATTTGAGTCTTTTTTTCCCCATAATATTACACTTAAAAAATTATTTCTCAAAATATTATACTTTGAACCGTATTAGTAAAGTCAGATTATAATGAATCTGGTTATGGACAATGATCGGATTAAAAAAATAAAAACATTATTTAAAGTTAGAGTCTTTTCTCACGATTTTATTTTTTTGAATTTTTTACTATTTAAAGTCAGAGTCTCATGCTCCTAACTTTATTTTTTTAATTTGAGAAAAATAAATCACTACTCAAAGTTAGATTCTAACGGACCAAACCTCACTTTTATCGTAAAATCAATAATATTTTAAAAAATATGTTTCAAATACAGTATTATGAAAAAAAACTTAAACAACAATATTTTTGAGATTTTTTTATATAATATATTAAAAGTTTTGATTGTGTAGTGAATTGAACTAATAATTGCATAATAATATAGAGACTGATAACTAATATCAAGGTATGAAACTTGACTGACAAACCAAAGTAGAGTAAAATATTTCAAATTGAAAGATTCAAGATAAAGTTGATCAAATTATTAAATTTTTGGTTAAAATGTTTTTAAGTTTTTTTATAAACAATAACCCACTAAGATCCTATTTTATATATTTTTTAAAAGTCAAAACTATATATTTATTTTTATTTATATCATCAATTTTTTATATTTTAAAAAATAATATCTAAAATACAATTTTTTTACTTAAAAATATTTTTGAGACAAATGCTAAACACTAAAATTAAACTAAATAATCCAAAAATATATATCAAAAGTAATGAAAATCGACCATGAAAATATATATCAAATGATGTCAATAAAATTTCAAACATACAAGTTATTAAAATAAAAATATGTTGCTTTTGCTATATTTCATCGCTATAAATCTAAACATTACACTTTAGTCCTAATTTTTAAATCTTAAATCTTAAAGCTTAAACTCTTATAAATTCTAACCCTAAATATTTTTAAAAATTTTATTCGATTCGTTTACACAACAATAATAATTATATGGAAAAACAAGTATTTATGCATGTATTTCCCTGTTATCATGACTCACATTGCAATTATATTTTTAACAAATTAGGAAACCCATCATTATATACCCTAACCCTAACCCTAAAAGACCCAAAAATTAAAACAATCCCAAGGTATAGGGCACCCCCAAATCAAGGAAACAAGGTGGTAGATACCCTAATAGTTTAAGGACTGAAAATACTGCCCACTACCTTATTTTCTCTACTCCCCCACTTTATAATAAAGCAAAAACAAAGAATAAAAAAGAATAACTAAAGAAATGAAAGAATGAATGGAAAAAGGAGCAAAGGCTCCCCAACCCCACCCTGTCTATAAAAATTCTTCTAAACTTTCCTTCATCTGAGAAAGCAAACAAAAGGGAAAGCTTTCTTTAACAAAGGCTTGTTTGGTTACAAGGAAACTCAGCAAAGTGAAGAGAGAAAGATTGTTTTTTTAAGTGGTATATGAAATTGAACTAAAGTTTGTTTTTTAAGATTTTGCAGACAAATGATGGCAGGAAACCCTAGTTGGTGGAGCATGCATTTGCATCCACTTTCTCAATCTGTCTTACCTCAATATGCTGTTGGATCTCCTGCTACTTTGCTTGATAACCAAGAGATTCCTCAGTCATGGAGCCAACTACTACTGTGAGCTTTTTAAGACATAACGGATGTTATTACGATCATGACGGCGATGCATACCGATATTTGAATCCATGCTGTCCACTTTATTACTATCTCTTAACTTGCTTTTATATGCTTATGTTAACTAAGGGGCTTTGGTGGTTGGTAGGGGTAGATTCACCGGAGAGGAAGAAAGGTATGACGGCGGTCCGAGTCATATCCAGCCGAGAAAGTTGGAAAATTGGGAGAACCAAATCCTAAATCCATTTTTGGTCAGGGCTCGTCCCGTTGTTGAAGTAACGCAAGATGTTACTCAACATAGCAACATGTACGTTCACCATCATGCCAATGAAGAATTCCAAACACCTAGGCCTCCTCCTCCTGCAGCTGCTTGGTCTCAGCTCATGGCAGTTTCTTCCCCAAGCCCCAGGTCTTGTATCACTAGTTCAAGTAGTAATATGTTACACTTCTCTTATAGCAACATGTCGGCGGCGGATGTGTCCAACTCTGATACTCAACCACCCCTAGATCATTCGTCTGAGGTAAAGTTAACCATTTTCAATGCATTAATCAAATATACATAATAATCTTAAACCTGTGTTCTTTCTTTTATCTCTATATTTCTGATGTTGTGTGTGTTTGGCAGTGTAATAGCAAAGGCAACACAGGTGGGGTGTCGAAGAAGGCTAGGGTTCAACCGTCTTCAACCCAACCACCTTTAAAAGTATATAACCCACAGAATCGTTCTTGCTTTCTCTTGTAATTCTGGGTTCCTGTACTTTTGTGTGTGGTCTGCCTACAACGTTAATGGCACATAAATGTCGTTCTTGATTGTCCATTTGCAACCATGTCTTATTCTTTTTCAGACCCCATTATGTCAATGTAATAAAATCAAATATAATAAGCAACATTAACTAGTGTATTCTATTTTATATGGTATACATCCAGGTGAGAAAGGAGAAGCTAGGTGACAGAATAACAGCACTCCACCAGCTAGTTTCCCCATTTGGGAAGGTAAACGTACAGTATATTCTCTTAAAGTTCAACCTTCATCAGAGAATGGACTAATATATTGCAGAAGCAGTCTTATTCTATGATTAAACCCATAAACAGATGTCTTCACCTTCCTTTTTATTTTATATGTACTGTATGCACTGTGCAGTACACTGATCAATGGCATTCAAGCTTTCCATCTCGTTTATTGGCTTTTCCATTCTGGTTTATTGGCTTTTAACATTAAAGGAAATCTGGCAAAGATGATTTGAGGGTTTGTGTGCTGGTGGTGTTTTGTTTTTTGCAGACTGACACAGCATCTGTGTTGTTAGAAGCTATTGGATATATCAGATTCCTTCAGGGTCAAATTGAGGTGATGTTTTTCAACATCGCCATGTTTTCTTGTTATATTCTCTGCATGCTCTCTATAGAAATCAGTGTGAAGAAAGCAAGCGTGCATCTACACTAGTGTAGTCTTAAAGTTTCAATGATTCGGGGGAGTTTGAGGTGCGCTAAGTTTAGGCTACAGCCAGCTAAAGTTAAAAAGGTAAAAGTTTTGAAATTTAGGGTCGTAAATCGTTTATCTTTTAATCGTGTTTTTATTGGTGTCTTCATTTTAAATTAGTGAGTTTAGGGTTTAAAGTTAAGCGTTGTGGTTAGGGTTTAAGAAATTAAGGATATAGTGTATTTTTAAAGGTGCATGGTTTAGGGTTTAGGAAGTAGAAAATTAGGGTTAAGGTTTAAAATTAGAGACACGATCAGGAGACGAGAGATTTCTATTCTGAAATTTATTCAAAAACTTCAAATATTAGACTTTTTTTATAATATTTTAGTTTTTTTAATATGTTTTGAAGCTTATTATTTTATACTACTATTTTAGGTTGGTGTATTTTTTTTGATAAATTTTGAAAGTTTTTTTAAAAAACCAACCTAAAACTATCATATTTTAAGTTGGTTGAATAAATTTCGAAACTTATCGTCTTGTATTTTAGACTGCCCAATGATTCATTCTCTTTTACTTTCACAATATCATCTTTAGTTATGGAAGTCAAAAAATGCAGGCTCTTAGCTCTCCTTACTTGGGTACTGCAACTCCAAGCATGGGAAACCAACAATCTGTAAGTACACATACACATACATTATTATAAATTTTTTAAATTTAAAATTATTTTATTCGTATGATATCGTTATTATCTTTAATTTTTTTCGGACTTTACTTATTCTTTCGATTGGTCTTTTTATTGATAAAAAAAGTTTTTCTTTATAAAAAAAAAAAGGAGAAGCAAGATCAAAAGCTAAAGGACTTGAGGAGTAGAGGGTTGTGCTTGGTTCCTGTATCTTGTACCCAACAAGTCAGAAGTGACATTGGTGTCGATTATTGGATACCATCTGCGTTTGAGGGCGACTTTTAAGGATATTTGTATTCGATAAGTAAGATTAAAGTATGATTCGAACAGATTATGAAAGAGAATGAAATGATATAATATCATGAGCAGTCATTCTATTAAAACTTATAAGACTAATTACTCATGATACTATTACATTCTAAAGTAACTAATTTTAATTTTTTTTTTTTTCATTTCTTCTCTCGTTATTATTATTGTTGATGTATGATACGGATAACTTGTACTTAAGTTCTATTTTGCTATGACATTACTTCATCTGTATAAGTCCACTTCCATTTTCCTTCCTCTAAAAAATTGTTGGTAAAGCATCATTCTTTTTTTCTTCTTAAGTTTGGTAAAACCCTAAACATAGATAATATATTATTTGTATACTTTTTACATAAATTAAATTGTAACAATTATAAAATAATAACCATAACACTAACTTTTTACATAAACCCTGAGTTGGGAAGGGGAAGAGAGGAGCGGGTAACAAGCGGATAGCTTGATATTATATTAAAATAAAATAATTTTATTAAATTAAATCGAGTCGAATAAATTAATAAATTATGATATATATCAAGTTTTAATTAAAAAATGTAATTAATATAAATAGTATGTTTCTTATTCTATATATGCTATATTTTTTCTTTTAAATTTTAAAATATGAAAAGGAAAAGAGTCTATTCTCTTCGCAAGTTACACGTAGGGGTGGACATTTTACCTGATTCAATTGGGTTCTAATTCGATCTAGTTTGATCGGGTCGAAGTTTTTTTATGAAAAATTAGGTTCAGGACGGGTGTTTTTTTAAAAAGGTGTTGAGTCGGGTTCGGGTTTAGGGTATAAAATATATGTCCCGATCCAATCCGGGATTAAATATGTAATTTTTTATAATTTTTAGGGATATTTATAGTAATAGTTCTTTATCTATATCTGTATATATTTATAATTAGGTCCTTAAGATTAATTTTTTATTTATAATTTAGTTCTTAAAATTATATTTTTTTATAATTAAATCCCTTAATTTTTTTATAATTTAGTCCCTAAAATTATTTTGTAGTTCAGGTCAAAGTTGAGTTTATGATATTTATTTCCGAGTTGGATCAAATCATATTTAATTTTAATTTTTTTTTGAATCGAGTCGGAATCAAGTTTAAGATATTTGTATTCGAGTCGAGTACAGATAAACTAAAAATCCGACCCGACCCAACTCAACCCGTTCCATCTCTATTTACATGACATCTTTTTCCATTTCCCCATCCAAACCAACATTCTTTATAATTTGAAATATGAAAAGCATTGCATAATCTCTGATTGAATGATCAAAGTAATGTTGGAAATGCACTGATGATTTATTAAAGTACTTAGCTAGAACTTTAAATTTAATTAACTAATTATTAAAAATATTGAGTTATTCAAATTTCTACTTTATAATTCAAATTTTATTTAATTTTTTTATGTTAAGTTAAATTTATATAATTTTAAGCCAAATTAAAATGAATTACTTATTTTAACTCAAATCAAATTAAAAAATTTAATTTTTTGAATTCAATACAATTTTTCCACCCCTAACGATCATCATTATGATATATACGTCAAATTTAATCCTAATAATTGATCTCTACCAACTTTACTATCAATAAATATTTCTAAAATAATAAATCACATGTATATTTGATTTATTAAATTATGATTGATTCACATCTTTTTTCACTTTTTAAAAATTGCTAATGATTTTATTGTTTCTTCTTCTAGTATTAAAAGGAAAAGCTAAGGAAGCACATGATGGCATGAATAGTGTAGATAGAACAATTATTTCCAATAAATACTAAAAATATATAATTTTTTAGCTATATTTTCATAAAAAGGAGTTAGGGTTTGCTTGTAGGTTTTCCTACTTAAATTTCAATATATTATATAAAATTAATAATTACTGAACTCGTGGAGTCATCTTGGTAGTGAAAAATAATATAAATTATTTAGGTAATTTAAATTCGAGTATAGGATTAATGAATTTTTAAATAAATATTAATTTATAATCATATTATATTTAAAATAAAATAATGATTAATGTAAAGATAAATGATTCCTATTAAAAATAAATTAAAAAAATCTTGTAAGAAGTTGGGTTTTATATTCATGAGTACTCCTTATTTGTTTCTTAGCCATATCTAACTGGAAAGGGAATGCTCGACATACGAGCAACCGGAAGCAGTGGCACTGTGGCTGTGGCCGTGGCAGGAGTCAGGACTGCCACCCCACTCGGCAGACCCGACCCACCGAATATGCTAATATGGACCCCATGGGCCACCTTTCATGATCATATGGGTCGGTTCGGTTCCAGTTCCGACCTCTGCTGCTGCCTTCATAAGCCTGACGTTGTTTCTTGCATCACCACCACCGACTCACTGCTCCTGTTGTCGAGAACTAGAAAACTGAATTTGACTTGAACCGAGCGCAGGAATTTTTGGCCTAATTACTTGGTCCATCAGCAACCATCAAAGCCAATATAGATTTCTTTTTCTTGGAGAGACACTGAGGATGAGATTGGGCTGTTGAACTTTCCTGTGTTGTCGTAAGATGAGGGGTTAATATTGATTAAAATAATAATAAAATAACTATACAAAATGATAATCAAATTACGGTATTAATTACAAACGAATTTGACTCGATGTGTGTAATTGTTATAATGGACAAACGACCGAGTATGCGACTGAATTAAGAAAAAAAAACAAATATTTTTAAAATAGTGGATAAGTGAAAATTACATGTCCCTTTATTATACCTCTTTTGATGCTTCAATAGTGAGTTTAGAGTATAGGGTTAAGTTTATCATTGAGCGTTCCCTCTTCTTTCTGTCCTTGTCATTAGCTCAGTTGTTGAGTAATGCTGTTGTGAACCACACTAGTGCAAGACATGGAAAACTCAGTTGGGTTGCGGACGAGGCTCGATTCGACCATTACTATTGGCTTCTTGCATGGCTGTGTACTGTCTCCTCAATGTGTTGTCTTACATCATTTTGTAGCCAGCAAGTCATATGGATCTACATCGGATGTTGCCTGTGAAGGTAATGATCCAGTCCAGGATGTGATTGCGTCATCTTCGAGCTCCGACTGTCTGAAAACAAATTCGTCTTAAATGAACTTACATTTACATGTATGGTTCTAGTTTATTTAATGCAAAGCGGAAGGAGGGAAGCTTGCTTATTTAATGAGAATCGGGCTGGTCTCTCCTCGGTTAAAGAAAGCACTGAGATAATAATAAAAAAAATAAAAGCGCCCACCGTGGGGCTCGAACCCACGACCACAAGGTTAAGAGCCTTGCGCTCTACCGACTGAGCTAGACGGGCATTGGTACAATAATCAAACATTTCATTAAATGTCAATTATAAAAGGAATGCAGAAGAGAGGAGTGTAACTGAAATAGCGTCTTGAAGAAAAATTCTAAATCCAACTTTCCGAGACATTTACAATTTAAATCATTAAATTTATCATCAATTTTTGTATAAGTTACAAACTTTTAATTTAATCGGATTAAATCATTAAATTTTTATTATTAATAAATTAAATTATTCATACTAGCATCGTTAAATATTTTAATGAAAAAGTTAACTCAATAATCCTACTAGATATGTTTTTCATGTCAGCAAGTTAATATTAATTAAAATTAAAGAAAAATATTTAAAATCTTTTTTATATTAAATTATTAAAAAATTGTAATTCAATCGATCGGATATTAACTTTTCTTTAATTTTAATAATTTAATATAAAAAAGATTTTAAATATTTTTTAATAATTTTTTAATTAATTAAAATTACAATTTTTTAATAATAATGTGAAAAAGATTTTAAATATTTTTTTTAATTTTAATTAATATTAACTTGCTGACATGAAAAAATATGTATAGTAAGATTATTAAGTTAATTTTTCTGTTAAAATAATTAACGATGTTAGTATAAATGATTTAATTTGTTAATAATAAAAATTTAATAATTTGATACGATTAAATTAAAGGTTTGTGACCTATACAAAAATAAAGAATAAATTTAATGATTTAAATTATAAATTACTCTAACCTTTCCAACGTAGATAATTAACATCACAGATCATGACAACTTTATCCACTTAGTTGTTTAGGAATAGGTAGGGGACAAACGGTTAAATCCGGTAGCTGTTTTAAAATTAATCAACTCAACTAATCATTACAAAAAAATAATTGAATTTAACAAATTTTATGATTAAATGAATTTAATATTGATCGATTAAGTTAACTAATCTATTAGTTTTTAATAAATAAAATTAAAATATATATTTAAAATAATTATATGTATATCTCGTATACTATGTACTTAAAATAATTAAAATAATATATTTAAGTGGATGGACTTTCACTCCTTTTCTCGCCGGTAATATTTTTAACAGTTTTGCAACACAAATAACTGAAAAAGAAAATAAAGAGAAAGGAAGCAAGGAGTCGGAGAAACTAAGAGTTGCAGAGGTTATTAATCAGGGGAGAAGTTGAACTGTTGAAGAAGATAAACAGTAAAAAAACGTGTGAAATTTTTAATTTTTTGTGGGGTCCACACAGCTCACTCTATTCTATTAAAAAATAGAATTATTTGTTTTTTAAATTTTATTATTATTAATTATTCATCAAATTATATTATTATGTTTTTTATTTTTATTATTATTATTAAAATAATTATATCATTAATATTATGATTGAAATACTTAATTTAAACTAAAAAGTTAATTTTAATATTAATTTTAATGTAAATAAATATAAAGAATAAGATTTATTTATAATTATTATTTTATAGTAACTAAATATTTTAGATAAAATATATAATAGATAATAATTAATGATCATAAAATATATATTTTAAAATATTAATTTCAATTAAAAAAACCAAAGAATTAATCTTAAACTTAATTTCAGTTTTACAAGTAATTTTTGTATACTCTTTATTTGTTATTTTACTTATAATATTTTGTTTTTATTGGTTACTTTAAATATTTTATGATTAAAATATAAATATATTTTTATAATAGAATCTATATATATGTTTTGTATTATTTTATTTTTCATGAAAAAATCATATTATTCATGAATAGGTATTAATTACTTTATGTAATTATGAATATTTTATTAAAAGTAATATTATTTTTATTTTAGTTTTTATTAGTATTTTGTTTATTATTATATATAATATTATTTTATATTTGTCGTACCCTTGCCATACTCGTACCCTATAATTTTGAGAATTATCGTTTTTTGTCCCCGTTCCCGTATCCGTTCTCGTATCCATTTCAGTGCAACATAGCTTGTATGTCTCCTCCTTATTCCAAAGCGAAGAGAATTGTTGAAGTCCACGTCTTGATGATACCTCCCGGTGTGAATCAATGATAAATAACAACCAAACACATGCGTCTTATTAGTCGCTGAAATCCTGGGCGGTTTATCTCTAAACCGGATTAGTCAATGACCTTAAGCAAAGACCGTGTTCTCTCGTTTCGGGAGCCTAACTCTCCTAATATTAGACAAATAGATTTTTCTTCAAATACTATATCTCGAGCTCTTATGCAAAGAAGAAGAATTGCCAAGAGAGAATAAACTATGAAATAAGTTTTGTATTAATAAATATCAAAGATAATACAACATTCTTCTCCAACTACTCTATAAACAACCTAAACCTCGAAAAAAGTTTTAGAACATGGTGTAGTCGGCGGCTTAAAAATATACGCTATAGAGAATCCGACTCGACTCTCTTAACCTAGATCTAACGCGTGCCTTACATAGGCCAAGCCCTAAGTAAAGTCTTTCACATAACGGAAGAGTTATACAAAGAAAAGAATACAATTCATAATTAAACTAGGACACTTTATTCTATTTCCTAAAATAACTCTTTAATACTGCGTTGACTTTTGACCAAGGCTTGACTCTTTTGAACGGCTCCGTCTTTCTCTCGCTTTATGTCTGTTAAGATCGACATTTTTTCTCTTTCTGTCAAGCAACAGTTGTTATCTTTATTCTGCTGTCGCGGTCTTCAAAGTGTTGACGTGGCGGGTGTTAATTTGTAATTCAGTATCTACCCTTTTATCTGACCATTCTTATGGTGTATTTCATGTCTAAGAAAGAAAACCATCAAATGCATCTGTTTTATGCCAAATAATAGATAAATTCATAAATTACGTAATTGGATACTGAATTATGAAAAATAAGCAGAATTTTCCATTATTGTCCTTAAATCTGTCTTTAATTGGCAATAAATGAGTAGAAAAATAATATAAAAAATAGGATTTTTATGCACTTATCATTTATTATCGTATATCAGATTCGATCGATACGATTTTTCGAATATTTGATCTTTCAAATTGGTGATATAGTGATCCGTATTTGATTTGAAAAAAATGAGTATTTGAAGGTCAAATAATCAGATTCGGTTACTTAAAAATATTTTTTAATTTAATTATTTTTTGAATTTGAAGGTCATATTTATAAAAGATTCAGAATTTCAAATATAACAAATAATAAATTACTAAATAAAATAAGATTCATATATATAATTTTTTTAATTTTTGGGATATAACAAACATCAAATTATTAAAAATAAAAATGATATTCATAAAAATTTAAATTTTCATATTTTTAGATTTTCGGATAATCCAAAAATTTTAAAACCGGATTTAATATAAGGTCCAAAAATTTTAAAATCAGATAAACTATTCGGTCCAAAAATTAAAATCAAAACAAATATCTAAATTTATAGATCAAATCAACGAATAATAAGATCGAATATTTTTAAATGCAACTAAATTATATATTAAATATAACAGATTAACGAGATTTTTAACTAAATCTAACCTCCCCTGATACAATGGAACTAACCACTCTAACTCTCTTCTAAATACTCAAATTTTGGCTTCAAAATCCTCTCTATCGGGTATTCAGGTACGTAGAGTAGCAGCTAGATTTACTGTTTGGTTGGTGGGAAAATCAAGTAAGGCGAAAGAAACGAGAGGGAAATCCTCAATCTCGTTGAATCGTCTTCAAAAACACCAAAATTTTTAAACCCACTTGCTTCGGAACGAACAAATTTAATTGTCGTATTCAATAGTTTCCTTTTCGTACATTTTGCCACCGATCAAGCAACGCATAGTAATTTTTATTTTTCGAATTTGATTAGTCGACTTATTACATCTCTGTTTTACATAGTGAATCCAAAAAAAAAAAAAAAAGCAAATGAAGCAACTCGAGATTGAGAATGGAGATTTCCCGCCAAAAAGGATCGAGTTAGTTACAGTTCCATATACTCCTTGTGTTCAACCAAAAGGGATAAAATCAGTTGAAAGGACGTCGGATTCAGTTAAGATTACAGCTACGGGGAGATCATCATCACATTTCCCGCCAAAAAAGAATCTGTCTAGGCAGCTTGTCTTCACAGAGTTCGGCCTATCTCCCATCATCGCAGCTTCACCGCCGTTTCCTATGGAGAAGCTGACCGAAATGGATTTGTCTCCTCGGAGTCCTTTTTCCTCAATGTGAGTTTTGGTTTTCCTTTTCTGATTTTTTTCTTGTTTTTCCCTCTTTTTGTTTGATTGGAGTTAAAAAATTAGAAGAAAAAAAGGAGATTTAAAATGAATTTTAGTTTCTGTTTGGTTGTTGAGAATATATCAGAGGATTTATAAAGATGAACAATGATAAAGGTACTTTATTTTTAAAGGTTTAACTTCACGATAAGCTTCTTCTTGCAATTTGATGTTTCTTAAATCAAGCTTCTTTGACATTGTAAAATCTGATTCATGATATTGTTTCAATTTTTTTGAAGCTTCAAGTCATCAGATTCTCCAGTACCCTGTGAAAATATTAAAGCAAACAATGGTACTCCAAAAGGTGCAAAACAATGCGGCTGCAAGCAATCTAAATGCTTAAAACTGTGAGTTATATATACTTAAGTTTGAGTTGTCTCGATAATACATTGGCTTCTTTGTTGCTTGACTGCAAGTTATCAGTTCGAATTTTGTTGTCTCTGATTTGTTCTAGTTCAAATACATTTACACATATATAACTAATAGAAGTGCAACTATCTCTCCATCTGTTTGTCCATCTTTCTTTTTTCCTCTATCCAAATTCCAAAGCAGTGGTCTTGGTAAGTTTTTTATGATATTTGTTCTTGCAATGCATTTTCTTTTCAAAGATTTAATCTCTCGAAAATTCCCACGGAAAAATGGATAGGTATTGCAATTGCTTTGCTTCCGGAGAGTATTGTAATGGATGTATTTGCGCTGATTGTTGCAATAATGTTGAGAATGAGGATCTACGGAAAACAGCTTCAGAAATCATTTTAGAGCGTAATCCATATGCTTTCAAACCAAAGATTTCAAGCAGTCCATGTAGTCCTCAAGATGTAGTGGTATGTGACTAAATCTTTCTAATTTCCCAGAAGTTTTCTCGGATGCTTTTGGGGGTTGGTTCTGTATGTATATTAACTCATTTCAAGCTTGCATTTAAATTCTTTTTTTTTACACATGGGTATATTTGTTACCAGATCCAGCGTACAGCAATTGCTGATCACTATCTTAGCTTAGTTAATCAGCTAAGAATTTCTTGTCACTGTTCATGAACGTCAATTGTCAGGTTCATCTACTTGTTTTTACAGTTATTCTGATTCAAAGTTCTTTTTCTTGTCTTAAATTAAGCAAACTAGTTCAAGGAATAGTGAGAAATAATTATAATTTAGGTGGTGTTATCTCGTAAATCTTTGGATTGCCTGTGGACTTGAAGTTCAAGTTATTGGATGTTACATAATGCATTTTGTTTTGAATATAAAGATGTCCTTATTGTCATTTTTAGATGGTTAATATGGTGTCAAAGCTCAAGTTCTATTTAGTTTGTTTTGCATATTACTCCTTCCTGCTATCCCTTCTGGGCTTGTCGCTTGTTGGCTCTACCTCCTCTGCCTAGCTTGTTAAACTCACATCGGTTAAATCTTAAATTACCTGTGGAGTGTAGTCCTACATTTAATTTAAACACCACTACCTATTACTAATTGTTTTTAAGTTGGTCGCTTAACAATTATTATAACCCTTCTTCAAAATAGGATGCAATAATAATGTTAGTTCAGATCATACATTTCTGCATATCTTTCTTTCAGCATGAGGGGTTTCAGCCCTGTTATAGTTCAGATCATACATGTACAACTGATTTAAAAATGAAAATGATTTTCAGGCTATGTTTTGCTTTTATTATCTCTTAATGTTTTCTTTCTTTCCATTTTTATTTCATTGTCAACTACAAACGGTTTGCAATCAGGGCGATAAAATGGATACTCCACTAGTGGGGAGACACGAGAGGGGATGCCACTGCAAGAAATCTGAATGCCTCAAGAGGTACTGTGAGTGTTTCCAAGCTAATGTCTTCTGCTCTCAGAACTGCAAATGCGTGGATTGCAAGAATTTTGAGGTTTGCAAGGATTTGACATCTCCTTCTTGCAAGGAAGACAATAAGACTATAATCAGTAAGAACACTGAGGGGTGTGACGGGAGGATTGTTATTTCTCCGATGGATAATACTAGCAGGAAATTCTACAAGAGCATTAAAGGATCTGAGGGGATCAAGACAATCACTGGTGAGGATTGCCTTGATTCAGAAATCTACACTCAGAGGGTTATTACTTGTGCAACATCAGATGCATCTGGTTTATCAGGCCAGCGCATGTTCCAGGAATCCAGGAAGAGGAAACTTCAGGAGCTTCATCCAAAGGAGAAAATTTCACCAAGTCAAGGCTTCTCTGATTTACAAAAGGTATATATACCTACGCATGTATATGATTTGAAACATTCCAATATTGTATTCACTTTCTGTAGTTGGGGCAATACCAAATTGGTATTTACAATCTTATGACAAGATTCCCACACTTAGAAACGTGCAGAGGCTGACTTTCAATTTGAATTTGTCAATAGTTTTCTTATTCGTTTGGCAGGTGATCAATCGAAGTTCTTACCCCTCCTCTACCTTGTCAGTTGAGCCTACATGTCATATCATTAATTCTCCTATGGTGGGATCTTTTAGGGATCCATACAGGTTTTATATTATCCTGAGCGATTATTATTTACTCAAAGAAAGTTCGTAATCTGTTTGTAGGGGAAAAAAAATACTAACCGGTGATATCTGATTATGCTGCAAGATTGAAGCTAGCAAATGTTTATCATCTACTTGAGACTAGAAAAGTCTGCTCAGGATTGACCATTTTAGCAGAAGCTGCGGCGTTAGCTCAAGCTGCCAATCTTTTTGCAGGTATACTGCAGCTACGATCAAAACATTATACTGTAGCTTGCCTGTCCACTTACCTGTGGTGTTCGATACACTTTCAATTATTATCATTGTGTATAATGATGTTGAGACTCGAGATCATGTTGCGGAAAATATACATGACATAAATTCACATAAACAGTGTTCTTGAAATGATCTGAACCAGATGTGAAAGATGCAGAAGAAAACAAGAATGCGGATATTCTTGAAGCCAAGGATAACCACCGTGGGGGACCGGCTCCAGTTCAGACAAGGTCTACCGATGACCTTAATATTGGGTTTTCTGCTACTGATGTGCAAGAAGGAAGGGCTTTACCCCCGGGAATAATCAGAATAATCTGTAATGAAAAACTTAAACTGTTCATGGAACCTACGTCAGGAGACCAGATTCTGAACCGTAGCCACAAGAATGCCTATGCAGAGGAGGAAAGGTCTGTTTTGTCAAGTTTCCTTGACTTTCTTCAGAAACTCGTCATTTCACAAAACATGAAAGTAAGATTCTCATGCCTCAACTCATCTATCAATTTAATAGACACGGAAATTATTTGGTAGCATGTAATCATTATCCTGAATTCAACAATATATCCTCTGAAAAATGATTGTCTACGAATCATGCTTCCACACATTTGAAAGTACTGCTACACCATTTTACTTTATCATTCGGAAGAGTTGTGGAAACATGTATAATAGAACTGTCAATGAAGTAACAACATAACCTCTATGGCAGATAGATTAGAAGATAATTATGACATTAGAACCGTAACAAAACTAAGCTCACAATAAAAGTGATATGAACTTTGAGTAGCTGTCTTCTCCTTCCTGTCAAACTAGAAAATATAACGTGAATACAGATATCTTTTTTAGTTAGTGTGCTTATAAAACTAACGTTTTTCACCTATACCTTTCGATTTCACAGGTAGATGATGTTCTTATGTTCCCCTTTAGTTATCTTTTTCGTGTTTACGGGATAAAAATAATTTCTCATCCAACCGGTGATGCTAGAGCAGCAGTCCCTCCCAATGCTGAGGACAGGAACTGAAGTATCATCTTAAAGCTCAAGGTATAGAAAAATGTTGGCATCTTCATCAGTTCTACTGATATTGGCAGCCTCAATAAAGGGTAAACTGTAAGAGACTCAGACTATTAAATAAGTTGAGACATGAAACCAAAACAGTTCTCCTATTTTGCATCTATTTTATATTGCATTGTTATCTCAGTTTTTTTGTCTACAATTCAGAAGTAATGGCATTTTTCATATGTTTCTCCATTCAACTAAATATGTTATTTGTTA
Organism: Abelmoschus esculentus; assembly: GCA_035048815.1. Taxonomy (NCBI): domain Eukaryota; kingdom Viridiplantae; phylum Streptophyta; class Magnoliopsida; order Malvales; family Malvaceae; genus Abelmoschus; species Abelmoschus esculentus. Next base: position 14,364,818 of record JAUCBN010000024.1, read on the forward strand.
GTATGCAAGCCCCATAACTTTGACAGATACATATTTCAATTTGCTACTATGATTAGGAATACTGGAAAATGGAGGGGCCATTGGCTCAACTTTCAGGTAATTCATGATTAGGTTGTGATTTGAAGTTAAAGGTCATCACACTCGACAGTAACAAAAAAACAAACTGCCATATTTAGACACCATTGCAATAGACCGCATTCAAGTAGCAGGGTTGATCCTCAACTGCATCTCTAGCACCAGAGTTCACTGTCCAAATATTTGTGATATTGTCTTGTTGATGATTTGGTACAGTTCCTCCCTGCAAAAACAGGTGGTCCAGAGTTAGGTTGTTAACATTCACAAATTACCTACGGTGGTCGGTGGTGCTGTCTTCTTCAAGGTAGAGAACGAATTCCTTGCATTTACAAGTAAAAACTATGGGTTTCACTATCATGCAATCTCTAAAGTCGATGAATTCTACTTACCGATCTGGTTTAAACAAGAGATACCGGTAAACAAACCACTGAAAAGCGAAAACATGAGTTAGTAATTGAAGCCTTTGCAGAGATGAGGAAACATAAATATGTACCGGTGATCTGTTGTGCATGGTTGAAAGCTAGTGCTTGGGAACTTACTGTGGAAACAGTATTCCAATAATTTCGAGCACAACTGGGATAATTGGCAATTTGTCTACAGCCTGTTCATATCAAAAGAAGAGGCTCGAAGTTATGTTTGAGCTCAAAGTAATTATTATAACAGTTAAAACTAACATATATAGATTACCAAAATCACATTCGTTGAAGCCCACAAGGTCACAATTGCTGCAAATCCTAGTCCAATGAGACCTAGCTTATCTTCATCAGATTTATCCCACTGTTCCAAAAGAATTAAAGCGAAACCGGGAATCGAAGATGAAGACTTTCCCTTGCTTTACAGAAATTCAAGCATGGAAATTCTGTTATTTCTTGAACAAAGTACTTAGTGGTGTGCAATCATGATAATGATATGCAACTGTCTGTTTGTGTGAGAGATAAACTTACAACATTTCGTACAGACTTGACGACACTAAGCGAAGTTGAAGACTCCGAGCTATCGCCTGTAGCCTTCACAATAACAGCACAGTTTTGCCTCCCTGCAGTGCAAGGAAATCAGGCAACAAATCATTGGAAACTAAAAACAATAACTCTATAATCCCCCACAAATAAGTCTTTAAACACCTACATTCAGTTTCAAGTAATCATTCTGTACCTACAACACAACTGCCACATGATTAACAGAGTTGAATCCCCTTCCGGCTGCATGAAGGATAACCAAAGACCATTAACTGAGAATTTCTGCCATTCCCTAACCCCTAAGTTAAATTTTCTCAACACCATTGGTTGCCATAATGATTGTTCATTTCCATGTATATGTACAAGATGACCATTGTTTAGCAGAACTCCCACATTAACTTCCCTAAAACCACAATGACACTAAGAGCATCATCCATCTCATAAAAATCTATAACTAACAATTTAAATGGTACATAAAATGAAAAATATAGGCTCAAATTCAACTATGAACTAACCAAAAACCACCCATGTGAAAATTTAGCCATAATATTTAAATTGACTGTAAAATCTAAAAAGAAAGTATGGGTTTAAGGTTTCTACCTCAAAGAGAACCGGAGAGTGAGAGGCTAAAAATAAAATTCAGCGGTCAGGCAGCGAAAATAAGAATCATGGTCATGGCACTGCGTTTATCAATCTGAGGGGAAATGAAATGTAGCAGGGTCTTCTTTGATTTATGGCTCATATTTTTCCCTTTTCTGCTGGGGTTTTATTGTTCAATGGCTCTGATGAGTTGCCGCTCTAATTGCCCTCACATTTATGCTGGAACACTAAACTATAAATTTTAACACTTGGAACAGTCACTAGCAACAAAGGGAAGACATTATAGTTTCCTCAAGGAAAAAACGTAAATGACCCTGGTGAACCTGTTGGGGTGATTGTCTGTGCAGTTTCTTCCGTTTGGTTGCCTGTATCTACGAAGCTCGTCGACAGGAGGTACTATTTTTTTACCATAAACAGTACGCATGAGTAATAATTTAACCATATTTCTTGTGTAAACTTGTAGTGGGATCTCATGTCAAATGGAGGTCCTGTGAAGTGTGAAGCCCATAAGAAAATTGGCCGAAGGGCAAGATCAGGGCAATGTGATAACGGTTCAAGTAAGTTTTCCACTTCCCAGCAGAGAATTTTCCCAAACCAAAATCTGGTTTTTTCTCTGAATCGTGTTATCTGTTTCAGACAATCAAGTACAAAGAGAATAGCATGTGGGTGCTCCAGGATAGTTGCACCAGTGCATTCAAATCGATGGTGGTCTTTGCTCCTGTGCTCATAACTGGTATGCAGCCTGTGATCACAGGATGTGACTCAAGCAACATTGCCATATTACCTTCAGGTTTCTCCATTCTTCCCGGCTGGCTCGGGTCGAGGCTCTTAGTGATCACTTCTAGTCACAAGAAGAGCGTCGGCGTGAAGGAGGCTCTTTGCTCACTTCTAGTCTGTTGAATCTGTTAACACACTAGTAACTTGCACATTGAGGAACACTAAAAGCAGCTTATAATGTGAAGATAGTGCTATCCAATGACCAAATCAGTTATGAATCCAATCAATTAAACACAGGAGTCTGACATTAAAGAAAACAATAATTCTAAAGATAAAACCATATTCAATGGCTACCAAAATACAGACTCGTTTCTTTGTTGTTGTACGATAGAAGTATGTATATGGAATGACTTTAAGCTCCATAGTTTTAGGTTTTCCTATTTACAAAAGGAAGACATGGAAGAATACAGAATGTGGCAAGCAGCATACAGAAGTCAAGTCAAGAGTAATAATCCCATATATCTATAGGTTGAATATCTTTTTATCTATCAAACTCTCTGTCTCTCTATCACCATGCATCCTTCAATGGCGTTCTTTCGGGCTTTCTACCCCACCCAAGTTTACAAGATATGACTTCCTGGAAGCCACTGCGTTCGGTTGTTGCATCTGCTTTTCATAAATCTCTTTGGATACCTCTCCTTTGCTCTTGTTGTCTATCTCGAGCTGTTCCGCACTCCAAGTTAGTAAGTCCGAGAGGGTCATCAAGTTCCCATTTTTCCCGTCATTCCCTGTCCCCATAGTCGTCGACTTCGGAAGGCTCTTGGATGTTGTTTGATTCGGATTTCGAACAATGGAATCAGCATAGAGGACATCTCCTATTCTGGACAAGACTGTAAAGGCCAAGCTTTCCAGTATCCTTGAATAGCTCTCTAAGAGAGCATGTCCTACATCCTGTCAAACCAACAAGATAACCTTAGACAACTCCAAATGCATTGCGTGTGGGCGTGCAAGAGCAAAAGAAGAGGTATAATTACCCGGTTGTATTGAATTTTGCTGATGTCAAGTGAAGACTGAGGAATTCCGGGGTACTGGTGTTTGAGAATGCGCAAGATCGTCTCGGATCTCTCTTCAAAGAGCTCTCTCTTTTCGTAGCTAACAGCCGAGCTCCAAGCCGATTTTCCATCCTTTTGGATCATCTTTCTCTTCCATATCACAATAGATGCCTCTATTCTGTTCTTGAGGTCTAATATCTTGTGCTCTGATGATAAGTCCATAGTTGATAGAAATTGATTAGGGTCAAAGAATTCTACTGTGATACTCTTATAGATTGAATCACCAAGACTAGCTCTCCCATTCTAAACAAAAACCATCAACAAAAATACATAAATCAACCGATTGCTTGTGACACAAGATTTCATGGAAATATGTTTGTTCATCTCTGTTTTACCTTCGGGAGGGAGTCGATGTAGTTTTCAGGGATCTCCATCTCCGACAGAACTTGAGCATTGATCGCCATCGCCGCTTTAAGCACTTGTGTCACAGATTCCTTTTGGCTCTGCAGGTTTTTTCTTGCAGCATCCGACAAACCGTTTTCGGGAACCTTAACAGTAGGCAGCCACCATTTATCATCTACTCTTCTCCAGTTCCCTTTCTCTTCATTTGTGGCATCTTTTGACAGGTAAGAGAATTCATTTTGGTCTTTGAAGGAATCTAGACACTCCTGGACATTGTGACTTAAATTAATCATTACATGAGGTACTAGATTGTTGCTCAAGTTATTCGTTACCAAGAGAATCTAAACTCAATATAGAAACAGCACTTACAAGAAGCATTGCATCGAGTTTCCGGAGTGCAGGAATGTTCATCAGAAGATCTCCTCGTTGCTTCGTGATCATTATCTGAAAATCGAAGAAATAAAGATACCGATATTGATATATAGATGTAGTTGTATGATTGCTTCAATGCGGCGAAACAGAAGGGTACCTCCATGTTTGATCCATCCTTGTTCTTCTGTTGAGATGGAACAAGTTCAACAATGTGATCACTTACAGACAAGAGCCAATCTATTTCTTTTCTCCATCGTGATCTCCGTTCGGTTGTCATTGGCTCTAAGCGTGACTGTTCACCGAAAACAGAAGCTACATGCCGGAGAAGGAATCGAGAACATTGGTGAGAAAATTTCTACAGATTAGACCAAAAATTTGTTGTTAATTAACAGGAAAAAGGGACCATTACCAGCAAGGTTCGTAATGGCATTCGACAGTGCTAGAGCCGACGAAACACCCTTCCCTCCACCTGACATGTCCTCTCCTAGGAGTAATTTAGCAAACTTTTCCTTCATCAACTCCATATCTGAATACAATACAAACACATTGCAGGAAATTATATCCATTTCTAGCCTAAATCTGAAGAGAATTTTCATCAAACTCACCAATTAGTAGCTGCTTTTCTCTGGCTTCACAGTCGGCAACCAAATTCTCCATGGCCTGCCTCGCCTCGACATCGTCTTGATTCAACGACGGTGGCTCATCCGGTTGATCTGATCCCTGGTTTTCATCCCCCAACCCTTCATTCTCTGCTGCCTCATCCAACCCACCACCACCATCACCTTTGTCAACATTCTTCAAACACTTGGCCTTCTTCCCCGCCTTCCCCCTGAAATTAAACAACTTACTAAGCTTCAAACTGTCTTGTTCCTGTTCAACAGCACCAACCATCTTTAAGGTTGTCGATATCTTTAACTGTAATTGCTGCATGATGTGTATGGAAGAGAGGAAACAAGACTAAGAAAAAACAAAGAACAAACAGAAAAAACAGGTGTTTTTGAGAATCCTCTCTTCCAAAACATGTGATTCGAGAGAGATGAAAGGTTGTGTAAAAATGGGAATGTAAAGTTGTGTTTGATTTTCCATTTTTGAGACATGGATGAACGTGGGGTGCAGGTTTCTGGGACAAATGAGCTGGGGCTTCAAAGGAGAAGAATAATCCACAGCAAATCAAATTTAGATTATTCTAATTTCCATATACGTTGAAAGGGTCTAGTAACATGGTCAAACATTGGCTAATAACCAGACAGATACTTCCATTGTATATTTGGAAGAATATTACCGATAATTATGGACAAATTGGGTAGAATATTAGATTTTAATAAAATAATTAGAGATATAAAGATAAGACGAGTTTATTTCGTAAAATACGATATTTTTTCAGCGGGATAACATCACCTGTACATGGCGTTATTTCTTAAATATTATTATTTAAGAATGAAATATGCACACGTTTTTATCTCTTAAATTATTATTTTTTCGTAAAAATGACTCAGTTTATAAAATATTATAATAATAATAATATTTTAAAAGATAATGTCATGTACATGTAGTATTATCCGTAAATACTATAAAATACCCTATTTTACAAAATAAACTCTCTTTCGCCTTATATCTTTAATTAATTTATTAGAATTCAATATTTCACTAAAATGGCCTCTAATTATGCTTAGAGAAATCGGATTAAATTTATTGCTATATTATTTTTATTAAGTAGGAGAAATTAGTATTATGTGTAGTTTTTATAAGTATATAAATTTTTAGTTAAAAATATAATAAGATTGTATGATAAAAATTATTCAATATATATGTTGTATGATTGTGTTCACCTAATTTTATCCTACTCCCGTTTAATTATTATTATTATTATTATTATTATTATTATTATTATTATTATTATTATTATTATTATTATTATTTGGGGTGCTTATCGAGCGAGTCAATATTACTCGACTCGTGCTCGTTAAAAATTTTTATTGTTCGACTCGTTGTTCGTTAAGCTCATTAAAAAACTTACCTTATTTCTAACTAAAAGTAAAATTTAATAATACCATGAGACTTAATATTAACTTAAATTAACAAATTTAACCAAAAATATCAAAGAGAGTGTATAAAACATTTTTAAAATCTAAATTCAAAAGTATCATTCCATAAATATATCAAACTAGCATATTAAAATTAAAGTAACAATTCACACATTAATAATTATTATTTAAATTTATTTTTTGAATGAAATCGTTTAAAATAATTATTAAAAAATATTTTTAAAAATTAATGAGCTTCAAGCGAACATATCGAGTCGAGTTAGACTTTGCTCGATTCAACTCGTTAAGGTATCAAGTCGAGTTCGAGTTGAGCTAATCCGAGTCGAGTATTTATCAAGTTTTGACAGAGTCGAACTCAAGTAACTCACGAGCCGCTCAACTCGTTAAGCAACCCTATTATTATTATTATTATTATTATTATTGTTATTATTATTATTATTATTATTATTATTATGTGTATATATTTAATAATTACTAAAATCAATAAGTTAAGAATTATTAGGTTAAGATGTATTTTTAAAATTGATCACATTTTAATTATATTTTTAACGCATCTTAAAACACTTTGATCGAACGTCGAAATCTTTAAGTGATGTTTATTTTACTAAAAATAACGCATGTATATATATATATTGATATAGGTCCAATATGATAATTTAATTTTATTATATATTTTTAATTAATTTATTGATTATTTATAATTAAAGTCAATTTTATATTTTTTATTTATAAGGAAAGTAGTTTGGAAATATTTTTAAAATATTTTTAATCGATGGCGATTCCATTATACCAACTTCTCACATATCTTAATAGGAGCAAAAATCTTTTGCCCCTTTCTCATACCCACATTTGTGTCTCTTTTGTTATTTTACTAAAAAATTAAATTTTAAACCCTAACCCATATTTTTTATATCTTAAACCCTAAACCCTATACTTAAAAAATACACCTTACCCCTAATTTTCTATACCTACCCTAAACCCTAAACCCTAAACCCTATACCCTAAACCTTTTAATTTGGAGCTCCAACGCCAATACAATGATAGTGTTTAGAAAGATATAACTCGAAATTTGCCTAAACTAATATATATGGATCCGTTTCGAAATGACTTTTCCAAGCTTTGACGATGGAATTAGAGGTCTACCAGCAAGACTTTGAGAAAGAAAAGAAAAAAACATTTATAAAAGAGAGTTTATGAGATTGAGAAATAAAACGTTAAAGATTAAATTATTTTAAAAAATAAAAATTAAAATAATTATTTTATTAAATATCGAGATTTTTTAATTTGTATCAATAACATTTATATCGAGTTATAGAATGAGCAATATATTTATGAGTTTTTTTTCATTTAGCATAAGTTGTACTTAGATTACAAATTGAAAAAAAAACGTATTTAAGTGAAACTGTGAGGATTTTTTTATTTTAATTAGTGGTTAAATTTTCGATTTTTATTTTAAAGTAGAGAAATTTTTAAAATTTATGACTAATACTTATCCTTTTAAACTCACGTATGTAAATGATTAAGGCTAAACTACAACAGAGGTCACTTAATTATGGATAAGATTACATTTGAGTCAGTCAATTATTAAAAATTCGTTTGGGTCATTCAATTATGGGTAAGATTATATTTGGGTCACCCAATTAATAAAAGTTACATTTGGATCACTCAATTATAAGTAAGGTTATATTTGGGTCACCATTCATATTTAAAAAATTACATTAATTTGGTAAATAATTTTTAAATATAAAAGGTGACCCAAATATAACTTTACCTGTAATTAAGTGATCTAAATATAACATTTATTAATTGGGTGACTTAAATATAACCTTATCCATAATTTAGTGACCTAAACGTAACTTTTAATAACTAAGTGATCCAAATATAACCTTACCCATGATTAAGTGACCTCCGTTATACTTTACCCAATGAATGATTAATTATTGAAGTCGTTAGAAAAAAAATTTACAAAGAAAAGCAACTAAAGGCAATAATATTATAGTCACTCAAATAGAGATACTTTTAGAAAAAAAAATAATATAATATCTATTATTATTTTAATAACACTCGTAAATTAAATTATATTAAATATATTCAATTTTATGTCACTAAATATATTATATTAATAATATATTAATTAAATATAATTTATTTAATAAATAAGAGAGAGTTTAAAACATACACTAATTGCGGGACGAAACTATATGGGTGAAAAGGAGCAATCGTCCCCACCCCTAAAGATTTTAATATCTAAATTTTTATAAAATTTATTTTTTTATGAATTTAACTTCTTACTTTTAGATATTTATATTTTACCCCTCAACTTTAAATCTTTTATTTAAAATATTTATTTTTAATTACAAATTAAAGATTATATTATAAAATAAAATAAAACTTTTTAAGTGAGCTCGTGATTCCTTATCAAAATATTGACTGTATTTTGGATTTGTGGTGCTAAATTAATTAATCCACCAACTATACCAAATAATAATAATAATAATTGAGAAAATTAATTAATTAATTAATTAATTATCATAGTGTGTTTCAAGTTGGAAGAGAAAACGACAATAATAAAAGTGGTTAAAGAAGGAATCTAATCAAAATTAGGTAGTTTGTCAATTTTTTTTATTTTTTAAAATATATTATCTAATTTTTAATTTAATCTCAAAAATACAAAAATAATTTGCTGCCGACACTTGAGTCCCGAACTTACCCTGTGCGAAGTGCCAGCTCTGTTTCCAAACCTCACTTCTTGAGTTACATCACCATCCCTTTATTTTTTTTTAAGGTTAAACTACAATTGAGGTCATTTATATTTCACTTTTGTTTAATTTTATATATTATTTTTTTAAAAAAATATGTTTTAATCATAGGACAGAGCTAGAATTTAAAATTAAGAGTGATAAAAATTTATTAAATTTTTAAATTTAAAAATTAGAAGTGATAAAAACTTTATTTAATTAATATTTAAACTAAAATGGATTAAAAATATAATTATACCAAAAATTTTGGGCTCCCACCCTTACCCGCACATCTCCGCCTTGTCAGTCACTTATATGATTGACTCTGTTAGATATATAGATCATTTAAGGTTTTTATTTAAAAAAAATATATGGTGTTTAAAGTTTATTTTGAAATTTAAGTTCAAAGTTACGATACATATAAAAGAACATCATATGCAAATAGCGATTTTGAGAGGACGCCACCTACAAACAGCATACTCTGTTTTATTAACATAAAATTTAAAATATAATTAAAGATCATTTATATTTTAAAATAAAATTTTAGATTAAATTATTCTTAAAATTTCTCTTATACGATTGATTTATTCTAATTTAGTCACTTATATTAATTTTTAAATTATAATAATAAAAAAACTTGATATATTTAAATATATATAAGTGTAATATTAATTTTATAAGGTCGAGGCTGTCTTTTTCTTGAATTGCTGTCTGTATGCAAGCATAAAAGAGACGGACAAGGAGAAAACCAGACAGAAACAGAGAGTTTTAGTGAACTGAACTGTTGCTGCTTACATCATTTCCATAATCTCCTCCTTCTTTCTCTTAGATTTCATTTTTACAACTGAAAAAACTCGAATTCTGAAAAGAATTCAACACAGAAAAAAGATGTTGACGACAAAGTCTGAATCCGATATCACAAGCCTAGCTCCGTCGTCGCCGTCGAGGTCTCCGAAACGTCCTGTATACTATGTCCAGAGCCCATCTCGGGACTCTCACGACGGCGACAAGTCGTCTACGATGCAACCGAGTCCCATGGAGTCGCCTTCACACCCTTCCTCTGACGGACGCCACTCGAGGAACTCGTCGGCGAGCCGGTTCTCTGGGATATTCCGGTCTTCTTCCGGGAGGAAAGGTGGCCGAAAGAGGAATGAAAAAGGTTGGCCGGAGTGTGGTGTGATACTGGAAGAAGGGTCGTATGATGAATTGGAGGATAAGGCCTTCACCCGGCGTTTCCAGGCGTTGCTGGCTCTTTTGACTTTTGTTGTTCTGTTCACGGTGTTTTGTTTGATTATTTGGGGTGCTAGTAGGACTTACAAAGCTGAAATCGTGGTCAAGGTATGACGATTTTATACACTTGTTCATCTCCTAAGAGTAGATAATAAATATTCATATTCGAATATGAATACGAATATACATGATCCGCTAAATATATTTAAAAAAATATTTTTATTCGAATTTAGATAATATTTACCTTAATTTCACTGGTAGACTTGATCTGGATAGCATGGTGATTCTTGAGTATGTGCAATAACAACAATTGTATAAAGTCTCAAAAAAATCAAAGGTAGAGTAGAGGTGATAAACTAGTCATTTGGATTGGATAATTTTAGATTTATTATATTTAATTTAGGTTAGATTTAGATTGAGTCTGATTTAATTTTAGTTTGGGTTTTTACACTTTAATAATTTAGGTTGAATATTAGGTCGAGTAAGCCAATAGCATGTCACTTGATTTTGGGTCAAATTAATATTGGGTTAATCCGCGTTGGGTCAATATGAGATCATTGATTTTTTTATTCTAATCAACATTTGGATCATCGGGTTGAGCATGGGTTTAATCGAAAAATATATAGAACATTAGTATATTCTTGTCAATAACACATCTTTATTTTGAGAAGAAAATCGTTTTAGGTCTATATCGATTCAACTAAAATTCGAGTAAGTTTTAGCTTAGTTTTTTTTATTTCAGGTTTAGGGTAAGTTTGGGTCAATACTATATTTTAATTTAAGTAAATTAGTTTGAGTCTCGGGTCGATGTCATATTTCGTTTCGATTTGGATTCAATATTCATCGCTCGCTCTATTGCTGAACTGATTTGATGATGCAGAGCTTTGCAGTGCACAACGTTTTCGTTGGGGAAGGCTCAGATTTCTCAGGAATCCCAACAAGAATGCTCACTATCAATGGCACCATGAAGATGAGTGTGTACAACCCTGCTTCGACATTCGGCATTCATGTTAGTTCCACCCCCGTCAATCTCGCATACTCGGAAATCAACGTCGCAACCGGTCAGGTAACGATTCATCGAAACCGAAACATGTTCGACTCACAGATTGTACTGCAATCAAGCTAAAGTCTTTATCGAATCGATTGCAGTTGAAATATTATCAACCAAGGAAGAGCCGTAGAACTGTATCGGTTGTGTTGGAAGGGGAGAAGGTGCCACTTTATGGAGCTGGATCGAGCTTAACGTTTACACAAAATGGTGCTGCCGAGGTTCCATTGATACTGAGATTTGATGTCCGGTCGAGAGCGAATGTGGTCGGGAAACTCGTGCAAACGAGGCACCGGAAGCGAATTTCTTGTCCTTTGGTCATCAATTCTGTAAAAACCAAGCTCATTAAATTCAATAAAAACGAATGCACATACAACTGAGAGTCGTCGCCTCTTTGATGCCACTCTGCCATTGACGATCGCTCGCCGAGCTCAAAAGATGCTCCATTGCCCCCATTTCTTTGTTATCTTCTGTGAAGGATGTACATGCTTGTTGTTTTGCTTAGTCTTTTGAGTTTTTTATGGAAATAAAACTAATGTATAGACGATCGTAAGAAAAAATTATATTATGGGTCATTCCCATCATGTCATCTATAGGATTAACCAATAAAAAACATCTATTTAATTATTTTTTCACCTATAATTTTATCAAGTGAGTCTTCACTAATATTTATTGTAAATTAAATTTAAAACAATTTTTATCAAGTGAAGATTCATTTGGTCTTGGTAAATATGATGAGGTAGAAAAATAATTAAATAAATGCTTTTTATTAGTTGGTCTTATAGATGACGTGGTGGAAATGACCCATAATATAATTTCTTGTAATTTACCCATAAAAATCAACTAATTTTGGTAAATATGATAAACAATTTTAATATTTTAGGAACCGAGGGGTGTTAGGGTATATTTTAAAATCTACTGACAAAAATTACAATAGAAAATCATCATCTACAAATAGCGACTTCCCTCTGACATTTTGTCTTAAATTGATAAAAAAAAATATTAAAACATTACAAATTGGAGGGACGCCGTCACTTGCATATGACATCTTCATCTAAGTCACCGTCTGCAGGTGACAATTTTAACTTTCTCTTATACCGTAGTTTTTGTCGTAAATCACAAAATACATACCAACACCACATTTCCCAAAAATTTGTTTGGGATTTTGCATTAATCCCCAAAAAGGGCATAAAGATTATCTACCAAAAGTTCACACGACACGTGATGAAAAACATAACAATGAATACAACATATGTTCCATATTTATTACTCTGACATAAACATAAGAAGTAGGAGGCATGGTACAACTATTTTTTAACATGACCATAGTCTAAGCAACAATCAATTTTGTTTATGTTGTTGTAAATTGAAAGAAATCGACAAGATGACCACCTCCAACTTTTTCTTTTCTAACCAAATTATGATACACAAAATCCAATCTTTATAGGAGTACATCATCCCTAGTTTATTACTAATCGTTAGAACCTGCAACTTTAACCCGATAGAAATGAGAAATCTACTGCACCTGTTCTCGTGTTCTGATAAAGGAAGCATCGTCTGATGACTCGTTTAACATTCGCAGCCTGTAGATCTCTGTGCCCGTACTCCGCCAACAACATCAATGGTTTCAGGAAGGTAGCTTCCATTATAAGAAGAAAAAAGTAACAAGTATTAGAATAAAAACAATTAGCAAAGACTCTGGTAATCTAATCCTTTTTTGTATTATTCATAAGGTTTTCCACAAATCATCAAATCGAATCACATGCGCACACATATATATGGAACTTATATTTAACCCAACCGAGGAAAATTCGTTATATAGACAGACAAGCATAAGGGATGAAGCAACTATTATAAGAAAATCTGTCCGGTAGAAACACCTCCTACTTCCTGCAGATTAACTTTTGAACTACATAAGGCTCAATTAATTTATTTATCTTTGACTAGATCTGATGGACATAAATCAAAACTCTCCAAGGAAGAATTCCAGCAACAAAGCAGATCAAAAATGGAATTATATTACTTCAACAACAATGTCAATTATCACACACAAGCCCCATTATTGGTCACCCCCCAGTGCAGTAAAGTGCCGCTTATGTTATGGCCCCAAACATGGCTCCACTTGAAGTCATTCAGTAAACGGGCCAATAATGGTGTGGAGATGGATCATCATTTAAAATGAACCCACAAAAGAAGCATCTAGGAATTGTCTCAATCCATATAGCATTGAATTACAATTGAATAAGCTTGTCCATCATAGAAAGGTCAGATATCTCCTAGTGTCAACTTACTCTCATTGTTGCTTGCTACTTTAATAACTTCTTTTTATTTCTTTGAAGACAAATGCATTGGTGTAAACATTTTATTAGGCATTTGACTTATGCAAATACTTACATTTCTTCTTCAGGTTCATTCTTGAGAGCATTTTTGGCTATGCACTCAAATGCAGCATCAACATTGAATCCTTCTTTTGCAGAGGTCTCAAAATATGGTATGTTTCCCTTTGAAGCACACCACGCCTTTGCTTTCTTTTCAGAAACCTAACCAGAGAGAAATAACCTCATTCATACACCATACAAAAACACATTCACACTACCATATGATACTGAAAAACATGAAAAAATCAGTGAGCAAAAGCGGAGGGGAGAAAAGCATGTCAAGAGGTGGAAGGCATTTTACCACTCGACTGTTGCCACTATCAACATCAACCTTGTTTCCCAGCACAACAAACGGAAAGTTTTCAGGGTCAGATGGACTCGCCTGAAAACTCAACCAAAAAAATAACAACATTAGTCATTCTCCCAATTAAGACATTTTACACGCCATTGGATAGAATATTACCTGAATCAGAAACTCTTCTCTCCAGTTGTTAAGATTATCAAAGGACTTCATGACATTAACATCATGCACAAGTACACAGCAATCAGCACCCCGATAGAAAGCAACACCTAAACTTTGAAACCTTTCCTGCCCGGCAGTATCCCATATCTATGCACACAAGCAGAAAAACGAGTAATGACACTAAGAAATGTAAATAAAGTTTATATCTCTATTTCTCAACCAAATCGAGTATCTTTGCCGAGTACAGAAATATGTGGGCATAGTTTCTACAGTAGTCAATAGCTAAAATCAAACAATACATTAGCTTATACAAATGCTAAAATTCGCATTGCATTTCATAATTAGGCACACCAGAAACCAAAATCCATAGCAAACAGACATATCTTCAAATTGACCCTAGTTTTACCTGCAATGTAAACAGTCTATCATCAACTTGAACCTCTTTTGTCAAAAAATCGGCTCCAATCGTTGCTTTGTACTGATTACTGAACTTACGATTAACATACCTAATTCCAATAAAATCAAGAATCAATAAATACATCAGAACCAGCAATCGAACATGCAAAATTCACGAGTTAAATAAAGGGGAAAAAATAGAAATTTTAAGGATTTCAGTTTCAAAGCTTACTGATTCATGAGAGATGTCTTCCCAACCCTAAAAACAAGAGAAATCAAAAGAAAAACGCGTATCACATAAAAAGAACAGCAAAATAATTGAATTTAAATAGGAAATGCACCAAAATTGACAAAATCATCGAATTCCAATATGAAAAAAAAAAAAACATGAAAAAGGGGAAAATGATTATAACGCTTACCCGCTGTCTCCGAGAATGATGACCTTTAAAAGCATACGCCGACGAGAAGCCATTGGATCGGATTTGAGATTTTATTGTTGTTTTTCAGTAATTGCAGGATAATTATGAGGTTTTATATATATATTTTTTATCTTTGGTCAGAGAACAGAGAGATTATAAAAGGAAAAGTCTGTGGCTGTTAATTTAAATTGTTTTGTTTTTTCAGCAAACGGGAAGACTGGTTGGTTCATAACAATAATATTCCAAAAATGCCCCTGTTTTTATGTTGAATTTACGTAACTTTCATCCCAATTTTTTAAAAATATTAAATGAACCATGTCCAATACGTTATTTATGATTTCATCCCACTATATTTTTTATTTATTTTTTTAAAAAATATTAATTGATTAATAATAAAAAATAAAATAATTGATAGAATAATAAATTAATAAAAAATTATTTTATATAAAATTATTTTTAATTAATGCAATATTTTTTAAGTTTATATTTTGTAAATATATTATTAATATATTGTTATATAAATTTATCATATTGTTTAAAATTATTTATTATTAATTAATTAATATTTTTTATTTATGAATAAATTAATTTTAACAAATTATTCCGGTATCGGAATAAAGCATACTGCTTATTCTCTTTGGATTCTTGCATCGTGAGGTAAGATCACTAGTCAGGTCCTTGTATCGTAGTGTGAATAACAGAAACGAGTGTTCGATCGAATAAAATTGAATCAAATAAATTTTTAAATAAATTAAGCTGAAGAGTCAAATTATATTGTTCTAACTCGATTTTAAAAATTTTCAATTCGATTCAAAATAAATATTAAAATTAAATTAAAAGAAATAAATATATTGTATTAAAATCTTGTTTGCAATATGATTAAATTCCTATTCAAAGAACATAAATTCAAGATATTATATATTTAAAAACTATTTTAAAATATAATAAAAGAAAACAAGACATTCTAGTATGATAAATCTGATTTGATAATTTATTTGTTCAAAATTTTAATTTTATCGTTTTTGAAAAATAATATTTTTATAATTAACATTTTCTAGATTTTTTTTTATTGTTTACATGTACTTTAGAATATATATGATTTCTCATTATTTTTTACATGACCAAGTTGCACATTTAAAACTAATAGATATTTAAAGAGTATTTCCATCAATTTTTGGGAATCTGGGGGTCGGAAACAAATTTATGAAAATTAGGAATGGATGGGAAATTTTGGGAATATATGATAAAATCTACACAGTAAATACTAGGAATGGGTAAGATTAGATACCCAATTCATTTGATTAAAACTAGTCTTAATCTCGATAATTATTGGTTATTGAAAATTGGATACAGTTTCAGTCCCGATCACACCGGGTTTAAATTCTAGGATCCAATCCCATTACTAGTAAAAATCGATACTAATATACCTTGAGATGCATTATTTTAAAATTTTAAACCATCCAGAAGGAGATTACAGGCATCATAATTTAAACAAGAAGGTACCCAGACAAACAAGCATCAAGCAATCAAGAGTAAAAACAACAACAGCCTAAACAGCTACATAAAACATCCAATGCAATTAAGTGACACTTCTCAAGTAATGTTCTAAACAAAAACTTAAAATTTAAAAGGATGGATTCGTCGAAACAACCTCGTTGCAACTTAAGCCGAAGAAGCAGCTACAATCTTCTTCCTCGGTGCTGCTTCAGTACCTAGAATTAGATCAGGAACGAGCACGCAAAAGAAAATTACGGAACAAATTTGTCGGGGAAAAGAACTTTCAACTAGAACAGAATATGTACATACAATGAAATTAGCATTTACATACCTTCTCTGAAACCAGTCTTGAACCTGCGAGGAACGTGGCGAAGATACCTCATCCTACCTGTCCCAGTGGTCTTTCTTCGGATTGCCTTAACACTCCAGTTATCTGATTCGCACGACAAACAAGTTCCCTTTAGCTTTAACAATTAATCAATGTATCTAATTACAATCCATTTTCAGACATACTTTAACATCTAAAGCACAATAAACAAGCTCGACTTAACAACTCAAATACTCTACTCATTACATAAGCACATTTCTTGTGACATTACAACTCAAATACTCTACTCATTATATATGACAGCGAGTATTACTATACAAGTAAAGAGTTTGGAATAAACGTTAGTACCCCTTGCATATGTGCAAGTTCGTACTTCAATAAAGAAACAAAAAATAACATCAGATCCACTTTTCATCTATGTTGCACTAATATGGATACTGGGACCGGGATCGGCACCGGAATCATCAAGATGAACTAACTCTCCAAATTGGATTCATCTGAGTGAGAATTCCAGAAACTATAAATATCCCATATCTCCTAAAGAATCAAATGATCTCCACCAGGCACCAACATCCCCGATACATCCCATGCAATCTACTCGGCCTAACCAAGCTGTACTGTCCCAGGGACGTATCAGGTATGTGGGACAGGCTTAGGCAGCAGTACCCGTGGTTCATAGCTTTTCATTATAATCAGGGTAATGAATTCTAGTTTGAAGAAATATATTCAATTGGAAAAACAAAGTAGAAAATCACAATCCAAAAATCATAATCTTATCAAAGCGATTAACTTGAATACACTAAGTAAATGAAAAAACAAAACCCATAAAACAAATCAGCAAAACACAAAGAAATACAGATTGGAAAGCCGATCTAATACCAGGAAGCACGCAACCAAAAAGGAAAAAGAAAAAATTAACAGAGGGGAACTTACATTTCCTCTTACGGGCAGCGGGGAAAGCACAAGCAGAACAGCGGCTCTTTTGGAGATGGAAGCTACGGCGGCCGCATCTCACGCAAAGAGTGTGGGTCTTGTTCCTTCGTTTACCAAAACTCCCTGTTCCCTTTCCCTGCAAATTACAATAGTCAATTCATTTGTTAACATCCCATCATATCAAAGGAAGAAAAACAAAAACAGAGCCGTATTACCATTGTAGCCGACTCAGGAGAACCCTAAGAATCTATGAAGGAAGCAAGTATTATGGCACCAAATAGGGTTTTCAGGATTTGATTTCTTGGATGGGCCTATCTCTGGGTGGGCTAACACCAGAGAGTAATCTAATTTGTTCGTTCTAAATGGATAGAGGTGGTAAATGGATCATCCAAATCGGGTTTGATTAAATTATTGGCATAAAGATAATTTTCACCCTTAACGTTTATAATTTTTATCATTTTGGTCCTCATTCTTTTTTTTTGATAAATTTAGCCCTTGACCTATGTCTATTTAACAAATAACTCATTTTTTAACTACCATAATAACTAAACCGTTAAAAATTTAATAATGATGATATGTCATATATATATATGTAATAATATATTTTAAATGACTTAACATCTAGTATATCAAATACATACACGCGGAATATAGTTTTATTTCAATCTAAAAATCTAAAAAAATCGAAATTCAAATAAAATATTAAAATTTAATTTTTTATTCATTAAAAATTAATTAAATCTAAAACAAAAGGCTACTAAATATTCTCAACCTTAACTATAATAAAATCAAAATTTATTTGAAAAGGTATGAACATAATCTGAAAAGAAAGAGTTTTGTATAGTTTGTTATCGGTGAATAAAAGATAAAGAATTTTGATAATAATCAATTGGATTTTATTATTTTAGTTTAGAATTTATGTATTTTAGTTTTAATCTAAATCAGAATTTTAAGGTTTTATAAAAATATTTTAGTTTAGTTAGGGTTGAGAATATTTAGAAAATTTTTATTTTGGATTTAATTAATTTTTAATATTTTATTTAAATTTTAATTATTTTATATTTTATATTAGAATAAAATTATATTATATATATACATATTTAATATGTTAGATTCTATGTCATTTAAAATATATTATCACATTATCATTATTAAATTTTTAACGGTACAGTTACCATGATAGTTAAAAAATGAGTTATTTGTTAAAAAGATATAGGTCAAGGGTTAAATTTATCTCAAAAAAAGAATAAGGGCTAAAATGACAAAAATTATAAACGTTAAGGGTGAAAATTATCTTTATGCCTAAATTATTTTAATTTAAATCATATTTAATTTTGATTGTATTTGAATATTTTTATTTGATTTTATTTTTGGTCTATAATGATTTAAATCGAGTATTATATCAGATTAGGTTATGTCAATTTGGTTAATTTTTGTGTTGGTAATTTCAGGTCGAATATTTTTTATTAGTTTATTTTAAATCGTGTCAATATCAGTTTAATGGGAGATAAGTACCTTTCTGTTTTAAAATTAGATAGATTGATCTTCTCAAAAATCGAAGAATAATTTAATCTTATAAAATTTGAAAGTGATCGATTATTCATAAGATTAATTTTTTTAATCAATTTTAAATCATTTTAGTTAATATAATGATAAACTTAATCTTTAATATTTATACATTATATCAATTTGGTCCTAAATCTAAAAATTAAACTCGCAATAATTGTAGAATGTATACAAACTATAAATTATGGGTTGAATTTTATAGAATCGGATGAGATTAACATAGTGTAAAAATATTAAGGATTATAATTGTTGTTAAATTATGTAAAAATAATAATAACATAGTGTATAAATTAATTATTTTGATAGGGACTATTTTGTTCAGTTTTAAGATTAAGATGATCGAAAAGGTATTTTTACCGTGGAAAACCTATTTATTTACTATTTTTGTTGAATTTCGCGGGAAAATCATCTACAGAGCAAACCACATAAAACTTGGGCAAATAAAAAGGCGAAGGCGCCCAAGTTTCAGTCGAGAAAAGATAGAGATGGAAAATGGGGGAGAGACAAGATTTTCAGCGTTTCCGTACAAGCCATATTCAATCCAGATGGATTTCATGAATGCACTTTATCACTCTTTAGATAAAGGCGGCGTCTCCATGCTTGAGAGTCCCACCGGTACTTTCTCTTTCTGTCTCGATTGTTTTCTTGATGTTTGGTTGCTGAGAAAACGGAGAGGAGAATATTGGAATATTGAAGTTGGAAAAATAGAAAAAGCTAAAAGTATTTTGTATTTTACTTAAATCTAGTTTCCCCTCTTGTTTATGTAAACTTTGTATAATTGATTTAGTTTTTGTGCATGCCTTGATTCCTACTTTATGATAGAATAAAACAACAAATTAATTTGAAAATTTCTGGTGAAATTAGGAACTGGAAAAACACTTAGCATTATCTGCAGTGCTTTGCAATGGGTGATTGATCAGAGACAAAAAGAGAAGTCTGAAAAAAGGGTTGAATCTGATGAAAAGCAGGAAAATAATGGTCAAATCGGTTCAGATGATGAACCTGATTGGCTCAAAAACTTTGTTGTGAACAAAGACAACCAAACTGATGAGAAGAAGAGCAAGAAAAAGAAAAACAGTTTTGCATTAGCAAAACCAGGAAAAATGATGAATAAAGATAGCCACAGGGATTTATTCTCTCGTGATTTAGATGAGGAATGTTTCCCTGAAAATGAAGACGGTAAAAGATCTGTAAAGAAAATTGATGTGGGGGACTTAGATGATGAAGAGTTTATGCTTGAAGATTATGAAAGTGAAGAGGAAGGTGGTACTGGAAGTTCAAATTTGAAGAGGAAAGGCAGCAAGTTTTCTGTTAATTCTTCAAGTGATGATGAGGAAGGTGAGTCCAACGAGGAGGAGGAAGTGAAATGGAAGGTTTATTTTTGTAGCCGTACACATTCACAGCTTTCACAGTTTGTAAAGGAGCTAAGAAAGACTGTTTTTGCTAATGAAATGAATGTTGTGTCATTGGGATCAAGGAAGAACTTTTGCATCAATGAAGGTATATAAAACTTTGTAATTTAGCTTTATTTTGTTACTTCTAATTCCATATTTGCCTGACCATGCGAAAGTTTACATTTTCAGAGGTTTTGAGACTGGGAAGCTCTACTCAAATTAATGAGCGTTGCTTGGAGCTTCAAAAGAATAAGAAAAAGGAAACATCTAAAATGAAGGTACTTGAATATCCTACTTTTAACTCCATAGTTCAGCTGTAATGTACTTTACCAGGGATGTCATCCTAAGTCTGTTAGCAGTTGCACTAGTTGGGAACTTATAGCAGGTTGCCGCCCCATAACTTATTACTCATCATTCTTCAATTATGTCATTAACGGAGTTATATAGCACATATCAAGGTCCACTTACTTTGGAGACCTTTAGTCTTGTTTTTAAGGGAGCTCACATCCTAATCCTAGACTCTAACAACTGAAATATGTGTTGCTGGGAAAAGAGGGTTTTCTTGACTAATAATAGTATGCTTTTTCTTTTGCAGAATTTAGGCGCAGAGGGAAAGATACGGCGAACCAAGGATTCCTCTGGGTGCCCAATGCTTAGAAAACATAAACTACAAAAACAATTTAGGAACGAAGTTTCTCAACAAGGGGCATTGGACATTGAAGATCTTGTTCAACTTGGAAGAAATATAGGAACATGTCCATATTATGGCTCCCGAAGTGTGATCACCTCAGCTGATCTAGTGGTTCTTCCATACCAATCACTCCTTTCAAAAGCATCACGTGAGGCTCTGGGGCTGAATCTGAAGAATAATGTTGTTATAATAGATGAAGCTCACAATCTGGCTGATTCCCTCATTAGCATGTATGATGCTAAAATTACTTTGTCACAGGTATATAATTTTCTGTGGTATTGTCATTGGTACTTGAAAAATAATGTGCAATCTTGGTATTTCGATTTCTTTGTTTTATGCAGTTATACTAGCTTTTGATGTTATATTGTAGATTCTAATTCATCTAAAACTAAAATTGAGTTTTTCCGTGTTTCTTTTCAGTTGGAGAATGTACATAACCACATAAAGAAGTACTTTGTAAGATTCCGCAGTCTCTTGGGACCTGGAAATCGAAGATATATTCAAACTCTTTTGGTTCTTACCCGGGCTTTCCTCCAAGTTCTACTCAATGATAAGGATGGGAATTGTTTAAACACTTGCCCAGATGCTGAAAGAAGTGTTGGAGAAAATAAAAACTTTGATTCTTCCATGGCTATAAATGAGTTTTTATTCTCCCTCAATATTGACAACATTAATTTGATCAAGCTGCTTCAGTATATAAAGGAAAGCAACATCATGCACAAGGTAGATTTTAGTCCATACAATATTTTTCTTCTTACATTGTGAAATTATGAGTTCAGTTCCCTTTTCTCTTTTACTTTTCCCAGTTTTATGGTCACAACTCACAATATTATGGCTCTAGGTTAGTGGGTATGGAGATAAAACAACCTTGCAGAAAGGTTCAGCAGTCGAGGAAAATGGGGAAAGTTGTGATTGTGGTAGCATTCTATCTGGGTTTCAGGTATTGGCAACTATGTTATTGTCACTGACAAATAATGATGGTGATGGAAGGATAATAATCTCTAGGAAGAGACCAACAACTTCAGGACACGGAGCTTATCTGAAATATGTTATGCTCACCGGGGAAAAGATTTTTTCTCAGGTTATTCCAAGAGTTCAATAATCTCAGTGATTGTATTTATTCCTTATATTTCCTTTGTTTGAGATCAATACATGGTGTTGAAATCTGTATTTTAGATACTCGACGTTGTCATGATCTAATAAGGAAATCCTATATTGCAACTGTGTGCAGATTGTGCATGAAGCACATGCTGTTGTACTGGCAGGGGGAACTTTGCAACCAATAGAAGAAACAAGAGAGCGGCTTTTTCCTTGGTTACCATTGGATCAACTCCATTTCTTTTCTTGTAGCCATATTGTTCCTCCAGAGAGTATATTGGCACTTGCAGTATCTCGTGGACCATCAGGCAGATCTTTTGATTTTAACTATGGTTTGAGAAGTTCATCAACTATGGTTAGTTTATTGCACTTAGAATTTGTCATTGAATTTTGTAACCTACTGTTTATTGAATCATTTTTCTCCACTCAACTGACTTCATTACTATTTTCCATTGTTGGTCTTGATTATACAGATAGAGGAACTAGGGCTATTACTTTGCAATTTAGCAACAGTTGTCCCCGAAGGAATCATTGTGTTCTTTTCTTCATTTGAGTATGAAGGACAGGTCTATGATGCATGGAAAACCTCGGGAATACTTGAAAGAATCATAAAGAGAAAGCATGTCTTCAGAGAACCTAGAAAAAGTACAGAGATAGAGATTATTCTCAAGGAATACAAGGAAGCAATTGATAATCCTGGTCCTAAAAGCGGTGCAATGCTACTAGCTGTGGTTGGTGGCAAGATATCAGAAGGCATCAACTTCAGTGATGGGATGGGGCGATGCATAGTCATGGTTGGACTTCCGTATCCCAGCCCTTCTGACATTGAATTGTTGGAAAGGGTGAAGCATATTGAAGGTTTGGGTGATTCAAGTTTTACGAAAAGCCTAAAGCTTTCGACTAATGAAGAATTTTATGGGGGAGACGTTCAGACCGGTTTCAGCATTCTAAGGAGTTGTAGGCGCAGGGGCAGAGAATATTATGACAATCTCTGCATGAAAGCTGTAAATCAATCAATTGGTAAGTCCAAAGCATTCTAAGGATATATTTTCTAGTATAGTTATAATACTCACTGTATAGGGAAGGAGGTGAAATCAGATTCCCTAGGCTCATCGGTCAGTGTTCACGTTGGCGGAGAACTATCGGGCTGATTTCTTTAAGACTGAACATGATTTCTAGTTATTTCTTGCTTAACTTGATTTCTACATTGAACTGCCTCTTTATGTCTGTAACCTTTATTTGATTAATCTGTCTTAGGCAGAGCGATTCGGCATGTAAATGACTATGCTGCAATTTTGTTGGTGGACACCCGTTACGCATCAGATTCTTCGAAAAAGAGCCTTTCTCATCCAAGCAGCAAGCTCCCACAATGGATAAAAGATCGTCTCGTTTCTGCAGCTAATAATTATGGTGAAGTTCACAAGCTGCTGCATCAGTTCTTCAGAGTCAACAAGAACAAAGGTTGTAAGTAGAAGCCGATTAGAGTTCGGAACAAGAAAGCGTATTTACGAGATGGAGATTGAAGTGTGCTTTGCTGCTCTGAATGTAACTTTCTCGGTTCATTTAAGCTGCAAGGCAACTATGAGTCACTGACTTCACCTTGCAAAAATACAAGCTTCAAAATGGACCCTTAGGTACCATCCCTCACAACAGATTAGGACCATTCAGATCCTTTAGTAAATGCATGAGTTTTTTTTCCTTTTCTAAACGGACCGTTAAAATTGGTACGTATTGATATTGTTCTATTTCAGTGTATCCTTTTATATTTATCAATATTTTTTAACCTGTAACATATGTATATAAAGTGTTTATGCAACTGATAGAGATTAAATAAGGTTTAAATAAGTTTAGTCTCATGCACTACTAGGGACTTGGAAAGGGTCTCTGATATCTTCCTCACCCTCTGTCAACTCTTTTTTATTGAGAGGTCCTGCAATCCAAAACCCATTAAAACTCTGAGTAGCGGTGCTAGTAAGATATATGATATTAAGCAGGAGGAACGGTTCAAAAATTTTGAGGTTGGTGTAATTTATTAAAATGTGACCCTTCAGAGTAATTGTTTATAATCTCTATTAGTTTTAAAAATATGGTCATTAAGAGTAATTGTTGATAATCTTTATTAATTCTAAAAATATGACCCTTAAAAGCAATTGTGCCTTTTTAGGGGTCCTTGTGCGCTAGTTCTTATTATGTTTGTCCATAACATCAATGGTTTTATAGAAATAGTAGTAATATGAATACTTAATAATATTTTTTAATCAATTATCATATTTAGGAAATAGTTTAATAATAATAGCTCATCTATATTAAAAATATTTTTAAAATTTTTATAATAAATTTTGAGATTAATATTATCTAATAAATATGTTTTATCAAAATTTTAAAACCATTTTAATTAAAAAAAATTATACAGTCAATTTTATAATTTTATTATGTTTATTCAGAATTCACGGTTAAGGGAAAACATAATCAGCCGAACAAAGACCTACCAGTACCACAACTTTGATTTTTGCAACTGAATTGACCTCTTTGTCTGCGGCAAAGCTTTTTAAGGAGGCCATTCTCTGGCATACCATCAGGTTTGTTTGTTATTTGAAATATAGGAATCAGAGGGCAAAATTTATAATATATTGTTTTTTATTTTTTATTTTAAAATTTATTGATACTCATTTCTTATTTTAAAAAATATAGGATTTGAACAATGAATTTTGAAAGTCAGGTGAAACATAACCTGATCTCATCAAAATTTAAAATAAATAAATAAAATCCTAGAGGTTGGTTGAGACACAATTCGACCTCATCAAAATAAAAAAATAAAAATAAAATTGCTAGAGGTTGGGTGAGACACAACCCGACCTCATCAATATATTAAAAAAATAAAATGCTATGAGGGCGTGAGGAACACTACCCGATCTCATGGGTCGGCTTCCCTGCCCCTCGTATCGAATATAAATCGAATATCTGACAACACGATTCATGCTTTTTCAGGGTGATTCAAGAAAAAAATTTGGGTTGTGTTGCATCAGAAAAAAATTTGGGGGAGAGTGTTGATTCAGAAAAAAAAATTAGATAGAGTGTTGATTTAAAAAAAAATTATAGGCAGTGTGTTTGACTGATAAAAAGTAATGAGTTAAAAAAATTAAATAATTGTACATCGGGCAAAGGTATATATTATCAGGGGTATAAAGATGGAATTTTGTTTTTTTATTATTATGTTATAGGAGTAAAACTTAGAAGAAAATTTTTATTTTATTTTAAATAAGTTGTAGTTTAGTTTAGTGCTATGAAGAGAGTCTGAAAGAAAGAAAATTTAGTGAACAAGTAGAAGAAGAATTCGAAGAGAAGCAAAAGGAGGAGGAAAAAATATCTGAAAAAGTTTCAAGTAAGTTAAAATTTCTACATGATTTTATAATTTTTTTTACGTTAGAAAATTGTAGCAATACATCACCATTTACAATAATTTTGATTAAAAAATGTGATTTTTTTGAATGTACAGATACAATGAGTAACGTTTTTATGGCTGTTATCCATTATGATGGAGAAATTATAAAAATGATATTGGTATCGTATTTGAAACGGAAAATACTACGAAGATGAGGTTTTCAAAAGATATTTCTTTTAGAGAGCTTAAACAGAAGATACAAGAAAAAATTGGGGTTGAGATTGTTCGTTTACGGTATCGATGGAAGACATGTGATAATCTTGTTCGATATTCTGTAATATCTCTTAAAGATGATAGTGATGTTGGAATTATGATTGCAGAGCATGAATCATCATGTATCTGAAGTGTTGCGATACATGTTGAGTTACGTGGGAGATATAATGCTTTGTTTGATGCCGAAAATGTCTATGATAGTTCTTCTCAGATGGGTTACGGTAGTGCGTTTAAGGATCAACCTTTTAGGTTTGGTGACAACTTTGTTGTTTTGTTGGAAAGTGGGGCAGAGCAAGAATTTAACCCATATGCTTGTACATCGACGATACCGAATATTGAGCAGACGATTGATACGAGTAACGTTGATGTTGAACATCTCCAAGGTCGATGGGGAGAATTACTTACTGGTTCTAGTGAAGACGAAGGAACCGTATATCCTGATTTGAGCGGTGATGACCTTGGTGATCAGTTTTGTAATGAAGGATTTGTTTCTACTGGGAATGCTATTACATGGTATGAACCTCTGACTCATATGAATTTGATAGATTAT
Source organism: Abelmoschus esculentus (assembly GCA_035048815.1). Classification (NCBI taxonomy): domain Eukaryota; kingdom Viridiplantae; phylum Streptophyta; class Magnoliopsida; order Malvales; family Malvaceae; genus Abelmoschus; species Abelmoschus esculentus. The sequence goes on from JAUCBN010000024.1 coordinate 14,391,421, forward strand.
GATATGATGATGGCACCTCAATACCCGATATTGCCACATATCTATTCTGGTTCTTCTGACGAGTTAGCTGTTGGGATGCAATTTTCAGAGAAAGAAGAATCTACATTAACAATCAAAAAGTATTCTATCAGGAAACATGTAGACTTTATTGTGAAGGAATCAAGTCCAAAAACATTGTTATTATGAACTCGAAATACTCTAACGTTATTATGAACTAAACCGGTGTCCCCTTTCTAGCATTCCATTTGTATACATATACAAACAGAAATCAGTTACAACAATTACAAAACACTTAAAAATATAAATTTAGAATATTTACCTGCTGATAAGAGGAAATTTTTTTAGAATTTTTGGTAAGTGGTGTAAAAAAGGGAAGTCATTCCCATGACCATGCTTGTAACAGTAACAAGCATCCACCAAACCCTTTTGCTTTACCACCATTATTATCCAGAAGTGCAGCCTTACACAACTCACGGTATAAGAACGGTAAGATCGTAAAACCCCAACTATAAGTAGCAGCTACTAAAGAGGACGATAAATATGGCAAATAACGTGTATGAACTAAATTTCCAGATTTATCTGGCAGTAATATACCGTCAATGAGCTGTAAAATATAAGTTCGACTTGCGCAAAAAATATCTTACGTTGTATGACCAAGCTTGAATTCTCGTTGTAACCAACTCAATTTTATACGCGATCCTCTAAATTCGGTTCCAGTTGGAACCTTACCTAGGTAATCATAGCATAGTTAGGTTGTTGATTCTTCGGGTTCCTTAACAAGAGGAAGCCTGTTCACCGGAACACCAATTAACATGACAACGTCTTCGAGTGTTATTGTACATTCACCACAAGGCATGTGAAATGTATGGGTTTTCGGTCTCCAACGCTCGATCAATGCGGTTATTAGCCCCGGAATTAATTTGTACCCCGAATAAAGGTGGCATGACAGAATCCGGCATCTTACAACTATTGCATGATAGCAGGATGAGGTTCATTATTCGCCATGGTTAAGTGATGCCTGAACGTATCCTCGGTTACCTAAATTATATTAAAAAAATTGTTAATGATAACAAATAAAATAAAATAAAGATTCGAAATATTAGTAAAAAAAATAAGGAACTTATACCATATCATCAACCGAAACACTAAAGATGTGTTGATTCTGTAATCTCAACATATCTTTAAATCGGTAATTCTTAAAGGATATAAAAAATTGCTCCAGAATACTTCTTCTAAAATCTCTTGAAAAACGTTTGGTAACAATACTGAAATTTTCACCCTATTTAACAACTTCAAAACCTTCAATTATTTGATCCACCAAACATTTGACCAATCAATAAAAACCCTTACACACACTATCCCCAAAAAATAAAGACTGAATCAATGACACACTCTCTGCCCGAGAAAATAATTTCTGAATCAATGACATACACTATACCCAAAAAATAAAGCCTGAATCAATGACATACACTCTACCCAAAAAATAAAGCTTGAATCAATGACATACACTTTACCCAAAAAATAAAGCCTGAATCAATGACATACACTTTACCCAAAAAATAAAGCCTGAATCAATGACAGACTCTATGCCCGAAAAAAAAATTATGAATCAATTAAACATACACTCTACCCAAAAATAAATTCTAAATCAATGACACACCCTGCCCGATAATTTTTTTTGTGAGTCAACCCTCTAACCCAAAAATAAGGCTTTATCTGAATCAATGTCGGGTTGTGTCATCGTATATTATTTATATTCGATACGAGGGGGTAAGGAAGCCAACCCATGAGGTCGGATAGTGTTCCCCACGCCCTCATAGCATTTTATTTTTTTTAATATATTGACGAGGTCGGGTTGTGTCTCACCTGACCTCTAGGGATTTTATTTTTTATTTTTAATTTTGATGAGATCAGATTGTGTCTCAACCGACCTCTAGGATTTTATTTTTTTTAAATTTTGATGAGGTCGGGTTGTGTCTCACCCGACCTTCAAGATTTTTTTTTTTTAATTTTCATGAGGTCGGATTGTGTCTCACCCGACCTCCAAAATTCACTGTTTAAATCTTATATTTTTTGAAATAAAAACCGAGTATCAATAGTTTTTAAAATAAAAACTAAAAACAATATATTATAAATTTTGCCTTTTTGTTATGATATTATTGTTCAAATTTTTATTTTAAAGTTTAATGTATTTTTATTTTTATTTTATGATTTAGGGGATGTTTGTCATATCAGCGAGGCAATTAATGATTTTTGTTGTATGAATCATCTAGTTTTAGTAGTTAAAGGAATGGTTGTTATTCTTAGAAATCACAGGTTCAAACACTAATAATACCAAAACGTGATTGAGCGATCAATATTCAATGATTGAGAGTATACTCTAACACAGATGCCTACTCTAATCACTGTTAGATGAATAAAAATGATTTTTGTTAGAATAACGTTAAAAATTGATATATAATTTAATATTTTTTATTTGTTTGAAGTCGATATGTAATCTAACTGATTTCATTTTTACCATAAAAAATATAATATATTTAAAAGTAAAAAGAGATTACAATAGATCCAAAAGAAATTCAATAATATATTAGATTGGTTGACTAAATTCTTTATTAAACTAAACGAGTTTAACGAATAAAAATGATTAAATAACTGAAATAACGTAAGCTAATAAATTATTTTTAAATTTTTATTATATAAAAAATACAACATTTTCAAGTGACAAACAAACAATTTAAATAAATATCAAAGATTAAATTAACAAAAAAATAATATAAAAAATAAATTTATTAAATTTTTATAAATTATACTAGCTAAATTAATATAATATATAAGTTTTAATACTAACTTAAAATAAATTTTCTAATTTAAATACAATTAAAAAATTAGATACTGAGTTATGAAGATATATTTAGTTCAAACATTAATTTAAGAAAAAAATTGATAAAATATTAATTAAAAATACATAATCCAATAGAATAAAAATACTTAAGCCGAATTAAAAGACACTAGAATTGCTTTGTTTGACTTTGCTATGTGGAGTTGCCATGGATTTCTTCCCACCGACTAGAATGGGACCCCATACCTTTGAACGCTTCATGAAACTTCTCGAACTAACCAAGCACTTCCGGCCAGCCTGTTTTAATCCCCTTCCACTCTCCTACCCTTCAACCCCTATTCTCAGAGTCTCGAAGCTAAGGAAACTGAAATTCTCTTCCATTGGAGCAATTCCACAAGCATCTGGCATCCATGGCAGAAGACGGGGCCGTTACACTCTACAACAACACGGCCATCACCGACCCCAAGCAAAACCCAGTCTCGATCAAAGTGGGTTTAGCCCAAATGCTCCGTGGCGGAGCCATTCTCGAAGTCTCAACCCCTTACCAAGCCAAAATCGCTGAAGGAGCATGCGCCTGTTGTTTAGTCATCACTGAATCCAACCCCCGAGGCATTTCACGCATGCCGGATCCTGCCCTCATCAAGCAAATAAAACGCGTCGTTTCGATCCCCATCATGGCTCGCTCCCGCGTCGGCCATTTCGTCGAAGCCCAGATACTCGAGCGAGTCGGAGTCGATTACATTGACGAAAGCGAGGTTTTAGCCCTAGCGGATGAAGAGAATTTTATCAACAAGCATAATTTTAGGTCCCCTTTTGTTTGTGGCTGCAAGAACCTTGGCGAAGCGTTGAGGAGAGTTAGGGAAGGAGCTGCAATGATTAGAACGCAAGGGGACTTGTTAGGCACTGGTAACATTTCTGAAACGGTTAAAAACGTCAGGTCCGTGATGGGTGAAATTAGAATTTTGAATAACATGGACGAAGATGAAGTTTTTGCATTTTCGAAGAAAATTTCCGCCCCATACGATTTGGTTGCTCAAACTAAGCAAATGGGGAGACTGCCTGTGGTCCATTTTGCCGCTGGTGGGATCGTGACTCCGGCGGATGCTGCATTGATGATGCAGTTAGGTTGTGATGGTGTTTTCGTGGGGTCAGAAGTGTTCGATAATTGCTCGGATCCATATAAGCGTGTTCGTGGGATCGTAGAGGCAGTTAGGCATTATAACGATCCTCAAGTTTTGGTCGAGAATAGTTGTGGGTTGGAGGAGCAGATGGCTGGGCTAAATGTCAGTGAGGAAACGATGGAACAGTTTGGAGACTGAGGAGTTTGATCAAGTAAAGCATCTTCTATTTGCTTCTTGTTGATGTTGTTGAGAATTTGAGTCCCTTTTCACCCCCCTTATTCTGTTGTTCTTGTTTAGTTTTGCTATGGTTATATTTTTGATATACTATATTTTGTATGCCAAACTAATACAAAAAAATGAACTAGAATAAGTTGGTAATCAGTCTTTCAGCTTCATTTTGTATGTTGAACAGTTTGAGGAATGAACTGAATAATTGGTTGATCATTTTGTCAACTGTGTTTTCCTCCATCCCTACTTAAATGTCTGAGACTTGTCGACCGATTAGTTGCTATTGAGTAATTACAGGTGCATAGAGTGATTGAGCTGATGACTGCCCTTGTTAAGAAGCTCATTTCTTTTGTGTTATTAACATGATAGAATGTGTTTTCTGTGTGTTGTATTTTCGTTTATGTCTTTTTCTTTAGTTTTTGCAAATTAACTTTTTTGAGCTAATATGGAGGAGACTCGGAACTACAGTATTAGTTCTGCGTGTTTACTAATGCAGTTCTGTGCATAGTAGGGCCATGCTTTTGTGAGGGAAAACCACTCAGCTATTGCTTGTTAGGGCTCTGAGTTGTTTAATCGGTTTCTGATGCATATAAAGGACATAACTAACCATAGTTAACTAGCACATAGTCTGATACTCGAGAGGTCTTGAGATATATAAACGATGATGTTATACATCCTATTAGACATTCTTTTGGAAGAAAGAAATAACCCCACAAGTAGTGGTGTTAGAGCGACTCTGATAAGACATTAATCCCACACAGGAAAGGAAAGAAGATAATAGCCCGTGACATAGACTTATGCATGCGCTTCATTTATAAATTACATGAAACTTGGGAGTCATCTTAAATTGCGGTTTTGGTTGTATTTAGAAACCATTACTGCATCATTCAGCACTTGTAAAATGTTGCTTCAATGTCGTATTATATATAAGTAATAGGCATGAAGATTGCACCGACACCCTGGGAACATCCTGTTAGATGTAAGTAAAACTATAGGGTCGTGTAGATTTCTTTAGCATTTCAGTTTGTACCAATGAAAAATAGATACAAGATAAGAAGTTGAGGAGAATACAATACTCGTGGCTTATTTAAAAGTTCTTGATATCAAATGTACTTAACCGCTTCCTGCTTCCTGGCTTAGTTTCCTTACCCGTGTTTACGTCGACGGCCAAAGTGCAAGGGTAAGCTACCAAGAAAATTTAACCTCATCTCCACTCTCTTTTCTCTGTTGTTTCACTCTGATTCATCACTGTATATTGTATAATGATTGCTTTGCAGCATCATGGAGTTGGAGCATTGAAAGTTTCAAGTAACTGAGACCAGCATAAGCAACTTGCAAACTAAGGGACACAAGCACTGCAGAGTATCCTAAGCTAAGTAAATCTAATGAGCTGTACTGACGGTATGTATTGGACAATTTGGAAGTGCAACTTGCGATAAGCTATGATAAATTTATAAGATGGAGCATGTCCACGTTGATTTATATTATTTAATAGTGAGGATGAGGATAAGATGTTGGCTTTTCTATACTCTGAAGAGGACGCCTTTTCAGTTACCGACAGGTAAGACATATTACCATGAATCTTCTTCACTTGTTTCTCATTTTTGGCAGTCTTTCAGCATCTTGGCATATCATACATGATCCTTGAGCTGCTCTTATTAGCTATAAATAAATTATTGTTGATTTATCGTCGCATGGTGCATTTTTTGACCATCTCGACTCTTTAGTAAATTCCAGTTCATTCTACGTTGTGTTATCTGTCTGAATGTTTCCATTGTTGAATAAACACCTCAATGCAATCTCATATGCAGAAAATATAGCCCCGTTGACTACAAAAGCTCGAGCAACAGCAGTTCCTAGTCCTCTCCATAAGACGCTATATCCTTCGTGTTTTACACTTTTTTGGAGACAGTCAATGATGCCGTTGTACTTTTGCGGGGTGGCCGGTGATTGAGCCTGCAGTCTAGTCTTTACAACATCCAGGGGATAGCAGCAAACCCAGCTAGCAACCCCGCCTAGACCTCCTGCTATCAGCATTGTTCTGAGGGTTTCTTGACCGCTCTTTCTGCACCCTGGGTGAAGCTGTTCTCGCATATACTCGTACGTCCAGAAGTAGAAGCCGTGAGAAGGCGCATCTCGAAGGGCAGTGATTGTAAAACCCCTATATAATCCTCTTAAGCCTTCTGTTTTCAGTATGTTCTTAGCAACACGAATCGGCCCTTTCCGGGCACCAACAGATTGAGAACCTGGAAAAGCGGTGTTCTGCAATTGCAGACGGATTTTTACTAATTCTACCGGAGCTAGCATGATGCTCTGTAAGGCCCCGGTTCCGACTCCTCCTAGAGCCACACCTTTGTAGGAAGGTGGATCGTTGGCCGAAACAGACGAATCAAACGCTCTTGAGAGAATGGCATATATCTGGAAAACCATAGCATTCTGCAATGCACAAATTTCTCTGTAAGCAATGCATTCAACCAGAAATTCAAATACAAGATCAGAGATGCATTTTTAAAAATTTTGTTCCTGCATGCATAGACTATTATATTGAAAAATCAAACCTATATAAATATTACATTTCAAATAACACAATTATTAGTAGCATTGATAGGCTCTAGGCACCAATATAAGGCCAAATTTATAGACAATGACATTCAACAAATATATATAATCAGCAAAGCACCGACTCTGAAACAAACATAAAAATGGAATTTTAGGGGGACCACACAAGATTGATGAGTACACTTTGCTGCCAAACATTTCATCAGCTAGATCCTGATAAGGTTCCATGTGATTCATTTCAATGCATTTTCTCAACAGAAAAAGAAATCTTTAGGTTGAAACAATTGATTGAATCACCACACCACAAAACGTAAAAGAACCTGAAAGGTGACTGATGCTAACGGTGCAGCCATGCCTCTATAGAGTGCACCGGGACCTTCCGTGGTGACAACCCGGCGCAGGATGCGTAGGGCAGGGCCTGAATCAGTGCTTTGTTGCCGTATTCTGAGGGTGTCGAGCGGATAACCGGAGACAATACCAGCCATGCCACCGATGCCTCCTGCCACAAATTCTTTTCCCCAGCTACTTGCAAGGAACTCTGGCCAGAAATCCATTATATCCACCCAAAACAATAGAAATATGAACCTTTCTGGTTTAAAATCAAAATCCCAATTCCCAAATCCTCTCGGTTCCCTGCTTTTGTAGACAAGCAACATGAACAAGACAACTTTAGTGTTCTTTTCTTGCACGGCTTTGAATCTTCCTCCTCTGCCCCAACTCGTAAACAGATTGTTACCTTTTTTTTCCTTTAAAAAGGTCTGTAACTTTATGTGACCCTCAAGCACTTCCTGCACATGAAGAAGGCAATAATTAATAAGACCAAAGATACCTTGGAAGATCCGATTCTGCCTCTTAACTGTCCCTTCAACCTTTTAAACAAAATTTAGAAAACCCCAAGTTTTCCCATAATGTTTCAATTCCACTGGTGAATCACAGAAAAAGAAGCACCAAGAAAGAGAGAAATAACAAGGAAAATGAACCCCTTTTTTATCTGATGATGGAAACAAATGTCACCGGCTGCAACTTTGTTGGGAGTCGTCCACATTCTGCAGTGGTAGGAAACGGCCAACTTCTAGTTTTGAAGGTCCACAACCCAACCAATTCGAGTGGCCAAACCACATTTGTCCACGTTGTCACTTTGGCGCCTTCTTCGCTGCTTTTAGCTCAGTGGTCTGATGAATCGTTCCTCTCTCACAAATACCAATAAAAATGGTTCGCAGTGCGGGAGTGACGCAAACCAGTTTCTGTATTTTAATTAATTTAAAGTAAATCTTATAAACATTTAATATAAAAATAAATCCCTTAATTCAAATGTTAGAATTAAGTTCATAATTTTATTCAAATAATTTAATGTCTCGTTTCATTATTCTGCTATCAAGAAAATTTGTACTTCATTTGTATTCGACAAAATTGAATGAGGTTCTTGGTAAGATTGAACATTAGTTATTATTAGTATGATTAATGTTCAAATTCATGATTGCTTATTATTAGGGTATTTAACTTATTTATTAAAATAAATATTTTTACATGAATTGTTGATCTTAATTGCAAGAAAGAGACAGTTAAAAGATAAAATATAAATATTTAAAAGTGTGGAATTAAAATTAGATTTATAATTTGTCAAAAGATCATGGATACACATCCTTCCCCTAAATCTTCATTAGCCCTTTAAAATTTTGCATTATATTTTAAGTTTTCATGGGGGAGGTATGCAGTGTTCTAGGAATGTTTTCATAGGCCTTTTGAGGTGCTACGAATTCGATGAAACTCCGAAACACCAGTACCAAGATCAATGCCGGAGGATCAGACTGAGGAAGAAAGGAATGAAGATAACAACCTTGAACATGAAGATGAACCAGAGAAGCCAGCAATACAAGACACCTCTAATTCTTGCCTACACAGACTCTAATGTGGCAACCAATGTTGAAACTGAAGATGAACCCAGGTCACTGGCTTGGGTTAGAGAAACAAAATAACAGTTAATGGATGCTACATTTTCGAAGGTATTCAATGTCAAAGAAGAGTTCTAACAACACAGAGACAAGAACTCGGATTTAGATCAATTGTAAACCGATTAACCATGAAATGTAGATCCATGGTTAATAATTATGACCATTCATGGCATGAACACAAAGCAGTTTTGGATTTGATCAAAGATATGAATAAGCACCCTTCACAACCTAAAGCTAGACATCTCAAACAGATCAAAGGACATTCTATATTTACTTTAATGTTCTGATCAATTGTGCACCAGAAATCCCATTAACAATACACTCGAGATCGAAGATACAAAAAAGCACAATAGTATAGAACTTAAATTTATTAAGTTTTACAACATTGACCTTCCACACAGTTTTTTGCAAAGTCAATTATGAAACCAGAGCACCAGAGCATACCGAATGACATATGGACAATCACAGTAACACAAAAGATGTTATTATAATAGTTGTACTCACAAAAACAAGCCACAATGTTTATGTTTTGATGAGTTTAAGATCCTCATTTCTTCCCACTCTTCTTAAGTCCTGTACCACCAATTGGCCCCTTTTGAGCCTTCGCTCTCAGCTCTTTAAGAGCCTGTTCATCACAAATAACAAAATCAGATTGATGGTTCGCAGAACATACTTATACAATGCGAAAAAAAGAACCAAAAATAAAAATTGAAATCGAGCGAGTCAAAAAACCAAACACCCCACCTTCTCTTCATCCTTCTTTTTCTGTATGTTGGCCATATCAACCTGCACAGAAAGCAAATGAAGAAGATGAATCCAAAATTCATTGAGAAAATGAAATACATCACGAATTTACAAAATCTAAAATAAAAGTTTTACATGATTTCACTCCTAATATCAGCAATGCACAACATACCAGCACAGATTAAATAAGGTTGACATGATTTGAATTAGTATATTCTGTACAAATTGATATCAAGTTTACTAATTTTACTCAAACACAAAAATCAAATACAAAAAAGCAGACCTAACAGGAAATTGAATCTTGAGACAATGTAATAATTGAATAAAGCCACTTACAAAATATATGTAGAAAATAATATTCAACTATATGCAACCTTTTTCCTCATCTTTTCCACTATAGATCGATTCAAACAATATAAAAAAATAATTGCGATACCTCGTCGTATTCTTTCTTTGCAGTTTTAGGTTGCTTCAAAGGCTTCGCTTTGCCACCTAGAACCCAGAAAAGCACAAAAATCAATATCTATGAAATTAACATGAATCACAAAACGAAAGCCCTGTGGAAAAATTTGAAGAATCGAAACTAACAAAGTCGTGATCTTCGAATTTGTAGAAGGGATTACCTTGCTTGGACGACATGTTTATGATGCTAAGATTAGCCGATTAGGGTTAACGTCTGAACTAGAAGAGATCTGAGAAATTGGGGAGACGGAAAATTAAATGCCCTAACCCTAAAACACACGACTTTTGGGAATATGAAATATCTGCTAAAAAGTTCGTATAAATATAGAAAGTCCTTCATCACGCGCTTAGCGCGTGTTAATTGCTGCCCCAATCCAAGAGAATCCAAGTCATGTCCTCACTTTCTTTATAAAGTAAATTCTTTTTTAAAAGATGTTGCAAATTTAATGATACATATTCTTTAGTGGCTATCAAATTATATGAGTATATTTACTTTATCATCAAATTATTAAATTATTAAATTAATTAAATTAATTTATTTTAATCATCGTTGTTAAATTCTTTACGGAGGATGATACAAGAATGATGCGATATATATATATATAATTTATTTTTCTCCTAACATTTATTACTTAATAATATATATATGTACATCTTATTTCACTAAGAGTGATTGACATAGAGTAAGAATGAGATATAACACCCAATATATCCCAAGTTTGACTCCCCTCGATGCATCCAAACTTTTTAATTTTTTTTATTTGATTGTGATATGGGTTATCTCTTGATTAAAAAATAAATATATTAAATATTAAATAAAATAAATTAAAATAAAATAAAATTAATCATCTAATCGAGTGATGAGACATGTTATTATTATTATTGAGACTCAAACTCATAGGAAATAAAATAAATTTATGGATAGAGTTAAATATGTAGTAGTTACAAACAAAAGTATTCGGTTATGGTGAAAAAATCAATATACTTCTAATATCGAATCAAGATCAATTAGGACAAAAATAAAACATTGAATCGAACTTTTCTTTAGTGTCAAGGTAATAATTATAAATAACCATCAACTTCCCGAAAAAAGGTAGAAGAATGGACCTATTATTGAACATACAATGTACAGGTGTATAATCATTACACTTCAACTGTATTATTATATTTCACCTGAAAAAGTGATTAAATTTATTTAATTTAATTAAAAATAAAAAATAAATTAATAATTAATTAAAATAAAATATATAATTTTTATAAATTTTTATTAACTATCACTTAAATAAAAAATCGCCTTAAAAGTATTTTATCGTTGGACAAGTCTTCGAAAACGAATTATCTAGCAAAATTTGACCAAAAAATTAAAGTATGTGCTCCGTATAAGCAACGGAACAACAAAAGTCTCAACTATATTTGACGTTGATTTATAACATTTTAATTAAAATTTTAAATGGTTCAAAATTAATTTATTTTGAAAAAAATAAAAGTTTGACTATTAAAGTTAAAGAATTGAAAATAAAATAAAAGTTTAAGGGTATAAAAAACTTTTGAACTAAATAAACAATTAAATTAATTATATCTTAAATTAATTTTGACCATTAAATTTTTTTTTACACTTAAGCCTGAAAATATAAAAAAATAAAAAAATTAAAACGCTACATAAACAAAAATATATATTTATTAATACAATTCATTTATAGTAATATTTTTAATACAATTTCATTAATTATTAAATTTAAATATTTTAAATATATTTATTAATTTTATTTTTTTTATTCAGCTAAAGTGGTTATTAGTATCTAGACGGTTCGTGCTTTATTAATTTTATTTGTTTGAATGATAGATAGTTATTTAAATTATGTATAGGAAGATAAGTCTTAATTTCAAAAACAAACGTGATTTTTTTAAAATTTAAGTTATTTAAAAAAATTAATTATATAAAAAAACAATACAATTTTTATATACAATCTTTGAACCCATTTTTTTTAATTTAAGAAGGTTCACCTTGATCCATAATTATAATAGTAATTTATTTATAAAATCTAAATTAATAAATTTAAAATTTAAAATTTAAAATAGTCCAAAAAAGTTAACGTTTTAATTATAACTCAAAAGTTAAATTAATGTATTACGTCGTCATTTAGTTTAAAAATTAATTTCGTTAGTTTTCATAGATAAAAAATATATATTATTTTTTTCAATAGTTAGTCAAGTCAAGCTACACGCGGTTTAGTCTTTTTTTTTATAATTTCTCGAAATTTTATTATAATTATTTTAAATCAATCCACGTCATATAATTAATTTAAATAAATATATATTTTTTAATTTATAATTCCAAAATTACTTAATTGATCTTAGCATCAATCTCTAGTATTTGGGAAGTACTGAGCCAAAGCTCGACTCTTTATTAATGGCGAACACAAAAATAATTCTTATTCTCTGTACTCTTCCATGTTTCATCTTCTTGCTTTTCAGACCAACATATTCTCAGATAGCCACTATAACCCAAGGCCAACAGCTGAAACATGATCAGCAGCTGGTTTCATCTTCTGGAATGTTTAAGTTGGGATTCAAATCCCTCTACAAGGATAATTCTTACTTAGGAATATGGTACTACGGAGAAGATGACGATCTACTTTGGGTAGCAAATCGAAACACCCCGGTATTTCGAAGTTCTGGGGTTCTGGAGATAGACGATCGGGGCAGTTTGAAAATTCTGCAACGATCGTCTGATCCAGTGGTGTTGTACACGGTTGAAGAACCGTGTAACACCAGTGCTACATTAGAGGATTCTGGCAATTTTGTGTTGTATGAACTGAACCGGAATGGCTCCGTAGTTCGAGTTCTATGGGAGAGCTTCGACTATCCTACGGATACGCTTCTGCCGGGGATGAAGTTGGGGATCAACTCCGAAACCGGTCTCAATTGGTCTTTGACATCATGGAGAAGTGATATGTCTCCTGCAACAGGGTCTTTTAACCTCGGGTTGGACCCGAGTGATTCGAGTCAGTGGGTTATATGGTGGCGAGGGGCAGCATACTGGAAGAGCGGGTCGTTTCGACATGGTTTTCTCGAGGCCTTCGTATCTAATTCCTACGATTTCGATTACGTTACGAACAATAACGAAACGTACTTCAATTATACCATGAAGAAATCTGTCACCATTTTCCCGTGGCTAAAACTGAATTCGGAGGGTGAACTCGTGAGCTACAAGGCGGAACCAGTGGTTTCATGTACTACAAACATGAGCAGAGGTTGCTCGAAACAGAACATACCTGCATGTAGTAGAAGCTTGGGGAGTAACGTTTTCCAGCATCATGTAGGATTCATGTCCAACACCGGATTTAAATTTAGTGAGACTGACAACCTGTCTCGTATCGATTGTCAGGCTAAATGCTTGAATGATTGTTCTTGTGTTGCATATGCTTCGAAAAACGATGATGGGACCGGCTGCGAGATTTGGAGTACCGGAGTTAGTTTTACGGAATCGAGTACCAGAGATGATAGGCCTGAGAATGTCAAACGTGATATATACATTCTTAAACCAAGAGGTAAGGCTTAATTTACATGAATTTAACAGTTGGATTACTTATGACACCATGAAAATGTTGTCTCATTCCAGAGAACAAGTGGTGGACATGGCTGCTAGCAGTGATTGGAGGACTTATGATTGTCCCCCCTGCATGTGCAATATGTTACACGTTGTGGATAAACAGCAAAAGAAGAGGTAATTGAACTTAAAAACGAAGATCTCGATTCTTTCGATCGGTTCTTTTTATTCCCGAGTTATCAATGATTACTAGATGCTAACGCCCTCGATGTCTAAATTCTTGTAACTTGATTATTAGGGGTTCGAATAACGAACCAAAGGGTGCTGTTGAATGAAATCGAAGGTGATGCAACGGCTTCAACCAAAAACGATGGACATGATAACCGGTTGGATGTGTTCAGCTTCGACAGCATTGCTGCTGCTACAAACTGTTTTTCAGTAGGAAACAAGCTGGGAGCAGGTGGATTCGGTCCGGTATATAAGGTGGTAAATGATGTCCGGAAACCGAATTTAACAACCTTCATCAATGACTAATGAGAGATAATTTCAGGGGAAACTTGTTGACGGGCGAGAAATCGCAGTAAAGAGACTTTCGAGTCGTTCGGGGCAAGGACTGGTGGAGTTCAAGAATGAAGCCATACTCATTGCAAAACTGCAGCACACCAATCTGGTGAGACTTCTAGGATTTTGCATTCAAGTGGAGGAAAAGATGTTGATTTATGAATACATGCCTAACAAAAGCCTAGATTTCTTTATATTTGGTAGGGAATCCTTTTTTACTATATTCCTATCTTTCATTTCATCACAATTAGCATCTGCTAAACTGGTCCATATGACAGATTCCAAAAGGAAATACATGTTGAATTGGACGAAACGTTTCGACATAATCGAAGGGATCGCGCAGGGACTAATTTATCTTCATAAATATTCGAGACTCAAAGTGATTCACAGAGACCTGAAGGCCAGCAATATTTTACTTGATAACAAGATGAACCCGAAAATATCTGATTTTGGCATGGCTAGGATATTCGGGTTAGATGAACTCGAAGCAAATACTAAACGAGTCGTCGGAACTTTGTAAGTATGCTAGTCTGTTTTCTGTGATCTTTCAAGTAATGGAAAGCATCATTTGATGGTTTCGATTTCCAGTGGCTACATGGCTCCGGAATACGCCTTCCATGGCATTGTTTCGGTGAAAACTGATGTGTTTAGCTTCGGTGTCCTACTACTGGAGATTGTGAGTGGCAAGAAGAACAATTGTTGCTACCATCCAGAACGTCCCCTGAATCTTATAGGTTATGTATGTACACTTCTTTTCATTCTCAATTGTTTTCGGAGTCGAAAAACGGGCTGTTTTGGAAGCTACGATCGAATTCTTCGGATATTCCTGATTTCCTGTACCATGACTTGCATCAGGTATGGCAACTTTGGAATGAAGGTCGAGGTATAGCGGTTTTAGACCCGATGTTCGATGGACCCTGCAACCAAAATGAAGCACTGAGATGCATCCATGTAGGTCTATTGTGTGTGCAAGACCATGCGATTGATAGACCTACAATGTCGGATGTTGTTTCGATGCTTTCGAATGAAACGGTGGAGCTACCGGCACCGAAGCAACCGGCATTTTTCGTTTATGCAGACGGAGAAGAGGCAGCTATAAGTGAAACCAAGTGGAACGAGTGTTCCATAAATAATGTTTCAGTGTCGGAAATGGAAGCCAGATGAGTGTACTGAGTTTAAGATTAAAGATTTAAATATAATGATTTTAAATTTAAGGATAAAATTTAAGATTTACAAGTTAAAACCTAAATCTCTGTCTATATTACCTAAACATTAAATTTTAACCAAAACCCTTAAATTCTAAACTATTAAACTAAAACATCTAAACTTTAATCCTAAATTAAAGCTCTAAACCCTCTCTTTAACACACTTCGATTATAGCCGTTCAAAAATTATTATTATTTTTATAATTTACTAAATTAAACCTTTAATTTTTAATACGGAAGATTTTTTTTTCAAGTAGATTTCGTTTAATACAAAAGTGTCCCTTAACATCGCTTTTATATTTGGGGACGTAATAAACCTTTTTTTCAATTCGAAAGTGTATATTTTATTGATTTTTAAATTATAAAAAATAATATTTATATTTTCTCATAACGTCAGCAATAAAACCTAAAGAAAATACAAATCAAGAAACTATTCTTTCCAAATATTCAAAACTAGAATATATATATATATAATTTTATAAAGAAAAAAAAATTATTTTATGTTAATGAATTTAGTAAGTGATTTTAGTAAAAATAAATATTATTTATCTTATAAAATTCTATTCCAATCATAATATATATGGTATGTATATTATTAAAAGACTAAAAATATTTATAAATAAATACTATATTACAACCATCTTTAGACTATTTAAAAATAAAAAATAAAACAATCGATCGTGAAAAAAAATGAAGTGAAATCTAGGAGAGATTATTAAGTGAACCTTATTCTCTACGTTATACCTAATAAAACTAATCACCCACTAATTACATGTAGAAAAGATGTGACGATTTACCTTGAAAATATTTGAGATGAACGGTCTGATTAATTAAGATCACAAATGACGTGGTAAATAAAGTTTAACTAATAATTTTTTAAAATTCAGTTGAAAAATCTTATACCTCTGAATTTAAATTTTAATTACTCACTAAAATTTTAAAATTCTAAAAAAAATTAATTAAACACTAAAAATTAAATTAATGATGAAAAATATTAAATTAATGATGAAAATAAAAACAAACCGATAATTGAGGTGGCTAATATTCTAAAGTTTATAGGTGGAACTAAAAGTAAAGTTAGTTGGGCAGGTATAACCGTCGAAAGACAAAGAAAAATGTGTACATTAAACGGTCAAAAGAAACACCGGTGAAATAAAATAGGGTAAATTATAATAGATGTCACTTAGTTATAAATAAGATTATATTTAAGTTATTTAATTATTAAAAGTTATATTTAAATTATTTAATTATAAGTAAAATCATATTTAAATTATTTAATTATTAAAAGTTATGTTTATGTCATTTAATTATAAGTAAGGTAAAATTTGGATCACCCTCTGTATTTAATATATATTAATATGTATATTAAATTAATTAATGATTTTAAATAAATTATTTTAATATTAACAAATATATACAAGTGATTAAAAATATTAAATTTATATATACTTTTAAATCTAAAAAATAATTAAATATAAATTTTCTCATAATTATATAATTAAAATATAACTTTTAATAATTAAATAATCGAAGCATAACTTTAATTACAATTAAGCGATCTTTGTTACGAAAAATTATTAGGTGAACTTTGTTCATCACGTCATCCATTCTCAATTAATCAAGACCGTTGATCTTAATTTTTTTCAAGTGAATCATCACCTCATGTACTTAATCATGATAGTTATTAAGTGATTATTTAAAGATCAACGGTTTTAATTATTTAGACCATATATAACGTGACGAATATGTTTTATTCATCTCTTTCCTTAAAACTTACCCATATTTTATTGTTATCCCAGTAGCAAATTGCGGAAGAAATGGGTTTAATTCATCTCTTACTCCTTTTAGTTTTATTTTTAATTTTTTGGTGCAAATTTCAAACTTTCGTATGTACAGTTTTCATTTCTTGTTTGGCTATGGAGGATTGAATTGCAAACTTAGGAGTAAAAATGTAGAATTCGAAGCCCATATCGATTAGGATACAGATAGGAGTGTTTAAAAATATTTAATCTGATCTGATTATCTATTAATCTAATCCAACAATTCAGATATTCGATTTAGTTTTTATTTTTAGATCTGATATCCGATTCGATTTTAAGTTTTTTGAAACAGATACGGATCACAATATTTTTATTTTTGAATTATCCGAAAATTCAAAAATATAAAAATTAAAAATTTTATTAATATTAGTCTTGTTCTATTTAACAATTTAGTGCTTGTTATATTAAAAAAATAAATATTAAAATTTTTATAATTATGAACCGTAATGTATTTAGTAATTTATTGTTTATATATTCGAAATTCTATTTTTTTATAAATATAATCTTTAAATTCGAAAAATTAGTATAATCAAATTATTTTTTTGAATAATGGATATTCGACTATTCGATCCAAAAATCCGATATCTGAATATGTGGATATCCGATTTTTTTCGAATCGGATACGGATCACTATATCAATGATCAAAAAACCCGAATATACAAAAAACAAATCCGATCCGATATCAGACAATGGACAATCCTAGACATATATTATTTCTGAACATTAAATTTATAAAATTTAAAAATGTACAAGAAAGGTCTTTTAAATAAGGTGTTTAAATTCTCTCTCAAACCCCTAGCCGCCGTTCTCTTTTCTCAAATTTCATATTTTTTAGTTTTTCGTTTTAATCGTTTCTTTTGATCGATGATCGATAATCAATTTTAGTGTTGGTTGTCGACCACCAGATCTATTTCTTTTTCTTATTTTATTTTAATAAGATCTTTTTTTTCTGTCTTTGTGACACGCTTTTCTCTATCCTTGTGACATATTTTTATTTTTGTTTTGGGTTTGATTCGTCTGTCTTTATGGCATGTTGCAACATACTCTAGCGATCAGTTGTTGTTCGCACAAAAATTTAATCGATGTTAGTTTTCTGATTTATTGTTTTGTCGGTGGTCACTTGGAAAGACTTATCCCCACTCGGTTAATAGTTGTTTTCCGATAAAATCAATCTTGGGTAGCGGTACTTTTTGCACGACAATTTGAATCGCCTACGACTCCTTCCTTCACTATGCGTCTCATTTGGATAGAGACAAGAAGATTTAGGAAGTTGCTGAATTTTATCGATATCCTTATTTCTATAAGAATTTTTTTTTTGAATTGTAAGAATTTTTAGATTTTTTAATTCAATTATTTTACTTATTGATTACGTCGTAATTATCATTTTTTATGGATTTAATCAAAATTCAGTAGCATTTATAAAAAAATGTACAAGACTAAATCTGTTAAATCATTTTAAATCAGGATGAAATTACTATTATGTGTAAGCATTGAGTATTAAATATATTATTATACCACTTAAAAAACAGAAGGTAACTAAAATAAAACCAACATAAAAAATTAGTGACGTATTTGAAAAGACTTTATACTTAAGTGAGAAAAAATGAAATAATCTAATAAACTGGTTACTGATATTGCAGTTTACTCTTTTATTTACAATAAAACTTGTACTTTTTGAAAGCGATTAACGTGGTCCCTATCGTTTCGTTAGAAACTTCTAGAATAAGTTTTCTTCTTTGTACAGCTTATCTTGTCGCTTCGAGGGGAAGACTCCGGCACCGGCACCGCCTTTAGACACCGAAAGCCGAAAAGTTTTTATTATCGATAGCTTTGCTTCTTTTTTTTTTTTTTTGCTGAAGACATATAGACCTTTGCGTACATCCAAAGCAGTAATCAAATAAGGAAAAAGGTTTACGAATCCCTAATCTTTACCTTCTCAAGGAATCAAAAGCAGCAAAAGCCAAAACTCCATTCTATTCCTCTACAAACCATTAGCACACATAGTTTGAAGCTTCGTTTTTGGTGTTTTCTCTTCATTTGAATCGTTTTACTGAAAAAAAGTTCAGTCTGAAGAAAGAAACAATGGCGAAATCAATTGTTTCAGCCGTTTTGGAGAAGCTGGGTTCTTTGTTAATGATGCCTGAAGAGATAAAACAGAACGTTGAGCTGGCCTTTGCTCTTGAAGAAGAAATCGGGAAGCTAACTGTTCATTTTCATGATATTCAATCTGTTCTTCAAGATGCAGAATCGAAGCAGGTACAGCTTTCCGCTAGTTTCTCTTTATTTTTTTTTATGTAAATTAGATTTTGTTTTGTTTAATATATATGATCTTCGGACTCCACGGCGACGCCTTTTTTTTTGTCAACCACAGGGACCCTATTACATACGCGGTTCCTTTCAAATTGAATTTTCCGTAATATTTTATTTCTAAAATTTAGAACAAAAATGTTTGATTTTTAAATCTAATCGAGCATCTTCCTCGAAAAAAATGATTTAAGCGGCAAAGAAAAAGAAATATTGAATTTGACATCCTGTTTGGATAAATCTTGTGTTTGAAGTTTGAATTTTTAGATATTAAACGACCAGTGTTAGATTTGAGATCATAATGAACTGTGAAATTACTGAAATTCTTTGAATTCAGATATTAAATGAAATTAATGTTGTAAATCTTATCATCGATTTCGACAGGTAAAGGATGGAAATGTGCGAAATTGGTTGAAGAAGCTCAAAGATGTAACCTACGATGTTGATGATGTGTTGGACGAGTGGAAATCTGTGAAACTGAAACCGCAGCTCGAGGAAGAAGAAGAAGTTGAAAACTTCCCCTTGTTCAAGAAGATACGACGCTCTGTCTCTTCTTTTACCTTTCAATCTGTGCAATACTATAATATTGCATCGAAGATAAAATATATAAACCAACAACTTGATTGTATAGCTAATGAAAAAGATAGATATAAGTTGGGGTTAGAAAAGGAAGTTGAAGAATCCCGAAGGCTAATAACTGCCTCTTTCATAGATGAAGAAGAGGTTTATGGAAGGTTTGAAGAGACTGCAGTTCTAGTGAATATGTTGGTAGGGGAGAATAGTAGTGGAGGGTCACGGCTCAATGTCATCTCTATAGTAGGGATGGGAGGGGTCGGGAAAACGACACTTGCTCAACTGGTTTACAATCACAATGATGTTGAATGTCATTTTGACAAGAGAATATGGATTTGTGTCTCCGACCCTTTCGATGAGATAAGGATTGCCAAAGAGATACTTGAAGCATTTAAAGGTGAAAGTTCGAAATTAGTTGGAAAGGATAATATCTTGCAGGAAATTCGTAGCCATGTTGTAGGGAAAAAATTCCTCCTTGTGTTGGATGATGTGTGGATCGAAGATGAAACAAAATGGGAGCAACTGAAAAATTCCCTAAAGCATTGCTCTATAGGGAGTAGAATTTTGATAACCACTCGCAAGGAAAAAGTTGCTATTATTATGGGAACAACTTCATCAAACTTACTTTTCTTACATACTTTGTCACAAGAGGAATGTTGGTCGTTACTCAGCCATAGAGCATTTCTTGGGAGGACAGGAGAGGAATGTGGAAATTTAGAAGATATCGGTCGAGAAATTGTCGATAAGTGCCAGGGTTTGCCCCTTGCTGCAAACATTCTCGGTGGTTTGCTGAGGTTCAAGAGTACTAGAGAACAATGGCAAAGTGTCTTGGATAGTGAAATATGGGACATTGAAGAGGCTGAACGAGATCTTTTCCCTCCCTTATCCTTGAGTTACTATGAGTTACCTTTGGCTCTAAAGCAGTGTATTTCATATTGTGCTGTTTTTCCGAAAGGTATGATATTAAGCAAAGATGAATTGATCAAGTTGTGGATGGCGCAAGATTACCTGAAGGGAGTGCGGGGTGAAGAGATGGAGATTGTTGGTGAGGAATATTTTGATGAGCTAAAAATGCGTTCTTTCTTTCAGCTTTTTAAAAGGGATGAACTTGATAATGGCATTGTGAAATACCAAATGCATGATTTAGTTCATGATTTTCTTCAAGTTTTAATGGGAACGGAATGTTTGATGATAGTAAGTAATGGTTTTGAAGTGTTAGAAGTAGACTTGTCTTGTGAAAGGGCTCGCCATGCAACATTGATTCGTAAAGAAGCTACATCAACAGAACCCAACATTTACCATCTCAAGAAGTTGCGTAGCCTCCTTATAGACTCGAGCTATCACGATACTTCATCACTAAGCCCATATTTGCCCAAGTTGTTTGATCAATTGACTTGTCTAAGGACATTGAATTTGACCAACAGTCTGTTTGGAAATTCAATTGAAGAACTTCCTGATGAAATAGGAAATTTGGTTCACTTGAGATATCTTAACTTGAAAAACAATAGAAAATTGAAAGAATTACCTGAGTCATTGTGCGGGTTATGTAATTTACAGACCTTAAACCTAAAATGGTGTGATAGTCTTGAAGAACTACCTAGTGGAATTGGGAAAATAATCAACTTGAGGCATCTTGAGAATGAGCGGACAGACTTGAGCTTAATGGCAATGCCAAAAGGAATAGGAAGATTAACAAACCTTCAGACACTAAGTGTATTTGTGGCAACGGATAGCAGTAATGCATCTACTCTGGGAGATCTTCGAAACTTGATGCATCTTCGAGGACTTCTTAAGATAAGTGGATTAGGAGCTGTGTGTGATGTGGCTGAAGCTAAGAAAGCAGAACTTCAAAATAAGGAAGGTCTCCGCACTTTGATACTAGAGTTCACTATTTCCAAGGGATCGATGTCCAAAAGGTTACGTAGAAGAAGTGATAAGGTACTTCTTGAAGCTTTGCGACCACCTCCATGCTTGGAAAAATTGGAGATCTGGTGCTACCGAAGCCGCACTATTTCCCCCAACTGGATGATGAGCTTGACCAAGTTGAGACATGCTTCATTAGGTTCTTGCTTGCATTTGGACTCTTTGCCTCCCTTGGGGAAATTGCCGTCCCTTGAATCACTCTATATAGGGGAAATGAGACAAGTGAAAGAAGTGGGAGTTGAATTTTTGGGTATAGTAAGAGAAGAGACATCAGGACTACCATCATCTTCTGAATTACCTTCATCATCATCTATTATTGTCTTCCCTAATTTAAAACATCTTGAATTCTTTGATTTGAAAGAGTGGGAAGATTGGATGTCACCAACAATTGGAAACGAAGATCATATTAGTGTCATGCCTCGACTTTCTTCCCTAACTATTGGATCCTGCCCAAAGCTGAGGGCACTACCAAGCTACATTCTTCACAATACAAGTCTAAAGCAATTGGACATAAGTCAAAGTCCTATTCTTTCAGGACGTTGCAGAAAAGAGACCGGGGAGGACTGGCTAGAAATTTCTCACATTCCTAGCATCATAATCGACGGTCTATGCAGTCAAGTAAACAACTCTTCCGTTGAAGAGTTTGGGGTATTGCAATTGCAACCAATACACAGGTATTCTTTTATTTCATTATTATTATCCGTGTAAATCCCTAAAATTTTTCCGATTTCTGAAAACTATATCTGATAACATTTAATTTTAACTCCATCTCTTACTCTAGCAAGAATGGAAATTAACTTTGTTTTACATCAATGCTATTGTATCTTTACCCATAACTAATCATCTCCTCCTATTTCCTGCTTTTCAGCTCTTCATTTAGTTCGAAAGATTTCCTCAAATCCTTCACACAAAATTGATGAGAGGTATGAATGAAATATAGTTTCTAAAGTTCATGTTAGACCAAAATTTATACCTTTGATTTCATTACATGTAGAAGATAGCATTGCATGGAACATAGACTTCTGAAATAAGTTATTTCTTAGATGTTAATGATAAATTGAATTAAGTACTTAGTAGTTTAAAGTTTAGGCATATTTGTTCGTAAGTGCTGTTTTCCGACTACTTGCCGTTGATGTGTCTTCCCGTTGATGTGTGAAGACGGGAACCGGAATTTAAGGCAAGTAATAGGGATGAAGTAATTTGCAAGAAGGAAGGTGACATGTTGTACCTGTGTGATTCCGGTAAGGGTCAACCGTCTACAAATCTGTCGTATGAGATTATGGACGGAAGGCGTTATCGTTCATCGGACATGGATCCCGTCTCTTGAAACTGGTCTATGCTTTATTTCTATCCATCTTAATTCCCGGTGTGTAATGTTCGTATTTGTGTTTAGGATTCACTTAACAGATGACATAACTTGTAGCTTGTGTCTATTCAAACTTCATGTCAAAAGAGCGCGCGCGCACACACACACACATATATATAATGGATTGTACGACACTTTTATTCCTAAGTATTAAAATAGGCATTGGGTTTATCATTTTGGATGTATTACCCTACGAAGGATTATTCATCCTTTCGAATATTTTTTTTTCAAATTATTTCAAATTATTTCGAGTAGTTATTTAAAATATTTTTTATTAAAATTAGTTTTTAAAATTTCGGTTTGTTTTAAAGTCCATCGAAACATTTATTTCGACTAAAAATGACATTTTGGATATTTTATTTCAGTTAAAATTTATTTTAAACAACTGTTTTAGACAAAAAAATATTTTATACTTATTTTACTTGAGAAATAATTTAAATATCTATAGTAAAAAAAATATTTATTATATTTTTTTTCAAATGGTAAGTTGATATTGGGTTTGAGTTGTACTGATATTAATTTTTAAAAGACCTATAAAAATATGAATTTAATGTGTTTTTTTTCCTGAATTTTTATCTTGAATTTGCATTTGTTGTTCAATTTGATATATCGATCGATCAAAATGACTTTAATCAGCTTAGCGAAAAAGAAAAATATTAGGGGATGTTAACATAGGAGAGACACTCGGTGAATTGGGTTATTGGTTAAAATTTAGAATCTAATGTATATATTAACACAAAATTAAAATTTATGTATTAAATTATACATTTAAATAGAGTTGATATATATATACAAAGATTTGATAGAACGTTGACCCTAATGTGAATTCATTATCACTTTGATACTTATGGGTTTTTTTTTTCTACTATCTCCGTCCCAAAAATAATAAACCTTATTAACTTTTTGAAAGTTAATTTTTAAAAATTTTGATTATAATTATATTAAATATTTTAAATAATTAAATTTTATAAATTATATATCTAAAATCTACTCGTAGAAGTTTTTAAAATATATATTTTTTTATATTTTTATCAATAACAAATTTTAAATAATTAAGAATCAAAGTTGAAAAAATTTGACCTAAAAAAAGTCAACAAGAAACAATATTTATGGGACAGAGGGAGTATTTATTTTGAGGCTTAAACTTTATACTTATAAAAATATATTACCTTGTGCACGAGCTCTCTAAACTAAGTGGTTAAATAAATGATTATTATTCTTAGAGGTCATGAGTTTGAGCACCAGCAATACCAATAGAATGATTGGACGATCAATGTCAAATGGTACAGATTATATTAAAGAATAGATACTACTGCAATCACTATTAATTAATTCAAAAAAATTATCTCATTTCGTTTATCTTTCATATTTCGAAAACATTATGATTTGGATCAAGTTACAAAAGTTTATATATTTTTCTATTATTTATTGAAATGGATGACTCAGATTAATAATCGGTTATGTACAAATTATCACTTAAAAAATAAAATAAAAAATCAACATAAACCATCCGTTTCAATTATTCAACGATCTAAAAATATATTATATAACTTTATCATAAAATATAAAAATCAAATTGAAAAAATTTCAAATATCAAAATGACGAGGTAAAACTTTAGGGTCAAAAATCTTTTCGCCTAAATATTTTTTTTAAAACATAAGACAGCATAAATAAGCCCACGTATGTTAAAAAAATTAGGCCCATTTCTTTAAGCCCAATTTCATTGAAAAGTAAAAATATACGGGACGAACTCACCAAAGACCTAAAGAACTCAAGAGATCTTTCTAGAAGCACAGAATCTCTAGACATCTCTCGTCGTTGTTAGACCACTCAGAACTCGCTCAAAAACTATATTAAAATAATAGAAAAGAATAATAAAAAGATAAAAGGATAAACTACACCTATAACCTCTAAAGTATGAGGTAAGTTTTATTTTGATCATTAATTTTTTAATTTTATCAATTAATGTATTTAACTAATGGAGGTGTTAATATCACATCTAATTAAATTTATATAATTATAAATTTGATTCTTATTTTTATATAATTTTATTAATTTAGTATTAATTATAATTTAATATAATAAATATAATCATCCAATCAAAACGTGACATGTATCACTGTATCATTAGTCTTGATTTTATTTTTTAATATTTTTTTCCTCCGACTAATCGGACCGTGAAACATGTTATAATATGGTAGTAAATTAAGACTAATGATATGATTTATTTTTTAAATTAAAATTAAGATTAAATTAATAAAAAATTAAATAAATAATAAAAATAGTATATATAATTATATAAATTTATTTAACTGGTATGTCAACAAATCCGTTAATGACTAGTGGCCTGAGTGATATCATTTAAGTAATTAAGTGGTTTATTGACAAAACTAAATATTGGTGGCCAAAATAGAATTATTCAATAGTCCAGTGGTCATGAGTGTAGTTTATCCTTAAAATCATTGTTTATTATTTTAATTAGAAAATATCGAAAATTCGAGACAAACCCTTACTAATAAAAACGCCCTTTATTCTCTTTATTGGCTTCCTGAATCCTGTGGTTGTTTCCATAATCTCTTCGAACGTATACGAAATATTTCCACTACTCCTTTAACGCCCCGTCTCTCCTTTGAAGGTATGATCGCCGGCCCTTGCACTGTTTAGTTTCGTCGATTTTATTGATTCATTGATTGTTGTTGTATTTGTTTTTCCGTCGGGAATTTGTAGATCTGTTTGGTTCTAGATTTGTTTCTTTTCAGATTTAGCTGTTTCTAGAGAATCAGGTTGTTTTATTGCTTGATTAGTTGATTTCTAGTTGTTTTGATTCCTTTATGATGAAAAACAGATATTTTTAACGGGGGGTTCCCTTGTGTTTTGGTGTGTTTCTTCTTCAGATTCAACTCCTTTTTCACGTTGGAAAATTTTGACGTTAAAAGTAGTTATTTTAGGTTGGTTTGAACGCGATTTTAGAGTTTGTCACAGTGAGCACTTTTCATTTCTGATTAATTTTAATTAAAAGCGGAGTGTTCATTTTGGGTTGGTATGTAATTGTAATAGTTGTAGGGTTTGTCTTAACTGTTTGATTTATGTATTTGCATTACTTATATATTTACTTTTTTTTTTCAACTTAACTGTTGTGATTTTAGCTTACAAAGGTGTTTTTATCTCCGCTTACATGTAGTTAGCATTTGCGTCTAACCCTTGTATAGTTATTTGATTTGTGTTCTTGTGTGAAGGATTTAACTCCATACGAGTCTTAATGGAAACGAAAAGGGGGGAATTGAAACTTTAAAAGATCTTCATTTAATGTATTAAAGAGCAATCGCTCTATGAACTCAACCCCTTGGATGTTGACAAGAAATCCTGAGCAGCAATTTGTTGCTCTTAAAAAAATGGGTATATAATATAACCGTGATTGAAGTGAGGTGTTACTAGTTAATTGTGCAATTATGGTGCTCCATTAGCTATATTTCATGACCTCCTGAACTCAAGTCCATTGAATTTGACATGGAATATCGAGCAGTGTTTTTTTTGCTCTCATAATAAGTGGGAATATATCACTGTGATTGATGTAATATGTTAATTGTTAAATATGCAATTAGCTCAATAGCTAGGTTTACTGCTTTAATGTTTTTATGGATGTATATATACATATAAAGACATAAGTACATATATTACCTCATTGCCTTTTGTTTTATTGGATTCCAGATTGATTTTATCTATAACGGAAACTTCTGTAATTTGTGCTGAAAATGAGCGTTGTTGGATTTGATTTTGGCAACGAGAGTTGCATTGTTGCTGTTGCTAGGCAGAGAGGAATTGATGTCGTGCTTAATGATGAATCTAAGCGGGAAACTCCAGCTATTGTTTGCTTTGGGGACAAGCAAAGGTTCATTGGTACTGCAGGGGCAGCATCTTCTACCATGAACCCTAAGAATTCAATTTCTCAGATAAAGCGATTAATTGGCCGTCAGTTCTCAGATCCCGAATTGCAAAGAGATATCAAGTCATTCCCCTTCAATGTCACCGAGGGCCCTGATGGATATCCTTTGATTCATGCTCGGTATTTAGGTGAAATGAGAGCCTTTACGCCAACCCAAGTTTTGGGAATGGTTTTATCGAATTTGAAAAGCATAGCTGAGAAGAATCTGAATGCAGCTGTGGTGGATTGCTGCATTGGAATTCCTGTGTACTTTACTGATCTTCAGAGAAGGGCAGTTTTAGATGCTGCCACAATTGCAGGCTTACACCCCCTTCGCTTGATTCACGAAACTACGGCAACAGCATTGGCTTATGGTATTTATAAAACTGATTTACCTGAAAATGATCCATTAAATGTTGCCTTTGTTGATATTGGACATGCTAGCATGCAAGTTTGTATTGCTGCCTTCAAGAAGGGACAACTCAAGATCTTGGCTCATTCATTTGACCGCTCTTTGGGTGGTAGGGATTTTGATGAAGTTCTGTTTCAGCATTTTGCTACAAAATTTAAAGAGGAATACAAGATTGATGTCTTCCAGAATGCTAGGGCTTGTATTAGGCTTCGGGCAGCTTGTGAAAAGCTAAAGAAGGTACTTAGTGCCAATCCTGAGGCACCTTTGAATATTGAGTGCTTGATGGATGAGAAGGATGTTAGGGGTTTCATTAAGAGAGAGGAGTTTGAGCAGATCAGTGCTCCTATTTTGCAACGTGTGAAAAGACCACTTGAGAAAGCTCTTGCCGATGCTGGACTTGCTGTTGAAAGTGTTCATATGGTTGAGGTTGTTGGTTCAGCCTCTCGTGTTCCTGCTATGCTGAAGATCCTCACAGAGTTCTTTGGTAAAGAGCCTAGGCGCACAATGAATGCTAGTGAATGTGTTGCAAGGGGTTGTGCTTTAGAATGTGCAATTCTCAGTCCCACATTCAAAGTTCGAGACTTTCAGGTAATTTTCTACCAAGTTAGCATGAAAATTTTGTCGTCTGTATTGAGTGTTATCTCAGCTGTGCATTTTCTTGTTTTATTACTTGTCTGGCATTTGATTGTATTGTGGTATGGTTTCAGGCTGTTACTTTTCTTTATTCCCTTGATGTTAGTTTTTTTCCTTGTACCTTTTTCATTCCCCGTATTCCCATTGTTGTTTCTCCATGTGGTATAGTCAATTTCATGTCCTTTGCCTCCTTTTGCCGTATTTTGTACACAGCTGACCACTTAATACATTTGATTTGAAAAGGTCAATGAGAGCTTCCCTTTCCCAATCTCACTATCATGGAAGGGTTCTGGTCCAGATGCTCAGACCGCAGGAGCAGAACAACAACAACTGGTTTTTCCAAAGGGAAATCCAATACCCAGTGTCAAGGCTGTGACTTTCCACAAAACAAGTACTTTCACAGTTGATGTTCAATATTCTGATGTTAGTGATTTGCAGGCCCCGGCGAAGATCAGTAGTTACACTGTAATTAATCCATAAACCTTAATCGAACACTTCTGATTAGCTTTTGCCAATTTTTTGCTTCAGCTTGAGACTAACTTGTTTCTTGTTCAACCTTTACATTTGTTATGATTTGTGGCATTGGTTAAATGGCAGATTGGGCCTTTTCCAACAATAAGAAGTGAACGACCGAAATTGAAGGTCAAAGTTTGTCTGAATTTGCATGGGATTGTGTCTGTCGAGTCAGCAACGGTAAGTGGTTGTTGGATTAACTTAAAATCTAATTGTATCTGAAACGTTGTACTTTTTCTCTCGCTTTCCTTGTTGTAAATTTAGCTCTTGGAAGAGGAAGAAGTTGAAGTTCCGGTTTCGAAGGAGCCTCAAAAAGACGACTCTAAGATGGAGACTGATGATGCACCTAGTAGTACTGCTGCTCCCAGCGCCAATGAGACGGATGTTAACATGCAAGATGCCAAAGGTACAGCTGATGCAGCAGGGGTTGAAAATGGTGATCCTGAGTCTGGTGACAAGCCTGTGAAAATGGAGACTGATACTAAAGTAAGTGATTTTTATTTGTAGTATTTGCATGAATTGCCAGAGTTGATGGTGTAGCCTTTTGAGGCAGGCTTACCCTGATCCCAAAATGTGTAGAATGGGTTGTTACTTATGTGGAATACTTTTGGACCGCTGGTTTCTTGCATGGATTGGTTGGTTGATTATGTCTGCTGTTCTGCTTGTCACAGGTTGAGGCTCCCAAAAAGAAGGTGAAGAAAACAAATGTCCCAGTGGCAGAGTTGGTCTATGGTGCAATGTTAGCTGCAGATGTTCAAAAGGCAGTAGAGAAGGAGTTCGAAATGGCTTTGCAAGATAGGGTTATGGAAGAAACCAAGGATAAAAAGAATGCTGTTGAGGCATATGTGTATGATATGAGGAATAAGGTGTCTACTAATGTTCTGAATTCTTGAACTGTTTCTTGGCTGTTATGGTCTTAAATCTAATTATTCCTTGTGTCTTCACTCTTCAGCTAAGTGATAAATACCATGATTTTGTTACTTCTCCGGAGAAGGACGAGCTTATGTCTAAGCTTCAGGAAACTGAGGATTGGCTATATGAAGATGGAGAGGATGAAACGAAGGGTGTTTATGTTGCCAAGCTAGAAGAGCTTAAGAAGGTAATTCCTGTTCTTCTTTAGACTTCTTAACCAATTATATACACTGTGTACCTGACAGATTGTCTTAATTTTGAAGCAAGGGGATCCTATTGAAGAACGTTACAAAGAGTATACTGAGAGGGGAACTGTCATCGATCAACTTGTTTACTGTTTTAACAGTTACAGGGAGGCTGCCATGTCAAGTGATCAAAAATTTGATCACATTGAAATTGCTGAAAAGCAAAAGGTAGTGACTTGGTCTTTTAACACGCTTCACTCCATTCTGTCGTTGATTGAGGTCTAATCCTTTTGGTGCATTGCAATTATAGGTGTTGAATGAGTGTGTGGAAGTCGAGGCTTGGCTGAGAGAGAAAAAACATCAGCAGGACCAACTTCCCATGTATGCCACTCCAGTTCTCTTGTCAGCTGATGTTAGAAAGAAAGCTGAAGCACTAGATAGGTAACACCACTGTTTCACATGCTTAAGGTTTTTTATCCAGTATGTAGATTAGTTCTCCATAGATGTTCATGTATATATTTGATATGATGCCTGGTGCTTAGATATGAATTTCCGTTAAACAGGTTTTGCAGGCCGATAATGACGAAACCTAAGCCAACTAAACCAGCCTCGCCTGAAACACCAACAACCCCACCGCATCAGGGAAGTGAGGGTCAGTCCCAGGGTGCAGATACCAATGCTAATCCGAATGGAAGCCCCAACTTCAACAATGTGCCCAGTGAAAATGCAGTGCCAGGCAGCGGCGAGACACCTCAGGCTTCAGCAGAATCAATGGAAACTGACAAATCAGAGGGTGCTTCTGGTACTGCATAAATTATTAGCTTGGTGGTGTGCGTTCTTATGTATAACCACTATTTTCGAGAAAGCTCGAGACACCCAACTCTTGGTCCTCTTGGTTAGTTTATCGGTTGTGTTATTTAGGATCATAATTTTCAATTCGTAAAACCTTCTCTTTGCATGACCTGCCGAGATTTGTTTTCATTAAGATGGTCTTTAGAATTCTGGTTTTATCAGAAAGAAGGATTCAAGAGAGAAGAAAGCTACACCAGTGTTATGTTTCCCTTACACTTTCTGTTAGTTGGAGGCTAAAAGTTGGCACTTTTAAAGGATACACCAAGTGCTAAACGTTTAGGATTTGTGATGGGATTCGTAATCAACAATTCTGCTGTGGGTATTGTTTTAGTATTTTCTTCAATTCAGATTTTTGACATTGTTTCTGGATGTCTATTCTTTTGATATGTTTGAACCTCCTCAACTTATGCATCATGCTTCTTGAAGTCGAAGTGGTCGATGACTGACTGAATTTCCCATGCAAGGATCTCATGTGAACTATACATGCAATTGTGCAAGTGATGATGGGAATATGATCTTCTCTAAATTCCGTAAAAGTTTCTACTCGAGTTCGAACAGCGCAGTCGGACAACTGTATTACTATTGCCTTTCATTATAGCAATTTGCAAAAGGCTCCAAAACAATCATACAACAACATTTAGCAGTCAAAATCAGATGAATGTTATAAAGAAGATAACATGGTTTTGATTACCCACTAGCATTCTCGGCGGAGGCAGCATTCGCTTCATCGTCACCGCTCTGCATTTTCGCAATTTCAGCCTGTGCTCTCTCCATGATCTGCCTCTTCTGCATTTCCAACTCCCTGTGAAAATCCATTCTCATCTTCTCTATTTCCAACATCTGCTGCCGTTTACTATTCTCAATCTTTTCATATCTGTTGCTAAATTTCTGAATAGAATTTGCAAGCAGTCTGACCGAAGAACCCTCACCAGATTGCCTCTTGAATCTTCTCTTTTTAGGTGGCAGTCCATCTGAGACATCATCTTCACCATCAGTGGATTCAGAATTGGCTGGACTATCCCTCATTTCGTCCAAACCATTTGCATGATTCAAATAAACCCGGGGGTTCATGAATACATATTCACCCGAGTCGAAACCACAAGAGAGTTGACCCTGCTGTGGAGGAGTTGACATCAACATATCCATCTTCTTGAAATAAACCCATTTGCTAGTGGTAGCACTGGTCTGTGCCAGCATAGCCTTCTCCTTTTTATATTTTTTTTTCAATGTATCCAACCGGTTCCGGCATTGTGTCTCGGTCCTTTCAATCTTTAAAATATCTGAAACCTTCTCTGAGACTTCTTGCCATTCCTCGGTCCGAAGACTCTTCCTCCCACATTGCAGAATGTGGTCACCCCAGGCATCTAGCAAAACAAATGTCTCATGCTCAGTCCAATCCGTAAGAGAATTCCTCCCACCATACGAGGGCTTTAGCACCGGTGGAGCTGCAACTTCTGGGGCAGATACCCGAGGAGCAAATTCATAACTTGACATCAAACTCTTCAATTTCCTCTTGTTTGGATGCCTCCCCAAGTCACCACCTTCACTATAATCATCCTCATCCTCATCGTCGTCATCATTATCATCCACACCTTTTCCTACATACCGAACACCATTATTTCGGTAAAGATTTTCTTCTTCCTCCCCCGAATCTTCCACTTCGTCATGGTAAAGATTTTCTTCTTCCTCCCCCGAATCTTCCACTTCGTCATCATCAACAACGTAGTGATTCCTTATTGATCTAGAAAAAGGAACATTTCTTACAGGAAGCTTTTGGCGATTAGAAGAACCATAACCCTGCCGGTGACTAACACCATAAGGATGTGGAGGATATCTAGCACCATCCTCAATGTCATCCATTAAAATGAAAAACGCAGCTCAACAATGAGACAACACTAAGTATCCGTAACAAACTCCAACCCAAAACTCAAAAAAATCCAGAATATGCTTCCCCTACACCTTAGGGTTTCTAATCCCCAATTTGTTTTTCCTTATTCAATCAATCTTCAATAACAACATAGTAGACATTACTTTTTCTCCAGAAACAATCCATTCTCGTCAACATTCCTAAAACCATTGAATCTTGATAAAAAAGAAAGAAATGCAAAGTTGACAAAAACCCATAAGATCGATATTAAAAAATCATCATTCTTCAACACCAAATCAAGAAATTCTTAATCTTTCAACAACCAAGTTCACAAGATCAAACCCCTCAAGGTTAGTTTACCAAATGCAGAAAAGGAAAAGCCAATAAATTTCCAATTCCTTTCTCTCTTTCGCCTGCTCCCTTTTATTTTCCAGCTGTTGATCATTGATTCATCCTTCACCCACCAAAACAAAAATCAAATTCCAATTAAACCCTAATGAAATCAATAATTAAAAAAACGTAATACCAATTCAGAATCCATATTCTAAAAAGAATAACGACAAGCCAATCAAAGTTTACCTGAAAAAGTTCTCAAAATACCCAAACGTGTATTAAAAATCAAACTTTAATTAAAGATCCCAGAAGCATCTAGCTCAAGAATTAAGGGAAATTGAAACGAGTCGTTTCTGTTCCTCCCGGGAGGAGGATTTGACACGGAAAGGTAATTTATAGGCAGTGTAAAAAACTTGGAAGAAAAAAGAAATAACTGTGGGATAAAGGAGGATTGCTACAATTATACGCCTTCTTCGTAACTTGTTGGATAAAGTATATAAATAACCTTTAAATTAAGGGTAAACTACACCAGTGATCACCCAATTATTTAGGGATACCTATTTTGACCACCCAACTAAAGAACTCGTCAATCAAGTACCCCAACTTTGAAACCCTACCTATTTTGGCCACTGCCGTTAAAATTCTGACGGAAAAATTAACAGTGATGACGTGACAGTTAATGGTGATGACGTGGACGTTAACTAAAATTTGTAAAATTATATATTTAATCCCTCTAATTTATTTATTATTTTAAATTAATCATAAAAATAAATTAATAAATAAAATTAATCACCCAACCGATTTGTAACACGTGTCATCACCTGGTTGGTGAGAAAAAATGGAAGAATGAAAATGAAGTAATTATGCCTAAGAGAAGATTTAAACCCTTGACCCTTTACTTGAATAGCAAAGGGCTAAACCACTAGGTCAATAGATTTTTGTAATATAAAACCCGAAAACGTGTTATTAAATGGTTATCTCTTAGTATTTGAATTACTTTAACAAAGGTCAACTGTTTAAATCAATTAATATTTAGATTTTAATTATTCAAATAAATTAAAATCTAAATATTCAAATAAAAATATTTAGATTTTAATTATTCAAATATTTGAATTTCGTTGTTTAAATATTTTTATATTTTTTTTCGAAAAATTAAAATCTAAATATTTTTATTTGAATATTTTTAAATTCAAATATTAGAATATTCATGATTTTTATTCATATATTCGAATAAAAAATATTTAAATATTTATGATTTTTATTTGAATAAATTAAAATCTAAATATTCAAATAAAAATATTTAGATTTTAATTATTTGAATATTTGAATTTTGTTGTTTAAATATTTTTATATTTTTTGTTCGAATAATTAAAATCTAAATATTTTTAAATTCAAATATTCGAATATTCATGATTTTTATTCATATATTCGAATAAAAAATATTTAAATATTTATGATTTTTATTCGAATAAATTAAAATCTAAATATTTAGATTTTAATTATTCGAATATTTGAATTTCGTTGTTTAACTATTTTTATATTTTTTGTTTGAATAATTACTGAAACGTTATCACTTAATAAAACATGTGAATATATTTGAACACTAAAAGTAACTTGGCTCAGTGGTTCACTTGTTGATATGGTGTTAGCTATGCTGGAGGTTGTGAGTTCAAATTCTCTTGTATGCAAAAAAACTCTACATTTTATTTCTTCCACTAAACATCCGGTGGTGACATGTGTCATCAATCGATTGGATGGTTAATTTTATTTATTAATTTAAAATTAGGATTAAATTAAAAAAATAAATAAATAAGAGGGATTAAATGTGTAATTTTACCGATTTTAATTAACAGCCACGTCACTACTGTTAACTTTTCCGTCAAAATTTTAACGGCAGTGGCCAAAATAGGTAGGGTTTCAAAGTTAGGGTACCTGATTGACGAGTTCTTTAGTTGGGTGGTCAAAATAGGTATCCCCAAATAATTGGGTGGTCACTGGTGTAGTTTACCCTTAAATTAAATAAAAATGATATTTTAAGGATTGGATATTTAAAAATTACTATAAAATAAGTATTTAATTTTTATGGCAAATCATCTTTTAATCAGGGTGTGAACGAGTCGAGTTTAGTTAAGTTTGATTCTGTTTATTAAGAATTAGAGTCGTGTTTAAGTAGTTTTTAATAAATTTGAATAATTTAAACTCGATTTAATTTGTTAAGAATTCGAGTCAATTTTGAGTTCGAGACGAATTTAATCGAATTAAGTGTTAAATGAGATACGAACCATCTAGCCTCATTGGTTGAAGGAACAGTTGTTGTTTTTGAAGGTCACGGGTTCAAACACCAATATTGTAGATAAATAAAAAAATTTTAATTATATATATTTTAAATTTTTATATACAAATTATATAAAAAATATAATTTTTTAAAAATTTTGGATGTCAATAGACACCCTAATTATGAATGTGGCTCCGCCGCCCATGGCTTGCGCCAAAGTCTTCCCCTTCGTAGCTTCTTGTCCGAAATCACCCCTAGGGCCATGTCTCGAATCTTGTCATGCATTTGAATAAATTCGAGAGACTTATAATTCGGAGAGCATGGCGCAAGAAGCAAGGTGTCATTTTCTTGAATAATATTTTAAATAAAATTATTTATTTATAAAATGAGTGTTAATTATATATATTTTAAATTTTTATATACAAATTATATAAAAAAATATAATTTTTTAAAAATTTTGGATGTCAATAGACACCCTAATTATGTATGAATTAAATTTTGGATGTCATGCATTTAAATCACATGTTTTACAAATTATATAAAAAAATGTGAAATGGGGAAAATTGCCTTACCTGGAGTGGTGCATATTAATTCATAGGTCCCAAATCCCAAAATTTGAAATTTTGTATGAATTAAATCACATGTTTTAGGAAATATTAGAGGTAGTTTTTATCTGAATATTTTAATGGCCTTATGGTTAGGATCAGATGGAGTTTTAATTCCTTGGCTATTGTTTTGATTAGGGATATGTTTTTTCTGGGGTGGTTTGAGGTTTGAGTTTATCTGTATCTGAAATTGATACTATGTGGTGTTTGGGAATAGCTTTTATCTACTTAATTGCTTAGGTTTACTTGTACTATTCTATGTGTACTATTGTACAGTTCACTGCTTAATTTTTGCTATTAAACTTTTCTATAACCTCAAATTTATTTTAATTTTCCTGAATGGTTGGAAATGCAGTTATGCAATTTGGGGGACAGCATTCCAGTGGCCTTAGTGTCCCTGCTGTTGGCATGGCATTTCCAGGATATGTTGCCCAGTCTCAGCCTGGAATGAGAAAATCTGAAATGACATGGTATAGTAATTCTTCTTCTCTATAAAAAAGTGCTTCTGTGGATTATATCTGGTTTCCGTATACAAATAAGGGTGATGTTTCAGTCAGGTCTTGAACTGACTAATTGATTTTCGTATGAAGTTACCTCTCCCTAATGAAACATACTTAGGAATTAGGAGTCGGTAGTTACCAGATATGCTTTTGTGGTCAATACATTGAGCATGAACTTTTGTTTGAATATTAATGCAAGGTTAAATCTTTCTTGATGGCTTATTCAGATACTTGTTGATTTATTCATCCATTTATGCCAAATACAATAATATTTCCATTTTTTTTGTTTAGGTTACCAGTACTGACAGGTGCTGCTGGGGCACTAGGAGCAACATATTGTCCACCTTATATTGCTGTCGATGGAGCTTATAATACTCGTCCTTTGGTGCAGACATCTTCAACAGGATCCTCAGGGTTAGTATCACAGTTTTGGTTTCCCCGACCTGCTTAATTTAAATAGCCTTGATCTTATAAACTTTAAGCATTCAACATTTTGCTTTTTGTTATCAGTCTTGAAGGTTAACATCTGGTTGAAATGTCTTTTTGAGATACCCCTTTAATTGGGATAAAGACGTTTAAGTTCAGTTGAATTTTTGTTATTTGCATGATTGTGTTTATTCAATGTAACTTATATCTTATCTTTATAGAAACCTCAATGATATATTCGGTGTGAAATGCCTGGTCTTTTGGTGAATCATAGTATTGTTAGTTTACATTGAGCTCTTGACCTTTTTACATAGATTAACTTCATAACAGATAATAATTGTTCAAAGATGTTTTAAAGGATTTTTATTGGTTTGACATTCATGTTACTTCATCTCTGCAATGGTCACCAATGTTTCCTTCAAAACAGACAATCTCTTATGTATTTACAAATTATATGTAATAATTTCTGTTCCTTGGCTACTTGTTTTGAAAATATTTAATCACCCTTTAATGAAATCTAAGATGACTGACTGTATTTTTTTTATAAAAAATACAAATAATATGTGATACTGCCTGATTGTTTTAATGATGTTTGATCACCCTTCTTTTGCAGCAAAGAAAATCCTTCTAACAAACCAAATAATGAATGGAAGCCTTCCCAAAAACCAGGTAAGGGGATTTCTGAACATGAAACTGTCCTATTTCTTATGTTTTGGCTGTTAACTAACTCCTCCTATGCACAGAGCTTGTGACCGAAGAATTTGTGCAACGACAAAATAACCCAAATAAACAACCTCGCAGGCAAGTTGAAACACAAGCTGTTTCTTTTGAGCAGTTTCAGAAGAAAAAATAACCATTTGTTTCTATCATCTGTTATGTGTAAGCGAATTTATTTTTCATCCTTCATTTCCGTGCAGATATTCAGAGATGAGCTTTAGAAAGTGATTGATCATTTAAGATGGATCCTGCCTCAGTATATTTATAAAGGTAAAAAATGTGCAATGAAAGCTTTTACTACCTTTGTGGATGTTAGGAATTTCCTTATTTGTGGATTACTTGGCTCTGCAGACCTATCTCCCAGCCCCTTTAAGATGTCCAACTTATGACTTGGACCGCTTTGGGCCTCGATTTATCCCTGGATATTTTAGGTAAATCATGATCCATCCCTAGTTAATATCTGCTTGATCAACAAAACAGAAAATATAAAGTTGCACAGGTAGCAATGCAGTTTATAGGTCTGCATTTCCCTTCCCTCATCTCCGCAATGAGGTTGGAACTTTTTCTGCAACTACGGGTAGGGATGAAGCTAAGATCAAACCTTGGGAGGGGCTAGGATCTATTAAACTTTAAAATTTAAAAAATGGGAGGGGCAAACACCTTATTTGACTATTATTTAGATTAATAGGGACCTCAAATACTATTATAAATTGAGAGGACAAGAGCCCCTCCCCTAATTTTAGAGATGGGTACGGGTCGGATTTTTGGCCCACCTGCACCCGAACCGAAAAACATACCCTCCACCTGTCACCCGACCCGAATTTAGGGTGAAAAAAAATTTGACCCGACCCGAATCATTAAAAAAATTTAAATTTTAGGGATTTAATTGTAAAAAAATAAATTTTAGGGATCTAATTGTAAATAAAATAAAATTCCAGTAACCTAATTGTAAAAAAGTTAATTTTGGTGACCTAATTATATAAAATATATTTAAAGAGGGATCATAATTGCAAATATCCCTAAAATATATATGGAAAATTACACTATTAGTCCTGGGTCGGGTCGAATTTTTTTCACCCTAAACCTGAACCCGACCTGAAATTGCCCTTTAAAAAACCCGACCCCAAATTTTCTTAAAAAAATCCAACCTGTTTAAATCGGGTTGGGTTGGAACCTGTCGGGTTTGGGTTCCGTGACTACAGTCTAGTCACACCCCGAAGGTCTTGAGGAATAAAGACATCGTGCATGTAGTAATACTTGGTGACACTTTAGACGACTGTGTGGCATTGATCCCTGTTGAGTCTAGTCGCTTTACAGCTTTTTTCTTCCTTTTGTGCTTTCAATGAATCCAGAATTATTATTTTATCTTTGTACTTCTATCTCATAATTTATCTAAACCTTAAGCCTCTCTACTTCTGGCAGTTGTGCCTGAGAAATGCCTGTTCACGCTACTTCAGTTTGAGAATATTATTGTGGCTTGACTGGTGGCATTCTCTTGTTTATATCGTGCGGTACGAAAACACATGTGAAAGAAACGAATCTTGTTTTCGTCTCAGTTACCATGCAAAAATTCCTAAAAGTCTTCTTAACAGGTTGTTGTTCTATTGGCTTGATTTTGTAGTGAAGCTTATGAGAAATTTAGGCAGGCTGATCCATACAAGAATGATTGTGCATTGCTGGTGATGCTGGTCTCATCTCTCTTTGGTAACCAGAGTTATGCGGTTGGGGAGTTATAAAGCCTGGTTTGTTAGAGTTTAGGATAATCAATGTTTTAAAATTTTATTTTAAGGATGTCTAGTTATTCAGATATTGCTCTCTACAATCCTGATTTCATGTGAATTCGTAAACTTAATGTATTTGATTATATATCTTCTATATTCGTTATATATCTTTTTACGACTTCAAATGAAATACTTTAATGTTAATGAGGGTGTACAAGTGGTTTTGAAGTAAAAATATATATTTTAAATATAAATAATGATTCAAATGTAATTGTACTTATAATTAAGTGATTCAAATGTAATTTTATGTGTAATTAAGTGATTTAAATGTTTTAATCTTTAATAATTGATTGGTGTAAATATAACCTTATTCATATTTGAATAATTGTGGTCGTAATTTATTGAAGTACACAAATCTGGGTTTAGTGATTTTAAAAATGGTTTAATTAACTTTTTAAATTTTAAGAGTTTGATTATTTTAATTTTAAGTAGGATTTTAATTTAATTAAAAATTCATTATTTTAACATTCTTACTCTATTTTTTATTAAATAGAGAGATTATAGTTTTTAATATCAGGATTCAAATCTATATAAAATAAAATAATAAAAACATTTTTGATCACTAAATCAATCGATGTATCTCTTCTATTTTGTTTTTTTATTCTCTTATAAAATCAAATTCAATGATAATGATCTTAAATGTTACGACTTCCATATTTCTTAACCATACAAATTTGGAGTTGTTGAAGAGGAAAAAAGAGTATTAGTTGGCGCAAATGACAGGGAACGTTACACTTTCGTAAATTGTAATGACTATTTTGTGTACTTTATTATTTAAATTATTAATAAAAATATTTAAAAAAAAACATTTAGTCAAATAATTTTCTTCTATATATTGGTATTGGTTCATCTCCCATTATTTTCTTGACTTGTAAAATCGACATAATTGATCATAAAAGCGTTCAGATGAGAAGAAATTATGTAATGAGTCATTTTTATTATGTTATTTACGAGATCAATCAATTAAATTTAATTATTTTATTATTTTTTATCTTATATTTTATTAATTGAATTTTTTTATAAAATATACTTTTAAATTTAATTTTTAATAAATATTAATAAAAAAACTCTCAATAAAAATTAAAATAAATAAATTTAATTAATTAATTTTATAAATAACGTAACGTTAATAAATCATAATATAATTTCTTTCGGATGAAAAACCCAGAGCCAGAAACACGTTATCCATTGGGCACTTCATAACCCAAATGCCACGCCACTTGGTCAAGTCTTGTCCCTTCACTCATAATTAATGCCTTCAAGTTCAATCACTACCGGGGAAACGAGAAATTATTTACGCATGATATATTTTTTTATATCAAATTTATATGTAAGTATTATCCAAATTATTTGATTTAATGTTTTTAATTTAAAAAGAAAAAAATATTACAAAAGATTTTTGTGTTATCTTTTTTTTTTAGATTTGGAGTTTAGGGTTTAAGGTTAGGGATTAGTGGTTTAGGGTTTAGAGTTCAATGTTTATGTGATTTAGGTTTAGGATTTAGGGATTAGTGGTTTAGGGTTTAGAGTTTTAGGTTTAGGTTTGGGGTTAGGTTATTGTTTAGGTTTAGGGTTAAGATTTAGGGTTTAGGGTTTAAAGTTTAAGGTTAAGATTTAGGGTTTAAGAGTTAGAAAAAATAATTAAAAAATTTGAACAATTAAGAGAAAGATAGCATACAAAATCTTTGATAATATTTTTTCTCTTTTAAAATCAAATGTATTAAAGTGTATGATTTGGATGATGTTTATTTGTAAATAATGATATGAAAAAATATATTATGTGTCTTAATTTAATTGGTTGGGACCATATCTTAGGTGGTGAAAAGGTTCATATAATAATTTATCCGGGAAACAATAACAAAATGATCAAGAAAACAACCATAAGCACGTCCAATGGAATTTCAATTTAAATAAAATTAAAAGGTCAAAGTATAATATTTACAAATAAAAAATTAAATCTTAATTTAAATTAATTGGTAAATAAATAATCAGTTAAACCAGAAAACTTCATAACTGAATTTAAGATGAACTTATGATTTCAAGTTTTTTTAATAAATTATTAAAAATAAAAAATAATAATTAAAAGAATTTATAAATTAAAAAAATAATATATATATAATTTTTTATCGGTTAACAATTTTTTTAATGATAACTAATTATTAAATATTTAAAATTATAATGATTAAAACTTTAATTATATATTTTTAAAAAATAATTTAAATATTTAAAATTAAAAAAATAATCACTTATTTTTATTCAACCTTTTCAAAAATACTTTAATTCTACATAAATATTACGACTTTTCTGTCCTTTTACACCCTACAAATTTATCTTCTTTCTTTCCAGGTCAGCCTACACTTTTTTCAAAATTATTTTTCTCATTTCTTTTTCTTGACTTATAAAAACAACTCATAATTGAGCTCCAAACTGTCGAGAGGAAGAAACCAGAAACACGCGAGGCATGCTGCAACGCACAAGGGATGAGGAGAAGAACTCACAACACAAAGGACACTGGATAGAATGATTTATAGTATCATAATAATTTTACAAAAATATATTAAAGATATTTTTTGATATATCATAACGGTTGAATGATCATTTTGTTACAGTTTGATAACATTAGCGACCGTTTCATTACTTTTTGAATTACGATTAAAAGAGACGGTAACAAAAGACATGTGAAGGAAAGAGACTAAAATACAATCCGTTAATATAAAGTTTAAAAAACGGTAACAATCTGTCTTTATTAAGTGTGTGATTTTAATATTAAACCGTTTAATATTTTAAAATATTATATTCTTTATAATTAATCATGTAAATTACGAACCTATAAAATTATTCATACAAATATTCTCGATTATAATCAAAATTAATATAACTTTTAGTCTAGAGATGTAATATTTTAAGTTAAAATCTACTGTTATATAACATTTTCGTTTGTAAATAAAAACATAACCGTCAATCACTTTAATTCAGATGACGATACCACGAACGTTTTTTTTACTTTTTCTTCGAAATTGTGTCCAATTCGAAGAAAAAATGACATTCATATACATTGCCTTATCCTATGAGCCTCGACTAGTGTTTTGTATGTACATTATATTACAAGTATGAGACCCGAATTGGAAGATCCGGACTCATTTATAACTCTAAATGACAACCGGATTGAACATGACCCGAATATTCCTCCACCGGGTCTATTCTCGTCCACTTGGAGTTTTGTAAATTCAACACGTAAGCGACGTGGGGCCCACCGAA
Source organism: Abelmoschus esculentus (assembly GCA_035048815.1). NCBI lineage: Eukaryota > Viridiplantae > Streptophyta > Magnoliopsida > Malvales > Malvaceae > Abelmoschus > Abelmoschus esculentus. The sequence goes on from JAUCBN010000024.1 coordinate 14,433,821, forward strand.
GCTTGGGGAGCCAATAACCAATATCTTTTCTTCCCATGTGGCTACGAGAGCGGGGTTGCATACCTGACTTGGCAGCTCGGCTACTGTTTTCCACGTGTCGGCTTCGAGTTTCGCCACGTTACCTATTTGACACATGTATAATGCTCCGTCAGCCGCCGTGCAAGTTCGAGGACATGTGGCGCGGGATAAGAGGTTCTCTTGCACTGGGCTCCACTGCCGCGTAGCAACGTCGAATACCTCGGCGCTGCTCTCGAATTGGCCTTGCCGGTCGGTGCAGTATCCGCCGATGACGTGGAACTTTCCGAGGTGGAAGACTCCCTTGCATTCGTCACGTTCTCGTTCCATATTAGGCAATTGGATCCACGTGTTGGTCCTAACATCATACGCCATTGCCGATCTCAAAGCGTTTTTCTCGCCGTCGTGTCCGCCGGCAACGAACACCATCCGATCCGAATCCGACGCGCATCCGAAGAAAACCCTCTTCACGTCCGGCATGTCAGCCCCACGCCGCCAAGTAGCCGATAGAAAATTATAAACATACACCTCGTTGCAGACATCAAAAGTGTTCGGATCCAACCCACCCATCACCACGACGTTTAACCCGACTCCGACAACTTGACAAAACACAGGCAACCCGTCGGAATACCCAGGAACCGGAGGCAGCTCACACCAGTAACCAGTATCCGGTTCGAAAACCACGATCCGGTAAACAGGCATGGCATGACATTTCAGACCCGAATTTCTATCCGGATATACTCGGGATTGAGTCAATACCATCACATGTTTAGTACACCCAGCGGCTCTCCGGTACCGGAAAAATTCAGGCAAATGGATTTCGAGCTTCCAGTCTTTACAGGTCGATGCAATATCGGAGAAATTGTTGTAGGGAACACGAATCAAACATTCTCGGGCAATATCATTCGGCAAACCGCGTATAAGCTCCATGGTTAGAGAAATCAAATGAGAAACTTGGTTGAGGGAAAAGAAAAGATTTATTTTTTAGGAAATTCAAGAAGATATGGTTGCGAGAGAGTCAGGGTTGAGAGGTTAATATAAGGAAGTGGCTGAGTACAAGTTGAGGAGGAAGAAGAAGACGAAGAAAGTCTGGGAAAGGGAAAGGGAAAGTAAAACCATTGGATGATGTGTCCGTTGTTCGGTTATTCCCCTTTTAGTATCGCTGTTTTGCTGACTGTTTCCATAGATGGATTCCACCGCTGTTAGTATTGCTTTAAGTAACGAGATGCTGGAGTTAATTATCCGGAGGAATTAAGATTAAATAATTAGAAATTAAATATAATTAATTTTAAAAAAATTAATTTAATAGATTTTTATATTAATAAAAGTTTTATTAAAATTTAATTTAAGTGATAAATAATTTTATATCATTTAAACATATTTTAATTTTTTATAGTACCATCACAAATAAAGCTATTAAGGATTAAAAATATATCTTGAAGTTAAAGTCTTATTAGGGATGATACGGGTCGGGTTAGATTTTCGACCTATTTAAATTCGATCCAAATATAAATTTTTTAAACTCAATTTTGATTTGATCCAAATTTAAGAAAATCTGATCTGACCCGTAAACAAATATACTAAATCTGATTTTGATCCGACCCGACTAATAAAAAAAATGATAATTTTAAGGATTAAATTATATAAAAATTAAGACTTAATTATAAAAAATATATTTTAAAAGACTAAAATATAAATAAAAAATAATTTTAAAGACTTAATTATAAAAAATTATATAGCTACAGGAGTATTATTATAAATATCCCTAAAATTTTATGAAAAATTTACATATTAGTTCCGGGCGAGTCAAATATTTTTCACCCTAAAACCAAACCTGATTTTTAATTAAAATATCCAACCCAATCAAGCCGAGTCGGGTTGAAAAACCCGATCGGACCGGGTAAAATACCCACCTAAGTCTTATATATATATATATATATATATATTAATAATCTGATTTATTAAAATTAAATATTAAAATTAATTAAAATAAATGTCTAAAGAATCGGGAGAGTTAACAAAATGTAAATAGATTTTTTATGACTTTAATCCATTCGCCCCTGATATTGGAATATATATATTGATTAAATAACAAGAACACGTTTTTTTATTAAATATTGATTTTTATTTTTTAAGTTTTAGTAGTATTATTTTATTATATTAATTTTTAATTATGAAAAACAAATATATGGTAGTCATTTCTGTTAAAACATTTCACGTTGACTATGCTTATTGATCAACTTGTGAGTCAAATTGCAAGTCATTTTAAATACATGATTTATATATATATAATTTTTCAAAAATTTTGAGTACGGATATAAAATACTTGTAAATCATATTATAATTTAAAATTTTAATTAAAAAATAATTTAATCAGGTATAAACATCATATCTAAAATATCAATTATCGATTAATCTAATGAATTATAAAAAGAACACGATTAAATAACAAAATTATCCGTATAATAATTTTTTAATATATCTCAATATTGTCAAAAAAATTAATTATGAGGCTTTATATTTTTAATATATTCATTTTATATTTATGTTCAGGACACGCAGTTATATTTTCTAAGAATATTATTTTTAAAATTTAAATTTACGTTATTTTTTTGAGAATAAAATGTTTCTTTACGAATGCAATCAATATTTATTAATCTTATTTTTAAGAATTTATTATTAAAATTTAATTTTTTTTAAAACCTATCATTATTACTCAATTCTTTTAATATTTATTATTAGAGATTTACTCTTAAAATTTAATTTTTTCTGATACTTATTATTAAAGATTCAAAATTTCAATACTTATTATAGGAGTTTTTCTTTTCTTTTCAATATTTATTATTAGGGATGTAATCTTTAAATTTATTTTTTCAATATTTCAATACTAATTATTGGAAAGTTTTTTTAATACTTATAATCAGAGCATTATTTCTCCCAATATTTATTATCATGGATATACTTTAAAAATTCAAAATTTTAATATTTTTATTAATGATCCAACTTTTTCAATACTTATTATTAAATTATTATGAGTAAAAATAATTCTTTGATATATATTATTAAAAATATATTCTTATATTTTAATATTTTTTTATTAAAAACCTACTTTTAAATTTAATTTTTAATATTATTCACTCCTACTAATATGTTAATAACTGAAATAAATTTGTCTCAAGGATAAACAAAAAAGTAGAAATAAAATCTTTCGAATCAAATAATGTAAAGATTATATAAGATTCGGCGAGACTATAACTGGTAAAATTTAATATGTTTCGATAAAAAAACAAATATAATTGTAAAATTATTTAAAAAGATTATTTGATAATAATTTTTTTTTGTAATATCTGATTTGAATTATCTTAAACAGAATATAATGATACAAGTGGGAGTCTTGACCCCAAAATTTTAAATTTGTGTTATTTAGTCCTTCATTTTTTGAAAATTTTCAATTTGGACGCTTTATTTATATGACTTGTACTTTGTTTGGTGACTGATTGATATAATTGCTCTGACCTTCGTTCCAATTAAAAAATAAGTTTACTTTTAGAGATGAGCACGGGTTAGATTTTCGGTCTACTTAAACACGATTCGAACATAAATGTATTAAACTCGATTCTCACCTAAAAATAAATACCGTAAATCCAATTTCGACCCGACCCGACATATAAAAAATAATTTAGGGATTAAATTATAAAAAATTATTTTTGGAGATTTAATTATAAAAATTATAGTTTTAAGGACTAAATTATAAACAAAGATAATTTTAATGACCTAGTTATAAAAAATACTCCCACTGTCCCATAAATATTGTCTGTTATTGACTTTTTTGGGTCAAACTTTTTTAACTTTGACATTTGATTATTTAAAATTTATTATTGATAAAAATATAAAAAATATATTTTAAAACTTTTAATCGAGTAGATTTTAGATATATAATTTATAAAATTTAATTATGTAAAATATTTAAAATAATTATAGCCAAAGTTTAAAATTTTGACTTTTAAAAAGTCAATAAGGAACATTATTTTTGGGACGGAGGGAGTATATAGATAAAGAACCATTACTATAAATATCCCTGAAAATTATAGAAAAATAACATATTTAGTCCCGGATCAGGTCAAGTCGAATATTTTACACCCTAAACCTAAATCGACCCAATCCGAACCCAATTTTTCATCAAAAAATCTGACCCGATCAAACAGAATTGAAAGTTAATCAGATCAAGTCAGAACCCAATTGGGTCGGATAAAAACCCATCCCTATTACATTTTAAATATTGACATGAATGATATTCATATTTTTCAACATGATAATGACATGGACATTTCGTATTGACTTGCAAATTCATTTTTCTTATATGATATGATTAGGATTTGGGTGTACCATGATCTTTCATTTGGATTTAATTCTCATCTAAAACGATTTCAAAATACAACTAAAAATTGTTCTTAATCAATAAATGTTGGAGTAAATAGTTAAAAATTTCGTTACATCTCCTTTTAAATTATCGATATTAGTCTTATTTTTTCTGTTTTAATCATCAAAATTTTATTTTGCGTAAAATCATTATCAACGTTATATTAATGATTTAATTAAAAATAATAATTTACTGATCAAAATAAAAAACATAAATAATTTAGTGACCAATAATATTTTTTAAAAAAAGAATAATAAAATTTTAAAAAAATCATTAAATAAATAAATATATTCTTAGTTTTATTAGTAGGGGTGTTCATAACCGGGTACCCGGGATTTCCGATACCCTAAATTTTGGGTACCTGAAATTTTCGGGTATCAAAATGTCGGTCCATGACCCGTCCATAAAAATCGGGTACCCGCAAAATTCGGGTACCCGGTTTAATTTTTTATATTTTTTAAAATTTATTTTTTAAAAATATATAAAAAATACTTAAAATTTCATGATATATATTTCAAACATAAAATTATTGATTTGAGGCAGATTTTAAAAATAAATATTTTGATATATATGCATATATTAAAGTTTATTGATAAAAGAATTTATTATTCTCGATCATAATTTTTCTTTCAAATCTCATATTGACAAATTAATATAAATATTTATGAAAAATTCAAAACTTAAAAGTATATAATACAAGTATAAAAAGAAGTTAAAAATTTAAAATTAATTTTAAAGAAAAATAATAAAAAAATATATAATAAAATATAATTTAAATTTTAAAAATATATATTTATTAAAATTATCGGGTCGGGTATCCGGTTCTTAAAAATTTTCGGCCCTGACCCGGCCCGACTATCCAAAAAATACGGGTCGAGTACCGGCCCCAAAAATTTGAGTGTTTCATTATAAATACCCGATAATTTTTAATCGGATAGACAGATCAACGAATCGAATAATTCGAATCGAATATTTTTAAACACCCCTATCCATTAGAGTTTTTAGATAATACTGAACTGTTTTTGTCTTGATTCTAAGTTTATACTCAATGGATAGTTTCCAAGTAACTCTGGTTGTATCTTGAAACCATGCTCAAACCAATGATGTTCTTTAAGACAATAAAATAATTGGATAATTTTGGACAGAAATACATGCAAAGATCAAAATGATTGGAATGTTGAAATTTTTAATAGGGATGAGGTTGAGGAATAATTTGTTGTTTATTTTGTACGATGATTTTAATTATTTATGTTTCCTAGTTTTGTAAACAATGACATTATTTTTTTAATTTATTTTAAGTTATATGATTCTTTTTATTATTCTTTTGGTTATCAGAATTTGGCCCTAACTAATCCAGATCGACTCATGTCGCACTCTTAGTTTTCGTGGGTGAATCTCTCAACATGGACCTTTTATGTACGCAACGTCTCAAACCCAAAATTTGTTTAAGCGAAATCAAGTTGTTTATCACTTGGACCAACCCCTATTAATAATTACGTGATTTTATTGTATATAAGATTAATGGAGGTATTTTGGAGGATATTTTTGTTTTTAAAATATTGTGTTTAGATAATCGTTTATTTTCTGATAAGTTCGGATATTATATTTGAATTGATATCAAATCTTGAATCAGATAAATTAATTTAAATCAGATAAATTAATTTAAATCTTGGATTATTTATCATCTTTATTTATTATACTATAATTTTATATTTTTAATAAAATTTTATATTACTGAAAAAATATCACTTAACCCAAATTTTAGAAGCATGAGACCAAAATGTCAACTTGATGAGCATTCAGCAATTAATTGACAGCTCACATGAACAATTTATTTAATCTATAATCTATATAACTTAATGTTATTCATTCACTTTAATTGAGGCCTAAGTCTAGTTTTTTTTTTTTAATTAAAATAAAATAGTTAAATATTATTAGTAAACAATAATTAAAAATCTATAAAGTACATAACTAACAGGGATTGGTACAAATGGTAAGCAACTTGATTCCATTTAAATAAGTCTCAGATTCAAGACGTTGTATATGCAGAAAATCCCTGTTAGAAGACTCACCCACCAAAGTTAGGGTGCGACGCGAGTCGATCTAAATTAGTCAAGACTAAACTTTAAAAACAGACGAGCAATAAAAAATTTTATAAAGTACGTAGAGAAGACACTTGCATAATTAAAGCACAATTTTGCATAGTGCCAACATGTTTTTATCGAGAATCACGTTATAATTGGTATCAGAATTTACACATATTTATATTTCGATAAAAAAAATCTATTTTATTTTTAAATGTTTTTAATTTAATAATCAAAATTAAAATTTTTTAAAGAAGATATTTGTTTAACGATTATAAAAATTTATCATTTATTAATCGTACACTAACACGTCTTTTTTTTTATTAGTCTAATTTCCGCATCTTTTCTAAATCCTCACAAGTTGAACATTACATTTTTCGTTGACCAATATAAGTTTGGACCACAAATTAAATAATAATTAGAAAAAGTAAAGTCAATGCAATTAAATAATTAATCCTTCTTAATATTAATTATTCAATTTCCTAAATAAAACCATCCAAACACAAACTAGGAGCCAACAGAAACATGGTATCAACCTATCTGATGGGTCCAAAATAATTTTTAAATATTAGCTTTTAAGAGTTGTTTGCATAAAGATATAATTTTAAAAAAAATGTTTAAGAAAAAATATATATTTTTTTAAATTTATTTAAGATTATTTAAATTCGTCAATAATTGGTTAATATAATTATATATTAAATCAAATTCAATTATTATAATTTATATCTATTTATTGATAATTGTTTATTTTATTGAAATAATAATCCATAATGAGTGGCAAATCCAGAAATGAAACAGGAAATTTTAATATAAAATAATAATGATAATAATAGAAAAAATAAAAACAAAAAAGGTTCTAGAAGATAAGCATAATGCAAAGTCACTAACAAGATTTTTATATTTTTCATTCACTTTGTTTTATAATATTGTATATCAGCTGTCGAGTTTATAATAATAATAATAATTTTGATGAAAAATTATATATTTAATATTCATATTTACTCATATTTTTTATATTTATTTTTTAAAAGTAATATTTAATATTATATTTTTTATTTTTATTTGATATTTCATCGTTAAAAATTAATAATAGATTAATTAAGAGTAAAAAAATTATATGTGACAAGTTATCATATTATTTTTTTTTCTAGTCAATACGTCACGTTGATAATTATAAAAAATCATACACGACACGTAGATTACGAGAAAAAAATGATAACAAATTATCATGTATGATTATCTCTTTTCTAATCATTAATATTTTATTAACTTTAATGTTAAATATTAAAATAAAATTTTGATATTTTTTATTATTTTATTAAAAATAATTGAGATACCAAAAAACAATAAATTTTAATAATAATAATAATAGACCGATAATTCGGAATTAGTTTAGTGGTATTACTAAGCTTTTTGAAAGCTTCTAGAAGCTTTGGGTATCATTTTAAACTTCTAACTAAACAAAAAATAAATAAAGATAAATATGACTACTCCCCTCAACTATCTTACAATCATATTTCTTTGCAACTGATTTGTTTAAATCATAAAGTGGGTTTAATTTATATCAATTTAATAATCTAAATGTATAATTGATAGTTCTAGTTGATTCAGCTTTAAAAAATCAATTAATTAATTTCATAAATAATAATAGAAAAATGAAACAATTTAATCTATTTCCCTTTTCAATCCACAAACCGATTTTTTTTTTTAAATCTTAAAACAATGTCAATTTGTCAAAAATAAAGTCCAAACAGTCAACTCAACTAATATGAAAAATCCAAGAAACGAATCGATCCTAACTAAATTATCCTAGACAACTTCAAAAAATTCATAAAATCCAATCCAATCGGAACGAATCAATTTCACTTCTGATCAAAAGTCCCACCAATGTGGAAGCTTTAACCATCTCCACCAAAATTTGATGAGTCAGTTTGATAACGACCGAGTGACATTGCTTCCGGGATCCTTTGGAACAAAGGCTCTCTGTCTAGTAAATAGTTTTCAGTCTTAAGTTCATAAAATTTCACAAATTTGTTATCTGCAACAGATATCCCTACTGCTTCTACAAGTAATGCACAGCATACATGTATCGAATAAAAGAGAGAGATCCCGGGGACTAACGTCTAATGGTCAGTTCACCGAAGGATGATAAACTCACTTTGCAATCCGGATTCATGGTCAGTTCATAAACAACAATTATGCCCATCTCAAAACTTGGCAGCCTGTTCAACCAGTTCTTTGTGCTCGTCGCCTACAAAAGACTTCACTTTGAGGCCATCTCCCTTCCCTGGAGACTCGTACTTTATCCCGATTACGGTTGCCAAACCTGAACAAAGACAATGCCTTTCATTGCAGATCAAATTGAAAAATACCATATGTTTGGAAATCGGTAGCCTGGTAGAACTCGGATTAGACACAAGGTATGTTACAAATTGATAGAACACTCGATGACTCAATATTTATGATGAAATGACACCAGGTTGAGGGATACCAAAAATCAGATTGTCTGAAGTTATATGATAAACTTCTGTCTTAGAGCTTTCATAAAGTATGGTGCCAGATTCGGGGCAAATATAGTTTAGGCACTGATCTGTAATAATTTGAGATTAAGTGCTCGTACAACATAAGTTCAGTACAAAAACTCAGTCTCAAACTATATCAAGCTGAATTCTTGTCACGAATAAATTATAATACAACTAAAACAAACTCATGAAGTAAATGTCCGCCTTTAAAGAACAGTTCCGGTAAAATTAGCAATTCTTCAGGAAGCATAGCAGTTGATATTTTAATTTATAATGGCATAACGAACTACCTGTAAAAAAACAAAGGGGAGGTACTCACTTGAATGTATGCGTCCGTATAAGAATCTTTCACCTTTCCAGAATTCCAAAGGTCTTGACCTGATCCTTGTGCTTCGTCTCTTCCCTTCTGTATCAAATGTTGTACCACCTGGAAACAAAGAACTCAGCTATTCATTCCAGCAGAATTACAATAGTTTTAAAGGTGCAAGTTGAGTTTTTTGGTATTAGTAACACCTGCAAGGCTTTGTCTTCGAGAAAGTTTTTTCTCCTTACGTTTATTGCCTGGCTGTGGTTTTATTTTGGCCTTCTTATTCTGTTGCTAAATAAGCAAATTAAAAAGTGGAAAGGCAAAAAAAGATAAACTTTCAAAATAATGGAAATAAACCAAAAACAGGCATCAATTTTACTTCTTTTTCTTCAGAAAATGGATGGAATGATTACATTCATAGGTCTATCGGCATAGACTAACAAAATTTGAAGGGATTCCAGACGGCAAACAGAAGCATGCTAACTAGATACAAACATCTAATAGAAACTGCCAATATTCATAACTTTGTAACATTTTTTATTCGAAATGACAATCAGCCATTGCTAGGTAATACAGAAGCACCATCTTCAGTAAGTAGTGAAGTTTCCTACCAAGACTTCCGGATCAAGTTTCAGGCTTTACCCTCATTGTGGTTTTAAACATTTTCATTTCTTTCATCAAACCCATAAGGAGTTAACGGACCAAAGCTAAGTTTTCAGAATAATTATTCTTATATGCTATAATAATATGGTATATGGCTGTTTCAGTATTTGAGAGAGAGAGTAGACCAAAGAATACAAGACTGAGAAAAATAAGCAAAATCAGAGAACTAACCGATATTCCAGAGATACAAAGGTAATAGTATAGCTTCTATATGTAAGCCCAAAAAAGTACTACAGAACTCCCTACTCATGGAAGTTAACTGCTAGATGAAGCGGAAATTAAGCAAGATAAAAAAATCTTGGAAAGTACAAACCTCATGCAACCTCTCTCCACTTTCTGCCACTTTTGAAGATTCATTCATGGAGTGGTCCTCGTGAATTTCATCTGTTAGGGGAATGAAAATATGCACAAAGGAAATTAATAAATAGAAACCATCAAAAAGCATATCGATGAATAAGGTAAATCTGATTCAAGATGTACCGCATCCAAGGCAACTAAAAGAAGAAATTTATTACCAAGCAGAAATGTCACAGTTCAAATCCAATGATAATAAATTAAGAAAAATCATTCAATAGCAATTTATTTAAAGCAAAACAACAGGTAAATTTGACCCATGTGTTGTTTATACTTCAAAGAAAAAATTACTGTCTGAATTATCTTTAGACTATAAAATGACATTTCTGATTTATAACACAACCAACAATGCTGAATATGTAGAACTGATTAAATGGGTATATCAAATATATATTTGTATCTCTAGTGCAGATTGTGTATTCAACGGTACAAGGAATTAGACTTCACTAGCTATACAAGCCAAAGCATGAGTGTAGGAAATCCCATTTGACAAGGATGAGCAGGGGTTCGGTGAAGCTGCCAAACGGTCAGCATGAGGATGGAAGGCACTAGAATAGGGATCTTAAAATTCTACATCTTGCAGCAGTGACTTGAAGATCTCTGTGGAATAATAAATATTCCAGGACATTAACAGGCAAGACCAACCAAAAGCATTAGACATTTAATACATTAGCAATTGGCATTAGCAGCAAGAGTTTCTGTGGACTGTCAACAGAAACTCAGGTTTATTTCCCTTCACATAATCAGATAACAAGCCAATTCAGCATAATCATGCAGGAAGAAATCTCAAGACTAACCAACAAGAAAAGGAGAGCCATCCCTCCCCCCCCCCCACACACACACACATACATGCGATTTCGTTCTCAATTCCGGTAGACATAAGTGATAAAAGGAAAAAGGCTAATAAGGAGAAGAAACTTTCATTCTAGTTTACAAAAATCATAAGAAAATAACTTTGAAAGATGATAAGTATGCTAATATGCGACAAAAAACAACATATAATTCAGACATTTTAGCACCAGTCATTTGCATCACCCCCCCACAACAATATCTCACTGACAACAGAGAAAATATTCATACCCGACTCTCTCTGAGTGGCACCTGAGTTATCAATGGTTGAGCCTTCCACAATAACTTGGATCTGAGAGGAAACAACTGCTTCCAGTTGTATATCTTCCACCTGCATTTTATCCAATACCCCGGAGTATAACAATCAGAAACAAATATTTCCACTAAGTTGCAAATGACTTTCTTGAAAAAGCAATAGGAAAGCTCACCCTTCCACCAGAGTCATCTGGTTGGATTGTATGACTATCTGATTCCTTTTCAGGCCTTCTTAAACTGTTATTCTCTAAGTTGGTCTGAGATCCACTAGACACATTAATACCAGAATCAAAGCTTCTTGCATTATCATTTACAAATTTGTCAAAAAGACCAGCAAAATCTCTCCCATCTAGCTCAGAACTTGCATTAGCATTTGCAGTTTGATTTGCTTCTAACAATGGAGACCTTAGTAGATGCGACCTGTTGAGTTCCATTTCATCAGCCTGACTAGATTGTTTATTGACACTTTCAACAGGAGATGTGTTTCTCCCAGGTGATTGATCAATATTATCAGTTGAAAAGGAAATGCATTCTGGATCTGACTGCAACAACTGTTTACTTTGCAATGATACCGAAGCGAATGGATTTCTTGGAGGTGTAGGAGAAGCTAAATTAAGAACTGAACTTTCTGGCTGCTGTTGTGTTGTTTGTCTATCATTGTTGTCAGACACACTTAGCTCCTTATCTGTAATAACCTGATCAGATTGTTTACTATTACTTTCAATGCCAGATGCGTTTCTCACCGGTGATTGGTTAGCACCATCAGTGGAAAATGGATCGGTTAGTACATCAGACTGCAGTATTTGTTTCTTCAGAAATGATACCGATGCCAAAGGACTTCTTGATGGAGTGGGAGAAACTAAATGATTAACTGAAGTTTCAGGCTTTTGTTTCAGTGTTCTTTTACTGAACCCTTCCATCAAATTTTGTATGTTCGATAGCGAGTTTCTAGGCTTTGCCAAACTTTCTCTAGAAGCCTTCAAATCAATCTTTCGAATATCTTGCAGGTCAGGAAGGCATAGATTTTCCAGATTAATAGGTTTAATCTGCAACTGCTCTTGAAGAAGATTGATTGTGTCATCCCCATCACAAGTACTGGTAAGCAAATGATCCAAAAGTTCACTAACATTGTTCTCTGCATTGGCCACTAAGAAAGAGAACATAAAATTATGTTATTGCATGCACGTCAGGTAACTTGCAACATGATGAAAACAAACACATGAAAATCAAGTTAGTCTTTTAAAGAAGACAACAAGAATAGGATAGCATAGACAAAAGAAAGTACCACCTTAGGGCAAATCAACCTTTCCCGACTTACCACTCAAATCCTTCTCTTGTAATTCCACATTCGGGTCAGATTTTTCTGGTTCCGAATTGCAAACTGGACTTGGAATATCCTCTTCAAAGCTTTCTACATTGGAGAAAGCAGAAAAATAGCAATGCTTATATTTAACCGATCTCCTGAACATAAATTCATAAGGCTATGTTAGATGCCTGTATGCCTCAGAAAAAAAAATGAATACAACAGGAAACATTGATCGGACCGCAACATTCCAGGCCGCCGCCGCCTTGCAAACATGGACTGAATATTCTGATCCAAATCCATCAGAGCAGTACCTGTCTGCTTCTCTATTTCTCTTTTGGCATCTACAAAACAATACACACGTACATGGAAAAACTAAGTTCATAGAAATATTAGCAGATTATATTTACCAGTAAAACAAAAATGAAATCGAGCAGCAAACTTACTTTCAGCCCTTTCAAATGCCACAAAAAAGTCCTCCGGATCTGACAATTTATCAATGTCTAAACTCGATTCCAAATTCACAGTAGGCTGACTATCAAAAATTGAAGAAATGAAATGAAATTCAACGGACATTACCACAAAAATAAAATAAGTAAAATAAGCAGTTTCAAGTAACATTAACCTTGAATTAGGTTTCAAAGAGAAACGAGGTCGTTTACGACCTAAATCCGGTCTTCGTTCTCGAGGATTTCCCATAACTTCAGAATCGGAGTTTGACATATCCAACTTCGAGAGCTCTGAACTATTATTATCCACAATTGCTTTGGCTTGCTCGATAAGCTTATCATGACTTTGCACTGGCTGAAAATCAACACAAAATTAGTATCATTTTTTTCTTCTTCTCACAGTACAAAACAACAGTTCGGAAATTTAATAGTGGGGGGAAAATTCAAAGAAAAAAAGGAGAGAAACCATGGATTTGAGAAAATCGTGAGAGTGCTGCAGATCGTCCGGGTGATGAGATGTCGGAGGTTTTGGAAAGGAAGCGAAGGTCCGAGGGAAGAGTGCGAGACCCGAATAGGCCTCCAGCGGATCCGGAGGGAGAGTGTGGATAGACATCTGCTTTGATTCTATGGGATTGAGACTGGGCCGAGTGCTGACTCGGTCGAGTCGGACGAGAAGGGAGACTGCAACTTTGGAAAGGAGGGGGGGGTGAGTTTGTGATTCGAAAATGAAACCGAGCGGGAATCGAGTTGAATTGAGTCGGTTCAGAAGATTTGTGGTTACTGTGGGTCTACGGGGCTCTATTGTTTTAAAGTTTTAGTATTTTATAACGAAAATCATTTTAATATGTAAATTTATTTATATTTTTTAAAAAAATTATGATTTATATATTTATATTGAATTTTTAAAGTTTATGTTGTATAATTTAAAAAGTAAAATTAAAAATTAAATTTTAGGGTTAACATTTAATATTAGGTTTAGGGTGTTAAAATTAAAAAATTGGATTTTAAATTTTATAATTTAAATAAAAATATTATATCAATATTTTTACATAATTTGAGTATTAAAATATAACTCTTTTATAACATAAGCTTTATTTTTTAAAAAATTGAATCAAATCAAGTTATTCGAGTTTTTAGTTTAATTTAATTGAATATATTTATAATATTTATAGTAATAATTGATTTAAATTTAAATAAATTTTTATAATTATATACGATATACATATATTCATATGTAATATGAATAATTTTATCATTTATTTATTAATTTTTTAGCAACATCATAACGTGAACGTTGGATACGGGTAGTTCTGGAGAAAGCCCCTAAAAAAGGCCTAAAATAAGCCTTAACCGTTTTACCCGGTCACATTGTGCACATAAAACTATATACACAATTTCTTACAAAAACTGTAAGAAAAACGGTACATACATAAATTAGCACAAAAATAGTAAGGATTTGTGTTTGTACACAATTCCTTACAAAGTATATACAACGGCTTACGAAAACCGTAAGAAAAAAAGTATGTATACAAATCCTTACCACTTCAAAACCATGAGCTCAAGGAGGTTTCCAAAGGTAAGGATTTGTGTACATACACAATTTCCTATAAGAATACACAATATGCCACCCAAACGGTAAGGATTTGTGTTTGTACACAATTCCTTACAAAGTATACACAACGGCCTACGAAAACCATAAGAAAAAAGGTATATACACAAATCCTTACCACTTCAAAACCATGAGCTCAAGGAGGCTTCCAAAGGTAAGGATTTGTGTACATACACAATTTTCTACAAGAATACACAATATGCCACCCAAACGGTAAGGATTTGTGTTTGTACACAATTCCTTACAAAGTATACACAACGGCTTACAAAAACCGTAAGAAAAAAGGTCTTCCAAAGGTAAGGATTTGTGTTTATACACAGTTTCCTACAAGAATACACAATATGCTACCCAAACGGTAAGAATTTGTGTTTGTACACAATTCCTTAAAAAGTATACACAACAGCCTACGAAAACCGTAAGAAAAAAGGTATGTACACAAATCCTTACCACTTCAAAACCATGAGCTCAAGGAGGCTTCCAAGGGTAAGGATTTGTGTACATACACAATTTCTTATAAGAATACACAATATGGCACGAAAACGGTAAGGATTTGTGTTTGTACACAAATCCTTACAAAGTATACACAACGGTTTACGAAAACCGTAAGAAAAAAGGTATGTACACAAATCCTTACCACTTCAAAAACATGAGCTAAAGGAGGCTTCCAAGGGTAAGGATTTGTGTACATACACAATTTCCTACAAAAATACATAATATGGCACGAAAACGGTAAGGATTTGTGTTTGTACACAATTCCTTACAAAGTATACACAACGGCTTACGAAAACCGTAAGAAAAAAGGTATGTACACAAATCCTTACCACTTCAAAACCATGAGCTCAAGGAGGCTTCCAAGGGTAAGGATTTATGTACATACACAATTTCCTACAAGAATACACAATATGACACGAAAACGGTAAGGATTTGTGTTTGTACACAATTCCTTACAAAGTATACACAATGGCCTACGAAAATCGTAAGAAAAAAGGTATGTACACAAATCCTTACCACTTCAAAACCATGAGCTCAAGGAGGCTTCCAAGGATAAGGATTTGTGTACATACACAATTTCTTACAAGAATATACAATATGACACCAAAATGATAAGGATTTATGTTTGTACACAATTCCTTATAAATTATACACAACGGCTTACGAAAATCGTAGTAAATTGTGTATGTACACAAAACCTTACCTTTGGATGGCTCCTTTAGCTCATGGTGAGAAGTCGTAAGGAATTGTGTACATACCTTTTTCCTTACGGTTTTTATAAGCCATTGTGTATACTTTGTAAGGACTTGTGTACAATATTTATTCGTATATTTTTTATTCAAATATTTTTATTTGAATATTTATTATAGGAATATTTTTATTCGAGTATTTTTATTTAAATAGTTATTATATGAATATTTTTATTCGTATATTTTTTATGCAAATATTTTTATTCAAGTATTTTTATTCGTATACTTTTTATTCGAATATTTTTATTCAAATATTTATTATATGAATATTTTTATTCTAATATTTATAATATGAATATTTTTATTCAAATATATTTTATCCGAATATTTTTATTCAAAATTTTTTATTCAAATATTTATTATACGAATATTTTTATTTGTATATTTTTTATTCGAATATTTTTATTCTAATATTTATTATATGAATATTTTTATTCGAATATTTATTATACATATATTTTTATTCGAATATTTTTATTCAAAAATTTTTATTCGAATATTTATTATACGAATATTTTTATTGGTATATTTTTTATTCAAATATTTTTATTCTAATTTTTATTATATGAATATTTTTATTCAAATATTTATTATACGAATATTTTTATTCGAATATTTTTATTCAAAAATTTTTATTCGAATATTTATTATACGAATATTTTTATTTGCATATTTTTTATTCAAATATTTTTATTCCAATATTTATTATATGAATATTTTTATTCGAATATTTATTATACAGATATTTTTATTCGAATATTTTTATTCAAATATTTTTATTCAAATATTTATTATACGAATATTCTTATTCAAATATTTTTATTCGAATATTTTTTATTCGAATATTTTTATTTGAATATTTATTTTACGAATATTTTTATTCTAATATTTATTATAAGAATAGTTTTATTCTTATATTTTTTATTCGAATATTTTTATTCGTATATATATTTATTCAAATATTTATTGTATGAATATTTTGATTCGAATATTTATTATATAAATATTTTTATTCGAATATTTATTATACGAACATTTTTATTCGAATATCTATTTTATGAATATTTTTATTCGAATATTTATTATATAAATATTTTTATTCGTATATTTTTTATTCGAATATATAAAAATAAATTGAATAACCATTATTTATTAAAAAAAAAACAAAAGGTTTACATTGGAATTGGTTGTTAACCGGTTCTCCATTCTCCTTATTAAAGGTTTTTTTAAGGCTCCACTTAAGTAGCTATTTTTTAGAACCTCTCCGTTGGATACCATTAACTATTCCCAGACGTCACTGTCAATGATTTACAAATGATGATTGTTCAATCCTATATTTTATAAGTGATTTTAATTTTATCATTTGAGTTTGAATATAATTTTTTTTTCGTCAAAAAATATCTTAAAACAGACGAATTGAATTTTTTTTTTTTATCACCAATCTCTCTCGTCTATCGTTAAAAGAAATATATTTCTTTGTTTATCTTCTATCGATAATTTTTTATTGCTCTATATTTTATTTACTTTTAAATGAATATTGTCAAAAAAATCAATAAAAAATATTTAATAATTAAACCGAGTAAATTAAATGTTTTGAATTTACGAGGACTAAAATAAATGTACAAGTAAAGTTCAATTGTGATTTACAAAATTTACCCATTTTGAATTTATCTTTTATTTTTACGCATGTTGTTTCACAGTAGGGTTGAAGAAGCAGATAGACGCCACTCTTCTCTTCTCTCTTGCAAACCCCTAACTCTCCCAATCTCTTCGTTTATCTTAAAACCTATTTTTTCCATCGTACGAATCTTAATTCTTTTCTTCCTCAGAGAAAACAATGGGAGCTTCCTTGCCTCCGAAAGAAGCTAACCTCTTCAAACTCATCGTCGTAAGGCTTCGATTTTCTTTTCTCTCTTACGTTGCAATTCGTATTTCGAATCGGTTTCTATTACCGTATTGGTTTTCCTATTTTGTGTTTATTCGATCGCACTTCTTTTTATCGTTTTGTTCTTTGTTTGTGAAACCCTAGCTGGATGCTGGTCTATTTAGTTGCTGAAGAAATCTATGGATATTGAACGATAATTAGAAATTTGGACTGGATGTGCTTGTTTATCAATTAGTTTTTAGCAAGTTTATTTATTATAAAATTAAATTTATTTTCTTTTTCTGGTTTAGCTATTGAAGCAGCTTAATTGAGTTAATCAGGTCAATGAGTACAGTTTTTTTTTCTTCAAAAAACAATGTAAAAGCTTTAAATTTTCTTTGGACAGTTTTTAAATGAAGACAATTCTCTCTTTTTTTGACACAACCATTTAAGACATTGCATGACATTTTATAAGCAATCTATTTGAGGATTTCATATATAGGCCAAGCTGATAATTGAAGAAATCTTTTAGCTTCTCAGGTTAAAATGTGTATATTTATATTAAGAATTTGTTTTTATTAGATATAAAACAAATATCCCGTATCTCTTCTATAATATTAGTGAAAACTAGAACTGTCTGGTGATTCTTTCACCTTTTAACTTCCTATGGTAAATAAATTCTGGACAGAGCTTTTTCCTCTTAGCACGATTTTGATGCAATTGATTTTTATGTTACTATACTCTAGTCAACTCCCATTATTGATTTTATATTATTGACTTGGAGGTTAATGTTCTCTTGCTAAAGCTCGAGTCTGATTTTTTTTTTTATCATTGCAGAAATCATATGAAACTAAGCAATACAAGAAAGGACTGAAGGCTGCAGATCAGATACTGAAAAAATTTCCTGATCATGGAGGTAGTTTAATTGATGCACCTTTTCTGGTCAAGATGCAACTGTTTAGTGCTTATATTGACATGTTTTTTCAGACGTACCTCAGTACCTGTGTAAAGATGCAAGAACTGTGAAACAAAAATGTACTTTAATCTTGCAAGGAAAAGGGGTCATCCTTTAGATAGTTAGTGCTGGTGCCCATGTTATCAGTTTGTATTATATTTACAATTATACCCTGAACTTGACATGATTGTTTCTTACGTCTTGTGGTAGCAGTCAATTGCATTTTTGAAAGGACTAGCTGTATAGTGATTATTCCATGATCTATGTGGCTTTATCTTGTTTGTTTTTTATTAGGTCGTTAGTATATTATTGGTATGGTATAAGTTAATTTTCCTTTCTGCATTTTATGTAATTTATCCATCTATTTAAATAAACAACTTCAAAGTTGTATTTTTTACTCTATATTCTTACTACCTGTTGTTTATTATGTTTGTGTATTTTTTATGAGCTTTTATTCCTTATTGTCAGAAACATTGTCCATGAAGGGATTGACTTTAAATTGCATGGATCGTAAATCTGAAGCCTATGAACTTGTTCGGCTGGGTTTGAAGGTTGTCTTGTTTCTTTTCTTTCAACCCATGTAATGTCAATGCAGTGCCGTCTTTCCTAACATTGTTTTCTTGTTATGTAGAATGATTTGAAAAGTCATGTTTGCTGGCATGTTTATGGTCTTCTCTATCGCTCTGATAGAGAATACAGAGAGGCTATCAAATGCTATAGAAATGCTCTGAGAATAGATCCAGACAATATTGAAATACTACGGGACTTGTCACTCTTGCAGGTATACCTGAGTTACCTTCCTTTTGATTTTTTGTACATCTAGACTCAGGGTTTAATCTAAGAATTGTGCTTGATACTGAAGAACACTTGCCTGCATAAGTTACTCAGCATGGAATTTTCCTGAACTGTGAACAGAGTTTCTCTTGTAACCTTTGTGGTTGGCCTAAAAAGTTTCTTGAACTTCAAAAAATAACAAAGTTATATTGAAAATAAATTGAAGCTGTTTAAGTTCTCTTGAAGGAATTTTCTAGTAGATAGATAGAAATTACCAAGTTATATTGAGGTGGTAACAAAACATTGAAGACACGTTTCAGAAAAAAAGGAACATGTAGAGATAACGAATTAACCAGAGAAGCTGTATTAGACTGTAAAAATCTTATTAGGCTTAAATAAATTGGCTTTTTTTTAATGTTTCAAATTTGGACAATAGTTTTTATGGAAAAGTTTATTCTTTTAATGGAAGAAAAAGGATCTGATGGACATTATCTGATATTTGGTGGCATATTTTGAGTGACGGGGTCAGATTTAGCTTCTTAGCAGAAGGTTTTGTTTCAATGTACTCCCAAAATAAAGTAGTTTGCAGAAGCAACCAATTTGATTTTATCCGTTCATTCTTGTTATACTGCAAATGTCTTTGTACTAAAATATGTTGCTTGATAGAATTATTATTATTTGGATTTGATCATGGTTTTGTATTTTGAATGATATTTCTCATTTCATTTTCAGACTGTTTCAGAATTTATTATATTTTTAATTTTTTTGTTCTATTGCAGGCGCAAATGCGAGATTTGACAGGATTTGTTGAGACAAGACAGCAACTTTTGACTTTGAAACCAAATCATCGCATGAACTGGATTGGCTTTGCTGTATCCCACCATTTGAACTCCAAGTATTTGCCATTCTTTTTTTTTCTTCAAATAATAATAAAAAAAGATCAATGCTCATGCTTGCATTTTAGTGTATGACTTTTTATTTTGTGAATCATGTTTATGAATATCATTGTCATGCTATATTTGGAGGTTGGAATTGAAAGGCCTGTTATTATTGAAGATTTGAAACACTTTTCATTATAATTTGTCTTCTTTGGATTAATTTCGTAGAGATCAGAACTCTATGTTTATAATTACATAATTAAAGGGTGATAACATGGGTGGATTTACTGCCAATCTTAGAATGTGGTTTATATGATTTTAGCTAAGCATCCAAAAATGTTTAATGAAAGGTTAAAAAATACAAGGTTGTTTTTAAGGTATCAGAATCTTTTTATGGCAATATATGGTGAGTGTATATCATGCGGAAGCTGTTAATAATATATATGGGTTAGTGGACAAATAGATTATATCCATCTACTCTCCCAGGAAGCTGAGAATACACCCTTTTCTAAAATTTTGTTGCCGATTAGCATTTTAGAATCAATCCTTAAACAATACATTCAATTGCTAGTTAACTGCAGAGTTCTGTTGTTTTTTTCCCAATGGTGTTATCTGTAAACAATGAATATGCTATATTTTCTTTTGGCTTTTACCAGTTGATATCAAATGATTTCATGTTGGGTATTTATTGAATTGTTGCATTGGCATTTGACATGTAAGTTATTGTTCTGTCTTTGCATCAGCTGGTTCCACGTGAATGAAGCATTACTTATTCATTTCTTATCTTTTAGATATATGCTAAATTCCTTTTTATTGATCAATATCAGTGGTGCAAAAGCTGTTGAAATTTTGGAAGCATATGAAGGGACATTAGAAGATGATTATCCACCGGATAATGAACGTTGTGAGCATGGTGAAATGCTTTTATATAAGGTATTGGTCATTACTGCTTGTATGTTTGTGCACGCAGATGGATGTGGCTAGCTGACACATGTCCAAAAATCTATTTATAGACATTCCAAGTTTAGAATTTATACTAATGTATAATTTGAGTGACTGACTTGGTGTCACTAGTGAGCCCATCTGGGTATGGTTTGAATTATCCATAACCAAATAAAATTAAAATAAAATCTTTTTACCTTGAATTAATTTTATTTTCACATGCAAGCATAAAAGCTACCTATTCTTCTTGAGTTCATCTTTCCGTCTTCTATTTCTGCTGAAGACTAGTGTGAAATTAGCCTAATAGAAGCAAGCCTAACCTTTCTACTTTTAGCATGCTTTTCATGATTATGTTTGTATGGCAGATAACTAAAATTAAGTAGTTCCAAGTTTATTTTATTCTATGACAGAGGACTAACCAGTGCTTCCCTTTTTATCGACTCTTTTTTGGTTTAACACCAATAATAAGAATTGGAAATAGCTTAATCAATATGATAATTCACTGGTATCTAGAAACCCCTGCAAAAGATAATATATCTGCTCAGGTACATACTAACCCACATATTTTGCATAATAGATATGTTAATAGGGAAGGGTGGACAATTTTTTGGATGTTTATATGTTATGGTATATTTCTCCAGATCTCTTTGCTAGAGGAATGTGGGTTTCTTGAGAGAGCGCTTGAGGAATTGCACAAAAAGGAGCCAAAAATAGTAAGTGCCAACATACATGATGCTAAAACACGTTCTATGTTTTAAAATTTAAAAATGTTTTTAAGTCTCGACTTTAAAAATCCAACCAATTCTGCTCTTCTAGGTTGATAAATTGACTTACAAAGAACAAGAGGTTTCTCTCCTGGTGAAGCTTGGTCGCTTAGAAGAAGGTGCCAATCTTTACAAGGCTTTGCTCATCATGAATCCTGACAATTACAGGTGAACCTTGCGCATTTGATATCACTTTGATAAACCATTGTTAAACTCATTAATGATTTTTTCATGGCAAATAACTGTATTTTATTATCTAGGGCTTCTTGAGGATATATAATTCTTCTCTCATTGCCATGGTGTATTATTATTATTATTATTATTCTAGGGAAGAATTATTAATTTTTCTGAATATGGATGCGCGTAAAAGTATATCTTTTATACTAATAGCTTTGTTCCCTTCCTACATTTAGGATTGCTCACAATTTCTTTACCTTTAATTTGTTTATGGAGGGATTATAAGGACTAAAAAAAAACAATGTTATTTTTATATTCTATTGTTGGTGTTTCGTAGTATATCTCTTATGTTTCAGCTCACACAATCATCTTTTTGCGTCTTTAAACTGTGTTTCATCAAACTGTGCTTAGGTGTTTTCGCAGATTGGGAAATGAAGGAAACTCACAAGACAAAATTGTTAAATTTCATCTCCTTAACATAACCTAGTATATCAGTGTAATTTATTGCTTTTAGGCTGGTTAGTGGGAAGCCTTACCCTTTTATATCTTCTATATTGTATATGTCCAGATATTATGAAGGCTTGCAGAAATGTTTTGGCCTGTATTCTGAAAATGGAAAATATTCTTCTGATGACACTGATCAATTGGATGCATTATACAAAACGCTTGCAAAAGACTACTCTTGGTCATCTGCAGTTAAGGTGATGCATTTGCTTTGTGCTTCGATTTTCATATATATGTTTTTTATGCTATGTTCATATTGCAAAATCTCTCTAATTGTTAATATGCTAGTATCAGATGCTTTGTTTTCTCCAAGCTGTTCTTATCATATTAATTCAATTATATGTTTGTATATTTTTATTTTACAAGTTCCAAATTGTGCCATCAAATGTTCTTTGCTTGATACGTTGCTCTCTCTCTCTCTCTCTAGGAATTGATGTGATGAGACGAATCTAGTATATTGTTGCTACTTTCTACCAAATCTTTATTTATACAATGGCATTGGATATTCTTAAATAATTTCGAAAAACATGGTTCTGTAATACTGAAATATTTAATTGATCTTTTTGTGTGACAATGGTAAGAACTCTAGGTGGTTAAAGTTCTACTTTCATATGCTTCACCCTTAGAAGTTGATGTGGTGGTAGCATTGCAAATTCGATAGCTAATTTTTTTTTACAAATGATTATCTTTGCCTTGTTCTTCGGTTAAATTTTCAATTTGTTTTCCTATATCAACCTTTAAGGGTGGGACAAGACCACAAGTTGACAAGGCCATGTTACTGCAGGTGCATAGTTGAAATAATGTGTCTTAACTGTAGGGATTTTAGATTGGATTCTTGCACTGAGGACAATCAGATTTTTTTCATCTTGTATATATATTTGATACGCATTCATGCATGAGAATTGTATTTATTGCTGTTACTATGTGCATCATTGTAAATGAATGCCTACTCTCTTTATGATGTATGATGGATTTTCCAGGACTTACATTGGAATTTTGTTTTCCCAAATTTTAGAGGATACCACTTGATTTTCTGCAAGGAGACAAGTTCTGTGAAGCAGCAGTTAATTATATAAAGCCTCTTCTAACAAAGGTATATGTGCAAATGATAATCTTTTTTCTTTTCGATGCTAGCTTGACTGGTATTTATATTTTCTTGGGTGAAATAATAATACATTTTCTCTGCATTCTCAGGGGGTTCCATCTTTATTCTCAGATCTTTCTCCTTTGTATGATCACCCTGGCAAGGCAAGTTTGCTTGCATACATTTTCCCTAAATGTAGTATAGTCTTTAAGCATAAATTCTCCTAAACTGATTGGCAACTGGTTTGGAGCTTGATTTAATTAGGTCTGATTTTCCTGCCCTGTTTGCTTCTCCAGGCAGACATAATAGAGCAACTTGTTCTTGAGTTGGAGCATTCAATTAGGATTGATGGGAGATATCCTGATAGGTACTGTATACTGTTAACCCCAGCTATACTATTACTATAGTGAGTGTTAAAAGCAAATCAATATTTAGATTTGCCTACCTTCGAGGTAATATATACTTTCAGCCCTTTTGTGGGTCTTGACAGTGTCAAAATCTTTAGATATTTGGTAGGTTCGAGTGCATATTTATCTATGACTGTTTGTATCTTAAGTACATAATGGTTATTCCATACGATTGTGTGTAAAGGTTCTGTGTGTTTTTTGTTTTGTCTTTTCTAATACACAAGAATGCATGTTATTATGCTGAGTTATTTGTTTTCTTGTGCTTCCTATTGAGGGCAGGACAGAGAAGGAGCCCCCTTCAACACTTCTATGGATTTTATTCTTTTTGGCTCAGGTAGGTATCAACAGTTTTCTGTACACCATTGGCCATGGTCCTTTCTTCTTTCGTTGATTAAATATTTGGCGTATTCTTTGCATCTCAATTTAAGCAACCTTGGACTTATTGCCAATTGCTGCAGCATTATGACAGAAGAGGACAGTATGATGTTGCTCTTTCAAAGATTGATGAGGCTATACAGCACACACCAACCGTAATTGATTTATATTCTGTCAAGGTTTGTTCTTGTCATTGATCTTAAAACATTTCACATTGGTTTCATCTGTTGGGTTTTATATCCGTGTTAACTGTACCTTCCTCCTTTTATTAAAATAATTTTATAAAAAGAAAGTATTTTTGAATCTGTATCGTATTGTTCGTCGCTCATCTAATGAGACATAGCATTGCCTGAAAACTCTTCATGAGATATATATATATATATATATATATATATATATATCCTTGGGCTTATTACTTGTAAAATTTATCACTTACTGTACTGACTTCGAATATTTTGTATCATGCAATAAATTTTGCTAAGTTGATATACATATTCATATAGAATGGGTAGTAGGTTATCTTTGTTGAACAGAAGTCCTGATGGCCATTGTGCAAGTATATGACCTCCTTTCACTGGTTTAGTATTTTGATACAATGCTGTTGCGTCTTTTGTGAACATTTTCCCCTTAATGTCTTCTGGAAAAATTCTCGGAGTTTTCTTGAAGTTGGATCAGGTTTATATTAGTTGCTTCTTTGGTGACAGAGCCGGATTTTGAAACATGCTGGTGATCTCTCAGCTGCGGCTTCATTGGCAGATGAAGCTAGGTGTATGGATCTTGCAGATCGTTATATTAACAGTGAATGTGTCAAGCGCATGTTGCAGGCCGATCAGGTGCTAAATCTGTTCTCTCCCATCTTTTCTCTGATTTGATATTTGTCACTGTTGAAGTTTCTTTCACTAATTCTGTAATCTCCCTGAATATTTTCCATTCTTGAAGGTGGTTTTGGCAGAAAAAACTGCTGTATTGTTCACAAAAGAAGGGGACCAGCACAACAACCTTCATGACATGCAGTGCATGTGGTACTTTTTCCTTTTCTTTCCCTCTATATATGTTTTATTTCCTTGGGCATGTTATCCCTAATTGTAGTTTCGATTCTGCCACTGAGTGGTTTTCATTTGTGGAAGGTATGAACTTGCTTCGGGTGAAAGTTACTTTCGACAAGGTGATCTTGGACGGGCCTTGAAGAAATTTCTAGCTGTGGAGAAGCACTATGCTGATATTACTGAAGATCAATTTGATTTCCATTCATATTGTTTACGGAAAATGACACTCCGTGCGTATGTTGAAATGTTAAAATTTCAAGATCGGTTGCATTCACATGCTTATTTTCACAAAGCAGCAGCTGGTGCCATCAGGTGAAGCATTTTTCTTAGGATCTGCAAGCTTTTAAATGATTCACAATAGACTTATTCTGTTAGGTTGTTGTTGGTATAAAATGCTCTGTAATCTCTGTTGTCATCTTATTATGGTGCCTTTACTGTCTTGCACATGCATGCGGTTCTTCATTTTGGGTTGAGTTCATCTTTGCCTCCCTTTTATTCCTTTTTTTTTTGGGGGGGGGGGGGAGGGGGAAATGATTGCGTAGATTTCAGGTGCATTCATCATGTCTTGGTTGAAGATCTATTGGGAGAGTGTTTAACTCTTAGTTCTACTGGCCAAAGCTGAAACACTAGCATCATAAGATAAAAATTGTGTTAGTTGAAAGTCACAATTATGCTTGCTGAACCTTGCTTTAAAAGTGTGCAAAATTTTCATTACGTAACTTAAAAAGTAAATATTTTTCTTGCTTGACACATACCTTATATATAAAACTCCACTTGTTCAGTAAAGATGTCTCAAGATCAAATCGTTCTCCCTCAATCTTTCAAACTGTTTAAAGCCGAAAGGTGTGAATATATAAATTTGCTTAAAAAATTTGTTCCGGTATGCCAGATTCAACTTAAATTTAACAACTATTATCGACTATGATATCTCCCTTTTTCAGCATTCTACTTTTGTGATTTGCTGAGTGTCATGTTGTCGTTAGAAGATTCACATGATGACCAGTATTTTACTTGGTAGTTTCAATTTCTTCCGTTCTTTTTTTTGTATGTTTATATTCTCATAACACTTTTAGTGAAAGAGTTAAATCCCCCTTGTGTGCATCTTGTAATTTGAGATTGTGGCTAGTTAAATGAGAGGAAGGTGATTCCTGGTTTGCTATTAGGTTAAGAATAGAGTGCATGTACCAGGGTATTTGTTGGTGCAGCTATGAGCAACTTAACAATTAAGTCAAATACTTTCTGAGTGATCTTATAGCGTTTGCATATCAGTGTTTCTATTTTAGAAAAAAAAAACTTTCCTTGAAATTGATAATGACTTGCATTTTCAAACTTATTCTTTCTGCTTTGTGATAACTATTGGATTTTGAATGCAGATGCTATCTAAAGTTGTATGATTCTCCTTTAAACTCACCTTCTGAAGAGGAGGATAACACATCGAAGACTGCTTCTCAGAAAAAGAAAATGAAGAAGCAGAGAAAGGCAGAACGAGCTAAGAAAGTATACCAGCTTGTTTCAATGATTCTTGGATAACACTTTCTTTGTTGATTTCATCTAATGCTCTGCTTTATTTCAGGAGGCAGAGGAGAAAAATGAAGAAGCAAATGCTAGTGGCAACTCCAAGTTTGGGAAACGACATATTAAACCTGTAGATCCAGATCCTCATGGAGAAAAGTTATTGAAGGTTACCTATTATTATGCTTGTTATGTTTTATCTACCTGATTGAAGGTCTTTTGTGCTGTAAATACATGTTTCTTTATTGCCTATTAAGCTATGACTCTGTTTAATGTGGTTTTATAGACGGAGGATCCCTTGTCTGAAGCAACAAAGTACTTGAAATTGCTTCAGAAACACTCGCCTGATTCTTTGGAGACACACTTGCTCTCTTTTGAAGTAAATTTGAGAAAGCAGAAGGTTTTGCTCGCCTTTCAGGTATTTTTATTTCCCATGAATTGAAACAAGTTTGCTTCTCTTTGTTGTGTTCGACCAACTAGAGAACTAGTAATATTTAACTTCAACGTCTCAAATGATGAAATGTTTTTGAGCATTCAGCAGTGTAATTTGCAAGGCAGTCCTGTCCTCTCTTTTTCCCTTGCTGCTTTGATATCTTGATTGACCAACTGTACCGTTGAACCAATCGTTGAAAGAAGTGTATATATAATTTCATGATTATTTTCAAAGTTATGGGTTGTTGAATCCCTTTTTAGTGGTAGAAATAGCTAGATAGGTATGTGAATTTTAATTTCATCTTTTTAACTAATTTGGTAATTTGCATACAATGTTTGCATTTCATTCTATAATTTATTTATTAATCTAAATTCAATTAAACTCGTTCATGTTCCCGAACATAGTGTCAATGATTTTATTTCCTAATTTGATAATTTGTGGATCACATCTTTGACTTGAAGACCAATGGTTTTGCTCAGATGTGTTTTTTAGTTAATAATCTCATATTAATGTATATGTTTTATTTTCTTTTTCATGAAGGCTGTAAAGCAACTATTAAGGTTGGATGCAGAGAATCCAGATTCACATCGCTGCTTGGTATTTGACATCTGCTATTTTAATTACCATATTAAGCATGCACAGATACGTTTTTCCCGCCTTTGCACTCATTTGAATTTAATGCTATGCACAGATTAAATTTTTCCATAAGGTGGACTCAATGCCTGCACCAGTGACTGATGCAGAAAAACTTGTTTGGAGTGTCTTAGAAGCTGAGCGCCCATCTATAAGGTTTTCTTTGAAATGGCTTTATGATAGTTATTCTCCCAACTGGAATTTCATTTTATTATTAGTATTACAGTTTTGTATTTTTGATCCCCGATGCATTAAATTCCCTTATTTTCTTTTTCTGCAGTCAGTTGCAGGACAAAACACTTATTGAGGCAAATAAAGTTTTCCTGGGTAAACATGAAGGTAATTGGGCTTACTTAATATGATGCCCTTTCCGGCTCCATGAGGTAGTTTGAATAGTCGTTAACATACACTTACCTGTTCTGCAGATACTTTGATGCATAGAGCGGCAGTTGCTGAAATGTTGTATGTCTTGGATCCCACTAAGAAACCTGAAGCTATTAAGTTAATTGAAGATTCAACAAATAAAGTTTTGCCAACGTAATGCTTTTAGTGTATCAACTTTTGTGACCTTTCGATGTTGATTCCGTGCAATGCAGCTTGATCTTGATTGTCTCTCTTACTTATCCAGGAACGGTGCACTTGGACCAGTAATGGGGTGGAAACTGAAGGACTGTATTACAGTCCATGAGCTCTTAGACAAGCTTCTTACTGATCAAGAAGCTGCTTTGAGTAAGTATATTTCTCCACATAAATCGGGGTTTACTAAAATTGTGACTCTGAGTTCATTAACAACTTTGGATTTAATTGCTCTGTTGTTTTCTCAAATTTTTTAAATAAGAATCTCAATGATATCGAATTTTCATCATACTGATACTGTATATTTGTAGGATTATATCTGTCTAAATATAGTACATTAAAAATTTTCTTTTCTATATATATGGTTTCAAAATCACTCATTAGTAGAGTTGTGTCAGGCCTTGAGAACACGGCGACAGGCGATTTCTTTAAGGTAAAGATTTGTGGGGGCCGAAAGAATTAACTATTTTTGCATGATAACTTTCTTCACACTGCAGGATGGAAAGTGAGATGTGCGGAGCATTTCCCTTACTCCACCTACTTTGAAGGAAGTCGCAGCTCTTCCGTGCACAACTCATTGAACAATCTGGACAGTGAAACCACCGTGAATGGTGGTGCAAGCCATCCTGCAATAAGTGGAAGTGAAAATTCGGTCTCATCAAACCGAAAGCTGGAAGCATTCAAGAACCTTGCCATTTGAAGACGCTGAAGCTTTTATGTGCATTGAGCCACATCAGAGCTCAATGTGTTTGCACTGATGGATCGGGTCGCCTTAATTTTACGCTGCAAAGAGTGCCATTACAGCTGCTGCCGAGAAAAGAAAATGTTCCGAACAGGCAATACCTTGTTTTAGTTTTGAGATCATAACTTTCTCTACCGGCATCGGCCGTCAAAGGCATTCCTTTGCAAGTGTGTATAATTTATTCGCAGTTATGATTTTAGGGTTGAAGAGATACGTTTCTTTTTAAATTTCCTCGCCCATTTGGATGAGATGTCTGGCTCCATGGCTGTGCGGAGTCGGTGGCCGGCCATATAGAGAATTTTTGGGTAAATGGTTCTGAAATCTTGTGGGTTTAGCCTGGAAAAAGATTTTGAACTGTTTTAGAGGTAATATTTGGAGCAGCATGTTGTTTCATTACTTCTCTTTTCATGTATAATCACCCTTCATAAATTTGGAAATTTTTGCTACGTTGTGGAAATGTGTTATATTCTCATGATTTCCCAGTTTTATTGCATATAAAGATAATTTTAATTTTATATTTATTTTTAATTAACATAACGAATAGACTGTTAAAAATTTGATGATATTTACATGTTATATATATATATGTAATAATATATTTTAAATAACATGACATCTAACTTCATTCTACATATTTATAACATGTCATTATCATTAACTTTTATGATAATATCAAATATATACATATAAAATATAAAACAACTAAAATTTAAATAAAATATTTTAAATCTAAATTAAAAAGTTACTAAGCATTCTCAAATCTTAAATATCATTCTATATCATTATCGTTAATTTTTAACTATCTAATCATTATGTTAGTTAAAAAATAAGATATTTACCAATAAGATATAAGTTAAGGATTAAATTTATCTTAAAAAAAGATAAAAATCAAAAATGATAAAAACTACGAACATTAAGGGTTAGAATTATCTTTATGTTTTTAAAAAATGATTTTCCTGATCTAGGCTGAGCATAGATAAGTGAAGGCAAATTCATGACAATTCAAGATTATAAAAGGGCAATATGCCGTTGATCTATTAAAGCAATTTCATGGCAAAAAATAGTTGAGGGAAAAACAAACAAGTGAATAATCAATGGGTTAATATATGTATGACTACAAACCTTTTTTTGAAATATACTTGCCGCATATACAAATTATGGCAGCTGGGAGAATGTCACTTTGCCGATTGTATGAGGGTTCGACTCGAGCTTAAAATGCAAGACTCGAACCTTTTTTTGAATGTCACTTTGTCGAGTTAACAATCACAAACTGCAGCTGGTGCAGGTGCAGGTAGGAGCTGAGCAACAAAAACATTGAAGATGTCATCCCATCTTCAACTGTTTGCTTGCTCTTCTTGATTCGAGTCTCCGTCCAACGTCGAAGCACTGCTGCTCTCACCAATCTCGCTTTTACACAGAGGACAAGTTGCATTGATTTTCAACCATTTATCTATGCACTCCACATGGAAGACATGCTTGCATGGCAGCTCCCTTAGCTCATCATCGTCGGCATAGTCCACCAAGCAAATGCAACAAGTCTGCAATCCCTCAAGCAAGTTACACGGTTTTAGAGCATTGGCATTGCTAGCCGGAATTGTACTTCCAAAGTAGAGTAAAATGACCTAGATGCTCCCCACAATCATTATATATAATTATATAGTTCAGTTCCATTCGGTTAAGTTCTATGAATGCGAGTTTAAGTGGTTGCAGTTCCAGTTTACATGTAAAAACTGGTAAACTGTAAGCAATTCTTAGGATTAAACTTACTGCATCTTCTCCTGATATCACACGCTCCTTTTCTGTCCCTGCAGCCAGGATTCCGCCTTCATTGTTTGAATCTTCCTCATCATCAACTTTTTCGGTTTTCTTGGATTTAAACTTGTAGATTGGCAATGCATTTATAGATTCCGTGGTGGCTCCTCTAGTAGGCGAAAAATCCTCCCGAGCACCAAGAACAGAAATTATGCAAGGCAAGCAGCAACAAATCGTCGCACATAGTATGAATGGCATTGCATATCCGATACAGCTAAAAGTAAGGAACACTACACATAGTCTGCAATGAAACCAATAAGCAGTTCACAAACCATTAAGATGATGTGAATATCAGTTGAAGCAGAACAATCAAAGGGTTTAGTTCCCGTCATACCTGTACAATTTAGGAGCATCAGAAGGAGATGTGTTACCTCCAAGTATCCAGATACTTCCGACAACAAACCATACGGCAAAAAAAAAATCTAGGGCTATCTTCCAACGCTCAACTAATCCACTGAGCCTACATATTTGATGCCAATTCTTCAATCAGTGACATCTAAATCATAATAATATATACTCTACAGACACTTCTGAGTTACTCTAACAGTTACTATTATAGTTTATACCGATATTTTTTTAACCGTATTACCTTCTTTTATGGCCATGAGACTTCCTAAACTTTATTCTGCCGAAAGTTTAGGCTTCACATTATAACATAAGGGTTTAAATTTTGCACGTTCTCCTTTCGAGCAATAATTTACAAATAAGCTCAAATACTAAATGAAGCATACAATGGGGAGTAGTTCCTTTATCCAAGTTGCAATTCTTGCTACCTATTTTTCTTAAGTTTATCATGTACAAAATGCAAAATTGAAGTTCAAACGTAAAAGGACGAAAACAAACGTAAAATTGAAGTTCTCTTTTGTGCAACTAAAATGAAATACCATATGGTGTAAAATAACATAAACCAAGCAAAAAATAGTGGGAGACAAAACGCTTTCTTATGCCACTATAAAATATACTATTGATTCGCATTCATGGATGAAGATAAATCCAAGGAAGTTTATGATGAAAAGTAGGAGTATTCCCTAATCCGCTCTATCTGTATAGAAAGTTAGAACAATGTGGAGATTTTGTAGCCCAAATGTAAATGTAAAGCAGTGAGTGAATAATAAATGGAAACACACCTTGTGCTTGAGGTTCCTGCAGTCTGAGTGTTCCCATTATTCTCCTCATCTGAAGCTTGAGCAACTGAGATAGCTGCATAGGTTGAAGGCTCACTGGGATTGCCAAGAGAAGAATCTTGATGCGAGTGTGATATGTCTTGCTCAATACCCCGATTGCGGTTCTGAAAGCGCCAATATAGAATAGGAAGTGTTGCAATACAACCAGATGCATAACCAACAATCCATGCAAACAATGGAGCTTTTGGTTTTTCATCTCTCGATAAATAAAGGACGACAATAGATACTATAATTTGACTGACAGTGACAATTAACTCAACAGAAATCCATAATCCCGAATTTAAAGGGCTCCTGCGACGACGGCCATACCCATCACTATTCCCCGGGAATGAAGTTCCCGAATTTAATCTGTGCAAGTCCAAAGAAGTCTGATTTGTGGTAGTTTGTGAGCTGCTTGAAGGTCTATCCTCACTCTGTGTCAAGTCCACTCCCGAAGATTGCTCATCATGAGACCTACTTGATGAAGCATCATCATGCCTCACAATGTCAATTATATGCTCTTGATCGTTACGGCCTTCCACACGTTCCATTAGCAACGGATATTTGTCAGTTTGTTCAGTGCATTCTTTTGGAGAGGAACTGTCCATCTAACTCTGGCGACACAATTAGAAGGTATAAAAGCGTAGGCCGCTAATAGACTTTCTAGATCTATACAGTTTCCCCTCGCCAGACTTAGTAAGCTGTGCCAAGCAACTTAGAACGCTTGGCACCGCAAAAGCTACGAATTGACCAACTTTATTCCTTCTTTATACACAAAAGCTGCCACAGAATCAAGTGCAAAATCAATTATAACAATCACATCAACAATACCATGTCATGGAATTTTAGGGACAGGATAAACGTGTATGTAACAATGGTGAAGTTATAAAGCATTGGCAGCAGACCAAAACGTGGCACCGATATCATAAGTAGACAACAAATCAAACACAGCATACAGAAGATTGCACTTATTACCAATGCATTAAATAATAAAATCACTTTTCGAGGTCACCGCAACATAAACAAAAGAAGCAAGATCCTTCAAGAGTAAAGTACGGCGCAATAAGAAATTAAGCACTAGCAAGACTTTCTGAAGAAAATATCATACATTTCTACTACATTCATACCATAGTAAACTAAACCTACTCATAAATAAAAATCCAAGCAAAAGAATTCAACTTTTTTAACAATCATGATTCCGGTAACCAGACATTACATTTCCGGTTATAGTTTCGATAGCTCAAGATGTTGTTAGCATAAAATTTTCATCATAATTTGACCTAAACCCAAGAACAAATAAAATTTCAAAATTTCAAATATTTAAGCCAAGCAAATTCAATCAATCCATCAATGAACCATAACAAAAGAAAACTAAAAAATATCTGTAATTTTGCAGAATCACAATAAATGAACAGTAAAGTAAAGCCCTGAAATGAAAAAAATAATTACAGAAAAACATAAGAATCTTACCAAAAAATCCAGATTTTCAATGGATCATGATTATTCTAAATCAAACATTACATTTCCTATTATAATTTTGATGACCCCAGAAATTATTAGCATAATATTTCCAGAATAACTTGACATCAACAGAAAAACAGATAAAAGTTTAATCTTTAAGCATTGGTTTAAGAAAAATCAAATCAATTCATTGATCAAGAACAAGAATTCAAAAAAAAAAAAATCCAAGTTTTCCAGAATCAAGATTAATTAATAACGAAGTAAATCCCTGAATGAGAAATTTAGAAAAAATAATTAAAGGGAAATGATAGGAACCTTACCTAAGTTATTCAAAAATCAAATATTTGACAGTATGCAAAAAAAAAATGAAAAGAGAAGTTCTGATAAACAGAAGAAGCTTTTGAATTCAAAACCCAAATCTTTTTCTTCCCTTTTCTCTCATTTTCTTGAGAAAATATAGCGTCAGCTTTTCTGCTCCATTGCTTACGCCAACATAGTTTCTTCTTTTTGATTTATATTTCGATTTTTTTAGAAAGAAGAGAGGATGGGGTGAGAAAATTCTTGAACCGTTGGATTAATTCAATTGGTTGGATTTTGTTATCCGACGGGTCGGATCTATTTGAGATCGCCCAAAAGGAAATCCATGTGTTTACCTTTCAGTTTTTCCTCTATTTCTAGAAATTGACTAATCTGTCAATGGCAGAGTAATGTCAGGTCAGAATTTTTTAAATATTAATAGTTAATTTTATTAAATATATAGTAAATATTACTTCCGGATATCTATTATTATTTTTTAAAAATAAAATAATTAAATTTCTATTATAATTATATTAAATATTTTAAATAAATAATTTTTATAAAATATATATTTTAAAATATATTTTTTATTAATAATAAATTTTAAATAATTATAAGTTAAGATAAAGAATTAATTAAAAAAATTAATAATAGATACTTTTTATGGGACGAAAAAATACCAAACGTGAAACAATGAAAATAGAACCCTACAAAAATATATTAATTTTTTTAGCCAAATAATTTAAATAAAATAAAAAAATTAAATAAACATAATAATCGATGATGGTAAAAGATAAACATCAACACTAATACAATAATAAAATAAGATAATATATTAATATATTGATTTTATCATAATTTAAATATTATATATATGCGCAAAGTAATCGTAAAAATAAGATAAAAATAAAAAGATAAGGTGAAAAAATATATAAACGATAATTAAATTATTTTAATATTAATTTTGATCGATATAAAATTTTGGATGATTGAAAAATATGATTATGGATCAAATTTGCATAAGATGTTACAAGTATAATTATAAAATGTTTTAAAGAAATTATTATAAAATATTATTTTGTATATTATATTAAATACAATACTAATTAAGTTATATTTTATTAAAAAGTATGATTTTTTTTTAAAAATATATTTGATTGAGATTGAATAGGTATGTAAATGAATCAAATGAATACGAACGATAATATGTTCATGTTTGTTCGTTTAACTTTCATCGAACGACAGAGACGGTTTAAAGTTTTTAAGAGCCTATGTAATTTATTAAAATGTGACCCTTAAAAGCAATTATCCATAACTTTTACTAGTTCTAAAAATGTGACTCTTAAAAAACATTTATTTCTTTTAGGGTCCATTATGTGATCATTACTAGTGCGTCTATCCAGAATTTCACTGGTTCTACAGAAATAATAATAATAAGAAGAATAATCAATAAGATTTTATAATCAAATATCATATTTAAAAAATTATTATAACGTTTTAACAATTATTACTCATCTTTCTTAACAATATTTTAAAAAAAATTATAATGAATTTCAAGATTAACATAACTAATAAATGTAATTTATCGAAATTTTGTGACCTTCCTTTCTGAGGGCCTTGTAAGGTCGTTCTTATTACGTCTGTCCAGAACCCACACTTTTGAATGAATACGAATAACTTTAATCTACTAATCAGCAATATAAAGGAAGAACAATGAAGTACAAAGAAACATCATCTCTTTCCATTTCAGATGCTTCATCTCCCAACATTACAATTAGCCAGTTGCAGTTTTTTTCCTGTCACAAGCTGTTATTACAGCCATGGTCCTAACCTTACAAACATACAGTTTTGGAAGAACCAAAACCTGGGAGTTTGTTATGGACAAGATTACTAAGCATTAGTACGGAACATGAATGAAGAGGTCAGAATATGAACATTAGTCATTAGGCAAACCTCCTGAGAAATGGCTGGGGAACTTCCACTTGAAAATCTGTGTATATCTACGAAACAGCTCGTCGCGGGGTCATCGGGAAGTAGCCTTTTTTCCTTTTCAGAATAGTGTTTCGAGCAGTTTCGGAGACGTAAATGTTGCCACCGATTTGAACTGGAATGAGAACAATGTTACAATACCATTACAGACCATACAGGAAACCTTTGAATCAATCGTATGTTAGTTCCTACAAAAGTTTTGGAACATGCAAATGGAGCTTAAAATATTTATGCCTGTTACCTTCTGTTGTCTGTATTTCACACGGATAGCGGTTAGAGGACAACCGTTGGTGTTCAACTGTAAATCTTGCAATGCCAGAGCTGTGATCTTGAGATCAGATGCATTGTATGCGGTGTAGTGTTCGAGTGTCGGACTCTGCGGGAACGGAAAATAAAGTTACGGTCTCATATGTCGATCGAGGTCATAGAACTAAACTAAGGACAAATTAAGAAAGAATGCAGACCCATGGATGACATGATTGATCCAAAGTCCATCTTGCAAGAAATACAGCTGATGCAGCCACCATTGAGGGAGCGAAATTTAAGAAACTGTAGTCCATTAGTGTCAGTTCTGCTAGATAATTTGCCAGGTATTCCAGTTCTAAACTAGGGGTCTGCAAGGTGTAGAAAAGTCGGTCATAAACGGAGATCGGTAATCGGTACTGTCTGAATTAAGGCTAGTTCTATTGGGAACTAAATATGTTACCGTGTAAGAAGCTTGTGCTGCTCTCAGAAACCTCCTGAAAATCAGAACATAGTGCAAGGAAGAGAATTAGGATAACAATGGAGTATTCCAAGACTGTCAGTATTTCATATGCACGCATCGTATGTCCGGGATCGGGCTAAAATACCTGAGAAAAGTTTTTGCAGTAGGTGCAAATAGTTGGAAACCAAAATACTTCAATACTTGACTCTCCATTTCTAACACCTGCCAATTTTCAAGCAAAGAATTTAACCAAAAGTGGACAAGGGGAGTAGGAACAGCCTATGCTGAAAATTCGACAAATGCTGAAGTAGATGTCTGTTAATGACATAACAATAGCATACCTCTTCTCTAACATAAGTGTTGTCTGTGATGAAGCAAAATTCTTCTACACGAGGTGCACATATTTCTTCGTACTTGCTTCAAGTATACAACAAGAAACTAATGTTAGATGCACATAGGACAGATCGTCGGCACATGCAGAGGTTAGTTATGTCATGATGAATGTGCTATTGTCATGATAGTGCAAAGAAACCTTACGAGGCTATCAACATGCAGGTGATCCCAAGAAGTTGAAGTCTCTTTCTTTCGATATAGTTTCGGGAAAGAAACCAATCAATTATATACACAGTGAGATACAGTGTGTCAGGGACCAACTTATATTCTTCAGATACCTGAAACCAAGATGGAACTTGCTTAGAACATCGGTGCCGCATGTATATACAATCACCAGGAATGTTTCTGGTGAGAAATCACATTGGGAATGCTTGTTTGCAGTTGATAGTTCAAAAATCTAAATGCTCAAGCCTCCTGACCGAACATTATAACGCGATCAAGCGATATAAGTAGCGGAACTAGACTAACCTCCACAAGCCAATCAACCAAAATTGCTCTCATGCTTTGAGTGATGTCTTGCTGTATCTTCTCCATAAAATTAGGATATGGCCTTCGAACAAGCTGAAGAAATAAAGAGATTAAATCGATTGCTCTCATGCAGATTCCTCACTAGGAAGTGCCTCTTTGGGGGTGTTCTATTTGATTCAAACTAAAGTTCAGCTGAAATTATGGCTGGAACATATAATTTGTCGAGACACGGAAAGTATGCTCTAGAGATTACATGTTCCAAATGCAGGGAGTTGATAACTAGTGTTTTTTTCATGTGAACCAGATAGCTGGACAGCTCTCTATCAATTTTAATTTGTTCATACCTGTATTTCTTACATGTTCGAGTCGATTTAGCACAGAAGCAAAGAGAACTGTCAAGACATACCATGAGACAGAATGCATTCATCATATGCACTCCAAGTCAAATAATTAGATTTAGCTTGACCAGAGGCAGTTACTCATGTTACCGATTTTGCAAGTTTAGGATATGAAATTCATTAGCTCCTTAGTCGATGTAAAATGAATAGTAACCGATGATCGGAACATAAAATGAACAAATATAAGATGACATATATAGCGCATACCTCAGCAACACGCAAGTTGTTATAGATTTCTTGAGCATAGAGGCTGCACAATTGAGGGTCCTTATCTGAATCAATGTCTTTAAAGTCTGGCTCACTAGATGTTGTTGAGGTCCCAGAAAAGCTAACCTTCTCTACTGCAACCATTTCAAAACAACAACAAAAAATACAAGCATACGTTAACCGTTACCGACACAAGAAAGCAAACTATCCCTTGTAAATTTGGTTCTGCAATCAGGAAAAAACACATTGCTTGCTAACCATTTCTTAGAGGACTTTGTGGTTGTAAAGGTATTGTGCGATTATGATTTGCAAGCCGGTCATAACGTACGCCCTCATCCTTTATGCCGTCTAGCGGAGGAGTACGATTTCCTCTAACGTTAACCGAGCGTGTAACTTCTTCTAACTTAGGATCTATTATTTCAGTCTCCTGAATGCCTTCTTTATGTAACTTGGATTCAGTTGGCTGGACTTGAGGTGCTACATCTGGGGCCACTTTGGATGCATTGGCTGGTGCCTTTCGATCCGGGTTACTGCCCTTAGACTGGAAGTTGTGTCGAAATCATAAATAAGTAATAGATTTTATTGTGCTTCTTACTAAAACATTTGAGCAGTCACATACATTTTTCATCAATAACTTCAATAATCATACCATTATACTTTAAAAATGTAAATCCATGGACAGCATATAACCTGGATTTTGGTTGCATTTAAGCACTTTCTATTCGAATTATTGCAGCAAACATTCGTGACATCCCGAAGCATCGGTCTCTTCTTGGCTTGATGACCTGCCTTCTCAGCTGCATCGGTGTTGTTTTCGTCTAAGGATGTTCTTTTCAAATTTGCTCGCAAAACTCGCTTCTGATCCGGTTGAGTAGGTGCCTTTAGACAAGGCAACTCTCTAGAAGCACACAATGCAGCTGCTCGAGCGCGTGTGAGCCGACCATTAAAGTCTCCAACATTAGCAGAAACTACATTTTCCTTCCTCATCTTTGCAGGTCTTGGAAAATTACAAGACAGAGGACTCAAATGAAGCTAGAAAATTGAAGCCTGCATCAATGGTTGAAATCACACTAAGTGAACATCAAATAAGCAGATCAACCAACAACATCCATTAAAACTTCAAATTTGAGTAAAAATGGCACTGTCAGACATAACAGATCTCACAAGCAAATAATCTAACATGTTAACAACATAGTGCAATTATGTCACAAAAAATGAACTTTTGATGCTTCAAACTAATTCATGTTGGCAATTCATCCAAGACAATGTTTCTCCATTACTTATTTGTCATTTGATCTGTCAGATTTGGACATGAAAATGCTATAACTTTGCCAAACCATACACCACCTAGTGAATCAAGCAATGCATTTAGGGAACTGCAAGAACTCAACCAATGGCCTTGAAATTTGAATATAGAAAGCAAATCTTACATTGAATCAGACATCTTTAAGAACCTAAAAACTGTAGATTTGAATTCTTACAAATGTAAAGTATGGTCTGAAACTAGATTTCAACTTAGAAAGTTGATATCTTTAAACCCACATTTTTCTTAAACAATCATTTCCCTCAAAGGCTTGAAATTTTTCAAATTTTGAACTTTGAAGTAAACCAAGACCCCCCCAGATCCATATGTTGGCTTATAAGCCTTTTAAATTGAAATTCAACCTCAAAAACAATGAAAAAGAAAAGAAACTTGAACTGGGTATCTTATAGAATCAACTGAATGTTCATAAAGATTGAGACTTTGACCTGTTTTTTATCCTTTCTGAGCTCCAAGAACATAGCTTAGAGCTTTGAAGGAAGAAAAGCAGGAGTTGGGTGAGCGGGACAGTGTGTTTAAACTTGGAGATTTAAAAGATTAATGGTTTTAAAAATATTTAAATTTAGTCTACAACTACAACATTAAAAAAACAAAGATGAAGACAGACAGACAGTTCAGAGTCTGATAAATTGGTTATGATGCTTGGATTCAATTTTTAATGTTTTTACGTGTTTGACCCTCAGTTCTTCACTCCTTGACTAGCTCACTTAGGACAAGAAAAAAACTAAATTCGATTCAAATCGAAAAAATTAAATATATTTAATTTATTTTAATTAAATTTATAATTTTATTTTAATTTAGTTCATACTTTGTATTGTATACGTAAAATATTCTCTATTTTAATTAAACACATTCGAATATAGAACAAGCCTTTATTTTTTAACTTTTTATTATTTTCTTAATTTTTTTAAGATTTTATTCAGATTAATTTAAATTAATTTATGTTATACATTTAATTTTAATCAAATTTAATCGCATTACAAATATAATTTTAGATATAATCATAACTAAAGTCGGATTGATTTTACCGCACAAACTTCTTTTAAAAAAATGCCCCTTAATAAATTTTTATTTTTATAATAAATAAATTAAGTTGCTCCCTTACAATAAACTTTGTAATTTAAATTTAAGTATTATAGATAATATTAAATTCATTTTAACACCGATCATTATTTGTAAAATTTTCAAATAATTTTCAAATAATTAATTTGTAATTAATTTTCAAAAGTCAAGATGTTTTTATGTGTTGTACTTTTCAGACTTCATTTCTAAGTCGTAGTTTTTGGGTAAATTATATGGGTGGTCATCTAACTATTAGATTTTATATTTTTATTATTTAATTAAAAATTAAAAAAATAATTATTAAACTATTTAATTGATCTTAATCAAACATTAACCATCTGTTGAAATTTAAAAAAATAATAACGTGTCAGTTAATAAAATTTATATGATTATATATTTAGTATATATTAGTTATCTATTATATTAACTTGATCTTAGATTTAATTTAATTTAGTAATAAACGCTGATTAATAAAATAACTTGATAAAAAATTAATAAAATATAAAAAATTATAAATTATATGTCAAATAGTTATGTCCTATTTGTGATTGATTTTTTCCTCAAACGATCATTTTTATTATATTTTTTATATTAAACGAATATTGATGACTATTTCGACATTTATTTTCTCATATATTTTTTTCCAAACGCTTATTTATTATTAATTTCTCTAACTAAATAATTATTTATCATCTCATCTAAAAACAAATTTTTAGATTTATTTTGTTTTAAAAATATTCAATAATGAATCATAAGTGATTTTTTTTTCTTGAAGGTGAAATTTGAATGCTGGTCCTAGAATGTTTGAACGTTAACCAGTCAAATCTTGTGTCTTGGTGTCTGACAAGACAGCTTTTTTTTTTTTATGTAACACTAATCAAAAAGGCTTAACGGTTAAAAAGGGATTTAACTCATTAATATACTAGTATAATTTTATATCCTAATCGTATTTATATATTATCTTTAATATTTTATTAACTTATATCATACAAAATTCAAATTACTCTTAAATTTATATTATATGTTAACTATATTTATTATAATTATATTTTGTAATTGTGATTCAAGTGATTGGATGCTGAGGAAGCTAAGAATTGAACCTAAAACTTGAGTACTCTACTTATTAAAAAAATAGTAAAAGAAAGTTTTTTTTTACAAAATTTAAAAAATATAAATATTTGATCGATTAAATTTAATTCGATTAATATTTTATTGATATAATATATAATAAGATGTGAGATTGAGCATGCTTTAACAATTAAATTTATGTGCGAAGGGGGGTGAGATTCGAGAATAGTCACCTACAGTAACAGAATTAAATAGGGGTGGAGACTGGGGAGGGGTAATCTCTTTTGAAGATTTTTTTTACCTTTGTTTTATTATTTATTTTTTAATTTATTATTTATGAATTTGTCGTCCTCCAATTTTTAAATATTTATGTTTTACCCCAAATTCTAAATTCTAGCTTCACCCATAAGAGCGAAACTAGAATTTTTTATAAAAGGAACTAAAATATATATTTTAAAATTTTTCTTAATTAACGGGATCAAAAACGATTTCTTTAGAATAAATTATATTTTATTTTATTTTAACTCTATTTAATATATAAAAACAATAATTGACGGAGACCGAACCCTAAAACCCCATGTTCCGCCCCTGTCCATCCATGGTCCCCTACCAATTGATCTATCAAGACGAGATATGTTTCTTATGCAATATTAAGAGTGCAAATCTTGATTTTTTTTATGGTCTTATTTATATCTAGAGATATTAATTCTTCGTGTTTTAAGAAATATATCCAGATTATTTTTCTATTAATAAAACTAAATTAAAAAATCGTTTCTACGATAGATATCTGTGTTACTGGATTTAATTTAATTAAATAATAAATTAAATCTCACTCCTTCTACTCCAAATTTAAAACGGGCGGTTAGGGTTTTATACCCCTGTTTTTTGAAATTAGAATTTGATTTTTAAAATTTTGTCTCCATCTTCAACCGATACAGCTAGCCTAGCCTTGTTGGTGTGGTCCAAAATACAAGTAAAGAATTAAATAAAAATAAGATTAAAGTAATAAAAGATGGGAACAACTGGAAAAGTGTCTTCAAGGCAGCGTGCTTAGACACTCAGAGCCTTTAAATTTAATAAGTACAATATCTAACATAAATAAATTTAAAGTTTTAAAAATGTGATATTCATTTCAGCATATTAATCTAATCAGAAGATAATATTTTAGTTTAATTTTAAATAAATTTAAATTATTATATGTTATATTGGTCGAATCTAAATTATAAAATCATTACAATCATTCAACGAGTTTAAATAAATTATAATATATTAAATGTATTACTCTCAGAGTTAATGTATAGTTGGATTAAAAATATATTTAAAACGTGCATCCAATGATCACAATAGAATCTATTCTAAAGTA
Organism: Abelmoschus esculentus; assembly: GCA_035048815.1. NCBI lineage: Eukaryota > Viridiplantae > Streptophyta > Magnoliopsida > Malvales > Malvaceae > Abelmoschus > Abelmoschus esculentus. The sequence continues at coordinate 14,477,266 of JAUCBN010000024.1, forward strand.
TCATCTCAATCATTAGACATTAATTGCTTAATCACTGTGCTGCATTACTGATGTTCGAATCTGTGATCTCCGAAAACAACAATGATTCTTTTAACCATTAAGATAAAATAATTCGTGTATGTCGAATATAATATTAAATATAAATAAATAACAATAAGGGTATAATTATAAGTAGCATAATTAAATATAAACATTTATTTAATTACATGAGCTTGGCAAACAAAATGATTTGAAATTTGAAATAGAAATGTAGGAAAAAAGAAGTGTGAGGAAATATCACATGAAATTTCAGCTTTTATGTCTCATTGAATACGTTATCTTCCAAGTTGATTTGGACCCACATGAGTGGAAAAAGAAAATTCAAAAGCTTTGCTTGCAGCAGCAGAAAACACATAAACAATATATTTTCTATGCTCCAATCTAGGTTAAGTAGTGGGAGTAAATTTGACCAAATAATAATAGAGGGACTAATTCATATATAATGAATAGTACAGGTACTGTTCATAGAATTTGACATAAAGTTAAAACAGAGATTAGTTATATATTAAATATTATATATATTATAAAATAATTCGGTCCAAAATCTATTAAATAATTGAATTAATCAAAATTATTATATATTAAATATTATCGAGTAACTAGTCAAGTTGAACAATAAAATTTTAACGGGTACGGATTTATTATAATTTTAATAAGTTTAACAATCAATGAGTCGAATAATAACTTTTTAGCGAGTACAAATCGAATAATATCTAATTTACGATTAACTTACTCGATAAACACCCATAGTCAAGATACACTGGTATTAAGAGTTGGGCCTTAAACAAGATATTTTTCACTTTAGATTAGTGGGCACTGCCTTATGTTTAACTTCCTATACTAGGTTCAACATAACAAATGGCCTCAAAAGTAATAATAATTATTGACACTAGAATCTTTGTAAGGGTTACTATTAATAGGCTTTATTTAGATATTAATACTTTTGAGTTAATTAATCAAAGAAATTGGTTAAGAGGGGTGAATTAGTTATAAAAATTTTATTGAAAAATTTTCGATAAAAAGATAAAAATTAAGGACACACGATTTATAGTAGTTCAAGCTTCAAAACAAGTTCTACATCCACTATCTTAGCTCCCACCAAGGATTTTCAACCAATTCACTAAAAAATTTGATCTTTTTCTCGGTTCAAGGGATAACCATTACAAATCGAATCAATCCTTCTACCCAAGGGTTGATTCAAGCTCACAATGTTACAAAGGAAAGAAAGGCAAATAAAGTATCTCTCAAATAGATAAATATTTTTCAATTACAATAAAAACACTCCCCAAACTCAAATAAAAAGTTTCAATGAAAGTTACAAGAGTTGTGTACAAAAAATCTTCAATGAAGTACTTTTGGAGTTGGATTAAATGCTTGGATATTTATCAAATAGATAAATATTGTCTAATTACAATAAAAACATTCCCCGGACTCAAATAAAAAGTTTCAATGAAAGTTACAAGAGTTGTGTACAAAAGATCTTCAATGAAGTACTTTTGGAGTTGGATTAAATGCTTGGATGTTGCTTGATGTTGCAAAAGTTGTTAATGCTGCTTGAAATGCTTCAATTTATAACATCTCATTGATTTCTAACCGTTAAGGTTGTTGGGAACATAAATAAAGACGTTGGGGCTTTATATTTTCATCATAAATGCACTCTATAATAGCTGGTATCGAAATATGGGTTATCTGTTTCGAAACAGACCATAAAAAGAAAGAGACGTTGTGCATTTAATAGGAGGTATCGAAATGGGTTTCAATACTGCGAGCAAATTATGCTCCTCGGTATAGAAACGAGTATCGAAACAGACCAACTACCATTTAAAGCTTAACTGACACCAACGATCAAAAACATTAAATGCTTAAAAGAGCCGTTAGGGATTATCTAGAGTATTGATACTGGTATCGAAACACCTAGTCATAGTTTTAAAAATATTTAAAAAAATAAAGGCTTCATTTCGAAACAAGGTTCAAAACATTCGTTGGCAGTTTAGTTTTAGTATCGAAACATGTTTCGATACTCCTTAAGAATTCAAGAACATTCGCTTAAAAATAAGAACAAGTATCGATATCAGTCACCATGGTATCGAAACTATTGGTCTGAAAAACACTTAGAAAAGAATTTTTATGTTCTTGATTTTACTTGAAATATAATTTTTGACTTAAGGCCTTAAAATTTAGTTCAAAATAGTCCTTAAACATATTTGTTATATCAAAATCAATTTTAGTTTTACAAATATTTATTTTATTTTTCAATAAAATTTAAAAGAATATAATAAATTATATTCTTAAAATTTATATTTTAATAATTTTAAATGTTTAATATAATTAATATTTATCCAAAAAGATTTAGGATTTTATGATTTTATGATTTTTGTTTTTTTGGTTTTAAGATTTCAGGTTTAGAGTTTAACGCTTTATGTTTTGGTTTTATGATTTATAATCTAAGTGTTAGATGTTTAGAGTTCTAAATTTTATATTTTAGATCCAAGATTTTAATCTCGAGACATATATAAAAACACTAAAACGAAAAAAAATTTCTATTCATGGATAATCGATAAGCTTCGTACTTTATAAGTAATATTTTAAGTTCATGTGATAAGCGACTTATTTTTGTTTATAGCATAATTAAAGACTAATATGTATTAAATTTTAGTATGATAGTAAAATAGATGACTAAAATAGTCATCAAACTTTTAAAAGTTATATAATGTGTATTAAATTTTAGTTTTTGTTATAAACCGATTATCATACTGTTAGCTTTCGTTAATTGAATGACTTGAAAGTTATAGAGATTTGAATAATAGAATATTTAATACTTCATATAAATATATTTGATCAATTTATTCTTAACTTAACCTTTAATATTAATATCTATATTGATTGAATGTGTAAATATTGATATATTATTATCCAAAGTTTCGTAACAATTAACGGTTCAGTGACTATTTTATAATAAAAAAATAAAATTTAATGTTTATTATATAATTTTTAAAAATTTGATCATCATTTTATATTTTTAGAGATAATTTAATAATCATTTGTGTATTTTAAACAAATTAATATTGAGTATGTTGATGTGATATATTATACTTTTAAAGAGTTGATACTGAATTTAACCTTTAAAAATAATAATATTGATTGAGACAATTTTGTACCTTATAAACATAAACCGTACAATAAATATACTTATTAAAATGATTTCTAATTTTATCAAAATTTTATAACATGTAGTGATTATTTTGTAATAATTTTATAAAATTTATGACCTTTTATTAACTTTCAAACTTCGATGATTATTTTACTCTATTAAAAATAAAGTTGGTATTAAGGTTGGGTGCAATAGTAAGGTATACTAATTTTTTAAGAAAAAATTCGGTTTAAGCTTTAAAAATATTATTAAGAGAAAAAATCACGGGTCTCAAACATAAATTATAAAATATGTTAAAGTAAAATAATTTTCTAAATAATAATCAATTTTAAGCTACATATACAGTCTACCTTTTATTGTGCTTCATTTGGTGGTCCACTTTAAAACAATAAATTTACGATTTAAGGTTAAGAATCAGAGAACTAAAGATAATACGTATTTTTTAAGACACCAAAAATTTGTTCCAACACACTCAAATACAATTTATTATATAAAATTCAAATTACAAAACCAACCCATTTTCTGATAAATTACAACCCACAATAAAGTAGATTTAACCCTTATTTTCACCCCACAAATTGTTTATTTAACCGGGGCTTGACCAGCCAAATCAAGCCTAGACACCACAGAACACTTTCAGAGCAGATTCAGCCTTTTGACCAGCCTCAGTGTAATAAAACCCTAAGAACTCAACATGATCGAACGGCTTAAACAGCAATGGGTGTGCTTCATCCACCATCTCATCGGGAGCCTTTATCACGTAACCCGCTTTCGGGATCGAAAACAATCCGGCAGAGTACCTCGCCTTGTCTCCGGTCATCATGACACGATGGTAAGGAGCATGCAGTCGACCATTTAACCATGCCTGCAGCAACGTTCATGCTACATGATCAATTCCATTAAATTTTCTTTCTTTCTCTCGACCGAACCGGTCGGATCGAGTTTGTAAAAACCAGAAGAGACTTACATGGAGAGATTCTCCGATCATGACGATGAAAGAGTGTTTGGAGGGATTCACGTTGATCCAGTTTCCTTCTTTGGTCTGAACCTCCAAACCATCAACCTCGTTTTGGTACAATATGGTGACTATGTTCTTGTCGGTGTGACTGTTTAGTCCCAGTTTTGTTTCTGTGGTTTTTGGACCTTTGTATTTCATTACCCTCAGAAGGTAATTCGTTGAATCCATATGTTCATCCATGTAGTTTTCAAGACCAAAACTCTCTAACACCAGTCTCCTAATAGTTTGATCCAATTCAGACAAGTGCTCAGAGAAAGATTGTACAGTTTTGCTGTAAGAAAATAACAATATCCAGGATGAGCAAAAGACTTAACGAGAAAAATTCTTGACATGGTTTAAATTTTTTAAATAAAATTGAAGTTAAAAAATAAAAATTTAAATAATTCAAAATTTTTAGTAATTAATATACGAATTTCAATACTCGAGCTCAATACTCGAGCTCTTAATTTTACCTGATATATTACATATAAAAAATATGGAAATATATATATATATATTATAACACTACAAGAAAATACTTTTGATAGTGAAAATAGTCACTAAAAACATTATATTTAAACACCTAAAGATATAATGATAAAATTTTCAATTCATCACTTATCGTCGCTAATAACTTCGTTACTATTATATTAATGTCAGTTTTAAAAAATAACACAAATATAATTTTTTTAACCATTTTTTACACTAATAACCATATCTTTCCTGATGATTTTTTTCGACACTGAGAACAAATGTTTATAGTTAATTATGATAAAAAAATTTGAACAATTCGGCTTGAAAATATTTTAGATAAAATTTAGGCTATAAAATAGGACATATCAACTCGATTAACTTAATATTTTTTAACTCGACTTTTTTATTTTTTAAAGAGTCGAGAGAAAGAAATAACCTGAAACTTGAATTTCCCTGAGGCCATAAAGTAGTGGTGAGGGCTTCCACTTTTTCAATAATATTTGCATCATCAATGCCCATGCTTTCATACAACGGGACCTGAGGGTATTGGCCGACGTAGCCATGATAAGGTTTCTTGGAAACATTCCGGAGTTTGGTCTGTAAAGGGAGATCGAAAAGCTCTTCCAAGGATCCGAACATGGCCTCTCGAAGATCGAGAGGGATCTTGTCGAACGTAGCCTCGAAGCAACCGTAGTCTTCGAGAGCTACTCGGACTTGACCTTTCACCAGGTCCCATTCATTGGTGCCTGGTTTTAGGTCTGGTTTACTGAAATCAATGACTGGGAGCTGAAGAGGAGTTTGAGATCCCATTTCTGATCTGGAAATGTGAACAAAGTACTGCACAAGTTTGTGTTGGTTTGAAGAAGGCTCATGTAAATGAACAGATTATATAGTGCTGTACTGGTGCTTGTAAATTTAGAGTCTTGTATTCGATCGAGTCGAAATATTCTGGGTTAATCAAATTGATAAGTCTTATTTTATAATTCAAATATTATTTTAAGTTTTAGATTGTTCGAAAAATCTAAATTTTTATGAGTATTATATTTTATTTTTAATAATTTAATGTTTGTTATATTCTAAAAATTAAAAAAATTAAAATTTTTATAGATGTGAATCTTGTTACATTTACAATTTGTTATTTATTATATTCGAAATTCTGAAATTGTTATAAATATGATTTTTCAAATTAAAAAAGATAATTAAATTAAAATCTATTTTCGTGTAATACGATATTCAATTATCAAATTTGATTATCCAATATTTAAATACCTGAATATTTATTTTCAGATTGAATAGGATCATTATATCACCAATCTAAAAAATTATATATCCATAAAAATTAGACCTGATCTGATCCAATATCTGACAATGAACACTCTTATCTATCTCTATCAATTTTCAAAAGGGTAAAAAAAAACGATTTTTTACTCTTAATAAAGAAATTATATCATATGTTATTTTCATCACGTCATCCATCAAAAGTATTCATTCAATTATACTTTTTACCTCATCTTTTTTATCAAGTAAATCTTCACTTGGTAAAAAATATTTTTAATTTTAATTTACAGTAAACATTACTGAAGATTCACTTGATAAAAAATATAAAGTAAAAAAAATAATTAAATAAATATTTTTAATTAATTGATCTTATAAATGATATAACGAGAATGATCATGATGTAATTTCTTCACTGAGTTTGATGTAGGGATGTAAAATTAATTATTCGGATGAGTTTTAGGTAGGGTAAAATTGGATACATGTCATTTCAAGTTGAATTGATGTTTTGACTCAATTCAGGTCGGGTGCGAGTTCATTTTAGGTTCGGTCCATTTTAGCTCGGGTTTTTCAGGTCGGGCTCATTTCAGGTTGGGTTCAAATGAGTTGAGTCCAAATCAGATAATTGACAGGTTCAATTCAGGTCGGATTCATTTCAGTTTTATGCATTTCAAGTCAGGTTCATTTCAAGTCTATTTTTATTTTAAGTCGAATTAATTCGGATTTTAAATTCATATTAATTAAAATTATTAAGTTTGAGTTTGATACAAATAAGTAATTAAGTAAATAACCGATACACTTGGGTTGAATGGTTGATCATTCATTTTGAATTAATTATTTAATATCTAACGTCTTTAACTAGCTTGAATCCATTAAAAATAAATATTACGCACTAGACTAAACAAAAATATCATCAAATAATTCATATATTAAAATTGAGCTAAATTACAAAAATTATAAATTAATAATAATTAAATTCAATAAAAAATTAATTTTAATATACTTTAGTACATTATAATATATACCTATACTGCTATACAATATAATTTAATACATTTCAAAAATGAAAATATAAAATTTATACTATATATAAAATATATTTTATATATAAAATTTACTCTATATGAAATATATTTTATATATAAAATTTATACTACATATAAAATGATACTATATATGAATATTTAAATCTATTTTTTTATATTTTAATTAATTATATTTAATCATAGTTTATTATTTGATTATACGTTATCATAATAATAATAATCCTCCAAAATTTACTATATATATTAATTCTCTCCAAAATTTTATTTTATTTCTCTTTTTTATATAATAATTAAAACTTATTTCTAATTCCGTCAAAAAAATTTTGGGTAACTTATATCCCTCCAAAATTTTTACACTAAAAGTAAATTAATCTCAAACTTAAAAAATAAGTGGCTTATTTTTCTCTAAAATTTTATCTTTTTATTATTTTTTTATCAACTATTTTTTTATCAATTGTTTTGGTTTAATTTAATTGAGTTATAATTTAGATTAATTTAATAAAAATCTAAATTTTATATTAGAATTCTTTTAATTATGTTTATAATTTATGTTTTTATATTTTAGTTTAGCTTAATTAATCGTTCAATAAGTTAATTTAACTTAATAAAATACTAATTTAAAATTATAATTAAAATTAAATACATTAAAATTAAATAAATTAATAAATAAATTAATTTAATTTAATATGTAATACTAAATTTAAATATTAATCCCTAAATTAATTCTCATGTCTAATTCTATTTTTAAGCCTAATTATATTTACAAATATTTTAAATTCATATACTTAATTTTATGTCATGTCAATATTAAGTCTTGTTAATATTAGTTCAGGTCAATAACATGTCGAGTTCAAAACAAATCGAGTCATTTATCAGGTCGGATTCAAAATATGTCGGGTAATATCAGTTATCTGTTAGGTCAGAATCGAGTTCGTTATAGTATGATGCAGGTCGGGTTTCAGATCCACAATAACAGGTTAAAATCGGGTTCGAGTCATTCTCGGTCGGATACAGTTCAAGTTCAGTTACTACTGTAACAGTTCCAACTCGGGTTTGAGTCAACAACAGTCGAATACAAATCATGTTCAGATCGTTAAATCCCCAAATTAAAATCAAACCAGATTCTGACTCAAACATATTTCAATCGTATTTTTAAATCAAATCAACTTTTTATATCCCTATTTAGATATAATCAGCATAGCATTCATATGGTATATTTTTGTTTCCTAAGATTTCCAGATTTCGGCAACATGTGTATGTGGGTTTGGAAGGTAAGGGTGAGATTTAGGGAGGGAAGACAATGAAGCTTTTGGAGGGGAGGGGATGTCGGTGAGATTTGAGTGGAATTTTAGGATTTTATCTTTTTTATTTAAATTTAATTTGTCAATTTAATATAAATAAAATCTCTGTATCTTAATTAAATATGAATAAAATAAATCACATCATTATTAGACTGTTAATAAAAAAATAATAATATAACGCTTATCGAGTAAATTGATCGTTTTAAAAATTCTATGACTAAAACATATCATACAATAAAATTTAATGATGATTTGTATAATTTAATATATTCATAATATTATGATACTGGTTAATTTAAACGAAGATATATAAAAAAAAATATCAAATGTATAGACGGTATAAACATTTTGGTTTAATAAGCATTCTAATTTTTGGAGTTAAAGATATTGTTTAGGGCTTATAATTTATGAGTTTAAATTTAAGGATTTAAAATTTAGGGATTACAATTAAAATTTAAAATTAAAAATTAGAATTCGAGGTTTAAGAGTTTATAATTTTGGTTCTAAAGTAATATCTTGAGAATTTACGTTTTTAACTATCACACCTAAATTCTAACTCTAAACTCTAAATTCAAACTACAATCTATAAATCCTAAGAACCTAAACCCTAAAATTATAAACCCCAAATTAAATTCCTAATCCACAAAATTAACACGTTCGTAGAAACAAAATCTTTCCACCGCCGATGCATGTTATAACACAGAGTCGAATAACTTTACATAAACTTAAAAAATAATTTACTAATTACTAAAAATTTTAAATTATTCGAATCATATTCTATAACTTAAAATCGTATTTAAATAATTCAAATCAAGTATATCAAATTATGATTCGAACAAAATTAAATCGATTTTTTGTGTGGAGTGGAATTTTACTCACCTAACAAATGAAAGATACTGACAAGTTCCACTTCCATTCGACAATGAAATCAAATTAAAAAATAAGAGAATATTTCAATGAATTATTGTTTTGGTATAGAAAAGATTCTCCGAACTGTGTCTTGTCCGGTTGTCCTAAAAAACTTTTCCCACGAGATAAATTATGTTTATTTCCTTCTCCTACAACAACTCCTCCAAATTATACTCTGTTCTTTAGCCTGATAGAGCCAGTAGGGGACACCAAGAGGAGCTGGACCAACTGGCTAGATAATTGAATTAATATAGACAACCCACATGCATTAAGATTCATATTAGTCCTTAATCATGTCATGAACAAAAATACGTCCATTATCTCAACAACTTAAAGTATAATTTATGGTACAAATCATTTAGTCTTAGTGGTTAACGGAATGATTGTTGTTCTTAGAAGTCACGAATTTGAGCACCAGTAATACTAACACAGTGTTTGAACAATCAATGTCTAATTCAAAAAAAGTATTATTTATGAAGTACGAAATTTACCGATTATTTCACGAACAATTTTTTTTGCCGTTTTAGTTTTTTTTATATGTCTCGATATTAAAATTTATGATTTAAAATTGGATCCGCTGTTATTGTTTAGTGCTAACGATAGTATTATTTTTTAAAATTTATGCTTTATTTTATTTGTTGTTTACGGTTATAATCTATATAAAGACACTAAGAAAGACCAAGATTCTTTATTACCGATCTTAATTTTCAAGTTCATTATTACTCTTAGGACCACCTTTTGAAATTAGTTAAATATGTCCTATGAATTTGATGGAAAACGAAGCAACACCGTCTGCATTTTGTTTTTTTATTGCTGTCGAGGGCCTATGCCTTTCAGTTTTCATGGTAAGACCACTTATGTTTTTGTTTTTTTAACACAGAAAATCAGATGTTTCTTACGATAATATATATTCTTTTATTTGTTAGTGTCTTGTTACATATTGACTCAAATTTTAATTCATAATTAAATTAAATTTTTATTATAATTTTAATCATCGAAGATTACTCGACTCACGAGAGAGAATTATTTTGGAGATATGTAAGGTCTATGCAACTATAGCAATTATGTTAGAAACGAGTTTTGTAGGGACGATAAGATAATGTTTTGAGATATATCATGTTATGATATATATATATATATATATTAGGTAAGAAAAGAAAATTGTACCTTAATCATGTCTTCTTATGTTTTTATATTAAAAAATATTTAAAAATTAAATTCTAAATTATAACTATAATTTTTACATCTTAAATCTTATACCCTAAAAAATACACTCTACCCCTAATTCTTTAAATCTTTATCACAACCCCTAATATTGAATCTTGAGCCCTAAATCCTAAACTCACTATCTTGTAGTGGCATAGTGGGTACCAAACAACAAGAGCAAAAATCATTCGTCTCTTTATCATGTATCTTTTCATGCATCTTTTGATTTTTTTAAAAAGAATTCAATTTTTAATCCTAAACCTTATTCTCTGTATCCTAAACACTAAACCATACACCCTAACCACAACCCCTAACCTAGAGGTTCAAAATGGAGGCATAGAAGGAAGTATGAGAAAGAGATAGATGATTTTTACCCGTACAACAAGGGGACAAAATGGGTAAAAAACTTTTACCTTTTTATCATGCATCCTTTCATGCCTCGTATTGAAATTTTCAAAAAATTGATTTTTAAATCCTAAACCCAATTTTTCTATATCTCAAGTCTGAAATCCTACACCCTAAAAATATATCATACCCATTATTCTCTAAATCCTAATCATAACCTCTAACCTTAAATCTTAAACCCTAAACCTCTAATTTAAAACGAAAATACCTAAAAGAAGCAGATGACTTTCACCTGTAAAAAAATTCCTACAGGTTATGAGATATATGCAATATGATCTATTTATATTCTTTATAATCTCTATATTTTTAATATATTATCTATTTCTTTCGTTATTAAAGATAGATATGACCAAATCACTTTAAACCTCGTCTTTTGTACGTATCTTATTTTATGTTGATGATTTTTTTTTTCGCTTTTAAATTACTGTATTTCCCTTTCACATCTCTTACAATTATATAGTACTATATAATGATTGGAGTTTGAAATAACGAAGATTTGACTGTCCTAATACAGACAATTACAGTTCTAAATGCTTAGTAGGTGAAGACTACCATCATCTGTAATCTGTAGAAAAAAAATAATAATAAGATTACCATTATTTTGATTTTTGAAGTCCATTACTTTATTGATTGCAATATATAAAAGTTTTCAAAGCCATGGCAACATCCATGCTAGCTCAAGGACTTATACAGAACCAGACCCAAACCCAGAAATTTACCAAACAGACAATACAGACATTATGTCACCCGACAAACTCCTATTATTACATCAACTGAACAAAAGAAAACAAAAATCAAACACCACAGTAGGCTTTTATAGGGCATTTAGAGGTGTAGCCCTCGTCCGTGCGATAGAAACGAAGCAGGCCTAAATGGTCGAAGGGTTTATATCTGAGTGGATGCTGGTCGTCAACCAGTTCTTCAGGCACTTGAAGTGTTCCATTGTTGAAGGCAAATAGACCCAGAGAATACCTGTCTATGTTCCCGCTCATCACCACTTGGTGTCTCGGAGAAAGTACACGATCATTGCTCCAGGCCTAGGAAACAAGTGGTTAAAACTTTGTATAAGCATAAAAAATGTAAAAAAAAATTCACTCAACGTTTTTATTTTAGGTCAAAATAACCCGTATATAAATAAAAATTATTAATTAGTTAATGATATATAGTAGCTTAAAATGATTTGACATAATTACACGTCAACAAAAAAATAATTTTATCATCTTATAAAAGTATTTTTTAACGTATTATTTTATCAAATCATCATCTTTATCTATATGATACTGTTATGAATCAACATAGACTATTATGTCATGTTAGTTTATTACTTCATTTATCGTTAGTTACTAACATGTTTTATCTATGAATTAATCAATTTAACCTAAAATGAAATGTTAAACGTTAAATGCTTTAAAAAAGAATAAAATCCAAAATAATTATACCATTAGTGCATCCCCGGCGATGACCACAAAGGATGAAGGAGACGAGAAGTCGACATTAATCCGACTTCCGTCTCTCGTTTCGACCTCTAAAGCATTCACTTGGTTCTGATGAAGTATCGTGGTGAAACTCTTATCGGTATGAGTAATAAACCCTAGACTCGGCTCATCCTGCCGTGGTGCACGGTTCTTCAGCAGCCGTAAAAGGTAGGTCGTACTATCAATATAAGCATCATGATATTTCCCCACACCATAGCTCTCAAATATCATGCGACTCACAATATGATTCAACTCCGCCGCCACCTTTGCATACTCGCACATATACTCGCTAAGTACCAACAAAACATAAAACCCACCATTAGTTAACAAATCAAAACATGTTTCCAGACAAGACAAACACATGATTTTATGTTATGGATCGAATTTATACCAGAAACGATCATTTCCTTGTGGCCACATTAAGTTGGTGAAGAACTGAGTTCCTTGTAGAGAAGTAGCGTTGTCGATGCCCAAGCTTTCGTGTAGAGGCAGCTTGGGGATTTGTCCGACATAGCCATTCAAGGGCTTGTCGTATCGGTTCTTCATTTTCGTCTCGGTTGGGAGATCGAACAGTTGTTCCAAGAGGGAGAGGACTTGGTTGTGAAGTTGTAATGGGAATTTATCGTATTCTATTACAAAACAACCGTACTCTTCGAGTGCTTGTGTAACCTTCTTGCATGTTTCCGACCAAGAATCTGTTCCGGGGTTCAATGCTGCGTCGGAGAAATTTAGAATAGGAATGTTGGGAGATGTTTCAGAACCCATGATTAAGGCCTAAGGTCAAGATTTCTTCAAGTTTCCAGTTTCTTATATAAGAGCGTGTGTGTCAATAAAAAATCAAAGGTTTAAACATGTTAAGTCCTTTTGCTATTTCAAAATTTAAAATTTAGTCCATGTGCTGCATTTGTTTTTTAAAATTGAGTTCATGTATATTATTTTTGATTTGAAAAGCTTGGTAACTCTCCTAACTTTTTTTTTTCAACATTAAATTTCATAAGCGATTAAGGTTAGTGGTGTTTAAAAATATCTAATTCGATTATATGTCGATCTGATTTAAAATTTTGATATATGATTTGTTTTTTATTTTTAGATATGATATCTAATCCGATTTTAAATTTTTCGGATTGGATACAGATCAGAATATTTTAAGTTTCAATTTATCTTAAAAATACGAAAATTTTTAATTTTTTAAATATCTTTTTAATAATTTGATGCTTGTTATATCTGAAAATTAAAATAAATATTTTTTATAAATGTAAATCTTAATTATTTAGTAATTTATTGTTTCTTATATTCAAAATCCCAAAATTTTTGTAAGTATGACCTTCAAGTTCGAAAAAAATAAAAAAATATTTTTGGAAATCAGATATTCAAATATCCGGAAAAACATATCAAATACGAATCATTATATTGTCGATCCAAAAATCCGAAACAGGTTTGATCCGATATCCGATAACAATCACCCCTGAAACAGAGATGATAAAAAAATATATTATTCAATTAGTATTTTTTTTTGTTTTTAAAGATTAAATATCATGTTGATAAAATTTGAAAACTTAAGCTATAGTATTAAAGGATCTATAAAGGTTTTATTCTGACCGATGATTTAAATATGGGTCTACGATCATTATTTTAAGATTTTAATATTATTTGAAATCGTTATTATAAAAAATAACGATTCTTAATAATCGTTATTCATCTAATATTATTCATAATCATGATAAAATACTGTTGTTAAAAATACAATTGTAACTACGATTTAAATTCTTAATCGTGATTCGATCGATAAGTAGGTTTATTATAATTGAAGTGCATAAATTAATGACCATATAGTTTGGACTTATTAGTCCATAGAACCATAGGTACCATGTTCATATTAAATTATTAATTAATTTTTTATTTTTATTGGTATTATAATAATATGTAGACCATGAGAGGACCACGTTCAATCCGTCGTGTAGGGATGAGAATTAATTTGGTCCCCACATAAGAAAGACAAGATTAAGAATGCTACAGTTTGTTTATCAGTATTATTAAAGACATAATTAAAATGACGGTCCAATAGTCTTAATCACATATTTTTCTTAATAATAATAATAATTATTATTATTATTATTTCATTATCATTATAAATTTTTGTTGTATAGGAATCTTGGGTATTTTTTGCTGACTGTATTTTTCTTTGTTTCCAAAGACATGGAGTTAAAGAATACGATCACAATCTGAGAATATATTATATGATTAATTATTTTAAGGGAATTTAATGTTTTTATTAAAAAAATCCAACCACCATTAAATATATGCAAAAATATGATGTTTGACAACGTTAAACATTATCCTAAAATGATTAAAAAATGTTGTGAGAATTTTGATGTGTATATATATAAATAATAACATATATAAAATATCTTAAATTTTTTAAAATTTATATATATACTTTATTTTTTAAAATTTTTATAATATTTATAACTTGCCTTTTCTTAACATTTTTATATTTTATATATATTTACTTTTAAATATATATTTAAATCCGGGATAAGAATGGCTTGTGCTAGGTAGGGATGAGCAAAACTCGACTCGACTCGAAAAATCGAATAACTCGATTTGACTCGAGGCAAAAATACTCGATTCGTTTTGACTCAACTCGATTCGAAAAAATTTCAAATAAAGTTTGAGTTGTAAAATGAAAATTCAAATAACTCAAAATTTTTAGTAATTAAAGGATTAGTTTTTAAGTTTAAGACGTATCTCTAAATTTTTATGATATATATGCAATGAAAATAAAAATATAGATAAATATTGCTACATATGAAAAAAATACATATGCACATCTTATATGATTAGAGAAAGTCTTTTAAATTGGAATCAAATCATACTATAACATAATAAATAATTACAATTATATATTTATAGAAACTCAAAAATTCAACTCGATTCGACTCGAATTTCTTAAACTTGATTCGAACCAAAAAAATTTCAAATAAAGTTTTAGTTATAAAATATAACTCGTCAACTCGAATAACTCAAAATTTTTTGACTCAAACCAAAAAAAATTCAAATAAAATTTGAATTATAAAATATAACTCGTTAACTCGAATAACTTAAAATTCTTTGACTCGACTCAACTTGATCGAATACTTAGCCGTAGCGCTAGGTTAGGGAGTGTCCAAGGAATGAATATGAGGTTACCTTCCCATTTTAGACGAAAGAGGGGAAATTCTTTTGTACCCCTCGTCTATATTTATTAACTTAGAAATAAATTATACAAGGCATAAAGATAATTTTAACCCTTAACGTTTATAATTTTTATCATTTTGACATTTATTCTTTTTTTGGGATAAATTTAGCCCTTAACCTAACTATATCTTTTTGACAAATAGCTTATTTTTAACCACCATGATAAATGGACCGTTAAAAATCTAATGATGATGGCATGTCATATGCAGATTATAATATATTTTAAAAAACATGACATCTAATTTATCAAATATTATATGAAATATAATTTTATTCTAATATAAAATATAAAATAATTAAAATTCAAATAAAATATTAAAGAATTAATTAATTCATATTTTTAAGATAGGATTTTGATTCTATCGTATTTAATTAATTTTTTAGTATTTTATTTAAATTTTAATTATTTTCTATTTTATATTAGGATAAAATTATATTTTATATATATATTTAAAATGTATTATCATATGCATATGACATGTCATCATTGCTAGATTTTTAACAGTCTAATTATCATGGTGGTTAAAAAATAAGCTATTTATCAAAAAAAATATAGGTTAAGGGCTAAATTTATCCAAAAAAAGATAAAGGTCAAAATGATAAAGATTATAAACGTTAAAGCTATTATACAATTGACCATGAAAATATAGGAGTAAAATATGTAAATAGTTCCAATTATATATATATATATTTATTATGAAAAATTATAAAATTTTAATTGATTTTGAAAAAATAACAAGTTAATCGGTTATTTTTAAAATTATAATGAAAAATGACGTGAAAAAATTTAATAAGATAAAATATTAAAATTTTAAGTAAGATTAAATGTTTAAATTTCATCGTTATGAATGAAATAAATTCAATTGAAAAGATTGTCATTATAATGAATACAAATGACAATGTTAAACCAATTTTGTATTTTTTGTTCCGTCCTTGATATTTATAGGAACAATTTCAAAGAATCTCATTAAATGTTTCGGAGATTTTTCAGGGTCTTTCATGAGAATTTATGTAGGTATGGTTGAGAATTTTACGGTACAAATATGACAATCATTATTTGAGATTTGAAGATAAAATTTGTCCTATCGTTATGAATAAAGATTTCAATATATTTCTCATCCCGTTGGTTTGAATCTCAAAGATCTCGATTATTTTTCACCCGATTAGCGACTCTAATAACAGATTAATACAATATTCAATCTGAAAAATAGAATTTTAATCATCTTACATGATGATCGTTCCGGTTAAAATTTTGCTGGATACTTTTTTCCCATATGCAATCATCTATTCTTAGTTCCATAATCTTAACAAAGCATCACATTATAGCAACATATCTAGGTGCAAATGATCAAAGACATATAAGCAGGAGTATTGCAATGTGTCCTAGACGAGGGGTGTTCATGATTAACCAAAATACAACAGTTAATCTATAGGTTCTATTCTTATCGTAAATAGAATATGTATCGTCTAATTAAATTAAGAATATAACTTACAGGTTAATCATTATAGTATTTCAGTTAACTATGAACTTCCTAGTCTAGACACATTAATTTGGAGTTATAACTTGGAAGGGAACATACCAAAGGAGGGCAAGAATCAGAATTTCTTAATGAAGTCATAGATGTGCATGCTAATCTCCTCAGGTTTTTCTTGGTTGAGAAAGTGGGCAACTCCCTCCATGACTACAAGTTCCTGCAAGAACGGCACATTTTTCTTGAATCTGCCATTGTGTATGTATTCCTTGACGCCAGGTACTTGGTAGGTAGCGTCCAGGTCGCCTACAATGAACTTGACCGGTACTTTGATCTGTAATCCAGTCCATGGTGCCATAAGCTCCCAGTTTCGATTCAAAGCTCGATAATAGTTCAATCCTCCGGTGAATCCCGTCTGAATAAACTTACTAGCAAAGTAATCGACGTCTTCTTCCGATAGCCAAGAGGGCAAGGGAGGGGGATCAGGCCTCCCTCTGTATCCTGTTGCTTTAGGCACACGAGGTGGTTTGGGACTGCGAGATGTAAGAAAAATCTTAATAAGTTTTCTGGTGTCCACCTGAGCAAACTCCTCTTCAATCTCCCCAGGTTCCTGTTAAGAGAAATCAAGAGAAAGTATTTCAGATATCCATGATTTTATATCAAAGCAAGCTACATATGTAACACCCTCGACAGAAATATTCGTCCAGAGAAGATGACAGCAAGTCCTTTGCAAGGTAACAAGATTCAGCATAATCTTCCTAGAGCAGGGTTGACAGTAGTGTAAAATTTCTAAAATATAGGAGAATTTAAAATTTTCGTGCTGCAATTGTATCCTAAAACCCCTCGATCCATCTCCGATTTCTTTTATCTTAATTGTTCAAGACAGGGTCTATTACAGTTCCAAACAGAGAAATCATGAGGCTGAATCAATTACCTGAAACCTGCAAATATAGTAATCGTCGCCAAACAAAGCCCTGAGCCCTTCCACCGGCTTGACCTTTGGGTTCCTAGGCCGAAACGCGACGCTCAGGTTCACCAGAGCCTTCACTCTATCAGGCCGGATCAGGCAAAAAGACCAAGCAATCATCGCACCCCAATCATGTCCGACCAAAAACACCCGCTCAACACCTAGGGCGTCGAGGAGACCAACCAGATCCCCCACGATGTGGAAAACGGTGTACAAAGCAGCCGAAGTGGGAGCGTCGGTGTCGCCGAACCCACGGAGATCCGGAGCCACGCAACGGTAGCCAAGGGATGAGAGTGAAAGAAGCTGGTGGCGCCAAGAGTACCAAAGCTCCGGGAACCCGTGCAAGAAAAGAATAACTGGGCCGGAACCAATCGATGCTACGTGCATGTTTATGCCGTTGGTGGCCACCGTCGTGTGCTCTATCTTCTCCATGTTCGCTCTCAGTTTCAGATAATTAGTTTTGGTTTTCCTTCGTTTGAATAAGGGGTTTATAACTATTAATTAAAATTCTAAAACTTTATTATTATGATTAAGTCCTTATATATATATATAATTATTGTTTTTTTTTATACGTATACAATTATAATGCTTTTAATTTTGTTTTCTACTGTAATTATATATATGTATGTATATTAAGCATATATGTAAATATTTATTATTATTATTACTTCCTTTATTTAATGTATTATATTATTATTACTATTTTTTTATTACTATTATTTTTCTCTTATTTGGTTTTATTATTAATATTAATATTATTATTACTTTATATAATTAATTATTATGTATATCAGAATATAAATAAATAAACCCAATATAATAAACAACCTCCTAAATGTTTTTATTAATTTTAACAGTCCATTACAATAAATCATCAGAGCCAAATCAACAACCAATAGGATTTCTTAAGTCTTTCTCTTTTTTTAGATTCGTGTAATTCTTTCGATTATAAAAAAAAACGAAACAATATTACAAGGGGTTCTCCTTTTGTTTGAATCAATACATAGCAAATTTAAGAGGTATAACCTCTAATTTTCTTTTTCGCATGCATAAAAGATAGAGGGGTTTCATTTTTATTTTCTTTTTTGAATCGGTCGAGTTTGTTTTTCTTTATTTCTCGTCCGACAATAATTCTACGACATTCGTGCGTCTGGAGGGGAGTCACGCGAGGAAGGAGGAATTTTCTTCTCCTTTTCTCCATTTCCGGATCCGAAAGGAAGAGATTCCACTTGTTTTTTCTTTTTGAAAGTAAATGATAAAATCATATGTAATAAATGTTTATTCATCTTTATCTAAAGGTCTTATGATTTGAGAAAAAAAATTTCTTAGACTTTAAAACTGTGGATTATTCAATGAATTAAATATTTTACAGAAAATAAATTAAATATTTAAATAAGAGTTTAAATTTTAAAGGATTATTCACATAAGATATAAGTTTTAAAAGGTAAAATAAAAAAATAATATTTTTAAATATGCTCAAATAAAGGTTTAACTTTTAAAATAATAAAAACTCAATATTTTTAAAAATTTATTAAAAGTTCGATTTTTACCGACAAGAATAGATAATATTTCGTAACTAATTATTTATCTTGTAATAAGAATACCTTAGATGAAAAAAATAGTTATTTTTATCAACGATAAATATCTCGATTTAAATATAAAAAAACTCGAATAATAAAATAAATAATTTTTTTTAAAAAAAATACAGATCCATTCTTCATTCGGTTGCACTGCTTTCTCTACGAAATTAAATGTTGTCTAGGAGTTGACCTTTGCATTTGTCATGCACTTTCAACATGTTAGGCATTACGTATGAGTATGAAATCCATCTCACGCTTCTTTAAATTTCATTTGAACCCTATTAGACCGAAAGAGTTTAAATTTTGATATTATAAATAAAATTAAATTAAAAGAGTTTTTTTATAATATTTTTTTATACAATCTGTTTCAGATTAGTCGATAAAAAATTAATCTAAGGAAAAATCAATTGAACAAACATTAGAGATGTAAAGAAGATGAGTTCAATTTGATCCATGACTCTCTTGCATCATATTTGTTCTTCAAATAATTATTAGAGCGAGTATTTAATCAAGTCTGTCATCACGAATTTTTTGGAAATAAAAATAAAAAATATATACAAATAATAAAATAACAAAAAATAATAAATAAAATATATATATAAAAAAAAAGAAAATAAAAAATGAGGGAGATGTGGTTGTTACCGACTAAGGAGAGTTTTTTGTTGAGTGGGTTAGTTGGTGAGAGTTTTAAGGGGATTGGGTTTGTTAGGTGTTTGTATAAAATCTGTGCTTTGATCAGGTTTACGGGGGGAGAAACCTCAGACACTCTTCTTTCTCACCGTCTTTTTATGTGATATAACAGAGAATGAATGATTAGTAGCAGATTCAAAGTGCAGATTTCCCAGCAAACTTTAGGAAGAAGAGAAATCATGGTTTCTTTGTATAACCTTTCACGCTTTGTATTTTATTTATTTTCTTTCACTTTAGTACATCTTTTTCTAGCTCAACTAGCTTCCGGCCAAGACCAGACTTTAAAACTCGGAGATTACGCATCCCCGAACACAGTCCCCGCACGTCCGGCTCAGAGCCAAGCCCAAGCTTGCCGGCTCGACCTGTCAGCCGAGCTATTCGGCGGTGTCAAAGACGCATGCGGTCATGATCTGGACAGAAGTCGATGCTGTCCCGTGTTAGCAGCTTGGCTCTATGCTGCTCACGCCAGGTACGCTTTGGAAGTTTCGGTTGCTCCTTCTCCGGTGCAACCGGAGCAGCCCATGGTGCCGGATGATTCCCAAAAGTGTGTGAACTCGTTGCAGAAAGCATTGGTAAGCAAGGGAATCAAGATTCCTCAGCCAAACGCGAGTTGCGACGCGATTATATGTTTCTGCGGGATAAGACTCCATCAGATTAGTTCATTGAGTTGTCCGGCTACGTTTAACGTCTCTGGTCTCCAAAACGTGAAGCCGACAGCTGCGGTGAAGAATTTGGAAAGGGATTGCCGGAACTCTTCTTATGCTGGGTGTACGAAATGCCTTGTTGCTATGCAAAAGCTCAAAGTTGGAAACAGCAAGAACGGGACGACGAGCGACAACAGAGCCATCTTCATGCCTGCAACACTTTGTACTTACCGCCACTGCAATTCACTGTTTTTAATCAAAAACAATTCTGGTGCCGCATTTGCGAGTCGATGTTGTTTTTGCACTCCGAACCCGAACCAAACTCTTTTAACGATGAGCACGGCCACCGCTTGCTTTAGTCACTTCTTCGACAAACCTATACATCCAACGATCCAGCATTTATGTTTTTAGAATCACATGGAAGTGTCAGTTCAGAAACATAGAGAAATTGGCCTGCTCGAAGAAAATTCGGATCACCAAATAGGTTGCGAACCTGTTAAAACAATTGTCCCTCCCAAGACTGCACAAAGTCGTGTGATGAAATGGAGAAAGCTTCAGCGCACTTCTTTTATCGTCACAGTGATTGGTGACAGATCGTACAGAAAGTAAACAGCTAGAATAGGAAATATGGAGTTGCTGAAGCATCACTGGTCTTGGTTCAAAGCTTTTCAAATGGCAAAGAGAAAGTGACGGGGGAAGCAATTTTTTATTATGGCTTCTGAAATGAGAAATGAAATTATATTTTCATGGGACCCAACTAAAGGAAACAAGGACCACTGAATTTTGGGGTTAATTTCCATGAATCTCAATTAATGGAAATGAGAAATGCTTCTGGGTCCTTCCACTGAAGGGATTTGAAGCAAATGGAAATAGGCGAAGAGGAAAAAATCAGATCAGGTACCAACATCATGTATTCGGGTTTTTATTTTTTTTAATTAAATCAATTTGATCTTTTATTTTTTATTTATTTATTTTTTTTTTAAATCATATAGTATATTGTTTAGGATCACTTAATTTCACTTAGATTAATTAAATTAGAGCCCTTAATTAGGACTAGTCGCTTTAATTAATTAATTTAATTAGGGAGATAATTTAGTAACATAGCATGTGAATCTTATGTCTCGGATACACTAATGATACTGATCTAGAGAGTGTACCTTAACAATATACTAAATCAAAAGGATATCCAAATTCAAATAATGTTCGCTTAACAATGGGAAATTAAGTTAATATCTTTCTCCAAACTGTCAAATGCCAACATTACAAGGTACCAATTTTTAGGCCTTTGTAAGGGTCAACTGTTTTTTTTCAAAATGAATCTCTGGTTTATTTTTATGGTGTCTGACCTACCAAAGTGGCCGGTGGCGACTTCAAGTCAACCTTTTTCAAAATTAAATTATGTTTTTCTAAAATTTGGGTTTTTCAAGATTAATAAAATCCATATTTTTCGAAATCAATCGTCGAACACCTTTTAGTTGCCAATAAAAAAATCGTGTATTTTTAAAAAGAGGTCGCGACAAAGTCAAATAAAAATATAGTCAAATCTTATTCACTTGTAGAAATTATTTTGGGAAAACAAACTTTACATTTGGTTTTTGTTTTATCTTTATACGAGTCACACTTCACACACAAAGACGAAGTTAGGATTTGGGGTTAAGGGCAAAATATAAATGTTTAGAAGTATGGGGCAAAATCATAAAAAAAATAATTTTTAAAAAAATTAAATAAAGAGACAAAAGTGAAAAAAAAAATCTTCGGGGGTGGGGCAATCGCCTTTCACCCCACCCCCACTTAGTTTTGCCCCTGGTCACATATGGGTAAAGTTAAAGGTCAAACATAAAGAGAGATACAAGTCTATAAGCCTATAAAACTAAAAATCGGGAAGAGCAAAGTCCGACTAATATTTAAACTATCAAATATCAACCATATGATCAAATATCAGCAATAAATCACCAAGACAAGTAGACAACTATGATATAAAAACTACAGGTTCCACATTCAGGAGCATTTGAAGTGTTACATACAAATCCAGGTAGAATTTGCAGCAACAATGCAGACATTAAACAAAGATGAAACCAACACGAAAGTTGGGACAATTGTTTTTGTTAATGATCAAAACATGCAGGATAGAACCAAGCTTTTAGTCGATTTCCGATGCCAGCATGTTATACCTGGAAAACAAACATAGAATTATTACCTACATTCATGCATGTTTGGCACCAACTATCTGTCAGTAATGTAGAGAAGGAACTGAACTATTCTTCATCGTCGTCCTCTAGCTTATTCGAGGCACTCCGATTAACATCCGAGGCAAGCTCGGCTTCAAACGGCTTGGAAGACAACCTCTCATAAACTCTTGATCCTGCAGGCAGAAGCCTACGTTGCCTGAAGGTGAGAATCTGGCTAAGCTGATCATAGTTCCACCTTTGCTGACAATAGACAACGGCTGCAAGAAAAACTGCGGTGATGGGAATGGCAACATCTCCGAAATTTGAGAAGAAGTCCATCGTTGGATTCACAAACACATATTCCTCTACGAAGTAAGGATTGGGAACCGGAGCTCTTATATAGTCATATAAATGAGGGAGAAGCCTGACTGCTGTAATTCCAATAAAATATAGTTTCCTGAGAGGTTTACAATCGATTTGCCACATGAAGTTACCGAGGACTTGGGGGAGCAAGAAGAAATCTTGAATGAGGCCAATATACTCCTCTAGTTCGGTTTCCCATTCCCGTAGCGTTTGGGAGTTACCCCTTGAATCTATAAACCTATCTGTTTGAAGGGGCATCTGGTTGGTTTTAAAGGTATGAATAATCAGAACAATTATGTATCCAATGACATGTACGGTAACAGTTGCAATAAGTACCCGCTTATCACTTGGGACACGATGTGATTCAAGTGGTGCTCGTGAAAGTAATCTGATACGAGATTTCCACACCTTCTGACAGAGCCTCAGTGTCAGAAGGAACATCACCAGCACAAGAAGCTTCACCGTGTAATCAATCAAACTCAGCCACTGACTCTTCTCAAGGTCATAAGATTGTGTTTCATAAGAATCAGAAGCCTCTCTCTTGAAGAGAGCTTCGGCACCCGTAATAAGAGGAAGACTGTACCCAAGGGCTTGGACACCCAGCATGACAAGGGAAATAAAAGGAGAGGAATCAACATCCTGCTTGAGGTAAAACAGCTGACTTGAAATGCAAGCAATAGCAAATGAAAGGGTCAAAACACGGAGGATTCCCTCAACGCCTCGGCGAGAGAGAATATCTTCCCTTTGTTTCCTGTACATGATTGGAAGAGTTTGAAGCTTAATCGTTTCAAAATATAGTGGGTCATCTTCAGTTCTCTGACTGGATATGGAAATTCTTGCAGTTGGATTGACCAACCATCGAGCTGTCGTTGGTGGGTAAGACACTATGACTTCGATCAAGCAATCCAACCCTGATTCTAGATCCATGGTCTGAGATAAGATTGTCCATGAAGCTCGAACATCCCTGCAGCCAACAAGGTACATTTGTCCAAAATGTGGATCGTAAAGACCCTCCAGAAAAAGAACAGAAAAATTGCTATAATCTTTTCCAATAATTGTTATTTGAGCTGATACATTCAAAAGGAGCTGTTTTTCGGTGTATTCAGCTTTAGCATGGTAAGGTGCCTCTTTTTCTTCGGTTGTCGCATTTCTTGAATACCAATAGCGTCCAAACAAAGGACCAAGTGAGATAATATCCATCTGAATGTCAACTCTTGGAGGATGAGAATTTGAAAACGGATCGGGCACAACAGAGATTTGAAGGGTCAGATCTTCAGCAAGGAAAGAAAGGCTGGATAAAAAGTCATCTGTATCGTCTAGTTTAGGATACTGCAGCAAGGATTTCTTGACTAGAGTTCCAAAACTGAAAGGCTCGTTTTTCTCAAGGATTGCACCAGCTGATCGGATCTTTGAGTAACTATAATAAGGATGCGATGTTTTAAAATAATTCCAGAACTCTGTAGGCCTCACTAACCTTTCAAATGATAAAGGGTAGTACAGCTCATTACTTCTATCAATGCTCGATATACTCCCCAAAAGTATGCTTCGCTGCTTTAAGGAGAACGACAGAGGAACATACAAACAGATACGTGAGTTACAGCTACTCCCCTCTACATCAACTATGCCAAGACAACCAACCATGCAAAGCTGCCCACTAGAAGAATTCCAGATTCCTTCAGCTGCTAGAGTCATGTTGCTAAGTCCGGACCTTCTCCATTGCGCTCTATACTGATCTTCCGATGCAGGAGTAGCACGGAAAACTGCAGCAACTCTGGCCACACTACCATTTCTATGCCCATTAGTTGGCTTACATCTGACATCCTGCATGTAAAGTATGACATCCTTGAAGCTGCCATTTGTAGCCTTAATATCTTTATCTGACACAAAAGGACCCAGCTTACTACAGTAGTCGTCAGTTCCATTGCATTTCCAGTTCGGCACAACAGTGAAAGCTCCACTGTTTGTAAGTTGCTCAAGAATTGCACAGAAGCTATCTTCTTTGTAGACATCGATGCCAGAATTCATCATGTTATCCCGATACGGATAAGGATTACATGCCTTGGATACAATCTTGTCAGAGCCAAATTCATATTTTGTCGACTTGAGCATCAGGGCCAAAATGTGAACTTGATCAAAGTACTTAGCATTTGATTTTGGATTTAAACTTTTCAACTCCCCTCGTATCACCCTATTCGTCAAAGTATGCATCAATGGGTAATGAAGAACAAGCAATATCTGATCATCTTGCAAAAGGGGTACCTGGTTGTCGTTTTGATCAGAGTCCTTCAGCCATTCCCATGGATTATTCGACTCAGACTCCCGAGACGGCAACATCGCACTCCCCAACAAACACAACATTCTTTCCCCACCATTCTGTCTAGTTTCCGTGTAAACCCCTTCGAACGAAATGGCAAGTTGAGTATGAGCAGGCCATATCTGAAACCGAGGACTACCCTCAAACGGCCTCTCTGCAAATGAAGTATCCAGTGTAATCCCCAACATCAAAACCCCAGCTACACTTACAGACTTCTTAGTCCGATGTTTGAGATCAACATTCTTGATCCAGAAAGAAGATATGTTCGAGGGAGCCTGTGACAACATCTTAGGGATATCTCTATCATCAAACGGCATAATGGGAGCATCACCAACATCCTGCCGCCAATCCCCATACCCGAAATTGAGATCCTCTTTTATATCACCTATCCTATTATCTCCATCTTTAAATTCAGAAGCAGATGATAAAACTGACTTACAATGTTTCTTCACCTCATCAATTCTTTCATAATTGTGTTCCACTTCCACAGAAGATTCCTGTTTAAACTCAAACTCCATTTCTGGAACATAATTCGTTAACCCTAAGATGAACATCTCATACACTATACAAACAACACCCAGATACACACTCCTCATACTTCCAAATTTCCAATATTTCTCAGCTACCCAATTCTTAAAAACCACTAAAAATCAAGACCCAAATTCTCAAATAACAAAATCTAAGCTACAGAAACTGCAGTTTTGCTACTTTCTGATCAGAACTGAAACTGCAGTCGCTGCATATGTAGTATTTGATCTAAAGGGAGAGTATTGGAATCAAGCTTGTGGCTTGGTGGGTGGTTTTTCAAATTCAATGAAGCAGATTTAGCAGAAGAAAAACAAACCTGAAACTCTGGTCGTGATTTACTTCTAAAGTTGTTGCAAAGATTTGTGGGAAGTTGAGTTGGATCTAAGAGAATGCTTAAAATGAAAGTCTTCGTAATGTAGTTGTAGCGTAACAGGTCAACTTCTATTTTGGTTTATGTCTTTTTCCTTTTTGCTATAATTAATTTTACACAAATTTAATGGCTAACGCTGGCGAGTGTATTATTATTATTTTTATATAAATATACAACTTGTACTGAATAAGTAATGAGTAGATAATATTTATAATATTCTTATTTTATCGTTTTCGTATTTATATATATATATATATATATATATTTTTTTATTTTTGTATACATAAGATTTGTTAATCTATAATATCTTATTTTATTTGTTAAAAGAACCGTTATTGTTTTTGAGTCATAATTTTGAACATTAATATTTACAGTACAATAATTAAAAAAGTTAATATTAAATAATTAAAAATATATTTTAAAATAGATGTTACTTGTACCTAGTGTAATTATTCATATATATATATATATATATATACACTGTTAATGAATATGATGTTTGTACATGATCAAAAATAAATTTAATTTTAAAATTTATGATGATATATCATCATTTGATTCATTAATAGTGCACAAATTACGTTTAACTTTAGAAAAATTTAATATACAGGCTGTGTAAATTTTTAGGTTACACATTGTTAATATATTATTATCCTCAAATATTTTTTTGAACCTACAACTGAATTGATCATTGTTGTCAAAAAAGCTAAGCTGAAGCTGAAACTTATACGTAATTGAATTTGTTACGATGTTTTGAGTTTGTATTTAATTTTTACTTGATAGAAAATATATCGGGATAAACTTTTATTTGTGTTTAATTTACATTTGTAATCGTAAAAAGTTTACCCTATATATACAAATGTAAATTAAACACAAGTAAATATATCGGGATAAACTAATTTACCACACATCACAAAATAATAAATAATAGTTTTTTTTTAAATATCTTTATTAAAAATGATATGTTCGATAATTTAGACAATGAAATAAAATGAGGTTTAAAATTGAATAATTATAATTTTTTATGGTAATTATTTCACGTACAAGTACTTTAATTTTAAAGTTTATGAACTCTATTTAAGGTTTGGAGCTTTGTATATTAGGAGCTATTAGTACAATTTTGAGTTTAATATTTATAAGTCAAAACTTAAATCTCTGATAATATTACTCTAAATTCTAAATCATAAAACTAAATCATGTACTTGTGGAAAAAAATCACCCCGTGTGAAATAATAACCCATTTGTGTATAGTTGTATTATTTTGTAAAACTTATTATAATTGCAATATTATTAGTATTTTTTATAAATATCTTACTAATATCTGTATCCATCTTCTTTTTTTTTTGAATCCGCCACATATTACGGCGTGTGGAATTCTAAGGGTAACAACTTCATGCCGCAAACAATCCCACCTCCTTGTGATTCCATAACTAAGAGCTGCAATTCTTCAGTGACAGGCCAAGTAGCTGTGCGTTTGTGCCTTGTTTTTAAGTCCATCGGAGTTGCTGCCACCAGGCCATGTTTCACGCCATTTGGTGCGGGTCAGTTGAGCAATAAGAGTGAAAAGGACCTCGAGAGCTACTTTGGCTGGTTTTATGGCGCTACATCCCTTGGTGGTTTGCTTGGTTCGACAGTTGCCGGTTACCGGTTATGTTATACAGATATATGGCTGGACATTGCACTATGAGTTTGCCGATTTTCGAATGTTTCTCGCAACCGTGGCATTTTACGTTGATTCTCCCCTCTATGCTAAGCAGAAGCTTAGCACCAGCACCACCCTTTTCATCGGCTATGCACACGTTCCTGTGGTTTCTAATAAGAATACAAAACTCCCACTCCCATCTGAAGCTCAGGTTACCATCATGGATCTGATTCACAGATTCTTGTGCCGAGAACCTAAGTTTTATGAACAAAGCATGCATCACTGAAGATGTGGATGGATCGGTCTTGGATAACCCTTGTAGAGTCTGTACGTCACAGAAAATCGAAGAGCTTAAAACAGTTCATAGGGTCGTACTGATATGGTCTACGGGGATAGTGATCGCAATAGCCGGAAGCTAACACTTGTTTCTGCTGCTCCAGCCTCCAAGCTAGTACCATGAACAGGGCTTCCACATAGCAGCAGCCTCATTAAACTCTCATCCAGAATATTGGTTCAAGCACCTTGTCATGGAACACTGGTGGCTCAAAAGCTCATTCAATTATCTTTTTTGAGGTAAACCAATTTCTGAAACCTCTGCTCATGTCAATGTTTACCAATTTCAAGAAGAGCCCCATTAGAAAACTTGCCTGAGGAATTGGGAAATCTATTGCATTTGAAATACTTATACGAGATACAAAAGTAAAGACACTACCAAAGGCCATAGGTAAGTTGCACCAAGCTAGAAACTTTGGATTTGAAACACTCCCATGCGAACCAGTTACCTGTTGAGATCAACAAGCTTTCTGATCAAAGTATTGTATAGCTTACTGCGATATTGATTATAAGACTCAACGAGGGGTGAAAGTACATGGCAATGCTCAAAGTTTAAGCTCCCTAGAAAAGCTTTATCTTGGGGACGTGGATTCAGGAAAGAACTCTGGTTTGGTTAAAGAGTTGAGAAAGTTGGGAACCACCAACCTGAAATCAGAAGGTGGGATGCTTTGTGCAATGCTATTAAGCAGATGACCTTCCTTCCACAGTGAAAGTGGAGGAGACTCTGCATCTGCAATTGATGTCATCACCTCTTCTTTTGTGTTACCTTCGGCTTCAAGGGTGATCGGAAAATTTGTCCCATTGGATTTCTGATCTCAAATGCCTAGTTCACATCCAACTGTTTTGGTCGCAACTATCGGAGATTCCACTCAACATTATTAGTGAATTGCCCAAGTTTGCTTGCCAGCACTCAAGATTTTACTCCTCGAGAGATTGGATATGTTGAATAGACTGACAATAGATGAAAATGCACTGCTCCTTGTTGAACATATCTTCATTGGGTCAAGCTGCCATCCGACATCTGCCATATGAAACGCCTTAATGTTTTCAAAGTTAGTCTCATGTCCAAAGAATTTGTTAGAAGAATGCAACCAGATGGTGAAGACAATTAGAAGTTCAAAATATACCAAATGTCCATATCTGCATGAACACTGAACGATGATATTCGCCCTATAAGCTTGGTGATTCTACCTTTTAAAACATGTATATTACAAGTATATGGACCACTGTAAACTACCACAGCTCTGCTAAAAGAATTTGCTACGAGAAGATGATACATTAAATTCCAACTGGGAACAGAATTGAAACAATGCATCGAGCAATATGTAGTATGTACTAACTGCTAGGTCAGAATTACATACATCAAAGTAGATTATTTTCTATCATATGATCCTGGTGGTATTCTGCTAGTGTAGAACATACATAACACATCTGCTGATAAAGATTCATTCCATCAGCACAAGAATCTACATCTTATAATAGCATTTTAAAGTGCAAGTAACATACCCTACATTGAACATTCAGCCGAAATAAAGCAGCTTCAAGGAATTGAACTGGTTTCAGCATCAACGGCAGACCCGAACTTGAATTTGCTAAAACCAGAACCAGAAAACTCCATTTTTCTTAGCTTCAGCAACAAAAACAGCAAAATCCCACAAACAAACCCCAATGCAGCACTAGAACCAGTCAATGAAACAGCAGCACAAACGAGCATAACAAAAGACTCCTCCTTCGAGTTCATATCCCTAGAGGCCATGGCCAACTCAATACCTGCAAATAGTAAAAGGACTCCAAGAATACCTATAGGAAACTGATTCAAAATCCTGACAAAGGAGTTCCCAAACACCAAGCCAATTACCAACTTTCCAATCCCCAAAAATACCACCGACCATCCACTCCTTGCTCCAAACCTGTACTGACCAGCTAGCCCACCTGCACCATGGCACACCGGCATTGCCCCAAACCAACATCCCACCAAATTCATAACCCCAACACTCGCAGAAACCTTAGCAGCAGACAGTTCCATCCTGTCTGGAAACAAATCACCAGACAACTTACAAACCGCAATAACTGAGTTCAATACAGACAATGGAATTTGTGGCACAGCTCCTTTCAAAAATCCAACTTTCCAATCATTCCAAGTGATACTCAGAATCCCAATTTTTGACGGACCGAACTTAAGATCGCCAAAAATGGAAGGATCACGTATAAAACATAAAACCAACCCAAGTAGGAACACTATCAGGGCAGCAGGAATTGAACCCATAATTCTCAACCTCTTTGAGTTTCTGCGACGAGGCCGGTCGTCATCGGATTCATGTCTATCGTATTTATGGTCACCGGAGCCGGTGAAGATTATCAGAAAGAGGAGACTTGAAAGGGACAAAACAAGACCATCAAAGCCCAACCAAGCCCGCGGGGTGGTAGATTTAGAAGCTACGAAGTCTTGATTGTAACGGATATACTTGATGGCCGAAAAGGCAAAGGCGAGCCCTTGAGAGAGCTGGACCCCGCGGACAACGGGGAGAGGAAGAATACGGTAAAGGGTCGACATCAGACCGGTAACCCCGAGGAGGAGGAGAACGGCGGCAGTAGAAGCACCTGCGGTGGCGATTTGGGAAGGGGTAAGGTGTGGGGTTTCGGAGACGGCGACGGCAGCTATGGATTTCATGGGCTGGACAGGCATGGGCATTCCGAAGAGTAGGCCGGTGATTATGTTGTAAAAGGCGGTGAAGATAAGAGTTGTGGAGAGATCCAAGTGAGAAACCAAGGTGAGGGTTAGGACTATTGGGATGAAAGTGCCCAAATCTCCTACTGCTCCAGATATTTCGGAGGAGAGGCTGTTTTTCATTTGGAAATCGCGGCGCCACCATGGCTGCTGGTGCTGGAGGAGAGGAGTGGCGGAGGAGGCGGTGGCCGACGAGGAGGAAGGAAGTGAATGGTCCATGATTGGAGTATCATCTGGCTCAGGTGATTTGGTTTGGTACAATATTTATAAAGATTAATAATCGAAAGAGGTTTAAATATGTCATACGTCCCTGTACTATTATAGTAGTTAAAACTTAGTCCTTATTCTTTATTTATACGAAATTAAATTTATGTACTATTTTTATTTAATTTTTGTGTTTCTTAAATTTTATTCAATTTTATTATTAATAATTAAAACTTAGTACTTATTCTTTATTTATCATGCCTATAAAAGATAAAATTATATTTTTAGATACAAGGTGAATCGTGAATCTATAACTTAAATAAGTTCATCGTCGACCTGTAGATT
Source organism: Abelmoschus esculentus (assembly GCA_035048815.1). NCBI lineage: Eukaryota > Viridiplantae > Streptophyta > Magnoliopsida > Malvales > Malvaceae > Abelmoschus > Abelmoschus esculentus. The sequence continues at coordinate 14,509,129 of JAUCBN010000024.1, forward strand.
TATCATTGTTATCGGTTAATGAGTTATGGCATTACCTTTATTTTTTATGAATAATTTAAATATGATTATAAGATAACACATATTCTTAATATTTTGATAATATATACCTTGTAGACAAAATAATTTAAATTTATACCTTTTAAGATAAACACTACTCGTTTTCTACCAAAATTATATTAAGAAATCGATGATTAAATTATGAAAAATCTGAAATTCTGAGTATAGTACAAGGACTATTAATATAATTTGACCACAATTGTGTACTGTAACAAGTTTATATAACTTGGAATTGGTATACAAATTTGACTAAAACTCTCCTTCCTTGTATTCCTAGTTTATCCTTTTTCTCTGATGGATCTCATCCCAATTGGACTTTGGCCACAAATCCCACAAAATTAATTCCTATGCAGATCAATTTCAATTATTAAATTATTGAGTTAAATTAAAATTAAGATTAAATTAATAAATTAGATAAATAACGAAGATTAAATATATATTTATATAAAATTTATATTAACTGTGATGACTTAATTAATATTACTTAAATAATTATATGATCATATTAATAAAATTAGAAGTAATATTTTTCTACTTATGATATCATCTTTAAAGGAGCCACAAACCTGAGGTTCATGGCCTAATAGATTGGTGTTTCCGGTACTGTCCGAAGAAATCATACTTGAAGAACCCGAAGCTGTTTGCCGACGTTTTCGAGCTGATTCCTTTGCTTCTTTTGTTCCTACGATATCTGATACTAACCAGAACATTTCTCAGGACACCCCCTCCGGCCAGGACCTTCTACAAGTCTTGCAAAAGTGTCGAGGATGTGCGAGACTGGCATGTTTATGTTGGCCAAAGTGCCTAGATTATGTGAGCAAAGGTGATGCGGGGTGTCTTGAGATGGGCCTGTAACCTTAGGTGCACTGAAATCATGGCTCCTTTGCATCAGATGACTGAACTTGACGGTAGAGATCATATCGGATCGAACAGTTTGCTCGTCTTATGTCGGATCGAATCAAACGGGATAATGTGATTACAAAATAAAGATATATATGTGTCAACATTAAATTTTGCAGGAAATTAATAGGAAACCTTACATAGATTATATTCAAGACATGGATTTTCTCCACTTGGGAGGAGTCCTGCCTCGAACAAGCTTTGCTCTGATATTGGTGGGCGTTTGCCTCCCGAAGTTAGCCTCTCTGTCTTCTTCAATCCTCTCGAAAACACTCACACTGCTCTTAATTGAAGGCATTATCCCCAGCTTCCTCCACTTGAAAAAACCTTTCTTCTTATCCATCAGTTTCTCCATTTGCATCACCATCTCCAGGCATTGGTTCTGAACCCTCAGTAGCTCTTCTTTCAGCCTCTTTATCTCCATTTGTTGAGCGTTGATTTCTCGTTTCGACATGCACCGAGCAGGGTGTTCGAGTCCGGCTGCATTAGGACTCCTAGTTCCGCTATAGGATCCGTTCCAATCGACATGCCGGTTGAGCTGGGTTTGTTGGGAGAACAACACTTGAATCACGGCTCGAACCGGCAAACGTTCGTTTTGAGAAGCATGCAGGGATGCTTCTGGTGAGAGTTTTCGACAGTCTATCAATCTGCAAAGAACCTTCCTGTCTTGCTTCGACACATCTGGATGTGCCTGCAACAATGTACTAATATGTCGGTTTCTTAATTGAAAGTAATACAATTTGACTAGATTAGAAATGATCAAAGTACAAATTACATGATATTAATATGTGAATCTGATCTAATCAGCAACAAATATGTTTGAACCAGAAAGAATTGGAAATAACATGAACTTACTTTGAGGTAAGTGTCGACGGCACGGTACAAGCCGTCGTCCATGGTTCGAGCATGGCTAGGAAGAGCAGCACCAAGGGCTATGAACTCATCTAAACTCAGATTGGTATCCAAAGCTACTTCTGCCAAGTAACAATCCACAAGCTTAGCTGCTTTAACCACCGCAATGCTGCTTCTAGCTCCTTCATCGAGGTCAGCAAATCTCTTAACCAGCCTTATCACAAGCTGGACATCCAACAGAGTGCCACAAGTGTGACTAAAAGAAGGAATCATGAGCTCTTTCAGCGACGCTTGGTCAAGCTGCCATGAAATCCTTTTCTCCAGCTCGGTTCTGTAGGAAGGCTCCACGCCAACCATGTTGGCCGTCCGGAGGAGGCGTAGGAGGAAGTTGCAGGGGATTGAATCCCTCTCAAGTGGCAGAATTCCCACCAGGGTCTCAACAAAGAACCTCTTTTTCATCCACAAAGCAGACACACTCTCCGGCAATGACTCTTCAAGACTGGTTGGGACCTTTTCGGTGTCATCACTGGAGAGATCAGGTAACCATTTCGATGCATAATGCACGATGATCGAGCCTATTAAGTCAGGACGAACCCCCTTGGACTTAATCCCTGAGACAGTCTTCACAAAATAGTCCATGTCAAGTATACATGCATCATCAAACCAGCATTCAGCTGTCGATTGATTCAGCTTTCCTGGGAAAGTGATAGATGATTCTGCTAAAGCTAGCTTATTCATCCTGAACCTTACACAGTACCAGAAGAGTGAATTAAGAGGAAACAGTTCTATATTGTGCTTCAATTAGACAGGTTGGTTTCTGAGGGACTAGATAACATTGGTTTTTCGGGGGAGAAAAAGGTAAAAAACGAAACTTGAGGGGCTTAAAATTGAGGATTGATTCATTTAGGTACTGATGGGAGGCTGAGGCTGAGGTGAAGATGAAGATAGATAAGAGAGGAAAAGGGTAGAGACAAAATTTACATAAATGCTAAAATATTCCATTTTTCAAGACTCAAGTGCCAATGAGGCACCACATGAACTTATTCTCTGCTTCACCCTAAGGAGAACAAAGATAATTAATATGAAAACCTTAGAGTGAAAGTGACCTGAAACTGATATCTCTTATCCTGCATGGGTGTTTTGGGATGGCTGCTGGATTGGTGTACGTTTACATACGCCCTATGTGACATCAAAGTCCCTAAATAGGTAAAAGGATTGCTGATGTTACGATTCGAACCTCAGACATATCACAACTGATACAACTATTGCAGAGTCAGGAATGGTGGGGAAAGGGACAGTTCTAAATCATATTTTTTACGTAGGAATGGGAGAAACCGGGTGTGTCTACAAAAAGCCTGGCTATAAAAAGCCTAAAAAAAGCCCCTTAAATATTAAGCCAATGGATTGACATGGATGCATTCCAGCCGTCCACTTGGCATGACAATTAAATGGGTAACCGGTTTCAATGTTCTTTCACCGGTTACCCTATTGTTTCATAAATTAAAAATGGGTAAATTACACATGTGACCACCAACTAATTGATAATATATATTTTGATCACCCAACTAAAAAAATCTTCAATTAGGTCACCAAATTTTAAATTAATATAATAAAAATGAATAAAAATATTTATAGAATAAATATTAGAATAAAAATATTTAAATAAAAATATTTGAATAAAATATATAAGAATAAAAATATTTGTATATTAAATATTTGAATAAAAATATTCATATAATAAATATTAGAATAAAAAAATTAGAATAAAAAATATACAAATAAAAAGAATCATATAATAAAAATTCAAATAAAAATATTCATATAATAAATATTTGAATAAAAATATTCGTATAATATATATTAGAATAAAAATATTCGTATAATAAAATATTTATATAAAAAATATTTAAACAAAAATATTCAAATAAAATATATATGAATAAAATATTTGTATAATAAATATTTGAATAAAAATATTTATATAATAGATATTCGAATAAAAATATACAAATAAAAATATTCGTATAATAAATATTTGAATAAAAATATTCGTATAATAAATATTCAAATAAAAATATTTATATAATAAATATTCACATAAAAATATTCAAATAAAAAATATACGAATAAAAATATTCGTATAATAAATATTTAAATAAAAATATTTAAATAAAATATATACGAATAAAAATATTCATATAATAAATATTTCAATAAAAATATTCATATGATAAGTATTCGAATAAAAATATTCAAATAAAATATATACGAATAAAAATATTCGAATAAAAATATTTGAATAAAAATAATCGAATAAAATTATTTGAATAAAAATATTTATATAATAAATATTCTAATAAAAATATTTGAGTAAAAAATATTCGTATAAAAATATTCATATAATAAATATTATAATAAAAATATTCAAATAAAATATATACGAATAAAAATATTCGTATGATAAATATTCGAATTAAAATATTCATATAATAAATATTATAATAAAAATATTCAAATAAAATATATACGAATAAAAATATTAGTATAATAAAATAAGCCTCCTTTAGCTCATGGTTTTGAAGTCGTAAGGATTTGTGTACATACCTTTTTTCTTACGGTTTTCGTAGGCCGTTGTGTATACTTTGTAAGGATTTGTGTTTGTACACAAATCCTTACCCTTTTCGTACCATATTGTGTATTCTTGTAGGAAATTGTGTATGTACACAAATCCTTACCCTTGGAAGCCTCCTTTAGCTCATGGTTTTGAAGTGGTAAGGATTTGTGTACATACCTTTTTTCTTACAGTTTTCGTAGGCCGTTGTGTATTCCTTGTAAGGATTTGTGTACAAACACAAATCCTTACCCTTTTCGTGCCATATTGTGTATTCTCGTAGAAAATTGTGTATATACACAAATCCTTACCCTTGGATGCCTCCTTTAGCTTTTGGTTTTGAAGTTGTAAGGATTTGTGTACATACCATTTTTCTTACGATTTTCATAAGCCGTTGTGTATACCTTGTAAGGAATTGTGTACAAACACAAATCCTTACCCTTTTGGTGTTATATTGTGTATTCTTGTAGGAAATTGTGTATGTACACAAATCCTTACCCTTGGATACCTCCTTTATCTTTTGGTTTTGAAGTGGTAAGGATTTGTGTACATACCGTTTTTCTTACGGTTTTCGTAAGCCGTTGTGTATACCTTGTAAGGAATTGTCTACAAACACAAATCCTTACCCTTTTGGTGCCATATTGTGTATTCTTGTAGGAAATTGTGTATATACACAAATCCTTACCCTTGGAAGCCTCCTTGAGCTCATGGTTTTGAAGTGGTAAGAATTTGTATACATACCTTTTTTCTTACGGTTTTCGTAAGCCGTTGTGTATACTTTGTAAGGATCTGTGTACAAACACAAATCCTTACAGTTTTCGTGCTATATTGTGTATTCTTGTAGGAAATTGTGTATATACACAAATCCTTACCCTTGGAAGCCTCCTTGAGCTCATGGTTTTGAAGTGGTAAGGATTTGTGTACATACCTTTTTTCTTACGGTTTTCGTAGGCCGTTGTGTATACTTTGTAAGGATTTGTGTTTGTACACAAATCCTTACCCTTTTCGTACCATATTGTGTATTCTTGTAAGAAATTGTGTATATACACAAATCCTTACCCTTGGAAGCCTCCTTGAGCTCATGGTTTTGAAGTGGTAAGAATTTGTGTACATACTTTTTTTCTTACGGTTTTCGTAAGCCGTTGTGTATACTTTGTAAGGAATTGTGTACAAACACAAATCTTTACCGTTTTCGTGCTATATTGTGTATTTTTGTAGGAAATTGTGTACAAACACAAATCCTTACTATTTTTGTGCTAATTTATGTATGTACCGTTTTTCTTACAGTTTTTGTAAGAAATTGTGTATATAATGTGACCGGATAAACCGGTAAGGCTTTTTTTAGGCTTTTATTAGTGGACTTTCTTCAGAACTACCCGGGAGAAACCATTCTAATGAAAATGCTTGAAACCAGCTCACATGGAGGAGGAAAACAACAACGAACATTTTGCTGGGAAATGTCCATTTGATATAATGAGAATGACTGAGACATACACAAAGCCAAAGATCAAAGATTTGTTACTTTCTGCAATATGGTGCAGTGAACACGTGAAGCCTAGTTTTTGCTCTGCTCTGAGGATGTCAAGCAATACCAGTGAAGAAAATCTTTTCTCCGTCCAGATTCATCAACCTTGGGCTTAAATCAGCTTGTATTACGCATGAAAACACATGAACATTTTTCTGCTTCTCTTCACTGTGGCTGGAAGTCAAAAAGGTGATTACCAAGTGAATCAATCACAAGTTTAGCAGTAATAGTATTGGAATTGATAATCGATAAGTTTGATAAAATTTTATTTAATTCCTACTTATTAAAAAAATTATTGTTCAACTCGATTACTTGCTCGTTAAGCTTATCGAAATTTTAATATTATTTTTTAAAAATATATATATAATCTAGTAATATCATATAAAACTTAAAACAAATACTCCAAAATAACATGTGACAATTCTAAAATTTGAACACCAAGGAATAATCCACAAATATACTAAACTAACACATTAAAACAAGATTACTGATAACCTCGATGCCTTGCGGCTTCTCTCGCCTCCATCCTTGGAGGGCCCTTACACCCCGGTTCGCTCGATAGCACTCCTTTGCTGTAAGCCATGGATGGTTGATTTCAACCGGATCCGTCACGAGGCCAATACCGTAGCTGACCACTTGGAAAATTGAAACTCCCACAGCCTAGGTTCTCACTTTGAATGTACCGACTTCTGCCTCATTTTCATTCGAAAAAAACAAAATTAACGAGCTTCTCGCGAGCATATCAAGTTGAGTTGGGCCTCATTCTCGTGAGCTTAAGTTGCTCACGATCTGCTTAACTCCATTAGCACCCCTAGCTAAAACCAGTTATAACATGGCATAAAATATAAACTCATGGAAGCTCACTGAACAGCTAAAAGATATGAAATTGGATCAAAAAGGGGTTTCAATTCACGAGAATCCAAATGAAACTCTACAAGATACAATAACTAAACAAACACTAAGCTCAACATCTAAGGAAATGGACTTGTAACGATGTCGAGCATTTTTGTTTTCGGCTATTGTTCTTTGTATAGATAAAAAAAATTCTAGGGCTAACACTCACCTAGCACTGCTTCTTATCAGTTTCTTATTCTTCCTGTTGGGAAACAAATGGAAGAAATTTTTTCTAGATATTGCTTGGAGTTGATGTTTCCGATGAACTTCCAGATGAGTCACCTGCAGCTGAGTTTAACGATGAACCACTTGCAAGCAAACCGTTTCCGCTTTCAGACACAACCGGGATCTTAACAGAAGCTCTTTCCATCTCCTTCTCGAGTTCTTCCTCCCTGCGCAATTCTGTGAATTGAGTGTCCAAAGACCTGGCTGCAGCTAGCCATGCAAGAACAATCACCAGAAGTATCCCTCCAAGGTATGGGGTTGAATTTGCAAGTGATCCGAAGGACAAGATCATAAATTGCTGAATCAGAGCACCTCCTGATTTCCCAAGTGGATTGCAAACGACATCGATGGCAGCCTTCCCTTTAACCTAAAGATAGCATCAAATACATTCTATGTTAAACGACCAGAAGTTGCACGAGAAAATCAGATGTTCGAATTGTGAGTAAAGATACCAAACCTTAGTGTCCTCGTCCAAAGGAATATAGGCCATTTCTTTGCAGGGATCGAACAAACTGTACTTTGCACTTTTGCTGAAAATGTTTTGCATGGCACCCACATACACAGCCGCAAGAAGAGGAGTCATGCCAAACTGTGCAAGAGTTGGTGCGAGAGGACCACCAAATAAGATTAAGGAGAAGAAACCAACTCCGGTCAGAAGCAGGACCGTGGGTGTAATGCTGGCAGCAACTCCCCATCCGTATTTGTCAAAGATAAATTGACTTAGTAGCATCATAGTGAATGTCGCAATTCCAGTGGCAGTTGAGAAGTCACCCATGAAAGAGGAGTACTCGTTCGGGCTTGGAAACTGCAATGTGGAGGAAAAATCATTAGTTACTGAGCCAATTATGATATAAAAGATAAAGGAAGCGAAAGAGAAGAGCAGAAGAATAACAAAATAGTTTTACCTGAGCTTTAAGCTTCGATTTCCAAGTAACTTCAACGAGGTTGATGCTAATACCATATGCAACCACCAAAGTGGCAAGATCCCGAATGTACCGGGAAGAAACCAAGAATTTCAAGCTCTCCATTGTTCCCATCTTAGGCTTTTCCTGCAAACCGATTGACAATAAAAAGAGACAAGGCTTCACCACTTTAATGCATACAAAACACAAGCATGGTGACAAGTTTTTTTTTTTTTCTTTTAACTCATAATATCTCAGCAACTAAAAAGATTTGAAATGAACATTCGGAATCAAATTGACAGGTCACGGATCCTAAGAATCTCAGAAAAACAAGAAAAATAGTTCAAAAAACAGATTACCTTCTTCTTCTTGCTACGTGTGGGAAGAGGAACAAACTTATTCACCCACCAGTACAAGAAGCAGATGGTAAGCCCCATCAGCACAACAATGCTCATCATTCCCTTCAAGGAGATGGCCCAACCATCAACTCCGGGACCCAAACTTTGCCTCATTGTAGAAAAGTACTTAACGGTTCGACCAGAGAAAATGAGGGCTATATTGGCTCCCAGTCCAAACAGAGGATAGAATCTTTTTGCTTCGTCTATAGTAGTTATCTGAACAAGAAAAATACACCAGTAGGCAAGTACAGATATAGTTCTCAAAATCATGTAAAGGATTCAGAGATGCAACAAAACAGAAAGACTAGACAAAATGCAACAAACGAAAGAATAAAAATACAAGTAACAGGTTGGGAATAAACAAACCACAAAAAAAGATGATGAGCAAGAAGAATTTTCAGGTCAAAGATAGAATAATTTCACATAACGAACCAGTTGTAAATTTGAAAGATCAAACTTGAAAGAACAATTTTCCTAGTAAATAGTATGATAGAATAAGAAGAAAGAACATGAATTCGAAGAGGGAAAAATCGAACAGCTTCAAATCAGCAGTCAGCACACAGTAAGCCAAGCAAAAAACATCACTTTTTTCTTGTCCAAATCAGCAAGCAAAAGTTACATGGCATAATGACATTCATGAAATGTAGAACTAACTGGTTTTAATACATAGAAATCAAGCAGAACTAATCAAAAGAAACAGAATCATTGAAGATGCTAAATAGTGGCAAAAGCTTAAACCAATACTAACTAGGAAAGTTTAAGAGCCTCTATCATGAGATCTGCATGTTAAAGGAAGCATAAAAAACTTCCAAAAAACTATCAGATTTACAAATTTTTAATTAAAAACTAATAATTTCTGACACAAGAATCAGCATAGTTAAACCAACATGCTTATAAATCATGAGAATAAATAACTTCAAAAATTCAAATCCGTAGATAATATATCCATTCACCTGATTGGCAAACCCCCAAAACAGAACAGAAATGACCACACTGCCCCAAAGTTCAGCCATGACATAGAACAAACAGAAACTCCAAATCCTCATAATTGCAAGAGGACCAAGAAATCTGGGTCCAAGAACTGCAAGAAGCTTATCAGCAAGTGCCTCAGGGTGGATGTAATTGCTGAGAGGATACAACAGAAACCCAAATGCACCAAAAAAGGCTATGAAGGGAACAATAACAGTGTAGAAAAGAGCCTTCTTTGGCAACACATCAGCCAACTTGGTGTACAACAACATGAACCCAACAGCCATAGGCAAATTAACCCATGTCTTTAAAAACGGTATAATCTCAGCACTACTTCCTTTAGCCGTCACGACCAACACATCCTTTGTATCCCTAAGGATTGTATAATTGAAAAGGATGCAAAAGAACATCAACCCAAGCGGGATAATCTTCTTAAGAGTCACAAGCTCGATACCCAGAAACTTTGGAGACTGAGTTTCACTTTCACCATACAAAGGCTGCCCATCAGCGGCGGCAGCCTCCGCCTTGCAAATAAAGCTCCCCCCTTTATGGGATAAACCGATGGGTTTTGCTACAACACTTGGAACCCTTTTGTAAGAGAGAGATAAACCATTGAGGCCTAAGGGTTTTGCTGCAAAAAGTCTCTGCTTTAAGCCTTGGGATGGGTTCAAAAGGCTTCGTACTCTGGTTGGTTTTGGCGGCAATGAAAGAAGCCCTCTGGTTTGTAGAACAGCTTCCATGTCCCTCTTTAGGTTCCTTTGAAAAGAACTGAGAAATCAAGTTCAAATCCCCTAAACAAAGATTTGAACTTTTTTCATAGCATAAGAGAAACGAAGAATAAAGATTTTAGAGAGAGATAAGAAGGAATATAAAGAGAGGAGCAGGGGAAAGTGTGAGAAATAAACAACTATTGAATTTTGGAATTACCATTTACACAACACAACTAACAAGATTTGACAAACTTCGCCATTTTTTCCCTAGAAAATATCAGTTTGGTTGGCCTATTATCTAGCTTAATATTTTTAGATATAAAAATAATTTTAACTCTTAATATTTATAATTTTTATCGATTTAGTTTTTATTTTTTTAGATAAATTTATCTTTAATTTATAATTTTTTGACAAATAATTTATTTTTAACTATCATGATAACTTTATCGTTAAAAATCTAACAATAATAACATGTCATATGCATATGATACATATTTTAAATGAATGATATCTAACCTATCAAATACATATATATAATATAATTTTATTTTAATATAAAATATAAAATAATTAAAATAAAATATTAAAAATTAATTATTTCTAAAAAAAATTAATATTAAAAAATATTAATTAATATTAATATTTTTTAATATTAATTTTTTTTAGAAATAATTAATTTTTAATATTTTATTTTAATTTAATTATTTTATATTTTATACTAAAATAAAATTATTATATATATATGATAGGTTAGATGTCATGTCATTTAAAATATGTTATCATATGTATATGACATGTCATTATTGTTAGATTTTTAACGATCCAGTTATTATGATAGTTAAAAAAGAAAGTATTTATCTAAAAGATATAGATTAAGGGTTAAATTTATCCTAAAAATAAAGACCAAAACGATAAAAATACAAACATTAAGTGTTAAAATTATGTTTATGCCATATTTTTATTTCAATAATCTCTTTTCAGTTTACTTAAGTTAAATTGGTATTTGATTAAAAACAAATTTAAAATTTATGTTTAATCGAATATAATTTTAAAATTCGTGTATGATTGAATATAAATTTAAATTCCGCGTTTGATTAAAAATAAATTTAATTTATATGAACTGAAATAAATATTTTTCAAATTTTATTTAAAAATGTTTATTTATTTAAATAAAAATAAAAAAAAAGTAATATTGAGCCATAAAGTTCAATTTGGTTTATATGGTACTTTGAGATTATTTCCTTTTTTCCATTTGCTTTCCAGAGGAATATATTTAGGGATAACTATATATTAGTAATTTAATTATTTTTTAAAATAATATTTAATATTATATTTTGTTTTTATTTTAAATTTTATTGATAAAAAATAATAATATATTAAATATAGGGAAAAATATATATGATTTGTTTATTAAAAAATATACATACAATAAATTATCACATTATTTTTTTAACAAGCTAATAGTGATTATAATAGTATCTATTCTATAATATATAATCTTCATCATTTGATGTTGATCACTAACATTGTTGGTAGTCAAACCCGTGACCCTCTAAGAATAACAACTGTTGTTTTAACCTCTAGAATATAATCTCCACCATTTATCACGTTATTCTTTGTTGTTAACGTATTATTCTTTTTATAATTTTAGTGAAACGTAATATGTTAACTAAGAAAAATAAAATGATACGACAGTTTGATACGTGTGATTTTTTAAAATTAATCTGTCATTGATCTTTTAACGTGAGTACTAAAAAATTAAAAAAAAATGTGAGATACCAAAATAAAAAAATAATAAAAAAAAAAAGATAAAAGATGAGGTACATGTAATTATCCCATATGTCTATGCAGTACTAATGATTTAATAATTATTTTTATAGTCTCAGAGTGATTGGAATTGAATTAAGTTAAAAAAATTTAGAGTTAATAGAGTTTATAAAATTTGAGTAAAGTTATTTAATTTTTTATTCAAATCTAATTATAATATTTTACAATAAAACGGTTTACTATAACCCTATATGTATATTCATATTTTTTATACATATATGATAAACTTAATAGACTCAACTCAAACTTATTTAGGGATTTGTTCTTTGTACTCGAAAGGATCTTGTACTAGACTTGGAACTTGAAGCCATATTTCTAATTCAAATCCTGAAATCACCATAATTGCCTACTGAAAAACAAGTATTCACATCGTCCAGGCAAAAGACAGACCATAACAGTTCTTGTTTAATGAGGTTTCTGGGTACAAATCAATACCAACGTTAACAGAGATCAGATCAGATAGATGAACTACTTACTCCTTTGAAGATTTGTTGATAAGTGATTTGTGAATGTGGGGGATAACACCACCGCCTGCTATGGTTCCTTTGATCAAGGTGTCGAGTTCTTCATCTCCCCTGATAGCAAGCTGGAGATGTCTAGGGGTAATACGCTTAACCTTCAGATCCTTGCTTGCGTTGCCAGCCAGTTCGAGCACTTCTGCAGTCAGGTACTCCAGTATGGCAGCTGTGTACACAGCAGCTGTTGCTCCAACCCTTCCGTTTGCTTGAGCTCTACTCTTCAGCAATCGATGGACACGACCCACAGGGAACTATAGAGTTTTATGTAAAACAATAAGAAGCAACTCGATATAATTGCAAAAAAATAACAGATGATGATAGAACAGCTTAGGTTGCAGAATACATTCTTATGTTGAATATGGAAAAAATGCTGATTTGGAAGATTCCAAAATCTACTTATCAAACAAACACAGAAGCAGGATGCAGAAGACTAGCTAGCATTCTGGCCTATCCAAACTGTTTTCGAAGAATACAACCAATTCAGCCAGCAGACCCACCTACAACTATCTAATGGAAAAGGTTCATGGTTTTACATGGCAGCTATCACAATTGACAAGACCTCAATAGACAACCCACCGTATTCATGAGAAACTTGCTCATCCTCTGAAATGCATGCATTTTAGATTAAAACATGTTTTAATGTCCAAACTCCACCTAAAAATGAAGCAGATAACATGATGACAAAAATCAATTCAACCATTAGGATCTACTAAAAGTTAGAAATTAAAATGATATAATCAATAGTTTAAACATTCATATAGAAGATTCAGAACTGCTAAACGTGAATGCCAACACTTGGTCAATCATCGATATTCGATGCTTAGTTCTTTAGCAAGAAGCCAAGAACCATTCAAAGCGTGAATTCTTCTATTTTATTTTAGTTTTATTTCTAACATCTGACATTTATAATATCCATAGTTATGTTTCCACTTCCCAGTTCAATAAGCCTTGACGGAAGCACTCAAAAACGCTAACCTGGAATTCAAGCTATAGAAAATGCTCTGTTGCTATTTAGAACCCATCCAGTAGTCAATACACACTCCTTTTTGACATAGCCAACCCAGACATTAAAGAAACAAGTAATCTATATCCCTGTGATTGCAACCTCGAATTCAAACTCACGCACGCTTTTACTAATGCAACAGGGTTCTAGTCGAATTTTGCTGTTCCTATAAAGTACATTCAAGAAATTACAATAGGAAGTATCGCATAAAATTGAGCATCAGCCCTCATAAAAGTTGCAGCCAACAAATCTGTTTACAAAACCTGTTAGTTGTAGGTATATAAAATATCCCAACAGCAGATAAAAGATGGCCCAATAGCATAGTTTAGACCAGCATAAGCCTCAACCCTTTAGACAAAAAAAAACACTCTCCGGCTCAATGGAAATAAGGAAATTACATACAAATTTCAAGCAGTACACCGATTACTACACGGCAGAAACATAAGATCGTACGCATCTTGTAAGTAATACTTTAAAAGATCAAACTCTGTACCACCATAGAAACATAAGAATTCCTCTGTAACAATGAACGCCAATCCATTGAAAACAAAAATCGGAGAATAAAATCACCAAACAACATCTTATTTTCTTGATCTGAAACTAAACTTTTGCCTACAATTATAGAATGCTTCGAACAATGAAATTCAAAAATATATATCTAATTCAAGGAATCCATCACAAGAGGAGCTCATTCAAAGCAGAAAATCCAGAAAGAAAGGAAGATAGGAGGTGTACCTGGAGACCAGCGCGAGAAGAACGAGAGGTAGGTTTCTTCTTGTCCTTGTCTTTATCCTTCATGGATTTTCCAGCCGTAATCAACCCCTTCGCTCCTTTACCCGACATTTTCCCTCCAAGTTACTAGGTCCTGAAGAAGAAAATCAGTGACCGGAATCGGATGACGTCGAAGATCAGAAATATATTTTCCGGTGAGCGAATAAGATTTATTTTAGGCAAATGAGAGAACTGAGAACGAAAGACTCCTTGAAGACTCCCCAGATCTCGACTTTTTGGTGCCCCCACTTTTACGATATTACCCTCTTCCCTTCATTCAATTTACTATTTAGAAAAGAAAAAGAATAAACTAACATTTAACTCCCTCCATTTCATAACTATTCATAAGTTGGTCCTTAAACTTAAGGACTCTGAAGGATTAAAATATATATTCTTAATTTTTGACAATATCGTAACTTTATAAATAAAGTAATATAAATACTAATCTTTTATAATAAATATTATTTTTTTACTAAAATTATTTATCAAATTTAATATTTATAAATATATTAAATGCGAAAAAATATTACCATCTAAATACATCCTAAACTATAAATAATCGTAAAGAATAAAATAAGTATACATTAAAATTCAAAGATAAAAACTTGCTTACTAAAATTCGACAATCATCTACTTTTAAAAAAACGCTTTATAAATTATGTAAATTTGTTCGATAAAATATCTTGGTATATAATCAAATAACAACAAAACGACATCAAAATATACATAAAAAAAATCATCAGTCTTTTCAAAAAAATATCATAAAAAATAATGTATCATAAAAACATACTAAAAATTATAATAAAAACGAAAAATTTACGTAGATATTGATGATGAGAAAAAGAATTCTCAAAATATTGATATGAGAAATTATTTCTCAAAATATTGAATATTAAACAATGGATTGAAGATGGGTTCAAGAGATGCCGACTTTGAACAGTAAAAAGGTTAAAGACGAGTTTAAGCGATGTTGATTTTGGCATATTCACGTGATCTTCAAGCTTTTTATTGTTCAAAGTCGGGGGTAATGAATCTGACTTTCAATCCAGTGTTCAATCTTCAATATTTTGAGAATTCTTTTTCTCATCAATATCCATGTAAATTTTTCAATAAAAATAGATAAATAAGATGCAATAACAATGAAGAGATTAAATAAAAAATAAAAAAAAATTATTTTTTGAGATTAAATAAATATATAATAACTAGTGTGTTGTGATTTAATTATAATTGTTTTATGTTGGACAATAAGTGGTTAATTCAAGAAAAATAATAATAAAATAAAATGATATAAAATTATTATTTTAAACGAACAGTAAAAACAGAACGAAAGTAAATAAATTTTGATCAAATCGAATTTGATTTTGATAAATCAAAATCGTGCTGAGGCATGTCCAATCGCAGTTTTCTTAAGATAAAACAACAAGAGGAATCAATCAAACCGAATTTGATTGGTCTCTTGTCATAGTTATTCACCCTGTCCATCTCTCATGTACGTTCGGCGTGAAATCGAGTTATCAAAGGGTCGGTCTGATACCACTTGTCACAGGGCTATTACCTCTCTTAAAAGATATCTTTTAGGAAAATGATAATGACCGGACACATGCATGTTTACATGTATTATACCGAAAAGGGGATGATCTGCATCATTTTAACTTGGTGTTTGCATGTTTGTAAGATTCATCTTGCCATAATGATGAGAATGACTGTTGTTCCTAGATAGTTACAGGTTCGAGCACCTGTTGATCTACTGTTAAGTTCTGGGATTAAAATCGATAATTTCTAAGCTGGACTGTAGGTGAAAAGGTACAGCATGTCATGAGATGCAGAATCCAGCTTCATTGGAAGACAAGAATGGCAATAAGTTCATTGCTGGGTGAGAAGACATGGCAAGAATGCCATGGACTGTAGTTATATTCTTCTTGACTGATCATGTGATCTAGTATCCGGGAAATCAAGTTCCAGATTTCCAGGGAAATGTATAAAATTTTCTTCTGGAAAACCCAGATTTTCCTAGTAAAATTTGTTAACTGTTAACATACGCAACACCTGCAACTTCTTGAAAGCTTCCCGCTCCCACATTCCAATCTGTGAGTCTCATATGGCACATGCCAACAACAATAAACTACAAAACTATTGCCGACCAACAAAGAAAAGAATCAAAATAAAAGCAATAAACTAATCAAATGAGTGGCCAAACTTGATCAGAATTCTCCCTGCGTTTGCACATGCACATGCACATGCCTTGCATGCATGGGACAATATTATCATGATCTGAATGTTGCGTTATAGATACATTTCTCATTCCAAATGTCACAGTTTAGTTTGATTCTCATGTTTTGCCATTAAACTTGAAGTTTAATCGAGTCGGTTGGTTAGAACTGCTTATATGTTCTCATCCCTTTCATTTAAGTTTTGAATTCAAGACTCATCGAGAACGTTCCTTCCTTTGAAATCTCTCTTCTCCTCTAAATAGAAGTATAAACTAGGCTTTGTCGGAAAAAATAAAACTTTGAAATTTAATTAACCTTATATATTAAATTTGATTTAAAAATAACAAAATTAATTAGCTCTTAATCTTAACCGACAAGGCAACATTTTGTCTCTTAACCCATGCGTTTTTGACTAATTTGTCCGATTTCAGACTCTCATCAGAGGAATATTTGATAGTTATTGCAATGGCAGTGATGTAGTTTGAGTAAACACCAATGTCTTTTGTATAGAGTGAAGCACATAAAATCCCACACCAGCAGTCATCATCTCCATTCTCATCTTCCTCTTCTCTCTGGTTTTCTTCAGAAACAGCAGAATGGAGAATAAGATGGTTGTGTTCTTATTGCTGCTTTGTGCCACTTCTCCGATAGCTTCATCCGTCCAAGATGGTAAGCTCAGCCTCTGGCTCTCACTTTCTGGGTTCTTTTCTTTCTCTTTCTTAAAACTCATGTCCACGAACTGCTACAGCATTTAACCTAATTACTTCTTGCACGCTTTAAAATTTAAGAAAAATACACCACGATGAATGAACTAACGGGGCTTATTAAGTGAGTCGGTCATGAGGTGAGTATTGATACTTGATTAGTAAACTATTCGATTTGTGCATGATTCAACTCAATACTCCATTAATTTAATAAAATTTTATTCGATTTATATTTATTAAAAACTCATTAATCTTGCTAAAGTTTAACATAAAATCTAGTAATATATATAAAGGTTAATATAAAAATAAATTAACAAATTTAATTAAAAATATCGAAAATATTTTGTAAACCAATTCTAAACTCTAAAGTAATAATTTATAAAATACACCAAATTAAGGACATGTTAGTAAACTTAGTAAGTTGAGTTAAGTTTTATTTAACTTGACTTAACTTTTTTATTTTTTCGAGTCTAATTCGATTTGAAGAAGGTTTTGTTTAAAGTGGTCACATATAAAATCAAAATCTCAAGTGAGTATAATTCTTAATCATAAAAAATTAAAATAAAATGTGTAAAGTTTAAAAAGTTCATACGGACACTTACCTATATAGAAATACATATAAATCCTCCATTTTCTCTGGGTATAGCTCGATATAAAATTTGTACGTGTATGAGTTCTTAATAAGAACTATCGAATTCAAGGAATAGTCTCAATAAAAAAATATTATATTTTAAGAGATTTAGATTCGAATGTATATTTAAGGAATAGTCTCATGTATTCAATAATCCAAAGTTTGCTGAAATCTTGTGGTGAATCGCTGTATATGCAGCCTTGAGCCATGTGAAAACCAGATCGATCTGCACATCTACCAATACCATGCATTTTCCACACAGCAATCCTTACAAAATGACTACAACACGTGCATGTGCATGGTTGTTTGAACTCGATGAATATTACGATTTAAATCGATTTTCGATATCCGATGATAATCTATCATTGAATACTGAGATGGATCATATGAAATGCCTGATGGATCTGCATATGGTGATATTGGAAATGATTTTTCAGGTTTATTGCCGAACGGGAACTTCGAGTATGGACCGAAGCCATCGGAACTGAAAGGAACAAAAGTGATGAACCCCAAAGCCATTCCTCACTGGGAAATCTCAGGCTATGTTGAGTACATAAAATCAGGTCATAAACAAGGTGACATGTTGCTAGTAGTACCAGAAGGTGCATTTGCAGTTAGGTTAGGCAATGAGGCCCTCATTAAGCAGAAGATTAAGGTGATTAAGGGAATGTTTTACTCTCTAACATTCAGCGCGGCTCGCACTTGTGCACAAGAGGAACGATTGAACATGTCAGTCTTGCCGAACCACGAGAAAAACGACTTCGGTTTACTTCCGATTCAAACAATGTATAGCAGCAATGGATGGGATTCATATGCTTGGGCTTTCCAAGCGGATGAGTCTGAAATCGAGGTTTTGATTCATAATCCAGGTGTGGAGGAAGATGCAGCTTGTGGCCCTCTTATTGATTCCGTCGCATTGAAGACCTTGTACCCGCCGAAACGTACACGAGGTACGTAAAACCGGTTGATATTGGTTAGTATTGATGTTTGAAATTGAAGTTGATGATTCACTAACTGATTTTTTTATCCAACCATTTGCAGCCAATCTACTAAAGAATGGAAATTTCGAAGAAGGTCCTTATATCTTCCCGGAACCGACCTCCGAAGGAGTTATAATTCCACCCCAAATTGAGGACGAGCACAGTCCATTGCCTGGATGGATAATTGAATCCCTGAAAGCCATTAAGTACATTGACAGTGAACACTACTCTGTCCCGGAAGGCAAACGAGCCATCGAACTGATAGGCGGAAAAGAAAGTGCAGTCACGCAGATCGTTAAGACGACAATTGGGAGGACCTATGCGCTCACATTTGCTGTTGGTGATGCTAACAACAGATGCGAAGGTCCGATGATGGTAGAAGCATTCGCCGGCAAGAACACTGTCAAGGTGTCCTATAACTCCAAGGGCCAAGGAGGATTCAAACCGGCCATTCTCAAGTTCCTGGCGGAGTCTACACGAACTCGGATTCTGTTCTACAGCACATTTTACACCATGAGGAGTGACAACTCGGGGTCACTTTGTGGACCGGTTTTGGACAATGTGATGTTGCTTAGTGTTCGAAAATTGCATCACCTGTAATGATGAACAATGGGTTGTTACTTGTTAGTTTCTTAATTGATAATTTCAGATATTTCTTCTCTCCCCTCGACTTGTGGCACTCTTTTAAAGACATAAATATTTAGACAGATGAATATGCTTAAAATTTTAATAATTTTTCCTATAGGAACATCCTGTTGTTATTATAATTAGAAAATTAGTTAAACAACTTACAAACGGTTCAAGTTCAACTTCAATTCTGGTACAAAAATGATTGAAACTGAAATCCCCAACACTTTCTCCGCTCTCCCACAATTAGTCAAGTTCCTCACTTCATTTGTTCAGCCCTCGTCATAGGTTTCTCCTGCATGATTTTAATCTTATTCAGCTACATACTTTTTATGTTCTTTCCATGCTGAACTTCAACCTCATTCTCTTCGGTTTTCTTATTACAAGAAATACCTGGAATGATTGGTTCCCATCCTTCTTTAGAATCTCCAATAGGCCATGAATGGGGCGACCACAATTTCATCTTCCGATAGGGCACATATCTGAATCCACCATGATAGAGAAGGTTGAGCCCAACACCACAAAGCTAAACCTCCAGGCTCCAGCAATTCAAACAGGGTTGACAGAGAAAACATTGTTCAAATTTCATTTTCATTTTATACAAACACCTTTTTTCTGTTAAGTTTCGCAGACAAAAATAGGTGCCAAGGATTGAGGTTAAAAATAGCATTTTTCAGTGCTCCAACTGTATTCCTAGGGGAAGATAGGCATAACTAAGACAGATCACACAAACTAGAAACAACAAAGTCAAAAACAAGAACAAGAAATCCAAAACAAAGAGACGTTCAACAAAGTCCATCAGATCAACACACCGAGAATAGAAAACACAAAACAAAAATACCAAAAAAGGGAAGAAAAAGTCAAAATAGCAGAACCCCAAAAAGTCAAAAGAGTAAATGACAATCAAAGATCAAGCCAAAGTAGAAAAACAAAACATGAGGAAAAAGCAACTTACAAAGGAAACCGCAAATTCGAAAAAGGCAGATTCAACAAGAAAAGCAGGCAACAGAAGCTTCAAAAATCACAAAACAGAGGAGGAATCAGTCAAGCCAAACCCCCCAAAAAAAACTACATAGAAAAACACCAAAACATAAACCCGACACTCAATAAACAGGACGAGTGTGCTTAAAAGGGGCTTCCGCACATCAAAGCAATCAAGCAAGCAAATCTCTTGTGAATTCCGCAATTTGAGAAACAGAAATGGCTAGGGAATCTCAACATCCCTTGCATGCATAGGATTAGAGGTGGTAAATCATGCGGCCCTGATAGATTTGAATTGGATCAAATTGACTTGCAGGCATGAACACGGATCATGTTCTTCGATCAAAAAAAACTCTGGTCATGTTCTATAGCACATTTTACACCATGAACAGTGCTGCTTAGCGTCCAAAAATTGCACCTGTGAACTCCAAACAATGTACATGTTTGGGAACTAAAATATAGGCTGCAAGCATACCTTGCCTTCTGTCGGTGCTGATAAAAATGGCTACTGTAAAGCATATTAATATTTCAGATCAAACAGAAAACTGAACATATATGCACAATTAAAGCTCGATGAACAATATCACCTATGAACTTCAAACAACTACAGCACAAACCCTCATCATACTCTCCAGAAGTTCGCATTCTTTGGATGCCTAACAGAGTGAAATCAAGAGATTACACTTGAAAATACAATTACAATCTTCATTTTTTAAAGAAGTTCAGTGTTCACATGTTTTTAACATGTTCCACATTTAGAGTTAAACAATCGCATTAGGCAACAAACCAATATCAAGAGGATCATGAATTCATGAGTCTCAGTATCATATTGAAAACAGTTAGGCTCCTCTATCAGTATGTCTCTTACTCATGTTCCGTAGTTTCACATGCACCAATCATGTAACAATAAACAAGTACGACTTCAAATTGAAGGCCAATTAACCACAGAATATTATGATTATGAGAATAAGAGGCTGGTTGATAACATACCTTAGCCAAAGCATTCATATTTCTCAAACATGTAGTTAACTAGTAATCACCAAAAAGCCTTGAAAGAAAAATGGTAAATGTGGAACCACGCATGTAAATAGCAGATACTAGCAAACTGAACTTACCAATTGCAAGGAACCTACCTAGTACCGAAGGGTATGAACTGCCACAACCGAAGTCTAGTCAAACGTCAATCTAAAATGTCTCACTAAGCATCAACTGCTGATAACAATTAGGGAAAAGAATGTGCTACCTGCATGTTCTCTCATGCACCGTAGATAATAAGGGTAAACCAACATTTTAACCTCGGCATGGATCTTTTGTCATGCAGAATCCATGAAAAAGAAAACATACACTATTCCATAATAAAGGAACCTCTCATACCTTCACCCTGACGGACAAGTGATGATTTTCAAGCTGGGAGAGTCCTTTGAAGGGGCTCAGAAGTCCCCACCTCACAAAATCAAACAACCACTTGTGAAGTTCAAAACACTGTTTCATAATGATACATAGACATAGATTTCAACTAGTCCAAATCATCAGTATGTACAATCTTGTTAAGACAATTAGAATGGAACCAAAGACCACAAATTAAACTTGTCTGATTCAGCGGTGATAGGATAATCTCATCTACTTAAGCAGTTAATACAAGTGTTTCTGCAGAGAGACTAGGGGAGGTTGGGAACAATTTATCAGTTATGCAGCCTTAAGGCTCTGTTATCGGAAATGATCATCCAGAAATACCAAAATTTATGGTTATTACAACTTGAATTTCTTTAGTGCAACAACCTATTGATTTACATACTAAAATTGAAGGGTGTCTCCTAAGATTATCTTGATTTATTGGCAGCAGCAACAGATATAATGATCTATGCCAGCATTTCGAAAGATAAATCCAAATTCGAAAAGATTTATAGAAATATTCGTACCAAAAGCAGGGTTTAAGGGATCCATTAGGGAATAAACCATGGATGTTGCCCACTGGTGAACTGCAAGAGGTGCCAAAGTTAAACCCAATCATGGCTTTTGAAGCTATGTATGGATGCCTCCAACAGTGACAATGAGTTACTCTGAGAAAGCATCAACACATTTCACAACGTAAATTCCACATACTGTTGAAATGAAGTATAATATCTATACTCACCATCAAAAGATGATGCAATAACATATATAAAACTGCAGATGTATTCAGTTCTGGGTAGAATCCGTAAACCATTCAGCCTCACATCATAATTTACAAGAGCCAAATTGGTGAACATGGACAAGATTATAGATAAGTTCGGAGAGAAAAGAGGTAAAAATTAAATATTTCAAACAACCAGTATCATCTAGATGCAATTTTCTGAAAATTGGATACTTATACAAAAGAAATCATCACTGCCCTTCCCTGAGACTAAAAAAGAACTTACACTTCTTTTCATTAAAAAGCTATTTTCAACAGTCAACAAAGTAGCGTAACTACAAAAATTGGCAGGGGGAAGAGAAAGAATAAAAACTTCACACGTAAAGCAGGAAGATGGAAAGAAATAATTTTATCTTTACATATATGCAGCGCCGTATAAAACATAACACTATTAAAGATATAATTATTTCATTAAACCTAGTAACAACAGAAGGAAATACTACTATCATTATGCCTCAACTTTCTTAGCTCCCTTAAATGTTCATCATTCGAAATATTAAGAGAACCACGTAGATTTGTCACCTTTGCTTCTTCTTCCCATGTCAAAGGCCCAGAAACGTACAACGCCTCAAGGGTTTGCTGATACGCATGTAGCTCCAACGTGTGGAAATCAATTCCCAGTCCTTCACTATTGCAACCTGAACTAGCTTCTTCTCCGCACCTCCTTTCACAACATGAGTCGGCATCGCTACAATAATCCTCCAAGTTCTCACAACCGTTTCTTGCAAGCGTAGGAGACAAGTTAAGGCCGGTATTCCCTAAACCACTACAGCTACCAACAGACGATGCACAACTCAAAGAATCACTGGTATCATCAATTCTATAAAAGGAAGAGGGCGTACATCTTTCACCCAGTATATTATTCGGGGAAACAAACGCATCTACCTTTTCAAAAGCTGGAGCAGGAAGCCGAACTATAATCCTTTTACAGTCAAAACTACCCTTTTCAGTAGCCCTCTTCTTCTGCACACCAGCATCCGATGAGCCAAGAGAAGATCTTTTTCTCTTATGTGAGGAATTTGACGAACCCTGTTATCAAAATAAAGATTAGGGTAAGAATCAGTAACTTTTAAGAAAATAAAACAAATGAAGAAACTGATAAAATAATCGTAAAAAACATACCTTTCCAACGAGGAACCACTTGCCATTTTCCCAAGATTGTCGAAGACGCAGTCGAGATCGATGTACTTCCAGTTCTCTACTCGATCCAAGAATCCTCACAGAAAAGTTATTCCGACCAAAAGCCCAAACGACCACGGCCGGTTTCCAGCACAACTCGTCGAACACCTCTACGACGTCGCCAGGAACCCAATCATCGGCCCCGTTTGAAGGAGGAGGGCAAGGCCTAATCGCTTTCCTAGGGACTTTCTCCACCGTCCCCGCTTCGCCAGTAACCGGAAACCAACCGTACCTGACGCTGTAAGTTCTGCCGTTACCAGAGATAATCTCGGCGCAACGCCAGGCATCTGTTGGAATCTGCTGCTTGGTAAGGACCTCGACTTTGCTACCTTTGTTGAATCTCATGATCGGGGATTTTGATTGTACTCGGTGAAATTAGGGTAAAAGAAAAATCGTCGAAAATGGTTAAATCTGAAACAATTTAGGGGAAAAATCAAGGAATGAATAAACTTGGGGATTAGAGTTAATCCGGAGTTTATATAGGGATCAGGGTTTTATTAGTAGAGCTTATGATGATCCGACGGTTCATGAAGGAGAGATCATCCAATGCATCTGACGGTCAGAACGAGGTAGCTTAAGTTAAGCCGCTCCTTGCCAACTAAAAACGTACAGGTAGAGTTAGTTGCTTATATTGATCTATATTTATAAATTATATATCTACTTTTAGATTTATTTATGACTATGATATTTTAAACATATATTTTATGTATAGTATTATGTTTGAATAAAAAATATTAATTATTTATTAAAAAATCTTAAGATATATAAACGATGATATTGTACATCTTATTGGATATGATTTTAAGAAGAGAGTAATGGCTTGTAATAATTGATACTAGAACGATTTTTTAATTGTTCGATTTCACACCGAACATTCATAAATAAGATAAGCAAAGTGAAGAACCGTGACAAGTGAATTTTTATTAGCGTGGTTAACTCTTGATAAAAAAAAATAATTTAAAAGTAAGTTAGATTTATAGGTTAAGATTTTAATTTTAAAAATCTAAATCCCAAGATTTAAAATTTATTATTTTTTGTTTTTTTAATTATAATTAAGGTCTAAAATTTAGAATTTTTAGGATTAAAAAAATCATTATTTTTTTGAATTATAATTAAGGTCTAAAATTATAAAATTTATTTTATTTTATTTATTTATTAAGTCAATAATGTTTTAATCTTATAGCTATACAATAAGTTAAATCTCTTTAAAAAAAATTAAAAAACTAAATTATAACATCTATAATATTAATTTAGATTAATTAATTAATAAATTAATTATTAATAATTATATAAAAAATAAACCCTAAATGAAGACTGGTAGATAGATTCAAAGTTGGCTCCCAAGTTAGTAGACCCAATAATTCCTCATTCAAAATGCAAGCAAATTAAAATAATAAACACGAGATTAACAAATTAATCACTATTTGAGCATTTTGGAAATATGAAATACATTTATTTATTTGTAATTTTATATTTATAATAAAATCTTTTATTCAGTTTCAACTCAAGGCATTTATGTGTAGATTTTTTTTAGATTTATCTGTTAAAATTAATTTTATAATGTAAATTAATTCAAATTAGTCTGGACAAAGCTCTAAAAATTAAAAAAATAAAATATATATTAAAAATTATTAAATTAATAAGGTTTAATTATAAATTCTATCAAGTATTGAATATACTCTCAACCATTAAACATTGATCGCTTAATCATTGCGTTGGTATTATTGGTACTTGAACTCGTAACCTCTAAAAATAATAATCGTTCCTTTAATCACTAAAGTTAAATGGATCGTACAAACTAATATGTTTTTTTTAAAAAAAAACAATGTTTCAAGCCAAATATTATTATATTAATTATAAAATGTTAATTTAATTTTTATAATGTTTAAAAATATTAAAAAATCAATATCAAATATCAAACTTTTAATAATATGTATTCCATATATTTTTTAAAATAATTTTTTTCATATAACTAATGCTATTTATTATTCTAACAAAATAGTTGTTTCATATGATAATAATATTTTAGTAATATAGTTTAGAGTAAACTCAGTGGGTTATGGACAGGCGCAATAGGAGCAACTGCACAAGGACTAAAAAAAGAGGGTCCAAAAATTTTGATAAACTACATTTAATTATTAATCTCGAAATTCATTGTAAAAAAATAAAAATGTTCTTAAGAAAGATAAGTTATAATTACAGAAACGTTAGAATTATGTCCTAAATGTGACAATTGATTCTAGAGTCTTATTGATTATTCATATTCTTATTGCTTCTATAGAAGCAGTGAGATTCTGGACAATCGTAATAGAAACGATCGCACATGGGTCCTAAGAAGGACAATTACTTCTAAGGATCACATTTTTAAAACTACTGGGAGTTATGAACAATTGCTTCCAATGGTTACATTTTAATAAATTGCACAGGCCCCCAAAATCTTTAAACCGCCCCTGAGTAAACTACACATGATATCACTAAAATTTTGACGTAGTATGGTTTATATCGCTGAATTTTCAATTGCTTCAATTATAGCATTAAACTTTTATTTTACTTGTAAGGCATATGTCAAAAAATATCCGTAATATTTGATTGAATAATTATTTTTGTATTTTATTTTTTAAACCAATTTAACACCTAACATCTTTATTTTAGGTCAAAGTGTCTTTTTCTAAAAGTGAAAATTATCAGTCAACTAACAATGAATAACATGAAATAATGTGATAAACCTTATGACAATACACGTTGTAATAACAGTGTCATAGAAACAAATATGTTAACTTTATATAATGACACATTAATTAAAAAATATTTTTTATAAAATTATATAAAATATAAATAATTTCTTTTATTTGACACATCATTCTATCAAGTCATTTTAAGTTGTTTATCGTCAGACAACTAACAATTTTATATGCGCTATTTTCACCCAAAATAAAGTGTTGAATGTTAAATTAGTTTAAAAAAAATAAGAGGCAAAATGACTATTCAATTAAATGTTAAGGGTATTTTTTATTTATATGTATTATTTTAATTATACCTTTAAATCGTTAAAAGCCAAATGATGTGATGACATAAATGAATTTTTCTATCACTGTGATGGGGCTAAAACAATATCATTTAGATATGACTATTGTTGAGTTAGGTAAAATTCGACTCGATTCGAATTTTTTAAAATTTAAGTTATAAAATAAAAATTCTAATAACTCAAAAAATAATAATTAATAGATCAGTTTTCAACATTGACACTGCCTAACATTAGAATCAACATTGACATTGTCTAACTTTAACTTTAAGTATATGCATATAGAAATATATGTATACTACTGCGTACATGCATATAGAAATATATATGCGTACCACTGCGTATATGCACTTAAAAATATATATGTACAAAACTTAAAAATTTAACTTGACTTTTCATAAGCTCAAATTGATTATAAAAATCAAATAAAATTTAAATAATAAAATAAAACTTACAAACTTAAATAACTATTTAATCGAATTCTAAATCCTAGTGGTCAAAATTGTATTTTTGACCAATAAACTTACACCATTAGAGGCAATGAAACTTTCATGCGTATTGTTTTACCAATAAACTTTGAAACCATTCTATTTTTGTCTAAACATTTAGCAGTCAAAATTAATTAATTAATTTTCTTTGATGTTCAATTCAATTGGCGGGGAAAAGTGTTTCGTTTTGGAAATAGCTCCTAATTTAACACATTGGGGAAATTATACATTCCCTTAAAAACTTTCATTCATGTTTCTTGATGCGGCAGATCAGTGTTATATTAGTTAATATTGAAGTTCCAAGATGATGGATTAAGATAGTCAAAAAATTTACATAAGTCAAAGTATAATATAATTTAATAGAAGACTATTACAATGCTATTAAAAATAATAAAAAAGGTATATCAAATAAATTGTAATAATTCATATATTTGTCAGCATTACCCATCATATGCATTCTCATGTGTTGAACATTTAGAACAAACAAGTATAAGCATGAAACACACAAAATCATACAAACTCCATATCTTTATGTCCATATTTATTTATAATAATAATAGCAATTTAAAATAAAAATATGCTTATCTAAGAATCCATTTTCCTGTAGGGTAGGTAGGACTAGAATCTTGTGGATAGGGTGTCATGTTGAGTTGAACCCAACTTCAAGCCACATGATATTGCCACTTGATAAAGCCAAACCAAACCAAACCAAGAACTTTTCTTTAGGTGTGGTGGGGTCAATGAATTAATTGCTTCAAGAATTGAACAATCATTTTATGAGGAAAAAAAGTTTAAGGTTCTAAATCCACAACAACTACAATTCAAAAGTTGCAAACACCAGAACTTCAAAACCTAACCCAAACAAGGAGATAATTAGGTCCTACCTATGGCTATGATGTATATCCATGTCAACAAATATGCTCCACATGAAACACAAAACCATATCTCAGCCTACCACAACAAAGCAATCTCAAAGTTAATATAGCTACAAGACACACAAATGCACTTCACATATCTGAAATAAGAACCAATAAAGGCACAGATATGTTTCATAGTATTCAATAAAAGGATCATAAGCATTTGAGACATGGACATCACAAGGAGGATTGCTTAATGCAGTTGTACAGCCAACAACAGCAAAAGGAACCATGTGTTACATGTTATGAGATGAGATGGATCTAGAAGAACTACTTAATTTACTGAAAAAGAAAGATTTTGGAGTTTATTTACTAGTATAAATTATCTTATAGCTTTCAAATGCATGAATTTGTTACATCATTATTTAGTGGTGAATGTGAAATTCCCAGAGTTATAATTAATTATTGCATGGTGGGCTGTGTGCTTTTCAATCTCCAAGTTAAAATATATGATGGTAGCATATTCTTGTCACTGCTCAAGCATTTAAGTTTAGACATATTTGCTTAAAAGAAACGAGAGCGAGATCTTAATGTATTAATCATCCTACGGAAATTGTTCCACTATGGGATATGTTTATTCTAGAGATACAAAACCTTTCCACTTTGGGCTATAACTAAATTCTAATGTACTTTTAGGGGGGGGGGGGGGAGAAGACAAAATTGTCTTTCCATAAGTGCACCTGCAACCTTTCAATTCACAAGCTAAAGTGTAGATCAGCTTTTAAGATTATCTTGTTTTTCTGCAACATGGAATACAAAGACCTATACCAGCATTTCCATGGATAAATCAGAAATGTTGAAATATTTTTAGAAATAATGCATACCAAAAGCGGGGCTTATGGCTTCCTTTAGGAATAAACCATGGATGTTGTCCCTTGGTCAACTGTAAGAGATGACAAACTCAATCCATCATGGCTTTAGAAGCAAAGGATTGATGCCTCCAACATTGGCCATGAGATATTCTGAGAAAGCATCAAGATATTTCTCAACATTAATTCCATATGGTGCTGAAATAAAGCAAGTATAAGAATTGTACATCATTATGATATGATGTAGAATATCTATACATACATTAAACTGGAAATGTATTAAACACTAGCTAGAATCCATAAACCAGCCAGCCTCACATCACAATTTCCAAAATCCCAGAGCTAGTGAACTAGAAATTGCCATTTTTTTGTGGCTAAAGACCATGAACAAGGTCAAAGTAATCTTAGAGTTAGAAAAAAATTTAAAGATCAATGTTCAAGGAAAGACTGAAACATACAATTCATGTTACCGTTTCCAGAACTTCAATTTATATATGCTTAAATTCAATTTAGGAAATCTGCCTTTCTTCATGGAGATAAGAGAAGAAACTAATAAAGCAATTGAAAATTTGAAAATTTCAAGTATCTTTACAATATCTGCATCATTTGAGTAAAACAACACTATTGCATTACCAGAGAGAAATGTAATTCATTAAATCTAGCAACAACTAACAAAAAACCTACTATCATCTTGTCTCAACTTTCTTAGCTCCCTCAAATGTTCATCATTCGAAATATTAAGAGAACGACGTAGGTTGGTCACCTTTTCTTCTTCTTCCCAAGTCAAAGGCCCAGAAGCATGCAATGCCCCCAGAGCTTTCTGATAGGCATGCAGCTCCGACCTATGGAAATCTGTTCCCAATTCCACACTAGTGGAAACATAATTCCCTTCTTCTCCACCAGACCTTTCAGAATATGAATCAGCATCACTACAGTAATCCTCTAAGTTTTCACAACCTTTTGTTACATAACTAGGAGACAAGTTAAGACCATCATTCCCTAAACCACTACAACTACCAACAGATGATGCACAACTCATGGTATCATTGGTATCATCAATTCTACAAAATGAAGAAGGCATACATCTTTCACCCAGTATATTTTTTGGGGAAACAAATGCATCTACCTTTTCAGAAGCTGGACAAGGAAGCCGAACTATTAGTCTTTGGCCACCAAGACTACCTTTTGCAATCACCTTCGTCTTCTTTCCACCAGCATCCGAGAAGCCAAGCAATGATCTTTTCCTCTTCGATGGTCCAGACGAATTCGACGAACCCTGTTTCAAACATAACAATTAGGGTAAGAACTAAGCATCAATAACGTAAAGCAAAAGAAGTACAGAAATATATTAAAACTTATAGTTTAAAGAAAGGTTGAACAGAATTACCTTTCCAACAAGGTACCATTTTCCGTCTTCCCAAGATTGTCGTACACGCAATCGAGACTGATGTGCTTCAAGCACGCTACTCGATCCAATAATCCTAACGGAGAAGTTATTTCCACCGAAAGATCTAACGATCACCGCCGGTTTCCAGCACAAATCGTCGAACACCTCCACGACTTCTCCAGGACCCCAATCATCGGCCACGTTTATAGGAGGAGGGCAAGGCCTAATCGCTTTCCTGGGGACTCTCTCCACCGAAACTGCCTTTCCGGTGACCGGAAACCAACCGTATTTCACGCTGTAAGTGTGTCCGTTGCCGGAAATAATCTCGGCACAACGCCAAGCGCCGGTTGGAACATCGTTCCTGGTTAAAACCTCGACTTTGCTACCTTTGTTGAATCTCATGATTGCTCAATTTGATATTCAGTAAGAAATTGAAGGGGAAAAAAACAATTTTTATGAAGAAAACACAGAAGGAATTTTTTATATTAGAGGCCATGGATTTCATAGATGGATTAGAGGGAGTAATTAGATCGGACGGTAGAGGAATGAGGGGATTAGAATTCATCGGACGGTTGTGATGAGATCATCGTGATCAAATTGATTAACGGAGTCTTTTATCTGTTATTCAGTTGGTTATGAATGGAATTATTTTTATTTTAGGTTTAATCCTTCTAGTATGCTAAAATTAGGATTTATCCCTAATACTTAAACTTGTTGTAGTTTGATCAATTTTTTGTCCTTTCAGTTTTCAGAGTATCGTCCATTAATTCGAATTGATCCGCATCACCCGATTAATCTTGATGAATAAGTTTTCCGGTAAAATATTTATATATATAATATCTCGAAATTAAATAAAGTATGCTTATCACTTATACCGACCTATAGTATATCCAAACCGATAATAAAATAAAAGTAAAGTGATCAAAGTATAGTATTATCAAATTGAATTTATTATCAACATCGTAAAAGTAAAGCGATCGAATTATATTAAAATAAAGACATTAAATTAAATTAACAACATTAGTTCATTGTTTAAATTTTTAAATATTCAATTTCATCTTCGAATTTCGTTATAAATTGGGTTCATAAACTTTTGAATATTTTAATTTTATTTTTTAATTATAATATTATTTTAAATTAATCAATACTATTTTTTGAATGCTTTAATTTTATCCATTATTATATGATATAAATTAATGGCAATTGATAATTTTTGTAATACTTTTATTAACATGGGATATGACAAAAAATACTAATATTTTAAGAATGAAATTAAAATATTTAAAAATTTAAAAATTATATTAAAATAAGGGTTAAAATTTATGGATATATGATATAAATTAACTTAATTAAATTTTAAATTTAAACGTAATAAATAGATAAAAATTATAATTATCATGAAATCTAAGTCAAAATTGTCCCGCAATTTCGTAGACTAATCCATTCAATTAAAAACAAGTCAAAAGTATGAGTCAATTTGCACATTAATAGTGTTATTATAATTATTATTATTTATTAAAATTAGGGGCGTATATTATTCGATTTTAATTAAATTAATTGATCGAACTAAATTTATTTCGATTAACTCGGTTGGTTAATTTTAGATAATTATTTAAAGATGAACGATTCTGATTATTTAAACTATAAATAACGTGATAAATATGATTCACCTAATAATTTCTCGTCCGGGATAAGTGGACAAGGAAAGAAACCATTTTTGTCATTTTTCCATACCATTAACAAGGAATATGCACAATCTCAATGAACGTCACAAAATATTTTAAATAAAATTTACATAAAAGTTTGTATCTATTAATATCTCCTTCTCCATATTCTTATCTTTTTAAGAAAAAAATATTTACTTACCGATTCTTTATATCATCTATAATTTTATTTAATAAAATTCATTCATTTAATGATATGTAAAGAAAATAAAGATTCATATTATAAAAATAGAATAAAATATTATTATTAGATAAGATCATTAATGACGTGAGGAGCTAAATTTATCTAATATTTTTTAAGGTTTCTCTCGCATGACGATTTAGTTGCGTACATGGTTTAGACTTTCATAACAAATCATCACCAAGGATAAACCGAGAAGGTTAAAAAGGTGATTATCTTTCTAAAATTTTGAAATTCGTTTTTAAAAAATTATATATTTTTATTAAAAATTTATTTTTATCTCTTAATATAAAATTATATTGTCATCCCGATAATAATAATAATAATAATAATAATAATTTTTTATAAGGTTATAGGTGCCTAGGATTTTGGAATCCACAAGATCTAATATCAATAAAATATTAAGAATTTAAAGGGTTAAATTGAGTTTTTAAAATTTTATTTTTAAAAATTTTTAGAGGCCATAGTCACAAGGACGAAACGGGGAGGGGGTAATCGACCCCACCCCTGAAGAATTTTTTTATTTTTGTTTTTATTTAATTTTTAATTATTTTTTATAAATTTATTCCTTAATTCTAAATATTTATGTTTTGTCATTCAACCCCAAATCTTAACTCTGTCCCTACACAGTCACTTCTGATATCTTTAAAGATTTGCCCTCGAGGACATAATTTTTTTAACATATTTAATTTTACGACCTTTTATATATTATTTTAACGATAATATTAATTCAATTCTATTTAATAGTGTAGGAAATAAATCAGCATGATTTTTAAACATATCCCAGAAGAATCGTCCGTCCTCTTTAACCCACATTCACTAATTAAATTATTCCAATTGCAAAACAATGTGCATTGAAGAGACAAAACCAAACCCTAAACCTTCTATATGTTTCCTATCTGTCTAGTTCAGGCACGAGATGAGAGAACCAGCTTAAAATACATGAAATCTTTTAACGGATATATTGATAAGATATATTATACAAGTTTAAATTTTAGAAATCTTATCTTTGAGAGGAGCAGTTTCACACACCTCGAATGTTAGATTGTAAGACGAACATACATACATATTTTCTAAAAAATTAAAAATATATCTAGATCGCATACATTTCGTTAGTAACACTCATGTCTAAATCCGAATAATGTGAAATATTAGTTTTTCACTTATTTTCTCATTCCGCTAGGTATTGAACCAATACTACTCTCCATGGGACGGACCCATGATCAGGACAGAACTACACGCATGTGGGGAGGGGCAATCGCCCCCACCCCTGAAGATTTTTTTTATTTTTATCTCCCTATTTAATTTTTTTTAAAAAATATTTTTTATGAATTTGCTCTTCCTACTTTTAAACATTTATGTTTTGACCCCTCAATCCCAAATTCTGACTTCATCCCTGCCCATGATTTCATGTAAAAGGTACAAACTATCAAAAAAATTATATTAAAATTATAGAGGTGCAAAGTTATAATAATTTAAGGTGTGTAAAATCATATTATCAATAAAATATAAAAAATATAAAAAAATTTAAAATTTCTAAAGGTGCGGCTACATCTAACACTCTTAGGTCTATCCCTCTCCGCGTACGTGAGATTTATTCAGATGGCCAAGTCCTTTCCATAAGCATCACCACTTCATTTATTTATTTTTCTTATACATCAATTAATTAACAAATCTACACCTTCATCTTTAACCCATATTCTCCCATTAGTTTATTTTTCACTGAAAATCAAAGATAGAGGGGCTTGGTTTCAAAATCCTGTCTTAGTCAACACTTCACCAACACCACCATTTTTTTCTTCCAGGAGAATCTTTTTAGGTTTCATTTTCACTGCAATTCTGGGAGCCAGCTCTGCAGATGAGATGACCAAGGTGACAAAGATTGTCACTTGGCAGTAATAAATTAAACTACACTGAGTGTGGTGCCAACAGCATATGTTGTTTTCCAGTTATAATAACCCAAGAATCTGTTAACTATCTATAAACTAAGTATAATCCCAATATCTAAATGTTTAGTTATTGGTCGATTATTGCCCTAAATGAGTGTATGGTAGGGAAGAGGAGGAGTTGACAATGAAAAAGTTGGCCCAATGTTTTCTCCCAGATAGGATGGAAAACAAAATTACTGAAAAAGTTGACTTAAAAGGTAATTAGATGCCACCATTCAAGAAAGTAACCAATATGGTTTGCATAAATTATTGATTATTGAATATGATATAATTAAGCTGATTAGTGCATAAATGTATGACAAACAAAGAATGTAGATAAAAAATCATCACAAAATAGAATTTTTCATTTCTTGTTGCATTAAAGTTTCAGTTTTTTTATATGTTCAAATCAATAAATGGTGGTCTGCAACTCTGCAAATCAATGGTAGCTGTGTCTTTTTATGCTTATAAAAAAACATGACCTTGAGAAGTTGAAGTTTACATAAGAAAGGGAAAATGAAATGGAACTTGTGTCATTCAGTATATTTCCATTACACCAGAAAAGTTTTAAGGATGCATGAAAGTTGAAAACTTGTAAGCTTTCTGCTAAACTGGTATCAGTCAAATCACCAAAAGAATTGATAAACAAATGATTGAGAAAAGATCATTTTTTTTTCAAATTTAGGTTATTCTTTTCTTGTTTTCAGTAATATTCTGTTGAGTTGTTGCTGGACGGCTTGCATTATTTCTTGGCCACTGTCCACAAGCATAGATTCTCCTCTGTTGCAATCTCTGGGATGGATGATGGTGCTCTGCCCTGCTTGGATTCTCCCTGTGCTAATTCAAAAGATTTATTGCTTTTGTCATTATCTTTGCCTCTTTTCTCCCTCCTTTTCTTTGAGTTTTCTAGGCAAATATTTAGGTTTTGTGCCTGTTTTATTCCATTTCCACACTGCCATTTGGTTATAAATAGACATTCCCCATCTGGGGTTTTCTTCATTGTATCACTTCTTCTCAGACTTTGCCTCAAGGTGGACTGTTTAGTTCAGTTTCTCAAGTAAACACAAAAATGAGCTATTCACGTGATACCATGGGCTCAGGTTTGTCCCTTTCTTTATGGTTTTAGCCTATTTCTGATTTCAACTTGTTGCAGTTCATTAATTTCTGTAAGATATAGAGATTTTGCTTATGATTGTTGAACTTCATTGAGGCTCATTTTTAGGTAGTAGAACTGCTAGAAGGACATTCGACTTTGGAAGGACACATGTGGTTCGACCGAAAGGGAAACACCAGGCTACCATAGTATGGCTCCATGGCCTCGGCGACAATGGCTCAACGTATTGCTCCTTTTCTCCCTTTATTCTTCAGTTTCTACTGGCTATAAACCCTTTTGATCATCAAACTCGAACCGTTTTCTGGATTCGTATACTCTTGCATCGGTCACTTCATTACTAACAAACAAGCTGTTTCTATATGCTCATCTTCAAGTTTCTCATATGCTGTTGATCACTTCACTGAATTTCATTCATTGAATGGAGACTATCAAATTGATAACTCAAGAACTTTTTAACCATGGACCTAACCGGCCTTAAATTGTATGTTTCTGTATTTTAAGTACAAATCATGTATCAATAGAATGGACTTGGTAATTCACTAAAGAAGAAAAGGAAGGTTGTTTGAGAATGTCAACATCTTTTCATGTTTAATAGTAAGAGGAAGCTCATGTCATGCTATGTTTTTCCCAGAAAATTTTTTCTCATTGTATTATTCTTCCTTTTTTTTCTCATCTGATTTTAAGCTTAATTTGGGAAGCTTCAAAGGTAAAAAGAGTATATTCCAAGTCCATAGACAAAGTGTCACAAACTAAGGTTTCTTCTCATGCCAAATTAGCAAAGCATTGATTACCTTTTGATAAAGGATATTCATTCTTAATTTAGAATTATAGGGTGGTTCTAGAATTCTCTAATTTTAATCCCAAAGCAGTAAAGTATAGAGAAGAAGCATTTGTAATCCTTATATTATTCCTGTTTTGTTGCAGCTGGTCTCAGCTCTTGGAAAGTCTTCCTCTTCCAAATGTAAGGGTGCTTATATGGTTCTCTATATATACTGCTTTGTGCTTCAATACTTTTAATGATTCTCATAATGTGCTTGTATATAAATCTTGATTCTATGTTTCAGATAAAATGGATCTGCCCAACTGCTCCTACTCGTCCTGTGGCTCTACTTGGGGGATTTCCTTACTCTGCATGTAAGAAAATATTTTGGTTCTATCACCTGTTATGCTTTACAACTGACACTGATGTAACCAAATTTCTTACATCAGGGTTTGATGTTGGTGAGCTGTCAGCAGACGGTCCGGATGATTGGGAGGGTTTAGATGCCTCAGCAGCTCATATTGCAAACCTGTTGTCAACAGAACCATCTGATGGTATTTTAAGGAGCTTTGTCATCCACAAATGAATAACCTTGATTTTGAATTAAAAACTTACTATCTTATCGGTTCCTTTTCGACAGTTAAGGTGGGAATCGGAGGCTTTAGCATGGGTGCTGCAATGGCCCTTTACTCTGCAACTGCTTTTGCTCTGGGAAGGTATGGAAATGGCAATCCATACAACATCAACCTAAATGCAATTGTTGGACTAAGTGGATGGCTTCCTGGTTCGAGGTATGACGTCTACCTTGTTCGGAGTTAATTTTGAAAAAATAAAAGTAGTTAGGTACCTTCAATGAAGCCTTAAGTTCCTGGAAAAAAATTCTTGTACTTTCTCCTCAAAGTTGTTACCTTGCAGGTGCTTAAGGAACAAAACAGAAGTCTCACATGAAGCTGCAAGGCGCGCAGCGTCATTGCCGATTATGCTTGGCCATGGAACTTGTATGTATCTTTGTCTCTTTTAAGCAAATGCTGCAACTTATCCATGGAATATACCTTAACTTTTGCATGGATCCATGATTTAGATTCACAGTACAATTTAGACATCATTTTGAACTGGTATATAACATGGTCTATGGATCTTTTCCATGTTAAAATCACACAATAAGTTCATATTTGAAAACAGCTTGAAAGGTAGATAATAAAAGGTTTCCAGGAAAATCATCAAATTGATCCTCTTATATTCTTCTTGCAGGTGATGATGTTGTCCCCTACAAATATGGAGAAATATCTGTCCATTCCTTGAGTGTAGCCGGATTCCAGAACCTAAGTTTTAAAAATTATGAAGGGTAACTATTTAGGAACAGTTAAAAACAGTAAGAAGCTCATTGTTAATTCACAAAACCAGAAACCATTAAAACTTGTCATCTTGTTGTGCAGGATTGGTCATTACACAGTCCCTAAACAGATGAATGAGGTCAGCAATTGGCTTACAGCAAGGCTGGGGCTCGAGGGATCGCGCTAAACGTAACAAAGACTTGGTTTTTACTTGGAACTAGCCGAGTAAGGAAGAACATGGAAGCAAGAATGGTGAAAAGAGAGAAAACAGCATATGTACAAGCAGGTAGTAAAAAAATGGTTTGTTAGGGTATATGGTATAGTTGAGTAGTCCTCTTGAATACCTTTTAGGCCTTTTTACCTATCCTTAAAATAAAGTTTCAGAAGCGTTTTTCGTTACGGATATCGGACGTAGATCGTAATAGCATAGCCTGTTGTACTTTCAGAGCGTTTTGGTATTAGTTAATGTGATATACTGATATTTAAAAGCAGTGGCATTTAGTTTCCATTCTAGCCTATCAGCATCCTGCACTCATGGAAGCCCTGTCAACTGGTTATAAAATCCTATTTTTGCGTCGGTGTGAGTAATTTATTACAGTGAAGGATGCTTCATGTTTTAAAGAACACAACGGCAATCACAATGATAGTCATATGATTTAGGCTTACTATGTGCCATCAACCAATAGGGATTCATGGAAACTACTTCATTGCAATGCAATCTTTAACTGAAAATGCCAAGTTCTTAAAGCTCCATGATACATCGAACTATCAAGTTACACATACCTGATAGCACTATACCTTCTTAGGCGCTTCGACCTCTTGCATTTGCATCCTCTGTTGTGCTTGGCCGAGGAAGATGGCATCGAGTTACCATCATCCTCCAGAGTTTCTCAAGGTCAAATACTTCAAATTACATGATTTTAAAGAAAAAAAAAGATTGCAGAAGGTAATTCTGCAAAGTGTGCTTATTATATGAAATTACAAGTATCAATCAGTTTTATACCAAAAGGAAATTTGATGTTAGCTCATATACAATCTATAAGTATATAAGAAATTATTAAAGAATAATAAAGGCTAACAAATGTATTTATTATTTAAAAGCTCCATACATAATGTATGGGAACCTTTTATCTTTATCATCTTTCATAGTCAAGAAGAGGAGCAAACAGAAGGACTTTAAATGAGCAAAAAAAGCTACAAAAATATTGCGATTCAGCAGTGGTTTATTCGGGCTTCGGACTGCCTGAGATATCCTTGAGCTTTTCTTTCAATTCTCCATTCTACACAAGTACATATAGAAACGCATAAGCTAGAAGCAATGTTATCAGGTGTCAAATACAGCTTTATTAATGTTTTAAAAGGCCATTTCATATACTTGGAAGATCATGTTCTTGTAAGTTGTATCCATGTCTGACCATATGTTGAAGACATTGTCCAAGACAAATACCTTAAGAAAATTTAAGAGTTCGGGGAAAAAATAGGCCATAAAGGTTCCTGAACTAGTTATGCAAAGGGAGCCAAAACGGAATAAGACTCGAACCTGATGCATGTTGAGAATTATATCTGAACCTCCGATGAACTCCCCCTTTATAAATATCTGAGGAAATGTGGGCCAGTGGCTGCAAGAAAAAAAGTGATGAAAGGAAATAAGCACATTGTATGAATATCATCACAATATACC
Organism: Abelmoschus esculentus; assembly: GCA_035048815.1. Taxonomy (NCBI): domain Eukaryota; kingdom Viridiplantae; phylum Streptophyta; class Magnoliopsida; order Malvales; family Malvaceae; genus Abelmoschus; species Abelmoschus esculentus. The sequence continues at coordinate 14,548,121 of JAUCBN010000024.1, forward strand.
ATCTATCAATCCATAAAAACAAACATTAATGAACTTTTTTGACATAAAAAAAATAATATACAGTTAGAAACGAACAATTATATCTAAAGCATGAAGCTGAAAGCCTGAAACACTGAATGCAAGCCTAATCCTCAATTTGGAATTTGACCTTTCAGTCATAATCACATCTAATAAGGACACTCGAATGTAGAAATTCAACAATAAAACTATAGAGTAAGCATTCAGTTATAGAAACTTATATGGTTCTATCTAAGAAGTCCAAGGCCCAGGGAAGATTGATCGACTACTTCGATATTTCATCAGTTAAACAAAGAATTATCTTCACGCAACAACCGTTGAAACAAATATTTTCGCCTATCAGAACAATATAACATGCTCATATTCAAACTAAGAGGATGTAGAGTTGTTTCTGTGAATCGAATTACATAAAAAATAGTTTTTCTATTGTCTATTCATAGACTTTGGCTTCCACCAAAAGCAAACTGGGAGTCTGGAAGATACAAAAGATATAAGAAATACTTTTCAAAAACAACAAGAAGATTAGCATAAAGAACAAAAGAGAGGAAAATTTTGGCTTAGAATCAAACTGCTCAGTGAAAACCAGCAGAAATCCATAAATCTGAAGAGTTTCTCCACTTTTCACAAGATACATTAAACATCAATGGAACAAAAATGGACAGCCCACTCAGGACACAAAACACAGGCTTCATTAACAGAAACTATCCGCATCCAGAAAGTTATTTTTATTAAGTAAATAAAAAAACTATCATGTTCAGACCATGAAAAATGAAAATGAAAGAACCTTAGACTAAAAAGGGGAGCTTGAATGTCCACTCGTTTTATCGAAACCACAATTAGGTTAGCCTTTGAAGTAAAAATATACCAGCAAAATTGAACTTACCTGAAGGCTTTGACAGCATTTTTCAGCTCAGGATCTTCCAGAATATTTCTTGCACTTAAAGGAATATCTGCATCAACCAGAAATTTGATAAAAATAAAAACCTCCTAAATATATTTGTTAGTAGAAAAGATATAAACCAAGATAAACAAATATGCATAGAGCAGTGAGCAGTCGGCAAACACAGCAGGAATAAATCCTTTTAGTCATGAAGCTTATTAGTTAACACTATTTGTAATGCAATGAACACTTACTATAGTGTTTTAACACTCTAACCGCCAATGAGCTGAATCCGCATTGAGGAAAATCAGGTACACCTTTCATGTAAATCATCACAGGGTTTTCCTTGACATCCTAGAATACCAGTTAATCGCAATCAATAATACCATAGCTCATACAATAAAGAAAATTTCCTAGGTACAAAGGAGAAGAAAGTTCCAATCTGCTCATCTATGTAACAAAACATATCGAGGAGCATACATACTTGTTCAACAACATCCTTAAAAGAAACAGCAGCCGAATCCTGAACCTTATTTTTCGGTTTAAAATCTTCATGTGTATCAGGGTCACTGGGGACAGTTGAGTATTTCAACCCATTCTGGTAGAAGGGTGCAATTACCTAGTAACAGCAGAACCAAAGCAAGGCCTTTTGAAATTAACACAAAGACTAACTCTTGAGACAATTACCAGCAATCTAGAACAATAAGAAGAAACCTATTTGAGTTTAGGCCATTACCATTTATCTAAAACCCTAAACCCTGAAACTAAAACTAATATAAATTGATTTCACGCATCATGAAAGTAATGAATAACAATAAAGATGATATTTTTACACACGTTTCTACAAGAACGAGCAGCTGGGAGAGTGGAGATGGCCTTCAACAGCGCGTTTGATGATAATAATCTAGCCATTGCCTCACAAATTTCTGATTGTTCAAAATATCTGAAAAAATTTCAAGAAAAAAAAAACAATCAATTGCAATTGAAGGATGAACCAAAAACTGGAAATAAATTTGTTTACCTAGGAACAAGAAAATGATAACCCAAATGGGGGAAATGCTTAGGGCTTTGCAAAGAGAGGAGGAAGCGTGAAAACGTTTAATCCAGAATAATGTGAAGAAATAGATAATTGCAATAAAGTCCCTAATTTTTAACTTAATGTTGTTTTTTGCCTTAATCTTTTGTAGTATATTAATCTAATTCTTATAATTTACAATTTCTGTCAATTAAATCCTTCATTTGGAAAATTGTGTCAATCCATGGATGTAATTGCAATTAAAAAAATTATTTTGTGAATTTTTTTTCTTCACGTCATTCGTGGTCTCGTTCACTAAAATTCAGTCATTTATTTTTTATGTTATTTTTTAGGATGATTTTTTATTTTTTATATCATGTAAATAGGGAGTAAGTAATTATAAAGAAGCTGATTATAAATAAATTAAGGACATAAAAAATAAAGAGATAATTAAATTTAATTGAACAAAACTACGAACGATATGATAAACAAATTCACAGAATAATTTCTCCGGATCGTGCCTAATATTCTCTCACTCATCCAGTTTTGTAGTTTCTTAAAGGCATAAAGATAATTTTAACCCTTAACATTTATATTTTTTGTCGTTTTGGCCCTTATTCTTTTTTTGAAAAATTTAGCCATTAACTTATATCTTTTTGACAAATAGCTTATTTTTTAACACCATGATAACTGGACCGTTAAAAATCTAACAATGATGACATGTTATATGCATATGATAATATATTTTAAATAACATGGCATATAACCTATCAAATATATATATATATATATATAATATATATAGTTTTATTCTAATATAAAACATAAAACAATTAAAATTTAAATAAAATATTAAAAAATTAATTAATTCTAAAATAAAATATTATTAAATATTCTTAATCCTAACTACGATAGAATTAAAATCCTACCTAAAAAATTAATTAATTTCGAACTGTGTTCATATTTTTTTAAGATAGGACTTTGATTCTATTATAGTTAGGGTTGAGAATGATTAATAGTCTTTTATTTTAGAATTAATTAATTTTTAAAATTTTATTTGAATTTTAATTATTTTATATTTTATATTGGAATAAAATTATATTATATATATATATGTATTTGATAGGTTAGATGTCATTTCATTTAAAATATATTATTATATCCATATGACATGTCATCATTGTTAGATTTTTAACGGTCCAGTTATCATAGTAGTTAAAAAATAAGTTATTTGTTAAAAAGATATAGGTTAAGGGCTAAATTTATCCCTAAAAAAAAAGGGCCAAAACGACAAAAATTATAAACGTTAAGGGTTAATATTATCTTTATGCCTTTATTAAATATATATAGAGAGTAATATCCTAAACTCAAATGTTACATTTGGGTCTTTAAATATAATTTATTATTATAAAATTCCTAAATTTGATTTAGTTTAATAAAATATTTTTAAAATATTTAAAATCAATGATCGAAAATATAAATAAATAATCAAAATTCTACAAGTGAATTTTAATTTAATTCAAAATATTTAAACATTTGACTTGATTAATATAAGTTCAAGATAAAAATTATAGACTTTGTCACTTAAGATCTTATGAATATAAAATCTACTAAACACAAATATCGTACTTTAAAATTCACACCATGTTGAGATCACGTACTAATAGTGATCCTCGAATCAATCTCAGTACAAAAATAATAATTTTAAGTATTGAACTTATAAAACTCAGTAATACTCGTCTATCCTACTATACTTCGTACTAATCATAAACATAAACATATAAATTAATACAAAAAATAATAAAAGATAAATAAACACGTGATACTACTATTAATTGTCTAAACATATACTTTCATCATACAAAATATCATACATAACGTACAAAACTTAACCATTTTATTTATCTTTATTTATGATTTTAACATTTAAATTTTAATTTTACTTAAAAAACCTAGCAACTTGCCAATTGCCATTGTACTTCGAAATGCAAGTAGCAATTCCATAATGATTTATATTTATGAAGGATCGACTATAAAAAGATTTAATAATATTAAAAAAATTAAAATTAAAGTTTATAATTGAAATTCTTATAATTACGGTATGATATACTTTTTTAAAGTTTAAAGTTTAAGATTTAAATTTAAGATTAATACTTAAGATTTTAATTCTTTAATGTTTAAGGCTTCAAGCTTAGAGGTAGACATTAAAAAGGATCACAAGATTTTTTTTCTCTGTTTATGGAGAAATTATATTATGGGTAAGTTTCATCACGTATCCATGAGATCAATCACTAAAAATCATCTACCTCATCAATTTTTTCATGTCATATATTTTTTTCAAGTGAATCTTTACTTAAAAAATTTGTTTTTAAAATGAATTAACAGTAAATATGAGTGAAGATTTACTTAGGAATATATGACATAAAAAAATGATGAGATGGATGGTTTTTAGTGGTGGAACTTACTCATAATATACTTTCTACTGTTTATGAGTTATGAGATTTCGAGTTTTAATAGTCAAATAAGTATTTAAACTATATTCTTTTATATTTGGGTTATAATAGGTGTCTAACGTAATATTCTACAACTCGTTTTAGATTTTTCTGTGACAAATAATATTTTCGTTATCCAATAAAATTTGACCATGTAACATATATTTTTTTTAAATTAAAATCTAAAAATAAAAATATTAATTAATCTAACAATATTTAATTTCTCTAAAATATAAACTTTAGCCCAACTTTAAATCACTAAATTCTTAATTTTAGATACCGATTCAATTATCACTAACCACTTTATATTCATCGAACTCCTAAATCAATTATATTTTTATTGACAGGTAATGGGTAACATATTTAATATGAAATGAGCTAAATTAATAATATTATATATTATAATATAATATAAATACATGTGCGGAGACTCATTTGTTGAAGTACATATGGAAGTTTTTTAAAGAAATTAAATTGAGTTAAATATTTTTTAAATTAGTTAGATTAATAAATTTTATTTTATAATTTAAATATTTGTTAAATTTTTTTATTTTGAGGAGGAACATAATATACAGGAGTATATGATCTAAATTAGTCAAAATAAATTTAAGATCAGATATGAATTAAAGAAATCAAAAATCAAATTACAAATAAAAAATTTAATTATTTAAGAGATATATTAAATCAATTCAAATAATTAAAAAAATTACAATCTTTACTAAATGTGTTGACCCATTGATGCTCAATAATTCCCTTTTGGATGCTTTAATATATTTAATTTGCACCTTGTATTTATGCACATAGAAATACTGGAAACGGGATTCAGTTTCATACGGGAAAAACAGTAGACGATAAAAGCAGAGTCTTTGGTCAATTTCGCCACCTTGGAGTTGGAGGAAACTTGCTAGATTTGCCGCTCGCCAGTGACATTGCCTGGCCCTGCAACTATAAAGACACCAATCCTTTCACAAGCTCTTCACACCTCTCTTCTTCCCTACCCATAGACAATGGCTGCCTCAAGTAGTTTCCTTCTTTTTTCAGCTTCTCTCGTGTTCTTCATCGTCTCTCCTTCTTTCCAAGCTTCCTCTAAGCCTAAAGCATTAGTCCTTCCAGTCTCAAAAGATGCTTCAACTACCCAGTATTTCACTCAGATCAAGCAAAGAACCCCTTTAGTCCCTATCAAGTTGACCCTCGATCTTGGTGCTGCATCGGTCTGGGTTGATTGTGAGCAAAACTATGTCTCCTCTACCTACAAGCCTGCCCGTTGTAACTCAGCTCAATGCAACTTGGCAAGGGCCAAGTCCTGCGGAACTTGCTCCGATGGCCCCAAGCCAGGCTGCAACAATAACACTTGCAGTCTCTTCCTAACCAGCCCTACCACAGCCACCTTTGGCGAGGTTTCCCAAGATGTTGTAGCAGTACAATCTACCGATGGAAAGAGTTCCGGGAAACTAGTTTCGGCGACCAACTTTCTCTTTACATGCGGTTCCACTTTTCTCTTAGACGGTCTGCCCACCGGAGTTACAGGCGTGGCTGGTCTAGGTAGATCAAAGATTTCAATGCCTTCCCAATTCTCTGCTGCTTTAAGTTTCCCTAGAAAATTTGCCATTTGTTTGGGTTCAGCTCACGGTGTCATCTTCTTCGGTGATGGGCCTTACGGTTTCCTTCCTTTCAACATCGACATCTCTCATCTACACCCCGCTCATTCTGAATCCGGTCAGCACCGCACCAGCTTCCTTTAATAATGACCCGTCTACCGACTACTTCATTGGAGTGACAGGCATCTCCATTAATGAAAAACCAGTGTCGTTGAACAAAACTCTTCTTTCCATCAACAAACAAGGCGTTGGCGGAACAAAGATCAGCACTGTTGCTCCCTACACCGTCATGCAAACATCAATCTACAGAACAGTTGTTAGAGCTTTTATCGAGGAAATCCCTGGTATTCCAAGGGTTCGAGCAGTGGCTCCTTTCGATGCATGTTTCAATTCTACAGGCATTGGCTTCAGCCGCGTTGGTCCAGGAGTTCCAATCATAGATCTTGATCTACCAAACAAAGAGGTGTGGAGGATATTTGGATTTAACTCAATGGTGCGCGTGGAAGACGACGTGTTGTGTTTAGGGTTCGTGGATGGAGGGTTGGAACCGAGAACCTCGATAGTGATCGGAGGGCATCAACTAGAAGACAATCTGGTGCAGTTCGATCTAGCAGCATCTAGGGTTGGGTTCAGTTCTTCCCTCCTGTTCCGACAAACAACATGTGCCAACTTCAACTTTACGTCGGCTGCTTAAAGGGTCCCCATAGTTCCATAATTTCATCCTTATTATCATTGTCGGTGTTCTAAGATTGTATGGAAAAGAATGGAAGTATCTTGTAATAAAATATAGCATGCTCATTATCATCCCATAGTTGTTTCTATGAATCTAAATCCACGTAAAATGGTTTTTATTGGCTATTTATGGACTTTTCAACACTTTTCTGTGGATTTCACAGAAATAACTCAAGGTTTTGACAGCACTCTTCAAGAATATTACTTGCACTTGAAGGAATATCTTCACCCGTCAGAAATTTGATAACAACAAAAACATGCTAAATATATTTGTTAGTAGAAAAGATTTACACCAAGATAAACAAATATGCATGGATACGGGTGCTTAACGAGTTAAACAACTCGTGAATTGCTCGAACTCGATCAAAACTTGACTTGATACCTTAACGAGTTGAATCAAGATTAATGTGTGCATTGTTACTTTAATTTTAATACGCTAGTTTAGTATATTTATGGAATGTAACTTTTTGAATTTATACTTTAAATATGTTTTGATATTTATGGAATGTTACTTTAATTTAAATTTAAACTCTTTTTTATATTTTTGGTTAAATTTATTAATTTAATATTATGGTAAGTTTTTTAAAAAGTTGAGCAACAAAATATTTTAACAAACACGAGTCGAGCACAATTTTAACAAGCTTAATGAGCAACGAGTCGAGTTAACAACAAAATTTTTTAGCAATCGACCTATGCTTGTAACAATCGGCAAACACAGAGCAGGAAAAAATACTTTTGTTCATGGAGCTTATTGTTGGCAATAAAGTAAATGATTCGAAATAAAACGATAGTTAATGGAGATCAAGGAAAAGTCTCCCCCAGTATTCGAAATTATATTGCCCTCCTATGTCTCGATCTAACGTATTCTCTATTTGAATCATTGTTATACCTAAAACCTTCTATGTCTCGACCTCGACCGAGATCTAACATCTTCTATATCAGAATCATTGTCGTCCCTAAACCTCCTCAGACGTCTATGTCTCCGCCTAAATGCATATGTTGTATTTGAATCATTGTCAGATCTAAACCTTCTATGTCTCGACCTCAATCGAGATCTAACATCTTCTATATTGTTGTACCTAAGCCTCCCCCATCTCAGTCTCGGCCTGAACGTGTCTGTCATACTTATATCATTCGATCTCGACCCGAACATGTCCTGTATAATTGAATTAATACTTTCTATATCGATATCACTATCCTCCGAAGGGCTTTCTTCATAACTTTCTATATCCAAATCACTATCCTCCAAAGGGTTTTCTTCACCTGAATCTTGTTGGTCCTCAAACCTAATTAACCAATCTCGCTGACGATTCGAATGGACTTGTGTTTGCCGAACATTAGGATGATCCGATCTAGCATGCTTCCGAAGTTCCCTGTAAGTCCCTTTAAAGTCACATGTCTCAGAAGAACAACACCTGGCTTTGTTGTTCATAAACTGCCGAGCTTGTTCCACTAACGTCCAACCATAAATCTCTCCTCGACAGAGAGGGCAGTGAAGCACCGGCGATTGACATCTCCAGCTACGACGAGTAGAGTCCAAAGGGATTTCCCGTAACGTGCATGCAGATGACGGTGACTTGCAGAACAAGTCAAAACAATTGGAATGACGACGACTCGTATTGCACATGAAGGGACGACAACCGTTCTCGAAGGAAGAACACCGCAAAAGAACGGCATTATGAGGAATTTCCATGCAGATGGGGCAGCTTGTAGACTCCCACACTTTAACATCGTCGGCTGATCGGAATCCCAATCCCAGGGGATTTTTAAAGCGGTGAGAAGCTGAAGAAGGAAGCGTTGGCATTAGGCAAAAATAGTAAGAATTCAAACGTACTGGGAACTGGTTAGGGTTTTGAGGGGCGGAAATTAGGTTAGAAAAGTAAGGAAGAGAGGGGATATTTATACAAGTAGGGCGGCGCCGTCTTATTGTAGGAGAACAAGCTAAATTACTTAAAAGCCCCTAACTTAACCCTCGCAGGGTTTGGACTTTCCATAATCTCCATGTTTCCTTATTTAAGTAGGAAAAGAAAAGGAATAAATCGAATTTAGTCCTTAAACCTGACAAATATTCTCAATATGGACCATGAACTTTTCTTTTGTCTATATTGACTTTTGAACTTTGATATTATGTCATATTATAAAATGGATTTTTGACTTAAACATTGCATCCAAAACTTTTTTCAAACAATATTATATAATATATTTTATAAAGTTAAATTTAGTTGAATCCGACTTTAAACAATAATTGTTTAAAAATATCTCTAAAGACGAGTATATTATGATTCGATTTTATGTCATTTTTGATATTGCAATAGAGGTATTTTGAGAAAAAAAATACTATTTATAATCGGATTCAGTTAAATCTGATATTACATGTACTGTAACAAATGTTATAGATCAAAAATTAAAGTCGATTGTGTCATATATTGTGAAAAATTTTGTGCAATATTTAACTTAAAATTCCAAAATGAATTATATTTTGATATACAATTATGTAAAAAATTATTTTGCACAATCTTCTTTAAAATATAAAATCTTAAACCCTGAATTTAAAATCATAAAATTTAACTTTTAAACTCAAATCTTAAATATTAAATTTTAAAATTTATATCATAAATCTCAAATATTATATCCTAAACTAAATTTTAACCTTACTAATTTGACAAATACATATAAATTTTAATTTACGTAAATTGTATATAAAAATTTTCTCTCATAAAATTATATACAGATATGAGATTATTTTGATAATAAAATTAATTATAATTTAAAATATATTTTATTTTATTTTCTTGACTGAGTTGATTTTTATTCTTTATATAACAATATATTTCAGGAAAAATCTAAAATTTCAAGTTCAAAAGAAAAATAAATAAATAATCCAGGTGGATAATAACGTGACTTGGCCAGTTGGCCTTATTCACTTGAGTGGTCTGTGCTGTTCTATTTTGATTACATTGTAAATGTGCTGCTGAAATCTTCTTCTTGGGGATTAACGCTTGACTGCACATTCCAGTTCACCTACGGCTACACACCCTTTCTCAGTGCTTTTCCTTTTCATCTTCTTTCTGGGTCCTTTTGTTCTTCAAAGTTCTCATTTTTGTCCCTTGGGAAATAAAGAGAAAACAAGAAATTCGCTTCCTTTTCCATGGCCACATGTGAGTATCTCGCTTTTTCTTTCTGTGTGATTCTTTTAGGTTAAGCTGACAGGGATTTTAATTGGGATTTGGTTATTTTTAAGTTTGGAGGCGTAAAGATTACCCCTTTTTTTTCTTTTTTACTCTTCTTTTGTGTCTTGGTTTTTGAATTTGCTTTTGCATATAGGGGAAAGGGAATTTGCTATTTTGTTTTGTTGAAAGACAGGATTTTTTTAACATTGTGGTAAAGTTGTTACTTGTGCTTTCCTTGTTGGTTCCTAAGATTATCAAAATTGAGTATTGATTGCCATTTGGGTTATTTTTTAATGTTGTTTATATAATTTTGTTCTGGAAGTTATTCATTTTGATCTTGTTTAGTCAGATTGTTGTTATAAAATATTGTTAATTCATGATTTTCTGGAAACATAGTTACCTTCTTGTGATTTTGTCTTAAAGGTTTTGAGACATGATTTTGGTTGTGGTTTTGTCTTGTGTGTAACATATAGTGTTTCTACTTCATTCTTGTAATATATATATACACGCAGACACATATACATGCATATACATACTTTATGATTCTTCAAAAATCAATGACATGAAATGCATTATAATCTTTTTGTTGACAAATTTATCAAACTTATGTTGCATATCAAACTCAAGGTTTTATTTGAATAGACTGAAGTGTCCGTTTCCACTTGTTTCCCCCCTTTTCCTCTGTTACTAATTCTATATGTTAAGTAAGTTTCTGTTGCAGTGAAGGTCAATCCTATTATCATGTTCCAATGCAGTATGTTTGACATTTATAACAGCTAGTTCGCCTATCTTTTTCTGTTGCCGAAGTCTGCACTTTTGCGGCAAATGTAAAGAATCTGATTTGTTTAATGTTTCATCATGTCTCTTGGGGCACCTTTGGATGACATGCAACTTGTGATGCGTGTACTGTTGTAATAATTGAGTTAGCACCTTCCACCTTTGCAGGCATTAGCAGATGATTTGGCAGGGAGAACCGACATGGTCAATAGTTTCTGTTTATGCCATACATTATCGACTTATAAAGCTGTGAAATTGCTTGTACTATTGTAATGTATCTATGTATGCATTACACCATGCAGGCCTTGCACTCTTTGCATCGGGATGAAAGACATTAATTAGACCTTAGAAATGCTTGTACATTCTTAACTTTAAAATCCGGAAAATATTTTTGGTCCTGTTGTTAATCTGACATGACTTTTCTGATTGTCTTTCAACAAAACTAATAAATTAATCATTACTTGAGAAACTTCATGTATGTATGTCTGCACTTTAGTCATGGTAACTTGCTCTTATTTCAGGTAGCATAGGAACTCCAAATATTAGAATTCCAAAGTTGTGTTTCGAGAAAGCAAGAATTGATAATTCAAAGCTGAAGAATGATAGAGTTTGGCTAAGACAAAGACCGATTCGATATGCTTCCCTGGTTAGACGCTCAGAGAAGGCATTCAGCATAGGTTGCGGTCCAACTTTGGAAACCCAGGGTAAGTAATTTCTGCTAATGTATGCAACTTTTTTATTTTATCTTTATTCCCGATGAACTATAGTAGCCAATGTCCAATGGTGATATAGAGAGTTGAGATAGTAATCTATTATGCTTTCACTAATGATTCTTCTGGTTCTTAATGAAATGCATTTCTATGGTGCAAGTTGATAACATTGATTTCATCTCTCATTCTCTCTTATGCAGTAATCTACTATAGTACGTATGCGTATGTACAAAAAAAAAAACAAATACAAACACTACTTATGCAGTATTTTATAAATAGAAAAGTAGTTTTTAGTTTGTTTACTCTGGAGGACAATATGACAGTTTCTATGGTGCAAGATGATAACATTGATTTCATCTCTCTTAGCTTACAGTAACCTCTGTCAAACTTTGAAATGAACTACTTACAGATTCAAGTGTGTAATTTTTTATAGTTTGAACTTTCTCCACCATCTCTATTTTTGCTTTTGTGTTCTATAAACGTCAATGATTTGTTGAGCGTATCATAGTTTATGATATTTCTTTATTCATTTTTCACTCTCTATATAATGCTTAAAATATGAGGGTGAGAACCTTATTGATTTCTGTCATTACGTAGCTTATATCGACACCCTTTTGTTTCCGTCTTGCAGCTACTGCAAATTTAGCAGATGATTCTGAAGCGACTAAAACATCTGGTTTGACTAGCCAGCTTATTCCAAATTCATCTGGGGTGAGTTCATAATTGGTATCCTGTTTTCACCTTTAAATTGAAAATGTTTTGACTAGTAGATTTTGAAGTGTACTGCACATTAGCTGTTAATATTCCAAGCTTTGGAACGTCTTTTATAAATGAATAAAATTATACATTGAGCTTATGTTTTAGAAGCTTGTAGTTTACACTTTACAATCTCTAACTGCAGGTGGAATCTCTGGTCAGAGATATATGCGATACGACTTCCATTGCAGAGTTTGAACTGAAAGTAAGTGGATTTTATTTGTGTGCCATAAATAGCTTGATTAATGTGAATGGCTTTTCTACTTAAATTGTCATGATTTGCATTGAAGCAACTGTAGATGTTGGAATTTATATATTATCAAATTCTTAATTTTATGTCTCCCTTTTAGCTTAGTGGATTTCGGCTATACGTTGTGAGGGACTTAGCTGGAAAAAGTGAACCTCCGCCTGCGATTCCAAGTCCCCCTCCTGTCAGTGTCAAGACCAATAAAACTGTTGAAGCACCTGAGTCAAATGGAGTTGTTTCAACTTCTTTAGCTATCACCAAACCACTATCTTCTTCAGGGAGAATCGAATCGTTCCTTGACAGAGCTGCAGATGAAGGCTTGGTGATTCTTCAGTCTCCAAAGGTGAGAATCCAAAAATTTAGATTCTTCTCGTTCTTTGAACTCGTAGAACTAAGAAGATAAATTATGCAGGTTGGTTTCTTCAGGAGATCACGAACCATTAAGGGGAAGCGTACTCCACCGTCGTGTAAGGAGGTAAACACTTCAATAGATTTTGGTAGCAAGTGTTTGTTTATTCCTTGTTTTTTGAAGTGTTATCTTCAACAGTCGAAATGTTCATGAAACCATTGTTTTGGAAGCCATCTTATCTAGTGTGTCCCATTGGTTCCTAAGTACTCTCAAAGACTGAACTGTTGGGTTTGTTTATGCAACAGAAGCAAATAGTTAAGGAAGGCCAGGTGCTTTGCTACATCGAACAACTAGGTGGTGAAATTCCGATCGAGGTATAAATCTCGATTACGATGTTACTTATAATCAATCAATCTGGATCTTATTTCTAACACCAATCATTCTCTTACAGTCTGATATATCTGGAGAGGTCATAAAAATTCTAAGGGAGGATGGTGGTATGTCTTTGCCATCTTTCAACATATTCCAACTCATGGCATTTTACATTGTCTCATGGTCAGCTATTCTAACGATCTTTGCTTAATACGACAGATTCCGTCGGATATGGTGACGCTCTTATTGCACTTCTCCCTTCTTTTCCCGGGATAAAGAAACTGCAGTAGATGGTTTGGTGGGTGATTAGCTCGGTAACCACCGCTTTGTCGCCGAGGTAGGCTTTGTGCTGTTTATCATCTTTAAATGAATGAATACTCCAGCCTCTTAGCATTTCAGTACATGAGGATTCTGCAAAATGTTAGTGTTTCTGATAAAAAAAAAGATATTTGTTGTCTTGAAATTGTTTTTTTTTTCTTATTAGTTATTGAAATGTGGAACTTTTGAACATCGTTGAGAGTGAGACGGGTTAAAATGAAATGGAACCGAAATTGTTAAAAAATTATAAGAATTACGGTATTAGTTTTTCGATATATACCGAAATTCTTACAATAAGTTTAAGGATTTCGGTATATACGGAATTTCTTATAAAAAATTTAAAATTTTCGAAAGTATAAGAATTTCGGTATATACTAAAATATTAATACCAAAATTCTTATAAATTTTATAATAATTTCAGTTGTGCCCTATTTTAACCCGTCTTACGCTATAAAAACCTCTATTAATATCTTATGAAAAAAATATCTCGTTTAAATACTAATTTGAGAATAAAATTTCTTTACAAACTACTCGATAAAAGGTAAATAATTTCGGTACCTTTAAACCTTCTTTAAAACATATTTTTTTCTAAAAAAAATTATTAAAACATTTCTCGTTAAAAAAAAACATATTATAATAAATTTAAACAGGATTCATATCTGACAAATTTAAACCATAAATAAATCATACTAGTATTTACACATAATTTATGTAGAATAAAACTTGAATCTAAATGATTAAAATATAATTTATATTACAAAATCTTAATTAATTTATCCCCCAAAGAGATAATAATACTTTATGTATGGGGGGAGGGGCTAAAAAAACTAATTTGAATTAAAAATTTAAAATTCGTCGACAGCAGGGTTCGAACCTGCGCGGGCGTAGCCCAACAGATTTCAAATCTGTCTCCTTAACCACTCGGACATATCGACTTATGTGACAAAGACTTTAATTGATTTGCTATAACAAATGTTTGTTTTAGTGTCGGATTATTTCCGTTCTGGGCCTCTGGCATCGTAAGCAGGGCAGGACACTGTACTTTGGTTTCCTGCGTCACGTATCTATGGGTGTATAAAGTTTAGTGATTTTGTTTAGTTAAACTAACTGATTATTAATTAAATTAATTCGGTTTTTAATAAATTATTACAATATTAATTCAGTTTTAAAAAATAAAATTTATATGGTTTGAAGATAAATTTATAAATAAATTAAAATTTTTAAAAATTAAATAGTAATAAGAATTTCATACAAAAATCGTAAGATTTCAGTATATATTTTTTTATATATACCGAAAATCTTATAACTTTTTATAAGAAAATGGTATATACCAAATTTCTTACGAAAAATATAAAAATTTCGGTATATAATATTTTTTTTATAAAAATTATAAAATACTAGTATATATAAAAAATTATATACCAAAATTTTTATAATTTTTATAATAAAAACGATACCATTGTTTATTAACCGTCTTTTAAGGCCGCTTTTTAGAATTTCCGGAAATGGTGAGCTAAAAACACTAGTAATTTTGTTTTAAAAACCATAGAATAAGTGAAAAACACTATAATGACCCATTTTTAAAATTTTTTTTTTATTACTTGATTAATCACGACACGATATAAGAGTGTGTATTCAAATAAGTTAAATAGAATGAATTTAATTTTCTTAAATTAGTTGAGTTGATGATTTTTATTTTATTTTTGAAATATTTTTAAGTTAAAATTAAAAAAATGAATTATTTAAATTTATGTTCAAATTTAATTACAAATATTTATAATATTATTATAGTAATTTATTTTAATTTAAATACTTTTTATAACCATATAGCTTCATAGTTTTAAGTGTGAATAAGTTCCAAAATTTTATTCAAAAATTAAATATTATCTAAAAGTATATAATATATTTATAATGTTATTTTTAAAAGAATAAATGCGGGATAATGTTGATTGGAGTATAAAAATGAATCAATGAAAAGCAAGAATTTGCAAAGAGTTGCGATAAGGGATCAAATTGAATAAAATAAAAAGTTCAAAGATTAAATTGTAAAAAATAAAAAATGATTTTTTTAAAAAAAAATAATCAATATTATATATGTTCTTTTATACAAGCATGTGGTTTAAATCTGTTAAAAAAATAAAACCAAAAAAAACGAGTTAAAGAAACAAAGAAATTTATGTAAAGTTAAGAAACGATACGAATTTAAAAATTGATCCATTAATTATAAAAGATCAAATTAATTGAACAAACGATTTATATTTTATTGTTTAAATTTTACTTTAAAAAATTCAAATCAAATAAAAAAAATATTTTTTAAATTAAATCAATTTTCATTAAATTATAATTATTTTAGAGTTAATTATAACAAACATCTTTAAATTATAATTTTATTTTAAAGTTTTAGTTATAATTTTATTAAAATTTTCATTAAATTATTACTATATAATAATCATGTCTACTGTCGATAAAATCATTAAAAAATTATTAATTATTATGTAAATATTAATATGTTGATAATAAGACATAAATAATAATTAATATTGTGTTATGTCCCCCAAAATCATTATTTAGAATTAAATTGAAACGTTCTTTGGTTTTTTATTTTTCTTCTAATTTGTTTATATTATTAGTTACATTTTAAAGTTAAATTATTATATAATCTATATTAGTGTTTATTGTTAATTAAAATTTTATTAGCAAGATATAATTAGTATATATTGATAAGTTAATGATAAGATTAAAACATTTAAAAGTTTAGGAATAATTTAGAATGATATTCATTATTTAAAGATAAAATTAAAATATTTAAAAATTTAAGAATTAATTTATCTATAGCGGTCGGGCTCATTAAAACACGAAGCAACAAAAATATGAAAGGATTAGAACCGTCTCAAAGATATTTGGTGATTCGAACGAAAACTAAAAATGGTGTCTTATATAATGAAAATACATTTTTATTACGAAAAAATATGCTTCTTTTTAGTGTCTTATTTATGTATCAACAATAAGAAGAATAAGTTTAAAGTTTAGAATTTAGGGTTACGACTTGAAATTTATTTATTTTTAGTGTTGGACATAAAAAATAACATCGTATTTTTTTTATTTATCTTATTAATTTAAATAATTAATTTAATATTTCAAACACATTATTTTTATTTATCAAAAAATAATAATTTTAACAATTAATTTTATTTATTTATTTATTTTTATTTAATATTTCACACATTATTTATTTGATAAGTTGGATCAGTTAACCTAATTCAGTACTAATTCTTTAAAAAAATTCAAAGCCAACTAATGATACCAGTAAAAATAAACATTGTTTATTTTAAGAGACTCGAGTTTAAATCGTTTTGTTTATAAATGTATATAAAAAATTAAAAATATTTATCAACATTCATTATCTTAAGACTACTAGTTTTCTTTTTCGTAATTCTTTAAAAACATAACGCCTTCGATATATTAAAATAATGCACATAAAAAATTACACAACACTTTTTATTTATAATATAAACTATAAAATTTAAATCACAAATTCTATATATTATTACTTCCGTCCCAAAAATAATGTCTCTTGTTAACTTTTTAAAACTTTGACTATAATTACATAAATATTTTAAATAATTAAATTTTATAAATTATATATTTTTTTAAATATATTTTTTCATATTTTTATCAATAATAAATTTTAAATAATCAAGAGTCAAAGTTGAAAAAGTTTGACCCAAAAAAAATTAATAAGAGATAATATTTATGGGACGGAAGGAGTAAATCTTTGAAAACAAATTTTTACCCAAACTTTAGCATGATAAGTCCATGAAAAATATCAATATTTTTGGAGGTCACGAATTCGAATACCAATAATATCAGTACAATGATTGAACGATTAATATCTAATGATTAAGAATATACTCTAAAACAGATATTATAGTAATATTATAACCAATTAAAAGAATAAAATAAAAGTTGAACTAGTGTGCATATGAAGTGGGTGGAGAGTGGAGCCGCCATGCACATGGCACATATAATCTTCGTGGCCTAATATATCTGCCATTTTCCCCCACTTACTCTACCATTTTTTTTTTCCATTTCTTTCGAATTGTAACACTTAATAATGTATAATAATTTATATTTTATTTTTTAGATACAAAATAGTTATATTTTATAAATAATTTAACATATCCGAGGTCCACTAATTATTTAGTAATTAAAGATATTTATGTTATTTTATTTTGTATGAAATTTAAATTTAAATTTTGATATTATAATATAATACATTTTTATTTAATAAAAAATTATAACGCATCACTTACCAAATAATATATATTAATTTCTTGACCAAGCTTGGATTTAAATTTTTAATTTTAAATTTAAATTAACTCGACTCGAATTCGGTTAAAATAATTTTAAAATATTATATTGAATAAATTATTGAAACATAAGAATAATTTTCTATAGGAAGGGGAAAACTTTATAAGAAGGGACGCTCATATTAAACTTTGAACTCGGATTTAAGGGGATAGGAATAAATGATCCGTTTTAATTAATCGACTATCAACACTTATTCAAATTGAATAAAATTCAAGTAAGGACGATCCAAAATTTTAGATAAGGGGTATAAGTTATTAAACATTATATTAGAATTAAAGGGATACAAAATTACAAAAATTTAGGGGTATATAATAAAATTATCAATAAAAAATACAAATAAAATTTATAATATATAAGAGAAATTAAAAATTTTAAGGGTACGACTACACCCCCAGCATCTCCAAGTTCATCCATAAATTTAAGGGACCAAAATATTATTTAATTCATTTTAAACATGATCTCAAATTTTCAAAGAGATTAGTCTTGTATTTAGGGGTGTAAATGAACAGGGTGTTTTACGAGTTGCTCGTGAATCGTTCGTATAATGTTTGTTTATTGAGTTAAATAAACGAGTATGAACATATATTTTATATTCAATTAATAAACGAACGAACACGAACATAAGTGCGGTCGACTCGTTTATGTTTGTTTATAAGCTCGTTTATAGGTTTGTTTATAAACTTGTTTATGTTCGTTTATTAGCTCGTTTATTTTATTTAATAACCCTAAATTCAAAGTATATAAACGAGTATGTTCACGAACGTTAAACTGATATGTTCGTGAACGCTAAACAAACATGTTCATGAACACGAAACGAACATGTTCATGAACGCTAAATAGACAAGTTGATGAATATATACAAACGAACTCGTCCGTGAATGCTTCACAAACAAGCTCACGAACGTTAAATGAACAAATTATTGAATATATAAATGAACATGTTCATGA
This sequence comes from Abelmoschus esculentus, assembly GCA_035048815.1. Classification (NCBI taxonomy): domain Eukaryota; kingdom Viridiplantae; phylum Streptophyta; class Magnoliopsida; order Malvales; family Malvaceae; genus Abelmoschus; species Abelmoschus esculentus. Next base: position 14,566,874 of record JAUCBN010000024.1, read on the forward strand.
ACATTAAACGAACCGAGCTCGAACACGATAAAAAATAAACGAACCAAGCTAGAACTTACCATTAAAAATTTAAACGAACACGAACAAAGTTTGAACACCTTCAAAAATAAATAAACGAACACGGACATACCCTTGTCCGTTCAAGCTCGATTCGTTTACACCCCTACTTGTATTTTATTTTATAGAAGTTCAATATGAATCTAACTTTTTAAATTTATTTTATTTATAATAATAAAATTTAAACAATTAATATTATTTAAAAATTTTAATATTGCATGAACCCTTACTTTAACTTTAGTGGTTAAAAGAATAATTGTTATTCTCGGAGATCACGAGTTTAAGCACCTAGTACAGTAATTGAATGATCAAAATTTAATAATTGAAAAATATACTTAAAGCCATATATTGTTGTAAATATTGTTAACTTATTAAAAAATTAATATTTTATTTTATTAAATTAATTAATTATTAGTGATTAATTTTATATTTTAATCGGCAGTTAACACCCTGTATTTGTCAGGTAAAAATCATTTATATTTTTATTGTGCATTATTTTATGATTTTTTTTGAATTTTTTAAAAAAATTGAATTTTCAACTCTAATTCTTATTTTTTATATTTTAAATTCTAAACTTTATTCTAATTCTTTAAATCTTGACTATAATCCCTAACTCAAACCCTAAATCTCTAATTTAAATAGAGATAAAAAAGATACATAAAAAAATATTTTCACTTACCTTTGTCATTAACGGTAAGATTCGAAAAAGAAATTATTAAAAAATGAAAATATTGACTGAATTGCCTTACTATGACTTTTTCCCCTTAACCAAATCTTCAAGATTTCTCTCTCTCTGTATTTACGCATATATAGGGGAAAATTACAGCAAATTGAAAGAAAAAACATTGATTTTAGTTTGATTAAGGAGATTAAAAACTCCGGTGAGAGCTGCCTGCCATCTACCATGGCTGGTCTTCAAAGATCTGCAGTTTCTTTTAGGAGGCAAGGGTCTTCTGGGATTGTTTGGGACGACAGGTTTTTGTCAGAGTTAAGCCAAATGAAACCGGAACAACAACCAGAAGAAGGAGGAGGCGGAGGAGAGACCAAGCCAGAAGAACAAGGGCAGCAGGTAGAAGACAACAACAACTACCCAGAAAAAGTTGATGTTGTTAAGGAGGTTAAACCGACAATTGCGCCCATCAACACCGCCTTCGAAAGAAGCCGATCTAATGGTGGTGAAAGACGCGGTTACCGTACCGGTAAGGTTTCCCCTGCTATTGATCCGCCTTCTCCAAAGGTTTCAGCTTGTGGATTTTGCAGTGCTTTTGGGAAACAAACCAAGAATAATCGTAGGAAAAAGCCTGGTAAGCGTAGATCGAGATAGACTTTTCAAAACTATTGATTTTTTCTTGTATTTTCCGGTGACCAGAGTTTGAAATTCCGGCGAACTTGATGATGGGTAGTTCTGGGTATATTGATTTATGTATTCTTAGGTTGTTTTTGAGAGATTAAGCTTAAATTGAAGTCCCATCTATATGAACAGAAATGATTGTTGGGTGTTTAAAGTTTTGATTTTTTTCTCATAATCTGTGAATTGAGTGGATATGTAAATTAAATCAATCTGTATAAATATTTTATTTGGATCTACAATTTTCTTTTATTCCCAGGGGATTTTCTTTTCCTGTGGTAGAATATTGCATTAATGGAAACAGGATTTCATATTTCTGGTATGTGAAAAAGTGTGAATTTGCAAGGGAATATTTCCTGTTATGTTCTGTTTGGTTTGTCAGAAAGTTTTTCAGGAAAATGCAGGGATCATCAAACAGTAGGGAGTGTGTGTTTGTTGATTCCTTTTGCATACATTAGAATCAATCACCGGGTAGGAATAGAATTATAATTAGAATTATGATCTAAGTATACTCTCAACTGCTAGACATTGATCGTTCAATCACTATACTGTGGTATTACTGATGTTCGAACCCGTGACCTTAACCACTGACGCTTGACCTTAACCACTGACGCTAGATGGTTCGTGCTAAATGTTCAATTTGAATACATAGTAAAGGTATTGAACTGAAGTAGGCATGGAAAGAAACAAATGTAGATGCCATGTTGTGTACAAATGAGCTACAGCCAGCGGGTGATTAATTTATAAAAACAAAAATCGTTTATATGCCGAGAAATGAATACACTGATCTACAGTCAAACAACAACTCGAACACAACTTTCATGGATATCAACTTGAGTCAAAGGTGTTCACAAAGACAAAATCTATGATTCTGAAGTCTAGGAAACTAGGTTCTAAGACTCCATTTATTCTGCATGGCACTCGTGTGAAAAACGAGCTTAACGGGAACCAAGCTTCGGACACCCTTCGGCAAGAGGAAGGTCCAAATTTTGAACCGTCCTGAATGTTCTTGGAACCATCTTATCTACATAGAGTGTTCCATCTAAATGATCACACTCGTGTTGTAAGATGCGTGCCTGCCACCCCGAGGCGTCGACTTTGATAGGCTGGCCATCGCGACCCAAACCTGTGACCTCCACATCTAGATGTCGCTCCACAACTGCTCTGAATCCATCAACACTGTAAAACAACAGGAGGTAATTTTTAACACCAGTAACTCTTTTATGCGACTCACAATTGATCATTGTCAGGGACATTTAAAAGATACAATTGTCCATAAATAATATTGAAAGTTTCAGTATTATTTTCTCACATGGGGCATAGAGAGGATCATTGAAGAGAATGTACACATTTCAATTCAAGCCTATATTGCTTAATTGTTACTCTCTGTTAAAGACTTGAACAAGACAGGAGCAGTGAAGAAAATTTACACACTCGGAGTTATGATGGCTCAAGGTAGCTCAAAAGGTCGAGATCAATACGCTTTCAAGTCTTCATTTCTCCACAGTTTCATTAAAGGACAAAGACGGACTTGACATGTAGGGACTACATAGTCTACATTTATAAATGATACCATAACATCTACGGTATGCCTAATGAGACAACATTTTAATAGCTTGATCTTGTCATTCTCTTTACAAATCAATGAATTCAAAGTCATCTTAGCACACTTCAAGTGCTTCCTCACTGATAGCAATCGCTTTTCCTTTTTTTTCTTCTTCCTAAAACACTTTTGGAATTGCATGTTCTTCTAACTTAGAGAAATTAAAAGGAATAAGAAAAAAAAAAGGAAGTGGCGGGTTAGGGGAAGAATGTGATGCCTCCAAACAAATTTGTCCCACCCTTTAAGGAGTTATGTAACTTCATGCCCCAAAAGCGAACAACATAACAAAATGTCGATGATTACTAAGATAATCAGTAAGAGACGAGCTGAAAGAAGCAAAGAATCAATAAGAAAATCGTGCACTTTGGGAATTCACAATTACCATCTTACCTTAAACAACCTTCAAAAAATAGTGCACTCCTATTGCTCTTCTTTTTAAGCTTTGGATTTACTATAACCTGACTCAAAACAACTAATAAATCCTAATAGTAAACCGAAAAAAAACAGATATCATTTCAAGTTCCGCACGTTCTCAATTCCAACAAAAATTATCATACCAGAAGATCGAAAGGACGTCTCTCCTGCGCTTTGATCTCGTCCTTGGGTGCATAACTAATATATTCAGCCGTATCCTCTAAAACTATGATCTGCAAATATATAACAGAACTTTAGCACTGCAAGGTATAATCTCAAATTTACAATTATGATGTATTGCATAGGTATAAGTCAACCTAGCCTACATAACATATAATAGCAAATATTCCATTAAAGAAGGATTCTTTTGGTCATGATTTCCATCACCTTCTTGTTATTTCCTAAAATGTACTTCACTGTCAAAAGACAAAGGTAGAAAATAATTTGTGATTTATTAAAATAAATAAATACTAAAATGCAACATTAATCATTGTATATATATAAAAAAAGGATTTTGCTATGAGTAAATTTTGATCCACATTCGGTGTATATAAATTTACACCAAGACTGCATATTTACTGTTTAAAAACTAAAATCTAAATCCCTAACTATAAAATCCTAAGCTTTAAACCCTAAATTCTAAACCCTTGAATCCTAATACAGGTAATTGTATAATCTTTGAGATCTTAAGCAATTCTAAGCAAAAATGCCACTTGATAACAATACTACTGATACAAATCCAGATGAAAAATGGAAGCTTTGGAAACTAACTCGCAAGGGGATTCCAATTTGAGGGGCAGCAAGGCCTACACCCGGAGCCATCCTCATAACCCGAACCATATCATCAATTATCTTCTGTATCCTCTCCGACCCAATTTCATTCGGGTCAACCTCCTTGGCCTGCTCATGCAAAACCGGGTCTCCCGCTTTAACTATCTCCGGCAAGTCCGTTTTCTTCTTATCTCCAAGACCCAGAAACCAACCCGCTTTGCGGACAGCCGAGGAAGAGAGAGGCCTTCGGGGATTGGGGTTTGATGATACGGGTCTGGAAATGGAAATTCGGGCCGAAATATATAGAGGGTCCAATTTTGCGTAGTTGAAGCCGAGAGTGAGCGGTGGCAGGAGACGAACTGAGAGTTCGTGGAGAACTTCCATGGTGGGAGGAGTGTGTGCTAATTTTACGGTAGAGGGCGTTTCAGGGAGCTGGGTAGATTTGTGAGGTTTTGCGCATTAGGATTGGGTTCTACCATTGGGTCTAAGCTTGAGCTTGAGTTTATTTTGGGCTGAAATTCAGGTTAGGAATTAGGGTTTAGGTTTAGAGAATCTTAGTTATGAATTTTTATTAGGATTTATTTGACGGGATGGTAATTCGGCGGGACAGACGAGGTCTTTTAGTTATTTTGATTATGTTTTAAAAAATAAATTATTATATTTAAATTATTTTTTTTCTCAAAATTTATATGTTCTTTTGTTTCGTACGTTTTGAAAACGTAAGAATTAAAATTTTATTTTATCTCTTCCAAAAACTTAAAAGATTATATCTTATCTGACTAAAAAAAATAATAAAATATTACTTATATGTTATAAAAATATAATAAATTATATAATTAAAAATACATTAAGTCGGGACATGTCATAAATTTTTAACTTAAGCCTAAATCCGTCCCCAAATATTTTTATTTTAAAACTTGTTCTATCCCATCTGGATACCTAAAATTTTAACCGAAATAAGATGTGTCGGGTAAAGTCAAATACAGATATTTTTATCATCCTATATTTAACATATTTTTTGATTGTTTAGACGAGAACAATTATTTGGGAAAAAAAAAATAAAATTTTAGCTTTTCTGAAATATTTGTTTATTAAATAAAGGTATAAAAATATTTTTAACCCTTAACGTTTAATTTTTATTGTTTTGGTCCTTATTCTTCTTTGAGATAAATTTAGCCCTTAACCTATATCTTTTTGACAAATAGTTTATTTTTTAACTATCATGATAACTGGACCGTTAAAGTCTAACAATAATAACATGTCATATGCATATGATAATATATTTTAAATAAAATGGCATCTAACCTATCAAATACACATATATAATATACTATAATTTTATTCTAATACAAAATATAAAACAATTAAAATTCAAATAAAATATCAAAAATTAATTAATTATAAAATAAAAGGCTATTAAACTTTTTCAATCCTAACTACGATAGAATCAAAGTCTATCTTAAAAAAATGAATACAATTCCAAATTAATTAATTTTTTAAGGTAGGATTTTGATTCTATCGTAATTAGGGTCAAGAATATTTAGTAGTATTTTATTTTAGAATTAATTAATTTTTTAATATTTTATTTGAATTTTAATTTTTTTAATTTAATTGTTTTTTAATATTTTATATTAAAATAAAATTATATTTTACATTAGAACAAAATTATATTTCACATATATATATTTGATAGGTTAAATGTCATGTTATTTAAAATATATTATCATATGCATATGACATGTCATCATTGTTAGATTTTTAACAGTCCAGTTATCATGATAGTTAAAAAATAAGTTATTTGCTAAAAAGATATAGGTTAAGGGCTAAATTTGTAACGAACCGGATTCGAATCCGAGTGTCGGGTTAACTCGAGGGGTTTGGACTTTGATTTTGGGTCTCGAGTTTAGTGATTTTAGGCCTCGGGTTTGTGTTGGTCTTTGTTGGGCCTTGTTGTGTTGGGCTTTGAGTGGTAAGCTAGGGGCATTTCTATAAATGCCTAAAAGGTTGGATGAGAGTGGTAGGCCTCGGGTCACTCTTGCTTTTCCTCTTCATCTTCATCTTCTTCCCACCCAAATCCCTAAGGAAAAGAGGTAAACTTTAAGAGTTTGAGCTAGAATCATGTTTTGTGAGTTGAGGGTTTGTCGTAGAGTATCAAGAGATCTATCTAAAGAGGTAAAAAAGGTTGAAGTTTGGTCTTGGTTTGAGGTGTAGAAGAAGTCCGAGTTTAAAGTGTTGGGGTTTCTTTCTCAGTTTTAGTCAAGTTTTCAACTTAAGAAACCTTCCTAAGTTTAGTCTAATGGTCGATTTCAACTCTTTCTTGTAGAGAAAAAAGGGGAAACTCCATCTCAAAGGCAAGGCAAGGAGAAATTTTCAGAGGAAGAAGGGGCGTTTGGCTATGTTTGCTTGAGGTTGGTACTCCCAACTCGTTCTTTACCTCACTCATATCATGGTAATTGCATACATATAGATTCTTGATGCATGTGTGCTTGGTTTTGAGCTTGAAGACATTAATGGTGATTTTCAAATTTATGTGTTTGAAGATTGGAAAATGATGTTAAAACACTCTAAACTTCATTAATAATTAGTGGGAACACTTTAAGACCGATTGGATTAAATTTGGGAATGACCCCAAAGATTTTCTAAGTGAAACTTATAGTTTTGTGTAGGGGGTATCGATATCGGTGGTCGGGGTATCGATACCCCTGAGAGAAATTCTGGCTTGGTGTGTGACACTCTCACCCCGGGCTAGGAGACAGAGGCATCGATCGGATTTGTAATTATAAATTAGACCGATCTCGTATCTAATTCTAGGATGTTTCGATTATTTGTAAGTTAATTCGAGATAATTAAAACATTTTATTGATCTGTATGACTTTTCGATTACTTTGTAAGGCATTACGAGTTAATCTATTGTAACACTTAACGTTTTGGGGACCAATTTAAATTTTTTTTCATACTTATACAATTAACCATTTCGATTCTCAATTTTCATTCCTTTAAATAAATTTTATGGATCATATTTGGACTTGAGCTTGATTTCATTATTGGACTTTCAAAGAAAATTTTGAAATACAGGTTTTGGACCGGAGGCCCAATTTGACACCGGATCGATGGTGTTACAAAATTTATCCAAAAAAAAAATAAAAATCAAAACGATAAAAATTATAAACGTTAAGAATTAAAAGTATCTTTATACCTTAAATTAAATAAATCATTTAAACTTTTAATAAGCAAAGATTGATTGTTCGACACAATTTTTTTTTATTTAGCATTAAAAAATTAAATAAAATATTAAAAAAATCATTGTTTAAAATTTCCTTCTCTTCATATCTCATAATAGATTCTCTTTAAACGAAAATAAAGAATACTTGTATTTGTATTTAAATTTAATATCTTATTTTATTAAATTATTTTTTTTAAAAAAAAGGATGTGTCACACTTTTCTTAACACAAATAATTTATTAATCTCCTTTGTATAGGGATCCATATCCTCATACCAGAATTAGAAGCAAATAAAAAGTTCAGAAGTAAACTAAATATATTGATTCTTTTAAGGCAAGAATCAATCATTTTAACAAAGAAAATAAAACTTTATCTTGAAAAAAGTAATTAAATAATTTAAAATTTATTCTAAATTACTCAACTGAATTTGTACATTTTATTGTTTATGGTTTATAACAAATTCAAAAATCATAGTTTTTTTAATTGTTTTTCGGTTTCTAAGACTTTGGTCTGATTAATTCGGATCGACCCGAGTCGCACACCTAGTTTTGGTGGGTGAATCTCTCAGTAAAGACTTTTTGGGTACACAACGTTTCGAATATGATACTTGCTTAAGCGGAACCAAATTGCTTACCACTTAGACCAATCCCTGTTGATTTCAAAAATCATAGTTATCCGGACTAAACTGAATTATTTTCTTATATAATTTGTAATTAATTTTATTTTTATAATATAAAACTGAATTATTTTCTTTAAAATTTTAATCATTATCATTAATATTCTAATTCTTAAATCTTAATCTTAAATTTTAAATACTATAATCTAAACCTTGAAGTAAATCTCTAAGACCTAAATTTAACAAACATGTATAAACTAAAATTTATATAATTTATGTATAATTTTTTAATTAAATTAATATAAAAATTCTAAATTAAATTGATCTCAACTTAGAATTTGATACATAAAGACATTAATAGATAGACTCAATTTATTAATACATCATCTATAATTTCAATCAATAAAACACATCCTCTCAAATTAACTTTTTAAATAGTTAACCGTCCTTTTTTATTTATAAAAAAATAAAAAAATTATCTTAAGAATATAAAATTAAATTTTATTAACTAAGATTATAAATAACATGATTCTTTATATATAAGCAATAAATGTCAATGGCTAATAACTGCAAACTATGCTGACTAAAATACTATGAAACATAGACATTGTTAAATAAATTTCGTTCGGCATGTTCAAGAAAAATTATTAAGTGAACCATGTTCATCACGTTATCTGTAATCTAAATTAATTAAAATCGTTTATTTTAATTTTTTAAAGTGATCCATCATTTTTTATATATGATTAATAGATAAACAATTATTAAGTATTTATTTAAAAATAAACAATCTTAATTGTTTGAACTATAAATAACGTGATAAATAAAATTTTTTTAATATTTTTTTTTAATGTTTAAACCCTAATCTTTAGGCATACCCTAGAGTTTCTGGCACCCATATGGGTTACAGCTAATAATTTAAACTTTGATTATTTATACTAATTACTCCTAGTAGGATTCTTGGAAATTAAACAACCCTTCTTTTTCAGACAATGTACAATGAATCTACAAGGCAAAGATGCTCAGGACATATAAATAATCATTTTATTTATTAATAATTTTAATAAATAATTACCTATATTAATTACTACTCAATCTAGACCTGCATGTTCCATTTTCTTACATTTGAATGGTCGAGTCCATTGCGTGGGGCAAAAGAAGAGATGGGTTTTTAATTCAAAGTCAGACTTTGAAAACAAATATTGATATAAAAAATTAATAAAATACGTACTTTTTATTGATTAAGATTATAGGCTCGAAATAATATTTAAATTTAATTATAGTGTTAAGAAATTTTATATTATTTCATTTTTTATGAACTCGAGTTATGATCTTTGTATTAAGAATGTAATATCTCTACTTAATGAAAATTAATAAAACTTATTCTGTTTGTAAGTAATAATGTATGTATAAGTAGTTGAATTAAACTGAAAATATATTAATTTTTTTTATTTTTTATTCTTTTAATATTTTTTTTTAAATCTCATCATACCCTAATTTTCCGTTTTTATTAGATTTTAGAAAATTTAAATTATTTCTAGTAAGTTACTCAAAATCCATAGAAAACCATACTTGTAGCTTTAGCATATCCCCTCAAAAAGTTATATTCCTTCTTTGAATTGAAATTTCTACCATGGCGTGCTGATGCAACAAAGATGTCCAATGGAATCCAATCCTATGAAGACGTAACTCAATATTTTATTCCACTTCGCTGCCTTTAAATATGGAAGTGAAACCTCTTGCCATGGCAGACCATCTCCTTCCAAGCAAAGCTGACTCCATCCAGGAACATTACAATGAAGAAAACCTCCAAGCCCCAGCCATACCAGACCTCAAGATTTGCAGAACCTAATGCTGATAACGTGAAAGATACTAAGGTCATGGCGCGGTCCAGCGTGACTGAGAAAAGGACAGCTGCTGCTCCACCGAGTAAGCTGGAGAAAAAGCCGTCCATCGACATCAATGAGAGTGCCGAGGCTTTTATCCAGAAGTTCAGGCACCAGCTCCTGCTCCAGAGGCTTGAGTCCATTGAAAACTACGAGAAAATGTTGGCTACAGGCCTCTGATATCGTCTTCTTCCTAGATAAGATATACCTATTACTATATATACTACTCTCCCAATTGTTTCATTTGCTGGTTTGTATTTTCTCTAAGATGGTATGGAGGATTGAAATAATGTAAAAGAATTCATACACCCATATATATAAAAGTCTTCGTATGAATTGGTTTAGGGTTTTTTATATATATGTGTTGGTTTTGTATGCGCTTTTGGATGGTTCTCGACAGCGATGGAGCTAGAATTTGAGGTTGATGAAAAAAATATAAATATTTAGAAGTAAGAGGATAAATTCATAAAAGCAAATTTAAAAGAATTTAAAAAAAAAATTAAAAAAAATCTTCGGGATTGAGAGGACGATTACCCTTCCCACATTCGTGCCTGTGCCTGGTTCTTGACGAAGCAAATGCCTGTGGAATTAGGGTTAGCCTTTTGGGTTTCCTTTTCCAAGTGCCATGAATATGATTGAGTCTTTCAAGTATGCATGATATATATCATATAATCAAATGTTAATCTAAGTTATATGTTTTAGTCATCCAACGATAAAAAAACGTATAAAATTTAGAGAGTTTTATATATGTAACTTGATCCCATCTTACGATAAATATGAATATATATATATATATATGGTATATGATTGTAAAAAAATCATTTAGCACGAACCCTTTAACTCAAGTGGTTAAAGGAATGGTTGCTCTTCTTAGAGGTCATGGGTTTCGAGCACAAGCGATGCCAGCAAGAGTGATTGAGCGATCAATGCCAAATGGTGGAGAATTATATTTCAGAGCAAATACTATTACTATTGTAATTACTATTAGCTTGTTCAAAAAAATCATTTAAAATAGACTAATTAGTATTATAGCATTATAAATGTTTATAATTAAATTTGAACAGAATTCGAATCAATTTAATTTAAATTTTATAAACTCAATTTAATTTTTCTTATTCAAACTAATTTAAAGTTTTTTTTACTCAATTAAATGTTTATCGAAGAATAATACAAATCAAAGTATTATTTCCTTTTTCGTTTGGATTCTAAACTTTGGACCCACATACACGATTCCATGGGCTTACATTTGCATTGAACTTTTATATTTCTATCCAAATTTTATACTTGAAATAAGAAATACTTTATTGGTGGGGAAATAAAAATATAACTTAATTTAAAAATAAAATATATTTAATAAAAACGAATAATATTTATCTTAATATTTTATTTTAGTAATAATTTTAAGAGGCTGAGTACAAATAATTGAAGAAATTTCTTGACATTAATTATAAATTTCTTATGTTTGACAAAAAAAAAATATTTAAAATGAAATTTCACTTGTCAAACAGAGGAAGCTCAACAAGAAAAGATGATCAATACTTAAAAAGGTAAAAATTTAGACTTGAGTTTGAATCAAAATCTTTCTAACGGAACAAAGATTAAAAATTAAAATTAAAATATATAATTTGAATAATATAAATAATATTATATATTAATTTATATGATTTTTTTCGATATTTGAACTTTTAAAAATTGATTTCATAAAAAGAAAAAGGTTAAAAAGTATTTTCTTTAGGGTTTTCTCTAGGTTTTCTGCCGCCGCTCTTCATCACTGTTATTTTCTAATTGGTGGTCGGTAATTAATTTTATATTAGTTGTCGATCACCGAATTTATTATTCTTGTTCTTTAATTTTCTTATATGTTAATAAGAATCTCTGCCTTCATGGCAAGCGTTTCCTTTGTCCTTGTGACACGCTTTTTGTTTTTATTTTTGTGGTTTATTTTATCTGTCTTTGTGGCATGATTCAGCATACCCCAGCAGCCGATTATTGCAGAGATTTGATTCAGTGCTAGTTTCTAATTAAGATTTTGTCGGTGTCATTGATGGTTAGATCCCCACTTGGTTGATGATTGTTTATCGATATAATCAGTCCTGGGTAGCGGAACATTCTACCTGATGGTTTAGATTGCTCACCACTCCTTATTCACCCGTTATGTGTCTTGATTAGACAGAGACAAAGAGATTCAGGATGCTTCTGAATTTGATGGTATGCTTATTTACATAGAAAATATTTTACTTTTCTTTGTTTTTTGAATTTTTTTGAATGCATTGTAATTATAATATTTTTTATGGATTTAATAAAAATTCAGTAGCAATTATTAAAAAAAAATTAATTTCATTATCTAAATCTTTTAACGTTATTCGATCTCTTTTCAAAAATACATTTACATAATATGAAAAAAGATCTGAAAGCAGCGACGAAACTACATAGGGGTGGGAAGGACAATCGCCCTCACCCTCGAAATTTTTTTTCACTTTTATTTTTTTATTTAATTTTTTAAAATTATTTTTTATGAATTTACACCCTTCTAAACATTTATGTCTTGTCTCTCTCAACCCAAAATTCTAACTTTATTCATGTTTGCCTGTCTGAGGATAAAATAATAATAAATGGTCCATATAGGTTGTATTGTACATGATGTCTATTTAAAATCTAAAATTTAGAGTTGACGATTAAAAGTATAAATAAATTTAAAAATAAATCAAATTTAAAAAATATATATTGTATTGTTATTTTTATTTCTGTTAGGGTAAATCTTCTCCTTCTCTTGTTTTCGCCTATAAATATGGAATATTTTAAAAAATAAACATCCTTATTAATAGTAGGTACGAAAAAAAAAATAATTTAATATATTTTTTACCAGAAACAAGAGCTATAACAAGAATATTTTTTTAATAGGACGATAGTTTTAGAAAAATAAATTACTCATGAAAATAAATAAAAAAATAAACATATACCTCCGTCACTATATCTACCCGATTAGACATTGAAATTTGATTAAAGTTTAATGAAAGGGTAGATGGCTTGAGTCAAGTTGCCAATAATTTTAATATACACTACACTTTCATTACACTATAGAATGAAGTGACATGTGGAGTTAAATGTTAAATTATAATTTTTTATATTATTAAATTAAATTTTATTGTTATTTTAATTTATATATATAAATTTAAGGAGATTAAATGATTTTTTAATTATTTTAAACATTAAAATTATGATGATTTAATTTTCAAATATTAATTGATAGTTAGTTTGGTGAGATAATACACAAGATTTATTAAATAATTTTATGGATTCGAATTCTAACATTAAGAATAAAAAATTTGCGTTGAGACGATTATTCTCATAATAGACCTTTATAATATCTGATCTAAATTAATCAATCAATAAATTAAATATTACTGGATTAATTAGAAAAAATATATACAAAATGTATATTTCAATATGTTTAATCATATTGTGCTCATTAGTTTAGTTAAATCAAAGTTTAAGGTTTGGTTAGTAAGATGACCTCAATGTGTAGAAAATATGGGCTTAAGTGTCGGTTGAAAATAGGGGTATTTAAAAATATAATAAATATATAAATATATCGTATCGGATTGCAGGGATGAAATTAAGTGGGGTACCCCACTCCCGTAGATTTTTATTTTACTTTTTACCCCTATTTATTTTTTTTAATTATTAATTTTGAATTTGTCCTCCTACTTTTAAATGTTTATGTTTTGCCCCCTCAACTCTAAATTCTGACTCCGTCACTATCGGATTGAATCAAAAAAATTCACCTTAAACTTAAATTTGATTTTTTAAGAACCCAATTTAATTCGATTTGAACTTAATTTCTTAATAAAAAATCTTATACCTATCATAAATCGAGTTCAGCCAATACTCGACGAATTCGAGTTAATCCCGATCGAAAGAGAATGGTGAAGATAATCATTTTAATATTCAATGTCTAGCACTTGTCCTTGTCCGACAGAGAAGGAAACAAAAAAAAAAACAAGTGTATTTGGTAACAATGAAAACGAAAGGTTGAGTTAGGACAAGTGAAAGTGAACAAATTATTTTTATTTTAAATGGTTTTGGTAAGAAAATTATACACTTGGAAGTAGTTTAACACAAACCAAGATTTAATTTGTGAATTATATCATGAAAAAATAATAAATATTCCCTTTTGAAATTATTAAAAATAATTTCGATTAAAATTATATAAAATATTTTAATTAGAATTATGTAAGATAAAATTCGTGTTTAGTCAAAAATAAATTTAAATTCATTTTTTATTAGATGTGAATTTCACGTTGATTGTGTAAGTAAAAAAATTATACGGAATTTATTTTTAGTTAAACACGAGTTTAAGTTACGTAAATGAAAAAAAAATATTTTTTATATAATCTTTAACGAGTTAGTTTTTTAGATAATTCTAAAAAAGAATTTTAATTTATTTCAACCTTATATTATGCTGCATCATAAATTTGAATTCAAAGCTAACTATTATATATAAAATTAAAGATTTATAATAAGTTTTTATAAGATTTTATCTGAATTAATTATAATTCAGGAAATAAATCAGGTATTAATGAGGTTATTTAATTGGTATCACAAAATATATGGTAAAGTTGATATATTAGGCAATTATTTAGTTATTTTCCAAGTAATTCTCTTAAAATTATCTTATGTAATTATTACGAGGTTATCTTTTTCTTAAAAATATCTTATTATTAAAAGAAAATTAAATAATTAAAGGATCGTTTGGATATCATTTATTATAAAATTATTACTTTTTAGAAAATTAATTTAATAAAATTTAAAATTTTATATTTTTGGATTAAAAATTTTCTAGCACCTAATCATATCTTTTTTCATGTTTTATCTTAAAAAATTTAAAATTAATTTTAAATTTTAACTTTAATTTTTTTCATCCTAAACTCTAAAACCTAAAAAATATATCGTATCCCAAATTTTGTAAACTCTAACCACAAACTTAAATACTGAACTCTAAATTTTAAACCTAAATAAAATAATTAAGTAATTTTATCATGTATCCTTTCCACCACGTCATCTTTGGTCCATGCAATTAGGTTCATTCATCTTTTAAGTAACTAACTGATAATTATCTACTTACTAGTTAGATGTAATAAAGAAGCAATAATTCACCTTAAAAATATAAAATAAATAAATTCGGTTGATTGGGATCACGAATAAAATATCTATATGATATAATTTTTTTTAAATAATTTAAAAAAACAATAAAAACTGACGATTTACGCTAGTATTTTTCCAATATAACGACCTTATCGTTAAACAAATCCCAAATATATTAATAAAACCCACTTTTACTTCATCAAAATGATCACTTCCCATGGAATCTGAATCACATTGCATTATCTTTATTACAAAACCAACAAAACATACGTAGATAGAACCATTACACAAAGAAACCAGACAGGGAGTCCTGTCTTCTCATGAACAAGCACGCCAAAATCAGATGACGCCGACGGAACTCTTACTGTTGAACCACTTGATGTATCTGCTGATGCTGAAGCACCTGCAGATTGACTCGGGAGCATGATCGAACCATATCGCCGGCAAGAGGGATCACCGGAAGGTTATCACAGTTGCATATCTCGATCATGAACCCATCCGGGTCATGGAAGAACAGCTGTTCCACGTAGATCCCACCTTCTTCCACCATTGCCCGAACGTTATCTATTCCCATATCCTTCAGCTTCTTCTCCACCGCCCCCATGCTCTCGCACTGAACAAATTAACAGACTGATTAGTTCAAGAAGCTTGATTGAATAGGAAAGGAAAGAAAAAGAAATTAACCTGAAAAGAAATGTGATTATCCTTGGGATTGATTTCCTTTTTTTTGGGCATATTCTCAGGATTCTCTGATTGCAGAAGATGAATTCCAATTCCATGTCCAAACAACCTGTAATATCATACCCAAGAAAATCAACCCAAGATCTCTGGGGAATTTCGTCGGACAGATTAAGCTTAAAAAAATGAACAATCTTTTTCAATAATTACCAAGCCCCACTAAAGTCAAATGATCCAGGCCTCCTAATCGGAACAAACCCAAGAACATTCTGATAGAAATTCATGGATTCCTCAACCGATCGACACACAAGAGAGATATGGTTCAAAGATTTGAGGTGAAGAGGATTTCCCACACTTTCCTTCATTTTCTCTTCCCTTTTTCCCGAGAAAAAACAACTATATAATCCGCCTGGAGAGAATATATATAATGAATTTCTAAAAATACAGAATAAATTTGAAGATTTCAGAGAATGAAGGAAAGGGAGAGTCTGCAGAGAGAAGGACCAGAGGATGAGATTTATATATACAGGGAAATACGCTACGGGGTTGATTTTATAGAGAAGACACGTGTTGCTGATAGAGAGTAGTTTGACACGTAGACGTCACTTGCTGACTAGGATCTCGATCAGACAATGACAGGAAAATATTCAAAGTAAGACACGTAAGATGATTATTTTTTAATGTTTTCTAATCGATTTTTGTAAATTTGTGACATGTCGTTTACTGCTCAAATCATTGTCGGAATCTCTTCATTTTATTGCATCTAATTTATGAAATAAATAAAAATATTAATATGATTATTATACTTTTAAATAAATATTAATTTTTTTTAAGATTTATACATAATTAATTATATTTTTAAAAATAAAACTTAAATTGAATATTTTTTTATTTTTTATTTTCAATGTTGCTTTAACCTTTAATTTAAATATTAATATTAAATGCTCTATTTATTTATCAGTATCGCAACTAATCCGTCGTCGTGTTAAAATATTTATTGTAATAAAATCAAATCAAATATTTTTATAACAATAATAAAGAGGGTGAGCATGACATCCATTAATTTAAATACATATTTTTATTAAAATTATCGATTTTTTTATACGTATATTTTTGCTTTAGCGCGTTTACTGATTATCTTATTTATTTTTTTGATTTGAACAATTAAATTGGATTTTGATATTTGATTTACGTTTATGGATAGTTTTCTCATGACAGTCGGCTCTAATTTATACTTCACTATAATTTTAGTAGTTTGATCGATACTTCAAATGTCGATACAATTAGACATGTTCTTATCTATCTTTTATTCAAATCTTCTAAATACGATTTTAATATTTTTATTGTACGATTTTTATATGATTTAAAATGATTAATTTTTATAATTGATTGTTGAAAAACGTTCAAATTATGTATTTAATTTATGTGAACAGTTATAAACCTACTTTATAATTTAAGTTTTCAAAAAATAAAATTAACTACTTTTATTTTAAAAAATACTTTTTTATTTTTCTAAAAATTTCAGTTAAAAAAAACAAATTAGATGTTTAGTGTCGACTAAAACATCTCATAGACCTCAAATTTCTCATTTTTCAGCCGGATAAATATTTCCCAATAGAGTCAAAAATATGAGAAAAATATCGATTTATCCTCTCACTTTCAAATATTTATATTTTACTTTAAATCTCAAATTTTAATTTTGTCTTTAATTACTATAATAGATCATGAAAATTTATTTATTTTCTTAATACATCAGCTAACTAAGATTAAATATTTTTAACATCAATTATTTATAAATCATCGAATCGATTCGGTTAAACTGTATCTCCAAATTTCTAAATTAATTTTTTTATTCAGCTATACAGTGATTACAGTAGTATCTGTTATAGTGTATACTCTCAACTATTGGACATTGATCGCTCAATCACTACACTGATATTACTAGTGCTATAACCCATGACCTTTAAGAACAACAACAAGTCTTTCGATCATTGAGGTTAGATGACTCGTACTTTCTAAATTAATTTTGACATAAAGATAGTTTTAATCATTAACGTTTGTAATTTTTATCGTTTTGGCCCTTATTCTTTTTTTGGGATAAATTTAGCCCTTGACCTATATCTTTTTGACAAATAGCTTATTTTTTAACTACCATGATAATTGGACCATTAAAAATCTAACAATGATGACATGTCATATGCATATGATAATATATTTTAAATAACATGGCATATAACCTATCAAATAAAATATTTTATTCTAATATAAAATATAAGACAATTAAAATAAAATATTAAAAAATTAATTAATTCTAATATAAAATGCTACTGAACATTCCCAATACTAACTACGATAAAATCAAAATCTTATCTTAAAAAATTAATTAATTTAATAATTAGGGTTGGAAATGTTTAGTAACATTTTATTTTAGAATTAATTATTTTTTAATATTTTATTTTAATTATTTTATATTTTATATTAGAATAAAATTATATTTTATATATATGTATTTGATAGGTTAGATGCTATTTTATTTAAAATACATTATCATATGAATATGACATGTCATCATTATTAGATTTTTAACAGTCTAATTATTATGGTAGTTAAAAAATAAATTATTTATCAAAAAAATATAAATTAAGGGCTAAATTTATCCCAAAAAATAAGAACTAAAATGATAAAATCATAAACATTAAAAGTTAAAATTATATTTACGCCATTAATTTTTATATGAACCAACCTATGGGTTATTTTATTTTGTAAAACCATGTCATACTTTTGAAACCAAACAAAACTACTAAGTACAATTAAACTCGGTCCCTTTGGTTACTTTGGTTACTTCGGTACAATCCACTCCACTTGTTAGGTTGGAAACTTTCCACTTGATTAACAAAGTAAAAGCATGAAAATATTGAAACGACGAGGACTTGACAGCCGCACAATAATTATTAATTTGAAAAAAAAATAATAACACAACCAGTAATTATTGGATTTATATACAAAGACAGATTAGGTATATAAATTTAAATTTTAAAAAATAATTAATTTATTTAGGGATTGAAATTTATAGAGATTTAAGTTATTATCAAATTAAAAAAATTGAAGATATGGGTCTACCCATTTTTAGTTAAAACAAAAAATTAAATTTTTAATAAGTTATACCAACCGAGGTTGATAGAAGTGGTAAGTAGCTTGGTTTCGCTTAAGCGAATCTCAGATTTGAGACGTTGTGTACGCAGAAGATTCTGTTAGAAGACTCAACTACTAAAGCTAGGTGTGCGATGTGGGTCGGTCTGGACTAGTCAGAGTTAGACTTTAAAACCAGAAGAGTAATAATTTTTTTAATAAATTATATTTTGTAGATTAAATATTTATTTTTTAAATGATAAATTTATAACTAGAACAAAATTTATCACAAATTTGAGATGTATTATATGCACCTAGGGAGGTACATTCATGTTTATATAATAAATTGGTCATAGTTACATAAGGTGATAATTAATTCTTTTAAGTAAAATATTATTTGGATCGAACGACTTTTATTTTAATATTCGTGATCAAATAAGTCTTTAAAATTAAATGAGATACTTTTTAAAAATATTTAAAATTTAAGTTTTATAGGCTTATTTGATCGTAAATTTTCTAATAAAAACATAATCGAGATAATATTTCATTTAAGAACTTAGTTATCGCTTAATTCGATACGAACCAATTTATCATGCAAGTCTCCTAAATTTTTTTTGTCCGTTAGGTCCCCTAACTTGTACTTCCTTTCCATTAAGAAGTATTATTTTGTTGGTTAGGTTTGTCTTATGAATAAAGTAACCTAATCACATCCTTTTCATTAGTGCATGCTGACAAAGATACACGAGGAAAACTAGATGTTATCTAGAATCAGGTCGAGATTTGATCAGATTTAATAAAATTTAATTTTTTATTAAAAAATTAAATTCAGATCGATTTATTAAGGTAAAATAATAAAATTAGATTAGATCAAAATTAAATTTAAGGTAAAATCACATAAATTATAATTTTTATTCTTTTAAATCAGAGTGAGTCAAAAGTAAAATATATTTAAATTAAATTAAGATTAAAATAAATAATTTAATTTTTAAATCGAAACAAAAAAAAATCGTCTTACCTCTCCCGTTACCATCCCTAATTTGTTATCCGCAATTAAGGAATGGGTTTAATTTAAATCGGTACACTATTTCATTGATTTTCAGATTTTTTATTCTCTGTAATTTTTATTTTTTTTTTTATTTTTAGATTGTTTTAATTTTTAATTTAAAATAATTTCTTATAAATTTTCTATAATTATTTTTTAATTAAAACAATGTTTGAGACTTCATTTTTTGGCATTAGTGCATGCTGATATTCGATTATATTGGTTTGTTGGGACGAAACTACACCTATGTGGGGAGGGATAATCGCCTCCCACACCCGAAGAATTTTTTTCACTTTTATTTTCTTATTTAATTTTTTTAATTATTTTTTTATAAATTTATCCTCATATTTTTAAACATTTATGTTTTATCTCCTCAACCCTAAATCCTGGCGCCGTCCTTATGGTTTGTCACTTAAATTTTAGATATTTGAGATTTAGGTATATTTCATAATTAACGGATAATTAATAATCGATTATATTAATTGATATTTAAATATATTTATTGATTTAATTAATAGATTATATTAATTGGTTATATAATAATATTTGATAAAATTAATTGATAGTTAATAATTATTTGATTATTTAAATAAATAAAATAACATTTAAAAAAGGATTTTATTTAAATAATCATTTGCATACAATCTTTGACCTAAGGAGATGTTATTTGGATTTTTTTACGGTAAAAACACACAAATAATCACCAACCCTAAGAATTATTTTATTGGTCTAATATTTCAATTAGGAAAAATTATAAAGACTTAAAAAAATTAATTCGTTACGGCTGTCGTCTTCCGACATGATATGACAATTTTTTTTATAATAGTATCTGTTCTATTGTATATTTTCAGCCATCGGACATTGATCGTTCAATTATTATACTAGGATTACTGGTGTTTAAACCTGTAATCTTCAGGAACAACAATCGTTTCTTTAACTACTAAGACTATATGACAATTTAGTTGAAAGTTAAGGATTCTTTACTTTACGTCAATTATAAAAAATATATATAGAAACTACAAATGTAGAGAACAAAACCAGGGTTGTTGAAGCCAGCTTCACAATCTTTCTAACTGTTAAATTATCAAAACATTAACCAAGCTTTCCATTCTCAGTACACAACAAAAGTTAGTAATGACCACGACAAAGGAGAGGGTAGAAGAAGATGATGATTGCAGACCCGGATCTCCGTTCGGATTTGGTCACACCTTCGATTTGCTTCGACTGTCAGTCCTTGGAAGTTATAACAAGCAACCCCAATGCTCCAATGAGAATGTACTGCAATCAAAATAAAAACAACTAAGTCGATGATATTCAGTGACATGATCATGAATGTCCCTACAGGGTCTTGTAGCCAGCTGAAATTTTTGTACCTTCACAAGGGTTCAAAAATCACAAACAATGGTCATAGTAACTAGAGACCAATCCTCAACCCCAACATTCGATGTAAATAAGCATGAAGCAAATTCAAATGGAGGGAAAATGTTTTGTTTTTGATGCACCACTGTTGCAAAGATGCAGAAATGCAAAAGGGTGAGTCCAGGGACGGAGCCATGTTATGTATGGGAAGGGCTCTTCTTTTGTCCCTCCCAAATTCTTTTGGTATATTATACTTGAGGTTCCTTTTAGTTAAATAGTAGTAAAATAGGGATTTTGTCGCTCCCAATGTTTGACCCTAGCTCCGTCCCTGGGTGAGTCCTCCAAAAAAGTTGCAAGTAATCCATGTCATATAAAAAACAAACCTTGATAATTGGCTTTTCGGTCATGATTATAGTCACCCAACCAACGTAAGGCAAGAACCTGCAATTTTGAAGTAAGTGATTAAGTTTTCTTACATTGAAAAGTCCGCCACCCTCTTGCTTAAGACATGTTTAGAGCATTTGAGCAATTCAAACCCAAAACTAAGGAATGCAAGCTCTTTACAAAATATCTAAATAATATATATAAGGCACAGCTACACCAAAACCTTTTAAACACAAACAGGACAATCGACTCGTATAGATTTCTGAAAATCAGTTCAAGTCTTTCCCAGCATATAAGCATTATTATCATTCTCTAGTGGCTAGAATGCTTTCTAATCAAAACTAATGAGAGATGTCCATCTTTGAGGTTGGTCTAACACCAAAACACTAAGATTCAAATTTCAAACAGAAGAAGTTAACAAAGATAGTGTCCCAATATGCCCCATCTCCATAAAACAATGTATATAGATGTGTGTTTATGTGTTGGATTCTTAAGATATGCTATGATTTTGAAGAAGAATATAGGGAATGACTGATAATCAACGCAAAGAAAGGTCAAAGGCTAAAGGCTTTACCCAACAGCTCTGCCCATGATATGGTTCCGTTGAAGATAGAGCTGACCTTGAGCATATAAAAGCCTGTCATCCCCATAATTGTTGTCTCCTGAAAATTCACAGATAAAGGAAGAACATTTAGATATCAGACAATGCAATTCTTGAAAATTCTAACAAATTGAATAGTTATCCAAATTAGTTGTCACCTTTGGTGAGTACATCAACTTCTCCAGTATCTTTCCTTTCATGGACCTACAGAAACATCAAAAATCAAATTTCAGCAGATGCCAAAACGATTTTCATTGATGATTGATGAATCTACTAAAAACATAGATTTCTTCTTTCCACTTTACAGTTTCAGACAGATAGAATAGAAGTGTTTCCAAGCTAAAATATTTTCAACAAACTGAGTCCCATTAAAAAATTAAGCCATGAAAGTCAAGAATAGCCACTGCATAGGCCTGCTAGATCCAAAAGAAAGCAATCAACCGAAGTATTATTTTCAAAAGTAATTGTGGCAAGCTTAAATACACAACACACAAATTACAGTTCAACAAACACAATGACTTCAGAATTTTAGGATCACATTGTGAGCTTAAATAGTTATTAGCTTTCTAACTCAGCCGTTCTAACACCTGCAACTAGATATCATATGGAAGCTTGGTTCCTAATGCTATCCAGCAGTCAATGTGTCCCTTTACATTTATATATCAAGATCAGCTTCTTACATAATTATCCTCAGATCAGCAACAAAAATCAGTCGCTGAGCATCTATGACTAATCAAATGATCAATCACGTATAATTGCTCACACACATATATGTTCCCCAACACTGACCCTTACATGGGAAACATTTTTTGTACCAAAATTGCAAGTTAGTCAATAGGTCCGTTGCTCCTATGTAAGAAGGTCCACATTGACATGGTAATAGCAATGCTTATAATCATTTGAAAAATCCCATTTTGCAGTCATAATACATACAGCTCAGTCCAAGATCATTATAAACAAGTAGTACATATTAAAAAAGTTACCTTAATTACACGATGAACAATTGGGATTTCACGGCCCTGAGAAATTCACAGTTTGAGAATTGAATTAGCAAAAGATCATGAAGGCCGAAAGAGCCGTAACAACAATGGTAAAAATACAGATTACAGAATACAATTAAAAAAGAATGAAAAAATAGAGGCACTTACATCAATGTTAAAAACCACAATCTCCCCTGCTCGGATAGGATCTTTACTCATATGTAAGAATAAAATATCCCCCTGCATAAGAAATAACCCTAATTAATAAAGCAACAGCTACAGACATCAGAATCCAAATAGACTACACTGATCAAACATGTCAAGTAGGTCCATTTAAATGTTTATATGACAAAATTACTTTCATTCTGATCTTACTACACATAAAAAATATGTCATTCAAAAAATCAAATCACATGATTATTGGCAGATTTCTAACAATTACTAGCAGCATGCAGTTACCACCAACTAAATACTTCAGTTTTCATCTAATTTAACGTCATATAAAGCAGGGACTGGAACAACGTTGTCCTGACTCATGATATTAATGAGTAATGACAACATACAAGGTAGGAATAATTGATATCAATTTCAGGGGGGGGGGGGGGGATTATGCATGCTATCAATCAAAGCTTTAAGTAAAATATCATATGCAGCTCAGAACCTATTTTTTGGGGAAATGCTACTCACTATAAGGTATTATATGGCAGATTCAGCCATCTCTATATCCTTTATTTGTAAATCTAGAATTTCAAAGCCATTAAATCTTCATTTGTAATCTCTATTATGTTCCTTCCTGAAACAACTATGTTATCCGAACTCTCCGATTCCCTTGATTACCCGAGTCCAATTATATCCGAACATATATTATACTTACATAGTTGTAGGAGTATGATCCTCCAAAAACATGGAAAGTACTTAAGAGTGAAACCCATCAAAACCATTCAAGCATTCTGTTGTTAACTTGACTTACCCTCTTGAACCCAGGTTCCATACTTCCTGAAAGAACGACGACAACAGGAGATTCACTGCCAGTGATACACATCAATCCCTTCCATATTATGAGTGCCGATGTAACAATCATACCTGAAACAGTACATCTTTCTATATGATCAAAATTTCAAAGGAGAAATTAAACGAAAGCTACGCTTGGAAGAAAAAAAAAAGCTAAGTACTAACTAATTAACCCCAATGTGCTACTAAACAAATCCACACACCCTCTGGATCTATCTGAAACAAAACGTTAAAACCATGTTCTCAATTCTTAAAAGTGAAACGCAATTTGACTTGGGTTTCTCAAAAGGTTAAAAAATGTCGCATTTTGGACTCAGAAAAGGTTAATAATGGATGATTTAGAGTAAAATGAGAAGGGGATATTAAACAATCTTGGGTATTTCGTTAGAAACATACCGAGGCTGACGGCCTGGGTGAGGAGCTGGCGGATCTGAATTGATTTGACGGAGTCTACGGTGTCTCCGATCCAACCCATTTTTTCTGTATTCTATATGTCTCGGTTTCGTTGTTTTTCTTCTTCCTCTACAGTCTGCAGTTGCAGTGTATAACGCCGAATAGACGACGCAGGGAAGCTGCAATTTCTTATATATTTAACCTCAGGAAAGTGTCCAAATAATATATTTTTAATTTAATATTTAATTTTATTTTAGCTTAAATAGGTATTTAATATTACTTTATTTTTAAATTAATTTTTTACGTAACAAAATATGATATATTCTGATATATATTTTTTAATTTTATAAAAATAAAATAAAATTATTTTTAAAAAATTTAACCCTAAATCTCTAAATTTTTTTTATCAATTTAGCTATCACATGTTATCCTTAGTTTTGTCTGATTTTACGATTAAAAAATCACATATTTTAAGGGCGTTCATTATCAGATATTAGATCGGATTAAATCTAATTTGTTGAATATTTGAATTTTCAGATCGATGATATAATAATCCGTATCCGTATAAGATCGATGATATCATTTAATATTTGATATCATAATTGATCGGTTTTTATTAATTTAATTTTTCCCTTAATAATGAATTGTATTTAAGTTATCGATTTTAGGCTATATAACCTAAAATTTAGGGATTTATAGTTTAAATAAAAAGATTATGTATTAAAAAAACGATGTTCAACGTATATCACAGATTTCTTTTTAGATTTTTATACAAGCGGTGTTCGACGTATATTATAAAAATATGAAAATTAAAAAATATGCCATGCACTGTTCGTGAAAACAAAAAATATATATAAATATCTTAATTTTAGGACTGTGTTTTTTCATATATTTTTTCTTAGTTTTCGATTTTTAATAATTTAGATACGAATGGAGCACCTATAAAATAATTTCTCGAATCATATAATACAAAAAATCATATGAAAAAAACAATTTTATTTCCATATACTTCTATGTTTTATTGCAAATTGAAACTACTTTTAGGACTCAAATGTAAACAACAATCTTAATAAAGTAACTAAACATATAACATAAACATGAATCAACTACTGTCGGTTTCAAGTTCAGACATGATCAGATTCAGACAACCTTTTGAAGAGGTTCATTCGTGTGAATAACAATCGGACTTCTAACGTTATGAACGCCATCCGACCATGTCAACGATGAAGACGCCATTGACGATGCACCCAAAGTTTCTCCCTTAACAGTTACAGTGTACGACTTCTTCTCCTGTAAAGACTTGAAAGACAGAACTGTCGGAACCACTTCGATTTCGAGTTCGGGTTTCGAAGAGATAGTTGAATTGTAAGTAGACTTTGCTGTGCCAACATTTGTGACTGTTCTTGTGAAACTTACTGTGAATGGACCACCTGGTTTAACTAGAGCTGTTAGTGTAGGATAATTGAAGTCCCTTGGCAGAGTTTGATCAGAATTTTTAGGACAAGAGCTGTTAGTTCCTGATATTAGTCTGATGTTTTCATCACTGTATCCAATACTACACAAGAACCTTATGTTGTCGCCTTCGATGTTGTCGTATACAAGTCCTGGCATGATGGATTTTACAGGGTTGACATGTCCGGATCCGTAACTAAATTCGGCGTCTGTGTTTTTCGATGGATCCATTGGGGATGCTAGTGGAAACATACACAAGAAAACAATGGTATGATTGATAGAGAAGTTGATAAAAGTTGAGATTTGTTGCATTGGATGTTACCGGTGGTGATAAGAGCAGATTTGATGGCTGAGGGAGACCAATCAGGGCGGAATGTCTTAACATACGCCGCCACAGCTGCGACATGAGGGCAAGACATGGAGGTTCCTGATAGTACACTGTAGTCGACAACTCTTAAGTCTGCTTCAGCTGATGAAGGTGAAGCAAATGGTGAATATGCAGCCAAGATACCCACTCCTGGTGCACTTATATCGGGCTGCATCGCATTTAAGGACAAAAAAACTTAGACAAAAGCGAAGTTGTCGAGAGATAAATCGATAACTGTCGGTTTATAAGGGAAATTCATGCCTTCAGAATGTCTGGAACAATGGGATTAGGTCCCCTTGAAGAGAATGGAGCAACTACAGGAGCTGAAGAATCTTCAAATGTTTCACTTGGCAATATATCAGCTACAGCTGTTCTGTGACACAAACAGGAAAGGGATCGGTTTCGATTCACGTCACACACGTAACATTTTAAAGCGAAATTTACGTACTTGGTGGACTTCATGTAGGACAAGAGTGAAGTAAAGCTTTCATCTTTTAAAGCTGTAGCAGGCATTGGAACAACAAATGAAACATTTTCGAATGTAGTCGGATAAATCGATCCTAATGCACCAGATTGGTAAGCTTCCAATAGACCATCGATTTTATAACATACAACAATCTTATTGTTTACCAAAGTTTTGTTCAAGCAACCACGCTGGCAGGCCCTAAAAAAAAACAAACCACCAAATATCAAACATTTTGCATGTCCTAAATCTTTGTAATGAAAATGCAGATTGTCGATGGAACCAACCGAGCACTAGGCTCGTCGCAATCGGTTGATGCCTGCAGACCATAAACCAGTGGAACCTTTGTTGAATTAAGACTGAAAGAGTTTACTGAATACCCCTGCATGCAATTAAGATATTATTACTCTCAAGTAGGAAGTATGGTATTAATAAATCTTGAACAGCAAGTAAGTTTCTTACGGTTAGTGTCTTTCCATTCCCGAGTAAAACTTTGTCGATGATAAGACGATCTGTTGTGCTTGCAGCGACAGTAAGTATCCATGGTGCTACACTCGATACAGTTTGTGGCCCTGATGTACCACTATTGCCTGCAGCTTGCATGACAAGTATTCCTTTCTCAGCTGCATGAAATGCACCAATGGCTACAGGGTCAGAGTAAAACTCCGATGCGGAAGATGGTCCTAATGAAACTGTTAAAACATCGACTCCATCAGCAATAGCATCATCGAAGCCGGCCAAGATGCTATCAGAAAAACACCCTGAAACACTACAAACTTTATATGCAGCTATCCTTGCTGATGGAACCCCTCCTCTTGCAGTGCCTTCAGCAAGTCCATAGAAACTAGCATTGACTACAAAGTTCCCAGCTGCTGTGGATGCTGTATGAGATCCATGGCCCGTGGTATCGCTGGCAGACATTGTGACATAAAATCGAGCTCCAATAATCTTACTGTGAGATAAGCACTGATTTTCATTAGTGATTTGAATAGAGGTCAGAGATTGCAAATAACAAAATATGCTTACTTGTTACAAGTGAAGTCCTGGCCACCATTACAAGATCCCTTCCACTTTTTGGGAGGAGGTCCAAAGCCCTTGTCACTGAAACTATCCGACTCGGGTGAGATTCCTGAATCAAGGACACCAACAATGACATTGCTCTCAGCAGTAACATTGCGTTTAACAGTTCGATCGAATCCCATGAAATCCCATGATCTTGTTGTTTGAAGTTCATAAACTTTACTCGGAAAAACTGAAACCACTCCTTTAAAGCCTGCATACAATCAAGGTGGTATTATAAATCATCAAGGCAATGCAGTTGAATACAAAAAGAGCTTCTATACCACTTACTTGCAAGCTTCTTCGCCTCTTCATCGGTGAGCTTAGCAGCAAATCCATTGAAGCTCCTTCTGTAACTTCTGGTTAAGTACTTTTCCACAGAGCTGGAGAAAAGCAAAACATCAGATTTCAGACTGATGGTAGTTATTCCTTCGCCGTGACATATGGGCAAAACCGGCATGCTAAAAGGGAACTAAACAATAAGCAAAAACCTTTCTTTATCTGATCAAAATCCATAAATCCTACCTCTGTTTAAAAAGTTTTTGAAGCATACTGGAATGATGGGATGCAGGACTGTAGGCTCCATCAGGAAGTGATCCCATGTATGCAATGTAGACCTGCATCATCACATGCTATTATATAACATTTCATCTAAACAATAAGAATTACCTTAAAACATAAAAGAAAAATAATTTTGCCTTCCTATCTTCCTCTACAGCACCAGTAGGCAGGCTTATGCCAAGCATGAGAATGACAGAAATATGAAGAAACAACAAGAAACAAGACTTCCCCATATTTTTTTTCTCTCTTTGAGTATGAATAAAACAGAAATCACAACTGGTATTTTATAATGGATTCAAAAACATTAAATCTGCAACCCATTAGCTAGAATCTTCAATATTTTCCTTTGAATAACCACTGCAACCAAGGAATATCTGTCAATTTTATTTATACCATAATTGTTCCTACTAATTTGCAGCTGGACAGATTCTGTTCATAGCTTTTGAGGATAAGGAAACAATTTATAAGATCATAACCTTTGTAAAAAAATTCTTACTACCATCGTATGTTCACACTACCATCAATATGTACTATATTAAGTATTAGGATTCACTTAAAAACCTTCATCGGTTATAATATTTTAATCGATCGAATTAAATTTTAAAGCAGTCGAACGCATTTAGCAAGTTGAGAGACAAATCCCTATCACATCTGCAGCCTTTGTAGAAAACTATGGTTTCATCTGCAACCAAGTTGTTTGCTACTGCTAGGATCTGGTATATGTTGGTTTCACTGGTGTGATAAGGTGACCAGGTTTGAAGGATAAGAAATGGTGTGTTTTGGGAAGTGTCAAGTGATATATGAGGCAAACTGAAAATGCCATTCAAGATATTGCATCACTCGTTTCGTGTTTGGTCTCGGATCTTGTCTGGAGCTCGAACCAAGCAGGTCAAGTTTCATTTTTAGTTTGGCAGATAAGCATATTGACCGAAAGCACTTCATTCTGTCGCCTACAAATAGCCAAGTTCTTGTGCCTTAATCATGCCATGCTAACAATCTCAGACACAAATTACTAGCTGACGTTAACGGTTAAGTGATCAATTTGCTACTTTTCGATAATTTAGTGATCATTTTGTAATTTCAAAACTTTAGTGGTAAAAAGTAAAAGTTATCCAAATTTAAGTGACTATTTCTGTAATTTACCCTAAAAAACTATTCATCCTTAATTATACCAAAAAAATTCAAGTAAGACCCTGAACTATTTTTAGACTGAATTAAGTTTTTATACTCTAAATTTTATTAATTAATTTATTTAATCAATATTGATTAAATAATATAAAAAAAATAAATTAGGGTGAAAAATTCAATATTTAAAATTTTAATTTTTAAAATTTAAAAAATAAATATTCAATTACAATTTCACGTTATTAGATTCCAAGTTACAAAGATTTTAAACTCTCTTAAGCCATTAATTTTTTTTGAAAAGCAATAATTAATTATTAATTTCGATAAAAAAAAGTTTCCCAGGTCATCAATCTTCGTCATATACTTCTCTTCATCTCAACCCTCCGCTATATCATCAACGGTCGTAATTCATTGTTATGATTTTCGCACGGATCACAATCCCCACTTGACCCCTATAAAAGGCTTTTGATTATGTTTCGCTCCTCAGACCTCCAATTCAACTGTTCAAAATCTATTCGTTTTACAGAAGATGTCAGGAAGAGGAAAGGGAGGCAAGGGGCTGGGGAAAGGAGGAGCGAAGCGCCACCGTAAGGTCCTCCGCGATAACATCCAGGGTATCACAAAGCCGGCGATTCGACGCCTTGCTCGCAGGGGAGGAGTGAAGCGTATCAGCGGCTTAATCTACGAGGAAACCCGTGGAGTTCTCAAGATCTTCTTGGAGAACGTGATTCGCGATGCCGTGACCTACACCGAGCACGCTAGGAGGAAAACCGTGACGGCCATGGATGTAGTTTATGCACTCAAAAGGCAAGGTAGGACTCTGTATGGATTTGGCGGTTAGTCGATTTGGTGTGTTTAGGGTTTGTAATCGGATGAGATTTTTAGGGTTTAGTCCAATTTACAAGCTGTTTGTAGTTGTAATCTGAAATTTGTGCCATCAATTGTATATTCTGTTGAAATTCGAATCTGTAATTTTCTCTGTTATCTCCTTCATGATCATAAGAACTTGTAAAAGTATAACCTTTCCTCTCATAATTTTCTTCATATCTCCGATCCTTGGATATTATTATTGGGGAAATTAGGATAATAATGAGATTAAAAAATACTAAAAATTTTAATGATAATTAATAAAAGTAAGTTTAAAATTTGGTAATTGTATTATAAATTTTAAAATTTTACTGATTAAGTTAAAAAACAAAAATTTTGGTAATTATTTTTATATTTTATCCTAAATAAAATTAGGATAAATTTCTGTGATTATATCAAAGAATGGACTGACAATAAATTTAACTTAAACAAGGATCAAGTGGTAAAAATGAAATAGACCAAATCTAAACGCAAGTTAGCCAATCAACACTCCACACTCACACAGGCGGCGCGTCGTATTACCTCCGGAAGATCCGGCGCTCGACTCCACTCACCACCGCCACTGTCGTACATCAGAACAAGCCCGTCTTTAAAGCCCCTTTCACTCCTTCCGCTTCTTCTCAACAAGTCATCTATGCACCCACCGATTTGTATGAAAATTACTTTATTATCCCCAACCCCTTCGCAACAAAAACTCACCGTCCCGTCGAGTCGTATCTGAGTAGGCATCGGTGGGCTTTTCATCCGACACCACTCACCAAACCCTTCACCGCCGCCGCTTTTTCTCCGCCAGAACGAGAGTTCCACCGCGTGGCTTGTTAGAACGTACACGTATCCTGCCACCGCGCACGCCGCCACCTGGTACCGCCCTGCTCCGAAACCATACACGCGCCTGCACATCGTACAAATCCATCGAGCTCGCGTAAACATGAGCTTCTATCCTTCCGACTCCATCCGCACACGCGCCACCGATTTTCAATCCACCAATAACGTAAAACACACCATCCACCGCTGCCCCAACGCACCCATAACGCCTCTTTTGCAAGTAGATCACCACCCGCCACGTATCTCTTTCCGGGTCGTACTCTTCCACAGCGGAGGTAGCTCTCGAACTGCCGGCGACATAAATCTTGTTCGAAACAACCGCATCGGCGAACTTTTTTCGAGAGAAAAGCATGGGTGATTTCGCATTAACATGTTGGGTCCAAGTGTTGTATCTAAACATCGAATCCCTACCAATCATGTAAATCCTGGGACCGACCGAAACGAGCCTCGAGATACTCTGAAGAGTCCCAGTGTTCATCGGCAGACATAAAGAGAGGTCCCAAGCAGCGGCATGACAATGGTTGGATGAAGAGAAAGAGAGGGTTGCAGCAAAGACACCTGAATCGGTGGCGGAGAAGGCGAAGAGAGAAGGGTTGATGAGACTGAGTTGTTGGCGGAGAAGGATGAAAGAAGTGGAAATTATGAGGTAGAGCCAACGTCGGCAACGAGGGAGAGTGATGAGGATGGAACCCTGGAAAGACATTCCAAGAGAAGATCATCTGGGAGAGAAGATAGGGTTTTGGGAAGAGTTGTTGGGGTGTGATTATCAGAGATTTGTGGTTTTGGTTTGGGAAACAAGATTTCCTCAGCCATGAGAAGTGGCGAGAATGGCAGATCTCCGACATGAAAATGTGCAGATCTTAATCACCTGAGAATCACCATTGTAATGGCTCCTACATTTTTTTCCTGCAGAACAATGCCAGATGAAACGGGAAATGGAATGAAGAGGGAGGGATTCACCAACGTCATTAGACCCATCTTTTTCTTCTATTTTATTCCCTATTTAAAATATAATTTAATCATTTATATTTTAATCTTCATTCGATATATAAGTTATTTAAAATTTTTATCTTAAAAAATAAAATATTTAAAATTTATTTTAAAAATTAAATCAAAAGTTACGGTACAAGTAAAATAACGTCATACATCCACGGCGACCTAAGAAAAAAAAAAGACATTTATTTTTAATGTTTTTTACAAAATTTAAAGAGATAACATTGTGTCCAGGTAACATTCTCTTACATACAATGATATAAAATTTAAAATATAATTGAAGATCATTTATAGTTTAAAATTTAATTTTAGATCAAATTATTCTTTAAATTTTACTTGAATTTAATTAGTGTATCGTTATCTCCAAATAACTTTATTTAGGATTATTTATCGAATCGAACAATTTGAATTCGATTTAAGTTAAAATTAAATCAATATTCTATTTGAATTGACTCATGAGAAACATGAATGAGAGAATTATTTCTTTTTGGAGAGATATAACTATTTTTAGGATTTTCATAATTATTGTGCATATATATATATATTTGGTGCGAGTATATATATATCAAATAATGAGATTACATGAGTTATTATATATTTATACTTTTCGTGTTTACTGTTTTAATAATAATTTTTTTATTCGTGATATCTTAAACTCCATTAAATTTTCTTTTCTAATATATTTAGATTACTCGAAAAGTTCATGAGCTACTCGAAAACATAAATATATTATTTTTTATTTTTTTATAATTTAAAATCTAAATTTTTAAACTTAAAACCCTAAAATTTAAACCTTAAACATAAGTGTTAAACCCTAAATTAAGATATTGAAACCTAAAATTAACTACTTTGAGTTTATACATCTTGTGTATCAAAGTTTTTTTTTCATTACACTTTGAATGAGACGCGAGAGATAAGAGTTACTCGAGTCTAAAGGTCAAAGATTGGTCAATACTTGGCTCGATTAGGCTCGAAAAAAGCTCGAATTCGACTCGAGTTCTTAACGAATCGAGTCGAGCTCAGATATTTCAGGCTCGTTTAAAATTACCCAAGCTCGAACTCGACTCGAAATCTTAACGAACCGAGCTTAGCACTACTTAAGCTCGACTCGGCTCGTTTACGTCCCTAACTTGTAGTGTGTTATTTTTCTATTCTTATAATATGTTTTTTAGTAGCATGTTATTATGTTATTTTGTTGATTTTTTATTTTGAATAATGCAAGAAGATATTAATAAGTATTTATAATTTATAAAGATATAACACAACTTTATCGTGATGATGTCAGTTAATCAATAGATTCTCATTGTTATATGTATTTTTTATGTTTGTATTGATTGTGTTTTTGTCTCATCACGACAATATATTTGTTTATATCTATCATTTGTACAAGTTATTCGATTGGGTTTTTAGCGCTTTTCGTGTTTGGTCGTATATTTGGATAGATGGTTTTAGAAGAAAAAAAATCCCAATTAGTTTTAGAATTTTTTTATATGATACATTCTCTTCGGTAAAAATCTTCTGTCTCTTTATTATGCTTCCATACATGTCTCTATTAAAAATTTCTAAAAAAATTAAATTTTAAACTATAACTCTTATTTTGTATATCCTAAACCCTAAATCTTACACACTAAAAATATATTATATCATAATTCTTTAAACTCTAATCATAACTCTAATCTTAAACCCTAAACCTTAAACCCTAAACATCTAATTTGAAGTGGAGACACAAATGAAAGTATAGAAAAAAGGTAGGATTTACGCCTTATTCTCTTTATCACAATTAATCATTTGTGCAAGTTGTTCGATTGGTTTCTTTATTATTGTATTAGGCCATGGCACATATGGTAAATTTCTCAGCATGCCATCAAAAGCCACCCGAATTGTACATCATTAGAAAACTATATAAAAAAGAGGGACTGAACCAAGAATATTGATCTTCTTCAAGGACCATTTGGAGGAGAGAGGCGCTCAAGTATGGCCTCACACCCTGTAATAAGATTCCAAAGCAACTCAGTGGAGAAGAAGGGCTGCTGCAAAACCCTATGCATGTGCGACGAGGGAACAACTCCACCTGCTCGTTTGTTGTGCTTCTTCACAATCTTAACCAAACATGTTTTGTTCCTTCTTGTTGTCAGAACCAAATTTTTGTAAATATCGAGATTCGAATCTAACAAAATTTTGTACATGTACGATGTGATGTACCTGTAAAGTTAATGACACTGTAATGGAGTACCATCACCATCTCCGAATAAAAGTTTAAGACTTCCCTCTTTAGTTCCAACATTTCTTTTAGGTGCCATCTCGGTTTTCAAACCGGCATTCGAGTTCCTGAAAAACACAGGAAGGATGACAGTTTCATTGAACCGGAAACAAATTCAAAGTTTTAGAGGATACTCTAAACCATTGGATATTGATCTCTAGAAACAACAACCCATTGTAGATGCATGCTTTGAACAGGGTGAACCCGTACCCACTTGAACTTTTCAAAGTAAACATGTTTACCCTTAATTTTTTGAACTTTTATAAATCAATCCTTAAGTTTTTATAATTTTTAAGCTTTGTGTCTATTTTGAGATTTCAAAATTTCATATGGATCCACCCTTAAATAAATTTTTGGATTCGTCACTGCAACAACCGTTTCTTTAACAACACAGAAATGCAAAGTTAAATTAACGAGAATGTTATATTTTTTACCCTGAACATGATGATATAGTCTTCTTCTTTGTCCAGTTAAAACGTGTTGACCTTGTCGATTTCCATGTTCAATGAGTGTTTGAATCCCATGTCTCCTGTCGGCTTCAGTTTCCTCTTCAATGCCTTGTATGACAAGAACTTTCTTTCCCATTCTGGCAAGCTTCTTGCAACCTCGGCTCTATGTCTTTTTCCATGTTTCATATCTTGGTCTCCCACTGATTAATTGGTGCAGAGGGTTAATCTGTAAATACACACATATATATATATATATATATATATATATATATATATTGCTGAAGCTTGGGATGAAGAAGATATTCCCGAGGTAGAGTGTGGGATATTCGTTGATGGCATCCAAAAATACGTATATTCTGTTATATGCTAGGCACCATTCTAAGGATTGTAGCGATCAATACAAGAAGAAGATGCCGCATTATCCTTTAGAATCACCTGCTTCACTGATTCCAAACTCTTGGGTAAGGGATTATTGTCTTTCTCATGTTTTTATCTGTGCTTTCATTTTAAATAAAAGGTTTAAGGGTTATGGTTTAAGGTTAGGGTTGTGAGTAGGGTTTAAGAAATTAAGGGTAGGGTGTATTTTTTAGGGGTAGGATTTAGGGTTTAAGATATAGAAAATAAGGGTTAGGGTTAAAAATTCAATTTTTAAAATTTTTTCAAAGGAGCCATAAAAGAAAACATGATAAATGGGTAGATGATGTTTACTCGATTATGTACTCATATTTTTAATATAACATTATTTAATTTAAATTAATTTGTCCATAAATAAAATATCATTAATTATTAAGAAACACGAGAAAACATTTGTCTATATGCTTATTTAATAAGATACACTTATTTTTTATTAAATAATGATTATAATTTTTTTATTGAGATTTAAACCATACAAGATAAGATAGAATGAGCATCTTTGACCATTAAAGCAATCAGTGAATCTCAATAAGATACACTTATAAATCTCGGGTTTATATAGGAAAATTACAAAAAAATACACTTTATTTTGAAATTTAACCCCTAGAAGACGATAAATTATATAGTGAGTAAGTCTCGCCACATTATATATAGGACTAACCACTAAAAATCACTTATATTATCATTTTTTTTATGTTATATATTCTTTTAAAGTGAATATTCACTTAAAAAAATTATTTTTAAAAATAAATTAACAATAGATATGTGTAAAAATTCAGTTAAAAAATATATGATATAAAAAATAATAAAATTTAATAATTAATCTCATAAATACGTAATTAAACTTACCCGTAATATAATTTTTCCAACAAACTTCACCAAACACGTTTTTCACGACGTCTAATGAATACTTCGGTACTTGTTGGTCGAATGTCCTGTGGGCCATAGACGCGACTGACGGGGCTTGTTCCTTAATCATGGGTTAGTTTAATATTTAATTAAACTTAAAAAATGGAATATTTTATTTATTTTCGTTATGGACTCGTAACTTTCTGATCGCTCGAAGTTAATTATTCTTAATGAGTGAATTAAAAAAATATATAATTATATATTTAATTTTTATTAATCATCTATTATATTAATTTAATTTAATTAAATAAACTAATCATTCAATTAGGTGTTGATAGATTCATCACCTTATTGAAAGAATTTAATTATTTATTTTTATTTAATAAATATATTTTCCTTATTCAATCAGGTGGTAACATGTATCACATAATTGTTTGGTGCATTAGATGTACAGATTTTAGGGGTGTTTATCGAGCGAGTCGATCGCGAGTTAGACATTGTTTGGTTCATACTTGTTACAAAATTTTATTGTTCGATTTAACTTATTGCTCGTTGAGCTTGTTAAAATTTTGCTCGACTCGTGCTCGTTAAAATATTTTATTGTTCAACTTGATTCGTTGCTCGTTAAGCTTACTAAATAAAAATTTACCTTATTTTTAACTAAAAATAAAATTTAATAATACTATATGATGCTTAATATTAACCTATATTAATAAATTTAATTAAAATATCAAAAAATGTATCAAATACTTTCAAAGTCTAAATTCGAAAGTAACAATCTATAAATACACTAAACTAAGCGTATAAAATTAAAGTAACATTTCATAAATCAATAATTATTATTTAGATTTATTTTTTAAATAAAATAATTACTAAAAAATATATTAAAGACAAAGAGATGTGGAAGATTGTTGGGGTACATAGGGAGGACGAAGGTTCCTCTTCCTACATGTGGGTCAGTTGTAGCCTGTAGGAGAAGAATGTCAACATCTGGTGTGGAGGGAAGGGTTCACATCGTGGATTCAAGACAGGGGGGTCGGATGTTGGGATACACTCGTCTTCCCGACCAAACAAACAGATGTTTATTATGGAACAAAAATTTATTTGAGGATAAACACATAAAATTTTAAAAGTTTAGAGTAGACACAAATTTTAAATATTATAAAATTTTAAGGATTAATTCATAAAAAATATAAAAATTAAAGATAAATATATAAATTTTAAAAAATTTAGGGTGAGCACGGATCCATCCGCCACCAAATAAAACCTTGCAACTT
Source organism: Abelmoschus esculentus (assembly GCA_035048815.1). Taxonomy (NCBI): domain Eukaryota; kingdom Viridiplantae; phylum Streptophyta; class Magnoliopsida; order Malvales; family Malvaceae; genus Abelmoschus; species Abelmoschus esculentus. The sequence goes on from JAUCBN010000024.1 coordinate 14,604,471, forward strand.
CACAATGGTCAACCAAGCAGGGACAGAGTCATGTTGATGGTGGGAAAAGCTCTTGTTCTTTCTAAAATTTTTTATTTATTTTAAATTTTAAATTTAAAAACTTAATAAACTTTTATTTCTCTTAATGTTCGGTCTTGATTCCGTCCCTGCAACCAAATAACAAATATGGAGGGGTTAAACTTTTTTAAAAGTATAGATGCTTAAACTAGATTTTTTTTTTCAAAAAATAGAGAGTTTAACTAAAAGTTTTAATAATTTTGAGAGATTTAGTTAGAATCTTTAAAAGTTTTGAGAAGGGATTTAATTAAAATATTTAAAAGTTTTAAGTTTAATATGAATTTTTAAAATTTTGAAGGATTGAATCCTACACCAAGTTAAATCGATCGTAATACCGACTCAAACACCTAAAATATGGATTAAAATCTATAGATTTTAGCTTGGTGTTCTTCATATTCTTTAAAAAATATAACAAATATGTTGACACACCGACAATAAAATTACAGCGAATTTTACCGCTTGATCTACTTCAATCATGTTCTGATTTGTTTATAAGACGTCGAGACTCGATTTTTGATAACCACAAAATAATATCAATCATTAGAAGATAATTTTTATTGTTGTGTTTCGCTGTACCGAAATCCTAAAACATAAAAATTTTCTATTTTTCATCTTAGAACACTTAAAATACTCTCGATTCTATAAATTTATTTAATTTCACTAAAAATTATATCATAGACCCATAATATAATCTCTTCAACTTCACCCTTCCCCATCTAAAACTACCTAAAATTTTCTTCTTTAAATTTATTATCCAAATATATATTTTTAGGATTAAAATTGAAATTTTAATCTTTTAATGATCATCGATATTTTTCAGCGTTATTTATATCTTTTGTGACATTTTATTTCTCGACGACTTAATTTTTCGACGATTCATTTTATAATATATATTTTTTATTTTTTAAATATTATATATTATTATTAAATATTTGTCATTATTACCATCATCGAGTCTGACATTTTTTTTCTCTATTTATAAATAGGTGGTAAATGATGCAAAGGATGACATTACACGAATGACGTCATCATTCCGCTGGTGACAGGTAATAATAAAAAACTTTGATTTTATTTATTTTTAGTTTATTATATTATTTAATTATTAAGAGAATACAATGTATATTCGAATATATTTTAGGTATTATATTTTTAATGTTATTTTTATGTTTTAATAATAAAAAATTAAATTCTAATAAAAATTTTTAAATCTTAAATTTTTAAAAAATATAACCTACAACAATTCTTTAAGTCCTATCATAACCTATAACTCTAATTTTTCAATATAAGAAAATAAACAAAATATTAAAAGGGTATAATTATAAGAAAATATTTTTTATATATTTTTAATTATTTAATAAAATATATTTCACCCACGTCACACACCTAGATTTAGTGGGTGAGTTTCTTAACATAAATTTTTTACGTACATAACGTCTTGAACTTAAAATTTACTTAATCGGAACCAAATTGCTTACTGTTAACACGAATTTCTGTAAAAATAATAATAATAAAATAATAAATAATAATAAAATAAATAAATAAATAAAAAATCAAATAAAAAAATAAAAAATACAAAAAATAAAATAAAAATAAAAAACAGAAAATTTGAAGATATGAAAGAGTTTTAGATTTAGTGGGGATTGTGTTGAGAGATTTGAGGGAGAAATTTTAGGGATTTGGTGGAGTTTAAATTAGTTTAGGATGTTTGATTCAATTCCTTTAAATAGAGGCCTTCGAATCTGGAAAAAGGGGAATGGAAGGAAAAGACCTGAAAGTTTGAACCGGTAGAGGAATCAGAAGAGAAGAGGGGAATCGAAGAGGAGGAGGTCGGTGAAAGGCAAGCACTTGACAGGAATCATCCGAAAGTATTTGTGAGAGCTTTTTCTTGGTTGTTTCTTACTTTTTTCGTGTTAGATTAGATGTTAATTAGATGTTAATTTAATTTTAAGGCTTAAGAATAATTTAATTAGGTTCTTGGTTGAATTTAATTTAATTTTTAAGGTTGAATTTAAAATTATTTTAATCTAATTAAATCTAGTTTGAACCTAAATTGAACCCTAAAACTCAAAATTAGTTAATTTAGATATTAATTAGGTTTAATTTTTTTAAAATGTTTAGAAATTATTTAATTAGGTTCTTAGTTGAATTTAATTTAGTTTCTAAGATAAAATTTAAAATTAATTTAACCTAATTATATCTAATTTAGCCTAAGTGAACTTTAAAACTGAATTTCCATCAAGTTTGACTTTAATTAGGATTAATTTAAAGCTTAGGAAAATTTGATTAAATTATTAACTTAATTAAAAATTCTAAACCTTAAAATTAATTAAACTTAATTAAATTTAATTCATCCCTTAAAATTGAACTTTTGTCTTTTTTTGTCTTTACCATGTAAATCCCTTTGTGCTCAATTTTGTTCATCTTGGTTGTAATTCGAACTTCCATATTTTCTAATGAAAAGTAATCAAATTCCTTTATTTTATTTATTTATTTTATTTTATTTTATTTTATTATGCTTCTTTTTAAAAATCACATGACATATTTAGGAGATCACTTGATCATCATTTGGTTAATTAATTTAGAGACTTTTAGGATTAGTTGCTTCAATTAATTAATTAAATAGGGAGATAATTAGTAACAATAGTATTTGAATCTTATACCTCGGATACACTGAGAGACCGGTGTTTTGACGTACCATGACGTTGGCCTAAAGAGTGTACCTTGGCATCGTTTAGAATTAAATTAATGGAGCCCTCGTAGGTTAGAACTTAAAATGAATAAGATAAATAAATGGTCATGCATTTAAACCTTTTGAGGTGGAATTTATATTTCTTTAAATTTGGGTGAGATTTTCTATCTAGAGGACGTCTCATTCGGTCCAAGTTTAAGATATATTTTCTTAATCAAAATGATATCCTCAATTCAAGCAGTGTTTAATTAACAATGAAGAATTAAATTAATATCTATATTCAAAATATGAAAATGCCACGTGAAATTAATAAGGTACCAATTTGGGCGTTTGTAACCAATTTGGACGTTTGTAAGGGTCGTCTTTACACGTAACCGACTCCCGAATTCAAATATTTTTAACGAATCTCTGGTTTGTTTTATGGTGTCCGGCCTACCAAAGTGGCCGGTGGTGACTCCAAATCAATTTTTAAAATTAAAATAAGTTTATTTTAAAATTTGGATTTTTTTCAAGATTAAAAATGATAAAATTTGTTTTTCAAAGTCAATTCGTCAGGTTATTTTTTCACACGTTTTCGATTTTAAAACGGACGCGACACTTACCACTCGGACCAACCTGTTATTTATTTATTTATTCTTTCAAAATAAAATAAAATAAAAACTACTTAGACTTTACTCGTTTTAGAAGTCCAACTCAACTCTTCTGAGTTCAGACCCAGAGAACTCCCCCTTCCTGTCGGGAAATTATGGGTCAGTTCCTTTTATAAAAAAAAATTATGGATCAGTCTTATCACGTTATTCATGAGATAAACCAATAGAAATTGTCTATCTCATTATCTTTTAATTTTTCAAGTAAAGATTCACTTGAGAAAAATTATAACAAGGAAAAATTGATAAAATAACAATTTTTATTGGTTGATCCTATAAATAAATGGTGGAACTGACCCATGATATAACTCCCCTTCCTGTCGGTTTCACTTTGCCTTGTCCTTGTAGTACTCTTCTTCTACAATAAATAGTCCCCCCAAACCAGTAATTCCTTACAAAAAAGCTGCTAAAATCACACCAGACAAGTCCAGATTCTCGTTTCCCACGCCGATTTCTTCTTTTCTCCCTTTCCTCAAAATCCTCGTTCTGTGCCACCATGTCCTCAGGGATATGTTCTCAGGGTTTGGTCTTGGCTACCGCCATGGTCGTTTCCAGCACAGTTATCTTCCTTACTTTCTCAAGGCAAAAAACATCGTCTTCTTCTCCTAAACAAACCCTTCGTTCTTGCTTGTCTTCAGGTACTGTTTCTTGACTTCTTCTTTATGTTTTGATTGGTTGAATTAATGGTTTTTTTTTTTTTCTCTTTGTAGATGGCAAGAAAAGAGGTAAGAAGAAGAAGAAGGTGAGGTTTGCTGAGACTGTGAAGGAACCGAGTGGCAATGGAGAAGAGTACAGGAAAGATCAGCAGCAGAAGATGGTTGCCGGAAGATCAAGATCGGAAGTTGATGGATTTTGCCGAAGTCAAATGCCGGCTAATAGGGTTGCTTTGTACACCGGAATTCTCAGGGACCGTGTTCACGTTCATCGAATGGAGTGCTCTTATTGAGTACTGTAAAGGAAAAACGGACGACTTTTCTTTGTCCAAGATGTAGATAATTACAACTTTGTCCAGATTCATGTGTTTTTTCAAAGGGAAATTTGGCCGAAATTAAAAAGGGTAAATTACAGAAAAGGTCACACAACTATGGATATAATTATATTTGAGTTATTTAATTATTAAAAGTTGTGTTTAGGTCATTTTAGGGATGGAGTTAAGATCATATGTTAGGAGAAATAAAAGCTTAGGAAGTCTAAAAACAAATGGAAGGAGAAAAAACTTTATTCGATTACTATTTAAATTAATAAGATCTTAAATACTATATACCAAGAAAATTAGAAAGGCTAGAACCCCTCCCTTTATATACATATATTCAGTCTTGAGTTATTTATTTATAGGTAAGATTATATTTTTATCACTCAATTATGGATAAATTTACGATTAAGTCAACCTTCATGTTTAATAAAATACATCAATTTGATCATTTTTCTTTTAAGTCACTTATATATCCCCGTTAACATTAAAATATTTTATTTAAAATCATTAGTTAATTTACTACATGAATTGATATTTTTTTAATATGAACGATGAACCGGTCATTTTTCTTTTAAGTCACTTATGTATCCAGTTAATATAACTAACTGACCGGACTCATCTTCGTGTAATCTACATCTACTAATCATATTAATTAAGTGATCGTAGTTCTAATCGATTTTTTTATGAAACTCTATGAATTAAATCATTGATTAAATTAAATAATTTAATTATTAAACAGGAGTCTAGGAGATTTTGTCTATATCCCAAATCAGACTTGTACGGTAGCAGTAGCCAAGTTGGTTGCACGACTCCTTTGGTCCGCCAAATTTTTATTGATTTTAGCAACAATCACATGATACACGTTCTAGGAATAGGACATTGGGGACGGGAATGAGATGGTTTAAGAGGCTTTTATATTATAAAAAGTAGATTAAATTCATTTTTTAATTTTTAATATTATGATATGATTATAAAATAATATTTGTTGATTAATTATAATTGTTTAATAATATAAAATAAATATATTTTATCAATTAATCAAATTATTAATCATTGTTCCTTCGTAGACTTTTAGGTAACTTATTTTAGACTTAAAATTATTTTTCATTATTTCTTTTAGAAATTCTATTCCCTTCCCTTTTAGGTAGGAGTGTTTAAATGGTCGGTTAAACCGAATTAACCGATCAAACAAAATTAATTTAATTAAATTATCAGTCACAGATTGTTCGGTCGGTGAATGGTTAAAGATTTTTTGAAAGTTTGGTTAACAGTTAATTCGGTTCGAAATAAGTTAATTAACTGAAACTTTATATTTTTTATTTATTTTTAATCATTAAACTTTTAAAAATTATAAATTGGTCATTAAATTTCATCAAATTAATATAAAATGATAATTAAATTTATTAAATTATTAAAAAATATTCATTAAAATTTTTAAAATTTATCAATAATTAAATGATCAATTTATAATAATTAGATAAGTTTAATAGTTGTTTTATAATTTTTTAAAAGTTTGGTGACTAAAAAGACTATTTTAACATTGTTGAGTATCATTTTTATAACAAATATTGGTTAATTGAATTAACCGATCGAATTAACTAAAATTTGTTCGGTACAGTTAATGTATTTCAAAAAAAGTTCGCTTCGATTAACGGTTAAAGATTTAAAAAATCCGTTAATTCGGTTTTTGATAATTTGGTTCGGCTACCGACCGAATTAACTGTTTGAACACCCTACTTCTAGGTAAGATTAAAATTAATTTAATTAAAAATATAAAAAATTAAATATGGATTCTATTTATATAAAGCAAAAAAAATTAAATAAATTTATACTATTAAAGAAATATACATAGTTTACATTTTTATTTTTAAAAATATATATTAATTTTTAATTTTAACCCATAATTTATATTTAATAATTCAAATCTATCTTTGAAGTCCCTTTTTCTGGTTTATGTGCTCATTTATTTGAGTGGACCGGTGGTACAACAAATTATTTTAAATTAAAAAATAATTATTTTTTAAAAATATATTTTTTATTAATATAAATAATAATTTAGATTACAATCAAAATATTAAAAATATATAAAACTAAATTTTTTATACATATAATAAAATATATATTATTTTTTTGTCATTTACTGTTATATCCTACCTATACTGATCCAAAATTTCATGCAAACAATACAGATTCTTAAAAAATTATATTAAAAATATAAAGGTACAAAATTATAATAATTTTTGGATATAAAATTAAATTATTAACAAAAAATATAATAAAATATTAAAAAATAAAATTTTTAGAGATACAATTACATCCCAATACTCCTAAGTCGATCTATATAATTACAATTAAAAGTCATTTTAAAAGTAATTAATTTAAAATGAAAATATTCCTCTAGTGGTGGATTTGGTCCAATCAATTATTATGTTGATGAAATTATTACTTTTATAATTAAAATGATTTTTTTATTAAAAATACTTTTTTTAAAGTATTAACATTAAATTGATAAGTAATAAATGATTAGTGTTAGCCATCATGTACTTTTTTTCCCCATAGTGCAATTATTATAGTACAAGTCGATGGCTATACTGCATTGTATTTTTCATATAATAATTTTTAATGGTTATAAATTGTAATTATATTAAAATATTTATGCAAAAAAATAATGCAAATAAATTAATATTATTTTATGTTTAATCCTCAGCGTTAAGACTTATTTAAATAAAATCTAAAATTTTAATTTAATTTCTTTTTGATCTCGAATTCAATATATTGTATCTTGACTCGACATAAAAGAAATATAATTTGATATTTACTTATTCAAAAAAATTTTAAGAAAAAATCCATTACATCTGTCCAACATGATACAAATTAAAAAAATATTAAATATACTATATATAATAAGATAAATATATACATTTAATTAAAAATATAACATATTAAATAAAAAATAATCATAAACTTAAACTCGTTTTGATCTGACTTAATCTTTATTAATACATATTTTATTTTGTCTTGCCACGAATTCAAAATTCAAGAGAAAAATAACCACGACAAGACAAGACAAATACGGATAGTGTTGTTATCCTATATATTATATTAGGAAAATAAAAAATTTTATAACGTGTGTCGAATATTGCCGGACATCATTAATGTTAAATATTGTTGAGTAAATTAATTAATAAAAATTAAAAAATTTAAGAACTCAATATATAATTATAAATTATTTAAAATAAAATTTTAATTAAATTAATTATACATTGAATCTTTAAAATTTTTTATATTTATTATCAATTTAACGATGTTCAAAGGTATTTAATATTAATTATTTCAATAATATTCGAGTCACCTAATATATTTATCCTAGAAAAATACATTTTAGTCCCTATAATATCCAACAGAGCAGAGAAGTATACTCTGTAACGGTTAGTAGTCTACAAATGGATAAACAGAACAACTCAGGTAGCTTAAACAAAGTAAGCTCTCTAATCTACATTGCTTTTCTCTGTTCAAAATAAATATTAATAAAATTCTCTACTATTTTCTCTCCTCATTTCCCCAAATTACTAGAAAAAACAAGGTTGTGGGTTGTGAACAAGAAGAAAGGCATAATCAATCAAACTAAAACAAAGAACAACCAGGTAAATTTGTTGCCATGTCTATAGTGGATTCTTGTTCATTCCTGTAAATTTCATGACTTTTTTGGTTACTCAACGAGTGTCTTGATGTTTCATTTCAGGAAATCAGGCTGCCATTGATTTGCAGATCTGTTTTTGCTTCTGTTAGTGCTTGTTTTTGTATATATGGGGTAAGGTTCTTTTTTGGGGTCTTGTGGGTTTGCTGATTCAAGGGTTTTTATTGTCAAGATTGGATTTTTTTTGGTTGGATATTCATCTTTGTTTGTGGTTTACTATGGGGCTTGACTCAATGGAGCATTGTCTTTATCAGTTCCTGGGACAATGGAGGGAAAAAGGGGTAAAAAAATTTACTGGTATGATTGTGTAGGATTTATCATGTTGATTGTTATTTTCATTTGCATCTGGTGTCTTTGCACCCACTATGGCTGTGTTTGATAAAGAAAAAGTAAAGATCTATGAAAGGAAAAATTTTCTAACCTTCCAAACAATCATATGATTATAAGTTGCTGGTTTAGGCATATAGGATACTTTTATGCCTTTGCTATTAATCTTAGATTAGAAAATGGGAAATTTTCTGATGTCTGATGGTTCTGGTGTAGCAAATAACATTTTGTTTTTATTAATTGACAAACAATGGTTTTTGGTTGAGATTGATATGCGGCATAAGGACTCGAATACCCCATGACTGTTTCGGTTTCAAATTCGAATAGTCCATGCAAGATCAATGCATGGTTTCAACCATAGATTTGATTGTTTTGAGATTTTCAAATAAAACTACATGCACATTCTTGTGAAGGGATCAAGGGAATTTTGTAAGATTTATACCAATTACTTTGCTCTAGCAAGTTGAAGTTTTGGATTCATGTGTTATACATTCCGTTTTTGCAAATAGTTCTGCTTAGTAATAGGCTTTTATGGAGGATAAGCTTTGATGCCTAATCCATTTGTCTTGACAATAGATGAACCTATTAAGTGTACCAGTCCTGCATCTTGATGAATGCTTTTTGTTGCAATTATGGTTTTGCTTCTGTTTATCTCACTTTATAAATAACATTGTAAAGTATGCTTTTTGAGGCCTTGGCATCTGTGAAATTATCATTTGATATCTTCCTGATGCACTTATTACCGGGGTAGTAGCCTCAGCTAGAGTTTTTGGCAGCTGGGCCTGGTGTGATTGTGTTTGATTTGTAATAGAGCAGTGGTTGTCTAAGATGCTATGAGAGGCCGACTTTCAATCCCTTGGTGAATGAGTCATCAAAAGGACTAAAAGTTCAAGGTCAAACAGGCAAGAAAGCCAGCATATCCGAAAATTTCTGGACCACTAGCACTTGTGATATGGATAACAGTGCAGTGCAATCACAGGGAAGCGTCTCCTCAATCAGCACAAGCAACCAGACACTTGATCCACTTGGCAGTGTTGCAGCTGCTAATGCCCCTGCTGAATTTGTGAATCATGGCAAGTTCTTAGTTCTTATGTTACATTGTTTGGATTAACATTTGTATCTGACAATTTATGAACTCCCTTATATTCCTGTCTGGGCTGCACTTGGTTGCAGGCCTTCTTCTCTGGAATCAAATTCGGCATCGGTGGGCAGGAAACAGGAAGTCTGAAAAACGGAAGCGGGAGGTTCGAAAGCCTAAACTAGAGTGAGTTCTTATCCGAAATTTCCCTTTTTTCTTCTATGTTTAAATTTTAGAAGGCATCTTACAACTGCATTTTGTCCGGAATTACTAGATATGAAACAATTCCCACAACTAATTCAAGTAGTAACATTTATTTTATCATCACTATTCACTTCTTGCATCGGGGATATAGAAAGTCTCAAGGTAAAAAAACAAAGATTGTTACTTCTATAAAATTAAATTTCAACTTCAAATTCCATGTTTTTAGCAGTCTTCGACCTTGAAAGGATGAGTTGTGCTACCAAACCATAGAATTGTTTAAGTAATACGATAATGACAACCTTACCCATGTGCTTCAACCTTACCACATAGGAGATTTGTTTGGTCCTTTTCTCAACCACTCCATTAAGTCACATCTTTGTTCTCAGCATTTGTTGATATTTACTTTCCTAGTATTCATTGCTGTAGTCTGGATATTTTGAGATTATAATGAAGAATAAAATGGTTGATGTTTGTATTTTAAAGCATTCCAATTTGAGCGAAATCTAGATGTTTGTCATTATTAGAACCTGTATCTTAGGTACTAAACTTTGAAATCTCATATTGACTACACAGGTAAAACAACTTCCGGTATATAAGTATACGACATCATTTATGAACTTTTTTGTTATCTCATGAGCACTCATTCTGTGCATGGTTAACAATTCTGGCTTTGCAGCTGGAATGCAACTTATGAAAGTTTACTCGGAAACAACAAGCCATTCCCTCATCCTATTCCCCTCGCTGTAAGTCCCAGGCTCCCAGCACCAGCAAGCTCATGGAATCACGAATTGTATTCTTACCTGATTCCGTGTCTCTTGTGGAAAACATGACAGGAAATGATAGATTTTCTCGTGGATGCGTGGGAGCAGGAAGGGTTGTATGACTGAGCAACAACAGTACAAGTTCATTTGAGAGATGGTTAGATATCAATATCCTTCTGATTTGTTGTAACATTTTGAATTGCTTTCATGCTTAAAATGCATTAAGCATAGCCTGGCGTGCATACAACTTCAGGGTCTTTTGCCTCCTGCTGTTTTCATTTTCCTTTCCAATTCAACTTGCTTTGTGGACCATGCTGTTATATTTGCACCCTCTGCCTGTTTTCAAGGCAGCAAAATCTTATTTTTTGCGAATTTTCTTGCATAACTTGCTGTTATGTGTTGTTTGCTTACATTCATTTGAATATGTAACGACAGAATTATTGCGTCGAGTAAATAAACCGGAATTATTTTCTTTCATAAAGAAAAAAAAACAAAGAGGAAAATTAGTGTAAATTTGAAACAAGGAAAATCCATAAGGCAAAGCTACCTACCTAACACATTCATTTATCTTGCTGTTAACTAAGGCTGCAAAGGTTCACATTGCTTCAAATTTCACTGTCTACTCCTCTCCTCCCCAGGGAAACACACCACGTGCTCTCACACGCTGCTGGATCTGTTTATACAGTGTAAGAATTTTTAAGTTTTACATCTTTTTGGATCGTTGGATGTATGAAATGAATGGTTGAGATTAGTAGAATATACGAAAATTATCACTTGAGAAAAAGGTATGGAGTTAATCTCAATCATCCATTTCACACATACAACGATCTAAAAAATACGTAAAACTCATAGTTATATATACACTCAGAGTTAATGTAGAGCTAACTTTTACTGCAACAATCAGGAAACATATCTTAGAATAGAAAAAGGGTCATCTGTCCTCAGAGATCAGATTCTCCTGCAAGTACAGTACTTCAGATTTTATATATGGAAGTGGCATGGAGTTAACTTGCAGCATCAATCACTTTTATATACACTGTTGTAGTTATTTTGTAAGATACGATTAACCTCACAGGGGAAAAGGTACATGAAAAGGGTTTGAGAGAAGACAAGGGCGATGCTGGTTTTCTAGTACAAACAGAAGATTTCTGAAGCACAGAGTACTCTAACAAGACAAATAAAGGCAAGTTCCCAGATTAAAGCAGCTTCCTCAATCCTGTTGGGTTGCTGTCATGATTAAAAACCAAAGAAAAAGTGTTTGGGGAGTAGGAAGGGTAATTTTAGATTTAAAAAAAATTGTAAAAAACTATCGACTTGAAATATTATCGATAAAATCAACCGAAATATTATACTTTTTGATAACATTTTAAGTCGTATGATACTCCATATTTTACTGTTGTCTGTGCTTGATTATACAATTCCCTGCATTTTAAAATTCTAATTGAATTGAAAAGCTTAACTGGGGTAATAATATCAGTAACACCAATCTCTTTTCCCCACCTGTGTCTGATGGAGGGTCAAGTCAACAATGGAGGGTCACCAAAAACAATGATCCAAGTCGTTGAAGTGTTTAAAGTCAAGTGCACCAGTTTCCCAAAAGGACCAAGAAAAACAATTTCTCACTTTTTTCAATGAAGAAGAGCTTTTAATTGGTGAGCAAGCCATCTGCCCCAGCAACATGTCTCCTTTTCCACAGACAGAAAACTTTCAAGTCATTTCAAACATATACACGTATATATATTCCCCCATTCTCTTCAAAAACTTATCCCTTTCCTCACAAAACAACACACTGTCAGAGTCACATTAAGCAAATAGTGATGTCTGCTTCATCAAGAATCTGCCCCAATGGCCTCAGACTTGGCATCAGTGTGGCTTTCGTTCTGTCCATTACAATATTTCTGATTCCATCAGGTAATGAAAATCCAAAGTCTAATTAGATTATGTTTCAGCTATTTTTATGTTTTGTTTTAAGCAAATAGGTTTGCAGATGGCGCAGTGAGCTCAAGTGGGATGCAGCAAAGTAGAATGGCGTTGGGGTCAAAGCCTCCCGGTTGTGTAAACAGGTGCTTGAGTTGCAGGCCATGCATGGCTACTCTTGTCATTCCTTCGCACAAATGGAAGACGAACAGCTTCAAAAAAGCAACATATCGTGGCGAGGAAGATGATAGATATTATCTCCTAGCCTGGAAATGCAAATGTGGGGATAAGCTCTTTCAACCTTGATGCCATGGCCATACGCAAGGCCACTAAACACAGTTCTTTCAAGTTAAATATATACTGCAACATATATAGCACTACTATCGTATGTTGTCACGTCCTAAAAAGATGAGAGACAATATATTAAAGTAAGCTCGATATGTCTTTTAGGAAGATTATAATGACATCATAGTAATATATCGAGTTAATCTTTAGTTCTCGTAACCGATGGTGATGGTTTATGTAATTTTCAGTATGCTAAGGAAGGGAAAACTTCAGCTTAATGCAGAATCTAGCTCAACATTTCTAAAAACTGGTCTCTGGCAAACTTCATGCAAATTTGTAGCATGAAAAGACTGATCTCTACCTCCTCAGCTCATATTTTAAGTCAAAGTAAACTAAAACAATTGATATATAATTCGAGTGTACAAATTAAGAAGATTATATAAACCTTGACTTCAAGTTAATCTATACGAAAAACTTATGATCTTAAAACGTTGAGGCACATGTGAACGTTACAGGTATGAGTTTATTGACTTTGGTCATTAAAGATTAATCGATCACTGTATCAAAACATACAATTCGGTGTGCTATGTCAGTCTATACAAAGATTATATGAACATACAATTCGAGTGTACAAATTAAGAATACTATATAAATATTTAACTTCTAAGTTATTCTATACGAAAAACTTATCTTAAAAGAGAACGTCGAGGCATATGTGAACGTACAAGTTCATTGGTTTAATCGTCATTAAAAAATTAATCGGTCACTGAATCGAAACATATAATTTGGGGAGTTAGATCAGTCTATAACAAATTAATTTGTTTCGAAACCATGTGATGCAATTGAAGCTGGATTTATTTTTTTATAGCACTGAATTGTTAGGACCAATTTTAGATGTGAAAAAATGAATGAGGACCAAAAGAGAAAATAATTAAAGTCCAGTGCTTTATAACTGATATTTTTCTCAGTTTACGTGTGAAGCAGTGAAATAGAAACCAGAAATGGAAATGCTCACCATTTGCTCTGCTTCATGCCACCATACTTTCTTCACTCATTCCATTTCCAGAAGTTTGAATTCAGATTCACTTCAAGCTTCGATCTTTCATCTTCTCCGTCGCCCCCTCTACGTCCGCCCCCGTTCCAGTTCCACCACGCGCCCGCCACCGGCCACCTTCTCCGCCTGACTCAAACCCCCCAGGTTTCCACCATTTTCTCTTTTTTTCTTTAATTTTCGGTAATTATATTCATGGCTTTGGGATGGGATTAAAATGTTCTAGTTAATAATCCTGGGAATTTTACACTTTGGATATTTTCCCTCGTGTTTTTACCTTTTTCTTGTTCTAAGCTAATGCAATAGAAGTGTGTTAAAAACCCTTACTTTCCCTCTCCATATAACTAGGTGAAATTTGACTTCTTGTTTCTCTTTTTGCTTGAATTCAAGAATCTTTTTCCTTGGAACAGGGTTAGTGGGAAAGTTTTCTAGATTTCAGGATCGTGCCCGGATCTTCTTTGCTGTTCTTTTCTGGATGTCTCTGTTCTTCTGGTACTCTGCATGGGATGGGAGGAATTCTGGTAAACCTCATGAAGGGTCACGATTTAGAAGATAATCTACTAAGAAATTTGATTTTGTATATAGATATGAAAGATAGATTAGTACTAGATATACATGTAGAAAATATTTTCATGTACTATCAATTTTAAGGCTATTTCTTTTACGTTCTAAGAGGAAGATGAAAATGAGATGCCACACACAGTAAAATTATAATATTTGAAGGAGAAAGTAAATTTAACTTGTTTTTCTTTGGTTACCTACATTCCTGGTTACTCTTGTTTTCGTTTTGTCTAATAATGCATTGCCAAGAATATGATAATCTTTGGTTATTGCCGGTCCAGAGATGGAGCCAGGATTTTGTGCTAAGGGGCAAAACATAGGTGTTTGAAAGCTGGGGAGAGGGCAAATTTGTAAATAAACCGAAATTTTTATAAAAATAAATAGGGGATAAAGATGAAAAAAAATCTTTAGGGGTGATTCCTACCCCGTTTGGTTTCGTCCCTGCCGGTCAGCTTCGTATTGAACGCTAGCCAAATGGATAATGATTGCAAATTTGTGAACTTAAATTAACAGTCTATATTCTTGCAGTGATTTTGTATTTGAAAGCTTCAACAGATTCTGCTAATTCTTTTTCTATACCTACACTTGGTTTATGTTAGCCTGATGAAGTTGCTGATTCTAAATGCCATGAATTCTGCAGCTTGAGTCTCTTCTGGTACAAATATAATGGTGTAAATGTAGGAGACGCTTTGCCTAGCCACCCAAGGTGGCTCTCGGGAGATGATAGCATAAGGCTAAATGTCTTTCCGAATTGCTGAGAATGGTAACATTAGACAGGTATCTGTAATGTGAGAATTCTGCATATTTTTAAACCGGTTTTCGAAGAACCGTATTGCACTGTTCTCTTCTTTTGCATAAGTTGATTGTTTTAAGCATAGATATGACCCAACTTCTGGAGTAGCTTCATCTAAGAAGGTAAACCTTGGCTTAGTCTGTGAGTTAGAGAAATTAGCTTTTTCAAATGAAAGATGGTTTCAACTTTCTGTATATAGGAGAAGATATTCATATGATTGAAAAAATATGGTATATAGATTAGCCGATTACGGGTGTTCATGGTTAATCAACATACTACGACGGTTAACCTGTAGGTTGTATTCTTAATGTATGTTTGTTATCTTTTTAGTTTATTTTTATCGAATTGGTATCTATGCTCGCATGATATTTCAACATTCAATCAGATTGATGAGATACATTAATCGTATAAGATACTAATATTATCAAATTTCGAGTGTGGTAATTTGATTGGTCGTTGAAATATCATATCATAACGATATATCAATCAACTTAAACCGAAAAACCCATTTGCCCCCTCTAACAAATACCAGTCGTCTTGGGATACATAAACTGCCAACTCAATCAAACTATAGCATAAAACAGATGCTGTAGTACAAAATTGACAAAAAAGAAACTACAAGTAACATGTTCTTGATAAATAAACGGTACAGATTCCTCTCAGATGCTATCATCTCACATGATATCCAGCAGAGGCAGGCTGTTCCTTGAGAGAAAAGTAAGCTGCTCTAGACAAAAGAAAAGGGCTTTCTCCCAACTTGCATGGAAAATAAAGAGGTCTTGACATTTATTACCGGAGTTGGTTGGATGTCACCCTCATCTTGGATACTTCTTCACCTGGATAACTCAATTCAATAATGTGGAAGGAATCTACAACAAATATCTCACAACTTGGTTGTCTTTACTTAAAACATAATGTATACAACCTTTAAGGCAAGCTAAATTGATTAACTGGAACCAAAACTGCACAATTCTACACTTCGAATCGATGCATATCCGAGTATCTGACTAAAAACAATAGCTTGAATCACCTTGGACCCGATAGTCTAACATCGGATAACCATGCATCACTATTGTACACTGTTTGTCCTGATGTTGTACCCCCGTCGCTGCTCGATTTAAGAAAACCTGAGTAAGCCCTGGCACCTGGGACTGAAGATATTGGGGGTTGGGGTACGTCACAAAGACCTTCGAGCATTAGGACTACTGTAGTCATTGGTGGTCTTAAACGCATTTCTTCTTGTATGCACCATAGTGCAACTTTTATTGCAGAAACAAACCTTTCATCATTTTCGTTTATATCTAGTTTAGGATCGAGGGTTTTTTTCAGATTTCCTTCTTCCAACATCTTGAAGGCAAAAGAAGGTAAATGAGCTTTCTCGGGAGTTTCTTCGGGATCGTAACTCTTCCTACCCCCAATTATCTCGAGCAAGACCATACCATAGCTGTATACATCACTCTTCTCCGATATAGGGTTGTTGGTGATCCATTCTGGTGCAAGGTATCCCCTAGTACCTCTCAGTGTTGTATATACCAGGCTTTCTTCACGGTTCATAAGCTTAGCCAACCCGAAATCTGAAACTTTGGCATTGAAATTATCATCACGAAGAACGTTTTCAGGTTTTATGTCACAGTGCACGATCTTGAATTCGCATTCCTCATGGAGATAAGCCAATCCCTTTGCTGTACCCAATGCAATATTGAATCTTGTATTCCAATCCAAAATGCATCTTTCTTCATTTTTCTTGAATATCCATTTATCTAAAGATCTTTTGCCCATGAACTCATAAACAAGAAGCCGGTGAACGCCCTCAGAGCAGAAACCTTTGAGCTTGACCAGGTGCACATGATGAATACTTCCGATGATTCTAACTTCGGCGTTGAACTCCTTTTTTCCTTGTCCTATGCTCTCCAATTTTTTAACGGCCAATTGGGTGCCATCCGGCATCTCACCTTGGTAGACCGAACCAAATCCGCCTTGGCCAACTTTTATAGAGAAGTTTTTAGTCGCCTTACAAAGTTCACGATATGTATACCGAACAGGCATCACGGATAAACTGTCCAGGAAATTATCATCCTCCAACTTCTCTTCAGCAGATTCAAGCCATCTCTTCTGTTTGCGGTAGTAATAGAATCCCACGTAAAGTAGTGCAGCGATAATTAGAGCCGTTGCTGTTGCTATTATCGCAACAAATATAACATGCCTAACTTCATTTGTGCTTCCTTCTTTAGCATGAATTTTCAAGCCGCCTTCATTCCTCGAGATCTTCACGAACGAAACAAAACCACTAGAACCCCTCTTAGCACGCTTCAGACTTCCAACACGGTCAAACAAAAAGCAATTCCCTGTACTGTTCTCAAAGAAAAGTGCTGTACAAGAGCAGTTTCCCAAGCAAGCTTTCTTGCAAGCATCTATACCAGAGTTCATATTCGGTTTGACAAACCGAAGCACGGAATAATCAAGTTTCTGACCAACATAAAGTAGATTTGCCGAATTACAAGTAGAGGATATTGGTGCACTGCAGTCATTTAGAGGGACGAGAGGTTTAGGACATAGGCACGCGGTGTCAAGATGACACACCATAAACGGGTTACAATGATCGGGAATGTTGCAGGGGTTTTGTGGTATCTTTGTTGCCTCAGCAATTGCTCTACCTCTCTGATGAAGATTATAGAACATAATAGCTCCGTCTGCTCCTAATCTGGCAGCCCATGTGACATTCATATCGGAAATTTGAGAGAAATTCAACTGCCATATCAACTCCTTATTGTGACCATAAAAGTTCAATGAGTTGGATACTAAAACCGTAGAATAGACCGTGCCGCTGAAATTCTTATCAACTTTCTGCATTTCATTCGACAACGACCAATAAGTTTGCGGAGTCTGGAGCCCTATGTACAATACCAAATCGCCGGACTGAAATTCAAGATAATGACTCTTATTCCTTTGGGGTAAACCTTGCAGTCTCATTCCTTCCACAAACTCCTGTCCAGATAAAAGTGTATCCGTAGGATGGCTAAAACTCTGCCAGAGCACTCTTCCACCGCTCCCACGAAGCACCAAGTTTCCCGAATCCAACAATTCCAGCAACATAGCCGTTTCTCCGGCAGTGTTTGTGTCCCAAACAACCCCATCTCCTCTTTCCAAGTATACATCTCCATTATTTCCAAACACAAACTTATCCGATTTGTCAACAAACAAGTCTCCTCTATTAGCAGTCCAAACAACTTGGCAGGTCAGATGATGAGCGATAACTAAGACATAACTTTGAGCATCCAGGGGAGATTCGAATCCGAAACCAAATAATTTATTTTTCGATAAGAGGAACTTGCCATCATGTTCTTCCCATTGCATCTGAGATGCTTGGAACCCTGGATATAACTGGCCAACATGTTGATCAACAGCAAAACAGATTTTGAAAGCCACAATTAGACAAAAACACAAGGTTCTAACTTTGAACAAACCCATAATTCCTGTAAACAAACATAAATTTCTCAGAACCAAGTTGGCAAACGCAGTATTCCAAATATAGTGCTAAGATTATAAAAAGTACACAAAAAAGAAACCCCAAAGCAACAAGAAGAAGGATTTGAAGAGAAATTCAGCTAAACTGTCTAAATACCACAGGAATCCAACTACAAGCTTGGTTTCTAAGGACAGATGGACAGCCAAAATCAAAGACAAAAGTATACAGCTATTCTGAAAACAAAATGGAAATGTAAAGACTAAGAGGATGGGGAGTTGTCAAATAATGGGGTTTTCACTGTGAAAACTACAACTTACAGGCTAGAAGCAGACTCAGAAACTCCATAGGAGGAGCTTTTAAAGTTCAAATTAATGGTTGAGGAAGAGACAACAGGAAACCCAGAGTAGGAAAAAGAGACTTCAATAACCCCTTTGCTTTTGTTTCAAGTAGGACCCTTGCCTTTCTCTTTCTTGACTTGAAAAATCACAAGCTGGAAACAAGTTGGAAGCAATGAAGTTATAAAATTTTGGGGTATTTCCAGAGAAGTAATGCAATTTACAAATTTTGGTATTTGCAGAGAAGTAATTCAATAACCTAAAGTCTGATTGTTTCGTATAAATGATTTTATTAAAAATATTTTTAAATTTTTCTACTTGATTCATAGGAAATAAAATGATTAAAGAAAAATTAATTACGGTCAATGAAAAAACTTGTTTTTATGTAAAATAATTACTCATTTATTCTTGATAAATTGTTTCCCTTCCTTTTATTTTTTATATAAATGAAGAAATATTTTAATATTTATTTTTATATTTTAATATTTATTTATATTTATATTTTACTTTATTTTCCTTCTTAATTGTAATTCATTGTTTTAATTTATTTTATATTTTAATATTTTATTCTAATTATTATAGGTTTTATTTTAATTTTTTTTTATTTTTTAACTTTTAAAATAAGACCAATATCTAAGAATATTTATTTTAAAAAATAGTCATAAAACTAATTTTTTTTTTACTGTTGTCAACAATTTGATACAACATTACTAATTTATGTGAGGGTATTTGAACGAAGAAAAAAATAAACTTACGTAAATTTTTATAATTTATTATTAGTTATTAGACTGGATATAGTGTAAGTCTTTATAAAATATAATTTTTAAAATAATAAAAATAATTCAATAAAATAAATTTTTAATGTAAAATTTTATTTGATTTATTAAAATAAAATTTTAAAATTATTTTCAGTAAAATTTTCGAACTGCGAAAAATAATTTACGTAAAATTAATATTTAAATAAAAACAATATACTTAAAATATAAACCTTTAAACATCTAAAGAGAAGAATAGGCAGACATGAATAAGTGGGGCAGATGTACGACGCAGGGGAATCCTGTTCAAGACGCACAGTTTAGCTCAAACTATAGAATCAAAAACGATTTTGTTTTGAAATTCAAATATTTAAATTTATAAAATTTAAAAATCAATTAATTTATTTAAAATTATAAAATATTTTTAACTCAAATCAAATTTTACTCATCAATATCAAACATATTTTGTAATTGCTTTTGGTTGTCAGTTCAATGTTATATTTCATAAATATACGCTTCCTTTTTTATTGGAGTAAGAAACGATCGTTATATTGCAAACAGACATTAATAAAAATATTTTTTTTAATTATCAATAAATAAATATTTAAACACTAAATAATAATAAATAAATATTTATTCACTTTTAAACTAGGTCTGATTTAAGTTTTTATGAAACAAATTTTATTTAAAATTGAATTAATGAAATTATTATTTAGGTTAAATAAAGTAGATTTTTTTTCGTGTCGAGTTGAATCAAATTTTATTGACTCTTACATATAATAGCATAAGATTAAAAATTAATGTGTCAGTTTTAAAATTTTATCAAAATAATTAGATTATCAAAAAATTGATTAATTCGATCGACTTTTAAAATAATCAAAATTTATTTTAAAATTTTAAATAAATTACACAAAATATCACTTAACTGTGTCAAAATAATATTTTAAATATTTAACCTTTAAAAGTTATAAACAAACATTAAACGTATCCAATTGTTATAAAATGATCATCCAATTATTACATGTTATAAATTATTGATAAATATTAAAAAAAATTAATAATTATTATTTAATAATTCGATTAATTCGATTTAAACCAAAGTTTAAACACAGCTAATGATATGAGCTATTCCAATCATATACATTTAAATAGTTACATGATCCTATTGAAAAAAGAAACACAAAAAATCAATGATCAAAATGTAATTTTAAAATAGTTTTGGATCTCAATTTAAAGAAAAATGAGTTCGGACCCCAAATGTGCATTTCAATTTAGTTAAATACAAAACGTTTTCCTCATCCCCTCACTCCCGTGTTAGCGCGTGCAATTTCAATCACCTTAAAACATTATGGGAAAATCTGTGTAATTAGAACCTTGAACCTTATAAATTTTAATGAAATTATAATTTCCGGTAATCTGTGTAATTAGGTGTGATTAAAATTTTGATTTATTTAATTAATTAGTTGAATTTAAATTTTTTTATTAATCAGTCTATTAATTTAATATTTGATCAATTAATGATAATTTATTTTTTAAATTTTAATTATCGTTTAATTTGATTAATTAATCAAAATTTTTTATATATTATATATTTTGTTTTCCGTCATTAAACTTTAAAAAATATGTAAAATAATCATTAAATTTTGTTAAATTATTAAAAGATAATCATTAAATTTTTTAATTTATCATTTATTTATAAAATCAATGATATTTTATAATAATTGAGAACGTTTTATAATTTAGCATACACCACACGCGCTATGTTACGGTGTGAATCAAATTGACGAGCCTAAGTTGCACGAGGACCGAACAGTACACTCCGGATATATTTTGAATCCGCCAATCTAAGACACGTGTCAACAATCCGTTTTTCAAACTCATAAAATCCAAGTGGCATGTTCTCATTGGATATGGAATCAATACACCATATTTTCTGTACCCCAACTCGTAATTTTATCACTTCCTCATTATATTTTCTAATAAAAAAACACATAATCCCGAACTGAAAGTCTCCAACGGTTTTTATGACACTTCTTCTTACAGCACAAAACACATAAATTCAACATAGAGAGAACAGAGAAAAAAAAAGAGCTCATTTTTAAGGTAAAATCTTGAGAGGGAGAAGGGTAGTTATTTTTTGGGGTTTATCTTCTTTTTCAGGTAAAAATTTCTTGCTTTTGCAGGTGAAAATAATGGAGAGTAAAGAGGAAGTTATTTCTGTTGAGCTTCCTGCACCTGCTTCTTGGAAGAAAATGGTAAAATTGTCAACTTGTTTGAGTAATTATGTGTTAATTAACTTGTCCCTTTAAATTTAGCATATTGCTTTTAGTGTTTTACAACTCTCTGTTTTCCTTGGAAAATTTGTGTTTCTTTTGGGTCTGAATTTGGGAATTTACTGCAAAGTTTGTGTTTTTATTGCTAGTTTGCTTTAATTTGTTTGTTTAGGGTTCTGATTTTATCATTATGGTTAGCTTTGAAATTTTCACCTTTGTGTTGCTGGTAATTGTTGAAATTAGGGTTTTGTTGAAGTTTTGATTTTTCAACCATTTCTAGGGTTAAGTTAATTTCTTATATGGTAAGTAAATTTTCCTTTGAAGAAACGGTACTCCGATTTTGCTTTATATCAAGTGACAATCATGTCTGTTTTCCCAGCTGAAATCTGTTGTATTCTCATTCGGGCTTCTAAATTAGTACCCTTTTTTTAATCCGGAGGAAACTCCGTCGAAGTAGTTACGAAATACGGGAGAAATCTCCAAACCTCGAACAGACTTGAGGTTGAACACTTAAACTTTAGTTTTCGAAATTGCTAAGTTGGCATAGGATGTTGCGACATAAATGTTTGCTGGTAGTAACTGGCAAGCAGAAAAGAAAGCTTTTGACTTTGGGCTTAATGCCTTAACCATCAATGCGGACTGGGTTATGCCGTTCCATCTCAGTTAAAGTAGGATGTTGTTTGCTGTATCTAATGCCTAATGCGAAAAAGGGGTTTATATGTTTCAATGCCGATTCTTCCGTATCTGCTGTATACTGTATATGGTTTGTGTTATAGGAATCTTGATTCTGTTTGAGCTGACTTTGGTTTTTGTTTACGGTCTGCCTCGTAGAGTTTTGACTATGGGAAAATCTAGCGGCCTACATCGTACAGATACTTTTGGCCCGAGCAAGGGATTGTAGTTGATCTGATTTAGTTAATATTGCTTTCCTTTGTGTGTGTTTTCGTGTAGACACTGAACAAGTTGCTTTTATTTTGTATTATGTGGTCGGTGGTCCTCGGCTTGATCAGCTTTGAATTGTTTCATGATCATTCCGATTTTTGCTGTTTTATTGTACTTATTTACCTTGTAGATCTCATTGAATCATCTGGTATGCTCCTCTTCCTTAACAACCTAGGTGTTGAGTGTTGACTACATCTTGAATTTACATTTCTTAGCGTTCAAGTTACTGCGTTTTCTCTGTTTGATTTGATGACTATGGTTTACTTTTATAGCATGTCTTTTCGGTTTATTTTTACAGTTTTTCCCCAAGAAAGTTGGTTCACCAAGGAAGACCGAGATCTTGTTCGTTGCACCAACCGGGGAGGAGATTAGTACCAGGAGACAGTTGGAGCAGTACCTAAAATCACACCCTGGTAATCCACCGATAACGGAGTTTGATTGGGGTACCGGTGAGACCCCTAGAAGATCAACAAGAATCAGTGAAAGGGTAAAGGCTACTCCCACACCGGAAAAAGAGCCCCAAAAGAAGCGAAGCCGAAAATCATTGAGTGCTAAGAAGGAAGAAAAGGAAAAAGAAGCCAATACTGAAAAAGCTGAAGGTGACAAAGAAAGTGAAAAGGAAGATGCTCTAGCTGCTGAAAAGGGAACCACAGAAGTTGAAAAAGAAAAAGATACTTCCATCGAAACTCAGGTTCACGGTGGAGATAAAACAGAAGTAGCTGACCAGATTGAGCACACTGATGCGAAGATGGAGGAAGCCGGACAAGAAGAAGCTGGTAAGGATGTTAATGTTCCCGAAACTGCAGAGGCTGACAAAGAAGATGCCGCTGGCACCGAAGAAACCCCGACTGCAATGCAGGTTCAAGAGAAACCAGCAGAAGATAGGATTCAAACTGAAAAGGAAAAGGAGGAAGCCCCTATAGATAATGTTCCACAAACTCAGGCAGAGAAAGAGAATGGTACATGTGATAAACAACCAGAAAACACGGGAACCGTAACATTGGAAACCAACGGGGGAGTTGAGAAAGAGAATCCAAATGGAGCAGAGATAATCGAAAATGGTAAGGTTAAAGAATCTGGGCAAGCTGATACCGCACAGCCTACAGGAACTGCTCCTGTGAGCTGCTAAATAATCCAATATCCTAGCCACCCGTGGTACTTCTTTTGTAATGCCTGTGTAACCTCTGTGATTTCATGGATGACTGTAACATTAATGATGTCTGTGCTAGATATTGTCTGTGGGATAACAATCAACCTGTAAGAAGTAGGTCCGAACATTTCAGTTTTTGTTATAATGTGCAGAACTTAGATTGTAGGCACTCGAAACTCATGATTTATGGTTAGTTGCTCAAGTCTCAGATTGAACATTACATTATGTCACTGTTTACCTGTATGGTAGTTTGTGTATGCTTTGATAAGTTGTTGACACTATGAGGATGTTTCTTTTGCCGATTTTAGTACAGTTACCATGAAGAGTGGAGAATGCTGGAAAGAAAGGAATGGCAAGAATGTGTTGTCGTTTTCCCTACCGCCGTCCGCTTGGTATCTCTGGCTTAAAACATGTAGGTTTTGAACCATGATTCTGTCATGGCACTGTTTTTTTCTCAGGGGTCATTTCATTAGCAGGACACTAGTTTTCATGATCTGTTTACACTATTATTTTCTGTTATCAAAGCAAAAGACTGGAGGTGATTTGCCAATAATTGTCTGAAAATGACCAAAAGCATTATATTTTCATTGTCATAATGTCAAAAAAATGTCCTTAATATTGGACTAAATTGTATAAAATTATTTTTTGACCGATGTGTCATTCTATCAAGTTAGCGACTTACCTATAAGATGAGAAATTATATCATGGATCATTCGTACTATGTCGTCTATGAGACTAATCAATCAAATACATCTATTTAATTATTTTTATATCATTTTTTATCAAATAAATCTTCGATCGGTAAAAAAATTAAACTTAATTTACAGATATTAGTGAAGATTCATTTGGGGAAAAAATGATGTAGAAACGATAATTAAATGGATACATTTGATTGGTTGGTCTAATGGATGACGTAGCGAGAATAATCTATGATATATATCTCCTATAAGACACTATTATTACGGTGTATATAAATTTATCGCATTATTCAAGTTATTTATCGTTAATTAATTAATAATTTTTATCAATAATTAAATCATTTTAACTTAAAATAAAACGTTAAAAATTAAATTATTAAAAAAAACTAAAATAATTATTATATTTTTTATTTAAAGACTACCTCATGTGGTGATAATCATCATCATGATCATTGGAATATTCAAAGCAGGTTTTCCTTTCAAAAAATCAAAACTATTTCCCTCTCCAACCCTAATTAAGTAGCTTATTAATCATGCCATCTCTCCTAAGCAACAAGCAAAAGCTAAACTTATTTCCATCCCAATGATTCACTTCTCATATCAGAAGAAAGGTATACACTGTACATAAACATATTGAATAATCCTTATGAACACATGGGGTTCATGTACTTTTACCAGCAACAGTGTCAATTATAAACAGACAAGCACCCCCAAGAATAGAAAGTTGTAAGGAAAAAGGCATACTTTGAGAGTAAGAATCTGTTAGTTTTTCTGATCTTTGGGTTAAAGTTAAGAATCTTCTTCTGGTTCATTTTTCTCTGGCCTTTCTGGTACATAATCTTTAAAATAAGGTTAGGAATATTTTCTTGGGTGGTTTTATGACATGCCTGCTTAACAAGTCTTGCCTTCTTGTTGCATCACCTTTTAAGTCACCACAGACTGATTATTTTCCTACATCTCATATGGATTCTTCTCTATTTTTCTGGTTTTTTCTCGTCGTATCCGTCGTATGCGATTCCGGTATGCATCGGAGATGATTTGATGAATTACTCTGGTTTTCAATGTTTGTAAATAACGTATGTTTTGCTATGTTCTTGCTAATTCTAGTACTAATTTATGTTCTGTATGTGCTGCAGTTTCAGCTTCACATTCAGTCACATGGACCTATGGAGTAAACTATGGCAGGATAGCGAACAATCTACCGGCACCCGAGAGTGTGGTTACGCTTCTGAAAGCGGCGAAGATAAACCACATTCGAATCTACAACGCCGATCACGGAGTTCTCCAGGCCTTTAAAGGATCCGGTATAGAAATTATAATCGGACTTCCAAATGAGTTGTTGACAGAAATGAGTATGGGAGAGGACCGTGCCATGAATTGGGTGAAAGAAAATGTACAAGCATTCCTTCCGGGAACACGAATTCGAGGGATAGCGGTCGGCAACGAGATATTAGGAGGGACTACCATGGAACTTTGGCAGGTGTTACTGCCTGCTGCAAAGAATGTGTATATTGCTCTGTACAGATTGGGATTACACCGTACTGTTGAGGTCTCAAGTCCACATTCAGAGGCTGTGTTTGCCAATTCCTTCCCGCCTTCGGCCTGCATTTTTCGACCCGATGTTGCGCCTTTCATGAAGCCACTTTTGGAGTTTTTCTCACAGATTGGCTCTCCATTTTACATAAATGCATATCCATTTCTAGCCTATAAGAATGACCCTCAGCATATTGACATCAACTATGCATTATTCAAAGATAACCCTGGGATTTATGATGCAAAGACCAAGCTGCATTATGATAACATGTTTGAAGCTCAGTTCGATGCAGCTTACGCGGCATTGGAAAAGGCCGGTTTCAGCAAGATGGAAGTGATCGTCTCGGAAACCGGATGGGCGTCAAAGGGTGATCCTGATGAGGCCGGTGCCACGGTGAAGAATGCCAAGACATATAACAAGAACCTACGGAAACGTTTGGCTAAGAAGAAGGGGACACCGTTTCGGCCACATATGGTGGTGAGGGCCTATGTTTTTGCAATGTTCAATGAGAATTTGAAGCCGGGACCGACATCGGAGAGGAACTTCGGATTGTTCAAGCCTGATGGAAGCATTGCCTATGATATTGGATTCACTGGACTTGTGCCTTCTGCTGCAGCCTCATCCTCATTTCTCTCTTTCAAGGTATCCTATAATATTCCTTTTCAATCAATCTTGGCTTATGTCGGACACGAATATTAAACTCGAACAATTCAATTCAACTCGACTCATGTTTTCGTATATTATTTTATTGTTGTTTTTCTTGCAGGAAATTGCAGGTCATGGTTGGTTAAGATCCTCTTACCTCTTGGTTTCCATGGCTTCTGCTGTTGTTTTATTACAATGTTTGGTGTTGTAAACACCCTGAACGGTGAACTAACTTTGGATTCTTTGTATTTAGAGAAGCAAATTTAAATAATACAAAATTTATTTATGGTTATACAGAAATTCTTTTGTTTAAATATTTTAAGTAATATTTATTTAATTTCATTAAAATTATTGTTTTAAGAAAATTTTGATGAAAATTATAGTTTTTTTTTTAATTTTACGTCACTAAACCGTTAAATGAATATTAGTCTCGAATGATATTCATATAATATATATATAATATCATAAAATCAAATATATTTAAATACTTAATATCCTTTAATTTATAGATAAAAAATCTAAATAATATAAACACCGTACATTATTTTTTTTTCAATGCACATATATCCGACCTACCTTCACATAGACTTCCATGCCATCATTATCTGATTGATTATAAAAACTTTAATGTTTGATTAAATAATTAAAAAATAATTTTACAAAGACATGTCATTAATATAAATTTGATATTACAAATAATTTTACAAAATTATTTTTAATTATTATATTATTCTGTCAAGGTAATATTTTTATTTGTATGATATAATTATGTTAACGTAAACTATTAAATAAGTTTATCACATGTTTTAAGTTATTTATTGTTAGTTTATTAATAATTTTCATTCATGTATATGTTATTTTAATCTAAAATAAAATGTTACAAGATAAAATACTTAAAAATACAAACCAATAGCACGAGTCATCTAGCTCAAGTGGTTAAAAAAACAGTTGTTGTTCCTAGAAGTCACGAGTTTGAGCAACAATGATGTTGTTAAAGTGATTGAGCGATTAATCAATAATTATCTAATATTCCTTAAGAGTATCTTATTCTTTTTTGAATCAGTTATAGTGGTTACATTAATATATATGTTCTAGAGTATACTTTCAACCATTGGACATTGATCGCTCAATCATTTTGTTAATATATTGTTGCTCGAACCCGTGATCTCCAGGAACAACAATCGTTCTTTTAACCACTAAGTCAAGATGGTCCGTACATCTTATTCTTATTCTTAAATTCTCTAATTAGGGAATTTCAATGACAAAAATCTTCTACCATTTTTCGATGTTCATTTCTATACCTTAACACTAAAAAATCAAAATTTAAATCGACCATATATTTTAAATTATAAATCTTAAAAAATATATTCTACTCATTTTTTTAAAAAAATTTAACCTTAAACCTTTAGTTATAAATTTTTAAAGAGAATTACGCCTTAGATTTTATATTATTGAAACAAAATCTTTAGAATAATTTAATGTAATTTGCATACATTACTTCTCGATACAAATCTTTATTGGCTAATTTTGTTTTGTTCGTAAAAGGATTAACTATATATTCGAAAATAAATAACTAATAATAAAGATTCATTTGATAAAATTAATTAAATTCAGTTTTTTAAATAAATATCATTTGCTTTTTTATTGAGATTATTTACTGGGTTCATCAACTTCATAATTTTAGTTAAATATAAAGATGATATTAAATCATTAGACTATTACTAAAGATATTGACCAGTTAGTAATATAATATAAAAAAACTCGGGTTCAAACCTTAGAGAAGCCATTATTGGGAGGGAGAGCCATGAATCCCGAACATGAGCCATCATATAATGGGCATGTAATTTATCAAAAATATATATTTAAATAAATTAAATTCATGATGATTTCAGTTCGAGTTACTTATAGTTTAAGTTGATTTTCAGTTCGAATATTCTCGAGTTTATTTTACTTTTTATTCAATTTAATTACTTCGGGGTTTGAATTAAATTTAAATCATCATATTCAAACCCATATCGAGTCTCAAATCAAATTAAGTGGTATGCACATGCATTACTAGCTCTTCGTCTTAACCTTGGCAAGGTTCGAGCGCTGGTAAAGTATGCAAATGGTAATTGAAAGTGGTATTTTAAAACAAATCATTAAATAGAATTACAAACTAGCTACAATAAATTCCCAAAAATTCGATTAAAAATTAAAATTTTAAGATTTCAAAGAAATTTAAAATTAATAAATAAAACATAAATCACATGTAATATTCTAATCGGATGACGAACGATTTAATAATTATCGATAAAAATCTTATTTGAGTAATGAAATGAAATATTGGTTACATGCTTAACCAGGAAAAAACTCATATACTTAATCAGTGACGGATCTAAAAAATATTTAAAGTGGACAGGCATAAAATTTTAAAATTTTAAGGTGAACATAATTTATATATTAAAAATTTTAAAGACTAACTCATAAAATTTTTAAAAATTATAAGTAAATATGTAGATTTTCAATTTTTTAAATAAGATCCATCTATCAATACATTGCGTTGAAATTGAGTTTATTCAGATTTTTTTATTAAATAAAAAGTTATTTTATATAAAATAAAATAATACAAATAATATTAATCACTTGATCGATTAATAAACCTCGATTTTAATGTTCTTTGGAAACTTTGGATTGTGAATGATGATATTAGGGGTGCATTTGGTTCGATTTCGGTTTAATTCAGTAAGTTATTTCAATAATCATCAGTTTTCGGTTTGGTTAACCTCAATTTTTGTTTTTTCGATATTAACGTTAGTTTTTAAAATTTTATATTTTATCTTAACAAAATAGCTTTATTTTATGAATTTTAAACGTTAAAATGTAAATTTTTTAAGATTATTTTTAATAATTATTTATTAAAATTTTATTTTTAAGTAAAAAATAAAAAAATATTTATACTATTTTAAATATAAAATATATATTTTTATCTTACGAAAATAATTAAAAAATTAAATTTGGTTTAATTTAATCAACCACAATAAACTATGATTTATAAATTTATAAACTATAATACTTTAATTCGATTCGGATTTTTTTTTTCGGTTAACCGGATTATATACATTGGTTTTGTTTACAGTTGAAATATGCATGTTCTGCAGCTGTTGTACTGTCTCTCCTCTTGTCTTCAATGGTTAGGTACTTGACAAGGTTCGAGAGCTGGTAAAAAGACATGCAAAGTGAAACGAAACGACATTAAATTCATTACCTTTTTATATATTTTTTTCAAAAATAAAATAAAATAAATCATTTATCATAACTTATGCAAAAATTAGTTGAAGGATAAAAGTATCTTATGATTTAATTTTTTATAATTACAATTAATAATGAAATACATTAGATTTATTATTTTTAATTTTTTCATAATTATAAAATACTCTATTTAAATAAGTTTTAGATTCGAAGTATTATATACATAAAAAAATTGTTAAAAAAATTATTCATCAAAATTAGATATGAGACAAAGGTCGATCTAAATTAGATATAATAAAGCTTTAAAACCAAAAAATAAAAACAAAAAATAGTCATCATAATTATTTTAGGTTAGATACAATCGAATACTTATAAAACCACCATTTAAAACATTTTTAATGTATTTTTATTAAGCATGAACCATCTAGACTCATTGGTTAATGGAATAGATGTTGTTTCTAGAGGTCATGGGTTCGAACACTAGTGTTGTTTGTGTGTTGGTGTCATAGACATGTAATTTATGTACTTTGAATCGTTATTTTATCACTTGTTCGATTTTATAATAAAAGATAAACTATAATAAAGATCACTTAATTATAAATAAAATTATATATAAGTCATTTAATTATGAGTAAGGTTATATTTATGATATCCCAATTAATAAAAATATATTTGTATCATTCAATTATAAGTAATATTTGGGTCACCTTTTGTATTTAAAAAATTGTTTTTATCAATTCGTATATTAAATTAATTAATAATTTCAAATGAAGTACCTATGTTAAAAAGTGTATACAAGTAATTTGAAAGAAAAACGACCAAATTAATATACTCTTTTAAATATAAAAAGGTGACCCAATTATAAATTTACTTATAATTAAGTGGTGTAAATATAACTTTTAATAATTAAATAATCTAAATATAACTATACTTATAATTTAACGACAACCGTCGTAGTTTACCCGATAAAAGAAGACATAATCCCAAACCGAAGTCTCAACGGTTTTTTATGGCACTCTCTTCTTCTTATCGCACAGAACACAAAATTCAAAATAGAGAAAATATAGAAAAGGTAAAAGAAGCAGTTTTCAAGGTAAAAAAAATTGAGAGATATAGAGGGAATGATAGGTATTGGAGGTGGGGGGGTTATCTTCTTTTTCAGATAACAATTTCATGCTTTTGCAGGTGAAAAAGAATGGAGAATAAGGAGGAAGTTATTTTTGTTGAGCTTCCTGCACCTGCTTCTTGGAAGAAAATGGTAAAAATTTTAACTTGTTTTCAGCACTTATGTATTAATTTGCTTGACCCTTTAAATTTGGTATCTTGCTTTTAGTGTTTATAACACTTTTTTCCTTTCAAAATTTGTGTGTTTTTTGTCTGAATTCTGGAATTTACTGCAAAGTTTGTGTTTTTATTGGTGTTTTGCTTTAATTTGTTTGTTAGGGTTGTAATTTTACCATTATGTTTAGCTTTGAAGTTGTTACCTTTGTGTTGCTGGTACTAGTTGAAATTAGGGTTTTGTTGAGTTTTGATTTTTCAACCATTTCTAGGGTTAAGTTAATTTCTTACATGGTAAGTAAGTTTTCCTTTTCCTCAAAGTAATTTTATTTCCATTGGAGAAAGGGGGACTCCAATTTTGCTTTATATCATGAACTTCATGAGAGCTTAAGTGACCATCATGCTTGTTTTCGCTTCCGAAATCTGATGTATTCTCTTTCAGGCTTCTATAAAATTAGCACCGTTTAGAAACCCGGAGAAAGCTTTGTTGAAGTAGTTACTAAATATGGGAGAAATCTCCAAAATTCGAAAGAAACCGAAGTTAAACTTTTAGTTTGAAATGGCTAAGTTGGTATAGGATGTTGTGACTTGTGAGATAGAAGTTTGCTAGTAGTAACCGTGCAAACGGAAAAGAAAGCTTTCGACTTTTGGGATTAACCATCAAGCTTCCGATGCTTAATGCGAAAAAGCGTTTTTATATTTCAATCTCAATTCTTCTGCAACTTCCTTATACTGTATACAGTTTGTGTTCTAGGAACCTTGATTAAATTGGACTTCGGTTTTATGTTCACAGTCTGCTTCATAGAGTTTTGACTTAGGAAAATCGAGCAGCCTTTGTCGTAAATATACCTGTATATGATATCATCCTCGAGTCCATGAAACATAGGTGCACAAGATGTCAACAATGGCTAAAATGTTTATTTCATTAATATCCTGTTTCGTAATTCGGTGTTCCTCTGCTTGATCAGCTTTGAATTGTTTCATGATCATCCCGATTTTTGTGTTTTATTGTACTTAATGTACCTTTGTAGATCTCATTGAATCATTTGGCATGCTCTTCTTCCTTAACAACTTAGGTCTTGAGTTTTGATTACAAGTAGATTGACAATAACTGTGTGCCTTCCGCTCGCACTCGAGTTGAACCATGGAGACGGGTTATGGCACATTTTGATTGACGACTATGGTTTATGTGTATAAAATGTCTTTTCGGTTTATTTTTACAGTTTTTCCCCAAGAAAGTTGGTTCACCAAGGAAGACCGAGATCATGTTCGTTGCACCAACCGGGGAGGAGATTAGTACCAGGAGACAGTTGGAGCAGTACCTAAAACCACACCCGGGTAATCCACCAATAACGGAGTTTGATTGGGGTACCGGTGAGACCCCTAGAAGGTCTACAAGGATCAGTGAAAAGGTCAGGGCTACTCCCATGCCGGAAAAGGAGACCCCAAAGAAGCGAAGCCGGAAATCATTGAGTGCTAAGAAGGAAGAAAAGGAAAAAGAAGCCAATCCTGAAAAAGCTGAAGGTGAGAATGAAAGTGAAAAGGAAGATGCACAAGCCGCTGAAAAGGAAACCGCAGAAGTTGAAAAAGAAAACGATACTTCTGTCGAAGCTCAGGTTCACGGTGGAGATCAAGCAGAAGTAGCTGACCAGACTGAGCACACTGATGCGAAGATGGAGGAAGCTGGGCTAGAAGAAGCTAGTAAGGATGTTAATGTTCCTGAAACTGCAGAGGCTGACAAAAAGGAAGATGCTGCTGGCACCGAAGCAACCCCGACTCCAATGCAGGTTCAAGAGAAACCAGCAGAAGATGGGATTCAAACTGAAAAGGAAAAGGAGGAAGCCCCTATAGAAAAGGTGCCACAAACTCAGGCAGAGAAAGAGAATGGTACCTGTGATGAACAACCAGAAAACACGGGAACCGTGACACTGGAAGCCAACGGGGGAGTGGAGAAAGAGAAACCAATTAGTACAGTCCCTGTATCCGAGGAAGAAGCCAAAGAGAAACAAGGTTTACAGGTTGAGGACAAAGGCAAGGCCCTACATGCGGAGATGATCGAAAATGGTAAGGTTAAAGAAACTGGGCAAGCTGATACCACCCAACTTACCGGAACTGCTCCTGTGAGCAGCTAAATAATCCAATATCCTAGCCACCCCTGTGGTACATTTTTGTATTTGCCTGTGTAGCCTCAGTGATTTCATGGATGACTGTAACATTAATAATGTTCCTGCTAGATTTGGTGGTCAGTGGGATAACAATCAACCTGTATCCCTGTAAGAAGTAGGTCCGAACATTGCAGCTTTTGTTATAATGTGCAGAACTTAGATTGTAGGCACCTGGAACTCATGATTTATGGTTAGTTGCTCAAGTCCCAGATTGAACATTATTACATGTCGTGTCATTGTTGACATTATGAGGATGTTTCTTTTAGTATGGTTGCCTTGAAGGGTGGAGAAAGCTGGAATGAAAAGGAAGACTAAAAGGGTAAAGTAAGGACAAGACCTCACCAGGTCTCCTCTTGTCCTCGGTGGTTACATGTTCCACACTTTAGCCTGGACAGGGTTCCAGAGCTGGTAGCCTGGTAGTGGCAATCATCCATCTTCATACAATACAAAAGGATCTATATCCATGGAATTCAGGTATTCTAAAATACCTCTTCTGTTTCATACTTAAACAATGTTGCAGAAGAATTCATTTCTGAGACCCTGAGAGAATGCTGATTCCACACAGTATTTGTATGTTCTATATAGTTATAGAAAGTCGTTTAATTTTGAATAAAATTGAACAAATTCATTTAACTCGAATAAATTTTAAATAAAATTTAAGTTATAAAATATGACTTATAAATTCGATTAACTTATCTTGATTCGATCTAGTACTCGCACCTAGTGACAACTACTTTACTTGTTACTATCAAATTAATTATCTAAAAAAATGAGAAAGTGAAAAGAAATATTAATATTATATTACTCATTAGGTCTCACTAAATTTTTTCAGTATTATTTTCTTTAAAAAATTAAAATTTTACTTTACCTTGATCCTTTGACCTCTATGACAATGGAGATAGCATTAATATAATTGCATTGTTAAGATGGGCACTGGCTTTCCTCTGGACCTTGTGGTTATGTAGGGTTGAGACTTTGCAATATCCCTAGGTTCGAAGGTCGGTAAATCAAAAAAAATGATAAATAAATAAATATCCATTAAATGAGGTATATTTTAAAATACCTTTTTGCAAAAATGTTTATTAAATTTAATTCTAAGATATATCAATATAAAAAAATATTAATATATTAAAAAATATAATGAAAATTTTATCTGGTTGAATCCCAATTTTAATTATTTGAGCTTTACGTTTCCTAATATTTAATTAGGATAATAATGAGCATGATTGACTCGTATGTTATTCGGACTCAATTTAATTAAAGTTTGATTTGAATGAATCCAATTTAAATTTATACTCGATTAAAGATTTTAACAAATTAAACCGAATTTAATAATATTATTTTTATATCGACCTTAATAAATCGACTTAATCAGATCCTCATCTTAACAAGTACCTTACCTTAATAAATCCACGTAATAAGTGAGGTATTTTAAAATAACTTTTTTTCAATAAATTTTACTGAATTTAATTATATAATATGTACTTAAAAATATAATCTAATATATTTTACCAAGTAATTTAAAATGAAAAAGAGTTTTGAGTTTTTTTAATCAATTATGATGGTTATAATAGTATCTGTTTTAAAATATATTCTCGATCATTAGATACTGATAGTTCAATACTGTGTTGTAATACTAGTACTTGAACCCATGACTACCATAAATATTAAAATATTAAAATATTCATAAAATTATTTAAATAGAGATTATAAACAATAATTCTATAATTTAAAAATATATTAATGAGGTGAATGTATCGGTCCTATGAATTATGTCACGAAAATAACATACTATATAATTTCTTCACTTTTAAACTATTAAAAATAAATAATTTAACTAATTAATTAAATTAAATAAAAAATAAAATAAAAAAAAATTAAGAATCAAATTTATATTTTATTTAAAGTATAAAAATTAAATTTAAAATTAACTGTTAAATATTTTTTTATTAGTAATCAAAATAAAATAGATGAAAACAAAATTATCTTCAAAATAATTAAACTAATAAATGTTGGACAACACTATTTTACAATGTAATAAAATATAAAATAGTAATTGCTGTGAGATTGGGAAAATGGACTGATTTTGAACTTTTATTAGGCAGATAGCCTTTGAATATTATACTTTGAATAGTACCGGTGAAGTGGATTAATTAGAATCGAACTATAAACGATAACCGGATTAAAAAAATAAAAATATTATTTAAAGTTAGAGTCTTTTATCATCGATTTCAGTATAATTTTTTTAATTTTTATTATTTAAAGTCAGAGTCTCCTGCTTTCGACTTAATTTTTTAATTTTAAAAATAAATTATTATTTAAAATTAAAATTTAATGATTCCGATTTTACATTTACTGTAAAGTCAATAATATTTTAGGTTTAAGATTTAGGGTTTAGGATTTAAAAGATAGTGTTGAATTTGTTAGATTAAATACAAGAAATATGCACATGTCTTGTCGGCTACCTACTTGTCTTCCATGGTTAGGTGTTTCACTTTAATCTGGACAAGACAGGGTTCGAGAGCTGATAAGAAGAATCAGAAAATGCCTCTTTTTTAATTTATAAAATAGCTTTTTTTATAATTTTTTAAGTAGCGAGTAAAATTTTATCGAGCTTTAGGTATAGTATAAAAATAATAATTTAATTTTATATTTTAATTTTTAGTATTGTTTAATTTTTTATTTTATTTTATCAGATATATAAAATATTTAGAGTTTTTATTTTAAAAAATAAGATATTTAAAATTTATTTTAGAATATAAATCAAAAGTTATAATGTATGTGAAAAAATATGGCAATTTGGGATGAAGACCTAACCTGCTAGTGACGTTTTCTATTTTTAAATATATGTTTTAAAATAATTAGAGATAACGTCACGTGATAGAAATACCATTATAAATGATAGGTTTGGGAAGAAAATAATATCAATAAATGACGTTCTTTATTTTTTTAAAACTTTTAGAAATAACGATATATGCCTATAGTAAAAACATCACCTATAAATAGTGATTTAGGAAGAAGATACGATTTGTAGATAAATTTTTTATATTTTTTAAGTATTTTTTTAAAAAAATTTAAAGACAATACCATGTGTACATAACATTTTACTGTGCACACTGTAAAAATTAACCTAAATTCTAAACTCTAACAAAGACTTTTTATATTCTAAATTGTAATATTTTGAGTAATAAAAAAAATTTGTAAGTATTTATTAAAACTCAACATATTAAACATAGTTTTTCTCGAGTCGAACTATGTATTTTATTAGAGTTTAGTTTGATATTATTTTTAAAAAGTGTGATAATAAAGTATTTTTAAAAAATTAAAATATTTTATTTAAGATTTGAGTGTCTGGAGTTAGTGTCAAAGAATTTTTTAAAATAAATTTGTTTATTTTAGATTTTTTTAAAAAAAATTAACTATCATGTAAATATTTATGTATATTATATAATAATATAATGCGATATAAATAATAATTTAATTTAAATATTTAATAATTTTTTAAATTTAATATTATAATTTTTTAATATTTAATCCTAACTCCTTTCTTAACCATCAACGAATCATAGTATATTACTTTTTA
This sequence comes from Abelmoschus esculentus, assembly GCA_035048815.1. Classification (NCBI taxonomy): domain Eukaryota; kingdom Viridiplantae; phylum Streptophyta; class Magnoliopsida; order Malvales; family Malvaceae; genus Abelmoschus; species Abelmoschus esculentus. The sequence goes on from JAUCBN010000024.1 coordinate 14,641,566, forward strand.
TTAAAAACATGAAAAATATAAATGCCGCAGTGTTGGAATTGGATTGCTTTTTGAGTTTTGAATCTGTTGGATATTATGGGAGTGGGGGATTAGGGGTCAACAACTCGAGTCGTTAAAGCTCGACTCGAAATATTTAAAATTTAAATTAAGTTTGAGTTTAATTCGAGTTTAAACATGTTGAATTAAGTTTGATTTATTAAAAATTTAAATCGAGTTCGAATCTAAGTCCACTATTAATTAAATTTTGATCGAAATCAAATTTATGTAACTCTAATCTATATATTAAAAATCCTAATAATGATATATTAAATTTTATCAAATTGCATGATTTCATTATATATAGAATTATATAAAAACTGTCTCATTAAAAAATCTCTAATCTATTTATAAGATACGCTACGGTGTTTACTGACCTTATTAATTTACTATAAGGTTACGAGTATGATTCCTATCAATGAGAATAAAAAAATATACATGAAAATATATAGAAATTAAAACCAACGTAATATAGAAATTATAAAACTCAACCTACATTTTAATTATATTTTCGAATAGTTTACGAGCTTTTTAAGTCGGATATTATATAATTTTTTGGTGAAAACAATAATTCGAGATTTGTCTCGGTTTATTCATATCCCCCATGTGGTTGGATTTGTTTCAGGTTAAATAGGAACTGCATTCGCCCTGTGTTGCTGGCTCTCCTCTTGTCCTTAATGGTTAAGTGCTTCTAACTTCAACCTTGTCAAGGTTCGAGAGCCGGCACACAAAGGAAATGGAAAATCAAAGCAAAACAGAGGACCATATGAACACATAAGAGGTATTCTAAAATACCTTATTTTAAAGTATAAAATTTTATTTTTAGATTTTAAAATTCAAGTACAATTAAGATTTCTTTTGTAAAAAAAAAAACATAAGTATTATTTTGTAACACCTTATGCATGGATAAAATTAAGATTCAGCGTTAAAAGAGGTAAGGTTTTTTTTTTTTTTGTGTGTGTGAGGGGTCTTATAGTTGTTTTGGTATTTGAATTGGACCCATTTTGAAAATTTAGAAACTCTGATCTTTTTGGTAATAGATGTTAGAGACGTAAACGAGTCGATTTAAGTTTGAGTAATATTAAACTTGAATTGACTCGTTAAGATTTCGAGTCGAGTTTGAAAAATCTAAGCTCGACTCGGCTCGTTAAGAATTCAAGTCAAGTTCAAGTTTGATTCAAGCTTAATTGAGTTAAGTTTTGACCGATCTTTGATTGTATTAGACTCGAGTAACTCGACATCTATTACCGTCTCATTTAATGTCTTGTCTGAAAAAAAATTGATACACAAATTGTGTAAATTCTAGCTTGTTAATTTTAAAATATGGAGTGTTAATTCAGGGTTTAAGGTTTAGGTTGTTATGTTTAAAATTTAGAATTCATATTTTAGGGTTTAGATATTTAGGGTTCATATTTTAGAGTTTTAAGTTTAAATTAGATTTTAAATTATATAAATTAAAAAAATAATGGATTATATTTTCGAGTTGTATAGCTCACTCAATTCGACTCAATAAATATTTGAGCTGAATTCAAATGCGAATAAACTAATCATATCAAACTTTAACCAAATTAAACTTGTTTAACTCAAATTCTGTTTCGTCTCCTCAATGAGAAGTTGGAAACATGAAAAGTTGCTTACAGTCTATCCCCTTGTCCTCAGCGGCTAAGGGTTTCTCACTTCAACGTCGTTAAGGTTCGAGAACTGGTAACGAAATGAACACAGATCTTTGAACCGGTGACCTTCAAATTATTAATAAAAAATACCTTTTTTTATTTATTTACCACTCTTCAAGGAAATATAGAAAATACTTTTTACATATTAATTTATGTGATGATAAATAAAAATCAAATCAAAATTTACATTGAAATTTCTATTGTAGAGACATCATCTTTATACTAATTTATTGCACCTTGCATAGGAAGCAAACCTTACGTACTAATCAGAAAATCTTTCATCTTTTATCTAACACCAGGTGTAAAAATAAAAACAAATCTGAAACGATCAACTCTCATATGTACATGTCAAAGAAACGTTCTTACAGCGATCAAAACAAGTTTACTGCTTACCCCATTCATATTTGATATTACGGGTCTAACACCGTCGGATTTGATCTTTAGACGGAGACATCGTGCGTTTAGGTAAAGGTATCCTCCCGGTCGCCTTCGGCAGTTTCGCCTTCTTCCAAATTGCTGAACTCCAGGAAATGAGTCGGTCTATGCTCCTCATTGTAGTATTCTTTAGGTGTCCCGAGCTTCACCCCGTATTTCATGCTTACCGTATGCTTCACTCCCATGAAATTGTAATTCCATGGACCATTGTCCGGAATCTATCGGAAACAAAAACCAACCACCATCAGAATTCAGAAGTATATCATGATATAAAAGCCGATGGGACAAGACTCCCTTACCATATAAAATCCAAGGAAACGATCACTTAGGAGCATCTGCACCTTCTCATAATGTGTTGGGAGGTAACCATGCGGGTTGCTACCGGTATCTTTGTTAACCCGTCCCCATTCGTAACCACTCGGTGTAAGCTTGTATGCTGTTAATGAGCATGAACCTGGAGTGAAACTGCATGTCAAGATGATGCACTTCTCTCCATCCCACTGCTTGTTGTTCTCTAAAACCCGAGCATGGGATGTGACATCCTGTAGTTACAAATGCAACAATAAGAGAAAAATGAGTTTATAGCATTCAATTTGAAGTGACGGACTACAACACTCGAGTATTAGAATAAAGTGAACAGTAAATAAACTAGACAAACCTGCGGCGATAACTGAGGAAGCTCATTAGGCTGCGTGTGCAGCCAACCCAAAGGCTCCAGATCATTCAAGAAATCGTGTTCTGGAAGAGCTGATGGAAGATTAACTTGCTGATGAGTACCCCATTGTGGTGGCATGGCAATGCATCGAATTTCCTTGACCTGAGGATTATCGGGAGGGCTTATTCCATACAAGTATCCAGCAATTTGAGTCCGAAGATCTGCTATACAGATGAACTTCTTTAAAATGTTCTTTGGCATGATATAAGTATACCCAGTTTCCTGCACAATTAATATTTAATCAGGTCAGAGAATAGATAAGCTCCATAATCTAGATCAATCAATATATTTAAAGTAAGTCTTACTTTTTGTTGGATATAAATAATATCACATAAGAGACGATATGTACCTTTATGTCTTCCGAGTTCACATATATATGATTGACTCGAAGGTAAAGATTAGTAGCTGATATAGCTCTAACACGCCAATCCGTCTTGGACCCAAATGCTGCTTGTTCATAGGGACTTGTGGTGGTGACAATGAGTTCATCGCCATGCACATTTGTCGTCCTAGTTGTCACAGCTGTCAGCTGGCTTGCCTCCTTTGCCTGTACAAGTTCAAAAATAACAGCTCTCAAGTTAGTAAAGAGTTGCATTCTGGTTAAAATGGATAGAGGCTTAGGATATAAAACCGAGTTAAATGGGCAATCAAAAAAAAAAGACAAAAGCAGAACAGTACCTGTTTCTCAATCTCTGCTATCTGCTGCCTCTGTTGTGAGGGTGGAGTAATCTCAGCTCCAAGGATAATGTCGCGAATTTCGGACTGTGTCAGGGCTGATGTGTTCACATTGTTTTTTTTGGCATAGTCAGAGAGTATGAGATCTCTTAAAGCAACTTCGACCTGCACCGTGAAATCATCTTTTAATGTGCTGCATTGCAATGAAGGACGCACGATCCTAAAAATGAATTGAAAATGCATTACGAGTAACAAAATGAGTACCTTCATCCATTGATCATCAGTTAGGGAAGGCCAGATATGGTGTGGCTCAGTAATGATTGTCTTATCAGGTTTCAGTAACATCTTAGCCTTTTCATTGTTCACATGAAGTGCACGAAGGATCAGAATGAGTCGGGAGAATGCAGTGTATGATGAGATACTCTTCAACCAGTCATCGTAGATGTTGAACAAAACCATTTGTGGCTCAGTAGCCTTCAAAATTAGATCTCCAAATTTCTCAATTTTCAAGCAAGCCTGGAATGGGAGTTGCAGCTCGCTTCCTTTGATAACTATGTTAGGGAAATCAAGTAAGTGAACCTCCAAAGGATCAAGCATTCCTTTTCGGGTAACAATGATTTGCTTGGGTTGTTCTTCAACAGGCAGAGACCGTACAAGAGCAGCAACTTCTTCAGCAGTTTTCCACTTAGCAAGCTGACCGAGACGCTTTTGACCTGCCCAGACACTAGTGTGAATGACCTGCAAAAAGGAAATGTTATCCCGTTGTGATCTTCACCACAGACAAATTGGCTCATAAAGGGAAGTATATGAATAAACAAACCTTTAGGAACAACTGTCCAGTCCGTGGATTGAATATGAAGATGGCACCATTAATAGGTTTTGTTGTGAGATTCCCTTCAAATGTCTTGTGTATTGTCACACGATACACATTCGTGTCATCAACAAACCAAATGATTTGGTTGCTGAAGATCTCCCCATAGTTCTGGGATGACAGATACGGCTCAGTAGGTTCAGAAGAATACAACTGCAAACCTTTCCTTATCCTCTCCCTTAAGACGTATAAAGCTGGATTTGACTGTTAAGGATATAAAATAATTAGTTCAACCCTTCAAGTTTATACCTACACTAGACATATAAAATGTCTATCACGCACGAATCAACCTATATATTAAACCGGTAATAACCACATTACCTTCATGATCTTATTCATTGCCTGAGCAAGAAGTGGCTTTGATCCCGGGAACCAGTTACCAAATGCGGAATGCAAGTTGTAAGCCAGATCAAGGCCAATCATCACCCCTACATAATCACGATAGATATGATCAGATCAGATCACATCAGAGAAAACAGATTCGGATAACAGATTAGGAAAAAGGGAGGAAAATTTTTACCTGTGGGTGATGGATAGATGGACATGTTGTCTGTAGTATAATCCATAAATTTGGCTCGAGTATATCGCTCAATATCATGTGAGTCATAATCTCCCCAACGGAGCTGTACATCTATCCAATATTTATTACTTGCCTTTTGATCAAACATGTCCTTGGACTCTGCAACAAGACTAGGCTTTGACATAGGCCACCTATGAGCTGCAAACAGAAGAATGTCTGCACAAGAGCTGTTCATCTTGTAACTCTTCCTTGGATGGATTGTCTCCTTCTGGACAGTTTCAGTTTCTAAAGCATCCAACTCCTGATCTAAGACTTGGCAAAGATCCATAACCACACTTTCATGAACTTTTTGCCACAGATGGGCACGGAAAATCTGAATCAAAGATATTTTCAAGGTTGGAATTTTCCCGTGCATGAAAATTCCAGTTAGATCTAGTTGCACTTGAAACCCCACATAAACATTGGCCCTATTGATTGTAGGTGACCACCACAGAGTAAACCTACGGTTAGGAATCTGATTCAGACCAGATCTCTGAGCATTAGTGAGCTTCTTATACTTCATCGACTCCTCAAATCCAGAAGCCTTTTCCCAAAATAGACCCTCCCAAGTTGGAAAGCTGTAATTTAAGGAATAAAAAAACTAAATAAGATTACAACAATCCAAATAAAATCACTAAGCACAGAAATCATATAAGTGACCTATGAACTATATAACTGAAAACAAGTACTTACTATGTCCCTTTAAACAAGGTATGTTCTAGAATTCCCTCAACACCTCCCAGAGCTTGGATGACATCAGTTCGATAGTTATTCAAGTTCCACAATTTGCCATCATGCCTTTGGTGAGTCCACCAGAAAGGATTCTGTTTCAAAACTTGGTACTGCTTGAAGTCTGTGCGCACTCTCCATCCTTTGTCATATGCTAATGTGTGCCTGTCTTTCTGAAACAAGGTATTTATACGTGGTATTCCCCTATCCCATGAATCCTAGTAACAAATCCAGGAGAATATCATCAGAATACAATTTCCTTATGGAAGATAAATCATATAGTGCAAAAATGAAATAAATTGTTAGAAAAATAATATGATAAAGAATGTAACAAGTGTAAAATACCAAATGTAAATAGCATTATGAACAATAGATGCAACAACTTGAGAAAATGAAAAGGGAATCTCACTTCCAAATCTTCAAGAGTTAGACGCCTATTTTGTGCCTGTGCTTCCTGCCTCTTCAGAGCATACTCTGCCCATACACGCTGTGAGTCTATGAACTCACTCTCCCATGGCTGTTAAAAGTCAGCAAGATGATCAAACAATCAGCCAAGATCTGAGAAAGGAAAACACAAAAGAGTGTGCAATTGATTTATACCTGTATGTACCGATAAAGATTAGGAATCAATTGGTCTTCTTCATGACTCATACCACTTCTAAAGTGAGTTACACCAACATCAGTCTGCTGACTGTATCGGAGATCACTCTGCGGAATCAATATGTGACCCATTGATAACATACCAAGTCCTCCAATCTCTTTAGGAGTGTAAAAAATGACAGGAGGGAATCTGAGGCATCATATGTTCATTGAGAAAATTATTATAACAGCACAAAATGAGAGTGATAGACAAGAGATGCAAGTTAAAAAAAATAATCATACCGACTGGGCATTTTTGAATTCAGTCCAATCTTGATACGCGTTTGAATTTTATTTTCACATTTAACAAGTAGATCTAGAAGCTCTTGCGTATGTACAGTTGCTTCACGGAAGTAAGTCATAAGACCTATTCAACAGAAAAGGGGGGAAAATGAATATATTCAATAATAGCATAGATCAAACCGTAAATTCAGAATTAATATGGTCAAATAAATACCTATTAAGGCAGTATTCCATTTGTTGACTATCTTTGTGAATGTTGTTGACCCAGAGGACATAAGAATCTGCCTAACACGATTCTCAAATACCTTCATGTGCTCATCATCAACCCGTAAGAAAGCAACTGCAGTTCTCTCTTTTGTCTGTTCATTCTGCAAATTCCAGACCCCATCTCGTGTATTGCTAAATGCTTCTTGAGTCATTCTTATTTTTGGAAGTATCCGAACCTCAAAACCACACCTAGACATCATAGATAAGGATATTGTATCAGCCAAACTGTTTACGGAAGGAACATTCATAACCAAAATGGAAAGCCAAGTACACAGGAACTTAGCAAGGCAGAAAAAAGAACTAATAAGAAACCTCGCACATTAACTGTGCAAAATAAGTTCATCAAACATTTAGCTATTATACTTGTATAACACAACCTTATGAAAATTCCAGATCAAAGTATAGAAAATTTATTCTGCCACTAGGCAACTTTATGCCAATGATCGAAACCAGTACATCAACAGACTTCTATTGTCTAACTTAATGTCTTAACCCTCCCAATACTCACAATTATTAGCACAGATTGCAGCAAGCAGATAATAAAAAGTCAAATTAACAGATAAAATAAAAACATACATGCTAAAAAGCAGGTTGGGATTATCCTTGCTGTAGACAGAAACAAAGCTATTCTCCCATTCCAAAGTTGTGATGCTTCTAGGAAGACGATTCTTCATGTCCCAAAAGACACTTCTCCCAAGATTAACTAAAATGAAGAAAAAGAAAAATTAGAACAGAACAAATTAATTTTTGACCTAAAAGATACACATCATTAAGATTTCACATACATACCGTCATGTTTCATAAGCCTCATTCTTGCATCTCTTGGCCAGCATTTCTTGTTGTTATATCCAACCATGTTTTCATTGTTCGGATCAGGATGCTCAGTAAGATATCGCTGGATAAGTTCTCGCGCTTCTTCATGCGTGAATCTGAACAATATGTGCACCCTATCAATATACCTAGAGTACAGACGAATTGGATGGCGGGTTTCAACCTTTGTGTCCCAGTATGTGATAAATTCATTAGGCATTTGGGGTGGCCCAGCAATCTCACTGGCACGAGTCAATCCAAGGAGCAAGAGATCCAGAACAAGTCCATAATACTGGACAACGAAAGAAGCAAACTGAAGACCACGTATAAGACCATACGAATTTGTGTGGCTCATATCTTTGTAAGACAACACCACATTGTTCTTTGCGGTAACATAATCTGCAATGTTGTGATCAAGAACCAAACGTAGAAGCCTACAAAATACAAGAAACATTATAGATATCCAACATAGTCAATACTGAGATAAGCAAAAGATTTCCACAAAAACATACCTGTTTAACATTGTCAAGTCAATCTTGTCAAAGAACTTCTCAAATTTTGTTTGAAGCATTACCACACACTGCCCCTCACTTGTGTCCCATATCCCTTGTAAGTTATTTATACCTTGACACCATTTGTAAACCAAAAGTGGAGGTGGTTCTGAATCTGCAGGCTTAATCCAATTAGGGAACAGATGGCGCTTGTCTCCTTCATACCACAGGTACTGGTCAAGATAAGCATCTGTAATCTTCTCAAGGGGCTCAATTTCATAGACTGGAATCAAATAGCTGTACAAATCCATGAACTCTATACCAACCTGAAAAAGAACATATAGATTTAAGTTCAAATCTAGATGTCTAAATATGAAGTTCAAAAGCAACACAGAAATCACTTTTAGCTACCAACTCACTTCTTTGAAGGCACGCTGGGTAAGCAAATGACGCTTGATCCTCGATAAGGCCTCATGGGGATTATCATAAGCCTGTTCAATTAGGCCCAATTCTTCTCTTTGGAGTTGGTTTAATCTTACAGCTACACTGTAAGATTCCTTCAACCTCTCCAGTGCAAGGATAAGTAACTTTGTATCATGCTTGTACGACAAGGGAGGAAATGGAATGGGAGAGAATTTTCTGGACTCCAACCAATGCACAGTTGTAGTATAAATTGCAACCGCTTCTTCTGGAGTGACATATGGCCCATCTTTTAAATAATTGTGCTGTCGTTCTTGCTCGGCTTTCAGCCAAAGTCGTGTCAATCTGCCCAAGTTTTTCCTGCAAACTGTTTTATCAACAGTTGCACCCCTTCTGATACGTTCACGATTGTAATGAGCAACATTTGTCCACCAGTCTGCTTTTGACTTGACATATCTAAGGATCATATTCTCAATGGGAACTGGCAAACCCGGGACCTACAGAATAGAACAGTGAGACAACAAGTACAAGTAAAAAAAAAAAAGAAACAAGTTATGTAAGGACATTACCTTCCATGGAATGTTTGCCTTCCAACAGCGCCATGCCTCACTTAGATGCTGCAATATTGTTCTAGCTTTATTTTGCTTAATGCCCTCTGTAGTTTAATCAGGAGCATAATAGAATAAGAAACTGTCAACTAAAAAATAAATGCCATAACTAACAAATACTATTGAAAATCACCTGGCATGGCATCAAGGACATCATGCATGACAGCAGCTCGAAGTTCCAGATCAAAGTGACTCTCAACACGTTGCTTGGTAACGGTCTTGGCCACTCCTTTTGAATGACGCCCTTCAAATTGACGAGCAAGCAGATTTCCTAACCACCTTTCTAGAAGAGGAACAATACCACGGAGGAAAAACAACCATACCCTCCACATCGGGGCCCAAAATCCACATCCAGGTCCCTTCCCTACAGGACCAGTATTGAAGCGGTAGTAAATCAAATGCTTCAAGTCTTTGCACATCCTAATCTGTCTCATGAGACGGTACTTGTAACGATACATCCCAGTCAACTGACCAACATGGGAAAATGTATACTGCAGACCATCGGCCAATTGGAAAGCATCAACATTGCCAAGTCGAAACTGGACATTAGCATCAACTACAAGCTTTGTTAAACGCAGGATCTCACGACAAAGATGAAAAGCATTGCCAAAACGTGATTTCTTGCGCTCTTTTGTAGTGAGAGTCTTCACTGGCTTCAAGTTAAAGTTATAATCCAAGTGAAGGTAGTTCAAATTTTTCCTATGTATCAACAGGTTCAGCATGTTGTATCCTTGCTTGCACACTTGAAGACCTGCTTCAACCCAATCAAGCTCAGTTGTCTGGAAAAACTTAGTTGCCTGGAGAGACCGGAACAAGTGTTTCTTCTTTTGAGCCTTAGGTGGTCTGTGATGTAGCTCATTTAGCACAAAGCATTTCAATAATTTCTGATAACTAACACGCACTTTAACAGGGTAAGATGGAGGGCAGTGCTCCTTGTACCACTCAGAGACAAGCGGTATATCTTCAGCACGTCGCATCCGACCAGATCTCATGTTAAACGGGCGTGGAGCAAATAAAAGAGAAATCCCAGCAGCAGTGGTGTCAGTGTAAAGTTGTGTGTCATTCAGCAAAGGTTCCACCCCTTCTGGCAAGACAAAATCATCGTCATCGTCATCGTAGGTTTTCTTCTCACGCCGCTCCTTGTTTGTGGTAGTTATGGGGTGTATCAAAGGATCATAATAAAATGCCGGTAAATCAGGGTCTTCTGTTTTAATGTACATGACCATGGGAGTGTGATACACGCACAGCTTTACTTTCCTGGGCCTATTGTTATAAAGATGAGGAAAAGCAATTCTGTACTCTGTCCTAAGAGGTGACCGGATAATTAGTTTGTTTATGTCATTAAATTCATTCCAGTCCTCATCCCCTTTCTCCATGTCACGGTATAGAGGTTCAAACTTAGGACCACCTACAAATATGAAGTAGTAGTTGAGAAAGCATTTAAGCAGCATAAAGACACCACATAAAACCAACTGAAGCAGTCAATTTATCCAACTTAAAGAAAACTGATATTATAGGACCAACAAATCCCACCCAACTAGAAACAAATAAAAAAAAGTGACTCAAATGCAAATAAATACTATAGGACCAACAAATACAAGCAATACACAAGTAAAAAAACTTAAAATACAGCTTCCACCAAATCTATTTGCAATATGAATATCAGTGAATGGTAATGATCCCACAAGTGTGTATCAACTAAACTTAGAAAATCCAAAGCATTCATGAATGTAGGAAAACAGGAGTTTAGAGTTACAAAAAGGCAGTAGACTTACCAGGTATGCACATATTCAATGCTTTAGCTGTGAAGAAAGATTCCATGTCAAACAAGTAGAAATAATTACGGTCAATCAAATCAGAAAGCAGCTGTCCAGCAAGTCGGTGCAGAGTTGCCATAATTGGAAGGGAGAGATGCCATTTTTTGTAACTAGGACCATTGATGAGCTTTGTTTTTACAAGAGGTTTATGGTCATAAAACCAAGCGTGTACAGCAGAATCTTCCTCTTCATCCAGCTCCAACTGAATTGGCTCTAGAGGATCGACGTCTAACAAATTATCAGCATAGTCTAATGGAGGTTCCTCATCATCAAATGGTGGAAACCTCATTCTCTTGAAATGACGACGATCTCTTTTCTCTCTCCGCATCATGATCCACATCGAACCCCACTGTAGAAGTAAAAATAATTCAATTAATAACGACCTACTACATCCATATATACTTTAATTGAGATACAACTTGATTCAGTGTCAATTTGTTGTATAAAGTGAAGGGAATAGGCATACCTGAGCTAAATAAATTGGTTCAACAACCCATGGTATTTCATTCACAAATGTGATCGCTCCTGTGATATGGTATAAGACCTTCACATCACGAACCTGTTCCCAAGGCATTGGCATATTCTCAAGGAGCTTATAAACTGCATGTGGGATGAATTTAAGGGCCCCTAGATACACACGTTTATCATGGCGATATTTTTTCGAAGACATGTCTCCATGGTCCCTGTCAGATAGAAAACAAAACTAACCATTATTACATGATGCATATCTTGCAAGACATTTCAGAGTACTAGATCCAATGTGTAAACTAGGAACCATCCTAAAAGACTAAGATAACAAGAAAGAGAAAATAATTATACCATCAGATACAGATTATCATAAAAAGGACACTGCTGGCAATAATAACCCAACAAAGAGAGCACCATTCCTTCAATAAACATAATTAAAATGTAAATAATATCATTAAGGATCAACAGGTGAGGATTAAATTGCTCAAAAATAAAGGAAAATATTAATCTCAACAGATCTCACATCTTGAGGAGAACCAGGCATCAAAGAATATAGAACATGAGCCACTGCTACAGATACACATTACAATTAATCTTTCTCTATATATTTAATTATATAGAAGAAGTGCCTATGAACATCCAACTTCCAAGGGGCATGTTATAGACAAATCCGACAACAAGAACTAGTGAAAACCACTGGCATTTTATCAGTTTTCCTACTAGCACCCAATTTAAGCCCATTTCTATGCAAACTCAATAAGCAGCCATCCTTTGATAATTTCCACACATCATCAGCATCTGTTTCCCTCTCCTTTTAAAATGCCCTATGCAAGATTCTTAGTATAAGGTTTTCTCTGGTCTTAACAGAACATAAGACTTGGAACCAAAAATCACTTCAAAACATAGCAGAAACAAGAATCTAAGTGAAGCTTTCCAGCAAAGCTGATTAAACCGAAAGACACTCTGTATCCTTAAAAAAAGAGGGAAATAACATGAAACGTAAAAAAAAAGATGAATGAGAGCAATTTGAACCGACCTAATTAAAACACTCAAAACAAAAGACAAAACCATACTAACCGACCTAATCAGCTTAACAATCTTTAATTCATAAAACACTAAAATCACGCCAGAAAAAAAAAATCAAACGCAGAGAAAATCTCCCTTAACTCTGACCTCAAAATCGCTAAAAATGAAATAACAAAGCTCTCACCTGATAATCTTCCTGACGTGCTCAGGAGGCATGTCCTCCTTCTGCGTCTCTACAAAACCAAACTTCCTTTTATCTCCATATCTCTTAGAGTTAAGCTGCATCCATTTCCGAGCCTTCTCCTCCAGCATCGCCTCGTCGTCCTGTGGCGTCGCCTGCGGAGCCAGCACAGTGTACGAAGGCTGAGCAGCTGGAGGCGGCGGGATAGTGGATCCACCAGTTCCCGGTGGCGCAATCTGAGCGCCGCTGTTGTTGTTGCTCCACATGGCAACGGTTGGTCCAGAAACTTCAACTCAGCCTAAAGATAGAAATCAGATAGTATCTTCGAGTTCGAAATGAATATTTCGAAATTAGGTTTTTGGAGGTGATTTGAGCTTCGCCACTTTCACTTCTCTTTTCTTGTTTTTCCTCCTCCCGAGTGAGAACTTTGGAGTCTGATGTATGAAATGGGATGGTTTGATGAGTTTTGGTTTTAGGGATCGACCCCTGATGCACTGTGAGCCATTTCTGGATCTGAAAGGCCCATGTTTGTTTGTCATAAAGCTCACTTGACGGACTGATGTCGGTACGACCCGATCAGAGTTTTAACTAAGGACGTAAATAAGACGAGACAGATTGCGAGCTACTCAAGTTCGACTCGATTAAAACTTAATTTGATTGGATTCGATTCGAACTCGATTCAAGTTCTTGACAAGCCGAGCTACAAGATACTCGACTCGAAAAGCTCACGAGTTACTCGAAAATATAAATATACTATTTTTTATATTTTAAAATCTAAATTTCTAAACATAAAACCCTAAATATAAGTTTTAAACCCTAAAATAACGTACTAAAACCTAAAATATAAAAGCTTGAGTTTACACAACATGTGTATCAAAATTTTTTCTCCATTAGACTTTAAATGAGACTTGAGAGATAAGAGTTACTCGAGTCTAACACGATCAAAGATCGATCGATACTTAGCTCGACAAAGCTCGAACTCGACTCGAGTTCTTAACGAGTCGAGCCGAGCTTAGATTTTTCAGGCTCGTTTAAAATTACTCAAGCTCGAACTTGACTCGAAATCTTAACAAGTCGAACCGAGCTTAGCACTACTCAAGCTCGACTCGGCTCGTTTACACCCCTAGTTTGAACTTTGAACCATAATAGACATCGATCTGAACGATATATATTATACGAGAAAAACTGTTTAAGAATTTAAGGTTTAGGAATTAACGTTTAAAATTAAAATTAAAATTTTTTATTTTTTATTTTTAATTTTTTAAGATTTAAGTTTAACAATCTAATATTTAAATTTATAATATATGTATATTTGTGACGGTCTGTGTATTAAATTTAAACCCAACAAATATTGAATAGAAACAAACACAAAATATAATAAAATTTAAATTTGAGATATTAAAAATATAAAGTTAGTAAGTATATTTAATCGGTTGATCAAATTATTCATCTTTATTTTTTATATTATCTTAAGTTATAACTTAAAGATTTGTTACAAATATTTTTTTAAATTTCTTTTTATATAAATTAAGATTAAAATAAAATCTACGGGAAAAATCATAAAATATAAATCTTATCGATGAGATTGAATTGCAATTAGTGAATGTGTATTTATTATTTAATACTATTGTTAAAGTTTGTACAGTTTTTCCAATGAATTTTTTCCAATTTTCTTTTCAGACTTTTGTTATTTAAGAATTAAGAGCTGGAGTCGTGTATATATAATCGTTAGGGTTTGTTTATTAATATATTTGACAATTAGTATTATTTATTGGTATTTATTTTTTAAATATTTTTATCGAATATATTAATATTTATACTCTAACATCCAATCATTATAAACATATAATTCAAACAATCATCGCATAGATATAGATCCGAACGAGTTTACGCAGTTAATAGAGTTTATACAAGTCTAGCTATATCCCTAAACATCATCATGTATTTTATAATTACCAAGTCTTGTAATATCGATTTCTAACAGGCTTATTATTTGTCCATCTATTGTATAACTACTGACAAGCAAGATAATTATATTTATAATGCTCATGATATATTCGAAGTTTAAGATATACTAATCCTAAGCACTATAAATAATTCCTTGCTCAAGCACCTCCAAATTGTCTCATCTAATTTAACATTCGAGTTCTTTGTCCACACAAACCTTGAATAATAATAAATACGAATACACAGGTAAATTTATATTATTAGACTATTCTAGAAAATAAAACGCGTAAAAATAATTTATCGGGTTTGAATTTAACTAGATAATCAACAATCCAGGCAATCGAAGCGGCACAGGTGCACCAAATCTGTGAAATACATCACACCCATCATTTAACTCTTTATTTCATTCCGAGCAAATTTCTATCAATTGTCTTTTTCGTTAATTGTTAATAAGATTCGAACCAACAAACCTTTCGACGAACCATCCATCATTGGTTTGAAAACGAGAATGATATCTTGTTATCACTGCGAAGATCATTATACTATTATATTACGGATGTTACGGATATAATTCTGTTTTTCTATAAAGATTTTAACTAATATCAATTTCGAATGATGACTTACCATTAAATAACGATCATTATAGTTATGTGAATCGTTTTTTGAGTCAGATCCAGTGAAAATCGCAGCGGAAGGTGCGGTGACATTCCGTAAGGAGAACTCTGATCGTATAATTATCGACACCGACAGTCGTCACAAACAAGAAGATGCTTTCCTTAAATAAATGTGTGAAGTATCTGAAGCGATGGTATTCTTCAGGTTTCACGCGTAAGTGTAATGTTCACAGTTATATGTCTGCATGTTAATGCATACATAGACTCCGGTACATGCCGAAAACAGATCGTTCTACATTCGTGTTGGATCGTAGCACCGGTCAAGCCGTGTTTGATCAAGCAAGAGCATTCAAACAAAGTGTTCCTGCCGGGGCTGTGATTGTTACCAAAATGTACGGTCATGCTAAGGGTGGCGATTCGGCGAAGCTCTCCGTCGTCCTTCGTCAGCCTACAATTCGGAATTGCTAATTCAGATACTATATGTTTTTTCACATTTGTTTCCTCTGTTTTCATCAGTGTATAACAGTATGCTCATCTCTGTAATTATGAAGGAGAGACATGTAACAAGTAACAAACTCAATGCACATTTTGTATCAAAATTTGAAATATAATACACATTTTACAACTTCTACAAATTAAGTGCTCCAAAGGATTATTTTAAAATAGTTTAGTGACTATTTATGAAATTTACCTTTTTCTCAGATCAAACGAGAAAAAAGATTTATTTGTTATTCTCTCCCCCTTGGCTTTTCATCCGTATCAGATTTCTCAGAGAATTAGAAAGAAAAAACCCTAAATCTTGAAAGCTACCAGTAACGAAAATCTCTTTGATTTTCTTTGCAAAGTTTAGCAAAAATGGTGTTAGCACAGTTAGGAGGGAGTATCTCCCGGGCTATACAGCAGATGAGCAATGCCACGATAATCGACGAGAAGGTTTTAAACGAATGCCTCAACGAAATCACCAGAGCTCTTCTTCAATCCGATGTTCAATTCAAGCTAGTCCGTGATATGCAAACTAATATTAAGAAGATCGTCAATCTCGATGATCTAGCAGCTGGTCATAACAAACGAAAAATCATCCAACAGGTATTTTTCATTTTCAGAAACAATTTCTGCTCTTTTTTGTATTATTGGAATTCAGAATTTATGTGAAGTTGAATTAGGATTTAGGGTTTTATATTTCAATTATTGGATGGAATTTTTACAAGTAAAAATGTTAATTATGTGGTAGTTTTTGAGAATATTATATCCCCTATTCCCGATCTTATTATATTTCTTAATTCAGCGCTAACACTAATGAGATTTTTTGAAGTTCTGCTTTTGTTTGGGTCCGCATTTAACCAGAATGTTGATAACATTTGGTTTAATGGCTCTCTGCTGATATTTTATGTTATTTCATTTTATATGTGAAAACTTCATGTAGTTGGTAAACTTTTGATCCAACGCTTCAGAAAAGCAAATGGTTTGGTTCATGCTTTGATTCTCGTATTAGATTTATGTATGGTTGCTAAAAGGGGTTTGGCTTTTTTCTTTCTATAGGCAATTTTTAATGAGCTTTGTAAGATGCTGGATCCTGGGAAGCCATCTTTCACGCCGAAAAAAGGGAAAAGCAGTGTTGTGATGTTTGTTGGTTTACAAGGTAAGTTTTGTTAACATCTTCGTGTAGGTTGAATTATGGTTCAATTGTTTGCTCATTGTTGTGAAAGCTCTTGCTATGTTCCAATGTGTTGGTAAGACTATGGAATACCTGAAATTTGCAGTTGATTTATTGATGTTAATTTTTTTCAGGGTCTGGAAAAACAACCACATGTACAAAATATGCCTATTATCATCAGAAAAAAGGTTGGAAACCAGCTCTAGTCTGTGCTGATACATTCAGGGCTGGTGCTTTTGATCAGTTGAAGCAGAATGCCACTAAAGCTAAGATTCCATTTTATGGAAGGTACTTCTTTGCAGCTTTGGATGTATTTTTGGTTGCATCACATTTATTGTAGTTAAGTGCGTAATGAATACTATTGTGGTCGGTTGTTGTAAATATTGGTCATGAATATTCGTTGCGTTGTGGCCACTACTTGTTGCTGCATATTGAAATTTAGAATCTGAATTAATTGTTTGTTTTACATAAAGGTAGTTTTGATTTGAATTTCTTCAATTCTTAGAATGGGGATATGAAAGGAATAATGTTGACTCTAGGTTATTTTCAACAATGATATGACGTGTATACCTAATTTCTCCAAGGGTTTTTAAATGCATAAAAGGGCATAAGAGGGAAGCATAAAAATACATGCATTCAGCTATTGCTTCTTCGTTTCTTGTATTTGTAACTCATGTCTGTACACTTTTCTGTACATTTCCATGCTCTTAATGTTTTCCACCCTTTTACATTCACAGGATTGATTTTTATTTAATATCTGGATTCTGGAATATATGCTTTTCATTTGCAGTCTTGATTCCTGCTATGAGTTTTAAGTTTAACTGCAGAGAATTTCTTTAATGGTGTTTTCTGCTATTCGTGCAGCTACATGGAGTCGGATCCTGTGAAAATTGCTGCGGAAGGTGTTGAGAGGTTTAAAAAGGAAAATTGTGATCTTATAATTGTTGATACCAGTGGGCGCCATAAACAGGAGGCTGCCCTATTTGAGGAAATGCGTCAAGTCTCTGAAGCAACGGTATTGTTCAGATTTCAGATGTTCATTTTATTTCTGGATACGTGATGCTAATAATATCCCCTTTAATTATTTTTAACTTTGTTGTTTGTTCCAGAAACCAGATCTTGTTATTTTTGTTATGGATAGTAGTATAGGTCAAGCTGCCTTTGATCAAGCTCAAGCATTTAAACAAAGTGTTTCTGTTGGTGCTGTAATTATCACAAAGATGGATGGTCATGCAAAGGGTGGTGGTGCTCTCAGTGCGTAAGTGTTATGATTGTTCTTGCCTTCATTTTGTTTGTCCACTAAATATAATATTTGCATTTCTATCATTAGGTTGAGCTCTCATGATATGTTTGCTTCTTGATTTTGTCCTTCTATGGC
The DNA here is from genome assembly GCA_035048815.1 of Abelmoschus esculentus. Taxonomy (NCBI): domain Eukaryota; kingdom Viridiplantae; phylum Streptophyta; class Magnoliopsida; order Malvales; family Malvaceae; genus Abelmoschus; species Abelmoschus esculentus. Next base: position 14,659,822 of record JAUCBN010000024.1, read on the forward strand.
TTCTACCAGGGTTGCTGCAACTAAGAGTCCTGTAATATTTATAGGAACGGGAGAGCACATGGATGAGTTTGAAGTGTTCGATGTTAAACCATTTGTAAGCCGCCTTTTAGGTATGCATCTCCTTTTCCTGTTATGTATTCTTCTAAGCACGGAAATTATATATTCCAAAAATGGTAATAATTGTTTGAAACATTGTGATGGTTATCATTCTGAGTAGGTATGGGTGACTGGTCTGGATTCATGGACAAAATTCATGAAGTTGTTCCAATGGATCAACAACCTGAGCTTCTCCAAAAGCTTTCAGAAGGGAACTTTACCTTAAGGATTATGTATGAGCAATTTCAGAACATACTTAAAATGGGTCCAATTGGGCAGGTTATTCCAAATGCTGATATTTTTTTCTCATTCTGCAGACTTTTAATTCCTGTGCATGTTTGATGTCAGACATTTTTACAATTGTTGCAATTTGCAGTGAAGTATTAATAGAAGTAACTAGCAGATTATAAGAAGTTCTTTTAGAAAGTTGAACAAACAACCTTATTTCTTTCAGTGACACACGGTTCAAACTTTAAGTTGATAAATACTTTGTGGATAAGAAATGGATATTTTAACTTCGATTTAGGGGATAAGATTCTTGTAGTATAATATAGTAAATAAGGTTGGGAAGCTAGAGCTGCTGAGTCCTAACATATAAAATTATGTCAAAGAGATGGAAACCCCTTCAATTTCCTGGATCTTAGTTCATTCACTAAGAAGCTGCAACATCGTAATAGATCTGGTGTGCACTTGTACGTTCTTATGAGCTAAATGAGAGATGTCCTGGAAAATTTGGCATGCCTGTCCAGTTGTTGAGTAAATATCAATCTTTTTGCAGTGAAATCTCTTCTTTTTCCCTGTTGATTGTTATGCAAATACTCTCACTCTCTGCATTTGTATTGTTTGATTTATTTAAAAATTTTGTGAGAAAGGGGCCATTGTGGCCGAAGAACACGAATGCCAATGAACAATGAACAAGAAAATAGAAAATGCTAGAGTTTAACAATTGAGAAAAAAATAGTATTTTTCAACAGAGAACAATTTGTTTCTCTGTATTTTCTTATTCACTATATCAAATGATTATAGAATAAGCCTTTAAATAGGTTAAAATAGAGTTTTAATATAACTAGAACTATACTTTATCTATAATTTAAATAATATTTATTCCTAATTTAAATAAGACTTATTATAAATCTAAACTACTTATTAGGAATAAACTCCAATTAAATATTAAATAAAAACTCTTAACACTCCTCGTTAATTTAGACTTCTCCTCAAGCTCTAACACTTCTTGGATAACTAACACTCCCCTCAAGCTGATGAACAAACGTAGTAGAACAACAACTTAGATCTTGGATGTGATGTCATACTCTTTTTCTTTCGTTGTTTCTTCGAGAAAAATGCTCCTTGTTCTCGAGTTAGAAGTATTTGATTGAGATGCCCCATGTGGTTCTTGATTAAAAGATCTGATGTGAATGATATATGAAGTGATCAAAGGAATCTACACTCTCCCTCAAGTTGGTAGTTACACAAACTAGAATTCCAACTTGAACCTTTGATGTAGAATCCTTTAAAAAATATTATCTAGTTTTTAAGCCTAAACTATAACATTTTTGCTATCTTTTTGGATGGATTGTTAAGATAGAACCAAATAGTTTTTTTTAAGGCTAAACTATAACCTTTTCTCTGATCTTTTCTCCAATCTTTTGAAATGGATGGTTAAGATGGAACCAAATAGTTTTTTAAGGTTAAACTATAACTCTTTTTGCTATCTTTTTTATTGGCTAATATAGAACCATTAAATAAAGAACCAACAAAATTAAACGAGTAGAAATTTCATGTAAGATTCCAACGAGGGAGAAGCCAAGGAACGAGTGTGGTCAAATGACATAAGCATAAAAGAAAAAACGATGTGTATCTGAAAAATCATATTGTCAATATGTTTCTGATTAGAGATGGCAGCAATGGTGACAACATCAAGATCATTGTTGGCTCATGATACAATGTGAGAAAGGGGCCATGATGGCCATAGATGTAACGGATGGAGGATTGGAGGTGGATTGTGTGCAATCAGTAGTTAAGGCGATATTTTCCAGAGAGAACAAAGTGTTTCTCTATATTTTTTTTATTCTTCTTCTATATCAAATGATTACAGAATAAGCCTTTATATAGGTTAAAATAGAGTTTTAATATAACTAAAATTATACTTCATCTATAATTTAAATAATATTTATTCCTAATTTAAATAAAAGACTTCTAATAAATCTAAACTACTTATTAGGAATAAACTCTAATTAAATATTAAATAAAAACTCTTAACACTCCTCTATAATTTAGACTTCTCCTCAAGCTCTAACACTTCTTGGATAACTAACAAATTTCAATGTAAAATTAAAGTTGTAGACTTGTAGTCCTAACTTTCAAGGTTATGTGCTCATCACCATGCATTTACTTGCTTTGCTTGAATTACTGGTTTGTTTCAAGTATTTAATTTAGGGGCTCGTAGTGTAATGTTAAAGTGAATGGTGATTCACTTCCCCATGACCCTGTCAAATGCTGCCATCTTCTAAATCCCATTTTTTGTACTTTCCTCTCTTCCTTTTTTTCCCCTGAAGTGTATTATTAATTTCCTTGGTAACTTTATGCTAACACTTTGGTTGCTTTCTGCAGGTTTTCTCAATGCTTCCAGGATTTAGTGCTGAACTGATGCCGAAAGGTCGTGAAAAAGAAAGCCAAGCAAAGATCAAGCGCTACATGACCATGATGGACTCGATGACGAATGAAGGTAAGTGAGTTCTGTTTCAGTTTGTGCAGGCATGTATTGCTCAAGTACAACATTTTAACAGGATTATGAGATTTTGTGTTACTTGTTGCAGAGTTGGATAGTTCAAACCCAAAGTTAATGAATGAATCAAGGATGATGCGGATAGCACGAGGATCCGGTCGTCATATTCGAGAGGTAATGGAAATGATGGAGGAGTACAAACGGCTTGCAAAGATACGGGGCAAGATGAAGGGGCTTAAAATTCCAAAGAAGGGTGAAATGAGTGCCTTGTCTCGCAACATGAATGCTCAGCACATGAGCAAGGTCCTCCCTCCGCAGATGCTAAAGCAGATCGGCGGTATGGGCGGCTTGCAGAACCTGATGAAACAAATGGGTTCTAGCAAAGACATGATGGGGATGTTTGGGGGTGGGGACAAGTAATTTTCCACACCACTCCATTGCTCCACACTTCCACATAGGGGACTTCCCATGCCATGTTGAATACTCAGCATATGTACAAACTGTGATTTTCAGAGCAGGCTAATGAATTTTGATATTTATTTTCGTTGCATGCTTCTTATTGCGAAATTATATTAATACACAAGCATGTTACATGAATTCAGAAATAATTACTAATCCACTATTCGTTATCATCTACTGTTTTATCTTTACAAGAATTTGTTCAGAACAGTTTTCCTCAGAGAGAGATCTTCCTCATCCTCTTCCCCATCTTCATCATCATATGTCTTCACATGTGTCGAGAGCACATCGTACCACCGTGTTCACTTGCTTCATTAATCTTGCATTATCAACAAACATATCTGTTAGCATCTTCCTCAACTCGTAGTCGATTCTTTTATCGCTGTCTTTCAGCTTATGACGCTCTTCTGGTCTAGCCGCCAAATTTTCTACATCTTGTGCAAGGAGCTGTGCCTGTCCATGCTCAAAGTGGTCACTACTCACTAGTCAGTCCTGATAAACTGTTCTATTTCAACTAATTATCCAAAGCTACTGCTTTAACTAATTATCCAACAATGAAATGGTTTAGCTACTGCTTTAACTGCTCCAACAATATCAGGTGTACAAGGGATAGCTACTGGTTTAATTGCTTCAAACGATATCGGGTGTATAAACATATATGCATCACTACCTTAATCGTATAGACATGGATATAGAGAAGTGTGCAATCATAGACATATAATTCATGCTAGTTAGAATTTTTTAGATATCATAATAGGTGAAAATTTCCAAAAGAGTCATTCTAAATGCCAAAACTTTTTTGAGAGGAAGGGTTCCAAGAGTACACAAATAGAAAGAGTTCTTAACTCTGACTCTGGGTGTAAAGGATACCTCGGCAAGAAGGAGACCGATTCGATTATCAGATGTTGTCAAGAGATCTAGAGCATCAGATGGAGATGAAGTATCAGCTTTCAACTTATCCTCCTCCTCACTGAGGAAATTAACGCTGCATTCTTGAAGCCTATTCCAAAGAAGATTGCATTCGTGAAGCAGTTTAGTGTTTGCAGCATTGTCATGCTCCATCTTTTGCTTTTCCTTCTGCATAACCCTCTGAAAAAAAAAACATTTTTTCTCTAAAAATAAGAGTAACCAAAGAGAAAACAATAAAGAACATCAAACATTGATGGAAGGAGCTTGATACATAATGCACAAAGAAAATCCCTTGAAGCCAATTAATTCAAGAGATAATATACATAAGAGTAGCTCCTTTCATGATAATTAAAGAAAAAAAGGCGAAAAAGGAAACAAAAATAGTATAAATTTTTGTGAAGGAAAAAATAATGGATTACCTCCAATTCTAGTTTTTCTTTCATCACACGGCTAAGCTCTTGCTTCAATTCCAATTGAGAGCTTCGAAGAGATTTCACCTCCTTAACAAGGAGCTTTACGTCTGCTTTTGATTTCACCTCTAACTCCTCATTTTGTTTTTTAAAGTCTGCAAGCTGTTTTCTAGCAACATCTAACTCTTGCAGCAATATTTCTCTCTCCTTCATCAATGATAACTTTTCTAACTCGACATGTGCCCTTTCATCCTGGAACATTTTAACCTTTATTAAAGCTTTTAATAAATTGACTAGAACTATTATAATGAAAAATGTCGATAGCACAAGAAACCTGTTCATTCTTTAATTTCAATTCCATCTCCAAACACTGCTTCCGAACTAACTGCATTTGAGTGAATCTTTCTCTTTCAAGCAAAACAGCTTGTTGCATGTTTTCATCACAATTCTCTCTAGTGGTTTCCAGTTCCACTTCCAAATCCTTGACCTACAAGAGAAAATGAAATCAATTCAGTCATCTCGTGCTAATCAAATTATACATTAAGCTTCCTTAAGTATGTTAATACAATTCCTTTTTATAGCTACAGAAAGTATGAACCAAATCCAAGCAGAGTGGAGGGAAAAAATTCATGTATAAGCCTAACTAGTTCAAGCTCAATATCCACACAATTAATAACATTATCATATAACCATAATCCAGAGAATCGCAGCTCACAAAGACAATGAAGCTATAATGCAAGGTTTTCCAAGTAATCATTTCCCAGTCATCAAAAGATCACATACCAAAAAAAATTGCATTATCAATTATCAATATATTGTCAGCCTACTTAAACAGGGAAAGTAATTAGTTTTCCAACCTTCAAGACCCAATATGATTCATAAGATTGCCCATAACATGCTTCAATGATAAGTCTGTGCAGTTTACTTTGTGAAATTATTTTCTGAAATGTCCTATATTTTAGAAAAGCAATGTTTAATTTGTTGAGGTTGACCATATGCTAATGATAACAGCCTAATTTAACCACCCAGTATCCAGAAAATGTTTACTGAATCAGCTGCCTCTTGCATTCAAGAAATTATTCTTTATCAATGCCAAAATACCCACTATATCATGTTTTGGAACAACATGAGATTGTTCTTTTTGGCATGCCTGTCCTTGCAATTTGCAAAAATAATATATAAAATATAAATACAAATGTTGTTTTTGGCTAGTAGGAACTAGGAAGATGACTAGTAGAACAAGAGATATTCTGCTTAAGGTAATGTAATGAGATCCTACACCTCATCATTTCCACACCACAAACCTCTCTCAAGAAATTTATCAATATCAAACACGTAGTAGTTTGAAAGTGCGAACACAAACCCAAAGTTCAAAGCATAAAGGATCAGCCTAACAGGCGAAATAAAAAATAACGTCATTGACATGATCACAGATCATATAAGCTAACCATCTGATCCATCTCTGCCTTCCATATATTGTTTGGACTAACATTGTAGACTCAAGAAAAAATATTTAAGCATCTTGAGAAGGTAAGGATCAGATTGCCACATATTTAAACTGAGAAAATCCAAGTTCAATCCTTTGAGGATCCCTGGTCTTATATCATATGTCAGCCTTTTGGCATCCAAGAGAATCGAGTTAATATGATCAAGGGCTTTAAAGATTCTCAGGCAATTAAAGATCTACAAGATACAAATAAAAACATTTTATCTTAGAAGAACAGAAAATTAATAAGTCCAAATAGAGTCAAAATGCCAATATAAAATCAAATATGCTATTGCTCGAGGAATGAATGAGTAATACACATTTCTTCATCAACGCAATCACGGAAATAGAAATTGCACTAAATGGGCTTCGACATTCTAACTATAGTTGAGAATACCTTTGTTGCGAGGAACTGTCTAACCGCACTTTCTTGATTGAACCTTGATATAAGATCTTCCACGTCTGTTTTTGCTGTAGCTAGTCTACTTTGCAGTGTATTAAGATCCCTTTTTAACTTACGGCGCTCATCTGATAGAAGAAGGATAAGAAAATCTCTATGGTATTGTTGATCTGAGGTAAGAGTATCCAAGGTTCTACAAGCATCAGCATTTTCAGGCAAGTCATGTAACCCATCACCAAACAAACTAGTTATTCCCAAGTTTGATATGTCACTAGCTTCGATGGAAATTAAATCACTTCCAAGGCTTTCGGTTGAAAATCTTCGAACATGGCCATCCATTTTGCAATGCTCTAGTTCAGGCAAATGCTCTGCTCCATCTCCATGAAGATATCTACGGCCAGTAGTGTTTTCAGTTATTTTATCTCTTGGAGCATCGCTTTCTCCTCCTGAAAGCTTTTTTTGCTTGGAGAACTTCTCTAGGTTTTCTAGAATAAAGTTCCTGTTAGATATGCCATACTTCGTACTTTTATCCAAGGGTTCAATAAAATTTGGTTCCAATGTTGAATGTTCCATGGAAGGACCAGCAGAATTGTCTTTTCCTCGCCTTGGGGTTTCAAGCTCAGATATCTCAGAAGTATTATCAAGATCAGATGTATTATAAATATCTAAGTTGGCCTTGGACAGAACTGAAGGAACCACTCTACTGACAGAAGAAACAGCATCCGATTGACTGTCGTCAAATGCTGTAACAAGACAAAACATTTAGATCATGGAGCATAACTTAATGTGAACTTAACGTCTAATCCTAACTACACACACAGGCTGCAGTTAAATATGAAAACATATTCATCCATTACATGAAGCATTAAGAAAACACCTACAAGACCTCGCAGCAGCTTCTAGCTCAAGAAATGTTGCCACTGAAATACTTCTCGAAATATCAATATCTGATAAAAGTTTTTCCATCCAACCCTCCAAAGAACACCTTCTCTGCGATAAATTAACCATTTAGAGAATGTTCTTATTCCATTTTTAAAAAACTAAGCTCATTTCAAGCATTATCACAAAATTTACTGGTTCATAAACCCCAATAACCCTACAATGTCAGTTACTTTTTGCCCGCATTGTTAAGGACTGAACGGCTGAATCATGTATGCATAGAAAACGTGAGATGATTTGTTTAGGTTGCCAAGCATAATTAATTTCTTCTTCACTGTCTGCAAAGGAAAATAAACAAACATCTTAAGCTTACCTCCTCCAACAGTGTTCTGTTTTTCACCCTCAAAATTCTCTTTGGAGGAGCTGGAGGTAGATTTTTATTGGGAAAGATCTTCCTAAGCTGTGAAACAGAGGGAAAATGAGAAATACAATAAAAATAAATGAAGCAAAATATGGCAAGCTTTCCAAGCTCAGAAAATAGACAAATATTTAACCCCAAAAATAAAGAAGAAAAACATAACTGTGGAATTGTAAGGTATATGAGAATTTAACACCCAAAAAGGCAAGAGACAAAGAAGACAGTAAACTTTCTTGGATGATAAAAATTAAGTACAAAAACTTACTTCAGATAGTAGGTTTAAGAAGTCACTGAATCTTCGTAATATACCCCGGGTGGTAGTGACACCTTCTGGTGATTGAATGCCAACTTTTACCTTGTAAAACTGTCATCGATGAATGTTAAGTACAGAATAGTTGAAGCAAATAGTCCTCAAGTAGAATTTAACAACCACAACAAATAAGGAGAAAAATCACTTAATAATAATAATAATAATAAAGAATCTAGAGGGAATACACACATATAATAACATGCAAAAGGGAAAGAAATCATAAATATCATCATGTTTGCAATATAGATGACAAAGATGTTAAGCCATATATGTATACCCACCATACCAAAGAATTTTCAACTATTTATTTTCCTTTTTTTTCATTTTACTTTTGATTGGTTTGGTTGGTTTTGTGGTGGAGGTTTATGCGTAAGAACTACTACCATTAAGCAATTTTATTATTTTAGTCTCACTGATTAATTATTAGTTATTTAAGTTATCTTCAGAGTTCTAATCTACGGCTATTTAGTTATTTGCAACTACCTTAATATTTTTTTAATTAATATTCAGCAACTAAAGATTTATCTAACCTAAAATTTCCAAGAGTCCCAACTACTATCTTACTTATTTATCATCCATAATTCTATTGATTTGCTCCTATTTTATCGCTCACCAGACCAGCCTGTCAAAACCTCTAAAGTAGCTGCTGTACTACGACTAATTGCATCCTTATGGACTAGCGACCTATTAACCAACCCAGCACCTTTTAATTACACATATATTTCTTAAGTCTCACCACTATCCCTTCTAAATACTCACTAGATTACATAACTCTCATCTTAAGCATCCGTTTCTTGCTAAACATCCTTCTAGTGTACCATGAGCAGTAACATACAACAATATGGCTAGATGGAAAGAACAGATATCACATAGAGAATGACAACTCTGATCTAATTAACATGGCTAAATACTTATAAGAAAAATTAGTACCACAACAGAATCTGAACCTCGGGATGTTGGTAGAAGAATCCAAGAAGGAATTATAACACAGTAACTCCACCCTGTCTGAGGGTTGTGAGGCCAAACAGTGTCCCGACCATCCTACATTAAAACTCAAACTAAAGAATGTTATAGGTGAACATGAACCAAATTTCCAAAAAGAAAATGCTACAAATAAATAGAACTCTCCAGCTACCAATATTAATGAAATACTTCATAGCAGCCAAATAGCTGGTACCTAATCAATGATAACATCACAACAGTACAAGGAACTGAAAAAGATTCAGCCAGCATAATATGCAATGTTAAGAGGAATCAAACAGAAAATCATTTTCTTAACCATCCACAATTGTAGCTTAACTCACTTCGTTAACAATTATGTAAAAAAACTTATATCGAAAAAATTACTCTAGCTCATCAATCTTCCATATTCATGAATCAAAGCATAAAGAGTAGGCATCAAAATTTGAACTTTTACCTTCTAAAGCATCCTCCAATTTCAAGAATATATTTTATTGAGCTCAAATTAATTCAAAACAAAATCTTTAAAAAATGCATTTTAAACATCGAAGTTTACTTAAATCAAGAAAAGAGGAAATACCCATCTACGAGGAGGTAAAGACCAGTCCATCCCCAAAGGCAACGGCGAGGTCCGGTCATGGCGGTGCTTTGGTGGGCTCTTACTTCTTCTATCTCCACCATCATCGTGATCACTACCATTAGAATCACTATGATTTCTGTTTAATGAACCGAAAGATGATTGACGATCGATTATTGGATTATCAGAGAAGTTGCTGAAATCAAATAAATACAGATCATGAGCGTATAGATTCATCGTTTTCGGGTTGTGTTTCTAAAATTTGAACGAGTATTCCGCAGCTTTATCTTCCCCTTTAGATAGTTTGGAACAGATTGAAATTTTGGATTTCTATTATGGTAATAATTAAATACAATAATAAAGTTTTATTAAAATTCTTTAAAGCTAGACAAAAGAAAAATATTATAATAATTAAATATAATAAAAAAATTAAGTTATTCGAGTTTAGGTGTTATATTTTATAACCTAAATTTTATTTATTTATTTTTAATTCGAGTTGAGTTTAAGAAATTTGAATTGAGTCGAGTAGAATTTTTGAGTTTTTATAAAAATATATTATAATTATTTATCATGTTTTATTATAATTCGATTATAATTTAAACAATTTTCTTTAATTATATAAAATATATATATATTTCTTCATATCTGATAATATTTTTTATATTTTATATATTGGTATATTTGCATCATAAAAATTAGAGAGACTCGTCTCGAATTTAAAAATAAATCTTTTAATTACTAAATATTTTAAGTTATTCAGATTTTTATTTTACAATTAAAACTTTATTTAAAATTTGTCGAGTTGAATTGAGTTTATGAAATTTCAAGTCGAGTGTTTTTGCCTCGAGTCAAGTTGAACTATATAGTTTTTTGAGTCGAGTCAAGTTTTGTTCATCTTTATCTGATATGACTTTCTTGACCAACAAATATCCAACTCGATTTCTCCAACGATCAAATGACTCAATTCGACAGGCTAATCACACGATCGTAACTCATTCAAATATCCTTAATAATTTAATTTTTTAATATTTAATAAATAATTTTTCAATTCAAATTAATTTTTTTTAATTTTTTATAATATATATACATTTTATATGAATATAAAAATTATTTAAATTAAAATTTATCTATATTATAATATTATAAATAATTAAAATTAAAAATTTAAAAACACTAAATTCAATCTAAATAAAAAAATTAAATTAAAATTTATCTCATAAAATAATACTTATAAACTTAATTAACTAAAAATTTATTTACTCATTTCCCTTAATTAAACTTCGAGGAGCCTTAGCTAATTGTGAAAAGCCGGCTTCCGAAAAGTTAAAAAACTAATAGAAAGTTTACCTTCCTCTCCAAAGATCGCCGCATCTTTCACCAGAGTACCGGAGTCGCGGCAGTATATTTCCACAATAGCGGCCAAGACGACGAAATTTATTTATGTCTGACAATGGGGTTTCGGATACGAGGAATAGTCCTGGGTCAGAGATGACAGTTCACCAAGGAAGAGATGTAGCGTATATGGATCTTGATAGTGGGGCAGATATGGAAAAACAATAGGGTTATCGTCTAGAGATGGTGATATCACGTTACCGTTAGTGGTGGCCTATGGGCTGAAAAGTAGACAAGAACCTATTGATATTGGGAAGAGAGTTTCTTTTCGAGATACTGCGATGCGCTCCGCTGAAAGTAATAAGGAGGATAATTTTCTAAAGTCGTTGGAAGTGGAATTAGCCAATGACGATATTATTATTAGCAGAGATGGTCCGGTTCCTGAGATTCGGTTTTCCGATAGGGTTCATAAGCAGGTTGATGCAAAGTTGGCAAAAGCGATGATAGTAAGACTCTTGGGATGCTCAATTGGACTCAGGGCTTTGAAGAATAGAATACAAGCACTATAGAATCCGATGAGAGATTTCTCGATCATTGATCTGGATAACGATTATTACTTGATCAAGTTTAGTCTTGATACGGACTATGACAAGGTAATTTCTGGTGGCCCATGAATGATTTACGGAAGCTACTTGACTGTCCAGCCCTGGTCGAGGGAGTTTTCGACAGCTGAAGATCATCCTAAACAGATTTTGGCATGGGTAAGACTGCCTGGATTACCCTATCGCTATTATTCGAAACATTTGTTTAATGCAATTGCAGGACTAGTTGGAGAGGTTATTCGGGTTGATTTTAACACGATGGAGGGTCGTCGAGGGAGGTTTGCACGGCTTGCGGTTATGGTGAGGCTAGACCAGTCACTACTACCTGGTATGATAATTGATGGTAGGTTCCAACGGATAGAATATGAAGGTTTGCCGTTGATTTGTTTTGGATGTGGAAAGTATGGACATACTAAGGAATTATGTGCGAAAGTTCAGAAGCAGGAGGCACAACCCAAAATTGTGGAACCAACACCAAAAGCTGCTGAGATGTATGGGCCGTGGATGCAGGTGGAGAAATGATGACGAGGAACCCAACAAATTACTAAGGGACAAAGCTCTTCTGATTCGAGGGTTGCTAAGTTGACGGCTTCGCGGTTTGTTGCGTTGAATGTTGGAATAGATAATATGACGGTGGAAGAGCAAACTTCGACGCAAGGGATCGGCCAGGCCCCAATTCCTAGGGTCGATCATGGTCCTAGTTTAAAGAGGGTAATGAAAGGTAAAGAGGTTGTGGTGGTTCATGAGCCATCTGTGAATAAGGGTGCACAACAGGTTCAGATCATCGCGGACATAGCAAGACCATCTAATGTTGTTCCTCTTATGGAAGCTACTGGGTCGCAAATGAATACGGATGAGATGATCACAAAAGCAGTGATTGACAATTCTAAGACATGTAATGAGCAGGAACAAGTTAAGAGTTTGCAGGTCACCAATATTGTAATGAGACACAAAGCACGGTGCAGATTGTTCCTTCTAAGTTGCTTACGGAAAAACATACGGTTATTCGTATTGCAGATGAAAATCAGAAACGGGTCTTAAAAGATAATAATGGAAAACCAACGTTAGGTTTGATTCGTAAAATAAGCAAGACATATGCTCGTAGTGGCACTATTCCAAGCTCTTTGGTTTGCAAGAACGGAAAGACGAAAAAGATTGATGGGAAACACCAAGCGATGAAAGTTAAACAATGGATAAATACTGTCTCAAATGAACTATCTACAAAGCAAGCAAGTCTGGATCTGTCCGTTAGGTCGAGGGGTTCAGAGACAGCTAAGAAGGGTGAAATTCGATAGACTACGAACGAGTCATTTGAGGGAACGATGCAAGCGGGGAATCAATGAGTTTGGGCTTCTTTATGCTTATTTTAATGATTAAAATCATGTGTTGGAATACTCAGGGCACTCTTGGCCTTGACTTTAATCGCTATTTTAGATTATTGGTTAGTGTGCAGTTATCGGATATGATTGCAATCTTTGAGCCTTGAATAAGTGGGGATAGAGCGGATAGTTTCATTCGTCGCTCGGGGTTTGATTATTCATACAGAGTAGAAGCAAATGGTTTTTCAGGAGGCATATGGGTCCTTTGGAAGGAGGGGATTATGTTTGATGTTCTTACTGTTTCAAACTAGTTTGTACATGGAATTGGTGTGGATTCTAGATCAAATGTACAATTCCACGCTACGTTTGTGTATGCAACCCAGAGTGGGGTAAACGTCGATTCCTCTGGGATTAACTTGAGGTCCTGGATCCAGGGCCTGGAATGCCGTGGCTGGTTGGTGGAGACTTTAATGCTATAGTAAGTTCTGATGAGCGGTCAGGTGGATCGACTCGGAGAGTGGGGACTTGCGCGCAGTTTAGTGAGTTTATCTTCCGAACGGGGCTTATTGACATGGGTTTCAGTGATCTACGCTTTACTTGGCAGAGGGGTAACTTGAGTCAAAGGCTTGACCGCTTCCTTTGTAATGCAAAGTGGTATGATTTTTTTGCGTCTTCAAATGTCATGCATCTACCTTTGATGGGGTCTGATCATCGTCCAATTTTATTGGTGACTGAGGCGGATAGGAATCGAAATGGTCAACGGCCTTTCCGATTTGTGTCAGCATGGAATGATCACCCAGATTTTAAGCGGTTATTACATGAGAGCTGGGATAGCAATATAAATGTGTTTGATAGCCTTTTTTCATTTCAGGAAAAAAGTCGTCAATGGAATAAGGATGTGTTTGGCCATATTGGGAAAAAAAAGAGGCGACTTCTTACCCAAATCGGGGGAATTGAGAGAGCTATTAATAGAAGGCATAATCCGTTTCTCTTAGACTTAGAGATCAAACTGAAATCTGAGTTGAATGTTGTCCTTGAGCAGGAGGAAAACTTATGGTTTCAAAAGTCTCGGAGTAAATGGCTTGACCAAGGTGACCGTAATACAAAATTTTTCCACTCCACCACCCTTAATCGAAAGAGGCGCAATACTATTCGTATGCTTCGCCTAGATGACGGAAGTTGGTGCTCGGAGTCAACCGTTTTAAAGGATCATGCTATCGATTTTTTCTCAAAGCTTTACACTGCCGAACTGGTTGTCAATTTGGACCGTAATGATTTGAGTGGACATTCACAGGTGTCCGAGAGCCAGCAAAGGCTATTGTTACGGGATGTATCGCCAGCTGAAGTCCGTGCAGTTATATTTTCGATAAATCCGCATAAAGCACCAGGTATTGATGGCTTTCATGCGGGTTTTTTCAGAGGAATTGGGATGTTGTAGGGCAGTCGGTGGTGTCTTTTGTTCGAGAGTTCTTTGCGATTGAAAATCTAGGCGACATCACTAACCAAACCTTACTTGTATTAATTCCTAAAGTTGCTAAACTAGAGAGTATTAAACAATTTAGACCTATCAACTTGTGCACGATATTGTACAAAGTTATTACTAAGATTCTGGTTAATAGACTTAAGCCTCTGTTACCGAATTGGATATCTTCAACTCAGTCAAGTTTTGTACCAGGACGTCATATCACGGATAATATTATTCTAGCTCAAGAGGTAATTCATACGAGGGGAAAGAAGAAAGACTTCAAACCTTGGATGGCGATTAAGGTTTATTTGGAAAAAGCCTATGATAGATTAAGCTGGGATTTTATAGAAAGCTCTCTTTATGGGTTAGGGCTTCCTGACCGTTTTATTTGATGGATTTTAAAATGTATAACTTCGGTTACTACAAGAATTATCTGGAATGGAGAGATGACAGATTCGTTTCAGCCTTCCCACGGGGTAAGACAGAGGGATCCGCTTTCACCTTATTTATTTGTCATTTGTATGGAGCAGTTAGCGAAGGCGATTGATCGGCGAATCCTTGATGGACAATGGAAGCAGATTCAGCTTTCTCGTGGTGGCCCGAGCTTGTCGCACTTGTTTTTCGCAGATGATCTGGTATTATTTACGGAGGCGTCGTTGAAGCAGGCTAAAATTGTTCAGGAAGTCCTCCAGGATTTCTGTATGTCGTCAGGACACCGAGTTAGTGTTTCTAAAACCCAAATATTTTTTTTTAATAATTGCAGCTTAGAGCAAAAACAAAGCATAGCGAACCATTTTGGGTTTGAGATAGTGGATGATTTGGGGAAGTACTTGGGTGTGCCGCTTCTACATAAGTGCGTTACACGGGTCACTTACCAATATCTGATAGAGAAGATTGATCAACGCTTATCGGGTTGGAAAGCAAAATCATTGGCATTAGCCGAGAGAATTACTCTAGCGAAGGCTGTGTTACAGGCTATACCAATTTATACAATGCAAACTACCTGGCTTCCTAAAGGTATTTGTGATGAAATTGAGAAACATATTCGTCGTTTTGTTTGGGGTATAACACCAGACCATAATGCTATCAACCTTGTAAAATGGGATATTGTAAAAAAGCCATCAAATATGAGAGGTTTAGGTTTTCGTGATGTGCAGAACCAAAATTGTGCTTTCCTTATGAAGGTAGGGTATCACTTGGTTTGTAGTAAGGACAAGCTATGGGTCCAGGTACTAAGGGATAAGTATAAATGGATTGGAGAATTGCCTAGTGAAATTTATCGACGAAACTCCTCGAGGCTTTGGCAAGGTGTGAGTCATTGTTGGGAAGCAATAAAGCAAAGCATGTGTTGGCAAGTTCGTAATGGGTGGAAAGTTGATTTTTGGTAGGACGTGTGGTTAAATGGAAGAGAGCCTTTAGCGAAAAAATACCTTCTACCCGGTGATCCTCCTTACGTGAGTGTTGCTAGCATGCTAACGGTAATAGGGGCTTGGGATTGGAGCAAGCTTGCGTTGGCATTGCCTCGCGAGTCCTTGGATCAGCTGGCAAGCGTTGTTCCCCACATGCTGGATTTGGGAATGACTCGCTAGCTTGGAGATGGACTGAAACGCGTATATTCTCAACCGCATCAGCCTATCGTACTTTGGGGCCAGAGGTGCTCCTTGAGGAGGATTCATGGAAGTTCATTTGACGTCTTCCGGTTCCATAACGGATCAGAACTTTTTTATGGTTGTTAAACTATGATAGGTTGATGACGAACAAGGAAAGAAGCCGTCGATATTTTGGTAACAACAGCCTATGCCCTGTGTGCGGTGTAGAAGATGAGGATATAAACCATGTGTTGAGAACGTGTAGCCGGGCGAGGTAGGTTTGGGCTAAGCTGGTGCCGCAAAACTTATGATGTAGCTTTTTTAACGGAAGTAATTGCGATTGGTTACAAGTCAACTTAAAGAGTAATAGTAATTGGTGGACGATTTTGTTTGCAACAACTTGCTGGATCCTTTGGAAGAGACGATGTGTTTTTGTGTTTGATAGTGGAAGAGAATTAGTTGGTAACGTTGTGGATTACTGTGTGTCATATGCAAAGGAAATTGTGGCTGCTATGGAAATTCGCAAACAACGGCAGCGAAGAGGGTTGTGTAAACAATGGTGCCGACCGGATGAAGGATGGGTTAAAGTTAATACGGATGGAGCGGTGGGAGGAAATCCTTTGGTTGCAACCGCTGGAGGAATCATCTGGGACGCCGACGGTGAGTGTATTCGTGGTGTTGGGCGGCGCATTGGTCGTTGCTCGGTGATCTGCGCAGAATTGTGGGCTGCTTTTGACGGTTTAACATTAGCCTGGGAATTAGGGTACCGTAAGGTGGTGCTTGAACTTGACAGCACTACAGCCGTGGCTTTGATACAAGGGTTGTTGGTTGACATCGCCCATCGCAATCTTGTTCTTCTGATTAGTGAGCTGATTGTACGTGCATGGGACGTTAGGATTGTGCATGCGGGAAGAGAGCTAATGGAGTAGCAGATATGTTGGCTAAGATCATGCGAAATACTGAGGATTTAGTGCGAGTGTTTTTGGAACCACCTAATGCAGTTCGGATTTTACTTGATCGGGACAAGTCCATAGGTTTGACTTGATGTTTTAGGGGTTTAAGTTTTGTTTAAATTTGTTTAATGCCGTTACGAATACTCTTTTCCTCTAATTAGGTTTAGGGAGGTTTTTAACGAGGCTCGTAGTTGCATTCCTTTTTACATCAAAAAAAAAAACTAATAGAAAGTTTTAGGTTAAGCTATATCAGTCCTTGAACTTTATTATTGTCTCATTTAAGTCTCTACAGTATAAAAATTTCAATTATCAACACTAAACTTTTAGAATTTGATTCTAATAGCTGAATTATTGATTTTTTTAACACAATTAAACATGTTATCTTTTCTATTTTTTTACAGGGAACCCTAACTTTTTCTTATAGTCGTATTCGTTTTATCATTATCTATCACAGACAATCGTTCAAGATAATATTTAATATCAAGACATTCATATTTTTTTTCGAATTGATTTTCATTAAAATTAATAAAATGTGTACATAATTTCGTCTCACATTTTTTTCTTGAATTGATTATCGAATTTTTGTCTCCTCATTTGGATTATAAGATATTTTTAGGTCAATGATGGTACACTTTGAGATACGTACGGGCCGTTAATTTTAGATGCTTTTGTCGTTAAAGTTTTAAATTTAGGTTGAGGTAAATACTCATTTGCAAAATAAAAAAAAAAATATATTTTGAAACGATCATTTAAAGATAAAAAGGTTAGTTATTGAACGGACCTTTAAAATTAAATATAAAATATTTAAGGTTGTTGTTGCCGGTGAATAGCCGTTTACGACCGCAATAACAACGAGATACGTTAGGGTTGGCGATTTGGAATGTAAAGTGATCTTTCATGTTCTTAAAGCAAATTATAGTAAAAATTTAAGGATAAATATTCGATCAGATCAAATAGAATTTGACAAAATTTGTTTCTTTATTCAAAAATTTTCAAGCTAAAAGAAATTTGGAAAATATTTTTAGCCTAGAAATATTTTGTTTCTTTATTGAGAAATTTGGAATAAAAAATAATAGTAAAATTTTATTCAGATCCTTAAATCTTTTAATTTATAGTTTATAATTATAATTAAGCAAGACAAGACCAGAGAGAATTTTCACTTTTAAGTCTTTATACGATCTCTGTAACATAAGAAATTATATTATGGGTAAGTTCCGTTTCGTGTCTATGACCAAACCACTAAAAATCACTTAAATCATCTATTTTTCATGTCATATTTTTTCTCAAGTGAATCTTCATTTGAAAAAAATATTTTTAAAATAAATCAACAGTAAATTTGAGTGAAGATTCACTTATGGCATGAAAAAAATGCTGAGATGAATGGTTTTCAGTAGTTGATCCCATAGATAACATGGCGAGACTTACCCATGGTATAATTTTTCCTGTAACACGACTAGTTTTCATAAGAGAATGGACATATAAAAAGAAGAAAGCCAACAAATTTTTTCAGTTTATTTACCAAATGGAAGCATCAGTGGTGTAATAGTGGTGTAATGGTAGAATAGTAACCTACTACGGTACAGACTCGGGTTTGATTTTGGGCTGGTGTTTGGGATTTAAGTTTAACATAAAACCCTAAATTTTAACTACAACTTAAATTCAGAAGTCATCCACTAAAACACCTAAACATTAGACCGAACAAAATACTTGAAACTAAAATTTTCCTTGAGATTAACCCTTGATTTATCAACATTTCTCTAAGCCAGATGGGTTCTCCTAAGCTTATTCTGTGTTTTGTTGTTTTTCTGGTTATCACTTACTGGCTACATGGCTCTACTCTTCTTGCTTTTATTGTATGTTTATTCAGGTACATGTGCTTTTAACAGGTTCTGGCAAATCCAATCTTTGGTGATGAGTTTACAGGTCACAAAACATAACACGTTGAAGTTCATCAATCTTCTTGACGTTCACCATTCCTGTATGACTTCATACATGCACTTCGGCACGAATGTCGGATCTTGTAGCTTTCAAGGATTAATGTTATACTACATAACAAACTAGGCATCTTTCATTTTGCATTGTACTCAAACATGCTTCAAATGCTCAAAAACCTGCAAGGAAATGACAATAGAAACCTCTCCTTGATTCCACTACTTGAAAACAATCGTATGTATAGTTTTATCGATAAAACGGAGAAACTGAGGGTAGGAAACCCTTTAGCATATGGATACTAATGCAATTATACGAGAAATTGTATATACAATTGCATGCTAAACTACTTAGGCTAATGCTCTGCATAGAGGAGCAATTCAACGAAACATCAGTTACAAAGGATGGGTGGATAAGAAAGGAAAAGGGAGATGAATCATGTACCTTCAAAATGTGTAGTGTTAATCTTGCTTTTCTTCTACCTCGTGAACTCGATTCAATGACTCTTCAAAAGCTTGCAATGCAGCTTTGTAATGGTCTAAAGAAATTGCCCCCTCCTCCACGACTTGCAAAGCACTTCTATACAACTGATTAAACCATTGCACGCGATCATCCACATCAACATTATTGGAACCTTGATCCGGAACATAGAAGCGTTTGTAATCCTTTTTCCATCGGGAGAGAATGTATTTGGAAGGGACTTCCTCCACACCATTGAAGTTTAGCACACACAATGCATGCCGACATAGATATCCGTAGAAATTAAAGCAACTGCAAATGCATCTAACTTCACTGGCTGTTCTGTCATAAAGTACTTCGTAGTCCCTAATTTCTCTCCTGTTTCCTTCAGCCAAGACTCGCTCCTTGACCAAGAAGATTATTATAGGCCCGTCAACATGTAACTGTGTTGTACTAAAACAGGAATACATCTCCTCTACCTCTAATTGGAACCTCTTGAAAATTTCTCTCGTGTACAACTTGGAGAGCTGCAACTCAAAGGAGCATCTCGTTTTCAATGCAGGACTGGTGTTTCTAGACTCAATATCAGCAAGAGATTCTTCCTTGAGCTTCTTTTGTAATGCCAATTCATACTTATCAAGAAACTCTTTCAAAGGAGTTTGTTTGTGCACATATTTATCAAAAAAGGGATTTAAATTCTCACCAGGTCTCGAAGCAGATAATCCGGCAAAAAATGTGTCCTTTAGATAAACTGGAGCCCATTGAGCTCGATCTTCATATAGTGATCGAAGCCATTCATGGTCAGCGACACCAAAATGCTGGACCATAAATCCCCATGCTGCTTCAAATTCAATCACCTTAAGTGTTTCAAAAGCCGCCTTAACAAACATCTTTCTAATTGCATCATAATTACGCAACCCTCCCAACTTTTCAGGAACTCTTTTCATTATGAATGACAAACTGAAGCGATGGTTAGATTTGGGAAACACCTCTGCAATTGCATTCTGCAAAGCCTTGCACCTGTCTGTGATAATGGTTTGAGGACACTGTCCTGAAACACAAGTAAACCATGCTTTGAATAACCAAGTATAAGACTCGGATGTCTCACCAGAAAGAAGGCCACAACCGAGTAATACAGTTTGTCCATGATGATTAACTCCAACAAATGCCACAAGGGGAGTCTCATATCTATTTGACAAGCAAGTGTTGTCAATATAAACGACATCCCCGAAATAGCCACAAGATGCCCTACATCGCGAATCACACCAGAATACATTCCTCAAAAACCCTTCATCATTGAAATCCATCAAGTAAAAGAAGTTCGGGTTTGTCAGCTGCAAACGGCAAAGGTAGTTATAAATAGCCTGCGAGTCACCCTTTCTAAGATTGAGCTGATTTGGGTGATCAGAGAACTTCCTAACTGCCACTGAATTGCTATTTGGATTCCCATTCCCCCCAGAATCTATCACTAATGCTCGATACAACTTGATGGTTCGCACTTCAGCATCAGAACTCGATTGCAACTTGGTTTTCTTCCCGGAGCCCATCTTCTTAACAGATTTATTAATTTTAGCACCTAATATGTGATTATGCTCATGTGTAACCTCAAGCACACGCCATCGTTTCGAGTCAACAACTCTCATCCTTATCATAGCAGGGCAACCAGTTCTAGTTTCCTTACGAAGGCGGTTAACATCTTTGATTCTTTTAAAACCCTGGCTACTACAACAAAGCACAGCGCCATACTTCTCTCTACTATTCCGCTTAAACCACGAATTCTTAACCCTAACACGAAACCCAGCTTCCTTAGCATAGAAATTATAATAATTATATGCATCATCATAAGATTCAAACTCCATTCCAACAGCTGGAGCAACCAACTCTTTCTTACCATCGGGTAAACCATTTTGAACATCAAACGACTCAATTGATTCACTATCTGTTTCTTTTAGACTCCGTCCATCACAATCATTAGCAGGAGGAGCTTCTTTTTCTTCCTCAACTTCCATCTATTATTACAAAAAAAAGAAAAGAAACCCCATCACAGTTCAAACATTGTGCATTTAAGCAGGCTCCAAAATAGTGGGCAAAAGGGAAGAAACGGTAAATGGAGAAAACACAATAAACCCAGAATAAATTTCAGTTCAGTGAATAAATTATGGATATTATTTATCGTTTAACGAACGCTACAGATCAGATGAGAATTGAATATGCTATGCTAAATACAATCAAGAGAAAAGGAAAAGAAAGAAGGGAGAGACGTAAGGTTGACCTGGGTGTATCAAAACGCCGTCGTTCTGGTCGTGAGTTGATGCTTTCAGCCTCAATTGAAGAAGGGAGTGACAGAGGAGATGGTCAGATCTGAAAAAGGGAAGAAGACAACGTTAGCGATTGAACTATACAAGTTTTAAAAGGTATAATTACAAAAAAGGCCCTAATTATTTTGCTATTATTCTTTTTACTCTTAATTTATAATTTTCTATGTGTGAGCATATTTTATAATATTATTTGTTTATATAAAAGTAAAACAATGTTATTTGGATTACTATAAAAATGAAAATGTAATTAAAATAGAAATTAAAGTAAAAAAAGTACGAGATTATAAATAAAAAATTATAAATCATATTCAAAAATTATCTATCTCGATATCAAATGTTTTTTTTTTTTTTTTTTTATTGAACTTATGATGTGAATGAAAAATGTTTTTATATTAAAATTGCTTTTGTAAAAAAATTCAATGAACATGTATAGGTGAATTATCATGCTTCTTCCATTTCCTTGATCACTATGCTTAATGAAGTTGATCTGACTTGCTTCCGTGTTCCGGTATATCGGGAAATGCATGGCAATGTCGGAGATGCTGTGATCACACCTATACGAGGGAGATCGGACTCGGATGTACCGTGTGTTGTTGAAGAATGTGTTGGACATTCTTGTTGAGATTGGCAAGGGATGTATGGATCGTTATGAAGATGATTCCGAAGCAGATATGTTTCGAGGTACCGGTGTTTACTACTCATGGAAGGCATCTAACCCGGACTGGGGACGATGAAGTCTGAAGAATGCTTGAAGGAAAGGGACACAATGTTTCATTACACGCATTCGAGCATTGGACTACTTGAAAAGGAGCATTCAGGATGCCGAGCCTTGCTCAGAGGCGACATGGTGGCGGAGCTTTCTCTAGGATTCACAGGCTTTGTTGTAAAAATACTTCGAAACTCGGTCAAACAGAGGGAAGGTGCTGCCTCAAATGCTCCGGATGTGCAGGAACAAGTCCTCCAGGAAAGTAATCATCCACATAAACGACCAGTCCAAGTCTAAAACATTTTTATTGCACATGAATGGCTGATCTAAGTTGGGTTCGAATCGATTATTGACCCCAAGAGAGATATCAACAAGCTTATCGACCCAGGCCGAAATATTAACAAAAATTTCAATCCAGACTCGACCTGTGTAATCAAAACACCACGGAGACATGCATATACTTGTTCAAACTTCTACATGGGAGACTTATCCCTATCCAAAATACGAAAATGTACTACAATAGTATTAGTTAAACGAGTTGAACAAAGCTTGGCAGGCAAAAAATACTATAATAATTGTATCGAACCCTTCTCAAATATCGAACAAACTTCCAGGCTTAAACAAGTAACTCAACAGCTCTTATTCAAGTTTCAAGCTACACATTCCATAGTTAAAAACAGAAACTACAACCTCCAAAAACTGTATACTCAAATTATGAGATACATAAATGGAGCTTTGGCTGCAAGCTAAGCCTTTTTTTAACTATGAAGAGTCCATCTGCAAGAGCTTTGAAAAATCACAGACAAGAGACGGAAAAAGAAAATGGCTAACCCAGACGGAGTCCTCCTGTATTGGTGCTCGGCTGTTTATTATTCATATCGCAGCTGGAACTGGTGAGTCAACCGATTTCAGTACTGCCTCACCCATCTCCTTGCAGCCGACTAGTTTCTGCTCACAGAATCATGGAGCAAACAACATTTAGAAGTGTACAATGACATTCAGGTGAAACATCTAACATAAAAAAAAAAGAAAAAGAAAAACAATTTACGGGTAAGAAACCGTGGGCACCAGAGGCTATTATAACTATCTCAGACATTTTAACTGAGATGGTTAGGTTCTAAATATATACTAGCAAGGCCTCTAGGAAAAGAAACCGTGGGCACCAGAGGCTATTATAACTATCTCAGACATTTTAGTGTACCATTGTCATTAAAGTTCTTTCACAGCCACAAATATTCACTACGGAATTGAGATAATTAAATTCTTTTGGTCAAAATAGAAGAGGACTATTTTTTTTTTTTTGCCTTTTTAAAAAACGAGAAAAGACAGAAAGAAAAGAAAGGTGTGTTGGGATAAGAAGCCTATACATTTCCAGCAGAATATATGTCGCCTGTTCGGAAACCCTTGTTAAGAGTATCCAGAACAGCATTCTCAATTCGCTCTGCAGCATTCGCTTCCCCTAGGCCATACTTCAAAAGCATTGCAGCACTGAGAATTGTTGCAAGTGGATTTGCCTTGTCCTAACAAACAGAAAATAGCATACTTTAGATTATCATTTAGGTTCACCATCGTGGGTTTGATGGAAAATGATAATCAAGCTTTAACTCTAAAGATTAAACAGGTAAACCTAACCTGTCCAGCAATATCAGGGGCAGAACCATGAATAGGCTCAAAAAGTCCAGGTCCCTGTGCAAATGAAAATGCCAATATAGTCAAAGAGAAAGAATATATAAGCACCAATATTCTCAAACCAATCTGCAAAGAGATTAACGAATTGTCATACTGATTCACCAAGACTAGCAGATGGAAGCATCCCTATGCTTCCAGTGATCATTGAAGCCTCATCAGATAAAATATCACCAAATATGTTGTTGGTCACGATTGTATCAAACTGCACCAAATCATTCAAATATTGTAAGCTTTTCCAGTAAAAACAATGGGTGCTCATTTATTGGGTCTAAGAAAAGTGTGAAGGAAGATCTTGTCTTTCTCTTTTCAAAAACAAACCTGTTTTGGGTAGCGAACCAGCTGCATTGCTGCATTGTCAACATACATGTGTGAGAGCTCAACATCGGGATAATCAGCAGCAATGGCTGTAATTCTTTTCCTCCAAAGCATTGATGCCTAGAAAATGGAGCATAAAAGTACCAAGTATATCACATGATAAAAGGCTAATGCAACTATAATTAATAATTTCTGACTTGAAATTTTGAATGCTATGCGAAAAGACAACGAACACGACATGTACACAATTTGATAAACATGACAAGACAGGTTAAAACCTGATTAACATGGTTCGTGTAATACACGATCTGTATTCATGTTTAAGATTGACACATAATCCCTGTTGTGTTTATGTTTTGACATGGGAAAATCACGATACACGACACACATAACAGATTGTCAGGTCTAATACTTGACAGATAAACTTAACATTCTGCATACCGTTCTTCAAACAGAATAAATATTCTGCACACAGTTTTACATCAGAACGCAGAATCTTATACCTCATCCTTATTTAAGCCGGATTTAAAACTACAGCAAGTTCATAATATCTTAGAAGTTCTCATCATTGACCTCAAGTCAGTTGAGATATGATCACAACAGTGTATTCTAGAAGCAGCACTCCTTTTCCATCCTAAAAGTGCAGTAACAATCTTTTACACACTTGCTTGGGAGCAGTTCCTTCCAAAATACTATTGGAGCTTACACTTAACTGCAGAGCCCACAAAAGTTCTAGCAAATACAGACAAAAAAGAGAATATTACTTGCACTAAGCCAAGATAGATTGCAGTGCACTTTATAAAACAAGTTCATTGACCAAAAAATAGAAGGCTATGAATTATAGGATTATAACATAGCTCCAATCTCTCAAATCAATTTATTGGTTAAAAACAGTAACAAATACAGTTCAATCTGGTAATAAGGATGGTGATATAGATAAAGAATAATATCCAACACCTAATGCCTCGTTTTGTACAAGATGCAATAAACAAGATTGATAATGTTATGACAAACCTCCAAAACATTAGCTTTATCAACAGAACAGAGTTGTCCACGCCGCTTCCGAGCAATCTCAAATGCAACACGAGCAATTCGATCAATCTGGCATCCATTTGTTTAATTTTCAATAATTAAAAAGAACGTACATGAAAATGAAAACCATACAAAGAAAATTAAGCAAAAAGACAAATTCACTTCAAAAGTCAAACATAATATATGATTTGCAGAGAGTGTTGTCAAGGTGAACACCTAGATGCTATGAAGCAGCACTAGACAAAAAAATAAGCAGAATCAAACAGTTTCAGGTGAGGCACATGCCTAGTGCGCTTAGCACACTTTCTTGTAATGCAGCTGGCACACAAAAAACCACACAAGATTGAATTTGTCTTTCATTTCATTTATTATTATTTTTCATTAACTGAACCTCCAATGCTAAACAAAAGGGAATTGTCAAACTCTCTACTTCTCAATGTTCAAGTATTCAACAACAAACTCGGGATCATAAGGAAATTGTCCATATTGGTCAAAAAAGGAAAATAAAATTTTGCATGTTTTGTAGGATGCCAGCCATACAAATCGTGGGTATTTTCAGCAAAAGCACGCCTAGTTACAATTTTTGTATTCTTTTACAGGAAAATGCATATATACATGTTCCATCAAACCCTTCGATTAAGCAGATATTTGAAATTAAAAAGAGACACATTGGATAATTCTATCTGTATCAAAAAGGCACCTCATAAGTAGCATACACCTCAGTGTTGAAGCCAATCTCCTCACCCTTTTCATTGGTACCAAATCCTCTTGGTTTTCCAAAATAAATACCTGATTCCAGTCATCGCTGATGATTAACATAGAAATTTGGAATGGCAACAGTAGAATCAGAGAGAAGCAACTGAATTTATTTTTATTTTTGGCGGTACTGACCTCCGGTAAGCTCCCTCACAACCATAAGGTCAACACCCTCAGCAACATCTTTCTTTAAAGTTGAGGAGTCCACTAACTGAAAAAGAAAATAAATTGAGATAGATTTTCATGAACCACAGATTTCTAATAAAAGAAACAGAATCTACACCTGCTTCTAAGCATGCATGCATAATAATGTAAAGTGAACAATTGTGACAGCTTCAGAAGAAAAAAAGTCAAAAAATAGAAGGCAAACAGATTGAGGTTCAACCAAAAAAATCCACTCGGCATCACACATGGACTATATTCTTGATGATGCAAGCTTTTACCCAATTCCGAAAATTCATCAATCTCGTTAAGAGTGTAAATGAAGTTGTTATATATTTGAAATACGAAGAAGAATTCATATGGATCAACTAAAACAGCAATACCTGTGGTAAAACAGTAGCAGGCCTCAAATTTGCAAAGACTTTAAGTCCTTCTCTAAGCTGAAGTAAACCAGTCTCAGGCTTCAAATGTTTTTCATTTTTATCCCACTTATACCTTGAAAACAAATCAAATAATGAATGAGAAAAGAAAAATGCACAAGAAGAGAAGGCCCAAGAAACATAAGAAAATAATCAACAAAGTATCATTTTTTAACGAGAATACCCTCCAATTGCTCCAAGGAGTACGGCATCAGCTTTTTGTGCTGCAGAAAGGGTTTCCTCAGGCAATGGAACTCCAGTCAAATCCAAAGCAGCTCCACCCATGGGCATCTCTTGGAAAATAAAATCAATCCCTAATACATGTCATAGCATTTGTAGCAACAAAGAACGTCCACCATATGAAAATCTAAAACATTTCTTAGTGAAAACTGAAAACAACAAAATATGAAACTCTAGGACCAAACATAAAGAAAATTATGAGTATTTTGGAAGCACTACAAATTTAGCTGTTTATTTGACCTCTATCTTATCATCAATGAGAATAAATGAGGTCAGAGGGAAGAACAAAAAAAATCCAGCAATTCTAAGTAACTTGTCCAATATATCTAAACATCGAGAAACAAAAACAACTAATTAAAATAAACTTTTGACAATGTTATACGGTTAAAATCCAAAAACATCCCAGTTTTCTTGTCCTGCACATTGATTCAAATACCTATACTGTCAAACACCTAGAAACAATGTATAATTTTATGGGTTCCGCATTATCAGTAACATTTTTCTTAGATTCCACTGTCTCAGTCCAATTTACAGTTTAAATTCCATATTTTCTCAAGAATTTCACTTACACATCTGAAACCATTCAACAACTAAGCTCCGGCGAGGGTAGAAAAAACACATTCGATTAAAAATATCAATTATAATTAAACATATTCAAATGTAAAATCAGCTGGAAACTTATTTATTTAAAATTGTCGCTACCAAAGCAAATAACCAAACGGAGCTAAATGCATTTCGAAGCAGAAAACACAACACTAATACTACAATACCACAATGAAACCTTTCTCTTTTCCGTTAATCTAAATCACTTAATCATTAACCAAACAGAAAGCAACGAGTGACAGAAAAGAGAAAAAACGAGGAAAACGACAGAAAACCTTCGCGAGAGCCAGCGAGTTTGAGGACGCTTTTGGCGACGGAGATGACTTCAGGTCCGATACCATCTCCGGGAAGGAGAGTGATGCTGTAGCGTTTGGGTGGCGCGGCGGCGGCGGGAGAGACGCACCTGATGGTGACCGGTCTGAGGGACTGTCTTGCAACCGGTTTGAGATTAAAATGAGCATTGATGGATCGGACATTTAGGTGAAGCGAAGCAGCCATTTGGAGAAGAACTGGAAGCGGAAATCAGAGTGCAGCAACGAGAGCACTGAATCTTGAGTTTTACGAGTACAGATTAGACGGAAGTTGTTTGCTTGTTTTATAACGTTTCACTTGCATTATCATGTTTATAACGCTTTGGTCACAACGTGGCAACTTACCATATTAACAAAAAGATTAATAGTTAAATCCATGCCTAAATTATAATTGTGGTTATTTTTAGTATTTAAATTATTTTTATTTAAACTTGTATTTTAAATGTCATCGAATTTTTATTAAATCTATAGAAAAATCACCATTATATTATATTTAAAAAATAAAATAATTTGATTAAATAATTCAAAAAATCTTACAACTCTAAAATAATGAGAAAAAAAGATTTTTATAGAGATAAATATACCAATAAAATTCAAAGGCTTCCTGAATCTCTTTGTCTTTGTCAAACGAGACGCATAAAGAATGAAGAATGAGTTGGTACGCGATCTAAATTATCATGCAAAAAATATCTCTACTCAGGACTGACCAAAGCATAAATCAGAAACTAATATCGATTGAATCTTTGTGTGAACAACAAACGATCGCTAGGGCATGTTGAAACATGCTACAAAGACAGATGAATCAAAACGTAAAACAAAATAAAAAATATGTCATAAAGACAGAAGAAGAATGTGTCACAAAGACAAAAAATGTGTTATAAAAGCAGAGATTCTTATTAAAAATAAAAATAAAAAAATAATAGATTTAGTGATCGATAATCAATACTAAAATTGATTATCGACCACCGATCAAAAAAATTGAATAAAATAAAGAACGACTATGAAAAAAACTAAAGAGCGGTTAGGGTTTTTATGTTTAAAGTTTTATTTTAATTGTTTTAAGTGTTGTTTATTAAAAATTGTTAATCAATTAAAATCTAGTACATTATCATATACTTTTATAATACCCTTTATGTCCTATTAGGAATTTTAGTATTGACTTTTTAAAGTTAAAATTTTAAAACTTTGGTCATAGTTATTTTAAAATATTTTAATTTATCAAATTTTATAAAATATATATTTTTAAACTATTTGATTGGAGATTGTTAAAATATACTTTTTTATATTTTATCAATAATAAATTTAAAATTATAATGAGTCAAAATTAAAAAAAATAATAAAAAAATTAATATTGGACAAATAAAATAGGACGAAAGGAGTATTATTTTAAAATATTTATTGTTAGGTTACTTACGATTTTTATATGTAGATAAATATTTTAGTAAAAAGTAAAATATTAAAAATTAAAGACAAATGATAATTTTTTCAAATGTTCCATTTTCAATTTTATAATTTTATTTTGAATTAAAATGAATCTTAAATAAAAATATTTAACGACCAAAGGTCATGATGTTAATGTAATAAAGTATTACACTAATAATTTCTTTAAAAATAATTAAAATATTTTTATTTAATTTATTATCAAAATATTTCTTAAAAATAATAAATCAAATAAATTACAATTTAATATTTTTAAAAGATTAAAAACATTTTTAAAAATATATTGATATAAATATTTTATCACGTCAAAATCTCAAGTTTAGATTAGTATATCACATCAACATCTTTAAATTAATTGTTGGTCATTAAAAAAATTATCCACAAAATTATTTACTAAAATGAGGTATTTTTTGGCATTATACTAAGTAAATTACAATAATGCCCAAGTGGCCAAAGTTTTATATTTTTAACTTATTTTAAATTTAACTTAAACACGTATTTTATCGCTTATTTTAATAAAAATAAAATTTTAAATATTTATTTAAATTAAAAAACTTAATACTTATTTAAACCTAAATAAAATTTTAAATATGTACTTTAATCAAAAAAATACTTTAGATCTCTATCGTAAAATAAAATATAGTTTGGTATTTGTTTTGTAATTAACCCATAAAACAATGACCATAGTTTGGGGACTTTTGTTTAAATTAACCCTAAATAAATGTATTATTTATCTGCTCATGTTTCATTGCAGTGTAAGAATGGCTTCCTTAATCACCGGAAAACGCCTCATCCCCTTTGCTCCGTTTTCACCATTTTATCGGCTCTTTTCCTCCACTTATCACTCTATAATCCCAAACGCCACTCCCCATGTCGACTCTCAGCCCTCAAATCCCCTCCCAAACCAACCCAATGTCGACCACGAAACCGTCCGCGAAACGCTTTCTAGCTACTCCGACGACTGGAAACGGGCGTTCGAGTTCTTCAACTGGGTCGAAACCAATTGCCACTTCACCCACACCACTGAGACCTTCAACAAGATGCTGGATATTCTGGGTAAGTATTTCGAGTTCAATCTTTCATGGGATTTGATTCGTAGGATGAAAAATAACCCTTGTTCGACACCTGATCATGCCACGTTTCGCATCATGTTTAAGCGTTATATAACTGCCCATCTTGTTAATGAAGCTATTACCACTTTTCATAGATTAGAGGAATTCAATTTGAAAGATGAAATTTCATTCTGTAACCTCGTTGATGCACTTTGTGAGTATAAGCATGTCGTTGAGGCTAATGAATTGTGTTTTTTGGGTAAAAATAAGGAATTGGGTTTTAATGTGAATGGTACTAAGATTCATAATATGATTCTTCGTGGGTGGTTTAAAATGGGGTGGTGGAGTAAATGTAGAGAATTTTGGGAAGAAATGGATAAAAAGGGTGTTAAAAAGGATTTGCATTCTTATTCTGTTTATATGGATATAATGTGCAAGAGTGGGAAGCCGTGGAAGGCAGTGAAGTTGTATAAGGAGATGAAGAAGAAAGGGATGAAGTTGGATGTCGTGGTGTATAACACGGTTATTCGAGCTATTGGTGTTTCAGATGGTGCAGATTTTGGTGTTGGGGTATTTAGGGAGATGAGGGATTTGGGCTGTAAGCCGAATGTTGTCACTTATAATACGGTTATAAAGCTTTTGCTTGAGAATGGGAGGGTGAGACAAGCTTATTCTGTGCTTAATCAAATGCTGAAGAACGATATTGCGCCTGATGTGATTACCTACCATTGCTTCTTCAGGTCTCTTGGGAAACCTAGAGAGATTCTTAAGCTGTTTGATTTGATGGTAGCAAATGGGGTTCAACCTAGGATGGACACATATGTGATGCTTATGCGGAAGTTTGGGAGATGGGGATTTCTTCGACCGGTTTTTATTGTTTGGAAGAAGATGGAAGAACTAGGAAGTAGCCCAAATGAGTTTGCTTACAATGCTCTGATTGATGCTTTGATTCAAAAGGGAATGTTAGATATGGCTCGGAAGTATGATGAAGAAATGTTAGCAAAAGGGCTTTCGTCTAAGCCAAGAGAAGAATTGGGAACAAAGCTAGTGCAAGAAGAACCTCATACTTAATAGTTGCAATGCTTATACATTATTTTGAAAATGGGGTTTAACTGAAATCCTGCTTCCAGGTGAAAGGAAGCAGGTGTGTGAGACTAGATCATGCTCGGTGGGGAAGTGCCTGTTATATATGGTTGACAAAGAATGACAGTTTTTTCTTGTTGGATAATGTTGGCGATAGTGTAATACTGTGTGGTGATCATATAGAATCATACCATACTTGTTTTCTCCTTTTTTAAAGGGGGACGAGCTCATTTGGACATGTTTTGCTAAAGGTTGATGACTGCTGAGTGCCCTGGGTAAAGTGCATATGATGATGGTGCCTGCTCGGCGGAGTGCATCCGATGGAGGTGTTTGCCTGATTTCGTCTAAGCTCTAAGAACAGCAGGAATTAAGCTAACTCTGTACTAACGTGACCTTTGCCATGAAAATGGTTTGGATAAGAGACCTTTAAGAAAGTACCATGTTTCACAGCAATTCCAAATATGCATTGAAGCAACTCTAAATCTTCATGAAGGTAGCGTCGACGGGATAATCTCTGTAAAAAATGGATCTTGTATTCATTATGGGAAGATATGAATCGCATTGTTACTGATGGAAAATTATCTCTTAAGAAGGTGATATTCTATTTATTTTCTCTTAGTTGCACTTGCCAAAAATTATCTGAACTGATATTTCTTAGATTTTAAATCCCTTTTGATTAGATTTTTACAGTACTGATTTATATCTGTTGGTTCATAGTTCATAGATTGAAAAGATGGAGAAGTAGTTGATTTTTGAAACAAAAATGCATAGAACTCTCTGATCAGAACCTGAGAATCTTCTTACCAGTTGTCATTTTTTGTTGGATATGAAATCTGCTTAGATACTCTATCTTCATCCTCTCTTATTACCATCCTGAGAGGTTTAACCCTTACATCATTTAATCTCACATCACTTCCATGATGGTAATGTATCCGAAACATGCTGTCTATGATGGTGACATTTCTATCTATCTCAATGGCTCCTCTAAGCTTATCGATTGGCTATGGAGGATGCTAAGCTGCTCCCTATTGTTGGAACTTCGGTATGGCAATATGCTTGGTTTTAGCTACTGTTGTTGCTTATAAATGTTGCTTTGGTGTGTACCATGCTGTAGTCTCTGCCTTGACATCCAACTGTTTTTTTTCCCTGTGGTAGTTCTTTTTTTTGGTGTTGAATGTGGTTTTTTCTTTTACCATCAAATGAAATTGCTAGATCTTGAACATGGTTTTTTTTATCAGATTTTTTTTTTAAAAAAACAGTTAAAATTTTAAATAAATCATAAAAATGTGTATATCTAGTGTTATATTTTTATACACAAGCGGTGTAAAAATATTCACACACTATTTTTATAAAATTTAAAACCTAAATCTTAAAGCTTAAAATCCGAACTTTAAACTCTAAATCTTAAATTTTAACTATAAACCTTAAATTTTACACTATATACACTAAACCCTAAATCTTAACTTAAAACCCTAAAATTGAAAGGCTTGCATAAACTAAATTTACACAAATTTATGTATCAAAGTATTTTTCATATATATAATACAAAAAATTAGAATTTATAT
The DNA here is from genome assembly GCA_035048815.1 of Abelmoschus esculentus. Classification (NCBI taxonomy): domain Eukaryota; kingdom Viridiplantae; phylum Streptophyta; class Magnoliopsida; order Malvales; family Malvaceae; genus Abelmoschus; species Abelmoschus esculentus. The sequence goes on from JAUCBN010000024.1 coordinate 14,692,790, forward strand.
TTAAAAAGTTATAGTATATACAAGCTATTTACATAACTTTTCTATAAAATTTAAAACCTAAATCTCAAATCCTAGTATACTAAAATCTTAAACTCTAAATTTTAACCCTAAACCTTAAGTTCTAAATTTTATTTACTGAATCCTTATACCCTAAAATTTAAAGGTTTATGTAAACTTTATAGACTTGTTGATCAAATTCTATTGAGTCTGACTCATAGTGATCATTTATCAAAGAATGACTCTGGTGTATTAAATTATTTTCCTTAAAAAATCTTAAAAATTGAAAAACAAAAAAGAATCTAAAAAATCGTTGATTTCTTTTTATTAAATTCTAGATTTTTAAAGATTTGTTATAGCGTTTTATGATTTTTCTGAATTTTTTATTTCTTTTAAGAACTTTTCATTTTCTATTTTGTATAGATTAATCTACATTATTTCTCTTTAACATCGAGGGATTTAAGTGATAACATAATTGAAAGTTGAAGGGTCAAATTGATAAAAAAAAATTATATTGGTTTGTTTTTTGTAGGTACATTAATTCTTAATTTATTGATTATTCAAATAAAATTTCCTTGGAGTTGCATTCATTAGTCATTATTTGACCTTAATCATCATTAGTCATTAGTCATTTTTTCTCAGTTATATTGGTTTGTTCTTTGTATTCAAAATTGACGAATATTGTTGGAACATCTTGAAACTCTAAAAATAAATTTTGAGAATTTGAGTTATTCAAATCTAGGATGAGTAAAATTCGATTTAAAAGATTTTTTTTTTTAAATTTTGAGTTATTCAAGTTATTCAAGTTAAATAAAATAATTAAAAAAATCTATTTTGGGTCGAGTTTAAATTTTTAAAGTTCGAGTTATTCTATCTTTCGAATAACTCAAAAATTTTCAGGGTCTAATTACACATTTAGTCTATGTAATTTTATTTTCAGTTTTATTTCATTCATATTTTTTTCTACAATATAATAATTTTATATATTTAATTTTTATTTTATTTAATACAATTTTTATTTATATCTTTTATACTATGTTATTTGTTTTATGTTTTTTGCATTTAATTTTTTTTTTTGTTATTTTTATCTCGTTTTGATCTTATCTAGATAAGAAAAAAATTTAATGAAGCTCGTGATTTAATAAAATGACATATTCATACCTAAAGTATTTAATGATAATAATAATAATTCAAAATTTTATTTATCAATATAAAAATAATATAAAAAAATGTGTATGTAAATATAAAGAGAAAGTTGTTTAAATTAAAATTAAAATATATTATAATATTATAAATTGTAAAATTAAAAATTATATATAAACTCAAAAAATCTAATTGAATCGGCTCGAATAGAAAAAAATTCAAAAAAAATTAAGATGTAAAATATGATGACTCAACTCGAATAACTTGAAAATCTTTTATTCGACTCAATTCGCCTGAACGCTTAACTTTTTTTTAAATTTTTTAAAAATAATATATTTTTTTACTGATATCACTCGTTAGTTTTTGTTTCTTCTTCGGCCATTTAAAGATATAGTTTTAATTCATTTTTCATATCCCAATGCTCTTATAACTTGTTTTCCATTAGAGAAGTCCTTGGGACCTTGGAGAACAAGGCGTGGAACCGTCAAAGAAGGAAAAAAGACCTTGAAGAAGAAGAAGAATGGTTGACCAAAACATGGAAATGTCAAAGATTTGAAGGAAACGTGTCTTTCCATAGCCACCCACCTCTGAAATGGTCAGCAAAACACCCATATAAACATGGTTCGGCATCTCAATCCAAACCCAGCATTTGCAAACCTTGTCATCAAACAAAAATCTAACCCAAATGTCGTCCCAAAGGAAAGTGATGAAAGGCAAGAACCTTTTATCAACAGTAGGCTCCATAGCAGCCACGGCACTGGTGATTCGAACCATTGCCAATGATTTCCTTCCTCCAGAATTCATCAACTTCTTCTCATCCAGCTTTCTCAATCTAGCTCACCGTTTCACTTCTCAGATGACAATTGTGATTGAAGAATTCAGAGGGCTTGCTGTCAACCAAGTGTTTGAAGCTGCTGATACATACTTGGGGAGCAAAACTGCAATGCCGTCGGTCCAGAGAGTTAAGGTTGGCAAATCTGACAAGGATAACAGGTTGGTTCTATCCATGGATCGAGGTGGAACGTTGGTTGATGTTTTTGAAAAGGTGGAGATGAAGTGGACGCTGGTTTGTTCACCGGTTGATTCGGTTCCTTCTCGGAACCAAGACCATGGTGGTGGGGATCTTAATTCATCTCTAAGGTCTGAAGTTCGACATTATGAGCTGAGTTTTCACAAGAGAAACAAGGACTTTGTCATTGATTCATACTTGCCTTATATTTTGGAAAGAGCAAAGTTGATGAGAGAAGAGAACAAGACAATAAATCTCCACACGGTTGTTTATGGAAGATGGGATGTGGAGGAGATAAAACTCCAGCACCCAATGACGTTCAACACGCTGGCTATGGATTCTGAGCTCAAGAGGACTGTAATGGTGGATCTTGAACACTTTACAAATGGGGAAGAATACTACAAAAGAGTAGGGAAAGCTTGGAAACGTGGATATCTGCTGTATGGTCCTCCAGGGACGGGAAAATCTAGCTTGATTGCAGCAATGGCTAATCACCTGAAATATGACATCTATGACTTGGATCTTACTGACGTCCATACTAACTCGGATCTTCGGTTTTTGTTGCTCACCATGCCTAGTCGGTCCATACTCGTCATCGAGGACATCGACTGCTCGATCAAGCTAGAAAATCGGGAATCAGAGACAGAGTCTGATGGAAATCAAGGTGACAATCAAGTGACATTGTCTGGACTTCTGAATTTCATTGATGGTCTTTGGTCGTGCTGTGGTGAAGAACGGATCATAATCTTCACAACGAACCATAAAGAACGGTTAGACCCGGCATTGGTGAGACCGGGTCGGATGGACATGCATATTCACATGTCCTACTGCAATGCATCCATATTCAAGCAACTTGTCTTCAACTATTTCGGGATTATCAATGATGGTGTTTTCGAGCAGATCGAGAGGATGCTAGAGGAGGTGAATGTTAGCCCTGCAGAAGTAGCAGGGGAATTGATGAAGAACCATTCCAATCAAGAGGCTGCCTTTCAAGGCTTACTCCAATTCCTACACGAAAAAAGTAATAAGAACAACAGCTAATTCATTCACCATTATCACAAATTAATATTTAGAAAATTAAGTTTGCATTCGTATTTATTCGAATAAAAGAATTGAAGGATTTATAAGCTTATAAACCATCTTCTAGGATGCTTGAATGTCATACTGATGATTATACTTTTGACAGAAGAAAGACATCTACAATGTGAGGAAGAGACGCTCATCACACCACCATTTGCAGAGTCTTCGCAATTTACCTCCAAACAGTCAAGCCGTGGGCGTTGGAGATCAGGGAGAAGAGGACGTGTCCGTCGTCGATAGACACACTATCGACATCTAATGGTTCGCAGCCACCATATGTGACTTCGGATACATCCACGAATGTGTCACCATCTTAACGGTAATGGCCGCATAGCAGGGGTGCATCCTATTCCAAAATCAAGCACTTCAGTCCCTCGTGCTTAGACTAAATTGTACTCGAATTCGACAAGTAGAACTTCACAACCAACCCGAACATTGTTGTTGGGCAGTAGTATCCCAGATCACTTAACCGCTGTTCTTCACAACTCAGCACTTCATTGAGTACACCAGACCGGACCTAAGGAAGTTACTTTAGGTCATGGATCTATAGCTTTTCCTTCATGATGTTTTATGTGTATCAATAATTTATTACAATATTTTTTTGGGGCAAAGAAGGGATTATTATCACGTGGCTTATTATAAACCCTTAATCTTAGTCGGTGTACAAGGAGAAATCCTGTGGAATCAAATGAAATGAATACATGAAGAACTTTTCAAGAGCTCGTAACCTACAAAACGTAATTGCATTCGATATAACATACAAGAAGATTGCTTTTGCATTCACCATATTGTCAAATGCAAGGCAAGACACTTTCGTCAGGGCGTTGAAAGAGTTATCGAGAAGCAAGAACCGGAAAAGGCCATAAATTCATACATCACACCTGGACAAAGCTGAAGTAGCCACAGCCTTTGAAAGATGCATGAATTCATGGTGGAGCTAAGATGGATTTCTTATTGAATAGGAGGAAATGGTGCAATACTAGAACCATGTGGGCTCGAGCATTTCAGCTCGACCATTTAGGATACAATAAAGGACGCTATATGCATGGATTTGAACACCTATCTTTAGTACATCCTCTAATTTAACTCTGCACTCATCTCTTTCCTGGTGACACCAAGCATGTGGTTTTCTGGGATCTGACACCGTGCTCAATGGACTCTGTTTCAATCCATATAAAGATTTACGAATTCTTCTTTAAGCAAAGAACCAAACGATAGGCATACATGATACATACATGCATGAAAAAACATATAGAGTTGTTTAAACAACATAATTGAAATGTGTATAAATTATCCTAAGAAAAGCAATTCTCCTCAAACCAAGGGGATTGGTTAAAATAGGCACCTACAAGATAAGGTGTGGGGGGGGATAGTTTTAGAGAGAAATCTATTTTTATTACAATAATAAGAGGTTATAAGGGGTATTGTAAGTGAAAACAACAATTCAAAGACAAATTTAGAAGTGGAAAAAAACTGATAAAAATGTGTTTTTGGGGAGACAAGTGCACTAGAAAACAAACATTTAAATTTAATCTGCAATTTCAAGTTAATGAAAAAGTTGTTAATCCCTTGGTTTCACCAAGGGGTCGTCAAACCCAGACTAGAACAACAAAAGAATAATGATGATGATGCCTGTAAAATCGAATACTGTTCTTATACTACTTTTGTTTCACACATTATCAGACTTGTTTTCATTTTCACATGGTGACATTCTAAATGGCAATCTGCCGGTGCCTACGAACGGCGATTTCTTGGTACCTAAGGATACTGGTAACTTGCCGGTGCCAGGCGAGCATGGTGAATTGCTAGGGCCATTGAAGGATGGTAACTTGCCGGGGCCATGGAAGGATGGTAATTTGCCAGTGCCGTTCAGCGGTGATTTTTCGGGTATGATTGTCCTATGTTGCTTCTACTTTTTATCTCTTCTTTCCACATACATACATATATAGTATGAGAATAGGGAAAAGGTTGCAATTTGTTAATATTATGGTTCGAATCCATCGGACACTACTATTTGCATGAACGAATAAAGTTATGATCATTTTTTTGGCCCTGTGTTTAATTTTTTTTCCCATAAACCTTCATGTTTACAGGAATGACCGATTCGATGAGGGAAAAAATGGCAAGTGCTAGATCAGGAAACGGGGCTAATATACTATTAGCTGAGAAACGAACACGCAGGAAGGATCCTCTAGACCATTTAAATTATTATAAAGGTGGATGGAATATTACTAACAGACATTACCAAGCTGTAAGATTCCTTAACTCCACTGTTTAATCTATCATATAGTTTGTTAATCAACATGTTAACTTGTTCTCCACGTTTTTCGTATGCAGTCCGTTGCTTTTAGTTCTTTTCCTTTCTTGGTCATTGCTTCCCTTTGGTTCGTGCTGTTCAGTCTGTTGATGTTATGTGCTTGTTGCTGCTGCAACAAATCCTTCAAGTCCTACAGTTGTTCACCGCTTGCCTATGTGCTCTGTCTCGTCTTTCTCATACTTTTCACCTTTGCAACAATGTTAGTCTCTTCATATCGTTTCTAGGCTTACGATCCTGTGTTTCAATTACGGAGTTAACGACTTGCATGTTTTCATTTAGCAGTGCCGGATGCGGTGTACTGTTGGATGGAGAAAAAAGGCTATTGGGAACCGTATACGAGGCTTCAAACTACGTAGTGGAACAAGGTAGAAAGATCTCCGACGGTCTTACAAGCGTCTGCGAGTATCTTAAGTCGGCCAGGAGTATTACTTTGGGCAAAAAAAATCTACCACCTGAAGTCATAAGCCAGATCGACAAGGCCACCTCTCAATTGAATGAACATAAAGACACTACTTATCTTACGGCAAAACGGGTGGCAGACATCTTGTCCAAAATCCTCAAGCGTGTGTATGTCAAATGCATGCTTTTCTACCAATCAATCTTTATGCATCATAATGCAGACATCATCTATGCTTTGTTGTTTATTGCAGGAACATAGCTGTGATCTCTATTACCACGACACTGCTTCTAATAGTTTTTCTAGGATTCTGTAAGCCTTTTGGTTCCCCTGCAGACTGGTTGGTTATCAGTTATGTTCCATTAAAATGGAACAATTAGTAACTTGTCTCATCAAATTGGTCTGTTTTTTTTGTTAATCAATTGCAGTGTTCTCGGCTCTTGGATGGCAAACTTTGGTGTATATGTAAGTGACTTCGACTTTCTTCGAGTGTGTATGATTCGTATCTTCTTATCTGTCACAATCGAAATTAACGAGCTACGATTGCAGATTCGTGATCATCGGATGGATCATTACAACTCTCACATTTGTGTTGTGTGGTGCATTGCTTGCATTCCACAAGTAAGTTTAAACAAATCATATATGTAAACTGGAAATAGCTTATAGATCAAGTGCTGTATCTGACCAAATTTTCACTAAAAATGTTCAGCTTAATGACAGATACGTGCACCGCGGTGGACGAATGGGTGCAAAACCCCACGGCCGGTTCGGCAATCAAGGAATTTCTTCCCTGCGTGGATCGGGTGTTCAGCAAAGATGTCACGGAGGCCTCCAAATCTGTTAGCAATGGCATTAACAATCTGTTGAACTTTCATGTTTCTCTCATAGCCAATGCTGATAACATACCTCGGCAAGCTGTGGGATTTTACTACAATCAATCTGGTCCCTCATTACCCACCATTTGTGACCAACACAGCACAGAAAACTTTATTAAACAAGATTGTGGTGAGGGTGAAGTAGCCTTGGGCAATGTTGCACAGGTAAAATCCCAATCTTTCATCGATAGCGGTTTAATCTGTGAAATCAGCCAGTCTGCAGGGGAACATAACTGATAACCCACCTAGGATGGCTGCTAACATAAGATAACACATATCCTTTTGGTTCCCCTGCAGACTGATTGGTTATCAGTTATGTTCCATTAATCTCTACCTGCCACCCTACATTATACATGCATCCGCCGCAGTTTCCGAGTCTTTCTCCATCTTTTTCTCGGTCATTCAAGTTGATTTCATCATGTTTGATGTAGGAATGGAGCAAATCCGTATGTCAAGTGTCATCGGACGGGATCTGCAGCACGCAAGGGCGGTTGACACCTGACTTGTACAGGAAGATGAGTTCGGCTGCTAACATAAGCTACACCTTGTCCAATTCCGTTCCCTTCGTGGCCAGCCTAGTAGACTGCTCATTGATCTGGGTAATCCTCAATTACATGCATCAGCATTATTGTCCGGGGCTTATGAAACACAGTCAACAAGTTTATATCGGTTTGCTCGTCGCCACGACATCGATGATGTTCTGTCTGGTCTCTTGGGTGTTTTACGGTAAAGAAAGGCAAAATCGAAAGAATACCGAAAGGAATGCTGAAACAACCTAAAGAACCGATATGGCACATGTCGGAACATCCGATGGAACCCCTGTTGCTGAAGAACAGGAATTTCAACTGCAGTAGCAGTTGTACCGTTATGGATATAACGAATGTTATCGTAGTTGATCACACTAGTATATGTTGCACCAATAATAAAACTAAGGGTATATCGAGGCATCTTATAATTTAGATATATAATTTTTGTAATTTTTAGTTTAATTATAAAATAAGTGTTTAGCTCTTGTTTTTTTTTTTATAATAGACACCTAAAATATTTTTTGACTGAAATATGTACTTAAAATTTTATTTTTAGTTAAAATAAGTATCAAAGTAGATGACAACTGTTTTTAAAATAAATCATAGATAAAATTTTATGCACCATTCTTAACCAAAAAATACTTTAGACACCTATTATAAAAATAGACATAATTTAAACATTTATATTATAATCAAACCTATTTTTATTTATAATTTAATTTTATACCCTTAAAATCAAAAGTAAAAATTGCAAAGTTATTAGCATTTGGTTTCACATCATTTGACAATGATCGTTCAATCACTCTATTGATATTTTGGTGTTCGAATCCGTGACTTTTAAAAAAATAATCGTTCTTTTAACCACTTATGTTAAAAGGTTCGTGTGCATACATTATTACTTGATTACAAGCAAAAGGTTTCATCAACTTTTTAAATCTCTTTCTAAGGTATTCAGTATGAAATCTACGTCAGATAAAGTATTCTATTGTGTTTTTCTCAATTTTAGTACACTCGTGACTCGAGCATGTAGTTATGAAAAGTTAATATACTGGTGTGATTATATTATAGTATATGTTTATATTTTTTAATATTTTGACAAGATATATATGTACTCGAACCTGAATTTTTTTAAAATGAATGTTATCTTTTTTACTGAAATCACTTGTTGGTTCTTTCTACCAAAACAATTTAACATATCACGAAACTTAGATTTTGCCTTTGTTATTTCAACAAATACTTGTTAGTTCGAGTAATAAATATCTTAATTACTTAATCTTTCTTGTTAAAAAAAATACTTGATAACATGATCTAATTTAAGATTGTTTTAGACTGAAACCCCTTTAACATTTGCATTAGTTCTCTTATTTTCTGCTTATGCAAGAACATATGGTAGTAGATAAAACTCTCTACAAAGAAAGTAAGAACCAAGAGATCTTAATAGATACGATTGAAATATTTTTAGTTGACGACCTTTTCAAATCTGTGTATATCTTATATCCCTATGAAAAGTTTTTAAGAAATAGCTTAATAGTTAATTATTTATGTATTTTAGCTTAATTCTCGGTTAATGTTTGTATTTTTAATGAAAATACTTTGATCGCGAGCTTGTGTAAATTTATACGAGTTTTTGAATTTTAGGGTTTATAGATTTAAATTGAGGTTTAGGTCTTAGGGTTTAGAATTTAGGAATTATGACTATAACTTAAAGTTTAGGGTTTAAGAATTTAGAGTGTTAGGGTTAGGGTTTAAAATTTTTCATACGATATATTTAAACTACAAAATCTAAAACATAATTTTCTAACCCTAACACCTAAATCTTAAACTATAAATTTTAATTATAGATCCTAAATTCTATGCTTTACGACATAAACTCTTAAACCTTAACCTAAATACTTAAATGTTAAAATTAAAGTACTTGTATATATATATATATTTTAAACCTAATTAATACATATCATGTGTTATGAGAAAAATTATTAATATTCTTTTAAATAGGAAAACTCAAATAAAATCATAAACTATTATTTAAGAAAATAAAAATATAAAAGTATTTTTAAAACTGGCAAAACTTTCATATTAATTTTATATTAATTTTTTATAAGAAAAAAATTTATTACATAGACTGCGAATTTTAATTCATATATATCTTTTAATTTTAAAGATTATAGTTTTAATTTTAGTTACGCGTAGTGTGATGTAATCATGGCTTACTTTTATTTTGGACGGTAAGAATCGTTGAAATAAGATGGTAGAGAACAAACGAGAAAACAGACAATGTACAAACAAAGACTTCGGCAAATTGGCTATTAAGCCTAAAAAAGTACTACTATTAATATAGTAATTTAAAGAAGAAAAAGGAACAAAAGTTGGCAGCACCAATAAATTCTTCAAACATGCCTTTCTTTGTGTATAATTACTTGATGCATCAACAAAGAAGAAAGTAAAGTTGTTCCAACTTCTAAGCAATTAGAAGGAATGACAAAACTGAAGCTGAAAGCTGGGAGCAGGCCACCATGGGTTGGTTTGGCAGCTGCTGTATGGGTTCAGATATCAGCAGGGAACGGTTCCAACTTCCCACTCTATTCTTCTGCTCTCAAATCAGTTTTGGGGTTCAACCAGCAACAGCTCACATTCTTAGGAGTGGCAAATGATATAGGAGAGAGTGTTGGACTCCTCCCGGGGGTTGCCTGTAATCGTTTCCCTCCTTGGGCTGTGCTTCTTGTAGGGATCTTCGCCTGTTTCTTGGGATATGGTGTTATCTGGCTTGCTGTTACACAAACTATCCATGCTCTTCCTTACTGGGTGGTAAGTGATCAGTTCAAGTGTTGTTGGGTTTTTGCTTTATAATTTTTTCTACGATATTGCTATTGCTGAAATTGGTCCTATATATGCTGAGAATTAGATTCATCAAGTTTGTATAGGGTGTAATTGAACCAAATGGAGTGAGATTATATCTGTGTCTTGATGCTTTAAGCATAGGGTTTATAGTTTTGAACATTAGTGTGAGGCTGTGAGCTACTCAAGAAACCCAACAATGGTTTTGTATGTGGTATGATATAGGAGAATCATCTGCTTTATCTGTATCCTGTGGAGATTTCTGTGCAGGGCCTTTGATTTTCATTCTTTTCCTAGTTCAAGATTTCGTTCAACGATATATTAATCTAAAACTTCGACTCAAGAAGTAATCTGATTTGATGCTACAGTTTTTGAGTACCAACTTAGATCATGTAAAAGTAACTCAAGTCTATCCTGCAATAGGCAGATGGGTTATATCTTTGTATATTGATCCTTTAAGCCTGGGGCTTACCTGTTGGTTGCTCCTCCTTTTAATTGTTTTCTCTGAAACATTCAAATTTGTTTGAGTTTTGACCTTAAATTCATGCCAATCCGATACTTCTCGTCTGGTTATGTTGGGATTAGGCTCTCAGTTGATCAGTTTTGGTTTTTGTTTGCTATTGCTGCAAGCAATTTTCTCTTATTCTTATGTCTTCAAATTATGTTTTATGTACTTACTACACGCATGTTTCGTGTCGTGGCAGTTATGGATCGCGCTTGTGGTCGGCTCTAATAGTAATGCATGGTTTGGAACAGCAGTGCTGGTAACTAACATGAGAAATTTCCCCCTTAGTAGGGGTACTGTTCCTGGAATCCTCAAAGGCTATTCTGGGATCAGTGCTGCTGTATATACCGTATTGTACATCTCGTTTCTCGAACTATCTGCTTCGAAACTACTGTTGTTCCTTTCTCTTGGAATTCCAGTGATATGTTTGGCCATGATGTACTTCATTCGCCCTTGCACTCCTCCATCCGGGGAAGACTCTTCGGTTCATGTCCACTTTGTTTTTACCCAAGTTGCTAGTGTCTTGCTTGCTATCTATCTTATCACAATAACAGTTATATATGACACGGTTTCTGTAAGTGATGCTGTTTCTTATGTACTACTTGCTGTAGTATTTATCTTCTTGCTTGCTCCTCTTGGAATTCCGGTCAAGATGACGCTTACTCGAGCAAATGCGGATACACTTACACCTCTGGCAGGTTCAACAGAGAATTTGGCCGAGGGAGAATCTGGTATAACTCACTCTGATCCTTTGTTGTCACCATCTTCATCAGCCTCAAATCTTGGAAGTTTCTTTGAAAACGAATATGCCTCGGATGTGGAAACTCTTCTTGCTGTGGGAGAGGGGGCGGTGAAGAAGAAAAGAAGGCCGAGGAGGGGGGAGGACTTCAAGCTTCATGAAGCTTTTTTCAAGGCTGATTTTTGGCTCCTATGGCTTGTATATTTCCTTGGAGTGGGCTCTGGTGTTACTGTTACCAATAACTTGGCTCAAATCGGAATGGCATTCGGTGTAGATAATACAACAATATTGCTCTCTCTGTTTAGCTTCTGCAATTTCGTTGGTCGACTCGGCTCGGGTGCTCTTTCTGAACACTTTGTCAGGTTGTTTCTCATTTTAAAATTCTGATTCACCTCTAAATTCTCTTAACTTTCTGTTGTCATTCTTGAGCATGCATATTTTGCTTGGAAGGCAAGGCACTGTTTCTAAGGTTGGTACTTGGGAATTGGAAATGTTCCTATAGCACTTTTATCCGAATTTTATCCCGGTCCCGAACTTTGATCGGAGCGTTTCCACGGCCATAACAGTTCGATGGTTCATATTAAAATGTACCCTTGTTTGCGAGGCACAATTCTAAATGTTAGTTTGTGGTCTTGCAGGACAAGAAGCATTCCTCGAACATTGTGGATGACCTGCACGCTAGTAGTTATGGTCTTGGCCTTTGTTCTGTATGCATTAGCCTTCAATGGTACCCTCTATATTTCAACTGCATTGCTTGGTATCTGTTTCGGATTTCAATATTCTGTAATGGTTCCGACGGCATCCGAACTTTTTGGCTTGAAACATTTCGGTATCATTTATAACTTTATGCTGATAGGCAACCCTGTAGGTGCACTTATTTTCTCAGGTCTGCTTGCCGGTTCTGTTTATGATGCTGAAGCTGCTAAGCAAGGAAGTTCCACCTGCTTGGGACCGGAATGCTTCCAGCTCACCTTCTTTGTTTTAGCCGGCCTCTGTGGTCTAGGCAGCATCCTGAGCTTGTTTTTAACAATTAGAATACGACCGGTTTATCAAATGCTATACTCTTCGGGTTCATTTCGTCTTCCTCACGCTTCGGAACACTGAAAATCCGAAGTTCATCGCTTCCCGGAACGAAAGTAGTGCCATGCCCATTTTATATCGGTTTGCACCTCGAATTTCGGTGTCGAATAAGTTCCTAACATTAGCTAGGTCTGCCATGAAATATGGTGTGGATGTACTTTGGTATATGATGTATCATCTCTTTATGAATTATAGGCACCAGTGTTATTATAGCATTTGATGATATTACCATAGTTTAGTTACAAAATTTACTTCTCTGCTTCTATGAAGATGGATTGGTTGGCTGCTCTGTGTCTAGTCCTATGATAAAATACAGCACGGGCCTGGACGGACCCAGAATTTGAGGTTAGAGGGATAAAATATAAATATTTAAAAATAAAAAATAAAATATATCAGATTTTTAAAAAAATAATAATTAAATCAATTAAAATTAAAATAAAAGATTTGTATAATAATCTAATTTTGTACTTCCTGAACTCTTATAATTTTATATCGTTAAATTTTTACTATATATTTTTTATAATTTACATCTTTTATAGAAAATTTTGAATCCGTCCCTAAAAATCGATATCATAACGTTCTAAAATGAAAGTAGAAACTTATTCCTACGAAAAGAAAATATGAAAAATACATCTATTGCTTATTTCTCATAACATAAACATGTTTCTTTTTCAAGTTTCAGCTGTACATTTTAAAAAATAACTACAAAAAATACATAGGAATAAGGAAAACAGCAACGTGGATTCAGGATTCCCTAGCATAATGGCAGAGCTAGACCTATTAAATTGCTGGTTAAGATCACGGATGAGATTGTAATATTACGATAGTAAATGTTATGTCGTTATTTACGATCGTAATTTAATATTATAGATATGGCATATCAAATCAATCATCGGATTCATTTTGGATGCTGTATATAATATTCCCAACCGTCCCTGCAACGCTAACTATTACAGCCAACACCAACATCGACCACGACACACATTTCTGTGCCATGCTCAACCTCGAACCCTTGTCCTGTCCCCCTATCCTCAGTGCTATCAGCGCCGGAAACGTAAACCCCAGCGAAACAGCCGTTGTCGACCCTGTGTACTTGAAGGCCGTCCATATGTTTGGTATCACGGTGGATCCTAAGTATATAAGCACCAGCAACACCACCGTCAGAGCCACTGACCTCCGCTTACTCTCCACTAGAGGAGGAGCAGATCCATGAAACACCAAGTTGTCCACGGTTTCCCGTAGAGAGAAATGGATGACAGGGAAGACGAGGACTAGATGAAGGACGTAGCCTACTCGAACGATGTAATTCAATGCGGTACTATATTGAATTCCGAGGCTCTGATCGAAATTCGTTAAGATATCGGATTCGGTATGCTGCCCGAAGAGGAGATACCCCGAGGTGGCTGTCGAGGCATAGACCGTGATGCAAATGACAGTCGTGATCCTTACCACTTTGTTCATCTTTTGAGTCGATCGGCCTTTGAGCTCGTTGTATATCGGTTGAACATTAAAGTGACAAACATATGCATTCGATATGACCGGGATCACCACTAGTAGGTCCAAGATTGTTTTCCTAGACTCGAAGTCGGGACTCATCTTCGGGGACTTGATCTTGCATTCAATCAGTTTGATTAGCGTGACGCCGAAGCAAACAACGACGAAAACAACGGCTAAAGCAACCGATGCAGCTGAAGTAGTGCTCAATGAATCAATTCTGTTTAAAGAACAGAGTGGTGCAAGGAAAAGCACCATGATGACCAAGACCAATATCTTCCTATGGTCCCAAAAACCATGTCCTAACCACTGATCCAACACTCCATGATGATGATGATGAATCGAACCCGACATAACATCGCCGATGATGATCAAATACACGACCAACACACCTGCATTGTTAATGATTATACAAATCTCAGACACAACTCTAGCTGTTCTTCCCATTGCCACCTCCACAACTTCCCCATAAGATTTAGCCTTACATGATATAGCATACTTGATCAACATTTCGACACTAATTTCCGACAAAATCCCGACGACGACCATCAAAGCAAGCCCCAGAACAATGCCGAGAACTTTCATTGTAGCAGGCAAAGCCATCATTCCAGCACCTATAATGGTGGTAGTTAAGTTGAAAACAGCACCAGGAATGCCGGATTCTTTATGGGGTTTACCTAAAATAAGTGTGTCATCACCGATATCGGCATCAGAATCCTCGTCTTCGACACCACGAGTAATCAAGAACTCGTTTTCCCAGTTCCCATCATCTGGGAAGAGCATTCTTTGTTGGGATGCAAAATCATCGTCTTCATTTAGTTTTTGTAATTCTACATTTGAGGCCTTGGGTATAGTTGAATATTTTGCATCCATTCTAAAACAAAGGAATTACAAAATGGCTATGAACATTCAAATCTTTGTAATAATTTGAAGGAATAAATGGATTTCAAATATGTTTCTTCTGGTTTTCTCTATTTATCTGTCATAGTTTCAATGGAGGAGAACGAAATGAGACAGTTTTACCGTGTTTGACGTTTACAACGCAAGATACTTGGTTTTTTCTTTTTGACATTTTTATCTTAAATTTTGAAATAATATGATTGATTAATTTGAATCGAATATTATATATGTTTATTATAAAAACTTATCTTCTTTGTAACGTCATGATTTGAACATGTAACTTATTGAAATGATAGATCAACTACTAATTGATTTATCACAAATTTTTGGGTAAATATCACCATTCATCATTAAATTATTCATGTTCATCAAACTATTATTTTTAATAAAATAATTATTAAAATCACATTTTTATGATTTTTGTGATCAAATTATAAAAGAAATAATAGATTGGTGATCAAAGTATAAAAAGATGACTTGAGTGACAAAAAAAACATAATGTTAGTGATGATTTTAGATAAAATAATAATTTAATAACCAAAACAAGAAAGCGAGAATAGTTTATGACCAACAGATAACATTAGCTGCTAATTGATCGCATTAATTGATTCAATCAACATTAATTAATTGTACAAATTTTTTAATAAAAATATAATTAGTTAATTAGTTAAACAAGTAAAATGATATATAGAAACATGATTATTTTATTATTTGTCCAAATAAATTATTAATTATTAATATTTTCTATCGATTATATTATTTAGATTAAAAAATATTTTTTTATTATTAATATTAAACATATATGAAATTTTCCTAATTTTAGTCCAATAAAATCATTTTTAGTCCCTAAATTTAATAGTTTTAATTAAGGTCCTAATTTTAGCTTTTATTCAATTAAGTACCAAGGAAAGCAAACAAAACAAAATTCCAAACAAAGGAGCAAAACTATATTATATACAGGCAAGGTAAATCTCACTTTTCCAGATGGATTTGTCGACAGAACAGGTGCTGTTTCAGAGTTGACATGTCAATACTGATATATCATCTGGTTAATGCATATATAACAAAATCTTGAGCAATAGGTTCATGCAGGGCATAAAAGGTTGATGTTACCTTAGGATCTGTGACCAGCGGTTGATGAACGGTCTTCGGGGTGGACGACGGTATCAACACCAGCCTTGGCTGTGTTGGTATCATCGCTCACCGGAAGTTTCGTCTGAGGTGATAGCTTTCGGACTTCCTCTGATGTGTAAATAAAAATTTTCCTCACCATGCTGCAAAACTCACTGTGATTGAAGTACAAAAGATCAAAGGTTGTCGGTGTTGGAATTCGGATTCACAATGTATCATGAAAATTATCCAACTATCCAAGAATTTCTATTGTTAAAGATGAAAGGAAATAAGTTGATTATCTTTTCGGATAACGATCAAGTGGTGCATCAAGTGAAGTGTTTACGAATGTCCTGCAAACACGAAAATAGCAACGTTGAGAGATAGGAAGATCGAACTTACTTCCAGGGATCATCACCAACCATCATCATGTCATCTTCATCATCGGTGTAGACAACCTGCCAATTCTTTGAGGATCCACAGAGCTGACCTTTAATGTCAAACATATCCTCCAGCTTCCTTAGCAAATCCTCGTAACAGTCGAATCTTGTCAAATCGACAGCCCTTCCGACAGCCATATCTTGCATATGAACCTGAAAAGAGATATGCTTGTTTAACATAATGCTACAAAGTTCGTAACGGCATGCACACAGATCATCTCGTAAAATGTAAAATTAGAAAAATAAATGTACTGAGGTACACTAGAATGTAAAATCAAATCGTTTTAAAAGGATCTCTACAATGTTTCCAACCATGAAGGCAAAAATGCAACTAGAGCTTGTCAACATCATATATATATATATATATATATAATAAACAATCAAAGGAATTTCAAAACTTTCACGGGATTGTAGCATGAAAAGGTATTTTCTTCTCGAGCATTAGGAAAAGAGATTGAATGACCTTTGTGCAGCTTCGAGTTTGCTTGCTCTGTAACTCTTGAGGAGTTGTCCGGCACTTCTCGGTTTCACAACTTATAGAAGGAAGATCAGACCGATTAAGATTTGTTGGATCAGATTGCTGGTCAGACTTAGTATTTAGAGAATGAACAGTCTGGTCATCTCCCCCAGTCCCAGAAACTGTAGCCACAGTTGATTGTTCTTCCGTGTTCATGTTGTCGAGTAACTGAAAACCAAAAAGCCTACAGCCATTCCCGGTTCCCTGCTTTCTTTCACTGGATTGTTTGTTCATAACTGGTGCAACCGATTCCGTACCATTCTCAACTTGGTTAGGCCAATACATTGAACTGCTAGAAACTGCAGGTAAGGAGGTTTTCCCGCTAAAGTCAACAGAGTTAGGCTTGGCGGCAGAGGATAATTTAGGTGATGGCTGTCCACGCTGTGCATCAGAGTATGAGAAAGGAGATTCAACCGGCGACTTCCATATACCTGTTGCATAAATTGGTCAGTTAAATCTCAAGCAAGAGCTAAATAAGGGCATTAACAAGTAAACAATTGTACTGTGTGAGGAAAGATCTGAAGATGGTGAAGGTAGAACGGGTGGTCGAGTCCGCTTGTTCCTTTGTGCAGGTTGTGAGTTGGAAGGGTTACTAGTTGCAACAATAGGCTCCAATTCCCATGGAGACACCCTATCAGGACGTACGATAGTTGAAGGTTCATCCCATTGAACCTGAAAATGCCAACATTGTAAAATGTGTTCAGAAGTCGGAAATCCCAAGAAGTGTTTTTAGGCGCAATGGAGCACAAAAAAATTACAGAAGAAAGTTGTTAACCTTGAGAGATCTCCACTCGGAATCAGCCCATGCAGATGATTTATTATCCCCAACACCAACAATTGTGCCACTGAATCTGTAGGCGAGAAATATTTGCTTATTAGCAAGTACTACCAATTTCCTACTCCTAGAAGAACAATTCAATCAGAGCAATACCTTCTTTCAGGTACCTCTTCACCCTCAAATCTCATTTTGAACCTCATCCCAACTGATAGCTTATGGCTTCGCGCTTCAAGATACTTGTTTACACTCACTATGAACTCAGACAAACTTGTTCTGGCAAATAGAATGGCGGTTAGAACAAATAGTCTCTCAAAAATACATACAGAACACAATTACTCAACTTAAATTAATTAAGGCAACAAAAGATTTTAAGAAGTCCATAACACATGGATAGGGTTGAGAAAATTTGACCAAAAAAACGAATTATTCAACTTGATGTGAAAAATACTCGACTCATTTTAAATCCACTTGTAATTTCATAAACTCGACTCGAAAAATTTCAAATAAAGTTTGAGTTGTAGAATGGAAATTTGAGTAACTCAAATAACTTGAAAATTTTAGTAATTAGTGGTTCAGTTTTCAAGTTTGAGTCGAGTATCTCAATTATGTTTAATACACATACATACATATGAAAAAATATAAAGAAACATATTTGTATCAGGTATGGTTATAGAAAACCGTTTAAAATGAAACTATTTAATACCATAACATTATAAATATTTACAATTAAATTTATACAGAAACTTGAACTTGACTCGAATGTCATAAATTCGACTCCAGAAAATTCAAATAAAGTTTGAGTTACAAAATAAGACTCTTCAACTCGAATAACTCGTCTTGGTCAAATGTGCACCCCTACATATGGAGACTTAAAGGATCTCTGGATTATCGGACCCCACTGAAAACACCGAAAATATGAAGAGAAAGGAAAAGGACAGAAATGTACAGGAATGGAGGAAGTGCATGCTTATACCTTATCACCTTCTTAAAGTATCACATCTGAGTAGATATACCAAAATCTAATGCAGCTCACCGTTAAGAAGTATATTTAATATATGCACGGAAGAATAAATACTGACCTTAGAAGAGAAAATAATGCATACAACTTCAATCCACAAAGAAAGAAAATTCAGGGTCAACCAAGAATGATAATAATAAATAGAAAATAATAACATTAACTCAAAATCAGCAACATACAATTTTTTTTAATTAAATAGTTAATAAAATGAATAGACTACAAAAATCATCATATAATATTAATAATAAGTTAATAACAAGAAAAATGGCCAAGAATATTGAAAAAAAAGACAGATTATGACAAAGGGTCACAATTGGTTGGCTCCGCATGATAAAAGAAGAAAATACAAACCTGGGCTTATAGAAGACGGAAAACATACTTCCAGTAGAAAGGGCATGAGATGCAGTGGCGAGCACTCCAAGATGCATGCTGTGACTAGATATAACAGAAGATGGCATATTTGCCTGTTGTCTCATTAGCCTCCTCACTCCAACACGCAGCTCCCCTTTAGCACCTCTGGAGAGCAAAAACTATGAATACATAGGTGATAGTGCGGTGAAATGAACAAAAGTAACAAAAGGACGGACAACTGGTTTGTGAAGAAAGATCTTGCCTCAAGAATATGAAAGCATCACCAGCTACCAACTTTTTGGAACTAACAAAGACACTCCACCCAGTAGTAAGTAAGTGGCGTCTAGGTTGTCCTGCAAATAGTATTCAACATTTTAACAGTGACAAATGGGTGCAAGAAATGATATTACCTTCAAGTCACTACAAGCACACTATCATAGATAGAAGTAACAGATGTCTCAAACGATAAAAACAATGTCGTACAATCACAACACCACATTTCTATCGATTTTAAATGAATACCTTAAAAATTACATATTGTAAAATTGGATTAAAGAAAAACACAAGAGGTGGCTCTGAGTGATGCTAACAGATCAAGGAAAAGAAAACTAGATCACAGAAAGCATGATCATTCACCTTTCACAAGCCCATAGTTAACATAGAGGGATCAACACAACAATTTTTCATTTAACTTCTTGAACTTTAAATTTAGAAAATCAATTCTTCTAGTTTTTACAAGTAACAATTTCACAAGACCTGAGAGGGATCAATTCATTAAATAAATATAATATTAATTTAGTCATTTGAAGGTGACAACTGATAAGTGACCAACCCCAGGAAGTTTTAATAGCAACCAACAAGTGTCAGAAGGTTCTGCTCTAATTCTGACTATGGCCTACATAACTTTCAAGCTCCTCGATTCAAGGTCATAAGATGCCTTATTTGTCTTTAACTCTACATTCATAAAATTCTGGAAAAATCAAAAAGTAACAGTACATTAGACTGTAAATAAAGGTTCCAAGTAACCAGATAACACAAGCACAAAACAATGTTGAGAAAGCTTGCAGCTTAGATGCCTGGAAATTTCCAGCTCTCACTAGGGCAACCTATAAAAAATAACATCCAAAAAGGTAATGATATATAACCTCGAAAGATATGCCGAAAATGCCACTCATTTCCATGCATATCAGTTGCAATCAGTTCTTGCCATGGCGGCTGTTGTGTCATGTCCTGGGAAAAGAATCATATGGAAATTTCAGAAAAATTCTAACTTATGGAGTATCTGAAAACAAAGGAAATGCAATCAATGTGTTTAAGCTGACCAGTGGGGGAAGACAATCATCTGCATGCCGGCGCAAAACAGAGAATCCACCATGGGTGCTTGTGTCAGAAGCTGTGAGAGTCTTGCAAAATGAATGAACTATGCACCTTTCAGGTTCCGGAAGTGGGTCATCCGGGCTAATAACCTCACTTTGCTGGACCATATTGGATAAAAATCATAAGTGAGGGCATCAGAAGCATACAAAGATACACACACACACGACTCAATCAAAGTAATTCCAACACGAGATTCTAGAAAATAAATATAGCTTTTCAACATAAACTACATGTCATGAATCATGATGGAATTAGACAGGAAAACAGACAAAAAGAGGGAGAGAACTTACAACTATTTCAGGAACCAGAGTTATTTGGGCATAAACTTCATCTGTATCAGGTTCAGCCTGCAGTCAAGGTAAAAGTCACTTAGCGCAAGGAACCAAATCAGTAAAACTCAAGAGAACGTAAGAACAAGAAGTATTAATAACATACCTTACGCTGAACAGAAGCCACTTTGCAAAGTATTTTAGATGGCAGATTGAATGAAGGCATTTGGTGTTCTGACCCCTCATGCATTGATGCCTCAAGCTGTACATAAAGAATAAAAAAAGTAATCGAGATCAATACTCAATAGAACGAACAATGTGTCAAGTTATAAAACCTACACCTAAAACTTGACGAATAATGACAAATGATAAAGGATGCAAGTCTTCAATAGATCATTAAAGCTTTATTAGAAAAACTAAATAACAAGTGCATTCTAAATAATCTTCTAACTATTTAACAAACACCACTTTGACAGTAAACATTCTGACAGGCAGACATACAAATATTCATGTAAACAAATGCATAACAAACAGATATTCTTACGCACTCTATACTGGCATGAAGGAAATTTATGTTTCTATAAACATTTTGTAATTCGTAGTATCATATGAATTGATAGTGATACCCATCCTCAAATACAACTGACAATATAAGATAATAAGGTTTCAAAATACAGTATACGACCTTCAAGTTTTTGTTCACCCAAATTATTATCAGCGATTCAACAAAATGAGAGAATCGTACCATTTTTTTTAAATAAAAAAGAAGCATGACCCAATACTAATACCAGATGAATTATTCTGCATAAAATAACCAAGAAGGCAACAACCAAGTGTTTGCGGGCACCATATGATAAATGTACTAACTAATATGGAATCACTTGAAAATAAGAACACTATGGCAAAGGTTCACAAACCAATTCAACCAATATTTTAAGAAGCACGGTAAAAATTGAACTATCTTATTAAATTACAAAATATAATCAATACAAAAAGAGTATCAGATTGAAGTTTATTGTACAGTAGACATACTTGTTCCATGTGACCTTGTGGGAAGTAATAAACACGCTCCCCTACACGAGGAAGTGTGACAAGAGGTCCAGCACAGGCATGCCATAGTTCACGATACAAAGGATCATCTGCGATCACTTAAAACATAAAACAGAGAAGACAATAATAATAAATACTAAGCCACCATAATATTTTGTGAAGCAAGAAACAAACCAGTACATTTGCGAAACAAGAGTTCAACTTGCATATTAAAATATGGGAAATATGTATACCATATAAACAATTCACAAACCTGGTTGTCGTTCGGCAGATGGAATATCGGGTGCAGCAAAAGCCATAGAAGCACACCACTCTTCAAAAGAGATCAACAGAAAGAAACCAATCAATGGAAACCCTACAACAGTAGATTCATAGAAGTAAAGAAGTAAATATAAATTTCCCCATTGCAAAAAATAGCACAACCATTAATTAAGATTGCATTTACTATTACTATTTTTATTACTATTACTTCATTGTTTGTTCTGATCAAAAGATTCAAAACCTTTAACTACTAATTGCTACCTCTGTGTCAATTTACTCTGCTCTGTGCCTTGTATGGGACCAAATATTAAATCCTGCAACAATGAAATGGATGAATTATAATGAAAAATGAAGAGAAACCCCACAAAGATCCAACTTTTGTATACAATAAATAAATAAATTCCATAACTCTAAAGAAAATCAAAACTGCTATGAAAACAATCTTCCAGCATATTACAGAGAACAGAAATTAAAATGAATAGAGATCTGATAAATTGGTATATTTCTTTCCAATAAAAAATTTAAAAAGAACAGTGAATAAAACTAATTGGTCAACAGTAAGCAAAAAATATCAGTCAACAATTGCAACAGAAAAAAATAGCAATTCTCCCCTTATTTCTTCCATTGCTGAGCAATCAAAGTACCAATTAAAGGGGGGGAAAAGAAGTTACCTTTGAGTGCTTGGTCTCTGTTCAATCTGTAGAATCCAAAGAAATAGAAATTAGGCTTTGAAACACAGCAGATCCAAAGATGTACAGAGAAATTGAAGGGGAAAAGAACGAAGATTGGAGCGAAGAGAAGCGAACTGTGTCAATGGGTTTTGTTTGTGTCAATGTTTGGTCGAAGCCGACAACAGTCCTTTTGGCTATAGCTGCCGCTTTTTCTGTTCTTTTTCTTACACACAAACACTTTCAACTCTGTGTTTTATTGTTCATTTCCATTTTCAATTTATCTGTCTTGCAATAATTTTATTTTTAGTGTAAATTACACTAAAAAGGTCATCTATTTACAGATTTAATAATAAATGAGTTATTTTTCTTTAAAAAAAAATAATAATTCAGTTATATAATTATAGGTTTTATGAATGAACATGTATTTTTTAAGGGCATAAAGATAATTTTAACCCTTAACGTTTATAATTTTTATCATTTTAGTTTTTATTTTTTTTTTATAAATCTAGACCTTAATTTATATCTTTTTGACAATTAGCTTATTTTTTAACCAATTTGATGACTAGACCGTTAAAAATTTAACGATGATACATATATATGGAATATAATTTTAAATGACATGACATGTAACCTATCAAATATATATATGGAATATAATTTTATTCTAATATAAAATATAAAACAATTAAAATTCAAATAAATATTAAAAATTATTTAATTCTAAAATAAAAGGTTACTATCGTAGTTAGAGTTAAGATAATATTTTATTTTAGAATTAAGTAATTTATTAATAATAAATTATTTATTATTTTAGGATAATTAATTAATTAATTAATATTTTGTTAATATTTTATTTTAGGATAATATTTTATTTTATATTTTAATTATTTTATATTTTATATTAGAATAAAATTATATTATATATGTATATATATATTTGATAGGTTACATGTCATATCATTTAAAATTATATTCCATATATATGTATCATCGTTAAATTATTAACGTTCCACTCATCAAGCTAGTTAAAAAATAAGATATTTGTCAAAAAGATATAGATTAAGGGCTAAATTTATCCCTAAAAAGAATAAGGGCCAAAATAATAAAAACTATAAACGTTAAGGGTTCAAATTATCTTTATGCCTTTTATTAATTATTTATATCGAAAGAAAAAATGAGACTAATATTTTTAATATCATTTTAGTGATAAACCTTAATAAATATATGTATATATATTCAAATATTTTAAATTAACTTTAAAACATTAATTTTTATGTTTGATAATGTATTATAACATTTTAAAATTTATATATTTAATATGTTATTTTTTTAATTTTAAAATAAAAAATATATAAATCAGGTACTTGTTACCTAATTAACTAAATACTCAATTTTTGTGGGTACATGATTTAAATGGATCGAAATAAAAATTAAATTTTAGTATCCGAAAAAATTATGTATCCGATTTTTTAAATACTCAAAAATCAGATACAATACCCCTTAGTTGTGTGTAAATAATTTGAGTTTGGAGATTTAAGGCTTATTGTTTTTTGGTTTCGCAATTAAGGTCAATTAGGCTTTTTAATCACTTTTTACTATTTAAAAAATCAGTTTAGCTCTTAATTTCTTAGTATTTTTTATATTTTAAATATTTGTTATTTCATTTAATTTGTTAAATAAATAGAAATTTCAGGGTCAAAAGAGATGAAAATAATTTAAGGATTGAAATCATTATTATTAGAAAAATTCTACAATGGGCGTCGAGCACTACTGAACACCGTTAATGATTAACACTGCTGAACACTATTAAACTAATTAATAAAGATTAAAAGCCTTAAGGACTCAACATATAATTAATAATTATTTAAAATAAAATTTTAATTAAATTATTTTTTATTGGGATAAATATAAGGGTGGTCATTCAATTGTCACATTTTTTTGTTTTGGTCACTCAATTATTTTTTGATCAAAATTATCACTAATATTTTATTTTATAATTGTTTTGGTCACTCAATTATTTTTTATCAAAATTATCAGCAATATTTTATTTTATTATTGTTTTGGTCATCAAACATTAAATGTTTAATAAGATTGTACCATGACATAGTTTAATAATAACTTTAATCCCTAAATTTATGATATTATATTAATTTAATCTTATTAAAAAAACTCATCAAATAAGTTCTTATATTTCTATATAAACCGGCATAATAATACAAACAATACTCATCAAATCTTGTTTTGATTTTTTTTACTATTCAATCACTGTAACTAATATAATTTAATTAAAATATTTAATAAATTTAAAATTATGTTCGAAAATGTATTTTTTAAAAACTGATTTTTAATAGAAAAATAGTTATGAGTTGAACTTTGATTAAAATTAAGAAGAAACTGATATTCAATTATTGTTTTATAAGTTTATTATTAAAAATAATAATTTTGTGTATAATAAATTTGATTGAAATTAGAATAAATGTTTAAAAATCTTTGAATTGCAGAAATAATTTTTCAATTAACATTGCTTTATTTTAATATTTATATGTTAAATGTTAAAATATTTGTACAAATTTGACTCAAAAAATAATGTATATGAGTAACTTAAAGAATCGAAAAAGTTAAATTAGATTTAAAAAACAAATCATAAAATTAAAATGGTATTTTATAATTTAAAACTTAATAAGTTGCCCAAAGATACAAAAAAAAGAAATAAAAAGTGAGTTGGTTAATTAATTTCAAGAGTAGTGTTGTAAAGAAAAAGAAAGTGGATGAAAAATTTAGGGTTTAATCTAAATATTTGATGATTTATTTTCTATTAGGATTAAATTGATATAGTATAATAATTTTAGAAACTAAAATTATTATTAAATCATTTCATTTTATAATTTCCGTTAAATATATAATGGAAGATGATCAAAATGAGAATAAAAAAAATGTTAGTGACGGTTATCACTAAAAATTTTGTTGGATGACCAACACAAAAAAATGATGATAGTTGAATGATTATCTGTGTAATTCTTCCTATAAAAAATAATTTAATTAAAATTTTGTTTTAAATAATTGCTAATTATACATTGAGTCCTTTAAATTTTTAATTTTTAGTAATTAGTTTAATAGTGTTCAACAATGTTCAGCGCTAGTGGTGTTTAGCGGTGTTCGACGCACGTGATAGACTCATCCTTATTATTATTATTATTTAAAAATTTTGATAACAGAAACAGTCATTAGACAAGATAGTAATTAACTTGGTTTAGAATGTTCTAAAATGAACTTCAATGAAGTATAAATGTAACACTTTATTTGTTTTAAATCTAAGTTATGTTAATATTTGGGAAAATTATATTCTTAGATCATTAAATTTAATTTTAAATTTAATTTATATTATAATTTTTTTTATAACGATCTTAAATTAGATATACTGTCTTTAAAATGAATAAAAATATTTTATTTTTCTTACTAAAAATTCTTAAAAAATTGAATTTTAAACATGATCCCTAATTTTCTACATTAAAACCCTACGTTCTACCTTTAAAAATACATTCTACCCTTAATTCTTTAAACCCTAACCTTAATTCTTAACCTTGAACTATAAACCCTAAACCCATTATTTTAAAGTGGGTATAAAAAACATAATAAAAAAACGATTTTCACCCTTTAACTAAAACACGTTTGCAATTCCATCCGGCTAACTCGCCACTTACAGATTTAATATTCCTTTCTTGTCGTTTGACAAAATAAAACAAAAATCGAATATTAATTTAGTTAATATTATTTTTGTTATAACATATAGTATAATATGAACGAATATATTTAAATATGTATCTTTCAAATTATAAATACCCTAGAGAAAGATGCTTTTTTTATGATCAGTGAATGATTTTGATGCATGAATAAAAGGGCAAAACGTTTAGGGGGATGCATTCAATCCAATTAAGAACAAAGTTGACGAGTGTTCCATTGGGACCCTTAACCTAAAGTGATCGCACCCTGGAACTCACATGAACCGGTCTATTTTACCTACATGTCGGACATCTGTTTTTTTTTTTTACACAATTTGTATATGTCTTAAAGACCCTTTTTTTGCATGATGCAATATTTGTTCATCTATGATGCAAGATAATGATCCATTTTATGGTACATTATTATCTATTGGAAAGCTAATAAGACTGAAGAAGAGAATGAAACTTTATTGAATACAACTCATCATCTTTACAAACACCCTAGCTCATATATATATACACGAATGAGCATGCATAGCTGCATGCAACTAGGTTACAACTGTAAGTAGTTGAAGTCTGTTGAACAAACAAACTCAGAAACTAACAACCAAGCTTCTAGAACTATACAACAAAACTTCCAGAAGTATCGTACTCAATATCCTCCCTATCTCTTCCACTTTTGATTTCTGAAAGCGAAAACACTCTTAACTTCTGTCGAAACTCTTCAAAGTACGTTCGAGAAAGAGGTTTTGTCATTTCATCAGCAATCTGAAACTTTGAAGGCACATAGTTAACCTTGAGTGCATTTGTCGCAACTTTCTCTCTTACAAAGTGGACATCCAGTTCTACATGCTTTGACTTGGAATGATAGATAGGATTAGCACTCATAGTGATGGCACTGGAGTTGTCACTCCAGACAACCGACACATCCTTAAGTTCGATTTTCATTTCATCAAGTAAACACTTAAGCCAGACAATTTCAGAGGTTACATCTGCCAAACCTCTATGCTCCGCTTCTGTTGTTGATCGAGACACAACTTTCTGCTTCCTTGAATTCCACACAACTAGGTTGCTTCCCAAATACACACAATTTCCTGAAATTGATCTCCTATCATCCAGGCTGCCACCCCAATCTGCGTCAGTGAACGCAACTAGCTGACAGTGTGCATCTGTTGGTGAAAATAGCAACCCAAAATCTAGTGTGCCACTAAGATACCTTAGCACACGTTTCACAGCTGCTAGGTGTTGTTCACAAGGTCTATGCATAAATTGAGCAAGTTTATTCACACTATAGACAATATCAGGACGAGTGTGGCAAGCATACAACAACCCTCCTATGATTCTCCTGTATTCTGTGGCATCTTTTAATGGACTCCCAACTTCCTGAGTGAGTTTGATTGACGTTATCATAGGTGTAGGTGTTGGATTCGCCTTCTCCATATGTGTTTTCTCCAACAACTCTAGAATATACTTCTTCTGGCTCAGCATGATCGATTGCCCAACCTTGACCACATTCATGCCAAGAAAGTAACTTAATTCTCCAAGATCTTTGAGAGAAAATTTCTCTCCTAACATTTTTACCACTTCTTCAATTCCTTGGGCAGATCCTCCAGTTACTATTATGTCATCGACATATAACATTGCATCCTCCTTCCTCTTGACAAAAAGAGAGGTGTCAGCATGAGACCCTGTAAATCCAATCTCAAGCAAGAAATCTTTCAGCTTTGCATGCCAATTACGTGGGGCTTGCCTGAGACCATATAAAGCCTTCTGAAGCTTGCATACCAACCTGGACCCATCACTCGCTGTCTGCTCAAACCCTTCTGGCTGTTCCATGTACACCGCCTCATGCAAGTCTCCATTTAAAAACGCATTATTGACATTTACCTGTCTTAGGGACCAATTGTGATGCACAGCCAAAGATAATATAACATTGATAGTGGAGGCTTTTACTACAGGACTGAAGGTATCCTGGAAATCTTGTCCAGGCACCTGAGAGTACCCCTTCGCTACTAATCTCGCTTTAAACCGCTGAACAGATCCATCAGCATTTTTCTTTACTCGAAATAACCACTTACACCCAACTGTACTTCTATCTTCGGGTGCTGGGACTAAAGACCAAGTACCATTCCTTATTAGAGCTTCATATTCATCGAGAACTGCTGCATTCCAGTGAGGTAGCTGAAATGCCTCTTCTATCGAACAAGGTTCTGTAAGTTCATTACTTGCAACAGACATGAAGAGCTTTGGCTTATAGATGCCACGCTTGCTCCTTGTGATTATATGGTGTACGTTGTTGCTAGGTTGCTGTGACGGATTGGGAACTAACTGAGCCGAGCTACCTGACTGAGCCAAGTTGTGTTGCTGATTCGACTCATCACTGCGCCTACCAATTTCTGGCTGATTCGACTCATCACTGCTCCTGCCAATTTCTGGTACATTGATACACCCATCCTGACGGTTTGACACCAATAGATCATTGTGATGCAAAGTATTAGATTCATCTGTCATAGAGGTTCCATTTAGTTGTCCAGATAGAGAACCATGAGAGTTTGTGGTAGACTCTAAATCTGGATTCGCAGGACTGACCAGTGAATCACCAGCATCATTCGAGGGCATTCTCACTGGTGAAGACATTCTTGCAGGTGAAGCCTCAGAAGCCACAAACCTTCTTACTTGCAGTGGTTCACCCCTCATGCACACCTTAGTCGCACCTTCAACAACAGGAAATACTCCTGGTGAAGCAGCATGATGAATATTTGTCCTTGTGGCCAATTTATCAGACTTGACATCTGCAAAAGAAAAAACTCGTTCATCAAAAATAACATGCCTAGAGATGTACACTTTACCATCTGGTGCAAGGCATTGAAACCCCTTATGATTGCAGCTGTAACCTAAAAAAGTGCAAACTTGTGACCGAAAACTCAATTTGTGAGGCTGATATGATCGTAAATGTGGGAAGCAACTACAACCAAACACCTTGAGGTCACTGTAGCAAGGTGGCTTGAGATACAACTTTTCAAACGGAGACACATTCTGTAAGACTAGAGAAGGTAGTCTATTGATCAGGTGTACTGTAGTGGTTACAGCATAAGACCAAAACTGAAATAGAAGCGAAGCCTAAGCAAGCAAAGCCAACGCCGTTTCGATCACATGTCTATGTTTCCTCTCCACAATGCCATTTTGCTCAGAAGTATGGGGACACACAAGCCTATGTTTGATACCCATAGTTTGCAAAATAGGAGAGATCACACGATACTCACCTCCCCAATCTGTTTGCATCTCTTTTATGGAAGAATTAAATTGGTTTTGTACCATTTTATTGAACAGCTGAAACGCACAAGCAGCTTGATCTTTTATCTTTAGGAGGTATATCCAGCAATATCTAGAATATCCATCAACAAACGACATATAATACCTAAACCCATTCGAATCTATATGCGAAGGCCCCCATAGATCAGAGAACACAACTTGAAATGGGGCATTATATACAGCAAGAGAAGATTTAAAGGGTAGCTTATGACTTTTACTTACACGACAAGCTGTACAACTAGGCATATCAGTTTTATTATCAACATTCAAACTCATTTGCTTACACACTTGAACAAGTGGTCCATGCGCAGGATGGCCAAGTCTTTTATGCCACAATTCATATACATCAGATGATATACAAGCTAGACTAACTTCAGCACTATCAACATTACTACTAGGCTGAACAGTACAAGTGTCAAAATGATGTAAACCTTGTTTTTCTTTTCCTCGCAGCAACACTCTTCCAGTCTTCTCATCTCGAACCACACATTCACTGGCATGGAA
The DNA here is from genome assembly GCA_035048815.1 of Abelmoschus esculentus. Lineage (NCBI taxonomy): Eukaryota > Viridiplantae > Streptophyta > Magnoliopsida > Malvales > Malvaceae > Abelmoschus > Abelmoschus esculentus. Next base: position 14,723,065 of record JAUCBN010000024.1, read on the forward strand.
CTCAAAATAGACCTGATTGTCCTTGGCACACTTGGACACAGAAAGCAGATTCTTAGTAATGGAAGGAACATGAAACAAATTGCTGATAACCAAACTACGAGACTCAGTAGGAAGTAAGGTAGTATCAGTTTTAGAAATATTCAAACCATGACCATTACCCACAAGAAACTTACTTGTTCCTGTATAGTCAATGTTATTGCCTATTTTGATGGCATCTGGAGTGACATGGTGAGTGGCTCCTGAGTCGACCACCCAACTGTCCGAAGCAGTCGCCAAATTCGCATGACCAGCACAACAAGTGACACAAGACTCATCACCTACAGAAGCCATATTGACATTAACCAGATCCTTCGACACATGCGCATTACTGGCTAACACTCCAGCAAAATCTTTGTTAAATCTTTGCCAACAACGATCCACAGAATGACCATTCTTTCCACAGAGTTGACATTGTAGTCGGAGTCGACCACGACCCCCTCCTCGATATCCTGTCCTTCCTCCTGTATTTTGATACACTCGTCCCCCTTGATTAACAGTGGAACTCTGCATTTGAGCTACATTTGCTATCACAGGAAGCATTCCTGAACTTTGATTAGAACACGCACCATGACTTGCAATAGGAGATTGCACTTGTGCTATATTAGCAAGCACTGGAAGAGCATGTTGTGTATTAAATCCTTTCAATGGTGCTTCGGCATCTACCAATACAGTCTTGACTTTATCTAAAGAAAAAAAGTCCTTACTAGTTGTAACAATAGCTTTAAACGACTGATATTCGACTGGAAGACCATTCAAGATGGTAGCGATCTGCTCAAGATCTGACATTGGACTCCCACAGCTGGACAGCGCGTCACAAACTTCCTTGATCTGAGTGAGATAAGATCGCATGCTCGTATCTCCTTTCCGAATAGAATGAAGCTTGCAATGAAGCCCCATTACTAGTCGTAGACTTGCTAGCAAAGAATTTAAGCACAGTATTCCAGACTGTGGCTGCTGTTTCAGCACCAACAAATTGAGGGAGTAACTCCGCACTTATCGTAGACAATAGCCATGAGGCGAGAGCACTATCTTGAGCCATAAAAATTTCATAATCTTCATTGACAATAGTGTCACCATTCTCATCCAACACAGTCTCTGCAGGTGGTTTAGCTGCACCAGTAAGCAACTGTTCTAGCCTATGACTGCGAACTGTTAAGAGAATCTGTTGCTTCCACAACAAGAAGTTCAGCTCATCAAGAACAACGTTCACCCGTTTGTTAGTAAACATCTTGGCATTCTTGGAGAGTTCTCCAGACCCTTGGGAAGACAAAGAATTGACAACAGACATTTCGAGCGAGAACAAAAGAACAAAACTGACAGAAGAAGCACAGCAGAAGAAGAAAACAAAACCGACTGAATGAAAATCAGACTCCAAGACCTCCGGCGAAAGATACCATATTGGAAAGCTAATAAGACTGAAGAAGAGAATGAAACTTTATTAAATACAACTCATCATCTTTACAAACACCCTAGCTCATATATATATACACGAATAAGCATGCATAGCTGCATGCAGCTAGGTTACAACTGTAAGTAGTTGAAGTCTGTTGAACAAACAAACTCAGAAACTAACAACCAAGCTTCTAGAACTATACAACAAAACTTCCAGAAGTATCGTACTCAATATTATCATCTCCAGCATGTTTTGAATGTTTGATCATGTTGTAATGGCTCAACCCCATCTCAATTGCTTCATCTTGTTCGGTCGCTGGTGCGGATGAATTGCACGAAATCGAATGCCATCTAGCCCAGAAGAGATAGTTGAGGAAGTTGAGGAAGCTAATGACTGCTAGCAACCAGTAGAAGAGGTCTAGCCTGTCTTTGTTGAGATCGTTGTCGCCGAGCCAACCGCCTTTCGTGGATGTCGACGTGATCTTATTCACAAGGGAAACGAGTACCGAGCTGAAGTAGAACCCGAACGAGTAAGAACAATAGGTCATTGCCATAAAAAACGCTTGCATCCCATGTAATGATTGTTTGTAGAAGAACTCAATTAGGCCGACCGCGGTAAGCATCTCTGACAATCCGAAGATCAAGAACTGTGGCGTGATCCAAAAGATGGATATTATTTCACCCGAACCCGTGGCGGAATCCCTCCTCTTCTTCTCCATAAGTGCGGCGGCAATCATCGAAAAAGTTGCGAGGAAAAGGCCCGAGCCTATACGGTGTAAAGGAGATATCCCGGATTCGTGACCGGTTACATTTCTCGCGAATGGTACGATGATTTTGTCGTACAACGGGAGTAGGAAGATGAGTATGATGTACGGGATGGACTGAAGGGATGCCGGCGGGATGTTAAAAGATTTGGTCAGCTGAGTGTCCATTGCACTCCCTTGTTGCACCGAGAACGTTTGCAATTGAGCCAAAATGGTATTGAAAACAATGGTGCAAGCAAATATCGGGATGATCGAAATCAATATCTTTACTTGCTCGACTTGTGCAACACTGCACAATCTCCATGGACTCTCCTTCCTATTGCTTCCATCTTCAATTTTGATGCATGCCTTGTCCAAGAACCGAAACCTTTGTGTCTGAAACACATTTCCGGATTCCGAATTCCGTCGAGAACCGGATGGACAAATCTGTTTTCTCTTCAACATGGCCGCGACGAACACTTGTGCAATAGGGGTCAAAATACTTCCTCTAGGAGGCTTGTTTCTATAATACAGTGACCCAGAGACCATGACGATTAGTCCCATCGCCATGGCGGCGGAGGAGACACCGAATCCAATGTCCATACCAACATGAGTTTGGATCCAAACTAGGACAGTCAAGGCGATGAGTTCGCCCATGGAGAAGGAAAAATAGGCAGCATTGAAGTAGGTGGACAACTTCTTGGAGTGTGTAGGGTTGTTTTGAACATCAAACTGATCAGCTCCATGAGCAATCATGTTGGGTTTAACGCATCCACTTCCTAGTGCCACCAAGTACAATGCGACGAAGAAAATCAAGGCGTCGACACCTTGTGCTTCGACGCAGTCGTCTCCATCCGTTAACATGTTGCACTTGGGTGGCTTGAGTTGGGGAAGATGAGCTTGGACCGACAGTAATATGAAACCCTATAGATGTATTCATAATTTTATACGCTATCAGTGAATCAGAAAATGACATGTGACTGAACTCGTAACTCAAAAGGTGAGTGCTTACGGAGAGTTCGACAAAGCCGAAGAGGAGTATGGTCCAGAAGCAGCCTAGGTGAGAGTCGGAGAGGTAGCCGCCTAGGAGGGACAAGAGGAAGATTGTGCCCACAAAGTTGGTGACAATGTTGGCTGATTTTGACAGTGGGAAGTGCATCTCATTGATCAAATATGTTATGAGGTTGTTCCCTACTGCTGCTATTCCTATGATCTCAAATGCTTGCAGCCCTGTATCGCGGACAAAGTTTTACGTGATATAACTTGATCTCATTTATATATATATCGAACTTGATAAGCAGGTCTCAGTTTCGAACTTTAAAGATAAAAAAATGTAATTTTAATTCGACTTCAAGACAATAGAAAACGAAAGAAAAATGAATATGGGAAGAGGGAGCTAACCAAGAACAAATGCAGCAGCAGTCATGCCGCCTTGCTTGTTTGGATTTGAAGGTCTTCCCCTCCAATCAACTGTGCTCACTTGCTGGTGCTGTTGTTCCTTGTTTCCTCCTTTCTCACTCGCTCTTCTCTCTTCCATTTGTGTGCGTATGTTTAACAGACAGAACAGGAAGCGAAAACCCTTGTTTTCTCACTTGCTCTGATGCTGGATTTTGAGCTTTGGTGTGCTCAAATCGGCTTGTCTTGTCCTAAATTTATAGCCCTTCAACGCCTATAGGTCAATGGTTCCATGGATTCATGGAAAATTCATCGAAATACCCCTCAAGTGAGTTTAAGCCCCACACGCACTATAACCGTGTGTGCAACACTTGCGCCTCATTAAAAACACTCCATATTTATAAAACAATCAGCACCCCAAAGGTCCAAACATGAATTCTTTATCTTAACCCGACATGGTGTGGGAACCTGCCGGGTCTGTCTGTCGTCAACTGTGTGCAGTTGCCTTTGTAGACTCACTTTTCAAGACGGATTTCCTCCACACCTATCAGTTCATATTATTTTGGAGTAAGTCCAAGTGTAGTGGTATTGACAATCATAGACACTGTTATCATTTCGTTGAAATCTTTATCTTATAATGTTTTGTATTTAATCAAATTATCGACAAAAGATGTGTAAATTTTATATCAATTAAGTTTATATTCGATTTCAAGTATTATTGTTGCAACAATTTAAAGGTTATAACAAATAAGTGTCGCTGTCGTTGTATCGAATATAATGACTAGACATATTATATTTTCGAAGAGATAATCCGAATTTAAATATTAAAATTAATATTGTTGAAAGTAATAGTAACAAATCATAGGTTTGATTTCTTTAACCAAATTTAAACATTAAATCTAGTATGTTTTTTAGATGACTTTAATATTTAGAGAGACAAGTCAAAGGGGTGAAGCATGGGGCTTGATCCTCTTAGTTAGGGGAAATTTATATTTATAGTCTATAGTTCGCATTAAACTTTTAATTTAATTCTTTATTATTATTTTGATTTTTAAAATTTTACCTTATTAATACGGGCTAACTTGTATCACATATTTATTTTTGTGGGTGAATTTTTTGGTAAAAAAATTATGCATACACAAATTTTCAAACTTAAAATCTACTTAAACGAAACCGAATTACTTACCACTTGAACTAGTCTCTGTTGATTTTTGAACAATAAAAAATTTAATGACGATTATTGAATTTCTAAGTAATTTGAAAAATGATTTTTTATTTTCACGCTCTCTGAATATTTTATATACATTTTTTTTACTTTCTTTTATCTTTAATAAAATGGAGTGAAAGATGATAATCGAAAATTTTATCATCCAATCTCAATGTCAACTCTACAAGAGCATTGAAGATGACGACCATCCACCTAAATGATGCATTCCATTATAAAATCAACTGGTCACAAGGATTGCCACGCGTCCAATCCATTATAAAATTTATTTATTTTTATTATTTATTTGAAAAATTAGATTATTTTATTTTCGAATTCGAGGTTCATTTCGGGGTGCATCAAAATTTAAAAAGACAATACAAAATATTATCACACAATCAAAATGTTATATTTATAATATTTTAAATTTTGTGTTTTTGTGATAAATTTTAAAATTTATCATAAAATTACAAATTTGAGTTTTAAAACTTTTTAAATGACTACCGACCTAAATTATTATAAAAAAATAATAATTTTAATTATATATTTTTAGCATTTCAATTATATATTTTATTAACCTTAAATTAAGTTGTTACATCCTTGATTCATTTGAATTCCACGACTTCGTTAGATTTATAGTGTGTTTATAGTTTTTATTTAAAAAAATAACGTGTTTAAAGTTTATTTTGAAATGTAGGTTAAAAACTCCAATGCAGATAAAAAGACACCCCCTGTAAATGGTGATGATAAAGACACATTCTTTAATTTTTTAATATTTTAAAAATAACATCATGTGCACGTAACACTCTATCATGTGTACTGTAAAAATTGATCTAAAATCTAAATAAAAATCTTTTATATTATAAAATATGATTTTAGATTCGATTATTCTTAAAATATTTCGGAATTCGACCCAAAACGTAAAGGAAAGTAAGGGATAAAAATCATCTTTATCATGCCCCATGTTGAAAATTTCTAAAAAATTAAATTTTAAACCCTAACCTTTATATTCTATATCCTAAATTTTATACCCTAAAAATATTCATACCCCTAATTTCCTAAACCCTAACCATAACCCTTAACACTAAACCTTATATTTTAAATTCTCTGATTTAAAGCGAAGGTACAAATAAAAACATAGGAAAGGGATAAACGATTTACGTCCGAAGTAGGTGGGAACAATAGATCCCGTCCCTGAAGGCAAGGAGTGCCCAACTACCAATCTCTTAGCCAATGTGATCTCTCCTTTTTGACTTTGTGCGTGCAAATATTTTAACAAAGTTTTGGTGCTTTGAATCCTACTTCCTACCCTATCATTTTAGCTTAACTATTGGCTTTTCCCATGTGGGTTTCATCCTTTGTCAAAACACACTTTGACAAAGTAATGTAACCAAACAAAAAGAAATGGTATAAATTTAATGACACATGGGAACATATCATATGTTATTAGGAAAAAGAAAAGGAAAAGAATTTGAGAAAGAATAGACATTTCTCATAAAAAAATTGTTTTTTTTTCCTATTATGCTTTTAGGCTATGTTAATCATGAATTTAATTGTTTAAACCGTTTATTTTATAGTTTATGTTCGAGATTTTTAGTTTTCTTTTTGTTATATTATTTATGTTTTTAATTGTTTATATTTTAATATTTTGTTTGGGGTCATGACCTTGAAAGTGTAGTGTGTCTCTTTATTGAATTTAATATTTTTGATCACGGTTTATAATTGAGTGATCAAAATGTAAAATATCAATAATTGAGTGATTAAAATATAAAATTATTTTAAAAAATAGGGTTATGTTTGATAATTAAATTAGCTAATAATTGATAGTGTTAGTTGATTTGATTGGTGAATTACATTAATAGATTGTTAATAATTGTTTAATTATTTAAACAAATAAAATAATAAACAAGGACATGGTTATATTCAAAATTTATTTGAATAATTTATTAGTTACTGATGAATTGTATCTAATTAATATTAATTAAAATATAAAATAAAATTTTTTAATATCATTATTAAACATATATGAAAGATTCATATAGTAATTTTTTATTTGTATAAATACCTTTTTAATAGTTATTAAATTCAAGTATATATATTGATATCTTATTTATGAAATTATATTTTAAATATAATTTTATTGATTATTAAATTTAGGTGTATATATTAATTTTTTATTTATGAGATTATTTTTTAAATTTTATTAATTATTTAAATACATATTATTTATAGAATTCTTTTATAATTACCGAGAGTAAAAGAAGATTTATAATTCTTTTAGCTAAATCTTTAACTTAAGAAAACTCATTTTAGTAGTTTTTCAAATCAAGAAAAATTTCTCAATCCATTATTATAATTTTGTGTTTATCAAAATATTTAAATTAATAAATTTAAATGATAGATAAATAAAAGAGTTTGTGGTATAATTTATTTAAAAATAAAATGTATAAAAGTCAAAATCTCTTGTGTTGCTCTTTTTTCTATCGGGTTACAATCATCTTAAATTTTTTAAAGTTTATACGCATGTCTTTAAATTTTTAACTTCTATGAGTTATTTCTTAATTTGTTTTTTAATATTTATGATTTATGCTCTTTAAATGGTTTTCTAGATCTATTATTATCCGTGCTCTCAGAGACGGAGTTATATGGTAATGGAGAGGGGCATTCGCCCTCGAAGAATTTTCTTTTTCACTTTTGTCCCCTAATAAATTTTTTTAAAAATTGTTTTTTACGAATTTACTTCATACTTTTAAAAATTTATGTTTTACCCCTCAACCCTAAATCCTAGCTCTGTCCCTGCGTGCTCCCCGTAAGTCGTTCTCGGACCGACCCTGCTTTCTACCGGTCGTTGTCCGGCCAAAAACAGAAAGCTTCTCAGGCTGTTGTTGACTTGTATATTATCTTTGTCTAAGTTATTATCTGCAACTAGTCTCTCTCAACCTATTAATGCTTCGTCCCTGCCGGTGCTATTTGGTTCTCCTAAAATTAAATTAAAACGAAAAAAATATTTCGTACGACATGCTTTTCGATGTTCAGCAGACTTGATAGCATGTTTTGCTTACTCTACCTTATGAAACCATTGTTTTTTTTTTGTCTTGCTAGATCAAACTAACATGCTTAATGCAAAGTTGTTCATGAACACGTAATATGTTTTGGTTTCCTCCCGGTTACACACTGGTTTTTCCATGAAGAATATTCTACATTTTTTAGGTCTCTCTAGAGAATTTCTCAAAACTTTTCTTACCAGAACTGTGAACACGAGTCTAGTACGTATACCAGATGACATGGAAGGCATGTCGCAAGATGTGTCATGCACAACCATGTTTTTATGTTTGTCATGATAGTGATACTCTGCATCAAAAGGCACTATGACATACATGGTCATTGTAATGAAGTTAATGTAGGAAAAGAAAACAAAAATCATAAGAATTGGGTCATAACTGTTGGTTGTTGGGAATTTATGAGTGGTCGGGATCAACAATCTAGTGCATTTGAATATGTTTGGGTTTTGTGCTTCTGTAAGTAAAAGATTTGCCTGGTTCATGTCCTATATAGCCTTTTCTATGCAAATTGATGATGAACCTTGAGGAAAACATGATGGCATGGTGAAAGGAACTCGGTATTTATCGTTCCCCGCCACGTTGTGCCTCGATTATTAGGCCTGAAAAAGTAAAGTTCAGTGAGTATCTCGATCGAGATCCCTTCGTGATCATGAAAGGGTACCATTATATTTATGTTTCCATGGTGCATCAGTAACCTTACAGATACTGGCTATGGTATATTTAGTTTATATTCGATGTTATTGTAACATATTTGGTGTGAGGAATTGTTTGGATGATCAGAAACTTTGAGCATGAAAGAAGTTGATATTCTTGGTGTGCTTGCTTCACAAGGAAAGGAGAGAAAAGATCACACAAGGGGAACAAAGAGACAATATCAGAGCAATCCTTGTGTAGATTCTTTAGATATGTAAAGTTTTCATTGTGTTTCTTTATGTGCAGGGCAAGTTCTCTCGTTTATAACAATCTTTTTTTCGAATCGGATATGACGTATACAAACATTAATTCTTAGTAATATTTCATTTGAATTCGACTCGACTCTTATCACAGAATCATTACTCTCCTCCTAAAAGACACATCTGATAGAATATGCTACGTCACCGGGTTTACATATCTCAATACTTTCTTTTTCTTTTTTAATGTGGATTAATGATTCTGTCTCTTATCAAACGTGTATTCTCTCTCACTTAACCTCGTGATGTCCACGTCACGAATTTCTATTCTTATGATTGATCAAATTTTCATGGTTGTTCACCATGTTTACGGTGTAAGAATGGTGGTATTGATGCTGAAAATATGATGAACAAGAGAAAGAGTAGAAGAATCTAACTTTTATTAGAAATGAGTTTTCATATAATAAACCAATTACTAACTTTTAACATACGTGTGTTCAACGTAAAATTAGACAATCAAAAGATTATTCTGATATCACTTGTCACAGGGTCATTACTATTTATATATCTTAACTCTCAATAGTCAAGATCTTTCTTTTTTTTTCGATGTAAAATTAAATACCTTATTTTTTTCTCAAATATAACATTCTTGACTTAACCCGAAAATATATTTATAACATTTTAATTTTAATTTCGAGATCATATAATTGCCATTTTTAATGAGGTAGATGAAAAACGTCAGACATGTGACCACTAAGGTCATTTTGGTTGGCATTTAATATTTCCTCAACCTCATTAAATTTGGCTCACCTGAACATCATGCTTCCTTGTCCTTACATTTTCAAACCATGTACATTAATTTCGAACACGATTGTTAAAATCAGATCGACTACTAGTTGAATTAAAAATTGATGATTTAATTGACTAAATTAATAGAGTAAAATTGTAAATTAAAGTCATTTAAAATAAATTTAAAATTTAAAATGAAGTCGTACGATTCAAAAAGATTGACTATAATTGATATATGATTTAAATATTTGAAAAAAAATAACAAATAGAATATAGTAAAAATATATAAAAAAATTTAAATTCAACATTTATTTTAAATTATTATTAATATTATATTGGGTCATTAAAATTCTTAAACTTTATTAAAAAATTTAGTAATGTTCAATGATATATTGCGTTAGTGATATTCAACGGTATATGATATCCGCTATAAAATTTTACTATTATTTATCAGTCTAAATAGTTAGCACTGTAATTTATTTTGGTTAAATGTTTATCTTAAGTTTACCCTAAAAACACCCTTTCGATGAAAAGTTATTAGATAAATCCATTTCATTATGTTATTCGTAATCTCGACTAGTAAAATACGTCATAAAAAGACCCTAATATCTGAAATTAAAGAATAAGGAGTAAATACCAAGTTTGACGGTAGAGGGACCAAAAACCAAAACTTGACCCAAAATTAAACTTGTACCACTTAATCAAAATTTATTTTTTTCAGTTTGATATAAATCTGAATCAAGTCATATTGTATATTTAATCTTGTCGGATGAATCTCTAAAAAATCGTTTTATATATACAAAATATTAAACTTGAAACTTTCCTAATTAATACAAAATTGTTTTCTATTTAAATCAACTAAAACAATTTTAATCATACAATAAGTACACACCCTGCATAGCTCAGCTCCATAGAAGCAAATAGAGAATCCAAGTTTTCTGGAAAAGCAAGATATGGAAACTGTGATTGGTGAGTTAGGTTAGAATAGCATTTACTATTAGGGTGCGTTTGGTTCACGGAAAAGATGATTACCTTTGAGAATAAGATTACTGGAATATATCATTACCCGGTATATTACTGAGAATGCTATATTACTTTGTTTAGTTTATTTGGTAGGAATGTAAGTTGACAGTGTTTGGTTGGGGGAATATAAGATTACTTGAAAGTAATCTTTACCAAACTGTCCCTATGATATATTTTATTTTTAACCAGTTAAACTTTTATCGATAAATAGAAAATATTAAATAAAAATTCATAGAATTTTTTTATTTAACATAATTTTAATATAATTAATATTAAAATTTATATTTTTAAATATTTTTTATAAATATTATATTTATGAAGAAAATCATAGTGTAAAGTTTAGTTTAAAAAATAAAAAGTATTTTGGATTTTAACATAATTTCAACAGGGTTTACCTGTATAGGTAATATGGCTTGTGATTATAATTTTTTTTGTAACCCTCTATACCTACGTAGGTATTCAGGCTTTAGAGTAAACTTATTTAAACCAATATATCTATATTGGTAAAATGTCCCGAAAGTGTGCAAATTAATTAGTTTTAAGATTATTTCTATCGATAATGATATATAGGTAATGTTTACAAAAAAGATTATCTTTGGGAAAAATATAACTTATTTACGATGGCCTAAATATGTTAAAATTATTAAATTATGGTTATTTTTTAAAATTTAAAATATTAATAAAATTATAATGTTATAAATATATTAAGATTATTAAATTTTATATTTTTAAATATAAAATTATTTTTTTATTTTTAATATTAAATTAAATTTAAGAGAAATCTTTAATATTAAAAATAAAATATTTTCATAAAATCATTTATATTACATTATTTAAATTTTATATAAAAATTAATTTATTATTAATTCATCTAATATACATTTCTCTCCTTAATATTGCAACGGGGCATTTCTGTAGCGATAAATGACAGGAATTCTAAGGACAGTTTTGTCCTAAATGACAGAAATTCTACAATACCAAAGAAATAGGAAGGAATGAGATTCCTGGACAAAACTTAAAAAAACGCTACTGTAGGTAATTTTCTATTACCGGGTAAAAGAAGTTCCCACCAACCAAACATAAGTATCTAATTCTAAAAAAAATATTCCAACCGATAATACTCATTTCCTCCGTCCAAACACACCCTTAATGTTTTACATACACATGATCATGTTCTTGCTACATTCTGAAACCAAACAAATATGTATGTTCGTTTTCAGGAGAAAGGACAAGCCGACAGGCACTTCTTCTTTCTCTAAATTCAGAAGAAAATAAATAAATAAATTTACTTTTTCAGAGTTCAGACCACCAAAGATGGATGGCAGATCGTGTTGCAGAACACGTAAAACAATGAAAACTCTCCTCCTCCAAGTGATTATAATATATTAAGAAAGCTGATGGATTATATCCAGGTATAGACTATTTCTGCATGCATGGATATGGAGTATATTTCAAAAGAAATAATTAACTGAAGCTTGCCTTGGAAAACGTTTCTGATTTGCCTAATCTAACACCGCACAACCACAAGCAAGAAGAAACGAAAAGTAAACCAGATAATTAAAGTTAAATGAAAATGAAACACAGATTACTACACTAAGGAGAGAGACTGAACGGTGGTGGTGGTGGTGGCGGCGGTGACGGCGGTGGGATTACATGGGTTTTTCTTGGTTAGGTTGTGCTTGTTGTTGTGCATCCAGACCTTGAGGACTCTTCTTTTGACACCAATCTCTTGGCAGAACTGTTGCACTACTGATTCTTCTTGCTTTTGGATTTTCCACCCGATTTTCTCTGCAAAGTTGAGCATTTTGTCTTTCTGTTCCTGGGTGAACTTTGTTCTGAACCTTTTCTTCGTGAGCTGGAGCGGCCGGCTGCCGATGACTACACCACCATCTTCCGGCTGCTCATCGGACTCTGAAGGGAAGCAGCCCATGTTGTAGGACATTATCATTTGGTGGGGCGTTGGTGCTGCTCTCGAGTGTATGAATGTACCGTTAGAGTACCCTAGAGCCTCAGGCGGTGGTAGGACACTCTTGTGGTGACCCAACATGAGTTTCCTCCCAACTCTGCCGCTCATACCGTGCAACGGGTAACAATCAAACGACGGTGGCTCGCCTTCAACTTCTCTCCTGTGGAAGTTCCTATGGCAGTTACAGGCGGAGCAAGTCAGTGCTTCAATGGTACCCTCTTCACCACTCGGCATGAACTCCCCGCACCCATCAGTGGCGTTCCCTCCCATAGCTGCCGCATGGTTCTTCAGGCACTCACGGTACCTCACCGGTTTCTTGTAGGGCACATGGTCTTCTATAGACAGGGAGGAAGTGCCATTGGAAAGGAGTTGGGGTGGTGCCGAGGAAGGTATGATATGGTTGTGGGGTGCAGCCGGAACATGATGGATCATGTGCCCATCCCCATGCCCATGCCCCCCACCATATGTACTGTTCAAAGGAATTGGGATCTCCACTTCTTGACCGGAAAGTTCCATTTCTAGGTAATATATAGTATTTTATTAGGGACAAGAGACCTAAAAATGAAAAAATAAACCCTAATTCCTAGGAGTATGTAACTCTTTCCAAAAAAAAAACAGTATCCTATGTCACTGAGTCTGAGAATTTATCCCTTGTTTCATGAATGCCCAAATCCCATAACAAAACAATAATAAGAACCTAGTAAATAACAGGAGACAAAGGAGAAGAATGACCCACCAACATGTCCATAAAAGGCCAACTGGTAAAGCACCAAACCCAACCTATGTAATAGTGTTCCAAAGTGAGGGCAAGCCAGTTGACTCAGTGTCTGTTTCCTCTCCCTTGGGAATTAAGAAAATGATGGCCCTAACTCAGTATAGTAAAACAGCAGCTTGTTAAGAGATTAGAAGGAAAAGGGGGTGTTTGGGAGGAGGGAGGGATCTGTAAGAGACAGAGAGAAAGACAAGCAGATTTTACTTTTTTACAGACAAAGAGGAATTGAGTCAGTTTAAGGGAAGGATCGAGTAGGGAAGATAAAGCAAAATAAGCCCAGGAAAAACAAAGTGGGGGTGTGCTTGCTTTGCTTGCAATATCAGCCATTTAGAGAGCAGTGTGTCAGACTGGGCAGACCATAATATGAATATGAGAGAGAAACAACCCCAAATTTATTTAAAACATATATTAACGTGAAAAGGGCAAAGTGCATTAATGCTACATTAGAAAGAAAAAAAGTCTTAAAATATATAAACAGTGACGTTATATATTTTATCAGACATATTTTTTAAAAAGATGATAATAATCTCGTGATAAGTAGTATCAGAGCGACTCTTTGACTGTCCGATTTTACACCAAACGCCCATGAGAGGAGTAGGCAGGGTGAACAACTGTGACAAAAAGACCAATCATGAGAGCAAAAGGGCGTCACGAGGTTGAATGGGAAAGAATGTCACGCCTGAAAAGAAATAAGTTGCATTAACTTTTTATCGTATTATCTTTAACTTAAAATCTTAAAATTTAATAATATCTTTAAATTATAAATTCTAAATCTAAATTTATAAATTAAGTCTTTCAATTTTAAAGTTAAAAAATATAAATCCAAAACAAATGTTTGCCATTTGATTAATGAAACTTTAAATCATGGAGCAATTTAGTGGTATGGACTATTTTTTGTTATTATGATTCTAGTTTAGATAAAATTATTTGTAGGAGGCAATAATATATAATATTAAAAAAATAAAACTAATTTTTTTATTTAAATATTTATAATTAAATTTACATTTAAGTAGACAAAAATATTTTAATATTTAATTTAATATCTATTTTTTGTATATTTAAATTTGATTTTAAGTTTTAAATATCTGAATTTTTTTCTATTTAAATATTTGAATTTAAACGTATTGGTTCAAATTAATACATGACTTGATTTAATGATTCAAACATTTGATTTATTAGAAGTACTAATTTGGACTAAAAATATCAAGTTTATGTATCGAACTGAATTAACAAGTACTAAATTTGATTTTATAATAAGTTTATGTATCTAATTAAATTAAAATTTTATATATCAAAATTTAAATAAATTTTCAGGCACTACTTTTCCTTTTTCCACTTTTATTTATTTTTTACCATAACTATAACATATATGAAAAAATTAGGGTTTAAGTTAAACTTTTGTTATTTAGTTTAAAAATAAATAAATAAATATCTGAATCTGATCTCTACTGACTGGAATATTGTGGAATTAATTGGGAGGTGCAATGTTATTCATGTGAATTATTTATTATCAAGAATCCCATTATGCCTTTTCTTTTAATGCGATAAAGACTTTAAATCTTAAACCGGGATAGGATTAAATTATATAGTATAATATATTTTTGAAATCATTAAATAATTAAAATGAATGATTTAGACGAGGGATCGCGCTAAAATTTGGTGTTAGAAAGAAAGTAAAATAAAAATGATTGAAAGCGAGAGAGATAAATTTATATAAAAATTATTTTTTAAATTTAAATAGGAGAATAAAGATAAAAAAAATCGAGGGTGGTCACTCTTACTTAGTTTCGTTCCTAGTTCAGATTAACAAACGGTTATGTAAAGATTATCCTTGAAAAAAATAAGGAGTTAATTTGAATTATCCGTTTTAGTCATTCAACGATCCCAAAAACGTATAAAATATAAAATTTTTTACAATGAGTAACTTGATCTTATTTTCTTAAAATTATATATAATATAATTATTAGCTTATATATTAAAGAGTTCAAAGTTAAAAAAATATTACATAAGCAAGTTAAAAATATTCCTATCATTTTTTATTTTAAAATATTAATAAATATTAAATATATAATAATAAAAAATAAATTATAATCATAAAATATGGTATACCGTACTCATTTTATTTTTTAACTATTAAATTAAAAGTTTAATCTTTTAATTATGATGTTAAAAATTAGATTATCTAATAAATCAACAAAAAAAATTCCATCCCATCCCATCCTATTCTATTCTCTTTATTCCTTCCTCCACCACCTTTACACACTTTATCTTAATTCTTTAATTCCTTGTTTTCTTCTTCGTCTTTTTTTTTCTCTTCTTAAACTATTTTTTTCACTTTATCTTTTTGTTTTTTTCTTTCCATGTTTCAACCACATCCTATCAGCAATAACAGTTCAAAAATTTTTAGAGTTCTGTACAATTTATTAAATGTGATCTTTAAAAGTATTTTTTTTCGTAACCCCTACTAGTTTTAAAAGTATGACCCTTAGAAATAATTATTTCTTTTAGGCCCCCGTGTGATGACATGTCTAAAATTTTACTGGTTCTACAGAAACAATAATAATAAAAATAATCAATAAGATTTTATAATAAATTATTATATTTAAAAATAATTATAACATTCTAACAATTATAACTCATCTTTCTTAAGAGTATTTTAAATTTTTATAATAAATTTCGAGATTAACATAACTAATTAATGATAATTTATCAAAATTTTAAGCCCTTCTTTCTAGGGGAACCTGTGTAATCGCCTATTGCGCCTGTCCGGAACTCCCACTGCATCATATTAGTATCCTAATCTTACAAACATAATTGGGGATTTAGATACAATTAAAAACATTTTTAAATAATTAGTAATTTTAAATTAATAGGCAATATCTGTTTTTTAAAGGGTAAATTATAATGGAAGTCATTTAATTATGGGTAAGGTTACATTTGGGTCACTTGATTATTGAAAGTTATTTTTAGGTCATTTAATTATGGGTAAGGATATATTTGAGTCATCGAATTAATAAATGTTATATTTAAACTACTCAACTATAGGTAAATTACATTTGAGTCACTTTTCATATTAAAAAAAAGTTTATCAATTCGTGTATTAGATTAATTAATAATTTCAAATAAATACTTTAATGTTAACAAGAGTATACAAGTGATTCGAAGAAAAACGACTAACTTGATATACTTTTTTAAATATGAAGAGTGACTCAAATATAACATTACCTATATTGAGTGACCCAAATATAACTTTTAATAATTAGGTAATCTAAATATACTTATACCCATAATTGAGTGCCTTTTATTTCAGTTTACCCTTTTATAAAACTAAATTGTACTAGGTGGGGGAGGGTCCACAAGAATAAATGCATGTTGGTTGATCCCAATCATTTACTGCTTTCGAGTTTTAAAATATAAAGACGATGTTACTGTTTGCTTTAATTTACTGAGTTAAAACGGTAAAAAAATCGAGAATTTATTTAAATGTAACTTTAATTTTTAAAATATATAATTAAATATAATATTTTAAAAATTCGATTTAATTAAATTCGATTATAAACAAATTTTTAAATTTGTAAAACATTCAACGATGAACCTTCTTGAATCAATTTTTAGAAATAATTTTAAAAATTAATGTTTAAAGTTAGATTTAACTGAAGTTGACTTTTAAAGTATCGTATAAATACATTAATTTAATAAATAAAATAAAAAATCATACTTAAGAAACTGTAAAAATATTTATAAAATTTCTTAAAATAATAAATTTTTAATTTTAGGTTCAAATCTTTGATTATTGATTAAAAAGATTTTTATTATCTTATTTAAAACTTATAGTTAAAAATTTTATAAAAAATCAGTAATATTTTAAGTTTGAATTTTGTAGTCGGTCTCACAGAATTTATACTTTGTTAATGTTTTAAATTTTTCTTCGAATACTCAAATTTAAATTCTCTTGAATTAATTTTTTGAAGTATTTTTAGAAATTAATATTTAAAGTCAGATATAAATAAATTTCGATTTTTAGAATACTATAACAAATACACTAGTTTAATAAATAATAAAACACACTTTTTAAAAAACAAACCTTGCGACAATATTTATATTTTTTTCTCAAAAAATTCCTTTTCCTTTTTATTTTTCAGTATCAAATATTTGATTATTAATTAAAAAATATTTTTATTATCTTATTTAAATCTTAAGGTTAGAAATTTGATAATTTTTATTAATATTTTAATTTTTGAATTTTGTAGTGTGAAAGATGAACCTTCAGTCTTCATGTCCCACAGAATTTATACTTTGTTGATTCAAATTTTATTGCATTAAACTTTATGTAAGAAAGAAAAAAATTAAATTATATTAATAAAATATGATTCATCAATCTAATTAAATTCAAATATTTTCGATCAGTTTGATCTAAAGCTCACATCTACGAGAAATAATTTAATCTCTTTGTATTATTTGAAAATTAAGCAAATATCGAGAAAGAAAGACCTTTTTCGTAAAATTATGAGTTCAATCATCCTATATTAAACCCTTTATAATATTTAAATTAAATGAATCGAATAATAAATCAGATATCAATATTAAAAACTATTAAATCTAAAATTGTTTAAATGTGAATTTCCTTTCTTGTCCTGTTAGGATTCTGACCAACCCACCAATCCTTCTGACTTGTCTCAGTTTCCACTCCTTGCTTTTTAAATGCTTTAGTTGGAACCCTATATTTGTACGGCAACTTCGATCATTACGTTCCTTCTTCTTTTATACAGATCTATAGAAATATAAATCAAAAGAGATCACGTATGGATCAAATTACCCACTACAATAGATTTATTTTAATTTCTTTAATAAATAACATGATGAATTATAATTTATAGTATGATGATTTAGCGGGAATAATACAGGTGGTAAATAATTTGATATTATGTAAATAGATTTTACGATTAAGATTTTATGTATACAAAATATTTTGTCTGAAAAATTCACTTATCAAAATTACGTGTGCGACACGGGTCGATAAAAGTTAGTCATAGTAAAATCTTGAGAAACTGAATGCAACAAAAAAATTATAGTATAATAAATCGGATGTAAATCGTCTATCCTTTTATAGTGTCTCCATTGATATTCCTACTTTAAAATAGCGAGTTTAAGATTCAAGGTTAGGGATTGTGGTTAGGGTTTAGAGAATTAGGAGTATGGTGTATTTTTAGGGTGTAGGGTTTAGAATTTATGATTAGTGTTTATAATTTAATTTTTAAGAATTTTTTAATAAGGACGTAGAAAAAAACATGATTAAGGTGCAAATAATTTTTACCGTGATAAATCATATAATAAATATATATAATTCTTAAATTTAATTTCAAATTTCATTTATTGTAAAATAAAGTTCAAGTATTTAATTGATCCAAGCTGAGATACCTAATCATATAAAAATATTTAAATACCAACTCGAACATTAAAATTAACTTCAGGTACAAAGATATACATTGGTCCGAAATTAATTAAGTTTTAGTGTGTTTGCTAATTGCTTCACATGTTGTTCATGTTCATAGCTTATGGACCACAGTAACATCAATTTGGTGGACAAAAACTCTGCAAATTTTTAATGCAAGCAATGAACCATGAGTCTGGGAAAGAACAAAAGGCTGAAACATATCATATGCTGTTTTATTATGACAAACCCTAATTCAAACATCATACTTCCAACCATTTTCTTCCACCCCACAACCACATATGGACATACAAATCAGAGATGGATAAAAAAGGTAAGGAAGACAATCCTGGGTTTGAATATTTTTTTTATATTTTATAAAATATAAAAACTCGCATTCATTCGTGATATAAACTCTTATGTCAGTTTTTGACATAAGACACGCAAGGATCTCATCTGGGAGACTTGTCAAGCTTCCACAATCAACAATATCCAATTCCTCCAGAGAATTCAATCTCCCGACATCTTCTGGAACTGACTTCAGATTCCGGCAATCGTATATGAACAAGCGCCGAAGAGAAGTACAGGTTGACAATCCAGATGGTAGACTTGTTAATCCAAAGCATTCAGACAGATCTATTTCTAAAAGAGAGGACAAACCATCTAAACTGGGAATGGACCTTAACTTCCTACAACCCATTATCACTAAACTTTTGAGACCAGGGGAAAATGGTTCATCGCCCATCCAATCCAATTCGAAACACCCATTGATCTTGAGTTCCTCAAGAGAAGAAAATCTACTCATTCTTGGAACACTGATTAGATTGTCACATTCTATAATCTTCAACACTTTAAGTGATGGAAATGCAGGAATGGTCGGCTCCACTTCTAACCAGCCTTTTAACTGAGGCATACTCTCTAGGGTGAAAATTTCCAAAGCCGGAAATAAGATGATTGGCTTATTCTCATCACAACCAGTCATATAAAATTCATTTCCTATGCACATCACACTTTTTAAACCTTCTATTTCAAGAAATTTGAGATTAGGATATTCCCCAAGACTCGGAAGATTCTTCACATTCCCACAGCTAATCAGTCTCAACTCTACCAGAAACACGGGTTGAAAAGAAGCACTTGGGTCACCACAAATCTTTCCTGACAACCATGACGGATAACACTCTCCCATATATTCCTCAATATTTAAGCTTTTCAAGTTTGAATGAGGCCCTAACCCCTCTAACACTTCCTCCTCCTTTGTACTTCCATCCCTCCAGATGCCCCATTGGTATGTCAACTTGTGTAATTTCTTCTTCTGCCATAATCTTGCTCCCTTTGCTTCTTCTTTGTCTCTAACATTCTCAAGATCAAGTATTCTTAGTTCTCCTCCTAGTTCAGCTAAACATCCCAATTCCCCGATTCCTCTTCCCTTTTCTGTACCCACTTCAAATATCGGCAAAGTCTGAAGACTAGTTAGGCACCCTACCTCAACAGGAACTTGACGTCCATAACTGACATATAAATGCCTCAAGTTCACTAAACTTTTCATTCCTCCAGGAAGTTGTTCAAGCAATTTGCACCTCAATAACCTAAATGTCTCCAGAAGGTAGAGCTGAACAATGGACTTTGGTAGTCTACGAATGCGAGTTCTTGATATATCAAAGTATCTCAAATGCTTTATCTTGTTAATCGATTCTGGCAATGATTCAATATCAGCACCACCAAATTTCAGAACTCGTAAACCTTCGAAGCCCGTTCCCATGCTTCCCGAATTCAAGAATAGAGAGTGCCATACTTTCGCACCATCAAACTCATTTTGTTGTTGCCTGATAGGTGAAACAGACAGGGCAAGGTCATGAACTAAATCATGCATCTTGCAACTTGTAATACATCCGTACGAATCCATTTCCACATCATGCAATAAGGAATTCGATAACAAGTGATTGAAGTACTCATTACCAATATCCTCAAGTGCCCGTTGTGAAGTTTCTCTGGGTTGATGAAGAAAGCCTTCAGCCATCCAAAGTTGGATCAATTGCTCCCTTTCCATCCTAAAATCCTTAGGAAAAATGGAACAATATGCAAAGCACTGCTTTAAAGATAGGGAAGACAGTCGATCAAAACTTAATCTCAGAACACGGACAATCCCTTCATTCTTTTCTAATGAACTCCAAAGAGAGCTCTCTCTTAGTGACAACCACCCATCTCTGTCCCGTTTGTTGCACATGGTTGCGCCTATAACCGTTGCTACCAATGGCACGCCTCCACATCGATGAGCAATATCCCTTCCAATAGCTTCCAGTTCTGGAGATATGGGAGAGTTTCCAAACGCCCTTCCATTGATAATGGACCAGCACTCCTCATCCATCATTGCCTTGAGGTGATGCCTGTGATCAGGAGTTGTTTCCCTCACTATCGTCACATTTTCACTACGACTCGTGACAAGAATCCAATTTTGTTTACTTTCATTTATTCCCTGCAAACTGCCCCTTAAGTCCTCCCAATTTTTAATGTCCTCATCCCACACATCATCCAGGACAAGAAGGAAGCTCTTCTCTTTCAACTCCTTTTGTATTTCTCGAAGAACAGCATCTTCGTTCTTGATCTCACAAGGTTTTCTTGTTAGAGATTCTAACATCTCCACTAAAATCCTTCGGACTTCAAACATCTCAGCCACACAGACCCATATTATTGCCTTAAAGTGCTTTTGAACTTTGTCATCGTTGCATATAGACTTTGCCAAAGTAGTTTTCCCCAAACCACCCATGCCTACTACGGATACCAATGACAGACTTTGGTGAGTGTTTGGATTAATCAAGAGATCAACTACTTTTAGGACATCAACTTCCCTTCCAACAACTTGTGATGAGTCAACATGGGAGTGGGTGCCTCCTCCTCCTCCACTGGACACTGGAGCTGAAACTTGAACTCGTTGTTGGAGTCCTAACTCAGTGGCCTGACTGTTCAGATCCTTAATGGATTGGCTAATTTTCTTAACCTTTTTGGCCATCTTTAGTGTAAATGCTAGGGGATTCATGGAGGGAGAACAAAAGTTCCTGACCTGCGTTCTCTTTCGTGTATCCACCTTCCTGCGAAGATTTTCGTAAGCAAGCTCGTCCAATACATCATCCGCCTTAGAAGCAATATGGCTGAGCTGGTCCAACCAGACTTTGACAGGCTCATCAAGGTGCCTTCTCTCTGCATCTTGTAAGAAAGCTCGAGCTCGAGCGAGTGTAGTACGAAGCTTGTTCAACTGGTCCTTGAAATCCCATGCAAGGATGAACTGTTCGGAAAGGATGGAGATAGCCTTGGACAGAGCCACTTCCACGGCTGCACTGATGATAGTTTCTGCCATTTTGGAGCCGGTAAGGAAGGGAGAAAAAACTTTGAGATGAGTTTGAACGATGGTCTGAAAACAAAACAGAAGAAACAGAGACTGTGAATTGTGAATGGAGCTAAGGGATCAATAATTCAAAGGAATCTTCTGTATTGGAAAAAGTTGATGGTTGATGTGTAACTTGATTAGTCTTTTTGAATGAAAACCATTTTAAAGTTTAGGTATTTGTCGTCTTCATTCGTTAATGCAATTTGATAATTCAAAGAAGCTTTCTTTATTGAAAAATGTTAGAAATTTCAAAAATGGTGTGCGATATGCCCTTAGCGACGTGCATGTGTGAGAGGAGGTAAGTTTTATTTAGCCTTTTAATTAAAATTTTACGACAAAAGTTATTAAAATTAAAATATGATAGTATTTTATATAATATATATGATTGCTTAATTTATATTTTATGTTCGATTTATAATAATATTAGCTTTAGAGCATCTTTTAATCTCTCCAGTCTCCCCTTCAGCTTCAGTCACTGCAGGCTGCAGCAGACACCAAAGATCAACATGGATCTATCTCAAAATAACACTAAGAATCGTGAAAGAATACAACTATATACGTAAGGCACTGCAAGAGATTATCACTCAAAAGAAAATGCAATAGTGGCATCATTTAATACAAGAGTATCATCTCGTTTACTTTGAATATTATACCCAGGAAATATATACATTAGTGGGAGAAAAAAAGAAGAAAAAAAAATCAATAAATCAAATAGAATAAAACTCATATTCCATGAAAATGGTATAAAATTAGAAAGCACACAGTCAAAAACAAAATGAATCGGATTGAAAAACGAACAAATCAACTACTCAGTTAAATCAAACTAGTAAGTGCTGACAAACTATATCAACATTCCACTTTCTAACCAACTGATTGCAAATCAAAGTTGCAAATTTCAATTCATAAGAATCAGAAAATCAATAACTTATATTTACTAGAAAATTCGTAATCCGTAATCGAGATGACTAACCGGCTTTAAGATACTACCTATCTAAAATTCCCCAAACATTAAAACCAGTAAAACTAATAAATAAAGCTAAAACAAGGTGGTTTCCTTTCCCCCTGAACAAGACACAAACAAAATAGCCTAAACATATGTTTTAACATACAGACAAGCATTAAATTATATCACACATCTGCATAAGCATTAATCTACTTTCAAGACTTCCATTAACAGCCAGTTGCTATTTCAAGCATCAGGAGTATTTAACTTGTTTTTATAGGTTCAATTATGAGGGTGGGTGGGGATTTTGAGGTCTCGGATAAGGGTTAGGGTTAGATTTTTTTTGGAGGAGATGATAAAAATATAAAGTTTTAAATTTTTTAGAGTCAAATTAAAGATGAAACAAAAGTATAATAATAGTTTAAGGACTATTTAAATAATTTTATCATTTTTTTATTGTATCAGATCATCTTTTCGTCATATTTAACGGCATTTAACGTTGGAGTGACCAAAATTTTACACCCCGAAAACGAAAGTGACCTTATTGGTCGTTTTTCAAAATCGATAACTAAAAGTGTATCGGGGTAAACAAAAATGACTAGCGCAGTAGTTTACCCTTATAAAAATAATGGTTAAAACTCTGAATAAAAATTATTTTTCCTCCAACATATCTCTTTTTATGTCTCATACTAA
Organism: Abelmoschus esculentus; assembly: GCA_035048815.1. Classification (NCBI taxonomy): domain Eukaryota; kingdom Viridiplantae; phylum Streptophyta; class Magnoliopsida; order Malvales; family Malvaceae; genus Abelmoschus; species Abelmoschus esculentus. The sequence goes on from JAUCBN010000024.1 coordinate 14,746,789, forward strand.
AAATCAGTTTAAGAATCTCTAATAGTCGAAGGATTAAGTTGTTTACTACCAAACTCATTGTTATCTAATACCATCCGATTTACCTGATCTGATATCGATTCCAAAAGGCTTGGAGTGATTGCATTCGCTTTATACTTTAACAATCGTGACATGTCCAAGATTGTTGACGCGCACTTATCTCGCACACATTAAGGAGGTGTGTGATTCCCTAGCTGCATGTGGCAGTGCAGTCTCCGATATTGAAAACGTTGCCACAATTCTAAATGGTTTACTAGTAGAATATTAATGGCTGTGATAATTGCGAGTCGAGTCGTTCATGTTGGATTAAGTCAGTTTTGATTGATGCAGAAGCTCAACTCAGAAGGTTTAATACTCAGCTTCAGTTGCCTATGAGTGCGAATATTGTACATATTAGGAATCAATCACCACCATGACAGTAATCGTGGTTCTAAGGTTAATAGACGACAGAATTTCTCTGATGGAAGGACTGGTACATGGCCCTGAGTCCGTTCAAGCACTTGGAATGGAGGCAGGTCAGGTGCTCGTGGAAAGGGGTCGTGCTCGACTTCAATGCCAAATATGTGACAAGGTTGGACACTCTGCAGATCGAAGTTGGCATCATTTCAATCGATCTTTCATCAGTATGGCAACCACCAACAATGGTGAAACCAAGGAATCTACTACTACTCATGTGAGTAGGCTTGAATCAACGAATGCCTGTTATACATACTGTGGAAACGTACCATCAACACCATCATCTGATAATTGAATTGTGGACTCTGGCATCACACATCATGTGACTCATGATGCCAACAATGTATTGCAAGGCTCGGATTTCATAAGACTTAGATCAGGTAAGCTTACAGTGGAAAATGGTCATAATCTTGATCATGGAAGAAATCATGTATAGGGTGGGCGGGGCAATAATTTCTCTAAATTTTTTGATATAATTATATTTTTAGTTCATTTTAATTTAAATGTTAATTAAATAAGGTTTTTGTCACCCTCAATTTTTTAATTTAAAGATTTAATAGAACTCTTGTCCCTCCCAACATTAAATCATAGCTCCGTCTCTTATCTTAATATTTGTAAACCCCCTACTTGCTCTAAAATACTTATGATCAATTTTTTAATTTATCTGAACCCTCTTGATTGGCACAATGTTAGTCAAAAATTACAGTAAATCTTTTAATAACAAAAAAAAAAAACTGCAAGCCTGCAACAAAGTTACATTACTCAATGCAAAACTCTATGATTCAGAATAGTCATTAGTCCTATATGCTTTGGACTATGAATTGCAAATGCGAGAAAACATGATTCGGAAATTATACTTTAGACAATGTCAAAGAAGACAATCACAGTTCCAAGGAGAAACAAGCATATATTTGCAGTAGTAGATTTCATAGATGTTGAGCTCTCCAATCAACTGTAAAGTTCTCATTGCTGTCACCGTCACTAGACGAATCTTCACTGTCAGATTTCTGTTGATCAGCTTCCTTCCCCTTGCAATGTTTATTCGATCTAGTGGACTCCAATTCCAGTTTCCTCTTCCATAACACGTCCACCTTCTGCTTGCAAACCCTGAATGAGGAAAAGGATAAATAAAGTAGATGAGTGTGATACCAAGTTGCCTTGTATTCACAGTTGAAAAATGGTGGATGAGTGACACAACCTGTGACAAGCACAAAAAGCATACTTTTGCTCCAAAGATTCAGCCTCTTCGATCGTTTCAGCTGCATCAATCTGCGTGTTGACAAACATGTTACTTAAATAAGTTTATAGTGCAAGAAACTGAACTACAAGGCAGACAAAACAGCTATAGTAGCTGATACAAGGAGAGAAAAGGACTGAACCTCTTCTTCTTCGATACGGTTGTCCACCTATAGCATATCTTCTTGAATAAGGAAGAGATCCTTTCAATTGTTTGGTTTTGGCTACTGGAGTACTACCCTGCTTTGATGCCTGTTTATTTTATGGAGTATATATAAAAATGTTAACAGACAATCATCATTAATTAATTGTTGTCTGTCACTAGTCGCGACGAGATCAAATATTAAAATATTCACATTTCGTTATTTTATGCACAATTACTAGAATAACCAAAAATTTTTTGTTAAAACTGAAACTGTAACATGAAATGCGACATTGATGAAAGAAAGCGTAAATTCTTGTCATGAAATAAAATTTAAGCCCACCTGATAAATCAGGAGTTGCAGCCCTGGAAGACTTGAGAAAAGTAAAGCTTACCCTTGGTTAAAATCACTCAATTTTTGGAGTGCATGGGAGCTTGGACAGCTCTGCATTGTTTTTATCTAATAGTGGACAGTTGCGTATTCTGAAGGAATGCAATTTAGAGAGACGTTGCAAGGCTTCCTGGGATGGAAGATGAACCAGATGGAGACAATCAACTAACCATAAACTTCGAAGAGAGGAGAGGTTTCCCAACCACTCTGGCAAAGCTTTCAGTCCATTGAAGGAAGAAATTGCTAAGTGTTCAAGGGCGGTGAGGTGTTGAATTTGATGTGGCAAAGAGCATGGTTGATCCCATCCAACCAACCACAATTCTTTAAGGGTAGAGTGGAGGTGATGGATGAAACCAAGGCCAGGGAATACCTCAAGATCTTTGGAGAAGGAACCCAGTCGCAAAATCTTCAAACTTGTGAGACACCCAAGGCTCTCTTCTGGGAGACTTGTCAAGCTTCCACAATAACAAATACTCAATTCCTCTAGAGAATTCAATCTCCCAACATCTTCTGGAACTGACTCCAGATTATCGCAATAGACTATGACCAAACGTCGAAGAGAAGTACAAGTTGACAATCCAGATGGTAGACTTGTTAATTCGGAGCATACTACCAGCTCTAATTTTAAAAGAGAGGACAAACCATCTAAACTGGGAATGGAACTTAACTTCCTACAACCCCCTATCTCTAAACTTTTCAGACGAGGGGCAAAATGATTCATGGCCCATCCAATACAATTCCAAACACCTACGGATGGTGAGATCCTCAAGAGAAGAAAATCTACTCATTCTTGGAACACTGCTTAGATTGGGACAATGCTCAATATACAACACTTTAAGTGATGGAAAAGCATGAATTGTTGGCTACACTTCTAACCAGTCTTTTACCTCTGGCATATTCACTAGGATGAAAACTTTCAATGCTGGAAATAGGATGGTTGGCTTATTATCATCATAACCAGTCATATAAAATTCATTTCCTATGCACATCACACTCTTTAAATCTTCTATTTCAAGAAATTGGAGATTAGGATATTCCCCAAGAGGTGGAAGATTCTTCACATTCACACAGCTAATCAGTCTCAATTCTACCAGATTTATAGGTTGAAAAGAAGAACTTGGGTCACCACAAATCCTTCCTGCCAACCATGACGGATAGCACTCTCCTTTATAAGCCACGATACTTAAGCTTTTCAAGTTTGAATGAGGTACTAATCCTTCCAACACTTCCCCTTCCTTACCATGTCTTTCCCTTTCAGAGTCCCATCTGTATCTCAACTTGTGTAATTTCTTCTTCTCCCATAATCTTGCTCCCATTGCTTCTTCTTTGTCTCTAACATTCCCAAGACCAAGTATTTCCAGTTCTCCGAGTTCGGCTAAACATCCCAATTGCCCGATTCACTTACCCTTTTCTGTACCCACTTTGAATATCGGCAAAGTCTGAAGACTAGTTAGGCAGCCTACCTCAACAGGAACATGACGTACATAACTAACATATAAATGCCTCAAGTTGACTAGATTTTTCAATATTCCTTCAGGAAGTTTAAGCTCGAAACATTCCAACATTCTTAATGTCTCTAAAAGGTTTATTAGGCTTATTATTTTTCATTATCTATTCTATTATTTTAATTTTTATTATAGGTTTATTAGGTTGTTGGGTATTTATTCGACCAATTTTGAACAACCTAATTTCAATTGTATATATTCAATCACTTAAAGCACTAATGTATTTTAATCAAATCATCAACAATTAATTGTTATGAAATTATGAAATTATTAATATGACAGTTAAATAAATTTATATAATAGCATATTTGATCTCTATTATTTATACATTTTATTAATTTAATTTTATTTTTAATTAAAAATAATTTAAAAAAATTTAATCCTCAAATAAGAAGAAAAAATGAAATAAAATGGGATTCATGAATTAAACCCAAGTTTCAGTGGAGGTACAAATTGCACTTAAATACTAAACCAAGTTCAAGATGGATTTAGCGCGTCATATTAATAATTTTCAATAATAATTATATTTTAAATTTTAAAAATTTTATGGAGAAGAAACATTCTAAAAATTTATAAACTATTAAAAACCCTAGCCGCTCTCTCTTTTCTCCAATTTTTTTTTGTTCTTAATAGTTCTTCTCTTTGATCTATTCTTTTAATCGGTGGTCGGCAATCAATTATAATATTGGTTGTCGACCACCGAATTTATAAATCTATTACTTTTATTTTTAATTTTAATAAGAATCTTTGCTTTTATAGCACGCTTTCTCTGTCCTTGTGACACGTTTTTTCTGTCTTTGAGACATGTTTTCGTTTTGTGGTTTGATTAATCTGCTCTTGTGGCACGTTACAACATACCCTAGCGATCGATTACTGTTTGTCGGTGGTTTAATTTATCTGCTCTTGTGGTTAGATTCAATCGATGCTAGTTTCTGATTTATATTTTTGTCGATGGTTTTTCGAAAAGTTATATCCCCACTCCGGCGGTTGATGGTTGTTTGCCGATGATATCAATCTTGGGTAGCGATGCTTTACATGACAATTTGGATCGTCTACAACTCCTTCTTTCTTTATGCGTCTCGTTTGGACAGAGACAAGGAGATTCAAGAAGCTTATGAATTTTATTGGTATGCTTAATTCCATAAGAATTTTATTTTCTCTGTTTTTTGGTTGTTAAATGTTTGGATTGTTTAATCTAATTTTTTTATTTCTTGAAGACGTTATAAATATAATTTTTATGGATCTAATAAAAATTCAGTAGCATTTGTCAAAAAAAAAATTATAAACTATTTTGTAGATTATTTAAAATTAAATTTTAGGTACCTTCTCATTTTGGTTATTTACTTACAAGGATTTTTAATTTTATTATTATTTTTATATATAAAAAGTTTAATTCCTCCTATAGTCATTGTTAATTAATTATCGTTTGTCATTAGTTGCGAGGAGATCAAATATTAAAATATTTATATTTTATTATATTTTAATTCATTTTTTATAAAATATGTTTAAAATAAATAAAAATCTATTTAAATATTTGACCTTTTAATATTTTATATAAACCGATGAAGCTAATTTAAGATATGCTTTTTTTCTTTTTGGAAAAATGCTTGTCATCATTTAAATTTTTGCATGAACCTAAAGCCAAAAGTGGTGTAGTTTTGTATTTATTTTCTTGATTTTTAAGAAGTTTTTTAGAAATTTAAAATAAATTAAATTAATTTTTTATCTTATAGAAAGAAATAGGTGTAATATAATTAAAATGATAATAAAATACATCGAAGAACAATTACATTTAAACATAATTGAAATAAACTTTAAAATTTTGATGAAGAAGATAAGGGTTGAAGCTGATGCTGATGAAATAAATAAAAATCTATTTAAATATCTGGAGTGCATGGGAGCTTGGACAGCTCTGCATTGTTTTCCTTTAATAGTGGACAGTTGCGTATAAGGACGCACTGCAATTTGGAGAGACGTTGCAAGGCTTCCTTGGATGGAAGATGCACCAGATTGTGACAAGACACTAATTCTAAACTTCGAAGAGAGGTGAGGTTTCCCAACCACTCTGGCAAAGCTTCCAATCCAGTGAACTCATAAATATCTAAGATCTCAAGCGAGATGAGGTGTTGAATTTGATATGGCAAAGAGCATGGTTGACCCCATCCATTCAACTTCAATTCTTTAAGGGTAGAGTGGAGGTGGTGGATGGAACCAAGGCCAGGGAAGACCTCAAGATCTTCTGAGAAGGGACCCAGGTCCAATATCTTCAAACTTGTGAGACACCCAAGGATCTCTTCTGGGAACCTTGTCAAGTTTTCACAACCACAAATATACAATTCCTCTAGAGAATTCAATCTCCCTACATCTTCTGGAAATGACTCCAGATTATAGCAACCGTCTATGAGCAAGCGCCGAAGAGAAGTACAGGTTGACAATCCAGATGGTAGACTTGTTAATCCAGAGCATCCAACCAGCTCTATTTTTAAAAGAGAGGACAAACCATCTAAACTGGGAATGGAACTCAACTTATTACAATGCATTATTGTTAAACTCTTGAGACGAGGGGAAAATGACTCATCAGCATCGCTCATCCAACCCAATTCAGAACACCAGTTGATCTTGAGTTCCTCAAGAGAAGAAAATCTACTCATTCTTGGAACACTGCTTAGATTGGGACAATGCTCAATATATAACACTTTAAGTGATGGAAAAGCAAGAATTATCGGCTCCACTTCTATCCAGTCTTTTACCTGTGGCATTTTCTTTAGGATCAAAACTTCCAATGCTGGGAATAGGATGGTTGGCTTATTATCATCACAACCAGTCATATAAAATTCATTTCCTATGCACATCACACTCATTAAACCTTCTATTTCAAGAAATTGGAGATTAGGATGTTCCCCAAGACTTGGAAGATTCTTCACATTCCCACACCAAATCAGTCTCAACTCGACCAGAAACACAGGTTGAAAAGAAGCACTTGGGTCAGCACAAATCTTTCCTGACAACCATGACGGATAGCACTCTCCCATATATTTCTCAATACTTAAGCTTTTCAAGTTTGAATGAGGCGCTAACCCTTCCAACACTTCCCCGTCCTCACCATGACCTTCCCTTTCAGAGTCCCATTGGTATGCCAACTTGTGTAATTTCTTCTTCTCCCATAACCTTGCTCCCTTTGCTTCTTCTTTGTCCCTAACATTCCCAAGATCAAGTATTTTCAGTTCTCCTCCCAGTTCAGCTAAACACCCCAATTCCCCGATTTCCATTCCCTTTTCTGTGCCCACTTTGAATATCGGCAAAGTCTGAAGACTAGTTAGGCAGCCTACCTCAACAGGAACATGATCTCCATCACTGACATATAAATGCCTCAAGTTCACTAAACTTTTCATTCCTCCAGGAAGTTGTTCAAGCTCGAAACATCCCAACATTCTTAAGGTCTCCAAAAGGTAGAGCTGAGTAAAGGACTTCGGTAGTCTCTCTATGCCAGTTATATCAAAGTATCTCAAATGCTTCATCTTGCCAATGGATTCCGGCAATGAGTCAATATCAGCACCACCAAATTTAAGAACTCGTAAACCTTCGAAGCCCATCCCCAAGCTACCCGAATTCAAGAATAAAGAGTGCCATACTTTCACACCATCAAACTCATTTTGTTGTTGGCTGATAGGTGAAACAGACAGGGCAAGATCATGAACTAAATCATGCATTTTGCAACTTGTAATACATCCGCACGAATCCATTTCCACATCCTGCAATAAGGAATTCGATAACAAGTGATTGAAGTACTCATTACCAATCTCCTCAAGTGCCCGTTGTGAACTTCCTCTGGGTTGATGAAGAAAGCCTTCAGCCATCCAAAGTTGGATCAATTGCTCCCTTTCGATCCTAAAATCCTTAGGAAAAATGGAACAATATGCAAAGCACTGCTTTAAAGATAGGGAAGGCAACCGATCAAAACTTAATCTCAGAACACGGACAATCCCTTCATTCTTTTCTAATGAACCCCAAAGGGAGCTATCTCTTAGTGACAACCACCCATCTCTGTCCCATTTGTTGCACATGGTTGCGCCTATAACCGTTGCGACCAATGGCACGCCTCCACATCTACGAGCAATATCCCTTCCAATAGCTTCCAGGTCTGGAGATATGGGAGAGTTTCTAAATGCCCTTTCTTTGATAATGGACCAGCATTCCTCATCTATCACTGCCTTGAGGTGATGCCTGTGACCAGGAGGACTTTCCCTCACTATCGCCACATTTTCACTACGACTCGTGACAAGAATCCGATTTTGTTTACTTTCATTTATTCCCAGCAATCTGCCCCTTAAGTCCTCCCAATTTTTAATGTCCTCGTCCCACACATCATCCAGGACAAGAAGGAAGCTCTTCTCTTTCAACTCCTTCTGTATTTCTCGAACTACAACATCCACGTTCTTGATCTCACAAGGCTTTCTAGTTAGAGATTCCAATATCTCAGCTAAAATCCTTTGGACATCAAACTTCTCAGCCACACAGACCCATATAATTGCCCTAAAATGGTTTTGTACGTCGTCATTGTTGCATACAGACTTTGCCAACGTAGTTTTCCCCAAACCACCCATGCCAACAATGGATGCTATTGACAGACTTTGGTGAGTAGTTGAGCCAATCAACAGATCAACTACTCTTCTGACATCAGCTTCCCTTCCCACAACACGTGATAAATCAACATGGGAGTCAGTGCCTCCTCCTACTCCACCAGACACTGGAGCTGAATTTTGAACACTAGCTTGGAGTCCAAAGTCAGTGGCCAGATTGTTAAGATCCTTAATGGATTGGCTAATTTTCTTAACCTTTTTTGCCATCTTTAGAGTAATTGCCAGGGGATTTTTGGCGGGTGAAAACAAGTTTTTGACCTGTGTTCTCTTTCGGGTGTCCACCTTCCTGCGAAGATCTTCGTAGGCAAGCTCATCCAAGACATCATCGGCCTCACAAGCAATATCTCTCAGCTGCTGCAACCAGACTTTGACAGACTCATCAAGTTGCTTCCTCTCTGTATCTTGCAGGAATGCTCGAGCGGTAGCGAGTCTAATACGAAGCTGGTTCAGATTGTCCTTGAAATCCCATGCAAGGATGAACTGGTCGGAAAGGATGGAGATAGCCTTGGACAGAGCCACTTCCACCGTAGTACTGATGACAATTTCTGCCATTTTTGAATCGTTTAAGGAATGGAGAAAAAGCTTTGAGATGAGTTTGAACAATGGTCTGAAAGGAAAACACAAAAAGCAGAGAATTACTGTGAATTGTGAATGAAGCTAAGGGATCAATAATTTAAAGGAATCCTCTTTATTGAAGAAGTTGATGGTTAGTGTGCAACTTGATTAGTATTATTATTTTTTTAATGAAGACCAATGATGCTTTAGAATTATGGACAAAATGTAATAAAAAATGACAAGCTTTTGAAAGGAACTTCTTTTATTGTAAAATATTACAAGTGTGGGATTTGTTGTCTTAATTTTTTTTAATGCAATTTGATCATTCAAAGAAGCTTCTTTTATTGTAAAATATTAGAAATTTCAAAGATGGTGTGCTGCACCTGTCCTTATGGACGAGAGATTATACGGTGAACTATGTTTACTACGTCATCTATGGTCTAAGTAATATGGACCATTGATCTTTAAATAACCACCTAATAACTATCCATCCACTAAATCCATGTAGGAAAGAGGTGATGATTCACTTGAAAAAAAATTAAGATCAACAGTCCTGATTGCTTGGGACTATGAATGACGTGATAAACAGAGTTCACTGTATAATTTTTTCTTATAGACGTACATGTGTTATGGGAGGTAAGTTTTATTGATTTATAAAATATATTATACGTAATTTAATTTTTTTAGTAAATTAATTATTTTATGGTTAAAATTAAAATATGATATAATATAGTAATATTTTTTGATATTATGTATTGTTGTTTTGTAATTTATGTTTGACAGTCAATAATATCGATTTTAAGATTAGATTTATGTCATCTCTTTAAAAATACAACACGTTTTAATAATAGATCTTACATTTATTGTGTATAATAATAATTTTAACCTTTAAAATTTATATATTCTCTCAAACTTTTTACGATGAATAGATTATATTTTATTGAAAGTGACATATTTATCAATAAATATATAATTAAATAATTAAATTATTAATTAAAAGAACATATATCTTTTTACTAAACCTACAACTAAAGTGTTAAGTGATGTATTTTAATTTTTTATTTATTTTATCAAATCATAATCAGAGTTGACTTTGGCATTCTTAAGGAGCATGGCCACCTCACCCTTTCTGGTTCGACTATATTTAACAATTCCATGCATTATTTTCTAATGAATAATTTCTAGTAAATATCAGATTATTCATATTCGAGTAATTGGATCGGATTAGTTAAGTCAGATTTTTTTTAATACCCATAATTAAAGATTATTATTAAAATTTTATAAATATATAAATAAAATATATTTTTAAAATTTAAAATTTAAAATTTAAGATTAAGATTACAATTAAGAATTATTATTTTTTAATATTGGCCATTGAAACTTTGATTTTATCAACAAAGTCATAAATGACAGGTTTTGATAGGTGTGATATTTGTTGTCTTAATTTTTTCACACAATTTGATCATTCAAAGAAACATTTTATATTGTAAAATATTAGAAATTGCAAGGATGGTGTGCTATGTGCCATGTGCCTGTGCTGCCCTTATGGACTGTGTTTTACATTAGAAATTTCAAGCAGAGGTAAGTTTTATTTTTTTTTAAATTCTATTGCATGTCACTTAATTATAATTTAATCTTTTAGTTAAAATTTTATAATAAATAAAGTATTTTATAATTAAAATTAAAATATGATGTAATATAATAATATATTTTGATATTATTTTAGATTGTTATACAATTTATGTTCAATTGTTAATAATATTGTCTGTAAGATTTAAATATATATCCTCTTTTTAAGAATGCAATATATCTTAATAACATATCCAATATTTATTGGAGTATAATAGTAATTTTAATCTCTAAAATTTATACATTATCTCAAATATTTTTGTAATAAATAATTTTTTTTTATTAAAAGTGGCATACTTATCGGTAAACAGAGATGATAACGAGCTAAATGTAAGATTCGACACATTAATAAATTGGTGATGATATTTTTATTCATTTAAGGATGAAATTAAAAATTGAATTATATTGTTATTTATAAAACTTATGGAAAACATATCCCTCTGATAACTATTGCTAACAACCTCTAACAACTATAACAACTTCTTGATCAACTATTATTCTAATATTCATCTTACTTTCAAGCTTCTCAATTCTCTTTGGATTGATGATTCTCGAACAAAAAATAAAAGATATTGATACTTGAACTTGATTATAAAAAGAAATCGAAAGTACCATTCATCTTTCGTTTTTTTATCTAGAATTCCTTTAAATAAAAAAAACTTATAATTCTTACTTAGTGGTTCAATAAGAATTGAATATGTTCTTCATCCTTTCATTCTTCTTAACTCACTTTTTTTAGGGTAAATTACACAGTTAATCACCATACTCTGGGGTTGGTATCGAAATGATCACAATAATTTAAAAAGCGTCAAATACAATGATGAACTATTAAATTGGTTTCGAAATAGTCACCAACCATTAAAAATTAGGGTAAACTATACAGATAGTCACCATACTATGAGCTTAGTATCGATCTGACCACAATGCTTTAAAAAGAATCAAATACACCGATAAACTATTGATTTGATATTAAAATAATTTTTCGTTAAGGAGGTAACGGACTGATGACATGACAGTTAAATTAAAATGGAATAATTACATATTTAGTCCCTATTCTTTATACATTTTTATAATTTAATCCTTATTTTATTATAATAAAATAATATAATTATTGTCACCACCTTATTGGAGTACGTTATTTTTATGTCTCATACTAAACCCACTTTAAATTAAATTTTAAACTATAATTCTATTTTTTCATATTCTAATCTTTAATTTCTTAAACTCTAATCCTAAACCTCAAATATTAAACCATAAATCGAAAATTAAATTAGATAGAGATAAATAATCTCACGTACAAATTCTAATTTAGATAATGTTAATTATCATCCTTTTACTTGTCATTTGTCACCGTTATTTCCATTTCAAATTTGGAAGGATTCTCCAATATTCAAAGACTAAAAGGTTGCTTCATGCAGCAATTGGAGAGATTTTCACTGAGAGCACCACTGTCATGTCTTAAAGAATTGAAGATTATGGTCTAATTTGAAGCACATTTCAAGTATAGATGAACTCTCTTCTCCAACAGGAATTGGAATTTATCGAATAGTCGAAGGATTAAGTTGTCTACTACCAAACTCATTGTTATCTAACACCATCCGATTAACCTGATCTGATATCGGTTCCAGAAGGTTTGGGGTGATTGCATTCACTTTAATTTTTAACAATCGTGACATGTCCAAGATTGTTGATGCGCACTTATCTCACACACATTAAGGAGGTGTGCGACTCCCTAACTGCGTGCCGCAGTGGAGTAGACCGTGAGTACTGTAGTGTCAAAATAAATTATCTTATTCTTGAATGATAAAAAAATTAAATATAATAAAAGAGAAGTAATGGTCGATCTCACAAGGACTAAAAACTTCTTGATTATTATGCTTGTTTGATTGGTGATCCAAAAAAATTGGATAGTGTTTGAGTAAAAAGGGTTGTCGAATTAAAACTAGTAATTGAAGATGAAATAAAGAGAGTGATTCAATAAAATAAAAATTAGCCTTAGGCTTTCGCTTTGACTCGATTTTAATGCATCATCGGAAAAAGATTTTCACCCAGGGTTTTACGTCAGTACTTAGCTTTCGAGGTTCAATCATTGTGGCAAAACTTTCAAATCGAATGCCCAAACTATATCTTCGATATTGGTTTCATGGATTCATCCACCAACAAAATGTTTATAGATAAAAATATTTAATTATCAAGACTGACTTGGATTATGTTGTTGCAATAACAACTGATCAAATTTAGTTTTCTCTTAGCAAACAATTTGCTAAGTGTGTTCCCAGAAAGTCTGATTTACTTCAATAGTCGATCTTTCTTTCACATAAGTGATCAAATCTTTAGTTTTGAAATTAATTTGATTTTAGTTTGGCTATAAATAACTTAACTGAGCATAACTATGCATAATTACGGAAAGAATTATGCTCTACATAAAAAATAAAATAAAAAAATAAGAATAAAATAAATCCAAATTTGAAATTCAAATCTAGGTTTATCCAAGATAGGTATTTATAGCATTTTACAAACCTGAAAATAAAGAGATAAATCTTAAATAAATATAAAATTATTTAAATTCAAATATAAAAGATAAATCCAAATTTGAAATTCAAATCTCAGTATAAATTATCAAGCGCTTGCTGACGTCGTCTTCTAGAAGCTGTTGACCGAGTGCCACGTCAGTTTTCCATGTCTAAATTCGTGTCCACTAATCCAGATTCGATTCAGAAAATTAAAAAAAATTAAAAAATCAATAATTTAAGTACATTTTCCGGCATTCACGGTCCTGCATAAAAACACTAAAATCAGTAATATAATTTATCGAATCAAAAAATAATTAAATATAAAATATTAACTATTTTGAGCATTTATCAAAAGTATATGATATTTAACACGTTGCCACAATTCTAAATGGTTTACTTAGTAGAACATTAGCCGTTCATGGCTGTGATAATTGCGAGTCGAGTCGTTCACGTTGGATGTTGTTAAGTCAGTTTTATTGATGTAGAAGCTCAACTCAGAAGGTTTAATACTCAGCTTCAGTTGCCTATGAGTGCGAACACCACCATGACAGTAATAGAGCCGGCCTTAGGCCTGGCCAATAAAAGCGATAGATAAACTTAATGATTATTAAAATAAAATAATAATAATTATTAAAATATTAAAATAAATTTTTTACCGTTAAAAATGAGATTCTTGAAACTTGATCGTGGCTGAGCAATAAAGGCAACCGAAAACATTTAATGTGCAATAATAAATATTTTTGAAACTTAAAATTAGATTATTTTACTTTTATTTTTTTAAAAATATAATTATCTTGCCGTTAAAAATTAGGGTAAACTTCATAGATAGTTAACATATTATGGAGTTGATATCGATCTGACCATAATATTTTAAAAAAAATCAAATACACCGTTAAACTATTAATTTGGTATTAAAATAGTCATCTGTCGTTAAAGGAGTAACGGACTGATGACGTGGCAGTTAAATATAAAATGAAATAATTACACATTTAGTCTGTGTTATTCATATATTTTTATAATTTAGTCATAATTTTATTGGAGGGATTAAATAATTATATTATTTTATTATAATAAAATTATGACTAAATTATAAAAATGTATGAATAAAAGAGATTAAATGTGTAATTATTTTATTTTATATTTAACTACAACGTCATCAGTCCGTTACATCCTTAACGGCAGATGGCTATTTTAATACCAAATCAATAGTTTATCGGTGTATTTGATTTTTTTTAAAGCATTGTGGTCAGATCGATACTAAACCATAATATGGTGAATATCTATGTAGTTTACCCATTATTTAATTAGAAAACCCCTAGGTAGGATATATAAATTTATCTAGACGAAGCTTTAATAAATTTGAAAGAATATCATCAAATAATTTTAACGGATCAATTAACTTTATCAAACTTCATAAATTTGAAAAAATATCGTTAAATTATATATTTTATATTGTATTTGTTTAGAATATATAATTCATTCTATAAAAAATCTATAGATATATATTTTTCCGGAAATATCTACATATTTATTTATTATTTTATGTTTATTCAATATTTATTTGTATATAATTATATCTTATTTAATAATTTAAAATAGTAAATTAACCTAAAAATGAAAGGACATGATTAAAATATTTTTATTTATTAATGATATTTTTGTTTTAAATACCCGGAATCCTTAAATACCTAAAAAAATAAGGAAATAGGATTCTCAGAATAAACACAAAAATACGCTATTATTGATAATCATCTATTTCGGGGTGGTCGGAATGAGAGCAAACGAAACATGAGAATTATAAGATTCCGTAACGTTGCATTCCGTAACGTTGCATTACCCCTAGGATATGATTCATCAGCATCGCCCATCAAACCCAATTGAGAACACCTGTTGATCTTGAGTTCCTCAAGAGAAGAAAATCTACTCATTCTTGGAACACTGCTTAGATTGGAACAATCTTCAATCTTCAACACTTTAAGTGATGGAAAGGCGGGAATGGTCGGCTCCACTTCTAACCAGCCTTTCAACTGAGGCATATTCTCCAGGGTGAAAATTTCCAAAGCTGGAAATAAGACGATTGGCTTATTCTCATCACAACCATTCATATAAAATTCATTTCCCATGCACATCACACTATTTAAACCTTCTATTTCAAGAATTTTGAGATTAGGATATTCCCCAAGACTTGGAAGATTCTTCACATTCTCACAATGGAATAGTTTCAACTCTACCAGATACACGGGTAGAAAAGAAGCACTTGAGTCACCACAAATCTTTCCTGACAACCATGACGGATAACACTCTCCCATATAATACTCGATTGTTAAGCTTTTCAAGTTTGAATGAGGCACTAACCCTTCCAACACTTCCCCGTCCTTACCATTCCCTTCCCTCCAGATGCCCCATCGATATGTCAACTTGTGTAAGTTCTTCTTCTCCCATAATCTTGCTCCCTTTGCTTCTTCTTTGTCCCTAACATTCCCAAGATCAAGTATTTCCAATTTTCCTCCGAGTTCAGCTAAACATCCCAATTCCCCAATTCCCCTTCCCTTTTCTGTACCCACTTCAAATATCGGCAAAGTCTGAAGACTAGTTAAGCAGCCTACCTCAACAGGAACATGACGTACATTACTAACATATAAATGCCTCAAATTGGCTAAATTTTTCATTCCTTCAGGAAGTTGTTCAAGCTCGAAACATCCCAACATTCTTAATGTCTCCAAAAGGTAGAGCTGAGCAATGGACTTTGGTAGTCTACGAATGTAAGTTCTTGAGATATCAAAGTATCTCAAATGCTTTAGCTTGACAATTGAATCTGGCAATGAATCAATACCAGACCTACCAAATTTAAGAACACGTAATCCTTTGAAGTCCAATACCTTGTTGATGAAGCTGCCAGAATTCCAGAACAGGGAGTGCCATAGTTTCACACCATCAAACGTATTTTCTAGTTTGACATGAGAAACAGTCAGGGCAAGATCATGAACTAAATCATGCATCTTGCAACTTGTAATACATCCGTACGAATCCTTTCGCACATCCTGCAATAAGGAATTCGATAACAAGTGAATGAAGTACTCATTACCAATATCCTCAAATGTCTGTCGTGAACTTCCTGTGGGTTGATGAAGAAAGCCTTCAGCCATCCAAAGTTGAATCAATTGCTCCCTTTCGATCCTAAAATCCTTAGGAAAAATGGAACAATATGCAAAGCACTGCTTTAAAGATAGGGAAGGCAACCGATCAAAACTTAATCTCAGAACACGGACAATCCCTTCATTCTTTTCTAATGAACCCCAAAGAGAGTTATCTCTTAGAGACAACCACCCATCTATGTCCCATTTGTTGCTCATGGTTGCGCCTATAACCGTTGCGACCAAAGGCACGCCTCCACATCGATGAGCAATATCCCTTCCAATAGCTTCCAGGTCTGGAGATATGGGAGAGTTTCCAAATGCCCTTCCTTTGATAATGGACCAGCACTCCTCATCTATCACTGCCTTGAGGTGATGCCTGTGATCAGGAGGAGTTTCCCTCACTATCGCCACATTTTCACTACGACTCGTGACAAGAATCCAATTTTGTTTACTTTCATTTATTCCCTGCAAACTGCCCCTTAAGTCCTCCCAATTTTTAATGCCCTCGTCCCACACATCATCCAGGACAAGAAGGAAGTTCTTCTCTTTCAACTCCTTTTGTATTTCTCGAAGTACAGCATCTTCGTTCTTGATCTCACAAGGTTTTCTTGTTAGAGATTCTAACATCTCCACTAAAATCCTTCGGACATCAAACATCTCAGCCACACAGACCCATATGATTGCCTTAAAATGGTTTTGAACTTTGTCATTGTTGCATATAAACTTTGCCAAAGTAGTTTTTCCCAAACCAGCCATTCCTACTACGGATACCAATGACAGACTTTGGTGAATGTTTGGATTAATCAAGAGATCAACTACTTTTAGGACATCAGCTTCCCTTCCAACAACTCGTGATGAGTCAACTCGTGATGGTCTGAAAGGAAAACACAAGAAACAGAGAATTACTATGAATTGTGAATGGAGCTAAGGGATCAATAATTTAAAGGAACCTTCTTTTCCAGAAAAGTTGATGGTTAGTGTGCAACTTGATTAGTATTATTATTTTTTAATGAAGATCACTGAAGCTTTGGATTTATAACCAAAATTATAAATGACAGTTTTTAAAGTTGAGGTATTTGTCGTCTTAATTCGTTAATGCAATTTGATAATTCAAGCAAACTTTTTTATTGAAAAATGTTAGAAATTTCAAAGATGGTGTGCCATGTGCCTTGTGCCATGTGCTGCCCTTATCGACGTACATGTGTGAGACGAGGGAAGTTTTTTTTAGGTATAAAATATATCACATTCTATCATTTAGTTATAAAGGAGAAGTACGCCATGTTAATATGCCTTGGATGATCCATATTTCAGGGTCAGGCGCTGATGAGCATATTGAATTATTCATGTGGCTGAGACTCTCACAGCTCAGGTATAACGATACAATTATCAGAGGTGCACTCTACCACTAAACTAATAGTCCGTCGTACGGGCCTCCCGCTGAAGGCCCGCTATGCCAAAAGCGAGAGAAACCCCATTCTTCTCTTTCCTTTTTATACCCCTATATCGCCACACGGGAGGGACCTGGGGGCGTAAAAGGGGATCCTATCAACTTGTTCCGACCTAGGATAATAAGTTCATGGGTTTGGTCTTACTTCACCGTCGAGAAACGAAAGAAGGCTTTAATCTCTTAACTAAATTTTTATGAAAAAAATGATTAAAATTAAAATATGATATAATATGATACTATTTTTATGGAGTAATATATATGATTTTTTTTTATATTTTGTGTTTGATTTATAATAATATTATCTTTAAAAATTAAATTTATGTCCTCTTTTTAGGAGTGCAACTCTTCTTATTTACCCATTCAATATTTATTAGTCTATAAATCAATTTTAGTCTCTAAAATTTATCTATCCTCTTATTTTTTTTTTATGATAAATAGATTATTTTTATTAAAAGTGGCATTTATTAATAAACATATAACCAAATGGTTAAATTATTAAATTAAGAAAAGTAATATTTTTATTAAATCTACAACTGAGAGAAATGATATATTTTAATTTTTATTATTATTTCTTTAAAACAGAGTCAAGTCAACTTTAGCATTTTAAGGAGTATGGCCCTTGCTGGTCCGACTAAAGGTACGTTGTTTTGTGATTCATGATCATCCCAAATTAACAATTCCAAGCATTATTGTCTTTTAACAAACGCAAAGTTATAGGGTGTAAATTGTCTTTTAACAAATTAAGAGATGATATATTTTATTTTTTTTTATTATTTCTTCGAATCATAGTCAAGTCAACTTTAGCATTTTAGGAAGTATGGCCCTTGCTTGTTCGACTCAAGGTAAATCTTTTGTCTTTTTATCATATTTTTATTGATGTTTTTATTTTAGAATAATAATTTAGGGTTTAAGGTTATAAGTTAGGGTTAGAGTTTAAAAAATTAGGGATATGATGTATTTTTAGAGGTTAGGATGTGAAGAATAATGTTAGAATTTAGAATTCAATTTTTAGCGTGGAACATAAAAAAATGCATGGTTAGAGGATATGAAAATTTGTTCAAAGTTACAATCGGTAAAAGTATGGTGCAAATCGTCTATTTCTTCCTCATGCCTCCATTTATGCCTTCACTTCAAGTCAGAGGTTTAAGGTTTTAGGGTTTTAGGTTAAGGGTTTTGGTTAGGGTTTAGGGAATTAGGGGTAGAAGATAAGGGTTATGGCTTAAAATTTAATTTTTTAGTAAATTTTCAAAGGAGGCATGAAAGGAGGCATGAAAAAGAGGTAAAAGATTTTTACTCGCAAATCGCTTACCCTTTATTGTGTTTTCTTTGGTGTCCCTGCTTTAAAATAATGGGTTTAGAATTTAGGTTTTAATGTTAGGGATTGTGGTTAAGGTTTAGAAAATTAGGGATATGGTGTATTTTTTAAGATGTTGGGTTTAGAATTTAGGTTTAATGTTAGGGATTGTGGTTAGGGTTTAGAAAATTAGGGATATGGTGTATTTTTAAAGATGTTGGGTTTAAGATATAAAAATTAGGTTAAGATTTAAAATTTAATTTAAAGGATTTTAAGGTGGAATATATAAGAAGTCATGATTATGGGACATTAAATTTTTGTTCGTAAAAGTTAGTGTATTCATGGTTGGTTTCAATACAGAAGTATTAGTAAAAATATATGTTGAAAACCTAGATAAAAATTATTTATCCTTTAATCATACTTTATTTTATGTCTCATATTAAAACTCACTTTAAATTAAATTTTAAACTATAAATCTATTTTTTTATATTTTAAATCTTAAACTTTTTTTTCGGATAAGATATTCATTCCATTTCATTCAAAAGCAGAAGCTACTACTACTATACAGAACATATCATCCTTAAAGGAATCCCCAAGTAACTAAGGCTTCCCTATGTACATCATGAATCCTAATATTTTTGTACCTTAAACGTATACCAATAACAGATTTTAAGCAATCAAACAATTATAAGCTATCTTGTTGTACCCCTCGATAAATCCTTTTATTGCGTTCCTCTTATATCAAATATATACATGCCTGCCATGCAAACCGCAGAACAAGAGCCTTAATCGATCTCCTTTCAACCTTGTTATCGCCCACATTACCTCTCCCAGCCAATCCAAGACATCCCTCGAGTAAACCAACACAGCACAGAACCTGCTTTCACAGCTATCAAGAGTATGAGCACCCAAAAAATAAGTGACCTCTTGTTTCAGGTGATATATTGCAAAAAACACACCCTTCCTCATGCGTAACGCCCCAAGTTTGGGCTTAGAAGTTAGTGGGCCGATTTAGTCGATTTAGCCTAGTTCGGGATTAAATACCTAAAAATTAGTTTTCTATCAAAATAAATTAAGGAAAAATATTCTAAAATCCTTAAATAATATATATTAGACTTTGGTCAAATCAATTTTGAAAATTGATCCTTGAAACCCTAAGATTTTGAAATTAGTGACCGTTTTGTAAAAATTGAAAATTTAGGGACAATTTTATGAAACAAGTCAAAACTTTGAATCTTTAAGGGACTTTGATCCAATTATAATCCTAGTTGTTCTAAGCTTTCTAAATATTAATTAATTAAACCCAAAATCTATTTTAAATTAAATAACTTAATTAAACTCAATTTTAAACTCTTAAAACCTTTTTAATTAACCTAAACATAACATATTTTTTTAATTTTTGTTTTTCCTTAATTTAAAAACTTGTCCGAATAAAATTATTTTGATATTCAAATAAAAATATTCGTAGAATAAATATTCAAATAAAATAATAAATATTTTAATATTTTGATTTAAAAATTTTCGAATAAAATATTTGAATTTTAAATATTCAAATAAAAAATTCGTATATTCAAATAAAAATATTCGAATAATAAATATACAAATAAAAATATTTGTATAATAAATATTTAAATAAAAATTCGTATATTTAAATAAAAATATTCGAATATTTATGATTTTTATTTAAATATTTTTATTTGAATATAAGAATTTTTATTCAGATATTTAAATGCTAAATGTTTTATTCAAATATTTTTAGGGTTTAAGTTTTAAGGATTTAAGATTTAGGATTTTGGGTTTAGAGTTTATAAATAATTTTTTATTAATTTGAATCTTTTAATTTATTATATAGTAATTTAATTATTATTTTAAATTAAATTAAAAACAATTAAATATAAAAGAATAAATATTAAAAATAATAAATATATATAAATAATAGTGTTTCATTTTAATAAAATATGTTTAGCTCAATGGTTAAACCATTTGAATTTTATGCTCTCTTACCTGGGTTTAAACCCCCTTAGAAGCATGTTTGAGATTATTTATGAAGAACCTCCCTCTGAGATCAAGGATAGACTACAAGTCATCTACTTTATACACCCTGGGCTTCGTTCAAGGCTTGTCTTTGCCACTCTTGGCCGATTTTTCTTACGTGGTGGGTAAGTTACCATAATCCAATTTACCAATGTAGCTTTAATCAGATAAAAATTCTTAACTCATTCTTGAACTTTGTAGCAAAGCTTCTTCAGCTTTCTTTCTATCTGTTGGATTAGATGCTAAGCAAACTAGTCACTGCAATATTTCTTTTCACTTTCTTAAAAGAGTCAACACATTAGATGAGGTTTTTTTTTTTTTTTTGAGCTTAATACATGATAAAAGCATGCTCTTAAATAATGATAGGATTAAGCATCCTACTTGGTCATGTTAGAGGTCATAGATTTGCAATTATTCTGGACATATTTTTTAGTTAATTCCTTTTTTACCCAGTTTATACTGGAAGATCAAGTACATAAGCCGCCTACAATACCTATGGGACGACATAAAGAAGGGAGAAGTTGAGATCCCTGAATTTGTGCAAAAACATGACAATGTTCTCGAGCACCGGCCCCTAACAGATTACGGCATTGAACCAGATCCTCTCCACTTAACAAAGGTGCCTACCACTGCCTACTCATTGGGGAGGTATGAAGAGAGATTAACCTCAAGGGAAGTCATGTCTTAGTTTCGAATTAGATGCAGCTAAACCCAGTAGAAGGGTTTTCAGCCTCTGACCGGTAGGAATTGTCAGGTAAAACAAGAATTAAGAATTGTCTATGTGTTTTTACATGGCTTGTCATGCTCTCTTAGAGCAGAAGTAACAAATTCTTTTGAAACAACAAATTTTAAATCTGAAAGACAGCTTAGAGTTTAGTCTAAATTTATTACAATCTTCATTTGTTTCCGAACCATCTTACACAAAGTTATATTCCCATATTCATTCTAAAAACAGAAGCCTTAGTTGTGAACAAATATGTAACATTTAGACAAAAAAAATCTTATCACTCTTTTTAATAAAAAAATAATTTATGAATTTTCAACTGGTCCGACATGAAACGGACTTTACTACTGGTATCATATGCAAGTTGCTACACTAATTCCTCATATGGATTCTATCAATTTTTGAATTTGCACTTGATTTCTTGTATGGAGATTTTTTCTTCATTTTTTTTACCAACCCAGATTAAAAAAAGAGTGGGGGTAATCAAACTTCAGGAGTCTGCATATTATAAATTAACCCAAAAAGATTTAGTATTATATTATAATAACTTAAATGAACGTACCAACTAGTCGTTGTAGTATAGTGGTAAGTATTCCCGCCTGTCACGCGGGTGACCCGGGTTCGATCCCCGGCAACGGCGTTTTTTCAATTCCCTTTTTTTCTAGGCTTGTTTCTTCTACTTCTACTTTGTTTCAGGCAAACGCAGTAAGTCGTGGTTTAAGTGCCATCTTTTACCAGTAATGCCATTATTTTTTTTCTCTCTCTTAGGCTCGTCCTCTGAATCCCATGGAAACTTCATCTACTCTTCTCTGCAGTCATCAAAATCACCTATGAGTTTGACTCAACTCCTAAGATAGCAGTTAGCACCCACAAAAGTTTCAGACGTTTTTTCTTTTTTCCTGTAAATTTAGGGGGTTTTTTGGTGCACCAATTTGCGTACATTTCATGGACACAATTAAAACATGCTTTTTTTCAGTAATGACTATTAAAACAAGCTTGCTTAACATTCAGTTTTTTTTAGATAAAAAGGATACTTTATGAGAAATCCTCCACCATAATTAGTTGAAGCCAAAGTATGAACTGATTGTGCAATGAGAAAGGAACAGACGGAAGTCATGCCCCATAAAATTACATAATTTTAAGAACTATGTATTTGAAGTTGTCATCCAAGTTGTAGTATAGTGGTTAGTATTCCCGCCTGTGACCCCCGGCAACGGCGTTTTGCAATTTCAATATTTTTTTGGCTGTTTCATCATCTTCTTCACAGTTCCTTGGATTTATGTTATGAAAGAAGAATATTTACATCCCCCAGTTTATGTTAAATCTTACTTTCTCTGCTTAACAATACAAATTATTTATTATGTCTGTATCTGTGTTCTTGGTTCATCATTGAGTTTAACTTTAGCTGAACTGAGTCAGTAACCCTTCTCCTACTCCCATGATTTCAACAGTTAACTTTGCCTGTTCTTATCACCAGATTCAGCTGCCATTAGAACTGGGATAGTTTCAAGACTACCTATTTGGTTAAAAGATGGTTGTACTTGTTACTTAAGCTGGTAATAATTCTTGAATAAAAAATCAATCTTTGGATTGTTGAGTGAGGTCTTCAAGTTTGAGTCAAAACTATGATAACGTGATCATCAAGAAATAAAATTTAGATTTAAAGAGTGCGTTTGGAAAATCTCATACAATTGAATTTA
This sequence comes from Abelmoschus esculentus, assembly GCA_035048815.1. NCBI lineage: Eukaryota > Viridiplantae > Streptophyta > Magnoliopsida > Malvales > Malvaceae > Abelmoschus > Abelmoschus esculentus. The sequence goes on from JAUCBN010000024.1 coordinate 14,770,210, forward strand.
GATAGGGGAGATCATTTACTTTAAAATAATGAATTTTATTAAAAAAATAATAAAAATATTATAAATATAAAATATGAGTGTTCAGACGAGAAAATACTGACATTTGTGGTGAATCTTTTTGTCTCTATATAAACGAGGAGTTTTATAGGGTGAAAAAAGAATGGTAAGCGAACTAAACAATCAGGTAGATTGTTCCACTACTCAAGTCTGATTATATTGACAAATAATCATAAACTAAATGAGGATATATCCACCGATAAAATCATAATATGAAATAACACTATAAAAAATCTTTGTATAGGCACCAAACAACTAATAAGATGTGCTGAAATCATGTCAAAAAGATAAATTTAACAAATTACAAAAAATAAAAATAATATACCAACAAAATAAAAAAAATGTTACAAAGATAAAGATTCATATTTAAAATTATTAAAATTAAGAAAATAAATGAATATAATAATTTTCATCTAATATCAAAATTTATTACCGACTGCCTATTAAAGAATAAATAAAAATAGAACTATTAGGGCAGAATATTTTTTAAGGTAATCTACCAAAAATTGAATTCATTGACAATATTTTTAAAATATTCAAAGTAAAATCTCTCTTATATTTCAGTGAGGTTAAGGTAGTTCACCAAAATTAAATTAGCATCTCTTGTGGGTGAAAGCAAAATCAAGCAACTTTTATTAGGAAAATAAAAAATTGTAAGGAATTTATCTTCTACATAACAGATGCTCTTAATAAATGAATTTATATTACGTATTTATATAATGCTTTCAATAAAGTCGTTGTGGTATAGTGGTAAGTATTCCCGCCTGTCACGCGGGTGACCCGGGTTCGATCCCCGGCAACGGCGTTTTTTTTTTTTCAATTTCAATATTTTGGACCTGTTTCCTCTTCTTCTTCCGTTCGTTTCAGTCAAACGAGTTAAGTTATGGTTTAAGTTCAGTCTTTTAGCAGAGATGCCATGTTTTAGGAATTTAAATGATTACAATTTCGAAAATATTTATTCTTACGATTTGTTGGTATTTAAGTCGATATTAGTTTTTGGGTTATTTTTTATTATTTGTTCAAAATGTTCTGGGTTTGAATTTAACCTCATTCCGAGTTCATTTTAGATTCAAGTCAGTTTTGATTCAAGTGAAACATACCCTTCTTTTATTTGTTTTCAACAAACAAATTTAAATTCTTGACGTTTTATGGTCAAGTCAAATTGAATCTGACTTATATCTGAGATTGTTGAGTGAGGGAACACTGAGTGAATGGCAGGGCTAAGGAGACTTTAGATACAATGTTCAAAGAACAACGGAGCTAAGGAGAAGTTCACAACGACGACGACGACAGCACGGAAGAGGATCCTGGGTGGGCGGCCACCATGCTCATGCATCACCGTAGTTCACTCTAAGCTCGTCTGCAACTGGATCGTATATGCAAATTGGTTAGATTCCTTTTAAAGGGTGATTAAAAAAATACTACCTTTTCAAAGAATCTTGAAGATGATATACTTTTGAGTTTTTGCTTGCTTAAATTGAAGAGTGGGGTTCAACGATTTTGGGTGGAATTGCACGCAATGAAAAGAATTTCATTGATTCTTGGAAGAGAAGTTTAGAGCTTCAATGGGGGTTTTTTGATTTTGAGTGAAATGGGTTTTGATTAATATTTTTTCTTATTTATTTTATTTCAATGGTTTAGATGACTCTACGTTTTGATCCAATGGTTGCAAATTGCAATGCAATGTAAGCTTATTGGCTTCTCACAAGTGTTTTATACTGTTGGAAACTTCGTGGAAAGTTCCCTCTTGGAAAGTTCAGATTTTTTTAAAGAAAGTGGTCTCAGTCCAACGATGACTCATATGGGAAATCAACGCAAATCCCTTGCTGCTGTCGTTTCGTCCCTAAACCAAGCAATCGGTGGTGGGATTTCCCTCTTTGTTTCTGGTAATTTGGTAAACCCAACAATCTAACTGTCTTTTGTTTTTGTTTTGTTTTGTTGGATTTTATTCCTTGCAAAAACCAAATAACAAAAAAATGGATGCCAATTTGGCCGTACAAAATAAAGAATTAGGCTTTTCTTGTTACTGTGACAGAATGATATTGGCAGCAAAGTCCTCCGCACTTTCTGGATTCTCTTCTAATTCATATTCATTCCTGGCTCCTGTACGGTTTGCTGGTGTTTGTTTTCTGTTTTCTAGTTTTGGAAACTAAAAGAGTTTAGAGAAAAAGAGAGTATAAAGATTTGGATGTGCTTCTGAATTCTGATAACACTAGGGTTCTTTCTGTATTGCAGGTGACCTACCTTTGTATAAGGGTATTGTGCCATTGTGTTCGGCCTAGGCCGGCCTGCCACCATCTCCCTTGCGACAGTATTTCTAGTGAATTGCTATGGTTGTCGACAACATGAGTAGCACTTCATCAGGAAATGGTCTCCTCCACCTCAATGACATGGAGGCTGGCTATTCCAAGGACAATGATGATCTCGATAATCACCTTGATCCTGATGCCGACCCCTCCGATCCCTTTGACATTGCTCAGACTAAGAATGCTCCCCCCGAGACTCTCAAACGCTGGAGGGTATAACCCCTTTTTCTCCTTCTGTGAAATTGTCTCTTTTATCTATTTTCATTCTCTCTTTGTATTTGTAATATAAGTTGTTATATAGGATTTAGTGCCTTTTCACTCTCTTTTTTCTTGTTTTTCATTGTACTGGATGAGGGGGATTTTTTGGTGATACTTTCAATGTCTAAATGCAAGTTCAGAATTATCACATTGCAAAATGTTATATCTTATTTAATGCTTGCTTGGACTAACATCAGAGTGGAGGATTTGTTGTCTGTCTTGTGTGAAACTTAACACAAGTCGTGATAATGTTATAAATATATGAACAGACAGAATGAATCAAACTGAAGCATGTGCGAAACATTTAGCTGTTTTCACTTATCATGCTGCATTCCTTGCCTCAACCGCTGTACTGATATGAGGAGTGGGGCTCTTATTTTTCTTGGAGCTTGGACTGATTTAGTTATTTTTTCTTTTACAGCAAGCGGCACTTGTTCTAAATGCTTCCCGTCGGTTTCGCTACACACTGGACTTGAAAAAGGAAGAAGAAAAAGAGCATAGAAAGAGGATGATAAGAGCTCATGCGCAAGTCATCAGAGTAATTTTAAATATTTTAATCAACATTTTAATTAGATATATTTGATCCAGTAAAGTCTAACTGATGTTTTCTTGTTGCTTCAGGCAGCGTTGCTTTTCAAATTGGCTGGGGAAAATCAAATTGGTATGCTGCTTGACCTAAGTATTTACCTAAATATAATGATTTCCTTGTAATTTATTTTACACAATAGGAAAGTGCTTCATAATTTGTCTATTGACGATCTGGAAGTGCCACCCACTCACTGATAGTACTGCCTTTTTTTTATAGTATACCATTTTATTTTTCTCAATTATTAGTCATAAGAAAGTTTGAAACTTCCAACTGGATTTTTCAACAGAATGAACGTCTTATAGTTGTTTTTGATGAAAATTGTATTGTCATGAAGATACACATTGTTTGAATGTGCCATTGTACAATTGCATTTATCTTTCAATTCTATGATTTTTTTTTCTTTTCCACCTATTATTTTTTATCATGTTAACATATCTGTGCTATTTCAGTGTCAGGTGCACCAGTTGCTCCGCCAGTTGATGATGGTGAATATGCAATTGGACTAGAACAACTTGCATCAATGACCCGTGATCATAAGTTACCAGTACTTGAACAATATGGCGGAGTAAGTTACCACTAAGTGTAATTTTCGTTATGTTATTTGATGCTTTGTTTATTGCTACTGTCTGTTATTCATGGTGAATTCCTTCATCAGGTTAAAGGGTTGTCAGGTTTGTTGAGAACAAATTTAGAGAAAGGAATTAATGAGGATGAGGCTGATTTGTCAAACCGGAGGAATGCATTTGGATCAAATACATATCCACGGAAAAAGGGTCGGAGTTTCTGGGTAAATTATTTTAAAGTCTTTTCTTGCAATTATAGTAGAAGTTTTACTGATTACAGATATTGATATCTATGCTGGCTTGTAGATGTTCCTCTGGGAGGCATGGCAGGATTTGACCCTTATTATATTGATTATAGCAGCTGCTGTGTCACTGGGGTTGGGAATAAAGACAGAGGTAAACTCTTCTTTGTTTTGGATTTACTAATAGTATGCTTGGATTAAGGGAAAGGAAAGGAAAGAAAGGAAAAGGGGGGATATTAGGAAAGTTTTCCCCTCTTTTGTGTTGCACTAGAATAAAAGGAAGGAAAGTGGCGTGTGCTCAATAATCCTCCATTTTCTTTCCTTCCCCCCAAATTTAGAGGAATTGAAAAATAGGAACATCTATTTCCCTTAAAACTCCCATTTTTAGTTCCATGATTTTGGGGAAAATAAAGGGAGTGAAAAGGATAAATATTTTAAAAGCTTGATACGACTATTATGTCCTTATTGTTTGCTCCGATCCTTTACTTTGCAGTGATTTTAATTATTCTTTGTTCCTTTCTTTCTTATATCTTTCCTATTGTCCTAACTGGTATTTGTTTTAATTGATATGCTTTATTATAGGGTCTGAAAGAAGGATGGTATGATGGGGGTAGCATTTTCCTTGCTGTTTTTCTTGTTATACTTGTTACAGGTATCAAATTTGATAAGTCTCCATAAGTAGAATGTAATTAGTATGTAAGCCATGTGTTCTACTGATTAAAGTTTGGCTTGAGCTGTATAATGTTTTAGTGCTTTTAAAAGCTACATTATTGTTATACTGTAGGATGATCTATATCTAACTAATTTTTTACTAAATTACCAGCTACTAGTGATTATCGTCAATCTCTTCAGTTTCAAAATCTAAACGAGGAAAAGCGAAATATCCAACTAGAGGTACTTGTTACTTCTTGCAGTATGACAGCACCCATTTCCATAGGCATCTTAAATTTGATTAACTTTTTAATGTCCCTTCAGGTCATCAGAGGTGGTAGAACTGTCAAGGTTTCAATATATGATCTTGTTGTTGGTGATGTTGTCCCACTAAAAATTGGTGATCAGGTGTGTCACTCAGTTTTTTCTTCAGGGCATTGATATTCATGTGCAGTTGGACTAAATGTGGTTTGATGCTTTGGTTAGGTCCCTGCTGATGGAATCCTAATCACTGGCCATTCTCTAGCAATTGATGAATCTAGCATGACGGGAGAAAGCAAGATCGTAAGTGCTTGTTTGGTAATGCATTTATCTAATGTGCCTGCTTTGTTGTTTTAAGCACTAGGTTTCTTGTAGGTTCACAAGAATAAAAAAGAACCCTTTCTAATGTCTGGCTGCAAAGTTGCTGATGGTTTTGGTACCATGCTGGTATGTATCTTGCTCTGCTCCTTTCCTTGTTGCTCATTGTTGAACATTACATGATCATTTCTAGTAATCTATCAGATGATGTTTGCTATCTACACTAAGCTTGTCTTTCTTGTTATGGGGATTGTGGAGACATAGTAGGAATTGGTCTGTGCTTTTGTTTTGGCATTGCGCTTGTGTCTCCAATTGTTGCTTGATCTGTGTATTATATGGTAGTGTGTTTTATAGAGAAGCTGTGAAAGCTGGTTTGATGTGAAATAATGTTTTTTTTCTTATCTTTTATCTCAAGCTGTCATTTATGTTTCAATTATTATCTGACATGATTCTTGTATAGAGGTAGTAGTTTGAGAAAAAATTGGTAGTATTGGTTTATTTGATTTGTTAAGTATGTGTTATTAAAATGTTCTCCTCTTGTTGTTGTTGTTTTTAAAAAAATCTGTTTGATATGCCAAAAATAGTAAGGTGTACATGATGGATAGTGTTTAGAGCTAATAATAATAAAAATTTGATGAACTTGATTTGGTATGCTCAACATGTGGTACTTGATTATCTATGTATGGACACTACCTTTATTTCTTTACTAGCGAGTTTGTCTTGAGAAGAGATAATACTCTTCTGTAGGTTGATCTTCATTTTATGTTTCTTCACTCTTTCTTTAACATCTTGTACAGTTAGACTGTTTTGCTTTTCCACTTTCAAACCATTGAAAAGTTACCTTTCTTAAATTGCTTGTAGGTGACTGGTGTTGGAATCAATACTGAGTGGGGGCTGTTAATGGCAAGTATCTCAGAGGATACTGGTGAAGAGACCCCCTTGCAGGTTTCAGCTTAGTGTACCTTAACAGTGCCTAGTTCCAATTCTTAAGATGCTTCTTAAACTTACTATTCATAACACACTGTAGGTACGACTGAATGGAGTTGCAACTTTTATTGGCATAGTTGGACTTTCTGTAGCTGTTTCTGTGCTTGCTATTCTTTTGGCAAGGTATGCTAAGAATCAATAGAGTAGTACTTATTCTAGACGAATTACATTCCATCTAACATCTTACTTTTGATTTGTTTCTAGATACTTCACTGGAAATACTGAAGATCCAAATGGAACTGCACAATTTATTAAAGGACGTACTAAATTTGATGACGCATTTAATGATGTTGTTAAAATTTTTACGGTTGCAGTAAGTACATAGCAAGCCCTTAGATCATGTTTGGTATAGAGGCGAATGTGATTGTAATTATTAAGGAATATAATAGAGTGGTAATAAATTGGAATGGTTTATTTGAATTAAAATATTTATATACTATTATATGGTGGGAGTAACTGTGTATGCTGTCCCAAGTTAAGTGACACCAAGTTGTTGAATTACCAAAAAGAAAAAAGAAAGAATAGGAAGTGGACAAAAGTAAGGATATAACTGTTATTTTAGCATCCTATAAATGAACAGAACAGCTATTCCCATGAAACAAAGATGATGTTAAATATTTTAATGTTTATTTAATAAGTCCAAGTTTTTCTGACTCTAGAGTTTTGCAGGTTACTATTGTTGTCGTTGCAGTGCCTGAAGGTCTTCCTTTGGCTGTTACCTTGACGTAAGTTTAAGTCATAGCTTTTGGTTCCTATGGACTGACATTGAACTCGTTCTGTTGAGTTTATTTTATGCTTCTTTTCCTACTTTTTAATTCATGGTTCTGTTCTCTACTTGAACTTTCAGTCTTGCATACTCGATGCGGAAGATGATGGCGGATAAAGCTTTGGCAAGTTCATTAATTCCAATTTTTAAATGTTTTACTTCCAGGATTGTGCCATGTTTTGGTTTAATAGCATCTTTATCTAACAGGCATAGATTTACAGGTGCGTCGGCTTTCGGCATGCGAAACCATGGGCTCTGCAACAACAATTTGCAGTGATAAGACTGGTACATTGACTTTAAATGAGGTTAGTTCTATGTGATTTTTGTTAAACCACTGCGATTTTGTGCTTCCTATTTTCACACTTGATAACGGGGAAATACCCAAGATAGAGCGGGCTCCTTCCATTGGAAAGAGATGCAAGAGGCAAGCAGCGATAGAAAAAGTGTAAAAAAATTATTGCTTTGTTTCTATGAAATCAAATGGAATTATGGCTTATATAACCCTTTAGTTTTCTTATATCTTTCTAGTTCCGGTTGTATTTTTTTTAAATGGAGAACAGGCAATACATGTGAAAAGTTTCTACATTAGTGGTGATAATGATGTTTTATACACACACTCTTGATTGCAGCATCTTCATATCTTTTTCACCTCGAATGTACCCTGTCTTATGATTTCAACTAATTCATTGACAATTCCTTGCGTCTTATCTCCCCCTATTTTAATTCTATATTTCCATCCTTCGTACATGGTTTTGTCTCATTATGGTTGCTCTTGTTCAGTCAATATTTTTCAGAAGGCTTTCCAAGATGTTGGGCTTTTTGAAATTTGTTTAGCTGTTTCATATTTTAATCCAGCTGTTTGAAAGCTTTATATATCAGTCTGATTAACTAGAATCGCAGATGACTGTTGTTGAAGCTATTGTTGGGAAAAAGAAGATAAATCCTCCCGCTGATTCTTCCCAGTTGCATCCATCAGTTCTGTCTCTGTTGAGTGAGGGAGTTGCTCATAATAGCTCAGGAAATGTTTTTGTGCCTAAGGTAAAATTATTTTTTGTTGTTCATCTAATTCATTATGCTAAGGTCAAGAGATAAATTATTGTCATGCATAAGAAAATAGTTTTTGTCCAATCTTAAATGTTTTACGTAGGAAATGGATTTTGCTTCTGACTTGTCATTTTGTTTCTGCGGATTATAGTTTTTCTTGTACATCAATCACACTAGAAATCTCATTGAATTACATTCATTTTTTCAGGATGGTGGTAATGTTGAGCTTTCTGGATCTCCTACAGAAAAAGCTATCCTTTCTTGGGCAATAAAGGTAACACCAGAACTTGGTCCGTCATCTACTTTTGATTTATTTTTGTTTGCACGTACTAATCCTTGAAAATTGTATTGCAGTTGGGGATGAAATTTGATGCTATCAGATCAGAATCCACTATTCTTCATGTTTTCCCTTTCAACTCAGAGAAAAAGCGAGGTGGTGTTGCAGTTCGACAGGTAGTGGCTTCAATCTAACTTAATGCTTTAGGACTTTGTTGATGCTACTATATTGGAAATCTTAATATTCAATTATTAGAAGCAACTGAACAATATGGCTGAAACGGTAATGGCTCTCTGATGATTTCTTTCCTTGGAATATTGACATAATTGTGCATGATTATGTTGCATTTGATTCGTATTTGGGCATTTTGATAGAGAACTCTTATGAGGGGATACTAATCTGGCACCCCCATGCTGAACTGTGCTGGGCAGAGCTAAATCAGCTTACCCCTGCTGTGCCAAAGGAGGCAAAATAGCCTTATTTTGGAACACTTGATTGTGGGATGGAGGGATAAAGTAGGGAAAAACATAGAAAATGGGGTTTTGAGCTTTCGGTAGACGAAAATGTGGTTCTGTGCTAAGGCTTTTCACTTGATCAAGTCGTTTTAGTTGGTGGAATTGTAGCCTAAGTGTTCAGGTTCAAGTGCTTTTCAGTAGACTTTTGCTTAGGTGATGCAGAACATTTATGAAAAAAAAGACAGCCTTTTTACCTAATGTTTTGAACTTTCAGGACTGTTGATACTTGATATTAATCTAGACAATGTCCTTTAATATACATCTTTTCCTGCTTTCTTATGGCAGTCTGATGCTGAAGTTCATATACACTGGAAGGGAGCAGCTGAGATAATTTTGGCTGCATGTTCTGGATATCTTGATTCAAATGGTTGCCAGCAATCCATGAATGAAGACAAGGTTAGTTATTTTACACTCACAATAACATGCATGCACTACTGGAAGGTCTCCTAGGTAAAAAAAGTTAAGGGAATTTAATTCTGATTTGATCACCATAATTAACTTTAGCTTTTAAGTCCTTTTAGTTTTTAACATATGTGGGTTACAAGTATCTGATTATATGTTGATTTAGGGAAACCATGTGAAAACGTATGTTTTGACTTGATGGTTGTTCAGTAGAAATTAGGCCTTGTGTTTAATACATTAGGAAAAAAAATGTTCTATCTAACCAGAAATAAATTGCTCACTTTATATCAAGTTTACAATTTAGTATTGATGATTGAAAAATGCATTTTCATTGCCATTTAAACTGTATTCATCATTATTTATTTTATGATTATACTTTATATATTTGCATACAATCATATTTAAGGGGTTTTTTTATTCTTAAATCCTAGTATGATTTGATCAGTATACGCTCCAACTTTTATGTTTAACCACCTTTCTGCAGGAATATTTTGAGGTTGCTATTGACGAAATGGCTGCAAGTAGCCTGCGCTGTGTTGCCCTTGCATACAGATTGTGTGAACAGGAAAATGTTCCTAGTGATGAAGAGAGTGGTAGTGATTGGGTCTTACCTGAAGATAACCTTGTTTTGCTTGCTATTGTTGGTATAAAGGTAAACATTTTTAGCATGGATTCCCTACTTTTACGTAACGGTATTTCCACATTAATGGTTGTTGATCTATTCGTAGCTAGGCTATCATTTTTAGCTTTGACTTTATGTTTGATGCTGTTGAATTTATGCAAAGATACGCCGAATGATGATGTGAAGCTTTGCTTCCGAATGAAAGAAACTGTTCTGTCTCAAATTAAGTGCAAATTTTTTTAGATATATCGCTAAACGAAGTGTTGCTTGCACATCCAAGCAAGTTGATCAGTTGCTGGAAGCAAATTTATTCATTGAAGTTTACTTGGGTAGATTAATTCTGCCACAAGTGGGAAAACTTGGCGATGATCTACTATTTAAATTATATACCACAACATTTTTCCCTTTCCCCCTCAATTTATAAAACTAGCGCGTCTTCATTTTTTCCATGTGGGAACTTAGGAGTGCCATCAATGATCATCTTATTATGTGTACTTTGTGTCTTACAATGATTTCATCTTCTAACTATTAATTATGTGCTTGTCACAATGCTAATACACTAAAATGGTTATTGTCCAACTTTTGTCGGTGTAAATAATTTACTGACTCGCAATGGTCTTATGTTGATAAGAAAAGAAAGTTTATATTCCCTTTCATATAGGTTCTCCAGTTTGATGAGAAATATGCCAAAATATAAATGGAAGATGTCTGTTATTAGGTCATAATCATCTCTTAAGAAAGGTGGATTTTCTTGTACAATTTATAAAATTGCTTTTACCCTGCTGAACTATGCTCTTCTTTACTTATAATTATTAGTTTGGATACATTGTTCAATTCTGATGTTATTTTTGTTTCCAAATTTCTACTGTTTGTGTTTCCCCGTATACAAAGACAGTTTGAAAGTGTTTCTTTGTTTTTTATATTCCATTGAGCAGAAGTGGTCTTCGGGGGAGTTGCCATTTTGTTCAATTATTTGAATTAACCATGAATATTCCTGTTTTATCGTGAGCTAGATTTCTGTGCAATGTGCAACTGCTACCCCTATTAGCTAATATGATTTCTCAACTACAGGATCCTTGTCGTGATGGTGTTAAAGATGCTGTGAAAATATGTACAGATGCTGGTGTTAAGGTAATTTTGATGGCTTCGTAAGATTTGCTTTAGAAGTCATCATATCCTCTGCACGTAGAATGCTACTTTTGCAGAGTTCCTATTGAATGGTCAAGTTTTCCTTTATTTTTCAAAAGGTTTTTAATTACTATAATTTAGAACAAATACTTGTAACTTTTTTATGAATGGTAAGGCTTTATGCAAATTGCGAACTACAAACACGCTTATATATATTACCTACATTTTTTAATCTTTAGGTATGCATGGTCACTGGAGATAATATCCAAACAGCGAAAGCAATAGCTTTGGAGTGTGGGATACTCAGTTCTGCCCAAGATGTTACTGAGCCTACCGTCATTGAAGGAAGGGTGTTCCGATCCTTACCTGAAAAAGAAAGAGAACAAATTGCCAAGAAAATAACGGTATCTATCAATTATGTTTCTTGATTATATTACCTTTAGATCCTGATATTATTCTCAAGTGCCCAAACATATTTTGTTGTTTCAAGCATGAAAGAGTGGCTAAGTGGGAGTTTTATGCAGGTAATGGGGAGATCTTCTCCAAATGACAAGCTTTTGCTTGTTCAAGCCTTGCGTAAGGGAGGGGATGTTGTGGCCGTGACTGGAGATGGTACCAATGATGCTCCTGCACTTCACGAGGTTTGTTTTTTTGGTTAACTTCGTTAAATCTATTTATTTTTCTTGTGATGATAATGCTTTAAGTTAAGATTTTGAACGGATTATTTTTTTTCTTTGTGTTCGATATTTTTTTATATGAACTACCAGATGGAAGATTCTCAAACAATAAGTGCTGAACTTCTAGCTTTTGCTACTTAGCACATTTAGTAAATTTAAGGGTTCTTTTTAAAAAATACAATAATCATATATTATTTCCTTTTTAACTTATATAAATTGAAAATAATTATAAACTATATTTCTAATTCATAAAATATCTAATAAAGTGTAATTTTCAATAGCATATCAAATAATCTTTGGGACACAAATTCTCTACTTAGATTTTCAGAACTAAAAATTCATTACTTAATTTATCATCATTGGATTTGTTCAGTTATCAATCAGCACCTTGGTATCTGTGTACGCTTAATATACTTGCATATACACTAGGACTCTAATTACAAATGTAAAATTTTATGCCCTTTCTAGGCTAATTTTGGTCTTTCGCCAATGTTAAAATGTAAAAAATGTGAGATTACCAGTGAGTCATGGAATTGGATTTTTTTTTTTTTTGCTTAATACCAGCCATGTGAATTATCATAGACCATATACCTTCCATTCAAGCAGCTTTATTCTGAAATCTGATGAATCCCATACTCAGCCTCTGGTACTGATTGGCTACGTGTTCCATAGCTTAATACGCTAACCTTCCCAGTTTTTGTATTTTATATTCGGCTGATTGCATTTTTACCTTTTTCTGTATTTTAGGCAGATATAGGTCTGTCTATGGGCATTCAAGGGACAGAAGTCGCAAAAGAAAGTTCAGACATCATTATATTGGATGATAATTTTGCTTCAGTTGTGAAGGTTTTTCATTCTTTCACATGGATACCATTGTTTCCATTTTTATGATATCTTAATGCCGACTTTGAGGAATGGCTCATGTCAACTTTCCAGCAATTGTAACTCAGCTTTGTATCCCTAATGTAGGTTGTTCGCTGGGGTCGTTCTGTCTATGCCAATATCCAGAAGTTTATACAATTCCAGCTTACTGTGAATGTTGCAGCTCTTGTAATCAATGTCGTGGCAGCAATATCTTCTGGTGATGTTCCTTTAAATTCAGTGCAGGTACTTCTCTTTCTCTACTTTCATATGCCCCTACATCTCTTATTAATTTAATTTTACTATAGTAAAAAAAGTTGACCTTAATAAACGCTCTCTAATTTTCCCAAAGAAAATCTAATAATAAATGTTTTAAATTCCCTAAATCACCCGACTTGTTTTCCTATGAAATTTGGTTTTTGGTTAACTGTTTGAAGGAGTTGAAAGTTATGCTTTTCATAGTCGGGACACAGTATCATCTCAGAGGGTATGAATAATCCATGGATTTCATGTATTATGTGCATGTAGATGGATTGGTTGGTTCCTTAGTTAACAGGAATCTGGTCTGTCTCAGTAGCTGTTCTCAGACTGGATCTGCTGTTAATAGGGGGATAGGCTTAGTTGGTGTTTTAGTTTTGGGATAAGTTACTCTGTGGTCAAACTAAGGAGCTATATGTAGTAAAACATCTCTTGGAGACAAATCTGAATGAGAGTTCTTTTGCTACAGTTACTATGGGTTAACCTGATCATGGATACTCTTGGAGCACTTGCATTGGCCACTGAACCTCCGACAGACAACCTTATGCATAGGTCACCAGTTGGCCGAAGGTTTGAATCCTTTTCTCGTGAATATTATGTGCTTTGAATCATAGCACTCTAGTTCTCTGTGTTGAATATTAGAAATGGCTGAATGTAATATTTAATTGACTAGTGGTATTGATCTAAATGTTTTATTTTCCCAGAGAGCCTCTAATTACAAACATCATGTGGAGGAACTTACTAATACAGGTACCTGTTTACTTGTGTTTTGCAATTTTATTTGATTGAGAATTGTTAACTCGGACCAAAGTCCGGGTTTATAGCACCATGGTTCTATTTCTTATAATGTTTTCACAATTCATTTCAGGCTTTATATCAAGTTACTGTTCTCCTTGTGCTCAACTTCTCAGGCTTGACCATTCTTGGTTTGGAGGATGATGGTGACAAGGAACATGCTTATAAAGTGAAGAATTCTTTGATATTCAATGCGTTTGTCCTGTGTCAAGTAAGTACTCGGCCACAAGTAGATTCTGGGGTTCCTTTTTTTGTACATTTGTCGTAAAGCTGAAGTTCGATGACTGTTCAAATCGCAGATATTCAACGAGTTTAATGCTAGAAAGCCTGAAGAAATCAATTGCTTCAAAGGAGTGACTAAAAACTACCTGTTTATGGGAATAATCGGATTTACTCTCGTACTTCAGGTGAACAAATCATAACCTTTTCACTCTCTCCATGGTCTTGTTCTGCTTTCTTTGTGGTCATAATTTTTACTCTTTCCAAATATTTTGTAGATAATCATCATCGAGTTCCTCGGAAAATTTACCTCGACAGTGAGACTCGATTGGCAGCTGTGGCTTGTATCCTTCGGGATTGGCATCATCAGGTAGGGTCTCTCTCTCGTCACTTTAGCCTCCGGTAACCTTCATAGATTGTTAGTATTACCATTTAATCGTTGTAGTGGTTAGTCGCTAAGCCTTAAAAACTGTCCGATATGAACTTATCGTCCGAAACAGAAAGAGCAAAGTATATAATCTTATATATTTACAACCTTCGTTGACTGCTATTATCCTTTTGAAGCTGGCCTCTTGCAATTGTGGCGAAGCTGATTCCAGTTCCCAAGACTCCGGTTTCGACGTTCTTCGTAAAGCCATTTCGACGATGCAGAAGGCCGAGTGATGCATGAAGATGATATGTCTGTTGTTCCTTCCAATAAGTAAGTTGACAATCCCAGAAGTTCTACAGCTTGTATATATAAAGGACTGAAAGATCAGAGCAGTTGCTCACAACAATGAACATGGTCATGGCATGTGTTATATTAAGGCAGCAACTGCTTCTAAAACATATATATTTTACTAGTACAAAGCTTTGGTGAACCTCAGGATTTTGCTCCATTTTATGGAGGAATGTGTACTATACACCATTCATGTATGTGTTTGGTTAAAAATAAATAGATAAGAACGATTCGAGTTCGAGCTACTTGAAATATCGGAACTAAAAGTAAATTCCCGCCAATCATAATTAATTATTTTTAATAAAACAAAAAATATAATTGTTAAAAGTTTTATGTCTCTATAAAAATTATTATTAATAATTATCTGTATTTGATTTATTGGTTGATTGATTCAGATTGTATAAGTTTATAACGGAGTTGTAAACTTTTCCTTTTCTTAAAATTTATAATATATATGTATTTTTTTTAATAAAAAATACTATATATCTACACAAAAATTCTCTTAATATCCTTATAAAAGTCATCTGAGATCACAAAATAATTATTCTCATA
The DNA here is from genome assembly GCA_035048815.1 of Abelmoschus esculentus. Lineage (NCBI taxonomy): Eukaryota > Viridiplantae > Streptophyta > Magnoliopsida > Malvales > Malvaceae > Abelmoschus > Abelmoschus esculentus. The sequence continues at coordinate 14,785,276 of JAUCBN010000024.1, forward strand.
TAATAAGAATTCTTACCCAAATAAATTTAATTAATAAATAAAATTAAATTACTAAAATTATAATAATATTTAATTTGATTATCAATCAAAATTTAAAATTAATACGTAACAATTAAACTATCCAGATTTCTTCCTACCATTAACACATTGATTGCTATAGTTAGACCTTGAGATCCATGACCGATTTAGAGCGCCCATTCTTTTATACTTTATATTTTTTTTATTAACAATTTAATTTTATACTTTAAATTTTTATAATTTTATATTTTTATAATTAGGCTGATTCAAAAATAGTTGTATAAACTATATATATTTTTAAATAAGTGTTTAATTTTTTTGATAAAATATGTGTCTAAAATTTTATTACATTAGTGTTTTAATGTAACACCTTTAAAATTGTTTAGCTTATAAATAGATACTCAAACTATACATTTTTTTTGAGACAGACGCTTATTTTTTTTAGCTAAAATAGGTTTATAAAGTTTTTATGGATGTTGTATATATTGAATCGTCAGATCTATTATATAAGCGTACAAGAATGACGTAAGATTTTAGTATGAGCAGGAATGATAAATCTGATAACAATATTGAGGTTAATCGAGGGGTTACTGAGTGTAACTGGCTCTGAAAAAAACTATATAGGGATTGGATTAAATCTAATGTGGATGTCATTATAATCTTGCTACAAATGATGTGGATGTTGATGATGTTATTTGAGATGAGCATGGTAATTGAATCTTAGGCTATGCAAAAAATCTAGGAGCTTGTTTATGTCTTATGGTTGAGTTATGGACGATTCACAAATCTCAAAATTAATACAATTACCGTCATTAGTAGTCTTGTCGGATCTTGTCAGATTTTAAAATCATCGTCCGTTTTCTTCAATCATCCATTGTTGATAACAAGTTAGAGGCATTGCAATCGGACGTTGAACGATTATAACCTTTTATTTTTATTATTCTATGTCTAATTAAAATCATTCATGTCAATTATTAACGATAGGTAGTTGAAGATAATTGACGGTGACCTAAGATGATATAGACGACGAAGTCTTACAAGCTTATCAACAATAGTATAATATCAATTTTGGATTTTGAGGTTTGATGTTTTTTGAAAAATTTAAAATTATTTTATAATTTTGCAAAAAAAAATTAAATTAATTTATTTTTAAAATAAAAAACAAAAATTACATGTCAATCTATTAATGAGTGATAAATTTTTTAATATTATCATTTTAAAACACTTACAAAATAAAATTTTAAATAATTATTTTAATAAAAACATTAATCGTATATTTCAAAAAAAAAAACAATTTTAATATCTATTTATAAATTATATCTTATATTTATGATATAATTTCTCAATAGTTCTTGGCCACGACATTTCACCAACTCCCAAGCACAAACACATAAATCCGTGCCGTCGTAGAGCTTGGCCCTTGTCCCGTTGCCTGTCCTTATACCGAGAAAAAACAATGCAAGAGGAAGATAAGGGAAAAAAGACTCGAGCATTGACTCTGCATTCACCAAAATCAACAGATAATATGGTACAATCTTCATCTAAAACTTTTACGTTCAATAGGATGATGCTGATTATGAATTAACTATGAAAATGGTGCACCAAAATCGACATGAACAGGCGCAGCAGGAGAACAAACTCAAGCTCTATTCTTACTGGCTCAGCTCCTGCTCATGGCGTATCAGAATTGCCCTTAACCTCAAAGGTACCTTTTTTATGGGGTTTTCCCTCCTTTTTGATCTATTACTAATCAGTAATTACTTTTGCTTTCTGGGTTTTTATTTTCTCTTCGTTTTGGCAGGTCTAGAATACCAGTACATACCCGTTAACTTGCTTAAGGGGGAGCAGTTCAGTCCTGGTCAGGATTTTTTTTTAATTTCTGGGTTTACTAATTTGTTTCTAGTTCATTAATTATTGCAATTTAAAACAATTTTGAAACTTGGGAAATGTGTAGAGTTCCAAAAGCTGAATCCTATTGGGTATGTGCCGGTGCTGGTGGATGGTGACCTTGTCATTTCAGACTCTTTTGCAATTTTCATGGTCATTTTTCAGTTCATGTCTATTGTATTCATTACTTAGCTTGATTTGTATGCTTTTAGTAATTGGGAAATTGAACCTGCAGTATCTGGAGGAGAAATACCCTCAAATCCCCTTATTGCCTTCTGATCTTCCTAAGAAGGCACTCAATATCCAGGTTTTTACTTTCCTCCATTTTTTTTTGTTGTGTATGTTTCTTGACCAACTTAGCTTTGTATGATTAGTTACCAAGTTATGCTATACCAATGCGTATTCAAATGTCATTCGATAGGCCGCAAATATCGTTTCCTCGAGCATTCAGCCTCTTCAGAATCTAGCTGTGCTGGTTTGTTTCCAAGTGAATTTACCTCTTTTCTGCATTCGTCTCGTTTTTGATGGGATGCATTTGATTTGCTGCTGTTACCTTTGCAGAAGTACATTGAGGCAAAAGTAGGTCCGGATGAGAAAATTCCTTGGGCAAAATCTCATATTGAGAAAGGTTTTGATGGTAAGTGATGACTAATGGCATCATCCAAGTAACTATTCTACCAAGATTAAGTGTTGTGAGGGTTTCGTCTGATGGGTATAGTATCTGATTTGATTAATGCTTCTTTGTTGCAGCACTTGAAAAGCTGTTAAAAGATCATGCTGGAAGATATGCGACTGGAGATGGAGTTTCCATGGTTTGTTTCGTTCTCTCATCTTTATATTATACACAACTTCATGCTCGATGCATAAGGTAAATCATGCACCAAGACGCATATGCTTCAGACATTTGGGAGGCTTATATATTCGTTGCGGGATGCAGATGAGATGATTTCTGATATCACTTTGAATGAATGTGGTTTGATTGATAGTTTTGGTGAAAACTGTGGTAGTATCCTGCAGTAATGTGTGGAAAATGTAAATCTGGCATCATCTAGATGCAGCTCTGTCACTGAACTATCTGTGCCTTTGGATTTTGAGATGCAAATGAGTTAGCCATAGGTCTATATCCTGTTTGACATTAGCTAATATCACCTTCAGCCAATGCCCTCGACTCCTAATGCACAGTCGAATAAGACATGAAATTATTTACTTAAGTTGGAATTTTCTGAATATATACATAAATATGGCCTACTGAATTTCTTTGCAGGCAGATGTGTTTCTAGCACCACAGCTTTTTGCTGGGATAAAACGATTCAATGTTGACATGGTAAGCTTCTCTCATCGATGAACTTAAGTTGCCATACTTCACACACGTAGGGATGGACTGAGGGCAAGGACGGACGAAGAATTTTGTGTTAGGGGATGAACCTATGAAATTCTAGAGGCGAACTTATAAAATTTTAGGGAGAGAAAATAGACTTTCAATAGGAAATATATAGAAAATTTTTAAAACTTTCTAAATCATATAGGAATTTCATTTTTTTTGGGGGGGGGGTATAGCCCCCTCTAGTTCCATCCCTGACTGAAGAGTGTTAAGGGGCAGTCACACCCCAGAAAAATTTTAAATTTTCACATAGTTTACGTATTTTCTATCAATGATTTAAGTTCGCACCCTCTAAAATTTTTTAATTTCACACCTCCTAAATGTCCAATATAAATCTAACAATGCACACCTCCCTACATAAAATCCAGCATCCATCATGTATTCTATTTGCTCCTATGCTTCAGAAATTTTTGCAAGTTGGTAGAAATATTGCTTCATATATCACCATTTTTTTCTTGGTAACATGGCTGCTCTTTTCTTGTTATTTTGTAGGCTAAATTCCCGCTTTTAACTCGGTTGAATGAGGCATATAGTGAGGTACCAGAATTCCAGAAGGCTATGCCAGAGAATCAGCCGGATGCTCCTTCGGCATAGGCCGCTTGCTTGTTAAGATGGTGGATTGATGAGGTACAAATCTACTGCCGAACGGTGGCCGGAAATCTAGAACAATGGCTCTTTGTTATTCATTCCGGGGTGTATGTTGTGAACAATGACAATAAGGATTATGTAGTCCACAAGTTAATGCATGACGTCCACCATATTATGTATTATGACATGTTTAGCTTTTAATATACTATTTAGACCCCAATTTTACTATTTGGTCCTTGTCCCTCGTTCTCATTTTGATTTTTGACTCCGTCTAATTTGTGTTATGGCATGTTTATTAGAAAGTTTTTACATTATAACTTCATAACTAGGGATGGTAATAATACTCGTCTCCAACGGATCTCGACGAGAAACTTTTTTTCATATTAAAAACCAGGTTTTGGAGTGAGGTTGGGGCGAGTGAATATTTAGAATTTTTGAGTTAGGTCAGGGTCATATTAAAGGTTTAAAGTATCTGACCGACCCGATATATTTAATATTTTTATTATTTTTTTGAATTCGGTTGGTTTTAGTCCATTTTTTATTAAAATAATAAAAACAAGTCTAATCGGATTGTATTTGTTAAGTCAAATCAAATAAGATATATTAAAAATAGGGATAAGATATATTTAAATATATTAATTTATTTTTTGGATTAGAATCGGAGTGACCAAAAACTCATCCAATTCTGTTTTCGCAACCACTACATTCATATACGAGCATAGCGACATTTGTTGCGAGGTAATGTTGTAACAATGTATGCATCTTTGATAACTTATTGAATCTTGTGTTATTATGTCATGTTTACGAGAGATTATATCATAAATCATGTTTACTATATCACATGTGATTCATACAATCAGTTTTGTTCATCTTTTAAGTAACTACTTGATAATTACTCACTCACCTATTATAAGTAGAAAAAAGATGATAATTCACCTTAAAAAAATATGAGATAAGTGAATTTGATGGTTGAACCATAAATCACGTGATAAAAGAATTCATGATAATTTCTCCATATTTATTGATATTATCCTTAATATCCGGAGCATACCCACAAATAATTTTTATTGTTTAATTTCTAAAAGTATATTTGTATATATTTATAGAACTATTTTAGAATTTTTAAAATCTTTAAAATAAAATATTATAAAAATATGATAACATCGTGTCGTGACAAATGGTACAAATGAATTCAAAAAACTGTTAAAGTTAGTAGTCAACGTTAGTCAAATGTTGGATCGTAAATGGACCCAATGTTCAACAAACCTTTTATGGAAAATTGGTTTATATTTATTTATTTATTAAACAAATAAATTTGAATAATAATTATTTATTTAATTAATTAATTAAATGAATGAACACAAGTAAATAGTTCATTCATTTATATTCTTAAACGTTTGATAATTTTTTTGTTTACGATCATTTGTTATGTTCGTTTATTTACTTATTTTTTAATTTATTTATATATGTCTATTTATATTTATTACTTTTATAACAAAAGTTATATTTAAAAAAATAAAAAATATATATTGAAAATATAAATTAAAAAGAAAAAACTTAATCAATACTCTATGCACGAGAGTTCAAACTTCTTAAGAAAAAAAATTAAACAATACTTCAAGTTCGTTCGCATTAGTGTCGTGTACTTCATTTTTTGTTTTAATAAACAGATATAAACGAATATAAACAAGTTATATTCTTTAACAAATACACAAAAACAAAATATTATATTCATTTAATTATTCATATTTGATTAAATTAAATAAATAATATAAATATGCTTTTATTCATATTTGTTGAATTCATTTAAAGAACTAATAAATGAACGATTTATTAAAATTCTGGTATATAATAATTTAATTGTTAAAATATAATATACAATGTGTGAATTTGCCGACCTATATACCTCGCTAATTATTCTTTCAATATATTATTTATATGTGAATAGTGGTTTTATGAGTCAGGTTTTAAATAAATAGATTCGATATAGATTATATAATTTAGATTTTATTCGGATCGGATAGGTTTTAATCAGAAATTAAAGAGTTGAGATTTTTATTTTAAAATTAGGATTAAATTTTTTAAATAAAAAATTTTAGATTAAATTGGATTTAGATTTAAGTAAAAAAACAACGATTTAATTCGATATAATAATATAAAATTTTCTCAATATTTAGAGATATTTTCTATAAATATCTCTTCATCGTGTATATTTTGACTAACGAAAACATATATTTAATAATAAACATATTTTCCTTAATAATTATTAAGTTTGACTATTTATTAAAAACATATATTCAGTAAAAAAACTTTTAAAATTTTAAAATAAATTAAAAACGAAAATATATATTTAAAATAAAGGCATAAAAATAATTTTAACCCTTAACGTTTATATTTTTTATTATTTTGACCTTTATTTTTTTGGATAAATTTAACTCTTAACCTATAGTTTTTGACAAACATTTTATTTTTTTAACTAGTATGATGACATGACCGTTAAAAATTTAACGATAGTGACATGCCATATGCATATGATAATATATTTTAAATAAAATAGCATCTAACCTATTAAATACATATATATATATATAATATAATTTTATTTCAATATAAAATTTAAATAAAATATTAAAAGTTAATTATTTTTAAAATAAAAGGCTATTAAATATTCTTAACTCTAACTACTATAAAAAAATTTAATATCAAACTGTATCCATATTTTTTAAGATAAAATTTTGATTTTATCGTAGTTAGGGTAAGAATATTTAGCCTTTTATTTTAGAATTAATTAATTTTTAATATTTTATTTGAATTTAAATTATTTATATTTTATATTAAAATAAAATTATATTATATATATTTGATAGGTTAGTTGTCATATCATTTAAAATATATTATCATATGCATATGGTATATCATCATCGTTAAATTTTTAATGGTCTAATCATCAAGCTAATTAAAAAATAAGATATTTGTCAAAAAGATATAGGCTAAGGACTAAATTTATCAAAAAAAAAGAATAAGTGTCAAAACGATAAAAATTATAAACGTCAAGGGTTAACATTATTTTTATGCCTAAAATAAACTATCATCTTTAAACTACTAAAAAACTTTTAAACTTTTAAATCTTACCGTATGTTTCAACCCGTAAAATACTATAATAGTAAATCTTACCGTATGTTTTAACCCGTAACCGACTATCAATGATTTGAACTCGAATTAAACCTGTTATTATGGACTTAAAATTAGACTTGTACTCAAATGAAACAAATTCAAACTCGAGACTAACCTGACCAATAATCGATATTATATGTTGAATCAACTTGAGATCCGGTTTTATTCTATTTATTTTGAACTTGACCTATTAATTGATCCGACTTATTTTGAACTCGACATATTAATTTACCCGACTTGTTATTGACCTAAACTAATATTGATCTTATTTGATATTTACCTGATATGTAATCGAAGAAATTTATGATTTAATAATGATTTGATGAATTTCAAGTGTACTTGGTAAATATAAAGTATTTAGTATTGATAAATATAGACTATTAATTTTTAATTAATTTAAAGCATTAAATAATCTTTTTGTTATATACATATAAATAATGAATTAGAAATATATATATATAATGGAAAGATTATCTTTAGATATTTATTTGACATTAATAAATTTAAAATTTTGTTAAATAATTTAGTGTTTAGTAATAATTCAATATGCTTGGTACTAATTCAATCGATATAAATTATTATTTTTTATTAAATAAAAATTATATTCTCATACAATGATTTGAACTCATACAATAAGGGGTAATATGAACATCATTAACCATTAAACCATTCGGTAAATCTCATTCAATATAAGTTATTTATCAAGTTTAAATTAAATTAAAGTTTTAACTTTTATGTTCATGTGTATAATTATATGTTTATATCCATATCAAAATTTTGTGTATAATTATATTTAATCAAAGTTTATTATATGTTATAATAATAATGTATGAATTACATTGACGTATTAAAATTAGAATTTAATTGCGTTGAACTAAAATCTAAAAATATAAATTAGATAGACAAAATTTTGAAAAAAAAACAAGTCATTCATATTAGTTTCTATTTTTAGAGGGAAATAAGTCACTCATTCGATAAAAAAAACAATTAAATTAAACTAAAATTATTGGAAAACTTTGATGATATTTGTGTTTATATTAGTTCTAAAATTTTATTTTTATCAAAATTAACCATTATTAATTTTTATAATCTACAATATTTTAGATATTAATTATATGATAATATTTTTGTCTATTTTAGTGTCTAATATTTATTTTTAACGTGATTCGTGTTCGTGAAAGTCAAAAGCATTTAAATAATTCACTCTAAATTACATTACTAAGTCTATCGACTATTTGTTACCAAACTTAATACGAATTCGAAACCCAAATTAACTCGACTTGAAATTACCCAACTTGAAATGAACTCGACTTGAAATCAATCTGATTCTGAATTAACTCGTTACTTAACTGATTTAGATATAAACCGTTTGGACCCGACTTAAAACTGACTCGCATCCGACCTAAATTGAGTTACAAAAACTACGCATCCGAATGAATTGCGACTGAATTACTCACTATTCACCATCGACCAAAGCATCCATGTACATAGGACAATGTCTGGTCGATATTCGATATCTTCATAGGGGATGTTCAGTTGTCAGCATTTGGGCTAGTAGGCGCCCAACCCTACCCCGAGTCCTAATTAAGGCACCATTAATATTCAATCATGCCTTCATCATTCTATCCTCCAGAGTATGTTCAGCCTAAACACACCATTTAGTCTCCCACCCTACAGTTTTCAAGATTAAACAAATGTTTTTCTGAGAAATGAAAGATTCCGGGAATACATGATTGTTTATCTTCAAAATTTAACAGTATTTATGAGTTAAAACAAAATATATTCCTTCAGTTGAGTTGCCTACAGCATCTAGCTAAACAGCAGCAAGAATTAATATCTGTAAAGGAATCAACCAACCTCTACAAATTAGTAGCAAGACATAGAGTATGTTATCTATATGTAGCCGCACTACAGCGGCGGCGCCGCCTACTTGAAAGGGTTGTTATTAATAGTATACTCCCTGTTACCTTCTGGGAGTGTTGGATTCCACTCCCACAGCCGCTCGAAGGCCGTCGGATTCGGAAGTGCCGTGGGTAACACGTTAAGTGATAGCTGTTGTGATTGTGATTGTGATTGTGGTGGCAATGTTGGGAACTCCGGTTGTTGTTGTTGCTGCTGCTGCTGGTTGAGATGGAGATGGGGGTGAGGTTGGTTTGTAGTGTAGTATTGCTGCTGGTTCAATGTTGGTTGCTGGAAGCTTACTAGCCGGTGGAGATCGTCGACGACGACGTTCGGCGAAACGGAAGAAGGGACTAATGGGAAAAGAGTTGTGGGATTAGGGAGTAAAGAACAGCAGCCTTCCATTCCAGATGGCAATCCATGTGTTGTGCTGATCGGAGGTGGCGGTGGAGGAGGAGGAGGAGCCATCGGACGGTATACATTTTGTTTGGAAAGTCCTAAAGCTGTTGTGACATGATCGGAAGTACTAGTACTACTACTTCCTTCGGTTTCACTTATCTTTTCCATTTCCATTTGCTGTGATTGTCCACCAAAAGCTTGAAACCTTTCCATGGCTTGTTGAGCAGCTGCCTCTTGGGGATATTTCTTCTCCGTCCCCGACGAGTCCGATGGTCGTCTCGTCGGGAGACACCGGGGGAGCGACGGGTGGTCTTCTACCCCGGCTCTCTTGTACACCCGACAGAGTGATATTTCTGCCTGAAGTTCATGCAAATCATGTCAAGAAATCAATTAATAACAACAAGATTTGAAGGAAAATCTGACTGTCAGGCTGTCAGCTTTTAGCTTATCCTTTTGTCTTGCTCCAAAAGGATTACAACCTTGCAATTATTCATTTCCTGGACCTATCCCAGCTGGTTTACTAAGAGTAGGAAAATGGAAAAGTATTTTTAGACTTTTGAATTTTCTAAATGAGAAATTAGGGTTTCTCGAAAGAAGAGAAATTCATGAATTGAATCCGTGTATCGAATATAAATCCTTTTTATAATTTGATTATACCTTTTGATAACGTTCCGTTTCGTGGTGAGGTAAACGATACTCGTTCATAATCCAACTGGTTCGAATTCCTTTCGGAGCTTTTCCGGAGTAGAACACTAGGGTTTTCTTGAGACCAATCGATCGAGAGTTCTCGCCTCGAATCATACGGTCGGCTCCGGTTGCCTTCCAATAACCGGACGTCGTTACACGATTCGGTCTGTCACCGTTTCGATACTTCCGGTCTCTTGGCACATAGAAGAACCATTCTTTCTCCCCAATTGCTGCCAAAGCTGTGATTTACCGCCGAAGAATCCAAACATCCACACAAAACAAAACATGAATCACTATGATTTCAAGAGGCGAACCAAAGGGTCTGTCCAAGAAAAATATAGAAAAAACCAAAACACAAGTATTCGGAATTTTACCAGGAAGCTCCCATGGGTCATAGCGATATAGATCAAGAAAAGTAATAAGCTCGACATTAAAACGCTTTCCCTCGACCTTACGGCGAAGATAGAACTCCACAAGTTCTTCCTCTGTAGGATGAAACCGAAAACCAGGCATGACCATGTCGTGCTCGTGGTCATCTTTGCTGCTGCTGCTGCTGATGTCGTGGTTGCGGTCGTCTTCCACGACGTTAAGATTGGTACTGTTATCGTTGGGGTCGTTGCTCATGATTGCTTCTTCTGGTATCACTATTGCCATAAACTAATCAAGCATCAAACTACGATGCCTCGTAACATACACATATATGTATATCTGGTACGAGCTGTTTGGTATTGGCCTGAAATGGAGTTGTCTAGTGCAAGCGGTAGGTTAAAATGGAAGAGAAGAGAAGAGGAAGAAAGAGGAAGAGAGAGTTAAAAAGATCAACATAGCTTTCAGGCCCTACAGTACATGGGAAGGGTATGCCTACAAGGCGATTAAGATGAGACAATGACATGTCAAAAACACGACAGGTTGGACACAACCATTAGAGCCTTGCGGTGCCCTTGGACCTTTCTTCCTTTCCACCATACATTGCCTTTTTTAAAATATGAAAATAAATTAATTAAATTGTTTAGCACTTCAGGGTCTTGTATGATGAGTAAGAGTATAAATAGGTAGATGAAGAGGGGCAAATGATTTGGATACCTTTCTAAATGTATGAAATGAATTATACCTGATATAATAAATATTGTTAGGGGACATTTAGTTTACGGAATATACCATTATTTTTAAAAATATGATAATATATCGAGCAATGTTATATTTTAAGAATCATAATTTTATTGATAATATTATATTCTGTGAACTAAATATCTCTTTAGATAACGTTGTAATCTATAATCTATAGTGGGACTAGGTATTATAATAATTATACCTAAATATATAAAATAAATTAAACTAATATTTCAAGTTAAGTAGGATATTTTTCACCTAAAACTCAAGCTCAATAGAACCTCATCCTAAAAAATTCATATCCGAATTCAATCTGAACTTTTTTTTTTAATTCTAATTCTATAGGATCGGATCAGGTCAAAATCCTTTGTCTCAGGTTCTACCATTTATAACTTCATTTATCAAGTGTTAATGTTATAAGTTAGTAGTTAATTCTTATTATTTTAGTTTTATTTAACATATTTTTTAAATCAAACGATAAAAATAATCCTTCATTGGTAAAACATTAAATTAATTGTTAAAGTAAGAGAATATATTTTTATGTAAATTTATTTTTATTTCTTTTTAAATTTCAAAATATCAAAGATAATAGAACATCATCCTTAAGTCAAAGTTTCTAAATTTCCAACTTAATACGACATTAAAAGTATTATTTTTACGTTTAGAGTTTAAAATTTAAAAATACACGTATCAAACAAACTTTGAATTTGTCACTAAATAAGATGTACCATGTTTCCTGTTATAAATACTATATATTAAATAAATATACGGTAATAATTGAAGAGCAGTACAAGGCCAAGGGTAATAAGTATGGTTCGGTCAAGAGAAACCCGTGAACTATCCTGTCTTTGTTCATTACCACCTGCTCTTTGGGTAACTTTATTTTATTCTTTTATTGCATTCATATCATTTTATTTATTATGAAAAATTTAAGGAGATATAAAGTTTTGAAATTTTAAAATTTTAAAATCGATATATATATTTTTAATATATTAATATAATTATATAATAATATATGTTCATAATTTATAATAATTGAACGATTTATTATTTTTTTAGTCAGATAAGATGGTTTTCAAATTTGAAAGATTAAAATATTTTTTAAAGAGTTAAAAGGTTAAAAATCATTAAACCAATAAATAAACTTTATGTGAAAGAACCCAAATTCAGAATTTATAAATAATATTATTTAAAAAATAATAATAAATTTTGAATATTTATTAAAAAAATTAACACTTATATTTAGACTTATGATCTTAATTTGTAACGTGTACCCAATTGAAAGCATTAGAGTAGGGACGGTGTCTGAGGGAAGACAGCGACATTGAATAATACGATAAAAATTAGAGTTTTTTTTATGCGTAAAGAAACGTACACGCTTATACTTCGTTAAAAATCTTTTTAAACTTAAATGGGGAAAAAGAGTGCACAAGCGAGTACTTACAAGATCAGCGCCACAAACGGTTACAAGAAAACAAGAAATTAATCAGGGACCAAATCAGTCTGGACTAGCTGAATAACCTCACTAGGTGGTGTATTATAAATACGCAATCCAATCGATTTATCTCTCATCATCCTACTAAGACAATCCGTAACCATGTTTAAATTAAGGGCGATTATCAATAAAAGATAGTCTGTAAGTATATTTTATTTTAAAAGTAAAAATTAAATTTATAATTATGAAATTTTAAATTTAAATTTTTATCATAAATTTTAAAATTTAAATTTTATAATTCAAAATTTTAAATTTTAAATTTAACTTTTTAAACTCTAAATTAGTTTCGTTTATGAAAAAAATACCACCCCATTGGCCCATTGCGAAAAGTATTTTTTGATAAATTAATAGGGTAATAAAATTATTAAGGTTTAATATTAAAACAAATCCTTATTTTTTTAGATGTTTAAACTATTTTTAATCAAAATAAATGTATAATATTTTTATCGTTAACATAGGTTAACAAAATTTTGTTAAACAATCAAATCATAATATATTGTATGTTTTATTTTATTTTTTAAATAAATTCAGAATTTTCAGAAAAAAACTTTAAATTATCAAAAAAAATTAAAATATTCTCTAAATCTCTAATAGTTTTTGGTTGAGAAACAAAATACAATAATAAAATTAAATTTCAACTCTTAAAAGTTTATAATGCAATTCGGGCATTTTTAGAGAATTTATAATTAAGATAGTAGTATTTCTTTTATAATTATAGTATTCGATTTTTTCATTAATTAATTTATATTAAAGATTATAAAAATACGTTACGGGCGATTCTTCAATTTAATTTATTATAGAGTAAAGTTTATAAATAGTAATTAAATTATTTCTAAAAATATCAAATGATCACAAAACTTTATATTATATAATGAGCATTAAACTTTATTTTTGTTATAAAATAGTCATTGAACTGTTAATTTTCATTATTAGGTGATATGACAGTTATAGAAATTTGAGTAATATAACATTTAATCTTTCATATATATACACATTTAATTAATTTATTCATAATTTAATTCTTATTATTAATGTCTAAATTGATTGAATATGAATATTGAGGATTAAATATGTTATTATACAGTTAAGCGACTCAATATTTATTTTATAATAAAAACTAAAGTTGAATGTCTATTATGTGTTTTTTGAAAATCTAGTTATCATTTTATATTTGTAGAAATAATTTACTGATCATTTATAAACTTTACTCTTTATTATATTCACTATTTGAATCCTAAACGTTATTCAAAGAACCTAAGGTTTAATTCAGCTAAATCAACGTCAGGGTCAAGGCCCCGATTGTATCCTGATCAGGGATTTAAATCGCAATCACGGTTGTATTTTTTACAGTTGCAAACAATAACGAATAGATTACGATTATTGTGAATTACTATTTTTCACAACAACAGTTTCGAACATTGTCAAAACCCTAAAACAACAGTTTATATAACAATCGTGAATCAGATTGATATCCTTGATTTTGATCGATATATATGATCTAAAATATTATTTTTAATAAAAGTCAGAGTCTAAGTTCAATGGATATGAGACTTTGGATTAATCTGGTGATTTTATACACAAAATATCTAAATAATCATGACGAAATTATCGGAGGAGTTCAAGATCAGAGGGGCCACAGCTACACGTAGAATGATCCATGCAAGCTGCTGAGCTTGATTTTTATTTTCATAGAAAGGTCAAGAACTGATGTTGATGACAAAACCGCAACCAGTGGCCTGAACACGTTGGGCGGTTGTCAACCCACATGTTCCACTGAAAATTATTACAATCTGTGTTCCAGATATGAAGCTAAAGAAAACAAGAGTCTGCTAAACACCTACACGATTTATGCTACAAAACAAAGAAAACAGTGTTTAGAATCATCCCAATTAAATGCACATGTTCCAAAAACCATTGAGTTGCAATGAGAGTGGACCCATAGGGTTTGGGGTGGTGCAGCCAGTGACCGACCAACGGAGCATTCTTGTGACTGTTAAGCCTTTGGTCGTGAGCTTTTGATCAGCCGTCCAACAAATGTTGTGAGCCCCTCGAACTCACGTCCGGACACAACTCAACTTTTTGTAATTATTGCCCACAAAACTACGAAAACCTACTTTTCTGATATTCATCCAAACCAAGCACGGGTTATTGAAATGACCATATCCCTAAACTTGTGGTTCTTGTCTAGTTTTCTTGTGATATTTTCTATGAACAGTAGCTATTTTTCATGTTATAGTTGATTGGGTGAACGTATTAGGTACTTAAAATATCACGTCATATTTTAAATTAATTCGAATCATTTTTTAATAGTATTACAGTGTCATTATCATCTTCGTAAGAGATATATTTAATAAGATGTATAACGCGACCATTTTTATATTTCAAGAACTCAATTTTTGTATTGATATAGAATTAATGACCCTATCTCTTCTTAAACGTGATATTCTCCCCCACTCAACCTCATGATACCCTCGTCATGGCTTTTCTCTCATGATTGGTCAATTGTCACGGTTGTCCATCCTGTCTATCCCACTTATGAGCGTTCGGTGTGAAATCGAGCAGTCAAAAAAGTCACTCTGATATTATTTGTCACGAGATTATTACTCTCTTTCTAAAAGACATGTTTTATAAGATATATAACGTCACCGTTAATATATTTCAAGATCTTCCTTTTCTTTTTCGATGTAAGATTAATGACCCCATCTTTTTTTAGTCGTGACAATAGTCTAAAGATGATTATAAAGTATTATTTGTTCATACATATTCTTAATTCACACCTTGTAGACAGATGAATTAACTTATATCTTTTAGGATGAATATCATACGTTTGTTTTACTAAGATTACTTAATAAATTCAATTCGAATTGTTTCTAATTTTAAGAGTAATAGGCATTGTAGTATAATAGTTTTCCACAGAGAAAATCTTGTTTGTTCCGAGAGTGACTCGTACCAGTTGGGGTTGCAGCCAGTCACCGACCTATCGAGGACTAAGGGTTGGTCTCGAGCCGTCCAAGTCTTGTTGTAATCCCTTGAACGTTACATCTTTAATTCATTGCTTTTATTGCCCACAAAAATACAAAAACCTACTTTTTTATGTGCTTCATATGCAATTCAAATGAATCTAGGCCATTCCCGATCTATGCGTCGGCAGGGATAGAGCTGATAAGGGATAAGGACGGAATGAAGAATTTATTTAAGGGTTGTTATTTTTTAAATAATATTAAAAATATTAATTATTTGTAATAGGAGTAATGTCTATTGTATATATATTTTTTATTTTTTATATATTTTATAAAATATATATATTTTTTAAAAAATTTTGAAGCGTCGTGGGAGAAACTATGACCAAGGATGGATTGAGGGTGGTTTGTGGCGGTGATCCCTAAAAATTTGAAATTCATATATAATTTTAAAAATATATATTAAAAAATTATTTTATCTCCTAAAATTTTATAGATTTATTTAAGGGTGACCATTTAACCTCACCTGACCTTAAAAGATTGATTTTTAAAAAAAATTTTATGCTCTGGTTTGAGCTTATGATAAAAAATATCTAATCTGGTCTGATTAAAAATAATATTTTTTTATAAACAATAGATTTCATTAATAACTTTTAAGAGTATTATTAAAAACCTCTTTAATTTGAAAAAAAAAATACTCCAACTATATATTAAAAAAACAAGATTAAAGTTCAATATCGGTCAAACTCTCTTGGGACATACTCGAACTTTACTATTTTTTAAATATTTAAATATAATCGTTATAATATTATTTTTTATATATTTTTTCAATCGTCTTTTTATTTTATCTAATAAAATTGAATATATATGTAATATCTTTCATTTTAAGAATTT
This sequence comes from Abelmoschus esculentus, assembly GCA_035048815.1. Lineage (NCBI taxonomy): Eukaryota > Viridiplantae > Streptophyta > Magnoliopsida > Malvales > Malvaceae > Abelmoschus > Abelmoschus esculentus. The sequence goes on from JAUCBN010000024.1 coordinate 14,801,768, forward strand.
GTGTCTCCTAAGATCACAATTTAACCATGATTTATATTCGATAATTACAAAGTTTCCGTTTACCCTTGTTACTTTTCCCCGGAAAATACATATATAGTTTGATATCGAACATAAATATAAAAATAGGTGAGATGCAAAATATATAGTTTACCCTTATTATAAAGAATTAAAAATTTTAATATATAAAAAATATTTTAATTGATTTTTAAATAATTACCAATTATATATTGAATCTTTAAAATTTTTAATTTTTATTAATTAATTTAATGTTATTCAACGGTATTTAGTTTTAATGATATTCACCAATATTTATCGAATAAAATCAAGTTTTATTTATAATTAACTTTTAATTTTTTATGATCATATAATAAATATTATGTAGTTATTAAATTCATATAACGGATCTAAATTTAAAAACTTGATATTACCATTTATTTTGAATATGATGCAAATATTGAATATAATATTCCAATTTATAATTTATAATTATATGCCTATATTATTTCTTTTATATAGTTTTTAACATAATATTTTAAAATTACATATTTAAAATAAAAATTAAATATTTTGAAAGGAAACTCACATGACAAAGTTCTGAATTTATTTTAGTTTATTATATAAGATTGTACAATGGAATCCAGTATGGTTAGGTGCTGTTAAATTAAGGTTTAAGGGTCCAAATAATCAGTTAAACATAATTAACTGATCAAACTGAATTAATTTGGTGACAGTCGGTCGGTGAGTGGTTAATTTTTTTTAAAGTTCAGTTAACGGTTAATTTGGTTCGAAATATGTTAATTAATCGAATTAACCAAAATTTAATATTTTATATTATATATATATTTGTTTTAGTCACTAAACTTTTAAAAATTATAAATTGATCATTATATTTCATCAAATTAATATAAAATGATAATTAAATTTATTAAATTATTAAAAAATATTCATTAAAATTTTTAATATTTATCAATAATTTATAACATACAATAATCAAGTGATTAATTTATAATATTTAGATAAATTTAATGGTTGTTTTATAATTTTTGAAAGTTCGGTGACTAAAAAGAGTATTTTAACATTGTTGAGTGATCATTTGTGTAATTTATCCAATTTTATAATTAATTTTGGTTAACCGAATTAACTGACTGAATTAACCGAAATTTGTTCGGTTCAGTTAATATATTTCAAAAAGAATCAGCTCGATTAACGATTAAAGATTTAAAAAGCTCAATTAATTCGATTTTTGTAATTCGGTTCGACCACCGACCAAATTAACTGTTTAAACACCCATTAAAGTTGTATTTGACCTAAATTTTGATTCAGTTGGTAAGTTTTTAGGTCATAACTTAAATTTTTTATAAAAATAAAACTTAACCTAAATTGTTATATAATTTATAAGAAATTCGATTATAACTTAAAATGTTACTTAATAATAAGGGTTTCTGTTATCAGACTCAAATGTTATCTAGTTTGTAAGAATTTTGATTTTAATCTAAATTTTCACTTATTCAAACTTAAAATATTATTTAGATAATAAGAATTTAAGTTAGAACTTAAATCCGGGATGCTTTTTTCACGGAACCCGTCGGTGATGTCAACGAGAGACAAATTTTAAGAGTTAATTTGATATTACTTTAAAAATATAGTAAAAAAAATAATTTGATATCATGGTTTTTATTATTTTTTAAAGTAATTCAACCTTTATTAATATATTTGTGTTAAAATGGTTTTTTACGGATAAAAATTATTAATCAACTGATAAAAAATAATTACAAATGAATTAAAAAATATATCATAAGAAAAAAATATTTCATATAATTTTATGAAGTTATTTTAGTTTTATAAAATTATTTTTTGATTGATGTGTCATTTTGTAAAGTCAGTATATTTGTTTTTATAACATTGCTACTACGACGGACATTATCTTGTATATTTTTTAGATTATTTTAAAATATTTACTTTATTTGATTGATGATTTTTACTCATAAAGATATTATTTTAACATAAAATAAAATATTTAAAATTAAATTATTTTTAAAAAATAAAAATTAAAATAACAATTTAATTAAATATTATAGATTTTTTTGAATTACACCAAAGTAAATTATTCAAAACTTTGAGGGTAGCCAAGGCTCCTTTGGCTCCCATCAAGGTCTACCTCTGGGTTTTATAATTTTCTAATAAGCAAAAATGTTATATATTTTTATAATACTTTAATTATATTATTTTTATTTTTAAATTAGATTAATATATCATAAATTCACCCGATGAAGATGGAAGGATATATAATTATAGTTGTTTATTATCGGGTATTCGGTTTTTGGTATCTAAAAAATTGAATATTCGATTTTTTGGATAATGTTTTTTTAGCTCGTGTCACAGTTTATTTATATTGGGTACCCGTAAAATCTGGATATCCAGCTAATCGGATAACGTGTACCTGATTCATATATATTATTTTTTAATAAAAAATCACGTATTAAACACAAATTTTAAAATTTTATAACATATCAACAAACATAAAAATTAATGATTTAAAGTTAATTTTAGAATATTTAAATATATATATACACATATATTTATTAAAGTTTATCATTAAAATGATATTAAAAATATCAATAACGTTTTTTCTTCTCTTGATATTAACACATTAATAAAATATATTTAAAAATTCAAAAATTAAAAGTATATAAAATTAATTTAAAGATTTAAATTAATTTTATGTACAAATATTAAGAACCTACAATAAAAATATAATTTAAAACTAAAAATATATATAAGTTCAAATTGGTCGGGTCGAGTACCCGATAATTAAAAAAAGCGACCCAAACCCGACCTAATTATTCTCGAACCAAATATCCAGCCTCTCAAAACTCAGATCGGATCAATCTGGTCGGATAATTTTGAACATCTCGTATATAATTGCATGAATAGACAGAATAGTCCTGAGAGGTGAAGTAGATGAAGTCATAATTGCAAATGCAGAGTTCCTATGATCAATTTTGTTTTCAGTGAACCTCAGAATAATCATAATAATCCCCAACAGCAGCAGAGCAGTACATCATCAATCCTAGTGGATCTGGTCAGATTTTATCAAATGCCATCAAACAGAAGATCTGTCAGATCAGTTATGGAAGGAGATTGGTACACATGTAATAAAATAACACTTTACTTGGTTAGTTGAAGAGATGTTGTTGCAGACTTTAATGGCAGAACAGACACAGGAAGGAAAGAGCACAAGGGGGAGGGAACAAGACAGAATTGGGAAGAAGAGTCGTTGCGTTTTGGGAGTTTATGAATGTGAAACGACAAAGAAAACTACATAAAAGAGAGAGTGGACAGGTAGGATCGATCAGCAATCAGGAATGAGTCTAACGAGTGACATGTTTAGAATATGGTTAAAAAAACGTTAAATTTAAAAATTTATCTATAAATTAAAAAATTAAATTTTTATAATATTTTAGTTGGGTTTTTTAGTTTTTTTTTTTTTAATTTCGATACTTTATTCTAAATTAAAAACTTTATAAAAGATTCAAGTATAATATTTACAAAATAAATTTTAATAATCGAAAAAACTCAAACAAACTACCTGATGTTATGAATATTTTTATTTGTGATAGATATTTATATATTAAATAATATTTTATAATATCTTTGTTCATCTATTTTTTTACTTTATTCACAACAACTAAAAATATCATAATTTTTTTTAATATTTCTAATTTATAGTCGAATTTCAAAATTTATCGTCTTTTACTGTATCTCTATACATGCTATACCCATACCTAGGCTCCCATCCCTCATGTATGATAAGACGGTGATCCTAATGCTAGTTATACCAAAGCCATGTAGGTCCCCCACCACCGTTGTCTTTTAGTGTATGAGTCAAAGTTTTGACTTGTCAGACCAGACCAGAGACAGCAATGTTGGGGCCATTCCAGTTTTGACTTCTCAGACACTGAGTTCTGAGTCATTCATTCATTTATGTTGTTTTAACGGTGAAACCAAACTTGTTTTTGGCATTGATTGTTGGAGGAGCTCTCGTGACTTATGCATGGCCTTTTGTTTTGTTTTTTACACTGTCTGCAACTGCAACTGCAACTCGTGGTTGACTCTGTTGTAACTCTGCTATTAACTCAGATGAGTCAGACCATGTTTGATTGTTTTTAGGAAATACTAACAAAAGTAGATGGGTTTGAAGGGATTGGGGAAACAGGTGTGGGGAAAAGGAGGGGATTGTTTGGTTGTGGGAAATGATACATACAAGAGTTAAGTTTATTTTGTACGCGAGTTATCTAACCTCAATGATTAAAAGAGTTTCGAAAAATCATGGGTTTGAGTACCAGTCATGCTAGTAGAGTGATTGAACGATCAATGCTCAATAGTTGAGAGTATACTTTAGAACAGATATCAATGTAATCACTGTCGGCTGATACGTTAACTTTTTTATATAAATTGGTATTTGAATTTATTGTGTATTGGTTGTTATTTTTATTGTATTATTAATTTTTGTTCTAATTTGATAGAATAAAAAATTTCTGTCATTTTTCGGTGTCTTCGTATATGTCCTCATAATAAAAAAATAGATTTAAGGTTAAAGATTGAGGTTAGAGTTTTAAAAATTAAAAGTATGATTATTTTTGTTTTGCTTAGGATTTAAGATGATGACGTAAAATTTAAGTTTTTATACGATTAATGCTTAATGATTAAGAGTATACACTAAAACAGGTCCTATTATGATCATTATAACTGATTCAAAAAATAGTTTTAACTGTAATTCAAAACAAACAAAGCAAGTTAATAAGATATTAAACACAATTCTGTAATAGAAATAAACCATATAATATAGAAATAGAAAGATCACAGAAGCTAAGGAAAAACCAATAAACGTTTCTGGAAAAACTTAGACCGAGGCCTGTGCTATCACAGTGTCCTTAAAATAGATTCGTCCCCTCCCGGAGTTGGAGTTTCTATAGAACGTTTGTCTCCCAGGATACAACGGTAGACTGCAGCAAAGTGAGCAACGCAACTTTAACTGCAACGACGAACTTCACAGAAGCAGAACACTATCAACAATTTGGCTAGAGGATGTTTTGATTTTCAGTGTGTTGAGATATGAGTAAGGGGTCTCCTTTTATAGTGTTCAGGCAGGGGACATGTTTAATTACAGAATTAATATGTAATTAACAATTCCTGAAGAGTTACAACTCTCAGAATTCAAAATGGAATTTAACACAGAATTAATCCAAATAAATTAAAGGTTACAACCAACTGAAGGGTCTGCAACTCCATAAAAGGTGGTTTAATTCTGTAATATCTGTTGAAAAAATTAAGTGTGGGATATTCTACTTTTTATCTTATTTTTCCAACATCATGGGTGTTACATTGAGCAACAATTTCTCATTCACTCATTGAACATTTTGAGATGTAAATATACAAATTTAATCTACTCTTACTGTAAAATAAAAACACACTTAATCTCAATAAATTTAACTAATGAAACATACTCAAATTTAAGCTCAAATGTCTATGTATCATACCATTTTTCTGACATTAACTACCGGACCGTATATTAAGAGTCACGTGATCATATGTAATAGATGGCTAATAGTTGGTTTTGTTTATTAGGGTAACTTAATTTATCCTAATTTATTAATAAAAAAATTATATGTACTTAACGATTATTTATAATAATAATAATAATAACAACAACTCCTTTTTAGTTTAACATTATTGTGTAAGTATTGCGTATAATAATGAGATGTATTATAGAAAATTTTAAATTTAAAAACAAAATTGTTAGAAATAAACAGAAAATATAAAAAAAATTACATCACTAGACAAATAGAAAATAGAAGGAAATATATTTTACCTGGGCCTGACCAAACATGGGCCAACTGAATCCATTACACGTGGATATAGGCTGAGTAGAACCTATAATATACATCAACCAGACACTGTGATGGGCTTACTCTAAAATAATGAAGAACAATGATCATCCAACTAAATTTTCTTTTAAAACTATCATTAAAATTTTATTTCATTATTAATTTAGTCATTAACGATAAAAATAAATAAATATTATGATATGTTATAAGACAATAATTTTTGTCTTAAAATTTGTATATTTTTTTAATTTAATATTTTTTAGATAAACACGTTTTCATTTACAAAAAAAAAATGCTAAAAAAATACAAAAATATGCTCTTAGAAAGCGATTTCATTTATCCAAGTAACAGATTTTCCTGCATCCAAAAGAGAAGAAATTCCCCCCCCCCCCCCAGCTTCAGTAGTTTCCTAAAACACCAATTAAACTGATTTTTGGTTTTCATCTGCTAGAAATTAACATTTTTATCAATTTAATCTTAATATAAAATAACTCATCAAATATTTAAACCAAATCTCAAATTCTTTATCCCTTCTTCCTTTACAATACTATTCCCCTTGTTTTGCAATATTCCTATGATGATATGAAACCATCCAGGAATGAAGGAAAACAATTCTTAAATGCTAAGTCATATTCTACAATCTAATAGCCAAACCACCCATAAGTTAACTACTGCAGTCTGCAGGTTGTTTCATTGTTAACTCCCCTTCTTTCCCTCTCAGCTACTTTCGAGGTCATCAAGCTGCCAAAAAATACTTCCAGAATCATAAGACTGTAAGTCACATGAACCAGAAGCAGATAAAAGGAATAAAAAGTATGTTTATGGCTTCCAAGGTGCAGGAGGTGGTGGTGGTGTGGGGAACATTGGTGGAACTGCAGAGAATATAGTATTCTTGTCAATCCCAGTTGTTTTATCACCGGACAATGCCACGAGGGCAGCAACCAAACCGGCGTTGCCTGCAAGAGTGGGCTCGGTGTAGTTGTAGTTGGTACGGACGTCGTGAAATCCATCATGCTTGTCAGGTCCAGCAACCATGGCTCCCACGAGTGTGTTCGGGTTTGGCTTTTTTGAATCCCTCCATTTCCATCCTCCCTTACAGTTGTATCTGATTTTATTCTTAGGGATAGATGCACCTCTATGGTGAACATGTTTTGGGTAATGGTGACCAAAACCCACAACATAGCTCATTTTCCTAGGATTTTCGCCAAGGATGTAATTAATCTGCAAAGTGACACCCGAAGAAACTAAATTACGGTCTACCAGACACAGTTTGATTCAGGGTTTAGTGGTATGATCCATTTCCCCTAGACTATCTTTGGAAAATGAATAGACTACAGCATACCTGGGTTTTGGCAAATTCACGCAAGACATTGGTTGAATAGAAGTTTGGACCACAATACCATCCAGGCGTATCGGCAGCATCAAGATAATCACTGAATAAGGTGGCTAAGAAGGCTGCATTGACAACATACTGCAGAGGCTGAGGCCTACCATGGTTTAACTGAATCAAACCTCCTGTGGGAATATCCAAAGTAACACAGGTCAAGAGAAAACTACATACGCCAACACGTTTGAGGATGATATGGTTAGCAAAACATAGGAGATTTTACCTTTAGTTCTATTAAAGCTAGTAAAAACTGGAAGGTATGAGCACATAACTATGCTGGTTTGATTGTGGAATGTACTCAATATTTCCTCATACGGATATCCAGGACTTAAAAACAATCTCAACCGGCTCAAAAGCACCTAAAAAACAAAACAATGGTTACATTAGTGAAGGATATAAAAGATACTTCCAAAAGGCTCTATTGCTAAACAATGACAAAAGTCGATAAACCCTATATGGGCATATTGTGACAAGTAGTAAATGTATAACTTGTTACTGCAAACAAAGAGACAAGCAATTAAGCACACTAATTAAAATTTATCCATCTAAGAAGCATAAGTAGCAACTTTAACAGCCTTGCAAAATCCGATCCAGGAAATGTATGATTGATGATTTTGTAGTACAATCATAAACAAAGTGGAGGAAAAAATCAAGGGGGAAATGATTAACTATAAAAAATGAAAAAATTGATAATTGACCATGCCCCATGTTGCTTCAACAGAGTTGAGATTACTTCATATAGAAGACAATGTCACAAACAAGAACTAGGATGAACATTTACTGCTATGAACATAGGGAAGAAAACCGGAAGAAAACTTTCCAAATGGTATAAAGAAAGGTAATTGGTTGTATCAATAAACTATCTTAATTGCATTTGAATATCACAGTGCTGCAAACAACACAAACCAAACCTAACATGTAAATTCATAGCAAACCTTTTACCGAAAAGGTCTTACATCAAAGAAGCAAATAGAGAAGACAGCGACAAGAGGTACAAAACTAGAATACAAGCAGCATATAGTTACCTGAGCACCGGCGAGTTTGTTATCCCAGCTAAGAACGCCATAATCTGGGCCTCCCCAAAAAGCGCCAGCATGCTTGGCAAGTTTAGGGTGAGTTACCAACTGAAGGTAGGAAGAATTCCCAGTGGCATAGTATAACCAGGCTCCACCCCAAACAAACTCATCCCAGTAGCTGGAGGAGTTATAAAAGAAGGCAGGGTCAGAACCACCGGCACTGTATCTGCCTCTTTGATCCCTGGAAAACTGAAAGAGGGTCCGCGCACCATGGACAAGCTTTTGAGAGTATGCCTTATTGTCTTTGAAAACAATGGAAGCAGAAGCCAAAGCAGCTGCCATTTCAGCAGCAAGATCGGAGCAGCTGTGACATTCATAGACAGGGCGAGGATAATCAATGTCCTCAGGGCGCATCCAGCAATAATGATCATTCGGTGTCGTACTGCCTCCAGATGTATCTCCTACTCCAACCTACGAATTTATAACTTAGCAATTAGCATAGATAATTGACAAATAACGTCTAAACAAGTAATAGTACCTGTATAACCATACCTGCGCTGCAAGCTTATCTATTTTATCAGCTGAATTGTTGAAGGTCTTGAGCAGATAATCAGTACCCCATTTGATAACTTCCTTAATATGAGTGAGTTCCCCAGCAGCCTCGTATTTGGCACTGTACTCGATAACGCTCCAGCTCAACATGGTCATAGCAAAAGATGCAGGGAAGTTGAACTTGATAGCATCTCCGGCATCGTAGTAGCCACCGGCCAGATCCTTAATCGTAGTTGAGGTATCAGATTTCCCATCTCGGAGGCACGAGTTTCCTCTCCACGACACATTATTATGCTTGGGCAGCCTCCCCGCTGCAGTGTAATTAAATGTAATTAAGACTATTACTATATTTTACTCTACAAAGCATGGATTTAACCTAATCTGATCAATACTCAACTTAGATATGCAAAATTGAAGCTAAACATCAAAGGAAGATAAACTTACAACGCTGAGCGTTGAAGAACTTGAGCGCCTTGTGAAGTGCGAGAGTGTAGTTATCTGGCGGAGGCTTGCCGTGGTGATGACGTGGAACCGTTTTCACGATCAAGGTGATGAATCCGGCGATAAAGCCGGAGACAAGCAGGGTCCCGACCGTCCAAACAAAGATCTTACGGCTGACAATGATGCATCCGAGATCGACGTACCTCTTCTTCTTCTTCTGTTCGCTGGGGCCAAGCAGCCAACTCTGTTGTGTCTCATCCAAGGGACGAGACAGCGCAGCCCTGTCCAAGTCTTGCAGGTTCCTACTCCGGTCGTCGTCGGTGGCGGAATCCGCCGCGTTTATCTCCAGCGGGCCTCCCCACGGATCTCTACCGTACATGCTCATCTTCAGGAGCCTGAACTGAAAGATTATACTTCGCAGAAACTACAATGGCAGCGGCACCACCACCAGATCTGATTGAGATGAAATGAAAGAGAGTGACTGAAACAAAGGGAAAGTAAGATGCCGAAAGCAGGCAGTAGGTGCTGTTTGCTTTCTCTGCTTTATTTGCTGTTCAGAGAGAGAACATGGAGCTGAACTATCTTTTGCTTTCCCATCACCGAAAGTGTAATACATTCTGGATAAATTCTGTTAAAACACCACTCAACTATGTTTTCTTTTGGATGTAGTCCTTATTTATAATTCAATCTAGTTTAATAGTTCAAATCTAAATATGTATTTTTCAGTAATAAATTTATATTTTTATGCTAATTATATCAACTAATTTTGTGTATTTTAATTAAATTTTCAGTATCTTCTAATCGTATAATTTTAAAAAATAAATTATTTATCTTTTTCGGTGTTTCTCTTTATGTCTTCACCTCTAAAAAATATTTTAAATACTCTTTTAAAAAAATGTTAGGGAAATTGTAGTTTAGCCCTTAAAAATGAAAAATTCTTTTAAAGTCCCTTCAAAAGTAATATTTTTTAAAACCAACATAAAGTTAAACTTACACTTTAGACCTTAAAAAAATATTATAGGTTATTTGTGACCCCTCCAAAAGATATGTAGATTAAACCCTGGACACAAGTATTGATTTTTTTTTCTATAAGGACATGAAAAGTTTAAATTATAGAAAATGGACTAAATTAGCAAAAATGTATAATAAAGGGAAATTTATAGAATTTGACCAGTTTCTATTTCTATTATATTCTATATGTTTTTTTACTCGTTTTAAATGATTAAAAGAATTTGGAATTTGAAAATTCTATTTTTTATTTAATAATATTAACATATTCCTGTCTAAAGGAAAATCAAAGATGAGGCTGTAGTATCAGAAAATCTTAATTTTAAAATTGTTCTTAAGATTACATTTATTAATGTACTAATGATGATTATTTAATGTAATTAATGAAACGGACAGAGAGACAGACAACGACAGACACCTGTACTGTTTGGTTGGTTGCCAATTTAATTTATTTTTCTCTGTCCACAACCCAACGGCTTTATTTCACATTTCAGATAAAACGGTAGGGTAAGAAATTATAGTGATTTTTTTGGCTGAACAGTAAAAATTTTAATTAAATATTTAAAATTTCTTTTAAATCAAATAAATATTTAATATTTTATCGATAATTAATAATTTTTATCGCTAATTGTTATTATCTGATGCATAACATTTTTTTATTTTTTGAATTATATTTAAAATTTAATAAAATAAAATGATCTTAAATTTTGAAATCTTAATATCTCGTAACCTTAATTATAATTTGATTTGATTTTTTCGTTGATTATCACATCGTCGTTCATCACATCTGTTGTTAAACCATCATGATCGTTTATCCTATTATTTTATCGTTAAAATTAACTAATGTCGTGTTCAAAAATCGTCAAATCGTTTATTGGAATGATTTATAATAAATGATTACATAGCAGGTGAATAATAGTGTGGGTCGTTTGACAAAAAGAGGATGCTTCATTTCATTGTCGAAACAAAACCAATGCTTATGAGAATGATCGAATTTAGGATTTGGATTCATACACTATTTTAGAATTATTTAAAATTTTTAAGATCTTTAAAAAACTAAATAAAATTTTAAAAAATATTTAATATTGTCACGTGTATGATTTTATTGAATAACGACGGAAAATTAATGTCAGCTATGGTGATGCACTTGTTTAGATCACGAAATATAATAATTTAAGGGTTAATTACTTATTTGATACTTATTTGATATAAAATATAATTCAGGCATTTATCTAAAAAAAATATAATTTAGATACTTATTTAATAGTTAAGCTTATTTTTTATAAAGTATGCTCGTATGACTTAATTATCGATAAGATTATAAGTAGATCACTAAATTTCAAGCAATCACTCGGTAAATTACTATAAATAGATCATTAAGCTATTAAACATAATAGTGAAATACTCTAATATAATAATTTAAGGGTTAATTACCACAAAAATCACTTCTGTTTGTTCTCGGTATAGATTTAATTACCGATTTTGAGTTATACTCTGAGCACCGATTTGAAATACTCTAATGTATACTTTTTAATAATTATTACTATCACCGTCCCACTTTATTTGTCCATTATTGATATTTTTTAGTCATTTTTTTTTTAATTTTGACTCATATATAACTTTAAATATATTATTGATAAAAATATAAAAATATATATTTTAAAAAACTTTAATCAAGTATTTTAAGAATATATATTTTATATAATTTAATAGATTAAAATATTTAAAATAAATATGTTCAAAATTTTAAAATGTTAACTTTTAAAAAGTTAACACTGGACCTTATAAGTGAGACAAACTGATCGAATTTAATTAAATTTTTATTTACATTTTAAACTCAAATTAAAATAAGATTATACTTTTTTATGTGAGATCAATCTAATCTAACAGAGTTGAGCCTACCAAATCGATCAAAACCCGTCTCGTTATCATCCCTAAAATGATAGTTTCTTTGTTGGGTTTTAATTTCTCAGCCCACTTGAGATACCCAAAATATTTTGAAAGGCCTTGAAGGCGCTTGTTTGACCGAGGAGGCAACGTGATTCTGACAGATAATATGGATCTCCACCCACTACGCCACCACTCCTCCCCCATCTGTTACGTTAAAAGACGGGACTGATTGCAGAGAAAGAAAGAGGAAAACATGGAGGAAGCAACAGGAGTTGTGAAGCACATATTGTTGGCAAAGTTCAAAGATGAAACCACGCCTGAGAAGATTGAAGAACTCATCAAAGGATATGCCAATCTTGTTAACCTCGTTCCACCCATGAAAGCTTTCCACTGGTTTTATGCTCATCCCTTTTCACTGTTTTCTTTTGAGTTTAAATCTGGGTATTCTAGATAAGTTTCAGATCCACCCATGGTTGTTGTCTATGTTGACGATGTATCTGTGGTCTTACTGTGAATCTGATTCCATGTTTTGTGCCGATGAAGGGTTGGTCTAAAGTTGAAACCTTTTCCATGGCAGGGGCAAGGATGTTAGCATCGAGAACCTGCATCAGGGTTTCACTCATGTGTTTGAATCTACATTTGAGAGTACCGAGGGAGTTGCAGAATACATATCTCATCCTGCTCATGTGGAGTTTGCAGGCTTGTTTCTACCCAGTTTGGACAAGGTCATTGTATTTGACTACAAGCCTACGATTGTTCGTTGCTAAGTTGGAACAAACATAAAGATGGCTGTCTGAATGTGGTGTTTGTCCTGCAGTGTTGTTTCTGAAAATTGTTCTTTTTTATGTTACTGAGGTCATGTTTGGTTCTGTTGAATAAAAGAGACATGGACATCTCTGTATGAAATGTTTATCCTACTGGTCAAGGCAAAGTAGGTTTGTTTTATGTTCTAAAACCATATGAATACTTGCTTACACTAGATTCAATGAAGCAATAAGAAGCTCGGGTTCGAGCTCGGCAGCTCGGTCTTTCCATGAAAGTAACACAAGTACTGTTGGGTGTAATTATATCATTAACTTGACAACTATGATTTTTGATGTTTGGTAAGAAATTAACACCCAGATTTTACAACATGATGCACCAAATGGTCAAACATAACTCCAAGTCAAAATCACAATCCAGCAACATTAGGAACAAGAGGTTGGCTACATGAACTACCTTAACGCATCTGAAAGGCTGCAAGTGAAAACTGCAACCGCATCCTGCAAATGAGTTGAACGAAGGTCTTCCGGAACGGGAGCACTGAAGACGGTATCATAGCAGCTTAATTGGTCATCATGGGTTTGGCTTCCACTAGTATTGGAAAGCAGCAAATTGCATATCTCCTCCGCCATGTTTGAATAAGCCACTCTGTACCATAGTTTCACAGAAATATTTATCCAATCACTACAAAACAAGACCCCGGAGTATATCGTATCGATGCAGTAAACATTAAAAAAGATACAGGACTGTTCCGTGACAAGAAAAGATGGTTTTTAAAAGGACTATTAGCTGCTTTTTCAAAAGGAGAGGAAAGGTTTGTAATAAATTTGAGGAAATTTAGGATCTTAAAAGGTAGAAAAAAGGATAAAAGGGGGTGGGGTGGGGTGGGGGATTGAGATTTAAACATAAAAATGAAAATCAATGTTACAGAACACCAAGTAAGTCACTTGATATAAGCAGGCACATAGAACAACTATCAAGGGCAAATGATCTAAGTAAGCAATTGGTCCTTGATTGTATTTTCAATTTCTTCGATCATAAATCTTAAATTTATGAAAACTTGTTATGCAGACATAAGTTGGCTACCAGGAGATATAATTTTATTAGGGTTAAATCACAATTTTGTCCTTGAAGTATACCCTTTTCTCACTTTAGGTCCTAAACTATTTTTATCCCAGTTTGTCTCCCTACACTATCATTTTTGTCCTAGTTTACCCCAAAATATACAAGCAGCCAATAGGAATGTGACTCATGGCATATTACTATTGAAGGTTGATAGTTTTGGGGAAATCGGGGACAAAAATAGTTTAGGGTGTAAAGTGGAAAATAGGTATACTTCACGGGTTAAATCATGAATTAAGCCATTTTATTTCAGTATATATTCAAATGGCATATATTTATATGAATCAGCCAGCAAGGACATATGTTTCATGAGCCAGACATAGACTTCAGTCCCTTTAACAGCTAAAGTAGTTCACACTCATCACAATTTTTATAAAACTAGAACTGAGTCTTTGTTTGCACCTCTTTTAATTACAGGAAGGTTAGAATGGATGGAATGATTTCCTTAAGCTTGCATGTATCTACTTTTTGTTTAGTTCTAGTCCCCTTGATTTTCATGTTGGCCAAATACTAAGAGCCATCACAAGGTGAGACTTTGAATTAAGTTTTGGAGATCTTTTCTTTATTCTATATTCAAATGTCATCTATTTATCCATATATATTCACACTTATAAGAAGAGATATTAACATAAATACCTTGCATCAACATGTAACCTGTCAGCCCAAACTGCTAAAGACTCGTTCAATCGGCCAAGAAAGTCTCTACAAGCTGCATTTTTGCTGTCAAGAGAATCCTGAAAAGTTCACCAACATTCACTTGTAAAAGGAAATACATAAATCAAGTGTGCTGATATTTCACATATTTGGTTTGACAGCTTAAGGGTGCAATTGCTTAATCTATTACGAATCTAATAGGAAGATGCAAAGAAAAAGAAAACAAAAAAGGATAGAAACACTCGCAAGAAAAATGGCATCATTATATATCAGCCGGTTCCAAATGTTGAAAAATAACTCATGATTTGATCACACGGACAAAATAATTAACAATAGTGATGGGCGCAAATCTTATATTAGGGGGCGAACTTATAAAATTTTAGTTTTGCAAAAATAGATTTTCAATAGGAAATACATAGAAAGTTTCTTTAAAAAATCTAAATCATATTGGAATTTCAAGTTTTTAGGGGGGTGACCGCCCCCTCCAGCCCCCCTCTAGGTCCATCCCTGATTAGCAATATTTTTTTCACCTGAGAAGCTTTAAACTTTTCAACCAACATTTATGTTAATAGAATTAACATTTAGCATGCAACTTAGTTCAACAGCAATGCAGCTTTCAAACAGATTCTTCCAAAATCACTGAAGCTAAAGGAGAATAACGACCTGCAGCTATTAATCACAATTCACCTCCCCAGAACACATCATGCCGTACTACCACCGCCAGTCCATTCAGGCAAATGAAGGTAATGCCTCTGGGAATAAGGCTTTAGCTAGGTAGATCCATTCTATTTATTAGGGCATAAATTGGAAGGGAGAATCATGCATGTTAGAAATGCTAAACTGTTTAAAGTCCCCCAACCCCACCCACCCCACCCCACCCATTTAGATGAAGCCAAAGTTAGTAGGAAAAACATGACTCAAGCTAAGGATAGTATTCAGCACAACTCCATAACCAGGGAGCTGTGTTCACAATAACAGGAATGATATGGTTCACTAACAAATGAAGCATCCAACAAGCTATAGCTTATCTACAGATTTAGATTCTATGGCATTGATAAATTGCATGAGTTTCCTACCAATTCAGCTGCAATATTGTTATCCTCCTGGAATGAGCTTCTTAGCACATAGAATGAAATATAAATTCCAGCTCCCAGATCCCAATTTTCAATTTCTGACTTGTGGTTCTCCATGAAAGTTGCAATCCTCCATACCTCTGAGTCATTAGCTGCATTGAAGAAAAAACATAAGACTCAGGTTGACTCTATCAACGGTATTTGAGACTTATCAATTCCTCAGTGATCCAAAATTGTGCATTACATTCTTCAATCCGGCATTAATTTGAAAAAAAAAAATTGACCCTAAGAGTTGGTAGAATCAGCTTCAATATTCTACATGACTCTGAGTCTCAAAATAGTAAATAACGAGCCATTCACCTCCCATGTGATAAGACACATCCATGCATGGACATGGGGTTTTGTGCTCTTATACATCAATAAAACAGAAAATTCATAGAATGGATTACTAAACCCCATGATAGTATAACTTAATCAGAATTCTCAAGTTTTCCAAGAATAAGCTATTTCCCCCCTCAAAACATTATTTTTTAATAGTAATATCTAAACTTTGTTTTAGTAAATGTTTTAGAAGGCTAAATGGAAATTTTTAAACGACAGAAAGAGATACTTGTATAGAGAGAGAACAGGATAACAAAGTTCACATGCCATTTACGAATTACTTAATCTGCAATAAAGATCATACCAGACAAAAACAATGCATGAGCAACTGAAGTCATGAAAATAGAATGAGCCTTTTGCCAATTTTCACATTCCAAAAAGTGCTCGAGAGCCCTTGGCAAATCCCCATGGTAATTGAAATAAACTGCCTGCATCATATGAGGAAAATTTTCTCAATTGGAAAACAAAACCCGAGTTCCAAAGAACCTTTCATCTCTCTCCCTCTTTCATATCATACATCCACGTACATGTACATACAAAGATGAGCGTACAGCAGGAGAAATCCAAATTGCTAGTGATATAAAAGGAGTTAATCAAAGAAAAAGATGATATTTAAAGATTCCACCCAACATTTCATAGCTCTCTCTCTCTCTGTCTCTCTTACAGCAGGATAAATCCAAATTGCTAGTGGTTTAAAAGGAGTTAATCAAAGAAAAGATGATATTTAAAGTTTCCACCCAACCTCTCTCTCTCTCTCCCCCTCCCATCATGTATAATTGCATATACAAGCATACAACAGGACAATCAAGATGGTTAGTAACTTGAAAAGGAGTTCTTCCAAAAAAGAAAAAAAAAGAATGAGATTCAAAATTCCAACCCAACCAAGATGCGGATAATCTGCTACCATACGAAGAATCTAAATTAATGATGGATCTAACCCAAATATAGCATCTAATCTACCAGCAAAACTCCAAATGATAGCATAGAATGCCACTCAGGCTAGACCAACAAGAAGTACAATACAAATGCTTCTGATGCATGAAGTTAAAACAAATCATCTGAAAAAACAATAACATACCATAGCTTCATGCAACCATTGCAATGGAATACCCAAGTCCTCAATAAATTGGCGCTGTGATTCTTGTGAACTCCATGATTCACAATATTGGAACAAAATTTCCCTGATAAGAATAGCTTGAAGGTGAGGATAATCATCACGGTAGGGCATGTGAAGGGCTACATAGATAGCCCAATGACACTGCTCTTGACATAGTAACTGGGATATAAGTCCCATGTCAAGAGCTTGAAGATCATTAGAATTAAAAGCACCAACAGCTTCCAAGATAGCCCGCTGATGCCATATCATATGGTAGTCAAGTGGATCATGCGTGGAAGAGAAAGTGCTAAACATTGTTTTCAGAGAGCATAGTTGTCTCTCTTCACTGGCATGCAGAAGCATAAGATAGTATGCAAGATCAAATCTTTCCACCCTGCTCAAATTTGCATTCTCTTCAACTGATCCTTCGTCAATATAAATTGGAACAGGAAATGGAGCTTTTCCATCATCAAGAAGGTGCTGATAAGTTTGAAACACAACAGGCAATGCAGTATCAGAAGGTAGGTGATACCACATTAACAATCCTAAGAATCTCTTCCAGTCAATGTTAATACCACGCAAAGCACCATGTATATTACCAGCAAGCAACTCATAAAGCCGAATCCTTTCCATCTCAATGAAATTGAAGTCCATACCATTACGTCTCCAAATATCAAGCTGTCTTGCAACATCAGAACGATTAACTGTTGATCCACCAGCTTGGCTCAGTAAACACGCCAGTCTAACATCTCCTTTAGAAGCTGCCAGCTCCACAGCTGCATCAAGTTGTCGCCCAGTCAAGAGAAAGAATAAGTGTTCCAAGTATCCTGAATCATTCACAGAGCTTACTTCTTCTTGTACACGATGACATACGCTTTCTTGCAGCCAACAACTGAAGTGTGACCTCCTAATAAGAGGAAGTGCTTCCAAGTCAACTTCTGGAGGACCCTCCTTGATATCCTGCATCATATCTTCCTCATCAGCAGCCATAGATTTCAGTTGAGCAGTATATTCCCTTTCTGAAAATAGAACTTTTATCAATTCCCAGACCATCACTTGATGCATCAAAACCAAGCGAGTCGAAGAAGATAAACCAGGAACATCCAACTGCCTCTCAATAATGTCTATATAGCTCATACAAATGTCAGAAAGCTCTAAACGATTAGAAACAACCTTCAGAAGCTTCAATTGAAAAGATCCAACTTCCACTGTTTTTTCTTCATAATTTAGAGCTTTGTGAAGATTCAATGGAGCATCAAAAGCAAAGTCAACAAGTTTTTTCTTCACTTTACTATTTTCATCTCTAACTACTTTATCAATTGCCACCTTTTCTACATTGATTACAGAAGATAATACTCTCTGGGCATTATTACTACCTACAGGTGCACCAGAGTGAACCAGAATGCCACCTGGGCCCCAACCTACACGAAATGACCTACCCATGAACAATGCTGCATCAACTATGTTGTGAGAATGGCTTCCTGTGACAGGTGTCTCTTGTTTGATGTCCAGTTTGAAACCTTCCCTTTTAATGGTCTTTAGTGGCAAACCCTTATTTTCTTGTGTCATCAGAACAGTTCTAGAGGAGCTCGAATCAAAAGTACCAGAGTTATATTCAAGTAAAGCAACAGGGGTTTTCCGAACAACAGGTGGGCTAGACCTATTTGTCATCCTCTGATTAGAGTTATTCAAAGAGGTCCTGATATATTCTTTCGCAAAGGCTTGTTTCTGATTAGAACCTGTCCCTCTCAAATCCTCAAGCTCCTCTTCTTCCTCAGCAGGAAACATCAACATTCTCATTTCTTTCATCTTTGCAGGGTCCAGACCAAGATGTGCAGGAAGAGAATGAGAAAGCAATGGTCCATTACTATCCAATTGCATATCTTCATCAATCCCAGGATTTCCACCATCATCCATTACCCCAGGATCTTGTACAACTCCTGTTGAATCATCCATAATAATATCTTCCTCCTCATCTTCACTCAACCCAAATCTACTGAAATGGTCAACCAAGAATTTCCACTCACCATTTGTCGGGTCAAATGCAATGAATTGTGCCCCTTGACTCTTCATGCTCTGTCTTAATTTCTTAACAATACCATCTACTTGATGCTTTTCCAAGTCTAAATTATCAATTTGAAGTCTCAAAGTTACCTCGGCAGTTTTATTAAGGCCTTGACCAACCATGGGCTTATTGCTTTCATCTTCATATACAATCACCTCATGCCTATGGAATTTCACAATTTGATCTAAATCCAACCCTCTAACATCAGTTTTCCCAATGAATTTTACACATCCATAACCAAATCTTCCAACCACAAAATCCGGAACTCGGCTGCAATAACTAGGATCCAGGAGTTCCATTCTCACCATATCTTCCAAGCAAGGTTCCATATAATAATCAGGGGAATGTAAACTGGGTAAAGATTCCTCTATCCTTCTCAAATCATGTGGCAAAAAATCAGAATTTGAAGATATCCTTCTCTTCTTGTATAGAGACGTAACATGTAAATCACAATCTTCAGCATCGAGGTCTGTCCTACTTCTACAAAGTTCACTTGCTGTATCACGAACTTCACACACAATCCCTGCAACTACAGCTCAGATTTTGAGTAATTCACATAAGCTAACTTGCATCTCTAATCAGCTAAACAGTACCAACAAAAAAAAAAGCAAATAAATTACATAAAACCATTCTAAATCAATAGTCCCCGCAGAACAAACACAAACATAAGCATACACTGATAACAAGCATTTTCAGCTCTCCATTTTCTTCCAAAAAATCTCAAAGACCATCAAACTGCATAGCTATGATTAACAGCACAGAACTTCTGAGCCAACAAAAACTGGGTATCAAGCAGAAAAGACCTAGAAACTCAATAGCTAATTGAAAACTCGAGAACACCAATAAAAAACGGAAGATTGACCTCTAAACACCAAATGAAAGCAAAATATTTTGCTCTAAAGTGCAGGAATTGATATGGACTAATCCCAAATTTAAAACCCAGACACATTTTAAAAAGAGAAGAAAGAGAGTGGGAATTACCTGAAGCGGAAGCCATAACTGCAGAGTGGAGGGTTATGGGTTCACCAACAGTAGTAGTCAGATACTTGGGAGAGTTCAATCAGCTGAAGGAGAAGCTGGTGAAACAAATGAAGAGAAGGAGGAGAGGAGAGGTTGGAGGTAAAAATAAAGAGAAGAATGGGAGGGAAAAGGGTTTTGAGAATTTGGACAGTGCAGCACTGGTGGCTCAGAGTTTCGGGTTTCCGAGTTCTGATTCCATAGTCAAATCAAAGACGAAGTGCCACTGACCGGGTTCGGTCAGTAGGTGTTTATGCGTTAGATCGGACCGGGTCCGCAAAATTTTTAGTGGCTTAATTCACAAATTAACCTTCCAATTATATTTTTTCTCACTTTGAATCATAAACTTTGTTTTGTCTCATTTTAGCCCTTAAAGAAGAGAAATTATTATATGAAATTAATTTTTAGGGAATGTAGAATTAGATTATCAATAAAAAATACAAAAAATATATAATATGGATAAAAGTCATCTACCTATCTATTGTGCATCCTCCGGTGTCTCTTTGAATTTTTTTAAAAAATTGAATTTTTAACCTTAACCCTTATTTTTTATATCTTAAACCCTAAATACATCATACTTATATTCCCTAAATCCTAACTGCAACCTCTGACCTTAAACCCTAAACCTCTAATTTAAAACAGAGGCGTAAAAAGAGACATAAGAAAAAAATAAATAATTTTTACCTATAAAATACAGGAGAAATTAAAATATTTAAGGGTGTGACTGCACCCACGTCCTCTAGGTTCATCCTGCTAGTACCTTTCTATGATATTATTATAACCTATCATAATTAGAAACCATATATATGCATGCATGCATACATATGTAGATATGCATGTCTACTAATTTAGAGAAAATAAGTAATATTAAAAATGAAAAAAAAATTGTCCATTGCTTAAGAAAAACATCGGTTAAAGACAAGGTGATAGATAGCCGAAGGACCTGGGCTGCGTCGACCAAGAGACTCCCGCTCCTTCTCTCGTTTACAGTAACTACTCCCTCGACACCTTAACCACATTCCATATATATATATATATATATACACACACCCCAACAGTTACAAACAATATTTCATCTTCTCCTTGTATATTTTGTACTATACCAACACTACTAATTAATTTATTTACAAATTACTCACCAAAAAAAAGAAAAAAAAGGAAAAAGAAACTAGGCTGTTCTTGATTTCATTTCCCTTGAACAGTAAAAACATCAAAGTAGCAGAAAAGTAGTCAGCAACACTTCACAACGTACGTACTCTTTGCTTTGCATGAAAAGATAACAAGAGACTGCATTTAGAAAAGAGAAGAAGAAGAAGAAGGAAAAAAAAAAAAACAAGAAAAAAACATTTTTTTTCTAATTTAAAGAAGAGAGAAAGATGGCGGATACCAGCATCGGTTTGGAAGAAATCAAGAACGAGACCGTCGACCTTGTAAGTGTTTCTCTTTGTTTCTGGTAATTTTCTCATGTATGTACACATGCATGTGTTTGATATGTGGATTAATTGCAGGAACGGATTCCTGTTGAAGAAGTGTTTCAGAAGTTGAAATGCACCAGAGATGGCCTATCGAGCGAGGAAGGACAAAAGAGGTTGCTTATCTTTGGTCCGAACAAGCTTGAAGAGAAACAGGAGAGCAAGCTCTTGAAGTTTTTGGGATTTATGTGGAATCCTCTGTCATGGGTGATGGAGATTGCAGCCATTATGGCCATTGCTTTGGCGAATGGTGGAGTATGTTTATGTCTCTTTTTCTTCTTTGCTTGAATTAATAGGCTTAGATTAGATATGGGGTCTGTAATTTCTATGAATCAATTCAGGGCAAGCCCCCGGATTGGCAAGACTTCATTGGTATCGTGGCATTGCTCTTCATCAATTCGACTATCAGCTTCATCGAAGAAAACAATGCCGGAAATGCTGCTGCTGCACTTATGGCCGGTCTTGCCCCCAAAACAAAGGTGCTTAGATCATTTAACTAGGAATGGTGTTGGTTCGAATGTTTATGTTATCCGTGATCCATGTCTCTAATGCTTTGTATGTGTTTGAATGATTGAAGCTCCTAAGGGATGGGAAGTGGAGCGAGCAGGATGCTTCGATTTTGGTGCCGGGAGACATCATCAGCATTAAGTTGGGTGATATTGTCCCGGCGGATGCACGTCTCCTTGAAGGTGATTCACTCAAGATTGATCAAGCAGCCCTTACTGGCGAGTCTTTGCCTGTAAACAAGAATCAGGGGATGAGGTGTTCTCTGGTTCCACCGTCAAGCAAGGCGAGATCGAGGCTGTTGTTATTGCCACTGGCGTCCACACCTTCTTCGGAAAAGCTGCTCACCTCGTCGACAGCACCAACAATGTAGGCCACTTCCAGCAGGTAATACAAGTATTGAGATACAACCCTCAAAGGGACCATCCAAATACATGGAAAAAACTTGAACATTATACCTGATGTGGACTAAATGATGTTTGTTTCTTTAGGTGTTGACAGCAATTGGAAACTTCTGTATATGCTCAATTGCCATAGGGATGCTTATTGAGATAGTGGTGATGTATCCGATCCAACACCGTAGGTACAGAGATGGAATCGATAATCTCTTGGTGCTTCTCATTGGGGGGATTCCGATTGCCATGCCGACAGTTTTATCTGTGACAATGGCCATTGGATCTCACCGGCTTTCCCAACAAGGAGCTATCACGAAGAGAATGACAGCAATTGAAGAAATGGCTGGAATGGATGTACTCTGTAGTGATAAGACCGGAACACTGACTCTCAACAAGCTTACCGTAGACAAGTCCTTAGTCGAGGTTTGTCCTAGAACAGAAAGTTAAATTAATTATGAATTGATGATGCATTTTATCTCATCACAGGGGACTATCTTGTGTGATTTCAGGTGTTTGCAAGAAATGTAGACAAGGACATGGTTATTCTACTTGCAGCAAGGGCTTCCAGGGTAGAGAATCAAGATGCTATCGATGCCTGTATTGTTGGAATGCTAGGTGATCCCAAAGAGGTCTGTTAAGACTGACAAAGAGGAATCGATTTCGTTATGCTTTTGCTCTTCAGTCTTTAATGTTACGTGAGCCGTGAGGATCGCTTTTGATTGGTTTGCAGGCTAGAGCAGGTGTTACCGAGGTCCATTTCTTTCCCTTTAACCCGGTAGACAAGCGTACAGCCATGACATATATTGAGCCCGATGGTAGTTGGCATCGAGTCAGCAAAGGTGCTCCGGAACAGGTAAATGGATTGATTTGCATCGTACCAATGCTTTCTTATCATCTAATTCTCTTGGATGTCGAATAACGACCTACGCAATCGTGACTAGATTATCGACTTATGCAATCTCCGAGACCGTGTGAGGAATAGAGCTCATGAAATCATTGCTAACTTAGCTGATCGAGGGCTTAGATCTCTCGCTGTGGCTAGACAAGTAACATTTTTGTTTCCTTCTCTCAAACTTAATTTAAGTGAACGAAAGGTTTATTATAAAATGAATATTTTGATATTGTAGACTGTGAAAGAGAAGCACAAGGATGCCCCGGGAGAACCTTGGGAATTTGTGGGAATATTGCCACTGTTTGATCCTCCAAGGCACGATAGTGCAGAGACGATTCGTCGGGCTCTAAATCTTGGTGTCAATGTCAAGATGATCACTGGTGATCAACTGGCCATTGGAAAAGAAACCGGTCGCAGGCTCGGGATGGGGACCAACATGTATCCATCATCTGCTCTCCTTGGTTCAAATAAGGGCGACACAATCGATACCATTGGCGTTGATGACCTTATTGAGAAGGCTGATGGCTTTGCAGGCGTTTTCCCTGGTAAGCTCATTAGCAATATTATTTTGGTATAGTAGATGCCCTTTGCAAAACGTCACTATTTTCCTCATTCAGAGCACAAATATGAGATTGTTAAGAGGCTACAAGCAAGGAACCATATTTGTGGCATGACCGGAGATGGTGTGAATGATGCACCGGCACTTAAGAAGGCAGACATCGGAATTGCAGTGGATGATGCAACCGATGCAGCTCGAAGTGCATCAGATATAGTACTAACAGAACCAGGACTGAGTGTCATTGTGAGTGCTGTTCTAACGAGTAGAGCCATTTTTCAGAGAATGAAAAACTATACCATCTACGCGGTCTCCATTACGATCCGAATCGTGTTGGGTTTCATGCTCCTTGCACTTATTTGGAAGTTCAATTTCTCGCCTTTCATGGTTTTGATCATCGCCATACTCAACGATGGAACCATTATGACCATCTCTAAGGACAGAGTCAAGCCATCTCCCATGCCTGACTCATGGAAGCTCAAGGAGATTTTCGCCACCGGCATCGTCCTTGGTACCTATCTTGCTGTCATGACTGTTATTTTCTTCTGGGCTGCTAATGACACCGACTTCTTTTCAGTAAGAGAAAAATTAAACACTCGTTATGTTCTTAAAACTATAACAAGAAACTTCTAAAGGTTGATACTAATTGCAGGATAAGTTTGGGGTAAGATCTATTCGGCACAATGAAGATGAACTTACTGCTGCTGTCTACTTTCAAATCAGTACAGTGAGTCAGGCACTCATTTTTGTCACTCGTTCTCGGAGTTGGTCTTTCGTCGAACGTCCCGGTCTCCTTCTCGTGGTTGCCTTTGTTTTGGCACAACTAGTAAGTTCAATATCCAAATTTCCACTTCAGTTGGCTAGAATACAATGTTTGTTCTCCAGTTGGTATAAACTTTTCTGTTTTGGATTCAACATTTTAGATAGCTACACTACTTGCGGTTTACGCAAACTGGGGCTTTGCCAGAATCAAAGGCATCGGCTGGGGTTGGGCTGGCGTTATCTGGCTCTACAGCCTAGTCTTCTACTTCCCACTCGACGTACTCAAGTTCGGAATTCGATATTCTTTGAGTGGAAAGGCTTGGAACAATTTGCTTCAAAACAAGGTATCTAAACACCTCTCTATGTATTTGCTTGTTACGCAAGTAATCACGATAAACGTGATACGACCGAATGACATTGATGTTCGAGTGTTGTTGGTACATTCAATTCATAGACTGCCTTCACAACAAAGAAAGATTATGGAAAAGGAGAGAGGGAAGCAGAATGGGCCTTAGCTCAACGCACCCTTCATGGCTTGACACCACCCCAAGTTACAAACGAGGAGAGCAATAAAGAACTATCAGAGATTGCAGAACAAGCCAGGAAGCGTGCCGAAGTCGCGAGGTTGAGGGAACTTCATACGCTCAAAGGACATGTCGAATCCGTCGTTAAGCTCAAAGGGCTCGATATCGAAACCATCCAACAGCACTACACTGTTTGAGGAAGGGAAGAGTTGGAGCTGTGGTTCTTGTAATGCCATGAGATGAGGTTTCCGACATCAGCAGCTATCCTATTATGATGTGTTTTTCTGTAGTAGGTTTAAGGCATGGTATTGGAATAATGTTTTGAATAATCCAACACAAGAGATTGTCTTATAGCTAAATCAGACAATCCTTGGCTGGAAAGATGGCGACATTTTTGTTACATGCAAGTCAGGTTTTTCTCTTCAAATTACATTGCGTAACAGACCGTACGTTCACAAAGTTTATGGCATTGTCTGATCATTTCTTTAACTTTGATAGCATCTTCGAATAATTCTTTATAGATTAATTTAAATCGAATATCGTATAGATTAATTAAGGTGACGACTCAATTCAATATAACAGTACGAAACTAGAAAGAAGAATTAAAAATAATACGTTACAATATTCCCTATTTGAATTAATCTTTATCTTCAAGAACTTGAGCATGACTTTTTTTTTCATAATTAACCTAAACACGTCCTTATACTTTTTTATACTTGATCGAGAATAAAGTATAAACTAACAATAATTTTTAATATCGGTAATAATTAAAACCAAAAATTAACTTATAATACAATTTTTTATGTCGATATTAACGAGTTTAATACCTTCGGAATAAAAAACGTCCAAATTATAAAAATACCTTAAATACAAGTAAGACTGCACACCCTGGTTCATGTCAACTAGAAATAACAAGGCAATGCACACGCATGATATACAACTGGTTAATTTGGCTGCAGTTAAAACGCCACATAGGCAATGCACACGCATGATACTTTCGTCTCTCTATTTAAAATTTTTAAAAAATTATTTTTTATGAATTTTCTCACATACTTCTAAATATTTATGTTTTGGCCCTAACTCTAATTCCTTAGTCCGTATCTGGTAAGGATGAGTATTCGATCGAGTCGAGTCAAAAAAATTCGAGTTATTCGAGTTGACGAGTCATATTTTACAACTCAAACTTTATTTGAAATTTTTTCGGTTCGAGTCGAGTTTAAAAAATTCGAGTCAAGTTTTCGAGTTCTTATAAATATTTAATTGTAATTATTTATCATGTTATAGTATGATTTAATTCTAATTTAAACGACTTTCTCTAATCGTATAAGATATGTATGTATATATATTTTCATACGTAGCAATATTTCTTTATATTTTTATATTATCAATGTATATATCATAAAAGAATGATAGACTCATCTCAAACTTAAAAATTAATCCTTTAATTACAAAAAATTTCGAGTTATTCGAATTTCTATTTTCTCAAAATTTATTTGAAATTTTTTCGAGTCGAGTTTTGCTCACCCCTAGTCCCTGAGTACATCAAGTCTTCTGACACATGTAATTTTCTCTTAAAATTATCTTATAGATATTTTTTAAAATTAAGATTATTTTTTTATAAAATTTATAAAAAATTCTCATATATAATTTTTTTTCAATAAAATCTTACTTTTTGAAAAAAAAAAAGCATCGGAACCGAACTTAAATTATAAAACATATAATGAACTCATCTAGTCAAATGGAATATATCGACAATCCTATTGGCAATAATAATAATAATGATAAAATAAAAATAATTAAGTTAAATTGAATTTGTTCGAATAGATTTAGTTAGGCTCATAAATAATATCAGGTTTGATTTGTGTTTAAAATTTTAGACTCGAGTTTAAAGTAAACGGTTTGAGTTTAATTTATTAATTCCCTTAAATAGCTTTTAAATATTTTTATTAAAGTTTTAAAAATTAATATGTAAAAACATGTTTAAGAAAAGATAATAGTTTTAAATATTAACGAATAGAGTTGAGCTCGAGCCTGAGTAAATTCGATTTAATTCAAAATTAATATTAATAGACACAATTCAAACTCGAAATTTTAGACCCAAACTCTAAGCGGACACTTTGAATAAAAAAATATTTAAAAGTCATACAATGTGAAAATTTGTTTGAGAAAAATATAATATTTATGTTTGAAGTCCAAAATTAATCATAATATATTTTTAAAGTTATACAAGTTCACGTGAAGACGAGGATTTAAAGAATTTAATCATGATAATAAATTAACAAAACTGAAATAATATATATGTGGATGGAATCAAGTTATAAAATAATATGAAAATATGAAAAATGATTTTGGTTCACAAAAGGAAGGTTGAATCTTCAACTAAAAAGACAAGACTGAGTCATGAGAGGGTAGTAATCAGTCATATAATATCATGGATGGATGGCTATGGCTTGATGGGAAATACATGAATGGAAAGACACAAAATGAAACAAAACTGAAAACAACAACCATACATTGAAGAAGAGGCTATCCTTCCCTATCCTATCCGGAATCTCATCCTCTCATTCCCGAGTCCACTCAATCCACCAATTCCCTCTACTCATTCATATATACTAAAACATCTGTCATCACCTGTGTTCTGTCTGTCTCTCTTTCTTACACATCCCAAAGCAAAGCAGCTTCCTCCTCCACCACAAGTCACAACACCACCATGGCCTCGGCTACTGTTTCTGTAGCCAAACCACTTGTTCAGGTTCAGGTTCATTGCTTTTGCACTGAGGCTTATGACTTATTAGTTGTTTATTACCACTCCAGTGATGTCATTGCATGTGTTGGCTGAATGGCTGTTGCTCAGACCAATGGTTCTTTTTTGTTACAGGCAAAAGGAAAGGGTCTCGCTTTTGCAGAATTCTCCGGCCTACACAACTCCGCGGGTAGCCTTCCCTTTGCCAGGAAAGCCTCCGATGACTTCGTTTCACTCGTTGCTTTTCAGACATCTGCTGTGAGTTCATTTCTCGCTTTTCTGACTTCTTTATACTGTCTTCCTTACTCGTGATGCATGTTTGTGAGGCCAAATATATGTATATGATGCATGTAAGTTCATGATTGTGTCTGAATTAAGTCCCCTTTAGTTAGTTATTGATTAGCCCTCTGGTTAAAGTTTTCGAATTTCGAATGTGTGTGTAGTTAGGAAGCAATAATGGCGGATACAGGAAAGGGGTAGTGGAGGCAAAGTTAAAGGTGGCGATAAACGGGTTCGGTAGAATTGGAAGGAACTTCTTAAGGTGTTGGCATGGTCGTAAGGACTCCCCACTCGATGTTATTGCCATCAACGACACCGGTGGTGTTAAGCAGGCATCTCATCTTCTCAAATATGACTCCACCCTCGGCATCTTTGATGCCGATGTCCAGCCTGTTGGCACTGATGGCATCTCTGTTGATGGCAAGGTTATCAAGGTTGTTTCTGACCGCAACCCTGTTAATCTCCCCTGGGGGTAAGAGTTTCTGGTTTCATATGTGATTATGTTCATGTAACGGAGCAATTGTTTGGTTTCGGTTAAACTGATAAAGCTGATGATATTATAGGGACTTGGGAATCGACCTGGTGATTGAAGGAACTGGTGTGTTCGTCGATAGAGACGGTGCAGGTAAGCACATACAGGCAGGAGCCAAGAAAGTGCTGATTACTGCCCCAGGTAAGGGTGACATCCCCACCTATGTTGTTGGTGTTAATGCTGATGGTTACAACCCAGATGAGCCCATTATCAGCAATGCTTCTTGCACCACCAACTGCCTTGCTCCTTTTGTCAAGGTTCTGGACCAGAAGTTCGGTAATTCCTTTAAACTATGTCTACTACGATTTAGGAGTGTTACAACGATTTGGACATGGAATACTAATGTAATATGTATGACAGGTATTATCAAGGGCACCATGACTACAACTCACTCGTACACTGGTGACCAGAGGTTGCTCGATGCTAGCCACCGTGACCTCAGGCGTGCACGAGCTGCAGCTCTCAACATTGTCCCAACTTCAACCGGTGCTGCAAAGGCTGTGGCCCTTGTACTCCCTACTCTCAAAGGCAAACTCAACGGTATTGCACTGCGTGTACCGACACCAAACGTGTCGGTGGTTGACCTCGTTGTCCAAGTTTCGAAGAAAACCTTTGCTGAGGAGGTGAATGCTGCTTTCAAAGAGAGTGCAGAGAAAGAACTCAACGGTATTCTTTCAGTATGTGAGGAACCCCTTGTTTCGGTCGACTTCAGATGCTCTGATGTGTCCTCCACCATCGATGCATCACTCACCATGGTCATGGGAGATGACATGGTTAAGGTGATTGCTTGGTACGACAACGAGTGGGGCTACTCTCAAAGGGTTGTGGACTTGGCTGACATTGTTGCCAATAACTGGAAGTGATTTCAATGCTATTTTACATATGCAGAATAAGATTTTTGCAGGCTCACCTCATTTATTCTTTTGGTTTCTACAATTGCTTCTTCTGTCAAGGCTACTACATCATCTGTAATGTAATGTGGGATACATAGATCCTCTAATAAGTTTATGCAATGAAATTCTTACTTTTTTACATTCAGGTTCAAGGCCCTTTCATGTATGTTTAATAGCAGGTAGAGCCATAAATGAAACGATAGAGATTACGAGTTATTTGAATTTGATTCAGTCAAAGCTTGGTCAACACTTGACTCATTGAAACTCGAGTTTTTAACGAACCAAATCAAGCTACGTGACGCCAGACTCGAAAAGCTCGTGAGGTACTCGAAAAGATAATATACTAAAATTTTACATTTTAAAATATAAATTCCTAAACCATAAATTCTAAATCCTACTGACTTAACTTCCTATCCCTACAATTAACAAGACAACTTATATATCAAAGTTTTCTTTCCAATAGGGCTTTAAATTAGATGAAATAGATCTAAGTTACTCGAGTCCAACTCGGTTAAAGCTCAATTAACACTCAACACGATTAAACTTGATTCAAGCTCGAACTCAATCCAAATTTTTAACGAGACGAATCAAATTATTGAATTATTCAGATTCATTAAAAACTACTCGAACTCAACTCGACTAGTTTATACTCCTAGTAACATGTAATCTTTAGAATTCCCTTTTAACATCATCATCTGCAATTACCAATCCCTTCATAATCATCTTTCTGTACAAGGATAGATCCCATTTCCACCATTATCTTATATGTCACATTAATAAAAAATTAAAACTATAAAATATTCAAAAAAAATTAAACAATTATAAGAAATAAACATATAGTATCATATAAAATGTCATGTCAATAGTGTCAAAATTTACATTTTAACAGGTATTTTCGTTAAAACTTACTCATTTTAATTCTTTAAATTTCGAGTTAAATTTTATTTTATTTAAAGGTTGATGAACAAATTATAGTTTAATGACTGAAAGGAAAACACAATCAAAGTTTAGTGATTAGCAGTGTAATTTGTATAAATTTTAACTCTTTAGGAAGGACAAGTTATGTGATAGTAAACATTGGCGCCTGGCGACATTTATTTTAGGTCACGTCAAGATAACACTAAAAATATTTAAAATATTAAATATTTATTGAAATTTTTATTCAATATATATAAATAAAAAAATATCACTTATAAATGGTGATTTAGGGGAGAATGTCATTTATAGATAACATTTTTTTAATATTTTTTATAAAATATATTATAAAAATTGATTTAAAATTTAAAATATAATTTAAAATCATCTATATTTTATAATAAAATTTTGGATTCCTGACATAAAATATACGTGTATTATCATACAAAATGTTTGACAATTTTCAATTATTTATTAAATATTATTTTATTTAAAGGTCAAAGAATAAATTTAACTAAAAAAGCAAATCGATGAAAAGTAAACATACGGGGCCAAATTAACAAAAATATATATATAACAAATTAAACTAATTTTAATAAACACTTACATTAACATTATGGTAAATTATATTATAGTCACTGAATTTAATTTTTAGAATATTTTCATTTTGGTCTAAACAAAAACTATTATTATAATAAAAAAATATTGATATGACACGTTATAATCTTATTCTATAAAAAATCAAATTGTCAAATTTTATAATTATTTCCAAAATCAAAAATATGATGAACGAGACAATCATCGATGAATAACAATAGTAGAAAGTTGATCAAATGATTAATATAATTTTATTTTAAGTTGATCTGATAATTAACGATGATAATCTTTTTAATTTTATGAAAAGATAGATATATTTTATCGTTGGAATTGACTGTCGACTTTTACGTTTATTAAAATTTTAGACTCGGAAATAACTTTAAATTTAAAAATTTATGATTTTTTTAAAAAATAAACTTCAATATCTCAAATCAATATTTTTTTTAATGGAATGTATGACAGTGATTATAATAAAAATTTTAAAAAATAGTGATTGTTCGATTTTAGTGATCAAAGTGTAAAAGTTCTAAAAATTCAGTGACTACAAATCTAGTTTATCCTTTAAAAGCTTGCATAGAGAGGGAACTTCCATACCACCATTTCCCATCGTTGTTGACTTTTCTTACCTCTCACTCACTTCATCTGTCAATGCTGGAAATCTGATGCTTCATTCTTTCTTTCTCACCTACCATTTCTTTTCTTTTCCTTTTTGGCCATTGAAGAAGAAGATGCAGTGCCTCTCATTCAACATCAGTTCATCGGCTCCATCATTTCCCACATCGCCCCAGTCCCAGTGTCAATCTCAAACTCAACCGAACGGTCTAAATTCTCACCCCCCTCCACATTCACAAGGTAAAGTTTTTGTGACTTCCGTTGATGTTTTCCGCACATGGCGCAGGAGCTGTTTGTGTAAATGCCTCAATGAGAATTGCTTTCTTGTTTCAGGGAATTCCAACGATGGAACACCCAGATCCAGCACCAGTCAAGTCTCGCCCTCCTTCAATCTTAGTGACGAATACAATCGCGCATTGCAGTCCAATTCTTACAATGAGATTCGCTCCAGAATTGAAGATCACGTGCTCGTCGTGGACGCCAACGATACAGAGGGTGTGGAAGATAGTTATCAGCTGTATTTTTCGCAGGCACTGCAACCCGACAGAGAATCCGTCCACCAAGTTCTTCGCCACACTAACCCCAAGGCTACCCTCACTCGCTTGGTTTCCACCTACTTCGATCACAGCGAAGGTATCAGCGATCTCTGCCGCAGACTCTACGGATGTATATCTTGTGCTCGTAAACTTTATGCTCCAATTACCGAGCTTCTTCAAGTGTTCCCCAGTGATCTAAATTCCATCAATATATCTGAATGTGACTTGGCTTACACCACTTTCCGCCAATTCGATAGCCTTGACAATCCTTTTCCTTCCCTTGAGTCCGGTAACTTCGACGAAATGCGCCGCAGTTTCTCCCAGCTCGAGGAGCAGCTCAATCAACGCCTCCACAAATCCCATTCCAGGGATCACATATTTCACCGTGCAACGACTCGGTCTGCCATTTGCCTGATTGGCACTGTCATCGGGGTTGCTGTTACTGCCGTGGTTATCTCCACTCACGCCCTTGCCGGGATCGTAGGCCTTTTTGCTACCCCACTTTGTCCGATATGTGTTCCGCCGCATGTCCAGAAGAAACACATTGCTCATACGGCTCAACTGAAAGCTGCTTTCAGTGGGACATTTCTCCATATGAAAGAGCTCGAGACTATTGTCTGCCTTGTTGAATTGTTACACCAGTCAGTCGAGCGAGACAAGGAACTTATACGGATTGGCCTCGAGAGGGGTATAGAAATATACCCCATATATGTAGTTGTGCAAGAGCTCAACAAAAACCACAGCAAAATGTTTGAACGGCTCCAAGAACTGGAGGAGCATATATGTACATGCTTCAAGGATGTCAATAAAAACAGAACTGAGCTCTTCGACCAGATCCATCTTCATCAATCTAGTGATTCATGATATTCTTCCTGTCAACGTGTATAGAATGCTCTGATTATGGCCAATGGCCCTGCTTTTTTAACTTTGAGCTCACTATTGTTTACAAGATACCTAATGACATTGGTCAGGCTCTTGCTTACTACCCCCATTACTCAGATTTGACATCAAGATGAAACCTCAGGGTGGAAATCGTCTACCCTTCCTCATGTCTCCATTTATGCCTCCACTTTAAAATAGAGGGTTTAGGGTTTTAGGTTAGAGATTTTGGTTAAGATTTAGGGAATTAGGGGTAAGGTGTATTTTTTGGGTATAGAGTTTAGGGTTTAGGATATAAAAAATATGAGTTAAGGTTTAAAATTCAATTTTTTAGTAAATTTTCAAATGAGACATAAAAGAAGACACAGAAGAGAGGCAGAAGAATTTTGTTCGAAACCTCAATGCATGATGTTTGTATATTTTTGAAATGTGTACTTTATCAACTCTAACTAATTAAATGCCTATCCGACATACAAACAACATGATCCTAAGGATTTTCTTATCATTGTTACTCGCTTTTACTTTGTGCTTTATCATTAGGTTAGATTTTTTTTCTTTACAAACATTTTCTATTGTGACTACTTTTACGTATATTGAATATGAATCTTTTAAAACATCGTTTATTTTTCTATTAGGGTCATTTTTACACACCGAAAATATCAACAACCGCCCTCCAAGCGATCATTTATTAGGTAGACATCTTCATTTTTATAATCGTAAAATTTAATGTTTAAATTTGGTTAAATGACTTAATTGATTCAATTTCTTGATTTAAAGACTTAATTAAATTTAAAAATTTAAAAAGTTTAATTATTTTTTCTTCAAAAATTCAAAAACTTATTACACTCTTAAGTCAATTTAATATCAAGAGAATAATATATATCGTAAATAATACTTCTACAAGATGACATAATTTGCCAAAATAATAATTATAATAAACTATGTAAACATAACTCGAATTCAACACAACACCCTACTACTTATTTTTTTCCCATGAATAAATTTACAAACACCTTCCTTCTTGGGTTTGAATGAAATTCAACAAGGTAGAAAGCATGCTTGTTCTGATAATTACACCAATGCAACAACACATCCCTTCCATCTAAAACCAAAAGGAAAAGTTACAAAATTTAGTTAGTACAATTTTCACCGATATCAATAATAATAATAATTCATAAAGAACGAAGCCAATGTCGAACCCCGGCCCGGCCTATTGGTCATAGTTGTTCAGTCTCAATTAATGTATTAGATTCGAAATGTAGGAATTGTCAAGCGTATAAATCAGAGCATAATGCACTCTTGAACCAATGTTTTCTGTTTTATAACAATAACGATGTCAACCAAACTAAAACTTAATCGTCAAGAAAATACCAACTTACCAAGACAGAAAGCTGGTTGCATGAATCAAGATGCGACAGTACCAAGTCTTGCCTTGAGCACTATTTCTTCAGTGGTCACACCAATTATTTCATTAGCTCGTACTAATCCCACACAAGCACATTTCCCTGTAGGATCCTGCATTTAATAAACCAGTTTAGCCAAAACAAATGAATAACATGTATATATGTATATGTATATGTATAACCAAGGTCACCATAATCTAGTTTGTGGGAGACCTTAGTAACAACTTTCAACTTCTCTAACTTGTCAAGTGCATCATCCACATCAAAGTTACAGCTATGTCCAAACTCCTCTCTGAGTAGATCCTCACACCGTTTATCCAATTCCTACACCAATTTATCAACACATAATTGAAATATAGTCCTTTTTTCTTTTCAAAATTTCAAATAGATCCTCACACAGTATGCTATATATGAAATCATACCTTGGAGGTAGCTTTGCCTTGCTCCATTAGTATAAAGAATGCAATGATTACCTCTTTCACCTGCAGACAATATTGAACTGTGTTATTTTCAATGGTTTGAAATTGGGAAAAAGAAAGAAAGATGCTTACTTCTTGTTGAATCACATCATCACACAAGTGAAGCAAAGTTCCCCTTCCGCTGTCGAGTTGCTTTTCGTACATGGACTGTGTTATTAGATTCTGATATGCAGCCATGTTTGCTTCAAACCTATATGACAGTATGAGAAACAATCAATCAAGTCCCCTGGTAATATACCATGAACATATATAAGGTTAGAAGGAGGGAATATCTCTTTACTTCCTCGTTCGGAACGTACGTTAAGTAAGTCTTAGCACAATAACCAACCACTGTTGACAAGATGGCAAAAATGACCCAAAGATCAGCTTTAGGCCTTTCAAGGGAAGTAATCACTGCAACCTGTGAAGAAGGTCTTGGTGTGTTAACATAAATACTATAAGAACCGATGGAGCGAAGCTGAAACGAGCAAGAAAGATGATGGTTTAACTGACCAGTCCCACTATGGCTGAGGCAATGAATGTGACCCAATCCATAGGAGTTAATCCAGGGTTTTTCTTTTCAGGCTGTTAAAAGAGCTTACAAAATGTATAATGATCCACAACATCATGTCATTTAACAACTTTGAACACAGAAGAGCTAATAAGAGAAACTCACAAGGACTATTTCTAGATCTGCCATAGGAATATGCTTGAAATGTTTTACGTGTATTCCTCGATCCTTTTCTCGTCCTGTACTCGCTTTCCTGGAATTTCACCGTACTATTTAGATGAAACTGAAAACTTGTATTACAGTATAAAAATGGAAACCTGTATGATAAGATGTACAAATTAAAGACATTACCTGTAAACAACAATTATCCTCTCAAAAGTAGGTTCTTGAATTGTAGTCTTCATAATCAAGTTCTGAAAGCTGAAAGAAGAAAGTTATTGAGCATAAACAACACCAGCATATGAAGATGGCAATTTCACAACCTTAGTTCCATTTTTTCGAGACCGATGCGTTCAACGTATAATTCTTCATTAATGTCCTCATCCTTTATCGGTACTTTCTTACGCTCCCTTCGTGTTGTTCCAAAAATCTTGTCCAATCTGCAAGGAACATCACTTTCAGAGCATCTTCTCTGGCTTTAGGCAGTATGTTAACAACTTAGGACCCCTAGAAATGATGTCTGCTATATGGCTAAACATTACCTCAATCTACTACTGCTCATACCGATTTCAAGATATTTCATAAAATCAGAGAAAAATCACATTCACCAACAATATGCCAAGGACTGATATGAGGTAGTGATTGTCCGGAGTATACTCACCGGGTTTTCTTCATAAGAAGTGTCCAAAGACGTGAAATGATAATGTCCACCTTCTCCAGGTAAAAGAAATTAGTTGTTCGATCGATACCGATCCCGCGTCTGAAGATAATGTACTAGACACAAAAGAATCATGCTTAGCATGACAAGAAGAGAGTGTTCAAACTGATGCATGTAAACAAAATATCTTCAAAGAAGACAATTCCAAAGATTTCTTAGTTCGATGGTACTGAATCAGCTTCGTATTACAAATATATTCGATGAACATTTATCGAGAATGATGCAATTTTTATGCTAAAATTGTGATTTGCAACCTTATCAGCAAAATCTGGAAGGTCTTCTTGGGGATGATGAGCAAAGTATTTCTTTAGAAGTGATTTATCAATCTGAATTCAATAAAAAACATGGTGTAAGATAGAGGATCCACAATGTAGTGTGTTCAAATGAAAGCTTAATGATTTGTGCAGATGACCTTTGATTCATCAACGATTATGGGGAGATGAAGAAGATATTGCCCTGCAGTTGCGACATCGAGTTCCTCGTTCGAAACTATCTTAAAATTACTCTTATCCATAACCTGGACACCAAACAAAAGGAAATTCAACTTCCAACAAGATGATCAACTTCTAAAAACAGGTTACTTGCACATCATTGCATGCTAATTGTTCTGAAACATGTCCCTTGTTTACTAATCCATTGGTTCTGAATTCGACTATACTTCGTTGCAGGTGTGACAGTACAACTGATTTGTGTTCAAGCAAGAAGAATACCTGAAATAAATATGTCAAGAAATTCTGCTCAAGTTCATCGATTTCACGGGGAGTCATATTCTGCTGCTGCAATTTCTGAGCCCCATGTACAGGGTCAAAGAGGGAGAACAATTGCTACAAAAAGAAAACATAAAATCCAAACTGAAATCTCAAATCAGAACCAAGAAAAAAATGGTATGACAGTTATGTTATTACCATCAAATCCTCAAACTGAAGAAGATACCATGCTCGAACAATGTACTCAACCCGCTTACAGAACTTTACAAACTCAGCTCGATCCGAACTATGTTCTGCAACACACGAAAAACACAGTTCCGAACTCGAAACCGATGCCATTGAAATGCTAATTACAAAGAAAGAAGAAAAGGGTATATATGCTTACGGATAAGATTGGATAAAGTCATGATGATCTTAGGCTTGAGAGTGGGAATAACTGATTCCCGCTCCATG
Source organism: Abelmoschus esculentus (assembly GCA_035048815.1). Classification (NCBI taxonomy): domain Eukaryota; kingdom Viridiplantae; phylum Streptophyta; class Magnoliopsida; order Malvales; family Malvaceae; genus Abelmoschus; species Abelmoschus esculentus. Next base: position 14,839,620 of record JAUCBN010000024.1, read on the forward strand.
CGAATGACTTCCTTGGTGATGCCATTGGCTTTGGCCATAAACATGGTGGCTGGTTGATGGAATTCAAAAGCCAGAACCAAAAGGAAGAAGAAACTAGAGAAGAAACCGAAATGGCAATGACAGTTTTATTATGAGATTGATTCATGGCAAGACCGTGAGGCTAGGTCCTAACGTAAGACTCGGAACCAACGTAATAATAATAACTAGACAACGTGAAAGAAAAATTAATAAGTGGAAGAAAGAAAGTTTAATTGTTATGTTAAAACAGAAAATTAAGGTAATAATTAATGTTTAAGTGAAATTTACGATTAATATGTGATTTTAATAATGAATAAACTAAGAAGTTTGTTGAAAGAATTATAAATAATTATATTTCGAGATAATCGTAGCATCGATAACATAACCTGTTTCACTCGATGAATTTAGTAGATCTTTTTAGGAGAATTCAATGACCATAGATCGAACTTATCCAATTTTTACAGTGCGATGGTTGGCTGTTCACGGACTAGTTATACCAACCGTTTTTTTTTTGTCAATATCAGTAATGCAGTTCATCCAACAATAAACCTAATTTGAATTTATTATAGAACTATGGCATAGTTAAAATCGAACAAAAAAAATGTTGAATTGAATCGTACCAGCCTCTACTGAGAGTTATTACTCATCTAAATAAGAGACGTTACCCTCTACGATTAAGACTACTTCTCGGATTCAATCATTATTTATTAGCATACTAGGGTAATACTTAAATTTGTAATATAAAATCGAAATTCGAATTTATACATGATGAAAAAAAACAGATGATCATCTTTAATTGATCGACTAAAATATAAAAAATTATAACGTTAATGATAATTTACCTAAAAAATAGTTTAATAATTAAAATAAAAACGGAAATAATTTAATAATAGTAATATTATTTATTCTTATTTCTTTCATATTTGTTGGATGTCAAAACTGAATGAATTTAATGAAAAAAACATTAAAAATTAAAAGCCTTGGAAACTCATGAAACTGATATGAAAATTTTCATAAAGCATATTAAAAATAATAAAAAAAAATCTGAAAACTCGTAATATCTGATGAGTTCTAAAAACAGATGTTACATAAAAAAAATATGATTTTTTCGATATATTTTAGTTTGGATTCATAATTATTTAAAATTTAATATAATAAAAATATAAAAAATATATTTATAAATCCTTATCAAGAAATTCATATCTTATAAAAATTAATTATTTGAAATATTTAATATAATTAAATTTTAAAATTTTATTTTTTAAAAAATAAATAATAAACAATATTAATAGGACGAAAAGAATAATATTTTTAATATGATCATCAGTTTTTTATTTAAAAAATCAGGTTCGGGTTGGGTGATTAAAAAATAAAGTTGGGTCGAGTTTAGGGAGAAAATTTCTCGACCCGACCCCACCCAATATATTTATATATTTTATATATAATATTGAATATTTTTATTATTTTTCGGGTTGGGTCGGGTTTATTCGGGGTTTTATTAAAATATCAGGGTTGAATCGAAATCAAATTATGATTTTTATAATATCGGGTCGGATCATGTCGAAGATAAAAAATATTAAAATTAAGTCGGGTTCAGATTAAATTAAAAGACTTAAATTTCAGATCGGGGTCAAAATAACCAAAAATTCGACCCGACCAGACTCATTGTCATACTCATCCCTAAGTATTTTTAACTGTAGTGTTTTTTTTATTAGACGATGGAAATACGATTCTTTTGAATTTCTTACATATTTATCATTTTTTACCTCTTTAGATCAATTTACATCTAAAGTAATGATGACTAAATATTTTTATTTAATATTTACATAGTGTTATATATATTTAAATATTATTATATTTAATGTATTTTTATTAATATTATATTTATGGTGTTTATTTATATATGGGGATTGTATATTGCTTAGAATTAATGTTAGAAATAAAAAATTGAACACATTAAACTTTTTACATTTAAAAGTTCATACAAATATTTTAATAGTGGGTAACGAGTAGGGATGTTTATCGAGTTAAATAGCTTGTAAGTTGTTTGATTTTGATTGGATCAAAATTCGAAAAACACTGGAATTAGGTTGACTCAATTCGAACTTAAACTCGACTTAAGACCTTGACGAGTTGAAACGAGTAAAGTATAACTCGACTCAATAAATTTGTGAGCAACTTTTTAATTTTTTAAAATATTTTTAGTAATCACTTTAAAATTATTTAAATCAAAAAATAATTTAAATAATAATTATTAATTTATAGATCTTTACTTTAGTTTTAATATGCTAGTTTGATATATTTATAGATTGTTAAATTAAAATTTAAATTTTAAAAGTTTTTTATACATTCTTTTGATTGTTACTTTAGTTTTAAGATGCTAATTTAGTGTATTTGAAGATTACTAGTTTAAAATTTATATTTTTGAAAGCGATATATATATTATTTTTGGTATTTTTGATTAATTTATTAATTTATATTAATATTAAATCTTATATAACATTATTAAATTTTATTTTTAATTAAAATAAAATAATTTTTTAGTAAGCTTAACGAGTAACAAGTTGAATGAAATATGTTTTAAAGATTGATAAGGAAAAAAAATACAGGGTAAACTTCTCGATAGTCATTGAACTTTAAAATATTTTTATTTTAACACTAAATTATTGTCGAGACTGTTATAAGAAGAAAGGTTTGGATTAGATATCTTCTTTCGAGTTTATATTTAAAATAATATCGCTTCTAAGTTAAATCAGTTGATATATAAACTAGACACACTTTCTAAAGTTTATAGTAAACTTTGTGTATTTTATTAATTTGTTTATAATTTAAAATAATTCTATAAAATCAATCTTTTATATTTAAAAATTCTCTCCATTTACTTATTTTTATATAAATGTTATATTATTATTTTTATAATGAAAGTTTAATTTTGACTTATTTTTGTTTTACGATAAAATGCAATTATTAGATTGTTATTTTGATCCAATAGACTTATTTAATTTAAAGTATAATAATAAAATTTTATTAAATTTTTAATATAAATGACTAAATTATTTTAAATTATGATTAAATTTATAGAATATATAAATTTTGAGACTACAACCGTTAATAAAGTATCAAAATAATGAATAAAATTAAAATTCAGATACTAACTTGAAGAGCAAAAGTTTTTAAGTTTCAACTTAAAAAACACGTCTAATTATCAATGAGAATAAGAATCTTTTAAATTCGAATATTATAGGTAGGGATGGGCACGGGTCGGGTCAGATTTTCGGCCCACCCGCACCCGCCCCAAAAAACCATACCATCTACTCGACCCGACCCAGGTTTAGGGTGAAAATATTTACTCGATTCGACCTGATTTTTAAGCTTTAAAATCCGATCGACTCGATCCGACCCGAATCATTAAAAAAATTAAAATTTTAGGGACTAAACTATAAAAAATAAAATTTAGGGATCTAATTATAAAAATATTTAATTTTAGTGACCTAATTGTAAAAAATTAATTTTAGTGATCTAATTGTATAAAATATATATAAAGAGGGGTCATTATTGCAAATATCCCTAAAATATATATGAGAAAATTATACTATTAGTCCCGAATCGGGTCGGGTCGGATTTTTTCCACCCTAAACCTGACCCGACCCGAATTTTTCATCAAAAATTCGACCCGATCGGACCGGGTCGGGTCGAATTTAGAGTTCGGGTTCCGTGCCCATCCCTAATTATAGGTATATTTAGACCATAAATTTAAGAAAAATATTTTAATACACAAATTTGTATAAAACTTTTTAATGTTAGGGTTTAAAGATTTAGGGTAAAATCCAGAGTTTAGAAATTTAGATTGTATAGTATAAAATTTGAAGTTTGTGATTATATTTTAGAGTTTGAGATCTAGGTTTTAGGGTGTTAAGGTTAAGGACTTAAGTTTTAAATTTTATAACTTAAATATAGAAGATTATATAATTTTTTATATATCTTATGTAATAAAATATAACCTTTTTCATCAACAAGGACATTGTGTAACGATTAATCGGATAAACGGTTATACAATTTTAAATAAAAACATGTTACTCGACAAGAATCAAATTTTTTGATTAATTGGATAAACAGTTAACCGGTTGAATAGTTACAGTTTAGGATCAATAATTGAACAACTCGAACTTACTAATTAATCGAAATCATATGCTAATGGTTAACTGAACCCGATTTTGCACAGCCCTAAAGTTGAGTGACCTTATCGAATGCGAACTAAAAGTTCGATGACCTTATCGAATACGAACTAAAAATTGGATGGTCTTATCGAATGCGAACTAAAAATTAAATGATCTTATCAAATATTTTAAAATATAATGATCAAAACAAATCTATTCTAAAATTTCAGTGACCATTTTTAAATTTTCCCATAAAATAAATTCGGTCAAGATGCGGTAGATTCTCGTACTTTCCTCAATCGGATTTGGAGGTAAACTAAAAGACGTGGAAATCCCTCGGGCTCAGAAAACAAACGCAATCGCCGAGCAACACCCTCCCCGTCCCCAAACCAAGCTTTGAAGATTTTCATGTCCATCTTGCCCTCACAAGATCAAGGTTACAAAGCGTCGTCCTCTCAATCTATCCCTCAAAACCCTAACCCTAATCATGGAAGCAACCTCCAATCCCATCCTCCTCCTATCTCCTTCGGATCTCTCCACATCTCCGATCCTCACTCTCCCGTGTCTCTTTCCACTTCCCCTCCAGGTATTCCTCCCTTGTTTTCTCCTTCGTTTGAGTTCTGCCTCGAGTCCTGATATGGGTTTCTCGGTTTCTGTTGGTTTAGTGCTGTACTAGGTTGTATTTGAAGTTTGTATTGAAATCTTAAGCTTCTAATCATAAAAGTTGTATTTTTTTATGGCAGAAAAATTGGGTTCCAATGCACACGGTTCAGCTGGATCATCCAAAGAGGTAAATTTCCGTACCAATGCTTGTTTCTTCCCCGAAAGATAGGGGTAAATGGTGGAATTTATAACTGTTATGTATGCTTCCTTGTCGAGTTTTAGGGAGCTCAATACATGGTTAAAAATTATTTTCTTTCCTGTTAGGATCAGTTGAATGAAGTAGACACGCCAAATGTTAAGAGAACTTCAGTACACAGAAACAGGAGGACTAATTCTCATTCTAGAGGGAAAATGTCTGAAGACATGGTTTCTACTCGAAATCATCAAGGCACTGTGGCTCATGGGGGTGCTACACATTCGGCAGGAAAAAGAACTCAGATGACGAATTGTAACCACTTGCTGAATTTTCATTATGACCCTATTGTTCGCTCCCGTCCGCAACCACGAGGACCTCCTCCAAGCAGGCAGCGGAAGATTAAGCCTTATAATAAAGATTTATTTCTTCAGGCAAATTTTAAGTTTGTTGTGTTGGATACAGGAAGAAATGCGCCTGAATTGATGGATCCAGATAAGAAATTACTATGGGAGGATATTATTTGCGTAAGGTATTCCACTCCATTTCCAGTGCAGTGCCCAATTTGCTTGGAACATCCTCAATGCCCGCAAATAACTTCATGCGGTCATATTTTTTGCTTCCCATGTATTCTGCAATACTTGTTCATGGGTGAGGATGATCAAAAACGTGAGTGCTTCAAAAGGTGCCCTTTATGTTTTGTAATGGTATCCCAGAAGGATCTGTACACCATCTATATTGAGAATGTTAGAGAATATTGTGTCGGCGATACTATAGAGTTTATGCTTCTAACACGACAAAAAGATTCATTTGTTCCATTGCAGAAAAGTAAAAAGGTGGCAAACTACACGCAGTGTGGTGAAAATGAAATGTATGATCCCTTCTCAAAGTTTATATTTACTTCAGATGTTGATCTGTCTGTCCGACAAGCTATCTCAGATATAGACAGCTGGCTGGCCAGAGCAGATTCAGGCCTTGTTGATGATTTGGAGAAGCTTCCATATGTTTGTGCTGCAATGGAACAATTAGAACAGAGGAAGAAGTATTGGAAGGAGAACCGAGCCACTGTTAGCAATAAAGCTAATGGTAATATACATAGTTCTGGAGTGAGAACATTATCTTCAGGGACTGTTGAGCACAATAAGTTTTTCTTTAACTCAAAAATAGACATGTCAAATGGTGGGAGTGGCTTGGATCAAAGTGCTGTTGTAGTTGAATGTCTAGAAGCCAAAGACTCTTCTTTATCTTTATCAAATGAAGGAAGCATGAATGTGCAAGAGTGCTTAGATGACTCCAAAGATGCCAAGGACAATGACTCTTACAATTTCTACCAGGTGACTTTAGTTTAAGATGGTAGTTTTGTTTACAATTTTGCCATTTTCCTTTTCAATAAAATAGGAAATGACTTTTTATGTCTTTTTTAATCATATAAAGTTATATGGAGTTATAATGCTGTTTGAGATATTCTTAGTAATTATCTTGATTAGATTTTCTTTATTTCTATGTGTTGCATTCTTGACAATAAGCATTTACCTCAGCTGGTACTTCTGATAGTGAATGATGGTACAAGTCTTAGCCATTCGGTATTAATGTTTACCTGTTCAATAAAGTATTTTTGAATCATCTTATAGGAATCAACCATGTGGTGCAGGAAATGACATTTTATGGTCCTTTACAATATATGTATATATTTTTATGATTCTATTTGAGGTTTTCTGTTCTAATTAGTTTGCTTAGTTTTTGTTTATTCTATGATGTTGCCCTCTTGACATCCTAAGCAATAAGCATTTGTATCAGCTGATACCGGTGATCATGAATGGGTATGATGCTTAAGCAAGGCAAAGCTAGAAACATTGTTAAGGGTGCTGAAGTATATATAATATATTAAAGAGTTATTAGTAAAAGCAAAATTATAATGAAAGACTTATGAAATATTTGTTTATTTTTTATGATAAAATATATTTAGAATAAAATATAATTTGTTAATATTGAAATGTTTCAAATGCTTTACGAGCTAGATTAAGCTTTGAGCAAGCAAATTTTTTTAATATCCTAGCTTGGCATGACATGTCCATAAGCAACTTGAATATGAAAGTATTAACTTTAAACCTTACATATATGGTATTAATATTACAAGCAATGCAAAAACTTATAAAATGGTCTAAAAGAATTTCTTCTTTGAATATCAAAATCAATGATACATTTGTAAATTTGTAATTCAAGTTGTTTAAATGGAAAAAGTATAATCTTTGAAATGGTTAAAATAGGCATAAAACTATTTCATATTACAAAAAATATATATATAACATTCATACAATTAAAAAGTAAAATGCAAAATTTGTACCGGCTAATACATTTATTTATTTATTTATTTGTTTTTCTCCTTGAATATATAATGAAAAGAATTAACACAATAATTAATGTGGATATATCAATTTGATTGGTTTGAAAGGTAATATATACTTGTTTGTAGTTTCTTATCTTTCACTTCGTTTGTTACAGGCAGTGGATGGGCAGCACATCATTCTCCATCCTATAAACCTGAAGTGTCTCCTACACCATTATGGAAGTTATGATTCATTTCCAAACAGGTTTGAGGGAACCATGATATATTGACTATGATGTGTATTAAGATACGGGAGAATGAGATTTAAATACGTGGGAATTATTTGACCAGGAAATCGAAAGAAAAAGAACATTTGGAAAATTACTTTTTCTTGGTGTCATCTTCTTTTTGATGGCCAGTGTGTTTTGGTTTAGTCTTTTTAATTAGAACTTTTGAATTTCAGAGTAAGTGGAATGATTTTAGAGTTGGAAACTGTCACTCAGTCTGAGGCAGTGAGGAGGCGTTGTCGTTACTTAAGTCACTTTTCCTTGACAACAACTTTTCAGGCATGCTTTTGTTGCTGCATGTTTTGTCCATTTTCAGATTTTGCTTTGTTTATCATTTTTAAAAGCAGCCTCTCTTTCAGTTTTGTGAAATTGATTTGAGTGGCATTCTTCCACCTGATGCTCTGCTTCCATTTATGGATGAAATAAAGAAGCGGGACAAACAGAGGAAGCAACTGGCTAGAAAGGTACTGTTTCATGGGCATTATCATTTAATACTCTTTTGATAGTCTTTAGGTTTAATTTTATTGGGTGGAATTGAAGTGTATTAGGTATCTGTTGAGTTAAAAACTTCATTCCCCTATGGTGTTAAGGTTGTTTAGGTTTGGAGTCTAAAGGGAGTTTATTTCTAATTGTCAAAGGGCTATAATTGTGGATCATCACAAATTACAGTTCAAGTTAGACTTATTAATATTATTATTTTGAGAAAGTGCAACATGATTCTGTACCTGCTTTTAGATTCAGATATTTTATTCTTATTTATAGGAGCAAAAGGAGAAAATCAAAGCTGAAGTTGCTGCTGCAGTGCAGTTTATGCCCATGATATCTAGTTTTGGGCACTCTTCTTACAATGGTTCCCCTTCATTCTCTATGGACGACTTTGAAGGTAATACTGTGTTTAATTAATTTGAATATCTTGCGTTTCCTCCTATCAGTATGCGTTGCATTTTATTTTGGGGTTCTGATTATGTTTGAATTATACAGTATGAGGAACTTGTACTGTGTTGCAGTGCTTTTCACATTAAGCTAGTGGCTTCTAAATTTGCTATATAAGGGTTGTTGTAGCTCTTTGTCTGTTTAAAGTTTTCAACTCATAAATATATCACTACCTTATATTATTATTATTATTATGGTGTTATCCTATGTCAGCCCTTGGGAATTCTACTGTGATATCATCAAGTCCTCCTGTGACGGGCGAGAGAAAACTGTTTTCCAATGTCACGAGACTTGGTTTTGCTGCTGCTCATGATTCTCCTTCGTTGAAAATTGAGGAAGGAAATGGTACACATAACAATGAGGAGGCAACTGATTCCACAGGTGCAAGGGGTAATGCTCTAGTGCTATATTTTAGATAAGGATATTATCTAATTCTATGGTTCTCCAGCTCTGCAGATATTTATGTGTTTGTTCTAAAATTCTGTTTCTCAAACTTTTAAGCCCTCCCTAGATTAACCTTCTCTCATTCATGCCTTCTTCAGACTCGAGAAATACCAGCACACCTTCATTCGCCAATGTGATTTCAAGAGCAAAGGCTGCTGAAAATTTGCAGACGCCTAAGATGAATGAGATGGGAAAGAAAGGCAAGAAAGGAGGTCATGTCCTTTTGTCCACGGCTGGTGGTCGGCGCTATTGATAATCTTGTCCTAGACTCGACTGTGTTTGGCCTTTCTCTATGCCATCTTTGTGAATTAGGCTTTAGGATGATATTGGAAGAATAAAACGTAAAGTGCCCTTATAACATTTTCTTTTTCTCTGTCTGTGCATTCCAATGGAAGAGAGGAAAGACTCTCTTAATATGAAAAATATTAGTTCCTGCATGATAAGGGACTTGAAAAGTTTCCAGGTTCTTAAAATATTAGTCACGTAGGAGTGAGCAAAGCTCAACTTGAGGTAAAAAAAAATCAACTCATTTTAATTCGATTTAAAATTTATAAACTCGATTCGAAAAAATTCAAATAAAATTTGAATAATTCAAAATATTTAGTACTCTAGTGAATTTTTTTATTCAAACTTTTTTATACTTAAATTTTCAACTCAAATTGTTAGGGCTAAGACGTAAGAATAGAGATTAAATTTACTAACTTATCCATGTTATACAGATTAATAACACAATATGACTTAACAATTTTAACACTTATCGTTCGGTCAAAATCAAAATTTAAATTAAAAAAAAAGCTGGAAATGGAACAAATTAGAATAAATGATTAAATCTGTAACTTTCGTGTAATACATGGACTAATTGCAGAATTTAACCTATTTTATTTTTAATGTAGTATGTATGCATCATGCATGCATGCATATCCTAACCCAAATACATTTCTGCGTTTCATCTTCCTTTCCATCTCAGATCATTACAACCAACTGAAGAATGGGCTCCACGGAATCTATACACGGTGTCGAACAAGAAGACAGCCAAGAGGAAGACGATGAGCTAGAAGAAGAAGACAACAATGGTGAACGATCCAACACCAGCGAACTCCAAACCAGCCTCTTGGTCAAGAAAGTGTTGGAGCAAGAACCCGAAATGTCACCCTGCCATGCATCGGCGTCCCCGCTTTCTCCCCAGCGATCATCATTCGGCACTCCCAGGATGGATCCTTCAAACAAAGACTGGGACTCTTATAATGTGTTAGCCCCACCACCTCCTCCGGTTTTCACACGCTGTCCTTTGGATGATGATCGAATGGTGATCAACGTCTATTTGATCAGCCACGGAGAGTGTGAGTTGAATTTAAGGCCTGATATTGTTGGTGGAAGATACGATGCTGCCGCCTTGACCAATAATGGGAAGCGTCAAGCCAGGGCATTGGCTGTGTTCTTGAATTCTCAGGGGGTCAGGTTTAATACCGTCTATTGCTCTCCGTTGGATCGGGCTAGATCCATGGCGCTTTGTGTTTGTCAGGTAATTGAAATGTGAATGTGCTATAGAATTGCTACTTTGAAGAAAAGTTTCTAGATTTAATTGTTAGCTTCTTTAATGATCAAACACCTGCAATGCATTGTATGTCCCGTAATTGGTCCGTGCCGATGACTATTCGTAGCTATTACCTTGACACCATAGAAGAGTTCAATCCATACTTTATTTCTGTCCTGGTTGATCATAATTCGACATTAGAAGTATATTGATTTTTCACCAATAATCGAGTACTTTTGTTTATTTGATTCCACCCATTAAGCAGATTGAGAAATTGGTCCTGCATGTTAATCTAAGAGTATTTGGCAATTTGATTCTATGTTGTTTCAAACTGCCCTGTAACATTTGTTTGGAGTTTGCTGAGAGTTTCTGCAGTTGCATGTTTAACTGAAATACATGGTTTGATATTAGGATTTAGCATCACCATAGCTTATTTGTATTTTTCCTTTTCTTGCAACTTGAGAGCTACACAATAAGGAAAAGGAAATAGGGTGTTAAGTGTCAATGCTTGGCTGCATATGGGAAGAGACATACATCTCTACGAAAAGGGCATAAAAAATTTGCTATATGGTCTTTAAACAGAGTAGACTACGGCGGGATTAAGCAGCAAAGGTTACCAGTGCATATGGACTTGTTGAAGAATGTAGTATATGAGGTTTTGTGCTAGGAACGGATTCATTGCCAGAACAACTAGTGATTATGCCTGTGTTCTTCGATTGCCTTGTCTGCTATTTTTCATTTGATGTATGCAAACTCGATAATGATCGAGTTAATGAGCACATATGTTTGAATGAATGCCATAAAGTTATGCATGATGATATGCATTTTACCATTTACACTCAACTGCTTTTCCTATTCTTTATAATCATGCAGGAGATGAATTTTGCTGAGGCACAGATACAATCTTCTGATGCACTTATGGATCTGAATATGGGGCATTGGGAGGGGTGTCTTCGATCGGATATATATACACCTGACGTTTTGAGCCTAATGGAAAGATACCAGCCTGATTTTGCTGCACCTTCTGGAGAATCTCTCAGGCAACTGGAATTTCGAATGGTTCAATTCTTGAATGGGAAAGTCCTCTGCCTACCTGAAAAGTTAAGATCCGATTGTTTCTTACACCAGAACGAGAGTCGAGGATTCACAAACCACAACCACTGCGCTGTAAACAATCTGGTTCATGAATTGCCAAAGAAGAAGTCTGGTAAGAGCAGGCTAAAAACCGTGTCGAATATCATTGAACATGATGCTGATGATGAAATGTCTCCTAAGGTAGCCAACAATCACCCTAGCCTTCATGACATACATGTCAAGAATTCGTCTTTCCCCTCCACCAACACCTCCTCGGCCTCCTCTTGTGTTGGCGTCTTTACTCATTCCCTGCCAATTAGATGCCTCATCACCGGCCTCCTCGAGTGCAGCCCTGTAATGTCACATAAGATCTGCATAGAAGACTCTTCCGTCACCGTACTGCAGCATTCATGGAAAACCGGCTGGCAGATAAAACAGTTGAATGGCACTGCACATCTTCGGCTTCTTTAGTTGAAGCTTGGGACTTGATCTTATCCTTCAGATGAACTACTTCTGGTAAAATTGAACTGATAACTGATGGCTACAATACAACAATACCATGGATATACATGTGTGTTGTATCATTTAAAATTCGACATTATTTCATTCAAAATTCTTGGTATCGATATTAAAATAGACAAAGTTGTACTCAAAGTTTATTATATTTTTATTTTTTATCGTGGTCTTTGATCGGAAGTGTCGACTTAAAATGATAAGAATAGGTCACCGGAGCATTGGTTCAAAGTTTAATTTTGTTGGTGATCTAATGATTTTTCTTGCGAGGATCGATTGCAATATCTCAACCAGATTGGTGTCCAAACTCGGTTCAAATATGTATAAGAAATGGCTTGTTTAAACTTTGGTAGATTGTATTGCAGAAGTAGTTTATAGGGATTTTTATTGAGCGAGTCGATCGTAAGTTAGAGTAGTTTTCGACTCATACTCATTACAAAATCTTGTTATTGACTCAACCCGTGCTCGTTAAAAATTTTTGTTGCTCGACTCAACTGTTTGTTAATTAAGCTTATTATTTTTTTAATATTTTTAAATATAGCTAAAATCGAGTGATATTATTAGAGTGAGCTATCGGGGAAGCCACTCTCGCACGCTGTGGGTCTGAGTCAACACGCAATCAAGATGGTCACAAATGACTACATGAGATCGGTCATTGATTACTTCTAGGTCACAAGAGCTAGGCCTTTTTTGTCATCCACCCTGCTTATCACCACATGGTCCAGGACAGGTTATCCTTCCACACCACCGAGTTTGGATGGGGAGAACCGATTCTATCGGACCGGCTGCCTTGCCGGAGAAGGAAGTAATCTTGTTCCTATCTCATGTCAAAGAGAGGAAAAGCATAACTGTTCTTTTGGGATTGCCAGCATCTGCTATGAAGGTGTTCCAAGAACATATGAAGATCTGTATCATCATTTGCAGACTTAAATTAATCTTGTTATACCCTTTCTTGTCTTTCACTTTTCAACTTGAACATGTGTTTGTGGTATACAAATGAGTCGGCACATGATCAATTTGAACTTCACAAGTTTGATTCTTTCACAGATTATGGAAGAAATACAGAAGAAATTATCAAACTATTTCTATACTAATGAAAAACAGGGTGCATGTTTCTTTTCTATGATGGCACAGTAGAATTCAAACCATCCGAGGCAAGCAGCTTGATTTGCCCTCTAAATCAACAAAACAGAAGAAAAAAACTAATCAATTCTTGGTACAAAAGGTTTAGGCTAAAAATAATTTAATTTCCTTTCATTGTTGGAATTAATTAAGTTTTTCGTCCATCAAACAGTTCATCAATATAAGTCTCTATATCCTCAGGCTGGTACTTGATGTACTTCTCCGCTTGTCTTCCAGGATCCAAGTACCCTGAGTATCTTCCCAGGAATGACCTGTATGCCGGTATCACCACCGATGCTATCGACACCCTCAGTTCCGACTGCAGCTGCTTGTCGTATACCACCCACGTGCTCTGAGTCCGGTGAATTTCCTCGAACAAGATGTTGAAGTTCTTGAATTTCTCTTTCAGCACTGGTTTCACCACCTTCCCTCGCACGGTCAGTCCTTGGCTGCTTATGCAATCCAAAAGCTTGGTCCATGTCTCTCTTTGGTAGCTCTTGTGGTAGTTTCGAACGTGGAACGAATGACTACGGCACCAATTGTCACCCACCACTTGATAGAGCTCGGATGTTCCTTTGATCTTCTGCAACATGTAACATCCATTGTTCATCATGAAAATGGAGCTCAATGCAACATCCTTGTATAGCTTCGACTTTGCGTCGATAGCCTGTTCTAATAAATCTATGATTCTCATCAGCTGTTCTTGAAACGGGGGGCGATCTTCCCCTGCATCATTTTTCTTGTACTTATCTGATTTGCTTACATAATTCCGAGGCCTGCTCGTCGAATCGGCTCTTTCGATCTTGGAATGGTCTTTGAAAACTTGCTCTATTGTGTCTTTGTACTCACATGCGTACTTGAGATAATTCATGATATAGCGTGTCAAAGGGTGAACTGCCCCACCTGCAACCGGTGTTTTCCCTGTATCGGACTTGATCGAATTCTCGAGATCACAGAAAATGCATATCGCAGCCTCACCGATCCTACAGCGGCAGGCCGTGATTTCCGTCCTGAGATCCCTGGCACATTCCTTAGGAAACACACTATTGATGGGGGAAAGATTGTCACGCAAGGCCTCATACATGTCGAGAAACTTGAATAGTTTCTCGGGGGTAAGCTTGCAGAATGCAACTGCTTCAGGGAAATCGAGGAATTGAAGGAACAAGCAACGTCCGAGGTTGGTGATGATGTTATCGGACAAGGCCGGATAATCAGAGAAGACTGTCTGAACTAGCTTACGCTCAGCGGGCAAGTGCACATTGGCACATTGTTTAAAGGTCATGATCCATGAATTGATGTCCCTTTCCAATGATTCCCATGGCATCTTTTGAGCCTCATCGATACTAATCTTCTCGTACCCAAGATTCAGCAATGTCTCCCCAAGAACCTGCCTCCGTGTGATCATGTAAACCTCGCAGCATTCCAATTCATGTCCTCCGGTGATCAACTCGACCACAATTTTTGTAATGTTAACCAAAACTTTCTCCGAATACTCCTCGAACTTCGATTCCTCAGCAGCAGGAGGCTGGTCCTGGTCTTCAGCAGGCTCAGTTGATTGATCTGCATCTACATCTGCATCCTCTTTTGCAGCATCTTGTTCCTCCTCTTGTACAGCCTCCTGTTTTTGCTCGGTTTCCTCATTGCGCGATTCTTCAAGGAGACACCGGAGTTCCTCTTCGAGATAACAGAGTGTTCGGTATCGAATTGCGCTGATTCGATTGATTAAAGGGCCTTGTTTCGACTCCGGTTTGATGTGTTCTGACAGATCTTTATACAACTTGGTCATCTGCCCCACAGCTTTGAAAAACAATAAATCATCGTCAGGAAGTTGATACCCCTTCGCCCTTGTGTCGGAAGAGGCAGAGGATTCAAGTTTCTCTTCATAGTCAATCAACTTGGTCATCTGCCCCACAGCTTTGAAAAACAATGGATCATCATCAGGAAGTTCCTTCCCTCTTGTGTCCGAATAAACAGATGATTCAAGGCTGGATACTTTCTCTTCAACAAGATCCAAATATTTTTCAATGAACACAGGAATCTCTAAGCCTGCATCTTCAACATCCTCCTCCATTTCCTTTTCCTTCTCCAACTCCTCTTCTTTCTTCTCCACCTCTTTTTCTATTTCAACTTCTACCTTGGTCTCGGTCTCGGTCTCCGCCTCAACCTCGACCTCTTCCTTTCCCTCTATCTCCTTCTTTTCCTTGGCCTCCGCCTCTTCATCGGCCTTGACCTTGGCCTCGTCCTCCCTTTTCTTATCCTCCTCCTTCTCCTTCATGATGGATGAGAAATTTGACAAGAACTGATCCATATCTTCATAGGCTGTTTCCATGGTATACGGTGGAAGAGCAGGTTCTTCTGGTTCCCCTCCTTTTTCCATATCTTCCTTTCCTGTTTCCGTTTCCTCTTTTTTCTCTGTCTGGTCATCACATGTGTCTGTCTCTCCTTTGTCTTCATTAGAATCCTTGGCTAACTCGTTGTCGGCCTCGGAGTTATTGGCTGCGGGGTCGGACAAGTTGAAAAAAAACATTACAGGAACAGGCAAGAAAAACACGACAGCAAGGTCTGTAGAAATCTAGTTACAGAAAGAGGAGATTATCGTTGCAGTGTCTATTCTCGTACTGAAATGGTGTTGGTGTTGGTGAAATGTAGGGACGGGAAAGAGTTGTGGAACCATGACAGGGTCAGGGGATTAGGGAAAAAGTTGTTTCACTTTCATCTGTTTTTTAGGAGGTTTGACCAAGGGATAGGAAATGGGAATGCCTGATTTAACCCTGTTTCATCGGTTAGTATTGTTTGTAATCAGGGTTTGGCAGGAAATAGATGAACCAACGATAGAGCCTATAGGTGGTGGACGTTTCACGAGTGGATTCAATCTCGCAAGTTGAATAGGCATGCAGGCATGAAGAAGAAAAGGGAGTGATGCTAATATGACACGAATTCGTTGGGTTTTGATCGAATCTGATTTGACCTAATAGAAATAAGATTTTTTAATTAAAAAATCAAGTTTGGATCTAAATACGTTGGATTATTAAAAATTAAAATTGAATTATGTTTGGGTTTATGATAAAAATTTAACCCAATACGAATCATTACAGATTAATCGGGGTATAACTTTAAAAATAAAAAGATAACAAAAATAAATGAAGAGTATAATCCAAATAACATTTATAATGTTTATTTGTTTATTAAATTATTTATTGGCCTAAAGTTAAATAATCCAAAATTTTAGAGGTTAATTTTTTATTTAATCTAAAATTTATATTAATATTTTAAAAATGTTTAAAGCTTATATTTTATAAATAACTTCCAATCCACCTACCATAATTTTTATTCTCTTTAATTTTCGTTGATTAGATATACTCAATAGAAAATTAATGATTTAATATTAAAATAAATATCTAAATTATATTTATCGTTCACTTTTGATATATGGGTAATTTTAAGTATTCGATCGTTTATTAACTAAAAAAATGATTCAATAAAAAAACTTGACACAAAACCAATTCTGAATGCATTCAGACATTATAAATAATCTAATAAATAAATAAAACATTATAAATATTTAATCTAATAAATTTATATTAATGAGTAGGATGTAGGGTTTCGTTGAATTCATGCAAAATGCATTCAGAATTGCCTTTGTGTTAAGTTTAGCATGAATAATATAACTTTATTTACATGAAATTGTTTCTGTATGGACATTGAAATTAGGGGCTAACAAAATTCGATTAAAAAAATAGAATAATTCGATTTGATACAAAAATATTTAATTTTTTGTGACTCAATTCAAAATTTTATAAATTTGATTCGACTCGAAATTTTTTTTAAATAAAATTTGAGTTGTAAAATAGAAACTCAAATAACTCGAATAACTCAATATTTTTTAGTAATTAAAGAATTTATTTTTAAGTTCAAGATGAGTCTCTTAATTTTTTATTATATATATTGATATATGAAAATATGAAGAAGTATTATCACATATGAAAATATATATACATAATATCATTAGGAACAGAGTTAAGATCGAACATTGGAAAGAGCAAAGATCTATTAAGCTTTTAAATCTAAAATTTTGAAGGGATAAAAATCTTATTTTATTATTATTTAAACTAAGGACCTTAAATGTAATTATATCAAATAAATTTCGAAGGAGAAAGAGCCCCTCCCACCATCAATATATCTACGTCCCCGCATATCTTGTATGATTAGAGAATATTGTCTAAATTGAAATTAAATTATACTATAAATGATAAATAATTAAAATTAAATTTTTATAAAAACTCGAAAACTTAACTCGACTCGACTCAAATTTTTTAAACTCAAATTGAATCGAAAAATTCAAATAAAGTTTAAATGGTAAAATATGACTCGCAAACCTAAATAACTAAAACTCACCTAATGAAAATGGCTACCTTATTTCAAAAGATTCAAAATTGTCTTGAATGCCCAAAACGAAAAGTTCCCACGGCTTTCATGCAATTTATCATGCATTTGGTAAAGTTTTGAAAGATTTCTCTAAAACAGATTTGTATGTTCCTTCATGACAGAGTTCTACTGCTAAAATACTCGTATTTTGCTCGGGTTTAAATTATTTTATCTAAAAGATATTTATTTTATTAAAAAATTAAAAAAATATATAAATAAATAATATCTTTTAATCACTTTTATTTAAAATACGAAGTTCTCAAGGAACCACTGGCCTTATGGACAGTAACAAGAAACCCAGTTACTGCAGGACCTGGCTATACCTATACAGCTTTAGTGGTTAGACCCAGCTTAGCTCTGCTAATTTGCATTAATCCGAGTCGGAGTGAAATAAATCACTGTACTGAGCAATGTTGTTGGGGAAATTCTGAGCTTAAATCACGTTGGGTAAGTTTTCTCTTCCCTTTTAAACTACTGAAAGAAAACAGGTAGGCAGTATGTAATATGTATAGTTATGGAAGTAGACCAGTACAGCAATCAAAGCTCCCAAGTCAAGACCAAGGATTTGAGTTTCAGACAACGTGAATATGTTTTTTTAACATTTTTTGTCTATTTCTTCTCCACAGATTCCTTATTACATTACCATGGGATCAGATAGTTCTGTCCTGAGATAAATAATATATCAGGTGAAGTAGGTGAGTTTCCTGTGTCTCTTTGGTTTTTAGTAGCTGAGTTCATTTACCATGTCTTGTTCCTTTTGATCTGGGTGTCTTATAGCTAGTGGTTTGGTTTCATGGTAGATATGTTCAAGAATCAACTGCAAGAACTTGCACAGAGAAGCTGTTTTAACCTACCTTCCTATGCCTGCATCAGGGAAGGACCCGACCATGCACCGAGGTTTAAAGCTTCCGTGAAGTTCAATGGGGAGATCTTTGAAAGCCCGAGCTTCTGCACGACATTGAGACAAGCTGAGCATGCTGCTGCTGAGGCGGCTCTCAGTGTCTTGTCTGTAAGAGGCCTTTCAAGGTCTCTCACTGCAAGAGTTCTCGTAAGCTGCTTTATTTTACTTTTAAAATACTAATCCGGATGGATTCGCTTACATAGTTTTTATCATTAGTTTCCTTTGTTGTATGAAGGATGAGACTGGAGTTTACAAGAATCTTCTTCAGGAAACTGCTCATAGAGCAGGGCTTAAACTCCCTGTATACACCACTGTAAGATCAGGACCCGGACATTGTCCGATCTTCGCTTGCACCGTGGAGCTTGCCGGGATGAACTTCACCGGTGAGCCGGCGAAAACCAAGAAGCAAGCTGAGAAGAATGCTGCAATTGCTGCCTGGTCTGCCTTGAAAACAAGTAAGTTTTGCTTCTTTGCTTCCTAGTATTTTGTTATACCAGTAGTTGTATGCATGATTCTACTGTACATATTTGTGCAGTGCCGAACTTCGATTCATCGCCGAGAAAAGAAACCGGCAGTCAAGAGGATCGAGATCAGGCAGTCGTGTCAAGAGTCCTCTCAAGCTTCAGGCCAAGAGATGACAGCAAACAGTTTAGGAGGAGGAATTATTATAACCAAGCAAAGAGAACGTTCAATAGCGGCAACAGCAATGATATTCTCAACCTTCCATCTTCTTCAACCTCTGGTAAATCTCTAAATCATCAAAAATGGAGGGTTATGGATGTGTTAATGGATAGTTCAATACAAAAACGGAACAGCTTTGTATCTCTACTTCCTCCTCCACCCCCACTTCGACCATCTACAAAGATCTTGTCACCAACTTCATCCGGTCCAATACAAATTAGGGGTAAACCAGAAGTGAATCTGTTTCCTCCACTTGAACAACTTCTAAAAGATGAAGACCAATGGCCTGGTGAGCTTATCAGCAGAATTTTTGGGTCTCCAAATCCGTCGCAAATGACACCCACAGTGGCCAGGAACATGTACACAGGAGGGTTTAACCCACATAAGGTTGCCCCGGCAGTTACAATGAGATCAATAGTCCCAGTTTGTACAGCTCCACCACCACCAAACAGACCCCATGAAATAGGAGCTACCCCATCTACACCAGCACCAGCACCAGCACCGACAGAGGTGTCATCGTCGGCCAACTCAGTTATGTTCAACAAGTCACGGCCAAAACCAGACCAACTCAGTTCAGAATTGATGAAACTACATTTAACTAAGTAAAACCTAATGAGCTTATGTTTGTAATAACAAGTTATGTATCCATGGACCATTATTATCATGTTTTATTTTTCTTCTTGGATGACTTTTGCTTTGCCCGATAGGCATGGCCATGTGAGTATAATAATATATATATATATATATATAAGTTTTCAACATTGGCATTTATTAAATCAGTGCTAGGAGAGAAAGAGAGTGCAGTGAGCATTAAATGGGTGCTCAGGGGGCAGATGAGATAGCCATGATGGGCACATTAGAGTGTTGGTGCAGGAACAGACAATTGCAGCGATGAGCTTAGGCAATTAAGTTACCCTTACAGCAAAATATTTAATACCGTCGTCTTCCCCCATTAATGCTCTCTAATCTTCCGTCTCTTATGCTACTGTAGTTTTCATCTCTCTTGCTTTTATAATTCACTAGGCTTTACGGAAGTGAGATGAGAAAGGTATAGGGGAATGCATGGAATTTTTACTCCAATGTAGATGACTTGCAGGAGACTAGCCGGGATTTGGGGTTAAAGGAACAAAATATAAAATTTTAAAAATATGAGACAAATTTATAAAAAAAATAATTTTAAAAAAATTTAAATAGGTGGACAAGAAAATTCTTCGGGTGGGGGAGATTGCCCCTCCCCACCCAAATGTAGTTTTATCCTTGTGACTAGCTGTTGGGGTTTAAGATATGTACAAGGACGATTTAAAGATTTTAGCGGATTTTTATAATTTTTTAAAATGAAACTCTTACTTTATAATAAATAAATTAGAAAATAAATTTCAAAAAAATTAAACCTGTATTTCTTCACCTAAAAATAAATTTGTAATAAAATTATAAATTTTTCACCTAAAAATATTTTGCCGATCATCCGTTAGGTGTGACTTTGATTTTGCTAACAAGTAAGAAAACATTAAACCTGTATTTCTTCGTTTCATTACATTTTTAATTTAAACCAGTGAGATAATGTAATGTGTCATTAGATTAATTATAATTGTTTTTTTAAATAAAAAATAATTTAAAAATATTTTTTATTGAATCACTTGATACGTATACTAGAGGTAGATGATACCGGATATCCGGTAAATTTGAATAGAATTGGTCCCGATCTCAGAACTATCGGTTCCTAAAAATTGGAACCAGTCCCGATTATATCGGGTCTTAAATTTTAAAAATCGGTCGCGTTACTGTAAAAAACCGATTCCAATACCAGATACCCAGTCAATTAGTTTATTCTTAAAAAATTGAGTAATTAAAGAAAAAAATTCAACTACCAATAATAATATTAAATAATAAAATTAGAACATTGTATGCTTGAAAATTAAAATTTTAAAACTAGTCATACTCATAATGTTTATACATAAAGAAAAAGTTTGATAAGAAAAATAAACAATAGAAAACCAATATCGGATATTTTAGTATTAATCCCAGTTCTATTAGGTACGCTCCGGGTACCGGATCTAAAAAATCAAGATCTAATCCCGATCCTATCAAAATCAATATTAGATAAAAATCTATCAAATCTTACCGTGTCCGAAAACAAAACCGAATAATCGAATTTTTTATCCACCTTTACGTATATTACCACGCTATTTTTATATACCACGTTGGAATGTTACATCAACTTCAAATAATCAACGTATATTAACCGATATTTTTCATCCACCAAAAATAATATATAATCCATGACCAATTAAATTATTGAAATAATAATTATAATAAAGTAAAACTGTGATGTCATACCAAAAAAATATATAATTTTATTACATTATATTTATAATTCTTTAAAATTTATTTTATTTTTTAAAAAGATGATTTTTTACATTAAATAAAAATATTTAAAAATATAATTAGTAGTATTATTAAAAGATACGAGATTAGGTAATTCAAATATATTTTAGATTCAATCATTGATATTAAAAAATGAATTGATAAAATTTTAAAAATATAAAATCTTTTAATTGAATGCCAAGAAATATAAAGTCTTAGGCCTACGCTTAAGTGATATTTGATAACGAATTACATTAGTCGATAATTATATTAACTGATTTTATTAAAATATTTCATTAATTAATTGTATAAAAGTGTTAGGTAAAATTAATTGATAAGTGATAAATGTTTAATAGTTAAGCAAACAATAACGTATAAAGAAACAATTACATTCAATACTTGTTTTAATAATTTATTAATCATCGTTAATTTATATCTATTAATATTAATTAAATTATAAAAAATAATTTTTAAAATATTATTAAATGATTTATATATTATTTTATTATTTATACAATCATTTTAAATATAATTTAATTAATTATTAAATTAAAATGACATTAAGGTGTGTGAATCCTATTCACCTGCATCATGTTCTTTTGTCATTTCACCCAAACATAACCTAACAGTAGGGTAAACTATTCAAATTTTAGTTGCATGATTTGAATCAATTCATTTACTTTAATCCAACTTGCTAATTATTATTAGAGTAAACTATTCGAGTGACGATCAAATTATATAATTATATAAACGTATCTAATTTGGTTATTGAACTAGTGAACTCGTCAATCGGGTCACTAAATTTATTAAATTGATCTACTTTGATCACGGAAAGGTGACTTAAAGATCACGTGATAGTTAACGAAAATTTATAAAATTATATATTTGATTCATGTTATTTATCTATTATATCGATTTAATTTTTTTTAATTTAATTAAATAAAATTAATTATCTAATTAAACGATGACACATGTCACCACCTAATTAAAGAAAAATATATTAAATATTTACATTTACCCAAATAAATACATTAATATAATTCGATAACCAATTTATCCTTATTATTATTTATTAAAATCTCATTTCATTTGCTCAATCTAATTCTAATCTAATTAACTTTAGAAATCATGTACACGAACTATCTAATTTCAGTGGGTAAAAGAATGATTGTTTTTTTTATAAATCATGAGTTCTAACATCAATTATACCAACAATTAAAATTATATTTTAAAACAAATACTATTATAATTATTATTAACCGAATAAATAAATTTCAAAATCCTTCCTAAAACCTTATCCTCTACGTGTATCCAACTCTTTCAAAATAATAATAAAACCCTCCAAACAATTAAATAAATTTCACGTTTGGAACATGTCCGCATTGTCCAGCAATTAAGTGTCAGCGTTTTTAAAGTATCCTCGATTCGGTGACAGACAAGCCGAACGTGGAAACACGTAATCCAACTGATTGCGTGTCTTTGCCTAGGCTAGCATCAACTCAAGAGGCACAACTACTCGACATAAAGTAAGAGTATTATTGTACGAGCCCTTTAGCTTAAACGGTTAACAGAGTAGTTATTATTTTTAAAGGTATAAATTCGAGCATTAATAATATCAACAGAGTGATTGAGCGATCAATACCAAATGGTAGAGATTATAATTTAAAATAGATACTATTGTAATCACTGTTGATTTTTTTTGTTTGTTTTTAATCCTCAAATTGAATATAAATACTCAGTGTACACTCGTAAAAAGTTTCTCACAATGTAACGGATGTAATTTTGATTTTTTTATGATCTATCAATAAATTATAGTTTATTTATTAATGCAATTAGTTTTATTCATATCTATTTTTTAATCGAACATTTTAATAAAATTTAACCTTTTTATGTATGATCATTGTCTGATCTAAAGCGATTAATTTTAAAAAATATCTAATTTATATATTTAATTTATAAATAATAATTATAAATCTTTACTAATTTTAAGTATTTTTTATTAAATAAAATTAATTGTTTATTTTTTTTAAAATTCAATAATAACGATAGATCTAAAATAATGGAAAATTCTACAACGGACGTCGAACATTATTAAACACCACTAATATTAAACATTGTTGAACGCCATTAAATTAATTAATAAAATTTAAAAATCTTAAGGATTCAATATGTAATTAATAAAGAGTGATAGATTCAATATATAATTAATAATTGTATATTAAGTCCTTGAAATTTTTAATCTTTATTAATTAATTTAATAATATTAACTGTATTTAATATTAATAGTGTTCAACGATGTTCGATACCCGTTATAGACTCATCTAATTTAAATACATATATGTGCCAGAAGAAAAACTAATCATCTACTAATATGGTATTTACTATTTTTATATTTAGATCATATATTCATTGAATGCGGTTGAATTTCTATTTATTAGTTTTTAACATTATTTATTATTATTTTTA
Organism: Abelmoschus esculentus; assembly: GCA_035048815.1. Lineage (NCBI taxonomy): Eukaryota > Viridiplantae > Streptophyta > Magnoliopsida > Malvales > Malvaceae > Abelmoschus > Abelmoschus esculentus. Next base: position 14,863,661 of record JAUCBN010000024.1, read on the forward strand.
TTAATAAAACATGTCTTTTAGTTTTCTCCTTTTTGAAAACTAGTTGATTATTTCCAAAAAGATACGGTCAGTAAAAGTTCCTAATATTAAATAAATGACTTAATTATAAAATTAGTATTTAAATTATACTTTTTAATTAAAATAAATATATAATTTTTTTAAAAAATAAATATCAAAATAATTATTTAATTAATTTTAAAACAAACTAAAAATAAAATTTTAAATATTTATTATAAAAAATATAATTTAAATACCTTTTTATAATTAAATAAAATTCAAGAGACAAACTGCCGTTAAACTTAACGGCATAATTTGACATGTCAACATGTCATTGGCAAGTTGAGTCCGAAATTGACGGTGAATTCCACAAACGGAGAATATCCCAAAGGCATATTTTTGACCCTTTGCAAACACCGTAAGAGAATATTCTAAATCCTATTTTTAGATCCTTCGGTTCATCCCCTTATATATATAGAACCCAATTCTTCTGCAAATCCTACAAAGTCTTATTCCCTCTCTTATTTTCCCCTCTTTATTACAACAATGGCGCTTAAAGCTGTTAATGTCTCCGATGTTCCTAACCTCGATCATGTACCGGAAAACAACGCCTCTCTATATTCTTCCCGTTTCAGTGCCGATCAAGGTACGGAATCTTCTCTGTTACGTTTATTACATATTGGGTTTCTTGTTTTTTGGGAGGTTATATTTTTGTTTTGGGATGTAGGGATGGAGGTGAACATGGAGGCGGAGGCGGCGTTTAGGGCGCCGAAGTTTCTGGTAATAGGGCACCGAGGACATGGGATGAATATTATGCAGAGTTCTGATTCCAGAATGGAAGCCATTAAAGAAAACACGATTCTCTCATTTAATTCTGCGGCTAAATTTCCCATTGATTTCATCGAATTCGACGTTCAGGTAAAAATCCGAATTCTTACGATCGGCGAACACTTTTTTTTTCCGGTTATAATTTTTTGAGATCTTACGTGTTGGATCGCGTAAGAGGGGGGAAACCACGTTGTTTTGCCGACAGGCGTCGTACGCTCGCCGCGTACGACAAGGGGTTCTGTCTTATCCTGACGGGTTCGGTGGATCATGACCCACGTGCCTACAAGCGCGTTTCCGAATCTTTTGCTAATAGCTTTAATTATTTAGGAGTTAATTGCATAGGCTTTCGCCAAGCTAAAACTAATTCTAAATTAATTTCTAGACCTTTGAAAACAAATTAAAATTAATTTGTAGTCCAAGTTAACGAATCTTAACATAATTATCAAAATTAGGGATTAGCCTTTTATTCGATTCGGTTGAATTTTTATTAAAAATTCAAGTTTATGTCGAGTGGGATCGAATTTAGGATATTTATTTTTAGGTCGAGTTAGATTATTTTAAAGATTGTATCAGATTAAATCAGGTTTAAAGTATTTAGGTTTACGTCGAGTTTGGGTCAGGTAAAAACTCTACCTAACATGGTCCCATCTCTAATCAAAATATATACAAATAGTTTCAAAATTTATATGAAATGTTTTAAAATATACGGATCAATTTAGAATAAAGTTCTTAGTTTGGGGACAACCTATGCAATTATCTTATTATTATAAAAATGAAAGATAAAGCCCCGAGTTTAATAATTATATTTCCTTAATAGAAGCAATAAATTTTCATTATTTCTCAAGTGTAAGATTACTGATTTATGTTTATTTTTTGTTGGATTTTTGTGGGTTTTTTAAATAAAAAAAGACTTTGATTTTATGAAATTATGAAAGAAGGTGATGAAAAAAACTGGCCAGGAAAGTAAGAAAGCCATTGTGGTTTTTTGTAGGTGACGAAAGATGACTACCCTGTCATTTTCCACGACGATTTCATATTTTCCCAAGAAAATGTGAGTTACCCTTTCTTCCCTTTCACATTTACCTTCCAAAGATTATGCAGGAATTACCAAGGTTAAATCTTTATTTACTGTGTTTAATGAAAATTTACTATACCATTTTCCAGGGAACTGTGTATGAAAAGAGAGTCACAGATTTGTGTTTGGAAGAATTTCTTTGCTTTGGACCCCAGAAAGAGGCAGGAAAACAGGGGAAATGTTTGATGAGAAAATCAAAAGATGGGAAAATTCTTAACTGGAATGTTGAGACTGATGATTCATTCTGTACATTGGTTGAAGCTTTCCAGAAAGTTGACTCTGCTTTAGGGTTTAACATTGAGTTGAAATTTGATGACAATGTCGTTTACCACCAAGATCATCTCAGCCATGTTCTTCAAGTCATTTTGCAGGTAAAAAAAATTCAATTTTTGGACATTTTTTTCTATAATTCTGAAAAAATAGATTAATTCTCAATCATTTTGATGCAGGTTGTGTCTGAATATGCTAAAGATAGGCCTATAATCTTCTCTAGCTTTCACCCTGATGCTGCTCAGCTTGTTAGGAAATTGCAGAAAACATATCCTGTAAGAACTTATGCTATACAAATTTCAGTCATCATAAGCAAACATATTTGTCAATCTTGTTCTTATGGACTGTTTTTATGTTGGGAAATGAACAGGTTTTCTTCCTAACAAACGGTGGGACTCAAGTTTACTATGATGTAAGAAGAAACACCCTGGAAGAGGCCATAAAGGTCTGTCTAGAAGGTGGTTTACAAGGGATTGTTTCTGAGATCAAAGGTGTGTTTAGAAATCCAGGGGCAGTCCCTAAGATCAAAGAGGCCAACCTCTCTCTCCTCACATATGGCAAACTCAAGTAAGTTACTAATAAGCTTTCGACATCACTGAATTCCGAACATAGACCGTAAACATCTTTCTTACCCGAAACCTCTTGTTTTGCAGCAATGTCCCTGAGGCTGTATGCATGCAACATTTAATGGGGATCGATGGAGTGATCGTTGATTTTGTTCGAGAGATCTCGCATGCCGTCGACGACATGATAATTAAGCCCTTAAATGAGAGTTTGAAAGAAGGGACCTCGGTCGAGACCGAGACGAAATCGAAGTTGCAGTTCTCACAGCAGGAGCTCTCGTTTCTTTTAAAGCTGATTCCAGAGTTGATACAGCATTAAATTTAACTTCACCCCTAACATGATTGTTTTGGCAACCCTTTTCTCCTTATATTTGGGCTGTGCTTGTGGATTAATTTGGTTCTTTTAAAGAAATGAAGGTGATTTTGTCTATACATACGATGTAATATATGATGATTGTGTTACAATCGATGACTCACATGCAAAAGTTGAAGAGCTCATCTATCATATGTAATCGAAGAATTCATCTATCATATATTATAAACATCTTTTATCCGACTTAGAAAAAAATTGAGTCAAAAATATTATTAGAGTTGTAAATCGAATAACAAAGTAAAATAATTATCATTTAACTCAATAATGCAATAGTGAAGGATAAAGGGTGAATTATTAACTAATTAAACCATTTAGGACCAAAGTGTAAAGTTTTAAAAGTCGAGTGACCTAAGTGTAAATTTCTAAAAATTCAGAGACTTAACTGGAAACTTAAGTTTCATATCATAAGGGTTATTAAGGACTAAAATGCATAAATAAAAACTTGTCAAAATCCAAAATCAATTCAGAACCAGAGTAAAGGCTTCGAAACCTAATCCTCATGCAGCAGGATATAGGCGTAGCGTTTCTTTAGTGACAAAATCTTCTGCCGCTCATATGAGGTGGTTGCGGCCATCATAAGAGGCGGAGATGGCCGATAACCAGCCATGCTCCACTGGCTTCCGGTGCGGTTTTCTTCTGGTTTACGCTTCTTAAGATAGCTCTTGATATCCATCGTGTAGTGGTTTTATTATTAGTAATCTGCTGAAACAGCAACGTTACAGACGACATAACCCAAACACCAGAAACACGCAAAAGAAAAAGATGTAGAAAAAAACACAGAAAGACACTACAATACACGAAGACCACAACAGCTGCTCAGCCTCGATATCTCCCCTAGCTGGTGGATTCGTATACAAAATCAGGAAGACGAGGAGTTATATGAACTTCTAGCGGAGTTGCTTTACAGCTCGTGAATCCTGTCCCTTCCCGCATATCAATCGCTTCACTCAATGGAGTCTCGAACTCGAACCAATGCAGCAAATTAGCCAGCGTCAGCTGCAAAATCTGCAGCGCAAAAGAAATTCCAGGACACATTCTTCTGCCACTGCTGAATGGAATCAGTTCAAAGTTTTGTCCCCTCAAATCAACATCTTTGTGAGTAGTCATAAACCTCTCGGGTCGAAATTCAGATGGATTTTCCCATATGCGTGGATCACGTTGAATCTTTCGAAGATTGAGAATAAGCCACGTTCCAGCTGAAACATGGTGTCCGCTAACTGTACAGTCTTCAATGGCTTCATGGACTAGGGAGAGTGGAGCAGGAGGGTATAGGCGTAGTGTTTCCTTAATGACAGACTGAAGATACACCAAGTTTTTAGTGTCTAATTCTGTCACAAACAGTTTGTCCCGACCAACATGGATGTCTAGTTCTTGTCGGATTTTCTTCAATGTCTCACGGTTGTTGAGCAGCAAAGATAACACCCATGTCAGGGTGATGGCCGTGGTATCTTCAGCAGCAAGGATAAGGGCCTATTTGATCATACATTATTAAAATATCAATAAATAAAAATTTAATTATGAAAATCAAAGTTTTGAGACATAAACCTACGAGACTAGTGGCTTTGTTGATGGTATCAGCATCATGCTCCTCCGAATCACGAAGAAGAGACAACATTACTCCCATGAAATCTGTCTCACTATTTGCCTCATCTTCAGCTCTCTTCTGCTTGTGCTCTTGCAGCCATCCGTCGACGACTCGGTCCAATTCTTCAGCTATCTTCCTCATGAACTTCTCGTCTCTACCGATGTCGAACCGTCGTAAAAACGGTAGTGTATCCGATATCGTGAACTTCGCCGTCATTTCGACTAGGCTGTCCAAGGCATTCTTCCACTGCTTGGTTTCAACATCTTTTTCATAGGAACCATGAATTCGTTTCCCTACAATAATCCTCATAATCACGTTAAGAGTAATATTATTAAACCATGTCTTCATATCCACCAATACTTTATCGATGTTGCTACTTCTGTTTCTGTTCCACAACTCGTATAACTGTTGAAGAGATATCTTTATCTCGGATTCCTGAATATATTTCAGTGAGCCGAGTCGATGATTCGAGAGGAGCTCCATCGTGATGAACTTGCGCACTTGACGCCAATAGGGTCCATATGGGGCGAAGGCGATCATGGCGTTGTTGTATCCCAAGATTTTCAGGCTTACGAGCTTTGGACGAGTGGCGAAGGCTCTGTCGTTTACTGTGAGACATTCTTTAGCAATCTCCGAGCTGCTGACAACCAAAGTTCTTTGTACACCCAATTTGATGGTGAAGATTGATCCGTATTTGTCGGCCATGTTAGCCAAGGTTATGTGAGGTGGTTGTGACCCTCCTAAGAGGGGGAGATGGCCGATAATCGGCCATGCTCCGCCGGCTACTGGTGCTGTTTTCTTCTGGTTTGTGGTTGTTGAGATAGCTTTTGATATCCATAGAAAAGAGAAGAGGAAGAGTAGGAGTAGGATTGGAAAGCAAATGATTGCAACAGTTGAGGTTGAATGGAAATAATCCATGGCTAAAGGATACGTATGCAATGGCACATGATACTGGCTGAGACGAGGGGAGTTGGATTTATAGGGTATTCGTTATTACTGTTGATAGGATCGTGCTCGATCGTTAATCAAATAAAAATCTTATGCCCTAAACATATTTTCTTTTATATTATATACTAAAACAATTTAAAAATTAAATTTTAAAATATATAAATTTTCATATCTTAGGTCATATATATTTTTTTGATAAATATTATTTATTCATCCAAGAATCACAAAAAAACAACATTACAACCGTAAAACAAGAAATATCAAAGTTTTCAATTTTCTAACAAAAATAAAGGCCCAGAAAAACCTGAAAATTTGACACTAATATCTTTTTTGATACCAAAAAATAAAATTTCAACCGTGCGAAAGGTATTCCCATGTAGACGCTTAGATCCTATATCACATCCTTAATTCTTTAAGCTTTAATGTCACGTCTGAAGAGAGATAGTCAGATAGATTCATTAATCCTACATCGAAAAAGAAAAGAAAAATCTTGATATATATAAATGATAGTGTTGTATATCCTATTAGACATTTTATACCGAGCGCCCATATGTATGAGGATAGAAAGATGAACAATCGTGATAATTGATCAATCACAAGAACAAAAGTTCATACGAGAATATCACAGAGTTGAGTGAGCGAGAATTTCACGTCTTCGAACAAACAAAATTATTAATACCACATCAAAAAAAAAAGAAAAGTCTTGACATATATAAACGGTGGCGCTATAATCTTATTAAACATATTTATAAAAAAATAGATTAATAAGCTATTAACCTCGACTATAATCTTCAATCTTAAATCAAAAAATTCAATTTTAAAATAAAAATATTAAAGATCATAATAAAAAATATACATTTTCATCCCTCACTAACGTTATTGAATTTTCTACTTCGCAGACAAAGTATATTATTATTTCCACCATGATTTCAACTTTTCCGGCACCACACAGTTTTCAAACTTTTGTTTCAAAACTCAAATCATTATAAATACGTAATTTATGTTTTTTTATATTAACGTTAATTTTAAACTTAAATAATAACTTATTTTTGTTGAATTAACCGATAAATTAAATAAATTCTCGAATAAAATAAATTGTGACCAAATAAATTCCTGTAATTTATGAGGTATTTTCATATAAAAAATAGTGAAAATGTGTTGTACTAAGAAAATGAGTCAACATGACTCACTTATATTAGGCTGTAAAATTAATATTTTAGTAAATAATATATCCATTATTATGCTGTAAAGTTAATAATTTATTATTTAAATTTTCGAGGTAAAGAGTTAGGATAAATTATATTAAAGATCACTTAATTATTGGTAAAATTATGATTAGGTTATTCAATTATTATTAGTTATATATAGTTGGGTCACTCAATTAAAGTTTTAGTTACAATGGATCACTCATTTGTTAAAATATAAACAAACATCTAACAAAGTTTGGCATAATGGTAATTTTAGTCCTCATAACTTATATATTTTTTAATTTAGTTTTAATTTAATAAATTTAACCATTCATATTTAATAAATATATCAATCGAGTCAAAAAAAATTCTCCCAAATAGCTTGTATACTCTGTTAAATAGAATACTTTATCTAAAATAATTAATTAATGGAATACACAAATTTATAAATAATACTTTATTTAATTATACATATTTAAAAAAATATATTAATTTAGTTATTTTTTATGAAAATTTTGTTTCCTCATCTAGGTGAAAATCATATATATCATTTTATGCCTTTATGTTTTAAATTAAAAAGATTCGAGTTTAAGATTTAAGGTTATGGATTGTGGTTAGGGTTTAAGGAATTATAGGTAGGATGATTTTTTAGGGTGTAAGATTTAGGGTTTAGGATATAGAAAATAAGGGTTAGGGTTGAAAATTTAATATTTTAAAATTTTTTCAAAGAAGACATGAAAGGATGCACCCTAAAGAGAGAGATGATCTTTACATTTCGTTCTCCGTCGAGATACTCCGTCGACATGCAGTGATGATGTCGTTAATTTTTTTTATTTATGTTTAACAAGATTTTTTAACGAGATCAAAATTATTATTTTTATTCTTAATAAAATTTTCCATTAAAAAATCTTTTTTTATATCTTAAATTTCATTTTTTTTCTTATTTTTAGAATTTTTTTATCAAGAAAGAACTTTTATTATAATAAAAAGTCAGGAGCTAACATAGATGGGAACATCGTCTCGTCAAAATCAAACTTTCAAAGCAAAAAGCAATAACACCATAGCAAGAAGAAAATAACAAACACAACCTTGAATTCTTTACAGTTTTTATTTTTAATAATTTTTATGAAATATTTTAAAATATTTTTTTAGCTCAAAATTTAACAAACATTTAAATTTCCAATTAAAATTTTATATTATTATACTAAAAAATCAATAATACCTTTAAAATCAATTAAAATTTTCTATCACGTCAATATACTAACTATGACTACCACTCCTGATGACTTCATCTCTTTGGTAATCCGAACCAGGGGTGTGAAATTTTTTTTTGATAAACCGAAATCGATTCTGAATTTCAAAAAACTCGAATCGACAAAATAGTTATCTGAACTGAAAAATTTAATTTAGGGTTGAATTTTTATTCTTTTTATAAAAATCGGTCGGTTAGGGTTTATTATTTAAGAAAAACTGGTTAACTGAATCGATCGGTTATATAATATATTATTATATTATATATTATTTTAATATTTTATATTTAAAAATTATATTTTAATTTATTTTCTAATTTTAGAAAATTATAATTTTATTTTATAAAATTTAAATATTTAACTTGCTGATATTAAAAAATATACTAATATCATATGTTATTTTTAAAATTATATATTTTTTTAACATGTTATTAAAATTTATATCGTTAATAAATAAAATAAAATAACAGTTGCCTGAATCGATCTGAATTAAAATTTTCGATTAACCGGATAAACGATTAACCGATTGAATGATTACGATTTAAGATCGAAAATTGAGTGACCTGAATTTATCAATTAACCGAAATAATTATTTGAATCCGGTTTTGCGCACACATAAATCTAACAGATTTTACTAATAAGATAAGTCCCCATAAAGTAAGTCATTAAAAAATAAATCTTTTAAAGTATAAAAATTTTAGTATATATCGTAAAATTGATATAAATTTTTTTATAATTTTTAATAATTTTAATATCTATCTTAGTTTAGTTTTATTTTAACTTTTTTTAAGTTAAAAAACTCTTCCACGAAGAACAACACACACCTAAGAAAAATCATTTTTGGCAACACGTGGTTCAATTAAACTAATTTCTATGCAATAGTTAGAATATTTGAGGTTTTTGCTTTTTTACGGTCAATTTTTTTGTCCGATAAATTTATAATACCAGGAATTTAGGTTTTGATAGTTTAATAATAAAATACTCATTGATCGTTAAATTTATAATGTTAGAAATTTAGTGAAGCTGAAAATACCGTTATAAAATTAAAAAATTATCGTTAAAGATTTATTTTTGTGTAATGAGTTTAAGCAATCAGAATCGTTCATTCTTAAATAATTACTTAATAACTACTCATCCAATAACTATATATAAGAAAAAAGTAATAATTCACCTTAAACAAATTTATATGAACATTTTGATTAATTACCTGTAGAAAATAATTACCTATTTTTGTGTTGTGACAAATTTTCTTAGAAGCCTCTGCCATTTTCCACATGGGCAGCGGCATTCGGCCGGTGCCTGAGTTTTCTTCGTGCATAATAGAAACTTCATCTCTTGTAAACGATTTTTTTAATTTAATTTCTTATTTGTTTAATTTTGTCAAAATTAATCTAACATATGTTTTTTTATATAATTTTTTTTTATATTTTTAGTCATTTTTATGATATTGTTATTTATTTTTATAGCAAACATAACCCCATAGTTTTAATCCATGCCAACATCAATGATTGCTATCAAACTCAAAATAATCTCGAACTGAAAGTATAACTCGAAAGAAGACTCGTTGATGATGTTTCTTAATTTTCGAACTCAACAAATGACGTAAAAGAAATTGCAATTTTTGTTGTTGTTACGAAGAGAAACGATCATTCATCAGCAACAATAATTTCAAATAATTCATGTTTTAAACACTCATTCATCCGTTATTTTTTATCCTTAAATGATCCCTTCGGACAAAAAAAAATTTTCTGTACACATTCGTTTCAATACAAATCTGTGAAGCCCAGTATCATTACCCGATTACAATAACCCATCAACCCAGAGAGCCAATCCAGTTCGGCCTGTCCGACCTGACTTTTCACCTCTCCCTTCGGTGTTCGCACCACGCCGTTTATATCACTTAATAAAAACATAAGATAAAAAATTAATTAATTAAATATATTTTATTAATTAATCTCATAAATAATGTAATGAGAATTATTTAAAATTTAATTTTTATTACACTTTATTATTTTTCTTATTCACATCAAATATAAAATTATATAAACATGACATCTCACATTGTATGCTTTAATTGAATCATGTAAATAAAATAAAAAGAATAAAAGAATAAAAAATATTAGAATATTTATTTCCAAATATGGACTATTATTTTATCGATTTAAATTTTAAAATTTATGATTTATTATATTAAAATTAAAAGAGTTATGTATGTTTTTTACATAATTTGCGTATTAAAATATTATCATAAATATATATTTTTTAAAAAATTAATTAATTTTAAGTTATTTAAAAAAGTAACGGGTCTCGTTAAACACAAGATTAACCAGCAGCTGAGCTAGAATTTAGCAGTCAATAACCTACTCCACCATTCTCGTCGTTCCTATCCTTTTCATGCAAACCCTACTTTATTTCTTCCCCACATGAAAGCCGGTAGCCTCTTTCCCTCCATTCACCTGACCTAGAACATTACCCTTTTCTTTCCCTTCGGCAGGTCTCGCTCCCTCCCTCCTCCTAATGGGTAGTGGCACCTCCAAGTTCAGCATCCCCAAAGGAGGAAACACCTCGCACATATACACTCAATTAACCCTCCTCCATCGATCAAATGATCATCGATCCCTCTCCAATAGCCGACACTCGCCGAAGCCGGCAATCGAGGGTAGCAAGAGGGAAAAGGGTGGAAAGGAAGAGACCTGCGTTGATGAGGAAAGTAGTAGTGGTGAGGAGATAAATGATATTCAATCGCCGAGTTTTAAGGTTTACTGCGTTCCGTTTCAGTTTGACGATGGAAACAATGAAGATGATAGGAATACAGAGGAAATAAAGGAGAAGCAGAAGATGGATGTTCAAATCTACAGCAAGGTAAGGGGTTAGATTCTAAACCAGTAATTAATGTTTAATTAAAATTTTAAACCATTGTTTTTACATTTGAGGTTAAAGTCATTATCTTTCTATTAACAAAACTTATCCCGTCTTCATCCTTAGACTTAACCAAGTATTATTGTTTTTTCTGTTTCAGCAGAGATCGAAGAGTCGATTGAGGAAGACAAATGTGTCAAGAAAAGAACGAAAATCTCTTAAAAGTCGGTTTTCTCAATACATATATCACGGTCCTCGTGACGGTATCGCCAAATTAAAATCCACGTTTAGAAGGTTGTCTTGGTGATCTTCAAGAAACACAACCTCAGATCTTGAAGGGACACTTTGGTTTCTTGTCGTGTCAGGAAAACCGAGAGATGTCATGGTAAGATGGTAAGATATCTTAGAGGGCGGTTAAAATATGATTTATATAAATTAGTATCATTTTAGTAAGAATATATAAAGGATCTAGTATTAATCTAGAGAAAAACAGAAATTTTTATTAACGGATAAGAATTTATAGAGTTACATAATTTTTTATTAGTTAGGTGAGAATTTATATAAAAGTTTACTTTAAGTAAGAATTTATGCCGTTACATAAATTCTTATATCGAAAGTAACACAAATTCTTACTAATTGAATAAAAAATTATGTAAATGTATTTTATTTTAATCGTATTAATCACACCCTAAAGTGTCTTACCAAGTATCATAGAACCATCCCGGGAAATTAACATGTCTCTGATCTCTCATTAGATCTCACTTCTTAAGAAAATTTATATCGTAAACTCTTTTCATCACGGCATTTATGGTTTCGTCCACTAAAATTCAGTAATTTTCTTTTTCATGTCATTTTTTCAAATGATAATCATATATTTTTGTGCCATGTAAATAAGGAGTGACTGGTTACAAAAAATTGATTATAAATGAATTAATGACATAAAAATAAATAAATAAATAAATAAATTTTAATGGATAAAAACACAAATGATATAGTGAAAATGATCAACGATACAATTTTTCGTGTTCTAAGTGAGTTTTCTTCACTAGATCAGGATTTTTGGTTTTATTAACGGTTTTCCTCATTAATTTTAGTGTACGGTACCGAATAAGGCTACAGATATAGGTACGATATAGAGATATTGTTTTATATAAACTCGGCATTTTAAGATGAATATTTGATCAAATTGAGTGAAAAATATTTCGAGTTAATAAAATTGATAATTCATATTATATTATCATTATTCAATTTAATTATTTTTCAAAAATAAATTTGTTCGAATTAAATAAAAATTGAATTTGAATCTTCCTTATATGACTAAATTTCAAGTTAGCACATAAACTTAAGATCATAGATATTTGAAAATATTTTTAAAGAAAAAAATAATATAATTTAGATATGATAATTTATTAAGACTCAAATTTATCACTTTACAACAATTTATTTTTATTTTTTTATAGATTTTTAAATAATTTTTAGAATAATATATATTCAAAAAAATATTTTTTATACGATTGGAATTTTTATAATTTTTGAGAGGAAAGTTGAGAGGGAACAATTTATATATTTTTCAAACTGTCAAGGGTTCAAGTAGCATTTACTTATAAAATTCAACTCAATTTGAATTCGAAAAGGTAAAAATTCAAATAAATCGTTTTGATTAATTTAAAATTTATTTTAAAAAATTCAAATAAATTTATTAATTGAATAAATAAATCTTTACTATTTTTAAAAAAAATATAATTATATATAAAAAATAATGTTTCCTCGGGAAACATACAATCTATTGAATTCAACTTAAATGGTTTTTTTTTTATTTATGGGTTAAATATTATTTATGTTATTTTAAAAATATAGTGTAACGACCTGGATTTTCCGTATCCGAATGTTGGATTAACCCGAGTTGTTGAGTTTTGGTTTTGGGCACCGAGTTTGTTTAGTTTGGGCCCTGTTGGACCTTAGGCTTGTTGAGCTTATTGGTTGTTGGGCTTATGAGTTGTAAGCTGAGGGCTTTTTGGTAAATAACAAATAGGTTGATGAGAAGGGTTGGGGGGTTATTTCTCTACAACAGAGTGATATCATCTCCTCCCTTTCTTTCTTTCTCCTTCATCTTGGTAGCAAGGAAAGGTAAGAGTTAAAGGTAAGATTTTTAAGAGTTATGGTTGAAATCTTGTTTTTGTGGTAGAGAAAATGTTATAGGGCTGTTGTGGATCTTTAAAACAAGGTAAGAATGTTAGTGTTTGAAGAAGATGAAGGTTTAATAGGGGTTTAAGGTGTAATCCGAGAATGAAGTTTTGAGAGTTGTTTCTATGTTTTTTTGATATTTTTAAGAGTTGAAGACATCCCTAGCTGTGCTTAAGAGTTGGTTTTATCTCCTTCTTATAGAGAAAGAAGTTGGAGATCCATCATCAAGTTTGGGCAAGGAAAAGAGCTAGAAGAGTGAGTTCGGGTTTTGATTGTTGTTTTGCTAGAGGTTGGTACTCCCAACTCATCTCCTTATCATTCACATTATGGTAGTATGCATGACATATAGATTTGGTGCATGTGTGCTTGATTTGAGCTTGGTAAGCTTTAATGGTGGAATTTGTGTTAGTGTGTTTAATGACTGGAAATTAGTGTTAAAACACTCCAAAGAATCATAATATTAAGTAGGAATGCCTTAGAATCGTTTAGATTAAATTTGGGGATGATCCTTAGAATTTTCTTAATGAGACCTACAGTTTCATGCAGGGGGTATCGATATTGGTAACCCATATATCGATACCCCTAAGAGAAAAATAAGCAAGACAGACAGGGGTATCAAACCATGGTTTGATACCGAACCCTCCAGTAACTTTTTCTGGCATTACCGATTTGATGTTGGTATCGAATCATGGAAGCCTCATTCGTTGACCTTTGAATTGGCCAAAGGGTATCGGTACCTGCATCGATACCTTAGTTTTGATACCCTCTTTTGGTGGATATCGATACAGAGTGTTTCGATACCCCACATAAGGGTATCGATACCCTGTGCAATCTTGCAAAGATAAGTAGAGTTTGAGGTTCAGTAATGGTAATTAAGGGTCCTTATGAATTTTAAAAAGCTATGAAATGAATTAGTAAACTAAGATTGATGTTATAACCCCAAAAGACTAAATTGAGATAATCTTAATAAATCTTGTTGTGCTAAGATCCTAGGTGGATCGTTTATGTGGTTTGAGTCCTTGTGTGATGGAAATCCGGATATCCAAAAGTGTTGCAACACGTTGAAGGTCATCCGATTTAATATGTCGGGTGATGTATTGAAGACTTTTATTCCGAGTATTGGGCGACCTCACTCGAAGATATTCGATGTAACATTCCGAGCATGGGATTGGTTAGGCGGCCTCCATCTCTTTCCGAACGTTGGGCGGCCTCAATCCTGAGTGTAGGATTCCGATGTTGTGTGGACGTAGGCCTCACTCATGTGTGTTGACTTGATGTGATTTGTATATGTTGTGTGCGTTAACATACATCTCATTTATGTCATGTGTTAGGCAAGCATGCTAGACCATCATATCATGTACGATGTTTATATGTTTTGCTTTACTGCTTATGATATGCATGATGTTAGCCGAGTTCGTCGTACCCACTGAGCTTTTGTAGCTCAGCGTTCGAAATGTGTTTTCGTGCGTAGATTAGGTGAAGCCGGTTCCGAGGAGCACCATTGAGGTTTGGGTTACTGCATCAACCGTGTTGTCAGAGTATAATTACTAGATGTAGTGAACATAGTACTGTGTCGAACCCTATATGTAATTTGTAATTCTGTTTATTTAATTTGGGTCAAATATTTAAATGGTTTTGTAATATTTTGGAGCTCCGTTTACTTTAAATGTTTTGGGTTTATGTTTAACTTAAATGGATTTTATGGATCGTAGTTGGGTTTGAGTTGGTTTTATTATTGGGCTTGAAGCCAAAATTTTGAAATACATGTTTTGGGTCAGAGGCTCAATGTGACACCGGGTCGAGAGTGTTACATATAGTTTATTTAAATTTAAATGTATAAATTTAATATAAAATTATATATATTAATATTTTATTATTTGAAAAATAAAACTGTAAAATTTAAAAATATATGATAATTTTTTTGAAAAGTATAATGTGAACATATACCATGTATATACTAAAAATGTTAAATTTTAGAAGGATAATCGTATATCTGATACTTTATCTTTATTAGTTTTATGTTCAAGTATTTTATTTATTTTTTGATAAAATAATATCTAATATTATATATATATATTATTTTAGTACTCTGTTATTAAAAAATTAATGAGAGATTAATTAGATAAGAAAAAGTCAGAATGACAAGTTACCATATTATTTTTTTCTTAGTTAGCATTCACATCAATTAAAATCATAAAAAAGTTACATGTGAATTTTTAATAGTATAATATTTTTTCTAAACAAGCTAATAGTGATTACAGTAGTATCTGTTCTAAAATATAATCTCTACCATTTGACATTGGTCGCTCAATCACTCGGCTCGCGTCGCTGGTGCTCGAACCCGTGACTTATAGGAACAACAACTATTCTTTTAATCACTTGGGCTAGAAGCCTCGTGCTTAATAGTGTAATATTAAAATAAAAATAAATATAATATTAGATATTATTTTATCAAAAAATAAATGAGGTCCCAAAACAGAAAAAATAATAAAAGTGAGATACCAGATATGTAATTATCCCTTTTTAAGATACCAAATATGTAATTATCCCTTTTTAAGAATTAATTCACTTGTTTTAAAATCAGTAATTAAACCAGATATCATTGACTTATATGTTTAGTAGATATTTTTATATAAAAGTGATATTATCAAAATTATTCGATTATAAGTTTCGGAATAAATATATAACTAAATTTAAATTTTGTAACATAAATAAATCATTTTGCTATTAAAATTAAAACAAAGACTATGTACAATAATAATTTAATCTTTAATATTCATATATTTTACTAATTTAATCTTAAATTAATATAATTTAGTAAATTTCATCATTCATATTTAAAAGTTTTATTAATTGAGTGATGCATCTATTAGTAGGTGACGCTTTACAAGCCATTGATAAATATTGAGGTAGCTTAGGGACTAAACACGAAGTACTCTCTTAGTAATGATAAAGTGCACGACCCGCTTGCAAGTTATTCTAGTTTAGTTTGATTAATAGTTTGTATACGGATTTCGTTCGGTTAAGAGTTTGAGTTCGAATTCAGTTGGAGATTATAACGAATTGAGTCGAGTTGGTTTAAATTCAGTTCAAAAAACTCAGACTCAAAATAATTATATATTATTAAAATTTAACTTTTTAATAAAAAATAATAAAATTAATTAATTAAAATATATTGAATATTACGTGTTTGTATTGTAAGAATATTTTTTAGTTATTTGGATTAATTTACTTTTTGAGTACTCCTTTCCTAAACGGTACCGTTTTTAGGTTATATTCCCATATGGGGATATTTTTCCATAAACGGTACCGTTTAGAACAAAATAGTGAAAACCCCAACGCAATCCTGCTCCCGTCTGTGTATTTCAGCTCTCGATTTCATCGCTTCCATTTCTCATTGAAGTCAAGCAAGGTGAAAAGAAAAATATCAGCTCTTGTAGATTCACGGCAACTCTCATGGCAAATCCACTGGTCAAGGCATTCTTTGCTCTTTTCTTGATATCAGCAGTCACCGCCGGCGGCGATTCCCCCTTCATCATCGCTCACAAGAAGGCATCACTCAACAGACTCAAATCCGGCGCCGAACGAGTCTCCGTCTCCATCGACATATACAACCAAGGCTTCTCGTGAGTCCTTTCCCTATTCTGCTTTTTTTTTTTTTAATCCATTTACTTCAGATCTAGCTCTAATTACTGGATCGAGATGGGAATGTTGAAACTCTGGATTGATAATTGAAGTACGAATTTGACCTATCCTTACTATCTCATGTAGCTCACGATTTCGTTTTAGGCTTTTCATGTAAGCATCTGATTTGCATGTCTGAGAATAGATCAAATTTTACTTTGTTTTCTGCTGATAATTCAATTTAGAGAACATAAAGAGAAAATAAGTCGATTTAAATCGAATTTCTTTTATTTTTTTAGTACTTGGATCTGAAAGGACTGCAAATCTGGTAAATTTGGAACTATTACTTTGGCATTTTATTTATGTTTTTCTTCCCTAAAATCTTGCCTGTTTCATAGATTTTCAATTTCCTTACTGTTAATTCATGTATAGATCTGATCTAACCTGTTGACCATGAAACTATAATTGGAGGTTGATATTACCATATGATCCAATATAATACTCGAACTTTACAACAGGAAATTGTCTGTTTTCCCCTTCTACTATGCTCTATGTGAATGATTTTTCTTCTCTTTTTTAAAATTCTCATACATTTTGTGTTGTGGGGATGTATTCTTACTTGAGAAAATCTTTCTGGGAAAAAAATTCAGGACGGCATATGATGTGAGTCTCGTGGATCATAGCTGGCCCCAAGATGCATTTGATGTCATCAGTGGTAACATTTCACAGTCATGGGAGAAACTTGATGCGTGAGTATTTCCTTTCTATTAATTCCATTTAGTTTGTTTCTCCTGGATCATATCATAACCAAATCCCAAAACTCTGTGATCTGCAGTGGTGGTGTTCTATCACATTCATTTGAATTAGAGTCCAAAAGACAAGGAATGTTCTACGGTGCCCCTGCAGTTATCACTTTCCGCATTCCCACGAAGGCTGCTCCACAGGTTTGAAATCCATACCAGATTCTATTTTCCATTCTTAAAATTTAAGGCAAAGAAAAGGGGAAAAAGTGTGAACAAGCTTTGAATTTTGACACTCTAATTTGTTGGTGTTTTAGGAGGCATATTCAACTTCAATCTTGCCATTAGATATCCTTGCCGAAATAGCTCCTGAGAAGAAGTTTGACTTGGTGAGTTTTATTTGGAACAACAATAAGTAGATAACCCGAAGTTATTGAATGTCTTTATCTTCTTCCCAATGTTACTAAGGCCTGTTTGTTTTTCTTTTTTGGAACTTGCGTCGGCTGGGATCAAATAATGAAGGCTAAGGTATGAATGATGATTGCTATATTTGTTAAAATATCCATTCTTTTAAATCAATTGTTGGGATTAATTGGTAGTGTTCGAGTGTTGCTTCTTACATATCGAATACATATAGATGGATACTTTCTTAACCTTTCTAGTCCGATTTACGGAGTCCATAAAAATTTACTGTTTGTGTTATCTTTTGCAGAGGTTGTTGGCTAAGTATGGATCTCAAATCTCTGTGATCTCCATTGTTGCCCTGTTTGTCTACCTGATGGTTACCCCATCAAAATCCAGTGGAGCAAGCAAGAAGAAGCGTTAAGTCTTTGTAGCTGAGCTGAATACACGGACTGTTTCCAGTTCAAGAGGTTTTTAAATTGCTTTTGTTGTTTAGGACATGTTTGTTTTCTGGATTATATAATTAGATGGATTAATAAATGAGATTAGTGCAAGATGGATCAACTAATTCTTACTTCTTAGGCCTAGATTTCATTGAAACAGGCCATGCCGATTTTATATAATATTGTTTTAGAAACTTAAACATCTCCTTGAAAGACTATCCCATCCTTCATGTGGTATAATTTTTTTTGAAAATGTTTTTATTTGGATTTGTTTACCCACAGGCCACATGTTCAGTTAGGGGCGAGCAAGAATCGGCTTGAAAAAACTGAATAACTCGACTTGAGGTGAAAATATATGATTCGTTTTGATTCGACTCGACTTGAAAAAAATCAAATAAAGTTCAAGTTGTAAAATAAAAATTCGAATAACTCAAAAATTTTTAGTAATTAAAGGATTTATTTTTAAGTTTGAGATGAAACTTTTTATGATATATTACATTGATATATAAGAATATAAAGAAATGTTACTATATATGAATATATATATATATATATCTTATATGATTAGAGAAAATCGTTTAAATTGGAATCAAATCGAATTATAACATGATAAATAATTAAAATTAAATATTTATATGAATTCGAAAACTTGACTCGACTCGAATTTCTTAAACTTGACTAAATCAAAAAAATTTTAAATAAAGTTTGAGTTGTAAAATATAACTCGTCAACTCGAATAACTCAAAATTTTTTGACTCGACTCGATTGAATACTCACCCCATGTGTTCAATGTGACATAATTTAAAAATAAAAAACTTCGAGCGATTTTATGTAATGAGTAGAATAATATTGGTTCATTTAGTAATTTTAATATATGTAAATTATTGTAAGGATTGTTATGATATTTTTCCAAGTAAAATAAAAATAATGACAAGTGTTTTACTTATTTATATATTATATAATAATTCCAACTTAGAAATCACTTGTCCGTTTATTTTTAATTTTAAAAATATTTTTAAGTCTAAAAATAATTATATTTTTTTACACATTATATATTTATATAATCTTAAATATTTAAATTATAAAATTAAATGTTTAAATTTTTAATCCTAATTTCTAACATTGAAACTATAAAATTAAAAATCTAAATCTCTAATCTTAAATTTTAAATTTTAATCTAAACCCTAAATTCTATACACCACAATTTAAACCCTAAGAATTCTTAACCCTAAAAATTAAAAGGTTTGTAATAAACTAAAGTTTTAATTTGTTACTTTATAAATCAAATTTTAATTTATGAGTCAGGGATAGAACCAAAAATTTATTATAAAAAAATCAATTATATATTTTAAATTTTTTGATTGGTGGAGAACAAAAAGCAATTGCTTTATAAAAAATTATATATTTTACATTTTTATTTCCTATTTAATAAATAAAAACAATAATGAACAGAAACCGGATATCCTTAAACCCCTGAGTGTTGTTTATAGGAACTATTTATTTGTTACTTTATAGATGAAATTTTAAATTGATTAGATTAAAATACGATTATTTTATAAAAAATATTTTTTAATTAATAAGAAAAAACAATTTGACTGGAGACCGGATACCCTCGAGTGTTGTTTATAAAAAAACAAAAGGTTAAGATCGAAGGACAACCCACGGAGCCATATTGGAACCAGGCGGCACCAGCTTGTTATCCTTCCACTGCTAAGAGCAGGAAGTTGTCGCTGCTCTGTGAATCCAGCCTCACGCTATGCCTTCCAATCTAAGAACCAAGAGATCTGAAGCTTTCGCCTAAATCCCATGGCTCAACTCCTAGCTTGGAACGGGCAAGCACGATTCTAGCCGAATATGGGTCCGACCACGAGAATCGAACCAAAGTCCCCTTAACCTTATTGCCCCCACTTGGGTCACAAGCCTACGTTACTAAGCTCGGCGATCTCAAATGCTGCTTACACATTATTTAAGCGAACCATTTTTCTAAAACCTGAACGGTGTGGGATGCCTTTCCCATTTTACATAAGAAAACCTAAAATGAATGCTCTAAATTGATTCGGGTCGTGTTCGATCCTCTTCATGAATTGTTTAATCAGGTAGCAAATTCCTCACACAAGGTTTTGGGGTTGCCGGCGGCGGCGGCCGGCAGATGGTATGAAAATTGCAGACTGAAAATGTAGATCATTACCATGAAAAATTGCATACACTAACAGTGTTAAACAACAGCTGCTGAAATGAATTATTCTTACAAGCATCTCGATTGAGATCATTACTTATTTTACACTACATATATGTCTATGTGGTTACACAGTAGAGACTAATCTCAGCACAAACACGAAAAAGAGTTGCAGCACAAGCATAACCATGGCACCATCAGACTTAGCTGAACATCCAGAACTCTTCCCTACGAACTCACCGGAGCTCGGTATGGGTGCAAAGGCTTCCGAATCCGGCCATTGCGGTGGAGCTTCAGTGGGGAAAAACGAAGACATACCGGGCGCATTCACGTATGGTAAAACAGCCGGAGAGGCTGAAATCGCAGGTTCATTGGTCACAGTTTGCAAATTAGACAAGAAAATGAGCAATGGTACAACAGCAACAAACAATTTGGATGTAGTAGACATGGATGAGGTCTGAGAATTTCAGCAGGAAAGTGAAGGAGATAAAGATTAGAGGTGAAGCAGCTCACGAGATACACTGTGGTCGTGTTAAATTTCTACCTATAATTGTAGACAGAATTATTAAAGCTTTTTTCTGGTTTGTTTTCTCTTGATTTGTTCTGTGTTGGGATTCATAACAGTGGTAAGATTCTCTCCTGTTGTAGTATTGTATAGATGAGCTTGTCTGCCACATGATTTAAGGGCCTTGGATTTTGTATAAGGAGCTCTCAACTTGGTTTTGTTCTGTTTCGGATCGGCTGTATGCATGTGACCCAGTTACACTTTATTTACAGTAATAAGCTAGAATCCATGTCCATTTAGATGAAGGTTATGTAATGTTTTTCAAAAGTACTTCTGGAATAGAAAAAGTAATAGCATTCGATCGAATCAAATAAAAAAATTGAGTTATTTGATTTGATGTGTCATTTTTATGACTCAAACATTATTTGAATTTTTTTAATTGAGTCTATGATATTCGAGTTGAGTTTTCGAGTTTTTACATAAATTTAATTATAATTATTTATCATATTATAATATGATTTAATTTTAATTTAAATAATTTTTCTCATCATATAAGATATGCGTGTGTGTATATACATATATATTTCTTGATATATTTTTTATATGTGACAAATATTTTTTTCATATATTTTTATATCGATATATCAGAAAAATTAGTCTCGATGCAAATTTAAAAATAAACTTATTAATTATTAAAAAAATTAAGTTATTAAAATTTCTATTTTTCGAGTCTAGCCTAGTTTATCAAATTTTGAGTCAAGTGTATTTTGCCTTGAGTCGAATCTAATTTTATTGACCAACTTGAACGAGATTGTTATGTCCCATCATATGAAAGTTAACAACTCCCTGCCTTCGCACCCTCTCCACCGGTGCCTCCCGAAGTGCAGCAAACGGCCTCGGTATAGCTCTCACGACCTGGTTCAATGCCCGATTCAACTGCAGGAAGTAGTTGGCCCCTTGACCAACCGCGTCCTTAGACGATGCCTCCACAGTTGGCACATAGTCACCATTAGGGGTGAGTATTCGATCGAGTCGAGTTGAGTCAAAAAATTTTGAGTTATTCGAGTTAACGAGTCATTTTTACAACTCAAACTTTATTTGAAATTTTTCGATTTGAGTCGAGTTTAAGAAATTCGAGTCGAGTCGAATCGAGTCGAGTTTTTGAGTTCCTATAGATATTTAATTATAATTATTTATCATGTTATAGTATAATTTGATTTCAATTTAAACGACCGTCTCTAATTATATAAGATATGCATATATATATTTTTCATATGTAACAATATTTCTTTATATTTTTATATATCAATGTATATATATCATAAAAAATTGAGAGATTCGTCTCAAACTTAAAAATTAATCCTTTAATTATTAAAAATTTCAAGTTATTTGAGTTATTCAAATTTCTATTTTACAACTCAAACTTTATTTGAAATTTTTTCGAGTCGAGTCGAGTCTATAAAATTTCGAGTTGAGTCAAAACGAGTCGAGTATTTTCGCCTCGAGTCAAGTTATTCGATTTTTTCAAGTCGAGTCGAGTTTTGCTCACCCCTAGTCACCATTAGAGTCATCTTCCCGAAAACCCCATCTCTCCTCGACAACTCGATCTCTCCTTGGCATTCTTACTGCACCACAACCAAACAAAGTTAAATCATCGAATTTCCAGCATTAAAGCAAGTACCATTTTAACTCGTGAGCATGCACTTATCTGACTCCTATATAACAACACTAAACTCTCCAAGAGACTTTCTAGAACCAATTAAACCTAACACTTTAGGTCAAAAGTGTTTTCCAGTTTTATTTTAAAAAATATTTCTTAAAAACTAAAATTATAATTTTTAATTTAAATTTTTTTTGAGCAAAAATATTCAATTATGTTAATTTAAATCACCACTTATTTTATATTTTTAATAATCAACGAAAAATCATTTATTTATGTATTTACCTTCAGTGTTTTTTCAATGATTCTCCGTTACTAGACTTGTGAAAGGAAATAATGAAAATGGTAAAAGGTATGTATTTTGAGTCTTATTGATTGCTCTTTCTACAACTAATTCATTCATTTCATGCCATTCTTTCAGCGAAGACACTTCCCCATTTGGCTTTTCTGATTGCATTCACTCACCTTTCACGTTATATTTATTAATGTCATATTAGCATCATGAACATTTTATACGAATATAAACACGTCGAACACATCTCTATATCTAACACTCGAATTCGAATATAAAAAACATAAATTAAGGAGTTCGAGCTTTCAGAATATGCAGATAACCAAAGAAAGGAGAGTTATTGGCTTTGGGCTTTTCCTGCGTAGTTTAGGTGGAAGGCGAAGGCCCCCTCCGGGGGGTAAGTCATCAGTAAGATACCACTCTGACATTTTGAAAGAGCTAGAATTCTAATCTTGTGTTAGGACCTATGGGCCAAGGAACTGTCTTAGGTAGACAGTTTTTATGGGACATAAGCCTCCTAAAAGGTAACAAACGGTAACAAACGCGTGCAAAAGACCGACGGAGCTTGACCCTCAAGTGCAAAGGCAAAAGGGAGCTTGACTGCAAGACCCACCCATCGAGCAGGGACGAAAGTCGGCCTTGATGGCAAAATGAATCTGGGTTTTCCAAGTTAAATTGAAGTATTAGGCATGCTAATTGCACCCTAGACATGTCCGACGTTAGACTAACCCATCAAATTTACAAATTTTGCTGCTTTGTGCATAGTCATTGAAGTCCATGTGTCTGACACTTGGATTCAAGGATATAACCTCCAAAAAAAAGAAAAACTTAGAAACATGTCGGATACATACCATGTCCATTGTCCAAGCAACATTGATTAAAACTATCATAGATTTCACATGAAACCAGATAACACAAAATAACTATGGCTATCCAATTAGGAGAACTGAACCAGGACCTAATTAAAGAAGACATTGTGCTACTAATTAAAGACCAGTTTATAAAGAAAATAACTTCAGCATATAAAAAATGTAAGGATTTTACCAGGGCAAGAGAGAACCTCCAGTTCCCCTGTCCTAAATGTTACCATTGGTTCATTTCAAACATGCATGCGAGGGGATAATCCAAGTCAAGTTGACAAAAGTAGGATGCATGATACACAATGTTGTCATTTAAAGTTGATGAACAAAGCAGACTATTTTCTATCACTGGCACTTCTATGCCGGGTCCAATTTGAGAAGGCCAGTCATCCTTTGCACAACATTAATAACAGTCGAGATGCATCCGATGTTATATGCATACTAAATGAAATTCCCTTGTGTTCAAGCAGTGAGTGGATACAATTTCCATAAATAAAAACTAATCCGGTGATGCGAATTTAGGATTAATGGAGTTTTCTACAAAAAAGGTAAGATCAGCACAAAAGAACAACTTTGAGGTGATGACATAAGGACTAGGTTCTTATATGTTAATCAACATGCGAAATCAGGAAACATGCATGTTTTGGCATCCAAAAATAATCAATAATTCTGTCTTTATATACTCTTTTAGAGAAATAAAACTTCCTACTGTATCTAAGAAGAATTTGGACATGTATGGCTGCAAATTTCTATTTTTAATTTCACAAGCAAACTGAATCCATCTCCATCCAGACCAAGAGAAGAAGAAAACAAATAAATGCCCCTTGTATTATAGTCAACACACCTCAGAATCAAACCAGAAGATAAGCCAAAAACCATGCTACTAGGCTGTGCAAAGCTCCACCTGCACATTCCACAGCAAAACCAATTAGGCACATTCCACCAGGATTCTATTTCAGCTGAAGGCAAGAATCAGGAAAAAAGCACCTCTGTAATGGAAATTCGGGTGATACAATGCAGAAGGGGGGAGGGGGATCTATCCTGTCAACCATAAAATTTTGAGAACCAAATTGTCCATTTTAATCCAATTATACAATACTGAAAACCATTACAAGAAAAAAGCCATCCTTTCTCAGGCATGCTACTTTTTTACTCTTGCTCCCAAAGTTGATGGCTTTAATCGCCTGATCCCTGAGAATCATCTTTAGCAGGCGGTTGCTGCTGATGTTGGTTCAGATGTTGCTGGTGATGATGGTGCACCCTTCCCTGCCCCATCTGATGATATATCTGGCTCAAGGCTTGAGGACTCAAAACCCCAAAATGACCGTCTTGAGACAATCCAAGTTCCAAACCAGGGAGTTGCTGGTTAGCCGCACCAAGCATTGAGGTGAAACTCATAGGACCCATATTACTACCTGTCAAGTCAAAACCAGGAAACCCAATTTTCTGCATATAATTAGAACAACTTTCAGTGGCTAAATTTGTTGTAGATGGACCAGATGATGACTGCAACCCATAACCACTGACTGGGGGCCATAACCCTGTTGCTGCCACATGATGGGGTCTCCCCAAATTACCATCAACAATCCCCCAATCGGCCCTACTTGACCCCCCTAAATCTTCCATCTTTTGGTGCAATCCCACTGATAAAGAAACCCCTTGCCGTGAAACAGAGTCCCCAGCAGCTGCCAAAGCCGATGCCGGCATCGTTCCGCTCCCCGTGGCGGCTATTATCGATGGTTCAGCCTGTTGTAACAGCCACTGTATCGTTTCCCCATCGGATTTGTGACCCAATTCTCGAGTCAACTGAAAGATCCTAGCAGCACATAGAGCAGGCATCCTTATCCTTCTGCCTCTCCCATCAACTTTTTTGTGTCTGTCTTTATTAGAACTTCTTTTCGGGGCCAAAAGTTGCTTCTTTCCTTCTTCTTTATCTGCAACAACAGCAAGAACATCTTTTGTTTCAGCTGCTTTGTTTTCGCCTGAGTTTTGAAGCTGTTGTTGTTGGGGTTGTGATGGTAAGCTCAAAAAGTTGGGTAATTCATGCGGAGAAAGCTGCTTGGGATCCATTGGTGGGTAAAAAGATAACCCCTTTTGGATTGAAGAAGAAAGGGACCTGAAAAAAAAAATCCTAAACTTTCATGAGCTTCTTTTTCACCGTTTTTAGCAAAGGAATATGTGAAGAGAATGCATTTATTTGTTGAAAATTGAAATCCAAAAGGAGAAATTATATCGATAAGCGTGAGTAAAATTTAATTCGAATCGAAAAAATTAAATAATTCAATTTGATTTAAAGTAAAAATATTTAATTCGTTTTAATTTAACTTAAAATTTTATAAACTCGACTCAACTCAAAAAAAATCAAATAAAATTTGAGTTGTAAAATAAAAATTTAAATAACTAGAATAAATTGAAATTTATACTAATTAAAAAATTTATTTTTAAGTCCAAGATAAGTTTTTCAAATTTTATGATATATATTGACATATGAAAATATGAATAAATATCGTCTCATATAAAGAAATATATATATGTATACATTTTTTGTATGATTAAAAAAAATTATTTAAATTAAAATTAAATTATACTATAACATGATAAATAATTAAAAATAATTTTTTATAAGAACTCGAAATCTTGACTCGAATTGAATAAAAAAATCAAATAAAGTTTAAATAATAAAATATGATTTATAAACTCAAATAACTCAAAATTATTTGCTCGAATTTTTACTAATGATATATATTAAAATTAATACTAAAATTTATTATAAATTAAATTTAAAAATAATGATATAATTCCTTCGAATCATGGAATTTTTTTAATGTGAATAGAGTTAAAATAAAAAATATAAAAATTATAAAAATTTTAATATTAATTTTTTGATATACACTAAAATTTTAAATTAAAGAGACTTGTAATCTATAGATCTTGATATTTGAAATTGTGTTTTATTTTAAATTAAAAATATATACAAATTGAAAATTTAATTCAATTTTTGACCATGTAAGAAAACACCTGTACTAAGCCTTGTTTATAGTTCTAATCATTAATTGTCTGCAAATTATTCATGGAAATTAGGTGGCAGCAAGAACACCACCTAAAACTTTCCAATCTTCTCTCACCAAACTTCATTAATTTACTAGACTTTTTATAAAAACTGTCATGGTAAGACACCATGATTTTTTTTATGAGATTTCAAAATTAAAAAAAAATAAAATTTAAATCCATATTTATTTTATATTTAATTAAGATTAAATTTTCGATATTAAAAACGAAAATAATTAAATTTTAAATTATAATCTTAATTTTTTATTTTCTAAACCTTAAAAAATATACCTTATCTCTGATTCTTTTAAACCCTAATCACAACTTTAACATTAAATTTTAAACTTTAAATTTGATAATTTAAAATAAAAATATCGATAAAATTACGATTAAAAGATAAATGATTTACGCCCATCGTTTTGCCTTAAGCATAATCATCTCCTAAACATGTAACTTGTCGTGTCACCATACATCAACATTTGTTGGTAATCCACACCCATACTTTGTTTTGATCAATCAGTCAAACAAAGCTTCCAAACTTGGTACAGCACAATCCATTGACTTGGGTCTACAGGCTACACCATTATTGAAAAGCTTTCTATTGCTTCAATTTTCAATGATGAAACCTGGCGCCACCATGGGCCGCTGATTCCAATGATCAAGTTCACTTATGTACAGAATCCAATGCACCATCCACTTCCACACAGACACTGTTGCAGTTTGAAACGTATCACTCAGAGACGGTGATTTTCAGCATCAACTACTCAGCAATCAGCATAGGTGGATTGATCCTCATGATCGAAACTAGGGCTGATGGTATGGTCCAAACCCATCACCAAAAATTAAACCTGAGCCAACTGCAGGTCTGCACCTGTCCTGTGTAATCCTCGGCACCATTGGGGTTGATATGTTCCCATCTGTACAAGATCACTGTTCAGACAAAAATGTCAACAGCAAAGTAAGGTACATTATAGAACAGACTTGTCATAGCCATTGGAATTTGGAATAGGAATGAAGTGTGAAATTTTCTTGGGGGTCACATCCCTTCGTAGGTTTACAATCAAGCCAAACAATGCTTGGGCAGCTCCGAGAAACCCTGGATGCCAAGAATGGTCATTTCCCTGAATATCACTGCATAGGGTGCTTTGTATGAACCATCAGGTACACAACTTCAAAGGCACTCCAAAACATCCAGAATGTGTGAGTGGAGCAATGACACATCCCAAGGCTGTTCCCGTCTTTAAATCTTGCATTAGATCAGCTGCAGTGGAAACGATAGACATCGTAACTCCGAAGGCAGCCAAACCAGCCATGTCTCCACCATCACTTCCGACCAAGGAAGCTATAATGAAAATAACTTAAGGACACCAAAATTTTTACTGTTAGTCTTTACCTACCTCAACTACTGTTTCACAATTCTCATGGAGATACGTCCAATGGGTGGTTGTCGGATATGAAGTCAGACAAGCTCTTCCACGTAGCAGAAGTACTTAAGGAACTCGTAGGAAATGGTAGATTTGTTGGGTCTGAAACTGAGATAAAACCAACCGTGATGGTTGCAGAAACAAGGAAAAAAAAGGTTAGGAATCGTAGGTATGCCTTCCAAACAAGGAGTCAAGTTGATATACTTGATGATGGATATCGGTGGAGGAAATATGGGAAGAAAGCTGTAAAAAACAACAGATTCTCAAGTTTTCATTTCGATTCATTTATATGATTTTCAGCTGTTTTTATTTTCTGTATGATATTGATATATGTTCTATTGCATTGGGTTTGCATGTAAATTAAGATCAGAAATAAAAAATATAATTAAATATAGAAATATATATTCAGACATCAGGGTTGATTATAAGGGGAGCAACCGATCAGGCCTCAATCAATTTAGGACTTTTAAGTTTAATTATTTTTATTTTTATAATTCATCAAATAAATTAATTAATTTAATAATAAAATTATTTTTTCTATATATAAATAAATAAATTTAACATTGAAAATAATATATTTAAAATATTAAATTAATTGTTTAAACTAATGAGATGAATAAAAAAATTAGTATCATTTTTATATCACACTAAAAAATTAAATTTTAAACCATAACCTTAAATTTTAAATCATAAATTCTAAACTCTACATTAATACCTTGAACTCTGATCTTAAATCATAATTCTAAATTTTAAATTTTTTTGGTTAGTGTTTAGAGAAACTAAAAAGGGAAAAAGAATTTTTATTAATAATAAAACATGTTTTTGTTATATAAAAATTCATTTTTAGTTTTCACTCATATCTCAAAAATTTTTGAGACGACCTGTCAAACACAATAAACATGCGACGTGATCTTGCAACCTCTATTCTATCCTCGATAAATGCTATCGTAGTCTATATAAATTATTTTCAATCGATGTTATGAATCCTTCAATAACGAGATTAAGAACCCATCAAGTGGTCCTACGGAAAAGAATATGTTGTTATCCTTAGGTAACCCAAGTTCAAATAACTTATTTATATAATGTTACGATATAAAAATGTTAAAATTAACGAATAAAACATATTATCTTATAATCACAACAATCAATTTAATAGCATAATTTTGTGCTCATAGAAGTTCTTTTGTTTACTTTTCTTTGTGTTAGGAAATGGGACATCATTGCTGGAGATAATTAGATGCCACATAATGTGTATTTGAAAATGTTAAAAGAATCCAGCATAATGCTTAAATATACTTCGGGGAAGGATAAAAAGCTGGCTGCACCCTTAAAAATTTAAAATTCGTATATAATATATTTTTATATATTTTTATTAAAAATCGTTATAATAAAAAATATTTTTAGCGATGTTTTTAGACATAATGATATTTTTTAGTACCGTTAAAAATTATTATGATACTAAAAAAGTATCGTAAAAAATTTTGCTAAATCAAGCGCCACAACAATTGTACAAGGTCAAGATATATAGTGACGTTTGTTGGAATGTTTGACAATGTTGGGTAATGACTTTGGCCTGTTTCATTGATACCGAAGAATAATCATTTAGGGATGAAAAAAATTTAAATCCGACGAGTTTTGATCTAATCTAATTTGATAAAGTTATTTTTTTATAATTTTATTATATCAAATTGAATCAATACAAAATTAAAATATATTTAAATTAAATTAATATCAAAATAAATAATTTAAATTTAAAATCAAGATCAAAACGATCAAAACCTTATCCCGTCTCGTTACCGTACCTGAAGTCATCACCATGACTGTGAGTTCACCTCGATCATTTGATAGAGTACGGTGTTGGGTCAATATTATCATCTAATTAGGTGTGATTAATTTAATAATACTTTAATTAATATATAACGACATCATTTATTTATACGTAGACATATTACGTCAATATTTTAATTTATATGAACTCATATAATCAACAAATAATAATAACAGTTAATCAATTATCATTTTCCATCCAAAAAAATCAATATACAACATTTCTACAAAATTTAATTCATACATTGTAGTTAAAACATTATACAAAATTCAATAGCATTTATCAAAAATAATCCAAACTTTATAATATTTTAAAAAAAGTAAATTAATCCTAAACTAAACTCCAGCTCGTGCCTATGCGACAACGACGTTATATCAGATGACATATCGATATATACACATCTCAAATCAATAATAGACGATTAAAATGACATGCTTGTTGCACATTGCCATCAAAACCCAAGGTTTCATGACAAAAAATCAAACATATACACATAAAATATAAATAGATGCGGTTGATATTGGCACGGCTCAATCAGACTAAATAACTTGATCATCGAGAGATTTGATCAGATTGAACCATGCCAACATCGATCAAACCTTTAAACTCTAAACCTTCTGTTCCATCCCCATGCATCAGCATCAGCAACCAGGTCTCCCCAATGAATACAGTAAGAATGGTGAGTATGCTGAGATTCATCTCAGATTTATATAGGACAAGGTCAGTGAGCTGTCCGTGTCTGTGTGTTAAAGAAATTTCATAATTTTGATCCAATCTATTGCACCTAATTTGTTAAAAGATAGGCATAAATTAGCTGGAGGACCCTCAGCCGGCATTAAAATATTAGTTAATTCAAGGCCATAATTTGCTTGCTGGGGTAATTAGAAACAAAAGATGTTCTTTCACCTGGCAATTTCAAGCCAGAAATTTAGCTGATCTTTTGGACATATAATAATCAGACACATTTGGATCAAATTGGACAGATTGGTCTCTCTGGAAATTGCAGTTTAGTCCTTTTTAGTTTTGAAAGTGAACAATTAAGGACAGTTTGATTGACATGATGACAAATTTAGTCCTTAATGTTTGTGTATTATGTCAGATTGATGATGTAATTTGCAGATTTGAAAAATATGAGGGCTTGATTCAAGAATTTATTCCCTGTCCTTTTCTGTCTACCATAAAGATATGAGAAAAAAGGCATTGGTTCATCAATCTTCAGCTTGATACAGAATCTAACCTAACTAATTTGTCTCGTTTTGCTTTACTGTAGTATGTACGTTTGTTATTATTATTATTTTTTTTGTAGGCTTGGTTTGAAAAAAAAAACTCAAACTATACCTTTATGTAAGTACTTAAAAGTATTTTTTGATTTGTACGAGCCATCTAGTTTGAATGATTAAAGGAACGGTTATTGTTTTTAGAGGTTATGGGTTCGAGCACTAGTAATGTCAATATAGTGATTGAGCGATCAATGTCCAATGGTTGAAAGTATATACTAGAATAGATACTACTGTAATCACTGTATAACTAATTAAAAAAGTATTTTTCGAGTTAAGTAGGTATATTATGTTTTCACCGTTATAATTTTATGTGCCTTATCATTAACGTTCGTTTAAAAAATTGTGTTACAAAAACATGACATGTGACATGCTTTGTTTATTATTTTAAAAAAATAAAAATTTTAAAAATATCTTAAAATTCTCAAAATAATCTTCAAATTCCTAAATCTCAAATCTCAATTTTAAACATTGCATCTGTCGATTGTCGATGACGTACCCACCACTTTCATCACTTGACCCTTATGATCATTTCTCCATCCTCATGTCTTTGAAAGCCGACGACCAATGTGTCTAACGTCGAAATAAAATTGAACAAGAATAGAAGAAAAAAATGATGTGGGCTAACGATAAATAATCATGCGGCGAACGATGTATGAGTCTTGCGGTGAAAGGATCAAGCTTTATTTTATCGTTGATAGCGTGATGAACGATAACACTTAAAGTTATATCTCATTGTCTCCGATAGTCACAATCGAAGATTTGGGAGTTATTTTTGTGAATTTTGGTTAAATTAGTGATTTTCTTTAAAATTAAGTTTAAAAAAATAGAACAAAAGTTACATCTCATATGTTTTGATTAATTTAAACTGTTTTTAACAGTCAAATACTTAAAATGATAATAACGAAAACTTTAAACACTTGTATAAATTGAAAAATACTTTAAAAGCCTATTATATATATATATATATATATAATTTAGACATTTTTAAAGTATTATTCATTCATAAATTATATGGAAACATAGCTTGTTAATATCCCACTAATGACAATGGAAGCAATGAAAGTTGCTTCTTAAAAAAGTTTGCTCAAGCCAAGATAAACACATGATAAGCAGGAGCATGCATGTTCTAACTTCATTTCATTCAATTTAATAGCTTCGATTTTCGATTTGATGTATAATTTTTTTTTTTAGATTTGTCCGCTTCGATCCGACCCGTTGTTATCCTATCCAACATAATAATACCCCGGAAGAAATCCTTTGCAACAAGCTTTATATATCCTTGGACCACAAAATTTATGGGACCCCAAAACTTCAGCCTCTCAACATTAATGTAATTATTATTTTTAAAGATTTTTTAAATTATAAAACTTAACAATATTTTTGACAGTAAAGTATTTTATTTTAATATTATTTTTAATTTTTTAGACTTTTTAAAAGTGAGTAAAAATTAAGGCAATACATATTTTAAGTGATTTTCTTATTCTAATTTTTAAGTTCATAATATTAATATTCGAACTTTTGATATTAACTTAAGTGATCTAAAATCTTTTATCAGACTGATAAATTATTCGTAATAAATCAATAATCATAAGATCGATTTAAACAACTATTTCAGACATGATATACCTACAAAAACATGTCACCTTTACGCTAGCACCTGCTGTCCCCCTTGTTTCATTCTTTATAAAGCAACACTACAATACCTTACTTCCCCTTTAAACTCATTCTCTTCTTTCTCACTAAGTTTAGCATCATATCCCCCTGCTTGGCCACCAAGAAAATAAGTTACATTCATCCCTACATAATATAACACATTCCAAACACATCTTCATTTTCCAAGTTGTATCAAGAATCGAAACTCTCGAGAAAAAAAACTCTTCAAACCCTTTTTTCGAGAACGAATTCGAGCAAGAGAATAGCGAAAGAAAGGAGAGACATCATGAGCGCAGATTGGGGACCGGTCCTTGTTGCAGTCGGCTTGTTCATCTTGTTGTCGCCGGGATTGTTGTTCCAGTTGCCGTCGAGGACGCGAGTGATCGAGTTCGGGAACATGTGCACAAGTGGGATAGCCATCCTAATTCATGCCGTCATATATTTTTGTATTATCACCATCTTGATCATCGCAATTGGTATTCACGTACATATCAAGTGATCAAACTCTCATACAAAAGTTGTAGCTCTTTCTTGCATTTTTCTTTTCTTTTCTAATTTGTTTTCCTTTGAATTCTATCTTATGTACAAATATCTCGATAATAGACTCTAGTCGGATTGTCTTTACCGTTCTTCTCTAGATCGTTATTGGTTATGTCAAATTATGTTAAAACTTTCTTGTTAGCTTTCTTAATTGCATTTAAATGTACGGAAAATAGTATCCTTTAAAATTTCGAATTCCTTATTTTTAATTTTATCAATTTAGTCTTTGAACTTTTTAAATTACATCAATCTCATCACTTGATTATCATTGACAATCTTAAATTTCACGCATGTGATTATTATTTGATTCTACGGTAATCATTATCACCAAATGTCTTATAATATCGATGATGTCGATCAATATAAATATACTAACCCATACAATATTAATTATTTAACAATGAATTATCTAACGTGATAAAGTACAATCAATGATAATTATTTTATTAATCAACGATAATAAAAAAATTAATAAAAGATGAATAAAATTATTAATTTTGACCTAAATTGTTGAAATAAAAAGACAAAATTATTAATTTAAGATTATTATAGAGGTAAACTTATCCCTTAAGTCAATTTACCAACTTGCTCTATAAATTACTGAAAGTCAACGATCACGTCTTCAACCACCAAGTTGACTCTTCCACTTCCTGGGATCTTTCCAATCCCACGCTAATAAAATCAGCAGATGCTGTGCGTTTCATTCTATAAAACCAAAGATGATTCCTTAAGCTCATCCCATACCTCCATTTCTGTGGTTTTTCTTTACAACATCTTTCAACTGAGTAACGAAGAGAGAATTTCATTATTCTACTAAAGATATGAGTATATTCTAAGGAAATTTTATAAGCACGTGAATTTGATTCAATATGCAATTTAACACCTTATTTATAAAAATAAATAAATCTTAAAATCAAGTTTAAATAACTAATTATTTCAAACTAAAAGTTAAAAGGCAAAATTATTATAATATTGTATTTTGCTTTTTTATTTTAAAAAATATGATTGTTAGAGAGTTTTGAGTTCGACTTAAATACAATCCAACCTCATGGTAAAAAAAAATATTAAAAAAATCATGAAGGCACTTAGATTGCATTCCGAACTCAAAGAAAAAATAAAAAAATTCTTGAGTTCAGCTGGAACACAATCCGAACTCATAAAAAATTTTCCAATTGAAAGTGGTAAAAGTGAGGGCCAAACTTATTACTACAGTCTGAATTTTGTAGTGAAATTTCAATAATATAAAGTAAAAAATAATATCAAATTTTAATTCAGGCGGGTGGACGGGCGGCAAACAAAAAAATTAAATTTAAAAGGGATCAAAATTTTTCATGAGTTCGGATTGTGTTCCAGCCAAACTCAATTTTTTTATTTTTTTCTTTGAGTTTGGATTACAATCTAGGTGATTTTTTTAATATTTTTTTTATCAAAAGGTCGAATTGTATTTAAGTCGAACTCAAAACTCAGATACTGTTAAAAATGCTATAGATTCAAAAATATTTTTCTAACAACTATATTTTTTAAATTAAAAAAATAGATGTAATATTATAATAATTTTGCCAAAAGTTAAAGTTAAATTTAGGCATAGAATTCACATATAAAAGCGCACTTCAAGCTCGGAAGTATATATTTATTAGAAATAGTTGCGGGTCAGATTTTGAATCAATTTAAACCTAATTAAAAAATAATCACTTATAATTTAATGATAAGGACTAATTATAAAAAATATAATGAAAAAAATATCTCTAAAAAATTACAATATTAATCTTAATTTAGGCCAAATTATACCAAACCAAAGAAAAATTATATGGTGGGTAAATTCTACCATATTATTTATAGAATTAACCATTAAAAAACATTCATTCAATTATTTTTTCATGTCATATTTTCTTAAGTCTTCAATTATTTTAAAAATGAATTCACTTAAAAAAATTAACATAAAAAAATTAATAAAATATATAATTTTTAATGGTTACATGATAAAGCTTCCCCATAATATAATTTCTTCGAACCAAGATGTATTCATTCACAAACGAGGAAATAAAATAAAATGGAGTATTAGGTGTCAATTAAACGACGTAGTAAGAGATTAGACATTTAATTAAAACAAAATAAGATACAAAGCTAAATAAATAATAACCAAACCCTAAAAATCCTCGTCCATCTTGAACTCATGGGTGCCGCCGTTACCGTTCAAACTAGACATGACCGACGCTTTCTGGTACTCACCCACTCTTTTCTCGAAGAAATTGGTTTTACCTTGCAAAGAAATCAGTTCCATCCAATCAAAAGGGTTGGAGACATTGTAAAGCTTACCGTAACCTAACGCTCCAAGCAACCGATCTGCTACGAACTCGATGTACTGACTCATCAAATTGCCGTTCATACCAACTAACGCACAGGGAAGAGCATCGCACACGAACTCCCTCTCTATGTCAACAGCCTCTCTTATGAGGCCCTTCACGCGCTCTTCGCTCAGCTTTGACCGGAGGAGATCGTACAGCAAGCAGGCGAAATCACAGTGGAGGCCTTCGTCTCGAGAGATTAACTCGTTGGAGAAAGTCAATCCAGGCATTAACCCGCGCTTTTTCAACCAAAATATGGCGCAGAAACTTCCAGAGAAAAAGATCCCCTCAACGCAAGCAAAAGCGACCAGCCGCTCGGAGAAAGTTTCTCCACCGTTGATCCATTTCAGAGCCCAATCGGCTTTTTTAGCCACGCACGGGACTGTTTCAATGGCACGGAAGAGGCGATTCTTTTCCTCGGAATCCTTTATGTAAGTCTCCAGCAGAAGACTGTACATCTCGGAATGAATATTCTCAATGGCTATTTGAAAACCGTAGAAAG
This sequence comes from Abelmoschus esculentus, assembly GCA_035048815.1. Classification (NCBI taxonomy): domain Eukaryota; kingdom Viridiplantae; phylum Streptophyta; class Magnoliopsida; order Malvales; family Malvaceae; genus Abelmoschus; species Abelmoschus esculentus. The sequence continues at coordinate 14,900,102 of JAUCBN010000024.1, forward strand.
CACGCGCCTCGGAAATTTGGACCTCTTTCATAAATCGAACGGCAAGGTTTTCAAGAACGATACCGTCAGAGGCAGCGAAAAAGGCTAGAACGTGAGTGATGAAGTGACGCTCGTCATCAGTGAGATTTTCCCAGTGACGGAGATCGGAAGACAAATCGACTTCCTCGGCAGTCCAAAACGAGGCTTCGGCTTTCTTGTACATTTCCCATACTTGCGGGTATTGGATCGGAAACATACAGAACCGGTCTGGGTTCGCCGCCAGCAGTGGCTCTTCTGGAATGGAAGGCATTTTGGAAGGGCGATTTGGGAAATTGAGAAAAAGAAATTAGGGATTTTGAAGAAATGATTTCTGTTATGAATAATTTAGGGAAAGGGAGAAGATTGTATTTATAGGCCAAAATTGAGCGCGGGATTTTGAATAAATTTTGGAACAAGCTTGCCGGGGAAGATAGACCGCGGGGGAGGATAATTTAGGGATTTTAACGCAATGACTCTACGTGTCGTGTTTTTATTGGACAGTAAATGATAAATTTTGAAATTTGATGTAGCGGATAACGGTCTAGCGTCCAATGGAAGCTTTTGAAACGAAAACATAGTTTGGCGGGAAGTATTAATGGCGCCGTTCAACAATTTGATATTTTTTATATTTTTTGAATTTTTAAAAGTTTGAATAAAATTAAAAAAATAATGGTTCACACGTGTTACGCTGGTTTAAGCCACGAGGTCTCCACGTGATATCGCACGCTTTACGTGGTTCACCACTTGCCAAGTGTGAGTTTTTCAGTTTTTAAATAAAAGCATAAAGATGAGTTTAACCCTTAAAGTTTATAAATTTTATTGTTTTAACCTTTATTCTTTTTTAGAATAAATTTAGCCCTTAACCTATATCTTTTTGGTAAATAACTTATTTTTTAACTATCATGATAATTTGACCGTTAAAAATTCAACAATGATGACATGTTATATGCATATGAAAATATATTTTAAATAACATGACATCTAACCTATCAAATACATACATATATATATATGAAATATATTTTATTCTAATATAAAATATAAAACAATTAAAATTCAAATAAAATATTAAAAATTAATTACTTATAAAATAAAATGCTAATAAACATTCTCAACCCTAACTACGATAGAATCAAAATCCTATCTTAAAAAATTAATTAATTTCAAATTATATTCATATTTTTTAAAATAAGACTTTGATTCTATCGTAATTAGAGTTGAGAATATTTAGTAGCCTTTTATTTTATAATTAATTAATTTTTAATATTTTATTTAAATTTTAATTATTTTATATTTTGTATTAAAATAAAATTATATTTTAAATATATATATACACGTATTTGATAGGTTGGATGTCATATCATTTAAAATATATTATCATATGCATATGACATGTCATAATCGTTAAATTTTTAACGGTCCAATTATCATGTAGTTAAAAATAAATTATTTATCAAAAAGATATAGGTTAAGGAATAAATTTATCCCAAAAAAGAATAAAGGTCAAAATGTCAAAAATTATAAACGTTAAAGGTTAAGATTATCTTTATGCCTTTTTATAAATAGGGAAAAAATAAATATATAGTTTATGATAATTATATGAGGGGAAAACAGCGTGTAATTATTAATTGAATTTTTTTAATTAAAAAATCAATTTTTATTAATTAAATATTATTTCTAATAGTATTATTTTAAAATCTCAATTAAAAAATAATTAATTTATATAGCTATTTTTATTTAATATTTAATATAAGGTCTAAACTACTCAAATATCCACATACTTTTAAATATAAAGATTATAATCAGTTGATTGAGAATATATTTCAAAATAAATTTTATTGTAATTATTATAACTGATTTTAAAAAGATATAATAGTCGAAAAAAAGGATATTTCATAAGAAAGTTAAAACAGAAAAAAATATATTATAATGGTTCGAATCTCAAAATTTGATAGTACATTTAACCCAAAACAAAAAAGTTATTAGATTTCTGGATCGAAACACCTAGATTGATATCATGTGAATAATAGGTATTTTAAAGAAAAATGTTTTATATTATTATTATCGGAATCACATCACAAGAGTATTAATAACTCGGAGTACATGAGTAATTTAAAGTAAATTTACTCTTTTTAAGTTAATCCTTATTAGATAATTGAATCAGAAATTTAAAAAGCGTTTTTTGTAACGTTGTGTTTATTGCGGTTGCAGACATAACGATTGTTATTTCGGTCATGAAATTATTTTAAACTTAACATAATTTAATCTAAATCATAAATAGATATAAATATAAATATAATAAATTTATTATATAATTTTCTTTAGGGTTTTTACCTTATAGAGTTGAAATTTGACAAATGTTTTTTATTTCTCTAATTTTTTTTGAAATAACGGAACAATAACAAAACAACATATCATTATTGTTACTATTGACAGTTAACCATTATTAACAGTTTCTACCAATAACATTATCATTAAATAACAGTTGTTATAGCTGCTCTGACTATTTTTTTATTCCCTGGATAGGGAGAAATTATATTATGAGTCAGTCCCACCACGTTATCTATGGGACCAACCAATAGAAATTGTCCACCTCATTATTTTTTAATTTTCCAAGTAAAGATTCACTTGAAAAAAAAATTATGACATGTAAAAATTAATGAAGTGGACAGTTTTTATTGGTTGGTCTCATGGATAAGTGATGGAATTGACCCATGATATAATTTTTCCTGGATAGGATAGTCACCCAACTTCTATACAACATCTCAACTAACGTTAGGATAACATCTATAATTCTCTCTTTAATATTTACACAATCCTAACTTATAGAATGCAACACCAGAAATTTTCCTGAAAGAATCAAAATTGGAGTCGGTTCCCATGGTTTTGGACGAGAGTGAGCCATACACTGATAATGAAAATACAGCAAGTGGTTCCTGTAATATGAAGCATAGTTTGTTTACTCTCTTCTTCCAACACATTTCCAGTTTTCATGAACCAATTCCAAGTTCAACTTATCACCATTTCTGTCATTTAGATGGCTAATATTCACATGCAAGCGACCAACATGAAAGGGAGAAGAAGAAGAAGAAGAAGAAGAATTAAAACATGTTGCAATCTTATCATTGAAGTCAGTCAGGTTCCAAAGATGAGATAGAAAAGCTACACAAAGTAATTATCATTGTTTGGCCATGAAAGCTAACCAAGTTAGAGTTAAGGCCAAGATATCAGTAGTGTCAACCACCAGCTGCAGATTTTAAGCAGCCTTTGCTCTTGATATAACATTGACAAACGGTGTGCCCGAAACTCTAGAGCCTGAAGAAATGAAAATGAGAGCAGGTTAACCTAGGGAGGTTGGAAACGATATTTCCATTGGAACCATTGTCTATGTGAACTGTCATCAAATGAATATCATATAAATATACAATCAAGAGTTGAAGCCCTTTAAGGCTTAAGAAAAGTAAAGCTTACCCTTTAAGAGAACCAATCAACAAGTGGGGGTGCAGCCAGCAGGGCACACCCACTTGCCCTGAGATTAGAGGACTCTTCCTTCCCTTGTATGTAACAACTGTTAAGCTTTTCAAATTTGAGCGAGGCTCCAACCCTCCCAACACTAAGTTGTCCTTATCATATCCTTCCCTTTCGTCATCCCATTCTTGTATCAAATTGTGTAATTTCTTCTTCTCCCATTCATATAACAACCATGAAAAATGGACCTTAAGTTCGTACAGTTCTCTCTATTTACTTTTTTGATACTAGAGGAAAGTGGTTCATCGCCTATCCAACGCAACTGAGAACATCTGTCAATCTCGAGTTTCTCAAGAGAAGAAAATCTACTCATTCTTGGAACACTGCTTAGATTGAGACAGTTTACAATCTTCAACACTTTAAGTGAAGGAAATGCAGGAATGGTCGGCTCCACTTCTAACCAGTCTTTTACCTCTGGCATATTCTCTAGGCTGAAAACTTCCAATGCTGGAAATAAGATGGTTGGCTTATTATCATCACAACCATTGGTATAAAATTCATTTCCTATGCACCTCACACTCTTTAAACCTTCTATTTCAAGAAACTTGAGCTTAGGGTATTCCCCAAGACTTGGAAGATACTTCACATTCTCACAACGGAACAGTTTCAACTCTACCAGATTCATGGGTTGAAAACAAGCACTTGGGTCACCACTGGCCTTTTGTACCAACCATGACGGATAGTACTCTCCTTTATAGGAATCAATTGTTAAGCTTTTCAAATTTGAGGGAGGTTCCAACCCTTTCAACACTTCTTCATCCTTACTACAGTCTTGCCTCCAGAAGTCCCATCGGTAACGCAACTTGTGTAGTTTCTTCTTCTCCCACAATCTTGCTCCACTAGCTTCTTCTTTGTCCCTAACATTATGAAGATCATATATGACCAATTCTCCTCCAAGTTCAACTAAAAATCCCAATTCTCCAATTCTTCTTCCCCTGTCTGTACCGACTTTAAATATTGGCAAAGTCTGAAGACTAGTTAGACATCCTATCTCGACTGGAACATGACGTCCATCACTTATATATAAATGCCTCATATTGACTAAATTTTTTATTCCTATAGGAAGTTTTCTTAGCCAACATTTCTGCAACCTTAATGTCTCCAAAAGGTAGAGCTGAGTAATGGACTTCGGTAGTTTGTTTATGAGAGTTCTTGAGATATCAAAGTATCTCAAATGCTTTAGCTTACTAATTGAATCTGGCAATGATTTAATATCAGAACCACCAAATTTAAGCACCCGTAAACCGTTGAAGTCCCTTACCATGTGCAAGGAGCTGGCAGAATTTAAGAACAAAGAGTGCCACATTTTCACACCATCAAACACATTTTGTTGTTGCCTAATAGGTGAAACAGACAGGGCAAGATCATGAACTAAATCATGCATCTTGCAACTTGTAATGCATCCATACAAATCCTTTTCCACATCCTGCAATAAAGAATTCAATAACAAGTGATTGAAATACTCATTACCAATATCCTCAAGTGCTCGTTGTGAACTTCCTCTGGGTTGATGAAGAAAGCCTTCAGCCATCCAAAGTTGGATCAGTTGCTCCTTTTCGATCCTAAGATCCTTGGGGAAAATGGAACAATATGCAAAGCACTGCTTTAAAGATGGAGAAGACAAGCGATCGTAACTTAATTTCAGTACACGTACAATCCCTTCGTTCTTTTCTAATGACCCCCAGAGTGAGCTATCTCTTAGTGACAACCACTCGTCTCTATCCCAGTTGTTGCACATAGTTCCACCTATAACCGTTGCGACCAATGGCACGCCTCCACATCTACGAGAAACATCCCTACCAATAGCTTCCAATTCTGGAGATATGGGAGAGTCTCCAAATGCCCTTTCTTTGATAATGCACCAGCATTCCTCATCAATCACTGTCTTAAGATGATGCCTCTGATCATGAGGTGTTTCCCTTACTAATGCAACATTTTCACTACGACTTGTGACAAGAATCCAACTTTGTTTACTTTTATTTATTCCCTGCAAACTGCCCTTTAAGTCCTCCCAATTTTTAATGTCTTCATCCCACACATCATCCAGGACAAGAAGGAAGCTCTTCTCTTTCAACTCCTTCTGTATTTCTCGAACTACAACATCCTCGTTCTTGATCTCACAAGGTTTTCTGGTTAGAGATTCTAACATCTCCACTAAAACCCTTCGAACATCAAACTTCTCAGCCACACAAACCCATATGATTGTGTTAAAATGGTTTTGTACTTTGTCATTGTTGCATACAGACTTTGCCAAAGTAGTTTTTCCCAGACCACCCATGCCTACTATGGAGGCTATTGACAAGGTTTGGTGAGTGTTTGGATTAATCAAGAGATCAACTACTCTTCGGACATCAGCTTCTCTTCCCACAACACGTGATGAGTCAATAAGGGAGTGAGTGCCTCCTCCTACTCCACTAGACACTTGAGCAGAAACATGAACTCGTTGATGGAGTCCTAACTCTGTTGCCTGACGGTTAACATCCTTAATAGATAGACTAATATTCTTAATCTTTTTGGCCATCTTTATAGTAATTATCAACGAATTTTTTGAGGGAGAAAATAAGTTTCTGACCTTTTTACTCGATTGGTTTTTCACTTTCATGCACAGATTTTCATAAGCAACCTCATCCAAGACATCGTCAGCCTTAGAAGCAATATTTCTGAGCTGCTCCAACCAGAGTTTGACAGGCTCATCAAGTTGCCTCTTCTCTGCATCTTTCAAGAAAGCTCGAGTGAGAGCGAGGGAGGCACGAAGCTTGTTCAGCTTGTTCTTGAAACCCCATGCAAGGTTGATTGGGTCTTCAAGGATAGAGATGGCCTTGGACAGAGCTACTTCGACGGTTGCACCGATGAGAGCTTCGACCATCTTTGAATCAGTAAACAGTTGAAAGGTCTGAGAGAAAACAACTGAGAGTGAATGGGAAATAAGGGGTCAACAACTTCAGCTGTAATGGAGTATAACTTAAAAGGATGGAGAACCAATGCCCACCTAACCCTTGAAAAAGTTAAGTGGAAGATAAGAAACTCAAAAAGTAGGTATATATTTATTAGATTATTTAACACTCAGAAATCCTAATTTCTTATTAATTTTATTTTTATCTCATATAAAATACTTAAAAATTAAATTTTAGATTGTAATCTTAATTTTTATTCCTTAAACTCTAAATTTTTAAATTTTAAAAAATATATTTTACCGTTAATTACTTAAACTCTAACTAAACTCTCAACTGACTATTTTAAAGTAAGACATCCATGGTTAGCTAAAAGATTTTCAATTATATTTATGAAGGAAAAAAAATATTTGTCATGTAATTATGTTCTTATATGTTCCACACTAATAAACATTTAAAAAATAAATTTTAAATGTTAATTCAAATTTTCACATCCTAACTCCTAAAAATTAAATCCTAAAAATATATTCTATCCTAATTTATTAAATCTTAAACCTTAACCCTAAACTCTAAATTCATTACTCAAAAGTGGAGCATTAAAGAAGACATGGGGGAAATGATTTTCATTCATATTGCCCGGTACAAAACGCCGGCTGTATTATTATTGTGCCTCCATTAGTACCCACTTTAAAATAGTGGGTTTAAAGTTTAAGGTGAAGTGTCGTGGTTAAAGTTTAAGGAATTAGGAGTAGAATGTACGTGTATGATTTAGGGTTTATGAGGTAAAAATTAGGATTAAAGTTTAAAACTTATTTTTTTAATAATTCTTAGTGTGAGACATAGAATGAGATACGTGCAGAGGATCTAAAATAATGGTAAAACCATGTTTAGCCCCCTCGAAATTTTAAGACTTACCTAATCCCTCTCATTCCAGATTGATTAATCTTTCAGGGTCCTCAATTCTGTCTACAAGATGAAGATTAAGTTGCCTTGAGGTTAAGTTGCTTGCACTGCAATTTTACTGTCTTCGGGACATGTACTATGTAACACAATCATTTTTCTGTAGTGATGTGGAAACTTTAGTGTACTGTGAAGTAGAACTGGTTTACTCTCTTTATCCAATATAATTACAGTTTTCATGTACAAATTCTATGTCCAAATATTCTGGAATCAGCTTGGACTCTCATTGTCTCTGAATCCTTTGCTCTCTTCCATTGGGGTTTCTTATTGTAATGCCATGACAACATTAAAAAAAACTACATCCTAAATTTAAATCTAGTAAGCTAAAAAATACAGAGTCAGAATTTAGAATTGAAGGGTGTAAAACATAAATGTTTAAAAGTAAGGATGACAAATTCATAAAAAAAAATATTTTTAAAAAAATTTAAATAGGGGCAAAAGTGAAGAAAAAATTCTTTGGGGAGATCCATGCCTATACTTAATTCCTTAAACTCCAACATTGAACCCTAATTTTTAAACTTTTTTTTTTAAAGTGGGAACACCAAATGATGCATGTTTAGGAGGTAGACGATTTCTATTCATGAAATAAACTTTTATCCTCTAACCACGTCTTTTTTTAAGTCTCCTACTAAAAAATACTTAAAAATTAAATTTTAAATTTTAATCCTAAATTTTACATTCTAGACCATATATATTATACCCTAAAATTACACTCTACACCTGATTTTTTAAACTTTAATCCTTAATTTTGACTTTAAAATCATAAATCATATACTCATTATTTTAAAATGGAATACTAAAAATATAATTAAGGATAGACAATTTTTATTCCTTATTTAAAGTTTTGAACTTAAATTTTTAGTTTAAATTGATATATAAGTTTATTCTTTCTGAACCAGATTGATATTTAAAATGAATTATTTATTTGAATAGGTTTGAATGATTTAACCAAATACCTAATTTAAATATAAAAAATAGAAAATTACCTTAATAACATGTTTAATCCTAAGTTTAATTATTTTATCTTTCTTCTATTTATTTTTGTTCCTAATAAAAGTCTCTTGTATTTCTTCTTTTTGCACATTCTGTTATATTTTATTTGTTTGTTTTATGATATAACTTTTATTTGATTTATTACATATTTTTATCGAATTATGATATAATTTTTATATATTTTGATATTTGTATAGCAATCATCGTAATACATATTTTTTTTGTCAAGAAATAACAATGATCTCGTACAATTAAATCCCATTACGTATTAATTTATCAATTTTTTCAGGACTATTAGGAGAATAAATCAATAATTTTTTATTGATTATTTCTCTTACATCTCTGTTTAAGCGTGAAACAAAAAATTTATTTATTTTATTAGAATTTTAGGGATGACAAATGATTTATTTTTTCTTTCAAGATTTCTTTTTGTGAATTTAATCATCAAATTTATCTTTATGTATCTTTCTTTATTTCTACTAAATTTAGTTTTTTATTGATATCATCACATGTTTTTTAATAAAATTATAAAACTAATTAAAAATATCAAATAATCGATAAAATTAATGTTCAATTATCAATTTGAGAGTAATTTTTTTGAAGTATCAAAGAATGTGCCTAATCTAGATACTGACTTGGGAGAAAAAAATATTTATGTACAATTTGAGAGGTGTCTAGTTTACGTATTAAATGTATATTTAAAAAAAACTTTTTTTTTTCTTTTACTTAATTTATCAACACGGCAAAATAAGTTAATAATTAAGATAACATATAATTCTCAATTATTCTACCAATGTCTCAACTCAAAAAAGTCTGAAGGCTGTTTGAATAACTTCACACAGGCATATGGAGTTGGCACATGGGAGCGTTGCAACGCATCCCTCGGTCTATCGTGGTGGCCGTTGAAGTTTCGTAAACCGGACCCTCAGCCTATCGTGGTGGCCGTTGAGATTTCGCAAAACCGACCCATACAATGATGCCGATAGCAAGGACTATCCATCCAAATATGTCGTATCTTATACCATTGTTTTTCTTACCCTTTTTACCAGGCTGCAAGAAAGTAAAGATGGTAAATCCTGGTTCAAGCATACAAAGTCATCAAAAGTGAACAAAACTGCATACAAAGTCATCGGAAGTGAACAAAACTGCATCCAAATGAACCAACAATCTTAACATATTCGAGACCGAGGGTGATAATCTTAACACATTATCTCCCGAGCACTTCTCTCCAAACCTATTATGTCCCTATGATTAGTTTAACACTTCGCTCAAGTGGCAAGCTTCTTCTAACAATAGCCTTATAAAGGTCCCTTGTACTCAAATCTATAGAGAAAGATATACAATATACAAGCTTCTGGTTTTAGACACCATCCAACTAAGCTATATAAACTTAACCTCTTTGACCAATAATCCATGATAAAAGGAGACGCATGAGCTGGATCCTCTCTAAGGGGATTGCTTATGCGCATGTTATGCATGGAAGTGTAAATGCATGTCCCTTAAATTAACCATAGTACGTTTGCAATTCATCAAACATTTTTGATGTTGTTTCCCTGAAGCTATGAACAATTTTAAATGTATATCAACAGAAAACAACAAGAGAATAAAAAACTAACTTCTATCCTTTACAATTCCAAATACCAATGTAGATAGTGCAAAAATCGGGATCAATTAAACAGCACATAACACAAGCCACACAGAGATAATAGGGTAACAAGACAACAAGTCTTAAGTGCAGATAAGATGAAGAGAAACATGAAATGAAGAAATTATGAGTATTACCTTTTTTGAACTGGAAGCAGCAGCAGTAGAAGGTACAACCCCAGCCATTTGTTGATCTAAGCCTTGCTTAAGAATCTCACGGTGTAATTCTGGAGCCTGAAAAAAAAGGCAATAGGATCACATGTCACAAACAAAGTATCTGAGTTTGAACTTGGCATGTCTCTCTAGACTGCTTTTGAGAGTGAAATCTTTAACCGATTGACTTTAACAGTCAGAGTAGAAATTATGTCCCTTTTCTTTCTCTTTCTCTTTCATGTTTGAACAGTTCATCGAACGCTCTTTTCATTTAACACCCCCACCAAAAATGCCAGTCACAGGTGCTTAAATAAAAAAAAACAGGAGTCAAAGCAATATAGCTTCTACTAACATCAACATGCAAATTTATAACAGCTAGGAAAACAAGAACGGATTACAGAATCCCACACTCAAATATCAAAAACTACAACACTATCGTCCACTCTTTAACGACTAAGTAGTAAGCTGTTAAAAGTTATAAATCACATGAAAGATAAGCATTACCTTTGAAGATATTTTGAGCGATTTGAGGTAAATTTCATTAGTGGGGTCCTAGAAATACACAAAATATTTTCCATGTCAAACAAAGAGCACCAAGCAATAACCAGAATATATAGATAGACACATCCAAACCAATACTCCAACAAAGAAACTAAATTACCTCATCAACTGCTTGCTGGAAATATTTAGCAGCCTTTTCGAAATATGGTGTGGCTTCATCCTCCTTATTACTCAGAAATGCTAAAGAAGTCTGAGCATTTCCCAAACACCATAAAGTTTCATGCTTTTTAGGGTTAATAGACAATGCTTGCTCTAACTTCATATTAGCATCTATTTTAAAAAAAAAACAGTAAATAATCAATGCATATAACCTAAATTCAATTCTCAATGGCAAAAAATCACTGCCAATTAAATTAATCCTTCAATTAATTTTTAAAAAAGTATATAAATATAAGAACCTTTGATCATTTTCAGGGAATCTGGACGACTTTGACACTGAGACAACTCCAGTAAAGCTCCGGCCCATCTGGTCAAATTCTGCCAAAAAACAAAGAGATCAGACTAGCTAAAAATACATTTTAATTGAAAAAAAAATGGAGAAAACAGATCGAAGGAAGGAGAAGCCGTACATCGGCGTCGTTAGGATCGGACGCGTAATTGGCTTCGGAAATTTTACGAGCTTCCTCAAAAAAGAGCCGCCTATCAAGTTCGTTTTCGTCCGACACTTCCATGGCTGCTCCTTTGAGTCTTCTTTCCCAGGATCTATCTCTTTTATATATGATTCCGTAACGGAGCAACAGAATTAAGAACTGAAAATTGAAGTCTTTTGCGTTTCGAAATGAGGCTAGAAGAAAGGAAGGAAGAGTGACTCTCTGGCTTCATAGTGACGACCTCGTTAACAGCCATGAAGTTAGGAACTGCAAGCTTTTATTATTATTTTTTATGATATGAAATTTATTAAAAATAATTTAAAATAAAAATAATATTACATTTTTTTATTATTATTATTAAATAAGAAATATTTTTTTTAAAAAAATAAAAATTATTTACTAAACCCTAATTATATTTCATAATTTTAAGAAATAATTTTAATAAGATTTAATAAAATATAATTAATTATATTTCTTAAAAAACTATGTTTAATTAATTTAATATAATTAATACTTACATAAAATAATTTATGATTTAGTATTTAGGTTTAGCATTTAGGGTTAGATATAAATTTAGGGTTTATGATTAGATTTAGTTTTAGGGTTTAGTAGTTAAGGTTTAGGGTTTAGAGTTAATAGTTAAGATTTTAGGTTTAAGGTTTAGAGTTAGTGTGTAGGTTTAGGGTTTAAGGTTTAGAGTTCATTGTTATAGTTTAGGGTTGAGTAGTTTATGTTTAATGTTATAGTTTAGGGTTAGAGTTTAACATTAGAGTTAGGATTTAGGGTTTAATATTTACGGTTTAAGATTTATAATTGTAATTAATAAAATATTATTTTTTAATAATATAATTAATAATTTTTTATTTAAATATTAATAAACATTAATAATGACTTTTAAAAATTACGATTATTTACTTAATTATTAAGGTAAGAAAATTCGTGTTTTGATGGATATTCAAATCAATTCAAGAAGGGAAGCTTAGTGTCACGGGGTCAGAGTTTTCGCGCAGGGACTTCTACCCGTGCGGCACCTCGGGACACTCGCATGCCCGAGGATCAGCCTTAATGATCTCCGATGCTCACTGGTTAAGCTCTGACCCCGTGACATTAGTCATTCATATACAAATACATAAACTGACAATGGTTGGAACCGGCTTTGATATTTGTCAAATTTATAACAATAAGGATGAAATCTTGCTACATGCTTTGAAGGATTGTTTGTTTGTAAAAGAAGTTTACGATCTGAATGGTTTGAGCTCTAAGCTACCTCAGGAAAATTTTACATGTTGTCGACAATGGCCGAAAGTTGTGTTAACATCTTTAGATAAAAAAATAATTTATTTTTTTATTATTATATTTTAGAATGTATGAAATAGGATGAACAATTTGGTGCATAATAGGACCCTAAACTCTGCTAGAATGTTTGTAGACTACTCACAGATACTTGTTGCAGATTTCTTACAGGATAATGAATTGACTTCCACTTTAATTCGATGCAGTAGAGTTTTGAGATGGTCAAAACCTGTAGGACCGGTGATTAAAGTAAATGTTGATGTTGCTTTCATTCCAATGACTAGATAATCAGTAATTGAGTTATTACAAGGAATAGAGATGGCCTAATGATTGATGAATGGCCATTTAAGCTTCATAGTATTCACATGGCTGAAACTATTGAAGCTTGTGCTTTTGTTGCTGGTATTAAAATAGCAAAGGATAATGCACGGGAAGAAACTAAAATTGAAGGAAATTCTATGTCTATAATAAATAAATTGAAGGTTAATACATTCAATCTTTTTGTTATTGCATGTTATTTTCAAGAAGTGCATAGCTTTCTTTATTCACGTCTTTCTTACTTATATAAACTGAGAGGCAAATAGAGTTACTCATAGTCTTGTTAAATGAACACTAGAGTTGAATCATTTTTTTTATATTCTTTTATGTATTGAATATTTTCTGTTGTACGATGATATATTAGGTTAATAATATATATTTGGTTTCTTTAAAAAAAAAAACAATACGAAAGTTGGAGCTTCATCCATTCCGGGTCTAATATGGATAGTCCGACCTAGTTATACCATGGAGATATTTGTTGGTGTTAATGAATAGTAACCGATACATTATCCATTCCCGCGCAAGGGGATCGAAATTATCTCCAAACGGCCGCCGTGTTCGACGGAGATGTCACTCTACACCCTACCAATTCGTCCACCTTACCCATTCGTCACCTGTCGCGCGTCCTCCGTCCCTGTGCCAACGACCGCTTCTCCTCCTCCAACTCTTCCTTCCTTACTCCCGCCAACCACTTCCGCGACCGCTGTCCCCTCGCTAACATGCGCCTTGCAGTGCCCTCACTTCGAATCGTACGCACCTCTCTCGCATTCAAAAGAACGAAGAAACTTTTGTTTTTGTACTTAACTTTTAGTCGCAGTATTTTTCAGCTTTTCTTACTAGGAAAAAAAGTAATTTTGCAGGTGCTCTGGATGTACGCACGAGTTCAATCTACACCGTCCGTTCATCGTAGACGAAGCTTCTAATTTCTTCAAGAGTCTTGGAGTGTCCGATTTTACTTTCGATAGCTGTAGATTGGTATTAACCAGCAATTTCAAATCATTTGGCTTCCAATTACAAATTTCTCCCCTCCCCCCTAAAATTCTTAACGGGCTTTGATTCTCTGCTTTGCTTTCCAGTGGGGATGGAGATGTCGAGCAAAGTTAGCCGTTCGTGGATTATCAGAGAACCCTCTGATTGGACTCTACGAGGAGGGTTCTCATAACGTTGTGGATATTCCTCAATGCAAAGGTCTAAAAATTAGGAATTTTTTTATTTGTAATTTTCCAATATTTTAAGCCTTGTTTTTTGTGGTCCTAATCAGTGTTCTTTTAAGTTCTTAATTTGAAGTTCTTTAATGTTAATCTTGCAATTTCAGCTCATCACCCCAATATTAATGCTGCTGTTGATCTGCTAAGAAAAGGTACACTTCTTTTTCTTCTTTAACGGTTCAAATTTGATTAAATTTACTTAATCCCTGTTTATGTTAGGTATTAGAGAATTAAATATTGAGCCATACGATGAGGATGAAGGGACTGGAGATTTGCGATATGTTCAGGTGAGTTTTTCAGATGATATAAATTGACAAGAAAATAGAATAGATTATTATTAGAATCTGTATTTTTTTTTATCTATTTTGATGAATGTTCAATGTGTACAGATGGCTGTGACGACTTACAATACTGCACTTCCAGCTGCAGAAAGATATAGAAATGGTAGTTCTAATCAATTTGTATTGCATTTTCTTCTAGTGAGTTGAATAAATTTTGATTCCATGATTCTAGGTAGAGTACAGGTTTCTTTAGTTTGGAATTCAAGAAATGAGAAATCCTCGAATTCAGACAAATTAAATGCCTTGGCTAATGTGAGTTCAACTTCCTAAATTTTATACCCTATATTGTTAAAGGCCATAGTTTTATTTCATGGTTACTTCTTTTTATTTGTGTGCAGTTTTTGTGGAGAAATGCTGGGTCAAGGAGTAAAGTCCATTTGATTCATTCTGTGTGGGCTAATTTTCAGACATCTACTAATAATGTGAGTTAATTTTATTTTATTTTTATTTTTTCCCCTTTTCTGAATGCTTCGGACATTTGGAACTTAGAATGCTTAACTGATGATGCAGATTATTTTTGGGAATAGATGGAGACATCTTTTGGGGGAAAGGGATTTCTGGGAACATGTTGGGGGAATTGATATGTCCTTGGATCCCTCCAGTTTCGGCCAAGCAAACACACGGGTAAGCAAAGCTGTAAATTTATTTGGTTAGATTTGACCAGGAAATCGGAATTCAGACATGCTATTACATATGCTTTCATCAAAAAGAAACGAACAATATACATCTAGAGTCTGGTTCGGAGGTGCCACTTTCTGAATGCTATTTATATCCCTCAGTGGCTTTTGTTATTATCATGGCTGTTTGTGCACCATCTTGGTCTATGTTGCTCCAACTTTTCATTTTTGTTCCAGTGCTAGAGTCTGGCATCTGTGTTCGACACATATTTGGACTTGGAGTTGAAAAAATGACCCTCCAAATGCATGAAATAGAGTTAAAAAATTGAACCTGCTTGTGTCAGACACACTTGTATCCAATACCCGAATCTGAATACTATTGATCTTGGTCATTTTGTGTCTTACTGCATGATGCAAGACATCTGTAGTGTAAATCCTTTTTCCCTGCCTGGAGCTTTAGATCAGCATATGATGCATAATACAACTTAAATATCTGCAGGAAATGTGTAGCTTTATCGTGTATTTTTGTTTGAATTGTGCTCAGAATACATTTTCTTTTTTTTTCAGGCTTTTGATAATTTGCTTCGGAAGTTGCACAAATATGTTCCTTTTGGAGCGTCTGTGGCTGATTTGTATGCAGGAGCTGGTGTGATTGGATTATCATTGGCTGCCACTAAGAAGTGCAGGCAAGAAATGTCTTGAGCACTTCAGATTTCTCTCTGATTCTTGCATTCAATGAGACTATGCTTTTATTCCGATTTTTTTTTTTTACCAGGTCTGTAAAATGCATTGAGATTAACAAAGAATCTAGGCCTTCATTTGAGAAGTCAGTTGACCGCTTACCAAAGTCTATTGAGGGCAGCATTAGCTGGCATAATGCTGATACTTCCATTGTTAGTATCAAGCTCATGCAAATTTATGTTTTTTCATGTAATTTTTGATGTGAATACAATTAGTTCTCTGTATAATGATGTATATATGCCTTCAGCTTCCATAGAAGTTTGGCATGTAACATGGCTGTTGAATAATTCTGAACTAATTGTGTGATGAATTCGCCGAATTTGCAGGATCCTCTTTCTTGGCTTGTCGGATCAGATGTGATTGTTGTTGATCCTCCTCGGAAAGGATTAGACACATCTTTAATTGATGCATTACGAACTATATCATTGCATAAAGTTAAACCGTCTTTGAAAGGGTAAGATGATTCTCTAAATTTCAAGCCGTCTGAGAGAGTTTAATTGCAGTTCCTATTATGGACACTTTTCAATTGTTAACTCCTGTATCTGAACAGCAGGTCGTCTTCAAATATAAAAGAAGAAAAGAGACCATGGATTTTACGCGAAAGAGAACAAGCAAAAGAAGCTTCGGTTCAAGTTGGAAGAGAAACAATTTCTGAAGATCCTCAATCACTTCCAGAAACTCTCATTTATATAAGTTGTGGATGGGAAAGCTTCAAAGAGGTACTTCTAGTTGAAATTTCTGTACTGTTTTTTTTTTTAACTTGTGTGAATTTTCGCGAACGAATATGGGTTGGATTACATGACAGGATTGCAAGGCCTTGTTGACCAATAAGTCTTGGCGTTTGGAAAAAGCCCATGGTTTTAATTTCTTTCCAGGCACTCAGAGGTATTGCTCCTTCAAACTTATGTTTCATCGCCAAAACATTGAATGTTTACCTATGTAGAGTGCTGGACCTTTTTATACAGTGGAAAGAAAATTGGAAGGATGAAAATTAAAGGAGCAGAAAAGTAGAAAGATAAAAATATATATATTTTCCCGTTGGTGTGCCTAGTAGAGAAGATGGAAAGTTGAAAGAAAATGTTTCATTCATTGCTTGGTAGAGTTGAAAAATGAGAGGAATCTCTCTGACATTCTCTTCTATGAGGAGATTTGTTTTTACGCATGAGAAAGAAGAATGATCATCTCTCTCATTTTTCTTTCCTACCAAGCACGCTCAACATTTATTTTCTTTCCACTTTTCTACTCCCTACTTCCATTTTTACACTCAACCAAGCAAAAAGCCTTGGTAGGGTGGAAATTAGAAAGATGAAAATTTTGAGGAGAAAAGTGGACAGGTGGTAAATATAGTTTCCTTTTCCATTAGTTTTTTTGGTATAAAAGATGAAAAATGGAAGAAATAATAATAATTTCCTTCCCATTCTATGCTTTTAAGTATATTTTGCTCTTCTCTTGCAACCTCAAATAACCGAAAAAAAAAGTAAACCTTTTCATCTCCTTTCTTTGATGCATCTAGTAGTAATAACTTTGGGACATTTATTGCAGCATTGAGGTATTGGCCGTGTTCAAAAGGAACCTCAAGAAAAAGAAAACAGGAAAGAAAAAGAAGAAACAGGGTTAAGGAACCATGTGGCATTGCATTTTGACTCTACTTTTGATCTCTCAGGTACAACTTTCCAGTGAGAATGAAAATTTAACCCATTTTTTATATGCTTTCCTCCAAAAGTTTTGCTTTGCTGCCAACTTTATGTAGGAAAAGAAAGACACTCATTTTGTGTTGTTTTTTGTATTAGAATCATGCTGGAGGTATGATATTAATATAATACAATTGATTGAAATAGTCGTGAGTTGAGAATGAGATGCATGTAATTACAAGTTCTTTTAATTTGGTCTGAAAACATTTGAATTCCTCTGCCCGTAATTTTTTACATAAAATTTTGATATTATTTATTCTCTGTTTTTGTTTGTGATCACCATCTTCGTTTGTTTCATCGTTATCTTGTCGGTATATTAGAAAAAATCTTGGTCCAGGAATTCTGTTTGCAGCAGATAGTAAGCCAAAGTTAAATGCATTTTTTATCCTGATTAGGCATCCTGTCCATGACGAGAAGATCAGTGACAGGAATCAGGATATTTTGTCAAACTTGGTTTGTTGGAAATCAAAGAAGCAAAGTACAATCTCGAGATCATCAACAGAAGTTGAATCTCATGGAATGGATTCTACAGTTGCCGAGTTAGTATGGTTAAAGGGTTGTTCCATGAACTTGGTATCCAACATGAAGGTTCAGCAATGTTATTTTATGAGAGTCAGATTGCGTTACAAATTGAGCGCACGAAACATATAGAAATCGACTGGCATTTTCATAAGGGAGAAGATACAAAAGGGTGTTGTATAAACACACCATTCCTCCTGTTTACGTCGATCCTCGAGCTGTTTAGGTAGCTCGACTTTTAGTTTATCAATTTTATTAAAAATCTCAAACTACATGCTCGTTAGGGTCCCCTAAGCTACCTTTTCTCCTTGCCAAGATGATAGCTAAAGTAATCTCTAGAGATGAGCACGGGTCGGATTTTCAGCTCACCTAAACCTGATCCGAACACAAACATCTTAAACTCGATTTTAACCTGATTTTTTTAAAATCTGACCCGACTCGACCTGAAAATAAATATTCTAAACCTGATTTCGATTTGACCTGAACTATAAAAAATAATTTTAGGGACTAAATTATAAACAAATATTTTTATGGGACTTAATTATAAAAAATAAAATTTTAAGGACTAAATTGTAAATAAAAATAATTTTAAGGATTTAATTATAAAATATATATAAATAAATGATTATTATTATAAGTATCTTTAAAATTTCATAAAAAATTACATATTTAATCTCGAGTTTGATCGGGTTGAATATTTTACATCTTAAATCCGACCCGATCCCAACTCAACCCTTTACTCTAAAAAAGATACTCGACCTAATCCAAATCCATTTTTTTTATCAAAAAGTTTAATCCGATCAAACTGAACCGGATCGAGTAAAATACCCATCCCTAGTTAGCACCGGGATTTATATATACCGCTTTCAAACTCTGAGTCGTTATTTAGTAAGATGTCACTTTGTGCAGAAAAATAAAGTTTTGACCATGTGACAGGATCCTTTGACTGTAACCAGTCATGAGCATCTTCTGATATTTTTTTCATTTCTGTCATTGTTCTCTCATCATCTCTCACAGTCATTGTCCTTGCAGCTCTCCATAAAGTATCTTTCCTTTGCATCCCTCATCATTCTTGAAGTTTAAATAAAGATGCCCAACACAGCTTCTTTTTTCAGCATAGGAAAACAATTCTAGAAGAGATTCAATCAGTCCCTGTAATAACAAAACAGAAATAAAATCACAGTTATATCATCTTCATACACTGTTAATTAATGTTACAACATCAACTGTCATGGGTCTCAGCTTCAACAGCTGCCATTGTTATGGGGTAAATTCAATCATTTGGATCAATCCCCCACAGCCCCAATAAACAACCTTGATAGTAAATTTACACTTTTTGACAGAATTGGGTATCTGCAACTAATATTAGTAAATTCACACTTTTTGACAGCTTCTATATAATATTGACCCAGAAGCTCTATCTTCATAAAGCAGTAGCAATGGTGATGGTGAGTACAAGAATATCTCCACTAAGATCTTCCCTGTTCTTGAGCTTCACGATTCTGTTTCTTCAGCCTCTGGTGTCATCAATCATAATCGAAGAAGCAACTGTGGAGGATCTACAAGTTGCTTTTAGGAACAAATCACTCACCTCAAAGCAACTCGTTGAATATTACAGGGACAAAATCTTCATAGAAAACCTGTTCCTTAAAGCAGTCATAGAGGTTAACCCTGATGCTATGTTTCAAGCTGATGCTGCCGACAAGGAGCGCGAGGCTTTACCGCCAGGGAAGTCACTTGGTGGCCTACATGGAATCCCTATTCTGCTCAAGGACAACATCGCAACCAAGGACAAAATGAACACCACAGCCGGTTCACTTGCGCTGGTAAGATCCATTGTACCTAGAGATGCAGGCGTTGTATCTAAATTAAGGCAAGCAGGGGCTATAATTCTTGGAAAGGCGAGCATGACTGAATGGGCTAACTTCAGGGGGGAAAGGATGCCAGGGGGCTGGTGTGCTCGGATTGGCCAGGGAAAGGTGAGTGGTGGGGTGGGGGTGGGGGTGGGCAACATTTTTTTGTATACAAATGAATGGTTAACATTCTTTATGTTATGCAGAATCCTTATAGTAATAATGGAGATCCATGTGGGTCAAGTAGTGGATCGGCCATTTCAGCAGCGGCAAATCTGGCTGCAGTAACACTCGGGACTGAGACCGATGGCTCAATCCTCTGCCCGTCTAGCAATCTGGCTGTCGTTGGCTTCAAACCTACTGTTGGTCTCACCAGCCGAGCAGGAGTCATCCCCATCACTCCAAGACAGGACTCTGTAGGGTAATTTGCTAGACAATATACATTAGGTTACTTATTTACCTGCTACTGCCTTACAATAAGATTACATGCTCTATTGAATTGAAACAGACCCATCTGTAGAACAGTTGCAGACGCCGTATACGTCCTGGATGCCATTGTAGGCGAAGATTCGAACGATTACGCAACTACTATAGCGTCAAAGTACATTCCAACTGGCGGCTACAAGCAATTTCTAAAGATTGAGGGTCTCAGAGGAAAAAGATTGGGGTTACTCAAGGATGTATTCTTTAATTTCGATGATAAACCTCATTTGGCTCAAGCTTTCGAGCGTCATTTCTCCACTTTAAGGTACCAATATATATATATATATATATATATATATGATAAGTTTCCCAGGCTAATTCCATCCGATTTAATTCGATTTCGATATTATTTTCTGCAAAATAAGTCAAAGAGGTGCAGTTTTGGTACAAGATTTGAATGTATCCAAGTTTATGGAAGCATATTATGGCATCCAAGAATATGAGATTCTAGCAATGACTGCTGAGTTCAAATTGGCCCTAAATTCTTATCTACAAAAACTGGAGGTATCTTCAGTGCGATCTTTAAAAGATATCATTGAATTCAACAACAAAAATTCTGAATTGGTGAGTATGTCGGACCGTTATGGAAATATTCAAAAGAAAATGACTGTAATTGTGTTGTCTACGTGCTGAAAACTTAGATCTTTTTCTGCAATCAACTTGTAATGCCTGTGGCTCTGGGGGGATTTGCAGGAAAAAATCCAGGAATATGGCCAAGAGCGTTTGCTTGATGCCGAAGCTACGAATGGCATCGACAACAAAGTGATGGAAGCAATAGAAGAATTAGCAAAAAGGTCAAGAGATGGTTTGGAGAAGTTGATGACAGAAAACAAGGTAGACGCCTTGTTATCACCATTTGGTTATGGTTCTTTTATTCTTGCAACGGGTCAATACCCGGGTATTATTGTTCCGGCGGGATATGATGACAAAGGGTTGCCGTTCGGCCTTTGTTTCGGCGGATTAAAGGGGTCGGAGCCAACCTTGATTGAGATAGCTTACGACTTCGAGCAAGCTACTAAGATCAGGAGGCCTCCTCCATTCAGTCGCTCAGGTTATTAGTGTTGGCTTAACTTAGTCGAATGGTTCATGTACCCTACAGACCTTATGTACTAGTACTACTCTATAATCTGAATTGGTCACTGAATTACGAGTTAATTTTTTTTAACACCTTAAACAATCATTAATATTATTATTTTGTAATAAATTAGTTACGGAACTACACTTAAGTTTGGAATAGGGTACGATGATAGTGATCATTTGAAATGAAAGAATTCAAACTCTTCGAAAATACTCTCCAATTTTAAAAAAAATAAAATGTTTTTTTATGAACTTTCTTATTTATAGATTGGACGCAGAGACAAATCTATCTGAGAATCAAATAAATTTGATTTAAAATTCAAATTTTAATTTTAATAACAGATAATATTTAATAAAATTTTAAATATTTAATAAAATCTAATATAAATATTCAGATATATTTTAAATTAACTGAACTGTTCTTATATCAGCCCAAAATACAAAATAATTGTAGGATTTAAGTATTACCCACAAATATATATTTAATTTATTTTTCCTTAAAAAGAACGATCTTCGATGCGATAACATCTGGTCCCAAAGTGTCTGGATGCAAGTAAAAATATGCAGTGTCTCACGTGGTTAGCTCAATAAGCATCAAAGTAAAAAATTCAGTAATAAAAATTATTTAAATTAATTTATTCTATATAAATTTAAATATTTATTTTAAAAATATAAATATTTTTATTTAATAAAAATAAAAAATAATTCATCGATAAATGAATATATTAAACAGTTTAAAATGAGGATTTGTAACCTCAAAAGTCCAGATTCTCCTAAAAATAAAATGGCTCTATCAACAGTTGCTCCTGTTATTATTTGATAGTAGATAATGCAAAAAATTATATAAATATATTTATTTAAAGTTTAAAATATAAATCCTTAATTACAAATTTTAAATCTTTACTTTCTAATATTGTTTGGGTAAAAATCATTTATTTTATTATGTTTGTTTAGTGTTTTTATTTTAAAATAATGAGTTTTTTTTTGTTTTTTTAGTGTTTTTATTTTTATTTCTATCATTGAGTTTGATTTTTTTAATTTTAAAATATAAGAAAAAATTATATCATGTATTATTCTGTCACCGTTGGTTCATTTGCGCAGCTAAGATCCATTGTACCTTGAGTTGGAAAAAAAAATCAACATTTTGTTTTTATACAAATGAATGGCAATAATAGGGGTGAGCAAAGCTCGTCTTGACTCGAAAAAATCAAATAACTCGAATTGACTCGAGGTGAAAAACTCGATTCGAAATTTCATAGACTCGATTCGACTCGAAAAATTTTCAAATGAAGTTTGAGTTATAAAATAAAAATTTGAATAACTCAAAATTTTTAGTAATTAAAGAATTTATTTTTAAGTTTGAGACAAGTTTTTTAATTTTTTATGATATATATACATTAATATATAAAAATATAAAGAAATATCGTTACTTATGAAAAAAAAATATTTACATATCTTATATAATCAAAGAAAGTCGTTTAAATTGAAATCAAATCATACTATAACATGATAAATAACTAAATATTTATAGGAACTCGAAAATTCGACTCGAGCCGAAAAAAGTTCAAATAAAGTTTGAGTTATAAAATATAACTCGTCAACTTGAATAACTCGAAATTTTTTGACTCGACTCGACTCGATAGAATACTCACCCCTATCAATAAGGTGCATAAAAACAGAACATGCTTCGAATGTTGAGATTGAACTGTCAAACGATGCTTCTCACCGGTATCTGAACATGGTGGATTGGCAATGAGAAACCAGCTCATAGGCCATAGCTTCTTCTATTACTTTTTGACATAGAAGCAAAGGTTGAGGATCAGTCTTGATGTAGCAGTGGGATTACAGTATATGCACCAGATTATGAATCCAAGCTATATTCATACAAACAACAGGAGCAAACACATTTTCCTAGATGAAGATTTCAACGCAAAGATTTCGAATTCCGAGGTCGGAAACTGTGTCGAAGTTTAATAAGTAGCCAAAATTTACCTACATAAGCATTGTCAGCCATTTTTACATTCATTGACGTGATAAAATGTACAATCATTCAGATTTCATCCATACATCTCTTAGGAGCTCATATCTAATAGCATTTTGGTAGTTGTTTCCCTTCGATATCCAGTTAAGCTTTGATTGAACAGGTGATGATCGGGAGCCATCGATGAAGATTGAAGCCAAGGGAGAATTCAATTCATCGAGCTCATCGTCGCTTGTGTATGACTTTCTGAGGACCGATGAACCACTTCTTCTCAGCTGAGATTGGCTTCCAACTTCGCCGATGATGCTAGCAACAGATGATGCTGAAGGTGGCAAATAAACTGGAGGAGATGCAGCATATGGAAAGTTTGCGACAAAACCTTCCCTGGCTTCGGCAGGATCCTGAAGCAAAAATGTTTTTCTAGTATCTTCAAAAGTTCAAACTGAAGTTCCTAACTTGTTTAGACATGGCAAACATATATAATCTATGTTGCTCAAGCCTTGTGTGCAAATTCAGATACTTGTGTACAGGGAAACTTGATAGGACATGGTTTATGACTAACCTCAGCCTCAAGGGCTTCAAGCACAACGTCTGGAACCGGATCAGGGCAAAACTCATCCGGGACGAAGTAATCAAGAACTCTCTTGATCAATGATGGACCAAATGTTGGACATACCTTTGAAAATAAAGAAAGCACCATGAATAAACTGTAAAGTAAAACATTTAAACCCTCGGAGCGTGTCTATAGTTCAGGAGTCAAACCTCTTCCCTGATAGGTCTACTTAGAAGCATGTCCTTGGGAAGCATCATGAGATCGCTCAATGCATGAAGGAGATGGAAAGACTTTACAGAGGTGTCTTGTGGGTCATCACTGCCATCCTGATTGTTCTCATCATCGATGCCAAAGAGGTCTGTCAACCATCGAGACCAGTTTCCGATCTTGCATCCACAAAAAATGAAATTAAAACAAGAGAGAAACCGAGTAGCCTACATTTACTTGGACAAAAGTACTTCATTGAAAATGACGCCGGAACTACATAGGCCCACGTCAATCAGGAAAAGTAAGAACGGGGCAAACTTAGATTTACTACAGGTGGAGAATGGTTGACTTATCAACTATGATAGCATAATATACAATGATCTCAATCAAGGATTAACCTCCAGATTTCCACATTTGCATTGCTCGCCGCAGTTTTTTTAATAAGAGCTTACCGCATTTTTCAATTGCGCACCAGCACCAAAACTTGCTTTCCCCGCTGGGATCGGAAGCACTAGAAGATCACTAATGGGGTCAGACACAGGATCAGTAGGGATCTCATCACCAGAATCGCGAAGAACAGCATTGAACATAGCCACATCTAGTCTAGCCACGCACTGCTCCATTATCTAAATGCATCATAAGGATGAATTATAACATATTTAATATAGAAGAAAAAATCATAATCAAAAGAACAAACACTGGTGATAGTTCCTGGTATGATGACTAAGCTACAGTCAAAAAATTATGAGAAATGTCCAATTATTTAGCAGTCACCAGACAAAAGCAAAGTAACAGTCACGTTAACTCTTTCAGAAATGCATAATTTCTTTTTCCTTAAATGTGTATGAAACATCTTTTAGTTATGTTAATTAAAATGCTAATATATTAACAAGAAAGGGGTTAATTTCAGATGCCATGCTTGTGCTCCATTAAGTAATTCCTCCCCCCAAATATTACCAATCTAGACAGCAAATGCAAGCAGCCACATTCATGCCCTGCAGCTCGAACCGGGCAAAGTCTTTCACAGGCATCCTTGAAAGCATTCTTCCAATGATCCAATGAGAAGTTCATTTGGTCTAGATCACTTGTACTAGACACCCTCCCAAAACTTTTGCCTGAGGCAGAGCCCACTCCTGTATCAATTTCGTCTCTAGCTGCTGATTGCATATGTGGAGTGAGAGTCTGTGGTAGAAATACAGAACATATGTTGGTCAGATGACTATTCAAGTTTGGAACATTTAATGTCTCATCATGTATTTTATGAAATTCTTTTATCAAAAAATGAGAGGGAGTTAAATGTAGTACCTGCCACCAGACAGACTCGACGATTCTGGAAAAGATCCATGCTTCAACCTTTTCCAGGGCTGAAATGAAGGCAACCGGGCTCTCCCAGTCACTAAAACCTCCATATGAGATAAGTTTATTCTCCTTGCTTCGAGGAGAGGATTCTTTCCATTTCAATGGAGACGATGCATGCTTTTTCTCCTTTCCACCTCCATTTCTTTCCATGGGTCCAGCAGAAAATTGAGCCTCCAAATCTCCAATACTTTCACTTATAATTGCTCGCAACATGACAGAGTTTGACAACCAAAACGTCAACCTGTAATCATCATACATCTGACATATGAGTTCATGAGAATTCATAATAGTTTCCTCCTTTCTCCCCTTCTTTTCCCACCAAGCAACTGGATAATAGAAGTATAGAACTATAAAATATAAATGCAATCTGATGATAAAGAATGTATGGGTAGAAGAACATCAAGAACAATAAGACTCGATAATACCTTGGAACATCATTTCCACATGCTTTTGCAACAAGAGCAAGCCCGGAAACGGCACTTCTAGCTGCACTTGCTCTCCTTGATGGAAAGCCTTCCTTACAAGCATGGAGATACAGCCTAGAAAGGCGCCGGGCTGGAGCATTCACCTTATTTCTGGAGCTCCCATGCTCAGCAACTACTGAGAAAAGAGCAGCCTCGATGGCAGCAGCGTCCCTCAACTCTCCCTCAAGCATCATTATCTTGTTTTCAAGCTGCTGTATTTTGTTATCCAGCATGGCACTTTTAGTATCCTTGGGGTATACCTTGGCATCTTTATTTTCATTGCTTGATTTGTTTATTAAGGTTCCTGGTCCATGCTGTGCATCCCCAAGAACACAAGCTTCCTTCAGTTCTGAGTTTTGGCTATTGCTAAACAACCCATTGCTCCTAACTGAGTCCGGTGAAGATCGAACAGACTTCACATGCTTTAGTCTATCACTTTTAAGGGCATGGGACTTCGTTCCAAGATTCACCTGGCTTAAAGAGTTCTCTTGTGAATGAATATTCAATTGTTCATCTTCAGTAGAATAAATTTTCGCTTCCAAGTATGGACTTTCATGTCCATTTTCTTGCCAATCATATCCCAAGTTTCCTTCCAAAGAATTATCAGATTCATCAGCAGCAGCTTTAGGTTCCTTAGAGGGAAATTTTCCATTTCTTGGAGCTTTCCTATCATCTCCGCCAATGAGAGAATCACTAAAAATTATAGATTCCTGCTTAGCAGCTGAGTCTGCCATTTTGACCTTAGAACTATCAGATGTACCTTCCTTACTTTGAACATCAAACGCCACCATTGTTCCTTTAATAGCAACCATTTCATGAGCATTCTGAGATAAATCTTCACGATCATTGCTTTTCGAGCTGGTGTCGATTTCATCCTGTGTATTTCCTTTAGCCAATGATAATGAAGGCAAATGAACAACTTTATTGGTAACGACATTATCTCGTACAGGTGAAGTGGAACTATAAGACAGACTGCTCCCAAGTGAAGTCACTTTGGAACGTTCACATTGTGTGATCTGTATCCCCATATTTGTTCTTTCCAGGTGCACTTTTGAAGCCAGGGCATGTTCTTCTTCGATTTCTCCCTCACAATCAATTGGACTGACTGCTCCATTCTGCAATTCAATATCAATTATTATATTATCTCATGCAATTTAACTTATTAAAGAAAAATCGAGGTCTCCTATTCGGCCAACCATAAGACCATTCACAAAAAAGAAGCAATAGAAATGGTTCACCATGCCTAAACAATTCTATATGTCAGAATTTTTCCAGCAATTTGTAAACAAATCCATAATCATAAAGGAAAAACTAAAAGTTACCTCTTCAATTTGAGGAAGTGAACCTCCATTAGCTTCCAAAGTTGAAGAAGAAACAGTATGAGACGAGTGTGAGGAAACATCATCATCGGTGGTGAATGAAGCAACCTCAGCTTCCTCAGCATACTCTTCATCCATCAGACCCGAAACAGTCTCGCTTCCTTTCCTATCCAGCAAGTGCTCTTGAGACAGGTTGCCTCTTGATGAACCACTGTTTCGACCCTTATAAACTCGATCAATTTTAAGCAATAAAATTGGCTGAGCAGTGTTACTAATGCTCCTCTTGCTGGTCATCGGAACCGTAATATCTAATGTTTCCTTAATGATACCATATTCCGCCAAATCCACAATGGCAGTACCTAACAACTGAACCTTTTCCCTTCGCGGCTCATATAAGTTCAATTCTAAGACATTCTTCATGAAAACATCAGCATCCTTGCCTTTAACAGACACATCTTTCACTAGATTCACAGATAACTTAAATGACTCGTTAAACTCGATTTTCCCCTCAACAGCAACAGAACCAAGTGTTGGCAAGACAGTGTTGGTAGACCCCGAATTACGTTCAGCATTTTCCCACTGGATCAGTACAGAACGAACTGACCTCAGAGACTGTGATGGGGGCCAAGGTTTAATCTCCTGAATGTGGATTAGATAATCAACATGAACCGGTGGCCCTCTCCGATTCTTCGAACTCGAACCAAGCATCGTTGTTTGACAAAAACTAGTGTTTTCAACAAGATATGTTAATGTAAACTAGTCAATCCACAAGAATGTTGAATTCCTACAATGCAGCAACAAGTACAATTTAAACATTGAAACTTTGCATGAAGAAATAGTATAATTACTTAAACCCAAGCTTATAAACTTGGAAAAGGGAAAAAGGGAAACTAACACCATTTAGCTTAACAAAACTACCCTGTAAATCCCTAAAAGAAATTAAAGGCAAACTGTTTTTCCCTTCAATATTCCTGCATTTTCTCAACAGCCAAACAAAGGGTATATAGTTTTTACAGGAATAAAAAGAAAAGGAAAGAGAAAGTAGCAAATAATAACTGCAGTCCACTACTAAGCCACTAAATCAGACATCATTAACATAAAAAAGGAAGAAAAATAGTGCATTGACTCTAAGCATTAAATAAAGTTACACACACAATTGAAACTAAAAATAGAAACTTTGAAGTTCATTGAAATTTAATTAACAAAAAAAGAAGCAAAAAATGCGACTAAACTGAAACACCCCCATTTCTTAGCATCAGATCCAGCTCCTATAAACCTATTATACTGAAAATGTTGAATTTTTAGCTCAAATTAGCTATGAATAAATAAGAATTTTCACAATGCAGAAGCTAATAAGGCCAGAAAAAGAGGGGGGAAACAGGAAACTGAAGCAAGCAACCAATTTTTTCACTTTGCATACACTGAATGTGGGGAGAAAATTACCAGGAAACTTGGAAGAAGAGGAGAAATGGGAAAGGTTAAACGCAGCGTTTTCGAGTGGTTCACATGGAAGAAGGATAAAAGCTTTTTTTTCTTGAGGTGCAGAAATGCTGGCTGGCTGGCTGGCTCTACTGACACTGAGTGACTGTCTGAAAAAGAAAGAAAATATTTTTTCATAATATTAAAAAGGAGAATTTCCAAAAATATTACATTTAAATTTATTTTTTAATATAGTAATTTTGAAAATTTATTTTTTAAAATATTATATATTCTATAATAGAATTAAAATCGGTATCAGGTGATTTCGTTTCTAAATAATGTCAATTAAAGTTGGTGTTAGGTGAATCAGATTTTGAATAATATTTAAAGTCGATTATTATTTTTGAAGTTTTAATTGTCATATGATCTCGGTTACTATTTGAAGTTTGAATCATTTAAATCTTTCTTTGAACAGTGACGGACAATATAGAGTTGTGACATATATTACTTATTGTTTAAAAACAGAATCAGTTAATTCCTACTTTAGAAACACTGTAAAAATTTATATATTAATTTCTTTTTAATTTCATTATATTAAAAATATTTTTTTATTTTATAATATTAAACAGAATTTGCCAATATTAAAAAAGAAAAAGTGGATAATTAAAATAGAATTTAGATAAATACGTTGCAGAAAGGCCGTGACAAGAATAGAAGATATTTTTTTGTAATAAATACGTTGCGTTTGGTTTTGTGTCGTCGTTTTCCATTTTAACTGTGATGCGTTGTCTTGATTGCCTCCACTTAAATTTTTATATTGTCGGAAGCCTTTTTCTACACGCGATTAAATAGAAAGTGAAGTGGACTCTCGGGTTGGAAACTTTGCGATAAATGTCACTCTTTGGATCTGGTCGTGGGATTAAAGTGAACATAAGCATCTGTTTGTCTCTCGGTTAGCTGTTTCCGCCGACAAATACCCCACTTTGAAATCAATCACACGCTCACCCCACGAAATTGAACCCCACACTTTTGGGGTTAATCAATGTAGGCCTGGTCACGTTCAGTTATAAATTTTAACCAATTTTAGAATAAATGTTATACATTTATATTAATTATATGTATTAAATTATTATTAATACTTTTTAGAAGTTTAAGATATACAAAGTAACGTGAGGGGTTGTTTGTATGGGCGTAAATTATCTCAGTAAAAATCTTTATCCTCTTTATCATGTCTTTATTTATATATTCTGTTAAAAAATTTTAAAAAATTAAATTTTAAACTATAATTCTTATTTTTTATATCTTAAACCTTAAATCTTAACCTATAAAAATATATCTCACCTCTAATTCCCTAAATCCTAACCAAAACCCCTAACCTTAAATCCTCTAATTTAAAACGGAGGTATAAGAAAGAGGTAAACGATTTGCATTTAAATTATCTACCTCTTTTCCATGTTTTGACTTGTACCTCCGCTTTAAATTAAAGGATTTAAGGTTTGAGGTTTATAGTTTAAGGTTAGGGATTGCGGTTAGGAAGTAAGAAATTAGGGTTAGAGTATATTTTTTAGGGTATAAAAAATAAGGTTTAGGGTTTAAAATTTATTTTTTTAAAATTGTTAACGGGAAGTATAAATGAAGACATGATAAAAGGACAAAGGATTTTTACCCACGTATATAAGTCTCGAGATACTAATTTACTTGTTGTATCTATCTATCTATTTATCTATTTATTTATCTATCTATTTATCTATTTATTTATCTATCTATCAGTTTATAGATGATAAATCGAAGGTGTTAGTGTAACTCCTCAAATATATTTTTGTATTCTGCTATTGAAACAATCTCTCGTTCATTCACTTTCATTGTGCCTTGAGAATAATACACCAGCAGTAGATGGACCAGTACAAGTCCTCGAAGACTTGACGCAAGTTTTAGGCGATCTTTTTAATAACAATATAATTATATCTTTTTATAAATATTTAATTAATTTTTTTATTTTATTTTTTGGGTTTTCTCTTTTACGATTTTATACGATCGTTATTATTATGTTTGTTTAGTATTCTCACGGTTAAAAAATACATTTTAGGTATTTGTTTTGATAAAAAAAATATTTTAAGTTTTGGATGAAAATGTGATAAACTTCAGTCTTTATTTTGAGAAATTTCAATCCTACTTAGAAGAGAAAAAATTAAGAGATTATAGGGGGAATGGGTGTTTTCAGTAAATTAAATATATATATTATAAATTAGAGATAAACAGTTAAGGTTTAATTTGATATTATTTTTTAAAAATAATTTTAAAAGTGTTATTAGAAAGTAATTTTAAAAAATTAATTATAAATTTTAGTGTTTGATATTGTAATAAAAAATATTTTTTGAAACATAAATTATTTATTGTAAACACAAGAACGGAGTTAGAATTAAACTTTGGGAAGGACAAAGGTTTTTTAAGCCTTTAAGTTTAAAATTTTAGAAGGACAAAAACTTTATTCATTACTGTTTAAAGAAAAATCTTAAATACAATGGTGCAATTATTAAAATATTATGATTGAAAATTTTATTTTCAAAAATATGGTTCACACATCTTTATTTCCCACAATATTATGGTTCATGTAACGTTTAGAAGGCCTCATGCATACAACCTGTCTTTAAACAGTGATTCGAATAAAAAATAATATTTCGGCAAAAGCCTCATGCATACAACCCGACTTTGAACAGTGATTCAACGGGTTGCATGTATGCGGTCTTTGCCATTTTTTTTTCAAATCACTATTTAAAGTCGGATTGTATGCATGAGGACTTTGCTGAAATATTACTTTTTATTTGAATAACTGTTCAAAGACGAGTTGTATGCATGAGGCCTTCTGAACGCTACAGTAAACCACAATATTATGAAAAATAATGATGTGTGAATTATATTTTTAAAAATGAAGTTTTTAATCATAATATTTTAATAATTTTTCCAAATCAATTATACAAAAAAATTTAGATAAAATAAATAAATAAATGTAATGATGTTTAAATTTATTATCATAAAATTTATTAACATTATTGAATTTTTGAATGTTAATTTAATATATTAATAATTATTATATTTAATATTATTTTATTATTATTATATTTAAAATATTATTTTAATATATTAATGTTGATAATTAAGAGTTAGAATAAAACATTAATTTTTAATATTACTTTAATAATTATTATATTTAATATTTATTTTATTTATTATTAAAATATTGATTTAATATAAGCAATAGTTCAAAATTACCCGACCCGACTACCTGGCCACCCGAAATAAAAATGACGGGTAATTCTTGAAAAAATTACCCGACTTGAGAATAATTGGACTGGGCTTGGGCTGATTTTTTAAAATTACTGGGTACTTGATCCGATCCGACTAATTTAAAATTATATATATTTTTAGTTTTAAATTATATTTTTATGGTAAGTTCCTTAATATTTGTACATAAAATTAAATTTAAATCTTTAAATTAATTTTATGTTTGTATTATATATTTTTAATTTTTAAAAATTTCAAATATATTTTATTAATTTATTAATATAAAAAAAATGATATCAATATTTTTAATATCATTTTAACGATAAACTCTAATAAATATATGTATGTATATATACATTAAAATATTTTAAAATTAACTTTAAATCACTAATATTTATTTTTGATCATATATTATAAAATTTTAAATTTTGTGTTTAATATATGATTTTTTTAATTTTAAAATAAAAAATAAAAAATATATATACCAACCGAGTATCCGTTATTCGATTAGTTGAATACCCAATTTTTACGGATACCTGATATCGAATATCCGATATAAACAGGTCAAGACAAAATACTGCCCGAAGCAGCCGGATATCCAATTTTTCGGATACCCAAAAATTGAATACCCGATAATAAATACCCCTAATAAGCAACGCAAAAGGGCCTAAGTATGCTTGCTCTAGATATTTTTTTATATATAAGCCAATTATTTATCTTCGTATATTTTCGGAAAATCGGTGACCACACGACCAAACTCACTGTTTCTTTTAACTATTTTGCATTTTTCGTTTATTATTTATTTGTTTATTTATTTATTTTTTATCTTCTTTGCTTCCTTTTGGGATCTCTCTCTGATCATTCTGTTCTGAAGTGAGTGATTCTCTCCCTTCTTATCTATTTCATCTTCCTGTTTTTGTTTCTTTCTATGTTTTCCTCCACAGTTCATGGATCTGCCACTGGATCCTCATCGCACTCGGGTTTTCATTTCTTTTCTACTTAAAGATAAAACATTGTGGGTTCTTTCTGCTATTTTTTAAAATTTGGTCCTTTTTTGTAATGTTGAAAATCTAAAATCTGATTCCTTTTTTGTGTTTTGACGTTAATCTTTTGATTTTATCAAAACCCAGTTTTTCAAAGTCTTCAAATATTTTCATTTTTTTGGAGAATCAATGAATTTGTCACTTAAAGGAACCTTTTTGGAGTTTTTGAATATATGTCATATGAAATCTCAGTTTAATTTCTTTGTTTTTGCTTCTTAAGATTCACCCAATTTTACAGGAATATCAACTGAAATGGCTGGAGGATTGATCCACCGGGTTTTGAGGAAACTTCAGGCTCAGTCTGCTGTAAGATACTTCCCCTTTTCGTATGTTTTTGCATTGTCTATGTTGTTACTTGTGGGATTAACATATGAAGATTATAGTAATCTAGAAATCTAGCTACATGTATTTGCCTCTGAATAGTAATAATAATGTTTAAGTTTATACGAGGGCTCCTTTTTTCAGATTCTGTATGATTCAATCGTGTGCGCATTATGTTTTTCGACTAATGGATGATGAAATTTTGCCTAAATGTTATTTTCACCTATGTTGCTGAGTTCATTTTCTTGAAGTGCCCTTGCCTGACATATTTTTCGACATGATTCTGAGGTTATGATCCTCTGATACACTCCAAAGATAGGAAAAAACATACTGTTACCTTACCTGCGTCCGTGTAACAGATTTTATTTTGCAGCTTCCGACTTTATCATGGTTTACATCAAGGAAATTTAATGAGGATGCACGATACGCTGGTATAAGGACATTTGCTGTCCTTGGAGCTGGTATTTCAGGTTTTATAGGATTTGCAACAATAGCATCGGCTGATGAGGCTGAACATGGATTAGAAGTTCCAAATTATCCTTGGCCTCACAGTGGCATCCTCAGTTCATACGACCATGCTTCGTGAGTTTTATGCCTCTCCTTAACTGAATAAACTTTAAAACGGTTATCCATATGTGCACGTTAATAATCCAGTATAAATAACCGGTGCTAGGCTTCCATACCATCAAGTCCTCGAATTATTGATGGTTTCATCCTCTTTAGCTTCTATTGCTTCTTATTCACTGCACAAGGAGAAACCTTGTTTATAAGTCTCACCTTCATATTGTGAGGATAGGATGTGTCAACCTTAATCTAGGGTGCATCTCTTCCCCCGGAATATATTTAAAATATTTTGCCACAATAGTGGTATTACGTTAAGCTCTAATAACATGTTTTAGATTTTTTATACTACAATGTTTTTGATATTAGATTGATTTTGGAATATCAGGATTCGCCGTGGTCAGCAGGTTTACCAACAAGTGTGTTCGTCCTGCCACTCTATGTCTCTAATATCATACCGTGATTTGGTGGGTGTTGCATATACAGAGGAGGAGACAAAGGCTATGGCAGCTGAGATTGAGGTGGTTGATGGACCTAATGATGAGGGTGAGATGTTTACTCGTCCTGGTAAACTAAGTGACCGTTTTCCTCAGCCATATGGAAATGAACAAGCAGCTAGGTTTGCTAATGGAGGAGCTTATCCTCCAGATCTAAGTCTCATTACCAAAGTAATTCTTGCCTCGATATTTAGATCAATGTGGAAATTATAGTTTATATATTACTGAGGTATCTTACTTTTTATTCTCTCAGGCTCGTCATAATGGCCAGAATTATGTGTTCTCTCTTTTAACCGGTTACCGTGATCCTCCTGCTGGTGTTACGGTAAATTCTGCTTTAGGCTATCTTATATAACGTGACATTGTTATTGAAAACACCAAGCGTTGGATCTCTATGCCGTGATTTCTCCTTTACTATTGTTCTTTCTGTTTAATTTTCGCATGCATGGGACATAAATTTACCCCTTGTTAGGATAATGTGTCTGGTCTCCAATGAATGTTTTATTGTTCAAAATAATAACTAGAACTGTCATTCTCCAACTTTATAGATTCGAGAAGGGTTGCACTATAACCCGTACTTTCCCGGGGGAGCAATTGCCATGCCTAAAATGCTTATCGATGGTGCTATGGAGTACGAAGATGGCACACCTGCAACTGAAGCTCAGGTTGGTTTCTAGTTTTTTGTTTCATTCATATTGTCCATGTGTTTGAGAACCCTCTGATGTATTTGCACATTTTATGGGGTACATGCTCACGGTTATGGTATAGATGGGGAAAGACGTGGTTACATTTTTGTCCTGGGCAGCCGAACCGGAAATGGAAGAAAGGAAGCTGGTATGATTATAATGATCGATTCTTCGAACGACAGACCTTTGTTTTAACAAACTTATATCTGACATTTCTGTCATCAAATGCAGATGGGTTTTAAATGGATATTTGTGTTGTCATTGGCATTGCTCCAAGCTGGTTATTACCGGCGTCTGAGGTGGTCTGTTCTCAAATCTCGCAAGCTGATCGTTGATGTTGTCAACTAGCCTCCCCCAGGTATCTCTCGTGCTAATTTGCTTTTTGCGAATTCGGCAATAATAAATTTCTAGACGATCTAGGTTCTTCTTTGACCAGTTTGCTGATTATTTCCTCAAGTGTTAATGGACTAATCTGAGAAGAAATAAGCACAGCATACACTTAGTTTATATCTTTCCTCTCAATGCTTTCTTTCTTGTGATAATGACCATGGAACACATTTCTTTTGGTGAAATTGTGAATCATTCTTCATGCTAAAAGTCGGATGTGTCGGACACAGAGTCCGGATGGGAAAAGTCGAATGTGTCGGACGCAGAGTCCGGATCGGACAGATTTTATCTTGTATCTCATCTTCAACCTGACCATAAACTTAGTACCTACTATCCAATCAAGATTGATTTGAGATACCCAAATTTAAGATCTATTTAAACCAGTATTATCTGTTATGCTGATTTTGTACGTATGATGTCCTAGGGGCCGAAATTGTGAGAATAATCTAATTTAATTTTTTATTTTAAAATATAAGAAAACCTCATTTTATTTTGGATTTTAGAATAATTTTTACGGTATAGATGAGAGACTGTCACCTGTTCCAGGTTAATTTTTACAATATAGATGGAAGAACGTCACTTGCAGGTGACGTTCTCCCCTTAAAATGAACAAAAAAATATTAAGGTATTTTTTGAGAAAAATCATTATTCATAGTTAAATCGTCTGAATTCAATTTCTAAGATACTATAAAAATAAAATATTTCAAAAATTAAAATAAAAAAACTATGTTTTAG
The DNA here is from genome assembly GCA_035048815.1 of Abelmoschus esculentus. NCBI lineage: Eukaryota > Viridiplantae > Streptophyta > Magnoliopsida > Malvales > Malvaceae > Abelmoschus > Abelmoschus esculentus. The sequence continues at coordinate 14,936,395 of JAUCBN010000024.1, forward strand.
AAAAATATTAAAACTATATTTGAGTAAAAATTATGCTTTAGTAAGGTATTGCACCTTAGAGATAATATCTCAGACAATATTATAAATTAAAGTATATATTTAAAAGCTTATAAAAATAATAATTCATTTTTATCTGTATTAATAATTATCGAAAATGAATAATTCTCTAAATTGTGAAAAATTATATTAATTTATTTTACAATGCAGTATTTTTTTTATAAATGTATTTAATTTTTAAAAGATAAATTTTGAAAAAGTTATTTTACAAAGCAGTATTTTTTTTTATAAATGTATTTAATTTTTAAAAGATAAATTTTGAAAAAAAATATTTTTATACTATAACTGTTTTAAATAAATTATGAAAAATCAAATATTTTATTACAAATGTCTTTTTCACGTGCATACACGTGTCCCAAATACTAATATCGGATAAAATATATTGCATACACGTGTTTCAGGTAGGGGTGAGCGTTCGATCGAGTTGAGTCAAAAAAATTGAATTATTTGAGTTGATGAGTCTAATTTTATCATTCGATCTTTCATTATAAAAATTTTGAGTTGGGTCGAGTTGAAAAAAATAGAGTCGAGTTTTGAGTTCTTTTAAAGATTTAATTGTAATTATTTATTATGTTATAGCACAATTGGATTGTAATTTAAACAACTTTCATTAATCATATAAGCTATGTATATATTTCTTCATGTGTATTCTATATATATTGTAAAAATTTGCATATATCAATATATATATTATAAAAATTTGAGGGATTCGTCTATTACTAAAAAATTGAGTTATTCAATTTTTTGTTTTATAACTCAAAATTTTATTTTATTTTTTTTAATTATTCGAATTTATGAAATTTTAAATCGAATCAAAATGTCGAATATTTTCTTCTCGAATCGAGTTTCATCCCTGGTCTCAAGTACTAAGTGATATTTCACAATTATTATTCGATGGGGCTTGTGAAAAAATTCAAATAAAAAATATATTAATATAGATTAAATATATAATTTACGTTAGTGAGAGAAAATAATTTATGTAAGAAAGTATTTTAAATAAATAGTTTTCGGTAGAATGAAAGAGATATTTATATGAATCTATTGGTCTCGTGTTTGATTTTTTAAATTATTTTATTTAATAAGTATATAAAATATAGAAAAATAATATTATAATGATATTAATTACTTTACTAGAATAAATGATGAATCTATCACGTGCGTTTAACTCCGTTAGATATTATTAACGTTAAATGATAATTTTTTATTGTACCATGTCGTTTTAATGATATATTAATTATATCGATACACAATTATTGATTGAGTGAGGATTTAACTTTTCATGACCATTAACAAAACTATAAAAAAAAATTAGCTCCAAAAATCTAATTCGATTATCCGAAAAATTAGATGTTCAAAAAAATAGATTAAATATGATCACTGTATTATCAATATGAAAACTTAAATATCTAAAAAAATAAATCGAATCCGATCCGATATCTGACAATAAATAACGTCACTCGTAATGATATCATTTTATGGACTTGCACCCTGTTTTCAATTATTTTAGTAATAATAATCATCAATCGAATCAAATTGAATTAAACTGAATTTAAATTTTTAATTATTTTTATAAAGAAAAAATATATATTTTATACTTAAATTATTGTAAATATATTTTTAATTATTATTTTTATTTAAAAATATTTTTTTAATAAATATTTATTAAAAATATCTTAAAACTTTGATTTTAATGTTTAAAAGTTATAAAATAAAATTATTTTATTAAAATAATATATACAATTTTAAAAATTAATATTAATATAAAAAACCTAAAATCGAAGTTAATTGAATCGAAAATTAAAAATCGAAAACCAAACAGAATATATATTTTAATGTAAACAAAATCATTGATTGTGATTTTTGACCAAACTCAATAAAAAAATTATGATTCATATAACTAAGTAGTATTAGGAGGTGGTCCTTCTTTTGGCTGGTGGTTGGGGTAGGTTTCTTTTGGCAGGTGGTTCTGATATTGCATCTATGCGTACGGTCGGAGATATAATTTAAGGTTAAATAATAAAATATAAATATTTAAAAATAAAAGGATAAATTTATAAATAAATTAAATTTTAAAAGAAATAAATAAAAAGATAAAAAAAACTTTGTAGTAGTAGGTGATTACCTATTTTCACCCTTACATAGTTTGGTCCCCCTCTATTTATCGAGTATTTTTGAAGTCGGATTCAGTTGAATTTATTTAAGTACAAAAACTAGTGTATATATGCGGACATTAATCAGACAGGTTTTCCAAGTCCTACATTATCTGTTTCTATACTTAAAATGATGAGCTTGGGAACACCGGCTAACCTTCCGGTTATCGATTTCTCAAACCAAAACCTGAAACCAGGCAGCTCTGAATGGGATTCTACGAAACACCAAGTACGTGAAGCATTGGACGAGTACGGTTGTTTCCGGGCTTCGTTGGACCATGTCACGGAGCTTCGAGACGCGGTATTCGAAGCCATGGAAGAGGTCTTCAACTTGCCTCTACAAACAAAAAAGCTCTATGTTTCGGACAAGACATTTCGGGGATATTTCGGACATCCATCGAAATTGCTCGAAAGCATGATGATTGACGAAGCTCAGATTGCTGAAAACATCGAACAAGGCCTGGTTACCACATTATGGCCTCAAGGAAACACGAGCTTCAGGTTCAAAATAATAACTTTTTCTTTTTCGATGCGAGATTAATGTCCATGCTTCTTCTCAGGTATAACAATTAACTGGTGTTCGATTGGCAGTAAAACTCTGGTGTCTTTCACAGAGCTAGCATCAAGCTTAGAGAAGACAATCATGAGGATGATTTTGGAGATTTTTGGTGTGGAGAAGTACGTGGATGAGCACAGTGACTCCACAAATTACCTTCTAAAGCTCATGAAATACAAAGCGCCCCAAACCAGCGACCCAACCGTTGGGGCAGTGGCTCACAACGACATGAACACTCTGACCCTACTGTATCAAAACGAGGTTGATGGATTGCAGGTTCAGAACAAAGATGGCAAATGGATCAATGTCGAAGCCTCACCCAATTCGTTCATAGTCATGGTCGGAGAGTCCCTCTATGTAAGTAACTTATTTACATTTTACCATGCAACAATTAAAACTCTTTACCGTCTCGTACTCCTGACATAAAATCATGTGTTCGTCTCTCATCCCTGACTGCAGATATGGTTAAATGGTGGGTTATCTCCTGCTTACCATCGTGTGGTGATGAAGGGGAACATGGCAAGGTACAGTGCTGGATTATTTTCAGCCTGGAGAGGAGGGTACCAAGTGAAGGCACCGGAAGAACTTGTGGATGACAAAAATCCCATGCTCTTCAAACCCTTCGACTACGAAGAATTTCTGGGGTTTTACTTAACCCAGGTCGCTCCTGGAGGTACTAGAACTGGTCTTACAGCTTATTGCACTGCCTGAGATAATTGTGTGATCAACCTTGGGTATGGTTGCAAATAATCTTCTTAGGGGACAAACTTTGGGTTATGTAGTAGACTGGAATGGAATGCATAAGGTTCTGTACTCTATATTACGGATTTATTCCAAACATGACAAATCATGGACCATAATCTTGAACCCTCGGAGAATACAAGGGTACAAAAATGCATGATGATTCTCAATCATTAAACGTTAATCGCTCAATCACAATATTATAATACTGGTGTTCGAACTCGTAAGTCGTGACCTCTAAAAATAATAATTATTCTTTTAATCACTAAAATAAAATGGTTCGTACCTTACGGAAAAAAATATCTATTTGGGTAGCGACGGTTTTAAATGCTCACCGGCCATAGACTGATTGGTTAGTTTTCGGACGTTGAATTTATTAAATTCAGTAGTACATTTTTAATGTTTGGTAAATCATTTTTTTTAAAAGAGCTGATTATACAAAATAAATTTAAAAAATAAAATATTAGAAAATCCAACGGATTAGAAGAACGGATTTATAGAGTGAAGTATCAAATTATAATATACTTATCCATGTTATTTCTATAATTACGTCTTTTTTATAAAACTTAATTTAATGAAATAGTAAAATAATTTTTTATGTAATCTTAATTTATTTTCTATTGACTTGTGTAAAATGATGTTTATGTAAAGTAAAATTTTATTTTATTATTCTATTTTTAGTTTTGAATTCTCAAGTATATTTTAGTTAAGAAAATATAAAATATATATATATATATATATATATAGTCTTGATATTTTATACAATATTAATAGTATATATCAATGCTCACAAGGTTAATATTTGCAAATATTAAATTTGAAAAAAAATCTAAAAATATTCACTAATTTTGAAGTTTTTTTTTTTAGTTTATTGTCAAATATATTTTATTGGAATAATTTCACCCCAATGGAGACTAAATTATTATAAATATATATACTTAAGAACTAAATGTATCATACTTTTATTCATCACTTTATTTATATCAGCTATCAACTAAGTTTTATCAAACACTTCTATATAATTAGTTAATCAAATCAGTTGGTTAAATCATCCACTGTAATTAGCTATTAACTATCAATTATTTACCAAAACACCCTCTATATAACACATGTCTTAGTGTAAACCACACAAAATGCTACTAGACTTAACTTTTGTATAAAAAATATCACTAAATTATAAAATAATACTATTATACAATTAAATTTTATTATTTTGTTACTCTTATAACGATATCATTTTAATATAATTGTTTCGATACTCAAGATATTTCAAATTGACGATGTTTCGTTAGAGAAAAATTTAAAAAATATAGTATAATTTTTTAGATTCAGTTATGGTAGTTACAGTAGTATATATTCTAGAGTACATTCTTTATCATTGAACATTGATCGCTCAACCACTATACTGATATAACTGATGCTCGGACCTGTGATTTTCGGGAACAATAACTGTTCCATTAACAGATGAAGTTATATGGTTCGTGAAAAAAAAAAACATTATAATTAAGTACGAGGAGTTGGTCTGTCTATCGTATGGCTCCTGGCTTTGGCATGTTCTAGTGGTATGTTTTTCCGTGAGGAATATGCGTTATACTGCATCAGCCATGAAGAGCTAATGTTATTAATGTAATTGTTATGATTATTGTTTTCACAATTATTTAAATAAAATAATGTATAGAATTTGGTTAAGAAAATAATTAATAGAATAAGATGAGATATTCACATTAATCTAAATAAAATTATTTGATTTTGATTTGGGATCTTATACAGCATTGTTTTCTAATAGAAAAGAAGGAATATTTATTTGCTAGATACTTATTTTATTTTTCTAATAAAATATGACAGATAATAAAAACAAAAGTTAAATTAAACCAAAAATTAAAATAAATTAAAAATAATAAATTGGTTTAATAAATAATTTGATATTGTTTAAGTAGATTTTGAATTCGAGATTTTGTATGTACAAAAAATCTTTTATTAAGAGACTTACCTATTAAAACTAGATACATGACATAATCGCTATGATTTAAACGGGACAAAATTTTAGAATCGAAAGAGAAAAAATTAAAAAAAAACGATCGAATAAAGCTTAATCGAAAGTTTATATTTATATATTATCTTATCTTTGCAAACTTTTTTATTGTATACAAAGAGACAAAAGTTATATATTAATCATTCCTTTGTAGCCTTTCATGTGTTGCATTGTCGATACAGATGTTCTGAAATCTGGATTACTATTAATTTATTTATTAAATTATATGAGTTTTACTATTAATTTATTCATTAAATATATAAGTTTTAGGGGTGCGCGGTTCTGATATAAAAGTATGGGCGAAAATCATTTGCTTTTTTATATCTCTATTTGTGTTTCCGCTTTAAATTAAAAGTTTAGAACGTAAGGCGTAAGGTTCAAGATTAGATGTTATGATTAAGATTTAAGAAATTAGAGTTAGGATGTATTTTTTAGGGTGTAAGATCTAAGATATAAAAAATAAGAGTTAAAATTTAAAATTTATTTTTTAAAAAAATCGATAAGAAATATAATAAATAGGCATATGATTTTATCCTAAAATATATATACTCATAGTAAAAGATTTAAGTTTTAAGTATTTTATGTACAAAGTGCCTAAAAATAGGGTTAATTATATATGTAATCACTAAATTATTTAAGAATATTTATTTTGGTCACCAAAGTATAAAATTCATTAATCTTATTATTAAATTTATTTATTTAGTCTTGTTATTTACCTATTAGGTTAATTTAATCTTAATTTTAATTTAATTAAATAAAATTAATCATTAGAATGGATAATGATACATGTTGTCACCGAGAAATTATTATATGAACTCGTTCCACCACCTAGGATATGGTCCCCAACCAATTAAATTAATATACACCATATATTTTTTCATATAATATTCACACATAAGCATTGTCCAAAACATTCACTTTTAATGCCTTTGATTTAAAAAAAAAAATATTACCAAAATTATCTTGTGTTTTATTTCTCTTTGTTCTTCAAAATTTTCCTTAATTAATTTCTTTTTCTTTATAGATTTGGGGTTTAGGTTTAGAGTTTATGTTTAAGGTTTAGGGTTCATTTTTAATGTTTAGTGCTTAGGTTTAGGGTTTTGAGTTAGAGTTTAGGTTTAGGGTTCATTTTTAATCTTTGGAAATATATTTTTCTAAATTAAGGGCATTAAAGTGGATGATTTAAACGATACTTATATGTAAATATAATATGGAAAAAATATAGACATAAAGATAATTTTAACCCTTAACGTTTATAATTTTATCGTTTTGGCCCTTATTTTTTTAGATAAATTTAGCCCCTAACCTATATCTTTTTGACAAATAGCTTATTTTTTAACTAACATGATAACTGGACCGTTAAAACTCTAACAATGATAACATGTCATATGCATATGATAATATATTTTAAATAACATGACATCTAACCTATCAAATACATATATATATATGAAATATAATTTTATTCTAATATAAAATATAAAACAATTAAAATTCAAATAAAATATTAAAAAATTAATTAATTCTAAAATAAAATGCCACTAAATATTCTCAACCCTACGATAGAATCAAAATCCTATTTTAAAAAATTAATTAATTAATTAGGATTGAGAATGTTTAGTAGCCTTTTATTTTAGAATTAATTAATTTTTAATATTTTATTTGAATTTTAATTATTTTATATTTTATATTAGAATAAAATTATATTTCACATATATATATATATTTGATAGGTTAGATGTCATATCATTTAAAATATATTATTATATGCATATGACATGTTATCATCGTTAAATTTTTAACGACCCAGTTATTATGATGGTTAAAAATAAGTTATTTATCAAAAATATATAAATTAAGGACTAAATTTATCCAAAAAAAATGAATAAAGGCCAAAATGATAAAATTATAAACGTTAAGGATTAAAATTATCTTTATACCAAAAATATATAATGTACATTAATTTAATTAGTTGAGACCCTAAATAATAAAACGGGTTCATATAATAAATTTTCATCATCACCATTTTATAATATTAATCATCCGAACAAAAAATTGAGAAAGATTGGAATTGTACTTAAAAACATTTGATTGTTATTTTCACACCCTTATTATTACACCAACCTACTCTTAACAATATAAAATATAATATTTTACATATATCTTATAAAACAATAATTATTAAAGAAAAAATAAAATTGATTGAAAGGTAAATTAAACCTAAATATTTTGGATATATAAAATCATATAAACCATAGAATCAAATAATTTAATTTAAAATATTTATTAGAAACGTGTATAAAAGGGTGTATTTTATATCTCTAAGAATATGTTGGTAAGGGTGTCGGCATAGCACCCAAATTATCATATGTTGGATTCCCCCTATTGCATTCTAACTTTTTTCGATTTTTTTATCAGATTGTAACACACGTCACCTCTTGATTTAAAAAATTAATATATATTAAAATATAAATAAATTAAATTAAAATCAATCATTTAATATGATAATAATATATTTTATTATCTAATTGGATGATTATTTTTATTTAATTAAATTAAAATTAATATTAAATTGATATATTAGATGAATAATAATAATAAAATGTATAATTTTAAAAAAATTGTTAACTATCGTATCATACATTCATACTCTTCTGTTTAGATTTTAACAACGGTGATAAAAATTGATCAAGCTAATAAGTTTAATGATCTGATTGACGAGTATCATTGTTTTCAAATAGTTCGATGGCTATATATGTAGTTTCCCTCAAAAAAATATTACATTATAATCACACCACTAATATACTAAATTTTAATGCTGAATGCAAATAGGAAATTTGAATGGTGCAGATCGTCTATCCCTAATCGTCCTTTCATTGGTGCCGAATTTCTACTCGAATTTAAAAGTAATTAAAACAAATACCAAAGGTGACATCCTAGTATAAATTCAAGCGTTGTCTGCAGACATTGATCAGGCAAAGGTTTTCCAACTCTTTCATTATTTTCTTCTCTTTTCGGTTTTCCAGTACTTTTCTTATTTGTTGTGTACATAACAAAATGGTGAGTTCAGGAACACCGGTCAAGCTTCCGGTTATAGATTTCTCAAACCAAAACCTGAAACCGGGCAGCCCTGAATGGGATTTGGCTAAACACCAAGTCCGTAAAGCATTGGAGGAGTACACTTGTTTCGTGGCTTCGTTGGACCAAGTGGTGGAGCTTAGAAATGCAGTATTCAGAGCCATGGAAGAGCTCTTCGACTTGCCTTCAGAAACAAAAAAGGTCTATGCTTCGGACAAGCCCTTCCGGGGCTATTCCCATCCGTCGGTATTGCTCGAAGGCGTGATGATTGACGAAGCCCAGATGACTGAAAACATCGAACAGGGCCTGACTACCTTGTGGCCTCACGGAAACATAAACTTCAGGTGAACCAACCCCAGCCCCAGCTTTTTTTCGTTTAAAGGATATTGATTAATTGGTGTTCATTTGGCAGTAAAACTCTGGTCTCGTTCACTGAGCTATCAACAAGATTGGAGCAGACAATCATGAGGATGATTTTAGAGGGTTTTGGTGTGGACAAGTACGCGGATGAGCTAACTGACAACACCAACTACATGCTAAAGCTCAGCCAATACAAGGCGACACCAAACGGCGAGCCGAAAAGTGGGATAATTCCGCACAGCGACAAGAACATGCTGACCCTGTTGTATCAAAACGAGGTTGATGGATTTCAGTTTCGAAACAAAGATGGCGACTGGATGAATGTGAAACCCTCGCCCAACTCTTTCATAGTTCTGGTGGGAGAGTCCCTCCAAGTAAGTCACTTGTTCATCGTACCTAAAGGTTCGGATTCGGCTTGATACTTTAACGAGCCGAGCAGAGTTTACCCAAGCTTAGATTCGAAAAACTCATGAGCAAGTATAAAATAATTATATTATATTATATATGTTATATATATACACTAAAATATTTAGTAATTGGAAAAAAATGAAAAATTCACTAAAAATAAATTAACTAAAATAAATTGAGAATTTTTTCTTTTTTCGATATTAAATTTCGTTTCGGTGTTAGTTGTGAAAAATGTTTTTAACGAGGCCTAATCTTTTATTAAAAAATATAGGAAAATTGTTTATGTTGAGTCGAGCTGAGCGAACCTGTCGAGCCCCATGAGCTTCAAGCCTGAGCCGAACTCAATAATATTATTTTTGAATTGAGTCTGAGCCCAATAATATTATTTTCAAATCGAATTCAAACCTAAAATTTTGAGCTTATCGAACCGAACCATATTCAGACTCGACTCAGCTTGTTATCGCCTAATCATACATGCATTCCATAAAACAGCCGTGCCTTGATTCATCCCAGTTCCTATTATTACAGGGATTGTTAAATGGTGGGTTATCTCCTTGCTTCCATCATGTGTTGATGAAGGGGAACAAGTCAAGGTACGTGTTGTGTTTGTTTGCAGGCACCCGAGCAGGATACCATGTCAAGGCTCCGGAAGAGCTTGTGACTGACGAAAATCCCAGCATGTTCAAACCCTTTGACTACGAACAGTATTTATTGTTCTACACTGACCAGATTCTTCTGGGACGTGCTGAATCTATTTCTCTGCAAGACTATTGCGGGGTGGAAGATGTGGACATAAAGAATGGGTTCAAGGTTCAGGGAATGTAAGGAATGGTGTACGATGTAGCTCTGGGTCGGTCTGTCTTGCTGTATCTGTATGTGTTATGTTCAATAATGGGAGGGATGGTTTGAACGTGTCGGTGACCAAGTCCGAACAACATTTTATATCTATACGTTATCATTAATTTTATCCGGTCTTAAATAAGATATTTTCATTCTATTGTATTTATTTTGTTTTTATTATTATTATTATTGAAAATCAAAAGTAAAAAGATACACATATAACTAAATAGAAGTTCAATGCTAAATAAAAATTAATGCATTATACTAAATGGTGCATTTATAATATTAAAATATTTAAATTGAAAAATAATTATACATCAGGCTGTTATGAGCCCAAAATCCATATAAAAAACCCTAAAAAATTACCTAATATGCAATCAATAAGGTTTTTTGATTTTGATTTTCATTTCATGTAATTCATGGTAAATAGGGATATGTAAACCTAAACCCTAACATTTGTAAAGGTGAATTTTTTAGCAATCAATAAAGATAAAAAAAAAGAAATTTTGAGGTATATTTTCTCATTTTTTTAGTGTAATATATTAGGGTTAAGTTTCTTATGAGTTTATTTTTTTTCATTCTGACTTTCGATCATTTTATGATTTTTCAACGACGAACAAGCTCTTTCGATAATAAGCTTTTGATCTTTTTCGTCACGCGTGGTGAATCAAAAGACTTGTTGTATAAAAAATAATTAATTTTTTTAAAAAAATCTATTTTGTAAAGAGGAAGGATTTTCATAATAATTTCTAAAAATCAGATCTTGAATTTATTTTAAAACATAAAGAGATTGAATTAGTTTTTTTATACTGATTAACAATATTGATCAATATGACATAGTATGGTAAAGCTCAGGGACGGAGTTAGGATCAAACAATGAGAGGGAAAGTGATTTATTAGGCCTTTAAATCTAAAATTTAGGGAGATATAAATCTTATTTTACTACTATTTAAACTTAGAAGGACCTTAAATACAATTATACCTAAAAAATTGGAGGGACAATAGCTCCTCCAATGTTTCACGTGGCTCCGACCCTAGTAAAGCTCTCATCGTATTCCGAGTTTAGTAGTAGTTCAAGAAGGATTTCGAGTTTATAGGTTATGTTCTTAATGAACATGGATAAAGACACGTAAAAAAGAGTGTTTTGATCTTGAAAAAAAGGCTTATAAGTTTGTTTTGGTGTTGTTATTGTCTTATCGGAGGATTTGAAATTAAAAAAAATAGAATTTCTAAAAATTAAATAAAAAATTTATTTTTTTAAAAAAATTATGTTGCTTTAAAAGATAAAAATAGTTTAATAACGGTTTAATCCCTCCATCCTTTATTCTTTACATCTTTAGCCTTTTTATTTCTGTATATCATGGTCACCGTCCCTGAGATTTTTTAAAGGGTTTTGAAATTTAATCCCTATTTGAGATTTAATATGTTTTTCAAATGGCTTAATGCTCGTTTCAATCCTCCAAATTTAAGGTTAATTTTCAATTTGATCCTTTTCAGTGGTTTATTTGCCATTTTAATCCTTAATCTTTTATTTTATTTAATATTTGCTTTCATTTTCATGAGTATTTACAATTCTGTCTCATATTTTAATTTCAATTAATTTTCAGCATTGCTTTTTTATTTATTTAATTTTATTTATGTGTTTGGTATATATATTGATCAAGTTTATGCCTTTATATTTGTTTGTTTGACATGCGGTTTTCTTTTGATTTTTATTTTACGGTATCTGATCTAATTTATCTAAGAGGCAGATGATGATTTATTTTTTTAAATAAGAATTTTTTAAAATTCTCTAAAATCAAATATTTAAAAACAAGAGAACTCTCAGTAATTTTCAACCAGTCACTACGACATGACTGATTCTGTTGAAGATCGAATTTTAGTTTTACAAAAAAAGAGTTAAGTACAAAAAAAAATAATACGATACTTTTATCAATGAAAATTTTAAAATTCAAGTTGATTTTAATTCAATTATATTTTAAGATAATTCTTTGATTAAGTGGGCTTTAATAAGAGATGTTTGTGCATTAATTTCTCAATTCATAAAAGAATAACCTATATGTGTTAGCATCATAATCATCAAGCTTTCTATCTGAGTTTTGTTATTAAATTTAATATAGAGTATCAAAATATGATACAAAAGCCCAACCTTATTATTATTATTATTTAATAGAAAATATTACATAAACCCTAATAAAATCCAGCTATTGAATCCAAAACCCCAGCTGAGAAGTTAGAAAGAAATTCAGACAAATGGGCACCAACCAAGCCGCTGTATCTTTCTTGTCCAACCTCGCACGCGCCGCCTTCGGTCTCGGCGCCGCTGCCAGTGTCCTCAACGCTTCCATGTACACCGTCGACGGTGGTCAAAGAGCCGTGATATTTGACCGTCTCAGGGGAGTATTGGAGAAAACCGCCGATGAGGGAACCCACTTCTTGATCCCATGGCTCCAGAAGCCTTTCATCTATGATATCCGCATGAAGCCCCACACGTTCTCATCTGTTTCTGGAACTAAGGATCTCCAAATGGTTAATCTTACTCTTCGGGTTCTTTCTAAACCCAAGGTAACCCACTAATTTTCTTTTTAGCCATTTCTGTTCTTCAGGGTAAATGGGTTGGTTTGGTTTCTGGGTTTTGTTTATTTTTGATGATTTACCAGAAAATTTGTGTTTTTGGATGATTTTATGAAATGGGTTTGTTGCAAAATGAAAAAAATTGTTCATTATATCAGTGGAATCAAAGTTGTATAGAAATGTAGCATTTGTTGTGTGATTATGCTTGATGAATCTGTTGATTTGGTTATGTCTTTTTTAAGATTAATGTTTGATTGATATTGTTTTTGCAATAAGGTTGAGAAACTTCCCGAAATCTATCAACATCTTGGTCTCGAGTATGATGAGAAGGTGCTTCCTTCCATTGGCAATGAGGTCTTGAAAGCTGTAGTTGCACAGTTCAATGCTGACCAGCTTCTCACGGAGCGTCCCCAAGTGTCGGCCTTGGTCCGTAATTCACTAACGCAGCGTGCCAGGGACTTCAACATCGAGCTAGCTGATGTTGCTATCACGCATTTGTCGTATGGTGCTGAATTCTCAAGGGCTGTGGAGCAGAAGCAGGTGGCACAACAGGAGGCGGAGAGGTCAAAGTACATTGTGGCAAAAGCTGACCAGGAGAGGAGGGCTGCTATTATCCGTGCAGAAGGTGAAAGTGAGGCTGCGAAGTTGATTTCCGAAGCAACTGCTACTGCTGGTATGGGGCTGATTGAGCTGAGGAGGATTGAAGCATCGAGGGAAATCTCTGCAACTCTTGCGAGATCACTGAATGTCGCTTACCTTCCTGGTGGACAGAACATGCTTCTCGCTCTGAACCCATCCAGGCCTTGACAACTCCTTGAATGATGGTAATTTTGCATAGACCATAAACGTTAAGTGAGAATTTTCAGTCTTTGTTATCTTCATGTTGGTGCAAACTATATAACCTGAACTTGCAGCAAAAGAACACTGTTTTCTCTATGTTGAAACATGGAGGTTGATTGCTATTGTTTCTTATCGAACGTTTTGTTTGCTATAACATGTTTGTGATTTGTCTGAAACCAGCAAATGAACATTTAGGTTGTCATAAAGTCTGATTCCTTATCTTTGTTTATATCATGCTCATAAAAACAGTTTTGAAAAACTTGTTTTCATCAACTTTTGATTGTTTTCCTGCTTGACACTAGTTTTAAGCATAGGCCTTTGGTTTTCTGATCGGTGGAATTTGTATAAATTTTTAATGTTTCAAATTTGTATATTTTTAATAACTAAATAAAACCTCAATTTTTTTTTCAAAAATAACAAACAAGTCCTCCAACTTCAAAAAATTTAATCAAGTAAACAAGATTAATGATCACATTAACATTGTAACAATCAACTAAATAAAGGAAGAAGCTGCACATACTGATTTTCCAACTTCAGACTTACTGAATTTTCTTCTTAAGACTACCCATATCCAAAATCCATGTGGGGTATATAACCAGACACGATTAATCAGAGTATAATCCTCTAAAGACCCTGCAAACATACATAAATATTCGGAAAAAACTAGACACACTTGTATAGCAAACACAGAAATGTTTGATACTCAAGTCCATGTTACATAGGTTCTTTTTAGAAAGGCCAGTGACCTACCGTTGTAAGACCATCCCTCGAATTAGGGCGGTGACTGGTAACTAAACCAACTCTAAAACGATTGCTGGATACAGAGGGTGGCTTTTTTGGGAGGGGGGTATGGAGTTCGAACACGACTCTTTTAGAACTAATTTAATTAAGCAAAACCTAGATATCGGATTGGTTATGGCATGTAATTCTATGCTAGCTTGGTGTTCTCGAAATAATGAATCAAAGGAAGAAATTATGAAACTGTAAAAACGAGAAAGGCTTAACGGAGTAAAATATTCACATATTAGTTCATAAGTATCAACATCCTTCACAAAGAGAATCACCTGTTAGTCACCATTTAATATCTTTATCCTTTGATAGGGTAATACAGTTAACCGTTTCTCGAAACCTAAAAGACTGTTGAGACCACATGTATATCACCTGCAGGAGTAAAGCTTTCAGCATCATAATCTAGATAGGGAGCGGAATCACATGAATCCAAAAGGAAAAGTGATTAAAAAAAGGAATAACGAGCTCATTTTTGCAGTAGTCAACTCACATTTTGAACCACTTTGGCTTGGCAGTTTTTTTCTCAGTAGGCTTGCTCTCTGGCACAACTGAGGAGACCATTGCACCGGCAGCAGCAGGCTCCGGGGTAGATTGAACCAACTCTGGCTGCTCAGCTTCGGCAATGTATTCCAAACCTTTCAAAGACAGGATCTCCTCCTGAAGGAAGGGGGATGACTTCGCAGCTGCGTCGTCGTCTCCTAAACATTTCAAAGAGAACATTAGCAAGGTGTCACTTAACCCTGAACCTATAAAAGAACAGGGTGAAGTGTTGAGTACAGCATCCATTCAACACTAAAACTATGCAACTAAGTAACACTTCTCAGGGAAATTTTGCGGAGTTGCTTATAGTATTTAGACAACAGCCTTACCGCTAAACATGAACTTAAGCTGATGTTAAATATGCAATAGCAGTAAAAAATACAAAAGTGGATGCCCATACAGGGTAATGACAACAAAAAGGAGTATACATTGGTACAACTATGCTCTGGTACAGTCATAAGCTACGTTACTTGGGCTTGTATATGTTCATTCTTTTCAAGTTTTTCGTGTATTTGAAAGGTCATATCGCCATACCCATCAATATATGGGTTGGCAGAATATAAGAAAAATGAAGAATCAGAGTAACATAGATCATAAGTGTGACAATAAGGTTAACAACCAATGATGAGATGAGACCAAAGAAATTTGACACAGCAATACATGTGAAAGCATGCACGTACCTTTCAGCAGATCATATGAAAAATACACAATTGCTCCAGGGATGAAGCCAGCAGAGAAAAAATCCTGCGCCATGTCCTTAATTTGCTTTTTAGGAGGTGTGGTATCTGAAACATTAGATATGAGACATCCAGGACATAGGTTTCACAACCAAAATTAAGCTAGTAATACTCAAGTTACCAAAGAATGACATATGCTTACATAAATAGAATGGTAAATCTGGTCGAACAATCACTTTAGTGATTAGGTCAACCAAGCTCTGCATAGTCTCAGATGGATGAAATGTAACCTCTAATGTGTGGTTGTCCGGGAAGCGAACCCTTATAACAGCCTGAACACAAACATATAAACTTAAGGAAAAGTAAAACTATGCCAACCAACTCTAGGATTCACTAATCTTTCAAAACAAAAATATCACTCATCCTCGATGGTAAAATTCTTTCATCATTTAGGATCCAAGCATGCTTTAACAGATGAACAATGAAAAGCTTCCTAAATGGAGTTGCAAGTACCTTTGTTATCCTTGATCTTCGACCTGCCTCTTCTGCTTCTCGGATTTTTCGTGTCTTCAAGAACTTATCTGTTAAATCATGCCCACTTATAAATACTTAAATATATTTCTAATCCTTTCTGAGAAAAGAGGTCCCCATGAGATTTTATAAATTGGAAACCTTGCAGAAAGAAATGTTCCTATACATGTCCTTTTCAAGACAAAGCAATATCCACGGTTGCTTTGACATAACTAAATCAAAACTTAACCAGCAAAAATAAATGAATTTAACTGATAGAATAAAATGAGTAGAAATTCATAGACAAATTACCTTCTTTTTTAGTAGCAGTTAGTCGAAAATAATCTTCTGCAGTAAACTCATAGAAGTCATCCAGCTCCTCTACCAAGAAAATAAATAACGTTACAGTTTATCAATTTACAAAAATGACCTGACATTTCTAGTTTATAAGTCAGAAGTCTGAAAACATGTTCTGGTATGTCATACCAGTGTCGGGCACTCCATTTTGTGTCGACGACAGACTTGCAGTTTCAAATACACGAATTTCTCGTCCAAATTTCTCTTTCACAGCAGCAAGCTTGGCCTAAAATCATTCAAATATTTATTAAATAGCATTAGTTTGCATACCCTAAAAGTTAAAAAAGCCTCAAAATGAACAGCCTGATGATATTGTCACCAAATACCAAAACCATTGTCTTTGGCACCTATCAAGACCATAAATGATTAATAGTATACAAAACTACGCAGATATCGTACACTTGCACTTATATCTCTCTTCTTATTACCAGGATTATGAAGATTAAAAAACAATACAGTTAAGTTCTTTCCCAACATCTATATATCTCCTCCACAAACACCAAAGGAAGCATGAAATGAAATTGGAACCGAATCAGAACAAGATTTCACAACTCTGCGAGCACAAATATTTTCCGAAACAACCTTACTTCACTCGAAGAATTGAACAGTGGCTTTAAATTAGTTTTATCTAATTACTCAAATTAACTTTTCCAGAGCCCATTCACCTACAAACCAAAACCTGTGTTACTGACCAACTATAGCTAACCTCTTCAACATGCTGCCATCACCAATTTATGAATGCACCAGGCTTCTCATATCGAATTCCGGCACCATAATCTAAGGTAGCTATTAAAAAGATGCAAAAGAAACCAAATTGAATATCTATTTCATCACAAATCAGCTAATATCAGTAAACTGTTATGTCAAAGGATTTGAGTTCAACAAGTAAGACAGTGAACCCTAACCAATCCACGCCAATAAAATTGCATCAGAAGGAAGCTAAATTCTCTTTTTGCACAGAGTTAAATCTATCTTTCACTGTTTTGAATCATTCAAAATCAAGAGGCGCACATACCCAATCTAATAAACAACAAAATGAACTAGACCCATCACGTGAATCAAATATCAGAGAAAAAACCCAGATCGAAACATCAATAAAAACAAAATTTTGAACAACAGAAAATGAAGTTGTTTAATAAAAAAACGGAAAGACCTTGGCCGATTCAGCCTCCATGGAGTCAATGCTAGTGAATCTCCTCCTCTTCAAAGGCAATGGCGACGAACCATCAACGAACATCAGCAGAAAAATAAAAGTTTTCAGATCTTTCTTGGTGGATTGCTTCCGTATAAAATGTAAATTCCTGCTTGCTTAGCCTCTTTGAATTTGTTTCTCTGGTTTATTAATTTATTTAATTACTGTTTATATTGTTAATTAATAGATGTCACTTATGTTTTTTTCGATATAGAAATTGGTTATCGGTTTTTAAAAATACTAATAAAATCATATAATTTAGTTTATTGTTATTAAATATTAATGATTTATTGATTTTATTCATTTGCAACAGAAAAAAAATAATATAAACTATTAAAATAATTATTTATATTTATTATATATATTAATCTTTAATTTTAAAAGTTAAATATTATAACTACTATTAAAAATATTTATCTTTTATTGCGCTCTTAATTTTTTTAAAAAATATTTTTGTAATCTTAAAACTTTGTCGGTTGAAATTTTGGATCCATATCCATTTAAGTACCGAGGATGAGGTTGTTTAAACGATTAATTTAATAGGTGGTGGAATCAAATTATTAAAAATTAAATTAATCGATTTTTTTAATTATTAATTAAATTATTTTTTTTTAAATACATTAACTGAATCGAATCAATTTTGGTTAATTCGGTCGATTATTTAGTTAACCGAAATCTGTTATATAATTTTAGGTAAATTACATAAATAATCACTGAACGATGTTAAAATAGTTTTTTTAGCCACTAAACTTTCAAAAATTATAAAACAATCATTAAACTTATCTAATTATTATAAATTGATCATTTAATTATTATATGTTATAAATAATTGATAAATATTAAAAATTTTAATGAATATTTTTTAATAATTTAATAATTTTAATTATCATTTTATATTAATTTGATGAAATTTAATGACAAGTATATAATTTTTAAAAGTTTAATGATTAAAAACAAATATATATAATATAAAATTTCGGTTAATTTGGTTAATTCAGTTAATTTATTTTGAACCAAATTAACTGTTAACCAAACTTTAAAAAAAAAACTTTAACAATTCACCGACCGAACAAAGTTCGATGGTTGACCGTTTAACTGAATTAATCCGATTTAATTTGTAACACCCTGATCCGGATGTCACATTGGGCCTCCGGCCCAAAACCTGTATTTCAAAATTTCTTTTCAAAGCTCAACAATAAAACAAGTCCAAATCCAACGTAATTCATAAAATCCAAAACGAGTTAAAACATAAGCCGAAATAGTTTAAAGAAATCAGAGCTCCAAAATATTATAAACTCATTTAAAACATTCAAACCAATTTAAAATAAACAGAGTTACAAAATACATATAGGGTCCAACATAGTACTAGATCATTATCTAAATAAATGTACTCTTACAACACGGTTGATGCTAAAATCCAAACTTTAGTGGTGCTCCACGGGTTGGCTCCACCTAACCTATGCACGAAAACACATTTCGAACGTTGAGCCATACAAGCTCAGTGGATACGTCGAACTCGGCCAACATCATGCATATCATAAGCAGTAAAGCATGGCATATAAATCTCGTGCACGATATGATGGTCTAACATGCTTGCCTATCACATGACATAAATGAATGTATATTATCGCACACAACATATACAAATCATATCAAGTCAACACACAAGAGTGAGGCCAGCGTCCACACAATATCAGGATCCTACACTCAGGACTTAGGCCGCCCTCAAATCCTATACCCAGAATGTTACATTGGACATCTTCGAACGAGGCCGCCCAGCGTTCGAAAAGGGGTGGAGGCCGCTCAACCAACCCCATGCTTGAAATGTTATATCGAACATCTTCGAGTGAGACAGCTCAACACTCGGAATAAAAGACTCCAAATCATCACCCGACATATTATACCGGATGGTCTTCGACGTGTTGCAACACTTATGGATATCCGAATTTCCAACACACAAGGACTCAAACCACACAAACGATCCACCTAGAATCTTATCACAACAAGATATATTAAGGCTTATCATACTTAAGTCTTTCGGGGTTATAATTATCAATCTTAGTTCAATAATTAATTTCACAACTTTTAGATTAAAGGAAGCATTTATTAAAATCACCAAGCCCCAAATCTCTACTCAAATTTGGCCAAAAATACACAGGGGTATCGATACCCTTAGGTAGGGTATCGAAACACCCTACATCGATACCCACCCAAAGAGGGTACCGAAATACTGGTATCGATACTAGCATCGATACCCTTTGACCAATTCAAAAGTCAACGAAAGTAAAAGAACCGCTTCGATACTGGTATCGATGGAATTATACCACTGGAGGGTTGGATATCGAACCATGTTCACTTTATTATAAAAATGCAAAATATTATAAAATATTAATGCACGTCACCAATTAGTTCCTACAAATTATTATGATTTTTTTTAAATGCAAAATATTATAAAATATAAAACAAAAATTTCAAATATAATGGCATAATGATATGATAGTAATATTTTTTTATTCAATAGCTACATTGATTATAATAATATTTATTTTAAATTATACTCTTTGAGATATTATATCATGGATTATGTTCACCATCTTATCCGTAGTCCATAAAATCATGTCCGTTTATCTTTAAATAACTATTTGATAACTACCCACCTACTTATTATAAGTAGAAAAAGATAATAATTCACTTTTAAAAAATATGAGATGGATGAATCTGACTAGTTAAGAATTAGGACCACAATGACGTGGTGGAAAGAGTTCATATAATTATCATACTCTTTATACATTAGATATTGATCACTCAATCAAATATTACTGGTGCTCTAACTCGTGAACTTTAAGAATAACAATCGTTTTTTTAACCACTAAAATTAGATGAATCAAGTTTTTAAAATACAGTGTTCTAATTATAAATTTTATAATTTTATAGTGATTTACGGTGTAATTTACCAAAAATATATATATATTTTTTAAAAAAAGCCTAGAAAATGAAAAGGAAAAATAAGTTGACCTCCACAAACAATTTTTTTTGCTTAGATCTTTAAAGTCCTCATTTTTTAGTTCATTTCTGATCAGACAAAAGAGCAGAGAAAGAAGGGGGAAAAGGAAATGGGAGATCAACTGGCGAGAGGAGAAGAATTCGAGAAAAAAGCAGAGAAAAAGCTAAGCGGATGGGGTTTGTTTGGCTCCAAACATGAAGATGCCGCTGAGCTCTTTGATAAAGCTGCCAATTGCTTCAAGCTAGCCAAATCCTGTAATTCTTCGCAAACCTTTTCTCTTAAATTCAAAAAATAATTATGTTTGTTTTCTTTAGAAAACGATGGGATAAACATTTTTTTAAAATATGAAACTTTTGAGGTCTGATTAATAGTTTTGCGACCCAGAAATTGTAATCTATAGTTCATTCCTTTTTAACGAAATGTTGATCGGAGAATGGTTGGACGGAAATGGAAATTCCGAGATCATTTTATTAGTGCTGCTATTGAGGCGAACGAAATTAGGGTTTATTCGCAATCGGAATTAGGAAATGCGATGCGTCATTGTTTTAGTTCAGTTCAGAAAATGCGAAAATTAGGGTTACTTTAAGGTAGGATTATTTAGAAGTCCTCTATAATTCAATTTAGTTCCAGTTGATGTATTCTTCGGTTCTGTTAAAAAAGTGAGATTTAGGGTTTCTTAAACATCGGATTATCTATTAATTACTTTATGGTTCAGTAAGTATTTGAAATGTGCTGAAATTGATTACTTGGGAATCTGTAATTCTAACCACTTTTGTATTTTTCTTTTCTCAAGGGGACAAAGCTGGATCAACTTATGTAAAGTTAGCAAATTGTAACTTGAAAGTAAGCTATTTGGTTTGGCTCTGTAATTAAATGTGATTTAAGATTTAGTTTGACCCTTTTCTTTTATATATCTATAGTTAGACAGCAAACATGAAGCTGCTCAAGCTTATGTGGATGCTGCTCATTGCTATAAGAAAACAAATACGAAGGGTAAGTGCCTAGTTCATGGTTTCTCTTAAAAGTTCTGGAAATTTGACCGCATTAAGCCTGCGACTAATTTTGTTCCAATGCAGAGGCTATATCTTGCTTGGAACAGGCAGTGAACATGTTTTGTGATATCGGAAGGCTCAGCATGGCTGCAAGGTATTATAAGGTATTGTTTATCCATTAATATGCAAGTTTTCAAGGGAGAAAGGTGTTTATCATTCATTGTAACTGCTTACATTTATGTGATCACCTTTCGTTTTGATTTTGATTGGGTTGTGTGCTTTTCCTCAAAGTTCATTAAGAATGTTGCCGCTAAATTTAAATTTCCTGCCTCCTGGGCATTTGTGTTTGTCATAAGTTTCATTTAGCATTGTTTTTGGTGCAACTTATAATGTCAAAAGTTTTATATTGCTGCAGATTCAATGCTAAATGGTAAAAAAATTGTTTTTGCGTTTAAAAATCATGGTTTGACTACCCAAACTATAAAACTAAGAAAATGAAGCTTTTTTGGTTTCAAAGCTGGCTTTTGAATAAATCGATTATTATCTTCAGTCACATCTCCAAAGTTTTATTATTTTTAGCATATCATTTTTCACATTTTAATTCCTTACCGCAATACGAAACACTTAATGTTGAGTGTTGACCACATGTTTTAACACTTTTATTCCAAAACATGGTTTTATATTCTAAGTTTTTTTTTTTTTCCGAACAATAATATTAAACTAGCCTACAGTGTTGAACATCCATGACCATAGCTTTGTATGGTGATGGTACATGCATTTATTCATGGACATGGGTACTTCTTTATGTGCAGGAAATTGCTGAATTACATGAGTCTGAACAGAACATCGAGCAGGCCATTGATTTTTATGAAAAGGCAGCTGATTTCTTCCAAAATGAAGATGTATCGACTTCTGCCAACCAGTGCAAGCAGAAAGTTGCACAGTTTGCTGCTCAGATAGAACAGTAAGCATACTCAACTTCTTGTAGGCGCTGTTTTTAGTTTTCTTCTACTGTTGATGGTCTGTAATCAATGTTGGGTTTTTAATTTGCCAGCACAGTTCCATAAATACAGAATTTGGAAAATTTCTAAACAGCTCTACTTATCATATTTCTCCAGATACCAGAAAGCCATTGAGATCTATGAAGATATAGCACGGCAGTCACTTTCCAATAACTTGTTGAAATATGGAGTTAAAGGACACCTTCTTAACGCTGGCATTTGTCAACTTTGCAAAGGTGATGTTGTTGCAATCACCAACGCATTAGAACGATATCAGGTTGAACTTTTGCCCTTTTGACATGTTAAAACCTTTAAGTTTTTTAACTTAACTTGGTTATATTAAATTTGTGTATGCATTTTCTTTCTTCAGGAACTGGATCCAACTTTTTCTGGAACACGAGAATATAAACTATTAGCTGTAAGTTATCCTAAGGAAACACTTATTTCAATTTTATAATTTATTTTTCTATCAGTAAAAGGGTTAAACTGGTTCCAATTTGTTCTTTTGGCTGCTTAAAAATTGAATTATCAGTGGTGTCATGTTTTGCTTAAAAATTGTACTTGTGCATTAATGATATATCCACTTACTTCCTCACCTCTGAACAGAAAACTTGTCAAGTATATTATATGATTCATTTAACTTTAATGGTAGTATTTTTTCTGAACAGAAAACTTGTACTTCTGCATTTTGTGACAGGACATTGCTTCTGCCATCGATGAGGAAGATGTCACAAAGTTTACAGATGTTGTCAAGGAATTTGATAGCATGACTCCATTGGTATGTCAATCTCCATTACAAATGCTTCTTGGATGAATCTGTACTGGAGGTCAAACTTTTTAGACCTTTAGTTCTGATTGAACTGGTTGAACTAGCTTTTTCATTTAAATGTGATTTTAATTATTTAAAAACGATTTTAATGTAAAATAAATATTAAATAAAGTAAATGATTTATAAATCCGACTTAATGATGCTTTCTTTCATATTAATTTAAGGTTCAAATCTCATCAATCATCATTTTAAAAAGGGATAACTACATAATTAGTATCTATTCTCAGATTACTGTTTTAGTACCTCACCTTTTATTTTGCAAAGTGGTATCTAATATTATGTTTTGTTTTTATTTTAGTAACCTACCATTAAAAAATTAATGGCAGACTGATTAGGAGAGAGAAAATCACATGTGATAGATTGCGATATCATTTTCTCTCTCTTAGTCAGCTGCCACATAGACTAAAATCATAATAAAGCACACATGGCATATTGATTAGGAGAGAGAAAATGATATGACAACCTGCCATGTGTGATTTTCTCTCACCTAGTTAGCATGTCACATGTGCTTTTCTCTCTCGTGGTCACCATACTTTTAAATTTTTCATGGCAGGGTATCAAAATAAAAATAAAACATAATATAGGTACCATTTTACCCAAAAAAGTTGGATACTAAAACAGTAATACGAGAATAGATGTGGTGCTAAATATGTAGTTATCTCTTTTAAAAATAAAAAAAATAAAAATGTATATTAAACCAGTCTTTTACCCTTTTCTTTTGTTTGGTATTTTACCTGTTGAACTTTTTTCTACCGTTTCAGCTAATGAATGTGTTCATATTGTACTATACCAGTTGGACCCTTGGTTTCTTCTCCAACTGGTTCAATCGACTGGTCAATCCAGTTCAACAACACTGGATTACAGTGGAATACATCCAATTTGATTCTGGTTGTGACCCCAGAAATTACAAACTCTAACGTGCTTGCTGTTTCCTTGAAATGCATTGCAGGATTCTTGGAAGACAACCCTTTTACTTCGAGTGAAGGAAAAGCTGAAAGCTAAAGAAATGGAAGAAGACGATCTTACCTAAAAGAGGTTCATGTCATAACAGTTTCATGTTTCAGTTTTTTTTTTTACGACGATTGCTGTGTTATTATGGAGTCCTTGTCTAGTTATATTCCGATTTGACAATCGGTTTATAAGCCGTTTGAATTTAAATTTGAGGATTCTATCATGCTGATGATTGGGGTTTGTGATTGAAATACTGTTGTGTTTTGCTTTGCTGTGTGGAAGGAAATCTAAATGAAGAATAAAGTTGAAATATATTCTTGCTTGCTGCAAATGTGAAAGAGCTAGGTCATGAATTCATCTCTGTAGAACAATAACCTTAAAGGACCAAGCAGAGAGCAAACATGTATTCAAAGAGACTCGGCTTGAATTGTTAAAAACATCTATTATAATTATAATTGTATTTGTGGAAAATTATTTGCCATTGTACAAGCCTAATGTTAAAAAGATCTAAGGTTTTGGGTTTTAGGGTTTAGGATCTAGAACATGAGATTTTAAGTTTTAGAGTTTAATTAAACATGATTGTGTAAACTAATACGTATCAAATTATTATTATTATTATTATAGGATAATTATTTAATGCACCGTCAGTGGATTTTTTTTCACAAGCGGGTTTCTAAAGCTCCCTTTTGAAGGTCATAAATTCTAACTTTTAAATTATAAACCTTGAATCTTAAAAACTATCTACAAACACTAAAAGCTTAACATTAAATCTAAATATTCATTTTTTATATGTATATCTATTTTAAGATTCATGTACATGTAAAACGATTATTCTAAGATGATTTAATATTTTTATATATAAAATATCATTTTTTGATATGCATATCCATTTTAAGATTCATGTCTAAGGTGTAATATTACCCTTAATGTTATTATTTTTAAAATTTGAACTTATATTTTCTCTTTAGAAGTCTTATCGATACATTTAACACGTGGTTACAAAATATTATTTTTTAATATTAATATTAATATTAATATTAATATATTCGCATGTTAATTATGGCCCAACTCCATAACCACATGTTTACAATCGCACGCACATATCAAAGCACCAGCATAATTAATTTTTGAAAAGTATGATATTTGAGAAATTTATCATCAAATTTCCTCAACTATGTACCAGTCTGCCTCTTCCGCATCTTGCTTCAGAACAAACTCAAGATTTTCATGGGTATTGTCATCTTCAGTATTTCCATTTTTTTTCGGAGATTGAGAATTCACTTTGATACCATCGTCGCCATCATGATCATCGTTACCTTTGCAACAATCTCCGATATCGTTATACAAATGATTCAAAACCGATGTAGCTGAGAAGCCCGAAAACTTCAAACCAGGCTTGCCCTTCCCATCAGCAACACTCCATGTGATGAACCTAGAGTTTGTGGTCATATCAATTGACCTTAGCTTATGACTACCTTTGGTCTTGTTCTTGGCCTTACAAGCAGGGTGCATGTGACACCCTAGGCACCTTGGCTTACCACATCGTCCGGTGAACTTAGAGCGGTTAGTAGGCTTCTTTGACACCTCGATGAATAGTCCGGCAGTTAGAGGCGAATCCAATCGTTGAATGAAACGTGGTTCCGGTTTTGAAGCCCACGGAGACGGTGGGATTCGGCCGGTGCGGACCATACCATGTTGGCTCCCTTCCCTTCTCATTTTTGGCAACAAAAAGCCTAATGGAATGATACTTAAGGAGAATTAGAAAGCTTGAGACACTTTTTTATATGCTTTGGATTGAAAAGGCAAGCTTGGAAAGCAAGGTGTTTTTATAGGGAAGCAAGACTAAACAAAAATGACAAAATTGGCAAATAAGTAACTTTAACTTCTCCAACTAATAACTACACTTGGTTGCATCCTTCCATTAAAATTGAGTGAAAAAAAACCTAGAAACTAAGAAAGAAGTTAGAGATTCATGGATTATTGGTATATAATTTGGATTAATTTACGAATCGAATACAGTTTAATGTTAAAAAGAATAGTTAGTTAACTGAGTTGTTAACTGTTAGCTGAACCGTTATTAACTTATATATCTAAACTGTTTAACAATTCTTACAATATGTGACGGTTCAACTAACAAATAACAATTTAATTAACTCTAATCGAATAACAACAGTAAAAATTAAATTTCAAAACCCTCCTTATCAAATGAAATGGAAAACAATTAGTTTAAGGAAAACAAACGTTTACATTTATGTTTCATAGTATTTAAACATAATACTAGTTTCGTTTATGTCTCAACATTAATACAAATTAATATTTATACGATAGTTAATAATTTTATAACAGTCTGAGAATAATTAATATATTTTGGTAATTTAAAGATAAAAATTAAAATATTAAAAATTTAAAGATAAATTTGAAATGAAGGTCATACTCTATGAATGAAATTAAAATATTCAAAAGTTTAAAAATAAATTTAAAATAAATATTATAATTTAAAGTATTTAAAATTATAAAGATCAATATAAAATACAAGTTCTAATTTACGAACATATAATATAATTAACTATAATTGTTTTAAATCAAACATTTTAATCCACATATAAGACTAACTAATGATATCATAAAAGCATAACAATTATAACCCATCGAAATTATTTTATTTTATTGGTACAAATGTTTTGATTAATTTCTTTTGTATTTTTGTATTTATTTTGCTACAACTTTTTTTTTTAATTTTTATTTTGATTTCTAATGAAATTCAACTAATATATTGTTAAGAAAAATAAAAGCATAACAATCAATTTACATTAAATGAAATAAACCTAAATATAGTTGTAAATAAAGTTTTTAATTATATGACATTATTTATTTATGTGTTATATTTTAATGCACAATTTTTATAAAAAAATTTATACAATATTAATTTTTTAAAAAAAATAAACTTTAAATCATAAACCCTAAACTCTAACTATAAACCTTAATTTTTTTATTATAACCCTAAACCCTTAATCATAATTTAAATATCTAAACATTAAGATTAAAAAAATTATTTAGACGGAATATTTTCTTTTATTTACTAACTTTTAATAACTTAAAATTTTATTAGATTTAATTTAATATTATTTTAATAATTATTTATATTTTATTTTGATCTTAAATCTAATCGATTTATTCTGTTTTCATATAAACCCTAAATACATTTTTAATTATAGGCCAAGGGGGAAAAAAACTCAAAAGATTATTGCTCTATTAAAGCTGATGGAAGTGTAGCACGTGCTAATGATTTAAACATCGAAAATAAAACACCAAATTATTCTACCGAAAATACCCTTTATTGTCCTCCTGATCTAAGAATCCATGCAAAACCTCCATGAAACTGCAACCCAAAGCTTAAAAGAAGAAGAATCCGACCACAGCGGCTACACAGCCCATGACGGAAGAGGTCTTGAAGGTAACGGCACTGGATGGTGCTGGTGCGCTCTCCGGTGCGCTGGATTCAGGAGGGGTACCATCGGTGTTAGGGACTTCGACGGCTGGTGGAGGGGAGGTCTTGGGGGATGGAGAAGGGGAATCATCTTCACTGATTTTGGTAGGGGCGGGGGTGCTGGCGTTGCTGGCCTTTCCAGAGGAGCCTGAAGGGGTGGGAGAGGGAGGAGATTTTGCATCGCTGGAGGAGGGTCCACTGGAGGATGACTTGGGTGAGTCGGAGGATTTGGTTGGCGATGGTGGTGAAGGAGGGGAGCCACTTCCGCTGCTGCTGCTGCCGCTGCTTCCACTTCCGTTGTCTCCACCGCTGCTGCTAGAGTTGTCCTTACTCCCAGAGCTTCCGCCAGATGATGGGGATGGGGAGGAGGTGGAGGAGCTCTTGGAGCCGGAAGGAGGAGAAGCAGAAGGTGATTTCGGAGGTGGCGAGGATTCCCTTTTAGACGACGGTGAACCCTGAGGGGAAGGAGACGGCGCAGTCCTGGCGAACGCCGAGACAACCGCCATGAAAACGAGAACAACAACGAGAATCTGACCTGCCATTGTTATTTCTTTACCAGTTTCCAACAATTAATTGCTTCTTTTTTTGTTTTCTGCGCACCCAAGTGATGATTTTATTCAATGCAGATTGCAGCAGTGTCTGTAAAACACTTGGAATCTAAAGCTTATGAATGATTTCAATGGCGATCTGATTTCTTGGGATGAAATCGGAGGTAAATATATAAGACTGTGGAGGGGGCTTAGCAGTGGTTTAGTTCTACACTTGACCGAGTTTCATGGATTCTTTTGTGGAACATAACCAAATCAAGGAGGGGTTAGTTTGGTATCTTAAAAAAGAGAAATTAGTTTTAATCCCATATTTATTAATGTCCTTCGAGTTTAATTAATTTTAATTTAATTTAAAACTCGATTATAATGATAAAAGATGATGTATTTTATTTGGAGAACGAAAAATTCAAACACAATTATTTTATTAAAATTATAGAAATTATACATCAAACACAATCCTTAAACAGGGGAAGTGAAATCTTGCAAGAAAATCATAGATTTCGAGTCTCATAGGAACACCATTTATTTAGTAGCAATAGTGGCATGTATCTCAAAATATATCTGATCTCAGCTTAAAACAATGAGCCTGGAATGCCTTGCTCATCGTGGCAGCAAACGAAAGAGGTGTATGTCTCCATGAGTCGTAGGCACTCGGGGCACCTCATGCTCTCAGGGACCTTGGTGGCGGTCGGGAACTCGAAACGGCAGCACGGGTGAGCAACATCATGGAGTCGGTCATGGTACTCCTTGAATGCCAACTTGAAACCTTTATCAGAAATAGTCACTTTCCATTCATCATAGCCACCTACAGCAGGCAAAATAGTTGTGGAATGGCCATTGACAATGATATCAGACCCTTGGCTAAGCACCGCCCATCCACCTTCTCGGCCATAGCTAAGTAGCTTCTTTATCTGTAGCATCACCGGGTCTTGGTCGTCAGCTCGGCCTAATTGGATCTTTGAAAACAGCATGCTTTCTAGCCTGGTCCAGAAGAACCAAACCATGGCTTGGTCTTGCCAAGCATGGCCAAGATTCTCCGCATTGATAATGGATGTCATTTTAGTGACTTTCTCCCTTTTGTTACTTTTCCCTACATAGACCCTCTCTAGAGGAATACCGGATGCCGATGCAACCCTGCGTGCCGAGGTTGCAAATTTCCTAACCCATTCGATATCGTCCCCTCCGTACAAGAAAATGTATTTCCCCTCTTTAATCTGATAAAAGAAGTTCAAAATCTTGTATTAGGAGTATGCACGGTGTGTATGTATGCATGTATGTATGTAAATAAATATATGCACGTAAGTACCCAATTGAGGATCATCGGGTCGATGCCATCGATGAGTAGCTCGAGCCGCCATGTTTCGTCCCTCCAGAGAGCTTCTTCCCTCAAACTAGTGAAAGGGAATGCGGTGCTTCCCCAAATCCACATCATGTGGATTGCATTAGGGGACAGCACTTTGCCTTGAGGGTCTAGGACCACAAGGATTGGCTTCGTCCTGAAGTGCCAAACCTCCTTAATGAACCTAATGACCGGCTTCTCTATGAGCAAAGGGTCCTCCACTGAGTACCACGGCATGGTGCTTCTCAGGTTCTCAAATTTTGTTCGAGTTTCCTCACTCAACGGTACAACAGAACGATCCACAACCGGAATCCAAACCACCTCATACTGGCTCTCTAGCCTCGTTTCATGGATCCTGGAATCATTGTATATCTGCTCGAGAATCCCGAGCTCATCGCTGGAGAAGTCGAGGCTTGAAATTAGCAAGAGAACATTTTTTCTTCTCAGTACATCCAGACCAACCTATGCAACATGGCACAACAAGAATACAGAACATATCCGACGGTAAGTGCCGGTTAATGAAGATCAAGGCCAAAACTGTTACAATTCGGTAAGAGATCACTACCTTTCGCCTTGTAGCACCATCAATGAGAGGCAGTTTATCGTCCCGGGCATAAATCAAGGCCTTTAGAATTTTCATGTTGTCGATGTGCATCACATTCGGATCAAAGAGTTTCAGAAGCATCTGGTAAGTTTCAACATCTTTCTTTTCCTCTTCAATTAAACAATGATCAAAATAACATCCATTAGTACTTGTTTTCATTGAAATTTCAGGTTTTGAAATTGCATTATATAAGAACATCAAGTCCGGTAACGATATTTCAAGGGGCGAATCACTAACCGATATATCGGTGACAAAAATTCAGTTGCTGCCTCAGATGTTCGTGTATGTTTCGGAGTTTATGAGCCAAGGTTGACAACTCCCACGACTCTGATATTCCATACCTATCAAAGAAAACTCTGTTAATCAAACTGTTTAATTAAGTGTTGCATATTAGATGAACAGAGAATCATACTCATGACCAATGGTAATGAGGCTAGAAATTTGAGTTGCACAAGCCACCATGCTTCGAATGGTCCAATAGACAGCGGTCGGGATAAGGTTCAAGGCAGTGGCCAGTGCTGGCGCGTCTTGTGAAATGTACATCGATGGGAGCTCCTTAAACTCGACAACACAACGAGTCACATCTATCATGGTCCGAATCAAAGTGTTGAGTGCATCAAACCTGGGTTTCAAAGGAGCCGTGTGCTCCAAGAGTGATGGCAGTTGCTTCAGGATTGCCATCGACTTGGCAAGCTGGTTCGTCGAGTAAATCTGAGCAAGAAGCCAGAATTCTCCGTAGTTCAAGGCAAAGGCTGATAGAGATAACACCAGTTTAGCATCCCATGCATAGCTAGATAGAAAATTGAATATCGCAGCCGTCGTTGCATGCGCATCGGAACCTCTATAAGCCTTGTAGGACATCTGGTGGACAAAAATGTTCAGAACATTGAGATGTTAGCATTTAGCACATATGAGCAACAAATATAGATTTTTTTTTCTAAATAAATTCACAAACCTCGCATGCGATTCGATCAATCGTAAATGTAAGAGCTTCAAGCATCGCTATATAATTCGTTTGCTGAGCCTTTTCTTCGATCTCGATCTGAGCCTGAGTACCCTGCAGTAAAACATTAAGCAATGAGAGCATTCTTCAATCACATGTATAACAAAATAAATGCAGCTTATGTTATACCTTGACTATGACATCGACATGCTGGGTGGCACGATTAAGGATGTCCTCAACCAGATAAAGAAGAGGCCGAACATCGACTTCTCGACCATCAGGTGCATGTGTGGCCAAAATTTGATTCATCATCACATTGTCATCCGACATGGATAACATTCCGGCAGTACGATCTGCCCGGATGAGTGCCTGGCTAGCACTAGGACTCTTCATGTGTGCCTGACTAGCACCAGGAGTGGCAATGTGTAGCTGACTGATGGAACCAGTGTTGCTAGAGAGTGATTGAGCTGCACCATGGTTATGGACCAGAGCCGGCTTAGCAGACGCTCCACCAGGCTTGTTGACAGGTCCTTTCACAAGGGGATGAAATGGTCCAGTGTTGGTCTCTTGAGCCATGGGAAAATATTAGAGAAAAGTAGGGGTTTTGGCTAGCAGAAGAGATGATGGATGGGTTTATTTGGTACCATGAGCACAACCTATATATATATATAGCCATTGAAGAAGGAATCTACTTGCTTCGTACCCAATTAAAATGTTCAGAAGATTGCCCGTTCCTTTATAAAGTGACCCCACCGACCAGGCGGCCACCATGTCCCTCTTCCTTGCTTGGTATTTGTCCGAGGTAAAGAATATTTCTTGTTACAACAACATAAAATGTTCTCCATACATAATTTTTTACTAGAAACTAATATAATCTCATGTATATTCTAAAATATTTTTCACGTAGAACTTAACATATTATAATTATGATAACTCAATTACGTGTTTTTTTAGTTATTTTTAGAACATCCCACAGCTGTTCTTTGCTTCTTTACTTGATTCAGTCTTTTACGTGTGTTGTGTTCTCTGTTTCTTTCCCTGGGTTACGTCAAAAGAGAGACATGAAGACAAGGGTAAGAGATTTGATTCCTTGCTCTTTAAGTAACAGGAAAGTAAAATCATAACTTAAACAAATTTAATACTATTTTTTTTATCGATGGTATAATTTTATAATATAAAAAATAATTATATATGTACGTTTAGAATATGTTTATTAAAAGTTTTAAATTTAATTTTAAAAATATATAAAATAATTAAATTTATAAAGATCATCGTTTGAAAAAATCTCAATCATTCATTTTACATTTTTAACGATCTAAAAACATATAAAACTATAAGTAATATATTATATGTAAATGGATCTTAACCTTTTAAAATTATAAAATATTATTTTTAAAAAGATAATTACATGAAATAAAAATGAGTCAAATCGTAATCATAAAATTATATATAAATCATGTTTATCACGTCATTCGTGATTTATGCAATCAGATCCATACAATCGAAAAAAATTTATTAAAAATAAATAAGAACTATAAATTTACAAAATCATAAATTTGTAAAATGATTATTAATTTAATATCATCTAAAAATTTAAAATTTACATTATATAAATAAAAATATTTATTTATTAAAATTAAATATATAATACGAGCAGTTTATTTTTTATATAAAAATAAATAATTTAATACAAGGCACTGAATTTCAACTAAACCAACACACAAACAGAAGCAACGGCGGAAACTGTTTCTAGTTCTTTCCTCCTTCACGTTACGCCTCCTCCCTCTCTTTTCTTCTCCAAAATATAAACCCTGAGCGGGGGACCAAGAACCTTGAAAACGACGGCGTAGACAACCATGTCTTACGATTATCTCTTCAAGTACATAATCATCGGTGACACGGGTATCTTAATTCTCTGTTTCGAGATTCCCAAACTCTTTTTTAGTACTATTTGGAAATACTTTCATTTCCTTTTTAAAATTTTGGGAATTTGATTTGATGTGTTGCAGGTGTAGGAAAATCATGTTTGCTTTTGCAGTTTACGGACAAAAGATTCCAACCGGTTCATGATCTGACCATCGGTGTTGAATTCGGTGCTCGGATGGTTAACATTGATGGTAGACCCGTCAAGCTTCAGATTTGGGATACTGTAAAAACCCTAACTTTTTAGTTTCACTTCTTATTTTTTTTATATGCTATTGGGTTGTGTGGTTCAAAAGGGTGTTAAAATTTGAAGTTGTTTTAGCTGTGGCATATGAATAATTTAGGTTTAGGAGCCAAAATAGTGTTACTAAAGACTCTAGATTCAGTAAAAATCTTGATTTTGGTGTCTTTTATTGAGTATTGAGTAATGAATTTTGGTTGTTGGGTGTAGAAGAATTTAGGGTTAGGGAGGGAACAAGGAACACGATTATGAGTTCATTTTGGAGTAGAGTTTTGTTGGTTTTAAATGAACAGAGGAGAAGGGAATTTATGATTCCTTATATACGAATTATGTTTTCGACCATATATGGTATTTGTTACGTAAGATGAGCCAAATTCAAAGTTCAAACAAGGTTTTTGTAACTCGGCATGAGCTCATTTTACCCAGCTTATTATCGTCTAAAGACGCTGAATCCCAGTATTAATGTAATAATTCACATGGCTTGTGTAGTTATCTCAGTTATAGGTGTTTTGTTGGTTGTGTGATATTTTCTTATGTATGTTTTTTATTTCAGGCAGGGCAAGAATCCTTCAGGTCCATCACCCGGTCTTACTATAGGGGAGCAGCAGGAGCTCTTCTGGTCTATGATATAACCAGGTAAGAGACAAAATTTCCTTTCTGTTCAGAATTATATGCTGTTATTTGCACGCTGTTGTTGATTAGTGAAACTGTTGAAACAAATTTGTGACGTACGAGGATGCTTAAATAATGGATGTGGATGAGGCGAAGGTTGCTTGTCTGTATCTTCTTTTTCAAGATCATTTCTTCATATTTGATTTTAGCAACTTGTTTCCTCTTGGTTAAAAGGCCAAGAGTGACCAAGACTGATTTATTTTATTTTTGGTGCACGGCTTTCGAAGCTTACAAAACCTAGTTCCGGAACATTTGGATTTTATGCTGAACTGCAAAGTTTATTCTTGAGCAGGAGAGAAACATTTAATCATCTAGCGAGTTGGTTGGAGGATGCTCGGCAGCATGCAAATCCAAACATGACAATCACGCTTGTCGGGAACAAAAGTGATCTTTCTCACAGGAGGGCTGTTAGCAAAGAAGAGGGCGAACAATTTGCTAAGGAGAATGGGCTTTTGTTCTTGGAAGCATCTGCTAGAACAGCTCAAAATGTTGAGGAGGTAAGTATTTACCATCTCCCCCTATGTGGCACATCATATTGTTTATATATAGTGATATGGTTCTAGTTGGAATTTTTCTAGTTTTCTTTATTCCTTAAATCATCTATAGTTTTGCTTGGAGTCGAGAATGAGTGTCGGACTTAAATTTTGAAGCTCTTCCATATATTTTGAAAATCATACTCCCATACAACATGTCGGATACAAGAGCTTCGGTCCAAGTACTTAAGGAAAATGAATGTCAGAATGGCATATCATATTGAACGGTTTTAACTAAAATTCTAAATTATCTTGTAGGCCTTCATAAAGACTGCTGCAAAGATCCTTCAAAACATCCGGGATGGGGTTTTCGATGCATCCAACGAGGTAATAATCAAGCTGCTTTGTTTTAGTGAAATAAAATTCATAAATATGATAGATTAGAATATTAAATTGAGAAAAACAAATGAGAGTATGATATCACTTCGAAATAATTTCCGAGCTTAATATAGATGTTACACCTTATTAATATAAATGATTAAACTATGTAAAGGAACTAAATCCAAGAAATAGTAGAATTGCATATATGAGAATTAATAGCTAACATAAGCCAGATGACGGAACGGGAAGACCTAGGATGTAGAAGATCATAACATGTGTGGCTCGACAGATTTGGATTCCTGTATATCCACTCATGTGATTCTTCATTTTACAATATATATAAGAATTAACTATATATATCCATTTGTATGGATACATCATCTACATCCGGAAAGTTGTATGCTTTGGAACCAAAGATATATTCTTAAATCTAGATGTTTCTTGAAAGCCGGAGAGAGCATTGCACCCCTTCATCCACCCCTGGCTTCGTCCTATGTCTAGAACCAAAGATACATATACCCTCCCCTGGTTTCATCCTAGGGGTGTCTAGAACCAAAGATATATTCTTAAATCTAGATGTTTCTTTCTCTATTCATTCTCGAATTTTGATGTTTTCTTCTTTATAGGCCATGTTAGACTTGAATATCTCAAGAATAACTGTAAAATTTTGGAGTCTTGGGACTTTGATTTAGTTCATTCGACTTTCTGTTTGTGAGGGTTGTAAAACTTGTTAAATGCAGTTCAAACCTATAACCATCTTCATTAATCGAGAGACGAGTTCAGTTTCTTAAAAATGTATTTTCTTTGCAATTTCTGCAGTCCTCAGGCATCAAGATCGGCTATGGACGATCCCAAGGTCCATCCAGTGCCAGAGATGGAGCAGTTGCTCAGACCAATGGCTGTTGTGGTTGACTCTTTGGGCAAACAATCTTGTAAACCTGTGTTGTATTTGATCCGTGTTCAATTTACTTGTGTGTTCATAATCCAGTTTGAATTTATATCCTTGAACAGTTGAGTTTAGCAAGGAAACTGAATCTAGTTGTGTCATTTGTACTGTTAACATGTATGTTTGATATTTTCCAAGAATGTTAATGGATATGAAAAGTCAGTTGTATCAACTCTGATGGATGCTTTGTTGTTGGTAGTAAAAATGAAACGAAGGTTATTTAATCCATCATAGTTTGAAAATATTTTTATACAAATATTTAAATTCTTTAGTGTAAGCAGATCCCAAATAACTCTATTATTTCTAAATTAATAAAAATGATATTTTGAAACCACTTTTAAAAAATTCTAAAAAATTGATATATTCTAAAAAATCCTGCATATGAACCAAAAATAACCAAATACTATACCCTCTCAAAGCTCTTATTTAATAAAAACAGAAATACAACTTCAAAAGCATAGGTCATGACTTAAACAATGAGCCATAAGGTTAAACTTCAAAACCACATTTTCTTCCATCGATTACGGTCGCCCAGGTCCGATTCCGAATCTTGATCGCAAGTTGTTTAACGTGCGAGTAACTAACTGCAATCTTGGATCATCTTCGGGTATCTCCCGTTCCTACGATGACAAACAAAAACAACATTCAAACTAAATTTGATAAAAAAACGAAAAAGATCGATGACTGGAATCAGTTCCCAGAACCTATTAGAACACAATGTTGCTCAAACTAGAAGACTAGAAAAAGGAGGTAATGAAACTATGAAAAACAACAAATACTTTGACAGACAATAGTGCTAGTAGTAAGAAAGACTTACTTTTAGGCCCTTGTAATATGCTTCGACTGCAGAAAGAGAGGGAACTATATTACGAGACTGCATCAGGTCCCATATATAGTTTGCGTTCGTGTACCCACCGGTCTGTGTCGGAAAACGTAAAAGGTTACGCATATTGAACGATAACAGTAAAATACTACTTCCCGAAAATGTCTAGCAACTTAATTGTTTGCTTACCTTTTCACCGGCGGATACAAGAAGGAGATCACTTCCGTATTTGGAGTTCAGGAAAAAGTTTCTTTTAGCCATATTGACCTGCACATTTGAGCCAAAGAAAACCAGAGGATTTAACATGACTGAAAAAATAAAGATATCAGATAGTTAACGAGAACTAGATGCATTATAAATACCAGGGTTTCTTGAGCAAGTTGCATTCCTCTAGGAGTATAACCAACCATGGCTCCCATGATGAAGGTCTGCAAACAAAGAAATTGCAGCAACTTAATGATTACCCGATCTCAACTATATCGAACGACATACCTTTAATCATATAAAAACAGCAGTCCTGTTATCAAGCAGACAGACACCTTTTATGTTGTTCCAACTCTTCATTTTCCTAGGAATATTCATATCCAACAGCAGTTTCTAACACATTTTTGAACATA
The DNA here is from genome assembly GCA_035048815.1 of Abelmoschus esculentus. NCBI lineage: Eukaryota > Viridiplantae > Streptophyta > Magnoliopsida > Malvales > Malvaceae > Abelmoschus > Abelmoschus esculentus. The sequence continues at coordinate 14,973,870 of JAUCBN010000024.1, forward strand.
AGTATGAAGATATGACTTCCCACGGAACCTCTAAATACATTAAAAAAACTTGGAACATTTTAGAGAAACCCATTCCGGACTTATACTTGTATCCAAAACTCACACGCAAGTCCAAGTAACATAGGATAAGGTCACTTATGACAATAGAACATAATAATAGCGAGCAATCTAGCCATATAAACTGCAATATAAATAGAGAGGTGGTTTTATATTATCCATCGTTATTGCCCTATATGAAGTGAACTTCATACATGCAACGGAAATAAATGAAATATTTAAAATTAGTTAATTGTCATTTTTTTTCAGAATAGATAGAAAAGACAACCATTCACAAAACATGGAGAAAACTAAAATATTGACAAAAGAATGTATTAGCAAGTAATGATTAAACTCACTGCATAAAGTTCCATTGCGGGAGGTTTTCCTTCATTAAGGTAGTCATCAAAAATTTGAATAGCACGGTCAATGTTACCAGCATGCATATAGCATCTAATGACGAAAGGGGTCAAAAACAGAAATAAGCAATAAAAAAAGAAAATATAAAAAATACGAGCATTTTTTCCATTAAAATCACAAAATCAAAGACAAATGTATACCTCAAAATTTGCATGGTAATAAAGGTGTCGGGACTTTTACCATCCTTTTTGAGCATCTCAAGTAAAGTCTCGGTAGCCTACCATGACCATGGATAAATAAATGAACAAATATTAAAAGATATTAACAGAATAACACTGTAACGCTATACACAAAACATGCTTTGGAAAAACAAAACCGGTGAAAGCATACTGCTCTGTGGTTTATGAAAAGATTAAAAAACAACATTGAAAACTAGTTGATTGGGGTACTATAGGCACCACCGCACCAGCCATGTAAGAAAACTTGAATACAGAAATTTCAACAATAACACAATACTTAGAGAGGAGAGAGGATGGTCCAAAGAAGACTTGAGAAAGATGTGAAACATTACCTCTACATTCTTTAGATCGGCACAAGCATGAAATGCAACATGAAAGACGGTAAATTGCCTAAAAATGAAAAAACGCCTATGAACGAACTCTGCAGTAGGTAAGTTGTACAATTCTTCCTCCGAAATGCCAAGTATTGTATTTCCAGTATTTCCGCTCTCTTCAACAGATGACCATCCTTTTGACTGCTCAGCTAATTCAATAATCTAGAGAGACAATAGAAATATAAGAACACTAAAAATATAAATAAACACTGAGTGAATGAAACACTTTTCAAGGTAGAGGAAAATGTTTGAAAATTACTTTAGCTGCTACATCATCTGATCGAGGTATCTTGTTCAGATGTGCAATTATAAGTCCAGCGTAGCAGAACTTGTTCAATTCACCACCAGCAGCGGTCATATCACGCACTATTGCTAACCTAAAACATTGACATTGAGTTTAACCTAATTATTATCAGAATTGAAGAAACTTCCTCAATTAGTCATCAATAAACAAAAAGTTACAACAAAGGTATTGTAGAGTACACTTGATCCAATCGTCCAGCTGCCGCACATGCATTCATAAGACAAACATAAGTTTGTTCATTTGGCTTCACATCATATCTCTTCATTTCTTCAAGAATCTTACATGAAAGATAAAATATAATTTTGAGCTACTAAAAGAATATCAATACTAAACAAATAAAATATCTCTACAAACACACGAGAGATACCTGAATTGCAAGGTTAGAATTCTTGCATTTTCCACAAGTTGAGATCAAAAAGTTGTACAAAGATACCTACGACAAATACAATTCAGTCATTCTAAAAAATTAACAAAAAAATGACCAATAATGAAAATACCCAAATTTGATAGGAAAAAGTTGTACTAAAACCGAACCAATAAACCATTTGCACCAACTATAAATCTTTTGAAAAAATTTGAAAACATAATGTAGACAATAACTACAAAAGAACTAGTTAGGATGAAAAAGAGCATATCCTACCTCAGGGACTAATCCCATGGCTTTCATTTCATCTCTGAAGAAGAGAGCGTCTTGCATCCGAGACCCTCTCATGGTTCCCATAATCAAAGTCTCGAAAGTATCTCTAGTTGGCTGCACTCCATCCAGCATCATATCATCATAAACATCCCTCAACAAATAATGCCTGCATCACCATATCACATCCACAAACAAATAAGGCTATGTCATATTTTTCTAATCTTTTGATTGCTTAAAAATTAATATACTTCCACAGCTTGACAAGTTAGAAACAACAAGAAATCTTCCAATAATACACTAAATCAACAAGTAGCAATCAAATAACTTAACACGAACAAAATCTGATGCCTACAAGGCTACAACCACATAATTGATTGACCTCTTTAATCTAAATGCTAAGTAAAACTCTTTTAAGTTCTATTTTTTCCTAAAACATTAGGTGGTTTGCATCAAAACCAACTTTCCCCTTATGCTTCTGAAATAATACCCAGAGAAAGTAACAAGTTAAAAGACGTTACCTTCTTTTTGTATTGAGAGAAGTGAGTACGGTGTTGTACTCAAAGACATTATCAGCATAGTTCCGTTTGGCTTTTTCTGCATTTACATCGGAGAAGTGTCGGCGACCCAGTGCTCGAAGCAGAGTCCTGTTGGGACCTGTTTTCAACAACAACAAATGCAAGAAATGAAACGAGATAAGCAACAAGGTCGATGAATCTGGAAAATGGAAGAATTGGGTATTAGTAAAGTCTTGAAATTTCTACCGGAAATGGATCGGAAGAGGAACTTCATTGGCGAAAGCAGAGTGAAGAACAGTATAGGGTTTTCTTGGCTATGTTTTGATCCAAAACCCCCTTGCTTTCATATTTTCTAAGATACCTTATTTGTTTACTTAGAATTGCTAGAAAACGGTGCGTTTCGATTAAGTAAGGCGTTTGAACGACTTTGGGCTTATCAATGGGCCGGATTCAGAAATTTAAGTTTGATATAATCAGTCTTGGGTAGCGGAATATTCTGCCTGATGGTTTAGATCGCTTATTATTCCTTATGTGTCTCGATTGGACAGAGATAAAGAGATTCAGTAAGATTCTGAATTTTGATGTTATGCTTATCTTCATAAAAAATATTTTACTTTTCTTTGTTTTTTTGGTTTTTCCGAATTCATTGTAGTTATAGTATTTTTTATGGATTTAATAAAATTCAATAACAATTATCAAAAATAAAATAAAATTAATTTTTATCGTATAAAACATTTAACGAGATAAATGTAATATCGTAAATTTTTTGAGTTTTAAAGATAAAATTTATCAAAATTTGAACGTTTGAGGATTGACATCTTATAATAGTAAATACGAAAGCCGAAAGGTGATCTAAATATAACATTACTTATAATTGAGTGACTTAATTATAATTTTATTTATATTTGAATGACTCAATTATAATTTTTAAAATTTATATAATTCGAACCACTTACATAATTGTAAAATATTTTGTTCAAAATCACTTGCAACTGTATTAAACAAAATACAATATGATATAAAATATTTAGATTTTTGGAGATTATATGGCAACACTAAAAATACTTGTCTTTTTAACTCGGAAATGTTGGAAAAAATTTAATTTCTAACCCCAAAACGTAATTTTTACGGTTTATTAAAAAATTAATTAAAATTTTCTATACTTTGGTATTAAATTAATTTATTTAATCAAAATTTAATTAAATTAACTGACGTTAAATATTACTCATTATTCGTTGAGATCAAGAGAAAAGTATATTTTAAGATAGAACTCAGAATTCAATATATATCAAAAATAAAATTAATAAAATCACTTTCAAGTTATCATTGTGAAGTTGATGATAAAATAGAATCTCATTTTTTATATTAGAATTATGCTGAAATTATAAGAATAATCTAATTTAATTTTTTATTTTAGAATATAAAAGATTTTTACCTATATTTTAGATTTTAGGTTAATTTTTACGGTATAAGTGAATTCTCCTACCTACAACGTAACTTTTGGTTTATAAAATTAATTTTTATATATATAAATATTTTGTTTTAATGATTTTGGTGAGATTATTTTGTAAGGAAGCAACAGAGACACGTGATCTCGGTTTCAGTGCACGTGACTTTTGTAACGTCTAGGGTGGTTGAGATTATTTTAGTATTAATAGAAAGAAAAATGATTCTATTTTTCTACGTATGTTTTTAAAGTTTAAAATTTTAGCGTTTTAAATTAAAATTTTAAGTCTAAAATTTAATGTTTAAAATTTAAAGTTTAAGTTTTAATATATAAAATTTAATGTTTTAAAAATAACACGTGATATCATTTGAAGAAAAGACTCTATCGACGATACATCGTTTAAGCAAGTCTTAAGTTTAAGGTATTGTATATGCAAAAAATCTTTATTTAAAAATTAATCCACAAAAACCCAAAGCTAGATGTGTGATACGAGTTGATCCAAATTAACCAGATAAACCTTCTTAACCATTCTATCGATTAAATAATTTTATAATATATTTATTTCAAATTGATATATAATTAAATTTAAAAATTAATTTTACCTCATACTTCATTCAAGTATTCTCATCATTGTAGGAAAGTGATTCCCAAAATAATTTTATTATCCTATAAAAATTAATGTCTTTTAGCATACCAAACACCGTAAACAATTTCCCACTAATCAAAACCTCTAGAAAATAATTATTTTCCACCCTACCAAACACCCTCGTAATGAAGAAGAAAATTAATAATAATAATAATAATAATAATAATAATAATAATTTTTATTTCTATAAACAGTTGAGAATGATTAAATAATGATTTTTTTTTTACAATTACAGCTATTTAAAAAATAATTTATAAAATAATAAATATTTATTATCTTAAAATATTTGTTAGTTTCCTTTCCCTATCTTTTCCTCCAAATTTAATATTTTTAAAGGAACTCAATTGCCTATTTTTTCTTTAAATAATAAAATTACCTAAACAAAGGAAAACTGATCATTTCCTTTGCTTTTTGTTTCTTATTATTATTTCTTTTGCTTTCCCACCTTTATTTCAAATATGGGTTCAACTTGTATCCAAAATTATTTAAAATAATATTTATTTAATAAGATTAAAATTATAATATTTATTTTTTTAAATATATCAAACAATCTCATAAAATAAATTCAATACTAACAATTTTATAATTATTTTATTTTTATTCATAAATTCTTTAAACAGAATTAATCATTCTTTTAACATGATTTCTTTTTTAATAAAAGATGTTAATTTTATTAAAAAATAAAATATTTAAAATTATTAGAAAATTAGTCACTTTAGATCATATAAAATTATGCATGAAAAAAGTTAAAAACCTAATCACAAGACTAAATAGATACAAACAAATTTGATAAAATGAATGAAGCTATTGAAAGACTATTTAGAATCGTAAATTAGAGCAGAACGTTTTGAGAAACTATCCACAATACAAATCGTGTCAATCTGATGGACTGGAACAAGAAATATTAGCAAGCAAATAAAAAATATAAAATAATAAATCGGCCAAATGATTGAAAAAGAAAATAAAAAAATACCAAAAATAAAAATAAACATACCAAAAATATAATAATTTTTATTAAAAATAAAAAATAAAGAAAAAATGTCAATCAAAAAATACTTAAAATACTCCATTAAATTATAAAAAAATATAAAATATTTTAAATATTAAAAAAATCTTTGATTTGAGAAAAATTAGTAATAAACAAAAATCTCTTAACTTTTTTATGCAACTCCTTTTATGTTTCCTTTAAAAATTTATTAAAAATTATATTTTAAACTCTAACCCTTATTTTCTATATCCTAAACCCTAAACCCTATACTCAAAAATACACCCTACTCTTAATTCCCTAAACCCTAACCAAAACCCCTAAAGTAAAACTCTAAACCCTAAACCCTAAATTCTCTAATTTGAAGTAGAAGCATAAATAGGACATAAAGAAAAGGTAAACGATTTGCACTCACATATTACTTTCATATCATATTCATGTTCACATCATGTAAATACATGTTACTTTCATATCGATATATGTTATTTTCATTCAAATAATACATCATAGTCATAAAAAGTCAACCTTCCATTAATAAAACAGTCACACCATATCATTACATGTTACTTTCATATACGGTTATAAATACAAATGTAATATAAAAAAAGTAATTAAAATACCCCATTAAATTATAAAATATTTTAAATATTAAAAAATTCTTTGATTTGAGAAAATTAGTAATGACAATACTTCACGTATTGTCAGGTTTTAAGCAATAATACAATATATGCAGCGGATTGTTTGTATGCAACACGTGATTATTAAAATAATAGCTTCTGGTTAATTTACTTTTATTACAGAACAGCCCGGTCCCATGTTTATAACAGTAGCTGTTGTTTACTTTGGATGTGTTGGAAGAAACAGTGGTATGTGGCCATCTTTAGAGTATATTTTAAACAAGTAATGATAAGGTTTTGAATAAGGAAATGGTTGATACTTATTCTACGCCGTGAGATCTTTACAACGGCAGCTCATACGCTCAATATCGTTGAGTGGTGAATGAGAAATTGATGCTCAAAGTAGGAAGATCAAGAACAAAATAAGGAATGAAGAACCCCTTTATCCCACATTGGTAGGATAAATGATATGAGAATTGTTTATATACAATTACCCATAATAAAGTTATTGAATGACTCCAAATAACATTGTTCTTTGTGTGTAAAGGGTGCAAATTCAATTCCATTCAGGTTGGGGTGCACCCACACGACATGGGTGTTGTTAAATGTTTGTACTGGTTGAGTATCTTACTCGTTTTGCACCTTATTTTCTTATTTTATTTTTTGAAAATATCCAAAAAAAATGTTAATTCAATAAAGTTATTGAATGACTCCAAATAACATTGTTCTTTGTGTGTAAAGGGTGCAAATTCAATTCCATTCAGGTTGGGGTGCACCCACACGACGTGGGTGTTGTTAAATGTTTGTACTGGTTGAGTATCTTACTCGTTTTGCACCTTATTTTCTTATTTTATTTTTTGAAAATATCCAAAAAAAATGTTAATTCAATAAAGTTATTGAATGACTCCAAATAACATTGTTCTTTGTGTGTAAAGGGTGCAAATTCAATTCCATTCAGGTTGGGGTGCACCCACACGACGTGGGTGTTGTTGAATGTTTGTACTGGTTGAGTATTTTACTCGTTTTGCACATTATTTTCTTATTTTATTTTTTGAAAATATCCAAAAAAAATGTTAATTCAATAAAGTTATTGAATGACTCCAAATAACATTGTTCTTTGTGTGTAAAGGGTGCAAATTCAATTCCATCCAGGTTGGGGTGCACCCACACGACGCGGGTGTTGTTGAATGTTTGTACTGGTTGAGTATCTTACTCGTTTTGCACATTATTTTCTTATTTTATTTTTTGAAAATATCCAAAAAAAATATTAATTCAAAATTATTTTGAATTAATTAGCAGTTGACTGCTCTGGTTATTTAAAGAAGTAATTGTCAAATATGATATTTAATTTAAATTAAAATACAAAATAAATGACAATAATCTTTAATTTTTGGATATTAGAAATAATTGGGATTTAATCTTGGATTTTTCCAGATTTTCCGGAATGTAATTAAATCCTGGATTTTCCGGATTTAAATCGGGAAATGATGCCCACTGTTATCCTATAAATATGAGTTGATTTTCTATGTTTTACTCATCCAAAAAACGATTTCTCTCTATGTTTTACTCTCCCAGTGATAAGCAAAGATAAGAGCAGTTCGAGAACTCGCTAGTATTACTGTTCGGAGTTCTTCCAGTTATTGTATCTTGGGAGACTGTCTGCCAAACAACTCGGTACGGAGTGGCTGCAAATCAGTCTTAAGGAAACTGCTGAATGTAGGTCTCAATTTCATCCGTTTTCAAATAAAATTCGGTTTGATTTTTATATTTTAAAATTTCGGTTTTGTTTTATTAACTACTGTTTTTCTCTTATAATCGTTTCAAAAAAAAGATTGTATAACAGGATGTTCATAACTCTGTTTTGATGCAATGGCGAATGTGAAAGTGTTGATTTCTATTATGGTGGTTGCTGTTGCAGTTTGGAGTGTGGAAAGTGTGGGGTTGAAGGACTTGAAAGCCTGCAATTTCAGATCTGTTTATAACTTTGGGGATTCCAATTCGGATACCGGTGGTGGCTCGGCCGCATTTTGGATTGCCGGATTGCCACCCGGCGAGACGTTTTTTGGTAGGCCGGTTGGACGAGCTAGTGACGGACGTCTCATAATTGATTTCATCGGTAAAAAACCAGTTTCAGTTTTTATGTATGCATCTTATTGATTTGAGTGTTTCAGTTTTTGAGTTTTTGTGTTATGTTTGCAGCTGAACACCTTGGATTGCCTTACTTGAGTCCTTACTTGGATTCCATCGGAACGAGTTTCCGACAAGGTGCTAATTTTGCGATTGGGGGATCAACGATTAGGCCACAGAACGAATCGATGTCGTTGAATGGGGTGAGTCCATTCTCACTCGACGTTCAGATCGTACAGTTTGACAATTTCAAGATTCGAACCGGTTACGTCTATCATCGAGGTGATGCCGGACACCGCCGATATCTCCCGAGACCTCAGGACTTCTCCAAGGCTCTCTATGTATTTGATATTGGCCAAAATGACATTGCTGCTGGTCTGAGAAAGAACAACGATACAGATTTCCATGCATCCGTTCCAGACATAGTGGATCAGCTAGCTACAGCAGTTCAAGTAAGTCCCAATCTTCATTTCCAAACAAAACTAGTCACATTTCGACACCTAAAACCAACTGTCTGTAATCAAACAGAATCTGTACGAACATGGAGCAAGAACATTTTGGATACACAACACAGGTCCGATCGGTTGCTTGCCTGTCAGCCTTCATTACCATGATATCCAACCGGAAGAACTCGACAAGCAGGGCTGTCTCAAAGCTCACAATGCCTATTGCATGGACTTCAACCAGAAACTCAAGGCTAGAGTGACCAAACTGAGGGCAGAGTTGCCGCATGCTGCTCTGACATATGTAGATATTTATGCTGCAAAATATGAACTGATCGGCAATGCCAAAAAGCAAGGTAAGCTGTATAAATGATCCAGAACTTGATATGAAACATCTGTTTTTCATGTTTTATGTTGTTCTTGTTGGTAGGGTTCGTTGATGCTGCGGATATTTGCTGTGGTTTTCATGAAGATGAGATTCAAGTGTATTGTGGTAAGAAACAGAAGATCAATGGAACTGAAATCTATGCCGGTTCTTGTGATAACCCTTGGGAGTACATCAGCTGGGATGGTGTCCACTACTCCGAGGCTGCCAATCGGTGGATTGCTCAGCGTATAATGAATGGTTCGTTTAGTGATCCGCCTGTGCCGATGAAACATGCTTGCCATAAACCCTAGGTCTAGGGGGGTTAGTTTCAACAGGGATTTATAATGTGGGTGCTTTCTTGGAAAGAAATACTGGCACCAGGGCAGCCTATTAGATTAAAGCAATAAAAGTGTAACTTCAATATTCTACCGTAAAACGATAACTTACTACTAATTTTTTATTATAACAAAGAGTAAATTAATATTATTCTTAATATAGATAATTAAATTTATTAAATTATTTTAAATTAAAATTAAATTTAAAAAATGTTTAATTTTTAATATAAATTAGAAGTTGTCTAATTGGAGAGATTATTAGGTTATTAGGTGAACACTGTTCACCATATCATCCATGGTCCAAGCAATCAAGATCGTTGATCTTTAAAAACCAACTAATAATTACCCACCCAATAAGTTCATGTAAAAAAAAGATGATGATTCATTTGAAAAAAAATTAAGATCAACGGTCCTAATTAATTAGAACCATGGATGATGTGGTAAACATGATTCACCTAATAATTTTTCGTCTAATTAAAGTATCAGTAAAAATTCTCTGAATATTAATTTGAGAGAAGATGCTAAATTCAAATATCAATTTGTGCGTATAATTTTTTAAGTGCCAATTTTTAAAAATATTAAATATATATTTAAGTTTAGTAAAAATAATAATATTAATAACGATTGAATAATCGAATTAAAGTATAAAAATAAAAATTACAAGCATAAATATATAATCGAAAACCGTAATTTAACCCTCTTAAGTCAATGACTTTCTGAATCAATAAGCTGCATGTGCTGTATGCAATAGAATTATAAAGACTTGGAGTTTTCGTTAAGCTAACACTTGATCTGGAGTTGATTTGTGTATTTATATTTAAAATAAAAAATATTTTTATTTTAAAATAAAAATATTTGAAATAAAAATATATTTTAATATATTTACTCGTCTCTCGATACTTAAAAATTAAATCTTAAATTTTATAATCTGAAGAATATAATATATAACGGAGTTTGGTACAACTACAATACGACGTTTTAACATCGTTTTAGGTTGGTGATTCACGGCAAGTAATGATATTTAGAGACAAATTTTGATACTTATGATCCGTTGGACAAGTAAAATTCGATTTTAGCTGAAAAAAATTGATTTATTCTAAATCGATTTGAAATTATATAAACTTGACTCAACTCGATTTTTTTAAAATAAAGTTTGAATTGTAAAAAGTAAATTCGAATAACTTAAACAACTCAAACTTTTTAGTAATTAATAGATTAATTTTTATGTTCGAGTCAAGTCCCTTAAATTTTATATATATATATTGATATAAGAAATATAAAAAAATATCACACGTAAAAAATATAATAAAATATATATGTATATCTTATATAATTAAAGAAAGATGATCAAACTATATTATAATATGATAAATAATTATAATTAAATTTATTTAGGATATAAAAAATTAATGTTAGGGTTTAAAATTTATTTTTTTAAAAAAATTTAACATAAAATATGAAAAAAAAGATACGATTAAGATGTAAAATATGAATATTGGATTTGAAAGTTGGATTTGAAATATATTTAAAATATGAATATTTATTAAAAATAGGGATAAAACTGTTCCCTCTAACATTCTATTTTTTAATATTTATTTTATTTTGCAGGATATTTTGATGCAAAGAAGATATGTTGTGGGTATTATTAGAATGGAATCGATGTGGGATGTGGAGGAATTTTGGCATTCCCAAATAGGACTCAAATTCTAACCACCGTCCGATTATCGTATATGTTACTCGTTTTTTCGATTAAAAATAATTAAATTATATAAATTAACGATAAATATTATTTGTAAATCTATTTTAATTATTAAAGTTTTAAAATCTTTAATATACTAATTGAAGCTTAGATATTGAATATTTATTTATCACTTTTAAATCTCAAACGATCGTAGATGGTAGTTGTTCAGTTTCAAATTTTATTATTTATTCCGTCTCGACCCCTGAGTCTTAATTAAACCTTTATTTTGTTAAAAGGTGTTCTGAAATTCACAAATCAATTAAATTTTTTTTTTAATTTTTTTGTTGATCTTTTTTTTACCATCAAATAAATCTTATTTCTCAGTATATTATAAGACAACTAATGTTCAGTTTTTCTGACATATGATATCGTATTCGATTCATAATGCACGTTTCAGTTTATATTTTTTTTGTTAAATCATTTGCGGCAACTGTTGTTGTAAACCCTAAATTTTATACACTAAATTTTAAATCATAAATTTTAAAATTAAAATTATTAGACTATTAGACCTTAAATCATAAAACTTAATCTTTAAATTATAAAAAATAAAAATTAAATTATAATCTTAGACTTTAAAAATAATATAATAATCAATGACAAAACAAAATATGAAAATAAAATTTTAAAGATAGAAAGGTACATTCTTATCTCACCTTTATTTTCTTAGCTTATAAATTTCATAATTAAATGGTTGTAGTATCAACTATCATTCACAGTGACAGAGCCATAAATTTATTTAACGAGTTTTATTTTTTATATAATATTTTAAAAAATATTATTTATAAAATGATGTTATTTTATTTATAATAAAGTGTTAATTATATATATATATATTATAAAAAATATAATTTTTGAAAACGTGTGTCAATCGATACCCTAATAATCAATATGGCTCCGTTTATTATTTTTTAATACACAAATATTATTTAATATAATACATTTTACGTTTGTTATACCAAATTAGATATTAATATTTATATAAGTGTTTATAAATTCAAATTCAAATAATTTTATTTAAAATTTTATATACTTTATCAAAAAAAAATTAAAAAATAACAATATTGTTGCTATTAGGGGTATTCAAACGTCGGTTTGATTAACCGATCGAACCAAACTTTTAAAATTCTATTAATTAATTTTTCATATTAACCGTTAACTGAATCAAAATTTTTCAAAATTATTTAACCGAACCAAAAAAAATTTGGTTAATCCGATCGATTAAATCGGTTAACCGGACTTTTATTTTTTAAAGAATTGGATAAATTAAAAAAATAGTCTCTAAACTATGTTAAAATGATTTTTTAGACATAATACTTTCAAAAATTATAAAAAAAGCAATTAGAATTATTGAATTATTATATTGATTCATCGTACGTTATAAATTATTGATAAATATTAAAAAATTTAATGATTTTTTTAAAAAATTTAAATAGTATTTTATGCTAATTATAAAGTTAAATGACCATTTTATAATTTTTAAAAGTTTAATTACAAAAATAAATATATAAAAATTTCGATTAATTTGGTTAATTAACCGATTTTGAATCGAATTTATCAATAACCGAAATTTAAAAAAATTATTAACTATTAACCGATTTTAAAATTAACCGACCAATTAACCAATTTTTTTAAATTCGATCAATCAATTCGATTAACCTAAATTTTGAACGGCACTAGCAGCTATACTAAAAAAAACAAAACACATTAAAAAAATATCGAAACCTCGTTGTCGTTGGAACCCATAATTGGTCTGTCAAAGAGTTGTCATCCTTAATTTCATTTTTTTAACTCTTGTTTATTTTGATGAGCTTAGAATATTCTTCATCCCACTAAGCAAGCTATTATTTTTTAATGACAAATAAAAATAATTTTGACTCATATCAAATATTTTATAATTTCCCCTACATTATTATCAAATAAAAATCACAAACAGAAATTCTTTCTCAAATCTTCTGGCTATCGTTCTTCTTCCTCAAATTTTAATTTTTTTAGTTTTTTCGTTTTCATCGTTCTTTTTGATCGGTGGTCAACAATTAATTTTAGTATTAGTTGTCGACCACCGGATCTATTTCTTTTTATGGCATGTTACAGCATACTCTAGCGATCGATTGTTATTTGCACAAAGATTCAATCGATGCTAATTTTCTGATGTTTTGTCGGTTGTCACTTGGAAAGATTTATTCCACTCGTTTGATAGTTGTTTGCCGATAAAATCAATCCTGGGTAACGGTACTTTTTGTACGACAGTTTGAATTGCCTACAACTCCTTCTTCCTTCCCTATGTGTCTCGTTTGGACAAATATAAGGAGATTTAGGAATTTTATCGGTATCCTTATTTTTCTTTGTTTTTGGGTTATAAAAATTTTTAGATTTTTTAATTCAATTATTTTACTTCTGGTTATTATAAACAAAACTAGATGTTTTGTTTTTAATAATTTTGGACTTTTTAATGATTTCGTTTTATTCATTATTTACCTCTTGGTTTTAAAATTCAGTTCACTTTAATCCTCTGTTGTTTTCTTTTTCTGCTGATTTTCGATTCAAAAATGGCTGAAGCTGTCATCAGTGTAGCCGTAGAAGTGGCTCTATCCAAGGCTGTCTCCATGCTTGAAGACCCCATCAACCTTCCATGGGATTTCAAGGACCAGCTGAGCAACCTTCGTTCCTCACTTGCTCTCACTCGAGCTTTCTTGCAAGATGCAGAGAGGAGACACCTTGATGAGCCTGTCAAACTCTGGTTGGAGCAGCTCAGCGATGTTGCTTCTAAGGCCGATGATGTACTGGATGAACTTGCTTACGAACATCTTCGCAGGAAGGTGGAAACACGAAAGAGAACACAGGTCAGGTCAGGTCAGGAACTTTTTTTCTCCCTCCAAAAATCCCCTGGCATTGTCCGTAAAAATGGCCAAAAAGGTTATGAATAGTAGCCTATCCATGAATGATGTTACCCTTCAGGCCACCGAGTTAGGACTCCAACAACGTGTTCATGTTTCGGCTCCAATGTCTAGTGGAGACACGCACTCTCTTGTTGATTCATCACGTGTGGTGGGAAGGGAAGTTGATGTTCGAAGAGTAGTTGATCTTTTGATTGACTCAACCACTCACCAAAGTCTGTCATTAGTCTCCATAGTAGGCATGGGTGGTCTGGGAAAAACGACTTTAGCGAAGTCCGTATGCAACAATCACAAAATACAGAACCATTTTAACACAATCGTATGGGTCTGTGTGGCTGAGAAGTTTGATGTCCGAAGGATTTTAGTGGAGATGTTAGAATCTCTACCCAGAAAATCTTGTGAGATCAAGAACGTGGAATGAGGACATTAAAAATTTGGAGGACTTAAAGGGAAGTTTGCAGGGAATAAATGAAAGCAAACAAAGTTGGATTCTTGTCACATTGCATTAGTAAGGGAAACACCTCCTGATCACAGGCATCATCTTACGGCAATGATAGATGAGGAATGTTGGTCCATTATCAAAGAAAGGGTATTCGGAAACTCTCACATATCTCCGGAACTTGAGGCTATTGGAAGGGATATTGCTCGTAGATGTGGAGGCGTGCCATTGGTCGCAACGGTTATAGGTGGAACTATGTGCAACAACTAGGATAGAGACGAGTGGTTGTCACTAAGAGATAGCTCTCTTTGGGGCTCATTAGAAAAGAATGATGGGATTGTCCGTGTTCTGAGATTAAGTTATGATCGTTTGGCTTCCCCATCCTTAAAGCAGTGCTTTGCATATTGTTCCATTTTTCCTAAGGATTTTAGGATCGAAAAGGAACAATTGGTCCAACTTTGGATGGCTGAAGGCTTTCTTCATCAACCCAGAGGAAGTCCACAACTGGCATTTGAGGAGATTGGTAATGAGTACTTCAACACTTATTATCGAATTCCTTATTGCAGGATGTAAAAAAGGATTCATATGGATGCATTACAAGTTGCAAGATGCATGATTTAGTTCATGATCTTGCTTAGTCCGTGTCACATATTAGGCAACAACAACATATGTTTGATAATGTGAAATTGTGGCACTCTCAATTCATTATTTCTGGCAGATTCCTTCACATGTTAAGGGACTTCAAAGGTTTACGGGTTCTTAAATTTAGTTTTGTTGTTTTCGAATCATTGCCAGAATCAATCGGTAAGATAAAGCATTTGAGATACTTTGATATCTCAGGAACTTACATACAGAGACTACCGAAGTCCATTTCTCAGCTGTACCTTTTAGAGACACTTAGGTTATTGTGGTGCCACATTCTGGAACAACTTCCTGGAGGAATAAAAAGTTTAGTCAACTTGAGGCATTTATACATCAGTGATGAAAGTCATGTTCCTGTGGAGATAGGATGCCTAACTAGTCTTCAGACTTTGCCATTCTTTGTGGTGGGTACAGAAAGGGGAAGAGGAATTGGGGAATTGGGATTTTTAGTTGAACTCAGAGGAGAATTGGAAATACTTGGTGTTGAGAATGTTAGAGACAAAGAAGAAGCAAAGGCAGCAAGATTATGGGAGAAGAAGAAATTACACAAGTTGACATACAGATGGAGCTCCTGGAGGGAAGGATGTATCAAGGAGGAGGAAGTGTTGGAAGGGTTAGCGCCTCATTCAAACTTGAAAAGCTTAACAATCGATTATTATAAAGGAGAGTGCTATCCGTCATGGTTGGTAGGGAAGATTGTTGGTGACCCAAGTGCTTCTTTCCAACCTATGAATCTGGTAGAGTTGAAACTATTTCGTTGTGAGAATGTGAAGAATCTTCCAAGTCTTGGGCAATATCCCAATCTCAAATTTCTTGAAATAGTAGGTTTAGACAGTGTGATGTGCATAGGAAATGGATTTTATATGAATGGTTGTGATGATAATAAGCCAACCATCTTATTCCCAGCACTGGGAGTTTTCATCCTAAAGATTATGCCAGAGGTAAAAGATTGGTTAGAAGTGGAGCCGACCATTCCTGCATTTCCTTCACTCAAAGTGTTGAAGATTGAACATTGTCACAATCTAAACAATGTTCCAAGAATGAGTAGATTTTCTTCTCTTGAGGAATTCAATATCAGCGAGTGTTACAAATTGGGTTGGATGGGAGATGAACCATTTTCCCCTGGTCTCAAAAGTTTAGTGATAAGGGGCATCGATAACTTAAGGTCCATTCCCAGTTTAAAAGGTTTGTCCTCTCTTTTAGAATTAAGGGTGCAGAGATGCAGAGGATTAACAAGTCTACCATCTGGATTGTCAACTTGTACTTCTCTTCGGCGCTTGCACGTAGAATACTGCAGTACTCTGGAGTCAATTCCAGAAGATGTAGGACAATTGAATTCTCTAGAGGAATTGTATATTTGTGGTTGTGGAAACTTGACAAGTCTCCCAGAAGAGAGCCTTGGGTGTCTCACAAGTTTGAAGAGAATGAAATTGGGTCCCTTCTCAGAAGAGCTAGAGGAATTCCCAGGTCTTGCTTCCATCCATCACCTCCACTCTTCCCTTAAAGAATTGACATTGAATGGATGGGATAAACCATACTCTTTGCCACATCAACTTCAACACCTCACTGCCCTTGAACAGTTAGAAATTCAGGACTTTGAAAGACTGAAAGCATTGCCAGAGTGGTTGGGAAACCTCTCCTCTCTTCGAAGTTTAGATTTAAAGTCTTGTATCAATCTGGTGCATCTGCCATGCAAGGAAGCCTTGCAACGTCTCTCCGAATTGCATTCCTTCGAAATATACAAATGTCCACTGTTAGAGGAAAACAATGCAGTGCTGTGCAAGCTTCCCCCTGCACTCCATGGTTGTTTAAGGGTCTTAGGTTTGTAACTAAGGGGCAAGGTTTAGTTTTTTTAGGCATTAAAGTATTCAACTCCTAATATTGTTCACTTGTGCTACAGACTCATTTCCATGATAGGGTCCTGGTTACTTTCTCTTTGAAAACTACTTGTTACATTCAAGAGGATTCGAGTCAATTCAAGACTGTCTTCTAAAAACTGCCTTCTTTAGTTTATTCTTTCAAATTTACCCATTTTCTCACCTTGTATGTATCAACTCATGATTTAGATATTAGATACGTTTATGATTCGGCTAAAGTATTCTTTTTCATTTATGTTTTTGACATGAATTTTATGTTAAATAATCATTGTTTAGGAATAGAGCAGGCCATGAGGATGGTGAACATGGATATGGCAGCCATAGCTATGAAAACACATTATTCCCAACATTTTAACTAATTTCTAAATTTTACTAACTAATGCCCAATCTGAACACATGAACAAAGTCTTCCTTTGCTTTTTTCCAGCAGAGAGTATAGTAATGGCACATGGGAGTTGATTTCCAAACGAAAGATATAGAGTTCATACACGAATTACTGGGTATCAAAGGCCGGGTTTATTGACCGATTTGCTCAGACTTCACCCCGTCTTGCACATTGCTGGAACTGATCTCTGCAGCTGGTTTGAATTGTTGTTAGGTATCCAAAATGTTAGAACAGTTGATGCAGCAACGAACATGGCCGTACGGGGTGACCACTTCAAGCAAGCTACAACACCTATGTGTCTGTTCCAAGTGACTACCTGGAAGAGAACCAGATAAAGTTGTCATTGTATGATGTAATAAATGCTACCACATTCGCAGGTTGTAAATCATCATGCATTTTTCGTGATGATAACAAAAATTGAACAATGAAGATGGTTCCTACATAGGGAACTTACTATCCCATCTTATGTTGTTCCAACTCATCAATTTTCTTCTCAAGTATTCAAATCTGACACATTCTTAGACATGGGTAAAGGAACAACCACCTCCAAATACATGAAAACTCATAAATAAACATATTCATGTCGAATGCATACCTGTATCCGGAATAGCAGAAAAGGTCTCTAGAGCAAAAAAAATGGAAGTTGTTAATATTTTTTTTCAGAACAGCATATGGTATATACCCCTTTCTTTGTTTCCTTGTAGATGGGAAATCAAGAAGGGGTGTGCAGCTCTTTGCTAGAACCTATAATGGCCATGTATCTGTAATTCCATAGAAGCCACACGAAAAAAACAAGAAGCAGATGAAGAAAAAGGTGTCTGTATCTGTACCTCATTTCGCATGTTGATGTTCTAGGCATGCAAGGTTCCATCCCCTGACCCTTCAATTAGTGAAAATTGAGCTAAATTATGACGCTTCCAAGCAGAATTTAAAGAAAAGCTGATCAACAATTTGTAACTTAATGCAAAACATAATCACAAATGCACATATTCTTGTCCAGGAGCAATTAGGAGAAGGGATTGGTACCTAAGATCACATACTGACCATCTGGAGTAATGGTTGCCTTTATAGTTGTACTGGAAGATGGTTCTAAACTGAACCACATCGCTGCACAAGTTTTATATCTAAGTACTAAATCGAGATTGTCCAATAAGATAGAAACCAAGTCTAAAGAAAAAGGAGAGCTAGAGCCTAGGGCCTTTCAACAAACAAATTGTGGGGTAGAACTGGTTTAATTAGGGTAACTAACTTTCCTCCATATGCATCAAGAACGTATATGTTGTTATTTGTGGTTGTCAATAGCATTGATTTGCCATCGTTGCTCAAATATTTGATATCACAAACCTCAACTGGGGCGCAAATCGTTTACCTACTAATTGTGTTTTTATTGCTATCTTCGAATTTAGGGTTTAGGATTCAATATTAAGGTTTGTAGTTAATGTTTAGAGAATTAGGGGTTCAGGATATAAAAAATTAGGGTTAAGATTTAAAATTTAAATTTTTATGATTTTTTAACAGAGACTTGGAAAAAGACACAATCAAGAGATAAAAGATTTCTACACCCCAACTGTGTCTCTGCCAACTAAAAATGTATTGAGTCCCCCTGTATTAGAAGAAATAAATCAAAATCCCCCTTGCTTCCATATTTTCTAAGATACCTTATTTATTTACTTAGAATTGCTAGAAAACGGTGCGTTTCGATTAAGTAAGGCGTTTGAACGACTTTGGGCTTATCAATGGGCCGGACTCAGAAATTTAAGTTTGATAATTTACCTATTTACCTAAATTGAATTGAATTGATATAATCAGTCTTGAGTAGCAAAATAATCTGTCTGATGATTTAGATCGTTCATCACTTCTTATTCACTTGTTATGTGTCTCGATTGGACAGGGACAAAGAGATTCAATAAGCTTCTGAATTTTGATGGTACATTTATTTCCATAGAAAATATTTTATTTTTCTTTGTTTTTTGATTTTTTCGAGTTCATTGTAATTGTAGTATTTTTTATGGATTTAATAAAATTCAGTGACAATTATCAAAAGTAAAATAAAATTAATTTTTATCATATAGAACGTTTAACGAGATAAATGTAATATCGTAAATTTTTTGAGTTTTAAAGATAAAATTTATCAAATTTTAAACGTTTGAGGATTGACATTTTATAATAGTAAATACGAAAGCCGAAAAATGATATAAATATAACATTATAATTGAGTGATTTAATTATAATTTTATTTATATTTGAATGACTCAATTATAATTTTTAAAATTTATATAATTCGAACCACTTACATAATTGTAAAATATTTTGTTCAAAATCACTTGCAACTGTATTAAACAAAATACAATATGATATAAAATATTTAGATTTTTGGAGATTATATGGCAACACTAAAAATCCTTGTTTTTTTAACTCGGAAATGTTGGAAAAAATTTAATTTCTAACCCCAAAACGTAATTTTTACGGTTTATTAAAAAATTAATTAAAATTTTCTATACTTTGGTATTAAATTAATTTATTTAATCAAAATTTAATTAAATTAACTGACGTTAAATATTACTCATTATTCGTTGAGATCAAGAGAAAAGTATATTTTAAGATAAAACTCAGAATTCAATATATATCAAAAATAAAATTAATAAAATCACTTTCAAGTTATCATTGTGAAGTTGATGATAAAATAGAATCTCATTTTTTATATTAGAATTATGCTGAAATTATAAGAATAATCTAATTTAATTTTTTATTTTAGAATATAAAAGATTTTTACCTATATTTTAGATTTTAGGTTAATTTTTACGGTATAAGTGAATTCTCCTACCTACAACGTAACTTTTGGTTTATAAAATTAATTTTTATATATATAAATATTTTGTTTTAATGATTTTGGTGAGATTATTTTGTAAGGAAGCAACAGAGACACGTGATCTCGGTTTCAGTGCACGTGACTTTTGTAACGTCTAGGGTGGTTGAGATTATTTTAGTATTAATAGAAAGAAAAATGATTCTATTTTTCTACGTATGTTTTTAGAGTTTAAAATTTTAGCGTTTTAAATTAAAATTTTAAGTCTAAAATTTAATGTTTAAAATTTAAAGTTTAAGTTTTAATATATAAAATTTAATGTTTTAAAAATAACACGTGATATCATTTGAAGAAAAGACTCTATCGACGATACATCGTTTAAGCAAGTCTTAAGTTTAAGGTATTGTATATGCAAAAAATCTTTATTTAGAGACTGATTCACAAAAATCTAGAGCTAAGTGTGTGATACGGGTCGGTCCAAATTAACTAAATAAACATTCTTAACCATTCTATCGATTAAATAATTTTATAATATATTTATTTTAAATTAATATATAATTAAATTTAAAAATTAATTTGACCTCATACTTCATTCAAGTATTCTCATCATTGTAGGAAAGTGATTCCCAAAATAATTTTATTATCCTACAAAAATTAATGTCTTTTAGCATACCAAACACCATAAACAATTTCCCACTAATCAAAACCTCTAGAAAATAATTATTTTCCACCCTACCAAACACCCTCATAATGAAAGGAGAGGGAAGAAGAAGAAGAAAATTATTATAAATGATCTTATTTTAATAGTTAATAATATTAATAATTTTTATTTCTATAAACGGTTGAGAATGATTAATTAATGATTTTTTTTACAATTACAGCTATTTAAAAAATAATTTATAAAATAATAAATATTTATTATCTTAAAATATTTGTTAGTTTCCTTTCCCTATCTTTTCCTCCAAATTTAATATTTTCAAAGGAACTCAATTGCGTATTTTTTTCTTTAAATAATAAAATTACCTAAATAAAGGAAAACTGATCATTTCCTTTGCTTTTTGTTTCTTATTATTATTTCTTTTGCTTTCCCACCTATCAAGAATCTGAGTATTTTATTAAGAATGAGTAGAAGAAGATGATTACAAAGTCCACCAGCACATGCTTTTATACACATCACTTATACACTAACTAACTAACAACCTTTAACAAACTCAACATTCTAGAAACTACTATCTTCACGTATGCATGATATACATATACACATACACACACAGTAGTCTTTTCAGAAGCTACTTAACATTCTCCCTACTTTCTTCACTTCTTCCCACTTTGAAGACACCAACCTTATGATGAAAGTCTTCAAAATACACCCTAGACAATGGCTTAGTAAATCCATCAGCCATTTGATTAGCAGCCGGCACATAATTCACTTGAATTTGTTTAGAAGCAACCTTCTCACGAACGAAATGAATATCTAATTCTATATGCTTTGATTTGGCATGATATACAGGATTGATACTCAAAGCTATTGCGTTTGTATTATCTGACCAGATAGTTGTTGTTTTCGTATACGACACCCCCAAATCATCTAACAAGGCATGAATCCACACAACTTCAGCAGCTGTATCAGCGATACTACGATATTCAGCTTCGGTTGTTAACCTTGACACAGACTTTTGCCTTTTTACACCCATGAGACCATATTATTTCCTAACAGCACACAACTCTCAGTGACCGACCGTCGATTATTGGTATTACCTGCCCAATTAGCATCAACAAACGCTGTGAGCGTGATTGTTCTCGTATCACTAGCTGTAAACACCAGACCATAATCCAGCGTCCTTGCTAAGTATCTCAAGATTCTTTTCACAACATTCCAGTGCTCTTCACATGGTTCATGCATGAATTGAGCCACCTTATGCACACTAAAGGCAATATCTGGCCTTGTATGACAGGCATATATTAACGATCCAACTATACTCCTGTACTGAAACACATCAAAGTGTAAGCTGCCTCCTTCTTTTGAAAGTTTGGGAGTAGGTAACATAGGCGTAGGTGAGGCATTCGCATGTGTCATCCCAGTTTTATCCAGCAACTCGTAAATATACTTTCGTTGGCTAAGAACTAGTTTGTCAGCATCACAACTAACCTCAATACCAAGAAAAAAATTAAACTCCCCCAAATCTTTTAGTGAAAATCTTGCATTTAAGTCTTGTATCACATGATTTATTTCAGTTTTATCCTGCCCAATAACTATAATATCATCAACGTATACTAGTAGATATATACTTCTTTCTTCTAAACTTCTTATAAAGACAGACACATCAGCTTTTGAACACCTAAAACCAATGATTACCAAGTACTCCTTTAGTTTATTATGCCAATTCCTGGGAGCTTGCTTTAACCCATACAATGCCTTCCTTAGCCTGCACACCAAAAGCTTACCATTAGCTGATAGTTTCTCAAAGCCTGGAGGTTACTGCATGAACACGGCCTCTTCTAGATCTCCATTCAGAAAGGCGTTATTTATGTCAATTTGCCTTAATTTCCACTTGTTCACCAACGCCAAAGAAAGTACAACATTCAGTGTTGTTGTCTTTACAACTGGACTGAACGTCTCCTGATAATTTTGTCCAGGTGTTTGAGAAAACCCTCTAGCAACCAATCGCGCCTTATACCTATGAATCGAGCCATCCGAATTCTTCTTCAACTTAAACAGCCACTTACACCCTACTACTTTCTATCTTGAGGTAGTTGTTCAACAGTCCATATTTGATTTCTTTCTAAAGCTTCCATCTCACTTAACACTGCAGCACATCAATTAGGTGACTGAAGAGCTTGGTTTATATCCACTGGTCCTGATACATCAATTGAAGAAGGATCATTAGGTACACAAACAGTGACATAACCTTTAGGTTTAAATATGTCGTTTTTACTCCGTGTGATCATGGAATGCTTGTTGAGAAATGTAAGAGGGTCCATAGCAGACTCCACTTCTGAATTAGTCACGTCCTGATGTGAGCATCGTGGAGAATAAGCCTCCTGGTGATCTGGCATTGAAAGCAGAAACCTCCTCTTGTGCAGAATTCTCCTGAGAATTAGAACTCGAAGCAGACATTTCTCGTGAAGACAAATATGGAGACCGAACCTCCTGCTGATTCGCAACAGAACTAGAAACCTCCTGATCATGACTCTCTTGATGACATGAACTTGGAACTGGCACTTCTTGAGACACTCCCTGATGAACAGAACTGGGAGCCTGCATTCCCTGGTGAGAGGATGGTGGAGAAGAAACCTCCGATCGAGCAGGAACAGTTGCACAAAGTGAATCAGAACGTGAATAAGAACCACAACTATCTTCCCTATTTTGATTTGGTGACACACATCCAGGGTCATCCCTAAAGATGTCTGGAAATGCTAGAGACTCAAAACTCGAATCTGTATGCTGCGAGCATGGTTGCTTTCCTGCAAAAGGAAAAACAGTTTTATCAAAAACAACGTGCCTGGACACAAAAATTCTCTCGTTACTAGCTAGGCACAAGAACCCTTTATGTTGAAGGCTGATTCCCAAAAATGTGCACTCCTGAGACTGAAACTCCAACTTATGCGACTGAAAATCTCGAAGGTGAGGAAAACACCTACACTCGAATATTTTAACCATTCCATAGTCTGGTTTCTTGCCGTGAAGCACCTCAAAAGGTGACTTACCCTTCAAGACACCAGTAGGAAGCCGGTTGATCAAGTACGCAGCCATGAATACTGCACAAGACCAAAACGACAAAGGCAATGAAGCTTGAGCAAGAAGAACTAATGACAATTCCACTAAATGTCTATGTTTACGCTCCACAACACCATTTTTTTGTGACGTATATGGGCAAGTAAGACGATGTCTAATCCTTTCTTTTACCAACTCAGGTGTAAGGCTTTTATACTCCCCACCCCAGTCACTTTGTACTTCCTTTATTGTGCCATTAAACTGAGTTTTAACTAACGCACGAAACTGATGAAAAGCATTTACAGCTTGACTCTTATCTTTCAACAGGTAAACCCAGGTATAACGAGTGTGTGCATCCACAAAGCTAACATAGTATCGAAATCCTTTAGATCCTATATGCGCAGACCCCCAAAGGTCAGTATAAACAAGTTGAAATGGAGTTTCATACATAGTGTCCGAATCATGAAATGATAGTTTATGACTCTTGTCCATTTTGTACGCAACACACAAACCAATTTTATTGACGTCTGTTTCAATATGTACATTAGAATCTTTACAAATCCGAATTAGAGTTTCATGAGCTGGATGCCCATGTCTCCTGTGCATCAACTCATATGAACTAACAAATCCTTGCGCCCGCAATTCTTCACATTGGTTTTGCTCTGATACCATATCAAGAATCTAAGTATTTTATTAAGAATGAGTAGAAGAAGATGATTACAAAGTCTACCCGCACATGCTTTTATACACATCACTTATACACTAACTAACTAACAACCTTTAACAAACTCAACATTCTAGAAGCTACTATCTTCACGTATGCATGATATACATATATACATACACACAACAGTCTTTCCAGAAGCTACTTAACACTACCTTTATTTAAAATATGGGTTGAACTTGTATCCAAAATTATTTAAAATAATATTTATTTAATAAGATTAAAATTATAATACTTATTTTTTAAAATATATCAAACAATCTCATAAAATAAATTCAATACTAACAATTTTATAATTATTTTATTTTTATTCATAAATTCTTTAAACAGAATTAATTATTCCTTTAGCATGATTTCTTTTTTAATAAAAGACATTAATTTTATTGAAAAATAAAATATTTAAAATTATTAAAAAATTAGTCACTTTAGATCATATAAAAATTATGCATGTAAAAAAGTTAAAAACCTAATCACAAGACTAAATATATACAAACAAATTTGACAAAATGAAGCTATTGAAAGATTACTTAGAATCGCAAATTAGAGTAGAACGTGTTGAGAAACTATCCACAATACAAATTGTGTCAATCTGATGGACTAGAACAAGAAATATTAGCAAGCAAATAGAAAACGTAAAATAATAAATCGGCCAAACGACTGAAAAAGAAAATAAAAAATAACAAAAATAAAAATAAACGTACCAAAAATATAATAATTTTTATTAAAAATAAAAAATAAAGAAAAAAACGTCATCCAAAAAACTTAAAATACTCCATTAAATTATAAAAAAAATATAAAATATTTTAAATATTAAAAAAAACCGATTTCAGAAAAAATAGTAATACATGTTACGAGCAAAAATCTTTTACCTCTTTTATGCGACTCCTTTAATGCATTCTTTGAAAATTTATTAAAAATTGAATTTTAAACCCTAACCCTTATTTTCTATATCCTAAACCCTAAACCCTATACTCAAAAATACACCCTACTCCTAATTCTCTAAACTCTAACCAAAACCCCTAAAGTAAAACTCTAAACCCTAAACCCTAAATTCTCTAATTTGAAGTAGAAGCATAAATAGAACATAAAGAAGGGGTAGACGATTTTGCACTCACATGTTACTTTCGTATCGTATTCATGTTCACATCATGTAAATACATGTTACTTTCATATCAATATATGTTATTTTCATTCAAATAATACATCATAGTCATAAAAAGTCAACCCTCCATTAATAAAACATTAAATATATATTTGTATTTTAAAAAATATTAAATATATATTTGTATTTATATTTAAAATAAAAATATTTGAAATAAAAATATATTTTAATGTATTTACTCGTCTCTCGATACTTAAAAATTAAATCTTAAACTTTATAATCAGAAGAATATAACATATAACGAAGTTTGGTACAGTTACAATACGACGTTTTAACAACGTTTTAGGTTGGTGATTCACGGCAAGTAATGATATTTAGAGACAAATTTTGATACCTATGATCTGTTGGACAAGTAAAATTCGAGTTTAGCTGAAAAAATTGATTTATTCTAATCGATTTGAAATTATATAAATTTGACTCAACTCGATTTTTTAAAATAAAGTTTGAATTGTAAAAAGTAAATTCGAATAATTTAAACAACTCAAACTTTTTAGCAATTAATAGATTAATTTTTATGTTCGAGTCAAGTCCCTTAAATTTTTTTATATATATTGATATAAGAAATATGAAAAAAAAAAATATCACATGTAAAAAATATAATAAAATATATATATATATCTTATATAATTAAAAAAAAATATCAAACTATAATTAAAATATCACATGTTTTAATATATTTATATTGTAAATACGTACAAAATAATATAAAAATATAATTGACAAAATTAACATAAAACTAATATGTTAAATAAATATTATCTCTAACTCAATATTAAATATCACATAACTTACTTATAAACAATATGACGCATTAAATATTTAACTTTATTAATCATATAATTATTTATATTTTTATAATATAAAATATATCACGTCATTATATACTGACAAAATTAAAATGACTTGCAAATTGCACTGGATTATATAATATAACTATCTACTTACCACGTGAATTGACTTTCAAAGAGATATCTTAAAAAAACATGAAAGCTAGAAGTCAAAATAATGTTCTAAAAAAGCTGCAAATTGCCAGGAAAAAATAAATCAATCTAAAATATAATTATTTACAATCAACACCCAAATCCCAAAAATTAAAAAATAGTAAAAGTTCTGAAAATCCTTAGGCTGGGAGACAAGAAAAGAAACAAAGCTAAGGATATGTTCTGTTTGGTACAAACATACATGACATTTTGAACATGGACACTGTGGCACCTGACTCTGACCTTCCAAAATTTTTGCAACATGATCCTTGAGGTTCAACCTTATACCTTGACCCGAACTCTGTGCCGTTGCCGGCCGGAATTTGGATGTTCTGGTCAAATCGACGGTATTGTCATCGTTGGACGTTTGATATCGGTCATTAAACTCTTCTGTGGAATGATAGTTATGTTCTTGATGCGCCGTCCGAATTACCGAGTCCTGGAAGATTCGGAGGAAGTACCAGAACCCTGAATTTTTCTCATAGCATTTGATATGAAACTGTCTGTGCTGTAAGATCCTGATGAAGTTGCTGTTCCAAGCACATTAGCATTTAAAAATGGTGGCTGGTTAGGCCTTCGAATTTCGTAATCTTTATCGGTTAACATCTGAAACACTTCCGCCATTGATGGTCTTAAGAGAACTGAAGCTTGTGTGCATAATAGACCAACTTGGAGCACACCGGGGGCCTCTTTTGCCGACATTTCATCTCGTATGCAAGGGTCAACAGCTTCAGCCAAGGCATTTGATTTGTGCAGTGTCCAAACCTGAGGTTGAAGACCTCAAATTTTATGATCTAAGAACAGAAAAAAGTAATAATCCAAAACAATTTATTGAAAAGATTCGTTTCGACGTAATAAACGAAGCCCCTATACGTTCAGTGACACGGGAGAGATGACCGAACCCCGGTTGCTACATTGGGAGTTTACCGTATGTAGAAGGGAACCGGACTTTGTGAAGCTGCTGTTCTTTTTACCACATACAATCTCAAGAACAAGTACTCCGAAACTATAGACATCCGCTTTCTCGGAAAGTTGTCCTCGAACAAGGTACTCAGGAGCCATGTATCCTCTGCACGAAAGTCGCAAACCGAGTTACTAAGAACACTTCAATGGAAACTGTAACGGCTTACAATCTATTGGATCAATGACTAATTTGTTTCTCATGCTAAAACTTTCGACCAATGTCATATGTAATACCAGATAAATCTTTTGTAAACTTACAGTGTTCCAGCAATCCCGGTGCTAAGATGACTCTTCTCGGGAGCTAGACACCGGACAAGCCCGAAATCCGCAATTTTTGGATTGAGGTTCTCATCTAAAAGAACATTGCTGCACTTAATATCCCTGTGGATTATCCTTACGTGAGAACCTCCTCCATGAAGATGAGCTAGACCTTCAGCTGTTCCGGCGATGATATTGAACCTCTGCTTCCAGTTTAGAAGTTTTGATTTCTCCTCAACTGCATTCGAAAACCAAATCATCTACATGTTCTAGATAGGCACAAGAAGTTAATTGTTCCCCACCATTTTCCAGTGTTGCTCCAATTTTTCATTTTTCTCATATTATAAGACATGAGTACGAATTCGAGTGTCAAATACGATGTGTTTTACGTAGACATGTTCAAATTCATCCATGTATAAGGAGGGTCATATCATATACCTAAGTCCAAATATGTATCTGATATATGTATTCGAGAAAAAATGAAAATCGAAGTTAACACAGTAAGATTACTTGAGCTGCAAGATTATGTTTATGTTAATCTGACAATACATTAAATCCCTCGAGTCCTAGAATGGGGCAGAGAGATTTAAACAATGTTGCCATCAACAACTGATACAAGGTTCTAAAAATCAATCTAAAAAAGAAAGGCAAATTGATTAAAGAGCAAATATTTACCAAAAATGAACTGATCGAGGCTCCTGTTGGGCACATATTCATAAACCAGGAGACTTTCAGGTCCCTCAATGCTAGCCCCAAGAAGCTTCACCAGATTTTTGTGCTGTATTCTGCTGATCAAATTCACTTCATTAAAGAAGTCGTCGACCCATTGTCTCGTATTATAAATCAATCTCTTTACAGCTACAGTTTTTCCATCAGGAAGAATCCCCATGAACACCGAACCAGCTCCTCCTTGGCCTAATTTCCTTGAAGGACTGAAATAATCCGTTGCTTTCTCAAGAGTTTCATACTTGAACTTCAAACCAGATTTATCGAACCTTTTCGAAATCCGTCCAAGACTTTTGAGCTCTAGGAAATGAATTTGATGGTTAAGATAGAACAGAGGACTACTGCAAAATATTGGATATGAACACCATTGATATATAACTCTCAGTGAAATTTTTTGAAGATTAACTTTGAGACTTTGTACCTCTTTTCCTCTTTGATACTCTTGCATATATGGCATAAGCTGCTGCAACCGAGAGTGTTAGGAATGCAGATGATGCTGAGACAATCGCTATAATGACTCCAACAGAGATCCCTGAAATAAAAGTTCAAATTTATCGACTAGGCTGTCGAAATAAGCTATTATCTGATTTGGAGGCAAAGACAGTGTTTACAGTTTCCTTTTTAAGAAAATGTGCCCCAGCAGGGAAAGAAATAATCTCAAATCACCCTCTAAATGCATAGAAGTCTAGGGGAAAATGTTCAAACTACTCGTATCCGACACTCGTGCCAAGATAATTAAACATAAATTCAGTCCATATTTACATTAAAGTCAAGCTCAGCATCTAAAATAGACTTACCATTATGGCCATCAGAGTCTGCCCCTTCATTATAGAACCTCCTTGTGGAGTACCTCAAATAACACCCTGCATTCAAAGCTCTCCCGTCGTCACCGGGCACGCATCCTCTCACCGTCTCTGCCGCCTTCTGCAGGCACTGCTGACACTCCGTGGGCGTAAGGCTCTCCCAACACTGCGCCAATGCATACACCCCATCCATCCCTATCACCCCGAATCCATTTTCTCTCAAAGCAATAGTCGTTACATTCCCGACCGTGTGATCAACGTTTCTACCAAACAAAATCCTCCTGCTGTTGTTATCTTGACCGACCATTGTTACATTGTTGGAACTGCAGTTAACGGTGTCGAAAGTTGACGAGATGGATTCGTGAAAGAAATCCCGGTTATAATCGTAACGCAAGAAGCAGCCATCGAGGAAGATTCGAGCCGAGCGAGGGAGGCAACGCGGGATTCGAGTCCTTGCCTCGGCAAAGCAAAGGAGGCAATCCGTTTGACCCAAATCTCCATAGCACTGAGCCAATCCATACATTGAAGACGTAGAGTTAAGATAATAGGAAGCAAATATATTATCGTTGATCTGCTCTTGCAACTGTCTCATCAATTCAGTGAAATCCGGAACGTTGTTCGTCCCGTTCGGCGCCTGGGAATCGCCACAGTACAACCCGGCAACTGTGATTCTTGGATCAGAGAAACCGGTGGAAACTAACAAAGAAAAGACGAACAAGAAAACCCCTTTCCAGTGTGATTGTTTGAAGGCTGAAAACTCCATAGATTTCATGTTTAGCCTCCAATTTTCCTTCTTTTTAATTTGTTTTTCTGGGTTTTGAACTTAGTTTTTGTTGAATGGAACTGAAAGAGATGAAGAAGAAGGAAGATTGTGGTGTTTAAAGCTGACTTGAGATCTCTCAACACAGTTTTAGATTCTGGTGTTAACCTTCATGGAGGATTAAATTCACCATTTGTGGATGAGATTAGTGCGATGAAAAGCTTACATGTATTTCCATGAAAAAGCAAAGATCATATAAGAAACTTGTTCCCCAATCAAATGAAATTTCCTTGGCTTTGATCTTCTCTTTTAAGCAGCAGAAATATGGTCCAATTCAGACAAAGCTCAAAATGGTTTAATGTTCAACTGAAAGGAAGACTTGGAATTGTATAAGATGACAGAGGATGAACGACGACTCAAAATGAAGAAAGAGGGATCAAAGTAAATCTAGTTTGCTGAAGTGGTTGGGAAAAAAACTCGATATAATTCAAAAAAATTAAATAATTTAATTTGATTTGAGATAAAAATATTTAAAATCGTTTTGACTCAAGTTAAAATTTTATAAACTCATTCTACTCAAAAAATTCAAATAAAATTTGAGTCGTAAAATAAAAATTATTATAACTCAAAAATTTTAGTAAGACATTTGAGTAGTAATTAAAGATATTGTTTTTATATTTACGACGAATTTCTTAATTTTTTAAAATTTTGATATATTAAAATATAAAAAAATAATCGCATGAAGAATATATATCTTATATGATTAAAGGAAGACATTTAAACTATAATATTATTATACAGTATTAAATTAGAAAAAAAAAATATACTTATAAAAATATATTAATCGAGTGACATATTTATAATAATATATTATTTGAATAATATTTTTGTAACGGTGTTTTAATTAAGTGATTTATTTATATTTTTTTAAAGAAAAAGTATACACTTATCATTAAATTTATTTTATCATTTATTTAAAAAAATTTAAATAGTTATTACAAATCATGCGTTAATCATATTCTTCTAGAAAATCATATTTAATTGTAAATAATTAGATTTTTCAATAATTGGCACAATATTCAATGCCTTGTGAGAGAATCTAATTGTAATTTATGGACAATTGGACATCGTCATTCTAACAATCTCATTCCCTCTGTTTCATATATGGTGTCTATTATTAATTTTTTAAAAATTAATTTTTTTCAACTTTGATTATAGTTATTTATATATTTTAATTTATTAAATTTTATAAAAATATTTTTTTAAACTACTTGATTAAAGATTTTTAAAATATATTTTTTATATTTTATCAATAATAGATTTAAAGTTATAATAAGTCAAAGTTAAAAAAATTTAACTAAAAGAATCAATAATGGACAAAAATAATGAAACGGAAGGAGTATAATTTTTCCTTCTAGAAAAAATATTACATTTGATAGTAAAAAAAAAATCAATTTAATTATTTTAAAATTAAAATTTTCTGATTTTATTATTAAATAATTAACAACGTTATTATATGAATACTTATATTAAAATACATTATTTTATATTTTTTATAAAAAATAAATTTAAATTAAGATATCATTCTTTTGGATGAATGGAACCACATGCATAAATAGAGTGTCTATTGACACTCAAAATTTTTGAAAATCATATTTTTTATATAATTTATATATAAAATTAAAAATATATATAATTAATAATTTTTTACAAAATAATTTGACACCTATTTATAAATAATTAATCTTTCTAAAATATTATTTAAAAAATTGACATCCCTTAAATAAAATTTTGCCTCTTTTCCTTGTCGTATTGGATGTTTATAATAGATTTATTATTATTTTTATTTTGTTTGAATCAACCTAAGTTTCAATTGGCGACTGTTATAACGACGACGAATTTAATTTTTTACTGAATTTATTTTATCTTAAGAAACGTAAATTTATTGTCTATTTAATAAAAAAATACCTTAAATTTTATGAATTTAATATTAAATAATTTATTTTTTTATTTTTCAATCTTCATTGCATGTCATTAACTAAGATTATACGAATAAAGATATGCCATTTATGTCTAAAAATTTGTTTTTTACTAATTTGAACTAATTCGGATCATATAATAAAAATGAATAAATAAATCTTTTAATAATATTTTAAATTTGAATTATATTTAAACGATATTAAATTATTTATCGATTTATTAATCATGATTTCATAGTTTGAACCCCTTCCGACAACATCTTAGTTAAATTCTGATTTCTTTGTTTAAATTCAAGTATCTTCCAAGATATTCTTTGAACTAATTTCTAACCAAACCAAAAGTATTTTTGTTAGGCAAACAAGAAGCGGAATTGCCGGTCAGAATATAAGGGGACAAAGTCGACTTGACTTACCACACATGGGATGATGACGTGTCAATGTTAGTTTCTACCAAACAAAATCAAACTACCGTCTCTGTCTTGGTAATGTTTTCAGTTTCTTTTAATTTACTCATTTCTTGTTTGACTCGGAGGAAATAAAAAAAAATATAAAGCATATTTTATTGAATTTACTCGTGTAATATGTTTTAATTTTTATTTTAAATTAAATTTTAAACATTTAAAATAATAAAAATTTTAAAAATGCTCTCAAATTCTCGAAATTAAAAAAAATCAAATTCTTAAATCTTTAATATCTAATTTTTTTTAATTCGATCAATTTTTATTGTTGATCATATTGTCGGTAACAAAATAGAGCCTCCTCTCTTTATCTGATTTTTTAATTAAATTTTTAAAAAAATTTCTCTCTAAATAAGATTAAAATTCATAAAAAAAATAAAATATTACGGCGTTTATAGCCATAAATATCACTATTGTAGACGATCTATAGTGACGTTTATAAATCAAAACGGAACTAAAGACAAAACATTAACGGCATTTGGATAGTTAAATACCACTATAGGTCGTGTACTATAGTGATATTTTTCAAAATAAATACCGTAAACTTTTGTGGTGTAGGTTTTAATGACATTTTTATGGTATTTTTTTTAATACTGTTAATATTTATAACAACGTTAAAAACGCCGTTAAAAACTTATTTTTCCGGATCTATACGTTGAGATGTCAAAGACATCTCAATTGAACTATTTTCAAATAATATTTCAATTGAAATGATGTTTTACTTAAAATCTCATTTGACATTCGTCTAATTCTTCTTCCAAAAAATACCAAAATTACTTTTGAATTTTATTTTTGTCTTTATATATCTTTCCAAAATTGAAGCTAACCACCAAGAAAACAGCTGATCGTTTTCATACAAAGCTTGAGAACTGCAGGACTAAAATAAAAAATATATATATATATTACATACTAAAATGTTAATAATAAAATAAAAACTAATGAAAAATAAATCTGGAGTTAAGTGATGTTATTTTTAAATAGAAAAGAAATAATTTTTTTATAAATTATACAGTAATACCAGCGAAGTGATTGAGTGGTCAATGTCAAATGGTGGAGATTATATTCTAAAACAGATACTACTCTAATCACTATTAGCTTGTTTAAAAAATAGAGATATAATTAAATATTTTATTTTATAATGTTAATTAAATATTTAAAAAATTATAAATTTTAAAAAATATTTTAATGGATAAATCTACAACGGGTGTCGAACACCGTTGAACACTACTAATGTTGAACACCGTTAAATATTATTAAATTAATTAATAAAGATTAAAAATCTTAAGGACTTAACACATAATTATTAATTATATATTGACTTTATCACTCTTTTATTAATTACATATTGAGTCTTTGAGATTTTTATTTTTTATTAATTAATTTAATGATATTCAACATTAATAGTGTTTAACAATGTTTGATGCCCGTTATAAAATTTTCTTATTTTAATATACTTCTCTTCAAAACGATATCTATTTTTTCAACCCGTCTTTTAAATTTTTTAGCCTGTTTTATCCCTTAAATTTATAAAATTAGACCAAAGCCACTCTTATTTAGAGATAATTTAAAAATTAATATAATTTAGAGAATAATTTAATATTCAAGTAAAATCTAGAGGTAAAACAGGCCAAAATATAATTCAAGAAAAATACAAATGTAATTCAATATTTATCATACTTTATATATCTGAATTTCCGTTTTAAAATAATAACCAAAATACTTTTTATTTCAAAGAAATAATTTAAAATAATAATATATCGCTTACTTTTTATTTATTTAAATTTCAACTGAACTATAATTCTAGACGAATATAAAATATAATTAATATTTAATATTTTTTTCTATTAGAATTTTTTTAGTTTCAATATAATAATAAAATAATACTTTATATTTTTATTAAGCGCAAACTCAGAAAGTGATTTCAATTGTAAATGTACATATTATTTTTTAATTGATTTGGGTTGAACAATATATTATTTATTGTTGCACGTGAATTTATTTAAATAAAAAATAAATTAAAATATCATACCTTGGTTGAATTAGAATACTCAAATAATATATTATAACGGCAAAATGATATAAATTATAAAATAATAAAATATATTTAATTCTTAACATTTACCCTACAGTAAAATATTTTTAAGCATACGTAACAATATATTTTAAATAGGGGGTGATAATGAGACTGGCCGATTTAAATTATTTAAGTTCGGTTTAGTTAAAATTTGGTTTGAATGAGTTTGATTCGGGTTCGGTTGATTTTTACGAGTCAAATCTACTCAAGCTCGGTTCAAAAAGCTTGTGAACAATCTCGGAATAATTATATTATATATATGCTATATATATTGAATTGGGCATTTTTTTTTCATTTTTCAATATTGAATTTCGTTTTCGGTGTTGGTTATGAAAAGAATTTTTAACGAGGTTCTATCTTTTATAAAAAGAATATAACAAAATTGTTTATTTTGAAACGAGCCCGAGACGAACCCCATGAGCTTTGAACCCGAATCAAACCCAATAATATTATTTTCGAACCGAACTCGAACCTAAAATTCTAAACTCACCTAAACTTTAATCTAAATCGAACCTAATAACACTATTTCCGAACTAAACTGATTCAGACTCAAACTCAGTTCATTATCCCCTACTTATAAGGATTTAAAAGTAACAACACTTTGTATATAAAAATTGGATTGATTAAAATATACTGAAATATTAAAATATTTTAGATAAAAATGACATTTAACCAACTTTTGTAGCTGACCTGTTATTAAATTTTTTTAGAACCTATATATTTCTCAACATGACACCTCATTGATAACTACATTAATACTACTAAGATTAGAATTTAATATTATACAATTTCTCAATTATGATTTTTAAATTCTTTTAATATAATAAAATAAATATAATTAATTAAAAATAAATAAAAATGTTTGATCGATTGATAAATTATTTATCTTTATTTTTTTATATAATTTCTCGTATACAAGAACACGCGGAAGGCAGTGAGGATTAGCAAGGCACACTAAATTCTGAAAAAGGTAAACTACAACGGAAAATCACTTAATTACGAATAAAGTTATATTTAAGTTATTTAATTATTAAAAGTTGCTTTTAAGTAATTTAATTACGAGAAATGTTATATTTGGGTCATCCAAATGTTAAAGGTTTTAATTAAGTCACTCAATTATGGGTAATGTTATATTTGGGTCACCCTTTATATATATATATATATATATATGAGATTAATTAATGATTTCAAATGAAGTACTTTAATATTAGTAAGGGTATACAAGTAATTCAGAAGAAAAATGACTAAGTTGATGTGTTTTATAAATATGAAAGGTGACCTAAATGTAACCATACCCATAATTAAATGACCTAAATGTAACCTTTACTAATTGAATGATCGAAATGTAACCTGACCCACAATTGAGTGGCATAAATATAATTTCTAATAATTTAATGATCTAAATATAATCTTACCCATAATTGAGTGACCTAAATATAATTTTTAATAAATAAGTGATCCAAATGTAACCATATCCATAACTGAATGACCTAAATATAATTTTTTAATAATTTGAAGACTTAAATATAATCTTACCCGTAATTGAGTGACCTAAATATAACTTTTAATAATTAGGTGATCTAAATGTAACACTACTCATAATTGAATGACTTAAATCTAACTTTTAATTATTTGATAATCAAAATGTGACTTTACTCATAATTAAGTGATCTTTATTATAGTTTACCCTTTTAAAAATTAAAATTCCAAAAGAATTAATTATCTCTCAAAATGTAAAAATTCACTTCTAAAATTTTGAATATTTTTCTTTAAATCTCCTCCCATAATTTTTAAAAAATTCCCCTTAAACTTCAAGTTTAAAAAAATTAATTAAACCCTTAACTTTTAAAAAAAATAAAAAATTTAAAATTTGAGTTTATTTTTCTACTTGGTTTAAAAAATTAAATTACCCTATAAAATTTTACATCAGATTTTTCCACTATTGTGATTAAAATGCAAAAATTCAAACCTAAATTCATAAACACACATTTGGCACATATTATAGTACAAAATCCAATAAAAATTAAACCATAAATATATTTGCACCATACTTTTAATTTTACTTTTAATTTTGTGTGTGACAAATCTAAAAAGACAAGAAAAAAACACAGAGAAGCATTGGTCGTTGTTACAAATTACAGTGATCTTGATTTTCATGTCTACGTAAACTATAATTGGTTTGTGATTTTCCTGGAAAATTTACGATCACTGGCTTGGGATTTTACATGAAAACTACGATCACTGGCTTGGGATTTTACATGAAAACTACGATCACTGGCTTGGGATTTTGCATGAAAACTACGATCACTGGCTTGGGATTTTACATGGAAACTATGAAAGCTAGAAGAAGAAGATAAACGAAGAGATTCATACAAAAATGGTGGTTTGGTAGGGTAAGGCATGTCCATGTCTTTATGTCGTAAGATTTGAACAACTTTGGACATGTTTGGTCTTAAAGAGGGTTCTGCTTGTGTGCAAAGCAATCCCAGATGGATTTCTCGCTTGATTTCTTCGATTTGATCGTCCGAAAGCAAGTTTTTGTCGACGATTTCGGTTATCGTGTTCGATTGAAAATGCTTCCATGCCTGAAACAAAAAAAAAAACGGAAATGGTTTCACTTTGAATTAGATGGAAGAAAAATATGTGATAGTGATTACATCGGTCACCAATGTTTCGAAATAATTGTTCGATTCGATGTTGGTGTTCTTCACCCCGCCGATGATTTCGAGCATTAGAACTCCGAAACTATAAACATCTACTTTCTCCGTTAATCTTCCTTTAGATATGTATTCCGGTGCCATGTATCCGCTACAAAATCCAATCGCAACGTATCGGACTTATGTTATTACAACTTATATTACAAAAGAAAGAGAAAAGATCCTTACAAAGTGCCGGCAACATCGACGTCGACATCGAATGTATTGTTGTTGACAAGACGAATCTTGCCGGTATCACGAGAACAAAGCCTGGCGAGTCCGAAATCGGCGATTTTGGGACGGAATTTGACGTCCAACAGGATGTTACTAGCCTTGATGTCCCGATGAATGATTCGAACCTCGCAGCCTTTGTGTAGATATTCCAACCCTTCAGCTGTTCCCATTATAATTTTATGCCTTCTTGCCCAATCCAACTCTTTCTTCTTCTCAGGATCTTTCTTCCATAGGCCATCACAACAAGTCACCATTTGGTTTTAGTATAAAGATAATTGAATACTATACTCGGATTCGAACGTGCGAATGTCGATATTTCGGCAAATAATATATTCGAAACTCGTATCTGACACTCGCATTCGGATAGATAAGCTTACCAAATAAGATGCAATCAAGGCTTTTATTGGCAAGGTATTCATAGACCAGGAAATTCTCAAAAATGGTGAAGCATCCGCCAAGGCAACGAACCAAGTTCCTATGTTGTGCTTTACTGATCACATCCATTTCGTTGTATATTTCTCTGCTTCGACTTCTTCCATTTACATACAAACGTTTTACTGCGATTTCTCTTCCATCTGGTAATGTTCCCTACACAAATTTTCAGTTATCAAAACAGATAGGAACATGTAAAGTTTTCGAATATAAAAGATCCGGTTCGAGCTTCGGGTATCGATAAAAGAGTTGTATTTTATACCTTAAATACTTCACCATATCCTCCGGAGCCAAGCTTGTTTGATTCATTGAAGCAATCAGTTGCTTTCTCTAAAGTTGAAAACTTGAACTGCAAGAATTTCATGGCCTGGTCTAATACGGCAAAGTCCACCTCTTTTCCTGTGTGGTATGACATGCAAAACCAAATTTAAGGACTGTTCATAGTCGGAGGTTGCGTCTGTTGAAATTCGAATCTCGAAATAGTTTAACTGAATGAATAAGGTTTGAATCTTAATAAATTAAAATTCGAGTATTCGGATTAATTTTCGGATTGTAACCTTACCCTTCCATTCATGCCGAGGATTCATCTGTTTAAAAGCCATTCTTCCCAAGTGCAGGCCAACAGCAACAGCCAATGTGCAGATGATAATCGTCATAAACATGTAAATTATGAAAGATATTATAGCATCTACAAAACAGAAATGAGAAATTAATGGCATTATACGTCGGAAACACGGACGCCTCGAATTTGATTCGAGACGTCCATGCTTTATAACCTAAAAGGCCTTTATTTTGAAGAACTAATGAAGATGGGAAAGCAAGGTGAGGGTAGTAAACCAACATCGGACTGCACTGATATTGGTGTCGTATGCAAAAGCATATGGGGAATAACGCAAGTAACACCCGGCGGTGAGTGCACGGCCTTCCTTGGCGGGCATGCAGTTGAAGACGAGGTCGACGGCTTCCTTGAGGCAGGATGAGCACATGTCCTTGTCCAATATCTTCCAGCATTGAGCCATCCCATGGACGGTGGTTCCGTTCCTTGACCCCTTGAACAACGCGAACCCTTTGTTGTCAGGAGCCTCGAGGACCACCTTCGGCAACATATCTTTCAAAACCATTTTGAAATCGTCTCCGGTTTCGACATCATCGCTGCATCTCTACCTTCCATTCAATCCCCAAAGAGGAAATTCAATAACTTGTTATAAACCAAAGAAACAACATAAGTATTCATCAAAGATATAGTATACGTAAAGAAACTCACTTTGATATCGGCATTTGAAGTAACTTCCCTATAGAAACTATAATTGCTAGCCCTTATAAAGCAACCATCGAGGTAAACACGACCGCCGGTGGTCGGAAAACATGCCGCCAAAATAGTAGTGATCCTTTTAAAGCATTGGGCACATTCAACGCTTGAAAAATCATGCATGCATTGAGATAACACGTAGAGTTTATCCGGAGGCTTTCCTGCTTCATGAAAAGCAAACTTGTTCCTATACATTTCCGGTTCCATGTGTTGAAGGATCGATGCATAATTCTTCAAGTAATCGTCCTTGTTCTTCACCGTAGCTAGCTCACAGGAACGCGCGACAAGGTCGAGTCGAGGGTCCGCACGACAAGATCGTATCGAGAAGGCAATGAAGAAGAAGATGGTCATGCGAGTTGCCATGGAAAGGAGGAAGATGATGATCAACAAAGAGGGGTTTAAAAAGAAAATTAACTAGTCAAGAAATTTTAGATTCTTGAGAAATATTTTCCTTATATTTAGGGTTTTATATATTTAGAAAATTGTGAAATTTTTGCATGAAAATCTCCCGCTCCTGTTCGTGCTCTTACAGGTCTTACCAAATTAACAGGTGGATTTTAGGGTGGAACTATCTTAGGGTGGGAGGGGGTGTAGCCCAAACTCTAGTACTTTTATTTCATGTATTAAAATTTAAAAAAATACTGAAAAATTAAGAACAAAATATTCAGAAAGAAGGGTTACACAAAATTGAATATTACGAGGTTTGAAAATATAATAATTTATTAGGTATTTAAATTTAAGATTTTAGAAAATAATACTTAATTTATTTAATATTAAATTTATAAGAATTAGGCTAATTATTAGGAGTATTATGAGGGACTGTTCAAGGCCACAACCAGTATAGAACTTTAAAAACTCAATTATTCTTATTTTTAAATTTATTAAATGAATAAATTAAATCTCAAAATTTATTTGATTTTCCAAATTAACCAACAAATCGTTTGGTCTAGCAAGATAAGAAACTATGTTTCTTTAAGTAAAAATTATAGGTTCGAATCACGACGTTATGAATCGAAATAATAAGATTTAGAGGGTCACTAGTCAGATACCGGTGTTTAAAAAAAAAACTATATAAAAAACATTAAATAAAAATACACAAATATGATAGAAATAAAGATAGACCAATGTCCAAAAATGAAGTCCAGGAGCCGTTGAACCTCTTAAGAAAAGTAAAGGGAGATACTTCATCCACCATCCCCACCCCTTATCTTCAGTTGAACCTAAAAGCTCAATGGTTTCTATATTTAGAAATAATAATCTCCATTGCACTTTCAGCTTCATGCCCACCATTTTGATGTTCTAGTAATAAGCACCTAAACACACGACATACTGTAAAGATTAAGACAGGATGAAAACGAAACTATAATACTTCAATTTATCAGTCTTTTTGTTTTTTCAAGTGTGTTAAATTCGATGCATATCCAGACATCGGTACGGGATATGATCCTCCAACTACATGCAAATCAGGGAGGAGGGACACATGCTTACATCCGAGTTTGAGTACCATAACAATAAAATTTGATCAAAGGTTTGCTTACATGAGTGGTGAAAGCAGATTCATGACTTTCCAAAACCAACACCGGCTTTCTTCCTTTTCCGAGTTTCTACCTTTTCAGGACTGGGGAGTCCGGTCTTATCTTCATAGTTCGTTTCTAATGCCTGCAATTTATATCAGTATCATCCAACAGGTCTAAAAGACATCTTAATTGTTAGATAATATTATGATCTATTTTATTCCCAACTCATTTTTCTTTACTGACACACGTATCCAACATATTTGCAGACATAAGTATAGGGATAGCACTCTTAGAGGACCCTCTAGATACATCAAAAAACTTGGAAAGAAATTAATATCGTCTCGTGGACATATGTCTGTATCAAACATTTGCGATCAAGTCCGTGTAACGGAGATTTTGATTATTCAGAAGGTTGTACTAACCTCTAGCTGTCCACGAATGCTGTCAAGAACTTCATCAGTCATTCTGTCAAAAAACAGAATCCCCTGAAATTGCAAGAGCAATACGGCAAAAAAAGAATTCAGTGATACAAAAAAAAAACTTGATCTGAAAAAATAATATGGACAGAACATGATTAAATGACTATTTACAAATCTATGAAGTATGAATTATGTATTAACATATCAAAAATTGGAAAACTACGAAATACTTGGAAAAGTCCACCAACAGGATAAATACATTTAGATCTACTTAAACAAGCATTATCACTGCATTCAGTTTTGACCTACATGATATAAAACCCACCTGCATTATCCTGTGCCACATAATCAAACCACTAGCACTTGAACCAGGAGGAGGTTTTTAAAAGATCTAGCTAAAATACACACAATGCGAAGAAGACAAAAAATACAAACATGATACAAATAAAAAACAAATCAAGCACAACACTAATTCACCAGTGTAGCAAAATCCATATAAATTATAATATTAATGTATAAATGTATCTGTGTGTATAACACCATAATCACAAGTATGAGAGGGTAAAAGACAACATATTAATACAATAATTGCCAGATCTAGGTTTGTCGACCTTTTCACTCAATAGGATTTTAGACAAGGGTTGGCTAATAAAGAGTTTTGGGGGAAGGGCTGATGTACTCAAAAGTCAGAAGAAACACGAGATCACTAGAATGTAATTGACAGCCTTGTCTTAGTTTATTCACTTTTCTATGTTGCGCAGAACCGAGTAAAATGTACAATTTAATCTGTGTACCATCAAACAGGGTAACCTAACCTTTAAATGTTTAATATCAGAGCAAACAAGTAAAATTAATAACAATATTACCAGAAAAGCATTTGTGGACTTCTGAAATCTGACAATACAGACCTAAAGATAGAACTACAGAAGCAAAAGATTTTGTTCTATTAATGAATGCAAATGCTTTGTCAAATTTCAACTCATATACTTTGTCAAAATTTACAAGTCTGGATGGCTTTTCGTTAACGTTGTTATCAACTTTACTAACCAATATCATAGGTAGTACTCTAACTCTTCATTTTTCTTGAGGTATCCGTATCCGACATTTGTATTCAACAAGTGTAAGGAAATACAACCTCCAAATACTCATGTTTTTTTTACAAAATCAAACCATAGCCAAGTTGGACATAAACCTTATCCAATACTCATACATGACTCTTAACATAGGTACAAAGACCGCGTGGATACTTTAACCCCTACTCCCATGCAGCATAAAGCTCAACAATATATATAAATTAGCTAAAAGTACAGAAAATCAATCTCCTTACACTAGCAATTGGTAAATTAAGAACAACATAATCACAATTATACAAAAAGAACCTGAATATGGTCAAATTCATGTTGGAAAACCCGTGCAGGAAGCTCTGATAAATCCACTGTAAACCTCGCACCAGTAATATCTTGAGCATCAATCTTTACAGATTCTGGCCTCTGAAACCAAATCACCAATACTAGAAAAGGATAAGCAAGTGAGCATAAGAGATAATACATTATGTAGAAGTACACATGAAAGTTGTTTTAAATGGTGCATGGCACACTCTAGATGCTAGAACTTTTTATATTGCCGAAGTGTAAGGTGCCAAAAACCTGCTCAACTAAATGGAACATGGAGCAATATGAATATTACTGCATGAGACCATATTTTTGCCATGTGTCCGTGTAATATCTATATCTATATGTATAGAATAAGTTTATAGTGTATAATAATGAATAACAAACTCTAAAAGGTGGTCTAAAATACTTATGAATCATGCAAATGTTTTTTTTCCTACTTGTGATTACTAATAAAAATGTATTCCTTATGGTCTCATGCAGTTTTCTTATAGAAAACTTCAATAGGCTTTTGATTATGCCTAACGCCCTTACCAAAAACCAGAGTTCAGACTAAACAAAAACCTCGCCTAAAAGGGTTTGAGGCCCTTCTGCAGTGTGACGCTAAGGTGAAATGAAACCAAAGAATAGAGAGAATACAACCAACTGCTGCAAGTACCTCAACATCAGCATAGATTCTCGGAAAAGATAAGCAACCTTCATTAAA
Organism: Abelmoschus esculentus; assembly: GCA_035048815.1. Taxonomy (NCBI): domain Eukaryota; kingdom Viridiplantae; phylum Streptophyta; class Magnoliopsida; order Malvales; family Malvaceae; genus Abelmoschus; species Abelmoschus esculentus. The sequence continues at coordinate 15,017,392 of JAUCBN010000024.1, forward strand.
CAGTACCATCTTCTTCGAATATTTTGTAACACTTGGATTTATAAGGACGATTTCTTGCCCTTCACCTCGCTCTCCGACGGGATTAAACACCATCAATTGAACATTCATTCCAACTTGAGGAGCTGAGAGACCAATGCCATCAGTTCTGTTACAACAAATGAAAGCCAACAAATTTTCACACTAAGATTGCATGAATTCCTCAAACACCTAAGTTTTACATCTTCCCTGTAAAACATATTTAGACTTCTAGTCATTATTTTTGCTAAAAATTATAATTAATACCCCAACGAACTCACTTGTACATAACGTCGAACATCTCATCGACAAGCTTCTTCAAATTCTCATCAAATGTATCAATACGTTTATTTCTCTTCCGCAATATCGGGTCTGGGTACACCACGATTTTCAGCGGCGACTCGAACCGAAGATCCTCCGCTTCAAAACAAAACAGGAAAAGTTGTAACTTCAGAACGATAAATTAAGGAAAAAGACATTTTTATCGACGCTTTACTTACGAGAAGCAATTTTGTTGTCTTTGGATGAGAAACCTCGTTTAGCTTGAGCGTGGACAGGAGTTAGCAGGGGATTGGTATGGTTTACCGAGAAAGTGAGACGCGCAGGTGAAGAGAAACGGTTGAGCCGGTGAAGGAAGGCGGTGGAGGGAGTAGTGTGGTGGTGGAGAATGGGAAGGATAACGCGCGTTAAAGACGGAGAGTGGAGGTGAAGCCAACTCGCACAAGCCATTGAAGATTTCTCTGAAAACATCAGTGCAGGACAACGAAAAACATTTCCTTATTGTGTTCGGAATGTTTTGGATTATTTTCGGTTTAGTCCTTGTGATTTTCTCCTATTTTTGAATTTAACCCTTGGCTTTTATTAGGGCATAAATAAATCGAACTTAAACAATTAAATATATATATATATATTCGTTTATTTATTTTTAAATATATTTAAATATAATATATATTTATTTAAAATTTTAATGATATATTCAAATTCGATTATTTTATTTTTTGATATGCTCGCTTATTTAATTGAATGTATTTATAATAATAATAATAATAATAATAATAAGCAAAATAAATAATAAAATCACTATAGATTAGATTAATTCAAAAACTTTTATTGGAAGTAAATCTCTATAGATTGCATGGATTAAACCAATGAATGTACAAAATAATATACTAGCTGCAGGAGAAATTCTTTGAGAATGACACTTTTAAGGATAATAACGGGTCGAGTTAGGTTGAGTTTTTGGTTGTCTTGATCTCGATTTAAAATTTAGGTATTTTACTTCAATTCTAATTCAATCCGATCTTAATATTTTTTTATCATTGATCCGATTCGATCTAATATTATAAAAATTATAATCTGACTCCGATTCGACTCTAATATTTTAATAAAAAAATCCAAAAAAAAAATCTAACTCATCCCAAAAAATAATAAAATATTACATATTATATATAAATATACCGAGTCGGAAAATTTTCACCCTAAAACCGATCTCGATCCAACACGATTTTATTTTTTATCACTTGACTTGACCCGATCCAAACTCGATTTTTTAAATAAAAAACCCGTCTTGATCGGATTGGTCGGTTTAAATTGTTAATCCCTAAACACTTCAGGAACTTTTTTTAGCAGTTTCTTCTATTTTATTGGATAAATAAAATTATATGTTTATCCAAAAAATAATAAAATAAAAAATAAAATAAAATAATAATAAAAAACTAAAAAATCAAACATGGTTCAATCAATGTATCTTGGTAATAAGATTCAAACTTCTGAAAATGTAAAATATTTAGATTTTTTTAATTCTGAAAAAGTCTTTGAAGATAAATTTATGTATATAAAATAAAATAATGTAAATATTTTTAATTATTAATCTAATTAATGGATTTCATGTCTAACATTCATACTTAAAAATATTTATATTATTTTATTTATGTATATAAAATAAAATAATATAAATATTTTTAATCCCCTATGTTGTGCGTTATAAGAAACAAATTCTTTTTTTCTCTCCCATAAATAAAAATTATTTAAAAAAATTAAATCAATTAATTATAAATAATTACAATTAAATTATAGTAAAAATTTAAATAAATTAATTTAATTAAAAATTAATAAAATTTAATTATAAAATAAAATTCATCAACTTAATTAAATAAATTCTTTTTATTTAAACGATTGAATGCTCACCCATCCCTAAGATCTCTATCACCAATTTTAATTTTAAATTAACTCTGCAAACTCAAATATCACAGAATATAAAAAATACAATACAACTGTTACCATTATCTTAAATTATTTGAATCCACCGAACATTTATTATTATTATAAAAATATTTAATATTTATTCCAAAAGAAATTTACTAATTAATTAATTATTTTCTTAAATTTTTAAGGTTTATTCTAATTAATTCATATCGATTTATTTTATATATCCAGTTTTATAAATAAAAGTTTTAATAATTTTTTATATAAAATCTCAAATATAAAAAATATTTAATTATATTAAGTTATACATTAAGTGATAAGTAATTTAATTTTACTAGGCAGATATCAGATTCAAAATATTATATATATATAAATTTATTATTAAAAAATCATTTAATTAAATTAAATTTATGATGCGGATCGATTCGTATTAAGTAGAACCGAAATCTAAAATCTGAAAAATAATTAAAAAAAAACTAAAAGAAGATAATAGAAAATAATCCATTTGCGGTTGAGAGGATGTGGATCGTCTCGTCCCCTGATTGATTTATCTTCAAACATTAAAAAAATTATTTTATTAATTTTTAATTATCACTTCACAATTTCCAACGCAAGTACCATTCACAACCCACCACTTGTCCAACACGTGGCAACATCCCATTAGCAGCAAGATCCACCACATAACTGGGTCCCGCAACACAATCCTTAAGGGCACGAGAATCAAAGGTACACGTGTCACAAATCAAGAGGGTCCCACATGCTGACGCCAACCAACGGTCCTGATCCTGTTTGATGGCATCACCGATGACAATTCTATTACCCGCCCCATAAGATTCAACAAAGGACGAAACCGTAAACTCAATCCATTTTATTCGATTATTTAATTCATTTTTTTAACAATATTTCCTTTTTAATTTTCTCGTTGGAGTTTCGCCTGAAAAAGCCGAACACCTTCGAGAAAATTGAAAGTTTTTTTATTTTGTAGGGTAGGAAAAAGGAAAAAAAGAAGGCGTATTTTCTCGGAAAATAAATGGGAAGAGCGTTTGTATATGTAATTCTTGGAGGAGGTGTAGCAGCTGGCTATGCAGCTCTTGAATTTACGAGAAGAGGGGTCCCTCCGGGTGAACTGTGCATCATTTCTGAAGAACCTGTGAGTTTTTAATTCAGAATTCAATCTATTTTCTTTAAGTTGGTTTTTCCTTGTCAAGTTTATTGTCAATTTATTTCCTTTTTATCTACAATGGGTATTTTCTGTTTTTGAATTCGGTGCATCTTTGTATCTATGTTCTTCAATTTGCTTTAAGTCTTTCTGGTTTTGTATTGAGAGTTCTGATTCAAAATTGTTTACTTTTGTACTAAAAGAGTTCCTTCTTCGTCTTTGATGATTTGGGTATTTTTATTTGCTTTAAGACTCTAATTCTTGCTGTATTTTTATGATTTGGTGAAAACTGAAAGAACTTATTGTTGTTTGAATATTGTATATTTTTCAAAGTTGAATTTTGGAGAATTGAGTGTTGAATTGAATTAGGAAGTTGTTACTTTTACCAAAAAGAAGTTTGATTTTTTTTCTACATTAGATTGATGTATTGGAGGTTAGAACATATATGGAATTTTGGCAGTCAATTGGGTAGTTAAGAGAGGTATATGCTCCAAATTATTTTAGTGCATATCATGGATAGTGTTATAATGTGGTGCTTTTACTCCGTTACTCGGACTTGTGGTTGAGTATTGGATATCATACGGTTATGTGTCCACGACCGATATGCTAAGCTTTTTAAAAAGTTTTCATATGTTTGGAGAATCAAACCCCCTATATGTATGTTGGAGCGTATGTCGAATATGGATGCAAACCTAGATACTTTATGGAAAATGAAGAGTTTGAACAACATTTTATGAACTTGTGTGTAAATGTTGGAAATCCTAAGGGTATGGCTTTTCATGTACTGGAAAAAATATGCATTCAAATGGCCAACACATCAGGGTTCAATACCGGATCATGTCCTAGAAGTATCAACCCTTTGTCTTCGTACTTATCTTTCGATTTTCTTTCTTCATTCATGTTTCACTACTATTGCCTGATTATCTCTCAGATTTGTGGGCATCTGATATTTTTTAGTATTTCACATGTTATTCCTAGCTATGCCAATTTAAGCGAAGGATTACAATTTTTTTTTTCAGGTTGCACCATATGAGAGGCCTGCTTTAAGCAAAGGCTTTTTACTTCCCGAATGTAAGAAACATTTTCGATTGTATAACTGATCTATGTTGTTTCTTACTTTCTTTTTTGTTGATTTTTTCTTCCATTATTTTTCTCGGAAAAAATTGGAGAAACAAGAATATTAGTGATGGGAATGAATTTAATACACCATGTTGGTTGAACTGCTCAATTTGTTTGGTAATCACTGATAATTGTTCACAATATCTTGTTTATAACTTAGAGTTCTGTATCTTGTTGTCATGTTCATGAAGTTCTATCTGCAATTATAAAATGTTTACTAATTATAGCGATAAAATAGCTTATAAAATGTCTGATAAACAACTTGTAGTTTTCTGGTATTAGGAGAGATTTGATATATATAGGGTGAAAGGCCGAAGGGTCTTAGTTCTGGTGGGCATTGGTTCTTGCACTTCTATTTTGTAACCTGTTTTTGCCGAATTGACTTGATAAGTTGAATCCTAGGAGAAAGACATGTTTTCAGTCTTCATTTATCTTGATATTGTATGGTTTTTGTTGATAAATTTTGCATTAATATGCAGCTCCGGCACGCCTTCCATCATTTCACACCTGTGTTGGTGCTAACGAGGAAAGATTAACTCCAAAATGGTACAAGGAACATGGTAAAACTTTTACTTACTCCGATTGTAGGAAGAAGCATACTTTTTCAAAAATATTTGCCTCCACTGATTGTTAGATGCTTCATTGCAAGTTTGTCAATAGCTAACTTTCTGGTTTTACGTATAATTTATCATTGAAAGTTATTACTTCAACATATATTTGGACATAGGTCTGGTTGTATGGTTCGCCAATTATATAGAAATACTTAGAAAATTGAAGATATCTGTATTTAGCTTTCACCCCCTGAGTTCGAGTAACATTGATCGAAAGTGCAGATGAACTTATTAGTAGCCCAAATTCCTTGTGTTCTTATATACAGCCAAAGAAAGCAAAGTAAACCGTTTAAATTCTACTAGAACTTTCTATCTTCTAAAGAAATCAATTTTACATTTTTAGGGATTGAATTAGTCCTTGGAACTCGAGTTAAGTCTGTTGACGTGAGACGTAAGAAGCTACTGACAGCAACCGGGGAGACTATAAGTTACAAGATCCTTCTCATTGCCACCGGAGCTCGGGTATTGAAATTATCCTTTTAAGCATCTACGACTTTCTCGCATTTTATATTCAGTTTGTTTGTTACTCATCTCGGGAAAATGAGGATAACTTCACTTGAAGCTAGAAAAATATGTTTCTATAAAGGATGATATTTGCATTGGACTCAACAGGAGTTAATGCAATGGTCAAAATCAAAGCTTATCTTGTTATGGACACAAACTATGTCTGTTTTTCTGGCTTAATTTTGTTTTTGTCTGTCAATTCTAGGCTTTGAAGCTTGAAGAATTTGGAGTGAGTGGATCGGAAGCTGAAAATGTATGCTATTTACGAGATTTAGCAGATGCAAACGGTATTGCTAATGCGATGCAATCTTGTGCTGGTGGAAATGCTGTAGTAATTGGTGGTGGGTACATTGGAATGGAGTGTGCGGCATCTTTGGCGATCAATAAAATCAATGTAACCATGGTTTTCCCTGAAGTGCATTGTAGTGAGTATCCGTAGTGTTGTGTTCATTTCTTGATCTCTTTCTCGTTTTCAAGCTTCTAGGCCGTAAGGAGTACATTTAAGTAAATGATATTATTTCCGACGTGGCAGTGGCTCGCTTGTTTACACCAAAGATTGCAAGCTATTATGAGGAATATTATCAATCTAAAGGAATTAAGTTCATTAAAGGAACTGTGTTATCATCATTCGAATTTGATTCCGATGGGAAGGTAAATGATTCTAATATGCCGTTTTAAGGTCGAATTTCTTTTGCTGTAGAATATCTTAGTAGCCAAATAATCACTAAAAGTTGCATTACATTTTGGAGCGGAGCCTGATTATTTTTGCTCTACAGGTTACTGCTGTTAATCTTAGAGATGGAAGCCAGCTACCTGCAGACTTGGTCGTGGTGGGAATTGGAATACGCCCGAACACAAGCCTTTTTGAAGGCCAACTAACACTTGAAAAAGGTGGGATCAAGGTGAATGGGAAGTTGCAAACGAGCATCGACTCAGTTTATGCAGTTGGAGATGTTGCAGCATTTCCAGTCAAACTATTTGGTGAAACTCGCAGACTTGAGCATGTTGATTCAGCCCGAAAATCTGCAAAACATGCTGTTGCTGCAATCATGGAACCCGAGAAATCAGGCGAGTTTGACTACCTACCATTCTTCTACTCCAGAGTCTTTGGATTGTCTTGGCAGTTTTATGGAGACAACGTAGGAGAGGCCGTGCATTTCGGGGATTTCTCGGGTACTACCTTCGGAGCTTACTGGATAAGCAAGGGTCATCTAGTTGGGTCTTTCCTTGAAGGGGGAACCAAAGAGGAGTACGAAGCCATAGCCACTGCCACAAGGCTCAAACCGCCGGTTGAGGATCTGATCGAGTTGGAAGAGCAGGGACTAAACTTTGCACTGACAGTTAGCAAGAAACCACAGCCAGCACCTCCCATTGAAGTTAGCCGTTCTACTTCTGGCCTTATCATCCTAGAAAAACCCGCATACGCTTGGCATGCGACTGTCGGAGTTATTCTGGCAGCATCAATAGCTGGATTCGCGTATTGGTATGGGAGGAGACGTCGAAGGTGGTGAGAAATCATTTTCCTTGTAACACCATTGTTGTAGTACTGATACAGTAAGGCTGTTGAAATACTCAATATGTCTATGACATGAACTCGAACTCGGACTCAGCCGATAGCTGAAAATTACTGAATACAACATATTTTCCTCATAATGCAATCTTTATCTATTCCTATAAAGCTCAAGTAATGAACTCTATGTTCACATCTTTCATCGTCCGAGGGCAGCCGAAGGATGAAGGCCGATGTTGGTTTTTAAACCATTGATTCTTTTAGATTCGAACATCGATGATACGGTGGAAGTCCGAACTGCAGGGCCAGTTGAGGAAGGTCGCATTCCTTCTTCATCGGGTCTGAGATTTGGGCAGTACAGATGAACCGTGGTGAAGAAGGAACTCAATCTTCTTCAACTGATCATGTTTCTAGGCAACCAAACAAGTGAAGAATCAAGGGGATTAAATCCTAAAATCAAGCAAGGTTTGGGACCGTAGACAGGGACAGAATCAATATTTAATGTTTGAAGAGACAATATAAATGTTAAAAATAAATAAATGTATAATTTCATGTATAGCTAGAGTCGTCCTTTGTTGTGGATACAAGAAAAGAGAAATGATCGTAAATGCTTTCCCTGGTCTTCAATCTGTGATATTAGATTCTTTCTTAAGTACTCACAACATAAACAGTATACAGATATGTTTAAATTTATTTTTTTAAATGCTTGAAATTTTCTGTTCCGTCTTAACACGGTATGTTTTTATTTATTTATATATTTTATTATATTTTATTGTATAATTTCGTGGTATAAACAAAGCTTTTAATTCGTCTTGGTCACCAACCTCTAATTCATTCCAGTTTTTCTTTCCCGTGCAAAGCATGATTTGACAGTTCTTTAATGGAAATAATACCATTTTATTTAATAAAAATTCAATAAGGTAATGGCGTTTCCACTAGGAAAAAATAAAGATAAATAGACCAACCATTTTCAGGGATAGTAGATGTTTCAGGGTGCATGAACCTTGGTTTCTTAGCAACTCTACCCCTTAAAAGTTCGTGAGTTACTCGAGTTCGATTCGATTAAAATTTAATAAATACTCGGTTTGGATTAGCTCGATTCGAATTTAAACTCGACTTGATAACTTAACGGCTTGAATCGAATAAAGTTTAGCTCGACTTGATAAATTTGCGAACAGTTCGTTAATTTTTTAAAATATTTTTTTAATAATTAATTTAAAACAATTTCATTCTTAAATAACATATTAATGTGTGAATTGTTACCTTAATTTTAATATGCTAGTTTGATGTATTTATGAAATGTTACTTTTGAATTTAGACTTTAAAAATGTTTTATACACTCTTTTTGATTTTTTGGTTGAATTTGTTAATTTAAGTTAGTATTAAGTATTATTAAATTTTACTTTTAGTTAAAAATAAGGTAAGTTTTCTAATGAGCTTAACGAGCAACGAATCGAGTTGAACAACAAAATATTTTAACGAGCACAGGTTGAACACAATTTTAACAAGTAACGAGTTGAGTCGAACAATAAAACTTTTTAACGAACACAAATTAAATAATACCAATTTACGATCGACTCACTCGACAAACAGCCCTACTAAACCAGTCTTTATCCTTCGTCTGCCCATCTTCCAATTATGGCCTAAATAAAAATAATAATATTTTCTTTATTTTTTTTAATTATACCTTAGATTTGGATTGTCCCCACAACTATAATAAATAAAAAAATAAAAAAAATTGCCATTAGGTAATAATTGAGTGCAGGAAAGGACTCAAAATTTTATATAACAAATGTAAATTATCAAGAGATTTTATTAAAATTATAATAGTTTAAAAGTATAAAATTAAATAATTTATAAAAAATATATAAAATATTTTTTTTAAAGAACCCTACACTCCTAATTCGTACACAATTTATAACCACCACAATTTATAAATAATTTTGCCATCATTTTATAGGTTTTAATTCGCTACACAATTTTGATTATATCACTAAACAACCACAAAATGAATTAAGTTATTTAAAACCACCGACAAACCAAAAATAAAAAAAAACATCGTGACGAACACTACACAAACATCAAGCGATCGTAAAATTATCCAAAATACATATCATAAGACAGAAAAAAAAGTATCACAAAGGCAACAAAATTTACGAAAAAAATCAAAATACATAATTTTTATTAAAACTAAAATAATTAAAATAAAATATAAACAATAATTGAAAATCAATGATCAACACCATCACCTTAATGAGGCACAAAATGGATTAATTTAACGAAATTAATAAATGAGCAATATTTTATAATAATTAATAATATTAGTGATCGTAACGTAATTTTTCAAACATCAATAATAAAATATAATAAATATCAATTCGAATCATTTAAGATAAATATAAATTAAAGTCAAATCGAATTTGAAAAAAATTATATATTCGACGTGTTGGTTCGAATTGCTTCACATAATAACATTAATTTTTTAACTTCTTTAATTTATGTTTGATTTTATCAGCTTGATGTCTGGTTAATCAAAATATATATATATATATATAAATAATGAATGATACACACTGATATACATTATTAATTTTTATTTTTTACTATTTTATTTTTGGATAAAGTCTTTTTAAATAAATATGTGGAGCCCATTAGTTTTTTACTCTTTATTTATTTAATTTATATCGATATAATAATTTTAATCCATAATGTTTATAATTTATATGGTTTTAGTAATTATTTTTTTAAGATAATTTTAGCCTTTAATCTATATTATTTTATTAAATTATTTATTTTTAATTATCATATAAATGAAATAGTTAAAAATTAAATAGTGATGATATATCAATATTTTTATTTAAAAATATATTTCTCAACTATTTTAAAAATAATAATAAAAATTAGCATAAATAAACTACTAAATCATCATGAAAAATTCAACCCGTAAACAAAAAACTGATAAATAAATTCCTAAACCTAATTCAAAATTCCTAAAACTCAGTTTAAGCTTTTAATTGACAAGGAGATGGTGGCTAAATTATAATAAAAGTTAAAAGTTAAGGATTAAATTTATATTATGTCAAATTGAGAAAGACAACCCTTTCAAATTAAGATTAAATCTTGTCGTGGGGCTCAGAAATTTATGTAAAAATATTTATTTAAAATTTAAAAAATAAATAAATAAATAGTAGTGTACATTAATGTGTGATATTAGTAGTGTATATCGATGTTTGACATTTATTATAAATTCATCTGGTTTATCTTATAAAAATATTTTTTAAAAAAATATTTTATACTCCACTATTGCATGTATATTTCTAATAAGAAAAATTTTACAACGGGTACTAAACACCGTTGAATATCACATATTAATAAAAAAGTGATAGACTTAATATATAATTATTAATTGAATGTTGAGTCCTCAAAATTTTTAATTTTTTTTAATTAATTTAATAATATTCAACAGTGTTTAACGTTAGTGGTGTACAACGATATTCGACCCCGTTGTAGATTCATCCTTCTTCTAATAATGGTGAATTCTTAAAATATCTTTATTAAGAATAAAACCTTAAAAACCTGAAAGACAACTAAAAAAATATAGTACAAGTGGTAATTAAATCGAGTTAAACTTCATAAATTATCTCGTACAATAATTTTAAAAAATAACATAGGAGCAAAACAAATTCATAATAAATATATTTAGGGACAAGAAAAATATAATTTTTTAAAGGTTCTAATATAATTTTATCGTTGTTTTTATAGGAAAAACGTGTTTTATTATTTTAGGGCACAAGTTACACTTCGACATCGGAACCAGGGAACGAGTCCCTAGAAACATATTATCCCTCACCAAAACTACCCGTTCCATATGGCAGAAAACGAGAAAATCAGCAAACAAACGACCCAAACAAGCAGTTAGGAACATAATCACGAGACTCATCCCATCATTACGACAGGAAAAAGATGCTACCCGAGACAGACATAACTGAAACATGGAGCATAATACTTGCCCTAGCAATTACCAGCAGGAATCCTGCAAAAACATTTTGTTTGCAGCACAAAAACACATAATCGATCATACAAAACATGATGAAACACAAAAACATGTAATCAATCGAGGATGTTGTTCGAAGATCAATCGTCTGATTGATTCCGGGTTTAACAAGGGCATCGACGACACTGTTTTGTTCTCTTTGGTTAGTTTAATCTCCCACTGAGAATGTTTACAAGATGAGAGACAGTCTATCATGTTTCTTACCGGTTTATATCTGGATTTTCATTTTGAGATTACATGAGCACCAATAATATCAGCACAATGATTGAACGATTAATATCAAATAGTGAAAGATTATATTACAAAATAGATACTACTGTAATTACTATTAGCTAATTTAAAAAAAAATACGACTCGGTTCAATTTGAAGGTGAATTGATATTCATAATAATTTTTTTTATTCAGTTACAGTGGTTATAATAGTATCTGTTCTAGAGTATAGTCTCAGCCATCAGACATTGATCGTTCAATCATTGTGCTGACATTACTGGTGTTCAAACTCGTGATCTCCAAGAATAACAACCGTTCTATTAATCGATGAGCCTAGATGGTTCGTGCATATTCATAATAATGAGATACTTGAAGGTGATATGATTGTTTTTTATAAAAGGATCTCAAAATTTTAATATGAACACAAATCAGAATTAAATCATAAAATTAAAAAATTTAAAATTAAATTTATGATTTTTAAAAATTTAAGATAAACACGAACTTACTAAAAATATACGGAGCTCTGCCACTGTGTTAAACCTTGATAAACTTCTTACCATATCTCATATAGCACCGCATAAAAATAATTTTAGTGCAGTTAGTGATAATGGTGTAAAGATAAGAATCAAACGTGTATTTTAGTATGACAGAGCATTCCTTCAAATTCAAGAAAAATTAAAAGATATTTTTTAATTTAAAAGTTTATTTAAAAAGAAGAAAAAATATTTTAAGAAATTAGAAAAAAATAAAAATATTAAAAAATTATTATATAATTATAAAAAATAATTTTGAAACAAACTTTATTGTTTAATATATTCTAAAAATAAAAAAACTTTTATTGTTATATATATATTTTTTCAAATTATATTTTTATAATTTTATAAATATTTTTTTTAGTTTTTACTATTTGAATTTCTTAAACATTTTAATTTTTGAAAAATTATTAATTTTAAATTAACTTAAAAATTAAAAAAGTTATATTTTAAATATTTTTAAAATATTACGGAGTTTCTTTTTAATATTTTTAAAATTTTTAAAAAAATAAATTTGAAAAATTCTTAAAAATGATAAGTGATATTATTTTATTATGACACGTATCAAAAGAATTTAAAAAAAAAATAAATGATCAAGGTTAATAAAAAAGGTCAATTTTTTTTAAAATTTAAGACTTTAATTTGGTAAAAAGATTAAGAGCTTATTTTATTTTTATAAAAATTTAAAGATTTATTAAACACTTTAACTCTAATATAAAGTAAGACAACTTAATAATTATAAAAATATATTAAATTAAAAAGCAATTTTATTTCTAAATACATTAAGTAAAAATAGTTAAATAGGAAAATATTTTCAAATATATTAAATATATATTTTTATCATGTTTAAAAGTATTTAATTTACTTTTCTAAATAAAAAATCTCACTCATGTGATAATCTCATTCACACATGTAAACACCTAAAGAAGATGTCTTTGTTTCAAAAAGGACCCTTTTAGCCCTTGATTTTTTTAATAAAAAATTCAGCCCTAAATTTTTGTTGTATTATCTTCTACTTTATAACCTTTTACAAAATTAACTTAAATATAATCGAAAAATATTAGTTCAAGTGATAAATAATTTAATTTTGTTTGAATAGATTTCAGATTTGAGACATTATATATACAGAAAATATTATCGGAAGATTCACTCACCAAAACTAGATGTACAATGGCAATCAATCCGAGTTAGTCAGAATAAAACCTTGAAAAACTAGAAGAATATTTAAATATGATAACAATAATGCTTTTTTTAACATTATTTATTTTATTTTTACGTCATAATTATAAAAGGAAATAACAAAATATCTAATTTGGAACAATTTAATAAAATAAAAGGTTAAAAATATATATAATAAAAATTAAAGGTTAAAATGATCAAATTGATAAAGTTGGAGACAAAAAGGTTATTTTGCTTTTCTTTTTTACTTTAAAAATAAATAAATAAAAAATACTTTTGCTTCTTATTGGGTATTATAAATAGGTTCATATGCTTCTCAGAAACACTTCAAATCTTGAATTCTCATTTTGGTAATCTTTATTTTTCGACGCTTTAAATGCAGAACGACGGCTCGGGTTTGTCGTTTTGTCCTAGCTTTAACAGCTATGCCTCCGGTAACAAACTCGTTGATATCGCCGCCACGGTTAGCCGAGAAAGGGCCGGTGATTTAGATGAAGAATTCGAGTTCTCAATTAACCTCGAGGAGAGTCCCGAAACGGCGTCGTTTCCGATCTTCAATCGCGATCTCTTGTCGAACGGCGAGGAAGGTAAAGATGATGAGGTGAAAAAGGTTGTTCGGATTCCGTTGAGAGATCTGTTCATCAGTGATGGACATCTTCCGTCGTCATCGTCTTCGTCGGAGACGGACGAGCTGGAAGGAATTCCAGCTGAAACGTACTGTGTTTGGAAACCTAAACAAACGCCGATATCATCGCCGAACAGGTGTACGAAGAGCAAATCCACGGGATCGTCATCTTCAAGACGGTGGCGATTAATAAAAGATTTACTCAAGAGAAGCAACAGCGACAGTAAATTCTCTGCTTCATCGTCTTTATTTTTTAACTTTGATCATAATAAGAGTACGATAGAGAAAAAGCGTGAAGAAAATGCAAATGAGAAAACAACCGCCGCCGCCGCGGTGGCGTCAGTGAAGAAGAAATTCGATGGTGAATTAACGGCGACGAAGATGAAGAGAGTTGAGAAAACTTCGGCGCACGAAGTTTTTTACGTGAGAAACAAGGCGTTAAAGGAAGGAGATAAACGGCGGTCATATTTGCCGTACCGGAGGGACTTAGTTGGATTTTTCTTCTAATTTTCAGGGTTCGGTAGAAATTTTAAATTTTTCTCTTTTCTAATTGAAAAAAGAATATATATATATATATATAAATAGCCAGGAAAATAAATTAATATTTTTTTACCTTTATTATTTTGATTTAAATTAAATCTATTTTTTAATTATTTATAATTTAATGCTAGAAACCGATGTCTATGAAAGCTTAAAATATACTAAGATGTATTTAATTCTTTAAAGATTAATCAAAGCTGTCCATCTAGAAGCCGTTACTTCAGTTTAGATTACATTTTTAATATTAAACTTTGATTTGATTAGGTTTTATAATAAAATAAATGAAAAATAATTTAAAAGTTAAAAGAGATTATAGATATTAATAATTATTTAATTTAATAAAATAAGACATAAGTAATGTTATACGTTTAAAACATGATGTTGTCAATCGAAAATATAGATTAAAAATATATTTTTATAAAATTAAATCTAAATTTGATTATTAATAAATCTAATATTAGTGATTAAAAATTTAAAAATTATAAAAAAATAATTTTATTAAAAAATTAATCAAAGCCATCATCTAGAACCTGTTCCTCTGTTTAAATTAGAAACTGTTTACTTCTGTTTGGAGATATAATAACAATTTTGGGGGGTAAGAATTATAGATTAGGACACTTGGAAAAAATCAATAAATAGTAAACACTCATATGGTTAAGTCAAAGCATGGCTTTAAAATACAATCAATAATGTGAAAATAAATAAAATAAAATTAATTGTTATAATTAAGAACGAAGTCAGGATTTGTATTTGAGGGGAATAAAACATAAATGTTTAAAAGTACGAGGATAAATTCATAAAAAATTAATTTTAAAAAATTTAAATAGAGAGACAAAAATTAAAAAAAAAATCTTCAGGGTGGAGGACGATTTCCTCTCCCACCCTTATATAGTTTCGCCATTGGTTATAATTTATTCGATTTTTTTAATAAGTGAATGACATGATTATTTTTCAAAATACATTTCATTATGTATTTTAAAATCTTTAAATAATTTTAAAATACATTTTATTATTATAGTTATATACTAAAATACATCGTTTCGAAAACTTTGATTAAATACATTAATACATGTAGTGGTGGATCCATAAATAATTTGAAGGTAGACGCATAAAATCTTAAAATTTCAACGTATACGTAATTTATAAATATTATAAATTAAAAAAATTAATATCAAATATGTGAAGTTTAAAAAATTCGTACCCACCCTAAAATGCATTTGCATCCGCTATTGAATACATGTATATTCGGGGCAAGTGCTGAATCATGTGGGCAAACATATATATAAAGTCAGAATCTAGTTATATAGTATAAAAGTTTTTTAAGTTTTATACGTTTTTGAATTATTAGATTGATGGTTACGATTATTTTTTTATTTTTTATTAAGTAATAATTTTCTCATATTTTATTGTTAATTTTAGTTATCTGTTTTATTTATCCAATAATTAAAAAACGTATAAAATTTAAAATTTTTACGCTATATAAATAAATTCTATATACTAATAGTTTATTTAGAGTTTGATTTAAAAATGATATTACAATTTAAAACACAAATTATTTTATTTAATAGGCTATATAAAATATAATATGAAATAAAGAATAATATGAATATATAAATATACAACCGTATAAGTATTTATATATAAACAAATAAAAAATATCACAATTGAAGGAAATAAATATGCTTTTTCCTCTCAAAACTCAACTCTATTTTTTTTCTTAATAATCTCCACTGCCTGCACAGTTTTATTTTTTTTAATCTATGACGTTCGATAATTATTTTAATGTTATTTATTAATTGTTGATGCTTATTATTTTTATTTTTTAATAAAATTTTTATGTGACATGATTTTTTTTATGATATATTTTTATCTATTTTTATGATACATTTTATTTTTATTTTTATGGGTTTGTTGTGATATAATTCAGTATAATTTAGTGATCGATTATTGCTCGTATAAAGATTTTATTCAATACTAGTTCTTGATTATTATTTTTCGATAGTCATGAATAGCTTGATTCTCACCCGATTGATAGTTGTGTATCAATATAATCAGTCATAAGTAACAAAATATTCTGTCTAATAAGATCATTCATCACTTCTTCATCCATTAAACGTCTCGATTAGATAAAGACAAAAACTTTAAAAAAAAATTAAATTTTGATAGTACATTTATCTTAAAAAAATCACTCTTTATTTTTAAATTATAAATAAATTAAATCCCATCATTTTTTTAATTTATTATAATTATGATATTTTTTATAAAATTAATAAAAAAAATCAGTAATTGTGGATCCCATTGAATAATTGAGTCTTAACTTTTATACTACCTCTAGTGTATAGATTCGTCGTAGTGCCATTATTTATTGTGAGAACTGCAGCCATAAGGTGTTTAATTTTGTGGGTGTAATAATTAGGGACTAGTATATAGTTGGGATTCAAACTTGGGCTCTTTGGATATATACAAATATTTAATATATATGATTTTGTATATATTTTTAATTTTTTTAAAAATTATTTATATATTTAATATACATTTATAATTTTGATTAATATTATATATACGATGTGGGTCAAATCTTTATTCATATGTTATTTTTATAAATAGTTTATTGATTGAGTTAAAGATTGTTCTCTAGTAACACTTGTTTTTTATACAATAATTAATATTGTACGATAGGAGGGACGGAATTATTTGGGTGGGGAGCGATAATCGCTCCTCTTACCTTGAAGACTTTTTTATATTTTTGTCTTTTATTTAATTTTTTTAAATTATTTTTTATGAATTTAATCTCCTGTTTCTAAACATTTACGTTTTGTTTTTCTCAACCCCAAATCCTGACTCTGTTCTTGTATGAATTTTTTTTAATTTTTTACATGTTTAATAATTTTACATTTTATTTAGGTAAATTTTACGGAATAATTCAATCAACTATTTTAATTTGATATATAGAGATCTCCAAGTGATATTTGAGGATTTAGGCTATTTTTTACGGTACTACACAACAAACGCCATCTGCAGATGATTTATTTTATCCATTTATATTTTTAGCCATTCGAGTTTCACTAAAATTGTATGTGCAAGTGGCATTGGAGGGAAAAAAAAATCATGTACAGGTTGCGTTTTTTATATGGTACTATAAAAAATAACCTAAATCTTCAAATATCACTTGAGGATCCTTATATTTCAAATTAAAATATTTGATTAAAATATTCAATAAATTCCACCATTTATTTACCGTCATTGTTGAATAAACTTTAAAAATGTATATTATCAACATAAAATATTTGTTTTTACTTGTATTACAAGTGTAACACAATCTAATAATATATATAGCTCGAAAAAAATTATTAAATAAATCTGATTCATTACGTTATCTATGATCTTATTTAATAATAAATTTTTATCTTATTTTTAACATAAATCTTTTTATTGCTTAGATGAATCTTTACTTCTTTTATATGTATCATTAAATAAATAAATATCATTGTACAAAAATATAACATATATGATAAATTATAATCATATAATAATTTTTTTCGAGAAGAATTATTTATTTTTCCATCTAAATTTTAAAGTATATTTAAATAGATCATAAATGAATAATAGAGAAGCTTGTAACTAAAATGTTGACATTTAATGCTTTGAAACTGATATTTTTATTTGTGTTCTTCTGCCTACACACCATAATTGTCTCGGTGGGCGGTTTAGAAGAATATGCTAAAAAGGTGTGCTCACACATGTTGTTCATATGGTAGGACACACAGAAAACAACTTTACTAAATTGTGTAATTTTATATCACTATAGGTATAAAATTTTAATTTTGTTAAATTTCACGGTGATTATTCAGTTAAATGTTATAAGTATTTTATGATAGAATGTATTTTTTAAGTTTACGGGTTTAAAATTTTTTAAATTTAAAAAAAATAATTAAACCCCTATTTTTTCATCTTATTAAGTCAATGTATCAAAAAATTTAATTAAGTCATTGAACCAAGAAATTAAAGCAATTAAGTCTTTTGACTAATTTTTATTATTAAATTTTGATAATTTTTTTTTAGATATTTTTTACACAAGATACAACACAATTCTGTCATGTTATATTTATAAAAAATTCAAAAAAAATATTTTTTTTATATAAATTTTATAAGTTTTTTAAAATTTTTAGAATATTTAAATATTTTTTAAAATAAAATAAAATTTTAGAAAAAATATCAAGCGAAAATATTATAATACGACACACTGCAACAGTAGATCAAAAATTTATTTTAAAGTTGATGTATAACTTTTGTGTTTATCCTTCTATTGTCTGCACAGAAGCAAACAAATCAAAGCTGGGTATAAAGGAATGGGAGGTAAAGCTCCTAACCAGACGAAAACTGTATAAAAAGTGAAGTCTTAAAAACTAAGTCTAAACCCAAAACCAGAGTCAGTTAGCAAAGGAGGATCGAACACATGATTCAGGAATGAAAGGATGACTCACTTCAAAAGCTACCCATTTGACTCGATATAAAAAATTTAATTTAACTCGACTTGAATTGTAATTTTATAAGCTTATCTCAATTTGAATTAAGGATGAACATTTACTCGGCCCGACCTCATTGGGTAGGTTCTTTTGTGTGTGTGAAAAAATCGGGTTCAGATCATATCAGGTCGGGTGTTTTTTGGAAGTGATGTCGGGTCAAGTCAAATCGAATTCAAGTTTAAGGTATAATATATTTGACCTAACCCAACCCGAGATTAAATATATAATTTTTTATAATTTTTTAAGGATATAATAATAGTAATAATCTATCTGTATATTTTTTATAATTAGATTCTTCAAATTATTTTTTATTTACAATTTAGTCATTAAAATTATAATTTTTTATAATTTAGTCCCTAAAATTATCTTTTCTATAGGTTGGGTCGGAGTCAGGTTTATAATGTTTATTTTCATATCGGGTCAGATTTTTGAAATAAATTTTCGGGTCGGGTTTGAGCGGGATGAAAATCCGACCCGACCCGTGCTCATCTCTAATATGATTTTTTTTAAAAAAAATAATATTTAAGTTATAAAATAAAACTTTAAATAACTTGAGTTTTTTAATAATTATATGATTAATTTTAAAATTAAAGTCACAATTCTTCCACTCTGTTTGACATTTAGAATTAATGATTAGACATTAAAATTTAATTTTTTAGTGTTAAATATAAAAAAGGTACTAGAAAAGAGAAAAGATTTTTGTTAAAAAAAAGACGATTGACGAAATTCACAAAAAATACACCATGGCATTAAAGTTATCAAGTATTTCAATTATAGACTTTTTCGTTGTCATCCTATCGGTCTAAAACTCTGACTCATTTACGAAAGACGAATTTGTTAACATTCGGTACAAGTTGTCCTTAGTAGGGATAATAATGACTTTGATCGGTTTGCAAGTTATTCAGGTTTGACTCAGTCAAAGTTCGGTTTGAGTGAATTTGACTCGGACTCAAGTTCGGCTCGAGACTTTAACGAGCTGAGCTAAGTTTACCTAAACTCGTATCGAAAAACTTGTGAACAGTCTCAGAATAATAATATTATATATGATACATATACACTAAAAGTAATCTTTTTATCAAAAGAAAAATAATAGAATAAAATAGAAGAAATTCACTATAAATAAATAAATTAAAATAAATTGGATATTTTTTCCCTTTTTCAATATTGAATTTTGTTTTCGGTGTTGGTTATGAAAAAAATTAACGATGCCCTATCTTTTATATAAAAATATAATAAAATTGTCTGTTTTGAGTCGAGACGAGTCGAATCCCACGAGCTTCGAGCTTGAGCCGAACCTAATAATATTATTTCTAAACCGAATTCAAGTTTGAACCGAACTCAATAATACTGTTTTTGAGCTGAGCTGAACCAAACCTGATTTGAACTCGGCTCGGCTCACCTCGTTATCACTCGTGGTCCTTAGTACACATGTTAATCTTTCATGATTTATGACATCAAAGCATTAGTCCCATGAAATTATTTTTGTGTTGTGTTTTACTAACTACTGCTCCATAAAACATTCCTATTTTTACGTCTGAAAGTTGAGTACTATTAGCTTTAATTTAGACGACAAACATTTTTTCCATTCTCTTTGGCCTTAGTTGACGAAGCAAAATGATAAAGAAAAAGGAAGACTAGGAATAGTGAAGCAATGATTACTGAAGCCTTTTTCTAGTTTTGTTTAGCGTCCAGTCTTCTTAATCAACTAGAAAAAGGAAGAACATACTTTGATTTGCCTGTCCAATTTTCACACCAAAAAACATCATTACCTACTTCGTCTTGTCCTGATCCTTGAGGTTAGTGTGTCATTTTTTCATGACAAAACTGGTTGAGAAAGGTTAGGAGAGTGGGTTAGTGGGAAAACTTGGGTGTCTAGGTAGGATGAAGGATGTATCATGTTTTAAAAGTATTTTCGAGTAATTTAATCGGATATAAATCATTTACCTTCTAATCATATTTCTACTTTAAATTAGTAGGTTAGATTTTAGGGTTTAGTATTTAAAATTTAAGGTTAAAAATTGTGGTTAAGGTTTAAGGAATTAAGGGTATGATATATTTTTAAAGTTTAGAATGTATAAAATTAAAATTAAGATTTAAAATTTAATTTTTTAAAAATTTTAAACAGAGAAGCACGAAAAGAATTACTATTAGATTTCTACTTAATTTAATCTCATAACAACTGAAAAATCTATTCTCGAAGCCCTTGATTATCGATATTTTTTCTTTATTTTTCTATCCTATATTTGTTTTTGCATTTTTGTTAGTTTTTCTCTCTAAATTTTTATATTTAAATTTCATTATTTTGGAATTTTACTTTTCAAACATATTGTTGCGTCTATTTTTTTTTTTGCACTATTTTTCTGTCTTGTGATAATAGGGGTGTAAACGAGTTGAATTGAACTCGAGTAGTATTGAATTCCATTCGACTCGATTCATTAAAATTTTGAGTTGAATTTGAGTTTGAGAAATTAGAACTCGACTCGGCTTGTTAAGAACTTGAGTCGAGTTTGATTCAAACCCAATCGTATCAAATTTTGATGGATCTTTAATCGTATCAGACTCGAGTATCTTGTCATTTCTCATGCTCATTTAAAACCCTGTTAGGAAAAAACTTTGATATAAAAGTTTTGTAAACTCAAGATTATTAATTTTAAGGTATAGGGCGTTAGTTTAGAGTTTAAAGGTATAGGTTGTTCGTTTTAGAATTTAGGATTTAAACTTATATTTAGAGTTTATATTTTAAGGTTTTAATTTTAAGAATTTAGATTTTAAATTATAAAAATTAAAAAAATAGTATATTATATTTTTGAATAGCTCACGAGCTTTTCGAGTTGGGTATCAATTAACTCGGCTCTGTTCGTTAAGAACTCGAATAATTTTACTAATAAAATGTGTATACGTTATCAAAGAATTAAAAAAAACATATGTACCATTAAAAAATGCATTTTTAGCTAAAGTGCTAATTTTAGTTTTTTAATGTTTTTCCAAAAGTATCTTGAGTGATGATATATTGGTAAATTAAACGTAGATCGATTAATGATTAATTTTTTAAAAAGTTTAATATTTGATTAATTCGGTTTAAAATAAATTAATTAATCAAATTAAATATAATAAATATTAACCAAAAAGTTTGATTAATCGAATATATATTAACCGAAAATTGAAGTGTTTTATAGTTATTTTGGTTAATTCGAAAACTAACTGAATTTGATTCGATTAATTTTTTTTAAAGTTTGATTTGATTAACAATTAAAAAGTTAAAAATTTCTATTAATAATATTTAGCTAGTTTACTTCGGTCGATTAATCGAATTAACCGATTAAACTCCCATGGCCCGTAAAAAGAATTCATAGTAATAATTTAAGACATCTTTAATGATATGCTATGATAATAGATGTAGATTCGATTGGATAATCAAACCATTCTTATTGTGTAATATTGTCCTTTATTTTTCATTTTTAATCGATTCATTCCGGAAAGTAAAGTCAACCTTTTTAATGGATTCGACTGATGAATTTTGAGCCTATCAAGATTACACTTTCAACAATGGTTTTTTTTTAAGGTTGAATATTAGATCGAGTCGAGTTGAGTTAAAAATTATGAGTTATTCGAGTTTACAAATCCTATTTTACTACTCAAACTTTATTTGAATTTGGTTTGATTAACTTTTTTTAAAGTTTGATTTAATTTACAATTAAAAGGTTAAAATTTTTTGTTAATAATATTTAGCTAGTTTATTTTGGTCGATTAATCGAATTAACCGGTTAAACTCCCATGGCCCGTAAAAGTAAAGAATTCATAGTAATAATTTAGGAAATACTTAACGGTGTGTTATGATAATAGATGTAGACTCGATTGGATAATCAAACCACTCTTATTGTGTAATATTGTCCTCTATTTTTCGATTTTAATCGATTCATTTAGGAAAGTAAAGTCAACCTTTTTAGTGGATTCGACCGATGAATTTTGAGCCTATCAAGATTACACCTTCAATAATGGTCCTTTTTCGGGGTGAGTATTCAATCGAGTCGAGTTGAGTCAAAAAATTTTGAGTTATTCGAGTTTACAAGTCATATTATATCACTCAAGCTTTATTTGATTCCGATTCAAGTCAAGTCGAGTTTTCAAGTTCTTATAAAAATTTAATTTAAATGATTTTCTCTAATCATACAAGATATATATATCTCCGTATGTAACAATATTTTTTCTTATTTCATATATCGATATATATATATATATCATAAAAAATTGAGATACCTATCTCGAACTTAAAAATAAATTATGTAATTACTAAAAGTTTCGAGTTATTTGAAATACTATCTTTTAACTTGAACTTTATTTAAAAATTTTTCAAATCGAATCAAATTTATAAAATTTCGAATTAAATCAAAACGAGTCAAGTATTTTTACAGCGAGTCGAGTCAAATTTTGCCGCCGGTGCTTTTAACATCCTTCAAGTGATGTTGGCTTGGCCGATGGGAACCGGGAGAAGCAGCAGGCTGACGTATGCCAATTGCCAACGATCGGTTCAGGTGAGGGGCAGGGAATTCACGAATCATTCTGGGCTTTATTTTTTTATTGCACTTCTTATTTTCATGGTTTTATCCTGATTAATTTAAACCGATTTATATTACATACTTAATTTAATAGATAAATTTTTAATAAGTATTATTTTTATGTACACAACATTTCGAACTTAAAACTTATTTAAACAGAACCAAACTACTTATTACTTAAAACAACCCCTATTTTAAGCTTATATTTATAAAAATAAAAACTATTGTTAGTAGCAATTTGGATAAAAAGAATCGAAGTGACTTAGAAAATTAATACATCAGTCATGTTTATGTTTCCCTCAATCATGATTGAGATTAATACATCGTTTTCTTGTTTTGGGTATAAATCGAATTATCCGATAAAATTAGAATTTCGATCAATTAATTAGATGTTAGACCAGTTAACAATTTTTTTTTAAAGTTTATTTATTGGTTAATACAGTTAAAAATAAGTAAATTAATCAAATTAAATAATATATATATATATATATATTAAATATGTGTTAACCTTAGGAATTTTTGTGTGCAATGAGGTGATATTTAACTTATCAAATCTTGCATTTCTTATTTATAATTGGGCATTTCTCATGTCTACGGAAGCCCATATTCTAAGCCCATAATATCAGCACATTCCGCCGAACCAAATGAAAAGGAAAAGATTGAAAGAAAACCTAAGAGTGAGCGGATGTGTCCTCAGTTAATATCTAAAAAAAATACATAGGCATAATGTTAAAAGAATATTTTTATTATTTGATTAAATAATTATTCTAAAATTTTAGAGTAATTTAATTTTTAATATTTTATTTTAAGTCAAGATAATTTTTTTATAATTAAAAATTATTAGTCAATTCACGATAAATAATAAGAAATAATTTGATAAAAACACGTCAGAAAATTATTTTTATTTTATACAATTTTATATAATTATTTTTTGACTGAAGTATTATTTTGTAAAGTTATCATATTATCTATATGATATTGCTATCACGACGTGTATTATCATGTAGATTTATTAGGTTATTTTAAATTATTTATCATTAATTGAAGAATTATTTTTATTCACAAATAGATCATTTTTATCCAAAATAATATTTTCTCTAGAAAAAAATAGTTTTCTCTTTATAGTCGTCATAAGTATTTTAATTTTTTTAATTAATCGGTGGTAGTATTTAGTTTTAGTATTAATTATCGATCATTGATATTTATTATTTTTTTTATTATTCCATATTTTGTTATTTCTTTAAAATAAAAAAAAACTCTATTCTTGTAGCACGTGTTTTCTCTATTTTGTGACATGTTTTTTATTGATTATGTTATTTCGTTTTATCTGTCGTTTAATACAATTTTAACATATCTTAACAATTGATGCTTACATAAAGATCCTTACCGACTTTCTGATTTATCTGTGGTCATATAAAATATTGATCCTCGTTCGTTTGATGGTTTATTAATTGATGTAATTAAACATGTATAATAAAATAATTTATTCAATAGTTTAATTTTACCACCACTATTTTAATCTCATAATCATCTGGTTTAACTAGAAATAAGGAGATTAATGGAAGTTTTTGAATTTTGATGATACGTTAATTTTCTTTAAAAATTGTTTTTTTTCACTTTTATACGAAAACTTTAATAAAATATTTTTTTATTTTTTATATTATATTTATAATATCATTTATGTGGTTTAGTAATATCTACATGGAAGTGAAAAAAGTTTTTTAAAGTCAAAGAAGTCCTTAAACTTTTTTAAAAAATCAATTAAGTCCTTAAATTTTTTCAACCAATTAAGTCCTTGAACCAAAAAATTAAATCAATTAAATCTTAACAATTTTCTAATCCACTGTTGTTGTGCTACATGTCAGCGTTTTCACTTGATATTTTTTGGAATTTTATTTTATTTATTTTTTAAAATATTCTAAAAATTCTTAAAAAACATAAAATTTATATAAAAATATTTTTTTATTTTTATTCTTATAAATACAACATGATATTTTATCATGTTGGCGATGATATTTGAAAAAACTATTAAATTTAATAATCAAAATTGATCAAAAGACTCAATTGATTAGTTTTCTAAGGCTCTTGTATTTTTGAGAAAAATCAATATATCCCCTAAATTTATTTTGTCTTCAATATGGTCCTCGAATTGAAAAAAAAAAATCAATCTAATCCTTTAACCCACTGTTCATGTCATGAATGTGACCTTTCCTTGAACTGACAAGACCAAATTTAAAGTTGTACATGTGTCGAAGCAGCCAAAATATTGTTGATAAGCTCAACCTATTCCCTTGAATTGCCCAGTGTGGAATAGAACATTGTTATTCCCAGCATTTTCTTCAGATGCTACATTTTGTTAACAAAAAGAAAATTATCAAATTAAATGAACACCAAAAATTTTCCATGATTCTTGTTTCTCTTTCTCGGGAAACTGAGAAGGCTTATTTTCTTTCCATTATTTTTCTTTTTCAATCCTATTCCATTGTTCATGGAAAGATTGGTTCATCTTTTAGGAGGGTTAGTTGATCATTGTATTAATTATTATAGATATTTGTAAATAAATAGATATTTTACAGTTATTGTCGATTAATTTTTACGGTTAATTTTTATTGTATTGATTTTTACTGCTAATTTTCGTTAACTGATGCGTGTTATTTTCTTAAAATACTGAAACTATATTTTAAAAATTAAAATAATCTTAAATTTTAAAATTTTTAACACCCAAAATCCAAATTCAGATTTGACCTGATTTCGTCGTCCATTGTCATGTTGTCATCCATTATATTTTTTGTTGGACTATTACGATCATTTACCCACTATTTCGTCGATGAAAATCGACTAATACCGTACTAAACATAAAAATTATAGAATGATTTGTAACGAATGATTGCATAACAGATAATGAACAATGTGTGGGTCGTTCAACGAGAGAAAAATACATTACTCCGTCACCGAAAACGCGACCAACACCAGTAAAAATGATCAGATTAAGAGGTTTAGGGATTTGAGTACTATTAAAATTTTAAATATTTTAAATATTTTGATTTATTTTTAAAAAAATAAAATTTAATTTTTTAATATTATCACCTATCATATTTACATTGGCTAACATGATTTTTTTTTTTTACGATCGTTAATGACAAGACACCTATTTAACTTAAAAAAATATTTTAAACACCAACTTAATAAAATGACTGAGATTTCGACATATATATTATTGACAAAGACCTAAGAATAGTTAAAATATTAACGTAAATTTTATAACTAATGTATTTATATCGTATATTTAAAATATTTTCTATATAATTTAAAATTTTACGGTGTTTATTAATACATTTACAATACATTAATTAAATGATTCTCGTAGAATTAATTCTTGACATTTGTTAAATAAATAAATAAAAATAAAGTCTGAGCACTAGGTTCTGCTCCCCCTTTCCTCATCACCAATATCTTTTAATAGCCATACATTTTGAAGCATACATTCTCAAAAAAGCATATCTCTGCCTTCTCTCATATGTGTTGCCTTAGCTTTGCTTCTTTTTCATATGACTTTTCAATCAAAGTTGCACAATTTCTTGTCATATATATAAATAGATAGAATCAAGTTACACGATATAAAATATTTTAATTTTTTTTATATATTTTTGGGATCGTTAGATAAGTGAAATGAATAGTTGAAATTAACAATGAGTTATGCGAAGATTATCACTTGAAAAATGAATAAGTTAATCTCAACCATCGAACAGTAAAAAAACATGTAAAACTAAAAGTTTTATATATTCTGTGTAAATATATATATATATATATATATATGACAAGATTAAGTTACACAATGTAAACTCTTTAAATTTTACATCTTTTTTAGATCGTTAGACGATTAAAATTGATGGTTCAAATTATTAGGATATAGGTCTAGTGCATTCATCATATTCTTGTATTTTGGTTATTATGGTTAGTTACAAACGGTTAGGGAAAGTTGTTAATTTGCCGTTCTGTTAACTGACTAATGATAGCCTTCAACTCTTGCATAAATAAGCTGGTTCTCTGTTGAGAATATTATAGCTGAATTAATAAAACAAGAAATTACTGCATCTTTTTCCTTATACTTAACATGGTCATTGGTTACCTCCATAGGTAATCACTCTATCAACACTATACTTAGTTACCTACATAGGTAATCTCCTCACCAGCACTATACATAACACAAATTAATTTCTTACTTTTTTTCTTAAAGGATAATCTTCACATAACTTACTGTTAATTTCAACTATTCATTCTTCTATATAGTTGATGGTTAAAAGTCTACGTCCAATAAAGTTTTTTTTTCAATTTATTCAAAACTTGATATGTATTATACGAGTAAAAATCATCTACCTTTTTATTGTGCATCATTTTATGCCTCTTTAAAAATTTTCTAAAAATTGAATTTAAACCCTAAATCTTATTTTCTATATCCTAAACCCTGCACCCTAAAAATACAACATACCCCTAATTCCCTAAACCTTAGCCACAACCCCTAACTTTGAACCCTAAATCATAACCCCTAAATTCTCTAATTTAAAATGGTGGCACAAACAAAGGCATGCATGGGAAAAAGGTAGATGATTTATATCCTTATTGATGGAGGCTATGGAGTCCTTGTTAATTTCACCTTTGTCAGATTGTAGTAATTAAGGTTGTCGACCCCACGAGGATTGGCGTTACTTACGCAATTTAATATTCCTGCATAATGAAAAACTAAAGACACAGATAATTGAGTTTGAATTATAACTAAGGAAACTAATTAAAGTAATAAAGATAAATGATCAAGAAATCAAGGATAGAAAAGTAGGGTAGGTTAGAGTGCTTCGTAGTGTGGAATCAGAATGTAATTGCCTCGTTTTTATAATGCAATGGGGTTGAACTGCCGCTTCGGCGGTTCGAACAAAGGGTCGCCGCAGCTGCCTAGGCGGGGTTATGACTTGTCGACAATTCAATAACTCATAGTTCCACAGAGCATCCTTATATGTCTTCTTCCTTATCCCTAAGCGAAGAGAATTGTTGAAACCCTTGTGTCTTGATGATACCTCTCAGCGTTAATCAAGGGCGGATAACAATCACACATGCGTCTTGTTAGTCGCAGAAATCCTAACCGGATTAGTCAATGCCCTTGAGCAAAGACCGTATTCTCTCGTTTCATGAGCCTAACTCTCCCGATATTAAACAAATGGATATTTCTTCACATACTTATCATCTCGAGCTCATATGCAAAGAAAGTGAATGCCAAGAGAGAATAAACTAAGAATTCTGAAATTGCATTAATAAGAACTAAATAAATTATAAACTTTCTCCCACAACTACTCCACAAACTAACCTAAACCCCAAGGGGGCGATGGAGGAGTTAAGTTTTTTCTATGAAACTTGATTTCAAGATTTCTCATCTCTCTATATAGGCTTAGCCTAGGGCAAACCTTTTCAAAGTAGGAATACAACTTAGAGTAAAACACAAGTTAAGTACATAAATAAAAGATATTTATTTTATTTCCTAGTTTATTCCTATAAGGATTCTTTTCCCGCGTGGCCTTTGACCTTGACTTTTCGTGTGTTTCTCAGCTCCGATTTCTATACCGCTTGTCTTAAAACGTCCACGTTACTTTTCTCTTCAGATCGCTTATAATATCAATATTTGTTTTCCCGATGCTGCTGCGGCATCCAAAGTGTTATCGTGGTGGGTGCTTATCTGCATTCCAGCTTTGGTTTCTAACATTCATCATGCTATCTGGCAATACATGTGTGGTAGTTCCATGTCTAAGAGAAAAAACCATTAACCACACCTATTTTATGTCAAATAATAGATAAATTCATGAATTCTATATTGAGATGCTGAAATATGAAAAATACGCAGAATTATCCATTATTGTCATTAAATCTATCTTCTATTAGCAATAACTGAGTGGAAAATGGTATAAAAGACGAGGACTTTTGGGCACTCGTCACTTATTATACATGCAAAAAAAATGAAATATAATTGGAGTAAAAAATCATCTACTTCTTTATCATGCATCATTTTACGTCTCTTTTGAAAAAATTTTAAAAATTAAATTTTAAACCCTAACCCTTATTTTTTATTCCTAAACCCTAAACCTTATACCCTAAAAATACATCATACCCCTAATTCTCTAAACCATAACCATAACCCCTAACCTTGAACCCTAACCCTTATTTTCTATTCCTAAACCCTAAACCTTATACCCTAAAAATACATCATACCCCTAATTCTCTAAACCATAACCATAACCCCTAACCTTGAACCCTAACCCTTATTTTCTATTCCTAGACCCTAAACCTTATACCCTATAAAGTATGATAATTCCCTAAACCCTAACCACAACCCCTAACCTTGAACCCTAACCCTTAAATCCTTTAATTTAAAACGGAAGCACAAATAAAAACATGAGAAAGAGATAGATGATTTGCACCCACGTAACTGATGAAATAAACAAAATAAAAATCTTCCATAAATTTCCAAAAGTATGAAATACTATTTTTTTATAATTTTACTTTACATATATAAGTAGAATCTATTTTATTAAAGAATCTAAAATAACATTTTTTTTTATTAAAAAAGGTACTTGTTTTATTTTATTTTATTTTTCTTTACTTGTCGTGAAGGAATTAAATAACTAAATCAAATCTTCTTCTTATTTCTAGCGAGAGAAAGAAAATAAAAGAAAGATATGGTGCGTTTGCATCAATAAAATATTCTTTTAATTAAAAAGTTGAATATAATTGTGCTTATTCTTATGTACTTGAGAACTATTTTAAGAAATTTCAAGATTGTTATTTTAATTTAATTTTCTAAATAATAATTGGTATTAATAGTGGATTATTCTTATTGTTTTTAAATTATAACAATTAAATTGAGATAGAGAACTAAGAGTGAAATATTTGCTTAATGTGGAGAATATTGCATGAAGATTATTAAGATAAGATTATTTTTTTATTGATTAAGATAGAGAAGTAAGATTGAAATTATTGTCTTATGTGGAGTAGTGCATGAAAATTTTTAATTTTTCTATAATAGATACTAAAATTTTTATTAAATCATAAAAATAGTACGATTATAATATATTTATAGACAAAAATAGTATGACTAATCTATTAAAATTTAGAAAAATAAATATTTTTATAGAGATAAGTATATTGTTAAAATCTAGAAACTATAATGAATTTTCTTTGTCTCTATCTACTCGAGACGCATAACAGGTGAAAACAAGTGGCGATCGACCTAAACTATCGGGTAAAATGTTCCACTACCCACGACTGATTATATCGATAAATAATCATCAACTGAGTGGGGATCAAACTTTTCATTACCACCGAAACATCTTAATAAAAAATCAACGATGTTAAAATCTTTGTACGAGCAACAAACGACCGCTAGAGTATGTTAAAATCGTGTCACAAGGACAAATGAAATAAACCACAAAAATATATCACAATGATAGAAAAATGTATGTCATAAAGGAATATATTCATATTAAAATACAAATAGTAAAAATAAAATAAAAATAATAATAAATTCAATGATCGACAATCAATACTAAAAATATATAAAGTAATACACGTTTATATTTTTTAAATAATTTAAAACGATTAAAAGATAATATATTTTTATTTTTTAAAACTTTTTAATAAAATACGTATACGTTACGAATAAAATTGTTTAAATCCAAATTAATTAAATTATAGTGGGGGAATATCTTCATGCCATTTTCAAAACAATTTTTTTGAAAATTTGACATAATTTAAACCCAATAAAAAGAATTAAATATTCTAAGACAAATGTACAGTTGGTATTGGTTGTGGTTCTAAGTGCAAGAGAAAGGTATTAAAGTAATTGTATGTTTCCTCGATTCCATTAAATGAGTCATAAATTATGCTTTGGGTAGTGGATAAGAGAATAAAAAACACTTAAATAAAGATTGGAGATTGATACAAAAATTGAATAAAGATTCTTTTTTGGGCATTGATGTACGTTGGGAGTGTATTTATTAATTCGGTCGGTGATAAACTGAATTAATTAAAATTAAATTAATTAAAATTTTTAATCTTTAACGAAATTGAATTACCGTTAACCAAAATAATTGAATCGAAATTGTTTCGGTTAATTAGCCGAATTAACCGGGATTTATTAAAAATTTTGATTAAATTACGTAATAGGTCACTAAATTATGATAAATATTTTAAGTTATTGACTTTTATTTTATGTTAATTTAATAAAAATTTAGTGATCATTTTATAATATAAAAAATTTAATGAATATTTTATAATTTTTAAAAGTTAAATGATTAAAATATATATATAATATTTAATATATAATCATTTTGGTTAATTCGGCTAATTAACCGATAACCGAATTTTAAAAAAAAATAACAGTTAATCGAATTTACTAAAAATTAACCGACCTAATTAACCGAAATAATTTTGATTGGGTCGATTGAATTTTGAAATGGTTTAAAAGTGATTATAAATTGATTATAAGATAGTATTTGTTTATAGGATGAGTCTATTATATGTGTCAAATATCACTGATCATTATTAACGATAAATATTATTTAATATTATTAGATTGATTAATAAAAATTAAAATTTTAAGGACTCAATATATAATTATAAATTATTTAAAATAAAATTTTAGGCCTTAAAAATATTAAACCCTAAATCCTAAAACCTAAAAAACTAAATCATAAACTTTACACCCAAAACAATAAAACTATATACCATAAAATCTAAAAAGTATAATTTTAAACCCTAAATCCTAAACTTGAAACCCTAAATCATTATACGGCTTTCTTCTCACTTAAAATTTAAGTTAAATTTCCTACGAATCAGATTTTGGATGGAGGTTCAAATCTTTGTTAGCTTGAATCGTAATTTAATATTTTTTATTTGAATTTCGTTATTGTAATCATAAAATAAATTTTATCTTATTTTAAAAAAATACAACGGACGATACATATAGTTGAACATTATTAATATAACAATCTATAATATGTTATTAAAATTTTAATAATTTTTATTATAAAACAAATATGAATAATTTATTAAATTAAAATTTTATTTTTATTTTAAAATAATTTTAATTACATCTTTAATCTTAAGATTTTTAATAATAATTTAAGAATCATTAAAAATTTAATAATATATTTGAATAGCGAAACGTGCAAACTAATCACATCCAATCCCACTTGAAGTAAAAGATTTGAGGAAAAAAGACAGTCAATGCTTGAAATGTGGAAACCGCGTTTATAAATCCAAAGAATTAAATAAATATATGTCATTTTTATTTAATGAATAATTATTTAATATATTAGTGATAAATGATTTTATTTTACAAAAGGTTTTAATTTACCGTTATATGTGGTTAATTATATATTTAAATATTAATTACAGACACATAATGATAAATTAAGGTTGTTTGTAAAGAAAAAATTATAGTACTATTAATGTATTCTTAAAATAGAAATTAAATATAAATCTCTAAGTTGCTCTATTTTATCCCTTTTTAACTCCCAAAAAATAGGTAAAAAAAAACTAATCACGTTTGATTCACGAAATATAAGATTACTTCTAAGAATATGATTATCGGAATGTTATATTATGAGACACATTATCGAAAATGTTATATTATTATGTTTGATTTATCTGGTAGGAATATAAGAATATAGTGTTTGGTTGGAGAAATATAAGATTGATTGATAAAAAAAATTTACCAACTTGTTTGTATGATATATTTTTTAATAAGTTAAACTTTTAATTATTAAAAATATTTAGATAACTATTTCTGTTACATTATCTGAGCTTTGCGAAAATTTGTATTTATAATATAATTAATTTATTAAATTATTTTTTAAAAATATATTTATATATCTTTAGCCCTTTTTAATTTTTGTACGAAGAACACAAAGTTAAACGTTTAATAGGTTTAAATTTTTATTTTTATCATATTTGACCATTTATTAAACAAATTAAGTAAATAAAAAAACAAATAAAAAAGCAATAAAAATATAAAAATAAATGGCATAAAGATAATTTTAACCCTTAACGTTTATAGTTTTTGTCGTTTTGGCCCTTATTCTTTTTTTGGGATAAATTTAGCCCTTAACCTATATCTTTTTGACAAATAGCTTATTTTTTAACTAGCTTGATGACTGGACCGTTAAATTTAACGATGATATATATATGGAATATAATATTAAATGACATAGAATATAACCTATCAAATACATATATATATATATATATATATGGAATATAATTTTATTATAATATAAAATGTAAAACAATTAAAATTAAAATAAAATATTAAAAATTAATTAATTCTAAAATAAAAGATTATTAAACATTCTTAACCCTAACTACGATAAAATCAAAATCTTATTCGAATTGTGTTCATATTTTTTATTATATTTTTTATATTTATTATATATTTTTATATTTTTATATTCGAATTGTGTTTATATTTTTTATTATATTTATTCTAAAATAAAAATATAAACACAATTCGAATAAGATTTTGATTTTATCGTAGTTAGAGTTAAGAATGTTTAATAATCTTTTATTTCAGAATTAATTAATTTTAATATTTTATTTGTTTTTTATATTTTATATTAGAATAAAATTATATTTCATATATATATATTTGTTAGGTTACATTCCATGTCATTTAAAATTATATTCCATATATATATCATTGTTAAATTTTTAACGGTCCAGTCATCAAGCTAGTTAAAAAATAAGCTATTTGTCAAAAAGATATAGGTTAAGGGCTAAATTTATCCAAAAAAAAGAATAAGGGCCAAAACGACAAAAACTATAAACGTTAGGGGTTAAAATTATCTTTATGCCTAAATAAATTAACCTACTAAATTTTAAGATAAAATATCACTAGTATAATATTAATAAAAATATATTATTAAATATTATAATATTATTTAAATATATGCAAATACTATTTATATATTAAAATAATAAGAAATAAAAATATTTAATAAATTCATACCATAAATAATTTATCACCTAATTAAAAATACAATAAACGATTAACATAAACATAACCCATTATTATAAGGATAAAATTATCCAAAGAAAAATATATTATATAATAACTAAGAAAATAAGCAAAATAATTCCTACTATTAGAGGGAAATTTACTTTTAATGAGTTTTGATTTTCGAACTCACAACTTAAAAAATATATATATATATATCAATTGAGAGTTTTAATCACTTGTTCTAAAGATTATTCACAGATGGATGTATATTTTTTTATCTAATTTAATTTTTTAAGAAAATATTTTGATACACAAAAATTATAAACTAAAATTTATATAAGTATATCGATTTTAGGCTTTAAAAATCTTATTTTAAATTTAAGATTTAAAATTTTAAAATTTAAGATTGTATATTAAAAAAAAAATATACATAGTCTGTATCTGTAAGATAAATTTTAAATGTGTATAAGATGTTAATTTTATTTTTAATATATTTTATTTTATTGAATTAAAAGCTTTTTCTAAAGATTAGGGACCCAATAGAACCTAAATCCTAGGATCAGACGCTATTAATTAATGAAATTAGTTGGCCCTTACAATCATAACCTAATTTCCATCGAAATATATTTGATGAAGTCAAAGCTTGTGTATCCGACTTAAAAGATGGAGCGTAATGATAAGACACGTTAAATTTTTAAGAAAAAATTTAATTTTTGTTTTAAAAAGATATAATTATCAGAATGTCACAAGTTTCGAACATAAACTATAAAATAAACATATATTTCATCGAAATAAAACTCATAAAAAATTATCAACTTTCGCAAGAAAAAAATCTCCGTCGTTTATTGATAAATAATTTAATTTATTTTACAACCAACAAAGTTGGATAAGTGAAATTAAAAATTTAACTAAAATCATATTCATTACATTTCAATTTCCATTTATTTTTATTTAAGGTTGATTAAGAAAAAGTATTTTATTAAGGCGTGAGAGATGACACTTGAATTCCAAGTTTATATATATATATATACAGTATACCCTTCAAGTCCAAGTGTACATACATACATACTATTAATATTATGTACAAAAGCAAAATAACAAGTTGAAATATAAATCCATGACATAATAAAGGAAAAATAAAGATTATTAATATTAAATCTCTCCTCTATTTGAGAGATTATATTATAGGCCCGGTCTACTACGTTAGCTGTGGTCCCTAACCAATGAAAATCACTCATTTCGTCACTAATCAGCCATGTAATTAATATAATTTTTAGAAATTATATTTTTTAAAATGACATGAAAATCATGAGTGAAGATTCATTGGTTGAAAAAAAGTGAGTTGGAGATTAGTGGTGAAGTGGGTGGTTATTATTAGATGAGACCACGACTGACGTGGTAGGTCGGGCCATAATATAATTTCTCCCTTTGCTGCTTTATTTTAATCTTCCTTTTGTTAGGAAAGTTGACCAACAATAATCTCTGAATCCTAGATTTTAATTACTATCCTTAAATTATAAATTTTTATATTTAATTTCATAAATTCTATACCTTAAATCAAGATATTAAACTTTAAAATTAAATTATTTGCGAATTTTTTAAATTTTTATTACCGGTGTATTAGATATAAATATATATATATATATCTCATCAATAATATAGATGATAGTTTTCTTGCTCCACTTTTACCCACAGTCAGGGATAAAACTAAGTGGGGTGGGGTGGGGTGGGGTGGGGCAATCATTTTATGCACAAATATTTAAATTTATGAATTTATTTTATATTTTAAAATGTATTTTTTAAAAGGTAATCATTTTATGCACAAGTATTTGTGTGAATAAAGTTTTTACGAGCGTTTTAGTTTTAGGGTTTAGAGACTCATTTTAAAAAATTTGTTTATTGTTTAAGATTTAGGGGTTTAAGTATAGTATTTTTAATTTAGGGTTTGCTGATAGAATTTTAAGTTTAAAATTTGTTAAAGAATCAAATTGATGTTTTAGTTTATAGTTTAGGGGCCAAATTGAATATTAATGTTTTTTAGTTAACATACCGCACCATCATTACAATAGACATTAACGACACAATGGCTATTTTGTGATTTTTTATAATTTTAGTGACTAAAATATAACTTTTAAAATTTTAGTGACTGAAATAAAATTTTCTCAAACTTTAGTGACCATTGGTTGTAGTTTACTCTATTAAATTATGTAAAGTATGGATTTTTATTCACGTTGGTTTGTCTAATGTTGTTGGATAGTAATAGTATAGTTGGAGTATTAAATACAAAGTAAAATAAATGTAAAAAATATTGGTATGGTTGAGCTTTTATTTAAAAATAATAATAAATATTAATGCTAGATAAGCTATCCCTTATATATATTAATGCATCCTTGATACAATGTATACTCATTCTAACTTATTTCTAAATATTAATAATAAAATGAAATTGAAATTATAATTTATCTATATAATTCAGTAAGCACATTTAATTGGTTGATCAAGTTATTCATCTTTGTCCGCAAGATTTTTATTAGGTTGTGTATTTGAAAACAATAAGACGGGTTTTTGATCGCTCTGATTTCGATCCAAAAAATAAATTAATATACTCGAACTCGCCCGTCTTGATTTTAAATATATCCTAACCCGATCCGATATAACAAAAAACATAATGTAACTTAACTCGTTATTTTAATTAAAATATCTAACCATAAAAATTTTAAATATATAAGGTTAGATATTTTTAACCTAAACTCAACCCAAGAAATTTTAAATGCTCACCTGCCCCATCCTACCCCACCCCACCCGAAACTCGATTTTAATACTAAAATGCTTTTCTTAAACGAGTCAGATCAAGTCGGGATCCGTCGAAAGGTTTTATTTCCATCCCTAATTAAGATTTGTTAAAAAAATATTTTATATAATTAATTTTAATAGGTGATGTTTAGATTTGTCTATTAGTAGATGTGAACCGTAGTTTATTTTTTTTAAATAGCATCCAACCCAAAATTGGATCAAGCTTGAATTTCACCGATAGACTTTAATGTTCATAAACTATTTTTATATTATAATTAAATTAAAGTAATATAATATTTTTATGAGATTTAGACTACCCAATCTTCTTTACTTTAATTTTAAATTTTAAATAGAAAAATATATTAAAATAAACAATATTGTATACTCTCAATTCTATTTTTATTTATCAAACAATCATCTAGATCAAATCTGACTAGTCTGAATTATTAAAAGACATATCTAAAATGATTTTAATTTAATCTAAAATTAAATCAAGTCGGATAAAATTCGAACTTATAACTCAACATTTACAATTCTTTTCTTTATTTGAGTTGTATATTAACATAAAGTAAAATAGTGTGTACTATCCAACTTTTAATCAAAATCAAGTAATTATTTTAATAATTTTTTACATATAAAATTAATTAAAGTGATAGTGGATGTGTGCACTAAGCACCCATTCATCTAATCAAACTCAAGGAAAGTGAAGATGCATGCTTTAGCACTACAATCTTTTTCTTGTTTTTGCATTTGCACATTCATAGGTCAACTAATGTTATTTGTTGTACTTTTATAGCAATATGGGATATATAAGCATTATTATAAGTAGGGGGTGACAATGAACATGGCCGGTTCGCGAGTTATTCGGGCTCGGCTCGGTCAAAGCTCGGTCAAAACTCGGCTCAAGTGAATTCGATTTGGGCTCGAGTTTGGTTTGGGATTTAAACGAGCCGAGCCGAGCTTACCCAAACTCGGCTCGAAAAGCTCGTGAACAGGCTCAGAATAATTATATATAAACGTACATATATATATATATTTATATATACATTAAAAATAATTTGTTTAGCAAAGAAAAATAAAAAAATAATTAAGAATAAATTCACTAAAAATAAATAAAATAAAATAAATTGAATATTATAAACTAAATTAAATTTACAAAACTACAAATAATAAATAAAAATAAACTATAAATAAATAAATAAACAATAAAAATAATATAAAAAATTATCCATTTTGAGCTAAACCGAGCCGAGCTGAGCCCAATATGCCTATTTCCGAGCCGAGCTTGGACTGGCTCGGCTCGTTATCACGCCTAATTATAAGGGGAACTAAAGGGGTGCAAATCGTCTACCTCTTTCTCGTGCCTCCATTCGTGCTTCTGTTTTAAATTAGAGGGTGTAGGGTGTAGGGTTTAGGGTTCAAGGTTAGGGGTTTTGGTTAGAGTTTAGAGAATTAGGGGTATGATGTATTTTTTAGGGTGTAGGTTTTAGGGTGTAGGATATAAAAAATAAGGGTTAGAGTTTAAAATTTAATTTTTTAAAAATTTTTAACAGGAGGCATAGATGCAAGTATGATAAAGAGGTAGATGATTTTTACTCGAACTAAAGAGGGTAGGTTCAAACATGTATAAAAATTCTTTTAGGCTAAATTGCATAAGAAAATAGTGTATTTCTATGCACAGGCGAAGCTATTAAATTTTTTGAATAAGCTCCAGTGATTACAGTAATATTTATTCTAGAGTATACTTTCAATCATTGGATATTGATCATTCAATCACTGTGCTGACATTACTGGTGCTCGAAGAACTCGTGACCTTCAAAAACAACAATTGTTCCTTTAACTACTGAGGCTAAATGATTCGTGCAACTATTAAAGAATGAGAAGGATCGCGACTTTTTAAAATTTTATATTTAATGTCAATTATAGTTGATGTTAGTTATTAGTAGAATTAAATTACGTTCCTCTAAAATTTTAGATTAAATACTTATTAGGTCACTGATAATAATGAAGTTATGTAACTTTGTCTCTTTCAGTATTTAATTTTAACCTCATCCTCAGTTTTATGCATCAAAAGTTGTAATGTTCTCGATATTATCTTTTATTAAATAGAGATGTATATAATTATATTATTAAGGTAAATATCGAGACTTAAACTCACATAAGATGAGACAATAACTACTCGATCAGTCAATGAATCTCAATGTTCACGACATTCTTCGTATCAATGCGATAAAAAAGTTATTTTTATTTTAAACTAAAGATAAAATGAATGGAATTTATATGAAATTAAGAATTTTATTAATATTCCTTAAAAATAATTTTTAAGTATTATTGAATAGGTTTTAAATCAATATGCTTTTTTAGTGCTTGCCACTATATAACCCAAATTTTGTGTATGGAAATAAACCTCTATAGAGTCTCCAACTTTCTTTTGATCAAAAAAGCCATCATGGATTAGCCATCCATTTCAAAAATTCAAAGCCCTACCACGTGATTATCATCCATTTCCTTACTTCATCTTCCATTAACAATGCCATCTTTATTTATATAGAGATATATATGATGTTTAATTAATAATTTTTTAAATTAAAATTAATTAATATTATCAACTATCAATTAACATGTTATTTGTTAATTATCGAACATAAACAAACATATTAGATGTCAAAGTTTTAGGGGTTAATCCATTTTTAGTAAAAGTAGATAGAGTCAAAACGTGGAGAGATTATATTATGAATTTTTTTTTATCACGTTATCCATGGTCCATGTAATCAGCTCTGTTTATCTTTAGGTAACCACTTGATAGCTACCAATTCACTTAATACATGTAGATTTACCTTGAAAAAATATAAGGTAGATGCATCTGATTGGTTAAGATCACGGATAACGTGATGGAAAAGGTTTATGATATAATTTTCTGGAATGTGTGTATTTTTAAAGGATCTCATTTTTAAAATGGTGTTAAATTTTTTATTAGATAGTGTTATAATAATTTTTTGGTAAATGTAAGAGTTCGACCCATATAACTTATAATAAGAGATGAATCAGATGAACAACAGAGCACTTATGAATTGTGCCTAAATTTTTTATGAGATTTTATATGTGTTTACTCTGAAATTTTAAAATTCTATGTGTTTACTCTCAAATATATTTTTGTATCCATCATTGCAGATGAACATTCTATTTTAGAAAAGAAGAAAACGTTTTTAGTAGGTTTAAAAACCTATAACCTAAGAGAATACGAGATTGAAAAAACAAACTTTGTCAATGATCGTAAACGTTTTAACTGGAAGGATAACTCATATAATATTTTTTTATAAAACTCGATCTAAATTAATAGATTAATATATAAAATTAAATACAAATAGTTATACCATAAATATTATCTGTTACTCAGATAAATCAGATTTTTTTAAAAAGAAAAAAGAAAATTTATGGAGTAAAAAGGCAAATAACTAAATTAAGAAATTAAAAGCAGAAGGAAAATCACAACCGTTCATACCATTAGATCAAGATCGAGTCAACTAGATCCGACAGTTCCCCGACCACAAAGCATGGGACCGATTAAACACCCTGGCACAAAATCACCTTGCCACCAAGATCCCATCACATCCGTCAAAATAAAAATATTCAAAATCCAACGTTCAAGATCTAATCTGAAAACAACTACATCTCCTGCGCAAGTTAGTGAACCCCAACCCCCACTAGCCCACCACCAGGTCAAGAAAATGCTACACAAAATTACCCAAACACCCTTTCTTTTGAATTAGTAAGAAGAAAAATTATACTACTGCGTGAAACTGAATATCACTAAAATTAAATAAATTTAAAAATTTAAAGATTCAGTATATGATTAAAAATTATTTTAAAAAAATAATTAAATTAATTATACATTAAATTTTTAAAATTTTTAATCCTTATAATCAATTTAATAATGTATAATATTAATAATATTTAGTGATATTCGATACACGTGATAGACTCATCCTTAATAAGAATCATTTTAAAAGGATATTTTAGTCCTTTAAAAATACCAACATCAATATAAATCATCCTACCCCTCCTCTCAACGAACCTTTACTAAAAAAAACACTCTAAACCGACCTAAAGGCGACGAAAAAATTCCTTTCGTTTTCTTCATTCCTACTTCGTAGCTAAAAGTTTTTTCCTTCGGAAAAACTGGACTATTAGCGGCGAATTTTTTTCTTTCCTAATAGATTTTCCTTCCTATTTTTTCTTTCATTTTTACAAGTTTTTGCAGTAAGTGGGAGTGTGATGGGATTTTGTATTTGTCCATTGGAGACACCAGCAAGGTTGTTATGGACAACTAGTTTCTTTCGCCATAAGCTCATGATCTTTTAATTTTTCAGAAAAACAAAACACAGAATTGATCTGTGTGTGCAAAACAATCTTTTACTTGTTTCTTTTACCGACACTTATTGTGTCTTTCTACTCACAAAATTCCGTCGCTAAAAAGGTTTTTAGACAAAACATTTACATACACGATATATAAGATACAGAGAAAGAGGAGTAAGCTAGATGGAGTCTGGCCGGCTTTTCTTCAATCCCTCGACTTGCCACAGCAACATGTTGTTTCTTGGGAACAGTGAACCCATCTTTAGAGGTGATTTACTTTTCGTCGCCTTATGTTTTTAGTGACAAATACAATTTTATTAGTAGTTCTTCTGACAATTTTCGTCGCTATTAATGTTGTGGAAAATAAGATTTGTTTGGGATTTTAATAGATATTTCCTTGATTTTTTTTTTGGCATGCATATGTGAAGGGGTAAGAACGATGCATAGCATGGAGGAAAACTCAAAGAGGCGACTGTTTTTCAGCTCGCCGGACGATCTGTACGAGGAGGAGTACTATGATGAACAATTGCCGGAGAAAAAACGTCGTCTTACATCGGAGCAGGTTAGTGAATAGTACTCCTGAAAACATTTATATAACTAACATGCTTATTTTATCTGCAAGTATGATTTTATTTGAGAATTTAATTGATTTATGTTATTATTATAAAAAATATATATGATATTTGGATCAGATAATAAAGAATTTTTTATGTTTGATAAATAAAATAAAAAAGCATATGATACTTTATAGGAACATATACTCCACCTTTTAAGACTTGGAAAATATTCAACATATCAGAATCAAATTCTCTTTTGATGTTATATTTAGATTATAGGGAACCACACAAAAAATTAAAAAAAAGATTTTAGGGTTTATAGGTCAGGAAAATAATGAGAACTATTGTGTTTGAAGGTGTATCTGCTAGAAAAGAGCTTTGAGGCGGAGAACAAGCTGGAGCCGGAGAGGAAGAGCCAGTTGGCTAAGAAGTTAGGACTGCAGCCAAGGCAGGTGGCGGTGTGGTTCCAGAACCGCCGTGCAAGGTGGAAAACAAAGCAGCTTGAAAGGGACTATGATGTCCTTAAATCTTCCCTTGATTCCCTTCAATCAAATTATGATTCTATTCTCAAAGAAAATGCCAAGCTCAAATCTGAGGTATTCCCCACATTTCAACATCTGCAAGCATTTGGACATATGATTAATTATCAAGTCTAAACATATGAAAATTATTTAAAATATAACCCACGTATACGTAACAATTACAATCAAATCTTATATTTATCGACTCCCGACTCTGGTTAATGAATCAAAAATCGATATTTTTCTAAAAAGTTATATAACTATATTACAAAATAGCATATGTTCATAACCCGCATTGGTTTTCAGCGACGGATTTGAAAAGTAAATTAATAGAGGAATATGTCAAGGTAGT
Organism: Abelmoschus esculentus; assembly: GCA_035048815.1. Classification (NCBI taxonomy): domain Eukaryota; kingdom Viridiplantae; phylum Streptophyta; class Magnoliopsida; order Malvales; family Malvaceae; genus Abelmoschus; species Abelmoschus esculentus. The sequence goes on from JAUCBN010000024.1 coordinate 15,060,355, forward strand.
TTTTTAGAAGTGTGCTTAAGACCCACTAGATAATCATTTATATATTTATATTTTACAACCCAAAATGTGACCTCCACGTTTGCAACATTACCTTATATAATAATTCTCCACTATAGGTAGCTTCCTTGACTGAAAAGCTACAAGCCAAAGATGTGGCAACAGAAGGAATAACAGGTCAAAAGGATGAACCCTTACCGGCTGAGATGCTTTCCGCCCTCCGATTCAGTGTGAAGGTAGAGGACCGTCTGAGTACCGGCAGTGTTGGGAGCGCGGTGGTCGACGAGGATGCTCCACAACTAGTAGATAGGGGCGATTCCTACTTCCCGTGTGACGAATACCGTAGATGCGTCGGCCCTATCAATGGGGTTCATTCGGAGGAAGACGATGCCAGTGATGATGGCCGCAGTTACTTCTCCAATGTGTTCACGGCCACGGAGCAACAGGAGGAGGAGACATTGGAATGGTGGGTCTGGTCCTGAAGAATCCTGCAATAATATCTGTACTGTTTCATAGTATGTCATGGTTTAAGACAACACATGGAGATCATAACCTAAAATAGAAGTGATATCAGAAGCCTAGTGTATGGGGTGAAGTAAATGAATAAATTTAGTCTAAAGTCAACGGAATGGAAATAATCTTTGTTTAAGTTACACATCAACTCCTTCCTCTTTAACCTTGTTTTTCCTTGGGTTTAAAGCAACTCTTCAAGAACCCATGCTGGTAATTAATGCATGTTCACGTGATCTATGTTATTCGGACTCAAAACGAGGGTAAAAATTATGTACATACATGAATGTCAACTAAAATGATTAAATATCAACTAAAATGAATGTCATGTTCTGACCGAAACGAGTTAAAAAGGTTATCTCATAGTAGGTGTATACAGTATCTGATCTAGATTAGTCCACTAGAGCAAAATATTTGTACCGAAACGTCACAATAAGTATTTTTTTCAGCGTTTGTGCTGAAACGATACTATTTGTAGAATCTATTGTGGCGTTTTACCAAAAACGCCGCAAAAATCTTCACTATATACCAAGTATGGTGTAGTGGTCGATTAATATTATTGGATACCGATGGTTATACCGAAAGAAGTCGAGTCTAATCGTCCACTCAGTGGATGTTCATGTGAAGAAGAACAAAAACCCACCACACAAACCACTTACATAGTAAATTAGAATCTGTTCTCTCCCATTTCCTTGTTGGCTTTTCATCTTACGTTCTCACTCCATAGCATATATGCACTTTGACTATATTCCCTATTTTGCAGCTGTAGTGTTTCAATTGGTAAAGCATCAGCTACAACAATCCTATTTTGCAGCAGAATCCATTCCAAATTGGATGCACTGTCACCTGTCAGGTCTGGTGTTTTCAACACCTTAATGATTCTATGAATTCTGACTCTGGATCAAAGGATCCAAGTTTTCTCTAGTGTTATCCTGTAGATCACGCATCAAGCATTCCTGGACGTGCACTGGGGAATTTGCAAAAATCATCTCCCCAAGCGGCTGACCATGCATAGAAGGAGCTAGCTTATCTGCAACACCATTGAAGGCTCGATTAACATGTTTTAACTCAACCTCTCAATCACGCTGCAACATTTCCTTACGAAGGATAACAAGAGCTAGCATTCCCCCACGTTAGTCGATGCGATACTTCCAACGCTCTTGATAGCCTCTCGAAAATGGGGGCGGTTCAAAGATTTCGAAGTTTGTGTGTAATTTATTAAAATATGATACTTAGAAGCAATTGTTTATAACACCGTTGTTTCTATTGCGCCTATCCAAAAGCTCAATAGTTCTACAGAAGCAATAAGAATAGAAATAATAATTATATTCTATAATCAATTATCACATTTAAAAAATAATTATAACGTTTTAACAATTCTAACTTATTTTTTTTAAGAGCATTTTAAAAAAATTTACAATAAATTTAATAAATTTCAATATTAACATTATCTAGTGAATATAATTTATTAAATTTTGGAGTCTCTTTATTTAGAGTCTTATACAATCATTTTTGTTACATTTATCCAGAATCGCACTGCTTGACAATCCGATTTTAATTTCAGGCCACGGATTCTTGAATTCTAGCATGCCGTAAACTATCAAGGATAGCTCATAACTCGGCATTTATCGCTGAGCGTATCCCATGTTGAGCCAAATATCCAGGCACCATTTGCATCACAAGACTTCCCCAACCGCAACAGCCCCATTGTACATGCTAGCCGGTCCTTTATGGTCAAACACTCAACCTATGTTTGGTAAAACATGCCAATTCATTCAGATATAGTACACCATTTGGATTTTATTAATCGTCGTAAAAAATATTATAAATATAATACATTAAAAAAATATACTAATCCATTAAATTTTTCATACAAATATGTAAAGAAAAGTAAAATTTCTATGGAGATTAAAATAACATAAGAATAGAAAGAGTGCAAATTGTCTACTTCTTTTTCGCATCTTTAATTGTTCTCCGTTTTAAATTAGAAAGTTTATGGTATAGGGTTTAGGAATTAAGGATATGGTGTATTTTTTAGGGTGTAGGATTTAGGATATAAAAATAAGGGTTATGGTTTAAAATTCAATTTTTAGAAATTTTCAACAGGAAGCATGAATGGAGACATGATAAAGAGGCAGAGAATTTTTACTCGAACAGAAAACCTTTATGAAACTCCTTATACTTTATAATCAAACGAGACATTTTACGGGATAAAAGGTGTGACGAATTAAACTACCAAACAAATTGGTATGTTACATAGTTCAGATTAAATCGGCTAATATGAGTAAAAAAAACTCAACTCGACTCAAAAAACAAATTATTTAACTCGACTCGGGGTTAAAAAACAACTCTTTTTGACTTAACTTAAAATTTCATAAACTCGACTTAAAAAAATTCAAATAAAGTTTGAGTTATAAAATAAAAAATTGAATAACTCAAGTAACTAAAAGAAATTATAATCAATTGATCAATTTTCATATTTAAGTAAACTTTATTTAGATTAAAAAAAAATCAAATGAATGGAAGTGATTTTATTAAGGGTAAACTTCACCAAATTATTTTTAAAAATATAAAGTGATTGTCAAAATTTTAAATTATATAATAAAAATAAATTTTAATTTTTTTAACAACACATTTAATTTAAAATGTTTATATATTTAATTAATTAGACATTAACAATAAAGTTTAAACCAAAATTAAATTAACTAAATATATAAATAAATATAAAAAATTAAATATATTATTTAATTTTATAACTATTATATCACTCGATAGCAACGGTTAACAAATCAATAATTATCTATAATAAAAATTAAAAATTTAATATTTATTATATAACTTTAAAAATTTTATTTAATATTCTGTATTTTTTAAAATAGTGTAGTATCTATTTTTATACTTTACCCTATTATATTTTCGGATCAAAACGTTTTTTTAATTATTATTTAATTTTCCCAAATCAAATGGAGTATTATCATTCATCATGCGTCTGAAGTACCCCTTTCTCTTTCTAATTCACCTCTTTGAGAAAAACCATAAAAATCTATCCTTTTCTCTCTCCCACACATTTTTCTTGTAATTCGGTCAAATTCAATCTGGGTATCTTTCATTTTGCATGTTCTGTTTAGGGTTTTGAAGTGTTACCCCTTTCTGGGTCACTTCCAATTCTAATTCAAAGTTCCAAATTTTCATCATCTGGGCACTTCTAATCCAAAGATTCAATGTCACAAGGCTTTTCGATCGAGCTCTACTTCGATCCAGCACTCGAAAATCAAGTCTTGAAAGCATGGAACGTGTTGGCTCGTCGACAAATCAGCACCCAGTTAATTGAGATCGAGTCAAGGCCTCACATAACTCTCTTTTCAACCCCTTTTCTAGACTCTCCAAAGCTTGAATCTGTTGTAAAGTCTTTTGCTTCCAAACAAGGACCTTTACCCTTATCTTTTTCCTCAATTGGGACTTTCCCAAATGACAAAAATGTTCTTTTTCTTGCTCCAGTTCCAACATTGTCCCTCTTACAATTCCAGGCTCAATTATGTGAGGCAATTAAAAAAGAAGGGATTGAGATTGGGGAAGAATTCAAAGCTGATTCTTGGATTCCCTATTGTGCGGTAGCTCAGGAAGTGCCGAAAACAATGATAGCTGAGGCTTTTTGTGTGTTGAGAGAGTTGAAGTTGCCTGTTTCTGGATACGCGATGGATATTGGATTGGTGGAGTCTCCACCTGTTCGTGAATATTTCTCATTTGAACTTGGGAATGTTGTTGAAGCATGAGATTTGGAGGGCTCATTATTACAGTGTTAGTGTTTTTTCTTTTTGCCATTTGTTAGAATTCCTGCTAAGTTATAGGTTTTATATTTAGTTATGAATGATGGATTCTTAGTTGCTGCTTAATCTGTTGTTTTTACAGGTCAGTTTGGAACTTACCTGCTACGTTTTAGCATTACATAACCATAATCTCTATTGAATGGGACTAAAACATGGATTTCCCTCGTAATTTTTATCAATCTTTCACCTGTGTGCATATATCTAGTTCACTAGAATTATGGAAATTGTATTGATGATGATGTGTTTTACAATGATATGGTCAGAATCTTAATTTGGATCACACCATTTATCAATCTGCTATCTGGTTTGGGTGTTTGGAAACATAGTGTTGGTTGGTTTATGCATTACTTACTTTTGACTTTGATCGAATAAGCAAAGGGAAAGTATTTATCCAAATCATTTAAGTTATCTTGTATTTTACTAATTGTTCCATAAACCTACTTATGTTCTTTCTACAAGCATTGTTTGAGACTGTTTTCGGTTTCAATTTTCCATACATTCTGCCTTATTGGAATGTTTGCATCGTATAAACCGGAAATGTGTAATTTGTCCTTTGTATTTCAATGTTATAGTCTTATTGATCGCTTCCATGATAAGGAAATTTGATGAACACCCTTCCTGCTCATATGCAATCAAAATAAGAATTAATCTTTTTTTTATGTTTAACATTATGAAATGATGACTTGATCAGGTTGCATCACATGTACTGCTTTCGGCGCGTTAGTTAGTTTTGACATTTAGATTATTGACCATGTCTATATCACTTCTTTTATAAAATCGGTAAACATTATTTATCATTCGTACGCGTTAGCAGTTCATAGGGGTATAATCAAGCTTAGCTGAGGGGAAGATGTTAGAAGCTTGAGCTCAACTTGAAATTTGAGGCTCAAAGCTTGTTTTGAGTTTCACTTTTAAAGCTTGAAATAAATTCAAGATCTAGGCAGTAGAGCTTGTTGATTAAGCTTGTATACCTAATTAATAATGGGCCTAATTCCCATGCACAACATTGAACTTGGTTTTTTATTTTCAGGCTTGAGTTGAAGTTCGAATTCATAATTTTTTGTACTAATTAAAAATAAAATATATATTAAAAAAAGATTAATTAGGTTAATGAATTATTCAAGTCTACTATTAAGATACTCGAATTTGGCTCTTTCAATAGCTTGAGCTGCTTAAGCTCGAAAATGACCAAGCCAAATTCGAGTGATTTCAATTCATACCTGAGTAGCTTGTGAGCACATGACTTATTTACTTCCATAATACCTTCCTTAATCTATGTATCACTTCATTGTTTGTGGAGTTTAGCTTCTGGTGTAAACTGTAAAGGTAGTGATGATTTGGTTGATCGACTACGTACTATGTTAGTCGGTTTGAATGTGATTATTAGATATGGGCACGTATCCAATGCATTTATGTTCGTCCTTTCGAAAGCTCTCCCACTTATTCGGAGGCTTTTGGAGCATTATATCTTCATACACATACTTGAATATGTCATGTCTACGTTTGGATATGTAGATATTGAAAGAAAAAGAGCTCAAACAACATTTTATACAAGATTTTGGTTGTGTTGTGCATTCCATGATAGATAGACCAAGGCTTTGTTTTTCATGAAAGTCTTCAAACGCAGGTTTGAGAATCAAATGGGCGTTTGCTTTACATGTATACTTTCCTACCACATCTTAGGATGTCTACTGAGCCTGAGCCTTCTCAATTTATTATGGTTGGTTCTTTTAACATAGTTTGTTCCTAGTTATACCCGCCATATTCTCTGGTAATCCCATCTTCCAAGAAGGTTCTCCGACAGCTTCACTACTAAGAACGAAAGAGATACTCTGCACGCGTCCAACTCCATAATCTCTTATATCTGGAGTCTTCCCCTGCAGGTCATAAGAGATCAGCCGGAGACTATTTCATGCACCCTTCGGCCAATTAATATCCTGAGAAGCCTAAAGTCTATCTACCTCATCGGTCGAGTTACTCTCTGACACACACACTATTTCATTTTTTTCATTTGTCTAAACTATTCTTTGATTTTATTTTATATTTAATTAAGGGTTATATTTCGATACATAAGCTATATAAAAAGTTATACAACCCTTCATATGTAAACTATAAAATTGGAACCTTAAACCTTAAATTCTATACTCAACATAAAAAGCTTGAACACAAGCTTAAGTATCAAAGTATTTCTCTTTTAGATTACCTAAGGGCTATGCACCACCAAATGGGTGGATGGATCATCCTTGATATTCAAGAGAGATGGAGCGTTAATAATCCGGCAAGGGACCGTCCGTATCCCTGTATGAAATATGACAGGCTCTCGGCCTTTGGCACAGAGAAGATTGAAATGCGACCATGTTTTCATTTCATAACATGGGAGGTACCAGAAGGAACCTTGCACAAGATGACATTAATGGCATAGCAGCGTTCTATTGCTGCTACTAGCAGGGTTATATCGTACTATTAAATAAGTGATTAGCACATTTTGAAAGGCTTAATTAGAGCAAGAAACGTGATATGTAAGCGTAAAGCTTTAGTTCATCGGTAAGCTATGCAAAAATTCTGAATAAACGAATCCGTTCTGATTCACAACTACTGCAAATGTTGTTTTCTGGCTCACAACATGGTTTGAAGCCGGTCAGTCTTCGACGGTCATGATTCCTCTATCCCCAGGTCAATTATGTGGTCATACTCATTGTTCTATAAATAACCGGATGAGTCTTGTCGCCGAAACGAAACCAATGATCTTTTCCGGACAATGCTGTTCAAAACCAGATTAATTCAAATGAAAATCACTGACCACCTTATTTTTCTACAGCAAATGTCAACTTCCTCAAACCTGTTTGATTTTCCTTAAAGACAAGAATACCATGTCTGCAAAGATAAATAAACACATCAAACCTTAGATTACAATCTAAGCAAAATCTAAAATTAATAAATTATGTGTACAAATTATATATATAATGCCAAACCCTTTTGTCTTTCTTGTCATTTGAAATTGAAAAATGAAGTCAATGCAGGTTGCTGCTGTTCTTCTCCTGGTCCTGTTTTCTGGTAATTTCTGAACATTTATTATCTATTTTTGGTTGAATAACAGAAATGATTTTAAAGAAATTTAATTCAATGAAAGCAAATGAACTTTTCAGGGCAGTCACTAGCACATACGGTAACATTTTATGTACACAATAAATGTCCCTTTCCTATATGGCCAGCAACGGCCCCAAACACCGGCCATCCGGTGATAGCAGACGGAGGATTCTATCTCCCTTCGGGCCAAACGCATCGGTTTGATGCGCCTTGGTCATGGAACGGACGAATTTGGGCACGGACGGGTTGCAAGTTCGACTCGAATTGGCAACCGGCTTGTGAAACTGGAGACTGTGACGGAAGGCTCCAATGCAATGGCCTAATAGGAACACCTCCAGCCACTTTAGTCCAACTTGCACTTCAAGCAGATAAAAGCAAGCCGAATTTCTACGACGTTAGCCTGGTCGACGGTTACAACCTTCCGGTTTCGGTTACCACACGACCTTTTTCACCCAAATGCACCATCGGAGGCTGCTCACAAAGCCTGAACAACTTGTGTCCTCAAGAACTTCAAGTTGTTAACAAAAATGGGGAAGTTGTTGCTTGCGAAAGTGCTTGCTTGACATTCGATATCGATTCGTTTTGTTGCAGAAACGAGTACGGTACACGGGAGAAATGCAAGGCGAGCCTGTATTCAAAGATGTTTAAGGAAGCTTGTCCTTCTTATTACAGCTATGCCTTTGACATGCCTCCACCATTGGTGAATTGTGCCTCAAAGGAATATGTAATCACTTTCTGTCCTTCAGCTTGGGGGACTGATCAGGCTTCCATATAGAGTTTCTTTATAACATTTTCTGGAAATAATAAACAGTTGCTTAATTCACTGTATTTCTCCTAATAGTTAAACACGAGGCGACTGTAACAATCGGATACTCTTATGTAACAGGTCTATTCATGGCATCACATAATCTTTTAATTTGGATCCATTGGACTGATGAAATTTTTGTTTACAGGGTGATCTTTGGTATGCATGCTGTTATTCTGTATTAGCATTGTGAGATTCCTGGAAAATCTTGGCTTGTTTCCTGGGAAAGTTTCAAAAGTTTTCCTGCATATGATTGTCTGTAACAAGAAAGATTCACTTTCATTAACTTTACACATGACAAATTATGTTTCATATTCCTAAGCAACTGGACATAGACTTCACTTGAACACACGAACCCATATCTGGTTTTAATACAATGTAAGCTTTTCACCTGCAATTCTTTTTATTACATCACGGCAATTATATGATCACGAGTCCGACCATTTCTATTCATGGTGCTGAGATGCCTGAAGTAGACCATCTCTAATCTGGGTGGCAATGTCTCGAACAGCACCGGGTCCGTGAGGGATAAACACCGAGGAAGATTTAGAGGCAGCACCGATTTCTTTCATGGTATCAAAATACTGTGTAATAAGGACCATATCCAAAACATCCTTAGCCGTTGTCCCTGGAACGTTGACTGAGAATCCAAGCACACTGTCCCTTAGACCATCCACAATTGCTTGTCGTTGCCTCGCGATCCCCACGCCCGAAAGATACTTCGATTCAGCCTCTCCCTCTGCTCTCTTTATCTGTATAATCTTCTCTGCCTCTGCCTTCTCGTTTGCTGCAACTCTCATCCTAGCAGCTGTGAACAAAATATATTGAGAAAAGGTCAGACCAGAGATTGAATCAGTCGGATTTCCGAGATAAACTCACCGGCATTTATTTCGTTCATGGCCCTTTTCACATGTTCATCTGGTTCTATATCAACAATGAGAGTCTGGACAATCTCATATCCATAAGCAGACATGGCCTATTAAATCACAATGAAAAATCAATAAAGCTGTATGGTAACAAGTTCGAGCTCGATTCAAGATACAAATCACAAACTGTTTGAGTTCGCCTTGATTACCTTTTCGAGCTCATCTTCGACCGCTTTAGCAATATCATTCTTTTGCTCAAAAGCATCATCCAGATCCAGCTTTGGAACACTTGCCCTAATAACTACATAAACAAGAAAAATCTGAGTCTCTTAAGGTACCATTACGCAATAAAGGAAAAACATTAAACCAACATTAAGTTGTTTGTGACACACCATCAAACACATAAGCTTGAATTTGTGTCCTAGGGTTGCTAAGTTTGTAGAACGCATCGTTTGCCTTCTCCGCCAAGGCACGATACTGTACGGACGCAACGACGTTGACGAACACATTGTCCTGCACCAACAACATTCCGATTCGAAAACATAAATATACATGGACAGTTTGCTGTTTTTTTGATAAGTTAAACCAGGAACAAACCTTAGTCTTTGTCTCGCAACGCACATCGAGCTGCTGTAACCGGAGAGTAAGATGACCGGAAAGTTGGCTCCCAAGGAACCAAGGTAAGCAATGACATCCTGGCTGTAGTACTTCATCAAACTTTCCGAATCTTTCCTTTATGGCCACCGTGGATTGGTCTACTTGGACACAACAGAATAAGTTCCCCATCCTCTTTCTCTTCTGTCTTTATGTTTCTCTGCGGACAAACAACATAAATAGAAATTCAGCAGCAACATAAGAAACCCTAAACAACAGACACAGTTGAAAACAAAGCACTATACAGACAAGGCACATACAAGCAGGAGAAGAAGTTTTCTTCAGTTGAGTTTGAAGGGAAAATAGAAAACAAGGATGGTATATAAATAAAGGCCATACAAGCTGTATGATGTGTTAGCTTAATCCCATTAATGCTGACACTAACTGGTAATTACCTACCTGGATTCCATAAAGTCAATAAGATTTTAATTAAGAGTAAATTATATAAATCGTCCTCGGATTATGATTTAATTTTTTCAAAGTTTTCGACTATTAAAATTTATAAATTAGTTTCTAACTTAAAAAGAAATAAACTAGTTTATTGCTGCTAAGAAAATAACCATATGACAATTAACATAAATTAATATAATTACATAATTATCCTTATGTTCTACACTTATTATAATTTGACCCTAATTCTAGATATAAAACTAAATATGTTATTATGATAATTTTATTAACTGTCACGTCTTCAGTCATTAAAAATTAACGATATTAATTACTTTATTATTATTTTTAAATTATAAAATAAACTTATAACTTTTAATAATTAAAATATTTGATAAAAATTGGATCATAATCGAAGATATTTATGCATATTAATAAACGAATGTGTTTCCTTGTCAATTGATTTTGAAATGTTTTGATTTAACCCCACAAACAAAAGCAAATGAAGAAGGAATCAATGCCTGGTGGTTTTGTTTAATGGTTTTCTTGGAGTGTTGATGGATATATTTTTGGAAATTTCTATGCCTTGGAATCCACGCCAGCTATTCTTGTCATTGAGATGAAATTTAAAACAGGGAGGAAGAAGAAGACAGAGAGATCGATTATATCCGTAGTGTCTCCAATTTGATATTTATTAATGGGTCTAATCATAAATATCTTATGTTATCTTATTTTGATTTAACAGTTAAATAGATATTTAAATTATATTTTTTTTAATTATAAATTTAAAATATTTTTAGATTAAATAAGTATTTAATATTTTATTACGTAAATTATTTAAAGTTTTTTTGTTAATTTTTATTATTAAAAAGATACGTGTTATATCTTAAAAAATTTTAGATTATATTAAAAATATATATAATTACTTAATTTATTGAAATTCTTTAAGTTTTTCGGATTTTACAAAATAATCTTAATTTTAAAATTTTTAATTTTTTAAATCTAGATCTTAATTTAGGTTAATTTTATTAATAATTGTCACGTCGTCGTCTACTATATCAGTCTTCGAATTTCATGGTCATTTCTCATATCATTCTGTCATCGAAAATCGATCGATATAGTACGAAATGTTAAAATTATTGATTAATTTTTTTGAACGATTCACGATAAATATCAAACAAGACAAACAATAAATGACGTATGGGTTAATCAGTGCGGGAAGGACATTTCATTTCGTCACCGACAACGTTGACGAGAGTTTTAGATTTGGGGTTTATAAATTTAAGGGACTATTTTATGAATATTTGAAAATTTTAGGATATGTTTTACTTTTATTTTGTTTTATTGAATTTATTTATTTCATATATAATTTTAAAATTTTCATGAGATGATACATGTCTTTTAACGATGAAATAAAGAATTGAGTTACGAAATAAAACGTTAGATACATATTTAACCCATAATATAATTTATACACTTAACCGAAAAAATATAATTTGAAGAATTATTTAATTTTAACTTTTTTATTTTAAATAATTTTAAATTCATAAATATTTATTTTTTATATATTTTTTTACATCATTTATCATCTAATTTTTCTATGATGTGTTTCCAGCTCATTTTAAACACAATATCTACCATGTCAAACACCTAGAAACAAGATGGGAAATGGTTGGAAATTGCAAAGAATTAATAGTACCCATAAATATAAAAATGTCGCTTACAATAAGATTATAAAATATTGGAATAAATACCATAGTGGTCCCTATATAATAAAGTCAAGAATATTTTAGTCTCTCTTTGATAGATGACATTAATTATTTTCAATAAAAATTATTTTAAAAATAAGAAACTGAAATAATTATATAATATTCTTTGAAAATAAAAAACCATATTTTTTAATTTAAAAAAATCTAAAAAATGAAGCAATTATATAACATTAAACAAAAATAATAATAAAATTTTGATGAAAAAAATAAAAATTTCTTTAAAAAAAAACTTAAAATTCAAGGATAAGCACAAAAGCATGAAAGTCAATGGATTGAAAAGTCAATGTTTTGATGTATGCATGATAATTTTTAGAATTTTAATTTCATTATTTTTAACTCTAAAGTATAGGGACTGATATTTTTGTCAAAAAATATATAGGGACTGATATTTTTGTCAAGAAATATATAGGGACTGATATTTATATCCCAAATTCCCATAAAAGCTCTATTCAGTACACTAAAACAAACTTGTAAAAATAAACCCTAATAATTTGTAATTAAATAATTTTTAGATAATAACTTTAATGTGAGTGAGATAGAACGATGTTCATATTATCATTAATTTAGTTAAATAATTTTAATAGTTATATAATACGTATAGCAGAACGTTATATATACATGATATTATCTGATTGTTTTTATTATTTTTAAATATATATATTAAGAATAAAGACTATCACTTGTAAGTGACGTTTTTTATAATGTAATTTTTAGTTTATTTAAAAAAATTAAAAATTTTATTTTTTATATAAAATTTTTAAACACACTATATATTTAACGAAACTGTCTCAAAGCATTCACAAGTTTATATGTGAGTAAAAAGAAAATTTTTTCTGATTTTTTATCGTTTTATATCTTAATATTTAAAATTATTTTAATTCAAAACTTTAAATTTAAAATTTTAAATTATAAATTAAAAAATTATAATTTATGATCATAAACCCTAACCTTAAATATCTAAAACTATAACAAAACGTTAATTTTATAAATCCTAATCATAAATTTTAATATCGAAAATTTTAATGAGACTCGTAAATAAAAATACTATAAACATATAATTTATATTCAAAAACAACCGATTAAAAAAGTTTTTTAAAGAAAAGTTATTATATCTCCGGGGAACGCAACGAACATCTAAATAACTTTTTAAGATAAAAAATTTTAGGGTGGTACGAGTTATAATAAGATTAAAATGAGGTGTAATCAATATTATTATAAAAATTATAAAAAAAAGTTATATATTTTTTACATATACCATATTTCTTATACATAAAGTATAAGAAATTCAGCTTATATCGAAAAATTAATATTAAAATTCTTATAATTTTTATAAACAATTTCAGTTATGCATCATTTTTAACCGTCTCACCTTAGAAAATCTCGTTAAGGTGGTGATCCCTGAGCTTCAAAACATGGTGGAAATCGTTCACCTCTTTTTCATGCCCTCATTTGTACATCCACTTTAAATTAGAAGATTTAGGGTTTAGGGTTTAAGGTTTAGGGTTAAGGATTGTGGTTAGAGTTTAAGAAATTAAGAGTAAGGTGTATTTTTAGGGCGTAAGGTTTGTGATTTAGGATATAAAAAATAAAAGTTAGGGTTTAAAGTTTTATTTTTTAAAAATTTTTAACATAAGATATGGATGAAGGCATGATAAAGAGGTAAAGAATTTTTACTGACTCTTTATCGTATCTCCTTTCATGCCTTTTAAAAATTTCTAAAAAATAATTAATTTTGAATTATAACCCTTATTATATATATAACTCTAAACCGTAAAAATTGCACTTTTTATATTACTATATATAAACCATTGGAATTTTCCCTACTGCAAACAAATTCATGGCCAAATTTTTCAACAAAAGGAATGGGAATTTATTAACAAAAATTTACAGCAAACCAGTTGATTGAGAGAACCAGCAGGGTCGTCAAGAGTCCTACACCGGAAATGGTATGGCCGTAAGCACACAATATATTTGCCAATTAATCCTAAATTAATAAATAAATAAATTGGAAAAAATGTACTCGTAGTTAAGGGGTTAAGGTTTTAACTAGGGTTTCACTTTCAGCGAAAACAATCAAATCCCATTTCTTTATGTTTCTCTCGCTGACAGTCGAGGTCAAATACAGCTGATTTCACCCCTTAAATCTTCCATTTTCCAGGTATGTTCATTCTTCTTCACTAATCTACACGTAGGTTTCCCTAACCATAAAACTATTATTTTTTTTGTTTGGTTATGCTTGAAATTCCTTTCTACGGATTCGAAGTTCTTGAGTTTCCGACTATCAAAGATAGAGCTTGGAATGATTTCATTTAGTTGTATAATTCTTTTTCTTTTTAGTTATATGCAGATGCTATTTGTTTTATTTATTTGATTCTTTTATGATAATTTTAGACTTGTAATTTCTAAACTGTGTTTTAGGCATTGCCATTTTGGAAGTCTTTCTCTGATACTTTTGTTTCGGATGTTAGTTCCTGAATAGGATCCTCTTGTTTCAGAAGATGAAAGTTTGGTCGTTTTGCTAATGTTGTTGTGGATGATGCAGGGGTTTGTAAGAAGATAAGATTTTTCAGTAGTAGTTTAACGGATTTAATCAAGACAATAAAAAGGTTATTCCCGGTATGGAAAGTGAAAGTTCTAATGTCTCACGAGCCGAAGAAATAAAAAATCAAGCAAATGAAGCATTTAAAGGTACCAATGTAGTGAGCAAGTAAATCTTGGTATCACGGAAATTGATTATGTTTCATACTTTCATTGACTATTGATTGGGTTAAAGTGTTTGGTTCTGCATCGAGAAAGTTTAGAATATGGATAGTTTAATGAATGTATGGTTGTTACGATATTGATGTTTGCAGTTCCATTGTGTTTAATTGTGCTGAAGTTGTTGTTTTGATTTTATTCAGCACACAAATATGGTCAGGCTATTGACTTGTACACACAGGCGATAGAAGTAAATGGTCAGAATGCAGTATATTGGGCCAATCGTGCATTTGCTCACACCAAATTGGAAGAGTATGGTAGTGCTATACAGGATGCTACTAAGGCAATTGAAGTGGATCCTAAATATTCAAAGGCATGGTTTATTTATTAAACCGATTCAGCCTTTTATACAATATTTATTTTTGTTCTTGTTCTAATGGTTCTCCAATGCAGGGTTATTACAGACGAGGTGCTGCTTATCTTGCAATGGGGAAGTTTAAGGAAGCACTGAAGGATTTTCAACAGGTACTAGGGCTATAATTTTGCATTTTTTTTGTTTCATGTCTTTGTTTAACTTCTTTCATATAGCGGGTGCCATTGTCTGAAATATATTTGTTTTTCTTTAATAAGTGTAGCAGATGTTTTGCATTTTTTTAGAAATTCTCTTTGTTTTAATTTACACTAGGATTTATTTTAGAATGTTTCCTACATTTAAGACTGAGCTTAACAAATTGTTTCTCATTCTAGTATTAGAGGTAGGGATGAGCAATCAGTTAGGTCAGTTGTTTTTTCATAAATAACCAACTTAATCTACTAAACTCCAACTATAATCAAACTGACTGACAAACATAACATCGGTCAGTTAAGTTGGTTACCGATTTTTTTCATGCGAGTTTAGTATAAATTCAGGTAAGGTTTAATTTAAATTATATATTATAAATATATTTAAATAAATAAAAAAACAATATATTAGCAGTTAAGTTAGTTGGTACGTTAACTTTTTGTGTCTAATATAAATTCAGTTTTAACTGACTTTTCTCACCCTAATTAGAGGTCGTATGGGGTAGTAAGATCTGCTGGGTAGCTCTAGATTTGAGATAACTTCATTGGAATTTTATCACGTTCTCCATTTTATGAGTTGCATGTACGCATACATTTTCTTTTTTAGCAAGAAACAAATATGTTGATGTTGTTTTAATTGAGATCATCATATATTGTTGTTTATTTTTTCTCTCCCGAAATTTCATATAATTTTTGTACATTAACATGTGAACGTGGCTTGTGACGTCTGAAATATATTTTCTTCCCTTTGGGAATCAGGTCAAAAAGATTAGTCCCTATGATCCTGATGCTACCAAGAAATTAAAGGAGTGTGAGAAAGCAGTAATGAAATTAAAATTTGAAGAAGCAATTTCTGTACCCGAGTCTGAGAGGCGTTCTGTAGCTAACTCTATAGACTACCATACAATAAGTATTTTCCTTTACCCATTATATCTACCGATTATTCCTAATTTATGTATTTTTAGATATCTTCTAGAAATGGTCTTCCACATTGATGTGACATTCTTTGGGATTGTTGTTTTGTTTTTGCATCTATGGGTGAATGAAAATTTTAAAAGGATGTCAAAATGACTACAAATTTTTGTTGAAATCATGCGGGAGGCGTTTAGTACGTTTCACTTTTCTTCTGAGAAATTGCGCATCTGGTTTGTTTGAAATGAATACTCAAATATCATTTAGGATTAATTGTGAATCTTTGTGTCAACTGTTGGTATAGTTTGTGAAATGATGTGTGGGGAAGCTTTTTTTCCTGTTATGTTTCAATGCCTTCTTATTAGGGGTGAACGTTCGATCTCGTCGAGTCGAGTAAAAAAATTTTGAGTTTTTAGAGTTGACGTTTCATATTTTACAACTTAAACTATATTTGAAATTTTTTCGATTTGATTCAAGTTTATAAAATGAGTCGAGTTTTTGAATTCTTGTACAAATTTAATTGCAACTATTTATCATGTTATAGTACAATTTGATTTAATTTAAACGATTTTCTCTAATCATATAAGATATGCATATGTACTTCATATATTTTCATGTGGCATATATTTCTTATTTTTTATATCGGTATATATATCACGAAAAATTGAGGGACTTGACTCAAACTTAAAAATCAATCTACTAATTATTAAAATTTTTGAGTTACTCAAGTTTGAATTTTCATTTTACAACTCAAATATTATTTGAATTTTTTTGAGTCGAGTCAAAACAAGTCGAGTTTTTCGGCTTGAGTCAAGTTGAAAATATTGTTTTTTCGAGTCGAGTTTTGCTCACCCTCAATTTTGATGTTATCATTTTTCCTCTTTATCCTCTTGCTACATCATATTTCCTATCTAGAATCTCAAAGTGTTCTTTATAAATAAAACAATGAGTTGTCTAACAGTTAGTACATGTCAGTTTTGTTTACTGTATAGTTTGGTATCTTGTGACCTAATACTACCATACAGTTATGTCTGGAAACAGGATGCTGTCATCTTGGTGGTTGATTCAGTATGTTATCTGCATCTTGTATATGTTTGTGTTTTGGAAAACTGTTATATCCATTATGTAAGCTGCATAAAAGCATTAAACTTACACTGATTAGCAATTGATAAATGCATAAAAATCTTTTGGAAAAAATGTTGAAAGTAAACTCCTCGCTATTTTGGAAGCACTGAATATTTTAGCAGCCCTCTTAAATTGCTGAAAGTCTCTTAAAATTATTTTGTCCTCTGTGCATTAACAAAATTGTTTTTTTGTTTAAGATGTGGAGCCACAATATTCAGGTGCTAGAATAGAGGGAGATGTTACTTTGGACTTTGTTAAGAAAATGATGGATGACTTCAAGAACCAAAAGTGTTTGCATAAAAGGTATGTCTAGTAACTGCAGTTATGTATTTTGTTCTTCCTAAATTACAATTTTTTGCTGAATAATATTATCGATACAGATATGCATTCCAGATTGTCTTGCAAATGAGAGAAATGTTGCAGGCTCTGCCTTCTCTTGTTGACATTAATGTTCCTGTTGGCAGTCTTTTAACTGTCTGTGGTGATGTGCATGGTCAGGTAATTGACAGAGGATAAATGATTTACTGCACTTAAGAGACATGGTGATATATATAGTGGCACCATCCATTAATGTGGATGCAAGTAGCTATTATACTGTCTTGAGTACCTATCATTTACAACTATGATAACATAGCTAACGGTGGAATAATTAGCATACTTCATTTTGCTTTCTTTTAGTGCATTTTGTTTATTAATGTGTTTATTGTTCCATTTCTTGTAGTTCTACGATCTGATAAATATTTTTGAGCTTAATGGTCTCCCTTCAGAAGAGAATCCATATCTCTTTAATGGTGACTTTGTGGATAGAGGATCTTTCTCTGTGGAGGTCATCCTTACACTATTTGCATTCAAGTGCATGTGCCCATCAGGTGAAATCTACTTCCAACCTTCTACCTCACATTTCCTCTTTGGCCTTTGCTTGAATTGTGATAGTTCTTTTTCTTTCTTTTTCCCCTCCCCTTGCATTTTTTTATGCTAATTCAGATATTTTTGATGCATCTTTTCCATTTTTGGTTTCTTATTGGAAGTGTGAAACTGTCTGAGCACTTCTTTTAGGACTATCTAAATTGATCTTTTTGAGTGGAAGCTCTCTGATTGATCTTCAGGACTTGTTGTTCCCTATTAGTATGATATATTTACTATTTTGGTTTCACTTCTTTTACATCTAGTGTAACTTGGGAATTTTCAGCTATTTATCTTGCTAGAGGCAACCATGAAAGTAAGAGCATGAACAAGATATATGGTTTTGAGGGCGAGGTCAAGTCCAAGCTGAATGAGACATTTGTAGAACTCTTTGCTGAAGTATTCTGTTATTTGCCTTTGGCTCATGTAATAAATCAGAAGGTTTTTGTTGTTCATGGAGGCCTTTTCAGTGTTGATGGGGTTAAACTCTCTGACATTAGGACAATAGATCGATTTTGTGAGCCTCCTGAGGAAGGTAATGTGCAAATGGTGTTTTCCTTCTTCAGTTTCTCTGAAGTTTGGTGCACTTTCATATATAAAGCAATGACTTGATTTTTCTTCTTTTTAAGTTAAGGAACTACATTGTTTACATTTATTTATTCACCACCTTTTATTAGTGTCGATATGGAAGTTTCTGCAGTATAATCCTTATTTTATCCATATAATATAGTAATGTGGCTTAAGAGGCATGAAACATTTGTATAGACTTCGATGCCCATTTGAAGGCTTAGATATCCTTTCCACCTTTTCATAAACAAGTTACTAATAAAATGCAATTATAGAGTACACATTTACTTAAATTGTTTTGTGTGTCCTTTTTTTAGATCTTTTTGTTGACAGAATTAAACTTTTATCATTTGTAGTATATAATCTATGAAGAAGCTGAAGAAGCTATAGTCTTCTAAAATGTAAACTTTTATCTTTTTGTGGCTTATATATAATTCAATTCACATGTAAAATGCATGTGAAAAATATAGTCTTCTAGAATTGCAAATCTATGAAGAAGCTGAAACAATTATATGTCTCATGCTTCTTTGCTGATTTCATCAGGGTTGATGTGTGAATTACTTTGGAGTGATCCACAACCTTACCCAGGACGAGGCCCTAGCAAGAGGGGAGTAGGTCTTTCTTTTGGTGGAGATGTGACAAACAGATTCCTGCAGGATAATAATCTAGGTATTATCCCATTGTTTGTGTGCTTTGTTTTTAGTAAGAAACACCAAAAAAGGGGGGAATAAAGGAAATTGATGTTTGATTTTGGTGAATGCATGCTTAATTGACAGATTTGGTTGTGAGGTCTCATGAAGTGAAAGATGAAGGTTACGAGATTGAGCATGATGGTAAACTTATTACTGTTTTCTCTGCACCAAATTACTGTGATCAGGTAATTTGATCTCAATTTTTTTTCGTATATAGATCATTCATTAATTTATCCTCATAGTTTATGTAATCATCTCATATGAAAATATTTTTGTATGCAAAAGAGTTGCTTGTGTCTCTCATCTTGCAAGCTTCATATGGGTAGTGCATATTCATGCTTTTGTTAAATGCATTATGTGTTTCCCCCATTTTATTTTGCATTTTTAAAATCCTTTTCAAGTACACCGCAATATTAAATAGTTTCAGGCATATTGTGGGGAGCATCAAATTTCCACTAGTATTTGATGATATTTTGTCAAAGGTGCTAGTCCTAGAATTATAGTGCCTTTGGCACAAATAGCAAAATAATGCTAGCCCAAGTGAAGTAAAGAGCAATATTTATGCATGGGTTTACGTGTGTTAATATATAGAGAGAGATAGGATCCATTGATACGATGTAAAACTTTCAAGGTGTACACTTTTTTCTGGACCATTGGAGAGTGAATTAATGGTTGAGATTAAAGGTAGGAAATGAGAATAATTTTACGGGGAAAAAAGAAGTGGATAATCCTCAATTGAAACATTAAATCTCATCTATTAATTTTTACACATCCAACAATAAAAAAAAAATTGAAAGTTTTATATTGTGCAATTGGATCCTAGCCTATATATATGTATTTAAAATTTAGGATATATAATAAGCTCTAAAGTGAGGTCTAGTTTATCTACAAAACATGTAATTTTTTTATTAGTCAATATGCATAGCGCCTTAGTTTTAAAAGGCGCGCGCATGAGGCGCCAAGAGGCACAAGGCGTTAAGGAAAACTCATCAGAGGGTCGAGGCGAAGCGATACACAAAAGGTGCGCGCCTTTGAGCACTTTCGCTTAAGGCATGAGGCACCTAAGGCCTTTTTTACATATAAATTATTGTTCTTTTTCCCCTTTTCTTAGTTTTATTATTATTATAATTATTATTCATATATATTTTATTGTTATATATTCTATATTATAATTAAATATTATTATATTCATTATTAAATACTATTATTAAAATAGTTGTTATTATTTACATATATAACATATTCTTTTTATTACTTATTATTATTAATATTATATAATACATTATTATTATTATTTGTTTAATATTTATTATTATATATTATTATTGTTGTTGGCAACTCTCCTTTTAAATCAAAATAAAATTATTTTCGTAAAAATTACGTTAATTTCTTTCACTGTAAAACTATTATTACAATTTGATTTTCAAGTTGTTTAAATGAATTTGTGATCAAATTTATGTTTAATTTATAAATTATAATGTTTTTAACATAAAATATGATATATGATTAATTTATAAATTTTAAGGAAAAAGACATCTTGTCTACGAAAGGCGAGCTCCTTTGTCTCTCACCTCAGCTTTAAGGACCTTTTTACGCCTCGGAACGTCTCAAACCTTTTAAAACCAAATATTGCACATCTAGCTAAATATAGAATAAACTAGAGAGTTTGGTTTTAAAAGGCGTGAGGTGTTCCGAATTTTAAAAGGTTCTTAAAGTTGAGGTGATTCGCCTTTCGTAGACAATGATCTTTTACTTAAAAATTTATAAATTAACCATATAACGTATTTTGTGCTTAAAAACATAATAATTTATAAATTAATTATAAATTTGATCACAAATTATTTAAATTTTGAACAACTTAAAAATCAAATTGTGATAATGGTTCTACTGTGGAAGAGATTGACGTGGTTTTTATAAAAAATAGTTTTATTTTGATTTAAAATGAGAGTCACCAGCAATATTAATAATAATATATAATAAATATTAAACATATAATAATATTTACTATACAATATTAATAATAATATATGTAAATAATAATATTTAAAAGTAAATATAATAATATATAACAATAAAATATGTAAACAATAATTATAATAATAAAATTATGAAAAAGGAAGAAAACAATGATTAATATGTAAAAAAGTCTCGGGGATAAGAGGCGACTTCTTGACCGCCCAGAGGTGCAGGCTTCTTGTGTATCCACTCGCCTTAGTCCTCTGATGCATTTTCTCAGCGCATCAAGTGTTCCTTTTAAAACTAAGCTAGAGGGAACTCCGATCAAGTTGGCTTTTCTATGCCTATCACCTTATAGCAAAGTGTGTCTAAGTGCGGTAGACATGCGCCTGATTAAATGGGCATCCCTTGAGAGGGTTTGAGACACTTTTGTTTTATTGTCTAGTGCTGACAATACCAATATTACCGAAGTTTACTTGGACTAGGGTGTGACTATGTGACATGAGTGTGTTCATTTTCTAAAGTTGTCATATATTTTGTCTTGGAAGGGTCATAAACCCATACCAATGCTTGGACATGTGTTTGATATGGGTACCATATGAAGGGTCAAACCAAAGCGATATTACTTTTGAGAGTAGTGTAATTTGTTTTAGGAAATTTGGCCCTTTTCAACTCCACTGCCTTCGTACTTGTGTTCTCCAACAGTAAGTAACTCTGTTATTTTTTTATTTGATCAGTCTGTATGAAGTTGAAACACAGTAATTTGGTTGGAAATTCTATTACAGGAGTTATATGCCTGCCTCCTGATTTGCTTGCTGTTTTAGATTATATATTTTGTAGTCTAACACGAGTCATCAAATGGTTTGTTTCAGATGGGTAACAAGGGTGCATTTATTCGGTTCGAGGCCCCCGATTTGAAGCCAGATATTATCACATTCTCAGCAGTGGTAAGTAATCTGTGTCGTTTTTGTTATTGTCTACGTATTGTTTTTCTTCTGAAGAAAATGACCATGAAAGTGATTTGCCACACAGCCTCACCCTGATGTCAAACCGATGGCTTACGCAAACAACTTTCTTCGAATGTTCCAATAGTTATACCCCAGTTTTTGCTATACAAGATCTTTGCACCATACAGTGGTACAATTTTTTGCTATACAATGTCTCTCTAGTGCTCGGGTGGTATGATATTTCGCGATGCAATACCAGGAGACAGACAGAGAAGTGGTAAATGTTTGATAAACTCCGGTTATTGTTTCTTTTTCATTTCATGGATTTCAGGCTTGGTGGTCTTGTTTTAATCAAATTGAAAAGGTCAGCTAAAGGCTGCAAAAAAGATTTAAAATGGAAAGAAGGAAACAGTTGGAGTCATTGGAAAATAGGTGACCTCTTCCCTCTATCATTTTGTATACATTAGTGTTTTATGCTTTTGAAAATTTTCAATAATATTGTCATGGCTGGGTTCTTACTTTTTAATTATAAAGGGCAGGCTACTCAATGTTTAGCTAATGAATTTTAGTGTTTATTAGGTTTATGTATGTTATAAACATCAACCAGAAAATACATTATTAGGTTCTAATTTCTCCAATGGATGCTTCAAGTTGGTTTAGATTGGGGGTTAACATTGGGGGTTAACATTGGGCTCTGGATCTTTATAATCCATCATTTCCCTTGATGTTCTTGCACTTTCCTGCTATCCAAACATCCAAAAAACACAGGTTTATGACATAAAACATAAAGAGATTACAGAGAGAAAAAGACTAACCTCCAAATTGAGCAATGGATTCTTCAAACTCGTCACCCACCATCCATTTCCTGGTACAAAATCCTAACAATAAGAGAAGTTTGTATATATACTAGAATCAAACAAAAGGAAATAAACTTGATGAAACAAAATACAAAGCTATACCTTGAGCTTAGAGAAAAAAGAGAAGCAAAAGTGATTTGAGAAAGCAAGAACGACCCATTGTTTGTTGAACCAGTCTGGGAAATGGGTACTTGTCGGATTTTGGAAAATTCTAAGAGAGTTTAGGTTTCTTGTCGACAGTTTCTTGAGCTTCAGATTTCAGGCTTTTAAATCTCTGCAGATTCAGTGAAAGCGATTTTAAAGCAGTACTTTACTTGGTATATAAAATGAGTGCGATAAGGCTTACTTAGTAACAAGAACAATACGTATATAGGGGTTAAAGTAAAAAACCACGAGACAAATTATAAATTATTATACAAAGATTTCTTTCGAAAAAAAACATAACTCAAAAAAGATTATCGGTAAAAATCGTAATACTAAAAGATTATAAAATCTACGATATAACTTTGTCAATGTTATATTATTAATACAAACGCCCGTTTGGTGCCTTAGCAAGACACATGGCATTTTAAGAAATAAATTTAAATTTTAAGAATAATATTGTTGGAAGGGGCAACTTCACATCTCGAACATTATAAGACGAACATATATATTATTAAAATACAAATGGTGAAAAAAAAAAGAAAATTACATCATCTCTTTATTTTATTTGTCATTATATTCCAAAATAAGTTTAAAGATTTGATTTAAGTTTTTGTTTTTACAATAACTTTAATTTAGGGTTTAAGATTTTAGTTAAGGATTTAAAGATTTCAGTGTAAGAGTTTAAAATTCAAGATTCATAGTTAAAATTTAAGGTTTAGGGTTAAGGTTTAAGTTTTAAAGTGATTTGGCTAAAGATTTAAATTTTAGCATGCAAACTCTAAATTCTAACCTTAAATCTAAAATTCTTTCATCAATTCTTGAATTCAAAATTACTATACTTAAACCCCTGAATTAAGTCCAATCTCTCAAAATCGCCGATAATATTATAACATGTTTTGCAACCTTTCTTATAAGGAAAGAAGTGGAATAATCCTTCAAAGAGTAAGGAAAGAGGAAGATGTGGAAATGTATCTTAGAGACTTCCTTTTGTTACTCTTGTCAAGGTTAGTACACTATTATTCTCTTGTAGGGATGTAAAAACAGTTATTCAAATGGGTTTCAGGTCGGGTACTGTCAGGTCGGGTAAAATTATATATAGGTTATTTCAGGTTGATTTAATGTTTTGACTCGATTCGGGTCGGGTGCGGGTCCATTTCAGGTCGGGTCTATTTCAGGTCGAGTTTATTTTGGATCGGGTCCATTTCGGGTTGGATCCGTTTCAAGTCGGGTTCAAACGGTTCGGGTCCAAATCGGATAATCGACAATTTTATTTCAGGTCGAGTAGATTTTAGGTCGAGTCTATTTTAGTTCGGTTACATTTCAGGTCGGGTTCATTTCAAGTCGGTTTTGTTTCAGGTCGAATTAATTTTGATTTTAAATTCATAATAATTAAAATTATTAAGTTTGATTTTGTAAAAATAAGTAAATAAGTTTGATTATTAAGGTTGAATTAATTGTTTAATATCTAATGTCTTTCACTAGCATGAATTCTATTAAAAATAAATATTACGCAATAGACTTAACAAAAATATCATATAATAAATAATTATTCGTATTTAAAAAATAAAAATTATGTTAAATTACAAAAAATTAAAAATTAATAAGGAATAGATATTGGACTACAAATTCAAAAAATAAAAATTTAAATTAAAAAAAGATAAACATTAATAAAATAAAATATTATCTTATAATTTATTAATAATTTAATACATTTCAAATGAAAATATGACGTATCAATTATCATATATACATTAATATATCATATATGTGTAATGTATATATAGTACATTCATATGTACTATAGTGATTAGATGTAATGACTAATGATTTATAAATAGTAGACTAGACTAATAGTAGTACATTAATATATTATACATAGATAGTAGTAATAGTACATTCATATATGCTATACTAATATGTATATACATAGCACATTAATATATGTATACATAATAATTATATGTATCATAGTATATATTATATTATATATAATATATGTATATTTATCATAATATTATGTATTTATATATTTATATATTACAATATATGTATTATATTATTTATATATCATAGTACATAGTATAATATATGTATATATGCATTATATATTATAAAGCATATAATATATTATATAAAATAATAAATACTATATATAAATATAATAGAGTCTTGAGAGGAGGGAAATCAAAGAGGGAAATGAGAGGAGAAAAATTGAAAAACAAATGAAATATCATTAATAAATAGTAGTCAATTTGAAATAAAAGTAAAGTTATAAAAACTAAATTACAAAAATTATAAATTAATAATAGTATTATACATATACTTACATATATACTTATATATTATATATACCTTCTTTTTATAGAATAATCAAAATTTATTTTTAATTCCTTCCAAAATTTTGGGTAACTTATATTTCTCCAAAATTTTTACACTAAAAAGTAAATTAATCTCAAACTTAAAAATAGTGACTTATTTCCTTCTAAAATTTAGTTTTTCAATCTTTTTTACATAATAATCAAAATTTATTTTAATTTTCCTCTAAAATTTTGAGTAACTTATATCCCTCCAAAATTTTTACGTAAATTAATCTCAAACTTAAAAAATGAGTGAGTTATTTCCCTTCAAAATTTGGTATTTTCACTCTTTTTGTTATCAATTGTCTTTTTTTATCAATTATTTTAGTTTAATTTAATTAGGTTTAGATTAATTTAATAAAATTTTACATTTGATTTTATAATTCTTTTAATTATGTTTATAATTTATATTTTTATATTTTAATTTAATTTAATTAAATATTAATTTAAAACTATATTTTTAATGAAATATTAATTTAGAATTATAATTTTAATCAAATATTATTTTAAAATTATAATTAAAATTAAATACATTAAAACTAAATAAAATAGTAAAAAATTAATTTAATTAAATATGTAATACTAAATTAATTTCCATGTCTAATTTTATTTTTAAGACTAATTATATTTATCAATATTTAAAATTCATCAAATTATAGATATACTTAATTATATGTCATGTAAATATTAAGTCTTGTTAAATATTAGTTTAGGTCAATAACAGGTCGGGTTCAAAACAAGTTAGGTCATTTATCAGGTCGGGTAAAATCAGGTCTCGAGTCGATTCAATTGGGTAATGTCGGTTATCTATCAGACCAGACTCGGGTTCGAGTTTGTTTCAGTCGGATGTAGTCAAGTTTCGGGTCCACAATAACAAGTTAAAATCAAGTTCGTGTCATTCTCGGTCGGATACAGTTCGAGTTCGGTTACTACAATAACAAGTCCAACTCGGGTTCGGGTCAACAACAGTCGGATACAAATCAAGTTCGGATCATTACATACTCGGATCAAACCAAGTTCTGACTCAAATAGGTTTCAGTCGGATTTTCAGGTCGGGTCAACTTTTTACATCATGTTCTCTTGAGTTTATGAAAATCATAAAAATAACGTTTGATTGCATGATTTGGTGTTCAAAGTTTATGAAAAGATGTATAGTTGAAGTACTTATTTATAAATTAAACAATTTTCTTTTAACAATGTTACCTAAAAACGCTTAGGGAATAAAATTTTAGGCACCTATTTCAGCCAAAAAATACATTAGGCATCTATCTCAGAAAAAATATATAGTTTAGGCACTTATTTTAGCCAAAAAAAATATTAGACACCTACTTTAAAAAAAATGTATACTTTAGGTGTTAGACTTATTTTGATATAACTTAAAATAAATTTTCAAGGACTAATTTGTAAAAAATTGTAAAATATTTTTCTCGAAATAAAATTTTTAAAAACTCGATTTAAAGTTGTCAAAATGATTTATAAAATGTTTGACTTTTTATCCATATCGAACATACTTTTAAAAGTCAACAAAATGGTCAAAAATGTTTTTCAAAGCCAAAGTTTCGAAACCTTGTTGAAAGGTTTCGAAACTTTCAGGATAAAATGACCTGTTTTTGAAACCTGGCAAAGGTTTCGAAACCTCTATGAAGGTTTCGAAACTTTCAACCTGTAACGGTTAGTTTTATTTAAAATCCTTAAAGGTTTTGAAACTCTGTGCAGGTGAACATTAAATGCTCAATCTAAATGATAACTAACGGCTCCAGAGTACTCCCAACGGCTACAAACGGTTAGAAACAATTAAGAACATACAAAAGAGGTCTGAAAACATCATTGGAACAACAAGGAAGCCTATCCAAACATTCAAGCATTTAAAGATTTAAGTTGTGCTTCAAATCCAACCTTTCTTGCAAAAACTCTAGTGTGTTATTCATTTGTAATCTTTTTACTAGTGTTTAGTTAGGTGGGTGAGAGATCTTAAATTGTGCAAACTTCTACCTTGTGAGGATTTTCTAGTTTGCTTCTTTGTACTCAAATTTGGAGATTGATTCAATAGACTTTAGGGTATAAGTCTATTGAATTGTGTAAGGTTACTCCTTATCCTAAAGGAAAGACAAATTAGTGAATTTGTGGGAAAGTTGATGTATACTTCATTGAGGAAATTGAACCACTCTAAATCACCTTACAATTTCTTATCTTTACAATTAGTGTCCACCAAAATTTAAAAATCCAATTCAATCCTCTTGACGTTTTTCGATCGATTCCAAAAATTTATAAACACAAATAGTAAAACACTTGTTGTTTTTATAGAATAGGATGACAAAATGAATTGATAAGGGGTGGGCAAGAACGGGTATCAACAATTTAAATAGAATTGGTTTCGGTTCCGGTAATCACCGGTTTTTAAAAATTATAATTAGTCATGGTCATATCGAGTTTTAAATTTATGAAATGATAAAATTAGAATATTATAGGCTTGAAAATTAAAATTTTAAAATTAAAATTAGTTTATTCATACATAAAGAGAAAGTTTGATAAAAAAATAAACAAAATAAAACTAATATCGGATATTTGATATTGATGCCGATCTTATTGGGTACCCACCGGGTCCAAAAAATCAAGATTCAGTCCTAATCCCGGTTATGATCAGGACTTAAATTTTAGATCTAGTTCCAGTCTTACCGAAATAAATACTAGATAAAAATCTAACGAGTCTTATCGAAATCGAGACCGGTACCGAGTAATCAGGGTTTTCCCCACCCCTAGAATTAATGAAAGCTTTATTTATATGTAAAGTTGGGGATAAAATCGTGCAAAAAAGGAATAATTAAATCAATTTTAAATATTAGATCAAAAATATTCTAAAATCTTCTCATTGATCACCTTTAATCTATAATAAAACATCCAAATAAACGGTTGTAACACTACCGATTCTGTCCAGATTCATTTTTAAACAACCTAGGCAGAGATAAAAGAGTTGTGTAATTAGACAGCAATTAAGCTGTAATAATCACCCAATAGTTATATGACAATTATTTGGATATTTGTTCAAGGTCAAATACAATTTTTAATTTTAATTTTTATATAAAACTAATTTAAATTAAATCTTTTGAAAAAAAATTATAATTTTTTAAAAAATAGAATGCGACAAACTTATTAAAAATGTGTTAACATGAATCGAGTCGAATCGGTCAACTGACAATAATGTACATAAACAAGGACAGGTCAGGTCAAAATTAGGTCTTTAAATTAATTTTTTATTTATAATTTAATTCTTAAAATTATATTTTTATAATTAAACTCTTTAAAATTATATTCTTACGATTAAATCCTTTAAATTATTTTTTATTGGTCAGATCAAAATCGAATTTAGTGTTTTTTGTTAGAGTTGAATTTTTAAAAATATATATTCAGGTTGGATCAAAATTAAAATATTTATTTTTAATTTGGATAGGCCAAAAAACATATATACAACGACGGACTCAAGATCAAACATTGATAAAAAATTAAAACATTAAATTTTAAAATACAATGACTTATTAAATATTTAAATTCAAAATTAATTAAATAATATTTAATTTATCTAATATTTAAATTTATAAAGAACTAAATTATTATTGAAACAAAAAAAAAAATAAGGATACAAACTCATTCTTCTTTAATTTATTCTTTATTTATTATATATTTAATAATTTTTTTATATTTTTAAATTTAAATATTCATGTTTAAAAAACTAAATTTTTATTAAATTAAAACCTATTAAATATTTAAATTTTATAATATTAATGAAGACCCCTTAGGCTTCGAGGAAACTCAGTCCTAATATATGAGACATATCTAAATTTATATTCGGCTTAAAACCCATCACTTATATACTCTTTCTAAAGTTTTTTAACTTTATTTTAAAAAATAATTAATTATATATCATATCTTTCAAATTTTTAATAATTATTTAAAAAATAATAATATTCAACTATATATTGTATTAATAGAGCGAAAATCATTTTTCTTTTTCATGCCTCCTTTCATGTCTCTATTTTAAGTTAGAGAGTTAGAGTTTTAGAGTTTATTGTTTAAGGTTAGGAGTTGTTGTTAAGGTTTAAAGAAATAGTGGTAGGGTGTATTTTTTAGGGTGTAAGATTTAGGGTTTAGGATATAGAAAATAATTTTAGGGTTAAAAATTCAAAATTTTAAAAAAAATTCAAAGAATGTATGGAAGAATGCACCATAAAGAGCCAAATGATTTTTACCCGTATTAATAATGTTCAAGATATGGGTGCAAATCATCTACCTCTTATACCTCTATTTGTGCCTTCACTTTAAATTAGAGGGTTTAGGGTTTAATGTTAGGGGTTATGGTTAGGATTTAGTGAATTAGGGGCATGATATATTTTTTAAGGTATAGAGTTTAGGGTTTAAGATATAGAAAATAAGATTTATGGTCTAAAATTTATTTTTTAAAATTTTTTTAATAAATACATAAATGGAGGAATGATAAAGAGTCAGATGATTTTTACCCTCCGGATTCATCTATTCTAAACCATCCTCTTTTCTTATCTCTCCTTCCAAATCAGTCATCAGACATCGTTTTCAATGCCTGAAATTTTTGCTTTGTAAGGACCAAGGTGGTGACCAGAAGAAGAATTGGCCTTCAATGCGTTGTCTTCTGAGGTTGCTGTCATATTTAAGAAGGATAGCTCAAAACAATGAATTCATAGCAGTAATCAGTACTGCCGCCACAACTGCTCTTGTATGGCATAATTTACCAGCAAAGGCTACTTGTTGACTGTAATTCTTATATAACCTGTAGTTTATCATGCCATAGGACGTAAAACATGATCGGATTAATCGACTAATGAATCGAATAAACAAACCACAAACAACACCAGTGACCCTTTCTTTTGGTACCATCCAGTTTCAGTCTGGTGTTTTCTAGCTGATTCCGAAATGGGGATGGGTTTGTGCTTTTGTAAACCTTTGTTTGGGCACCCGAAAGCTCCTTGACCTATTGTTTTATCATCAGGCACTCCACCCACTTTGTCCAGATGGCTCCTTTGATCACCACAGACACAGAAATAATCATTATCAAGAAACCAGTCTGCAATTCATTTGAAAAGAACCTTCAAAACAATCAATGGGGTGGGTACGGTTATCAGGCACTTCACTTTGGTGCTAATCCTATGGCTCTTAAGTATGTTTTTATTGGTGTCTTTTAGGGTGGGTAAAACTCGACTCGACTCGAAAAACTGAATAACTCGATTCAACTTGAGGCGAAAATACTCGACTCAAAATTGTATAGACTCGACTCGACTCGACTCGAAAAAATTTCAAATAAAGTTCGAGTTGTAAAATGAAAATTTGAATAACTCGAATAACTCAAAATTTTTAGTAATTAAAGGATTTATTTTTAAGTTTGAGACGGATCTCTCAAAATTTTATGATATATATATTGATATATAAAAATATAAAAAAATATATTATTGTATATGAAAAATATATATGTATATCTTATATAATTTGAGAAAGTCATTTAAATTGAAATCAAATCATATATAGTATAATATGATAAATAATTACAATTAAATATTTATAGGAACTCAAAAACTCGACTCGATTCAACTCGACTCGAATTTCTTAAACTAGATTCGAACCGAAAAAAATTCAAATAAAGTTTGAGTTGTAAAATATGACTCGTCAACTCGAATAACTCGAAATTATTTGACTCGACTCGATCGAATACTCACCCCTAATGCCTTTATCTTAAATGAGTGGGTTTAGTTTAGGGCGTAGAAAATTAGAAATATGGTGTATTTTTAAGTATTATGGTTAGGGTTTAGAAAATTAAAAATATGGTGTATTTTTAAATTTAAGGTTTAAGATATAAAAAATTAGGATTGGGATCTAGAATTTAATTTTTAAAAGTTTTTTCATGGGAAGTATAGAAAGAAGCACAATTAAGAGGCAAGAGATTTATACTCCTTCATTTTGGGGTAAAAATCTTATACTTTTTATATCTTAAACCCTAAACCCTAAACAATACACCATACCCTTAATTCCTTAAACCTTAAATCCTAAACTCTAACCCCTCTAATTTGAAGTAGGGCATGGATGAAGGCATAAGAAAAAGATAGATGATTTTCACCTTTACTTTGAATAATAGATGTAAAGGTAAATTACACGAATGGTATTAAACTATCTAAAAATATATGTAATAATTATTAAATTGTCAAAAATTATATAATGTAAATTAAACTTTAGTTTTTATTATAAAATATGCATTAAATCATTAACTGTCGTTAAGTGAAAGATGTGACAGTTATAAAAATTTAAATAATAACGTATTTAATTTTTTATATTTATATATTCAATCAATTTAATTCTAATTTAACTTTTATTATTGATGTTTAAATTGAGTGAATGTATAAATATCAATGATTAATAGTGTTATATAAATTTTTATAATTATCATGTCACTCAATTAAAAACAATTAACAGTTTAACTTCATAAAAGAAAACTAAAATTTAATATCCATTACGTAACTTCTAAAAATTTACTGATCATTTTATATTTTTAAGATAAATTACTAATAATTTTATAATTTTTAAGATAGTTTAACATGTAACTAAGGGTTATTCAAATGCTTACAAGGGAAACTACAAAACAGAAATTTGGGGAAATAATGTGTTTGAGATTAATCTTTTAAAAAATTAAGAAACGTGGGAGAATAATTAAGAGAATACGATATTTTTATAGTATTTTTAAGGGTCGTTATTTTTAGAAGACGATTTTTAATATTTTATATTTGACATATAGATAATTTTAATCCTTAACGTTTATAATTTTATCATTTTAACTCTTATTTTTTTAGATAAATTTAACCCTTAATCTATGTTTTTATAACAAATAACTTATTTTTTAACTAACATAATGATTAGGTCGTTAAAAATTGAACTTTTATATTTTATCTTATAATTTATTTTATTTAATAAGCTATAGTGATTACAATAATATCTATTCTAAAATATAATCTCTATCATTTGATATTAATCGCTCAATTATTCTGCTGATATCGTTGATATTCAAACCCGTGACCTCTAAAAATAATAACCGTTTTTTAACCACTTGGACGATAAGGTTTCGTGTATCATAAATTTTAAATACACTTCAAATTAAAAAATATATTTTAAAAAACAAAGGGCAATTATGGAAATTCACAAAGCAATTATTAGGGGAAAAAGAGTGAGTTAGCAAAAGAAAGGAAACTTGAGAGG
This sequence comes from Abelmoschus esculentus, assembly GCA_035048815.1. NCBI lineage: Eukaryota > Viridiplantae > Streptophyta > Magnoliopsida > Malvales > Malvaceae > Abelmoschus > Abelmoschus esculentus. The sequence goes on from JAUCBN010000024.1 coordinate 15,093,241, forward strand.
TTAGGTAACTGTTATAGGAGCAGCAGGCCATGCTGCCACTGGACATATTTAAGATGGGTTACAGTCATGGTCTGAAAATTCAGACTTTGGCAGGTTTACTATATTGGTCATTATAAATCAGAAAAATTGGATGTATATTGCATTAAACAATTATTTTTGAATTTATAATAATTTTTAAATTATTTTCGAATTTATAATATTTTTTATGATATATTTTAAAGTTGAATTATTTTCGATCCATTTTTATAAAAATATTAATAAAGTTTGAAGTTGATTTATTTTTGATCCGACTTTAATATTCATGGGATAGGGAGAGTCGCCGGGTGACTTCAAGTCTTTTATTTTCATTTTTAGGACTAAAATAAAAAGAATTAAAGTTATAAGGACTAAAATGGAAATAATTAAAAATTGTGGGACTAAAAGGAAGATTTATAGAAAAAAGTTAAACCAAAACTCTGTTTTCACTTTTTATTTAAATGATATGTTTCCCCTAATTATTGAAACATTTTCTTCTGAAATTTAGGGATTAAAATAAAAGAGAATGAAATGAAATGAAAAGATTAAAGTAGAATATTTCAGGAATTATTTTAAAGTATATTGGTGTTTGAATTATGAATTTTAAAGTTTTTTATAAAAAATATTTCTTTTAACTCCGAAATTTTTTATCTTGTTGGACTTTTTATTAAATATTATTTTTTAAAAAAATTACAGTGCTATAATAGTATCTATTTTAGAGTATACTCTCAATCATTAGACATTGATTAAGCTACTAATCTTACTGATGTTCGAACCCGTAACTTTTAGGAACAACAATCATTCTCTTAACCACTAAAATTAAATGACTCGTACTTTTAACATGTCGCACTTAAAATGTCGATTTATTATATTTAGATATTATATCATCATTCATACGTATTTGATAATTCATATACTTTTATCGCAAGAAAAATGAAGTATTTCATAATTCATTAAGATTACATAGCTTCTGAATGCAATATAATTACATAGTCATAATATTTTTGTGTCAATGTTCGAAAATTTTCATTTTAACCCTTTTAATTTTAATTACTTTTATTTTACTCCAAAAGTTCAAAACGTCCCAAAGTTGACATTACCCCTGAATAATTTAATATTCACCATTTTCCATTTTAAGAAAAAAAATAATTACATTTTCCCTAAATAAACCAAAATGAAAGTAAGATTGAAATATCAGGATATTTTCTGATTTAAGTTTTACGTTTTGATTAGGGGTGCTTAACGAGTTGAGCAGTTCGTGAGTTGCTCGAACTTGATTCGATCAAAACTCGATAAATAATCGATTTAGATTAGCTCGATTCGAACTCGAACTCGATTCGATACCTTAACGAGTTGAATCAAGTAAAGTCTAACTCGACTCGATAAGTTCGCAAGCAGCTCGTTAATTTTTTAAAATATTTTTTAATAATTACTTTAAAATAATTTTATTCAAAAAATAAATTTAAATAATAATTATTAATGTATGAGTTGTTACTTTAATTTTAATATGTTAGTTTGGTGTATTTATGAAATGTTACTTTTGAATTTAGACTTTAAAAATATTTTATACATATTTTTTTGATATTTTTGATTAAATTTGTTAATTTAAGTTAATATTAAGCCTCATATGATATTATTAAATTTTACTTTTAGTTAAAAATAAGGTAAGTTTTTTAATGAGCTTAACGAGCAACAATTTTTTTTTAACAAGCACAAATTGAGCAATTCCCAACTCGTAATCGACTCGCTCAATAAACACCCCTAAGGTTGATAATGTAAAGATGTAATACCTTTACATTATTTTTATTATTTATTTATTATTTTTGAATAGCATGTTTATGCTTTCTTAATGATGTTATTACAATTAAGATCGAGTAATTGTTAATAATATCAGTTAAGTCACGATTAAAACCTAATGAAAGAGATGATAATGATAATTAATAAAAATTATATAATTATATATTTAATCATATTAGCAACATATATCACTAATATAATCAAAATTTTAATTTGATTTAATAAATTTTATTCTTAAAGTAGATAACTATACATAACAAGACACTTATCAAAGATGAGACATATTATCATTTGATCGGTTGATTTTATTATTTATTTATTTTAATAAAATTTTTATTGTCATCGTTTTATTGGATTTTATTGGATGAAAAATTTAAAACTTAAGTTTGCTTCCATGATATTTAACCGATATAATCTCACGTACAGTCAATTATAATACGACATTAACCAAAAATATTATAAATATAAAACTTAAAATGTTACTCTATTTAACCCTGGGACGTGCGAAGTGTAAACCAACAACCCAAATATTAGACTGAGTTCATATTTTAGAAAAAAAAAAATCTTTACATGTCTCAAATATTAAAAGAAATTAAAATTTAAGATTACACTTTAAATTTAAAGTGTTGATTTTATTTTTATGGTTTAAAATTTAAGATTAAAGTTTAGGATTGTAGTTTAAATTTAAGGTATAAACTTTATTTTTATATTTTTAATTTTTTAATGATAATAGTAAAAATTATATTAACTTTTATTCCAAATTGTATATGTAAAACATACGTTTATAAAATTGAAAAGATGGGTAATAATTAAGAGTGAAAATCTTCTACCTCTTATTGAAAAGATGGGTAATAATTAAGAGTGAAAATCTTCTACCTCTTATTGAAAATTTTTAGAAAATTAAATTTTAAATCTTAACCTTTATTTTCTGCCTAAACCTTAAACCTTACACCCTAACAAATACATCATATCCATAATTCCCTAAACCTTAACCACAGCCCTTAATTTTAAACCATAAACCCTAAACTCTTTAATTAAAAATAAAATATAAAAAGAAAATAAACGATTTATACCAATAATTCGTATCTATTGGTTAAAAATATATACAAATTTTTATTACACAATCTCAAACATTTCTAACTCCCAAGTGTAAGAAAATAAGCCTGGATTAAACCTAGGGTTAAGAAGGACACCCACAAAGACATAGATCCTTGGTTTTTATTCTCAACAGTCATTACTCCTCATCCTGCACCTCCATCCTCCTCACTTCCATCTCCAAAAATTAACACATCTTTTGCCTTCTGTCTTCTTTTAATCCATTCCCAAATGTCTTAATTTCTCCATCTCCATCAAATTTCTCAAAAAAATCCAATCTTCAAAATCCTTACTTTAATTTCTGTAATTTTTAAGGTTTGTTTGTTAATTCTGAAAGTTAGATAGATGGAGATAAGCCCCACGAGCAGAACTCCACTAAGTGCCACTACGAAATCACCCGAGCCGGAGAGCGAGACGCCGTCGCAGATCCAATCGGTGAAGCCCATCTCTTTCAGCAATGGTGTCCTCAAGCGTCATAAGCACCACCTCAAACCCCACGAACCACCCATTGTCGTTACCTACAAGGAGTGTCTAAAGAACCATGCAGCCACTTTGGGTGGCCATGCTCTTGATGGGTGTGGCGAATTCATGCCTTCCCAGACATCTACCCCAACCGACCCAACTTCCCTCAAATGCGCCGTTTGTGGCTGCCACCGTAACTTCCACCGCCGTGAACCCGAAGTCGACCCACCACTTCCCACACCCACGATAGAATATCTTCCTCAACAACGCCACCATCCACCACCTCCAGCTTCTCCACCACCGATCTCATCGTCTTACTACCCTTCAGCTCCCCATGTGCTTTTAGCTCTCTCAGACAACACTCATTTACCCTCAAACACTCCGAATCTGGGTTCCAACTCGAAGAAAAGATTCAGAACGAAGTTCACGCAGTTGCAGAAACACAAGATGCAGGAATTCGCTGAGAAAATCGAGTGGAGGATTCAGAAAAGAGACGAACAACTCATTCACGAATTCTGCAATGAAGTTGGGGTCCATAGAGGAGTGCTGAAAGTGTGGATGCATAACAACAAGAACACTTTTGGGAAGAAAGATGAAGACAAAAACAATGACATCAACAGCAATGGGCAGAATCCGAATCCGATCCATCACTTTGAAACTGATGATCGTGTTGCTCATGTCGGAACAAATGGCTCTTCATCATCCTCTTGATTTTGCTAATGATATGATGAAGTGCTTTCATCTTGTTTATGTCTCATGACCAGACAATAAGCTACCTTATTTTTAACTCTTATTTACTTATGTAGTAATTAATTTCCTTTTTCCTTTGACCATTTTGTTCCTACTCATTCTCTCTTTCCTTCACCATTTCTTTCAAATTCTGGTTTTTGGGATCGCAAACTTCCATGGTTTCTGTAATTTCCAGACACTGAAAAGAAAATGAAAGCTTAAACCTTTGAATCTGTAATGTTCTTTCAGAGAGAAGTAGCTTCCATCATCCTATGCTCTAGGTGTGTGCATGTTTTGGAAGATTCGGATTAAAGAACAGATATTATCGTGTAATCAGAATATTAAAAAAATTATAGCAGCTCAAGCTTTTGATCTTTATGTCTCAGAAGCATCAGCAGAAAGTGTTGAAGATCTTGTATCAGATTCTTTGAGCATATCTGAATAGCTTTATACTAATATTTAGCTCCAAATTCGTGTATTTTGTAAGACATAATTTATTAGGGTATGGGGATAATGTGGTATGTGGATGTTTGTATTTGAGTGGTTGCAGTATTTTAATAGTTGGGATAAAGTGATAAGGATATATTTTATACTATAAAATAAACCTTATTTAAAGCTTTTCAAGTGCACGAGCCCTCTAGACCAAGTGGTTAAAGGAACGGTTTTTGTTTTTAGAGGTTACGGTTCGAGCATCAGCGATACCAGTAGAGGATCAGTCGAGTGATTGAGCGATCAATGTTAAATAATGAAGATATTATATTCTAGAACAAATACTACTATAATCGAAAGTAGTGGTTAATGACGAAGAAAGTAAAGAGTAAAGAAGAGTGTTTTAATGGAAGAAAAATAGTTAAGGGTTTATCATTTAGACCCAGACGATTTTTTTGAATTAGCTAATAGTGATTACAATAGTATTTATTTTAGAATATTATCTTCACCATTTGACATTGATCGCTCAATCATTCTGCTGGCATCACTGGTGCTCGAACCAGTGACCTCTAAGAAGAGTAACCGTTTCATTAATCATTTGGGCTAGAGGGCTCGTGCCCGGACGTTTTTGATCCAGTTGAAAATTCGCTTAAAATATAAAACCATGTTGTTTTGAAACATTTAGACCCAAAGATAAAAAAAATTGTTTTTAAATTCGGTTTTTAAAATTTTCTAGTAAAATATAAATTTGATTCGACTAAAAAAATGTTATTTTGAAAAAAAAATAATAATTTAAATAACTCCATTTGAATATTTTAGGACTTTAACAGGGTAAAAAGCAAAACTGAAAGGCCCAAAATAGAAGACGTTGAGACCGTATTTAACGAAAAAAGCCCGTTAGAAGCCCTAAAAAAATGAGGAAACATTAGGGTTTTGAGTTCCCGTATATATAACAATTACGCCGCGCCTTTTCCTTCTTCGCTACTCCGGTCTCCGGCTTCTTCCTTTCTCTCTTAGCTCCCCCCCCCTCTTTCTCGCCTCTGACGAGAAACCGCCGTCATCATGGTTCACGTCAGTTTCTACCGGAACTGTAAGCTATTGTCCCTTTCCCCACTTTGCCTTCGTTTTTTTTTTGGTGTTTTAACGTAATCTGTAGTTTCAACTGTGCTATATTAGTTTTACTATTTTTATATGTATTTTCGTGTTTTCGGGAAAGGATGTTTGTATTTAGCCAGTATAATACCAGAATTTTTGCTTTTAATTAATAATCTGCGTTCTTTTTGTTTGAGATAGATCAGGATGTTAGGAGTTTTTTTTCCCTTGGATTTTGGTTCAATCTTAGTTCTTATTAGCCGATTTAATCTATTTGTTTATCTGTTAGATTAATTCAATTCAAATACAATTTTGGTAATTAAGTAGAATATTGCAGTATAATTGATTTAAGTAACTAGAAAGATTTCATGTTTGAGGTTTCAAGTTTGAATTTGGCAATGACAGAGTATTGATTTATCTTTGATAGTATTGTTTATGGTTTTGTAGATCATATGGCCTAAATAAAAGTATAATATTGTTGTTTCATTTCCCTATATTGTTGGATCCTAATTGAGCAAATCTTCTTGTTTAGATTCTCATGATTTTGGTGTTTTTCTGTATTTAATTGAAAAAAGAGAGAAAGCCTTGTGATTATTTTGTGCTAATTTGAGTTTGTGTTGTTGGATTTGGACCCTGGCTCACATTATGTTACTATTGATGAATATGATTTATGAATGTAGATGGGAAAACCTTTAAGAAGCCAAGGCGTCCATATGAAAAGGAGCGATTGGATGCAGAGTTGAGGCTTGTAGGAGAGTATGGACTCCGATGTAAGAGGGAGTTGTGGAGGGTTCAGTATGCTTTGAGTCGTATTCGGAATGCTGCCAGGGATCTTCTCACTCTTGATGAGAAGAACCCTCGTCGTATTTTTGAAGGTGAAGCACTTCTTCGTAGGATGAACAGGTATGGACTTTTGGATGAGAGCCAAAACAAGCTTGATTATGTCTTGGCTTTGACTGTCGAGAACTTCCTTGAGCGTCGCTTGCAAACTCTAGTGTTCAAGTCTGGTATGGCCAAGTCAATTCACCATGCTCGTGTTTTGATTAGGCAAAGGCATATCAGGTAATGATCACTTGTTTCTGTATATATTTGTAGCCTACTTGAATATGGTTGTTGATACTATGCTCTATATTAGACATGCCATAATTACATGACTCTGAAAAGCAACCAGAACTTTTGAAAAAATTACGACCCGGTATCTTTCAATATGATATCTCATGTATACATGAATTGCTGGGTCTATCTTGATGTTCGTTCTTTCCTCGATAGGGTCGGTAGGCAGGTGGTCAACATCCCATCTTTCATGGTGAGGGTTGACTCTCAAAAACACATTGATTTCTCTCTCACAAGTCCATTCGGAGGTGGCCGCCCCGGAAGAGTGAAGAGAAAGAACCAGAGAGCAGCTGCCAAGAAGGCTGCTGGGGGAGATGGCGATGATGACGAGGACGACGAATAAACCTTAAGGCCATTACCCACAACTAGGTACCCCTGAAAATCCTGTTTGAAACTTGCCATCACCTCCATTACTATACATGGTTTGAGTTTTGTTTCCAGATTTTTACTGAAGCGGATTCTGCTATATGTTTTGCTTGAAACATTCTGTTTTGATTCTGTCCTGATTTGAAGCTATTTGAGTAATTATGTTGTTTAAAGATTAAAATATTTTATTTTTGGTTATTTTAGTGCACAATTTCATCTATTTAAATACTTATAACCCTTAATCTTTTATCCCTAAATATTTAATCTTTATCTCTTTCAATGAACTAATGAGTATATATTTTTTTGCTGAGCCTAATCATTTTTAAATTTGTAAAATTTTGATAAACTTGTACATAGGCCTATATATACTATAAAATTTAAATATATTTTAATTTTAATTAAAAAAATTAAACGCTAATTCTTATACCTGAATTTTAACCTTCCCTATTGCTAATGTAAAGTTTGGTTTACATTTTTTCCTTGGTAAAATTAATTTTTATGAGAATAAAATAGAACAGTTATCACTCAGTAATCTTCGCTCGTATTTGCTCATTAAATTTTTAAAATTTTTAATTTAGTAATTTAATTTTATACATTGAATATTTTTTTCACTCTTGAATATTTATAATTTTTTTTTGAGTTTTTTAAATATGAAAATAATTTAAACTGAATGATAAAATAAAATTTCAATATTATTAAATTTTAAAAACGTTTAAAATAATCAATGATGACCTTTAAAATTGGTGTCAATTTGATCTTAAATTATATTATATTTGTTTCATCAAAAAATATCATGAAACTTGTGAAATCTTACATAATTCTTTCCACTTTCTATTTTTAACTTCCAAATATTTTTTTTACAAAATAAAGATCGAATTCTAACTCACGAGTAGAATAAAATGATCGATAAATTATGGGATCAGAAAACCATCATCTACGATAGTTGATGGCGAATGACAACGACGAATAATAACCGGTAGATACTTTGATTTTATATTTTATTTTTTTATTTTAAATTATTTTTATATTAAATAATAAAAAAATTATATCATACTAAAATAATAATATAAAATATTTAACAGTGACTAAAACGTTTAATGTATAAACTTTAATTATTAAATTAAAAATTTTAAAATTAATAAACCAAAATAAGAATAAAAAGATGGTTGAATGATGAACATGTATTTTACTTTTTTTAAAATATATTTGTTAAAAAATAAAAGATTCTTTAAATCAACTAGGACATTAACTTGAACCAATACAATTCCCATCACATTACAGTAGATAAGGCTTGAGAAAGGTAAAAACGGCAGGAGAAATCTGTTGGTTAGGAGAGTTACAAATGCTGTTGAAGTGGCAAGTCCCAGTTAGGCAACAGCATCTTATGTAGATAGGAACCAAGAAGCAATTAAAATACTTACTGATAATGTGTATATATATATGTATCCACGACAAGATAATCTTATAGACCCCAACGTCCTGCATTTCTTCCCTGTTTTTGTAATCTTTCACGACAAAACCTAAGAATCTATGTATCCTATGAAACCCCGTTTTGTAGGAATCTCTAATTGTCTGTTTATATAGGTGTATATGTGTATATATATGTATGCACGTGCTCAGAGTGTGTCTCAACATTGGTAGCCACACTCCATTTGCATTCCTAGGTGTTTATCTAAATATAACTCTCTTCATGGCTTCCCCACGCACTATTTCGGCAGCCGATGAAACCGATCACCGGACTGATCTTGTGCAACGAGCTCAATGGATTCGAGCAGCTATTCTAGGAGCTAGTGATGGGTTGATTTCGACTGCGTCGCTAATGCTTGGTATAGGTGCAGCGAATGATGATAGACAGTCCATGATTCTGTCTGGACTAGCCGGAGCACTTGCTGGTGCATGTAGCATGGCTGTGGGGGAGTTCGTTTCTGTTTCGACTCAAAGAGACATCGAAAAGGCTTCGAAAATTGGCATAACCATGCGACAAGATGGTGTCGATAAGCTCGAAAGAATGTCTCCTGTTATAATTCTAGACCCGAGTTTGCCCCAAGGTCTGTCTCCCAAGTCTCCAGTAGTAACATTGGTACAAGATGATGGCAAGGAACATGCCCTGCCGAACCCATATAAGGCTGTTTGTGCATCGGCTTTGGCATTCTTGTGCGGATCAGTCGTTCCTCTGGCATCGGCTGCTTTTATCGAACATCATGTTATTCGGATCGTAATGATCGCGGTGGTTTCATCGATAGCTCTCACCGTGTTTGGTTGTTTCGGAGCTTATCTCGGGGGCTCCCCGGTTAGGATATCGGCAGCCAGAGTTGTGTTTGGAGGATGGATTGCAATGGCTATTACTTTCGGTTTACTTAAGCCCTTCAATAGATATGACAATGGCAACAATGACTGATTAGGGCTAATAAATGGTTGTAATGTCAGTAGAGAATATGGATATCATTATATATTAAATATAACCCTTAATATTTAAATATTATGTCAGTTTAGAACAAACATTCTTTAGATATTATGTCAGTTCTGTTGTATTGATAATCTAATTTCGCATTACACTTTGTATATTTTTTATATAACTTCTTAATAGTTTCTCTCTTACATAAAATTTTGCATCCGTGTAACAACCGGCAGTCCTAGTAAGCATTGCCACTGCCAAGAAAGGATGGTGAAACTGTGACTTCCTGATCCATTGACCCTTGCCTCTTTGTTAACCGGGTAAATTTGAAAGTTTTAAACCCAAAACAGGGAAAGGCGGGGAACCACAAAGCCAAACACACCTGTTCCATCCCTATCTCACACATTCTTTCTATTCAAAGCCACACAAATTAACAAATCTCCCCCATGAACCATGAACCATGAACCATGAAAGAAAGGTACAACTTTTAGAAGAAGAAGAAATCTGAATATAAACCAAGACAGACTCCTATTGAGAAAGAAATCCAATGATAACAATAACATAGACATAGACATAGAAATAAGGGGAGAAAAGGGTGATTGGAAATGTCGTTTTCATCGTCATCCGGTTCGGAGGGAGAGAACGAGGGAACCGACTCCTATAGGAAAGGAGGGTATCATGCGGTACGGATCGGAGATCCTTTTGCTGCCGGTCGTTACATCGCGCAGCGGAAGCTGGGATGGGGTCATTTCTCCACTGTATGGCTTGCCTACGATACTCAATCATCGGTAGGTCCTTCTTCTTCTTCCCTATGAATGCATGTATGTATGCACAACAATGTTATCTAAATGTTTTTTGTGTCAATCAGAAATATGTTGCTCTAAAGATTCAGAAAAGTGCAGAACAATTTGCAGAAGCTGCCCTTCATGAGATTGAAGTGCTTTTATCTATTACCCATGCTGACCCTTCAGATTCCAAGTGTGTGGTGCGCCTGATTGATCACTTTAAGCATAGTGGCCCCAATGGCCAGCATCATTGCATGGTCCTCGAATTCCTCGGTGATAGCTTACTCCGTTTAATCCGGTTCCGACGTTACAAAGGGCTTGAATTGAATAAAGTTAAGGAGATATGCAAATGTGTATTGGTAGCTCTGGATTACTTGCATAGGGAACTCGGCATCATCCACACCGATCTGAAACCTGAAAACATCCTTCTCATTTCCACCATTAATCCTGCCAAAGATCCGATCAAGTCCGCTCTTACACCGATACTCAAAAGGCCAGAGGAGGGTACTCTAAACGGCAAACCGACCATGAACATCATCGAGAAAAGACTGAAAAGGACGGCTAGAAGTGCTTCTATGGGACGAGAAGCTGATCTGCCACTGGAGAAATGTATGGATGGGATCGATTTGAGGTGTAAGGTTGTGGACTTCGGAAATGCTTGTTGGGCGGACAAACCATTTGCCGAAGAAATCCAGACCAGGCAGTATAGAGCTCCTGAGGTGATACTAGTTTCTGGGTATTCCTTTTCAGCTGATATGTGGTCTTTTGCCTGCACTGCCTTTGAGCTTGCTACTGGTGACATGATGTTTGCCCCCCAAAGCGGCAAAGGATTTAGTGAAGATGAGGTATCACCGTTCTATATATGAGATATGTCCTATATCTATATTTCACATGCATGGTAGTGTTTCACACAACATAATACAAGATATGTTCGACATATATTCATATCTGACACTTAAACTTAATCCGAGTAATCGTATGTAATGATCATGAATCAAATAAAAAGAGAAAAGGACTGCCATAAATATCAATTTTGATCGGGTTGTTTTATAGGATCACCTTGCTCTGATGATGGAACTTCTTGGAAAGATGCCTAAAAAGGTGAAATCATCTCTGCATTATCAAGTCCTCTCTTGTTTATAAAACTATTCTGATACACTGCTTCTCTGCAAGCAGATTGCTACAGGGGGAGCTCGATCGAAGGATTATTTCGACAGGCATGGGGATCTAAAGAGGATTCGAAGGCTGAAGTTGAAGCCACTCCATAGAGTTTTGATTGATAAATACAAATTCTCAGAGAATGATGCTCGTGAGTTTGTTGGATTTCTTTGTCCTCTCATGGATTTTGCACCGGAGAAGCGACCAACTGCCCAGCAGTGTCTGCAACATCCATGGCTCAATCTCAATAGCTCACATCAGAAAGAAATGAATGTTCAGTCGAACGTTGATGTTCGAATGGGCAACCTTAAGATTAACTGAATGTAAAGTAAAAACTATTGTAAAGGAAATGACCTGATCCAGGGAAAGTGAAAACTACACAATGTGTTTCTTCATACATTCTCTATAGCATGCTTGGATAATAGATAAATTATTCAGCAAGAGGAAGTGAATGCAGTTAAGAATCCAATGCTTCTTCCTGTTTTACATCATTTTTTTATATTTAATCCAAAAAAGAAATGAAACTTTTACAAATTGTTGTTTTTGCCCGTTTAGTACCTTGCTGTTTTATTATCTGTCATTAGTGTTTTGGGGCCAAGACCCCTCCTAAGTGGTATAATTTCATGTTTAGTCCCTTTAGAATTACATGTCTTAAAGTTGAGAAATTGTTAAAATTTTCACCTTCTTTCCTTGTACATATTAAAAACCAACTCTAGAAAAACAATTTAATAAAATGTACTTTAAGTTGGATAATGTAACATACCCGGATTTATTACCGGAGATAATCAAACATTTTGTGAACCAAACGCCCGGTAGTTTATGTTTATCAACGACCAGGTTCACTATGTAATTGCAAACGAGGACGATTGCAGAAAATCCTGCCGTTAGCCCTCACAAAAGCTGCAATACCAACACTCATGCTTCCCGAAACAACTGAAAAAAGCAAATGTCTGCCATCATTTCCAACTGCAACAAATGAAAGACAAAGCTTAGTTATGTCTATCACCGTTTCCTACTAATGATTCATGAAGCTCTGACTGTACTTGATGATCATAGGATGAAGCAGAAGTCAACTCACCTTGCCTCAATGACATTGATGTCAAAAACAACCCTATCATTACCAAACATAAAGCCATTGGAAGCGACTGCAGAAAAAGAATATATCAAAAACAGCATGGTGACAGTTCCAGCAATATCAAGATGAAACAGTTGAATCTTAAAAGTTGAATATCATTCGAATCTTACAGCTATAGCCTCAAGGCCTCCGGTTTGAGATGGAGGCCTTATATCCCGTCTTGTGGAGACTATGCAATGTCCTTGCAGGAGATCAATTGCATCCTTCATGCATGTCAACGTTAAATTAGAGGAAGTCAGGATCCTTATTGAAATCTTAAGTCTTAACATTACCAAAAACATTCACACAGCCATGAAATGGTGATGCAAAGTGCCATAACGCTAGATATCTGAACTTTCCTTCAAATTACTGCAAGCATTACTTAAAGAAACAAACTATCTGTACCTGTTTTGTTCCGTCAGAAAAGTTATTCAAATAATAGCGTTTCAGGGAAATATATCTGTCTTTAAGGACCCCTTCAACTCTTCTCTGACCAGACCTAAAATCCCCAAAGAGCAGATTCATAAGTAGTAGAGAAGAATTTTAGTGGTCATTCTAATTTAATATCAGTGACAGTATTCTTATGCAATTATTGATATTGTTGCAGAGAAATTTGAGTGCAAACGCTATTCGCACCAAGATGCATCAAAATCGCCTCAGAACATTTGCTACATATATATATATTAACATTCAACTTTAAAATCAAGATACAGATGTACCTGACAATATCTCCTTTTAGTGCAGCAGTGCCAGAATATTGTATGCTTATGTCATCCCCATGATTAGCCCACACTAAATATGTTCAAAGACTTGGAGGTAAATTTCAGTTCACACTAGGAAATTGGATTAATATGCAAAATATTGAGCACCGATTATTTAAGATAAAATATCGTCTGAATGCAAATTGTTAGAATAAGAAATGGAAATACTCACATATTCTAAAGCTTCCATCGAGGTTTGGATGTGAGCTGATGGTTTCTTCAGCAGCAAAAACTCCAACCCTCCTAAGCTGAAGTTCCAACATTTTCCTAGCTATCATGCTCTGCAGATATAAGTTAGCATGGTAACGGAAGTAAAGAACATAAACATTGTGGCAAACAAGAAAAACAGGAAACTACATGCACGTATGCAGACACTGCTTCTTTAGTATGCATGTGTCAGAGAGAAAGATAGTCTTCCTACATCAAATTCTATACTTAAAAGTCATTGATTTTGTTACAGTAAGCATATGAGAAATACCCTTCTAGCATATAATAATAGTTGGAATTCAATCTAGTACCTAAAACAGATCTTATGAAATATATCAACCATATAGAATGGATATTACGGTGAATGAAGGTAATTTTTTTTGGTTAAAACAGGAGAGTTGAAATTGTCCCAGAAAGGGCACTAAGCATACCCTTGCTATCCGAAAAGAAAATGTCTGGTGCTTACAACTCTGTGTAAGCAATCAATACAACCCAGAAAGGGCACTAAGTTGAGTTACCTGTGTGATATTGGTGCGGTCTAAGCAATCAATACAATTGGTTCTTACAACTCCGACTTGCTCCTTCATTTTCTGACCCCTTTCATTCAACAAGAAGTACCTATCAGGTTCACACAAGGCAAAACCAAAATTAATGGGAATATTTTATAGTGATAACTCTTACCATGGAAATAATATTTCAGAACAGTTTTTTAACAAAATTTCAAAACTAGCCTTGCATAAGCAGTGGAATCAAAAGTCAAAACAACTCCAAGAACAATTATGAAATTGTACATAACAGAGAAGTGTATTTACAAAAAACAAACCCGTTTTTCACAAGAAAATCGGCAGCTTGATCATAGAGGAAGGAAAGGCGCTCAAAATGAACATGTCCGCAGATCTTAGTGAAATCAAAGTGCTGATATCTGCATGATCAGAGCCGTTGTGTAAAATGTAACCACATGCAAAACCAAAGAAAAGAGAGAAACTATACCTTAAATCTTCACTAACAATAGGCTGCAATGCATTTGAAAATGTTTCGCTTAAGCGTCCCTCACCTCCATGCTGGTAAATGGATAAAATGGCACATGACCAAATATTTTGAATAATGAATGAATGTATTCAGATCTAAAAATACACAATCTTATGCTCATCAACATGCGCATTCAATGCATATTCAGTGTAAACAACTCATTGTTTACAAAGGGAAAGTCAGCATGTCATTAAATGTTTTAAAAGTGTTCCGTAAGAGAAATTAGTATTAATTGCAATAATACAGTGTGGTTGCATACTGCAAACCAATAATCAACCAATGCTCACCTTGTTGACAAGATCAATAGCTAGTACAGATCCATACATTTTTCTTAGATCCAGAAAATGCCTCTCCACTATTTGTGGCTGAATAATAAGTCATATATCAGCAAAGTCGGTGAAGGTAGAATGAATTCAAGTCATCAACTGCACATTTGAAATAGTGGGAATAAGTGAAAATACTTACAGCCTCTTCAGGTCTCACAATATCAAATTTAGGCTTATAACTCAAATCAACAATTTGCTCCCAAAGAAAAGGTATTGACCCCCGAACCTGCAAATGCATAATAAGGAATGGGGTATATAGTGTGACCTGACCCAATAAGTCAAAGAATATGACCAATATGTCCCATATAACGTGGACGCTAAATATTTTTAAATATTCCCCCATTAAATTTCAAGGATTTACAAATGCCGTATCTTTTGGTTATTTGACTTTGTTCAACTGCTTGTGTTCCTTTGACACCAAAGTACTTGCAAGGCGCTTCATGTAGTGAACTTTTTAAATTCCTGATGGAGTTGATTATATGATGCATATTCCGGAATTGAGATGCAGAACCTCCAGACGATCTCATTTTTTTCCCTTTCATGTAACCTACACATCTGAATGTTCTCTAGTAATTTACTTTAGCATTAAAGACCTAATATTTTTGCTTGATAATTAACTTCTAAAGTTGAGGTCTGAAAAGGAGACCAGATGCATACTATGTTTCATTTTTTATGCATCAAGAATAAAATACTTGTGACTAGTTACCTGAACAAATGATGAAGTAAACCCATTAATCTGCACAATTTGCTCGCTTTCCACAAAATTTGCGACATGCCCCTCAGGATCAGCTCCTCTTCTCCACATTCGGGTTCCTTTCAAGGGATACAAATAGTAATCACTAATCAGTAAGACTAGCCTGTCTAAACAAGGCCAAAAAATATTGAATTATGAAGATGCACTTGAATTTTTAAATTCTATGTACTTCCTTTCCCCCATGCTCAAAGGGTGTGAGATGATCCTCCTAGTTTAAAGACTCCTATAAATGATGAAAGTTAACGAATAAAAAATTTATATAGAACAAATGTTCATTAGCGAAGGAGGATTTGTTATAGTACTAGAATTTCATTATTTTGCATGTCACTCAAAAACTGAACCTGTAACCTTCCAGCAGAAACGATATTTAGAAGTGTTTTGGAACTTTTTTACAAGTTCCCCGGAGTGGTTTTGTCTCCCGGAGGAGTGCTTCAGATGCCATAACACGTGGCATGGGTAATAGGATTTGAATACATGTCCTTGTGCATAAAGGACATTTTATGCACAAGGATGTGGGTTCAAATCCCATCACCCACATCAAGTGCTCCGGCACCCTAGACACTCCTCCAGTCAAGAAAAATATAGTTAGCCTGTATATATGGAAAAAGCTAAAAAAATATTGAAGTGGCATTCCCAGAATTGAATACCGTTCCTCCGTGTACATCTCCTAGCAATTAGCGTAACATCTACAATTTCTTTTCCAATGGTAGCTTGGATATTATGAAAACCTGATTAGCAGTTAAGGAGATGCTCTGAGAAGCCAACACCAAGAATGAATTAATTAAAATTTGAATAAGAATTTATCATGCCACAAAATGCTGAAATTGGTTGTTCCATAAAGGATACTCCCTTGGACAACTGGAAGCAAATAGGGATCAAGCTGCAACCACAGAACCCGAGGTAAAAAAATAGTTAGCAAGCACAGACTTAAATGATAGAATAGTGGTGCATGAAACTCAGGCTACTACTTATCCAAAAAACAGAAACTCAAAGGCTACTTCAGGAAAAAGATTCACCTTCTTGTCTATAAGTGCTTCCAACATATAACTGTTCCAAAGAAATCTAGGTTCTTCCTGTGGGGAACATTTTGGGGTCAAAAGGAAAAGCCTCTTTGCTTAATGACGTAGTGCAATGAAGATTTACATGGAAATATTAATGAATACTTAACACTGCACTTATACTAGCATAAAAACAAATCTGTTTGAAGCCAGTGGCAAATCATCTGATAACCTCATAAAACAGAAAACAAGGGAACAACATCAATTACTTTAAAAAACGAACATATAATCGCTGAGCACTGTTGTGCACCAAATCGTATAGCCATTGCTTTTACCATAAATATGATATTCAAAGAAAATGTAGAAAAAAAAAGTCTTGCAAAATGGATAATTATATCCCAAGATTATATATTTAATTGTTTATGTTTCCAAAAGGCCTATTCTTAAAGGATTCAAAATTCAAAGTTTGGAAGCTGTTTGATCATTTAATGTTGTCCTTTATTGAAAATTTTGAATCTTGATGGTTAATTTTAACATGTTCAAAAGCCCAGCATCCTGGTTTGCCTTAAAACATGTTAAGTTGCTGAAGAATGCACTTCCTGTGTTGTCTGAACTCCACAGAACAATGGCATATTCAACCACTTTAAAGTCAATTCGCTTGCTAGTGTGTCCCCATAGGGAATTGCAATTTACCCTCTTAGAAATGCACAAATAAACTTATTCTATGCAATTAGCAGTACAAATACACTGCTGATTTGGTACTGTGTAATCTTTAAGTAAACTGCTTTGGATGGAAGTTTTGCATTTTGAAAATATTACTCAAAAAGCAGTTGTTATGCATCTAAAAATCCGTTTTAGTTGAGATGTATCTGTTTTTAGAAAGAAGATTGTTCCATGTGTTAATACATACAAGGCCTAATTTGATACAAAAATTCACCTCAGTGTTAAAGGGGTGTCATAAGAGAAATAGAGTCCAGTAGTCCTTTCTGCAGTTTTTAGCAGCCGAGAAAATTCTTTCTCCGCCTTTTTCTGCCGAAGTTGCTATAAAAGATTCTAGCATTAAACAATCAACAATCAAGCTTGCTAGAAGAAGAAAAAGTGAGAAAACAGCCAATATACCTGTTCTGCTGGAGAGTTTTTAACAGAATGAACACAGGGGAGAACCTTCAAGGACGTGACTTTGAAGATGGGATGCCCCAAGTATGATCCAACGCATTTACTATCCGTTACAACAAATAAATATGTCCCTAAGCATAGAATTTAACAGGTCAAAATGATTGCAGAAACCACAAGGCCAATTCTGAGAAGATAATACAAATTAGAAACAAAAGAAAGCTAATTTCATTCCATTTGGTCTTCTAGAATCAATTAGGTTCCTTTTTTAAACCCTTTTTCACTTCTATTCATTTGATGAAACTACCTTCAAGAAGTATAAGAAATGAACAGAAGAAAAAACAATTTGTATTAATTAACCAACCAAACAAAGGATAAAGAAAAATCAGAAATTTATCATACCCGTTACAAGTTTTAGCATTCCAACTATTCCAGAAATCAACCGAGTCTTAGGAACATGGATGGAGCTGGATTCTGGAATTCTATCTAAAGAACAGACATAAAGGTTCAGCAAATCATACAGCAAAACCAAAGGGAGGCAAAGAAAATGAAGAACCAAATAAAACAACCCACCAATGAGCTTCATCGAGGCATCAACAAGACTAATTGAAAAGGAGGAAGCAGAGGATCCATCAGTGGGTTCGATTACAAACTCATCAGGGAATTCCCATAACCTCATTCTTGTACATAGCTTTTGGAATGGCTCTGCTTTGTTCTTCATTATTGGAATTCAGAGTCAGGTTATGGAAGCAGCTGCTAAAGAGAAGATGGTCGAGTTCAAGAGGACAGCTTTTTGAATGGCCCTGCCTTGTCCTATAGGATTTCCTGGTCAATTTTAACTCGCTTTTAAAACTGTCTCCGTTGAATCCACACTCAAACTTGATCTAATTGATTTAAGGATAAATTATGAATTTCATCGCTTAACTTTCTTTTCACTTCTATTTTGATCATTTTAGTTTAAATCTTTTTATTTTCATCACTAAACTTTTAATTTATTCTTATTTAAGTCATTCGGACATTAAATACTTAAGGACATTATGATTGGACATCCAAAGTCAATTTCAGTTCAACAACCAAAGCTTTTCACAACTGAATCACTAAATTCCTTAAACATATTATCACCTTCGACAGAGCCGATAAATTCTTAATCAGCTCGGAACGTTCATTGTCAAGGTAACTTCCGGTTCGGCAACCTTTGTCAACCCCGCGTCTTTAATAACTTGAATATGAAGCTGCAACAACCATCATAGGTATAACGACCCTGAGAGCATTCTATTGTTTATGATACTGAATCAAGACTTCAAACGCTACTGACTTTTGAAATGGAATGATCTTCCCAGCAACTCCATGAGGTGAGAAAATCTGGTATAGTGCTGCCACAGCGATTAAATAAAACATACAATTGACGATTGTCAATCGAGTTCGACTCGTGGAATAGTTTTCGAACATGGATTCTAATTCCACACGGAATTCAACCTAAAACATGTGACTGTCGACCATGGAGATTAATGAAGAATGGGAGCAACTCCCACATCACTTGAGTTCTTTCATATTTATGGCTTGGCTTTACACCCTGTTGATCAATACAGTCCCAAGTCTATATGCAGAACTCGCATTCTTCATGAGGGTCATTGCATAGATCTCAGGCATGCTCTACTCTGCAGTGAAATACAAATATCAACAAAGAAGAAAAATATATTCGAAAATGATCGAGGCTGAAAACTGTTTCCTTGACGTTTTACATTTTGCTGTATGTGTATACGCATTTTATGACTTAAATGTTACAAAACCAGAAAGAAAAAGAAATACTTTGCTGTGGCCACACTGTGATCTCTTTTGAGCAGCCTCCCGAAAAGGACAGCAGATAGATCCACCCGGAAGATGAATTTTAATATTACTTTCAAGAAAACGAAAATGTTGAGAAAAGTGAAAGGGTTGGTGATGCTTCATTTTGCTGGTCTCGATTGAACATCGGTATAGCTGCGGTAGGTTTGTCGACATTTCTGAATCAGTGGTGCCATAAAACAAGATATCCATTTCATTTCACTACCTTGTCGGAATCTTGTCTTAATCACATAACGTACACAAAGAAGCTCAAATACAACGCATAGTGAAACAGCATGGAATGCCTAGGCTTCTTTGTACCTGTTGACTGTGAAGGCGGTTTTCATGTTCGAGCTCTTCAAGCTCTTCCTGCATTGAGCATGCATCAACGAATCATACACATCTCAAGGGTGTTGAGGTTTCAGGTAAGGTTTACAAGTATACAAAAAAGGGAACATACCAGTTGTCTTAACTCCAGAGATTATTGAAGATTGTGTTGTCATCCAAAAGTCTAGAAATTTCAGTATCCTTCTCCTCAATCATTCTATCAGCATGATTCCATAATGGTGCATGCTCCTCCTGCAAGTAAAGAATCCAATCAATAAAAACAGAATTAAAAGTTGCCTGTCACCATCCAAGGAGGTATCAAATTCCGGATATAGTTGTGATGATGATACCGGGGATGAGGACAAAATTGTGAATCTTGGCAAAGAAGCATGGGAGCTGGAAAAGGGGAAATCGATTTGGATTCGGAGCTGGTGAAAGAAAGGGTTTTGAGTAGTGAAGATGGTGATGCTGGTAACTCGGAAGAGATGGAAAACAGAGTGAACTTCATTGGAGCCTGGAGGCTGGAGGAGTATTAGAAGGGATTGTTCTGATTGAAATGAAGCATTAATACTGTGATTGATTAGTAATTTTATTAGTGGGTTCGAATTATTAATATTATAATATGTATTAATTATTGGTTAGTTAAAAAAATTAAATTTTTAAAATAAATATTTAAATTTTAAGGATGAAATTAATAGAATATTAAGGACTAATCTTATTATTATACCATATAATTGGAACAAGACACGAAGATGCCATGCACGATGAAATTCTTAATCTGCAGGAAAAAAGAAACGACAATCACAAGATTCATCAAAAGAGAGTATTTCTCCCTACTGGAACACTCTTAATCTCCACATCAGCTGAAAGATCAGACAATGCAAGGTTTGAAACAGGATCGTGTTGTTTTTTCCATAAAATTTTATTTATTTTATGGTTTATATTCGAGATTCGTAGTCCGAACTAGATATCTCTAAACAGACAATGTAACATTTTTGTTACGATTCTTCCTGCGTCTCAGCATGGTTCGAATTTTCGATTCTTTGAATCGAAGCTTTGAGCTCCGAAACAATGGCTGTTCTTGCTGGATTCAAAGCTACGTCTTTCCATACCGAACCAGGCTCTTCCAATTGACTCGGATCTTCATAAAGCTCGTATATAGATTCAGCTCCTGGGTTCAACTTGCTCACATTTCTCAAGCACTGTATCTCCTCTGGGTCTATCAGCAACTTGCTTTCTCCATCTTTCCATGCTATCAGCTGCATTTACATATGCAACCACATATGTTCAAAGATAAAAATAAGTCGAACCGAATCAAACTGAACTGAAAACTATAATTCGGATCGGTTTTCGATGTTTTCCTGAGAGCTAGTTGTTATTTTTACCTTGGGAGGGCCTCCTAGAGCGTTGGTGCAATAGAGCCTGGCATTATCAACAAGCTGACAATATCCTTGAAATGCACTGGCAAACATTTTATGTGATTTTAACTGAGAATTTACTCTCACTGCTCTTTTCACCATTATAGCTCTCCTGTAAAATTCACCAAATTCTAATTAATAGTGTATGTATGTATGCATGCATGCTTGCATGCATGTATGTATGTATGAGTCATGGTAAAGTTATTATTCTGCCCCATTACCTTATTCCCCTAACCACAGCCAGATATGCATCACAAACCACCCCAACCAGCTCTATCCTGTATGGCTTCCTATGTGTCTCATTACCATTTTCTTGTTGATTTCCTTCCTCT
The DNA here is from genome assembly GCA_035048815.1 of Abelmoschus esculentus. Taxonomy (NCBI): domain Eukaryota; kingdom Viridiplantae; phylum Streptophyta; class Magnoliopsida; order Malvales; family Malvaceae; genus Abelmoschus; species Abelmoschus esculentus. The sequence continues at coordinate 15,114,880 of JAUCBN010000024.1, forward strand.
TCTTTAACCTGCTCCCAGTAATTTTCCGTAACGGTGCCGTCGTCCGCAACTTTGTACCCGACCCCCATTCGGTATTGGTGTTTGTGGACGTTTCGTGCCATCGCGATCGTCTGTTCGACGAAAGGCACCCACGATAACGTCCCGTCCATTACCACATCACGACCTTCGTTCAATGCTGTCACCAGCAGCGATGATGCGGCATCCGTCGAGGACTGATGAACCTGGCCATATATATCAAAATGTGAGTAAGTTATTTAAGGAAAATGAATGGAAGAAGTGAAACAGGGAAGTTGGTTTTTTACTAGTTCAGCTGTCTGTAGCATATCATCATGGTGACCCCTAGAGTTTAAAGCTCTGTAAATAACATCGGTTTCTTTGAAAGCATCCGCCTCGACCACCACCGCATTTGCGGCCGCTCCGGCCCAGAATGATCTGCAATTGATCCGTCACCAACATCCAAGAACAAGGATTGAACGTTAAGAACAAATTCAATGAATAAAGCATAATTTATCTAATATTTAAACTTACAGGGACCAAAATTATTATCGGACTAAAATTTACGGACATAATCTATTTTTTCTTTAATTAAACTCCAATTAAATAAAATATTTAATAAACTCTTGTATTTTTAATTTACGTATTTTTTTTAAGCCCATAATACAATTAGAAACGATATTTATTAAATATTTAAAATTGGTGGCACGGGCCTAAAGTAATTTTTAAAATCATAAGATTTTAGTGTTTCACATTATTATTAAAAAAATATTTTTAAAAATAAAATACTTATTTTAGATATATTATTGTAAATAAAAAATAAATGAACGTATATAATGTTTAAATTTATTATCATAATAAATATTATTATCTATATATAATACATAAACCTAAATTATAATAAAAACATTAAAATTATGACAGTTCATTTGTAATTTTTATATATAAATTTGAAATAGTTTAGAATAATTAATATAGAATTTTGAAGTAATAAAAAAATAGCCTCTAAACTATGCATTTTTATATTAGAGTAATATAACTAGATTTAATTTAACATATTAATAATTATTATATTTGATATTATTTTATAATATTAAGTTTTTTATCATTTAGTATTATTTAAAATATTAAAATCTTAATTATTTAATAATTACTATATTTAATATAATAATAATATTTTAATATATTAATATTAATATTATTGTTATATCATTAAAGATAAAAAATAACTTTAAAAAAATATTTTTTTACTCAAAAACTAAAAATTTTAATTTTTGAAATTGGATAAAATAATCAGTTTTTAAGTAATTTTCACTCTAAATTTACTTAAAAAATAATTAAGGGTGTCTACAAACAACAGAACAAGTCCTTACTCTTGTAGTATAAGTTTGAGCGCCGTGCTTTTTCCGGCCCCCATCCCGCCGCCCATCAGCAGCAGGACGGGGCTGCGCTGGCTATGTGCCACCGGGACCATGACGTCGCCGCGGTTATAGTCGTCGTCCCCTCGTGCCATGGCTTTCATCTCTTCCACCAATGTTGAGAAAACTCGAGTCACTTTCAAATCCTTGGTTACCCTCTCAAATCTCTTCTTCCTATCAGCAGCAGATCAGAAAAGTCTTCAAAAAAATTAGATCTGGCAAACCACCGTTGGATTCATAAATTCTGTCATATTCTTAATTAATTTTACGCTATCAAAAAAATCGACAAAGTACTTCCGTCAAAAAAATAATTTATCAATCTCATTTCCACTTTTCCGGTGTCCATCGTTAGTTTTTCACGTAATATTAGGAAAAAAAATGTGTAAGAAATATGATATAAAATAATTAAAAATAAAATTTTATTTTTAAAAAGTTAAAATTTTGTTTCGTTAAAAAACTAAAGAAAGAGTAAAAAGTGAAATATACATTTTAAAACACAATAAATATTTTATATGGACAGAGAGTAATAACTAATAATCTTAAGATTTAAACCTATACAACTTTATCGGTAGATATAAATGAATTTTATTAAAAATTCAAAAATACCAAAATCATATCTGTAATATTGAAAAGATTATAAATTGTAAATTTTAATATAAAAACAAAAATATTATCTTTTAGTAATTTAATATTACATATTATGATGATTCATATATTTTCTATTTTAAAAGGTGATTAGTTACATTGCTTGTGGGAGGCAACTTCAAAGATCATGATTTGATTATTTTAATTATTCATTTATTCCATGTTGGGGGTAGTTATTTAATATATTAAGGGTGAAATTTTTCTCAAAACCCTTAATTTTATGGTCTATAAAATTATTTTAGGGCGTATGATTTAAGTATATATGTTTTAATTTAGAGATAAGATAGACATTTATAATTTAAGGTAAATTACACAGATAATCACCATACTATGGGCTTAGTATCGATATGACCACAATATTTTAAAAAGAATCAAATACACCGATAAACTATTAATTTGGTATTAAAATAGCCGAAAAGTAAAAATGGAGGCGGATCAGTTTCGAGTGAGTGGATACTCTGAGATAGAATGAGAAAAATTGAATTTGATTAATTCAACTTATAAGATTTTGGAACAATTAGAAAATTACAAAAATGAAACCATTTATTTTGAACAACAAAGAGCGATTAATCAAGTCCAACAACGGGTTTTACAACAAGCTTTACAAGGAGCTCTAGGAACTCTGAATAGTTCTTTAAATGAGTTTTAATAAAATGAGTTTAATAAATTTAAACAATAAATGAGTTTGGTAACACGTGTCATCACCTAATTAAATAATTAACTAAATTATAAAAATGTATGAATAACAGGGACTAAATGTGTAATTATTCTATTTTAATTTAACTGTCACATCATCAGTCTGTTACATCCTTAACGATAAATGGCTATTTTAATACCAAATCAATAGTTTATCGGTGTATTTGAATCTTTTTAAAGTATTGTGGTCAGATCGATACTAAGACCATACTATGATGACTATCTGTGTAGTTTACCCTGTAATTTAAGGTTAATAAATCCTCATTATATTACCCTAAAAATTAAATCATAACCTCTAAACCCTAAATTTTAACCATTATCCCTGAATTTTAAATTTAAACCCATAAGATCTACACTTTAAACTAAATCCCTAAACCATAAAACTAAAACATTTATAAAAATTTTAATTTTCAACGTTAGTATATAATATAATAATCATTAAAAATATAACTACCTTTAAATAAATAATTTAGATTTTTTTTCTATGTCCACAACATAAAAAGTGAAAATAAAAAAGCTCAAACTCCTATTTTCATTTTTTAAACTACACCCGACTTGGGACAACCTTTGTACTTTAATTTAGTCCCTAAATCTATAAATTCTCACAAATAAAAATATAAATTTTTTCTTTGACTTCCTTAGTTTGAAAAAAATATTATTTTAATCCCAAAATGTAATAAAATGGTAAAACTATCCTTTTACCCTCATAAAACTTTTAAAATGAACTACTTTTTGGTAGTATCAATTAGAGTAAACTGTATTTTGGTAGTATCAATTAGAGTAAACTGCAACAGAAATCACTTAATTATAAGTATAGTTATATTTAAACCACTTAATTATTAAGAATTATATTTGGATCACTCATTTATGGACAAGATTATATTTGGGTCACCCAATTATTAAAAGTTACACTTAGGTCACTCAATTATAAGTAAGGATATATTTGGGTCACCCAAATATTAAAAGTTACATTTAGGTCACTCAATTATAAGTAAGGTTATATTTGGGTCACCCTTCATATTTAAAAAAATATATCAATTTGGTCGTTTTTTCTTCTAAATCACTTGTATACCCTTGTTCACATTAGAGTACTTCATTTGAAATCATTAATTAACCTAATACACGAATTGATAAACTTTTTTCAAATATGAAGAGTGGCCCAAATATAACATTACTTATAATTGAGTTATCTAAATATAACATTTATTAATTGAGTGACCTAAATATAACCTTACCCATAACTAAGTAACACAAACATAATTTTTAATAATTGAGTAATTCAAATATAACCTTACCCATAATTAAGTGATTTTTATTACAGTTTACCCTATCAATTATTGGTAGTATCAATTATGCAAAATTAAGGTAGAAAGATTAGATAGGTTGAATATAATATTTGAAAAAAAAATCATAATTAAACCATACATATGAGAATTAGGTGGGAAATATATTAAAGATATGTGTGGTTAACTCTGGTTAGGTTAGGCTAGGTTAGGTTAGGTTAATTATTGTTTAATATATTTATATTATCCTTTATGTTATATTATAACTTTAATTAGTTCTTTAATATTATATTTATATTCAGATCAAATTATATTTTTAGTTTATAATGATAATTATAAATCATTATTATAATATTAAATATTTTCTTATTAATAAAATTAGTTGTATCTGTTAAAAAAATAATATTATATATTCTTTATAATAAAAAAAACATGTTCTTAATTAATTAATTAGCCACTTGTATTGCTGCTAGGGCTACCCTCTTTTATACATATAATATTATGAATATATAAAAGAACATTTGTCTCTGTATATCTAAATAAAAAATATTAATAAGATTTGGAAGAGTAAGAAAATGGACAACACCACTGACAAATAACCTGTTGAGAAGCTGGATATTCTGCTATACCAAAATAAAAATAATAAAAAATTAATTAAAAATAAAAAATTAAAATATATTTTTCTGAAAGGTACAGACATAGAAAATGTAAATATAAATGTTACATTATTAGCAATGTCAACCATATATTTAAAAGGGTGAGAATATTATTTTCATTGATAATGAACAGTTTTTATAAGATATTACTATAAATATTTATTTTCTAAATATTATTTAATATACAAAATATAATTTTCTTTTGTAAAATTGTATAACTTAACAGAAATAATTTTTATATGCGTTTAATATTTAATAGAGGTTAGAGTTTAAGGTTTAAGAATATATTTTATAATTTAATATTTAAATTTTAAATTTTTAAAAAAATACATAATAACTTTAAAAATTTGATTGTGAAAAATAAAATTTATTGACGGGATATTAAATAATTAAATATGCTATATAATTAAATATAGGGTGAGTATTCGATCAAGTCGAGTAAAAAAATTTCGAGTTATTCTAGTTGACGAGTCATATTTTACAACTCAAACTTTATTTGAAATTTGTTCGGTTCAAGTCGACTTTAAGAAATTCAAGTCGAGTCGAATCAAGTTGAGTTTTCGAGTTCCTATCAATATTTAATTGTAATTATTTATCATGTTATGGTATGATTTAATTTCAATTTAATCAACTTTCTCTATTCATATAAGATATGTATATATCTATATATTCATATGTAATAATATTTCTTTATATTTTTATATATCAATATATATATCATAAAATAATTGAGAGATTCGTCTCAAACTTAAATATTAATCCTTTAATTACTAAAAATTTTGAGTTATTCGAGTTATTTAAATTTCCATTTTATAACTCAAATTTTATTTGATTTTTTTTATTTGAGTCGAGTATTTTTGCTTCGAACCAAGTTGAATTATTCGATTTTTCGAGTCGAGTTTTGCTCCACCCTAATTAAACCTATAAAGAAAATAAAAATAAATGAAATTAAAGTTTAGGTCTAACCTTGTAGCTGCCATTACAAAGTCCTTTAGCTTTGTTTTCTTCTCAGATTCAACACTCAAAACCTGCAATTCAACCAACTCCATCAGGTCATTAATTAAGAAAAAAATCATTAATTGTAAATAATGAGATAATATTATTAAAAATAATGAATTTTTTAGGAAAATATTATAAATTAATTAAAATTTTAAAGATAAAAATTACGTCTTGTAATTAAAATCTACTATAAATATTATAGTAATTAATATTTTGAGTTAAATTACGAAATTTAAATTACAAATTAACAGTTAAATTATATATACATCTCATCTTATCCCGTAATTTAACGACTCAAAATTATAAAATTTAACTTAAAACGTCATCGGTAAATTATTATAATTTTTGACGTAGACCCTGACAAAATATCCCTCCATATGAACCGGAAAAAAATGTATAGGCTAAAAAACTCCGGTTCAAACCTGTGTAATCATATCAGAAGCTCGGCTCCAATGGAAAGCAAAATAACAAAGAATGCATCTCTCAAACTCCTCCATTAACTTCACGTACAAACCTTCACCTTCTGCTTCATTACCAAAATATTCAAACATCTTAACCTCACAATCTTTAGGGTTTTGCAAATACTCATGAGCTAACTTGCCGAGCTCTGGACATTCATCTGCATCTTCAAAACCCAGTTGCCTTGCTGCAGGAATTACAGATCAGAAACCCAGAAACCTGAACTCCATAAATGGTTGTAAAAATCAAAGCTTTATATATTACCAACATAGTGGGAGAATCTTTCTAGGTTTCCGACTCGGCCAGATTCGGTTCTATCCAACAATGGAATAAGCATGTTTTGATGATGTTCTTCGATGGGTTTACTCTTCCGTCGAGAGTAAGCTGCTGCTGTGGCGGCGGCGACTCCGATGACAGAGGCGGTGATGATAGGGATGATGATGGATTTGCCATGGCCATGCTCTGCATAGATTTTTTATGAAACATAAAATTACTAAGAATTATAGAGAATTTTAAAGAAATTGGGAAATGAGATGTTTTAACTAAGATTTTACCCTGACCCATGTTGTTGTGTGGTTGAAAATATGAGGAAGAAGAAGAAGAAGAAGAAAATCTGGGTTTGGCGTTTGTTTCTTGGGAAACTGAGATGGGTTTTATGCGGACAACAACACAAATGATTGTGGGACCGAACCAGTGTTATTCATTTTACTTTTTTTAAGGATAAATCATCGTTTTTTATATATATTTAATTAAAAGTAAACAAATTTAATAACGTAATAAATAAAATTTATCTAATAATTTAACAATAAATTTAAGAGGGGAAAATGGGTTTTAACAATAGAGTTTTAACTATTTATTTTACATATTATAAATAAATTTATTAATGTAAAATTTGTTGTTATATTTTTTTCCTCCCTCAAACTTTCTTCGTCGGAAGGTAAGGGTGTTCAAACGGGTAATTTGATCGATAGTTGAATTAAATTATCAAAAATTGAATTAATTTAATTTTAAAAATTTTAAACGTTAAGCGAATTATTTTTTAAAATATATTAACCAAATTGAATAAATTTCAGTTAATTAGATTAATCAAAATTTATTATAAAATATTAGATGAATTACACAAAATATAAATGATCAAAAATAAAAAAAATAAATTCATAAATAAATTAAAATTTTAAAATTTTAAATAAATAATAAAAAAAATCTTCAAAACCGAAGGACCATTACCCTTTCCAACTTCACATGATTCGGTCCCTACTTGCCGGACTGAAACAAGAAGAAATTCAATTAATGAATTTTGAGCTTATCAAAATTACACCGTCAATGGTCCTTATAACACCTCTATCAATAAGATCAACATCTTCCTCATACCAAATATCTTGTTCTTTAAGAGTTTTGGACTGATATCACACATAATGGTCCTTACAAGACAGTGGGACACGAAGGTAAAAGGGGTCGTTATTTTATGGTAAAAATAATTTAAAATTTTTATAAAATTCTTTTGTTTCGGTAAGTGGTAATTACCAATGCTTTTATGTTCAAAAAGAAGCCCCCAATTCTTAATAGATTATTTTAAAATTTTTCACCCACAAAATGACTTAATGGTACTACTCTAATCGAATGAAAATATTTAATAAATTTAAAATTATGTTTTTATACGAAGGCAAAGACAAGACAATGGGCCGATAAAAATTAAATTAAATGGTAAATAATTTAATTCTGTTTAAATAACGTTTGAACTTGAAATATTATATATATAATTTTATTGAAAGATTTACTTATTAAAATTAAATATAAAATATAAATTAATTTAGATAATACGGTAAAATCTTTAAAATCATAAGAACGATAAAAAAAAACAATGGGTTTGGTATTAAAGAAATAGTTGTGGGTCCAGATCCCCTTGTTCTTCATTATTGTACTAAGCTCTCCGTTTAATTCACCCATGCCAAAAACGTGTACTGCGTGTTCAGTTTGGTTACCAAACACCACCTTTAAAATTAAAATATTTAAAATTTTGGTACTTTGATTAAAAATAATTATGAGATTATAAAATTTCAAAGGGTATTGTGTTGAAAAAGATTTAGATGAAAATTTTAGATTATATCTTTAAACTCCGATAAAAATATGTTTGGAAACTTGAAAGTAATTAGGTTTGAGAGAAAAAATATGAAAATATAATTAAATTTTTTAAAGTAAATTACATAAATAACCATTATACCATTTAACTGAGAAATTATATTATAGGTAAGTTTTACCTAGGACCAACCACTAAAAAACATCTATCTCATTATTTTTTCATGTCATATTTTCTTAAGTAAATCTTCACTCATATTTACTGTTAATAAATTTTAAAAATAAATTTTCAAGTGAAGATTCACTTAAAAAAAATATGACATGAAAAAATTGATGAGGTATGTGATTTTTAGTGGTTGATTCCATGAATACATGGTGGGACTTACCCATAATATAATTTTTTTCATTTAACTATTAAAATGGTTTAAATATAATTACCTATCGTTAAAAATTATCGAAGGATAACATGCAATTAAATAAAATAATATAATTACATATTTAATTTATATTATTTAGATATATTTTTTAATTTAATCATAATTTTATTTTAATAAAATAATTCTTACATAATACTTTCGGTGGGAATCAAACTTAAATCTTCGGCTTGAGTGGGCAACACCCAAACCATTACATCAAGCACATCTTTATACTTTTAACTTTTTAACACCAATATATATATAATATTTAATTTTACACATAATCATAAATTTATTTTTTAATTTAATCAAAATGTTAAATCAAATTATTTTACATATAATAAATTAAAATATTTAAATTTTAATAAAAATATTTAATAAATTCTAAACCTCAAATCTTAAACCTTAAATCTAACCCTAAATTTATTTAATAATTTTAAATTATAATAAAAAAATATTTAATAAACCATAAACCCTAAATCTAAACCCTAAACCCCAAACTCATTAAAAAATTTAAATTATAATAAAAATTTATTTAACAAACTCTAAATCCAAACCCTAAACATAAAACCTACACCATAAACCTAAACCTTAAATTCATTTAAAATTTTTAAATTATAATAAGTTTTTATTAAAAAACCTTAAACTATAAATCCAAATCTAGACCCTAAATCTAAAACTTAAATTTATTTAAAAATTAAATTATACAAAAAATTCATTTAAAAAACTCTAAATCCAAACGCTAAACAACAAACTCTAAACCCTAAATAAATATTTATTATAAACTAAAAAATCATAAACTTTTAACCCTAAATCATAAACCCTAAACACCACACCTTAAATGATAAAATATAAGTGCTTAATATTTAGGGTTTAGGGTTTATGATTTAAGATTAGAGTTTACTAAATAAATTTTTTATAATTTAAAATTTTAAATAAATTTATAATTTAAAATTTAGGGTTAAAATCTATAATTTAGGGTTTAAAGTTTATAATTTAAGATCAATTAAAAAATTTAAAATAATTACAAAATAAAGGTCGGAGGACTTAATAGTAACTTCCAGAACTCTCAAGAGATTTAACTGGAAGTTTGAGACAATCGAAGCATATGGATTTCTAAGACTTTAGGTATTATATTGTGTATACTACTAATTTTTTTAATTGCTTGAACTATGGCACCAAACTTTTATTTTGTTTCAATTATAACACTAATTTTTTAAGGGATCGGAGTTAAAAACTGTTTAAATATCGAATTTAAAATTCACCGATTGGAAATTCGATAATATTTTTTTAGATACACGTAAATTGATCAATATAAGCCATACTTATATACCAATTTAAATTTAGGGGGGAGGGGGGGTATTTACTATTTTAAATTAAATTAAATTAAATTAAATATTTTTAACCACCCATATGCTTAATTGTTCGTTAATTGCTTTCTTAAGTTACTTTTAGCTTCACAGTTAAATAGGTGTCCAAACCGTATATTTTTTAATTAAGTGTTTAAATTATCTTTCGAACCAACAAGTACTTAATATTTTATTTCGTAACACATTTAAAGTTTTTTTTGTTAATTGTTCCTTCCAACGATTCACGATGAACAACAACATGACAAACGACGGACGACGTGTGGGTTGATCGGTACGAGAAGTGCACTTCATTTTGTCGCCGGTAACATCAGTGAGAGTGATCGGATTTGAAGGTTTATGGATTTGGAGAACTATTTTAAGAATATTTTAAAATTTCATGATATATTTTTAGTTTTTATTAATTTTAGATATAATTTTTAAATTTAAATGAGTTACGAAATAAAACGTTAAACAATTAGTTTACCTAAAAAATAATTTGGATATCTAATTAAAAAATTGACATACTTTATATACCTATTTAAGATTTAAACCTTATTCTTAACAGTTTTTTTTTAATTTTCACCCACAAAATGAGCTATTGGTACCACTCTAATCGAATGAAAATATTTTTAAAATAAAATATTAACAGTGACACAAATTTTTAAAAAATATATATGTTTTTATATGAAGGCAAGGATAAGATAAGAGACCAATAAAATTAATTAACGTGTAATAGAATAACCAAAAAATACATGACAAAGGATTTGGTATTAAATAAATAATTGTCGGTCCAGATCCGCGTGGTCTTTATTATTGTACTAAGCTCTCCGTTTAGTTCACCAGGTGAGTAAAACTCGATTCGACTTAAAAAAAATCGAATAATTTAATTTGATTTAAAATTTTTAGATTTAATTTGATTTGAAAAATTTAAATAAAGTTTGAGTTATAAAATAAAAATTCGAATAACTTAAATAACTCAAAATTTTTAGTAATTAAAGATTAATTTTTAAATTTAAGATGAGTCTATTATTTTTTAATGATATATATACATTGATATATAAAAATATAAAGAAATATTGCTACATATGAAAAATATATATACATATCTTATATGATTAGAGAAATTCGTTTAAATTGGAATCAAATCATACTATAATATGATAAATAATTATAATTAAATATTTATAGAAACTCGAAAACTCGATTCGACTCGAATTTCTTAAACTCGACTCCAACCGAAAAAAAATTCAAATAAAGTTTGAGTCGTAAAATATGACTCGTCAACTCGAATAACTCAAAATTTTTTGATTTGACTCAACTTGACTCGAACCGAAAACGTTTACCGCATGTTCGGTTTGGTTACCAAACACGGCCTTAAAAGTTAATATATTTAAAATTCATCTAATAACCTTAATACTTTATAGAATCAAAATTAGAATTTTATACTGGGGTGGAATTTAAATCATAAAAATAATTTATACTATTTATCAGAAAATGTGTAGATGGAATCTATCGCGGTTTATGCGATCAGGTATGAAAATCGGGTGAGACAAAGATCATTTTATATTTTTTTTATTTCGTTTTTAAAATTTATAATTATGGTTTGCGAAATTTTTATTAAATACTTAGAGAATTTTTTATTTTATATTTTTATTAAATATATTACATTTTTTAATAGTAATTTATTAAAAATTTAAATATGAATACAATACAATCCCATTACAGATTGAAAAAAAAATAGGATGCTCTATGAAGTCAACTCTAATGGCACACGTTAATTTCGATTCGAATTTAAAGTATTATATTCGTGTATCTTAAAATATCTAACAAATTTTCATTTTAAAATTATAAATTTGCTATTTCTCGAACATTTAGCTTCATAAATCCACAATAGTTAAATAATATTAAAAGGAAAAATTATAGTATCGTTATCCTCGTCATGTTATTCATGGGATCAACCAATCAAATATATCATTTAATTATTTTTTTATTTCATTTTTTATAAAGATATTTTTCAGTAATATTTATTATAAATTAAATTTAAAAATAATTTTTATCAAGTGAAGATTCACTTGATAAAAAAATGAGGTAAAAGAATTAATTAAATGGATGAATTTGATTGTTTGGTTGTGGCGATAATGACCCATGATATAATTTTTCTATTGACTGAATAATAATTCAAATAGAATTACATGTTGGACTATGCTAAGGACCTTTGAATACATTCAGTTCGAACTAAAATATCAAATATTGTACTTTAAAATTGGCTCGATACTGAAAAATCATCGTTGATATGCCCCTCTAAAAGAAATTCGTCAATTTATACTCAGAAAAACTATAATTTTGCATACTCAGCTAATAAAGTTTAATGGCACATTTTACTCTACCGTAATTTATGAATATCATAAAATAAGTATATATGATACTCAAAAATGCACAAACAAAGTTTGATACAAAATAAATATATATTGTCTTCTTGCCTCCCTTAGCTAGAGATAACAAATCAAATATCTATGAGCAAGTCACATGGTTGGATCTGAGCAGCTAAGATAAAGTAAAAGAAAGTCTAATCGAGAGTTGAAATAGAACGTTGAATGGAAAAACAAGTCACATGGTTAGCTGCTATCCAGCTAAAGAACATCCTCTCGTCCTAAACTTTTCTTATTTCCAAACCAGACAAAGCATCAGATAATCTTGCCAACACAGTGGCAAATGAAGTTTTAAGCAAATGGTGGGGAAGATTGAGCCGATCCAAACCAGACAAAGCATCAGATAATCTTGCCAGTGCAGTCCATCGGAATGCACGTTAGGTTCTGAGAGTTAAAATCCGAGAATAACAACCGCCATTTTTACCAAAAGAACCAACAACGATAAAATTTTGAAGCTTTATAAACTGAAGATGTAAAGCAAGCAAAACCCTTCACAAAATACCACTTTTCCGACGTGAGCACAAAGCCCACCGCAGTCCGCACCATTATTGACTGTATAAGTGTACAACACTCTTAAATGGTGGTGCAAGGTGTTTCGGACGGTGGTGAAGGAACGTTTACAGTGGAGATGAGGAGAGTTTAGCTTGATTCTTGGTAAGGTTGTAGAGTGCAGGAAAGGGTTGCGGACAACTCTGTTTTGTTTGAAGGTGCATGGCGGATTTGGAGGGGTAAAAATCCTCCTCCTTCTCATGTCTTTTTCTAGGGATGGACACGGAATCCGAATTCCACGGTTTTCAACCTGACTCGGTCCGAACGGGTCATACTGGTTTTAAAAAAATTAGTTCAGGTTGGGTTAGGTTTTTTCCAAGGGTAATTTCAGGTCGAGTTCGGGTTTAGGGAGAAAAAATCCGACCCGGTACTAATAGTGTAACTTTTTCGTATATATTTTAGGGATATTTGCAATTATAATCCCTCTTTAAATATATTTTGTATAATTAGATCATTAAAATTATTTTTTATAATTAGGTCACTGAAAAATTATTCTATTTACAATTAGATCCCTAAATTTTAATTTTTTTTACAATTAAGTCCCTAAAATTTAAATTTTTTAATGATTCGGGCTGGGTCGGGTTGGGTCAGTTTTTTTATCCTAGATTCGGATCAGGTGACGGATGGAGGGTATGTTTTTCGGGTCAGGTGTGGGTGGGCCGAAAATCCGACCCGACCCGTGCCCATCTATATCTTCTATGTCTCTTTTAATTTTTTTAAAAATATTTAATTTTTAACCCTAACCTTATTTTCTATATCGTAAATTTTATATCCTAAAAAATATACTATATCCCTAATTCAATAAACTCTAACTACACCCCTTAACCTTAAACCTTAAACTCTAAACCCTAAACCTTCTAATTTAAAACGGAGACATGAAAAGAGACATGAGAAAAAGGGAAATGATTCCTACCCGATTTGACGTGTTGCCTATACGGGTCGTCGAGAGACTACAAATATTTTTGAGGAATTGTTATGATTTGAGTATCAATACACGAAAAAAAATTATATTATGGGTAATTATATTAATAAATGTATCTATTTAATTAAATTATTTATCTTATTTTTTTATTAAGTAAATCTGATAAAAAATATTTTTAAATTTAATTTACACTAAATATTAATAAAAATTCACTTAAAAAAAATAAGTAAAGAAATAAATACATTTATTTAATTAATCTCATAAATAACGTGATAAAAACCACTCATGATATTTTTTATATCTTATTACATTTTCCTTTGTCTCTACAATACGTTTTTTTCTTTCTTATAGCATATTTTTGTCTTATGACATATTCTCATGATTGTTTTTACGGGTATTCAAAGTTCGTTCAGTGATTCTCATGTTACTTGTTTTATATTTGTATTTATTGATAATTATGAAGAATTTAATTTTTTTAAATTTATTTATCGATATAATCTGTAACAGATTATCATATTTGAGAATAAATATAAAAATCGATTATCGATTTTGATAATCTAATTTAGTATTTATGTTGATGAGTCCTATTTTAACATTGATCAATAGATTTTTTTTTACAAAGAGAAAGTTTCTGATCTAACAAATACATTGCTTATCTTTGTTTGGATTTTTATTTCTTTTTATTGTTTTTGTTTGAAAGCATCTAATAAATTATGATCTTGGTTTTATTTTTATTTAACAATAATATTATCAGGTTGATATGTCAAAAAATATAATATTATATTAAAATTTTAAATTTATCTTGATGATGAAAGTTTAAGATTTAAAGTTCAGATTTAATATATTAGACTCTTTTGTTAAATTTTGTGTTACTAAATTTTTTTTGAATTAGATATAATGTTACAGTAGTATTTGTTTCAGAGCATGCTCTCAACCATTAGACATTGATCGCTCAAACACTGTGTTGGTATTATTGATTATCGAATCTATGATGTCTAGGAACAACAATCGTTCCCTTAACCACTGAAGCTTCTAAATAGATATAACCGGAGAAAGCATATCATAGGTAAGTCTCACCATGTCATCTATGGGACCAACCACTAAAAATCATACATCTTATCAATTTTTTTCCATGTCATATTTTTCTAAGTGAATCTTCACTCATATTTATTGTTAATTTATTTTAAAAATAATTTTTTTCAAGTGAAGATTCACTTAAAAAAAATACATGACATAGAAAATTAATAAGATGAATGATTATTAATGATTAGTCTCATTGGTACGTAATGAGACTTACCCATAACATAATTTCTTGATATAATAAAGGATAAGTAGAGAAACTTTCCAAGTACCGCTGACCTTTTCTCTCCTAAAATCAAGGAATAAATGTATATCATAATCACAACATATGAGAAAGAAATGGTTTTAGCTTTTAATTAATGCCGACTTAAGGGAAGAATATTTTGTGGGGGAGGGGGAGCAGCTCTTTTTGACAATTTGCTTGGAAAATAATATCGGTACGGAAACAAGGTTTTATGTAAGAAGATATAAATTATTAAAAATTATATTTAAAATATAGAGAGTATAATATTATAAAATTTAAAGGATATAAAATTAAATTATCAATAAAAAATATTAAAAAATTAAAATTAAAACATTTAAGTAGGTGGACTCCCTCTTACCCCCTTTTGATCTATTCCTGGTCAAGACCCTGCTGCATTCTTGTCAGGATTGAATCCAAAAGACCTGTTCTTAGGTGGTGTAATGAAAGGAAAACATGGTCCAAGTTGGCCTGGAACACCTTAAATATGCAAGAAATTTGGGCATGGTTTGGTAGGGGATAGCCGTTTAGGTAGGTGATTCAATTAAATAGAGCATTTATATTTATTTAAATTTTTAATAGTTTGTCTGTATTTAATATTTGTGAATATGTTTATTTATATATTTATTAATATGATCGTTTATATGTTTGTGAATATTTTTTATTTTTTTATTTAGGGTATAAATCGTCTACCTTCTAATCATGCTTTTTTGGTGCCTCTATTTTAAATTATTGGGTTTAGGGTTCAAGGTTAAGAGTTATGGTTAGGGTTTAAGGGATTAGAGATTAAGTGTATTTTTAGAATATAAGGTTTAGAGTGTAGAAAATTAGAGTTAGAGTTTAAAATTTAATTTTAAAAAGGTATTTTAACGGGGACACGGTTAAGAAAATTCCTCTTTATTTGCAAACCAAATAATTGGTGAAATTATACCAGTAATCCTCAAATTTCTCAAGCTTCGTATTTTAAACTTTTAAACCTTACTATATGCTTGATTTAGTCCTTACGATTACTAATATTTAAAAGGTAAAAAAGGAAAAGAGGAACCAAATAAATGAGTCGATAAATGAGTTTGTTCATAAATATATATAAATTTAACATTTTTTTATTCGTGTTCGTTTGTTTATTAAATAAACATAAAAAAATATATTCTTACTTGTTTATTTAACTTAATAAACAAATATTATATAAACAATTCATCGAATATTTAATTTGTTTACATTCAAAAATATAAATAAATATAAATAATTCATCGAACGTTTTATTCATTTACCGCAAGAAGTAAAGTAAAGTGAAGCGAAGTTGAGTGGTGACATGATTGTAATTATTGTTACATGGTGGGTGGAGTCGCCCTATGAGTATTCATTTTTGGGCGTAAATCGTATCTCTTTCCCATGCCTTCATTTATGTATTCACTTTAAATTAGAGATTTAAAGTTTAAGGTTTTAATTTAAGAGTTTTGGTTAAAATTTAAAAAATTAAAGATAAAATGTCTCTTTCTCGTCGAACTTTACCACAATATCTTCTAATGCAAGATTATGAGTTTCCCAAGACATATTATCTCGGTTGTAATTTTCAGCCTGTCGATTTCCATGCATTAAATTAATAAAAATTATATTATAAAGCTTGGCCATGGCATTCAAATCCCATACCTACTACACTGACTTTTCACCCAGTTCATTTAACAAAGTAAAATCAAGTAGTTCAGACAGTAATAATACAAAGTTACAGCTGATAACATAATGTAACAAGTGCAACATTCAGAAAAGTAACCACAGAAAAAAAAAAACATCTTATTTAGTATCATAGGGGATTAGACAGTTCTAAATTGTGGGGCTGCTGCGAAAGGATTTCAAGGCTTTGATGGCCGTTGCTCGCAGTATGTATTGATGATATGCGGCTGCCGCGATTGCTCCGATGAACGGACCGACCCAAAATATCCACTGTTTTGATGGCCAAGACTAGGTTAATGTTTAATCCATAGGTGGTGAAATTTGAAAAAAAAGGAATTTAACCATAAATTCACCTGATCATCCCAGGCTTTTTTGTCGTTGTAGATCACGGCAGCACCGAGGCTCCTAGCGGGGTTTATTCCGGTGCCGGTGATCGGAATGGTGGACAGGTGCACCACAAACACAGCAAATCCTATTGGCAACGGAGCTAACACCTATCCACAAAGCTTAGTTATAACAGAGGAGTTGTTCCAAGAGTCGAGGGATGTATTGTGGTACTAGCTATAAATTATAATACTCACCGGGACGTGAGAATCACGTGCACTTCTTTTCGGATCGGTGGCGGAAAAAACAGTGTAGACGAGGACGAAAGTTCCGATAATCTCGGCTCCTAGAGCGGTGCCATTTGAGTATCCAGGAGCCACGGTGTTGGCACCACCACCTAGTCGATTGTATGCGTGCCTCATGAATGCCTTGGCTAAACCTGTGCCACAAATAGCTCCTAGGCACTGCGCAACCATGTACGCAACCGCTCGAACTAACGAAACCTTCCGTGCTACGAACAATCCAAATGTAACAGCCGGATTAATGTGACCACCTGTACAAGTGTGACCACTTTACATTTGATCACCACATACTTATATACACAAAAGGCAGAGGCCAATTCGTTTTAGTATAATACCGGAGATGCCGGCGGTGCAGTAGACGAGAACGAAGATCATGCCACCAACAGCCCAAGCAATGCCGAGAGGACCAACACCATCGCAGGGTCCGGTTTGTTTCTTGTGACCGATAACGGTGGCGACTAAGATGTAAAGAAACAAAAAAGTAGCAACGAACTCAGCTAGGAGAGCTCTGTAAAATGACCAGCTCTTGATCTCTTCCATGTCCAACAACCGAGCCGGCGGCGGGTCTACGTAATCCTTGCCACTATTTTCCATGGTTACTGGCTATCTTCCTACTGTGTCGTCGTTTGCTCCCACCAAGCTATGTGCTGAATTGCTTTCTGTTGCAATTAAGGCTGGGCAGTGCGACGCTCGTTCGGAATAAATAAGGCCTTTGACAATGATGTCGGAGAGCAAATGCATTGGATTGTATGAATCTACAGCTAGCATGTGGCTGAACATTTAATGTCCCAATAGTTTATTTTGTTGGCAAACCCATCTTGTGTGCCGTCTAATCTAAAGGAAACATAACCCGAATGCAGAGGTCGGTATTTTTCGGATTTTGAATCGGATTTGATTTCGTAAATTAAACTTTAGAAATTTGATTTCTTCGTACGAGACTTGTAGAATATCATCTATCATATAATCGATTACATTTTATATACAAATACAAATACATATACTTACTTTCGAGTCTCTATTTGATACCGTAAGTAATCCGTTAGGTTATCTTCCAACTGGAATATGATTTTGTGTCCGTCAGATCCATGCGAAAACGAAAGTTTAAGAGTCTATTTTCTTACAGCTTACTAAACGTTGAGCCTGCCAATTGCCATGGATATGAACATGTTTACTAAACAAACACATCTTTTCCTTTTCCTTTCCCTTTCCCTTTCCCTTAGAGCAAAGACAAGCATCTTTATGTTGTCTTTCAAGCCTCCTTTCTTTGTTTAGAAGATGACCAAACATGGTTGTTGTAGGGTAAAAGACACTTAATTACGTGTTTGGGTTATTTTAAAGTCACAGAGACATTTATTTTAACCAAAAAGTAAACTGCAGACATTTGTTTAAGAAAACGTATATTTTAACCTTAATAAAAAAATTAATCACATATTAAAAATATAATTTAAATATTTATTTTTGCAGTTAAGTCTTGGTTTTACGTGATAGTTAAGCTACCATTAACTTTCGTTATCTAACACATGCCATTATTCTTAAATATTTAAAATTATATTTAAAATTAAATAAAAAGTAATAAAATAAAATAAACCTAAAATTTATAAAATAACTTTAATTTTAAAAATCTCTAACAATCTGAAAATTAAATTTCGATTTGATCTGATTTTGTTGTTGGTTATCACACCATCGTCCATCACATCCGTTACCGGACCATCACAGTTCTTTATTTTATTATCTAGCTCGTCGCCGAAAATTGATTGACGTTGTGCAAAACACCGAAATCATCAAATGATCTATTTGAATAATTCATAATGAACAATGGTATAACGAACAATGAATAATAGCATAACAAACAATAAACAGTGTGTGAATCGTTCGGTGAGAGAAGGACACTTCATTCCGTGACCAACCTCAATAGAAGTCTGAATTTAAAGATTTAAACACTATTTTAGGATTATTTAAAAAATTTAAATATATTAAAGATTATGATTTATTTTAAAATAAAGTTCAGAAAATGTTTAATATCGTCGCGTGTACAATTTTTAATGAATAACAAAAAATTTAACGTCCATTACGGTGAGACACTTATTTGTATATTTTTTAATTATCTATGTTTCTATTTTTTTATCTCCCTGTTTTAAAAAATTTAAAAAATAATTTTTTATTTATATTAAACTAAACGAGTTTTAAGTTTTACTCTAAACTTCGCATATAATAAAATATCATAATGAATCGAATCAAATCGAATAAAGGTATTAAAATTTTTAGTCGGTGTAAAAGTTTAAATTTTTTAAATTAAATTCGAGTCAAATACAATCTCAATTTATTCCGACACATAATACCAAATGAATCTAAGATTTTATTTTATTAATTAATTAGCAATGATATATTTCGGTAATAATGCTCAATAATATTATATACGTAATTTTTTTAATAGGAAAACACAATGAATTGATGGGATAAATGATTGAAAGAAAAGGATTAAATTGATAAAAAAAGAAGTATACAAACACCAAAATGATCATTCCAAAATAGTATATGGGTCAAAACAACTATTAACCCTTTTCTTTAATCCAAATTTCTGATTAGCTTCTCTCGTACGCATTTACTAATTCTCCGCTATACGAATCACCGCCTTTTCCATTTTGATTCTCCGCCAAATTCTCTCCCGCTCCGTCGCCTCACTGCCTCCATTTCCTCGCAATGGGCAAACGAGACGCCATCGTGTTATCATCATCAGACGACGATGATTACCGGCCTTCTCCGAGGTCAAAACGGAGCTACGAGAAGCCGAAATCGAAGTCATCCGTCACTCGTACGATCCCCAGCAGAGCTAAAAAGCCTCGTAACTCGTACTCTCGCTTAGCCAAACAATCGAGCAATGTAGATGAAGTAAATCAATTTTGTTTTCATCATGATTATTTCTTCAGTTTATCTTCGTACTCTTTCTAATGTGTGTGTATGTATTTGCTTTGAATTTGTTGTTTAGTGCAGATGAGACTGGCTTTTAGAGATTTTGATGAAGTTTTGAATGGTTTCAAGGTTTCTGCCGGTATGCTGTGTATATTCCTCTCTTGACAAACTTTTCATTAAAAAGTTTTACTATATGCCTAATTGGAACTGGAATATGATCTAGGTTCTAGAAAAAGCAATAGAAAGGAATTGTGGGTTGATAAACACAAGCCTTGTTGTTTGGAAGAGCTTGCTGTTAACAAGAAAAAGGTGTGACTCGATTTGATTTAATACAATGCCATTTGAATATCTTTAATCTAGTAATCCACATTTCCCCCTCTTGTTTGTTGTAGGTTGAAGAGATTAAGTCATGGTTTGAGGAAAGACTGAGGATTCCGAAGGTAGTTTTATGTATTAAGTATGATGTTGTGATTGTAATCTGTTATTGATGTCGAATGATCAACCCGAGGAAATTCATATCCTTTCCTTTGGTAATTTCAGGGTGATATTGGTGGTAACTCTGTTCTTGTCATCTCTGGGCCAGCTGGGGTTGGAAAATCTGTAGGTTGTCTTGGCAAAGGATAATTTTTTCTTCATTTTATGCTAAGGCACTGTGTTGTTGTCATTTATGCTTGTGATGTGTTAATGGTAAGACTATAACAGCTTTTACCTGCGAGTTTATTTGAAAATCCTGCTTCTCATGTGTAGGCCACTGTCCACGTGACTGCATCTAAGCTTGGGGCTCAATTATGTGAATGGAACACACCTACTCCCACAATTTGGCAAGAACATGTTCATAACTCAACTGCAGGTATTTTGGTGCATCTTTCATGACGAAGTTGGGAAGAATTGTAGCCAGGTTTGATATATGAAAACAGTGATGTAAAAACTATTTATTTCAATGGCTGGGATACTAAGAGTTTTCGTTATTAATTGTTATGTAGCAATTTTATTTTTAATAGTTATGGTTGGTAACCTATTAAAGTGAAATAAAGAATGTAGAGTCTCCGGTGTAATTTATAGTTCTAAAGGCTAATTTTTTCTTATGAATTCACCAATTAACTGTTTCTTGCTGATGATGGTATATTGTTTTGGTTATGATGATGGTATATTGTTTCCCAGGAATGAATTACACTTCTAAGTTGGATGAGTTTGAAAATTTTGTTGAAAGAGTGAGGAAGTATGGATTGATCTCTTCATCTTTCAATGGGAACTCAAAGTCTTCAGTCATATTGGTGATTGATGATCTTCCTGTAACTAATGGAAGATCCGCTTTTGAAAGACTTCAAAGGTGTTTGGTTCTGCTTGTGAGATCAACTAGGGTACCAACAGCTATATTAATTACTGACTATGGGAACGAAGATTCATCAGACCTAACTGCAAGATGGATGGAAGAACTACAGTTGTCACTCGAGAGTGCTGGGGCTAGTAAGGTTATACTCACAAGAAATTTGGTGTTGTGTTTATAATTTATTTTTCAGTGGTTGCTAATTTAAAGCAGTGAATTGCAGGTTGCTTTTAATCCTATAACAAATAATTCCATAAAGAAAGCACTCTCTAGAATATGCAAACAGGAGCACTGTAATGTGGCAGCCGAAGAGATTGATCAGATAGCAAAAGCAAGTGGAGGTGACATCAGACATGCTATTACATCTTTACAGCTTTTCTGTCTGAAACCAAACGCAGAACTTTATTTATCTTCATCCAATTCTACTCCCAGTTACCCAAAAGAAAATACGAATGAGCGCAATCCTTTCAGTGGTGGATTTTCTTCACAGTATGGCAGAGATGAAACACTGACTCTTTTTCATGCACTGGGGAAATTCTTGCATAACAAAAGAGAGACAGAAAATGTAGCTGCATTAGGTATGTCTTGATAGATAATTTAATAATTGAAGCACCTTGTTTTATACGGTCTTGAATTATTATGAGAAAACATGGAAATATTTTGTGGTCCTTTATGGAATATAGCTATAAATGTCTTCATGCAAACATTGTTCCATATACATCTCAATAATTTATCTCTGATTTTTCCCTAGACCAAAATGCATTTCAAATAGGGGATAAATTCTCAAGACTTCCTTTCAAAATGGATTCACCAGAAAAGATACTCTGCCAAGCACATGGACAATCAAGACCTATTACAGATTTTCTTCATGAAAATGGTAAAAGTCTTCAATTGCTTGTGCTATGAATAAATTTTACCATTGTTCCTTGCCTTTGTATGTGAGAGAAATAGGCAGACCCGAGTGTTGGAAGTTGTTTTTATGTCTGGTTTCTTTCATGCCTGATTCTACTGCTATTCAACTCCTGCAGTTCTAGATTTTCTGAGCAACGAGGCAGTGGATGATGCATCGACTGTAGCTTCATATCTTGGTGATGCCGACTTGCTTCTTGCTTCCTCTCGAAGGACTTTTAGTAGACATAGTGAGACAGAGAATGTGCTACAGTCAGCTGC
The DNA here is from genome assembly GCA_035048815.1 of Abelmoschus esculentus. NCBI lineage: Eukaryota > Viridiplantae > Streptophyta > Magnoliopsida > Malvales > Malvaceae > Abelmoschus > Abelmoschus esculentus. The sequence goes on from JAUCBN010000024.1 coordinate 15,137,796, forward strand.
TGCTTCAGTCGCAGTTCGTGGAGTTCTCTATGGAAATTTTCACCCATCACCTTCAAGGTTCTGTTTTCGTGCTCAACTTTAATTAACCAAATTCTAAGTTTCACAACGCTTACAATTTGCACCACACTGTTATATTTATACCAGATGGCATGCTATTCGGAAACCAAAACTTTGGCAGATGGAGCACTCATTATCTTACAATCAGGTGGTTCAAATGTTGTCAGTTTCCCGTTGCTGTAGTAATTCTGAATTTATGTTTCAAGGCCATTAAGTGAAAAAAAAAAAAAAACTGTTCTGTCGTTGCAGAATGAGTTGCTAAGGGAGAGATTTACCACAGATGTTGGACCTCCAAGCTTATCTGAAGCATCACTTATAGCTACAGAGTATAGACCTGTGCTAAAATGGGTTGGTTACCGAAAAGCCGGAGATGTCGGAACTCTCGAGTCGGAAGATGATAGCTTACAAAGAACGAGTATGGATGAAGACAGTGAAAGTTCTGAAGACGACGATGATATTGAAGATTGGTAAGAGATAGAGAATACTGACTTGCGTTTTCACATTTTTGTATATCTGAAGATATGTACATGTTTCTGCTCTGTAAATATTCTCTTTTCGTATTTCTAAGTTGAAGATGGCAGCTTGTGACCAGTGGTGAGTATTCTATTGAGGTGAGTTGAGTCAAAAAATTTTGAGTTATTCGAATTGGCGAGTCATATTTTACAACTAAAATTGTATTTGAAATTTTTTCGGTTTGAGTCGAGTTTAAGAAATTTGAGTCAAGTCGAATCGAGTCGAGTTTTCGAGTTCTTATAAATATTTAATTGTTATTATTTATTTTGTTATAGTATGATTTGATTCTAATTGAAACGACTTTTTGTAATCATATAAGATATTTATATATATATTCATATATAACAAGATTTCTTTATACTTTTATATATCAATATATATATCATAAAAAATTGATAGACTCGTCTCAAATTTAAAAATTAATTCTTTAATTACTAAATTTTTTGAGTTATTCGAATTTCCATTTAAAAACTTTATTTAAAAAAATTTTGAGTTGAGTCTATAAAATTTCGAGTCGAGTTAAAATGAGTCAAGTATTTTCGCCTCAAATCGAGTTGAGTTATTCAATTTTTTTGAGTCGAGTCTTGCTCACCCCTACTTGTGTTTAGAGTTTGAGTTTAGGAATTTAGGACGTAGAGTTTAAAATTTGAGATTTATGATTATAATTTAAGGTTAAAATTTTATGATTTTAATTTTAATAATTTAAATTTTAAATTATAAAGAATTTATATACTATGTTTTAACATAATTTATCAAAATACTGACCTTTTACTATTTTGATACGTATTAATTTTTTAAAGAATCTTAACTATTTGAAATTTGTTTCTTTACATAGACTCAATACATCGTTTTGTTTCATTCTACTTTTTAAAACTCTACACCTACTCTTACTATTATAGAATTTATTTATTAAAAAATCGTGAATTAAATATTATAAAATATTTTTTTAAACCGATTTATTCCACTTCCCGAGGTTGTCAACCTTTGAATCTTATACGTTTTAAAATAAAGTACTCCATCGTCAGCTCAACCCATGGTAGTTGTTAAGTTACCCTTACAATTATTGGTCAAATTCAATGGGTCCTCTGCATTCGTTTCGGATTTAGCATATACACTCTATATTTTTTAAAACTTCTTGATTCAAATAATACAGAGGCAATCTAACTAAATTACATGATTTATAATTATAAAATTGGAGAATAATGACTAAATTGACAACTAACGTATACTGTAGGGACTCATGACAAAATTTAATTTAACCTATTTCATCTATGTATTAGGATGAGAAGTACACAACTTAAAATGATTCAACTGACAAGTACGAATCTTAGAAATTCACCTAGACTAGTAGTACAGTGCTTGGGCAATTATAATTGATAAACAGTCTTATGATTGTGTTCAATTAGACAGAGAGAGAAACCTCACTATTGGATAATAATTATTTAAGTTGATTATTTTTTAAAATAATTTGTACTTAGAGAGATAATAGTTAAATATTTTATTTAAAAATTATTGTTATTGATGCGATTCTCGTGTTTGTGTTCGATTTATATTTAATACATTGTTTTTTTTTTACCAAAATGCACTCCTTGACCGGCAAGGATCGAACAATAAGTCGGTAATTATAACAGGACGATTAAGAAAATAACATAAACACTCGAATGATTTTTATTCGTATAATCATATTAGAAATTTAAAAAGAAATAAACAACCCGTAACTAAAATTTAAGGTTAAAAAACACTCTACAAAATATTTTAAAGTGCGGGGCCAATAGCTTTGTCCCGTCACGGGAATCCCACCGCATCATCTTCCCCAGCCTTCCTTCTCAACTTGTTGAGATAAGTAACAAAACTTCGAGTGGTGAAAAACACTGAGGGGAAGATGATGTGACTGATATCAGAAATGGAGATGCATTCATGTTATAGCAGACAAAACCCAATCCAAACAACAAGTCCCCTCAAAGGTTACAAATCTCGCAGACACAGGGGACAGACAATTCAATGCAACGCATGGGGGACAAGGTTTCACACTTCTTTCATGTCTTCAACCTTCAGTTCAGTATCTGTTGCCATGGATTTGAAACACTGCTTTTTTTAATGTCTTGTCCAAAGAGAGTAAAATACAAAAAGTCGGCTGAATTGAATTGAATGTAGTTGTTGGGAGCCATGAACGTAGGCACATGGAACCATGTGCCTTAACACAGTACCGGTCAACACAAAAAACCTTTGCCAACAACAGACTGTGCTAATCTAGGTTTACACCTTGAACTCTAGGCAAAATTTTCTTCTTTTTTATTTTTACAAAGAATAAGTAAAAGGGTTGCAGATCGATTCGAATCGGACTAAACCCTAGTTTCCTATGCATGATTCATGAACATGACTGTGAAACTTGTCAGTTTAAGACAAGTTGGGATGTGGTGTGTTTTAACTCTAACATGCATGGTTGAGTTGTCATGAGACATTAGAAGACAAAGTACTTATATAAAACCAGGTTTTGCCTACTGGTCTATTGTGAACTTGACTCTTGACTCTTAACCAACTGATTCCCAGCATTTTCCAGCAAGATTTCTGACACTAATTAAGGACTAAGGTTTTTTCTTGGTCCCATAGGCTGTCTATAGACATTACAAGACAAACTACTTATATAATGCATTAGATTCTTCTATATAGACAGGATCTCTAGGAGGAAAAAACCAGAGGCAGTTCCAAGAAAATGAAGATCAATAATCTATGCATGCCAAAGATGAAAGGGAGCAACAAGAACAAACGATTATCGCCGATGAGTCTGCTCGAACGATTCCGAGAAGCGGTTTTTCGTCTCATAATGTTATCGGCTCTAACGAAGGCGGCCACACATCCGCACACTACTTCATCATCTGCCACTGCCACACCGCGAAAGTATTACCGTCCGGCCGACGCTCACCATAGTGAAGCAGTGGCGGATTGCATCGAGTTCATCAAGAAAAAGGCGTACAGGGAGGAGAATCCGAACAACCGGGTCTCGGGTACTAGAAGTTCTAGTAGTGAAGTGGTCATGGCGGTTCCAGTTATTTGATATATAAACATTTTCATGGTAGAAATGTGAGCTTGTTTTACATTAAACTTCTGGTTTTAGCATGAAGATTTGTAAATTGGGCATGAAGTTTACATGAATTTGTAGAATCATATGTTTGAATTTGTTTCAGTTTGTATTTTGGTATTAATTGTTTGAATTACAGATAAAAAATCCAGAAAATCAAGGTCCCAGTTCAAGAAATCAGTAGATTTCCCAGAAAAATGCCTTTAAATTTGGAACTTGCTATCACAAATTCACAATCTATTAGATTTACTCTCGCTGTTATTTGTACTTTTTTATCTTTAATTATAAAATAATGAAAATTTAATTAATTTAAAATTATATTAAAAACTACATACCGTAGAAATTATATTATGCGTCATTTCCGGTACGTCGATCAACCAATAAAATATATTCATTTAATTATTTTTTTACCTTATTTTTTATCAAGCGAATCATCACTAATATTTATTATAAATTAAATTTAAAAATAGTTTTACTAAGTAAAGATTCACTTAATAAAAAAGATGGGGTAAAAAATTAATTAAATAAATATTTTTAATTGGTTGATTCTATAAATAACTTGATAGAAATGACACATGATATAATTTCTCTTACAAATTGCGATTCTAATTAAATAGCAAGAGATTATTTTGTTCTCGGTACTTTAAAATTGTGGATAATATTATGAGTTATTATCACCACGTCATTCACAGGATCAACCAATTAAAACATTCATTTAATTATTTTTTTCATCTCACCATTTTTACCAAGTAAATCTTTACTAATATTTACTGTAAATTAAGTTTAAAAACCGTTTTTACCAAGTGAAGATTCACTTGGTAAAACTAATGAGTGGAAAAAATCAATTAAATAAATGCTTTTGATTGGTTGGTCCATAAATGACGTGGTGAAAATAACCCGTAATATAATTTCTCATAATATTATGTATTTATTTTCATGAATTTAAATCTCAAATCAGTATTATTTTCATGTAATCTAGAAGATTATTTTCACATAATTTCTATTACTAATTATTTATGTATTTTTGTGTCCCTAATTATCTACTCATTTTGTTTGGTTAGCGACACTCGCATGAGAATTCATGGTTACGATTAGGGCCGTAAATAAGACGAGACAGATCGCGAGCTACTCGAGCTCGATTCGATCAAAGCTCGGTCAAAACTCGACCCGATTGGACTCGGTTCGAGTTCTTGACGAGCCGAGCCGAGCTACATAATACTCGACTCGAAAAGCTCACGAGCTAGTCGAAAATATAAATATACTATAAAACCCTAAAATCTAAACCCTAAACATAAGTCTTACACTCTAAATTAACATACTAAAACCTAAAATTAACAAGCTTGAGTTTACACAACTTGTGTATCAAAAATTTTTCTCCGTTAGGCTTTAAATGAGACGTAAGAGATAAGAGTTAGTCAGGTCTAACATGGTCAAAGATCGGTTAATAGTTAACTCGATTAGGCTCGAAAAAAGCTCGAACTCAATTCGAGTTCTAAACGAGTCGAGCCCAGATATTTTAGGCTCGTTTAAAATTAATCAATCTCGAACTCGACTCGAAATCTTAACGAGTCGAGCCGAGCTTAGCACTACTCGAACTCGACTCGACTTGTTTACGCCCCTAGTTACGACAATGAAGATTGGGCTAATAAACCCAAATCTGTTACACCAGACAAGCCTACCAATCTAACAAACCCAATAACCTAACATATTAGCAACCCATAGTCTAGAAATTGGGCTAATAAACCACCAAGCTTCTCATTTAACATCAGCAAACTCCAACAGTCTCTTTGCTCTTCCGTCGAGGATCAAGTCAAAGATGAAGATTGGGAGTATATTTGGTCTCGGAAATTAGAAAGTATGACTTAGACAACAGTTTAGTGATCCCATCGGCAGATTTAAATTGGGTTGGCACATAATTAACTTCAAATTATTTTCGAATAAATGTAAATTCAAATCATGTCTCTAATTCTTTAAATTCTCTAATCTCAAACCCTATTTATAAATTTTTAGTGTGGGGACATAGATAAAGACACCAAAAGAGGTGGAAAACTTCTATTCAAAAGGAAGGTCTTGAAAATTGCAACTTAAGGTATAGTATTAAAATATATCGTAATGGTTTTAAAGATTATCGTAACATCACAAAATGTAACCGTATTTAAAATCATAATTATTTTTTAGATAAAGTACGTAGTTAAATTTACGTCTGTAACCATAATTTAATACTATTAGTTGAGATCAATATACGTTAATATAGTACTATATACAATATAGGTAATTGACAACTCCACGAACATTTAACCTAAGACCAAACAGAGCTCAAACCTTTTCCCCTCTAGTGGTAGAGGTTCAGTCAAGATACAACTAGGTGTGGGAACTTTTGGTTCATACCCAAAACCCTAATTTCATCTCATTTGGGTCCACTCTAGAACTAGGATACAACAGTATATATATATATATATATATATATATATATATATATTACCCAAGACACAGTCTCTTATCAAACTTGAGTACGTACTGTCTATCATCCATTATTGGCAAGTTCTGTTTAAGCCTATAAGATTAAAAAGGGACAAAAAGAGAAGCTTGTGGCTAGGGTTTGGATTTGGCAACAGTCACTTTCTTAGAATTAATAAGACAGAAAGCGAAAAGAGGGAGATATGGAATGATATTCTGATGTATGCTGCACAGATATGGTGGAGAAAATAGCAGCAAAAGGGATGATTACCCGAAAGAAAAGGGTGTGTACTACAACACTATACGTAATAGCCCACTTCTTATGACTAATGACCTAAGCACACTATATCTATAGACACACATATAATATTAAAAAAATGGGGTTTAAATTTTAACCATGTAAGTTGGATTGAATCGAGCGGTAAGAAGTTCGTTAGCTCGATTCTTATAAGATATAATCGAGTTCATGTGATCTTTGAATCTTCCGAAATCAATGGAGAGTGTGTGTTTAGAGCAAATGCATGATAAGGAGAGGAAATCCCATGATGCTACTGTCAGAAATCAAGCAAATAATACAAATCAGAAAGAAGTTTGAAAGAAAGAGGCTGCAGCAGCTGGCACAGTCATGATTGTGGTAGAAAAGTGAATATATAAGACTGTTGCAGGTTGAGCTCAAGGAGAATAATATATAAACAACATAGTTCCCAATAGGGATCCAATTTCTTTCTTACCAATGCACCAAAATCTCAAGGAACTGTACTGGAAGATCCACTTATTGAATGCCATTAATTGCATGTGTTTTTGTGGCGCACCCATGCTTCCTGTAGCGTATACATGATCCTAAACTAGCCTGTCGAGAGACGTTCATCTCTGCTGTTGCATTTTCATGGCATCTCCGATCCATATTCTAAGTTTGAGTACGTAAAAAAAGTGTAATCTACTGCAGAATGATTTGGATCTCGGAAGAAATAAAGCATTGTTTGGAGCACATAAAATTTAGGGAAAGAAAGCTGGAACTGGTAACATGAACAGGTTCGTTAGTTCGGTTCCAAAAACTGGTTTGCCAAAGCTGCTTATTTACTGCACATAGAAAGAGAAGCTAGTTTGTAAGACTAAGATGTGAATTCAATTTCCATTACCGTACTTGCTAGACCTAGCTAGGGAGGGAGGGTATCCTCTTTAACAGTATTTCATGTAGGAGCCGAGACCTCTAATCCAAGCACAGCAATCCATGAAATTCTTGAAGCGTAGGGTATTCAAATACTCTATAAAGAATAAAGAAATGTACTATGGAATTACGGGTGTAAATGAACTAAACTTGAATAGCTTGAATTAGTTTATTATTATTTGTTTAAAATTTTAATATCGTGTTTATATTTTTATCATTCGTGAATATATTTGTATAACGTTTGTAAATTTACCAAAATAATAATATTAAACCATTAGTCCTTAAGTTTCATAGGCTTCATAGTTTGAATGTGAAAGTTTATCATGTGTTTAATTTATCTTCACTTTCTTCGATATTTAAAACTAAACAATAATAGGAAAAGAGGAATGAGCGGAACTTATAAACAAGCTTATAAACGAGTTGATAAACGAGCCAATAGACGAATTAAATATATTTTATTTGTGTTCGTTCGTTTATTAAATGAACATAAAAAATTTATTCATACTCGTTTATTTAAGACATAAATCATCTACCTCTTTATCATGCATCCTTCCATAGCACCTTTGAAAATTTTCTAAAAAGACAATTTTCTACCCTAAAACTTATTCTCTATATCCTAAACCCTACACCCTAAAAAATAACTCTGCCTTTAATTCTCTAAACCCTAACCACAACCCCTAACCTTAAACTCTAAACCCTCTAATTTAAAACAGAGACATAAAAGAAGGCACGAGAAAAAGTAGATAATTTTCACCCGTTTATATAACTTAACATACAAACGATTCATGAAAAGTACACCGAATTCTGTGTTTATTTACACCCTAAATTGAAGATTACAACATCAATACAGTAAATGACTAAAGATATTCTGTGTAATACGTGATTCTCTTCTGATATTGAATCCTAGAGAAAGCACTGCTTCTTAAACTTCACTATTTGAACATATCTTCACAACTCATCATAATAAATTTAGATCAAACTTACCCAAGTTTTAAATCCTATTCTTTGTCGTTAATACTGCGTTTGCAGTCGATTTAAGACATTCATCATTCTTTCAAAGACAATCTCTTCATTCTTTTCTCTTATATCAAGGCTGCCATATCATCATTTCATGCCTCGTCATGCCTTTTCATCCAAGTAATGTCCTCCTTTTCTATGCCTCTTCTGTCAGCTTCAGTCTTTCACTCTCAGATATTTCTCTGATACCCTTCTTCTCTCCTTTTATAATCTCACTTCTTACTCTTGTTCTTTTCATGAACTTCCTCTCTTTCTAGCTAGCTTTTGTTTGCTTCTCTTTGTTTTGAAATCAACTATGGAACAGCAACAACACCAGAATGAAGACAATGGTGGCAGTGGCAAAGGAGGTTTTGTCTGTAGGCAAAGTAGTACGCGGTGGACACCCACTACTGACCAGATCAGAATATTGAAAGACCTTTACTACAACAATGGAGTTAGGTCCCCGAGTGCGGATCAGATTCAGAGGATCTCCGCTAGGCTTAGACAGTACGGGAAAATCGAAGGCAAGAATGTGTTTTATTGGTTTCAGAACCACAAGGCTCGTGAGAGGCAGAAGAAAAGGTTCAACACCAACACAACAACAACTGATCATGTCCCCATGCAAAGACATAATGCTGGAAATGGTAATAAGAACAAGTATCCGAACATAACTCCAGGTCGGTTTGCCATATTTCTTATATTTATTTCTCTTTCTTTGAGTTTTTGGTTTGTTTGGTTTTCAATGGATGGTTTGGTGATTTCTTTTTTGCAGGTTATGGTACTTCAACTGGTGTGCTTACTGTTGGGCAGATAGGGAACTATGGGTATGGCGGCAGCAGTGGTGGTGCTACTACATCTTATGCTTTCTTTGACAGGAAAAGATTCATCGGAGACGAAGAACACGAAGAAGAAGAAGAAGAGGAGGAGGAGGAGGAAGAGGAAGAAGCTGTTGGTCCACATATTGAAACCCTTCCTCTCTTTCCCATGCACGGGGAAGACATCAATGCTTTCTGCAACAATCTTAAATCTCAGTCAGACAGCTGCTACTCGGCCAATTGGTACAGGTCTGATGACGGCTACACTGGCGCTCGTGCTTCACTTGAGCTCAGCCTCAACTCCTACACTGGCAGACCATAGGATTCTATCTGAATTCTGATGAAATCAAATATTCCCCGGCGGCCCAGCCTTTGTATTGAATCATGTTATTGTAATTAGATGTCTGTCTACTAGTTTCTCAATTAGCTTAGCTAGTGATTATTATGGCATTAATAGTGTAAAAACTATGAGTTCTTGCCTTGTTTCTTATGTTTCTCAATTAACGAGTGATTAAGAAGTTTAAGCTTACATAAACCTTGGTTTTAACAACAGAGAGACACTGCCTTGCAGCTTGCTGTCTGAGTTAATGACAGTATTAATGATCTGGTCGTTTTCAAGCAGAAAAGGACTGTTGTTTGACTGAAGATGTTTGAACAATCAATTCCAAGAGACAGAAAAAGAAAAAACACTTTGAACAACTTGGTGATGAGTCCAAGAACTCGGGAGTTTTGAGTTTGATATACCTTTCGTTTTCGTTTTTCTGTATGTATTGAAAATGGCTGAGGATTCTGTATGTCAAGTTTACACGAAGAAAACTGGAAATTGAAGATATGAAATCATTTTTTATCTTAAGTAAAATCTTTATAAATTAATATTCTTTGGACCATAAAATTTTACTAATCTAGAGAGATATTAATATATCGATAAATTAATAATTTATTAATTAAAAAAATTAATTCAACAAATATAATTTGATAAAGATATTATGTGTAAATAAATTATAAATTGTACATAATATTTCAATTAATTAAAAATAAGTAAACTATAAATTAAAAGTTCTATTATCGATGAAGTTGAAGATGATTTAATACCACTTGAACTAGTCACGCGAAAGGAAGCATTGAATGCGGTAACAACTTTTCACAACTTTTTATTGCAGTTGTAGACTTTAACGCTGGAATTTGTGGGTACAATTAGAAAAGTTAGAGCTGAAATTAAATTAGATTTGAATTTTAAAAAGAAATATATTACAATAGATTCATATTTTAGCAAGTTACCAAAATAATAATTGTAATATTTATGAATTATTAATTTAATTCATGGGACATTTATATTTATAAAGAGGATCTCCAAAAATATATTATATTATTTAATATAGTTTCTTAATTTAAAGAGTATTAAGTTATAGAGATTTTTCTGTATATCATCATTTAGTTCAAGAAAGAGAAAAAATTAAGGCAAAGTTTTCTAAAGAATCCTGACATTCAAAAGATTTCTAAAGTGTCCTCCAAACCAGGGCTTGTGGCCAATTTTCAGGGTCTCTGGAAAATGCAAATCAATTAGAAATGAGCCTTATACAATCTCAAAGGCATTTGGCATAATCTTCTTTCAAATTGCTTGAGCAGACTCCACATACCCCATTTGGCAGCCAGGGAAACCAAGACTCGTACAGTACATGTTTGGTGTCTGGTTTTGATGTTGATGTTTCTGTTTCTGTTTTAGTCTCTGGTTAACTCTGGATAGTGTATATCTGTAGCAGCCATTGCTGCTCCTCTGGATGATAAAACGAAAACCTTATCTGTATCTCGGTGCATTAGCTATCATTGTGTTTTTACCGAACAATTCGTTAGTTTAACGGAATAAAATGATAATTTTTTTAAAAAAATAAGGTTATAATTTTATTCGATTCGATTGGATTTTAATCTAATCTAGTTTAATTGGGTCAGATTTTTTTAAAAAAATATATAAGGTTGAATCGGATCAGAATTTTGTTATTTGTGATTTTGGGTCGGATGGATTTAGGTTTAAGGTGAAAAATATTCGACCTGACCTAAGACTAACAATATAATTTTTTGGCTTAAAGATAGTTTTCACCCTTAACGTTTATAATTTTTGTCATTTTGACCCCTATTCTTTTTTGGGATAAATTTAGCCTTTGACCTTTATCTTTTTAACAAATAACTCATTTTTTAACTACCATGATAATCGAATCGTTAAAAATTTAATAATGATAACATGTCATATATATGTAATAATATATTTTAAATGACTTAATATCTAGTATATCAAATATATAAACGTGGGATATAGTTTTATTCTAATCTAAAAATATAAAACAATTAAAATTTAAATAAAATATTAAAAATTAATTTTTATTTATTAAAAAATAATTAAATCTAAAACAAAAGGCTACTAAACATTCTCAACCTTAACTATAGTAAAATCAAAATTTTATCTAAAAAGGTATGAACATAATCTGAAAAGAAAGAGTTTTGTATAGTTTGTAACCGGTGAATCAAAGATAAAGAATTTTGATAATAATAAATTGAAATTTTATTATTTTAGTTTAGAATTTAGGTATTTTAGTTTTAATCTAAATCGAAGTTTTAGGGTTTTATAAATATATTTTAGTTTAGTTAGGGTCGAGAATATTTAGTAATTTTTTGTTTTATATTTAATTAATTTTTGATATTTTATTTAAATTTTAATTTTTTTTATATTTTATACTGGAATAAAATTATATTTTATATATATGTATATATTTAAAATGTTAGATTATATATCATTTAAAATATATTATTACATATATAATATGTTATCATTATTAAATTTTTAACGGTTCAGTGATAATGGTAGTTAAAAAATGAGTTATTTGTTAAAAAGACATAGGTCAATGGCTAAATTTATCCCAAAAAAAGAATAAGGGCCAAAATGACAAAAAATTATAAACGTTAAGGGTGAAAATTATCTTTATGCCTAATTTTTTTCACATATATTTTTAGAGATATTCGCAATAAAGCTCCCTCTTTATGTTTTTATAATTAAGTCCCTAAAATTTAATTTATTTTTAATATATTGGGTCGGTTTAAGTTTAAGTATATAATTTTCATGTCGGATTTTTAGAAAAGATGAGGTCGAGTTCGGGTTTATGGCACATATTTTCATTCGGGTTTAGATCCACCAAAAACTCAATTCAATCCATTCCCATCCCTTATATCGAGCCTTTATTAAATCTAATCTGAATCAATCGGTCAATATATCGAATAATATACACTAAGATTATCTTAAAGAATCATGACCTACACTACCAATTGGTCCATTACCCAACAAAACATAAACTATTCCATCACCCAACCCTAACTCTATCCTCATTCCTTCCAAGGGACCCCCAAAACATAGAAACCACAAGGCAGCCAAAACAGACAAGTGATTAAGAGGCTGTCATTTCTAATGAAACGATTGCTGGGAAGTTTTTTTAATTGTGGTAAGTTTGGCAAAGCCGAGAGCTTGACCGGCTAAGAGGTCTGGACAAAACTAAAATGGACATCACATGCATGTACCATTTTCATCATTTTGGAACATTCTGGTCAGACCAATAGGTTGCAGTTGTGTTACTAAAACAAAGAAACAAAAAATAATGCCACTTTCTATCATCCGACGTTTAGAGTTCCATGTTTCTTGGCCTAAGCACATGGGCAAGCATGAAGGGAGCTCGGAATTAAGATAAGGGTGTTCGAAACCATAAAACGGGAGGAATAAAGTTCGGATAAATTGAAAACCGATAGTTCATTAAGTTTTACTAACATTTGTTAGTTATGTTCGGTTTGATATGACTTTTAAGTAAGATATATACCTTAAATAAAGATATTAAGTTTAAAAATTAAAGAAGACTTGCACAAGATTTGGAAATATGTTCCTTTGAGTTGATAAACTCCTGCTGCAAAAAGAAGGGCAAAATTTTAGGACATTTGCATGCCATTGGGACAAGCATTTGATGGCTTTTATTGCATATTCTCTTATTACCACGTACGTTGTACCACGACATGAAGAACGGGGTTGAACGGACATAAACTGGTCCTTTAAAGGTTTAAATGAAACCGTAAAATCACTTCCGGTCAATAATTAAGGATGAAGTCAAAATTTAAATTAAGAATATAAAATATAAATATTTAAATGTAAGAGACAAATTTATAATTAAATTATTTTTTAAAAATTTTTTAATAAAAATTTTTCGAAAGTGGGAAGAACGTCTCCGCCAAAAGTGTAATGCTTCTCCATGATAAGGTTTGAGAGCAAACCAGCTGATATCGCAAACCCTGTAATTTGATTAAGCGATGTTTATTGGGTATAAATCGTTTATCCCTAACTGTGTCTTATTGGTGTTCAACTTAAATTAGTGGGTTTAGAGTTTAAGGTTTAAAGTTAGGGATTATTGTTAGGTTTAAAGAATTAGAGGTATGATGTATTTTTTAGGATTTAAAATTTAAACTTTAGAATATAAAAAATTAAATAATTTATAATCTAAATTTTTAAGAATTTAAAACATAAAATATAAAAAAGACAGTTAAAAAAAGAATTTTTTTACTCATACTCGTTATAATAGAAAACAAATTAATTTGTCGTTGCGTCGTGTAATATATAAGATAATTATAATACTATAGATTAAATACAAAAATGAAAGAACAAAAAAATTTATCGACGGAGATAAAGTTAAGATCAAATATTGAGATGGACAAAAAATTATTAAGCTGTTAAATTTATAATTGGGAAGAACAAAAATAAAAATTTTATTACTATTTAAATTAATAAAAACCTTAATTACAATTATACCAAAAAATATTTAATACTATTTAAAAAAAAGGTTTCCGGCTACTTTTAACTCTATACCCTTTTAAATTTTTAATACTATAAAATTACATATCATAGCAGAAGGTTAAGCCAATATCTAAAGTTGATCATTTTAAAGAGATTGACAATGACATTCATGTCTTCTGTTTCTTTTCGTATTATACTAGATCGACACCCTATTGTTCCATTTCAAAATAAAGAAAATTAACCAGACCAATGGTTGAACTTAGTTTGGTCCATAAGATAAGGCTATCAGTTGAACTGCACCAGTGCCTGTAACATATTCCTAGTTGGTCTGTTCCATTTCATTTCATTTCTCCCACATGCCACATGCCAATGTTTTCTTCAAGTCTCTCTTCCCACGCTACCTCCACTATAAATACATATATTCCTTCTGGAAATTCAAATGACTCCAAGGTATGGCTATCAGGCTCTCGACCAAACTATCTCAAAGGGCAGCTATCAGACAGATTCTGAACAAGTGTTCGACGTCTTTCGGTAAGAAACATGGGTACGGTCACGAAGGAAGCCTTCCCGATGATGTACCGAAAGGCCATTTTGTTGTGTATGTGGGAGAAAACAGAAGCAGATACATAATCCCGATCGCATGGTTGGATCAACCTGAGTTTAGGGTGTTGCTTCAAAGAGCAGAAGAGGAGTTCGGGTTTAGTCACGACACCGGAATTCGAATCCCTTGCGAAGAAATCAAATCTCTAACGGCCATGTTCAGATGAATAAAGTTGGATAGATTAGGGTCAGGGAACTGAAGAAAACAAATATTGTCGTATGGTTTTCTTTTATATCTGACAGTAATGAAAAAAAAATCATGGGGGAATACTTGTTTTACTTCAGCAATGTCGTTCTTGTTGTGCTTCTTATGTTGTCGTAAATATCTTAAAACATGAACATTAACACCTAACAAGACATGTTAGAGGTCGGATTATCGGTCTAAATTAACGGTACAAATTGTCTGATTCATTTACATGCCTCTTTTTATATCTCCGCTTTAAATTAGAGGTTTTAGGGCTTATAATTAGAGTTTAAGGTTAAGGGTTGTAATTAGGATTTAGGGAATTAAGGGTACTGTGTATTTTTAGAGGTAAGATTTAGGGTTTAGGATATAGAAAATAAGGTTAAAATTTAAAATTTAATTTTTTAAAAATTTTTAACAAGATTTTTACTCTGAAGTAACGAGGTACTTTTGTTGTAAAAGTAATATTTTAGTTACTAAATAGATTTATAAACAAATACATTACTCAATTAAAATTTTATAATAAATAAATTACTTTGATATTAAAATTGAAGTAAGAGTCTGGTATAATAATAATTTTAGTTCTTAAAATTTATGCATTATATTAATTTGATCATAGTTTAAAATAATTTAATAAAATTAGTCTTCTGTTAAAATTTTTGTCAATGCAATATCTATTTAACATATATGATAAGTTGATAGACTCAATCACTTCACTATTTGATAATTGACATGTTAACAAAATAGACTCATTACGATCTTACAATGTGTTTGGTTCATAAAATTTAAGATTATTTTTAGTAATAAGATTCTCAGAGTATCACATTACATAATACATTATTATGAATGTTACAATACCTTGTTTAGTTTATTTGGTATGAATATAAGATTATTATGTTTATTTAAATGAATATAATATTATCTAAAAATAAAATTTATCATATTATTAACACGTTAAATTTTTAATATTAAATTTAAAACCAAAAAAAAACCTGATAATATTTATTTTAAAAGATATAAATTTAAATTATTTCACATAATTATTATTTTATAATCATCGATAATAAATTATTAAAAAATTACATTAAGTCCAAACGCTGACCTGCAACTGGTCAACTCAATTCAGTTTTTTTTTTTTCTCCACTATCAAACAACCAAAAGCCCAAAATTCAAAGCCCAACAAGAAAACCCTAGATTCAGGCTGAGAATCGCCATATATATGTTCTCACAAACCCTAGCCATCAGCTGCTTCATTTTTCCCATCAGCATACTCCCCCTCAGATCGTCTCCAAGAGACAGATCTCCAAGCCGCCACACGCACAAATTCTCTGAATGGGTCGAGTCATCCGAGCTCAACGTAAGGGTGCCGGTTCCGTCTTCAAGGCCCACACCCACCACCGAAAGGGTCCCGCCCGTTTCCGCAGTCTCGACTTCGGCGAACGAAATGGCTACCTCAAAGGTGTCGTCACCGAAGTTATCCACGACCCTGGACGCGGCGCCCCGTTAGCTCGCGTCGTCTTCCGTCACCCGTTCCGTTACAAGAAGCAGAAGGAACTTTTCGTTGCCGCCGAGGGAATGTACACCGGGCAATTCGTGTATTGCGGTAAGAAGGCTACCCTTGTGGTCGGAAATGTTTTGCCTCTTAGATCTATCCCTGAAGGCGCTGTCGTTTGCAACGTCGAGCACCATGTCGGTGACCGTGGTGTTTTCGCTAGGGCTTCTGGTGATTACGCCATTGTTATTAGTCACAATCCTGATAACGATACCTCCAGGTTTTTTCTATTCGTACCATCAAACATTTTCTCATATTGATTAACGATTGCTTAGATCTAGTTATATGTATTTTGCTACAATCTAAGTTTTATTACCAATATTATCCTTAAATGTAGAAAGAACATTCAATTATTGTTAGATTTGAAGAACTGGAATTGACCCTGCTTGAATTATAAGTTGATGAAATGTAAAATGGAATTACATATCTGTAGGCACAAGAACAATAGGTTCTGCTCTGTTTTTAGCTTGATTTGTTGCTTTAGTTTGACACTCTCGAGCTTACATATTGAGTTTCATTATTTTAAGTAATTGGGTGGTTGTTGTTTATAATTGAACTTGGTAGTGAGATTCTTGGATTGTAATTCTACAGGATCAAGCTTCCATCTGGTGCAAAGAAGATTGTTCCTAGTGGTTGCCGAGCCATGATTGGTCAAGTTGCTGGAGGTGGTAGGACTGAGAAACCTCTGCTTAAGGCTGGTAATGCTTTCCACAAGTATAGAGTGAAGAGGAACTGCTGGCCTAAGGTTCGTGGTGTGGCTATGAACCCAGTCGAGCATCCTCACGGAGGTGGTAACCATCAACACATTGGTCATGCTAGTACTGTTAGACGTGATGCTCCACCTGGTCAAAAGGTTGGTCTTATTGCTGCAAGGAGGACTGGTAGACTCAGAGGTCAAGCTGCTGCTACTGCTGCCAAGGCCGATAAGGCATAGGTGAGGGGGTTTAGTTATTTTGGCATTTATATTTATTTTATGTTGGACCATTAAAAGAACCTTTCTGCTAGAAATTTTGTTTGAATTACAGAGGACTAATGTCTGGAGTTTATGGATGTTTGTGTTTTACTCGAAAATGGTTTATGCCAGCTTCTTCGATTTGTTCATGCCTTGTTGACGTGCATTTGTGTTATTTTTTGTTTAGTTTTATTTTGAGTTGGATCGAGTTTGATTCGGATTTAATTTGGGTTTGTGTTATTTTTGGTCAAATCAATATTGAATCAATTGATTTTTAGATTGGCTTAATTTTAGGTCGAGTAAATATCAGATCTCGAGTTAATTTTAAAGAAGGTATTTTGAAAGAGAAAAGATGATATTAAACTATTAATAAAGATATTTTATAACATCCCGACATCGATCCAAACTCGAAGGGTTACATATTAATCCCAAAATTAACTTATCAAAATTTTCCTTTAAAATTACAAGTTTATCCTTTCTAAAATATCAAATTAACCTTGAAATTCATATAATTAAATAAATATTTAATAAGTTTACAAAATAGCAACTCTAAGTTTAAAATATTATATATCAAAATTATATTTAAAACAGTTATAAACTCGATTGTAGTAAGATTTATAAGTACATTTAATCCAAATAAAAATATCAAGTATTGTATTATAAAATAAATTAGGTGTTAAAAATTCCTCAATGTATTCTTTCATGAATTGGTTTATTGACCTACGCAAAAAAAAATCACAAATTCACATGTTGAACTCGTAAAATTCAATGATACATTTTTACTTTATCATAATACGTGAATATCATAACATAAACATACAAAATAAAATAATTTAGAGAACATAAATAGAGTTTTGCTATCTAAAGATATTTATCTAACCTGTTGTAGCTAGAGCTTAAAGACTATTTATCTCAAGGCATCATTTAATTATCAAGAAATATAATAAAAATAAATTTTAAAATTTCGTTTAAAAATTTTAAGTATATTAAAATTCATTTAATAAAACCTAATCTGAAACTCTAATTTATTTTAAAAATTTAAATTATAATAAAAATTAATTTAACAAACTATAAAACTTAAATCGTAATCCTTAATCCTAAATTTTAAAATTTATTAAAAAATTAAAATTATAATAAAAATCTATTTAAAAATCCTAAATTTTAAAACATAAATAATAAATCTTAAATCTTAAACTCTAAACCCAAAAACCTAAATAATGGAACCTAAAAATTTAGAATTTAATATTTAAGATTTAAGATTTATTAAAGGAATCTTATTATAATTTAAATTTTTTAAATGAATGTAAAGTTTAATGATTAATATATTTTTATCATAATTTAAAAAAATTAATTTATTATATTTAAAATAATGTAATTAATTTTTAATTGAATTAAAATAATTAAAACTATGATTATATGTGAAATTAAAAATACAAGTATAAAAAACAATAATATATATTGGTGTTGGAGATTCATAATATAAAATATATTTAAAATAATAATTAACACATTGTTTAATCATCAGTCATATTTGAGTTCAACTCTTCTTTCAAGTATTATTTGATTAAATAATCAAATTATTTTATTAATATAAAACTATGACTAAATTAAAAATATATAAATTATAAAATTAAATGTATAATTATATTATTTTATCTACTTATAATTGGATGATATATAGTTTATATAAATTATAACTAAGTAATTTTTTAGTATAATTTATCCTAAATAATTTAAAATATTATTTTAATAAAAATACCTTTCGACCTTACATGAAAACTTGGAAATTATTTCTTTCTTCTGTTGTCTCTCAAAAGCCGCCAAGATAGATTCGGATCGCAAGAGGAAGAAATCTCCGATCTCATCCGCAGATCGACCGGCGGCAAAGGAGGATAAACATAAAGATAAAGCTCCCACGACCTCCAACCACAACCAGAACCACCACAAGAAGAAGAGCAAGATGTCATCTTCATCGGCGGCCGATAAAGTTAGGGCATCTCACATACTTATCAAGCACCAAGGCTCCCGCCGTAAGGCTTCTTGGAAGGACCCAGAAGGTCAAGTCATCTCCAACACCACCCGAGACGACGCCGTCTCACAGCTGGAAGCTCTCCGTGAAGATATCGTATCTGGCAAGGCTAAGTTCAGCGACGTGGCCTCTCGACACTCTCATTGCAGCTCCGCTAAACGCGGAGGGGATCTCGGTAGTTTTTTTTTTTTCCGCTTGATTGCTGTGCAAAAGTTTAATCTTTTAAATGATTTAGTTCTAGTTATGAGAATAGAGGACTCTGATATGGAACTCTAGTTGTTATTACTTATTTAAATATAATTTATTTGCTGTTTGGTTGCTTAGAAACTTGTCAGAAGCTTAATATGGGAGGAAAAAGAAGAAGATTTGAGTTAACAATTGAAAAGATAGTCCCAGTTGAGGCAAATGGTAATAGATATTTCGGTACTTATAATTAGGGTTTCGAATACGTTAAAAACAGAGTTTTTAACTGAAATCTTAAAGATAACAATTTTGGGGGTTTAAAGCCGAAAAGATAATCACAATTGAGGCATGTAGCTATGGATTTTTTTCAAAGGGTCACTTAGGTTATAACTAAGGTTTCAAATGTAATAAAAACAGAGTTCTGAACTGAAGTCTTAAAGATACTAGAACTTTTTTTTTTGGGGGGGGGGGGTAGCCGAAAATTTAATTGCAATTGGGGCATATAGTTATCGATTTTTTTTTTTCAACGGGTCACTTTCGTTATAACGAGGGTTTAGGGTGCTTTAAAAACAGAGTTTTTAACTGAAGTCTTAACTATCCTTGAATTTTGGGATTCCATGCAATTAATTGGAAATGTAATAGTTAACTTGGTTCACTCAATAGGTTGTTTAAGTCATTCGCATTGGCCAGCTTAAGAGAGATCCAATATGTTAATAACCCTTGTTTTGTTGATTATTTGCTTGTGTGAAAGCGTGGTCCTTTGAAAGCTTAAAATTATCTGTTCCAATGGTTGTGTTTTGCTTTGTGAGTCAATATTTTAACCTGGTAAATCAAATTACCTGATTATGTTTTAGCATTTTGCAGAATTGCTCTTTTTTGGCAATTAAGATATGGCATTTAGTATATTAGAATTCGTCGGAAGCACTTTGCAGTTTGCAGTTGTTTTTATCTGTCATCTGCTTTCATACTTTCTCTATAGTGTTGATATTTCTGCAATTCTCATATTAGATTAAAGCCATGTGTTTTTCTATACCTAATCATGTTTCTGGAAAGGAAATAAAGATTAATGTTTATATTTATACATATATAAACGACTATATTAAATCTTCCTATAACTCTACTTGATTCTTATCCATATGGAGTTTCGACTTTAGGAGTTGATCCCATAATTCCAAGGCAAACTAGTTCTTCCGCACATGAACCTAACCTATAGTTGAAATCTAGGAGATATGCAATTTTCTTCATTTTATTTCTTTGTTTTTGTTTGATACATCTGATCAAGAAAAAAATATTTACAGCCTACTAGCAACTTGGCCATCGGTGTTTGCTTGGAGCAAGGGCATCAAACTTGTAGGAGAACCTTGAACTTGAGTAATCCCAGCATCTATCATCTGGGCAAAACCAACTCACATCGGTTACCCTCTTTAAAACTATGTCTAATTCTACCACCCACCTTACCTTGATTCAGGAGCGACTCAAACATTTTAGGGGTCTTTGTCGACTACTAGTGTGCATGATAGACTGACTTTTGGATACAAAATGAGTCTAACAGAACTCAAAATCTATGAAGTATAACATCATTTTGCTTTCTCCATGTGCTTTACCACTAGTCCAGAACTAATCTTTTTCTTTTCCCATGCAAACACTTAACTCATTGTGGACCTCCTTTTCTTGGCCCTGTACACTTCTTCTTATTGCGCATGTCTAAAACCATCATTTCCTTTACTAGACTACAACAATTATTCATCAATGTCCTAAAAGGATGACACGATCATTTTCCCCATATAGATATATTGCTATGCTATCGTAATCTTTTCTTTCTTTCTTTCTTTCTTTCTTTTCCTGGCTAACTATCATTGTCCATTAACCATAAACCTTGTACAATCGTTTCCTTTTGCAGGTTCATTCAGTCGAGGGCAGATGCAAAAGCCATTTGAGGATGCAACACATAGCCTCAAGGTTGGTGAGATAAGCGACATTGTGGATACCGATAGCGGAGTTCACATCATCATGAGAACAGGTTGATTATTAGTAACA
Organism: Abelmoschus esculentus; assembly: GCA_035048815.1. NCBI lineage: Eukaryota > Viridiplantae > Streptophyta > Magnoliopsida > Malvales > Malvaceae > Abelmoschus > Abelmoschus esculentus. Next base: position 15,159,234 of record JAUCBN010000024.1, read on the forward strand.
ACACCTGGATATGTTGAGCAATTAGTTCTAGTTTAGGAAATCATATTCAAGCATATTGTGAAATTCCTTTCGATGATTCTCTGCTTGTGGCCTATTTGAGTGATATTTTCCACTTGACAAAATGACCATTTCGATGCTTGGGACTCCAGTTTGCCGGGGGCATATAATTTCTGAACCATTTTGGTTGTGATTTCAGATTATTTGCTTGTTTATAGTAAAAGGCTTATGCTCATAATCATGATTTAATCCAATTGTTGACGTGCTGTTTCACCATAGGAAGCATCCATTGCAGATTTGATCAAGTGAGTTCTCAAAGTCTTCCACAGTCTAATAGATACACTTGTGCACCAGAACAAGAGGGGGAAACGACAATACAACCAAACACAGTTTTTTAAGTTCATATTTCAGGAACATTACCTAGCACAACTGCTGACCTTGGATCTAAAATGAATTCATTCCTTCAAATATCCAAAATCATCATTCTGTTGACTTTTCTTATATCCAGTTCATAGGGCAGTTTGAGAAAACCATAAGAATATACCATCAGAAGAATAACCCATGACTAACTTTGCAGAGAAAATCCCAGCAAAGGCTGCAATTTTATCTTCACCAATTAACCAATGGTAGAAAGAAGTTAACTTTGCAGGATATATTAAGAAATTCAATACAGGGAGCTTTGTTTGGAAGCCGAAATCAAACAATAGGATTTTAGTGAAAAAGACATAACTTTAAGTAGACAAAAACAATATATAAACCACCTTTCAACGATCCGTTGTAGTCTAGTTGGTTAGGATACTCGGCTCTCACCCGAGAGACCCGGGTTCAAGTCCCGGCAACGGAACTTTTACCTTTTGCTTTATTTAATTTTCCTTCTCAACATTACAACTTAGCTCCCATATAAACAGTTTACGGGTGGTCTCACGATGGAGCCACAGATCAAAGTATAACTAATCATTAAAATATAAAAATAGTTTAAATAAATTAAAGTCAGAGATAATTTTAATCCTTAACGTTTATAATTTTTATCGTTTTGACCCTTGTTTTTTGGGATAAATTTAGCACTTAATCTATATCTTTTTAACAAGTAGCTTATTTTTTAACTATCATGATAACTAGACCGTTAAAAATCTAACAATGATGACATGTCATATGCATACGATAATATATTTTAAATAACATGACATCTAACCTATCAAATACATATATATATATGAAATAATTTTATTTTAATATAAAATATAAAACAATTAAAATTCAAATAAAATATTAAAAAATTAATTAATTCTAAAATAAAATATTACTAAATTTTTTCAACCCTAACTATGATAGAATCAAAGTCCTAAATATTAAGTTCGAAATTAATTAATTTTTTAAGGTAAGATTTTGATTCTATCGTAGTTAGGGTTGAAAATGTTTAGTAACATTTTATTTTAGAATTAATTAATTTTTTAATATTTTATTTAAATTTTAATTGTTTTATATTTTATATTAGAATAAAATTATATTTCATATATATATATGTATTTGATAGGTTAGATATCATGTTATTTAAAATATATTATTGTATGCATATGACATATCATCATTGTTAGATTTTTAACAGTCCAGTTATCATAGTAGTTAAAAAATAAGCAAATTGTCAAAAAGATATAGGTTAATGGCTAAATTTATCTGAAAAAAAAATAAGGACCAAAACGATAAAAACTATAAACGTTAAGGATTAAAATTATCTTTATGCCTAAATTAATATTGGGAATCTTTTAAAATTTAAAAGGCATAAAGATAATTTTAACCCTTAATATTTATGATTTTTATTATTTTGACCCTCATTTTTTTAAGATAAGTTTAATCCTTAACATATATTTTTACAGATATCTTATTTTTAACTAGCATAATGATTAAATAATTAAAAAATTAGTGATAATCATATATGTGTAGAATGATATTTAAGATTTGAGAATGCCTACTAACCTTTTTTATTTTAGATTTAATTATTTTTTAATATTTTATTTGAATTTTAATTATTTTATATTTTATGTTAGAATAAAATTATATTTTACATGTATATATTTGTCATCATTATAAAAAATTTAATGATAATGACATGTTATATATATATATATATATATTTAGAATGAGACTAGATGTCATATTATTTAAAATATATTATTATATATATATATGATACGTCAATATCATTAAAAAAATTTAATCATTATGTTAATTAAAAAATAAATTATTTGTCAAAAAAATATAAATTAAAAATTAAATCTATCTTTAAAAAAATAAGGACCAAAATGATAAAAACTATGAACGTTAAGGTTAAAATTATTTTTATGTTAATTTAAAATTATAATTCTTTAAAAAATAAATAAACACAACATCCGTAACTATGACATCATGAGCGCATCGAGAATTCGAATTTAATTTTATGCTCTCAACGTCTTCAACATTAACCTATAACTCAAAGGACCAGACCTCTTGGTTTCTTTGTTGAAACTTTATTTTTGCCTGTCCTAATCAATATCACACAACTGGCTAGATCCAGATGGGTAGAACCGCGTGATAAAACAGTAACTGGCTAATTAAAATCCAAAAATCCAAGTGAAGTGGGAAAATCTTAAACAAAAATAAGATTAGATTAGAAGTTAAATGAAAGTAACTTAAATTAGAGTGATATGTATGTGTGGATACAAACTTTAATGGGCTTCTAAATCTATTAAATTTTTTTAAAAAAATTAAAGCATATTGATAATTTTAACCTTTCACGTTTATAATTTTATTTTTTTGATCTTATTTAAATTTTTTATAAAATTGTTTTTATGAATTTATCTCCTAGTTTTAAATATTTATGTTTTGTCTTTTTTAATCTTAAATCTTAACTCCATCGTACGGATGTCAGCCTCGTCAAAATGAGGCTTGAAAACATGGGAATGAAGCATGTGACAGCGGCGGTTGAAGATGAAGGGAAAAGGATTGATCAAGTGTTCTTCCATGACCCCAACAAATACATGGTTGAGCTCTGCAACTATGAGAACATCCCGATCCTTCCACTCTCGTCTTGCTCTGTCAAGCAGAGGCTAAGCAGTTTGAACAGGGCTGCAACGGTTAAATGTGGATTCATGGAAAAGGCCATGATGGAGAGCTTGAGCAGGGAGATGGTGAATATTTCACAGTTAATAAATATTGTAGAAACAATTGTCGCAGACTTGAGCGTGGAGAGGTTGTTTCACAGTACTTATGGTATGTCGGCGAAACTCCTGCATCAAAGATACCCTCAAGAATGTTCCTACAAACCAGGAAAATTAAGAAAGCTTCAATCAAGAGTAGGGATGGCAGGGGCAGGACGGGTGTGAAATCCACGGGTAGATACAATGTGGGTAAGGTCTTAAACCCATCACTTAACCACTATTCATGATAGATATAATTTTTTACATTCACACCTTCTACTATTCATTAAACTTGTACCCGTTTTTACTCTAACTAATATAAATGCCATACGAAATCCACAAAATTATACTTGTTTGTCATCCCTAATTCAGAGAGTTCTGTTTTGAAGCCGACATCAAACATGAAAGTTTTAGTGAAAAAGACATACCTTTTGGGAGACGAAAAAATAAAAATCCACAATCCCTTTCCATCAGTCCATTGTAGTCTAGTTGGTTAGGATACTCGGCTCTTACCCGAGAGACCCGGGTTCAAGTCTCGGCAACGGAAATTTTAATTTTGGATTTTAGCATTTTTGATTGCTATGGGAGAGACTGTTGGGTTTTTCAGATTGTTGTAGCAGTAGAATCATGCACGGATGATTCAATCTTATGGCCCATAAAAAAGTAGGATAATAATACAAATTTCATTTTTGGGGGGGACCATTTTAGTTTCTTTTGAATAAATCTGTTCCAAAAAAATATGTCACAACTATTACGCATCATGTACACTAAATTTCAAACATAATTTTAGCAACACACAAGTCTCACCCTTAAAAAGAGACAATAAATATTAATTTAAGATATATATACGGTGGCGTTATACATCCTATTAGACATATTTTTCAGGAAGATGATAATAATTCTGTGACAAATAGTATCGGAACCACCCTTTGATTGTTCAATTTCACCCCATATGCCCATGAGAAAGATAAACAAGATAAATAACCGTAACAAGAGACCAATTACGAGAACGAAAACTCGTAACGAGTACGTCACGAGGTTGAGTGGGTTATGACGCAAGGGCCAAATATTCACATTCTGAGTTGTCAATTTTTCAAATAGGAACCATGAAAATGCACATTTGTTTTAGTAGCCAGCATAGGATATATATTTTTATAATTTAACGTCGAATTGATAATTAAAATATATTTAAATTAAAAATAAAATAAAAAATTAAACTCGAATAAAATCTATAAGATTCGAGAAACAGTAAATTTTCAATATTCAAACGTACAGTATAAACATAGTACAAGCTTCGACTGGCAAGTCAAAGTTAAGCCGGTCTGTTGACTCGCGCATTTCACGTTGTGTGATTTTTCACAAGTGGGAAAAGGGCAGCCGACCCAACCCAGCAATTGAAATTTGAACCGAAACTTCCTAAACCGGTGGGACCCAATTCTTCCCAGTTCTCACGCTTGAGTTTTTCAAGTGGTGCTGGCTTTTGCCTACTTAGGTACCAGTGCCGCCCACTTATTAGCGAATAAATTTCGAATTTATTCAAAAAGAATTATTTAATTTAATACAAAAAAATAAAGTATCTTGATTTTAACTTATAATTTTTTTAAATTTAATTTTAAAATATTTAATTCAGAAATAAATACTTAAATTATATATTTTTCAGAGATAGACGATCATTTATTAAGTAAAATATATGTTTAAAACTTTATTTCGTTAGTGTTTTAAGGTGACATTATTAGAAAAGAATATCAATCAATCATAATTTAACACATGTCTATTTTAATTTTTATAAATAATCTTAAAAAAATTAAAAATTTAAAAATATCAACCAATCATAATTTAACACATGTCTCACCGATAATCTCGTCGAATCTTGTTGTCGCCTGAGGCCACCAGACGTTTTCTCCAACCACCCATTATTAAAAATTAACGAGAGACATTGTAATCGAACATTAAACGATTAAGCTCTTTCGTATTCATTGTTCGACGCTCGATTGAAATCTCTCTTGTCGATTATTATTATGGATGGTTAGAAAAAATAATAGTGACCTAACATGACGGTGATAATAGAGTCTAACAAAGCTATCAACGGACAATAATAACACTAATTTTGATTTTAAGCTTTAAAATTTAACAACTCTAAGACTATTTTAAGATTTTTAAAAATTTTAGATTAATATTTAATAATTTATTTTATTTTTATTTATTTTTAAAACAAAAATAAAAATCATATATCAATCTATTATTAAATAATAAAATTTTTATTAATATTATTTTAAAACACTAATAAAATAAAATTTTAAATATTTATTTTAATTAAAAATATTAAATATATCTAAAAATTATATAATCTAAATATCTATTAATAAATTAAACCTTTTAAAATATATATTTAAAATTTAAATTCTATACTAAATTAACTCTACATTTTTACTTCTACCAATACTCATTCCTACCGCCAACCACGTGGTGCTGCCTCGTCGGACAGACTCTCTCCCCTCCCTTGAACCGCGTTTGACTTCCAACCCATTTGCCACCCAAACATAAAGTAATTCCAATTCCAAGTGTCCGTCCAGCCCCTCTCTCCAGTCTTCTATATCTTTCAAACCAAATTACTTTTTGGAAAGGAAATTAAAGTTCTTTCGGCTGTCAAACAACGCCTTGTCACGTCCCTTCTCTGTTTCCCATTTCCATGTGCCTACTACATAGCTCATCCACCATCGCTGCCGACCCCCCATTTACATATCTAGGGTTTTCAACTTTTCGTTTGTTTTGTCTTATTATACGAAAATTATAGAAGAACGGGTTTTTAAAGATTTTTGGTATTGAAAATTGATAGACATGGCTTGTGCTGATGTTGAGAATGGGTGTGATTGTTTGAATCGTGATTCTTTACGGGGAGAGGAGTTGACGAGGGCAGATCAATGCCAAGTGATTCAGGATATGATCGTTGGGAGAGCTGACGTGGTGGCTGATGGAGTCAAAGTTGTTGAGATGGCAGATGGGAAGCGCAGACGCGGAAGACCGCCTAGAAATCAAGAGAAAGTCGATTCTTCATCAGCGCCGCCGCCTCAAAGGGAGAATCGGTATGAAGAAGATGTTTGTTTTATATGCTTTGATGGCGGGAGTCTCGTGCTTTGTGATCGCCGGTGAGTTTGGAAAAAACGCTGTTTTAACCGTCTTTTTTATATTTCTGTCGGTTTGTTGATCAGCAAATGGAAGAGAGCTTTAGCTAGCTGGCCGATATCTAGAGAGTTGAATTATTAATCTTTTTCTCAATCCAGCTTATCTGAATTTTTTGCCAAGTATGGAGTTTCTACGCCGATGCATATGTATGATCTGTAGGTTTTGATAATCATACTAATAATTCATGGTCTTCTTCTTTTGTCCATAGAAATTTGGTAGAGTTTTTTTAAGTATCTTCTTCATATGTTATCTTTTTTTCCCATTTGTGTTGTTTACTATTGCTGATTATATTGTATTTTATGGGTCAGAGGCTGTCCCAAGGCATACCATCCAGCTTGCATCAAAAGGGATGAGGCATTCTTTAAATCAAAGGCGAAATGGAACTGTGGTATGGCGCATTTTAGTTGCTAATTGTATATATTTGTCACTTTCATTCAAGTTTAATTAATATAACTGATGCAATGTGTCAAAGCCTGTGTTAGCATTTTCTAGATTCATGTTCCTCTTTGCTTGATTTGCAGTTAACTGTTCTGTTGTTCCGGTGACACGTGTATGTCATGGGTTTCGATTTTTTGTTCTTGTGTAGTTGCTCGATTTACTATCTGTGTCTTAATTTGTAGTATATAATTAGCTCGTGTCTATCAAATGGTGGCTTCTCATGTCCGTCATTGACTTAGATTATTGCTTCTGAAGTAGTCATTATATTACCTTTTTCATCTAGTTCATGATATCATATTGTCTCCATCTGTATTTTGGACGGTTGCGTCCGTGTCTGTTCATTGACTTAAACTCTTGCATATCGAACGGTTATTTTGCTAACATTTGCATTTCCATTTTTAGTATTGATGAAGTTGGTGGTTCCATTAATTTTGGTGTTCTATTTGTTGCGTATTTCAGGGTGGCACATATGCAGCACTTGTCAGAAGGCCTCGCATTATATGTGCTATACTTGCACATATTCCTTGTGCAAGAATTGTACTAAAGATGCTGATTATGTGAACGTAAGAGGAAATAAAGGATTTTGTGGATTGTGCAGGGGAACCATAATGATGATTGAAAGCACTGCATTAGGAACCAAGGAAATGGTATGATTAACTATTCCTTGTAAAATTGATTTCTTTTCGGATGCCTCTTACTTTTTTTTTTTACGATTAATTGCAGTTCCTTGTTTGCTAACCATTGTAATTGGCATGTTTAGATTACCGACTAAAGAGCTTTTCTCTAACTTAAAAGCCTTTTAATTTACGATGTGTGCAGGTTCAAGTGGATTTTGATGATCAAACTAGTTGGGAGTATCTCTTCAAGATCTATTGGATTTTATTGAAAGAGAAGCTATCCTTAAGTTTAAGTGAGCTTATTAAAGCTAAAAATCCATGGAAAGAAATTGCCAAAGGTGCTAGCTCGGAAAGGTCTTTTGGAGACCTAGGAGCTAGTTTTTCCAAGAGAAGAAAAACAATGATTCAACAGAAGTTTTTGAACAAAGTTGAACCTCTAGAAGCAGAGAACTCGGTTGTTATGAAGGGGACGCCTTTGCCCGAAGAAAAAAATTGTGCAAGTGAGAAGGGACACACAAAAGAGTACTCTTTGTTGCTTAATATGAAGGGAAAGGACACCGCCTCTCCACTGAAGGGAGGTGATATTTTGAGTGATATAGGAAGCAGAGAATCTAGCATAACACTGCATTCTACGGAAACAGAGCTATCTGTAAATAATATCGAGACAGATAAAATATGGCACTATCAGGATCCACTTGGGAAAATTCATGGGCCATTTCCTATGGCAATGTTACATAAGTGGAGCACAAGTGGCCTTTTCCCACCTGATTTGAGAATATGGAGAACAAATGAAAGAATAGAGGACTCCATTCTCTTAACCGATGTTTTGGCTGGGCGGTACAGCCAACTGCAACAGTTTCATAAAATCTGCGTACCAACTAAGGATGTTAGGCTTACCCCTAATTATGGATATCAGGACACGGTTGGAGATGTTAGGGAGAGTTGGGATTTGAATGTGGATCAGATGGAAAGTAAACAGGTGGAGAGGAGCTTGAACTCAATGGAGAATGATGCAAATGGTCATTGTTGTAGTAACATTGAATCTACAACGAGCCAAAAATTGGGCTCTCAATCATCTTGTACTGCTCCCTTGGATATTGCCACTTCCAATGCAGTACAATCGGGAAGTCCTTTGCCACACGGGGATTCTGTGAAGGGCGATAATTACTTCTCTAGCAAGCCTCTAGAGGGAAGTTCACTTCAGTCATCTACATTTTCTGGGAAACCATGTGAAACACAGTCTCATCTAGTTATCACAGGTCATGTGGTTGAAAAATGGGACTGTGGTTCCATTAACTTGAATGAAAATTCGAACAAGACCTCTGAAGGTCAATTTCTTGATGGAAATGTGAAGCAAGATGGTACTGCGGGAAAATCAGACAAATCTTGTGGGCAAAGCTGGAGATCACCTTTAAATAATGCTTCAAGTGGATGGGATCCCAATTGTGGTCTTATTTCTCTGGCTATGGCTCTTGAGGCAGCAGAGCACAATCATGATATTGATTTCCCAGATCTTCCTTCCTCGACATCAAAATTGAACCTGGAAGACTCTAAACCTCAGTCTACTAAAAACAAACAGCCTCTTTCCTTGAGTGCTCTTCATCAAGATTCGGGTCCTAGTTGGAGTACAGCTTCTAGTCTAGTTTGTAATGAACCATTGCTTTCAGAAGTAGCTGGTGAATGGGGTGGGAATTCCTCTACTCCAGCCAAACTTTCTGTAGAGAAACGGGACTTGGATCTTGTTCCCGAGTCTTCTTTGAAACGACCTAGCTTGGGAAGTGATCATGCTGCTACTCCAAGTTCAGGAAGTGGCCAATTGGCACATTCTTCTCTCACAGATCCTGCAGAAAATGCATCTGGTTGGGATCCAATTATTCCTGACCCCGATGAGTATTCTTTTGGCGATGAGTCAGTTTCTGATCTCTTGGCCGAAGTTGAAGCGATGGAGTCTCTTAATGGCTTGACTTCACCTACATCAATTTTACATTGTGATGGAGAGTTGGCTCAAGGTGCTGAACTTGATTGTTTTAGCCCTGCGTGTGATCCTGGAAAAAGCGATGTTTTGAGCTCAACAAACGATCTACGAATGTCATCTCAGTCGACCATGACCAATGAGACAATTGGGGCTTCTGAGTCGGAAGTTATTGATGCTCAGAAGAGATCTGGCAGGAATTCTTCCACCAGTGCTGAAATGGATAAAGATAAATGGCCCAGCGATATCTCAGTTAACCGATACCAAGCTGGTTCAGACATGCAGCTTCCTGCACCAGCAGTAGCAACTTGGGGCATGGCTACTATAGATACCACTTGGAGGACAGGTCGAGAAACTACAGCAACCAACTGGGAAGCCATTCACGGAAATCTATTTTTCAATCTGGGAGGTTCAGGTCAAGTAGCTAGTAACTTCAGTTGGGGAACTGGTCAGGGAACCATCCAGGACAATGGAAACATCAACTTAGGCACTTATTGGGGAAGCCAACCGGAGGGTCTTGATTTTCAGGGTTTTAGTCGGGTCGGGTCCTCAATGCATAGTCACTCGACCTACAACGTCCCTCCCATCGGAGTTGGTTCTTTCCGACCTCCTCCCAAAGGGCAACTGATATGTAAATTTTACGAGCGGGGAGATTGCAAGAAGGGATCATCCTGTAGCTATTGGCACCCTAGATAAGGTAACCACATCCATTGTGTGCATTTTGACTGTTAGTATGTTCAAAATTTTAAACGTAATCTGTAACATTATATCATTCATTATTCACGTTGAGCATATAACAAGAATCCATATTATCTCTGTACTATGGATCTGAACAAATAAAACAATACCTTACCCTTTGCAAAGTAGTAACTCACCTTGCTAAGCATTAGACATTATTTCTTGCATGTATGTAGTATTTTTTTCATATATTTTGTATACATTGCATAAAAATACCTAAATTTTAGTGTAATACTAAAATTTTCTCCGTATATATATATTATAAATAAACTAAAAAAGTAATAAATAGATAAACCCAAAAAATAAATGATAATGAACACTCTACAATTGTCCATTACGTGCATAAATACTCAAAAGTCATTAAAATATTTAAGCATCAATCTTACAACTTTGAACGTTAGAATCTTAATTTCTAAATCTAAATTATAACTATAAATCATAAATTTTAAAATTTAGAATTTAAGATTTAAATCTTAAACTTTAAAGGCATAAAAATAATTTTAACCTTTAACTTATTATTTTGGCTCTTATTTTTTGGATAAATTTAGCCTTTAATCTAAGTTAGGATTTTGACAAATAGCTTATTTTAATCTTTTTGATAAATGACTTATTTTTTAACTATCATGATAACTGAACTATTAAAAATCTAAGTTAGGATTTTGACAAATAGCTTATTTTAATCTTTTTGACATCTACCATATTAAATATATATATGAAATATAATTTTATTCTAATAAAAAATATAAAACAATTAAAATTCAAATAAAATATAAAAAAAATTAATTCTAAAATAAAATAGTACTAAACATCCTCAATCCTAACTACGATAGAATTAAAATCATATCTTAAAAAATTAATTAATTTTTAACGGTTCAATTATCATAGTAGTTAAAAATAAGTTTTGATAAAAAAATATAGGTTAAGGGCTAAATTTATTCTAAAAAAGAATAAAGACCAAAATGATAAAATTTATAACGTTAAGGGTTAAGATTATCTTTATACCAACTTTAAATTAGACCCTAATATAAAAATAATGTTATTTTTTATTGTTTATTGTTAAATTCGCCTTAAAAAACTATTTTTTTTCATCAAACAAATTTATAGTATATTGATTAATAAAAACCATCATTTTAAACTAATTTAAAATTAAATATCGAGATTAATATAAGATAATTTTTATCTTCTTTTTTCTCTCTGTAATATTTTTTAATTTGATAAATTAATGGATAAAAAGTAAATTAATATTAAATAAGTTATAATTTATTTATATGTAAAATTTAATTAATTATTATATTAATTTGGGATTGTTAGATAATAAAATAGATGAATAAAATTGAAAGTGAAAAATGAGAAGATTTTCGTGATACACTAATCCCCAACCGCCCCCCTTTTAACCCATCGCTGGGGAACTCTCCGCTGTATCTTCGTTTGTTTTCTCCGACGAGGCGACGACCAAGGTACGCTCTAATCTCAATTTTTCGATATCACTTCATACGAAAACCCTATTTCATTTGTTAACCTAATTTTTGCGTGTTTGTTTTGCTTTGAATCCAATCTTCTCTCCTTCTTTAATGGATGATTGATTCGGGAAAAAAACTGTAACTAATTTTCAATCTGGTAGGAATAATCGATGGCCTCTTTTTAAAAATTTGTTTCGCAATTTTAGATCGGTTGGAAATGCAAGAACAAGTAAATTCGGATCACCAGCTAATGGTGGAAGATGGTTTCCCATACCCACTTGGTATGGATATTGATCCAAGAAGGGATCGGTTTCCATGTTGCATTGTTTGGACTCCTCTACCTGTTCTTTCATGGTTGGTTCCTTTCATTGGCCACGTTGGTATTTGCAGAGAAGATGGAACTATTCTAGATTTTGCAGGGCCTCATTTTGTTTGCGTTGACCATTTCACTTTCGGACCTGTGGCTCGCTATTTGCAAATTAACAAAGATAAGGTATATGATTTCATGTTCTGGCACATTTTTTTGCTTTGCCTTTGCCATTTCCATTCCTTCTTGAATTTCCTTTACTGACTAAAAATGATTCTATACAGGAAAATGAATGATAACTTTAACTGTGTTAAGAATGTGAAAGTAGGATTTTGATACGGAATAACTGTAATAGAGTAGAAATTCCTATTCTTTTCGATGAACAAAATTTATGAAGTAGGATTTATTGGTTCTGTTGTGCTTTATGCTCTTAGTTGGGGATTCATTATGGAAATGAATAATTGTAATAGGCTATAAATTCCAATGTTTTCCAATGATTTGTGAATGCACCATGGCAGCTTTGCTGAAGTAGGATTTATTGGTTCCATTGTGCTTAATGCACTTATCTTAGTTGGGGATATGATAGGGAAGAATTGTGAACTTGGAAGTAGGATTTACCGGTTCCATTGTGCTTTACGCCTTTTATTAGATGGGGATTCGATATATTAGAACTGTAACAGGATGTAGTTTCCCATGATTTTCAATAACTTGTGAATGCACTATGGTAGACCTTGGATGTAGGATTTATTGGTTTCGTTGTGCTTTACTCCTTTGCCTTAGATGTGGATTTGATCGGGAAGAATTATTCTGTAATAGATATTAAAATTTCCCATTATTTTCAATGATCTGTGAAGGCAGTATGGCAGACATTTCAAGTAGAGTTATCAGTTCCGTATAGCTTTAAGCCTTTGCCTCAAATGGGGATTTTGTTGATTGTAACTCTAATAGACTATGAGTTCCTATGCTTTTCAATAATTTGTGAATGCACCGTGACAGATTTGAGGGCAAAAATTCTGGAGTATTGGTAGTGAAGGATGGTGTCTATAACTGGAAATAAGTTTGCATTGATGTCGAATATAACTCCTGTTCATTTTTAATACTTCATGGATGCACTTTGATGTTGTTAATATGAGAGGAAAAATTTGATTATCAATAGTTATGACTATCTATGCCAATGACAGGAAGTGTTGATGCCAGCATTTGTGCTTTGCATATTTCTTTTTTTATAATTCTTACTTGATTAAAGATGTAATCTTTGGAGTGCTCTTGACCAGGAATGCAGTATTTCTCCCCATTCATCTGCAGTTCAAGGGGATCAAGAAAGCCAGCTTGATGATCCCAGAAGGGAGACTTCAACATGGGATGATGCTCTTCGAAAAAGCACGATGGAGTTCCAACACCGGGCATACAGCCTTTTCACCTGCAACTGCCATTCATTTGTAGCAAACAACCTGAACAGGTTAGGCTTTCGTTCTGGTGGGTGGAATGTAGTGACCATTGCTCTTCTCGTCTTACTCAAGGGCCAGTGGGTAAACAGGGTCGGATTTTTGCGATCTTTTTTGCCATTTTTAATCGTATCAGGTCTTGGACTTGTGTTTGGTGGAACAACTTACCTGTTTTTCTTGGCCCTCTTTGCGTCCCTTCTTGTCAGTTGGTTCCTTCTTGGTACCTATTTTTTCAAGAATTTGATCCAATTGTAGTTTAAAAATCTTCAACTCTCCAATCCCATTAATGTAGAAGTTCTGCTTGTAATATTCATGGTTATACATGAATACGTCTCATGTTCGTGTGTGTATATGTTTTATAACCACCCGTATCAATTTCGTTGATCGATTAACTGGATTGAATTTTCTAACCCTGTTTGCTCTATTGACAATACTAGGATTTGACATTTATATGTTATTTAAGAAATCTAATATCTAATCTTGGTAGGCTATATTTGTATGTCTATTTGTGTCATAATCAATGTTTATGATATTATATATATATATATATATATAGCGAACATAGATCTACTAATTTTATTAAATAAGGATATATCCGAAAATACAATGAAAATTCATAGTAAACAAAACCTAAATCCAGATATATACCTAGTAAACAAAACTAGTAAAACGAGATCATATGAAGACGAGATAAAGAATAAAAGAAAGATACAAATATCACCAAAATTCACAATGATAGGTAAAAATCATCAACAAACAATATAAAAATGCATATACAATGAAGGAGTGCCATCTTGATCAGTCGTGGCGTCGTCGGATTCAATCTAATAAAATCAAAATAAAAGAAAAAAACGTGCCAAAAGATAGAATAAAATCGTACCACAAGAATAGAATAATTTATTAAAAATTATAAATAAAACAAAGAAAATAATCGATCCGGCGGTCGACGACCAGTATTAAAACCGGTGTCGCGGTCTGTATATGAAGAGAACGAAGGGGAGATTCGGCACTGGAGAGGAGCGACACTAGGGTTTTCAAAGAAAGGGGAAGAGTTGATATTATATATAATTCTACATATTAATAGTTGTCTATTTTACTTACATTAGAATTGATTGTATGAATAAATATACGATATAAACTTTCATTTTCTTTTACCAATCGGGTAGTGATAAATATTAAGGATTAAATGTATAATTATATAAAATATTATTTTAATAATCATCTCGTTACTCTATTAATTTTTAAGGTTTGTGGTTTAATTAAAACTATTTAAATAATTATATGGTATATTTATCAAAATTAAAGATAAAATAATTATCTCGATACTAACTCTTAATTGTTAATTGAATGGTCATTTAGATAGTTTACCAACGACGTGCGGTTGTGGTGTTCTAAAATTTTTGGACAGGCTTTTGAAATAACCTTATCATAATCAAGATTTACTACTCAAGAATCTTCTAATCTAACGGTTGAAACAAAAGATCATACGCTGATTGTTTGTATTTGGCATGTCCTTGTTTACATTGAACTGGGAATCTCCGTACGTGATAAACCTTGTGATATGGCAGAATTGTGATTACAGCAAAACTCTAGGCCAATGCCGAAAGCTAAATTTGCCTATTTAAACAGAGCGTTGGGAACGAGGGAGGCATTGTTGGCGTGACAATTGAAAGTATAATTTTATTATAAACTTGAATTCTGTTCTCATTTTCTTTTGAAGAAGTAAGCGACAATGGCAGCAGCAGAGGAAGGCCAAGTGATCGGTTGCCACACTCTTCAGGCATGGAACGAGCAGCTTCAAAAATGCAATCAATCCGATAAACTGGTAATGTTATTTGGTTTCTGAATTTTCTCCAATATATTTCATTTAACCTCATATTTATGATTGTTTTTTTTTCAGATCTGTTTTTTTTTTTTCATTTGATTCTGGATTTAGAATTCTTAATCTTCTAATCTGTCGTCTCTTTTTCTTTTCTTTTTTAAATTTAAACAATATCTCACTGAATACTGAATACAATCTTTACCAGTTCCTATATCGCTGATACGGAAGACATTTTAGAAACAAAGAATCAGGTTGTCAGTCTTGTTTGGTTGAACTTGAATCTAACGTAAGGGGATAAATCTAATATTAATGAGTTTTATGGCTTGGCATCTCTTATTGTGCTGATAAGTTCTGACCTTTTATTTTCCCTAAATCAGAATTTTCCTTAGTTTCTCTGTATTAATTGGAAATGGTATTATGGATTTTGAGTTAACATGGTAAAATGAAGGTGGTGGTTGATTTCACTGCATCATGATGTGGACCCTGCCGTTTTATTTCACCTTTCCTGGTGGAACTAGCCAAGAAGTATCCTTCTGTCACGTTTCTTAAGGTGGACGTAGATGAGTTGAAGGTAAAAATTCAACAGCCATAATGTCAAAAAATACCCCTAATATTCTATTAGGTGTTTTGGATATGGCGGAGTTTGATCTTTTTTTTTTTTTTTGATGTTCTCAGGATGTTGCTGCCGATTGGGCTGTGGAGGCAATGCCAACATTCATGTTCCTGAGGGAGGGTAAGATTCTGGACAAAGTAGTAGGGGCAAAGAAAGATGAGCTTCAGCAGACTGTGAAAAAGCATATGGCTGCTTCTAGTACTACTTCTTCTTCTGCTTGATTAATCATAATCATTACTTCTACTATCTCATGAGATTTTCGTTTTCTTTAAACTATGCATATGTTTTCTGGGTTTTTCATGTTCTTATCTCATACATCTTTGAACATAGACAACTGTTGCTTTCTTTACAATAGTGTGAAATGTGGTCAATTTGGTTATAGCTAGTGCCTCTCTATAAAGTGATGTTCTTGTGGACTTTATTATATGAATTACATAATCGCCGAAAACAGGATTCCGTTCGCTATTCACATGATTATCTTGATCTAGTGAAGGAAGGCATGTATGCTCCCCTGCTCGGTCGTTCAACCAGAACTAGATGGATGGTTCGAGTGAAAAAAACACATTTTCCCTGTAACAGAAAAACAGTAAGCAAATAAAACCAACATAATAAAACCTTACCACATAAAATCACTGCTTATTTCGGCATCTGGAATGATTCTGCACATCCCTTGAACAAGCTCTAAATACGCCTCTCGACGATGCATTCTTTCAAGCACTGTGGTACTCCCCGTTTGTGCAGTCAAATGTATACACTTACAGATATAATCCTTTCCCGACCATAATCAACTTCTTCCGACAACCTCGGCGAGTCTTTATAAGCATCGGGTTTGCACACCACATCAACAATATTATTATCATATGAAGTCTTATCTTTTAACAAAGGTAATATGGGACTAAGGTTTTTAAATGATGTTCAATCATAATACAATTGAGTATTTAATGGCGAGTGATGAAAGTAAGAACAAAAGTATGAGGACTAAATTGAAAATTTTAAACTTTAATATCCATAATATGAGTGAAAAGAAAGTTTAGCTATGACTAAATTAGATTGTGTATTCCAATTGGAATCAATTGGTCGAATTTTTGGATTAGATCGTGGAGGTGTAATATATTGTTAAGGATGCGTGTTCAAGCATATAGCTTTCTTACTTTCGCCCGATTGGATTGACACAACAGGCCAAACTAAAAGGGGAAGTGAATTTGGAGAAGTTGAGAGCTACAAGCAGTCTCCGACGATCAATGATGTCGATTCTCAACCGTCAATTAAGTTCCATTCAGGTTTTATCCGCTGCCTTGAGCTCAACTCATTTGAATCTTTGAATCGTTCTTCGGAATTTTTTTAGTATTGTTGTAAGAATTGTTAATATTTCAACAGAAGTTATATATTTGAATGAAAAAAGGAGTTGTCAGCCGATCTTCAATCTGATCAGAGATTACAAAAGTCTAGGAGAAGCGAATGCGAGTCGGTACAGATGTTTCAGTTCAGTGTCGTCAGTTGTTAAGAGAAATCCTTCATTTTCGACGTTAAATTCCGATGATATTAGTTATTTTAAGCGGTGCTGGGAAAGAAAAGTGTTATTCAAGATGAGGATAAGCTCGAAACTGTAAATACGGATTGGATGCACAAATACAAAGGCTCCAGTAAGCTTTTGCTTCAGCCTCGAAGTACCGAGGAGGTTCATTTTTGAAATTTTGGCTCGTCCTTCTTTGTTGCATCTTCTACAGTACTAAAATCAAGATCTTGTTATATTTTTTTCTATACGCGATTCTGTATTGCAGGTGGCACAGATTCTCAAATATTGTAATTCAAGGTGTTTGGCTGTTGTTCCTCAAGGAGGAAATACTGGTCTTGTAGGTGGTAGTGTACCTGTTTTTGATGAGGTGCTGACAATTGTTTCCAATTATTGATCAATAATCTTTTGTCTGATGCTCCTTTTGGTTGGGGTCATCTTCTTGTCGTATTTAATTAATTGCTCTTTCTGATATAATTGTTCAGGTTATTGTCAATCTCAGTTCAATGAATAATATCTTATGTTTTGACAAGGTATGCTTTTATGCTACTTGTCTGTTTGTTTTTTGCTTATTCTGTTTTTTTTGGTTGATTATAAACATATAAGGACCTTTTGTTTTGAATAATGGTTTTGCAGTGTTGATCCTACTTATCAAAATTCACTAGGGGACTTATGAATTTCATTATTGGACTTTATCAACAAAAATGAAATAACACCTAGTAATCCTGATTAATCCTAATCAATTCAGAACTCTAAATGAAAACACTTTAAGAAGGAAAAAAGTACACCATACTGTATATGTGAAAGTTTTTTGTATGCTATATTTCAGGTCAGTGGTATATTGGTATGTGAAGCAGGTTGCATATTAGAAAATCTTATCACTTTCCTGGACAACCAAGGGTAATTGCTTGCTACTGTCAATATATCTGTGGATATTGATCTGCCTTCACTCATGCTATATGAGTGCATGCTTTATTTCAGATTTATTATGCTCTGGACTTAGGTGCAAAAGGAAGCTGTCAAATTGGTGGAAATGTTTCAACTAATGCCTGGTGGTTTGCGCCTTGTACGTTATGGTTCACTTCATGGGAATGTACTTGGTGAGGAATTCGCTTGTTCAGCTTTGAATTTGAACTTCGGACTATTTTTCTTCAATTTCCCCCTTTTCTGCCCTTCAATTCCTGCAGTGTAAACATACAGAAGTAAGGTAGTTTCACTGATCGGAAAGGAAAAATGAAAAAGAGCGTGTTGACTTGAATGTTATGTATGGTGCAACTGCCAATAGGAAAATGTTAAGGGATTGCATTCTCATCCATCTGGTTATATGAGGTTATGCTTAGGATTTATGGTTGCTTAGACAAATCTCAAAGTATTTCAAGTTTCTTCTGGGTGATTGAAGCTTGTTTTCTAAAAGAAACAGAAACATTAAACTCTGGAGATGGATTAATGCTAATGTTAGAATAATGTGAACAATCTTGAAGTTGAGGAGCTGACTAGTCTAGCCATTTAACTATTATTAACACTACTTGGAACATATCTATACCATAACACATTGTAGGTCTTGAAGCTGTTTTAGCAAATGGTGATGTGCTTGATATGCTTGGGACTTTGCGTAAAGATAATACTGGATATGACCTGAAGCATTTGTTTATAGGTGAGTGCCTTTAGTAGTGTGTTGCTAGTACATTTTCAGTAGTGTATTCAACTTCACTTATGGTTCTTCTATCATTGGTGTAGGAAGTGAAGGATCTCTGGGTATTGTAACTAAAGTTTCATACTGACCCCTCCCAAGCTGTCTTCGTTAAATATAGCTTTTCTTGCGTGCAGAGACTATTCTAGCTGCCAGGTTTGATCTGCTTCCGTAATATTTTTTCTTGGGATCAGTTTATGCTAAACTAATGCAGAATAATAGTATAGCTGACACCTTTTTCATATGCTCACCGTTTTCTTATGTTTTTCAGAAACTACTCATGGAAGCAAAAAGAAAACTTGGGGAGCTTCTATCCGCTTTTGAATTTTTGGATATTCAGGCAATGGATTTGGTTAGCTTTCTGTAGCATATAGAAACTCTTTCCCCAGTCTGTGCATCACATGCTATTAGTTTTGCTGTTAGGTTGGAATTTAAGTTTTGCCGATTCTTTATACTTTCTCTATTTGCTTCCTACTTATTGCATCATATCTGCCAGGTCTTGAATCATTTAGATGGAGTTCAGAATCCATTACCTGCCGCAATGCACAACTTTTACGTTCTGATTGAGACAACGGGCAGCGATGAATCTTATGATAGGTATCATTGTTTAATTGGTTATTACCCATGTATTGATAATAAACTTGTTTTAAATACATTGTTTTACCATACTTAATCTCCTGCATTCATAACACACAAACATACTTAAAATTTGGTTCTTATCACTTCTGGCTTCGCTTCTTGAATGAAAAGTAAAGGAATTGATTAAAGAACACTATATGATTGTACTATATTTAGGGATTCCTTCTAATTTGTATTTTCAGTTATCAAGACCCATAATATCTCCATGTGTTTACAAATTATTAGAATTCCTGCAGGGAGAAACTTGAGGCCTTCTTACTTAGCTCCATGGAAGGTGGTTTAATTTCTGATGGTGTTCTTGCACAAGACATAAACCAAGCATCCTCATTTTGGCGAATACGTGAGGTTCTCATTTCGATACCACACTTCTTAATTGATAATCAATGGGACACTGTTAATCTTATATACAAGGATTTAGGTTTAATGTTCTTTCTCTACGTTGCAGGGTGTGCCAGAAGCACTGATGAAAGCCGGTGCTGTGCTGTTTACAAATATGATTTGTCATTGCCTGTTGAAAAGATGTACGATCTTGTGGATGACATGAGAACATGACTTGGTACTGAAAGTTCTTATTGATTCTATCTTTCTCGATTAATTCAATGCTATTTCGTTGTTAGTAAATTACTTGCCCAGCACTTAACAGAATATAAATGTCACCCGAATCCACTCTATCTGCATCTTAAATTTTCAGGTGATTTGGCCAGAGTAATCGCATATGGTCACCTTGGAGATGGGAATTTGCATCTTAATGTTTCTGCTTTGCAGTATGATGATAAAGTAAGATCCTTGTTTAAAACTTGAAGCAATGCTTCAATAGTTTTATTAATCATCTGCAATATATCGCACAGATTTTAGAACAAGTCGAACCCTACGTCTATGAATGGACATCCAAGCACCGAGGGAGTACCAGTGCTGAGCATGGCCTTGGACTGATGAAAGCTAACAAGATTTATTACAGCAAATCTCCTAAAACTGTGACTTTTCTTCTAAACAAAAGATACTACAAGTTTCTGTTTGCCGATTTTGTTTCACTCGGCCATGGTTTCTCCAAGACTTCTCAAAATCGAGACTTTATTTTCTGCTAGGTAAAAACAATGGGTTCCATAAAGAAGTTGCTTGACCCCAATGGTATACTCAACCCATATAAAGTTCTTCCACACTCGCTCGATTCATAGGGATGGGAGCAGGGCAGGGAAAACAAACAAGACCAGGTAGTCTTCCTTTTCTCCTGTCTCAGTCTCATGTATTCATTGTTGATGTTGATCAATAGAAAACTAAGAATAAAATAGATGTCTTCTTCAATCATTCTTTCTTACTGGTCTTAACAGTTTGAGCACATTTTCGTAAACTATAAATGTTATTGAAGAAGCAGGAATGCTTTTCAGAAGGTTCGGGGCTTATACCTTTGTAACATCCGCGAAGGCCCTCAAACCTGTAAGTCATTCAGATAGAAGACATCTATTTTATGATCAAATATAATAATATTGTAATTTAATTTTAATTTTTTAAATAGTTTAAAGACGATTATAATTAGAACTGAATGTCTGTTTAAATTGAGTAAAAATATTTTGAATTGTTAGAATTTATGAGTCATGTTTTATGGTTCAAATTTTATTTAAGTTTGTTAAAATCAAATCATATTTTTTTTTAAATTTAATTATAATTATTTATAATATTGTAATAGATATTGATTTTAATTTAAATAGTTTTATATATTTATATTTTTATGTTTTTATGTTTGATATATAAAATATATAAAATAGAATTGACTAATTCAATTTAAACTTAAAAAATAATCAACTAAATCATTAAAAAATTTAGTTATTCGAATTTTTATTTTATACTTTAAATTTTATTTATAATTTCTATGAATCAAATTTATTAAATTTCAAGTTGATTTTTTTTTACATCCAAGCAAATTGAATATTTTATTTTTTTCAAATCGAATCAAATTTTACCATCTCTAATTATAATATAATATGTATTCATACACATTTCTGAAAAAAGCGATTGAAGCCGATATTTTCAATAAGTTTATTTTATTGTGACATGTTTAATATTTTTTATCATATCTGTTACATTGAATGAAGGCTTATTTTACACGAATAAATAAGCCTCAAAAGATCTCGAGCATGAATTAATTTTAAAATTCTGTTGAAGTGTTCATATCAGTAGGGAGTAAGGGACAAAACTAGTGAGAATGGAGAAGATTTTTTTGTCCCCTTATTTAAATTCTTTTAAAATTATTTTTTATGAATTTATCTTATATTTTTAAATATTTATATTTTGCCCCCTCAACTCTAAATATCGGCTCCATCCTTGCCTAAAAGTTTTGGGTTATTGTTTCTTCAACAAAATATACATCTTTGTCTTCAAAACTAACTAGTCTCTAGATATGCAAATAAAGAAGAGATGAACAAACAGATATCTCGCCAGAGAAGTACAAGAAAGAAACACAACAACAACAAGCTCGAAAACATTTCGAACACAAACAATATCACCTTTTGTCATTCATGCTCTTCTTTTCTTTCTCACTGAGTTGTATCTCGTCATCTTCCAAGGTTGAGTGCTCGAGATGTCGATTTCTTTCTTTGTTGTTGTCTGGTTCACAGGAGAGACATCTAAGATTTCAATGTCCGAGTCTGTCAGGTCTTCAAATTGACTTTGTTGACGATTAGGTTCGGTATCACTGGCCAAGCTCCTGGATTTAACTCGACCGGCTATGCTCCGGTGAGCTGTTACAATCGTATGAAGCGTTAAAGCATCTCGAGAGATTGTCACATAAAAAGATTGATCATTGTATTAATGACTTATAAGTTAAGGTTCAACTCACCCGGTTGCTTGCAGGCCTTGCTTGTATTTTCAACAGCAGGGTAGATGACAACTTCCATTAAGATTTTACTTTCAGGATGCTTAATCAGCTCAAAGACACATATGTCGCCAACACGAAGATGATTATCTTCTACAAATGCTCGCCAACCTCCGTAGAGGTGCGCTCTCAGATTTTTATATTTCAGATTGCAGAAGTATTTGACGGGCCAAGTTTTGCCAGCAGAATTGCATAATGTCAGACTACAGTTGTGCATTGTAAAAATGTTCCTAGCAAAGTCTGGTGGTACACACTGGAATTCAAGAAGGGGGATAGAAACCGGAGAATGGACTGCATAAGTTTGTGATTTTAAGCTAGTTGGTGTTGGCAAAATGATCATATATGAATAGCCAGATTCTGGTTTTAGAAGTTGATTACCATTCTGTACGTATTGCTAACGCATGATGGCTGCCTGACCGCCATAAAAACTGGGTTTCCACTTCCAGAACCTTTGAAAGCACTAGCTATCAGAGCAGCACGAGCCTTTTCGATGGCTGTCAACCGTCGCATGCAACAGAAAACCTCAGTTTTGACACGCCTCTCAGCTGTAACTATGAAAGGAAAAAATGGCATGAGTATTTCAACGGTAACTCACTGCCAAAATTGAAGTAAAGAAAGCATACCATCAACTTTCTTGAGATTTCCGAGATTGATCCCATCATCAGGGCTAATACCAGAAGATAAAGCCTCTAACTTCGGTTTTGTTCCGCATTGACTCGGTGAATTGGTTCTAATTCTCTTCTGAGGCAGGGAACTTGGCAAATGTGATTTATCTGTACTTTTCCTACTCACTGAAACAATAGAAATATATACTCATCCTCTTCATTGCTAGTACATGGATTATATTTAACTTCTGTACTCACATAATCCTGATGAAGACCAACTTGCAAAATCAGCAGCTCTCTGTTTCTCGGTTCGAGCCGATGGTTGCATCTCGATTTCGCCCATAAGGTCAGGTTTTAGACATCCCCGAACACCTGATGATACACTTCCATTGTCACGTTTTGCAGAATATTTGAATTCACCTGTTAAGATCAGGACTTTTAGGACAACTAGCTATGGAAACAAACCATTACTTGCACGAACCAATAAAACATCCAAAGAAAAAGATCATGACCCCCAAGTTCTTTAGTTGAATATTGCAAATCCATGTTATTCTTCTGGTTATCAAGATTTAGGCCTTTAAATTCTCTGGAAACGGAGGAACATCGAGTTCGCTGACAATCAGGTTCGGTATCACTTGCACTGACCGTGCTAGTTCTAACTGGACCAGCTTTGCTCTTATGATCTGCAACAAATGAAATGATAAGTAGCAAGGGATCTCTATAGATTATCACATAAACAAACTGATTATTCAATCAATAACCCTATAACAGGTTCTACTCACCCTGTGACCTGCAGGCCTTGCTTGCATTTTCCACAACCGAGTAGGTGTGCACTCTAAGTAATATTTCATGGAGCTTAATTACCTCAAAAACACAAATGTCACCGACACCGAGATGATTGTCTTGCACAAATGCCTGCCAACCACCATAGAGTTGCGCCCGCACCTTTTCATTTCCCGTATTCACATAGTACGTAACAGGCCAAGTTTTCCCAGCAGAACTGCATAAGGTCAGATTACACTTGTGCTTAGACAAAAATTCCTTAGCGAAGTCCAGTGGTATAGCCTGGAGTTCAAGAACATGAAACGATTTCAGTAAATAATTCATGGTTTTGGGTCAGCAAAATGATGATTTTGAGACAATCCATGTTCTAGTTTTATATTTTACCAGCTGATAACGATAACTAACAGATGATGGTCGCAAGACCACCATGAAAACTGGATTCTCAGAACTTTTGAAAGCATTAGCTATCTGAATGGCCCGAGCCTTTTCAGTGTCTGTCAACCTTTGGGAACAGCTTACAACATCCATTTTCGGACTTCCACGAACTGAAAAAGAAAACATATAAGTGACACGAACATAATCACTGCCAAAATTGAAATAAAGAATACCTGCATACCATCAACTTTTCCCGTGGAAGGACACAAGTTTTCATTTCCCCTAAGATTCCCAAGGTCAACCTTTCTAGAGTTGGGGCCATCAAGGCTAATGTGTAAAGATGAATCAGTTCTTTTCTTTTGTGCCATTGGCCATGGCAAGTCTGGTTTTTCCTTGCTTTTCCTACAGGCATATTCAATCTCTGAAGCACTTCTATCGAAGATCACTACATGGAAATGATCATTCCCTTGATATCGAAAAACCAAAAAGGACCCGAATTCCAGTGAGTAATGCTCTGCAAATTCTCCCCAACCTTTTTGTAACCACACCCGTTCATCACTCTTTGTAAGTTCCACCTGCCATATTGCACCACTTGGGACCTCAAGCTTAACCGGACTTGACAGTTGGTTTCCATATTTTCTCACAAATTTTCTAGGAATCCCCTGATGAAAACCGTACACAGACATGTCAAGTTAATGAAAAATCCATGAATGAGTGTGGAGAAATATCATGAAATGGAGAAGTAGAAGAAATACTTACAAGTCTTCCATCCTCAATAGCTTCCTGAAGAACAATTTTGAAAAAATGGGGAGTTTTGGATGCAAACGTGGGCTGATCATTGTCTCTACGAGGATCAGAACTCATAGTATGTAAGATTTGTTCAAGAGTGTGCTGAAATGGTTTCCTACAGAAACAATAAAACAAACACTTCTGGTAAACCTTGTCAGTCTCTATGATCTTAATCTATTTGTCGTGTCTTCGTTTCTGTATACTTTTCTTGTTTGTTTTGATTTTGTCAGGTTCTAGCGTTTCCTGGTCTTCCTGAGTAATCATTATTCATTTGCGCATTTAATACGAGTCTTCTTTTCTGCTTTGGAATCCATAACCATAATGATATGGAGAGCAAGCCGTTCAAGAGAGTACATATCTTTAAAGACCCGAGTTCCAGTGAGTAATGCTTCTGCAACCACACCCTTTGATCACTCTTTCTAGGAATTTCCTGGTGATGACAATTTACAAACATGATCATTGCCTCTACGACGCCATAGTTGCACCCCCGTTATAGAATGTGTTCAAATGGTTTCCTTGGTAAACAAAAACATCAGGTGCTATGCCTATGCTTCAGTACTTACTTTCTTCTCCATAATCTCTCATCGAACAAAACGGATATGAATGTTTTTAAGAGCAATTAATCCAGTTTTAATGGTGGTAGTTAGAGAATGAATGTTAACTAAATTCATTGTTTGGTAGAAACTAAAAGACAGATTCATTAATGAGCTCAAGTTATTTGTGCATTTACTTATTCTGATGTAAAAGCCTTAGATCGGTACATCTGCAAGTTACACGGCCGGAGTTTGCTACAACAAAATCATACCAATGAACAAGAATGTTTAAAAGGAAACAAAATCTCAGTACGATGTCTATGTTCCGGGGCAGAAGTCTCGACAGTGTTCTTCGAGTCGAAACAATGGCATCGGTTCTCAATGTTCAGTACAACAAAGCAGCAAAACCGAGGTAGCTAAAACAATGTTTACCTAAGCATGTTGGCAGATGCAGCCTCAGGGTGGTAGTGAAGCATTTCAGTCCACACCATCTCCCTAATCATCGGTTCTCCCATGTTCTCATCTATCTCGAGATTGATTGGTACTTGAGAAGGTGGATTGCACCTCGGATCATATAGCCCTGACATGTAAGGATGTAGGAGTGCTTCTGTGACGGTAATTCTCTTCGAAGGGTCGAAAACAAGCATCCTTTGCAACAAATCTATGGCTAACGGATCGGCTTGTGGATATAAATGGGAAAAGTGGATGCCCCTAGTGTACGGAAGTGACTTGATATACCTTTGAGCTTTGGGATTATCAATAAACTGAAGATCAGTCTCTTGTTGGCTTCCAAGAACACTGATAATCAGCTTAAGCTGGTTGAGGCATTCCGTTCCTGGAAAGATGGGTTTCCGACCAAGAATCTCTGCAAAGATGCATCCTACCGACCAAACATCAATGGAGGTCCCATAATTGTCACAACAGAGTAGGAGCTCAGGTGCACGGTACCAGCGGGTGACAACATACTCTGTCATGAATTGTTCGTTGCCTCTACTGGTTCGAGCCAGCCCAAAATCACAAATCTTTAAGTCACAGTTGGCATTAACAAGGAGGTTCCCAGGCTTCAAATCTCGGTGAAGGACGTTTGCTGAGTGGAGGTACTTCAGCCCTCGTAGTAACTGAAAATATATTACCAAGGGTAGTCACAACCAGACTAATGCTTAGCAGAAGTTAAAAAAATGGTTTACAACTTTATACGGAACTAAGTTTTCTTCGGCGTAGCAACGCAATACAGATTCACTGTTACTAATGATTCAACCAGAAACAGTTAACAAAGTTTCAGTATATCTTAGATGTAGCTGATAAGCAGCATAGTTTCGAACTTTTCTTCTACGAATATACAATCCTATCCTGATAACCAAACAGAACAAGTTCGTATTTGGTCAAGCGGTTAAGTGGTTGACTAGAAAAGAGGTAACCAAGGAAAGAGGACTACGCAGACACAGAGTGAGCCAGAGAAAACCTTTGATATCCTGTATGATATGAGATGGTGATGAAGTTTTTCGTATAACATATACAAACAAAGAAGCAACACGATTTTCTAGCCTATCATTACCAGATACCTATCCAACCATGTTCCTATTATAGAAATCAGTCCTTAGTATTTAGTGAAGCAATTATGCCGAAAAGGCTGTAAGGGGGATTAACCATACTCTAGTTCTTTACCATTTTTCAAGGAAACCGGACTGAGTGAATCATTGTTAAGAGGATAACGGGGAAAGGGAGCAGATGCAGAACAATCAAGAAAGACCTTAGGTATAAATGGAACAATGAACAGCACATAATACTGATAATACTGTGGCCTTTATGATCCTTAACAACAATGAACTGAATAACTCTCCTTAACAAATATGCGAACGGCAGCTTGAATGTCATCACATGTACCATAATGAATCTATTAACGAGTTTCCATCCGTAAAGTAAAAATTGTTGTAATCATTTTCTACAGAACTAAATGCACATAGCAACCAGACGAGAGAATAGAACTCATCAAAGCCTGAACCCAAGAATGCACAGTAAACCCGAAATTTTAAACCTAAACCCTGAATTCTAACCGCACACTTTAATTCAAAACCCGTCCACTAAAACTCCTAAGCACTCTAAAGTCTAACCTAAATGAAATCCTTGGAGCCTAAAACTAAGGTGTTTGTCCACATGCTCTTGTGCTTTGAATACACAAAACATAATGCAAGCTCATAGATAATATGTATGAAATCCAGAATAGCCAATGAAAAACTTCACATGCAAATTTATAACAGAGCTCAAACCGTAAGTACCTGAAAAATAAAATACTTGCAATGATCATTAGAAAGCGGCTGAGGAGACTTGATAATCTGATGCAAATCGGTGTCCATGAGCTCATAGACCAAATAAACATCCTTGAAGCTTGTTCTCTGTGTCGGCATCATAACATCTTTCAAGCCTATCACGTTGTCATGTCGAATGTGTCTGAGAATTTTCAACTCCCTCAAAGTCCTCAACGCATCAACACGATTCTCAAACACATTGTTGATCTTCTTTATAGCCACTTTCTCACTGGTTTCCCTGTTGATTGATGAGCAAACAACGCCATACGCTCCCCTCCCTATAGGCTTAATTGGGACATACTTGGTGTCAATCTCGAAAAGGGTCTGCCACATTGAATAGTAATGCTTCCCTTTTGGCTTCACTCCATTTGGTGCCTCCACAAGCGTCGCCATTTCTCTGAAATTACCAGGAAAAACAAAACAACTTAAAAACCCAAAAGAAAAAAAGGAATAAAGGGGTTTAGAATCAATTTTCAAATCACCTTCTTCACTTTCTTTTTACTAGAAATTCAAACTATTCCTCTGTAAAATTCCAAACTTTGGCTTCATTTCTTCCTCCAAACCCCACTTTTTGCCTACCCTTTTCTTCAAACTCTAAACCAGCTTCAAATTCACAACTTTGAGATCATTCCACCATAAAAAGAAGGGGAAAAAGCACCTTTCATTTGTCTTCCCTAGAAAGAAAAGTTGGGTCTTTATGCAAAACTCTTA
Source organism: Abelmoschus esculentus (assembly GCA_035048815.1). NCBI lineage: Eukaryota > Viridiplantae > Streptophyta > Magnoliopsida > Malvales > Malvaceae > Abelmoschus > Abelmoschus esculentus. The sequence goes on from JAUCBN010000024.1 coordinate 15,187,812, forward strand.
TCCAAAATGAATACAAGTGATCTGATCTGATCTAATCTAAATCAAATCAGATTCTGTATTTCCAACCAATCAGACTAAAGAGACGAGAGAGGAGAAGAAATATATAGAGAAATCATGGAGGAAAGGTCAGGGACAGCGACGTGACGCTCTCATGGCAATTTCCCCTGAGGTATAACTCATAAGCGACAGCTAAGCGCTGTTTTGGTGTGGGGTTTTAGGAAATATCACCATAAACTTGAAATGTCTTTGTTTCTTTCCACTTTTCCACCATTTTGAGGGAATTGGACAGCAAAAGACTTATCTTCATGGTTAGATAATTTGGTAATAACGACAACAGCAAAAAATACTGTTTTTTTCAAGATTGGTTGGGTGTATGACAATTAACTACTGTCAACGTGGTACTTTGATGGAACACAAAATGATACCAAACATGTATAGCAAACAGGTGTTCCATTTTGCTATCAGTTACTTCGAATCTGAATTTGATAATAAATGTTGCAAACCTCTTACATAAAATCTTAAATTCGACTGTATTAAGACCATTTATCTTATGGAGTATTAAAATTTGATTGCACTCGATTCGATTTAATTCGTAATATAATCAGAGTTTGAACACCATCTGGAAGCTGAATCACCTTTATTATCCCAGTGGCTGAAAAGGGTTGGCTTTGATCAAAGCGTGGAAAAGATGTCTTCTTCCTTTGAATACCTTTGACTTTGCTTTTCCTTCAATCATCAAAGTGAACACCTTCCGTTTTTCCTCAACTCCTGTTTCAAAGTAAACACCGCCTTTAGACCGTCTCCATCTGCCTAACTTGTCAATCCTAAAAATGCTTAATAAAAAAAATTTAAAGTATTTTTAAAGGGTAAATTACACAATATCACCAAAAATTTAAGAGATTTTTATTTTGATCATTGAATTTTTGAAACTTATGCTATAATTACTAAATTTTTAGTATAATGTATCTTCGTCTCGTTGAAAAATTAAAACTTAAATAAGTTATTTATAAACATATGTATAAAAAGAATATATTTCATTTAGTCCCTTCATATCTATTGTAACTAGTTATTTCGTTTTTTTACTTGCGTTTTTAACTATAACCCAACTTTATTTATTGGTCTGAGTGAGATATGACTTATTTAAAAATTAATTGAATGATCGAATAATTCATAAAACAAAGTTTTTTGTCATATTTCATATATTTTATAATATTTTACAGTTCATTACCGTGTTAATTATCAATTATTAATTATTGATAAGTTGATGTTAGTTTTTATTTTTTCTACATAAAATAACAGGTTAAATTTTTAGTATAATATATCTTCGTCTCGTTGAAAAATTAAAACTTAAATAAGTTATTTATAAACATATGTATAAAAAGAATATATTTCATTTAGTCCCTTCATATCTACTATAACTAGTTATTTCGTTTTTTTACTTACGGTTTTAACTATAACCCTAACTTTATTTATTGATCTAAGTGAGATATGACTTATTTAAAAATTAATTGAATGATCGAACAATTCATAAAACAAAGTTTTTTGTCATATTTCATATATTCTATAATATTTTACTGTTCATTACCGTGTTAATTATCAATTATTAATTATTGATAAGTTGATGTTAGTTTTTATTTTTTCTACATAAAATAACAGACAAGTTAAACCTTTCGGTACTCAATTTTCTTTTCACTCATATTTTAATTATTAAAATTTAAATCTTTTTAATTTAATAATTTAACTTTCGAATCGTTCTTATTTTGATCATTCTTGAATGACATGATTATACAAATTCAAAAATTTGATTTTGATATAAAATTTTAAATAAATTATTTTGATTCGATTATGGTTCACGGTTTTAAGTAAACTTGATTAACTGATCTAATAAGTTATATACAATACATATAAATTTTATGTATTATAATATCTTATATTCTAGTGATTTTCTTTGAAGATATTTTGGCTTTGAGTAGGATTATTAAGTGTGAACTTTTTTTTTTTTCTTTTAGTTGCTTTTACACTTATCATAATTGAACAATTATTAAACTTATTATATTATCATATTTGATATTTTAATTAGCAAAATAAAAAGTTCATTACTTAGATTAAATATTTTATTTTATTGATGCCATAAATATCACACACGAAACACGGAGGTAGAGATGGAGGTTAGTAGTGGAACTTGGAATAAGAGATTAAGGGAACAACTTACATTTTTAAATAAATTGGAGGCTTAAACATCATAGTAGATAATTAAAATACTCGATAAATATTTGATTCGATTCGATAATTAAAAAATTATTTTTAAATTTAAAATTCTAAAAAAAAACTCAAATCCTTAGAAATCTAAAATCACAAAATCTCAAAAATTAATATAAACATCATAGTCGATAATTTTATAGGATATTATCATCGCGGTCCTCGAAGATCATCATTCATTTTTCTCAATCAACCATCTAATTGTTAATATATGTGTCAAGTGAACGTCGTTCGATTATTTTTACCGCTGGACATCTGGTTGATATTTTTTCTGAAAATTATTGAGAATGAATAATTGAAGAATATATAGGATAACCTCCAACGACGATATTGATAAAGTTTGACGAAACAATAGATGAAATAACATGGTATTTTATAATTTGAGTTTTAGGAATTCTAAATTCTTTAGAAATATTAAAATTTCTAAAATCTTTAAATAAAATTTTTATTAAAAGTTATGAATTAAAATCTGTTACATGTCAAAGTTCAATTAGTTAATCGATTTTTTTAAAAAAATTATTAATTACGAGGCACACTAAATTTATAAAATAAAAATTAGACATATTTTTATTAAAACTTTAAATATTTAAAATAAAATTGTATAATTTAGATATTTTTTTATTAAACCTTATAAAAAATTATGTGAACATTTACAATAACAGTGTTCAAGAGAATGTGAAATGATCCCAAGAATGTCTTCATTTGTCTCTAATGAGAAAACAAACACCAGAAGTTAGTAGTTATAATTTCCTTTGTATGTGGATTAACTTCAATAAAAGAATAGTACTTAGATATAGGGGTGAGGAAAAAATCCAATTATCTGTTATCGGTTTTGGACCCAGTAAAATTTTGTAAAATTTTATTTGGTATTAGTTTTGGTGGGACCGAGACTGAATCTAAAATTTAGGTCTCGATTATAACAAAGACTAGGGTTGAATCTTGACTTTTTGGACCCAGTACCCGGTGGTTACCCAATAGAACTGAGACCAGTACCAAATATCCGATATTGTTTTTTTTGTTTATTTTTCTTATAAAACTTTCTTTTTATGTATGAATATTATGAGTATGACTAGTTTTAAAACATTAATTTTCAAGCTTACAATATTCTAATTGTATTATTTAATATTATTATTGGTGGTTAAATTTTTTTCCTCCGATTACTCAAATTTTTTTAAGAATAAACTAATTGATCGGGTACCCGGTATTGAAACCGGTTCCCACTAGTAACGAGATCGGTTCTTAAAATTTAGGATCTGACATGACCGGAACTAGTTTCGATTTTCAGAAACCTGTGATTACCAGAACCGAGACTAATTTTATTCAAATTGGTTGAGTTCCCGGTCTTGTCACCCCTACTTAGATGGCTGATTATCCTTCCCATCCCAAATTTCTTTATAACAGAGCCTAGGAAGTAAATATGTATATTAACTTCAATAAAAGAATAGAATTTAGATCAACACTGACAATAATTAACTTCCCCTGCATGTTTCCAGGGGAGCTTAAGTTCCTTGCTTTGAAAGCCCTGGTTTCTAAACCAAGCACATAAAAAAAACAAAACAATAGAAGAAGGTAGGACTCATGCATGGATATATATGTACATTGGCCCTTGCAGGCCAATTTAATGATCAGATCAAAACTTTTAGATTCGAATCTTAAGAGAGCAATGTTAGATGACCAGACTGCATTTGAAGGGTGTGGGGTGGCTTGGCCTTGTTAAGAAACAAATTGATCCACCGCCTATTTCCTCGGCATCCGTCAGCTTACAGCATCTCATCCTTCACCAAAACTGGAACACGAGCAAATCGAGGTTTTGAAATGAGACAGGTTGATAGAGAAAATGATAAAAAAGAAGAGCAGTATTATGATCTTAATAGCTTACCAACAAAGTCCTCTTCTTCTTCTTCCTCTTTTCAATATAATCCGCAAGCTCCTGCTGCTGAGCAAATGAGTCCTCTAGAGCCTGAAAATGCGAAGCAAGGACAATCATCTTTTAAGTACATGTGTTGTTTCTTCTTTTTTCTCTCTTTTGTATGTGACTCACACGAGTGTTCGACATGAGTGTTAAAATTTTTCTAGATTTATATATATTTGAATGGTCCTTGAAGGGCTAAATCCCATACTCAGGTCCAGATATGTGTCGGATTATGGTACTTCAAGACAGGTTATGGCTTGTGCTAATATGATAGTCAATTATATGGCTGGTAAATAGTTTCATCAAAAAATAGCAACATTTACCTTCTTGGTTGCCATAAGCTCTTGTTCCAAGGCATCAGCCCGGCTTAGTGCAGAATTCAACATTTCTTCCTTTTCAGGGGGCATTGTTATAGATTGTGTGTTGATAGCAACTAGTCTCGCTTCCAATTCAGCCATACGTTTCATGACCGACTCCAACTCACTAGGAGTGATGCATGGTTGGGGTGCCTGGGCTGGAATTTCCTCTATCTTAACTGTTGTCTGAGGAGCCGGAAGTGCAGGCTTTATCGGCATGTTGCGTGTCACTTTCACCATGGTGGCGACTCCCATAACAAAGGTCATCACACCATTGAAAAGAGGAGAGCTAAGCATATCAGGATTCTTGCGACTTTCTTGCTTGGCAACTGCGATTTCCACAATAAACCTTAGCACCCGCTACAGTTTAGAATCCTTATATGGCACTTTAGACACAATTATAAGACAGAAAATAACAAGCGTGCCGTTGGCACACGATCAAGGAACATGCAGAGAAAATCACAATCTGAGTAAGCCATGTACCTATCGGCAGAGGAGCAAAATTTTCATTTTGCTCTCTTTTCTGCAAAGCCAAATCCGTAGGTTCTGTAACCACTGGAACAATTTCCATTGATGCCTTTGGGACCTGGGAATTTCAGAAGAAAATGTAGGGGGTTAAGGGAAAGCATGTAAATTCAATCATGTCAAGATATCTAGGAACTCTGCTCAAGTACCACGTCGATAGACATTGCATCCTCCTAGGCTTCTATATTTTTCACAACTTGTATCACATTTTAGGTCCTGAAATCTCCTAATAATACAATATTCAGAAAGAAGGCCTCTAAACTTACAATATCCAGTACAGGGGCGGGTTCGGGATGATCAATTTGATCCTTCGACTGTTTATCTACTGCTTCTGGAACTGGCTCAGCATTCAACGAATCACTAGCCATCTCCTGTGAAATGAACAACTTGGTTTATTATGAAAATGAAGACTCAGAGTAACATAGGTCATCAATATAGAGGGGAAAAGAGCAAGCGAGGTGCATGTCGATAGAGAAAGTAGAACCTCCGCAGGCACAGCTTTATCCTCTGAAGTCTTTTTCTCTTCGGTGCTTTCAGCTTCTGGTTGCTTTGAGCCTTTATGAGCACCACTTTGAACCATCTTCAAGTGGAAAAAAAATGGTTAGGAGTGCCTTGAATCCTGATTACAAACTATACTTGATAATCAATAAGACTGAAACTGAAAAAAAAAAACGACCGACTCACCTTTATGATCTCTGGGTCCTTCCATGGACCCTTGTCGGAAACCATGCAGCCTCCTTGATCAGCACAAGTGCAAGTGCCTCCCAAAAAATCGGGCAATTGACTGATATAGAGCCCAACAAGAAAAATTGTAGATATATACGAAAAGAAAAGAAGCAACACCAGTGATTTGTTGCATCATCATGAAAAATAAATAAAATTTAGATAATCTAATGGGAATGTACCCCTCATCAATTATTTCAAGCAACTTGCTCTGAAATTTGTTGCCAAGAACCTGGTATGTAATCGGTTTCGCCAATTAGTTTCTTATTGGTTAAAACTTGCAAATTCTATTGTTAGGAAGCGAATGTGATATGTAAACTTACATTGATCTTTGCTGTGGTCTTAGGATCAAGGAAAGACTTGACAGAGTTCCACAACATTCTAAATCCAGAACCTGCATTGATGATGAACATGCGGTTCAACGTCTGCAGAAAAGGCAACAACATTGCACATCACAATTCCATCATTTAAAGTTTAAAACGTTACTACTGAATAAAAAACTTGGCTATTATTCATGAATAATAAGGAAATCAGTACCTCAGGATAATTGTCACCATCAATCTTCTGAAGACTACCTACAAGGTCCCTTGCAGCTTTGCCGAAGCTCTTAAGACCCTGTGTCATTAACTCGAAATTAAGACAGAAGACGTTCTTATACATGATTAAAAGTTTTTTCCTTCTTTGTTTGTAAAATTAACTGAGTTGGATGGTTAGGGTTCGAAATGAACATTTCCTTTATGTACAAAGAAGGTAGAAGATGATGGCTAGAAAAAACAGAATAAAGTCCGGATTTGTTAAACTGATTATTGAACTTGTTATATAATAGATATAGTAATTATTGAATCTCACTTACCACTCCATTCACATCCAAGATGGTTGTGCTTTGATCAATATGCTTCTTGGCTGCAATTGAGCAAGCCGGAAACTTCATTTGGAAGGTCTTCTCAAACTCCCTTACGTGGTATTTGAGATACCGGTCCATTGTTGTGACTTGCAGGAGCTTGGCAGCATCTACCATGCCTAGTCTTTCTATATAAACAGGCCGTCCATCCTTATCTACCCCATGGTAGCCTTGGGGATAATATTTCAACACTTCTGAATGCTCTTTGAAGTCAAAGTCCTGAAGGGGAAGAAAATGGGAATCATCTTCTAGAGCTTTTTTACAAACCTCATATTCAACAGGAACATTAAACAAACTGGAGAATTATATGTTCTGTAAGAAGAATACCTCAATAATTGTGTCGGTACCAAATTCATTCCTCCATTGGAGCATATTAATCCACATTTCCTTTGTTTTCTCGAGGTCAAATCTTCTGGCCTTCGAGAACCTGATTATAAAGAGATCAGTAATGTTGAAACTTAAATATAATATAGTCAGACATTTTCTTGAACTTGCATCCTACAACTGGTTTCACATGCAAACCCATTAATCATCCTGCTTACACCAGAATACAACATGAAACTTAAAGTCTTATAACATAAGAGTGAATTTCTCTACAACAAAATAGATGAACCTATGTTGTACAAAGTCGGCCTGAAAGGGTATGCTCGACTTTAAAAAAAGACATCATATATTTAGAAGATTATACCTCCATACTCATATCCAAATATGTCAGATATGACGACTTTTAAGAGAAACGAGTCCAGAAAGATGGTAACCTGAGCAATGTATGATAATCATCATGTCTTGCAGGTAGTTTGTCCTCCGATATAAGTGCCTGACGCAAGGCCTCAACAGACTGCAACTCCTCCGGAATACGCTCATCATCAATTTCAATAGACATTACTTTACTGCTCCTCCTACCTCTCGAATTCCGGAATTTATTCGATACGCTCCTTCCTGTCTTCTTAGCGGACCCGTCCATATCTGATATAATGAAGAAACTATTAACATTGAAATGAATATATACCTAAAAGCCTGAAACCAGTCCAAGCATTCTCATCTACTAACACTGAGATTGAGTTTCTGAGTGGTCATCATTAACTAAAAGAACAACTAAATAATATATCAACGGAATACCATTACAGCTATGCAACAACAAATGATCATGCAAATCAACATTCAACAGTAAAATAAATAAAACCATTCTCCACCAATAACAACAATATCTATTCAAAGGGTAATGATTGGGTTCCGGTGCGTTCTCCTCGCACACTGTATCATATAATATGTTAATGTATCCTTTTTGAGTATCACCGATCCTTCAAGGATTTGACATTCCAAAGAATGCCTCCCTTTATTCAAACTAAGAACTTCTACAGACCTTTTCGCAACACAAGTAGCTCAATCGATACTTAAATGAGAAGTTCTTCGTTCGAATCAACATAGGCACACTTTCAAGTGACAAATCTTCAAGGGTCAGTGGATGTTCAAACAAGACAGAACCTTAGATGTAAGCATAGCCGAGAGAGACGTCCAAATCCAATAGAACGACATAGAAATGTCCTAAAACCCGATATGCAACACTACTAGAAAGATACAAAACCAATACATAAGAAGAGAAAAAAGAGAAACGTACAATGAAATTAACCAGCAAAAAAATTAAAGGGGTTCTCAATTCTCATTCATGTCCTACTCCCATACCTATAAACACGCTAATAGAAATCCAAACATGCATGAAAGATCTAACAAGATGAAAGGTTTAGAATAAGAAGACCTTGGGTCTCAGCCATGATTTGAATCTGTTAAAGAATTTCTGCAAACAGAGAAACAGTAAAGGGCAGAAGAATCAAGCAGTCGTCTTATCGTATATCAATTGACCCCCTGGACCCAAATCTCTGCAAATACGATATTATTACTAACCAACAACAACCAAACATTTAAGAAACATAAAACCCTTAGAATAAAACAAAACAAGGGTGTACCTCTGCGAAGTGGGGAGGAGGATGAGATTTTTTTTAGCTTTCGTGTTCGAAAATGGCGGAGAGACAATTGTTAAAGAAGAAAGAATGGGTCGGTTTCTCTTCTTTTTCATTACAGATTAGAAATTGAGCGAAATGCAAGGCCTCTCCGTTCAAAAAATTGTTGGGATTCGGGGAATTCATCTCAGACCAAACGGTCTTTTCCTCTTTTCGCGGGTAAATTCATATTACATTTGCCTTGGAATTCGTTGGGCTGGAGATGTGAATGGAGCTTGCCTTGGTCCAGAAAACATTTAAACTTATTGTCCAAACCTTGGGCTCCACTAAATTAATAGGGTGTTCTAATGATTAATTCGATAATTATTATTAATTAAAATTTTAAACTAATTTTTTAATAATCATTTATATTTTTATTAAATATAATTTTGATCATTATTTTTTAAATTCTCCTGATGAAATTATTTAATTTTTTTATATGTAAATTTTTATCACTATAAATTTTTGATCGTTAATGGTTTATTGATTTGGCAGTATAAAAATAAAGATACAAATCGTCTCTCTTTTTTATGTGTTTATTCTTGTTTTTATTATAAATTAGAAGGTTTAGAGTGTATGGTTTAGAGTTTAAGGTTAGGGTTGTTGGTTAGATTTAAAGAATTAGAGATAGAGTGTATTTTTTAGGGTGTGAGGTTTAGGGTTTACGATATAAAAAATAAAGATTATGGTTTAAAATTTATTTTTATTTTTTTAACAGGAGACATGATAAAAAGACAGATGATTTTTACCCTAAAAATGATAGTATAGTACCATAGTGGTCATTACGTTTAGTCATTGAAAACTTTTGGTCATCGAGTCAAAAATTGAACATTTTGATCACTTATGTTTTTGATCACTTATATTTATTTTTGAAAATTTTTTGATCACTTATATTTTTGTTGCGTAAATTTTTAATCACTTAAACGCTTATTTTTTGTTACACTAAGACTGTGCATGTTAATAAAAACATTTATTTGTTTATGTTAATCGGACATTTCTAGTATTTTTATTCGATGTGAAGTTTTAAGCACGAGTGATGTTTTAGTGCTTTTCATAGACGCTTTTGAGAAAAATTAAATATTAAAAAAAATTACTAATATTTTTTTTGGCATAAAGATAATTTTAAATCATAACGTTTATGATTTTTATCATTTTGGTCCTTATATTTTTTAAGATAAATTTAGCCCTTAACCTATATCTTTTTTATAGATATCTCATTTTTTAACTAGCATAATGTTAAAAAATTAACGATTATAATATGTTATATGTAAAATGATATTTAAGATTTAAGAATGCTTAGTAACCTTTTATTTTAGATTTAATTAATTTTCAGTATTTCATTTGAATTTAGTTTTTTTATATTTATGTTAGAATAAAATTATATTTTACATGTATATATTTGTCATTATCTTAAAAAATTTAACGATAATGACATGTTATATATAGAGAGAATGAGACTAGATGTCATGTTATTTAAAATATATTATCACATATTTATATGACATGTCAATATTGTTAAATTTTTAACAGTATCATTATATTAGTTAAAAAAAGTTATTTGTCAAAAGGACATAGGTTAAAGGTTAAATTTATTTCAAAAAAAGAATAAAAGTCAAAATGATAAAGGGTTAAAATTATCTTTCTGCCCATTTTTTTAAGATAGTAACTATTAATATTTTTTTAATAAAATTGGTTCCAATTTCTATCTAGAGGAAAAAGTTTTTAGGGAAAAAAATACTCTTGGTAAGTCTTGAATTCGAAATCTAAAGAGAAGGAATGAGAGCAAGTGAGCAGCTGTAACTAACCGACCACCAACACTTGCTCATAACTACTATTAGTTAAAAGTTAGATAAATCATTTAAATAAAATTCCATATTATGTATACTCTATGGTATTCGTGTTATTGGTATTTGTACGTATTGTATTTTATATATAGTTATTTACAGGAAAGAATGCAAGCGTCTTATTCTCTTGGTACCATGACATAGACAAGGTGTATGTTTCTCCCTTCCTATCTTTTCTCTTTTCAATTTTTGGTGGAAAGAGGATATAATTTGGAGAAACAAGAGGATTGCAGAGGTCCAACTCAGACTTCAAAACTGATGGATGTCACGACATGAACCAACAGAACTGAACTTGGGTTCGACGGAATAATTTCACTTAGCTGCTGCGGCATCGTCGTTACCGGAAGCCCGAGGAATGGCAGCAGTAGATATTGATAATCCTTCTCCTTCTGTGAGATAAGACCATGCCAAGGTCATCGCGCCGAGGGTTATTGCAGTCGCTATCGAACCCCAGACCCATCTTTGCCTTCTCTTTTTCCTTTGTCTGTCACGCCGTGCCATCTCTGTAATGAAACCGTGTTAAATTCAAGGGAATAAAAAGTGGGAGTCATGTAAACATAACGCATCGTTACACTTATAAACGTGCACATGAAACTCTCTACCTATAGCCTCTTGGTTCCTCTGAGACATTTCCCGGTTCACAGCCTCGTAATAGTGTAGCCGGTCCAACATTCGTGCGATTTCAAAATTCTTTGATTCGATTTGAGATTCCATCTCCATCCCCATCTCTGCCCTTGCAATGCCTCTTCCCACGGATAAAGATACAAGTCGTGCAACACTCTCTTGCTGCCTCAGTTCTTCGATCGGTTTCACCAGCGCATCCTCCATCACATCAAACAGATCCGCAGGCAGTGACAGTCCCACAACAGCCAACTCTTGCCTCATTGTTTGCCACTTGCATTGTATCTTGTTCAAAGCTTCTTCAGATTGTTTCCTCTTCTCTATCTCCTCGAGTAAACTAGATCTTATTTCATGCAGTTCAGCTTCAATGTCACGAACTACGGGCTGAGGTGCACTCTCGGGGCTTAATTCTGGAGGAAACAAATTTAGGTAAGCAAGCCAAAATGACAACAGAATCATCACATTAGTTGTCTTATACAATACTAAGCAAATAGCTACGGGAAAGGTTTTCATATTTCTCATTAGTTCAAAGTCTCCTATAAAAAGGTGAAGCAGGACAGAAATGAAATATGCACACATGAATAGGCAACATCTCCTGTAAAACAGACCATAGAGAAAATTAAACGAAGAAGAAAGGCATCACAATTCATACTACCATGCTCCTAGTAACACACTACATACCGTCCCATGCATCATAAAACTCTATTCCTGATGTACCAGATCTTGCAGCAGTTTCTGCAACAGTATGATCATCTCCCTCGGTATTAGTGGTGGCACTCATTGTTTCATTCGGGTCAAAGAAATCTTCGTTGCCACCAGATCTGTCTGAATTCACGGGTCCAACCTTCGCCAGAGCACCATCCAAGGCTGAACCATCACTCGATATGCAGCTTCCAACTTCCCCATTACTGCTCCCAATTTTACCATCATGAACATCATTCCTGAATTCATCTTGAATGGAGCCACCGAGTACATTTGCCTGCTCCACATTGACAGGACCTTTATCGATACGATTCCGATGCTTCTCTTCATTAGGTTCATGAACGCTAGAAGTAACAGAACTACCCTTCGAAAAATCAACAGATTTGGGTTCTGCCAGCTTTGCCTTGGTAAACTCATCTTCTTCAAGGCTTCTTCTCCGAGATATTAATTCAGAAGTGGTCCTTGAAAGGGAAGGCCCACGGCGCTTATGATTGACAATGTAAGGAGGAGGGAAAAGAGACGGCGAATCAGGTAGTGGAGTTACCTCAGGAGTAGCATACAGTGCGGGTGAAATTTGGGGGCGGTTAAACTTCCATTCTGAAGCTGATATACTACTGTTCCTCCTCTGAAGCTTTGAATTCGGAATGAGAGGTGGCTTTGAATAAAAACCAGACCCATCAGCAGATTTAGAATCGTTAGATTCAAACAACCTATCAAAAGCAGCTACAGAAGTAAACGTTGGCATGGCCCTGCACAATCAAACAAACAAAAACAAACGTTACTGACCTGTATGACTCATTTTCCTAGGAGAAGCTAACGGAAGGTGAAACTAAAAAAAACTCTCATACTTTCTACATTTGGGAACATCATAATCTCCATGAACTTGAGAAGATTCACTTAATTAAGCTTTCCTTGCGTTAATACATGTATATTCAATATTTATGCAATAACTAAGCTTTCCTTGCGTTAATACATGTATATTCAAACAAGACAGTAAACAATTCCCTCTTCCCCGTAATCAGAACTGTCAGCTAAATATCAACCATAAAATTAAAAACCCTAAAACCAAAAATCCCAATCCAATAATTCAGCTATATTGTTATACTTAATAGTTTTCTTCAAAGAAACCTGAAGGCTGATCATGAAAATCATATAGCTAAATTAAATGTTGCATTGCATTAAATAAATAAAAGCTCTACATCAATACGCGTAAATGAAAAAGTGAATCCCAAATCTGATCTACTAGAAACAGCTAAAGTAAAAAGCACCAGAGTTCCTCATAATTTTACCAGCAACCAAACATAATAGAAAATAAAGAAAATTTATGTTAACTATTTGATGAATCCAAAAAATGAAAAAGAAATTCTAAACCGGGAAACAACACGAATACCAATACAAAAATGAACAAGCAAAAAAACCGTTTAAAGCATTCCCGATTTTAGTTAACAAATAAAATAAAAATAAATAAAATTTGAACAATTCAAGAACTCCTTTCTTTTGCAAAGGCTCCGTTTGGAAGCAGAGAAAAGCTTAAGAAATGTAAGAAGGAAAACGCAATGCCTCCGTAATATAACAAAGCTAATAAGAGCAGCTAATTCAATAAATGGAGGAGGGAAACCTCCCGACAAACATAAAAACAAACCAAAAAAAAAAATCCATATGTATAAAAATGGAAGGAGATTCATTACCTTGTACGCACTTATGGAAGAAGCAGCTGGGCCTGAGCGGAGGAGATGGTGGCGCGTCGAGAGAGAACCGGATCAGAAAAGAGCGCGCGAAGTAAAGAGATGGCACGGAGAACTCTCTATCTTTAGATTTTATATCCTATTTAAGTCCGCTTCAACTTCTCCCCCAGGCCCCAACCGTTTGGAACGAAGGAATTTGTTTTGGCTACGAAATGTCGGACTTGTCCTTGATCGTTAGGGATCAGCTTCGGGTTTTTCTAGTGGGTATGAGATGTCTCCAAAGTGTTCGGAAGATGGTTGTTGTTTTCAATCCTAACCCGCAAACTTTAAAAATAATAATCGTTTCTTTGATAATTGAAACTAAATGATTAGGATCGTTTTTGGTGTAAATCATAAGAGCGACGATCCAGAACCCATTTTTATCCGAGACCTAAATTTGAATTTTTATTAAATATATTTAATTTTAATTATAGTTTAATTTTTAATATTTATTATTATAGGTTAATCATTAATTTTTTTGATATTTATTATTGTAAGAGTTTATTTTTTTAGTATTTGTTATTATGGTCTTGATTTTTTTTAAATATTTTATATTATGTCTACTCTTAATTTTTTTTGATGTTTTTTTATTATGATTCTTAAATCTAAATTTTTTGCAATGCTTGTTGTTTGGGGTCTATCTTCTTTTAAACTTATTATTAGAGGTTCTACTCTAAAAAAAATATTTTTTTAATATTTATTAATATATATTATTAAATTTTATTTAGTTTCGTTATTTGCTACTAAAGTCACGACTTTTTTTTCTTCTGATACTTGTTATTAGGAGTCTAATTTTGAAATTAATTTTTTATATTTATTATAAGAGATCTATTTTATCAATATACTTGTTATTAGGTCCAATTTTTCTTAATACTTACATAAAAGGTCTATTTTTTAATAATTATTATTAAGACCATGTTTTTTTCAATATTTGTTATTAGAGGTTAGATTTCTCATAATATTTGTTATTAGAGGTTTACTCTTAAAATTTATTTTCTCCATATTTATTATTAAAAATTAATTCTTTATCAATACTTGTTATTAGAGGCTTATTTTTTTTCTAATATTTGTTAGTATGTATATACTTAATTTAATTTTTTAATACTTTTTATTAAAAAACTATTTTTTATATCTTATTATTAAAAGTCTATTTTTTTTTAAGTTTACTTTAAGACCATTAATATCTTAAGAACGACATGACTCGTACTATAATTCAATATTTTTTATAAATTGAGGATCCAAAAATTTATAGTGAAGCTGTATAGTTCACTATTGTTAGCGTCTATATAGGTTCAGTTAATGATAAATTAGAACTAATAATATCTTTTCACATGTGGGAGATTAATTTAATCTTAAGAATTAAGATTACTCAAAAATAGAAAATGATATTTTTTGAAAAAATATTTTTATTTTGAGAATGTGTTAAAAAATTTATTAGTTTCGATATATCTTTGTTTAATATTTTTATGATTCTAGATTATATATCTTTGAGAATAAATGAAATAATGTTTTTTTTTTTTGAATGTTAAGGAAATCATATGTTCTAAATGAATTATACTCGATCTGATATTATCTATGTAATGAGTAGGTTAAGTATATATATTTATAATCTAGTTTTAAGCATTGAATTTGCACTCATAATGTTTACTATAGTATCTTAAAAGTATATAATTATAGATTATTAACTCAAATTTGTTGGTTTTCCTTTAATTTTTTTAAAAAATCATTGAATAAAGTTTATTTATCAAAAAAATAATAAAAAAATCATGATATCAATTGGATCATCGCTAATGACAAGATAAATTCAACGAGGAAAATATATTTCTACCTTAAATGATGTATCAAGTTTTTAAAATTTATAAGTAGACATGTATCACTCGTACTATCATAAAATTAAAATTTATCATTCTTAATCTTTCTAGTCAAGAATTCGAATGTTTTATAAATTTATTGCGGTGATTCACGAATATGAAATGCGTGGTTTAAAAACTAAGCTTACAATGATAAGTAGAGACATTCGTATGAGATATGAATTAGTGATATACTTAATAAGGAGTGAAGTACTCTTTTTAGAGTACGTGAAGAAAAAAAAAAAAAGAAATTAACTAATAAGCTTATCAAAGGGTAAAATCAAAAATTGATATAGAATTCATTAAGGGATGAGTTTAAAATCAATTAATCGAAGAGCTCATGATAGATATCCAATTTTAAAAAAGTTATTAGGTGAACCTTATTCATTACGTTATTTATAATCTCAATTAATCAGAATTATTAATCTTAATTCACCTCTTTCTTACGTGTACTTAATAGGTGGTAATTACTGGATGATTATTTAAAGATCAACGATCCTAATTACTTGGACTATAAATAACGTGGTTAACAGGTTCACTTAATAATCTCTGCCGATTTAGTTATCTAAGTTCAACTTAATCCTTCTAAACCATAAAAAAATATTCATAGTGTAGTGCCAAAAACAAGGGTCACTCATCCATACCAGACCTTGCAAACTTTGTCGCTGACCACATGGTCAAGCTTGGTTCCCCTCGAGGCCTCGACGATCCTTCGACGTCCCCCAACCTCCTTGGTGGAGATCTTATATCGTGATGTTCGTGGTCCCCACGTTCGTATAAACGCCTGATGAACCTGCCTCGACCTCATTTCTATTTGAAAAAAAATGTCCCAAATCCCATCAAATACTGATCAGATGCATAGACTAAGACGTATCTACGGAAGCTCTTGATTGGTTGATTGCACGTGTCTTAATCATCACGCATTCTTTTTCAACTCACATAGCTCCTCAGTGCGGGTGATGGGACCGAAACATCATCCTCTTGGATCTGTTTTAACTAAAAAGCGAGAGCGCTTTGTCTGGCGGAGCTTGGAGAAAACTGGTGGTAATGGCGGTGGGTGGTGGTGGAGCTGTTAGAGTACCGCGCTGAAGGTGGTGGAGGAAGTGGCGTAGGGGTTAGCGATCATCGATTTGACCATAGTAAGATTCCCACTCATAAAAGGAGAAGTTGGAATCTTTTCTCCCCAAAAGACATTTTTAATAAATTCTTTCACTGTTAACTGATTTTTTATATTAGTTTGTGGTATTGATTAAACTGTGGGTCGTGTGGGGATACGTCTGAGTTGGTTCTGTTTAGGGTTGATTTGAACCAGTGGGCTTAGAACTGGTTTCCAAATTTCTATATTCTCGAGCTTTTGTCTTTCTGGGCTGATAATTTTGGTGAAAAGGTATTCACTTTTGAGTTTTTATGTCATTATTGGTTGTTTGATCTTTGGGGTTTCCCTCTTTTATTTTTCTGGGTACTAATTGTTATTAAAGTTTGAAGATTTTGATCTATGGAGTTTAGTTTCATAGAAATTTACTTTAAGTTGAGCTGGTATATAAATAATTGACAAAAGTTTATTGTTTTTGGTGTTTTTCATGTTATATATTTTCAGTAGAATATTGAGAGGTTGTATTTGGTATGCTTATAAAAGATGTCACTAAAGAGTCTGATGCGAGAGTTAAAGGAAATGAAAGATGGTATTGAGAATTTATCAAAGAGAGGTGGGGAGAGGAAGCTTTGGCGTAGTCGGACTCGATCCCATGTAGTTCCGGATCAGCCACAAGCGGAATCTGAATGCGGGGAGCAATGCCCTTGGGCGAACCTGCCGCCGGAGTTGCTCTTAGATATCATCCATAGGGTGGAAGAGAGTGAAACAGCTTGGCCTGCTCGAGCTGTTGTTGTTTATTGTGCTGCAGTTTGTAGGTCTTGGAGGGAAATTACAAAGGAGATTGTGAAGACTCCTGAGCAATGCGGAAGGCTTACGTTTCCAATCTCATTGAAGCAGGTTATAATCTTTTCTTATTGAAAAGTTGCCTATCCGATCCTAAACTGTTTAGATTTTAGCTAAGTTTACATTAAGGGGAAGAGAATATCGGAGAAGGAGCAATATTAGAGGTTGAATAAAGTTAGGATGCTGCAAAAGGTTGAATAAAGTTAGGAGGAAACCGAATCTGGTATTCCTGGGCATGCTCCGATTTGAGTCGGCAAATATCAGAGGAGCAATAGTTGAGAATTAGAACATGTTTCGGTCTTCGGAGTACTAACTCTGGTGCCCCTCTACTTCTATTGTTTGTAGGTTCATTTACCCTTTTAGAAAGCCCATCAATAACATGCACCTATGTCGAGAACTTACAAATTGTCTTCTGGCATTTCCATCGTGAAATGATCATTAGGTGAATGTTGCATATTAAGAATGTTCAAATCCATCCATATAAGCTGAGTCTAAATTTTTTATACCTGCCGTATAATATCTACATTCAACAATTACTCTCATGTCTGTATAAATAATGGGAGAGGCTTTTTTCTTGTTTCTCCTCTTAAATTTTTATCTCTTGTTTGTGCTCATGAACAGCCTGGTCCCCGTGAGTCTCCGATTCAATGCTATATTAGAAGGGACAGAGCAACTTCTACATATCTTTTGTTCTATGGTCTTGTACCGTGTAAGTCGTCTTGTTTATATGTCTTTTGTATTTCTTGTGAACTGTTTAATGATATATCATTTTCTTGGAGCTTCGGTACCCGAGATATTTTCAGACATGGATGTGGGGCTATGATATTCCCCTGTTCAAGACCCTTCAAGTACTATAATATGAAGCTTCCTGACTTTTATATGTATTATCTTGTGTTGCTGCTTTGATTTACAGCCGAGGGAGAGAGTGATAAATTGCTGTTGGCAGCAAGAAAAGTCAGAAGGGCAACATGCACAGACTTCGTTATATCTTTGGCTGCCGATGATTTTGCTAGGGCCAGCTACTCGTATGTTGGTAAACTGAGGCAAGTCTTGCAGTTTGATATCTTATGTTTCCTTGATACGGCTTGATGTCAATAATGACATATTGAGTTCCATTTCAGGTCTAACTTTTTGGGTACCAAGTTCACCATATATGACAGTCAACCTCCATGTGACTCAATGATCCCATTGACTACCCATCGGAGATTCTACTCTAAACAGGTGTCCCCGAGATTACCTGCTTGCAACTACAGCATAGGTACTATTGCCTATGAGCTCAATGCTTTGCGAACCCGAGGACCGAGGAGAATGCATTGCATTATGCATGCAATTCCTGTCTCTGCGATTCTGGAAGGAGGCACTGCCCCAACACCTTTGACATTGCCGCAATCCTTCGACGAGCAGCTTTCTCCTTTACCTAGTTCAAAAGGAAAAGGGCTGCTGATAGAGACCGGCTCCCCAAGCCTGGCAGTCTCACCTTTATTTCCCCAGGGCTCAGGAGATCCATTAATCCTTAAAAACAAGTCTCCCAGATGGCATGAACAATTACAGTGCTGGTGCCTCAACTTCAGAGGTCGTGTGACGGTGGCCTCTGTTAAGAATTTCCAGCTTGTCACAGCCGTTGAGCCTGAATACAACGTATCACCTGGAGAGCAAGAGAAGGTAATCTTACAGTTTGGAAAAATTGGCAAGGACATCTTCACCATGGATTATCAATACCCTCTATCTGCTTTCCAAGGCTTTGCAATCTGTCTTAGCAGCTTTGACACCAAACCAGCTTGTGAATGATCCTCCGGTTTGAGATCCATATCATTGGTGGTTGCCATGGATTAGCATGAGCATCATCGTCAAGTCGCAGCCTACTCGAGCAGCTTAATAGCAAACTGGCCTGTAAACCGGTAGCACGTAAGTGAGAGATGTACAGCTTTCTCCTCAGTAATGCTTCTTGTATTTCTGTTCTAGCGTTTGTATTTGGATGGAAGTATTTTAGTGCATCAGGCAATCTGACTTGTATGTTGTTTGGCCATCTTAATTAGAATCAAAACTCTATTAAGAGCAAATTGTATATACTTTTATATTAGTTTTTCTTCCCTTACTAAACGTGCTCGTTTAGAAGGCTAAACTCAAAACAAAGGGGTTGAGGTTTCAAACTAGTGTTTGCTCGAACTCGGACATGTATTTTTGCTGTATTTGTTCGAGTTTTTTTCAGGATAAACTACATCAATAATCACCTAACTTTTTAGTATGTTTTCATTTTAATCATCGAAAAAAATTACAAGTTAATTATCGTTGTTAATTTTAGTCACTGTCATTAAATCCAGGAATGATGTGGTGCCTTCTAAAGTAGAATAGAGTAAATAATGGTGTGGTGCCCTTTAAAGCGGAAGAGTAAATTACGTGAATTATCACTGATTTTGTTTGTATATTTATTTTGTTTATTGAAGTTTCAAAAAATTAATTTATTTATTGAATGTTTAGATATTAAATATTTTTTGACAATAATTTTTTCGACATTAAACGTTTTTATCACTTTTAAACCTCAAACGATCATAAAATGGTTATCATTTGATCTTAAATTTTATCATACTTTATCTCAATCACATAAATTTAAATTCGATCTTTATTTTATTGAAAAGTATTCCAAAATTTACGACTTGACTATTTTTTAATTTTTTCTCATTAATCTTTTTTCTCCGTTTTTGGATGGAACTCGCTTCTCAGTATGTTGCTTCTCTTGTGCTAATAAAAATTTTCTCAGTTCGAATCTATGCAAAATTCTTTTGTTTATCGATAAATAGGCGTGTCAAAAAATTAAAGATGAAATGACCAAAAACGCTAAAATTTAAGTTTCAGTGAGTAAATTGAATATTTTAAAATTTCAATAATTAAAATAAATTTAAAATAAAATTCAATTTATAAAACTTTGTGCAATCTCGATCCTTAAACTAAAAAAAAATAAAAAGCTAGAAAAATTAATCATAAAAATTTTAGAAACTTCATGGAACCAATAATACAAGTTGCAAAACTTCCCTTCCATCAAATTCCGGCACATTAAATTTCATGAACATGTATAATATGGAACATTTTCTTTTCAAAAGACAATCTATTTGGGATATGCAAGCTATACATCTAAGTAGATTCAAGGTGGGGTGCCCCATAATTTCATGCTAGAAGAAAGTAAAGATGCTACACCCTGAAATTTGATTTTCTAGGAAAAAATGCAACTTCACATAAGCTCAAAGCATAACCAGACTAAAATACTGAGATCAATCTCTTGATTTCAGACATCCATTCTAAGGAAGTTCAAACTTCAGAGTATGAATATATCGACAAATCCCAGAAAGCAAACCCCTCCCTGGCAAGGGTAAAGAATCTTGCCTGGTAAAGATTTGTCAAACATAATATCGACACAGAGCAGAAAGATCCCAGTTTCATTTCTTCTTTTTTGGTGCACTGGATCTTGCAAACAATGGTAATTTCAGTCCAAACAATGTCTTCCGTGACATCTTTTCTCTTGAATAGTCATCAGCGTCTTTGGATTCGACGACGTCGAAGTTAGAGCAGTTGTGTTGTTCATCATCATCACTATTATCATGTTTGATATCCCTAAGGAGCCGAAGCAATTCCATTGCACTTGCCTTTCCTTTTTCGCTTCCACTAACTGATATTAATGAAAGATGGTCCAGTTTCATCTTGGTTCTCGGGCATGTGTCGTTACCATCATTGATCCATTTCTGAATCCAAGTCCTTTCAAATGCTCGTCCAGAAGCAATGACAACAGGATCATGCATCAATCTCGAAGATATGGGGCACTTGAATTCCTCAGGAGGTATTATAGCTCTATTTAATGATTCCGATCGAACATCAAACTGCCTATACTCTGCATGAGATTCAGCATCAATGGAGTGAGTATGCACTCCATTCTGATCACTAGTGTTGTCTGTTTGCACTTGGGTAATCAAGTTGGCATGCTTCTTCAACAGATGCAAAAGATATTTTAAGATCCTTTTCTTTTGTTGATCACTTTCACTGGATTTTTCGAGCAATTTCCTTATAGATCCTTTCTCTATCCAGATGGCTTTTGGAGATGTAATATGAAGTCTTGATGCTGCGGTTTGAAGAGCTTTCATTTCAGCATGTTCCAGTGAATCCGATGCCGCAGCTCCTTGTTGGAGTAATTCACGTACAACTTTACCGGCCTCTTCTTCAAATTTATCAGGGACAAAATTTGCAGCCCGTAGATCATCGACAATTTGAGAGATCTGCGATAACATTTCGATATCAACTTGAAGACACAACAGGGACGTCATGAAAAGATGTTAGCTTAAAACTAGAATATAAATTATTTGACTGTAAGGTTACTCATGTTGGCCATTTGTTTGAGAGAATAGAAGAATGAAAACACAAGAAACTGTTGGTAAAAAAGCAGGGAAAATAGAAGATTACTAATAATAAGGCGTGTAATCTGACAAACCTCATCAACCAGCATAGCTGGAACCATACTCTGAATTTGGCATAAACATTGTTCCAACAAATTCTTCGTTTTTCGACATCTCAAGACTATGACATCCGTCGTCATGGCCTGAAAGTAATTGCAGAGAAATCAACAAAAGGGTATATTTTTTAATCACAAAACTATGTATTTAATTACAGAAAAACATACCAGATAGAGTTTGCTGGATTCACTGCAGTATTGAAGTAGCAACTTTGCTCTCTCGATCGCACTATTCAGTAAGCACAGTGCCTTTATTCCCGAGGAGCATCTCGGTCGAGCTACTTCAATTTCTGGAAATATCTTTATAATTCTATCAACAAACTTCCTAAGTTCAGTGCACATCATGCCATGCACCTACAATCATCATGACAATATGTGAACACGAAATTTGAACTTTGATCATCCAAATTTTCAAACAAAGACAAAAAGGGTTAAGACAGAGCAATTAAGGATTCATGCTACCTTCTTGAACAAATATAAATGCAGAACATTTCTCATATTTTCTAAATCTTTTTTGCTTAGCTTATCCATCAAATATGAATCTTTTTCGATATGTTCAAATCTGATCCAACTTGATTTGGTCATAAAACTCCGAATTGATTAATCCGAATCCTACTGACCATTACTGTAATTAACATACTCATGTTGGATTAATATCAGACACTCAGGAGTAAGGAATTATACCTTAAAAGGAAATAGTATCCAGCGGAGTCTGGACTACTTCCACTATTTCGGCAGATTCAGTCCCCATAACAAATATAGTTTCCTGGTTAAAGAACCAGAAAATATTTTAACACGGTGATATAATAATTCTCAGGAAAAAGAAGATGAAAAGGGTTTTCAATATTGGTCGTTCCTACATTTCTAAGGGTAGCTTTCCCATGAAACTTCAGTCAAAAGAAGAAACACATACAATATATATATCCAAAAAGAAAAGCTGTCCCTATCATGTATAAGCAGGCTTGGTCATGATGAGCAAATACCAAAACAAATGATGAACAAATACCATATTAAGAGGGAAGGGGAAGAGAAAAGTCACCTAGAACACTGATAAAAGACGAGTTTCTTCTTCTTTTATGTATTTTTATTCTTGAAGAAGCTTTATAACAAACACCATATAGGCAGAACTTGAACAACCGGAACCAAAGACTTTCTTGACTGTCTAAAAAGGTAAAGTATTACTTGACAGAAGATATCATTTAGATTTTAGCCACCATAACAACAGTGACTCTACCATAGAGAAGCAATCTAAACCCTCATACTAGAAAAACTGAATTTTGTTTTCTTCAACTCCAAGGTAGAGTTCTAGGGATCAAAAGTAGTTGTCTTGCAGCTCTACCATAGAGAAGCAAAGTGAAAAGGAAACAGTAGTTCAGAAAAATCTTTAACATGTAGCTTTTGGAATCCTAAGACAACCAAGAACCAGAGATCAATAAGAAGAAGAGGAAAATCTTTATATTCAGGAAAGAAAAACTAGCCAATAAAGAAGCTGTTGTTCTTTTTGTTTTGGACCATGATAATGGAAGTCTCTGGTCTTTGCAAAGAAAGTTTCTTAAGTTTGATTTTGGACTCAATCTGTACAAAGAATTAGAGGGGAAAAAAGAACAGTCGTGGGGTTATGCTATCCTTCTCCTATCCTATCTCCAGTCTCGCAAGTATCAGGGTCTTCTTTGTCGTGTTTATTTAAGCCAATGAATTTTAAGACAGTGATGACTTTAAGCTCTCTACCAGGTAAATTATATTTTATATCAGTGAACTTAACTTATGAGTCAAGTTTGATATTATTTAAAAAATATTAATTAATATATTATGTATAAAAATATATTAAATGAAAGCCTCGATTATAATTTTCCATGAAATATTTTGAAAATAAATTAATATAAATGATTTAATTCATTAATAATAAAATTTCAATAATATAATTTGATTAAATTAAATATTTATGATTTAAATAAAAATAAAAATTAAATTCAGTGGTTTAGAAGGTAAATTTCCCCTCCCTAGCTTTATTGAGAGTCACAGGAGCTCTCACACGCCTGTGATGCCTGTGATGATTGGGAAGTGAGAACCGTTAGTTATGTCAACTTAACATTTTGGGTAAATTGCACTGCAAGTCACTATTATTAATAAGTTTACGCTTAATATCAACGTTTTCAAAAGTCATAATTGAATTGTTAAATTAATAAATTGTAACAATCAAATCACTATCCTATTAATTTTTATTTATATTTTAGTCATTAGTTTATGAATAAGTTTACATGTTGAACACTGAATTTGGTCAACTTTTTTAGTTTTCTTTTCTAATTATTTTACATGTTGGTGCAATGTCAAGTATTATTTCGTTTTCG
Organism: Abelmoschus esculentus; assembly: GCA_035048815.1. Taxonomy (NCBI): domain Eukaryota; kingdom Viridiplantae; phylum Streptophyta; class Magnoliopsida; order Malvales; family Malvaceae; genus Abelmoschus; species Abelmoschus esculentus. The sequence continues at coordinate 15,212,005 of JAUCBN010000024.1, forward strand.
ATGGATATATAAGGTATATAAAAATTAAAATTAAAAAAATAAAAAATTATTTTAAAAATCAAATTAAAATCTATAATATAATTAAAAGACGTCACTTGAAGGTGATGTTTTTTTAATAATTTTTCTTTTAAATTTTATTAAAAATATTAATAACGCCACCTACACTTGCACGATAGATTTTATTCCCTGCACATGAAAAATATACAGTTGAGTCCATTTTCATTCTATTTTTTTATCTTATTAGATGGTAACGCAAAATGAAAAAAATAATTTTAATTAAAAAAGTTGAAATTAATTAATTAGGATAATTTCTTGAATGACCCTTGTACATTTTCAACTCTTTCAATTCTTCACTCTCTACATCATTTCAAACTAAATTCAAATATTAAAGATTGTAGATTAAATAATTGATTTTTAGTGAATGGCTAATTTTTAATGAAATATTCCATGTCAACGTCTGATTGGTCGAAATTTTTTAATGTGAATAAGTGATAATGTAATATCCAAAGCAATTACAAGATTATAATTTAAGTACTTAATTGGACCAACTCTCGTTGGTAAGAATTTAAATTTTTAATAATTAATGAGTTGATTTTTAAGTTCTAATTTAGTTAATAAATTCTGTTTAATGTATATTAACTTTGTGTAATATATAGACAATATAAAAATATTAAAAAATATATTTTTATTATATATGATCATAGAAAGCACAATTTAAATTAGAATCATAATATTATAAATATTTACAAATAAATTTGAATTGAAACTCGAACAACTCAAATTATATGAAATCAATTTAAATTTTTTTAAATAAGTTCGAATTATAGAATATAACTCGACAAATCAACTAACTTAATTTATTTTCAATTGACTTGATCGAAAGTTTACCCCTTACGTATAATGTTAAAAAAGGAGTAAAAAATATTTACAATAAGTAATACAAGTGTTTGTACCGGTTAAAATGATATCGACACCGTTCAAAATTTTTATTTTAAAAAGTAATAGTTTATAGTTATTATAACTTATTTGTTATTTTTTATATTTATAATAAAATATTATAATCGAAAATACAATCGTAATTTAAAATTTTGATAACGAGACGCTTTTCTTTCGTACCGATTCATTTCAGTCGTTGTGCTTTGTTTTCCTTTCAATGTCATTTTCAATCGGTATGAACGTTTTAGAATTAATTGTACGAATACTCTTATGTCAGATATATTATTAATAAAATAAAAATATAAAGATCATTAATCGATTGAATCATTAATAATATTTATATTATTTTATTTTATATGAATTTAAATCTCGACGCTTACGTAAAAAAATATAATTTTGACCCCAAAAGTTACCCTCCACTCCCTTGTATTTCAGGAATCACGTCGGGCTCATGTCATGGACGTTGATCGATACTTGACACAAAACCAATACGCACGGAAGACTCTTCAACTGACACATGGATTGATCATATGAAAATGTTTAGTTTCTTTCAAACTTTCAAGTTCTTTTTTGGCATAAAGATAATTTTAACCCTTAACGTTTATAGTTTTTGTCGTTTTGGTCCTTATTCTTTTTTTGGAATAAATTTAGCCCTTAACCTATATCTTTTTGACAAATAGCTTATTTTTTAACTAGTTTGATGATTGGACCGTTAAAAACTTAACGATGATATATATATAGAATATAATTTTAAATCACATGGAACATAACCTATCAAATACATATATATATATATAGAATATAATTTTATTCTAATATAAAATATAAAACAATTAAAATTAAAATAAAATATTAAAAATAACTAATTCTAAAATAAAAGATTATTAAACATTCTTAACCCTAATTACGATAAAATCAAAATCTTATTCGAATTTTGTTTATATTTTTTATTATATTTTATTATATTTTTTATATTTGAATTGTGTTTATGTTTTTTTATTATATTTATTCTAAAATAAAAATATAAATACAATTCGAATAAAATTTTTATTTTATCGTAGTTAGAGTTAAGAATGTTTAATAATATTTTATTTTAGAATTAATTAATTTTTAATATTTTATTTAAATTTTAATTATTTTATATTTTATATTAGAATAAAATTATATTCCATATATATTTGATAGGTTACATTCCATGTCATTTAAAATTATATTCTATATATATATCATCGTTAAATTTTTAACGGTCCAGTCATCAAGCTAGTTAAAAAATAAGCTATTTGTCAAAAAGATATAGGTTAAGGGCTAAATTTATCCCAAAAAAAGAATAAGGGCCAAAACGACAAAAACTATAAACGTTAGGGGTTAAAATTATCTTTATGCCTTGTTTTTTTAGTCTCTTTCTCTTTATATATTAAACATATAAAGATGTCAATTTTAAAGGTATTAATTTTGGGTGATTTTTAATGTTAATTTCGTTTTAAACCGTAATCGACTCTTAAACTCAATTTTTAATGAATCTTTAATTTTCCAGTGTCCGGTCTACCAAAAGTGACCGGTGACGACTCCAACCTATTTTTAAAATCATTTCTCAATTTCTAAAATTCTCAAACCCTTTTTTAAAAATTCCTAATTTTAAAATTTTCCCATTTCAATTTCAAAATCTCTAACCCTAATTTGATTTTCAATTTTTTTTTAACTTTAAAATCCTTAATTTTCAATTTTTTTTTTAATTTCAAAATTCCCTTTAATATTAAAATTCTCAATTTTTAATTTTAACTTAATTTTCTAATTTCTCTTTTTCTCGATGAATTCTCAATTTTGAATTTAAACCCTATTTTTTTAATTTTCAATTCGAAACCCTAATTTTAATTTTTTCACTATTAACTACTTTTTCCTACCTTTATTATTATTATTTTTTCTAAATAATTATTTTCAAAAGGGTCGCTATAACTATATTAGAGATTATTTAATTATTAATAAAGTTATAATTCAGTTATTCAATTATTAAAAGTTATAATTAAATTACTTAAAGTATAATAATAGTTTTATTCATTAAAATTTATATATTCTACCGATTAATCCTAATTCAAAATAATTCAATAATTTTAATTATTAATACTTAAGAAAACATTAATTTAATAATTTTCTTTTCCACAATTGCATGTACACCCTGATTAACACTAAAATACTTCATTTAAAATCTCAATAAATTTTAGATTTTTAATAAGGAGTTTTAAAATTTTAGTAACGTGTTCAATATCTCACAATAAATAAAGTTGAGTTTCATTTTTGTCGGTATATATAAATTAGATAAAAGTAGTTTATAACCCTCTAAACATGAAAAATTTTAAAAAATAATGTTTAAATTAATTTTAGGGCTTTAGTGAGTTTGAAGGAAAATGATGTAGGCCGGAAACTACAGTGAAAAGAGGACCTCGCCACTTTCTCTTGGCGTGGTCCTCTCTCTCTCTTCCTCATTCAACCGAATAAATTAAATGGATCAACAGTACCTCGTCATCTCTTCTTAGTATGGTTCAGGAAGGGAAAGAAGACATCGCCAAGAGAAAGTGACGATGTCCTTTTATTACTGTAGCAATTGACCTATTTCCCTAATTATTTTTCAAACGTCTTTATAATACTAAAAATAAACTTAAATCCTTATATTTCTCAAAATTGGCCTTTAAACATAAACCATTAATACATGTGAAAGTTGAAACCTTGTCTTGTTTTGAGTACGGAATCTAATCAGAGGAGCAACATAAAGGCTATGGGGGCATCTTCTTTTCACACTCCCCGTCACTTCTTTAAGTAAATTCGAAGCAACAACCAGTAAAAAAGAACAATCGCCACCAAGGGAAAAAAGAGAATCCGCCTGTGTTTACTTTAGAGGAAATGAGGTGAGATGATAAGGATTCCAAATCTTTGCAAGAGCCAGATAAGACAATATAAGTGCATATTCTCCCACATTTTTAAAGCAGCTGTCACGAATCATGCAATGATTAGACATAAAAAGTACTGACGTTCTTAATATTGTTACCAAAATAGTAAAATTAGTAACATTGGTCGTTTTTTAGTCCCAAAGGTAGTAAACAAGTTATATTACCAGGGTCAGACTCAGAACTTTATAAAAAGGTTATAAAGTATAAAAAATTATATTAAATATGTAGGATGTAAAATTATTAAAGTTTTAGAAGTATAGAATTAGATTATTAATAAAAAATATAAAAAATATATATAAAGTATAATTTTTTTTTAAATTTTTAGATAGTGTGATTGTACCTAATACCCTTAGATACATCCTTATATACTGTGACCGCAATTGGTTAATCAACCAGCGTTATCTGGTGAGAAATTGTAGGTAAGCCTAAGTATAGGCTTGAAGTGTGAAACAAGTAGAAGTGTTTATCAAGCGAGTCGATCGTAAAAATTGTGTAATATTTGATTTGCGTTCGTTAAAAAGTTTTATTGTTCGACTCAACTCGTTGCTTGTTAAAATTGTGCTCGATTTATGCTCGTTAAAATATTTTATTGCTCAACTCAAGTCGTTGTTGATTAAGCTTGACTTGTTGCTCGTTAAGTTCACTAAAAAACTTACCTTATTTTAAACTAAAAATAATTTAATAATAGGTTTAATATTAACATAAATGAATAAATTTAACTAAAAATATAAAAAGAATGTATAAAATACTTTCAAAGTCTAAATTAAAAAGGAACAATACATAAATACATCAAACTAGCATATTAAAATTAAAGTATCAATTTATAAATTAATAATTATTATTTAGATTTTTTTTAATAAAACAATTTTAAAATAATTACGAAAAAATATTTTAAAAAATTAATGAGCTGCTTGTAAACTTATCGAGTCAAGTTGTGTTTTGCTCGATTCAACTCGTTAAAGTATCGAGTCAAATTCGAATTGAACCAATCTAGATCAATTATTTATCAAATTTTAACTGAATCGAATTCGAATAGCTCATGAGCTACTCAACTCGTTAAGCAACCTAAAACCAAGTTAAAACAATAAGCCTATGTTCTGATACGGAAGGATACAGAAAACGAATATAATCTTTCGTCCAGCCATTTGCCATGACATTATATTCGTCTGAGAATCAATCTGCCTCACATTCTGGGCAATAATTTCCATACTTTGATGAATAATAATAGTAAGTGGAAGCATCAAAGGTCATAATCTGTTGACAGATTACAAAAAAATTAAGGTTCATTTTCCTTTAAATAACCCGGAGGAGTTTGTATGTTTCTGAAATCCGGCTAGAACCATTAGCAAAGGGTAATTATTCTTCACATGCTAGTGACACAGGAATAGAAGTAAAGAAACTATAAAAAAAAAATTATAGATTAATTAATGTATTGTTAGATCAAAATATAGGCAGGGACAAAGTTAAGATTTAAGATTAAAAGATAAAATATAAATATTTAAAATTATGATAAAAAAATCATATATTAATTGATGCATCTTGATCACAATACAAGTAGGGATGGGGTCGAGATTTGATATTGAGAAAATATAAATGTTTGAAATTATGACAAAAAACATAGATTAATTGATGCATCATTAAAACACAATATAGATACGGACGGAGTTAAGATTTAAAGTTGAGGAAAAAAATATAAATATTTAAAAATAAAATAAATTTAAAAATAATTTATTTTTTAAAAGTTTAAATAGAGTGACAAAAAAAACTTCGAGGAGGATTGCCTCTTCCCACGTACATCTATCCTTGACTACGGGATGAGTTTCTATAGAGTCATTTTAGACATTTTAGGGAAAACTTAAGAATGAGCATTTTTTAACTGAAGTATATGACATTATTTTAAATAATTAATTTAATATTTTATTAATAAATCATAGAAATACGATAAACTTTGTCAAACACTTTATTTTTATTATTTTATTAAGAAAACATCTTAAATACAACTAAAACCTATCTTACACTATTGTTACTTAAAAAAAATGAGTGTAAATCGTCTGTCTTTTTATTGTGATTTTATTGGTATATACTTACTTTAAAATAGTAGGTTTAAGATAAAAAATTATAGTTAAGGTTTAGAAAATTAGGTGTATAGTGTATATTTTGAGTTTAGGATGTAAAATTTAGAAATAGAGTTTAGAATCTAATTTTTAATAATTTCGAGTATAATATATAAAAGGATTCATAATTAAAGCACATAAAAACTTTTGTTAAGAGAATGGGCCTTGAACGAGAAAATATTATTAGTGAACCCTGTTCACCACGTCATTCATGGTCCTAAGTAATCAGGATCGTTGATCTTAATTTTTTTCCAAATGAATCATTATCTCTTTCCTACATGTACTTAGTGGGTGGGTAGTTATTAGGTAGTTATTTAAAGATCAACGGTTATAATTGCTTGAACCATGGATGACGTGGTGAACATAGTTCACCTAATAATCTCTCCTTAACGAGTGCTTGTGTTGCTCCCCTTCTAAGACACACCGAGTTTCTTAGAACTACAACCAAGAACGCAAATTTCTCTTGCCACTGACCTAATGAAACAAAACGTACGGTTTGATTCTTAAAAAGAAAAGATTGTCCTTTGATATTGATTCTTCTCTTCTTGTCCCATATGCTGCTCCATCTTGTGTGGTTCCTATGCAAAGGGGTCCCTTTAGGCCTTTACTACCCTGTCCTTTTGAAGGATATATTCACCTTACTGTCTCAAGTCTTAACCCCACGGCCATCACGTTCCTCCTGCTTATAAGGGTCTCCTTTCACCATACCACTCCTTAACTTCAAGTCATCTTCCATTGAAAGAAACAGTTCTAATCCCCTATGACATCAAATCTTCTCACGTCTTCACAGAGCTTTAGCTCCTCCTGGACTGCGAAGCAAAACAAAATATTCGAGAAGGCTCTGGCTAGATACGACCAGGATACACCTGACCGCTGGCATAACATTGCTAAGGCCGTGGGTGGAAAGTCCGCAGAGGAAGTCAAGCGGCACTATGAGATCTTAGTCAGGGACCTTAAAGACATCGAGTCCGGTCGGTACCCTTATCCATATCCAAGTGAGAGCAGCGACTAAGGCAGTGAGGTTTATACTGAACCGAATACTTGTCCCTAAACACTGACAACTCAAGTGCATCAGTTGGTCCAGAACAACATGTCCCTTTCTTGCTGTGTTCCATCAGCTGTTTTTCCTTTCTCTAAAGACTGACTTATCTTACTTGTCTTTCAGGTTCGCTGAAGAATAGAGTGATAAATATATGCATTCAGAGATGCAAGTGGCAAAAAGAGAAGCTTGGTAGAATATTCCCTACCAGAAGCAACCCTAATAAAATGGATCATTTTCAGTGCTACGGTTATGTAATTTAGATTTCACTTGTTATATAATTTTCTTGGTAAATAAATGTTGTTGATTTCACGAAAAATTTCCCAAGGAATGTTTGCATATTTCAAGAAAAAAATTCCGATTCAAATTAGATTATAAATGAAAAATAAAAAAATAAATCGATGCAATTTCAAGAAGTAAAATTAAACGTCAGGTAACAGTAGTAAATTAATTATATTATTTATCGTAAACGATTGATTATGTGTTATATAAATTATTTAAAACGTAATCTAACCATTGAGAATGATTATCTGTTAATTTTTTAAATGGTTAATCGTTATAGTGGTTAACAACTATTAACGGTTTGGTTACAGGTTAACATGTAACGTCCTGTTAGATTTTTTTTTACATTCTCATTAATTCTTCTGAGAATAAAGAAATTATCTTTTTATAAATATTATATTAAATTTTAAAAAATTAAATAAAAAAATTTCTAAACACAAATTTTATCTTATATCTAAATAATTTCATAGTTGTTGATGCTGATTTTAGGTCACACCAAACAAAAAAAAATAATAGTCGAAAGAAAATTTGAGAACAATGATCGATGACTCACTATCGAAGGACGATTAAAGAATCGTAATGAATCATAATTAATAACAAATGTATCCTCGATACTTAATTCATATTTATTAATAATTAAACTATATCATAACCGAGAATTTGAAAAATGTGGAGCAATATATATAAAAGTGAATATGTACTCATGGCGGTAGTGGTTTCGGTTTCGAGCACATTAGGTATACTTTAAGGCTTAATATCTAAATAGGTGTTTAAACTATGTTTATAGATAATTTTAATATTTAAATTATTTTTAATTTTAAATAAGTGTTTAAAATTTTAAGTTTAGTTATTTCATGTGCATAATAATTAACTAACATTATTTTTATAAAAAATAATTTTATTTATATATTTATTATCTTTAACTTATTTTTTAAATTGTTATTTTTAAACTTTTACAAAACAGTCCTAAATCTCTAAATTACCCTCGTTGTTTTTGTTTACTGCCTCATCGGAGATTGTTACTACCGCTACCGAACCAACATGACTATTTTACTAACCAGCTATTGCTAGTAACCGGTGATAGGTGTGTCGATCGACTTTCTAACGTTGAAAGAAATTAAAATCGCAAAACGAAAGTCGTCCACTCATCTATTGTTGGTTATCGATGATGGGTAGTTAGGGAAAACAATCATGATGGTCCGTCGACGGTAGTGGTGATTTCTTGTGAGGCAATAAACAACGATAATGATGGTAATTTAGGAATTTAGGAATTTAGGGTTAGATATTTGAGACTTTTTATAAAGATTTAAAATTATCAAAAATATTTTAAAAATAATTTTTGAATTTTATTTAAAAAGTAATTAAAAGAAATTAGAAATTAAAATACATTGCTTGTCATATTGTAATTGGCTAATGGTTTTTATTAATGATTAGGCACCTAAAATATCGAAATTAAAATTTTAAATACCTATTTAGAGCTAAAATAGTTTAGGTACCAAAAATAATCTACAAGCATGGTTTAGACACGTAATTGAGTATTAAACCTATATTTAATTCCTAACATATGAATCCTCGTTGGTGCTTTTGTAAGGATTTTAACTTTCTTTTTAGCAAAATTCTTTTAAATTGTCCTAGTAGAGTCAATGTAATCAATTTATTAGTTGTAGGTTTGATTCTTAACTCCCTTAATTGCTTAATTTTTCGTCAATCTAATGATATGCCTGAATCCTCTCTCATTTATTCTTTGTTTCTATAATGATGGCTTATGTATTTGCTTCAAAGAATCTATTAAGCTTTTATAAGCTAAGTTTAAAATGGCCTCGAAGTGTTTGTAGTAACAGTATGATGACATGCTCGAACCTTCTCTCGTTTCCCTATAATTAAACATTCACCATCCATTGTATGAAAGCTTAAATTGAATTTTACTCGACTTGAAGAATTCTCTTAACCCGAATACAAATAAACATTTTAAGAGATCTATGAGACATACATGAGAAGTGTTTGGATTATCCAATTAAATTTTTTAAGTATTCCAATTCCGCCTCATTGATTTTGTTGGATCTATCATGTATATTACTTGATTGTTTACTCATATCTCGGAGGACATGCATGAGAAGTGTTGAATTTATATTATTTCTGTAATGAATGAAATTTTGGATTTCAATCCGGAGATGTGTATTCGATGCAACATGTTATCAATGTAGTGTTCGATTTTGTTCATGATACGCCTGAAATTGTTTCTAACTGAAATTGTTTCTAACTAAAATATGTTTTTATAATGATTAATGTTGAGTTGATCAATCAATGGAATTGGCCAAGATGGGATGAATTGACTATTTAAAAAAATTGTGGAAGATTTTCGATAAAAAAATTGAAAAATGAAGAACAAAAGATTTATAGTGGTTTAAGCTTCGAAACAAGCTCTACATCCACTACCTTAGCTCCCACTAAGGATTTTGAAACCAAATCACTAAATGAATTCAACCTTTTTCTAGGTTCAAGGGATAACCTTTACAAGCAAGTCAATTTTCTACCAAAAATTGACTTGATCCTTACAAAGAAATACAAAAGATAAGAGTGGGCTAAAATAAAATCTCTCACAAGATATATGTGCCCTAATTACATAATAACTCTCCCCAAACTCAATTACAATGAATCAAAATGGAAAATGGGAGTTGAGCGTCAAGATATGCAATAAGGTGCTTTGGATTTGGATTTGTGTGCTTTGATGTTGTTTGAAGATCAATAGTTGTTAATGTTGCTTCAAATGCTTCAATTTATACCTTCTCATTGATTTTTAACCGTTGTGGTTGTTGGGAATTGAAATAAAGACGTTAGGGCTTCATCTTCCCATCATAAATGTACCTCTGCAAACACTAGTATTGATGCTCAGGGTACCTGTTTCGAAACAGGCCACAAAGAGAAAGAGTCATTGTGTATTTAATAGGGGTGTATCGAACCATGGTTCGGTACCAATTATAATCTGTGAAGGTTGGTATCGATACCTGTTCTGAAACATGTTAACCATAATTTAAAGCTTCAACTACATCCAACAATCGACTTATTTAAAGCTGAAATAGTCGTTGGGATTTTTGGGTATCGATGCTGGTATCAAAACTACCTGGTTCGATACCTGGTTCGAAACAAATATTGGCAGTAACGTTTTAATGAAAAAGGTATCGATGTTGGTATCGATACTCGTTCTTTGACTCAAGAACATTTTCTGAAAAATAAGAGGCAGTAGCGATACTCTCGTATAAAAATACTTAGAAAATTATTTTTAAAGTTCTTGATTTGACTTGAAAACAAAAGTTTGACTTAAAGACTTAAAAATTTATAACAAAATAGTCCTTTATCTTAATTGTTATATCAAAATCAATTTTGATTTTATAATTAATTAATTATTTTTAGATTATTAAAAATATTATGCGTATTATATTTATATAATTATTAAATTAATAATATTAGATATTATATTAAAAGTTATTTCTCAAAATTTTTTAATTCTCGTACTATATTCATGTGTAAAAGAATATTTACTTTTAACAATAATTAATCTTAAGTGGTATTAGAGTAATATTTTAACCGTTGAATTTTATATCGACTATCCGTGAGTGGGGTAAATAAGGTGGACAACCATAACAGGTGATCAATCACGATAGCGAGAGCTCGTGATGAGAACGTCATAAGGTTGGGTGAAAGAGAATGTCATATCTAATAAAAGGCGGGGTCATTAATCTAACATCGAAAAGAAAAGGGTAATATTTCATATCCTATAAAACATATCTTTTGAGAAAAGAGTCATGAATCTGTGACAAGTGATATTAGAACAACCGTTTAACTGTTTGATTATATGTTGGTGAAATAACTTTTTTAATATAATATATTTATTTTTATTCCAACCTTCCTTCCATTATTAATTATTTCTATGGAACAAATATTTTGTATTAAAAGTATACATGGGGGTTTCGGAGTACCACACGAGTAGTGCGACAATTCAAAACAATCATCCCGAAGTAAATGGATGAGTCCTTGAGGGTCTGGTCGATGATAATAGAGATGTATCTCGAAGAGTTAAATTTTATTAGTAGTGCTATTAATGTTACAGGCAATATCGGGTCTTCAACCGACAAGATTTTCAACTAAATTGTTAAATTCTTCCATGGTATGTTGGTCTCTGATTTAATTCCAAAATCTGATAAATTCCTTCGAATCTGTAATGCCGAATCAAAATACTTGTATAATTCATGTGCAAAATTAAAACACGTCCATATTTATTCCATTCACGTAGCCAGAATCTCAAATTTATAGTGTGAGCGAGTGGATTTTTCAAGTTTTACCACTCATCATCCAAGCTTAGAAAAAGAGATTGAAGAAGATTCTATCAAAATAGAAAAATAAAATTTAAATTAGATTTCAGAGAACAATAGTCATTGATAAATGAAGGTAAAAAATAAAATAATAATTTAATAAGCATACATGCAGTTGTTTTGAAGAGAGAGGAGTGGGATGCTTCGAAAATAAATTTTCGGTCTTTGAAATATAATTACGTTTAGCGAGTTTTTCAGGATATTACAGTTAAAGTGTTGTTCTGATATCATTTGTTACAAAGTCATGATCTTTTTCCCAAAAGATATACTTTATAAGAAGTGAAATATTATCATTTTCTTTTTTATGTTAGATTAATAACCCATGTTTTTTAGTAAACATGACATTCTCTCTCATTCAACCTTTTGACGTCCTCGTTATTAGGTCTCGCTATCGTGATTGATCATTTGTCACGGTTTTCCACTTTGTTTACCCTACTAATGGACGCTCAATATGAAATCGAGTAATTAAAATATTGCTCTGATACCACTTAAGAATAATTATTGTTAAAAATAAATATTCTTTTACACATGAATATAGTAAAAATATTAAAAATTTTGTGAAATAACTCTTTTTATATAATATCTAACATTATTAATTTAACAATTATATAAATATAATACGCATGATATTTTTAATAATTCAAAAATAATTAATTATTATAAAAATATATTTCGGTTAAAAACAATTTTAGGTATATTATGAACAAAATCGAACACCACATCAATAACATGTTGCATCGAATACACATATTCGTATTAAAACTCAAAATTTAATTCATTAAAAAATAATATTAATTAAACACTTCTCATGCATTCCAATAAGATATGAGTAAACAATCAAGTAACATACCTGATAAATCCAACAAAATCCGTGAGGCGAAATTGAAATACTTAAAAAGTTCAATTAGATAATTCAGGCACTTCTTATGTATGTCTCATTCATCCTCTAAAATGTTTATTTGTATTTAAATTAGAATATAAACAAGTTAATTAAAATATTTTTTAGAAACCGGCTATAAATCGACAGCCAACGAGCCCAAAAACGAAAAAAAAACTTCCTTTTTCTTTTTAAACCAATAAATCTGAATCCGATTTTATAAAACAAAATATTTTTTATAAATTTTAAAAAATAATTGAAAAAATATTTTCTTCGTAATCGTTTAAATAATAGTCCTTTGATACTGAGTTTTGAAACAGAAAGAGGAAGAATAACGACGATGGACGACCAATCAAACTTCCAAAAATAAAAGACTCTTAACCTATTTTTGATTTCTTTGTTATTCGAAAAAAAACAATAAAAGGCTAATATTTTATTTTTAAAAAATACTTTCTGCATTGATGTTTACGAGAAGGGGATCACCGTCCTTGTCTTGATTGGTTGTGCACGCATGAGAAAGGACCGGTTAATATAATGTTCGCCATGGCTGAAGTTGTTGAGGTATCATTTGATGTGATTGTTGACGTAGAGCCGAGGTGGTTGGTCAGAAATGCAAAGGTAAAGCCAAAAGGTGAATGAATGTTTCTGAGAGATTCTAGAATTCAAAGAGGCAATTGAATTTCGATCTGGAAAAGCTGAATAGTTTTCAGGTAACCAGTTTGCATATTCGGGTTAACCGATTGGGTTGATAACGTATTATGATATTAACCAGTTGTATATTCGGGTTAACTATTATAGGTGGCTCAACTCTGGGTGGATGTCACCGATATATATATATATATGTAAAATTTATGATAAAATGATAACCTATTTATCAAGTTATTGTATATGGGTTTAAAGGAGTTGTTGAGACCTAATCTACCAAGTAAGTTTATTGAATCTTTTGGTATTGTGTTTTCTCTGATAAAATTGTTTATGAATTTGTTTTTAATTTAAAATATTTATATTTTATCTTAAAATTTCAAATATTAACTTATCTGTGTAAAACCTATACACACATCTATAAGCAATCGATGTAGAATATCAAACACTTACATTCGAATTTGGGTAATAAAGATTTAACTTTATTCGTGCAATGATGTTTAAGTGACCCAATAAAGTTTTTATGATGAATTTAATTAGGCTACGTTATGTAATAATAATATATAATTTTGTTTATGTGACAGAGATTTTGGTCTTTGTCCTTAATATCCGCTTTGTTTCATAGGGGTGAGTAAAACTCGTCTTGAAAAAAACGAATAATTTGACTTAATTCGAGGCGAAAATACTCGACTCGTTTTGACTCGACTCAAAATTTTATAGATTCGACTCAACTAAAAAAATTTTAAATAAAGTTTAAGTTGTAAAATGAAAATTCAAATGACTCGAATAACTCGAAATTTTTAGTAATTAAAGGATTAATTTTTAAGTTTGAGATGAATCTCTCAATTTTTTTATGAGATATACTTTGATATGTAAAAATATAAAGAAATATTGCTACATATGAAAATATATATATGCATATTTTATATGATTAGAGAAAGTCGTTTAAATTGGAATCAAATCATATTATAACATGATAAATAGTTACAATTAAATATTTATAGGAACTCGAAAACTCGACTCGAACTGAAAAAATTTCAAATAAAGTTTGAGTTGTAAAATATGACTCGCCAACTCGAATAACTCAAAATTTTTTGACTCAACTCGACTCGATCGAATAGTCACTTTACTGTTTCACATGTTAAACTAATTTTTTTGTTATTGCATTACCGTTGTCAACAGTTTGATAACTAATATTTGGTCAGTAATTGTGCATCAACGTTTCCTTTGTTTCTGCGTATGAGGCTTGCTTTGTTCCAAATGCCAAAACAAACGATGATTTAGGAGAGAAGTTGAACAAGTTTTTTAGTAGGAACTAATATTAAGCTTTTCCATATTTTCCATACTCTTTGATTATGCATGGTTTTTCGAACCAACGAAAGCAAAACAAGAAAGAGTGTAGTAAAAAAGAACAGAGATCAGTGGTGGAGTGAGGCCAAGACAAAGCTGAGTCTGAGACAAGAAGCAAGGCAGAGACCTTCTGTGTAGGAAGTCGGTCCGGGGAACGACAGGGTCCCCCATTTCTAAAATGGCATCTTTACCGTGCCACACGGTTTCTCCCTCTCTCCTTCAATAAACCTTCTTTCTTCTCCGTTCAATTTCAGGTACCATTATGTGTTTCTCTTTCTTTTTAGGAGACTTCGAAAGCATTTTGCATGGCCATCGGCAACCATATATATACAGGGATAGATCGATGGTAGTGAAATCATACCCCTAAAAGTTTTAAATTATATATAATTTATATATTTTTATATTTTATATAAATGATCAGGGTCGGTTCAAAAATTTTGGGGGTCATGTGCAATTTATTAAAATGCAGCCCTTAAAAGCAATTATTTATAACCCTCACTAGTTCTAAAAATATAGTCCTTAAAAGCAATTATCCTTTTTTGAGTCTCTATGCGGTATTTCTATTTGGATTATCTAAAACCTCATTGATTCTACAAATCAATAGTAATAGAAATAATCAATAAGAATTTATAATCAATTGTCACATCTAGAAAACAATTATTATAACTCATATTTCTTAAGAATATTTTTATAACTTTTATAATGAATTTCGAAATTAACATTATCTAATTATCTAATGTATTTTATCAAAATTTTGAGATCTATTTTTTAAAAATTCTATACAGTTGTTTCTATTTCGTTTATCCAGAATTGATTATAGATGATGTAATTCCGCATTTAAATTTTTAATATAACTATCTAATGGTCGTAAGTTCTGACTTGCACATAAAATCTTGCCTCCTGCGTATGTATGATCTCGAGTGGCCTGCAATTGTATCAAAAGATTTCATTGGATTTTACCATGGCGGTTTTCTTCAGGGTTCTTTTTCGACAAAGCAAAAACGGGAGGGGTGGCGACGGCGGTTCTTGGTTGGAAGCTCCTACAAAGCTAATGCAAAAATGGTTTCATCTCCTCAGACTTCTCCATCAGAAGATTCCCCACCATCTTCGTCATCGAATTCCACCTCATCTTCACCGTCAAATTCCACCTCATCTTCATCGTCAAACTCCACCTCACCTTCATCATCATCATCACCACCGCCACCTAAAAGCTCACCGTCGCCACCGCCGCCGCCCAAAAGCTCATCCCCACCGCCATCGCCACCCGTAAGCTCATCACCACCACCACCACCACCAAAATCCTCATCACCTCCTCCACCAAAACAATCATCCCCCCCGCCACCAGCATCTACTAGTAAAAACAATACTAACAGTCCTCCTCATTTCCACCCTCCTCCGCCTCGTTCACCTTCTTCTCCTCCTCTTCCTCCTCCTCCTCTTCCTCTTCCGCATGTTAAAAATGTAAGCAACCTTTCTCCTCCACCTCCTAATGAAAGTGACGATAGCAGTTCCGAGCCTTACAGCTCACCGTCGAAGAGCGAGTCAAATGACAACTCGAACGTATCTATCGTCGCGGGAGTAGCTGTGGCGGTAGGAGTAGTTCTCTTTATTTTTGTAGTCATTTTAGTCGTATGCCTTCGGAAAAAGAAGAGGACAAGATACCCGAAAATGCAGTACTATAGTGAACCTAAAGGTGATTAAAAACAAATAAATTTTATGATTTGAGCAACTGATAAAGTTTGCATGGCTGATGAATTAGTTCTATTGTGCATGGTTTATTGCAGCTGGCGGCGATGATCCATATTATACCGGCCTAATGCATCGTCCATGGGGAGAGCATGGTGCCGAAGCAACACCGCCGCCACACGGTGGACTTGTTTCTAGTGGTGCATGGGCTACACCATCTACGGTGCCACCTCCTGTTGCTAGTGGTGCATGGGGTTCACCATCTACGGTTCCACCTTCTGTTGCTAGTGGGGCATGGGGTGCACCATCTACGGTGCCGCCTCCTGGTGCTGGTGGAGGACGGGTTTCAACATCATCTCCAGTCCCAGCACCAATTATGAGCGGTGAATTAAGCTCCCTGTCCTCAGGCGCACAACATACTCCTTTGCCACCTCCAACACCAAATATAGTACCTCATGGAATAAATACAGGCACTTTCACATATGAGGAGCTATCGGCTGCTACTGGTGGATTTTCTGAGGCTAATCTGCTTGGTCAAGGCGGATTCGGGTTCGTGCACAAAGGTGTGTTACCAAGTGGAAAAGAGATTGCAGTTAAGAGTTTAAAAAGTGGTAGTGGGCAAGGTGAAAGAGAATTCCAGGCCGAAGTCGAAATAATCAGTCGCGTCCATCATCGATACCTCGTATCCCTAGTCGGATACTGCATGGTCAGACAACAAAGGATGTTGGTGTACGAGTTTCTTCCAAACAAAACCTTGGAATACCACCTCCATGGTAAATTCAATTCTTCATGATTCATTCATATACTTCAACCTTGCTAACCAACTTCCTCTATTGCAGGGAAGAATCATTCGGTCATGTATTTTTCGACTAGATTTCGAATTGCATTAGGTTCTGCGAAAGGGCTTGCTTATATTCATGAAGATTGTGAGAAATCTGAAGTCTTCCTCTTTATCTGTATACATCATTTTCCGTTCAATCTTTCTCTAAGGCTGAATTTATACACACAGGCCATCCTCGCATTATTCATCGTGATATTAAATCAGCTAATATTCTGCTTGACAACAACTTTGAAGCCAAGGTATCATATTCATCTCTTAGAATTCAACCAGTGTTTTTACAGGTTCAGACACGTTTGTATTTTTCATGTAGGTGGCTGATTTCGGATTGGCTAGGCTGTCTGGAGACAACTGCACCCATGTCTCCACTCGTGTGATGGGAACATTCGGGTAACAACAATAGAAACAGAAACAAAACATGTATGGTTTGGTTGAAGAAATTGGAGATCAAACGGCTGTCTTCTTTCTTACACAGGTACTTGGCTCCTGAATATGCATCAAGCGGCAAGCTGACTGATAAATCCGATGTTTACTCATTTGGGGTCGTGCTATTAGAACTCATAACCGGAAAGCAACCTATGGATCCCACTAATTCAATGGATGACAGCTTAGTAGATTGGGTATGTAAATTTGATGCATTAATAGCCAAAATCATAAGATTCATAAAGAAATGTCGTGTAACCATTAGTGTTATTCTCTGAAACAGGCTCGACCACAATTGGCTCGAGCATTGGAGGACGGCGACCTCGGTACACTGGTCGATCCGCGTCTGAAGAATAACTACAACCATGAAGAAATGAAACGTATGGTAGCCTGCGCTGCTGCCAGCGTTAGACATTCAGCTCGAAAGCGCCCCAGAATGAGCCAGGTTTGCTGCAATGATCCCAAACTTCCTTCTTTCTATTGTTACTTTATACTTAATGTATTGTGGAGAGCAGATTGTGCGTACACTGGAAGGGAACTCTTCATTGGATGACCTGGAAGATGTCGCAAAGTCAGAAAAGAGCTCAGTGTATTCCTACGGAGGAGCTGCAACAGATTACAGCAAAAGTTCATACGATGCTGACTAAGACCGCCCCTTACCAGTAGAGAGATTTGAACCTCAAGCGCCCCCTTTGAAAACACACAACATTGGGTTCTTTTCTTGTTTATCAAGTGTTTTTCTTTGTATTAAAAAAAAATCAAGTTTCATATTGGAATCTTTGCCTAAGAAATTGCCTTTAAGATTGTCTAAAAAGAGTTGCATTCTGCAAATAAATGATCTCTTGATTCTGTGTTTCTTCTACCAAAGAGGCATTCAGAGGAAAGGTGGTGGTAGTACCAGGTAAGAAGTATGTTCTTAGTTGGTAAAAAATAAAGAACAACAAGCCAATATTAGACAACCACCAAATATGATTGTTCTAAATAATCAATTAATTTCCTTATTAGTGCAGGGGTGCTTAACGAGTTGAGCATCTCGTGAGTTGTTCGAACTTAGTTGTTCGAACTTGACTCGATCAAAACTTGATAAATATTTGACTCGGATTTCTCGACTCGATACCTTAACAAGTTGAATCGAGCAAAATCTACCTCGACTCGATAAGTTCGCAAGAAGCTCATTAATTTTTAATTTTTTTAATATTTACTTTAAAATAATTTCATTCAAAAAATAAATTTAAATAATAATTATTCATGTGTGAATTATTACTTTAATTTTAATATGCTAGTTTAGTGTATTTATGGAATGTTACTTTTGAATTCAGACTTTTAAAATGTTTTATACACTCTTTCTGATATTTTTTGTTAAATATGTTAATTTAAGTTAATATTAAGCCTCATATGGTATTATTAAATTTTATTTTTAGTTAAAAATAAGGTAAGTTTTTTAATGAACTTAATGAGCAACGAGTCGAGTTGAGTAACAAAATATTTTAACGAGTCCGATTCGAGCACAATTTTAACGAGCTTAACGAGAAACGAGTCGAATCGAGCAACAAAATTTTTAACGAGTAAGGGTCGAGCAATGTCTAACTTGTGATCGACTTGCTCGATAAGTATCCATAGTTTGCACCTAATTGAAGTTTGTTAAACGAAATAGGCTTTGACCGTCAAACATTAATTATTGTATCTTAAACATCTAATGCTCTAATCTTTAATTCTAAACTTTAATCTTAAACATTAATCATAAACTCTAATCATATTCTTTTATTGATGGACATAAGTAGAGGTATCGAAAGAGATGGACGATTCTTACGCCTTTTGATATTTTTTATGTCCAATATTAAAAAAATATCTTTTTATACTTTAATATTAAAAATTTAAATTATAAATTTTAACTTTAAACTTAGAATCATAAAAACATAAATTTTAAACCCTAAATATACATTCTACAATTAAAACTTTAAAACATAAACCTTTAATCTTAACTCTAAGCCTTAAATTTTCTTAGTGATCAACATAAAAAATATCCTAAAAGAATAAATTATTTCTACTATAATTGCTAGTTAATAATATTTTTAAAATATTTAAAAAGGAAATCAATTAAGTTGATCTCATAAATTTATAAATTAAATTCTCAAAATTTTGATTAATTTTAACCGTAAACTAATAATAGATTGATATTATTTATCATATGACAGTATGTTTCTGAGTCTATTTAGATGATACCTCGTCTTAAACCAAAACTTTCTGATTTCTTTGTACAGGTGTAAATGAACAGGGTGTTAGACGAGTTACTCGTGAATTGTTCGTATAATGTTCGTTTATTAAGTTAAATAAAGGAGTATGAATAGATATTTTATGTTCGATTAATAAACGAACGAACACGAACATAAGTGTGTCCGGCTCATTTATGTTCACGAACAAACTCGTTTATGTTTGTTTATAAGCTCGTTTATATACTCATTTATAAGCTCGTTTATAAGCTTGTTTATGTTCTTTTATATACAAACGCTAAACAAACATGTTCATGAACACTAAATTAACATGTTCGTAAACGCTAAATAGACAAGTTGATGAATATATACAAATGAACTCGTTCGTTCGTGGACGCTTAACGAACAGGTTCACGAACGTTAAACGAATAACTTATCGAACATATAAACGAACACGTTCGTGAACATTAAACGAATACGTCCGTGAACGTTAAACGAACACGTTCGTGAACATTAAACGAACCGAGCCCGAACACGACAAAAAATAAACGAACCAATCTTGAACATACCATTAAAAATTTAAACAAACACGAACAGAGTTTGAACACCTTCAAAAATAAATAAACGAACACGGACATACCCTTATCCGTTCAAGCTCGGTTCGTTTACACCCTATTTCTTTGTTATCAAAGTTCAAATCGAAAGTTATGATATCAAAATTTAAACCATACAAAAAAATAGGTATTTTTGACAACTCCGACAATTATAAATCTATTCTTAAATTGAAAACTATATGAGCTGTATTTACTATTGTTCATAAACACGTGTTCATAAACAATTATTAAAATATATCTTCTGATAAAAATTATCGATTTAATACGATTAATATTTTTTAATGTGTGTGATAGTTTATATACAATTAAAAATAATTAACAAAATTATAATATTGATATTCTCGATTTTTACTCATTTAACGTGAGTAGATTTGATAATGGTTGTTTAATTTTTAATACCATGTATTTAAAAAATGTTTAATCTTTTTTCTTGGAGTTCTTTAGGTTACATATTTTAATAAAAGTTTTCTCGGTAAACTTGATGGTTAAGATTTTTTTATGATTTAGGTGTATTATATTTAAATTCCATTTCTTTATATTTAATAAAATATAATTTATTGCTTTTGTTAAATATATATATATATATATATATGAGTTAGGTTAAATAATTTTTTTATATATTTTTATTGATTTAACTAATAATATTTTTTTTGAATTTATCATTGACAACGTCAGAATATGCCACTTAGCACACTTTGATCATATCATATGGCATTTCTAAAAAAAATAAAAATTATGTAAAAATCTTTAAAATTATAAAAAAAATCCAATATTTATTTTAAAATATAGAAACATTAAGGTTTTTTAAATATTTAAATTTATTAAAAAATTATTATTAAAAGTAGAGGTGTAAACGTAGAATTGTTCATATAATATTTGTTTATTAAGCTAAATAAAAGAGTATGGAAAATATATTTGTTTAATAAAATAATAAATATAAATAAAATTATATTCGGTTCATTTATGTTCATGAATAAACTCGTATCAGCTCGTTTACCTGATTCATTTCTTTTTTATATTTGAAATATCAGTGAATGTACGAACAAAATTGAATAAATGAAAAATTTTGGAGTTTAAACCGTGAAGTATAAAGTTTAAGGACTCGTAATTTTATCATTTTGACGAACATAGAGCGAACATATTCACAAACGCTAAACAAATATATTCATGAATATTAATGAACATATTCACGAACACTAACAAACGAACATGAATGCCTTAAAAACAAACTAACACGATATAATTATTTAAACAAATACAAATTAAATATAAACATTTTTAAAATAAATAAATACGAGCCGAACCGGTTCAAGTTCAATTCATTCACCCCTAATTAAAAGTTCATAAATTAATGTGGATTTAAGAACCAAATTAAAAAAATATTGTAAGTTTAAGGACTAAACTTATTATTAGCTGCTTCTTATCGTTTATATACCTTGGATTATTTTCGTAAAAGAAAGAGACCCTAGCTTGGCCTCCTCTGATCTTTCTTCAACATGGGAGATTACAACGATGCCTTCATGCGCAACCAAAGCGCCGCCGCCGTTCAGGCCCGCGTTAAACCCCCTCAGAACCGCGCCAATATTCAACAGCTCAAGCTGGTTCGTTCTTTTAGGGTTTTGTTTTTTGAAGATCGTGATTCAATTACTTTTAATCTCGACTTGTTAGCGTAAGATTGTTGTAGATTCTACATTTCTGTGTGTTATTTTCCGTTTTCGAACCTTTTTTGGTGAATTTAGTTTTATTTTTGTCTTTCGAATGGAAGATTTGCTGTGACTTTCGAAATATTAGATGCGGGTAAATAAATTACGGTGGTCTGTTTTTTTGAGAGGGAGAATATGATGATTAGATACGAATTTGTTTACTTTGCAGATTGGGCAAAGCCATCCTACTGGTTTAACGGCCAATCTTTTGAAGCTCTTTGAACCACGTCCTCCGTTGGAGTTTAAACCGCCTCCTGAGAAGAGAAAATGCCCTCCGTACACAGGTCTTTGTCGTGTATTTGGTGTTTGAATTAGAAAATTTATCATTTATTGTTTGATTATTTTTGTTCGTCTTTGTTAGGGATGGCACAGTTCGTGAGTCACTTTGCTGAGCCAGGAGATCCTGAATACGCCCCGCCTGTTCAGGAAGCCGAAACACCTGTAGGTTACTTGTTCTTGAGTAGAAGTTATTGTGTTTTGCATCTTTGAAATGCTTTGCGTGATTAAATTGCTTATGTTTTATTCTGTGGCCTTGTTGAATTTGGGATCACTTTTGTTATTTTGTCATGTTTGTGTTTGGATACTGGGTCACCTGTTCAATTTCTCCTCTTTCTATCTGAGCCACCCTTTTGATGGGATCACTATTGTTATTTTTCTCACCTTTGTGTTTGAATTGTCCGTTGTGTGAAAGATGGCCTTGGTAGCACACTAGCACTGTGCACTACTCAGTGAAAACCAGATTAACTTACTGAAATCGAAATTAATTCGATTATTTGGTTGGTTATTGATAATGATTTTAAGAAGTTTTTCGTAATCAATTAATTCATTTTCATCGAAAATAATAAAATTAGTCAAATAACTAAAAACATATAAAACACTATATTTTAATCTTTTTTAGTTTAAATTTTTAAGTTCATAACGAAATTAACCTATTGTTTATGCATTTTTTACTTGGCATTTTAACATTAGCCCGATGATTATGCTTGTTTGAATTATGAAAAGTTAGATTTTTAAGATGTATTTCTAACTTAACTGACTGAATTAACTGAGATATTTTGGCTGGTTTAGTCTTTATTTTTTGTGTAACCAGAAATAAAACTTTAAAATTTGCTTAATCTGATTCAGTTATAGTTGTAAACGTATTAACTGAAAGAACATTCCTAGACTGTAGTACTATTAGCTGGTAAACCCGGTGCGTGTGTTGTGAAAATGAATTGTGCATTGTATTATGGCTTTGGTGTGATAATCTAATTCACCACCGACTTGATTTAATGGAAGGAAAAGCTTTTAACTTGTATGTTATCTTTTGTAATGATTTCCTTTTTTGGATCTAGGCACAACGGAGAGCAAGAATTCATAAGTTGCGACTAGAGAAGGGTATGGAGAAGGCTGCCGAGGAGTTAAAAAATTGTAAAGTTTTTTTCCTTTCAGTTGCTTATTTGTGACTGATGAATTTGTTTGGTGCAATGTGCATGTATTTTGATTTTGAATCTTTTGTTTTTGTTTGTCTTCTATGCAGATGATCCAAATAATGACCCCGACATTTCAGGTGATCCATACAAGACATTGTTTGTTGCTAGACTCGTAAGTGAATTTTTCTAGTTTTTTCTAGTTTTACATCTAATCTTGTCTTTCAATTATTCCGGCTGGAGTAAGTTACTAGCTTGTATTATTTGTTGCAGAATTATGAGACATCCGAGAGTAGAATTAAAAGGGAGTTTGAGTCTTATGGACCGATTAAGCGGGTAGGTATTTTTGAGCACCCTCATGCGGGTGTGGTAAGAGGTTATGCAACTTCTTTATCCTCTCTGTTTCCTTAACAAGAGATTTTAGTTTCATGATATAAATTTCAAATCTTAAAAAGTTTGGCGTTTCCTGTTTTTCAAAACAAGCTATATTTTTACGTGTAAAACTTGAAGTTCCGATGTGTATACATATATGCTTAAGCATACTAAAGACAAATTCTTTAAATGTTTGCATAAACTTGGTATGTTGTACTTCGTCATTGTCACAAGGTTCTATCTTTAGATGGTATTTCTAAATTGCAACATGTGGTGTAACTACTCGTTGGCATTTATGAGTAAAGCTGAGCTTCTGCCTTTTCTTGTAATGGATCTTATTTGAGTCTGTTCAAGTTGTCAAAAGTGAAACAGGTATCACTGGTAACTGGTAAGGGTGACTTTGTAAGTTTCACTTTACCCTTTGATAAGTTACTTGAATATGATAGGATGTAGAAGTCATCTCCAGAAATAGGTGAACATTCCACTCTTTAGGTATTGTTCTACCATTAAGAAGCTTCTATAAAAGGTATCCTTGGTAAGGGGTTGATTATTTTGTTTCTCATTCCCAAATTTTTTTACAATCCTTCGCCAAACATTTTACTTCAAAGATGAAAAACTATGTTGAACGGAGCAGTTGTGCGTTGTGCCTTTTGGCCTTTATTTTTCAAGCAACCAAAGGTGGCTGACATCTGTTCTTTTTCATGACCTGGGTAAAAAAGTTGGGAGTATTAGCATCTCTTCCTTTTGTTATTTAAGTTCTAGCCAATGCTTTCCTGCTAATAAAAGCTCTACTTTCGCTTTTAAAGGCTATCAAAAACGTATCAGCAGTTGAGAAGGTGTTCTGGTATTTTCTAGTCTATAACTATTTTCTATTCTTTTTAAAAAAATACTTCCTGGTAAGGGGAGATTAGTTTGTTCAACAATTGGTAAATATGCCATGATACATTGGTTTATCTGCAACTCTAGCAATGGTGGTCAGCATCTCACAATGGCAGCCCTATCATTAAAAGGTGAGCACGGCTTATGAGGCATAATGCCTGCCTGCCGTGCCATTTAGGAATTTACTATTTCTAACATTTTTGTAGTGTTAGCATTTAGCTGTGGAGATCAGGCATCAGCAATTATAATTTTCTGATTACCACTATAAGATTTTTCTTTTGTACTTCACTTTCAACCGTGTAATTATTTCTTTGTTGTGACCAGGTTCGGTTGGTTACTGATAAATCTACAAATAAACCAAGAGGCTATGCTTTCATCGAGTACATGCATACTCGGGACATGAAAGGTTTGCTTTGCTTTGATTATTTTGTTTTCTTTTGAGCCAGCAGTCTATACATACCATTGTTAATGTGTTTTCAAACATCTCACAGCTGCTTATAAACAAGCTGATGGGAAGAAGATTGATGGCAGAAGGGTTCTTGTGGATGTTGAGCGTGGTAGGACGGTCCCAAATTGGCGCCCTCGCAGGCTAGGTGGTGGACTTGGAACAACCAGGATTGGTGGTGAAGATGTTACCCAAAGGTACTTTTGTGGTGGTTATGCATCATATAGTAATGCTGATATATAAATATTGGTATTATGGCTTAAACACGGCCACCTTTAGTTCAGGTGCTCTTAGAAAGATAAGCTGAACTCCAAGATTTTTGCTTGGCTTATATAACTTGGAAGTCCACTATTACCATGTTTGGACTGATCACGTGTTATTGTCCGGAGATCAAATGTTATGTTTGATTTATTATTTTCTGGAAATTTAATGCTATCATTTTCTCAGGGAACAAGTTCAATCAGGACCATCTCGTTCCGAGGAGCCAAGGATTCGAGAGGATCGACATGGTGACCGGTAAGATTTAGCTTTGTTCCACCAATTTTTATCTTTACAATCTCTGGTAGATTTGAAGGTTTTTTTGGCTTAGTACTTATTTCAGCATAAATGAGAATTTTCATTCTGCCTCTTAATCATTTTCTACGCTTTTGTGATTGTCAATCATCATTATGTTATAATTATCTGTTTTATCTTGGAAATCTTAGTGACAGGGAAAAATCTCGTGAAAGAGGAAGGGAACGGGAGCATGAAAAGTCTCGTGAGCGCTCACATGACAGGCCAAGGGATCGAGATAGAGAGGATAGACACCACAGAGATCGTGAAAGAACTAGAGACAAAGATAGGGACAGAGAGAGAGACCGTGGTCGTGACCGTGGCCGGGATCGTGGCCGTGACTATGAGCGTGATAGAGAAAGAGATCGTGAGAGGGACAGGGACCGAGATTATGATGTTGGTGACCGTGACCGTGGACGTTCTAGGGATAGAGATAGGGAATCTGATTATGACCGTGTCGAACCCAAACATGAGAGAGACCGGCACAGTGAGAGGGATTATGATCATGGTGAGCCAGATGAGGATCGTGGGTGGTATGAACAGCCTGATCATGGGCATAGGCGTTCAGACCTAGATGACCAGCACTACGGATACTATGATCATCATCGAGGTCGAGGAGAATACGATTTGGATGCCCATGGTGATCGTTATGACCAGTATGCTGACCGTGATCGGGACCGTGACCGTCGTTACGATGGGATGGATGGGATGGATGACGATGATTACCGGTGATTTCCATCATAAGACAGGAATCAAGTTCTTGAAATTGAGCCGCTGCTTTTTCTGTCATTGCACCTGGTTTATTTTATAACCCGATGGAACTGTTTCCAATCTGCTTTCTATTTCGCTGCGTCTACTCTGGAGTTCAGGAGTGTTTCTTTTGGAGGTGGAACCTTATAAGCGTGTTTTTGTTATGAAGTTTTCTTAAGACTTGCTTTGTTGGTTGGTTTAAGACGTCTTTTGAAGTTTTCTTAAGACTTGAATTAATTGGGAAATATACGTTAATTGCGTCTAAGTTTGATTAATTTACAACTTAGGCTCCAATATCTAACATTATATAAGGTTAATGTAGCAGTTGCTCCCACGCATAGGCCCATAATTTGGACCGCTTCAACCGCCATTAACTTGGGGTGCGATGGAATCTTGTGGTCTAGCTATGTCATTGGCTTGTGCATCCATTGCAGTCAATACACGAGGCATGGACATGCCACCAGAGATGACAATTTCTACATCAAAAGAAAATTCAAAACAATGTTATGCATAAAAAGAAATACAAATCCTTTTGTTTTTGTTATTGCCTGGAAATCTTACCAATTCCTTCTCGAACTGAGAGGTTGGGTCTTAGAATATCATTTGAGCTGATGAGGAATACGTCTCCAATGTACAGGTGGTTGGAGGGAACGTAAACGCAGTTAAGTTCTTCTGAGCCTGAACTCCCATGAAGAATAACTGTTGAAGTGATGAAGCCGAAGGCATATTCTCCGATCCGGGGATGCCGAATAATCGCCACTTCTTTGAAAGCCTTTGAATTCTGATCTGGAATTCATATAGAGAGAGTTTCAAACTGTTGTTAAAGACTATAGGTCTATAGTACTCCGACTCTTCAACCATATCAAATTCTCTCACCAGAGTCCGAATAACATAAGTTGCAGACTATTTGAATGTTGAAACTAGAAATCAAACTTACCCGGTGATATTGCTGCACTTATTTGTTTGGAAGCTGAGTAAATATAGCTAATGAATGGCATTTTCTTGATCAACCATTCTCCCAAACTAAGAACAGATGCTCCAAGCCATGAGGACATGAACACACCAACTATGAAGATGAATGCGATAGAGGTCACAAATCCAAGGCCTGCGAAAATATCGGTTACCATTAGAAATGAAAAAAGAAAACGATTTAAAGGAGATGAAAAGAGATTATAAACGAACCAAATATGTTAATCCCAAGATGTTTATAGATTGGGGAGAAAAATCCATCGACAAAATGAATGAACCACCAAGTTATATAGAATGTGATTGTTATAGGGAGTAATATGACGCTGCAAAAAACAATGTCACCAAGGAGTCAACTAGATTTGTAATAATGCTAGATTAATAGGAAGACAAGAGAGCTTACTCAAGTCAAAACATTATCAGGTCATTAGAATGTGCATTAATCAAATGATCATAGTAGGTTTCAAATTCAATTCAAGTTCATAACTCTTGGTAATTTTCCCATGACAAGAACGTATCTAAAAAAATCCATGGATAAATAATCAGGGGGGTTTGTATCAAGCTAATTAGTGGAGTTTAATGGCTTTAATTTAGAACTATATTTACAAAATGATCTATGAAATTACAAAAATGGTATCCTCGATAAATCTAGGGGTGAGCCTACTTAGCCATGGACCACACCATGCCCCAAACTTTTTTATTTAGTCTCAAAAAGTAAATGTTTGAAAGATTCTTTTACTATTCTTTGTTTTAATTTTTATGTTCTTAAATTAGAAGTTTATGGTTTCATGGTTTTCAAAGTCAAACTGAAAATTACAACAATTTGTATCCATTTATTTGTACGAGAGTATAAATAAATAGAACATTTGTATAAAATTTATTCATTAAATTAAATAAATAAATATAAACAAAAAAATTATATTTATTTAATAAATAAATGAACCTAAAGAAATATGTTTAATTTGTTTGTTTATGAACAAACTCGTTTATTTATTAACTATACTTTTTATAAAAAAAAAAGTATTAAAATATTATATATTGAATTTTATATTGAATTTTAAATCATCAATCTAAAAAATATATCTCATATTTATAAATCACTATTGATAATTTGATAAAAATAAGTTAAGAATAATATGTTCTAACATTTTGTTTGGTACATTAGATGTAAACGGTGGCGGATCCACCTTTAGAATAGGGTGGGTCACATATTTACTCTTAATTCTTTTAATTTTTATGAATTAATCCTTAAATTTTTATAATATTTAAGCTTTGTTTCCACACTGAGATTTCAAAATTTTATATGTGTCCACCCTCAAATAAATTTCTGGATCCGCTACTGGACGTAAAGAGAAGTGTTGTGTATAAAAAATAGAGAAAATATCTGTTACACCATCAAGATGCTTGGTTTGTTAAAAATTATAGTATATATTATTGACACTATATTCAGTTTTAATCATACTATATTTTATTTAATAGACAAATAAAATGAAATAAAAAATAGCACAACCAAAAGTTGTTCAAAATTTCAAATATTGTTTTTAAGGAAATTAGATAAACTCGTAACCATAAGCTTTGAATAAAACTAGATTAAGTAAAATAAAATTTAAGTTGTCGAGTAAATGATTTGTTTTTTATGACATCCAAAATAAGTAAACAACCAGTCATTAAAGCTAATATTTAATAAAATATATATCTTTATAAATAACAATATATAAATATAAATTTTAAATACATTGATATTTATTTATATCATTATAAATAAATATTAATAGTTTTTTACACCGTTATAAATAAGTATTAATAATTTATTTATATTTTATATTCGTTAGCATGTAATCATATTATTTTAAGGTATAATGTCAAAAAATTCTTTTAACGTTTGACTGAATAATCATTTTGGTTTTTATATTTTAAACAATTTGACCCTCAACATTTTATTTTAGATCAAAATAACTCATCTACAGATAAAAATGATTAGTCAACTAACGTTAAATAACCTAAAACAATATGAAAAATCTATATAATAATATAGACAACAATAATATTATCATATAAATAAATATATTGATTTTACAAAATACATTAATCAAAAATAATTTTATAAAATTTATAAAATATAAAATATTTTTTCTTCGGGCACGTCATTTTGTCATGTTATTTTCAATTGTTTATTATTGACTAATATTTTTATTTATAAATAGGTTATTTTGATAAAAATAAAATTATAAAATATTAAGATTAAAAAAAAGTGCCAAGTGACTATTACATTTAGAGGTAATTTTTGCTATAATAACTATTTTATATTATTACTTTATAGGTAAATTTTTTATTCTATTTATATTAATCTAATAATGATATTTTTCTGGATTTGCCTTAGGTTGCCAATAAAGAGTAGAAACTAGCCGAAGTTAAAGAATTTTACTCTTAACCAAAATCAAACCCTATGCTTTTCTTGACTAAAAAATTGAACAAGCAACACAAAATTTGGAAAAGGATTGGCTGAATAATATGCAAATTAATAGATATTTTGAAACAAGAGTATCATTTGAAAAGTAGAACTAACCATCCGGTCATGAACTTTTGGGAAGCCCAGCTACGGATGACTTTATAGAATGCCTGCAAAGAAGAAAAAACAACTTCAAACATCGTAAATTGATTTCACCGTAACTCTGGAAAAAAAAAATCATCAAATTTGATCTGATTTGCTAATTTTATTGTCTGCATATCATAATTTCTATCAAAATCTAACGATAATAACACAATATTCATCGGTAAATCTCCTAAAACATTTCAATCGCGAATCAAAACTTTGCTTCTGAACCGGAAAAGTCATACTTCAATGGAATTCAAGAGATCAAACAAGCAAGTAACTGAAAAACTTCTTCTTCAGTAACCGAACTTAAATTCAACAAATATATCGAGAATTCTCTTGATCTAAATCATTTAAGAAAGCAATCGAGCAGTAGAAATTATAATAAAAATAACAAAAAAGAAGGGAAAAAACTGGAATACCTCTTTGCTAGAAGAATGAGAAATGGAAGCCAATGAAAAGCTACCGTTTTCAGAGTTGTTTACAACTGATACTGGAATCAAATTCAATTGCTCTTCTCTCGCCTCCATTTTTTTCTTCTTTTGGGGGGTAGGAGAAAGGAATAACGAACTCAATTGTGGAGGAGGTGCCCGCTCTTTTAAGCAACGAACTCATATGGTCTTGGGCTTTGCCTTTTGAATTTAAGTGGGCCTGTTAAAGCCCATAAATGTCACTGTTGTTGTCATTTTTTGTCTCTGTCGAGAGGAACTCGGCCTTTATCGTGTTACACGTGTGTCTAAATCATGGTTATGGGTGAGTAAAACTAGATTCGACTCGAAAAAATCGAATAACTTGATTCGACTCGAGACGAAAACACTCGAGTTGTTTTGACTCAATTTAAAATTTTATAGAATCTATTCGACTCGAAAAATTTTTAAATAAAGTTCGAGTTATAAAATGAAAATTCGAATAACTCAAAATTTTTAGTAATTAAGGATTAGTTTTTAAGTTTGAGACGGGTCTATTAATTTTTTATGATATATATACATTAATATATAAAAATATAAAAAAATATTGATACATAAGAATATAATTAAAGAAAGTCGTTTAAATTAAAATAAAATTATACTATAACATGATAAATAATTACAATTAAATATTTATAGGAACTCGAAAATTTGATTCGTTTCGAATCAAATTTCTTAAACTCGACTCGAACCTAAAAAATTTCAAATAAAGTTTAAGTTGTAAAATATGACTCATCAACTCGAATAACTTAAAAAAATCACTTGATTCGATCGAATATTCACCTAGTTATTGTAGTCGAAATCCTCAAGTTTCGGATCCTCTTGAACCCGAACCCGAGAAAAAAATTTCAGTTGCTATCCTCACTCGAAATCATCGAAAAATCACTGCTTGCTTCGAGCTTTTGCTGTCCCGAATTCATTAGCAGAGAGGCCAAGGAGTGTTTGCTTACAAAGATCGGAGGAACAGGATACCCGGTTATTACGAAATGATAACTCGATCTAAACTCGTTGAGCAACTCAGAGATTACCAAATCCGATCCCAGAACACCTACCCTTCTCTGATCTTTTTCTCTCCCAAACCCCATATCACTTCCCGGTACGTTCTTCGTTTCTTTCTTTTACATTTTCGTTTATTTATTTACTATAAATATTTTTAAAGTGTAAATTTTGGGGGGTTTATTGTATTTTTCAGTAGATGAGTGCTTGTTTGATTGATATGAAAACTATTTGCTTTTAATGTAAACTTAGAGAATAATTGAATTTAAAATGTTGGGAATTCGTCGTTGTTCCAACTTCAATGATCATTTTGCTGGTTAATAACTGATTTTAAGTTGAAGAAATTGAGAAATGTTGCAAATTGAGCTTCTAAGATGATACATTGGCAGGAAAACTATTGCGCTCTGTTCTGCAATTGGATAGGATTAAGATGTTCTTCAAATGCATTGTCTGGCTTTTAGCTTGAAACAGACTATTGAATCTTGTTTTGAACTTTGAAGTTCACTGTTTTATCCAAAGGTTGGTAATGAAGTGGAGCTTAGTGAATACTGATCTTGTGTTCATATTTGAGTCTGATGAAATTGTAATAGTTGAGTCATAAAATGGCCAGAGAATGGCTTTTAAATTAATTATCTTGAAGTTTTTTGGAAGAGATATAACTTTTGAGACTTTGGGGTTGTCTCGCTAGGTTGACTCCTCTTAACACTCAAAATAAACTATCTGAAATTACAGATTTTGTGAAATAATAAGATGGTCAATGCATGTAATTTCTTCAAGCTTTTAACTTCGTGAAAGAACCCTTGTTTTGTCTCTGTGCAATTGAATGTAGACTCGAAGAATGTTAGGTCATTTCTCGTTATTGTGCTTTATCTTCTAAATTTTAACCGAGTCAGTAGAGTTTCAAATGTCACAGTTGTTAATTGTTATCTTCGTTAAGCATATTGGTTTCCTGGCTGGTAATAAGGGTTAGTACTCAATGATAGAGATAAATCTTGATTGGGGTTCATTACTTTCACTGGTGAAAAACAACTGAATAGCTCATGAAAAAAAAGTAGACATGCTTACATTGTTGCTGCTGAAATATATGGAAGGATTGAATATAGCAATTTGCAAATTCCAGATGTGGGGAAATGATTAGTTTGAAGACAGTCAAAACGGATCACTGGATTTCTGTTGAGAACACTAGTCTTTCTTGACGATTTCTTTGGTGTTTTTCAGTCATAGGTTACTGATCCATTTCTCAATGTGTCAAAGCATACACTTCATTGCTTAAGCTTCCACACTGTCCTCTTACCCTCATCCCTAGAAAAGGGGTTCATGTTATTCAGACAAAAATTCCTTATGTGAACATTGTAACATATCATGTCTCCTTTTAGCATTTCTCTTGCATTACTTTAGTTGTAAATGGAACTTTTACATGTTCTTGATGTGGTTCTGTTCGCTTTATGCAGGGCTGATGTAGCTGTGGCTATTTTATGTGCCTTTGCATTTAGTGTGTTGGTCATATTGTCCTATTTGTTGCTTTATTTTAGGCACTTCTGGCTTTCCTCAATCACTATATGCCTTGGTATATTACTTCCAATATGCTTAAGAGGTTATAGGCAGGCTCTGGTCAAGAAGAGGGAGAGAAAATTTCTATTACCCTTGTCTATGTGAGCCATATATGGCACAGAAAGTAGCTTGACTCATCATAGAGCTTCCCACGGATGACTTATTACTCGTTTTAATGAATCGGGCACATTCGGACATC
The DNA here is from genome assembly GCA_035048815.1 of Abelmoschus esculentus. Lineage (NCBI taxonomy): Eukaryota > Viridiplantae > Streptophyta > Magnoliopsida > Malvales > Malvaceae > Abelmoschus > Abelmoschus esculentus. Next base: position 15,245,210 of record JAUCBN010000024.1, read on the forward strand.
CCGTAAACTGATCTTCGTCTATGAAGACTGTTGCTTAGCGGCTTTCAAAGTAGGCATTGCAACTTCACAACACCATACATGAAGCAAACAATATGCTTCAATTTAGCATACACTTTGAACCTGTAACATTTCATTGTTCTTTGTACAACGAAACAAACGATATGCCTATAAAATGATAGCATTGCAGAAGAAATGAAACCATTTTTAGATTGAATCGGCAATGGAGAGTAAGAAAATTTTCCACTTTTTAAGTGGTTGTATGAAGCAAATATGCTTCAATTTCCTTTGTTATCGATAAATAGAGCTATTTTATCTTAGTTTTGTTAGCATTTTAGGTTATATTATTGGTGTTTATTCTTATTTAGGATTGCTTAATGATTATAATTTAAAAAATATATATATATATTTTAAGGATTTCTTTTGCATACTTTCTTTGCATGAACTTCTATAGTTTTCCGAGAATCTCTATCCCATAAACAGAATTATTATTTTATTGATCAAAATAAATGGTTAATTTTATTTAAAATATAAAATTTGAATATTTTTATTAAAAGCAATTACGAGACGATAAAAATTAAAATGATTGAAATAAATTTCTAAAACTAAGAAAAAAACATATGGAACTTGAGTATAATTATGTTTGAGAACAAGTTGAAGTAATAATAATGTAATTAATTTTTTATTAAAATATATATTAAAGCTGTAGATAAATGAGTATATATTTTTAAAAATTTTATAAAATATCAAGATTTTTATATATTATGTTTGAGTATAATTATGTTTAGAGTTTTCCTACTTTAATTTTTTGCCATAATCGTTGGCATGCAGGACTGACTGGTGTGTCCAAACCTTAGAGGCCTAGGAATAGCGGCAGCCTGCGTTGGCCCTCGTCGATTGGTCGGCATTGTTCTCCACCGAATCAAGGTTTTAGAGACACCGGAACCTACGTTCCACTCTCCACCTGTCCATCAAACACTTCACACGTGTCTTCAACTCAACAACAGCACAAGGTTCCTACTTTCTCGTACCATCTTCAAACCGTCCTTAAATTTCACAACTCGAACGATCAGTGTGCCAAAATGAATGCAATCCGATCCGCTCGAGCTCCGCCACCGGCAGTTTTCATCCCATCCTTGCAATCTTCTCTAAGCCGCCGCAAAGGCACGTTAATCAGCTTCAGTCCTATCACCACCACCACAAGCTGTTCCAAGCAATCAGAAAGCAGCATGGACAGGAAAGACGAAAACCCTAAAGAAAAACCTGGGTTAGTAATAGTACCAGACCACAACATTTATTGTTGAATTTTGTTTTCTTGAAGCTCCCAAATTGTTTTCTTAATTTTTGTGATTTTTTCCATGTGTTTTAAGAGATGTTATGTCTGATTCATTTGGAGATGGATATGCTACGAGGTCAGATGAAGAAGGATTTGGTGGGATTTATGGAGGAAATGATAGGAGTATAGATGATAAAAAGGACGACAAGAATCATGCAAATCATCCAGGTAATTTACTTGAACAAGGCTACATGCTAATTAACGAAGTTAGTATATACACGGATTCAAATAACGGTCTTTAATTTATTATTCGGCTTCGATCACAATTTAAATATTTGTTTATATACTTTTTCTGAATTTGAGTAGTTGAGTAGTGTTTTTCTTGTTTGTGCATGGAGATTACGACAAGACTCAGGGCAGTGAAGTGAAGGAGAAGGAGAAAGGCAGGCATCAAACCCACGTACCCAATTGACGAAGGCTGAGGCTGAGGCTGAAGCTGAAGGGAAAGGGAATCTGTATTAGTATGTCTTAAGCAAAACATGTTTCAGTACTTTCGATCAGTCCTAAAACACCTGATCTGATCATCTTTTGTGTTGAGTATAGGTAAACGAATGTATTACTCTATAGATGATATTTCGTAGTATTTTATTTTATATTTATATAAATTTTGATAACTTTATAATTTATTCTATATAAATTTTAATAGACTCATGCATTTGAATTATATTTTATTTATTTTTATATCGTTTTATATTTCGTAATAGAGAAATTTTTAGAATAATAATACGAATCACTTCGATATGTAGTAATATTAGTATCATTCATTAAATTAATTAATGAAGTGAACGGTATAAATAGTATTTATTTTTAAATTTATTTAATAAATAACAAGTTAATATTATTAATTAAATAAATCAATAGGAGATAAATGATACGTAGAACTTTAATATATTCAAACAGAGAAATCGTCTTTAATTACTACTCATTTACGAAAAGGTAAAAATTCAAAATCGATATTCCAGAATTTCGAGAGAATGTTGCTAGAAATGATAATTATAATCTCTTGAACATAAACATGAAAAGAAAGGAATTGTGAAATGAATCTATTTTCGTACAATCAAATCTAAAACATTTTTATTTTGTTCGAGCTATTTAATCTTAGTGATTAAAAGAACGATTATTATTTTTAAAGATCACGAGTATAATGTCAGTATAGTGATTAAACGACTAATGTCTAATGATACTTTAATACTATAACTAATTAAAAAATAAATAAAATCAGGCATCTAACAATAAACGGCGAATAATTGAAAACTAACAGTGAATTTTTTTTCAAGCTAAATTTAAAATTTTAATCTTCAAAATCTAATCAAAACCTCTCACTTTTAAACTACTATATTCTAAATCCTATAAATAATCCGAAATGCATAGAATAATAGTATTAGGGTATTGGAAATTACTTTAAAACATTACAACTAAATTAAACAGTCAAGGAAGAGGACATCTCATGGAAAGTCTCATTTTCAAATATGAATACATCAATAGTGTACACTATCACCTGCGTCACCATAAGAAACGAAAACGCACTACATCTGTGGGGGAGGGGGTGGCATTGACATTTGTGGCATAGGAGGCCTTCCACCCATTTGTTGTTGTAGCGGTGGTGGCGGTGCTGATTGGGGCCAGCCATGTGGTGCTCCCATTGACATGGGTGGTGGAGGCCTTGCAAGACCAGACATTGCCTGAGGAGGTGGTGGCATGTTTGGTGGAGCGGGCCTGTAATGCATAGGTGGAGGTGGCATGACTGGAGGTGGAATTTGTTGTCCGAGATGATGTGGTTGACCCTGCCAAGGTGCTTGTCCGCCAAGCTGCATTTGTGGGTATGGAACATTTTGAGGGGGTGGAGGACGTGCTACTGGCATCGGGCTTGGAGGAATAGTACCATTTGGGAAAGGCCGTGGAGGCACCGTCGAACCTATACCACCATTGGCCTGTGGACCAGGCGGTAGCATCGGTGGCCCACTAGCAAACAAAGTATGGGGCCTGCTCTTCTGGGTAGTTGGATTACTTGCAGCCAACACTCTCTCTGTATCACAAGGAAAAGTTTTTGAGCTAGTGAGCTACCTAACTATCGCTATGGCAAAGAAAACAGATAAAAATAATAGCCCCAAATAAGGGACAGGAAAAGGTTGGCTGCGCTGATAAATGTAAAAAGGGCATGCACCTGCTGGTGTGCCATGACGCTCCCCTTTTGTGTCTTTCTTATATGCGTAGGAAACTGTTATTTGGCGGTTACAGAGGTATTGGCCATTCATTGCCTGTATAACATCAAATAGAAAGTAAACATATTTTGCAAGATAGAAGAAACAAGTCAATGATGTATAGGACTGTTGTCACATCACATATTCGCATTCCAACAAAAAAATGCCCTTCTAATCAGCAAATAACATGCAAACATACCTCAATAGCAGCATCAGATGCCTCAAAAGAATCATAGCTGATGAATCCAAAACCGCGTGAACCTCCAGTATCAGGATCTCTCATTATCTGATGTCAGAAAGTGATCATAAGAATTCACCATCATAGCAGAATAAACAAAATGTTGTGAAAAAGAACTGCTTTAAAAATTACTTTTAACTTCTTATTCAATTTCTAAACCCACTATCAAGGACTTTCGAGAGATAAGCAGAATGAAGCTAGAACTTACTATCAGTTTTAGCATCATTCACTCATTCAGTTCCCCAGAAACAAAAATTACAAGTAATTACGGCATATAAGCATCCAAGTCCATATCATAGATTATGCTATTGCATGACAATGCCAACATATAAAAGCCAACAGTAACTTAGAAAATTGGGTGCATCATAACAAAAACACACCACCCTGCTCAGTCAATCTCACAGATTTCAACTTCATCGCATCGTCAATCACAGATAAAGTAATGATAGCAAACACTTTAGTTCAACCTACAGACTTCAAGCTGTTTAACTGGTGCACTGGTTGAATAATTATATACGAAGTCAAGATGCAGCAGAGTATCGATAACCAAACAAGCAAAATGAAGAAACATAGAAATACACTTTCACATATGGACAAAATTGAGCTCGTTAAGCAACTGCATACCATCAAATAGAATGAAAAAAGAACAAAGCATCTGAAAAGTCGATACCTTGGGATTTGTAACAATGACTCCAAATGCACTAAAAGTATCGTACAAAAGTTTCTCTTCCACATCCTGCAAGTATATCCCGATAATCACAATGTTAAAGCAGGAAATATAGGATTTCATGGCATCTCTATAGTTCTAATAGTATACTAATACTTACTGGATCAAGGTTCCCTATAAAAAGATTTGCTCCAACATCTAAGCTCTTTTTATCTTGAGATGCCTGAAACAGTAAAAAAGATAAAAATCAACAAAACTAATGGTTCTTTGACTCAAAAACAAGACAACTCTGTTCACATTTCGGAATTTCATACCTTATTTACACGTATTGGCTTTCCATAAAGCTTAATCATGTTGAGCACCTTAATAGCCTAGAAAACCAAACAAATAAATCCAATTATTTCAAAAAAAAAAAAAAACGAAACCGAAGAGTAAAATCCCTGAAAGGCTAAGACTTACATAATCAGCATCTTCTTCGCTTCGGAATTCGACAAATCCATATCCTTGATGCAAATTGGTCACTCTATCTTTCGGCACATAAACATTAACTGAAATGATAGATAGAAACCCAGGCATTTTCAATTAACTCAATTCACATAAGAAGCCCATGTTCGGAACAAAACTATAACTCAGAAGCTTTAACAGTTTAAAAAAAAAAATTGGGATTATTAAACGTACCAACAGGACCAGCTTGAACAAATAACTCCCATAATAACTCCTCAGATATCTGGAAAGTGAGTTAAAGATTTCAAACTGTAGAAGTGAAAACAAATTAAGAGGAAATGAGGGGAAAGGAAATGGCGATAACCTGAGGATCGAGATTGCCGACATAAGCAGTGGCGTCTTGGTTCCTTTCAGCGGAGTGTTGACCGAGCAAGTTTGCTCCAACTCCAGGAGCGATTCGCGTTGTCATTTCCTTTGGCTTTGGCTTTGCTTCTTCCCCTTTCCTTTCCTTCTGGTTCTTTCACTAAAACCCTGATTAAGCTCTGCTCGATTTTTCTGGAGATCTGTGACCTAAGGGATTGCAAAGAGATGGGCAACGTTCGTCGACGGCCTAATTTGGTCCAATTTCAGGAAACGGGCTTCTCAATTTTCAGCGTTGACCATGCTCAAGTTGGGCTGAATTTTCAGGCCCATTTTGAAGGGACTATTTCCTTTCTAGTCATATATTTATGTATTATTCGTATATAATTAAATATAAATCTGAAAAGGTTTATACAAATAAATTCATTTTTCCATAAAATAAAACAAAAAAAATATTATTTCACACTCTTAAATAATTTTGAGGGTTTACACTTTAAAAACATTTTTAAATGAGCCAGAGATTTTCTTAACAAAATTAAAGTAAGATATATATGCTTTTATTCAAAATATCGTTTAATATAAATATATTTTTAATACTCATTATGATATTATTGTATTATTATAAGTAATTTTTATGAGATATAAATTATATAATATACAAAAATAAGATAACAGAAAAAGATATAAATTTAAAATTCATATTCTTTTTTATTTAAAAGAATACAAGACAATAAAAATGAATTATTTTACCAATCGACGGAATGTATTTACTTAAAAAATATATTATTTGAATGTAAAATTACTTGTAAATAAAAATCGAATACGGACAAATCATCATCGTCTTCATTCAGCTTTTATTTATATATATATATATATATATTATAAATGTAGTTTTAATGAAAAACATAAATAAAGATATAATGTAATATAAAATTTTATAAGATAAAAAAATAACTAGAAAGATAATAATAATAATAATAATAAATTTAAAAATTAAAGATAAAGTTGTATTAGTCAGATTAAACTCTTTTTATTTGCATCAAGTAAAATTTCTAAGATCAATTGTAAGAAAAGTCCTTGCGAAGATATTAAATCACGGACTATATGAAATTTTTAAAATTGACAGTAATCATCTTTTACGTATATTTTTAAGAACAATGATTTAATATAAATTATATCGACAAATAACCTTAAAAGAATTAAATTGTATGTGATCAATGACAAAATAACATAAAAAATAATCGTCATAAGAATCACTATACAAATACTAAAAATTCATAAAATAATTACCCTCTGTCCCATATATGGTGTTTGTTATAGATTTTTTAAAAGTCAAACTTTTTTAACTTTGGCCATAGTTATTTTAAAAATTTTAATTTATTAAATTTTATAAAAATATATATTTTTAAACTACTTGATTAAAGATTTTTAAAATATATTTTTTATATTTTTATCAATAATAGATTTAAAGTTATAATAAGTCAAAGTTAAAAAAAATTGACTAAAAAAATCAATAATAGATAAAAAAAATGAGACGTAGAGAGTATAAAAACGAATTATAAACGAAGACGTATCATAAGATAAAGATATATCATAAACACTATATATTCTAAAAGCAATATACATAAAAAATAAAAATATAAATTATAAATAATAACAAATATTAAAATTAATATCATCGAATTGAATAAATAAAAACTAAGCCACCGATGTTGAAAGGAAAACAGAGACCTCTCCATTCAGCTTGTTTCCCTTGCCACTGTGAAAAGTGAAACCATCGAGTAAGGTAAGTCCTGTCATCTCAACATTACCTGTCAAATTCTTATTGGCTACACCATCAAAAATTCCGATCCATGACAAAAGTAGTTTGACTTTAAAGACCCCATCCACGACAGCTTCTGTCCCAAAACAATGAACAATTCAGACCACTCCAGTGCACCAAAAAAACACCATCCCCACAAGTAAACTGGAAAATTTAAAATAAATTTCATTTTTTTATTTTGTAAAATAATAATTACTATTTTTATTAAAATAAAAGAAAATGTTTAAAATTATTAGAAGGGTTTACAAGACAGTTGTAACACCCCAAGCAAAAGAAGAAAAAGAGAAATGGGAATGTGCAGCCGCCGGCGAGCGGAGAGATTATTAGTTGAATTTTGTTCACCATATAATATATAGTTTAAGTAATTAGGATCGTTAATTTTTAAATAATCACCTAATAATTATTCATTCACTAAGTTTATGTAAAAAGTAAATGATGATTCACTTCAAAAAAAATTAAGATCAACGATCTTAATTACTTGAGATTATAGATAATATGATAAACAAGATTTACCTAATAATTTTTACAGCGAGAGGATTTAAACCCGCAACACTTTGGGATGAAAGGTGGGATACCTTTGGTATTATTTAAAAAAGAGTTTTTTTTCTAGATAAATGATTTTTCATTAATAAATAATATTAAATATTTTTAAATTGGAATAAAAAAATACTCAAAAAATTCATCCAACCTTAAAAGCTAAGATTTTTAGTTTTTTGGGTAGAAAATTATTTTTGAGTGTGAAGTTTTTTTTATCTTAATTATTGATATTAATATTAATATATTTAAATAACATTAAATATATTAATTATTATATTAAATTAATTTTTTAATATTAAATATAATAATTATTAAATATTAACTAAAATAAATCTTAAAATAATTTAATATTTTAAATAAAAATAAATAATTAAAACTTTAATATTATAAAATAGGATAAGATAAATTACACAGTGTAACATTTTCTAAGTTTTACACAATTTTTCGATAATTAGATGACTGAAATGGATAACTCAAATTTTTTGAGCAATTATCATCACCCGAAATCCCATATTAAATGATCTTTATTTCATCATTCAAAATCTCACATTAAATGAATTTTTTGAGTTACGACGCTCATATATTAGGTATTCGGATCCATCAAACAATAATTTACAACAAAACAAGTATCCACGTAAATAGAGGTGTAAACGAACCGAGCTTGAACGGACAAGAGTATGTCCGTGTTCGTTTATTTATTTTTGAAAGTGTTCAAACTATGTTCGTGTTCGTGTAAATTTTTAATGGTATATTCAAGCTTGGTTCGTTTATTTTTTGTCGTGTTCGGGATCGGTTCGTTTAATGTTCACGAACGTGTTCGTTTAACGTTCGTGAACATGTTCGTTAGGCGTTCGCGAACGAGTTCGTTTGTATACATTCATCAACTTGTCTATTTAACGTTTCTGAACATGTTCGTTTAGTGTTCATGAACATGTTTGTTTAGCGTTTGTATATAAAAGAACATAAACAAGCCTATAAACGAGCTTATAAATGAGTACTTAAACGAACATAAACGAGTTTGTTCGTGAACATAAACGAGCCGAACGCACTTATATTCGTGTTCGTTCGTTTATTAATCGAACATAAAATATATGTTCATACTCGTTTATTTATCTTAATAAACGAACATTATACAAACGACTCACGAACAACTCGTCGAACACCCTGTTCATTTACGCCCTACACGTAAAACACAATCCATCAAAGATCTACATGGTTATGAAACAACACATATTTTATTTCATCGAGTTATTTGTTCATTACGAAGAAACATGAAACTAATTTCATTTATCGTCATTATTTCATATCGCCTCATTATCAAGACGTAATTTAATTCTTAATATTCGCATTAACTTTTATTCTTAATTTATATTATAAATTATTTATTATATCGGATACGAATATTATACACGAATATTTAAATAATACCTCAAATAGCATTAATCAATAACATAAACTTTTGTTATTTTAGTTTTTAAAAAAGCAATATATTATATTTTGAACAAACCCTCAAATATTTTTAAATTAAATATTAAACAATTTTATTTTATTTATTAAAAATTTAAATTAAATTTTAATCGAATTAAACATAAATAATTTATACAAATATCTATTTTCTCTGCATCCTATATTAATGTTTAATTAATTTTTAAAAAACTTATTTTATTTCTCTTCTCTGAAAAGTAATCCAGCAAGGATAGGAGACCAAAGGAACTTTAGCAAGATCTCTCTTTTTTCCATTATTTTTCTTTCTTTTTCTCTAAAAAAACTTCCCCATGAAGTTCCTCTGTTTTCTCTCAACTTATCCATATCTAGCATCTTATTTCTCTGTTTTGTTTTGCTGTTTGTTTGAAATTGGTATTTTACCCCATGTTCTTTGATTCAGCTTTGACCTTCGGATCTTTCAGCTTTTAGTTTTTTTTTATTAGATTTGCTTTTCTGGGTTATGGATTGAATTTTAAAAGCTTTGGAGTTTTCAGAGTTTGGGTTTAATCATGGAGATTCTTCGGGTAATGTGAATTTTAGTGAGAAACAGAGCAGAAAGCTGGTAGGTGGTCTGAAGCTTCAATAAAAGCAGCTTGACTGGTAGATACAAAATAGGGAAAAAAAAGATCGTCTTTTTCCTTTGAAATCATGTCGGTTGAGTTAGATAATTCCTCCACCGCTTCCGGCGGTGAAGTCAGCGTCTCTTCCTCCAGAAACCAAAACCCACCACCCAAAACCACCGTCAAGAAGAAACGTAACCTCCCTGGCATGCCAGGTACCTGTAAAATTACTGTCCATCAATCAATAAAGAAATAAACTTTTGGTTTCTTCTGTTACTGTCTGTAACTTTTTCTTTCTTTGGGTTGCTGCAGATCAAGATGCGGAGGTGATTGCTTTATCTCCGAAGACTTTGCTGGCCACGAACCGGTTCGTTTGTGAAATTTGTAATAAAGGGTTTCAAAGGGACCAGAATCTTCAGCTCCATAGACGAGGCCATAATTTACCATGGAAGCTTAGGCAAAGATCGAGTAATGAAGTGAAGAAGAAAGTTTATGTTTGTCCCGAACAGAGTTGTGTTCATCACCATCCGTCCAGAGCTTTGGGCGATCTCACAGGAATTAAGAAACATTTCTGCAGGAAACATGGAGAAAAGAAGTGGAAATGCGAGAAATGTTCCAAGAAATATGCTGTTCAATCTGATTGGAAAGCTCACTCTAAGATTTGTGGTACTCGTGAATACAAATGTGATTGTGGAACTGTGTTTTCCAGGTAGAAAACAATCTAAAGATCCAATTTCTACTGCAAAAAGATTGATGTTTTGTTTTATGTTTTGTAGGAGGGATAGTTTTATTACACACAGAGCTTTCTGTGATGTTTTAGCAGAGGAGAGTGCTAAAGGCCAACCTCGACATGAGCCTCCAAATCAGAATCAAGCTGCTGCGCCTCCCAAATCGGACTTCGACCCTAAACTTCTGGCTACTAGTTATTCCCCACCGCAAGCACTGGAACCTGAACCGACAACGGTATCGGAGTCTATAGCTTCAGCTGCACCAGTTCTGCCTCAGTCAACTAGTGTGATATCTTCTTCAGTTTTGCCAATTCAAAGTTCTGGTAAATTTAGTATCTTGATTGTTTTGATTTCTTCTGTTGTGGTTTTTGTTTAAAATCAAACATAGACAATTTTTTTGTTGTTATTATGTCTTTGGAGCATAGTAGTTTTTTGTCTGTTACTGGTCTTTTTTTGTTTTGTTGAGGTTTTTAGTAACTTAGCTTGTGAGACAGATTTGTTGTTTTTGTATATTACCAAACTGATTCAGAAGCTAATGGATTTAGAGAAAAAGGAAATTATTGTTGATTCTGTTTTTTGCTCTAAAGTTCTTTCATAAAGATCCATCTTTTACCTTTACAGGCCATCATGTTTTAGAATTTTTAAGTCTGGTCCTTAATTTTTTTTATCTGCCATTTATGTCGGTTTTTTTGTTACAGAGTTGCCTGAAAATCCCAGTCCTATTGTGGAAGGAGCTCCAGGTCCGGCACAAGCACCGGCACCACCTAGTGTGAATGTAAACTGTAGCAGCAGCAGCACCGGCTCAGTCAGCAATGGTAGCAGCAGCATCAGTGTGTTTGCTAGCTTATTTGCACCCTCAACTACATCTCCTAGCTTACAACCTCCTGCTTTCACTGACTTAATTCGATCTATGAATCGAGTAGATCATCCAGCTGACCTTGCGTCGTCTACTTCAGCTGAACCGATTTCCCTATGCCTCTCAACCAACCATGGCTCGTCAATATTCGGGACTGTAGGACAAGAACACAAGCAGTATGCGCCACCATCACAGCCTACTATGTCCGCCACAGCACTACTACAGAAAGCTGCTCAGATGGGAGCAACAGCGAGCAACGCAACATTACTTCGCGGTCTTGGTATTGTTTCGTCTTCGTCTTCTGCACAACACGATAATTTGCAATGGGGTCAAAGACAAGTTGAGCCTGAGAATATCTCAATTGCAGTAGGGCTTGGACTTGGACTTCCCTGTGATGAAAGTTCAGGATTAAAGGAATTGATGATGGGAACTCCTGTATTTGGTCCCAAACAAGCTACTCTCGATTTCCTCGGATTAGGGCTGGTCGCTGCTGGCACCTCCAATAGTGGCCTCTCAGCTTTAATCACCTCCATCGGAGGTGGACTCGATGTAACCACAGCAGCCGCATCGTTCGGAAATACTGATTTTACCAGTAAGGACATCGAAAGGAGCTCATAACTTGGGAAGAACAGCAATTATTACACGAAAACATACATTATACAGATCGGGGTTGCAGAAGAGAACAACGGTAACAACGGTGACTCATAATTCGCCTAAAGAACTGTCATCGCTAAGGTTAGCAGCAAACGATTAAATAGGCAGTTGCAGAAATGAATTTTGTGGTGCCATTAGTATCCCCCTTTAGTACAAGGTAAACACCAAGACCAGACCATGTGTTTTTTAGGACATTGACTGTCTAAATTTGCACTACTTGCAAGGAGACTGACATTCTTTGTGTCTGGTATATCAAAGCTTGTAAAGATTTTTAGTTGCAGACATTGATGGTGAAAATTTTTTCTGAAAATGCCAATATTTCAGGTTGATTTATGTGGCTGGATTAGAGTTCCACACTGTTATTTATATTTGCTAATTAATTTTAATTCGCCTAAATTTGCTTTTCATAGAATAATCTACGGTTATTATTCCAACAAATTATGCCTTTTTCTTAGATGAGATGGAAATGAGTATTCTCAGACAGGGTAGTTGAGTCATTATGAATGTCGCATAAGACTCCATTGGACCACCAAGAAAAGCAAGGAACGTGTAGTAATTTTCATGTTCAAAAATGGAGATAACAACAACAAATTGAAGATATTATTAGGGTCCCCCAACAAGTCTGAGAAATATTTTTTTTTAACTATATGGGAATATGACCTGGTCTTTATTTTTTATTTATAATTTTAGATTATTAATACTTTTCTTAAATATTTTATTTTATATTAATTTGTAAGTCTTGTTCTCAAATATATCAGACCGATAATAAATATATGATTTTATGTTTTGTATATATGTACTCTCTAATTTCTTTAAATATTAATATTTAACATGTAGATACATAATATGATCTTTACGATTTTTTCTATAAACACATAAATTTTTTAAAAGTTTGATAAAACCTATAATAAACACGTACCCTTATCCGAAAATCACATACAATCTCCCTAAAAGAGCACAATTAATAAAACTCCTCTACAATACTCACCTCATAACACAATCGATCGACTATTTTTATTTTTTTAAGAAAATAAAATAATTATAAATTTATCTATCTATTTTTAAATTTATGTTTTGTCTCTCATTTCGACGAAGTCTGGATTTAGGATTGAAGGGGATAAAACATAAATATTTAAAAGTAGGAGTTAAATTTAAAAAAAATAATTTTTTAAAAAAATTAATAAAAAATAAAAAATAAAAAAAAAATCTTCAGAGTGGGGAGCGATTAACCCTCCCGCCCCATATTATCCCATCAATCATGTTTCACCTAGCAAGGTGTTAGCAATTCATTGGAGCCTTCCCTAGAAGATCATGCACCCCGCAATGTCCACTGTGCTAGTTTTCTCTGCTCGTGCCGGCAGTGTTAATTGGACAAGATTGATTTGGAGATGGCTATTAGGGAAGACGTGTGTAAGAACAAGGAACAGGTCCCCCGAGGCTTAGATCCCTTTGAACGGTCGTGTCCCGGTCCCTCTCCATCAATGCTTTACAATCAGAGATGCTGTTATTGCTGTTACGTCTTTACGATCAGAAATAATTTTGTTATAGTCACTTATAACATTAAGCAGCACAGACATTTTTTAACATGATTGGTGGAGGTTGAAATTTTAATTTTAAAATATTTTTTAATAATTTAACGATAATTATAAGGTGATATTTATTCATATGTATCCTTAATCTTTTGATAATGAACATACACCTGATAGGACGATCTAAATTCATATCTCTTAAATATTTATTATTTTTTATTTTTTAAAAAGTATTTAAATTCAAATCCTACTGAATGTAAATATTTATATAATATAATGATAAATTTTGCTTATAACTCTATATTCTTTATAAATATAGTTGTGTTACATTACGATGGTGAGTTGAATTTGGCAGTTAGCATATAAAAAGATAGATCCCTCATCATTCAAATTCTAAACCTTGTTTGGTCTGTCTACATTTATGTGATATGCGAGGAGGGGAATTTCTTGTGCAGTGGTTGATTTGGGAGAAGGGATATAGTTATAATAAAATTTTATAGAAGATGTATAGATATAAATGATAGGGTAAATATACGATTATGTATTGATAGAGTAAATATATAATCAGTTGGTCTAATGAGATAAAACGTTAAAATTTTTAAATAAAATTAAGAATTTAAATTTTGATAAAACCTTAAATCTACGATTATGCTAAAACTTAGTTACTACGCCAGCAGACCCAAACGTTACTGGTGGCACCGAACCTGCTGAACCGAGAGGGCTACCTGCGATCGATGATCTTGCAGGGACGATTGCAAATCCAGAATCTGACTAGATTCTGTTTCCCAAAGGAAATATGTATGTTCTCAACATCTTTGTCTCAGGTTAATGCCTTCTATGTTATAAATTTGTCCTTTAATGTCCTGGAAGACGTAGAAACACGAGACATAGGCAGTATCCTTGTAATAAAAATTGATTTTTTTTAGATAAATGAAATTTTATTCATCCAAAAAATTTACAAAAATCAATAAAATCAAATATCAATAATGTTGATATTTTTTTTCTGATAAAAAGATTATACAAAAGAAGAAATTAATAAATTCCTCACTCATCTGTTATATGTCTATCTATCGTATATTTACAGTCTAACATTCTTAATCTGATTTCATTCTTAACAATGATGAATGTATCAACAATCAATCGAGGTTGATATCAATGCCACCGACTATTTCTTTCACGTCAGATGTGATAATTGAAACTACTTTATACAAGTCTCACGATTGCAGCTCTTATGGATCTCCCTTTTTCTGCTTGAAGTACTCAACTAAACATGTTAGTCCAATTCCTAATAGTGAAATATAATCTACATGCATGCACAATCAACGACCATAGTTGCTTTGAGAATACACAATTTCCAAATAAATTGTCCCAAGATTTTTGTTCTTCTCCACGTAGCAAACATAGAGGATTAACTTAATACCCCCATCTCAACATTCTATTATTTGTTGGTAGCCTATCTAGAATAACAAGCCATGAGATAAAAGAATGTCTAGGGATTAAAGGACACCCCAAACAATTCGAGACCATATAACATTTTCTCTTTTATGTCGAAGTAGCTCCCAAACTTTTTTGGCACAATAATTATCTTTGAATCCACCATATTTAATCAGCTTTGAGAGTTTTTAACCCGAACAAATCAAATAAAGTCACCTTTCAACACATAATAATTGATCCAGACTACCCAAATAAAATCGACTTATATAAACAATAACCATATACACTTTACAATACAACTTTATTTTAAGTAATAATGTCCTTTACACCTAATTCGCATTCGCACTTCAGGTGAATAAAAATTGAACATCTTTTGGATCCAATCTCCATCCTTTATTATGCTAGCTTATGAGAATCATTATTTACATGGATTGAGCTCCTTGAGGCCCAATGGCCTCTCGATCCTGTCATGGACGAAATTAAGATCAACAAACGTTAAGAAGGAAAAAATTTATTAAATTTTAAAATTTAAAAAATAAAAAAATATTTAACTATTATTTAAATTAATAGAGACCCCAAATATAAATTATACACAATCTCAGTCCCTGAAGACCGTTCTAAAATTTGATTTAAATAATAATTCGACTCATATAAAAATAAATAGTTAAATTTAAAATATAAAAATTTATTACATATATAATTAATTAATTATGGATCAAATTAAAGAATAATAAATTATCTTTAAAAATTTCCATCCCATATAATTTATGTCTTGGCATAAAGATAATTTTCGCCCTTAATGTTTATAATTTTTATCATTTTAGTCTTCATTCTTTTTCTAAAATAAATTTAACTCTTAACCTATGTCTTTTTGACAAATAACTTATTTTTTAACCAGTATAATGATTAGACATATGTGATAAATTAACGATATTGATATATCATACATATGTGATAATATATTTTAAATAACATGTCATTATCGTTAATCTTTTATGATAATGATAAATATATACATGTAAAATATAATTTTATTCTAACATAAAATATAAAATAATTAAAATTCAAATAAAATATTAAAAATTAATTAAATATAAAATAAAAGGTTTACTAAGCATTCTCAAATCTTAAATATCATTCTACATATATATAGAATATCATTATCGTTAATTTTTAATTATCTAATCGTTATTCTAGTTAAAAAATAATATATTTATCAAAAAGATATAGGTTAATGGTTAAATTTATCCTAAAAAAAAGGATGAAGACCAAAATGACAAAAATCATAAACATTAAAGGTTGAAATTATCTTTATACCTTATGTCTTTATAAGTTAATATTAAATAAAATAAGTCATATTTCATAATTTTAATTTTAATATTTATCTTTATATTTTTTAAATCCAATATTATTACCCGATAAGATTTAATTGTAGCTTCCCGATTAGCTACTAAAACGTATAATGGCGGTAGCCGGTATGTTACATATATCTTCAATTTTTACTAAGTTTTTTCATTTTTTTTATATATTTTCATATTTCCCCTGATTTTTTTAATTTTTTATATGAATTTTAATCTTTTAACAAATGCTACTGAATTTTTATTAAATTCATAGAAAAATATAATTACATCACTATCAAGAAACAAAATAATTGGATTAAATAATCTAAATATTTTTACAACTCAAATACAACAATAAAAAAATCCTATGAAAATAAGCATACCAAATAAAATTTAGAAACTTTCTGAATCTCCTTGTCTCTGTTTAAACGATATGCATAACGAAAAAAAGAGTTGTAGAAGATCCAAACTGTCATGCAAAAAGTACCGCTATACAGGACTGATTTCATCGACAAACGACCATCAATCGAGTAGAGATAAATCTTTTCAAGTGACCACCGACAAAACATAAATCAGAAAATAGCATCAATTGAATCTCTATGTGAATAACAATCGACTGTTGAGGTATGTTAAGATATGCCACAAAAGACAAACGAATCAGATCCCAAAACAAAAAAAAAATCATGTCACAAAAACAAAAAAATATGTTATAAGAACAAAAACAACATACTATAAAAATCAGAGATTCTTATTAAAATAAAAAATAAAATAAAGAAAATAATAGATTTAGTGATCGACAATTAATATTATAATTGATTGTCTATCGACTAAAAAAATATTTTGAAAGAAAAGAGAGAATATTTTTTTTTAATAATTTTTTAGTTTTTTAATTACATCGATGATGCATGTTTCATGTATCATTTTCTAAAAATATGATGCTTTATTTATTGTTTATTGCCATCTAGATGTGGTCGCAATCTGTAGTTGTTGCATCGATATCCACGTTCCAATTTTTTATATGATAAGATTATATCAAGATAAAGTTAAAAAACATAATGCAATAAGGTTAGCATAAAATTAAAAAACTTAAAAAATTTAAAGATTTAAATTAAAATAAAAAATAATTAAAATTTTAATAAATCTTTTAAAATTATGGGAGGGGATTTATTAAAAATATTTAAAACTTTTATTTTTAATATCTATTTTTAAAAATTTGGAGAGTGTTAAATTATTTTTTAAAAATTAAAGATTAAATTCTATTTTTTTTTAAAAAAAAAATTGATGGCTGTGGCCCTTGGTCTCTTAAACTTTCCACTCCTACTGAATATTAAACTCAAGATTTAAAACAAGGAGATAATTAAATAAAAAATTTAATCACTTATTTTTATATTTATCGACTAAATTTTTTATATCCGAGCAAATTATAACTAATTAGATGTATCTACAATGAATGTCGAACATCACTGAACACCATTAACACTAAACACTGCCGAATATTATTAAATTAATTAATAAAAATTAAATTTTAATTATTCAACATATAATTAATAATAATATCAAGTCTATCACTCTTTTATTAATTGTATGTTGAGTCCTTGATATTTTTAATTTTTATTAATCAATTTAATGATGTTTAACGGTGTTTAATATTAATGATATTCAACAGTATTTGAAACCAGTTATAGAATTTTTCTAATTAATATTTCGATACAATTGTATTTACATATGAGATAGGACAAAATCAAATTTAGATACCATATCTAAAAACTTTTGCCAACAGTCCTTATTTATTTGGTGAATCTACAACAGACGTTAAATATCGATAAACATCACTAACATTAAATATCATTGAATATTATTAAATTAATTAATAAAAATTAAAAATTTTAAAAATTTATATTATAATTATTAATTATATATTGAATTTATCACTCTTTTGTTAATTATATATTAAATTTTTAATATTTTTAATTTTTATTAATTAATTTAATAATATTCAACAATTTTTAATATTAATAATGTTTAATAATATTTAATACCGTTATAATTTTTTTTATTTATACAAGTCCTCGATAGAATGTGACATAAATAGCTAGTTGTAACGTTAAAATCATCAATGAAAACTAAAAAATAATAAATAAATAGAATATAATGTGTTCTAAAATCTAATAAAGGAAAAATTATAACGTGAACTATTACGTCATTTATAATCTTAACTTATTAAATTTTTTTTAAATGAATCATATTTTTTATATATAATTAATGAATAGATTAAATAATTATTTAAAAATAAACGAATTTGAATATATATATATATATATATATCACGGATAAGGGTGAGTATTTGATCGAGTCGAATAAAAAAAATTCGAACTGACGAGTCATATTTTATAACTTAAACTTTATTTTAAATATTTTTGGTTCTATTCGAGTTTAATAAATTCGAGTCGATTCGAGTCGAGTTTTCGAGTTTCTATAAATATTTAATTATAATTATTTATCATGCTATAGTATAATTTAATTCCAATTTAAACGGTTTCTCTAATCATATAAGATATGTATATATATTTTCGTACGTAACAATATTTTTTTATATTTTTATATATCAAATATTTTTTATTTTAAATTAAATTATTCGATTTTTTTAAATTGAGTAGAGTTTGTATACCCGACGACGGATCGGTGAACATAATCTTTCTAATGAGATTCCTTTATCTCTGGGTTAACACAGTGCCCAACAAGACTCCAATTCCTGAAATCAGCACCCAATTTTCTTGGATTCCTCAAATTTTGATCTAAAGAAGAAAACCCAAAACTTTCCCAAGATTTTCAAAGAAGGAAATCTCAGTCTTCGATGGCGGAAATACTTGCTGCTTTGAGGTCTTTAATGGCCTCTCACTCCCCTCCTCTCGATGCCTTAATCGTCCCTTCCGAAGATTATCATCAAGTAAAACATCACTTTTTTCTTTTAAATATCAAATCTTTCCAATTAATCCTTTTTTTCTCTTCTGTTGTTTAACCTTGAATTAAATTTTGCAGAGCGAATATGTTTCTGATCGGGATAAAAGGCGCGAGTTCGTTTCTGGGTTCACCGGAAGTGCAGGTCTTTCATTTCTTTAAATCTTTCATATTGATACTCTTTTTACAAGTTATATTGATTCGGTGGGGATTATATTTCAGGTTTGGCACTTATTACGAAAACTGAAGCAAGGCTATGGACAGACGGTCGATATTTCTTGCAAGCAATGCAGCAGCTTAGTGATGATTGGCAACTGATGCGTATGGGAGAAGATCTTCCAGTTGATGCCTGGATGTCTGATGTAAATTTACCATTCTGCAACCCGAAATTTCAATTCCCTGCTCCATATTTTGAATTTTCCTACTAATTTTGTAGTACTTGTATAACATAGAATTTGCCGGTGGAGGCAGCTATGGGGGTTGATCCTTGGTGTGTATCAGTGGATACAGCTCAAAAATGGGAACGAGCTTTTGAGAAAAAACAGCAGAAATTAGTTCAAACCTCAAGCAATTTGGTTGATGAGGTGTGGAAAAACCGCCCGCCTGCCGAAATTAATCCTGTTGTGGTTCATCCCTTGGAATTTGCTGGTCGCTCTGTTGCTGAAAAGTTGTCAGACTTGAGGGAAAAGCTTGCTAATGAAAAGGCTAGTGGACTTATCATCACAGCTTTAGATGAGGTATGGTTTGTCAAATTGTTGGTTGGATTCTGTTCGTTGACCAATGTGTTTTGTAGTTAAAATAGCTACTTTTCAGGTTGCTTGGTTGTACAATATCCGTGGGAGTGATGTCTCTTATTGTCCAGTTGTTCATGCATTTGCTATTGTAACTTCAAACTCGGCTTTCTTTTATGTGGACAAAAGGAAAGTTTCCTCCAAGGTACGATTTCATATATTTTTTTGTTGGAGTTTCCATTTTTTTCATTTGTCGGTCTGTTCAGTATTTCACTAGATCTTATGTCCCTGTATGAAGATAGGACTTGAGGTTCATCGGTTACATGCGTGTTAGTGCAGGTGAGCTCCTTTATGAAAGAGAACGGAATTGAAGTTCGAGAGTATGGTGAAGTGAGCTCAGATGTTGCATTGTTAGCATCTAATCGACTTGATAAGGACACAGGATTAAGATCTGGTCAAAATGGTGTTTGTGAAAATGATAAATGTGAAGCAGGAGAAAATTCTCATGACCTTAACTGGGTTGATCCTGCTTCATGCTGCTATGCATTATTTTCTAAACTAGATGCTAAGAAGGTTCTCCTGCAGCAGTCACCTCTGGCCCTTGCAAAAGCCTTAAAGGTCGTTGACGCGCGCCCTCTATCTGGTTGAATCTTACTTTAGAGTGTGTAAAATATGTTTATTTGACGTTTTGTTTGATTTTCTGAAAATAATTTATTTAAAAGCTAGAAAAACTTAGGTTTTGAATGGTTGTGTGTAAAATTACATTCGTGAAGGGGACATTACTTATTTGATAAAATCTCTAATATTTATAGAGAAATTCTATGTGATCAGTTTTTTTGTAAATTAATTTACTGCAATCTACAAATTTGTATTTCAGAATCCAGTTGAGTTGGATGGATTAAAGAATGCACATATCCGGGATGGTGCAGCTGTTGTGCAGTATCTTGTCTGGTTAGATAAGCAGGTATAAAACTCTGACCTCCATTTATTCTATTCTCTTGAGAGTTGATAAATATTCTATTTGATTGTTTAAGATTCTATCCTAATATGTTTTAAATTTGATCTTTCTTTCAAAGTATACTATTTCTTAACATGTGCAACAAAATTTTAGGCTGTTGTTAGGCAGGAAATGATGATATTGCTCTTTCAAATGTTCAGATGCAAGATATTTATGGGGCTTCTGGCTACTTCTTGGAGGGTCAGGGAGCAGGCGAAAAAAGATTGTAAGTTAAAGAATTGTAGTTGATACCTTTCCTCTCTTTCACCCCTGCTCATTCTCTGTTTTGTAGCCTGAAACCGAAAAAGCTACCCCTCTCATCAATTCACATTGGTTTTGCATTCTATTGAATGAACTATGCAGAAACACTGTGAAACTGACTGAGGTGACAGTTAGTGATAAACTGGAGGGATTCCGTGCATCAAAAGAGGTAATATTTTTAAAATGTTTTGTTTTGGTAGGAGGAAAATTATTCTAAATTTCATTTTGGGTATAACAATAACAATAATAAATTATGTTCTGTGTCCATCATCATTGTGCAATAACTTTGTTTTGTAAACTTGAGCATCATAACATGTTAAGTTAAGAATTTAGAGTGAGATGGACATCTTATAAGCATTTAGAGTGAGATGGACATCTTAGTTCCAGTTATCGCTAACAGTTTCTGCATCCATTTGTACTCATTTATTTTACAAAATTGTTTCTGTCGTTGACTCCAGTTTTTTTCTAAAATATTATGCATTCAATTGTATATTTTCATGTCACAAAAAGTATTTCTATGACTAATTGCAGCACTTTAGAGGCCTAAGTTTCCCTACCATTTCTTCGGTTGGTCCAAATGCCGCTGTAATCCATTACGTACCTGAGGCCGAAACATGTGCTGAGCTTGATCCAAATAGTATTTATCTATTTGATTCAGGGGCACAGGTATGCTATCAAATCCTAATAGTTTTCTTCTATTATTAACCAAAAGTATGAATAAATGCCAACTATTTCTTATTCTAGATTCTTAGTTATGGTTCTTAATCCATTAATGATATTATCAATTGCATTATTGAAGTATCTAGATGGAACGACTGATATAACTCGGACAGTTCATTTTGGAAAGCCTTCAGCACATGAAAAGACTTGCTATACCTCTGTAAGTGGCTTCTATTGTATTTCTTGATTTTTCATACTGTGCATCTATGTTCACCTTCCTTTTTGTCACACCATCCCAATTTTAGATTCTGATATTTTATCTCTAAAGCTCCAAATTTGATAATACAAGCTGTTTACGCTCTAGGCATTTTTGTTGTTTAGCCTGGGAGATGGATGTCTCACGAATGATTGTGACATGTTATAGGAACCATCGTTTGATTTGGACGACTTATCTCCATTTGACTATTACATATTAAGCTTTAAATTAAATAGTATTTAATAGAAAAATGTAATGTTTTTGTAAGAACAGAACGACATAAATTGCTTGTGATAAATCCAATGAGTTATCAATAGTGATCATTCTCTATAGTTATCATTTCATACCCAATTGATTGGGGTTAAGGCAGTTGAATCATATTCGAGTGAGAACTTATGACTCTTAAGACTCCTTTTTTGGATACTGCTTGATGTAATGGTAGATTAGGTCATTAAGGTGTTCGTGTTCCACTTCTCTTCTTTCCTTAGATTCACACGGATTTCATTTCCTGTTCATTCTGAAGAAGTTGATGGATTCCATGCAGGTTCTCAAAGGTCATATTGCTCTGGGAAATGCTAGGTTTCCTAATGGAACCAACGGTATTAAAAGTGTTCTTTATTTTTTCTGTTTAATTATTCCTTATTTGAGCATTTTTGCTTGAAGTCATGTAGAATTTGTATAAACTCCAATGTCTAATTTATATATACACATATATTATGTTGATTGATTGATTGCTTTTTATAGGTACTGCACTTGATATTCTGGCTCGAATTCCTTTGTGGAAGTATGGTCTCGATTATCGACATGGTACTGGTCATGGAGTTGGATCTTACCTCTATGTTCATGAAGGTTAGCAAATTAGCTACACTCGCTGAAGTTACGTTTACTATTAATTTACTGAAACTTTTCATTTTACTTTTTTTTTGTCTCCCGATTGAATTACTTTGAGCAGGTCCACATCTAATAAGTTTCAGGCAACAGCCTCGTAATGTGCCACTTCAAGTTTCCATGACAGTAACAGATGGTTAGGTCGTTTATCCTGCATTATTTTTGTCCCGCCTTGTACTGATTTCCTTTCACTTCTTTCTTATCTTTTTGTATTTAATGCTTCGTTTACTTGTAGCTTTGTATTCTTTCCTGTTACTAAGCATTTAATTCTGCCTAATCTGTCATCTTTTGCTGGAGTCCTTTTGCACAAGCAACCTTGGTCGATCTTTTGTGGTTGTGGTTCTTGTAGGAATATGTTACCATAACTATGGAAGTTCTAGTTAAGAACTCCAGTTTCTCAATGCTAAAAACCTATCCGGTGACGTGTATTGTTGGTCTAAAACGTGATGTGATGGAAGATTTACTAATTCTATTTGTAAAATCCATTTCCCAGAGCCTGGATACTATGAAGATGGGAGCTTTGGTATAAGATTAGAGAATGTACTCGTAATCAAGGAGGCCGATACTGAATTCAATTTCGCTGATAAGGGATACCTGTCATTTGAGCACATCACATGGGTACGTTTGTCACTAGGAATAAATTGTTTGTCTCCTATCAACCATGGTCCATACGTGTTTGTTTGCGCATTGTGCATAAGCTTTTCCGAGACAGCTACAATTTAGATGTTAATGGCTTATCTTATATTCAGGCACCATATCAGATAAAGTTGATCGACTTTAGCCTCTTGACGCCCGAGGAGCTTGAATGGTTGAATACCTACCATTCAAAATGCCGGGAAATTCTTTCGACATTCATGGATAAACATGAGCTGGATTGGCTGAAGAAAGCCACTGAACCTGTAAGTGCCTGATATGTCTTTTAGGAGCCAAACCTTTCTGTTCTTTCTCTGCTTTTGTTATACTAAATGATCTGCCTTTGCTGTTTTATTATACTTAATGTTCATGGAATACTTAGTGATTTTCTGCATTTATTTTTGACTGTGTGAAAATGGCTCCTGCATGTATGTTCATGCTCTCTAAATGAATGAAAGATTGTACCAACTATTGAACATTTAGATTGTAGCCAGAGATTATGTTACGACAAAAGTGCAAGAAAAACGAAACCAATTCCGGTCCGATATGCAGGAAATCCGATTCCGGTCCGATGTAAATGTGTAATGAAATAAAACCTACCATGGATGTCACTTTTATGCAAGGTTCTTCTTATTTTGAATACTGAATTTTGGAAAGTAATGTGGGGTTGTAAGTGCAGTCTTCACTGTCTTGATTTCTTGGGCATTTCCAAGATTCCAAACAAAAAATTATAAATAAATTAGGTAGAATGATACTTTAAATAATTATTTTAATATTTTATTAATAAAGTATATAAATGTAATTAAATTTTGTTAAATATATTATTTTTATGAGAAATTTACATGGGTGATTATCAAATTATTTCTATTTTTTTTATCAAATTAATTGTCAAAAACGTTCCTCATGCTATATATATATATATATATTATTTTGGTCACTGAAATTAACACAAATAGTAATGTAACTTAATTTAACAATAATTTTATTCTTCAAAAAATATATAACTAATTAAATATAATCTTATTTAAGTTATAATTAACAACAGAAAAGTTTAAATTATAATCTCAGTAAAAATCTGTAATCACTAATTTATAATATTATTATATTATTAATACTATTATATAAAAAATCAAATAAAAAGTCAATCAAATCTCCACGTCACCCCATGCTTCACCCACCCCTTGTGCCGCCTAACACCCATACCTCTAAGCTTTCGCGTAGGAGTGGAAAAAAAAACCAATTATCTGGTCCGAACTTGATAAGATCAGAATATTATGAGTGTAGTTTATGGATGAATATTATGAGTATGACTAATTTTAAAACTTTAATTTTTAAGCCTACAATATTTTAATTTTATTATTTAATATTATTATTAGTGGTTGATTTTTTTTTAATTACTCAAATTTTTTAAAAATAAATTAATGAACTGAGTATCCGGTATTAGAACTGGTTTTCATCAGTAACGGGTTTGGTTCTTAAAATTTAAGATCTAGTGTAACCGAGACTAAAACTAATTTTAAATTTTAAAAACTAATTATTATCAGAATCAAAACCAATTTTATTTAAATTAACCGAGTACCCGATATTTACCACCCCTATTTTCGCCTCTTCCCCGACATTTTCCAATTCCTTTGCTGCCTCCACTAACTCCCCTCACCACTCCATATTCACAATAAAAAAATTAATTTAATTAATTTAAATTATGTTCTTGACTTATTGGTGTATAAGTTAAATTGATTAAATAAAATTTAGGTTTAGATTAATTGAAACTCTTAGGTAGTATATAGTTCAAATTAATTAATTTAAATTCGTCTTTATGAATGTAAAAGTAATTAAATTAGTTTATCACCTCTTAATTATTTTAGGTTAAAATTGATATTTAACTTGGATGAAAACTTAATTAAAATTGTAATTATATATTCGATTATTTTAAACAGTGTCTTTGGCTTAATGAGATTTTAGTTTAAAATTAATCAAATTAATTATTTTGATTCAAGATAATTAATAACACATTAGATTTTTCTAGGCTTTAGAATTTAATTAATTTATTGTTAATATTAGACCAAACTAGTTAATAATTAGATCACTAATTATTTTTTTAAAATTTAAGGTTTTTAGGTTACAACGTTAGTGGGTTTATTAATTCGTATATTTGTATAGTAACAACCCAACTTAATTGATGTTGATCAAATTTAATTTGATCAAATTTAATTTGATCTTATCATTCGAAATTTAATTTAATTTGATCTAAAAATGAATAAATCATAATATATTTTTTTTATAAGTGCTACTGAATTTTATTAAATCCATAAAAAATTATAATTACAACGTAACCGAGAAGCAAAATAATTGGATTAAAAAATCTAAAAGTTCTTACAACCCAAAATAAAGAAAAATAATATTCCTATGAAAAATAAGTATACCAATAAAATTCAGCAGCTTCCTGAATCTTCTTGTCTCTGTCCAAACGAGACGCATAGTGAAGGAAGGAGTTGTATGCGATTCAAACTGTCGTGCAAAAAGTACCGCTACCCAGGATTGATTTTATCGGCAAGCATCCATAAACCGAGTGGGGATAAGTCTTTCCAAATGACCACCAACAAAACAATAAATCAGAAAACTAGCATCGATTGAATTTCTGTGCGAACAACAACCGATCGCTAGGGTATGCTGCTACATGCCATAAAGACAAACGAATCAAACCCTAAAACAAAAATAAAAACATATCATAAGGACAAAGAAAAGCGTGTCACAAAGACAAAAAAATAGAGATCCTTATTTTTAAATGCTTAAATCATGCATAAATGTGATGTACAAAATTTAAATCATAAATTAACATGATAATTATACTTATTCGATTTAATCTATAGTGTGATGATATAATCATCCTTATTAATTAAATTTAATTAATTGAAGCCCACCAATTTGATAGAGCTCATTTAATTAAATTTTATATTCAATTAAAAATATTTAATTAAATTCAATTTTAATTTTATTTTCAACTTCAACAATTTCTCTCTATTAAAAGTAATGTGCATTTTCCTTCCGATTCTCAAGCGTGATGAGGATGTTAATCATTTCTCATACATAACCAGCTTTCAAACTTATTTTTACATAAACATTTGATTTTATGATGTCTGACCTATTTAAACGATCGTTGACGATTTTAAATCTTTATTTTCTAAGATAAAAGATATCTTTAAATATTTTCTAAAAACGAAAGAAAAATTACATTCCTTTTATCATCGATTTCGAAAAAAATCACTACAAAAATCAAGTATTATTCAAATTCTTATAAAAACAAATTATTTTGAATATCTTTCTATTTATATGCATGTTTTTTTTAAAGTAGATTTCTCTAAATATATAATATGTATTTGCTATTGGTAGGTTGTATGAGTTCAAAATATAAATTTGAAAGAGAATGTTAAGATGAATTTGAATTAATAAAAATAAACTAAAAATATTATTATGATAATTAAAATATCATAAAAACATTAAATTAATATTTCATTTAAATTAAAAAATCAAATTAATTTAAAATAAATTAA
Organism: Abelmoschus esculentus; assembly: GCA_035048815.1. Taxonomy (NCBI): domain Eukaryota; kingdom Viridiplantae; phylum Streptophyta; class Magnoliopsida; order Malvales; family Malvaceae; genus Abelmoschus; species Abelmoschus esculentus. The sequence goes on from JAUCBN010000024.1 coordinate 15,272,333, forward strand.
TATTCAATAATTAAACTATAACAAACCACTAACAATTAAAAACATTACTTTCTAAAGTTTAATGAGAGGAGAAAAAAAATAAAATAAATGTAACCTATAAAATTTACCTATAAAAAATGTATGAGAGTAAATGGAAAGAAATATTGTGAAAAAAATATTTTTTAATATTATTTTTTTAAATTATTTCTCAAACTATTGGTATTTTTACAGTAAAAGTAAAGTCGGATTTATTAAAATCCAACTATAAATAATAATTGGATTAAAAAAATAAAAATATTATTTAAAGTCGGAAACTCTTATCACCGACTTTAGTGTTTTTTTTTTTTAATTCTTTACTATTTTAGAAAATAAAACACTATTTAAAATTAAATTTTAATAAATCCGACTTTATTCACACCGTAAAAACATCAATAATTTAAAAGGCCATATATTAAAAATATTTTTTTTCATAATATTTTTGTGATTTGGCCCATGTCTCCGGGTGGACTCACCGGTTCTTACACGTGTTCCATATTTAAATTACTAATAATTTTAATCTAGACATGATAAAGTGAAATCCTATCTTTGTCTTGTTGACTGCTGATTGGCTGAAATTAAAGTGGAAATTGCATTAGAAATTTAACAATTTTAGCTGAACCCTTAAACTTCTTTTAATTTTCATTAAAATCCCAGTTTCTAATAGGAAAAACCCAATCCTTCAAGCAGCCAGGAGAGGAACAATAATGGCGTCTGTGAATCTGGGTTCTTTGGTTCAATCCTACTCCATTTTCAACCAAGCTTCCAGATCCAAGTCGTCTACTTTACCCAGATACGCCCCCTTCAACCCCTCCAAGAATCTTTCATCTTCAACCCCCAAAAAACGTTGCTTGACTTCTCTTCCTTCGATTTCATCAGTTCTTACCAAAGAAGACGCTGTTGAGAAAGAAGAACAGAGCTCCCAAGCACCAATTTTTGATTTCAAATCATACATGGTTCATAAGGCCAACTCGGTTAACCAGGCCATGGAATCATCTGTTTCACTCCGTGACCCTGTTAAAATCCATGAAGCAATGCGTTACTCTCTTTTAGCTGGCGGCAAAAGGGTCCGTCCCGTTCTTTGTTTCGCCGCCTGTGACCTCGTTGGTGGCCAAGAATCCATGGTTATGCCGGCAGCTTGTGCCGTCGAGATGATACACACCATGTCTCTAATCCACGACGATCTTCCTTGCATGGACAACGATGATCTTCGCAGAGGGAAACCGACTAATCACAAGGTTTTCGGTGAAGACATAGCTGTATTAGCAGGTGATGCACTTTTGGCCTTTGCTTTTGAGCACATAGCTGTTGCCACAGTTGGTGTTACGCCTGGTAGAATCGTGAGAGCAATTGGGGAATTAGCTAAATCCATTGGCGCTGAAGGGTTGGTAGCTGGTCAAGTTGTGGATATCACCAGTGAAGGACTAACCGATGTGGGATTGGATCATTTAGAATTCATTCATGTTCACAAAACAGCTGCTTTGCTTGAAGCAGCTGTGGTTTTAGGGGCAATTCTTGGAGGTGGACATGATGAAGATGTGGAGAAGTTGAGGAAATTTGCTAGGAATATTGGGTTATTGTTTCAAGTTGTGGATGACATTCTTGATGTGACCATGTCATCTAAAGAATTAGGGAAAACTGCAGGAAAAGATTTGGTTGCAGATAAGGTGACTTACCCCAAGTTGATGGGGATAGAGAAATCAAGGGATTTTGCAGAGAAATTAAAGACTGATGCATTAGATATGCTTCAAGGATTTGATCCTGATAAATCTGCTCCCTTGAGTGCTTTAGCTAATTATATAGCTTACAGGCCAAACTAGTTGCCTAGTGTAGATGTAGAACACTCATCAAATGGTAGATTTAATTGTTGAACTGGTTCTGTTCGTCCTCATTTGATGACCGGTGTTATGAGTTTTTAGAGTTTGGATCTGCAACTTTTTTGATGCATCTTGGTATAATCATAAAATCATGTTTCTTCCTAATTTGATTACTGGTGTTATGATTTAATTTTTGATGAGTTATAATTATTAAATCATTATAAATATGTTTTAAATATAATAATTTATTATAAAATCTTATTGATTATCTTTATTATTATTACTTTTGTAGAATTCAATAGGGTTCTGGACGAGAGATTATACGGTGAACCCTGTTCACCACGTCATCCATGGTCCAAGCAATCAGGACTGTTGATCTTTAAATAACCACCTAGTAACTACCCATCCACTAAGTCCATGTAGGAAAGAGGTGATGGTTCACTTGGAAAAAAATTAAGATCAACGGTCTTGATTACTTGGGACCATGGATGACGTGGTGAACAGGGTTCACTGTATAATTTTTTGTTCTGGACATACGCAATAGGAGCGACCGCACAGGACCCCCTAAAAAAGAGGGACCCAAAATTTTGATAAAACATTCTTTAGATAATGTTAATTCCTAAATTCATTGAAAGATTTTGAAAATGCAACTAAGAAAGATGCATTATAATTGTTTAAACGTTATAATTATTTCTTAAATGCGATAATTGGTTATAGAATCTTATTGATTATTCTTATTATCATTGCTTTTATAGAACTAGTGAAGTTTTGGATAGACACAATAGAAATAATCGCACAGGGGACTTTAGAAAGGATATTTGCTTCTAAGGGTTATAATTTTATAACTAGCAAAAGTTATGGACAATTATTTCTAAGGGTCGTATTTTAATAAATTGCACAGGGCCTTTGAAATTTTTGAACCACCCCTGATAGAATTAATGGGGTTTCGGACAGACACAATAAAAACGACCGTACAAGACCTTTAAAAAAGATAATTACTTTTAAGGGTCACATTTTTAAAATCAACGAAGATTATGAACAACTACTTTTAAAGACCATATTTTAATAATTTGCATAAGATCCTAAAATCTTTAGACCGTAACATCATATCACACAACACATAACGAAACACATAAAATGTATTGTACACCAGAAATACAAGAAGTATTCTCGAGAGAAATAAAAAATAAAAGATATTTTTAAATTTTTCAAAATTTGGTCTTTATTCTTTCTTTAAAAATAATAAAAATCCATGACGTTACGGCACGTAAAAACACAATATTAATTTCCATTCTTTAAATTTTATTTATTTTGACGTTTAATTTTAATTGTTTTATTTTACTCCTCATTTACCGTGACTATTATATTTTCCGGTATCTAAATTGTATTTATTGTCAAATCGATGCGGAGGTAAATTGTTTTATTATACTTTAATATAAAAAATATTAAATGGGTTTGTTTCCCCCACATTCATTTAAGGTTATATGTTAAATAATATTTTTTATTTTATTTTTAAGATAAATTTTTATTTTTTCTAAAATAAAATTTTATTTTTTTATATCATTAAATAGATAAATTTTATTGGATGTGATTATAGATAATGTAGTGTGCCTAAATCATATAATAATTTCTTGTTAATATAATTGTGGAGTTTTTTAAAATCACGAGCAAGATTATAAAATTACTATATATTTATTTATTTTAAGTATTATGTTTTAATACATAAGTTGTATAAAAATATTTACACAACATTCAGATTTAAGTTAAAAATCTAAAACTTAAATTTTTAGGTCTAACACTCTAAAACCTAAATTTAAAACCTTAAACTTTAATTTTTAACTATAAACTTAAAATTTTATACTTACGATCTAAGCCTTAAATCACAAACTAAATTTTTAAACTCTAAAAAAGCTTGGGTTTACTTAAACTTCTGTATTAAAGTATTTTTTTTATTTTAATATTGATATACAAATAGAGTAAACTTTATACTAAATATATTATCTATTTTAAAATTTATTAATCTTATTTAGTGTTTAGAATTCGAGTTTTAAATTTTAGATTTTATATCTTACAATTCAAATTACTTGTATATATATATGCAGGGATGGAATTGCATGGAGCTGGGGAGGAGTGACCACTGAAGTTTTTTTTTTATTTTTATCTTTCTATTTAAATTTTTTTTAAAATTATTTTTTATAAATCCGCCCCAACTTTTAAAATTTATTTTTACTACCTCTTAATTCCGTCCTTGTATATATGTTTTTCCTACACCGAGAAGGAAACAACTTCTCCGGTATGAAAAAGCATTCCTAAAACGATTTAATTTCTTCTATCTCTATACGTATTTATATAACTGTACAAACTTAAACTTATTTTAAGGCTTACATTAACGTTGAATTACTTAAGGAAGAATAATAACATCGAAACAATGGAGAGATTAAGCTGTTCATCGAGCTGCAAAGACGTGCGAAACCCTATCAAACTTAGCTGCGGATGCGGTAAGGAGAGGTATTTGATGAGGCAAAAATACTTGAGAAGCTATCCATTGATGATGACGACGGAGCAAGACAAGTTAAAGGAGACTGCGGTCAAGAAGACGAAGAAGTGGTTGAAGGAGATGAAGAGGAAGTACGAGTGTCGTTCCGACGATGGAAAGAATAAGGGGAAGACATGGTGGCTGGCGGTGGTCACCTGCAAGAGATGAGTTTAACAAATCCTTTTTCCTCATACGTTGAAAGTTAGGGTGCATTTGGTTGGGATTCGGTTTAATTCGATAAATTATTTTAGTAAATATTGGTTTTTGGTTCGGTTAATCTTGTTTTTCGGATCTTCTATATTAACGTTAATTTTTAAAAATTTATATTTTATTTTAACAAAATAGCTTTATTTTATGACTTTTAAACGTTAAAAGGTAAAATTTTTGTGATATTTTTCAAAAATATTTATTAAAAATTTATTTTTAAATAAAAAATAGGCATAAAGATAATTTTCACCCTTAACGTTTATAATTTTTGACATTTTGACCCTTATTCTTTTTTGGGGATAAATTTAGCCCTTAATCTATGTCTTTATTTAATAATGATAACTTATCATATATATTTGATAATATATTTTAAAAGACATAAAATCTAATCTATTACACATATACATATATATAGAATATAATTTTATTTTAATCTAAAAATATAAAATAATTAAAATTCAAATAAAATATTAAAAAAAATTATTCATTAAAAAATAATTAAATCTAAAATAAAAGACTATTAAATATTTTCAACCTTAACTATAGTAAAATCAAAATTTTATCTAAAAAAGTATGAATATAATCTGAAAAGAAAGGGTTTTGTAGAGTTTGTTACCAGTAAATCAAAGATAAATGATTTTGATAATAATCAATTTGATTATTATTATTTTAGTTTAGAATTTAGGTATTTTAGTTTTAATCTAAATCGAATTTTTAGGGTTTTATAAAGATATTTTAGTTTAGTTAGGATTGAGAATATTTATTAAATTTTTGTTTTGGATTTAATTAATTTTTAATATTTTATTTAAATTTTAATTATTTTATATTTTATACTGGAATAAAATTATATTATATATATGTATATGTTTAGTAGGTTAGATTTTATGTCATTTAAAATATATTAGTATCACATATATATGACAAGTTATCATTATTAAATTTTTAACGGTCCAGTTATCATGGTAGTTAAAAAATGAGTTATTTGTTAAAAAGACATAGGTTAAGGGCTAAATTTATCCCCTAAAAAGAATAAGGGCCAAAATGACAAAAATTATAAACGTTAAGGGTGAAAACTATCTTTATGCCTAAAAAATAAAATATATTTATTGTTATGAATATAATAAAGAATAAAAATAAAATAAGAGAACAAATATGTGAGACAAAAGAGAGATTTTATTATATTCTCAAAGTAGGGTTGTGTACAATGCTTTGTCCAAAAGTCTATATTTATAGGTATAAGATGAAAACTCTAATTCTAATAAGTATTAAAACCTAATAATAAAGCCCATTAAACTTTAACTTAATATATGGATATCCACCATTAATAAATATATTTATAACATCTATAATATTTTACGTGTAAAATATATATTTTTACCTTATAAAAATAATTAAAAATCAAATAAAAAATCAAATTTGATTTAGTTCGGTTAAACTGCGGTTAGTCACAATTTTTAAATTTATGAACTATAATATTTTGGTTTGATTTAATTTTCGGTTTTACGGTTAACTATGTTAAACCCTACCGAAACCCGATTGAAGTTGCCCATTGTTAGCATGGATAAAGTTGATGTGGCTACTGGCTAAGATGGAAGATCCTAAAACTATTGGCTTGGAGAATTAAATGATGTAATTTTCTATATTAAAAAATAAGGTATAAAGATAAGTTTAATTCTTAACGTTTACGATATTTATTATTTTGGCTTTTATTCTTTTTTAGGATAAATTTAACTTTTAATTTATTTTTTTTTTGATAAATATCTTATTTTCTAACTAACATAATGATTAGATAGTTAAAAAATTAACGATAATGATATGTCATATATATGTAGAATGATATTTATGATTTCATAATACTCAATAGCCTTTTATTTTAAATTTAATTAATTTTTAATATTTTATTTGAATTTTAATTGTTTTATATTTGATGTTAGAATAAAATTATATTTTACATGTAGATATTTGTCATTATCGGTAAAAAAAATTAACGATAATGACATATTATATATATGTAGAATGAGGCTAGATGTTGTTATTTAAAATATATTATCACATATATATATATGATATATCAATATCATTACATTTTTAACGATCTAATCATTATATTATTTAAAAAATAAGTTATTTATAAAAAAGACATAGGTTAGGGTTAAATTTATCCCAAAAAAAAATAAAAGCCAAAATAATAAAAATTATAAACGTTAAAGATTATAATTATCTTTATGACTTTAAAATATACAAAAATCTTTAAAATATTTGATTTGGACCGTCATTTATGGTGTGTTATACCTTAATATAATGCTAGGCTTGACATGTTGGGCCCAACAGCAAAGCATTCCGGAAATCAGTTGCAGATTCATGCTTTAAATAGAGTGAACCCGTTTTATCTTGAACATTTTAAAGTTCGCATATTTACCTTTAATTTTTTAATTTTTATGAATTAGTTCTTATATTTTTATAATATTTAAACTTTATATCCACCTTGAGATTTTGAAACTTTATATATGCCCACCTTCAAATAAATTTTTAGATCTGTCATTACCGAAACCATCAAAGACTTCTCCCATGCGACAATCCAAGGCTTCATCAAGCCTAAGACGAAGGAAACATCAGTTTACGACAGAAAGGTTTAATCTTATCAAAGTAAATGTATATAACGTTTTGATGAATTTTATATAAGCCGTTTATACAATATTTTTTATATTGTTTATCAAATTAAATAAATGATAATAAATATATTTTTATGTATATTTAATAAACAAAATAATTTAAATAAAGATATATTTTATTTGTTTAAATTCACGAATAAACTCGTTAAAAAATCGGAACCTGTCGTACCATCTATTCCTATGGTAAAGATTGATTCTAAAACCAATCTTGAAAGCTCATAAATCGTCCAAAATGATTGGACCGACCTTGCACATGTGATTAATTGGTTCATATTTAGACCCTATTGTGCTTGTAATTTATTATGTGGGGAAACGGATGCGTACCGGAGTAGTGGTTGTAATTTAGGGTGTTCATTGTCGAATATCGAATTGGATTAGATCTGATTTTTTTGAATATTTGGATTTTCAGATCAATGATATAGTGATGTGTATTGATAAAAAAAAAACACGGATATTCGTATATTTGGATATTCGGATCAGATAGTGAGATATCCAATTATCCAAAAACATCATTTGATTATACTTTTTTTCGAATTTAAAGGTTGCATTTATAAAAATTTTAAAATTTTAAATATAATAAACAACAAATTACTAAATACAATAAGATTAACAGTTATAAAAGTTTTAATTTTTAAAAATTTTAAATATAATAAACACTAAATTATTAAATAGAACAAGATTAATATTAATAAATATTTTGATTTTCGGATTTTCAGATAATTCAAAACTTAATTTGGTTTGGTTAAAAATATTTTTTAATTTGGTTTTAAAAAATATTTTTTGAAAAATTAATTTTTATTTTTAAAATAATAAATATTTATATCATTAATTTTTATATTTTAAAAAATATTTTAATAATAATACTAAGTACTTATATTTTAAAATAAACCGTATTTTAAAAAAAACTTAGTATCAAATTGGCCCTAAGAGAAAAAGGAAAAGAGTTCTTATATAAACATCTTTAACAAAGGTTAACAACTTGGTTATAATTAGTCTTTTTCATAATTATCATTATTTATTTTATTGATTAAATTTTTAAACCGAAAGGCATAAAAGAATATAAACCACTTTAACTTTTATCATTTTAGAGTAAATAGAAAATAAAGTCTAAACTTTTAACATAATAAATAAAATTCAAATTAATATTAAACCACTTTATATTGACGTATAAATAATACAAAAAAATATAAAAAAATTAAGTTTATCATATTATTAGAAAAGAGACAAACACGATAATATTAGAGGATCGTCTTCAGAGTCAAGATCAATAAGTTTTATTGGCGGTTCAAATCAAGTTTTTAAGCATCTCTAGTGTTGAGTTCAAAGAATTCTCTTTGTAAGCGAATTCTAGATTTTTAACTTTTATCGTGTTTCTAAAAGAATATTTTACGTTAAATAGTTTTTTCTTTCTCCTAATCGAGTCGGAGAACTCAATGATAATAACGATACATAATATTTAATATCTTGACTATGTTTATTATAAAATTTTAATTTTTAGTTAAAGATATTTATTAAAAGGGTTTTGATTATTTAATTAGTTTTAAATTATTACAATAACAAACTTTTTATTTAAATAAAATATAATTTTAAAATTATATATTTATTTAATATTATATTATAATATTAAATATTATATTATTTAAATATATAATTTTAACTTATCTGCGATTATATTTATAGTATTTATAACAACAATTTTTAATTAAATTATGTTATTGCTTTATTAAATATAATATTTTCAAATTTTTAACGAAATTATAAAAAATATTATAAGATTAAATAATATTAAGATATACAAGATATATTATTTATATTTATTTTTTATTTTTAAAAATATAATATTAAAAATAATTTTAATAATTTATTAAATAATTATTTTAATTTTATTTTTTAATTAATTTAATACTTTATTTTGAGTTTAAATCTTTTTTATAAATAAAAATTATTAATAAATTTATAATAAGTAATTTGAAATAACATGATAAATATTTTTAGTAATTTTTAAATTTTTATTTTTTTGGTTTAAATCATCTCTCTATTTATAGTTGATTTCTCTTACGTCTGACGGTTATCACTGATTTATATCAATGGTTAGGATCAATTCCTATCAACCAGACATAATTCTAAGAATATTCCCTGTTAACTAAGAAAACAAATCCTAACATACATAAAAAAATTTGTATGGCCGAAGTAGCTATCTTCTAAAATTTTTCATAAATTAGACTTTGTTTGATGATACCTTATAAGTCCAAAATCTTAACTTTTTGAGCAGTAATATACGCAAATAACTCAAATTAAAACTGACGGTCCGTGACAATATACACAAAAACTAAATTTTCTTTATTGTAAAGTATCTAAGCTACTATTTGGCACCAATGTTGAGATAGACAAGACATCATAATTCATATTTATTTTTTAATAATGTTTGCATTTTATAAATATTAAATTTTATATACATTATTTTTTATTATTTATATGTATAGTAGTTGTTGGTATTGTATTGTATATTATAAATAAATAAACCCAAGTGGAACGCTTTAATAATGGCAGAAGCCTGTTGACTTGTAGGACCCACGAAACATCGTTTTGAACGTTGACCTAGTCAACGAGAACCGCTTCCTTTCCAATGCTTCGTATCTTATTTAAGAAATATGTATACAGTATGCAAGCATCATCTCAGTCTCATCATATATTTTCGATGAATTTAATTCATTTATTAAAAGTAATAATGTTTATTCTTTCAATCTTAGTCTTGATGTTATTTTCCTCCTCAATTAAATGTAATTTATTTTTTAAATACGTATAAAAAATTATACATAGAAACAATTTTTATATGATGGGGTCTGATACAACTTGGTTCATCATCTTCATGGTTTTCTCATTGTCGGTCATCGGAGGCGGTGGCAGTGGCTCGGGTGGATAACTGGATATGATCCGGAGGCGTTAAACGCGATATTACGCAAATCAGACATTGGCGATTCATCCTCATTCAGGTACAGTAATCCCAGTTTCACTTCCTTCTAATTTCTCCGGCATGGAGTTTTCTGTTGTTAGACTACGTAGCGGGAGTTTATGGGGCAGAGGAATCGATTCTGAATTGGTAACATCCCACCTAGGGGTAGAACATTGCCTTACGTTAAAAGATTAGCTATAGTTGATGATAACATCTTCGAAATAGTATCATGTCCCCGGTTATTCGTTAGTCTCTCCGGTCACCGGCTTCGAGTTTACGATTGCACGGATTTAACTGTCGGAAATTCGACATTAAACATCTCCGGGGAGTCCTTTTCGATTTGGTTTCCTTATTTAGACATGAAAGAGAGAAATGTGACACGACTTAAATGTGTCGGATTCGGAGATGACGGGTCGGTTGAGTTTAAGGAGATGACGGAGAGAGATGTTTGCGCGACGGAAAAAGCGGGGAATTTTTGCATTGTGTTACCGGCATTGATACCGCCTTTTCCTCCGCCGATGCCGGAGAAGATTAAAATAATCAGATATTGGGACTAAATTAAATAATCAACTATTGAAAAAAGTATTAGGTGAACCTTGTTCACCACGTCATTCATGGTCCCAATTAATCAAGACCATAGATTTTAATTTTTTCCCAAGTGAATCATCACCTCTTTCCTATGTGGACTTAGTGAGTGGGTAGTTATTTGGTGGTTATTTAAATATCAACGGTCTTGATAGCTTAGGTCATAGATAACTGGTAAACAAGGTTCACCTAATTATCTTTTTATTGAGACTAAATTGCTAAACTTAAAAAAAATCTAAATCTATTAAATATTTAAATTAAAAAAAAGCTAAAATCAAACTTAATTGACTTAATATTTTAAATTTAAGTTTAATATCAAAATAATTACTCAAACTATCTATTTTTTGACTATATTTTTTAGATACCTAACTTATATGTTTTTTTTTTCTTTTAAAGTTAATTAAAGTACACCTTTTATTTATTAACCAAATAATAATAATTTTAAACTACTTTTTAAAGGTTTTTAAAAATAATTTTTTTTATATTTTATCAATAATATATTTAAAGTTAAAAAGTTTGACTAAAAATGTCATTGCAGAACATATTGAAAAGGACAAAAAAATAGATAAAATTTTAAAAAATAAATTAAATTTAGTTCGATTAAAACTATAATCGATACAATATATAGAAAAAGGTAAGACCGACTATATTTATACACAATATAATTTGATATATGTTAAAAATTAAATAAAAAACATTGTTGTTTTAATTCTATTCATGATTCTTTCTTTAATAATAATGTATTTAATCTTAATTCTATAAATAAAATTATTATTATTTTTAAAGGTTTAGGGTTCGAACACTAATATTTACAGTATAGTAATTGACGCGTCAATATCTAATAATTATGAACATATTTTCCAAATATCATGCATAATCAAATTCTAACATCGTAAATATTTAAAACTCATGTTTGATAAATTCAAAAAATAAGATTTTTTTAAGGATGTCATAAACAGTTTAAAAAATATCTTTTTAAGGTAAGCATATTTATATTATATATTAATAAACAATAATTATTAATATTTTTAAATAAAAAATATCTTAAAAGCGTAATAAACTCAAAATTAATATTCGTATAAATAAAGAAAATGAAAACAGACACTATGTGAAAATTATCGCTTGGCATGAATTATACAAACATGTTTGTTCTAAGATTTGTGTGACCAAAGAACAAATTTTAAAATTAAATCTTTAATTAAAGTTAATATTCGATAAAGTAAAATAAAATATTTTTTTACCTATACCCTAATGTAAGAAAAAATTAAACCTTATATTTTAATTTTAAATATTAATTCTTAAAATTTTAAAATTACGCACAAAACTCTAAATTTGAACTTAATTATTTTTTATTATCAGTGGATACATGTAAACACAAAAAGGAACCAAGGATTTCTAATTTTCTATCCCATATAATATGTCGATTATAAGAATAAAATATAAGTAAAACAAAGAAAAAAAACTTAAGGTATCCTAAGCTCTTGATTTATTTAAAAAAATCAATTAAATTTTTGAATTTTTTTTATTCACCTAATTATACTATTATACTCTAAAAATTTATCAATTCACCTTATAATTAACATTTATTGTTAAATCTAATAAATTTTTGTATTACTTGATAATGCATCGTGTTACAGTGTTGTCGTTAGATATTTATAAAATAATATTTTGAAAAATTCTTAAAAGTTTTAAAAATTAAAAAAAAAACTTATAAAATTCCTAGAAATAGTTTTCTAAAAATGTAATTATCAAATGACAAAATCACGTAACAGTAATATCTTAAAAAACCTGTAAAATAATTGATGTTCAAAATTGATTCAAAGCTTAATTGAGTGAAATTGTATGTCTAACTCATAATTGTGTCTTTATTGGTGCCTCCAATTTAAATTAGTGGGTTTATGATTTAGGGTTTAAGGTTATGGTTAAGGTTTATGAAATTAGGGATAAATTATATTTTTAAAGTTTAGGGTTTAAGTTTTAGGGTATAGAAAATTAGGATTATGGTTTAGAATTTTTTTTAAGGATTTTTTAATAAGAGTCAACAGTGGTGAAGAAGAAAGACAGGAATTTCATGTATCTCGTGTTTGTTTGTGGATGAAGTAAACGACAATGCTTTTAGTACCAATGTTTATGTCGAGAAAGAGACACTTCTTTCACATCCTCCGATCTCTCTCACTTCCATTATATTAGAAAGAGACGACATGGACACTCAGAAACAAAACGATGAAGATGAGGGAAATAAAGCAGCTTTCAATGTCCCACTGAAAAACAAAACCATGGCCTATCACATTTCATGCTCTTCAAATCCTCCATATGTATATATATAGTGTGTTTATAATGCATGCATGAATGATCATGGAGAAAAAGGGAATGTTGAAATGGGAATAGCTGCACCAGATTTCGTCCCAACAATTACTCTCAAATATTCCAATTCAATGTCCCAAGATCACCACCAAGCTGCTACGAGCATCTTCAGATTCTCGAATGGCTTCGAGGGATCAAACATGACCGGGAGAGATAAGCAGCTGAGAGCTCGAGGCTTTGAGTCGCCACCGCCGCTCGAAGAGGAAGAATCGAATGCTCTTCCTGTTTATGAAACATCAGGTATGTTATCTGAAATGTTCGAATTCCATTCAGGTATGGCTTCCACCGAGTTATTAGACCGGGCTCCACAGCTCAATTATCAAGCACACATGCCAGCAGGTGAATCAAGGAGAGACTTTAACCATCAGCGGTTACCGAGCATTAATGCCGACTCAGTAGCTGCCATGTACCTTTTCTTGATGAATCCGCAGCCAAGATCACCATCGTCATCAACTTCTCTTCAAGGACCCGGAGCCGGGACTTTTGGTACGAGCACTGTACTATCTCCACCTCAATTTACTTGGGTTCCTGACATTGTTAGCACTGTTTCCCAATTCAACAACTCAAGTGAAATCGAAGGTGTTGTAGAAAGTCAAGGCCTTTCACTATCTTTATCATCTCCTTTTCCACACTTGGAGGTCAAAGATGGTGGGTTACCATATTACACACAGGCTCATGTCGGGCTTGGACCCTCAATGGGAATGGACAATGTGCTTAGAAGCTCAAAGTATCTTAAAATTGCTCAACAACTGTTGGAAGAATTCTGTAGTGTTGGAGGAGGCCAGTTGAAGAAGAACAAGTTTGGTCGGAACAAAACCAACCGTAGTTCTAATCCTGGTGGCACTGCCGGTTCTTCTTCATTGACAAAGGATTTCCAACCCTTAACCCCAGCTGATAGAATTGGACATCAAATAAGGAAGGTCAAACTTTTAGCCATGCTTGATGAGGCATGTAATCTCGCTATCTCTTTCTTCTCTACTTGCCTCTTCTTATATATCCGATGCATAGTATTAAATTGCGGTGTGATAGCAGTGTCGCGGGTATGATTGTTGCGACGTTACGTCTTTAGTTTTGTCTTAATGTTTTTAAATTGCCGTTATGGTTCTAGTGTCACGATGTGGTCCTTAGGCACACTGCGTTACGACAACAATTTAATACTATGATCCGATGCGAAATCATTTCTGTGATTAACAACAAAGCAGTGAACTTATTTATGACTTGCAGGTGGAAAGTAGATACAAGCTTTACTGTGAACAAATGAAAATGGTGGTGGATTCATTGGATCTGGTGACGGGAAATGGTGCAGCAGCGCCTTACACCGCGCTAGCTCAGAAGGCAATGTCAAGGCATTTTAGGAGTTTGAAAGATTCGATATCAGCACAACTGAAGCGCAGCATTGAGCTTCTTGGGGAGAAAGATGGAGCTGCCGGAATCTCAGACATAACCAAAGGTGAGACACCAAGGCCAAGGATGGTCGAGAAAAGTTTAAGACAACAAAGTGGGTTGTGTCAAATGGATGGTAGTGCTATGGAACATGAACCTTGGAGACCGCAGAGGGGCCTACCTAAACGATCTGTCAACATCTTGAGGGTCTGGCTTTTCGAACATTTTCTCTACCCGTACGTTTCCTTTATCTTACACAATTCGTAACTGTAAACCTGCAATTTCTTAAAGACAAGCGGTCATGCATAACGCAGTGTCATTGGATGTTGTCTCTTCAGTACAAAAGGGTTTTAAAGACATGAAAGTGGCTATAAAAGAACAACTTTCGATCGGTTTGTGTGGTTTTCGGCAACCATTCTGATCTCGTTTTATGGTGTTTAATATTTCTCAGGTACCCAAGTGATGCAGATAAGCATCTGTTGGCTCGACGGACTGGCCTTTCGAGAAATCAGGTCGGCTCTTTTTACTACAAAACAGAAATCGAGGGAGATTTGGGAATCTATTAGGTTAGGACTTTATGTTCGTTCAAACATGTTATAGGAACATGGCATGCAAGAACTTCAGTCAAGTTACATTAATGGGGTCGATTAGTAGCAGGGATGAACACATAACTTTATGTTAGCTGTGAACTTACACAACGTTAATCGAGCGAAATAGATTATTAATAAAAAATATTTTATTTTTAAAAATATATACAAATTTTAAAATTTTAGGGCGACAGCCCCCGTCAGTTCTCTTTGGACTATTCTTGGAAAACAAACACAATTGAGCACAGTATGATAAAGAAAGATATTCCCTTTGGACTTTTCTCGGGAAACAAACATGATTGAGCCATGAAGAAAGATATATGTGGCTGATGAGTAGTCCTTATAATTATCGATTCAATATATATATGGAATAATCATCTGTATATATGTTTATGCAGGTTTCAAATTGGTTCATAAATGCAAGGGTTCGGCTTTGGAAGCCTATGGTGGAACAGATGTATCAACAGGAGACAAAGGAAGAAGAGGGAGATAATAATGATAACCGGAATAATAGCAGCAGTAATGAACAATTATGGCTACCTTCGTCGACAGCAGCGGCAGCATCCACGGCGACAACAACCACACCAGCAGGCAAAACGTGGGAGATCAGTTCCATTGAAATCAACAGGCAATGCTTCTCCGCAAACAAAACAAAGCAATGCACTTTCCTAACTACCACCGCCTCCGAGGTGGTGGCTCCACCCATGTCAGAGGGTGTTTCACTCACTCTAGGGCTACGCTATGCCCTATAAGATTTCTTCTTTTTCATCAGTTTTTTAGTTTCAATTTGCAAATGCATTTTCCATAGAAACACTTGCAAGTTGCAACATCTGTTTTCTTAGGAGAAAACTTGATTACTCCGATGGGGATTCCCCCGCATGGAATTTGATCTTGAGTCTCTTCTTTGTTATTTTTAATTAATTAATTTTTATATACAACTTTTTGTTTGATATCAAATAGTTCGAAAGTTCGATACAACTTTTCATATGAGAAACTTAGATTTATTATTATATAAATTTTATTAATTACAATGCTAACTTTTTCGTCTAAAATCTAATGACCAAATAATATTTTTGTAACTTTTGATAATTTGAGAAAATCATCTGATAATATTTTGATAATCGAGTGACTCAACTCAAAAACACCTTAAAACATATATAGGGCATTACCCAAATATTAGAATCCAAAACTTTAGTAATAAAATGTTGCTCATGGTAGTTTTATTCCAATCTAAAAATATATTATTACATATATATGACATGTCATCATTATTAAATATTTAACGATTCAGTTATCATGGTAGTTAAAAAATGAGTTATTTGTTAAAAAGATAAAGGGTAAGGGTTAAATTTATCAAAAAAAAGAATAGGGGCTAAAATGACCAAAATTATAAACGTTAAGGGTGAAAACCATCTTTATGCCTTAAAAGTAATGTCTTTAACTGAAAATCGTATTTATAAGCTTAGGAAGATTAAATAAACAATACTAGAACGGTCCAGTAATTCGATAATAATAATTCAAATAAAAACTTCATGCACGACATCTAAAATATCTTAAATCTTTAAATATCCTAAAATATTTAAAGTTCAAATACATCAAATCCCCGAAATAAATAGTAATAATAGTGTGCAAATAATCGTACTCAAAACAAAGGTAGAAAAGTTATAGATCTCCGAATTCAAAACTCTTAAGACCAAGTATCTAAAAATAAAACTACAAAAGAGTGAGCTATCAAGTATAATGTGTTTTTAAAGTGCAAGCATTTAACATGATTTTCGAATGTTTACAATCACAGATATGTCTCAAGATTTCACATTAAAAAGCACAAGTAATGAATATATATCACGGAATGAATGAATGTCTCAAATTCTGAATTTCAAATACAGTGGGGGCAAAACTATCCAATCACAGTGGAAGTAGTTCCCAGAACTTATCACTCTTTTTTCTCCAAAGATAGCGTGACCAAATCTAGTTATTTTGTACAACTTAACCCATGCACACGATCATACAATCAAATGTTACAAATTTAAGTCACATCATAGTTGTTTGCATAATATACGAGGTACACAGTTTTGGTAATTTAATTATTACAATCAAAATGTAACCTACAAATCAAAATACATTATACAAATCATCATATTTCAAAATCACAATCATAGGGACGGAATGTAAACACGTAAGTAACTTAACATAGAAAATTTAAAACACACACCTCTAGTCGTTAGATTAATGTCGATAAGGGTCTTCCCATGATCTGAATTAGATCATCTAAAAATCAATGATAAAGGTAGGGTCAAATAAAAAATCAACAGTCAAAGTTAATAGTCAATGTTAACATTACTACTGACGCCTTCAATGATATTACAGATGATGTCATCATTGACGCCACAAATGATATCACTATCCAGGTCACATGTCGGGTGAAGTTTCTGGGTTAGTCCATAACTCGGTTATAGTTGGGTACGGATCTCGATTTAGATTTTGATGCCCAAAATTGTTTGGTCATGGATCACACTACCAGTCAAACCCCTCTCATCAGCTCCTCAACCTTCACACTTAGGTTTGGCCCATTAGACACAGACACACCCACCCATACAACACATCAACCCTATCCCACACCTTTCTCAGCCCACTACATTAACCCAAAATTAACCCGAAAGCTTAGTCCCCTTTACCCTTTGACTAGGACTACCCAACCAACACACCACCTGCGATGGCTTAGTCACTGACAGCGACACCAACAACAACCCAAATAACTCCCGAGTCAACTCCACACAAGCAAAAATCCTAAAACCTCTCCCCTACGCTAGCAACAACACCCGAGAACCAAAGACCGAGGCCCCTTCCCAACTCCTATCAAACACCTACAACCACCACTGCCTCTACCCTCAACCTGGTTTTCTGGATAGGTAGCAAATTCGGTAAACCACTATGAAAGTAAGAAAAGAGACCCAAACCTCCCTTACCCGAACTCAAGATACAACGAAAAAGGTGACAATAGAGGAAAAACAGCCAACGGAATAGGTCGGTATCCACAAAAGCATTGGGATGGTGCACTCCGAATAAACTCGCATCCATATAACATTAAGAGCATACACTTTGAATGAGACTCGTGTTTACGATGCATCAAGATCCTAGACACATGAGATAGAGATATGCGTTCACACGATATTAAGATCATCAATCCATGATTAAAATATATCATCAAATATTTCGAATAAGACTCGTGTCCACACAACATTAAAATCTTTCATTCAAAAATATTTAAGGTGTTATAACACGTATCTCTAGGTATTCAAATCTCACTAAACAAGGACTTAAATAAGTATGTGTCCCATTAACACACATCAAGAACCTCACTTCCAAACAACACATAACATAAACAACACATAACATCTATACGATATTCATATCTCACACGGCCATAACACAACTACAACAACCCCATGGTTTCTATCTCATTATACACCGCCACATTAAGTTTATAAATTTATAAATATATTATAAAAGTGTACATTAGTCATACTTATTATTCAAGGCACAAATTCATTTATTAATATTTTTCATTTACTTTTATCTCAAACTAATATTTCAGACTATTCAAACTAATATTTTATCTCAATTTCCGCAAGTATCGATGCAATTCAACCTGTTCTAATATAACTTCAATCACAAGTACACCTCAAGCTCATACCGAAGGCCAGGGTGCTTAATGAATTAAGCAGCTAGTGAGTTTCTCGAATTCGACTCTAACTTGAGCTCGACTCGATATCTTAACAAGTTGAATCAAGCAAAATCTAACTCGACTCTATAAATTCCGACTCATTAATTTTTAAAAATATTTTTTAATAAATATATTAAAATAACTTAATTCAAAAAATAAATTTAAATAATAATTATTAATGCGTGAATTGTTATTTTAATTTTAATATATTTAGTTTAGTGTATTTATGGAATGCTACATTTGAATTTAGGCTTTAAAAATTTTTATACACTTTTTTTAATATTTTTGATTAAATTTGTTAATTTAAATTAATATTATGCCTCATATGGTATTATTAAATTTTACTTTTAATTAAAAATAAGATAAGATTTTTAATGAGCTTAACGAGCAACGAGTCTAAGTTGAGCAACAAAATATTTTAAGGATAACAAATCGAGCATAATTTTAACGAACAAGAGTCGAGCTAACAAAATTTTTTAACGAGCACGAGTCGTCACGATCGACTCGCTCGATAAGCCCCCATACCGAAGCCTAACACACAATTCCAAACAATTCATTTTAAATTGTGGTATTATAACACTTATTCGGTACCTAAAACTTAGGAAAGTCATTTAAGTACATTACTGGCGTATCTAGTTAATTAAATATTAATCCAATTAATCAAATATTATCCTTTAAGAATGGTTTTCATTAAATCACATCAATATATTCAAACACGAACAAAAACCTACTAATCTAAAATTGAAAAATAATTGGAACTGAGCTTTACAGGTCAGCGGTATACAATTAATCTACCATTTTTCACGAAATTCATAAATATAAACATGCAAATCAAATGCATCAAATATTCAAATATAAAATAAATTATTAAGAAAATTTTATCTAATCATATCTAATTAAATCATTCAGTTAATATAACAAAAGTCCCTCATATCCTTATTTCAATGCAGATCCGACCAATTAACAAGAACATATGAGATAAAAAGGAAAATAGAAAAGTGAAAACCAGAGAGAAAGAAGGGGTTCCATGATTTTAGAAATTACGATACAAATTTAAATGAAATATTGAAAATATATTAAATTAACAAAAATTCAATTCAAATGTTCAATGAAATGAAGGGGAAAATTATAAAATAGAATTAATAAAAAAAATAAAATTTAGCACAATAAAATATAAAAAATTAGTAATTACCACATTAACAGTAAACAAAGGCTTTCTTATGAAATTAAATTTCAAAAATCATTAATTTATTATAAAGAGTAAAACTTGAAAAGAAAATAAAGAATCAAAGAAATATAATCGCAGAACTTATTTATAAAGAATCTTTATATCGAAATTAGGGGATTATAGAACATAAAATCAAGAATCCTATTAGATAGGGATTCAGAATGAGTAGGAGATGATTGATCATCATAAGAATCAGAATTTAAAGAATTCATCCTCATTATGCCTGGAAAATAACAATAAAAATTCAAAAAGAAAGAAGAAAATAGAATTCTCTCAGACAAATGCCTCGAATTGTCGTCACGATTTGAAAGAATGGAAGATCGGACTCGTCATCGTATTCGATCATCACAGAGAAATAATTATCCACAATTTACGATCTTTAAGATAAATGATCAATGAAAACAAAGAAAGAAAACCTAACCTTTGAAAATGGGAGCAGATCTTGTTTTCGGATTCCTGAAATTTAAGGAGAAAAAAGGAATGCGAGGCTTGGAGGACGATCAGCTTCTGAGTTTATTATATAGCCGATAAATTATTTAGGGTTAGGGTTTCTGCCGTATTAAAATTTTCGTTTTGATTCGGCTCATTCTTTCTTCTTATGTGGGCCGTGGCCCAATACAAGTATTTGCTGTTTCCGTAATAGTATAAATTTAATTTGTGTATTTTTTATTTTCACATATAAAATAAAAGTTGTATTAATGTTTTATCTGATAAATTTTATATTTTATTGGGTAAATTACAAATATATACACTTAGCTTTTATTTGTTTAAGTTTTGGTCACCTAACTTTCATTTTTTTTAATTTTATCATCCAATTTTCGATTTTTTATCACTCAATTGTTAATAATCTGATACAATTAAAATTTTATAGATAAATTTATGCAAAAGCTCTTGAATTTTCCGCTCTAATCCTTATTTAAGACCTCCATTTGATTCCACGAAGATTAAACAATGGAGACTGTAGATTAGACTAAGATAATGTAGAAGCTTTGATTTGAATTTTGTCGAATTAAAAAAAATAATAATTTAAGAAGAAGAAAAAAGTTCAAGTACTAAATAATAAATATAATAATCGAATAGATAAAACTCATTTACTTTTTTAGTGTTAAAAACTTAAATTCGAAATTATAATTATGGGGAAAAGGTATATAATTCACAAAATGATAAAAGTTCAAGTACTAAA
The DNA here is from genome assembly GCA_035048815.1 of Abelmoschus esculentus. Lineage (NCBI taxonomy): Eukaryota > Viridiplantae > Streptophyta > Magnoliopsida > Malvales > Malvaceae > Abelmoschus > Abelmoschus esculentus. Next base: position 15,293,587 of record JAUCBN010000024.1, read on the forward strand.
TAATAAACAGTTATTCTGAGGTCTCATTCTCGTTGAGATGCACTAGCCAGCAAGCTGTTTGTTGAAGGTAAACTTTGTCCGCTTAGCCAATCATCGTGGACTGAAACAGGGGAATTATAATCACCTCTCCTTTGCTTCACAATCAATCTTCCAGTTCCGATCACCGACGACGACTTGATCGTTTTTGTACTTAAAGATCTTTCACTCCCATCGTCTGACGACGGAGAAGAGGAGCCCGATGGTGATTCGATGCATAGGCCGGGAACCCAAGCAGTGAGCCGGATGTGTTCTAGCTCTTCAGCGACTTCAGACATGGTTGGCCTCATGTCACCGTGGAAAGCAAGGCATCTAAATGCTAGCTCAGCCACATTATGAATTGATGACAGTGTCCAAGCATCGTTATGTTGATCGAGATGTGAATCGATTATCTCATCGATGCGGCCTCTTCCTATCCGATCATTCGCGAGTGCAGCCAAGTTTACCTCACTATGTGGACGGGCGAAGTCGACCACTTTCAATGCAGTTATTATCTCCACAAGAACAACCCCAAAACTATAAACATCACTTTTATCCGAAAGATGGAAATACTGGTGGTACTGCGGATCAAGATAACCTGGTGTTCCTTGCGGAGCAGTCGAAATGTGGGATGATTCGGTCATCCCAAGCCTCGAAAGACCGAAATCAGCCACCTTTGATCTATAGTTACGATCCAATAGTATATTGCTAGACTTTATATCTCTATGAAAAATAGGGGGATTCACAGAGTGAAGATATGCAATAGCCTTGGCAGTTTCAGCAGCAATGGTAAGCCTTACTGTCCATGGAAGTCCTTGACCCCTCTCTCGGTGCAGATGCTGCAATAAAGTTCCGTTTGGCATAAATTCATAAACGAGAATCGGTTCCCCCTCCTCGATGCAGCAACCTAGTAGACGTACAAGATTTGGGTGACTGACCGACGAAAGGAGCTTGATCTCATTCATCACTTGATCAATGCTAGCAGGGTCTCGAAACCGAAACCTTTTTATGGCAACCCAATCAACATTTTGGAGTTTCCCTGAATAAACTGCACCATAAGCTCCAGTCCCAAGTCTATGTTCATCAGAGAAACCATTTGTAGCTTTCTCGATCTCTCTAAAGGCATAGAAAGGAACACTAGAATTGCCGGCTGCTTCACTTATAAGCCGCTTCGCATTCATCAGTTTGTTCATCGAATTCGTTCGCCATCGTACGTAGCAACATAAAAGGGCCACACCAGCCATCAGCAAAGCTCCAACAGCGATCCCTAGCAACACAAACACGACAGCATGGTTCATACAAGTTTATTTCATGGTATTTTTTCTAAGATTTCTATGTGTTTGGGGTCCTTGCATGATGGAAACAATATTTGTTGCTTGATTACCTCCAATAAGAACAAAGACTCTTGTAGTTCCCCCGCATTTGCCAGACATATACCTTGAAGCATTGCATTTAGAAACTGGAAAAATGTTGAGTTAGTGAAAGCTAACATCACCAGAAAAAACAAACATTTAAGGCATTTCAATTTTCATGTGCTAGCACTAAAATCATATGACATGGTTCTGACAGTAATTAGATCACACTGCATCCAGATTTTTCAGAACTTCAATGCAATGTTGGTAACATCTTTCTTACTTTTTTCTATATATAATAATCGATATTTAATTTATTGACTGATTAATTTAGATTGATTACTGTAAAGATTTATTATGGCCGACTCTTCTAATTCAATTTACTTAATTCACAACATCAAAATCATAATCGAAAGAATCTAATGTCATATCCTATTAGACTAATTAACTGTGGATAAAAGGGTTGTGGATAAAAGGATTATTTAATGGATAATGAAAAAACTTATCCAATGCCCCAAATTTGCTTACAAGATTTTAGAAAATAACATAAACTTTACATTTTACAATATTATATATGTTTTAAATTTATATAAAAATAATTTTCTTAAAAATTAGTATTCTTGAAAATTTAAATTTAAACTTTAAATTATAAATCCAAACTCTAATTTTTAAACCCTAAATAAAACTCCAATATTTAAACTCTAAACATAGAAAAATTATATTATGGGTAAGTCTCACCACGTGTCTATGGGACCAACCACTAAAAATCATCAATCTCTTTAATTTTTCTATGTCATATTTTTTTTCAAGTGAATCTTCACTTGAAAACTGTTTTTAAAATAAATTAAAAATAAATATTAGTAAAGATTTACTTGAAAAAATATGACATAAAAAAATTAATGAGATTAATGATATTTAATGGTTGGTCCATAGATAACGTAGTGGGACTTGCCCATGATATAATTTCTCCTAAATGTGTGACGGCATCAAGGTGGTTTTGGGATTTTTAAAAAAATACATAATTCAATTTTTTATATTTATTTTTAAAATTTTCTTAGTTGCACAAAGTTATAATTTTTTATCCCCTGTGTATCAAAAGTCAAAAATAATGAAGTGGAACAAAATTATTGACCCGGTTGAGTTGACTCACCTCTCCGGCAGCCACCGCCAGCTCGGAATCCATCTCCTTCATACCCTTGGTTGCAAAGGCAGTTAAACCCCACCGTACTGTTACCTCTTTGGACATGCTCACAAATAGCATTTCCATCACAATTACAGTTCCCTGGAATCCACCATCCCAAGTTAACCTGTTCGAGTTCCAGAGAAATTGACGAGTTACTGACCGAATCAACCACAAACGAAGTCGACGAAAGCAAGAAACGGCACTCCGTTTTATCAACTTCGTCGAAACTCAGCAACCGCTCGCTCTGGTTACCGGCGAAGCAAGTTATGTTGCCGCTGTTAGCAAGGCAAGGATTGGGATTGAGTGATGGTTCTATATACTTTGGCCTTATTTCACAAGGCCCCGGTATGGGTTTCGAACAGTTTTGGAGAAGAAGAGTGTTGGCGGTCGAAACGGCGTAGTTTTCGCTGAATAAAGTGGAGATCGAAGTCAGCGGCCGTTCGCATTTGGAGGGAAGTTGAACAATGATGTCTCTGGATGTTACGTTGACGACATGGAAGTTTCCGATCACGGCCCCGGTTCGGCTGCAGTTGAGTCGGATCGGGCAACCCGATGAGAATCCGAATGGATACGGTAAGTGTCTTGTGAAATTGCTGGTTTCGCAGGAGCCATGGCACGAGTTGTTCTCAGAGTGAACGGGTTTTGTTTGGGAGATGAGAAAAAGAAGTGTTGCTGCTATAGAAACCCGTAATTTTGCCTGAAACAAAATCATTTTCGGATTCTCCAAGAAGAAAATAGATCATATCATCAGCTTCCTGAAGAAGAAGAAGCAGAAGCAGAAATCAAGTAAGGAAAACAAAAACCCAGAGTTCCATTAAGAGAAACAGAGTACTCAAAGGGCATCGGATCTCAATAAATGCTAAATACAAAGATTTCTTAAATTTGGATGAGTTGAAAATATTTATGAGCTTTACCTCTGAACTTGTTCTTCTTCAATGGCTGCAGGATCAATAACCTCTGTTATGGGTTTTTTCCATGTTTTTTTTAATATTGGGATTGGGTAGATTCCTACTCATTTCTATGAATACAGTTATAAATAAAATATTGTGTAAATAATATCAAACTATTATTATTTTTTATTTTAGTTGTTAAACTGTTTTTTAATAAAAATATATTAGTATTATATTTTATTTTTATTTTGATCGCTGATTATTAATATACTTATTTTAAATGTTAATTACGTTCTTAGTTTTTTATATTAAATATTAATTTTTAAATAGTTTAAAATTGATTATAATATAATATTTATTTTTATATATTTTTAATAATTTAATAATATACAGATTTTATAAACATGATTATTTGTGCTTAACGAGATGAGCAGCTCGTGAGCTGTTCGAACTCGATTCGGTCAAAACTTGATAATATTCGATTCGGATTAACTTGACTTAAACTCGACTCGATACTTTATCGAGTTGAATCGAACAAAGTCTAACTTGATTTGATAAGTTCGCGAGCAGCTCGTTAATTTTTTTAAAATATTTTTTAGTAATTACTTTAAAATAATTTCATTCAAAAAATAAATTTAAATACTAATTATTAATTTGTGAATTGTTATTTTAATTTTAATATGCTAGTTTAATATATTTATGAATTCTTACTTTTGAATTTAAGCTTTAAAAATGTTTTATACACTTTTTTATAATTTTTTGTTAAATTTGTTAATTTATGTTAATATTAAGTCTCATATGGTAATGTTAAATTTTATTTTTAGTTTAAAATAAGGTAAGTTTTTAGTGGGCTTAATGAGCAACAAGTCGAGCTTAACGAGTAATGAGTCAAGTTGAGCAATAAAATATTTTAACGAGTATGAATCAAGCACAATTTTAATGAGTTTAACGAACAACGAATCGAATTAAGTAACAAAAGATTTTAACGAACATGAACTAAAGCAATGTCCAACTCACGATCAACTTGTTCGATAAACATCCTTAGGCATGATGATTTAAAATCGTATCTTTTAAAATAAATAAATATTTTTTTTCTAACACACTTGTTATGTCCGTATTCAATATAATTTACGTTGCGTGAGAACAATAAAAATGGACAATATTATCCATATAGTCAAAAGAATTGACTTAGATTATCCTTCCTGTTCTTTGCCTTTTCTAAATAAAAAAAAAATCCCCGTTCTTTGCTTACATTTGATTGACCTTGGGGATGGAGAATAATATAAATTAATTATATGTTTAATATGGATTAGAAATTTAATTTATAATTTATTATTTATGAGTTTAGATGTTAGTATTTGAATTTACAATATAAATTAATTATATGTTTAATATAGATTAGAAATTTAATTTATTATTTATTATTTATGAATTTAGATGGTAGTATTTGAATTTAGTGTTTGTGATTTAAAATTTATGATTTTAAAGTTATAAAATTAAATTTTTAAGTTTTTAGAGTTGAAATAGATATGTTAGTCAAAAACAACTATCCTTATTATGCATCGAATATTAAACCTTTATTTATGGGTGAACGTTCGATCAAATCGAATCAAGTTAAACGAATTTTGAGTTATTTGAGTTTGTAAGTCTTATTTTACAATTTAAACTTTATTTTAATTTTTTCGAATCAAGACAAGTTTATAAAATTCGAGTCAAATTTTAGAGTTTTTATATAAATTTAATTGTACACATAGTTTTTCTTATACGTTGTATATGTATATATGTAGCGGTGCATATATATTTATATATGTATATACTTAGGGCTGGACGATGCACGTATTGATTAAAAATCTAACAACATTCTATATGTATATACATATATATTTTTTATATTTTTATATATAATATACATAATTTATCACGCGAAGTTAAAAAAAGTTGACTCAAATATAAAAATTAATTAACTAATTACTAAAATTTTCGTATCGTTAGAATTTTAATTTCATAACTTATTTTTTTTTTGAAATTTTTTGAATAAAATAAAAATTAAACAACTTTTTTTATCTTAAATAAAATAATTTATTTTTCACATTAAATCGAGTTTTGTCGATCTCTATCTTTACTTGTTCTCAATCCTCTTTATTTATTTATTTATTTTCCGTAGAATTAGTGTTGAAGACGTGTGAGAGCTCCGCTAATTAGGGTCCTTATAAGCACTATTACAGTAAAAGATAAGGAGGGACAACAATTTCTGACCAAAATAGCGGTCCAAAAATACATTAAAAAACCTTAGGTTATCATATTATAATTATTTTTCATAAGGTATTTAATGTTACATCGTGTTTATGGATGTGGGCCACCCATGACGTATCCTAATTTTGACTTGGCTAATTATTCCAATATTTATTTTAATACTTTTCTTAAAACTAATTAAACAGGCTAATCAACACTTGTGTTCTCTTCATACTTTTCGTTTCCCTTTTATCTTAAAAAAAAACTAGAGATATTAATTTAACTAATTAAAGTTGTTAATCGAATATTAATTTAACTAATTTAATTGTTTCTATAATAATAAGATTATGATTTCGAATATATTTAAACACGTAATGTTTTTTTTAATTTAATTAAATGAATTTTAAATAGGGAATATTATGGTACGTTAGTTGTCTTGGACAGATGTGTATATAATGGTACGATCAATTTAGTATTTATCACATGCTAGTTTTCAACGTATATGAAATTATATAATTTAATAGTAAATGTTTTAGAATTTGCAATACTAACAAAATTACATGTGGATTTTAAGATAATTTTTTTTTTCATTTCGGCTTACAAAATTAGAAAATTGACAATGTACTAGAAAAATGTATTATATTTATATAGTTAATCTCAGCTAAATTGTCCTTTGGAATATTGGTTTATAGTCATAAACCTAACACACTAGAATATTAATCCATTGTGATTTTACCTAATCATATTTTGTAGATCCAAGTATATATATGGATTGAGATTTATTTACACGATATAAAATTTAATTAATTTTATATTTTTTAAATATATGGATGAGAGTAATAAACAATTAAGATTATTTTTTTCGAGTGATAATTTTTATATTTCATATTGTTAATCTCATCCATCTATTTACCTTCATCTAACGGTCCAAGAAAATTGTAAAACTTTTAAGTTTTATATAGTGTAAGAGGAAAAATTATATTATGGGTCATTCATGTCATGTCATCCATGAGACCAATTAATCAAAAATATTCATTTAATTATTTTTTCTCATTATTCTTACCGAGTGAAGATTCACTCGGTAAAAACTATTTTTAAACTTAATTTATAATAAATATTAATGAAGATTCACTTAAAAAAACGATGAGGTGAAAAAATAATTAAATGAATTCTTTTGATGGGTTGGTCTCATGGATAACATTGTGGGAATGACCCATAATATAGTTTCTCGTATAAGAGGATCTTATATATAAGATAAGGTTAAGTTACGCAATATAAAAATTTTATACGTTTTTAGATTATTAGATGACTGAATGGATGATTCAAATTAACTCCTTATTTTTTTTACAAGTGATAATCTTCACAGAACCAATTGTTAATCTGAGTCATCGATTTTAATCATCGAACAATCTAAAAATGTACAAAACTTAAATAAATTTATAATGTATAACTTATCATATCCCTAAATATATATACTCATTATTTCTTAAATATATTTTATTTTTTTATAAAAAAGAGAATGGGAGACCATACAAGAAAATGATTATAAAATTAAACCAAACAATTCAAGAAAATAAAAACACTCACATCATAATATATATAACATTATTATTATGAATGATAAGCGCTATTAACATAAATATAATAGTATAACATGAGAGCACATTAACAATTGATTTTATGACGATTCAAACACGATATATTTAAACGATATATTTAAGGTGATTGTGAGCAGGGATAAAACTATTACTCTTCACTATCTTGAAGATTTTTTTTATTTTTATTTAATTTTTTTAAAAATAATTTTTTAATAAATTTATCTCTTACTTCTAAACAATTATGTATTATTCTTTAACTTCAAATTCTGATTCCGTCCATGATCATAAGCATCAATTAAGTTGAGAAAAAGAATTCGATAATCTAATTTTAAAATAGATAATAAAATAATTAAATAATCATCAATTAAAAAATAACGGTAAATTCATATATATATTAAAAAGGGCAGCAATATTTGACCAATGCAGTGTAAGAAGGGAAACACCCAAGTCCTGAAAATGACTGTCACAATTAAAACATTTTCTGACTGTTTAGGTCTTTGATTCATATATATATATATATATATATATATATATATATATATATATATTACTCAAAATCTTATATATAATACATCGATAGTAAAAATTTTATTTTTTTATGTGTTTTAAATTTAAGGTTTGATATTTATGTTTAGTACTTTAATTTTAAAGATTAAAGTTAAAACGTCAGGTTTAGGTATTATAATTTAGGTTTAAGGTAATATCATTAAGATTTAGATTTTAACTTATATACCTTAAATTCTAAACTTAAACTCTTAAACTTTTAATTCTAAATAAATCCTTAAACCCTAAAATTAAGACATTTATGATTTTTTTTGTTTTCACCATCACCGTATGAGATAAAAGTTTTTTACCATTTTCAGTGCCTCTTTCTATGTCAAACGTTAAAAAAATAAATTCTAACTTTTGACCCTAAATTTTAAATCTTATATCATAAATCCTAAAAAATACATCATATCCCTAATTTTCTAAACTCTAACCCTAAATTCTAACTTTAAACGTTCTAACTTTAACGTTTAATTCTAAACTCTAAATCTATATTTTTTAATATAGGATATAAAAAATAATCGAGATAAAATATTTATATCGGTATAATATATATTGTTTTTTTCTGATAAATTTAAATGCACTTTTCCTCTCCAGTTATCTACTTTTACCAACTTTTCAACGACCATTTTTATAGTTTTTGGAAAATCAAAGTATATTTTTGGATGCTTTTCCCACCCAACTTTTTAAAACTTATCCACCAATTTTCCCCAGAACCAACCATGTAGCTGGGGACAACATGTATGGAAATTGTCCCAATTGATGTCTAAAAGATGAATAATGACCAAATAATTAAACATTCAAAGACTTAATTTGTTAAATTTCGGATAAACTTTCGAGAATCACCTTTCTTAAATTAAACATAAAATGTAAAATCTCTCTCTGTATAAATTAATAAAACACGAAAGATTATCACTAAATTTATTCTAATAAATATCCTAAAAAATTTAAAAGATAATTTTTTTATTTTTTATTTAAATATTTATTAGATCGGGATTGAGAATAAAATATCTGAACTATATGTGTTACAACATTACTGAATATATTCATTTGTCTACGACCCCACACGTCATTGAATCCTTTGTGTTCCTCATCCTCATTCACTTCCTTTGATGAAAGGAAAATTCCCACCAAACGTGCAACTTGCGGTATAGCAACGACAAAGGGATTGATTGACCAAGTCATGCAAGGCAACGTAGACGTAGAGTTTAGTGAAAGACTGATCAGGAATGTCGGATCGTAGGTTCGGAATAAATTATAAAATTTTAAGAATGATTATTGTTTTTAGTCTCTCGTTCTATCTCGAGATAAATTATAAAATATTTTTTTTGATAAGATTCGAAATTTCTGACATTTTAGAAATTATTGTACCAATCTGAGGAGTCCCTTTGTACCTCTTTCATTTGTACTAGAAAGCTTAGTGGTAAAACTACTTTTAATGTGTGGGTCCAAAATTATGCTAAGAAAGTGAGACCTGTTGATATTTTGTTATCCAAATAAATATCTTAAATCTCTGTAGATTACATATGAACGAAACTAATATTCTTAATAAAGTTGGAACATAAACCCCAATTGGTCTTTGTAATATTAGAACAACTTCGTGTTTATCCTTAATAAATTATGATTTCGTATTTGATCGTTGTTGCATTTATTATCGTTAATTTTTTAATAATATAAATATCATGATTTTAAATGTTATTTATTTCTTTATTATAATTATCGGTTACGTTCATTATGAGTACGAGTGGAATTAAGATGGTGGGAAGAGATCATCGTTCTTTATTTCAAAGATTTTTATTTTTATTTTTTATTTAATTTTTTAAAAAATATTTATTTAAAAATTTATTTTTATTTTTAATTATTTATATTTATCTCAATCTTAAATCTAACTCGGATTATAAGATTGACCGACCGGGAAGCAACCATGGTGTATTGTATACCACGGCTGGAGCCATGGGTGAGGTATTGAAACCGGGTGCTATGGCGGCGGCCGACTGTTTGAGTGGTGGCATGATTATGTCTTTAAGTTTGGGGTTAAAAGGTGATGTCTTTTATTTAGATCATTTTATATGGTAGTTTAATACATAGGTATATGCGAGTTTATTTAAATTTGAGTGAAAAATAATATATTTTAAGTTGGAATTATAAGTAATACATATGTATGATTACGCTACCATACACAAATAAGTATATTTATTATTAGATTATGATTTAATTGTATCATGTCTTTAAATTATAATTTTTATTATCAATTAATCTTAAAATTTTTTGAACGTGTTAATTTTATGTCTAAACTATGACTTCATTATAAATTAGTTACTAATGTTTAGAAAGTTCAGTTTCGTACCAAAATTATTATCTTTATTTTAAATTGATCGTCAAACTTTTAAAAGTTTAATTTTATTCTCAAATTATCGTTTATGTTATATCATATTATTAGAGGATACATATCAATGTTTACATGATAATTTTTTATAACAACTTTATTAATATGAGATATGATTAACATATGTTGGGGTGTTTAAATGAATAATAGTTACTTTCAAGGCTGGATCTGATAGACATCACACTCACCCGACGTTTAAATGAAGAAATACGAACCAATGAATTGTTCACATCTGATGCTTGTAATTAGGGGTGAGTATTCGATCAAGTCGAGTCCAGTCAAAAAATTTCGAGTTATTTGAGTTGACGAGTCATATTTTACAACTCAAAATTTATTTGAATTTTTTCGGTTCGAATCGAGTTTAAAAAATTTGAGTCGAGTTTTCGAGTTATTATAAATATGTAATTGTAAATATTTATCATGTTATAGTATGATTTGATTTCAATTTAAACGACTTTCTCTAATCATATAAGATATGTATATATTTTTTCCATAGGTAACAACATTTCTTTATACTTTTATATATCAATGTATATATATCATAAAAAATTGATAAATTCGTTTCAAACTTAAAAATTAATCATTTAATTACTAAAAATTTCGAATTGTTCGAGTTATTCGAATTTATATTTCACAACTCGATCTTTATTTGAAATTTTTTCGAATCGAGTCAAAACGAGTCGAGTATTTTTGCCTCGAATCTAGTTATTCGATTTTTTCAGTCGAGTTTTGCTCACCCTGCTTGTAACCCAAAGCAAGTGCTTTCTGAAGAGCAGTTTCACAGGATATCAACGTGCTTCCGAAAGCTGTTTCACCGGCCTCCAATTGCTGCTTAAAGTTGAGCGGCCACCAAGACCATTTTTAGCAGAAAGTGATTGCAAAAGATTGAATTTTGATTTCAAATTCAAAACCATCTCTTGAAATCTTACCTATGATTTGAATTGTTTAATAAAAATGCAAATCCACTAAAGCATTCATCTTTTCTAGTTTTCCCAGAAAAAAAAAACTCAATGGATATGTCCCAATCTTTGATAATTACTTGTTGGACAAGGAAATCTATAAGGCTCTTGAATTGCTTTGCCTTTCAATTCTGATTCATTTAGTCAATTTATTGGTAGGGCATTGCATCATACAGGCTACAGCAATCAGTAAAGGAAATCTCAAATCTGCAATCCTTCCTCACCAGCATCTGCCCTGGAGATTTCCCGACACTTCCATGCACTGTAATTCGATGACAGAGACCATGTCTGGCAGGAAAAGAAGTCTAAAGTTTGTCTTTCTGAACTGCAGACGATAAACTTCGCTATTTCTGTCTACAGCAGAATTCTAAGCTATGTTACACCAGCTCTTCATTTTTGTTGAAATACGAATGTCCAATACATATAGGGTCATAGGTCTGGGGATATGACTCACCAAGGACCTTTCAAACAGGAAAAAACAGGAAAAATTGAACATGGAGTCTAAGTGGTAATAGCTCTGTCCTTGTACACTGCTTTGAGGTCATGGTAACATCCAAAATGGTACATATTTCTGAAACTAACAAGCCCAAAAACAGAGAAAATTTCAAGCAATAATAAACCTGAGTTGACAAATTCACCTGCTTGGATCTGAGTCGTGAGGAAGAGCAACGAATGCATATATGAGTACCTCCAAATCCTCTCCAGGGACTTCCGAATCATCCAGTCGGACATCCAGATTATTTAGCAAAAGATTTTGAATTGCTAAAATTCGGAAGTTATGTCTCGGATTCTTCTTCTGCAACAGTTGGAAGGGTACCCTCTCTGATGAATGCCGGGTTAAGGAACTTTGCCACAAATGCCCACAACTTATAGACATCCTCGAAATTAGTAAGGAAGCCAAGTGATGCTGTAACGACTTCAACTCTAATGAACCCACTTTTCCCGTTATGTCGACCATTTTCCATCGGTCTGCATAGAGTTGTATCCTCAAGGTTTGAAGCCGTTCGTTGTTGCCGTGGGCTATCTAATATCCGTATGTGACTGAGGAAACCAATACCCAGATAGATACCTTCTCTTTCAGCCAGCTTCTGTACAATCTCCGGATGCATGAGTCCCCGGTTTCGATCCCTCACATTGAAAGCCACTGCTGCACCCCTTTCGTATTTTATTTTTGGGCCATAAATGTGAACAAGATTCACCCTGCCATCTCCTTCTGAATTAGGTAATTTGAGCTGCAGTAACGAGGTTACAAGCCAATTAATCAAAAACCGTAATCTAAGAGTGGTTTTATTGAGCCCTAACATATTAATGTGATCGAGATGCCGACAAGATATCTCAGGCTCCCTCCTGTCCCAATCTTGCCCATCACCATATTCTCCATCACTGGTGTATTCTTCATTATCAAGGCTGGTCCCAGATGCTTCTCCAGGCTCCAAAGTACGACTCGTGTGTTCTTTATGGACATCCTCTATGCTAAAGGAGACCCTTCTTCCCCTACTAGGATGTTCATCTTCTAACCCGAAAAATCTACCACCATTATACTTGTTTCCTTCCCTCCTCCCCAATAACCTAAATTCACCTTCAGTTTCTCTTCTTATGGCACTGTCTTTAATCTCTGAGGAAATTTCCGATGCTAAGCCATTTGCTAGGCCATTATTCCGAAAGACAGAAGAATTAGATACAGAATCCACAGACACTGATTTGTTGGTACCCTGTTCCTCCTGGATTTCCAGAAGATGTGAACGGTCTGAAGCCTTCTTATGAGTTCCTGCAAATTGTGCTTCACCAGGGTCCTTCACACGGTCCAGTTCATGAGAAACTGATCGAACAGCGGCATCAAATGATAAAACATGATGATCATCACGACCCAGGTTAAGATCTTTATCATCATATATTGGGCTGCTATATATTGTTGATGTTGGCTTCGGAGAAAGCTGCTTGTGATTCTTCCTGCCACTAAACCAAAATGGTGGCAAAGGGGAGGCTATTTTCTGCTTATTCAACTGACCTGTAGTATCAGACCCTAACGGACTCTGACCCAAATCGATCCAGAATGAGTTGTCCAATGATTCATCTTCACTGAAGATGGGGCTTTTCATCACTTCACCAACAGAAATACTCTCAGTTTCTTCAAATATGGTGCTTGCACCATCTCTGTCAGTACTATTATCTTGATCCATTTCCGTCTCAAATACATCCCGAACTTGAGCAGACGTGAAGGCACCGGAAAAGGCAGGCAGCTGTGTTCCTGGACGATTTTCTGAGGGCTTATCACCATTCACACCAACTTCATTGTCCTCGATTCCACCCAACCCGTCAAGATCATCTACAGAATCACTCAGATAGAGAGGGTACTCCGGGGTAATCTTCACCATTCCAGAACCAGTCAATCCAGACTGATTCTGAAGGCTTCCCATGACTGATTTTTTTATAAGAAGACATCCAAAGCCAGTTGGATCATATCCAAACACTCTGTAGAATGAAGTGATAATGAAATCCGGACGAAACAATGACAGGCCGAGTGAATCCATGTCTTTAGGCCCCAATGAACCAGCATCAAGCAAGACATGCCAATTGTTCTGCTGAGCCAATGCCATCCACTGGTACGAATACTTAGCACCCGTTACTCTAGACTGCACCGGAAAAACAAAAAGACCAGTAGCATTATCCTTCTTCCTCCTCTTCTTACTCGAAATCCGCTTTCTCAAATCAGTAGAACAAAGGTTAAGAGTTGGCCATTTAAACCAAGAACTGTAAACTTTTGCACCCTTTTCCCTAGCACTCTGAACCATCCAATTCACCGATTGACTGTCGTAATCAAACATTGTCAACAACTTCTTATTCGTTTGAAACGGATAAGAATCAGCTAGCAACTTAAACGCGGACCCCCTACTTACAGTAAACACAAGGCCATATTCATGTTCAGGAATGTTCAAATAATCCATTATCCTACTCTTTATATCATACTCCACAGTGCCTTTCTCAGCACCACCATAAAGTGCATGATTACTCAAATTTGCAGTAATCTCAGACAAACTAAACGTGGAGGATTCCCAGTAATGCAAAGTTTGAACATAAGAGAAAAGCCCGAATCCACAATAATCAAGACATACCTTCGGTGACAAATGTGAATACTCATTTGACCTCAACTGATCAATCTTCTCCGATGACTGGTACTTTGGGTACATTGTGAGGAACTTACTGAATGCCTCATGAACATCAGGGATGGAATCTTCACTCTCGAACGTGCGCTCGGCGGCAAGAGCGGTGGCTCGCAAGAATTCGCGCTGCACATTGAGTCTCGCGAGGGATCTCGATCGTTCCAAGCTATCATCTTGATTGTCTAGTGAATCCGGTTCGATGTCCTGAGACTTGAACAAAGACCCTTGCTCAGATGCTTCTTCCAGAGCTTCCCTGAGCTTGTTTTCATGGAGTTTCCGGAGAATTGAAGGGTTCTTCTTAGCTTCAGCAGCTGATTCAGACCCATCTCTTCTCTTGCCCTTCTTGTCTAAGATCAGAGAAGCGCAGTGAGCTATGGGTTTCCACAGTGAAAGATGCATCAAAGCTGCAAAATCTGAGACAAAACCCAGAAATAAAACAAGCTCAAGATTCAGCACACACACAAAAAAGGAAGGGTTTTTATTTTTCAACACATCTGACAAAAAACCAAACCTTTTTTCTCAACCAAGTGAGTAAAATTTTCGCACTTTAAGCCTCAGATCAAAGCAAACCCTAAATTCAATCGAGCAAGAAACAACAACCCCACAGCTCAAATCCCAATCTTAGAATCATTTCACACATCAGCAACAATAAAAACTAATTAAGGGGGCAAAACCCACAGAAAGAACCCAAATTTGGGACTCCACAACCAATCTTTTAAGAAAAAAAAAAAACAAGAAAAAAATAGGGCTAATGAGTCAAAGGGCAGACACTTGAGAAAACGAGAACCACGAGGTTTAACCGTTACAAAGCATAGCATATACAGATCCCTTCTTCTTCTTTAACCCAAAATCCATAGCTTTTCATTAAACAAGAAAAAGAATGGGGTTTTTTCTCTCTCTTAATTGCAACATAAACCAAAGCAAAGCTAACTCCTTTACATCAAATGCGCATTCAATAGGATTTATAATTTGGTATTTCTCTCTCTTTCATTGACTCTACAAAAGGGCCCTCTTTACAAACAGTAAGAAGAGAAATCCATCTAATAAATCAAATTAAATAGGGTTTGTTACTGTCTCAATATTTAATCTAATATCTTAGTTTTTAATTAAACCCTAAAATTTCATGGTTTTTTCTCAGAAAAGATAAAGCTGATCCTTTTATTGTAAAAGTCAAACAATCAGGTAGCTTGGAAAAGCTGTTCTCTGTCCAGCTACCCAGCTCAGGGATGGTATGAAAATATATAGATTTTGATTTAAAAGTAAAAATTTATGTAATTATATAAATTTGTATATTATAATATAAATTTTCTATAATTATCCAACTAAATCAAGATTTAATAAAAATAATATTTTTTTCAATGTAAAAAACAAATTTATTGTGGAAATGGTGTTCTTTTTAAAAAATATATAGAAAAAATTATGCAATTTTACCAATATTTATGAACCTCATGCATATAGCATTAATGAGTATATGCAATTATGAAACCCTTATTAAATAAGTTAGTTGGTGTGGGGCTCATTTCAGTAAAAAGATTTCACATTTAAAATTTGCAAAAAGGGGGGAAAAAGAAAATAATATTAATATTAATAATTAATATGATTTATGAGTAATAAATTATAGGTATAGGTATACTAGCAGTTATGAATTGCCAAGCTATTTAAGGGAGAATTTTTGTTTGAAAACTCAAGTGTAGAAATAAATTTTAGAATTTATATTGTTTTAAACTAAAAAATAAGATTATTAACAATCAATTAGATTGGTAAGATTATATTAGATCTTTAAATAGTGTTAGATATTTGAAATCTAATAATTTAAATGAAAAAAAATAAATTAAGAGAATTATTTTTTTTATAAAATAGGGATAGAAATCTTATTAATTATTTAAACTTGATGTGAGTACAATATTAGCATCAACATCGTCATGTAACAAAGATACCACCTCATCAGGAGGGAATAAAAGAATACGTGAATTATAAGTATCAGCAACATAAAACTTAGATAACTTATCGATCATCTTATTTACTTCACGATTGATGTGAACAAACTGAACTCTCGATGATTGTTGAAGCAGTATACCAATACGTGAAAAAGTGTAAAACAAGGTCTTATCATAGAAGGTTCGCTAAGCAATCAGATCGTTAAGATACTAACGATTAAATAAGATACCAATAAAAGAATTATTTTTTTATTAAAGTTTTGTAAAATTCAATGTAAATTAATTAATTATTAAATAAGATATGAACGATTTAACTAGAAACTTAAAAAAATATTGTTCTTCTTCTTCTTCTTTAGGATTTGGATTTTATAATCAAATTATGTACTTTTCGAGGAGAAATTTTTTTCTGTCATTTTTTTGTGTTTCTTTTCATGCATCCTTTAAAAATTTATTAAAAAATTGATTTTTAAACCCTAACCCTTATTTTCTATATCCTAAACCCTAAACCAATACCCAAAAAATACACCCTATCTCTAATTCCTTAAACCCTAACCAAAAACCCTAAACTAAAATCCTAAATTCTCTAATTTAAAGTGAAGGCATAAACGAGACATAAGTAAGAAGTAGACGATTTTCACCTTTTTCGAGTGTTTGTAGTTAAAATACCCAAATTTAATTCGTTTTACAAGATTAATATATAATACATGCATTGCAAATACTAATAGATAGTAAAAAAATTTATTTAAACTACATTAAGAAATGTATTGAAAATTTACCATACAAGAATATATAAATATATTCTAAATAAATTTAATAATTAATGTTTTTTTATAAATAAAAAATACTACTATGTATCTTATTAGAAAAACATTTAGGGTGTTTAAAAATATTTGATCTGATCGATTTAATTCAATTATTCATTGATCCGATTTAAAAATAAATATTTGATATGTTTTTTATTTTTGGATTAGATATCCGATCCAATTTTAAGTTTTTCGGATCGGATACGGATCATAATATTTTAAGTTTCAGATGATCAAAAAATCCAATTTTTTATTCATACTAATCTTGTTATATTTAACAATTTAGTATTTGTTATATTCAAAAAATTTAAAATTTAAACTTTTATAAACGTGAATCTTGTTGTATTTAATAATTTGTTGTTTATTATATTCAAAAATCTAAAATTTTTATAAATACAAAATTTAAATTAGAAAAATTAGTGTAATCAAATTATATTTTTGGATAATTGGATATCCCATCTGAATATATGATATATGAATATGTGGATATCCGGGTTTTTTTCTATATCAGATACGGACCACTACATCACTGATCAAAAACTCGGATACCCAAAAAAATTGAATCTGATCCGTTTCGATATTCGACAATGAACAACTTAAAAATACTAGTAAAAAATAGGCATAAAGATAATTTTAAGGCTTAACGTTTATAATTTTTATCATTTTATCTCTCATTCTTTTTTTAGATAAATTTAGCCATTAACCTATGTCTTTTTGACAAATAAATTATTTTTTAACTAACATAATGATTAAACCGTTAAAAATTTAACGATATTGACATGTCATATATATATATGATAATATATTTTAAATAACATGACACCTAGCCTCATTCTACAAATATATAACATGCCATTATCGTTATTTTTTTATGATAATGATAAATATATACATATAAAATATAATTTTATTCTAAACATAAAATATAAAATAATTAAAATTTAAATAAAATTTTAAAAATTAATTAAATCTAAAATAAAAAGCCTATTAAGCATTCTCAAATCTTAAATATTATTCTACGTATATATGATATATCGTTATCGTTAATTTTTTTAACTATCTAATTATTATGCTAGTTAAAAAATGAGATATTTGTTAAAAACATATTGGTTAAGGGTTAAATTTATCCTAAAAAGGATGAGAGCTAAAATGATAAAAATTATAAACGTTAAGGTTTAAAATTATTTTTATTATATAAATAATAATTATTTAAGATGATAAAAATCTTAAAAAGTTTATTATATAAATAATAATTATTTATGTATGAGAGTTAAAATGATAATAATCTTAAAAAATTATTATATAAATAATAATTATTTAAAATAAAATTTAAATTATTAATATATAATTTTTTTATTTTAAATAATTGAATTATATACAAAGGGATTTTTCACTTAAATATTGCATCCATTATTTTTCAAAAATATTGTAACTTTATTATAACTATATTATAACTAAAGTCGGATTTAATCGAATCTAACTTTAAACAATAATTTTACAGAAAAAACCTAAAGACGGACATACGAGGGTCTGACTTTAAGCTATTCTTATTATTGCAACAGGGGTATTTTAAAAAAAATATTTTTTAAAATTAAATTCAGCTGAATCCGATTTTACATGTACTATAATAAATACTATAGATCGAAAATTAAAGTCGATTGTACTATATATTGAGGGAAAATTTGAAATATTCTTTTTATTTCTTTACTTCTCTTAATTTTATCAATATTTTTCTTTAGAATTTTTTTCTTCATAAAAATTTGTAAATATATTGTAGGTTAAAAAGGTGTTTTATTCATGAGTTCGATCCAAATAAATAATTAAATTCTTTAAAAAATGCAGTCAATTAAATTTTTAAGTTCGTGAACTATATTAAATTAATTCATTGACCAACGTTTGAGCGTCAAAACGGTAGTTGTTAGTTTACACGTCAGACGTTAATTTTTTCTTCTTTTAAACAAGTAGTCAATGCACTCAAGAGAAGAAAAAATATATATTATAGAGCCTGATTCGTCCTATTATTTATAATCTTCTTTAATAGATTCGTTCATAAAAATTTATTTAAATTAAAATAAATTTATATTATTAGGGGTGAGCGTTCGATCGAGTCGAATTGAGTCAAAAATTTTTAAGTATTTCGACTTGACAAATCTAATTTTATCATTTGATCCTTCATTCAAAAGTTTTCGAGTCGAGTCAAAAAAATTTCAATCGAGTAGAATTGAGTCTAGCTTTCAATTTCTTATAAAAAATTAATTAATTAATTATTTATCATGTTATAGTACGTTTAATTTAATTTAAATAACTTTCACAAATCATATAAGATTTATATATATATATATATCTTTATTTTTTTCATATATGACAATATTTCTTCAAATTTTTATATATCGATGTGTGAATATATATATATATATAATAAAAATTTAAGCAACTCGTTTCAAACTTAAAAATAAATCCTCTGATTACTACAAATTTCGAGTTATTCGAATTTCCATTTTATAACTCAAACTTTATTTGCAATTTTTCGAGTTGATTCAAGTTATGAATTTTCGAGTCGAATCATGATGAGTCTAGTATTTTCCCCTTGAGTCAAGTAAGTTATTCAGTTTTTTTGTGTGTGTCAATTCAAATTTTGCTCACCCCTAAATACCATAATATTACATACATTTATAATTAAATTTTAAAAAAACTTTAATAATTTGATTTGAATCAAATTTTATAAATTCAACTTTACTTTAAAAAAATTAAATAAAATTTAAATAATAAAATAAGGTTAATTAATTTATTTATTTTTACTCAATTTAACTCGACAACTATCCAACTCTAAATATAGAGTTAATTTAATAATAAAACCTTGTCAATATGCAAAATTATACATGTTCTTTTCAATCCTCTTTTTAGTTTTGGATTAATAAAAAACAACCCATTAACTATCCTTTTTTGTTTTTAGCCTTTAAATTAATTTTTAGTCTAATAAATTTATAAATTATTATTTTTATTCTTTTAAGTCTGATAATTATTTAAATAAAAAAATATTCTAACCAATAAGTTATTAATACATCATAATATTTTTTGACCAATAAATAATTTAAAGATAAAAAGAATCTCATTGTTTAGACATTTATTTTGAGCTAAAATAATTTAAGAACTTAAAATAACTAAAAATAATAGATTAAAGACATTTAAAAACCTTCTAACAAAATAAATTTATATTTTAGAAATAAAATTATTATTTTAATTATTTTACACTACATTTTACACGTTTTTTCTGTAAAAGTATATAAAAGGTCAAAAGACAATCTTTGGATTCCCTACGGTCAATGCACAATACCCTAAAACCTGCCCAAAAGTAAAAGGGCCAATTAGAGTTTACTTTTAATTTTGGAATTAACATAAAAACAAATTTGGCGAATATTCCTAAAAAGTCAAATAACAAAGGTGGGAGGACTGGAAAGGATATTTTTCAAAATTAACAACGGTATATTAATTTTTGAAAAATATAAAAAATTAACTTAAATTATGATAAAATATAAAAATATTGATAATTGAATACATAAATTATTTTTAAAAAAAGTTCTTTTTAAAAATACTTTTGAAAAATTATTTTTTAAAAATGCTTTTTTAAAATTTAACATGAATATATATAATTTTAAATTAAAAAAATATTTTATGTTAGATATTATTATGTATTTGTAAAAATTAAATAATAATAAAACTTAGTAAATGAAGGTTAAAATAGTAATATGATTCTTAAAAGAATTTTTTCAACTACAAAAGCTTAAAATTTTAGATTTTGCGTTTCGGTTGAAAAACTCTTCAGACGTAATTTTTTCTCCAAAAGTTGTTTGTTTAGCATTGCTTGTGCATTTTAAATCAGCTTTTGGACCAAAAATTGATTTAAAACGTAATACTAAACGAGCCTAAGTCTTGGATTTAAATATTAATATTTTTTATTGAAAAAATTTTAATTAAACGTATAGTATTTAAATATATATATATTCATCTCACAATAGTTTTTATTTTTTATCTTATATTAAGGATCTATTTAGTTTAAAAAAAATATTTTTTATTTTTATTTTCTATTTTTACATTTATAAAATAATTTTTAGTTTTTAAAAAATAAAAAAATCATTTGGTTGATATAAATAAAAAATGTTTTCAAAATAAAATAGTAAAAATGTGTATGGTATCTAGGTTTTCAAAATAAAATTAAATAAATAGTTAGTTATTAAATAATTAAATTAAAATATAATTATTATAAATATATTATTATAATAAAATTAAAATATGATTAAATGTACTTAAGTTCTAAAATATAATTATTAAAAAAATATTATTATAATAAAATTAAATAAATAGTTATTTAGTAAAAATATTTTGTTTATGTTTTAAATTTTCGCTTATTTTTATTTTTTTCAAAAGTCATTTTTAAATATGAAACTAAATACATTTTCTTCAAAAAATTTATTTTTTAAGAAAATAAAAATAACTTGTATTCTGTAGAATCGAACATACCATAACTTTCAAATTTTTATTTTTCAAATATATTGATTTTTAATAAAAAAGTATATTAATTTCTTTTTTTAACAATTTTGACCTAAAGGAGGAGGAATTAGAATTTTTGCTCCTACTGGTTTTATAACCAATATCATCTGTTATTACCGAAACTATATTCGTAAGAGATATATTCTTAAAATTATAAAATTATAACGATTGCATGACTTTAAAATTAGGGTTGTAAACAAATCGAAGAAACATGAATGAGGGTGTATTCATGTTCGTTCGTTAATTTTAACTGAGTAAATGAACGAACATGAACATAAATGAACACAAGTTTTTTTGTCGGTGTTCGTTCGTTAAGGATTGTAGCTTTTTCATGTTCGATTAATTTAACTGATTAACTGATTTTAAACCGAAGTAGTCAATAATTAAAAATAAAAGAAAATCTTAATTATTAGACAAAACCTAACATTTAACTAATTAACTAATTTTATTTTGGTTCGATCCGTTAACTCATTTTAACAGAACAATGAACACCCCTAGCCTAGGAAATTTTTAACGAGTCATAAAATAAGATTTCTCAACTCGATTAACTCAAAAGTTTTTGGCTCGACTTACTTGATCTAATATTCACACTTAGATATATGTGAATAAATTTAAGCGAACATAAATGAACGAACATAAACGAACAAACTACCGAACGTTCACGAACATAAATGAACGAATGAGCCCTTTGTTCATGTTTGTTCGTTTAATTAAACGAACGAAAAACCTTGTTCATGTTCGTTCATTTAATAAATAAACGAACATAAACGAACTTCCTGACGAACAATTCACTAAACATTCACCGAACATTCGGTTCATTTACGGCCCTATTCAAAACATTATAAAACCCTTTGATAAAATAGTTTTTAAAACATATATTTTATAAAAATTTAATCAATGTGAATATATATAATAGTTATAATCAAAATTTTTAATTTTTAAAAAAATAATATGAAAAATTTTAATGGGATGAAAAGAATCTTACCTTAATTGTTTTAATAAGCTAGATTTCGTGTCGATACAATTAATCCAATAATTAACTTTGGTATTATGCTAATTAAATGTCCCAATGGCATGTAGACGAAGACAGAAAACATTGGACTACCTGGTCCTAGAAATTCTACTGCTCTTAAAGAATCTGTAGCCCTTAAAACAACACTTTGTATTGGTCTGTCTCGGGCCTAGAAATTCTACTGCTCTCTTAAAAACCAATTTCTTCAACAGTTTACCTAACATTGACCAAGTTTCTACCAGCTTAATTCAGACAAAACTGCATATTTGGCCATGGCAGACACTACTATCTGGTTAATGCAGCTGACCATAACAATACCAGTTTAGGAGCTTCTGTCATCTTCGGGGATTCTCCCGTCGATGCCGGTAACAATAACTATTTATCGATGTTGTCTAGGAAAATGTTCCACCGGAATTGATTTTCAAGCTTCCGGCAGAAACCCTACCGGCCAGTACACCAATGGTAGAAGTAGAACTATAGGTGATACCATAGATAAGTTCCATCGAGTATTTTCTGCTTGAACATATTTTAGTATTAAACGATATAATTAACTTACCATGAACATTCTTACCATACACTCTTTTGTCTAGTATCCAACATAATTCGATTAAACAACATTGAATGTTTCATTTCGGACACTAATCTTCGGTTACGTTCAATTCATCAAATTAAATTAAAATTAGGACCAATTTAATAAATAACATATATAACGAAGATCAAATATGTAATTATATAAATTCTTTTAACTTCCACCTCATCTCTTCTGTTTATTCTTAGTTATCACTAATTTAGTTGATGTCATTTAAATAGTTAGTGGTCTGATTCACAAAATTTATAGTTCGATAATTAAAATAAGGTGTCGAGAGAATCTAAAACTGACGTGAAAAGCCAAAACAGAAGCAGCAAAACGTGAGTTGTTCTGGGCGACATAAGTGAGGACTGGCAACAGAGGATTCTGTTGTCTGAGAGCGACATTTCTTCCTGTTGTGCCGGAGAGACATTAGATGACCATCGAGCCATGAGCCTGACACGGACTGAGAGACGAACCCCACATTCGCCGACCGCACCGGTCCTTGACTCACTGCCGATAAGGTTTGAGGGCAGATGCAGGTTCATGCTTCCTAGCTTAGGGTCTGACCGGCCGAGTTTGTAGACAAGGAATTCCGATTAAAATTTGAGTCATTGTGTAACATGTTATTTAATTTTACTTCAAAAGGTTAAATTCTTAAACAAGGGTCTAACGATTTAGGGTTATCCAAATAAATGCTTATCATTTCACAAAAGTCACATAAGGGTCAAACCTTTTCGAAAAGACTAAGGATAAAATCTTTCGAAAAGGGACTAGTACTTTCAAATAGGCTCAAATAAATCCAAACTTCTTAAAAATATTTTCAAATTAGGGACGTCATTTGAGCATATTAAAAATTTTAAATCCATATGTGAGTATACTTGAAAACATGGGGTCCCTCTTTGAAAATTTTAAAATGTTAGACATTTATTCAATTATTTTATAATGTCTCACCCTTATATAAAACATCTAAAAGATTAGGATTATATTTAAATATTTAATCAATTAAAAATATTAAATAGAACAATGAAGCGATTATACATGTAATAACATTAAGAATAAAACTGGGATGGAATATTAAAAAAGACAAAATTATTTTATGTCAAAGGACAATGATCGGATAAGTATTTAAATCTCAAAATTTTAAAAGATAGAATGTTTTTTTTAATAGTTTTAAGATGTTTATAATGTAGTATTTAGGGTGGATAAAATCGAGTATTTGATCATTTTGACTAAAATTAATTTCAGTCTTGATAAACTGATTTTTGAAAATTAAAATTAGCCTCGTCCGGTCGCATCGAGTCTTAAATTCTAGAACCCAATTTCGTTATTAGTGGAAATCGATACCAATATCAGTATTCGTCAATTGATTTATTATTAAGAAAATATGAGAAAACAAATAAAAATTTAACCAACAATAATAATATTAAATAATAAAATTAAAATATTATAAGCTTGAAAATTAAATTTTAAAACGAGTTATATTCATAATATTTATACATAAAAAATATTTGATAAAAAAAATAAACAGAATAACATATTCTATTACAAGCAAGAAAACTAGTGCTTGGTACTTATTGATCACAATCTTATTGGATACATATAGATACCAAATTTAAAAAATTAAAATCTAATCAAAATTAAATTTTAAATCCAATTTTATTTTTACCTAAATCAATATCAGATAAAAATTTATCAGGTCTAATCTGTCCGAAACCGTTTTTTCATTCCCAAAGAAGTGCATATTTTATGTGAATCTTCTTCTTTTTTTTTTTTCCCACCCCTAGTAACATATGCTCATTCTTTTAAATCGTCTGATGATGTATGCCTACCTTATAAAAAAACTGTTCGAAGTCGAGTCTTAAAAATAAACATATTTTTTTCAACTAAAATCATTTGTTTAAACTAAAAAAAATCAAAACATCATTATATCAAAATATTTAAAGCCATGATCTTTTTTAATTAGGGGTAAGCGTTCGATCGAGTCGAGTTAAAAAAATGAGTTATTCGAGTTGACGAGTTTAACTTTATCATTCGAACTTTCATTCAAAAAAATTCAAGTCGAGTCGAGTTTCAAGTTCTTATAAATATTTAATTCTAATTTTTTATTATGTTATAGGACGATATGATTGTAATTTAAACAACTTTCACTAATCACATAAGTTATGTATATATATTTCTTCATGTGTAGTAATATTTCTTCATATTTTTATATATCAATATATATTATAAAAAATTGAAAAACCCATCTCAAACTTCAAAATAAATATTCTAATTACTAAAAATTTTGAGTTATTCGAATTTTCGTTTTACAACTAAAACTTTATTTGAAATTTTTTCGAGTTATTCGAGTTTATAAAATTTTAAATCAAGTCAAAATAAATCGAATATTTTCGCCTTAACTCGAGTTTTACACACCCCTACTTCCAATTTCCTAATGACTGTCTATGACTCGAATCAATGATATATATATTTTTTCAACGTGAGTGGGGACCAAGGAAATAAAACAAGTCTCGCTTCGTCCGTCTAATTCGATGTATATATGTAAAAATATGAAGAAATATATGACATATGTAAAAAAAATATGATAAAATATATATGCATATCTTATATGATTAAAAAGTCATTTAAATTAAAATTAAATTATATTATAACATGATAAATAATTATATTAAATTTATATTAGAGTTTAAAAACTCGAATCAACTTGAATTTCATAAACTCTAATCGAAATAATTTAAATTTTATTTAAATTATAAAACACGATACTTTAACTCAAATAACTTATTTTTTTAAAAATTTTATTTGACTTGACCGAACATTTACACGAATAATAATAGTTAGTTGAATTTTGGTTTCTACAATAATAAATTTTATTCAATTCGTCAACAAGAAATTGTCCAATCAGTTGAATATTCATGAACATCTTGATAAGGATCAAGGCTTGAGTCTGTGATAAATTATAATTAAATCGATTTTTTTATTTATTGAATGTTTAATTAATTTTAGATTTTATATAATTAAAATAAGTATTTAACTTTTTTAATAATATATAAAAAAACATCATGCCATCAAAACATATATAGTGATTTGTAATAAGGATAGTATATTTACTGGCATGTAATAATCAGGTATCCGTAAAATTTAGATATTAATAAAATTAAATATTAAATAATTAATTAAATTTTAAAATCTATTTTTTTAAAAAAATAATTACACAAAAATACTTAAATTTTAAAAATTTATAATATATAATACAAACACAAAAATTAAAGTTAGATGTTATTTTTAAGTAAAATTTAAATATATATGAGACTGTTTCATTTAGTGGTCTGAAAAAATTTCAAGTTTTGATAAAAACCTTTGTTTTACTCCAACATAAAGAGTTAAAAAGATTTTTGGTATTTTAACCTTAAACAAAATTATTTATTTATAAGAAATTAAAAATTATAATTCAAAAGACATATCGTATATATACAATAATCACAAAATCAAGTTTTAAAAATAAATATTTAAAAATAAAACTCAAACTACACATACGACAAGTTTAAATAGAAATTAATATTATTTTAAAATTTATAGTCCATGTATTATAAATTTATTATAATACTATTAATTTAAAAATTATAAAATTTTGTACATTAATATTAGTCTGTAATGGTACCAGAGAAAAGTTAAGAATATTTATCGAGCGAGTCGATTTTAAGTAAAAATTTTTTAGGAGTCCTAAAAAAGAGTACGTCGGAGGAATCTGATGCTGCAGAGACAAGACAGGAGGCCTCCGAAATCAGAGGGACGACTCGATCATTGTTACCCACGCTACACCGACAAACATCATTATGTCTACCTCCTTTACAAAAGTAACAATTAAAGGGTGAATTCAATAGAGGTCACTTAGTTATCGATAAGATTATATTTAAATAATTTAATTATTAAAAGTTAAGTTTTAATCATTTAATTAAGCATAAAGTTATAATTGTATCAACCAGTTAATAAATATTATATTTGTATCACTTAATTATGGATAAAGTTATGTTTGAATCATTCTTTATGTCTATAAAAATATCAAATATGTATAAGATTAATTAATGATTTCAAATGAAGCACTCTAATGTTAACAAGAGGGTATACAAGTGATTTAAAAAAAAAGCCAAATTAATGTATTTTTTTAAATATGAAGGGTGACCCAGATGTAACCTTACTTATTATTGAGAGACCCAAATATAACCTTTAATAATTGAGTGACTCAAATATAACTTTACCTATAAATGAATGACCCAAATATAATTTTACCCGTAAACGAGTGACTTACACATAATTTTTTAATAATTAAGTAACCTAAATGTTACTATAACTATAATTAAGTTACTTTTGTTATAGTTTACCCTAATTAAAATAGTAATTAGCAATTAATTTCTTTTAACCTAAGACGTTTTAAAATAAGATATAATTAAAATTATTATAAAAATTATAAGAAGTTTTATACTAATATTTTAATATATGAAAAAAAATTATATTTTATTAATATGGTTTAATTCAAGTGGTAAGCAATTTGGTTTCGTTTAAATAAATTTCGTGTACAAGATATTGTGTACATATAAAATCTAAAGACTCATCTATCAAAATTAAATGTACAACATAGAATAAATCTAGATTAATTAGGATAAAACCCTAAAAATTAAAACAATAAAAAATATTCTTTTATAAAAATTCCTAACTAAATTTTTTCACTTTTAAAATTTTTAGATTCTTTTATAAATATTCAATATATACATAAATTTTTATATTTTTTATAAAAAATCATACACATTAAAAAATTAATTTTTAAATTTTTATAATTCTAAAATCACACACATTAAAATAATATTTTTAATATATTTCATCCTATAACTTCCCACGCCCTAATCTTAGCCACTCCATAAAATTCTAGATTACTTATCCAGTAATCTAATCGAAATCAAACTTGAATACATCTTTAATAAATAATAAATAATAAATAATAAATAATAAATAATCAATTAAATTAAAACATGTGAGTAATTCTTCCAGCAGGAATCTTTGAATTCTTGTCAGCTTCGATTGAAAAAATGACATACCTCCACTTATCCATTGAATTTCTTTAAAATATATTATTTAAAATTTTAAAATATTAATATTATATTTCATTTTCTTAAATTGAATCAATATATTTATTTTTAATTTTATTTTAAAATTTAAATATTAAAATAATACATGAACTTTTTGTATATTTAACATTTTTTTTCCTTTTGGTATAAACCTCTTGTTTTGTCGCTTCTTACATAACACTGTAAAGCCTGCTCACTTCATCGTCTCGTTCTGTCTCTGTTCATATAACCTTGGTGGACATGTTTCACTGTTCTCTGATCTTATTACAATGGTAAAGTTGTTGTTTTATATGGATCAGAACATTCCTTCAGGTTCCAACACAATATAAATACCAGGTTTATCATTCTATTTCTCCTAAAGAAACAGATCCGACAGATTAAGTTAAGACACAGTGACACACTGTTTTTTTTTTTCTCTGAAAATGCCAGCAGATTCTGGAGATCCAAACGGGCGGTCGACAAAGGTTATTAACAACGGACCACCACCACCGGAACAACAACAGCTGCCGTGTCCGCGCTGCGATTCCAGTAACACCAAGTTTTGCTACTACAACAACTACAACTTCTCTCAGCCTCGTCATTTTTGTAAGTCATGTCGTCGGTACTGGACTCATGGCGGTACCCTCCGGGACATCCCTGTTGGTGGTGGCACTAGAAGAAACGCAAAGCGTTCACGCACCACCACCGTCACAACCCATGGCAACGTCGTTTCTTCTTCTACGGCCGCTAGTTATGCTTATAATGACTTCCACTTGCCGGCGGCTGCCACTCAGGTTTTGTTGCCACTGTCAGGAAATCAGGGAACTTTGGGTGTTGACTGTGAGTCCAAGGGCAATGGTTATGCTTCATTGTCGAATAATCCTCAGGGAGCCGGTTATCTGGCTTTTGGTGGGTTCGGGCTCGGTATTCGTCCAGCACTTGAAGATGTTGGGTTTGGAAGAGGAATGTGGGGTTTTTCGATGGGAGATGGTGGGGCGGCAACCGGAACGGGGAACCCATGGCATTTTGAAGGCGGAGAAGTGGGGGCTGGTGGTGGTGGCGGCGGCTTCTGTTGGCCAGAACTATGCATTTCAACCACTGGAAATTTGCTCAAATGAATCTCATGTTTTCTTTTTCATAATCTTTTTCATGTATCTTTGAAGGTGAATTAATGTATCTGATAGTAAAAAATCATTCGCCCAAAATTATGTTTTATTTTATTTCTTTTATAAAAGTTTTAAAAAATTAAAATTTTAATTTTAACTTTTTATGTTTTAAATTCTAAATTTTACACCTTAAAAAATCGTCATACCCTTCATTTTTTAAAACTCTAAATTTATTATTTTAAAATAAAATATCAAAATATAATAATATATTAAAGATTAAGATTACATGATAAAATATATAACTAATAAGAGAAATTAAATTAAAAATTAATGATATATAAATAAAATCTAACATAAAAATGAGCGTAATAAATTTTTGAAAAATTAAAAAATAACTAAAAACATAACTATACTATTTATACCGACAATTAAAAAATAAGCTGAAAAGTTCAATAACAAACTAAAAATATAAACTAAAGTCTAAGATTTTGAAAAGAACATGCAAACGTCAGATCCAATGAATAAGTATATATATTATTACTATGAAGAAAACAGCAGATTAAATATATAAAATAACAATTCAAGCTTAATGATAAAGAGAAGAGTTTTTAATTTTTATTTATTTGTATTTTATAAATATTTGTTTAGTCAAATTTATTGTGTATCTTTAGTATTTGTTTTGGGTAAGTATTTGATCGAATCGAGGCAAAAAATTTTGAGTTATTTGAGCTTACAAGTTATATTTTACCATTCAAACTTTATTTGAAATTATTTCGATTTGAGTCGAGTTTAAGAAATTCGAGTTCTTATAAAAATTTAATTTTAATTATTTATCATATTATAGTAAAATCTAATTCTAATTTAAATGACTTTCTCTAATCATACAAGATATGTATGTATATATTTTTTCATATGTGATAATATTTTTTTTATATTTTCATATCAATATTTATATCATAAAAATTGAGAGACTCGTCTCGAAATTAAAGACAAATTCTTTAATTATTATACATTTCGAGTTATTCAAAATTTTATTTTACAACTCAAACTTCATTTGAAATTTTTTCGAGTCGAATCAAAATGAGTCAAGTATTTTTGCCTTTAGTCGAGTTGTTCGATTTTTTAAGTCAAGTTTTGCTCACCCCTATCTCATTCTTTGTAAGCTTAATTTTATAAACACTCATCTTAACTATTAGGGTTAGTCATTTGATCGAATCAAATTAAAAATTTTATTTTTTTATTTAAAGTTTTTAAATTAAATTAATTTAAGATGATAAAAATGTTTTTTATTAATTTAAATTAAATCATTTAATTTTTAAATTAATTCAAGTTTTGTTTATCCATAATACTAAAAGAAAAATGCAATAAAAACGAAACATGAGAGAAGCCCATGGATTAATGAGAAGGCTTCCCCCGGTCCACATTGACGGCGACTACATTATCTACCCAACCTGCTGGAATACGGGATCCATAAAACAATAATGAAATGTTTATATTTAAATTTGGCATAAAGTCAAAAAAATATTTTTTAATATTTAATTAAATAATTATTTTAATTTATTTTTTATTGATTTGATATTTAATTTTTTATTTTAGGTCAAAATGATCTTTATACGAATAAAAATAATTAAAAAACTAGCAGTAAACATTTTGAAATAACTTGACAGAATAATAAATTAAAAAAATATTTTATATTTTATATAAATTTATTTTTAACTGATGTAATATATTTTTTAATTATTTATATGATAAATGACATATAAAGGTACACTGTGATATAAATTTAGCACGTTATTTTAAATAATTTATTATCCAACTGACTGATAGTTTTTATCCTCAAATGAGTTATTTTGACTCAAAATAAAACACTGAGAATTGAATTGATTCAATAATATTAAATAAATTTATCTCATTAATCTTATTCATTTTTATATATTTTTTTAATAAAGTTTAGTTTCTATTTTTACCTAACGGGATGAAAAGCGATTTTAAAAAAGAAATATTCTCGATAAATCTTGAACTCAAAACTTAAAAAGAAAAGATAAAATGATAATAATTTTAATCAATTGATCGCGAACATTTATTCTAAACAATTATATTTTAAACTCTAACTTCATCTCTTAATTTCATCCATATGTTAGACAAGCTCCTTATATATTATTTATTTTATATAAATTTTAATTTTAATTTTAATATAATCTAAAACAAGGACCAAGTCCCAAAAAAATGTTAGAATAAGTGAAAGACACTGAAACCCTAAGGGAAAAAGCCAATGAAAAGGTGCAGATCGCTACATATTATTAACTATTTTTGATAAATTTTTATTTTAATCTTAATATAATCTAAAAGGAGAGAAAAAGAAAACTCTAGACAAATAATTTTAATAAATTTAAAATCCATTACTTAATAAAATATAAGTTGAAAACTTCATAAAAGAAGTGCTTAAAGTTGAGTTTTTCGTGTAGCTTGAAAAACCCAATGTTGACTTCAGATCTGTCTTTCTCTCTCTATGTTCTTCATTTGTCTGCTGCATGAAAAAAATCGTTGCATCATCTGTCTGATGAAAAATCCCCCAGGGCAGAATCGCAGGTTAAGGATGAACAGTTTAATTAATTACTGGTTTATATATATATCTCTTCCTTTCCTTTGACAAAAAGAACCACTTTAAATCATATACCAGACAAGTCTGTGACTTTATCTAATCCCGATGTTCATGTAGTTTTGTCTCTCTCCAAAATCACTGTTTTCTACGTCATGGTTCATACAAAAACAACTCTGGACTTGGTGTCCTTTGTCATGTAAGAGGAAGGTCTGAAAGAGGCTTATCCTGGTGTCTTTGAAAACAAAATCTGATCCTGATAGATAGGTCAAGAGCAGGGATTTGATCTAACACAACAAATTCACACGATTATACATTGTGAATCGCCTGAAAATCATCTCTCTTTCTCATGTCCAGAGAATTTAAGGTTTAAGATTTAAGATTAAGGTTTGTGGTTAGAATTTAAAATACTAGAGGTAAGGTGTATTTTTAGGGTACAATGTCTAAGATATAAAAAATAAAAATTATGATTAAAAATTTAATTTTTAAATTTTTTTAAAGACATAAAAAATACACCATAAATAGGCAATTAATTTTTACCCCATCTATTGAGTCTTAGGATGAGATATAAATAATCTGTCTTACACCGATAGACCGATACGAAAACGAAAAAAAAATAATTTATTTATTATTATTAACTACATACAAAAAACCTAACCCTGGTAACTTTGTATTAATTTTAGTCCTTCTCTTGTTTATTTATTTATTTATTTATTATTATTATTATTATATTTTAATTTATATTATTGTTATTACTATATATTTTTATTATTATAATATTATTATCATCAAAATCAATGCTATAGAAAAAGATATTTATTAACATGAATATTTATGTTGTAATATCTTGACTTAAATATTGATCAAATATTATAATTAATTTGTATTATCTAAAGGTAAATTTTAAAATAAATATAAATTATAAATCATAACATCATATTTAGTTATGCATCATGTATAAAGGTGATAAACTTAATTAGAACTATAAATTATCACGATCATCATTAGGGTGTTTAAAACCGACACAATAGATGCGTAACGGCCCAATAAATAGAATATCAATACTATATTATTATTATATTTCAATATTTTTTTTTATATTTTAACTTGCCTTATGAATTTATTTAATCGTTGCACATTCCTATTGGGCTGGTTTTAAACACCCCTAACAATCATGCTTATTGGTTATTGATTTAATTTATAATTCTAATCCAAAATCCCCTTTATTAATTAAAAGACTAATTAATTTAAATTTATCGAATGTTAAAGCCCGTTTAATTAAAGATTGCAATTAACAAAGAATATTTAATTAAATTTAACTTAAATTTAACTTATTTTTAATCGATATAACATATAATTTAGTATCAATACCAAAACCATGATCATTCAATTCATTCAAGTCGACCCAAGGCTGTCATTTATAGCTGATGAAAATGGGAATATCCCACATCGGTGAAAAGACAATAATTCTCTTTACCAACCCTTCTGCCCTTTCACACTTAGAGCAATTTCAATCTTCCCACTGGCAAATTTACGAAACAAGAGAAAAAAACCAGCATACAAAGCAAGGAAAGCTAACAAATACCATAAAATAAAAGATGAATGGTTAACTAAGTTTAACTAGATTGAATATTTGTAGGAAGGCAGAAAAAAAAGATGATTTTTTTTTGTTAATTTATTCAACTTGGTCCATGCTCCTTGCCTCCTCGCTTCCTGATCTTTGCGGTTGCTGCTGGAGGTTTTCCGGTGGTTGAACTTGTTGAGATTGAAGTAAAAACTGTTCTTCAAACGGATGGTGACTCTCGTGACGGTGGCGATGGTCTTGTTGTGCTTGAATCTGATAAGGGTTTTCAAAGCTTCCTAATGCCAATGAAGGTGATGGCATGGTGGCGGCTGCACTTGTTATCTGATTGAACTCGGTTGTAGTTCCCGAACCAGACCCTTCAAACACGTTGTTAAACCTCACAATCTCAAGTTGTTGGCCGCCATGATATCCTCTGAACATCTCTTGTCGTTCCCTTGCTGCAATCACCGCCGCCAATTGTTGCTGATATGGTTCTCTCGTCACTAACTGCCCCGAACACGCCGCTGTTGGAATCCTCATCATCGGCATCGTATTATGCTGCATAACAGAAGAAGAATAAGAAGGGTTTCCGACATGTTGCAAGAAAACCGGCGGTTGTAATACAGGGAGCACTGCTTGGGGTCCAATATAAGTAGCCAACTCTTTCTTGGCATCGTGGAGATCGTGTTGCAGTTGTCTGAGCTTCTGTTGTAAGATGGAGATCAGACCGACACAGCCGTAGACGGGATCTCGGAGACGAGCCTCCGCCTCGTAGGCTAACGAGTTGACGGCGTCTTCACGCTGAGAGGTATTCAGTTCGTTCAAAAGCTTGGCGACGTTGCTGGCGCCGAACACTTTATGAACGTTGGAGAATTTCTGAGGGTTGTCCGGTGGGAAATACGGCGCAAAGACGCATTCTTGGGTACATTTCCGACGAAGGAACTTGCACGCCGCGCAGGGAGAGTTTGAAGATGACATCTTTTGCAAGAACATATGAGATCCAGACAACAAACGAATCTAATAACAGAGAAAAAACAAAGTGTTAAAACCAGAAAAAAAAAAAAAAACATGTGTTTCAATCTTACAGCAATGGGTTCTTCATCTTCTAAACTTACAGATCAGAAAAACCTTAAACGAAACAACAAGCAAATTATGTTGTCGTTTCAGGGACAATCTTCTTCTCTCAAAAGCTTCTGTTTTTCTTTTTTTCTTTTTTTTCTCGGGAAAATTTAACAAAAAACAAACAGATAGTCAAAGAAAGCTTTAACTTAACCCTAAAGCCTAGAGGCGACAGGATGCTTTTAAGATCAAAATCTGAGGTTTTTATTTTTGGGATGTTAAAAAGAAAAATAATAAAATTTTATTTTATCAATATATTTATTCTTTATTTTATTTATCTCAGAGTTACCTATTTTCTTCTTTCTTTAAATAAAAGATAAATTTAGTTTAATTTAATTTGATTCAAATAATTTATTTTTAATTGATTGTAAATTAAGTAATCAAATATAATTACTTTATAAAATCAATTAAGTTTAATAAAAATAAACTTTCTGAGATTCTCTAAGATTTAGATTGCCAATTGTGATCTAATTATCATTTATAATTAGGAAGAAATAAATTATTATTTCCATAGGTTAAGGAAAGAATTTGGGAAATATTTTCACGGTTTATATTTTAAGTTTATATAGTTTTTAATAATAATATTTTTAAAATTCGAATATGAGAAATTATCATTAATTGTTATAAATAATTAGAGAATGTGTCTTATAATTATGATCTACCATCATTATTGATAATTTTGAATATTTTGAATAAATAATTTTGAAATTTTGATATTTAATTTTAAATAATTTCATAGAATTCAACGAAGTTGTCTAATAATGGGATAGTGGTTAAATTTAACTGCCCATGAATTTTGACTTTGACTTTTCTGTTATTATTTTTTACGGTTTAACTTTGTATTTTTAAGGTGCAATTTCATTATCTAATTAATTAAGTTTGTTCTAAAGGAATTATTTTGAGGGATATTATTTAATTTTTTATATATAATAAAAATAAATTTGGTATAAATAGATAATAACAAACAAAAATAATATAAGTGATAATTAATTTGATATTATTACTTATTTTATTTAAAAATATAAATGATTTAGTTTATTTTGTGATACGTTTTTTATGTGTTATGGCGTGTTAAATTTTATACCGTCTCTACAATTAACGTTTATCATATTTTTTTTTATCTATTCATGTTTTGAACTATCAGATTTAATATTATTCGACTTAAATTGTTATTTAAAATTATTAAATATATATCGATTTATCGATGACTTATTATTATTATATTATGTCATCTATTTAAATCATTTAATTGATTTTTTAATATTTTTTGTTTGGTCTTATTCTATAGTTATTTTTTTTAAAATTTTGGAAAAATTCTTTTACAATATTATATAAGAAGTTAATTCAAAGTTTTTTACATACCGACATTGTGTTCGAGTGCGTTCAACTCGGAGCGAGTGAGTGAGTCGTTCTCTCCGATCCCACCGCCCTTGAGAATTGACAGTTGTCTCTCCAAGACCAAGAACGAAACATCAAGGGTGTTGTCGTAATTTCAAATCATCAACCACGTCGTTTCTCGATTCTCTCGTTAACTCTTTTCCTTTTAATTAATTAATTAATTTTGTTGTTTAAGAGTTCCAGCATGCACGAGTCACGACAGACAAGAAAAGAGGTTTCCCTTGTCGCTGGGTCAACGAGGGAGCGTGCGGATTACTCAATCTGTTTGCATTTCCGGGGGGCAGCAGCATCTGCCGCCGAGGGCTGAGGGGGATAGTGGTGGTGGCTCACTGTCACAGACCAGACCACACAGTTTCTTGTTGTTGATTGCTTGAACTGTTTTGTCTGATTCTGTTCTGGTTTTCGTATTCCTTATGGACATGACTCAACCTCAACTGCTTCCCTCTTTTCACTCAGTGTCTCCTTCTTCCTCAACCGAAACTGTCAACTCAAATCCCTCAGACCGTTAACCTAAGTAATCGATTCCTTCTTGTATTAATTTTTCATCTCTAGGCATAGGTGTCGTAATAAAGAAGACATACTCGACATGAAAAGTCTACATTGAATGGAATATGTTTCATAAAAAATTGTTTATAATTATTGATTAAGTATAAATAAAAATTTTATATTTATTTAATAAATAAATGAACACGAATATATGTATTGTATTTGTTTATGTTCATGAATAAGATCATTTATTCGAGTTCTATTCTCATTTTATTATTTTATATTTTAAGTATTGATGAAGATATGAACTAAATTGAATACAAGGTGCATTTGGAGTTCAAACCGTAAAATATAAAGAACTTAGGACTAATGGTGTAATTCCACCATTTTAACTATAAATGAACATGTTTGAGAATTGAGAGCACTAAATAAATAAAATAGACATCTTCAAAAAAAAAAATAAACGGATATAAGCCAAATATGAACGTACCTTATTAATAAATAAATAAACAAAATAATAAAAATTCAAACGAACATGTATCAAACATAAACACACCTTTAAAAATAATTAAACGAGTACAAACATAGCTTTATTCATTCAGTTTCGGTTCATTTACACCCGTAAATATGTTGATGTATTTTTATTTTTTTATTTATTAACTTTTAAAGTTTTTCTTAAAATATATTTAATCCCTTATAATTTTATTCATTAATTATAAATCATACGGGAGACATTACTATAATTAAGTCATTAATCAGTTTCAAGTACATTGCTGATTTCGAAACTATTGCTCAATCTTCCCTTACAACTTGATGGAACATATGTTCTACCACGGGTGTTCAAATTCGAGTACCCAGACTTTTGGATAATATAAAATTTGGTCTATGTTTCGATTAATATTTTTAGGTATTCGGTATTTTGGGTACCCGAAAATTTGGGTAATCGAGTACCTGTTTTTTTAAATTTTTTATAAAATTTTGAATTTAATCTTTATAAAATATACATAAAATTAAAAGTTTAAATTACATAATCTAATATCGAAATATAAAATTTTAATGACCTAATTACATAATCTAAACATAAATTTTAAAACCCAAATTACATAATCTAATTCGAAATAAAATATAAGTTTTAAATAAAGTTTTTTAAAATATGATTTAAATATTTTAATTAGTATAATTTACTTTAATATATAAAAATTAATGATTTAAGTATTAAAGAATCTTATATTGATTTTCGTATTAGTTAATACACATATAAAAATAATACATATCTAAACGGGTAAAGTTCGAATTTTACCAACTCAAAAAACTAAATTTATACTTTTACAATGAATCTTAATTTTTTTTTTTTACAATGAATCTCTAATTATTTTTTAAAAACAACATTTGAGGGATCAAGATTTAAAATTATGTTATTTGATTTGAGAATATAGTGAATATAAGTATATTTTATTTAAATAATAGTCATATTTAAAATAAAAAATTAAAAATTAAAAACCAGGTATTCGATTTTTATAAATTTTTAATCTGAACCTGACCCAAAAAATAACAGTACGGGTGTTTTTGAACACCCTATGTTCTACCAGGAAGCAACATCAGACAAGCATGTAGTAGTTTTGAATCCCTTTCCTTCAAGGGGGACACCAGGGATCGTCAGCCACAACTGACAACACCAAGTACCGTCAGAAGATAAAGAAAAAAGGCGTGGAACCCACGAAAGGAGACAAAAAGGAAGGAAGGAAACAAGAAGAAGACAGTACGAGCAATGAGTTTGCTTGTCCATCCTGTGATGTTTATTGTTGTATTGCAGATATATGAGATAAATGACATATTATAGGAGTGATTAGTATGGTTAAAAAACGCTCAATTTTGAAATTAATTACAAAAAATTCAACATAATATGTTATTAAAATGTTTAAATATTTTAAGCTTTTGTATAAAATTTAAAATTTATTATTTTTAATCGTATTTTATATCTGTCGTAGCCATACTCATAATGTTATATATACCCAAAGTGAATCGTGTGATTGTTATTTAAATATCTTCCTGCCGGTGCTTTGCCGTGGGGCTGGCCGTGCCTAGCTGAGTTGGTGTGCGATTGCGTGCAGATGGATTCATTCCATTTATTGTCTCCCCCCCCCCCTTCACCTTTCTCTCTTCTCTGCTACAGTTTTATGTTTGGGCTTCATGCTTACTTCAAAATTTGGCCAATAATGAATGCACCTTTTCTATTTTGATATATGTAGACTTCCATTATGGGGTGTTTTAATTTGATCATTTATTTAATAATTTGATTATTTAATTATTAAAATAATATAAATTAATATATAACATACTCTCTTTGTCTCGAAAATAATGTCTTTTATTGATTTTTTGGGTCAAATTTTTTAACTTTGACTATTGATTATTTAAAATTTATTATTGATAAAAATATGAAAAAAATATATTTTAGAAATCTCTAATTGACTAGATTTCAAATATATATTTTATAAAATTTAATTATTTAAAACATTTAATATAATTATAGTTAAAGTTTAGAAAACTTGACTTTCAAAAAGTCAATAAGAGACATTATTTGTGGGACGGAGAAAGTAGTATATACATAATACATAACATAACATAGTATATATATTGTAGCACGAGCCCTCTAGCCTAAATGGTTAAAGAGACGATTGTTATTCATAGAATTCAGAATTAATCCGTAATTAACAATTCCTGAAGAGTTACAACTTTCAAAATTCAAAATGGTATTTATCACAGAATTAATCCAAATAAATTGGAGGTTACAACCAGCTAAAGGGTCTACAACTCCATAAAAAGTGGTTTAATTCTATATCATCTGTTAAAAATTAAGTTAGAAAAGTAAAAAAAAAAAACTGTTATTTTAAAAGTTCAAAGGCCGGCTAGGCACACCCAGGGTGTCTAGTCAAAACTTTTGTTTTTTTACCAATAATAACACGAAGAGCTTTTATATATAAAGCTTTCCAAATCTATATTCCCAACAAGTTTGTGATATTTTATTTTTCATTTTTTTAACATCATGGGTGTTACATTAAGCAATAATTTCTCATTCACCCATTGAACATTTTGAGCATGTAAATATACAAATTTCATCTACTCTTGTAGTAAATTAATAATCCACCCAATTAATTTGACTAATGGAACCCACTCAAATTTAAGCTCTAAAATATCCATGTACCATACCATTTTTCCGACAAAAAGCATACGAATATATATAAACAAAAGACTAAAATTAAATAAAAACAGTACAATATTAAATAAACTGAAAGGGGTAGGGATTTAGGTTGCAATTAGCCTAAAATGTGTATCTTTCCTGATTAAGAGTCAACACTGATCTTCGAAACAAATCGAAATCTAATGAAAATTCCAGAGGCTAAATTGAAGGAAAATCGAATTGAATAATAAAATAAGGACCAAATTTAAAAAGTTTAAAAATATAAGAGAAATGCGGAGATGATTTAAAAAAAGGAGAAAGGCTTTACAACGTAAGTAAATAATTTTTGAATGCTTGTATATAAACCAAAACCTAAAAAATAAGTTTTTTTTTTCTTTAAAAAAAATAAACTCAAACGGCCGCATGGGATAGAGTGGGGATGAGCACGGATTGAGTCGGATCGAATTTTCGGTCTATTCGTACTCGACTCGAAAAATTATACCCTTCATCCGTCATCCGATTTGACCCGGGTTTAGAATGAAAAAAATTCGACTCGACCCGTCATTAAAAAAATTAAAATTTT
This sequence comes from Abelmoschus esculentus, assembly GCA_035048815.1. NCBI lineage: Eukaryota > Viridiplantae > Streptophyta > Magnoliopsida > Malvales > Malvaceae > Abelmoschus > Abelmoschus esculentus. Next base: position 15,333,915 of record JAUCBN010000024.1, read on the forward strand.
AAGGATTAAACTATAAAAAAAATAAAATTTAGGGATATAATTATAAAAATATTTAATTTTAGTGATATAATTATAAAAAAATTAATTTTAGTGATTTAATTGTATAAAAAATATATAAAAGGGGTCATTATTATAAATATCTCAAAAATATATGACAAAATTACCCAATTAGTCCCAGGTTGAATTTTTTTCACCTAAATCCGATCCCGACCCGAGATCACCCTTAAAAAAAATCCGACCCGAACCCGAATTTTCATCAACAAATCCGACCCGATCGGACCGGGTCTATCGGCCACATGGTAGCTGTGCAAAAATGGGAGGGGACAAAGTCGAACCCGCGTTGCACACCTAGCTTTGGTAGGTGAATTTCCCAATAGTAGATTTTCTACGTACATAACGTCCCGAACTTGCGATTTACTTAAACGAAATTAAATTATTTACTACTTGGATCAACCACCGGTGGTGGTGTAATAATATTTTTTTTATTAATGTTTTGTTTATATAACATATAATAATAACAACAATAAATAAGGTAAGTGAGTAACAAAAATTAAATAAAATTAATGATTACAACTTAGAATATAATCATAACTTGAGTCAAATTGGGTTGTTTATTGCAGGTTTCACACCTTTGGTTGGTCAACAAACTCCAACTTCATTAATTTTCGTCTATTTTTGCAAATCATCAGTTTTAGCGTATCCCATCCGGATGCAGTAAAGAAGATATATTCGAATATTAATTAATATCGAGTATAATGATAAAACACATTATATAATATAAACCATCTAATTTTAATGATTAAGAGATCGATTGTTATTCTTAAAAGTCACGAGTTTAAGCACTAATATTTGAGTGATCAATATCTAACAGTTAAAAGTATACTCTAGAATAAATACTAGGACAATATTATAGCTGATTAAAAAAATAATATTTTTTTTAAAGAAATGGTTTACGTTCAAAATCGAAAGACAATATTATTAGAAAGAAATTATAAAACTTGGACATACACAATTAAAACATAATAAAGAGTGGGTTATTTGCATCGTAAGTCTCTTATTTCGGCATAAATTTTCGTACAAGTCAAAAATATTTTATTTTATCAAATTAAGTCAAATATATATTTCGAAACATGAACTTAACTTCAGGGTGCAATTTCAGACTTAGATTTTTTTTATTCAATTAGGTACCTAAATTTTATTTGTTGGTTAAATTTAGTACGCTAACATTAATTTTTGATTCAAATTAGTGCTTATGATAAATAATTTATTTGAACTATAAAGTCAAATTTAGGTATCAATTTGAACCTAAAAGCCAACCTCAGGTGCCTAATTACCCCCAACAAATGTAGGTACCAAATTGAACTTTAAAGCTAAGTTCAAGTACCCAATTTGACAAAAAAAAAACTTAGATATCAAATTGTACCATAAATTCAAGTTTAGACACCCAAATATATATTTACCTACACATGTAGAGGCAACTTTTATATTAAGATTATTTAACGAAATAAACATAAGTAGCCTAATTTGTTAAAAAAATCAATGATATAATTTTATGAAATTAAAGATTTTTAGATTCGAACATGCATAATCATATAATATCATTCAATTTATAGGTAGAGAGAGGTTTGAAAGATTTAAACATTTCTAAAAATTAGATTTGTGACCTACATAAAATTGATGTTAAATTCAGTGTCTTAAAATGTAAATTGCCTTAATAATGAGATGTGCGGTAGTACTTAGGGTGTTCAAATGGTCGGCTAAACCGAATTAACCGACCAAACCGAATTAATTTGATTAAATGATCGTTCATCGAACTTTGTTCGATCAGTGAGTAGTTAAAATTTTTCTTAAAAAATTTAGTTAATGGTTAGTTCGATTCAAAATAGATTAATTAATTGAATTAATCAAAATTTTATATTTTATATATTATATATATATTTTTTTTCACTAAACTTTTGAAATTATAAATTGGTTATTAAATTTTATCAAATTAATATAAAATGGTAATTAAATTTATTAAATTATTAAAAATCATTTATTTTTTAATATTTATCAATAATTCATAATATACAATAATTAAATGATCAATTTATAATAATTAGATAAGTTAAAAAGTTATTTTATAATTTTTAAAAGTTCAGTGACTAAAAAATATTTTAATATTGTCAAGTGATCATTTGTGTAATTTAGCCAAAATTTTATAATAAATTTTGGTTAACCAAATTAACCAAAATTTGTTTGGTTCAGTTAATGTATTTCAAAAAATTCAGTAAATGGTTAAAGATTTAAAAAACTCGATTAATTCGATTTTTGATAATTCGATTCAACCACCAACCAACTTACCGATTTAAACACACCTGATAGCACTTTAAATTTTATTTGCAAATTCTGAAAAAAAAAATAAAACCCTGCCAAAAAAAGAAAAGAATAATGGTATAATTAAAAAAATGTGAGTAAAAATAAGTGATGGGCCAATGTTATGGCCCATGGGCCATCCTTTCAAAGTATGAGCCGAAAGACATGAATAACACGAATAAAATAGCCCAATGACTTTTAAAATGTTTAGGGAATAGGGATAAAGCTTGATTTAGTCCATGAATTTGGATACTTTTTTCACATAGGTCCCTGGATTTTATGGACATATTAGTCACTGATTTGTATTACACAATACAAGTTAATCCTTCCCCTAACATTGTTAGATCATGTTTGGTTGGTTTATAACTAACCTGATATATTATTTAATATTGTTGTATTATGAAAATTAAAAAGTCATATTTTTAGTAGAGGTGATATTTAGTATGTCGTATTATTTAATAAATAAATTGGGTGATATTTATCACTAACTTATAAATAATATTTATTTGATATGTCCGTTTTATATTGATTTTGTCAATTACACCTTTATATTATTTTTTACGTATTTACATCAATATAAATGTGTTGATTTTAAATCTTAAGTTCTAAATTTTAAACCTTAAATCATAAACTCTAAACTTTCATTCTATTTTCACCGGTGGCGAACTTATGCATCGAATAGAGTGGACTCTATTGAGAAATATAAAAGAGTATAAAGATGTAGGCTAAGATATCGTTCCAAGCCATTTCCCATAGGGTTTTATATACCCATCAGACGAGTATAACAAACTAACCTTTTTTTGTTTAGTTTGTTAGACTTTAGTGGGCCATATATTTAACAATATTTAGTTAGATTTTAATACTCCTTAATATTCACCCTGTTGCTTTTTTCTATTGTGATTTTCTTCTACTGATGTTCATACTTCAGAAGGAGCTACATTCATTATTCACTCTGCTGCTTTCCCTGTTTTCCTGGAAAAACTCTTAAACCGCTTTTAAGTTCCTGAAATCGAGCTATTGAAAGAGGTTTGGTTAAGATGTCAACGACTTGATGTTGTGTTGGAATGTAGTTAACTTCAAGCAAATGTTGGAAGACTTTTTCCCTAACAAAATGTAAATCCAGATCCACATGTTTTGTTTTGGCATGTAAGACCGGATTTACTGCCATAGCAACAACACTTGTGTTATCACACCACAATTTAGGTAGTTGATCAATGTGTACCCTTAAATCGACTAGAACAGCTTTAAACCACATTATTTCAGAAGTAACATCAGTCAAACTCTTATATTCTGCTTCTGATGTTGATCTGAAAACTGATCTCTGCTTCTTCGAGCTCCAAGTCAAGAGATGATTGCCCAGATAAGCACACATACCAGAGGTGGAACTTCTATCATCTACATCACTTTCCCAATCAGCATCTGAAAAAACTTGAAGAGATTCAAAACCAGATTGTGTTGAGAACCACAAACCGTAGCTTAAGGTGCCTTTCAAATATCGAAGTATTCTTTACAGCAGACCAATGAACATCAGTTGGGTGTTGCATGTATTGTGCAACTTTATTCACATCATGAGCTATATCCGGTCGAGTATGACATATATAGAGAAGAGCACCAACCACACTTCTATATAATTGAGCATTTACAATGGATTGACCTTCAAACCTGCTCAATTTAGGAGAGACAACCATAGGAGTGTCCAGTGGATTTGTAGTGCTCATATTTACTTTCTTTAAAAGTTGAGGGGAATTGTACATTAGTTCCTGGCAAATTTAAAGAGAAGGGAAAAAGTTTCTCCCCATGCACGAAGACGTGCATGAATTAGGTGGGGGAGAATGCCACATATCGTTGGTCGTGACGATACGGGACCGAGCGAGATGCTTTCTGGTTGTGCTTAACACTTGGGAGCGAGATATCAATAAGGGTGTAGTACGTGCCGAGCAGTCGATCTATCTTCGGATGGGCGTACTGTTCGCGCACCACACTGGTCGGGAGCTGTCCCTGCTTCCCTGATGAGCCCATGAGAGGACGAAACTAGTGAGCATCAGAGATCGTAAAGGCTTAACCTCGGGTATGAGAGAGACCTGAGGTGCCACACGGGTGGAAGTCCCTGTGCCAAAACTCTGACCCCGTGACAAGTGGTATTAGAGCGAGATTGTATGCTAGCTGTGAGTTTACCAAGCGCCCCATGTGCTACGGAGCGAGTCGAGTGGACGAGCGAGTAAAGCTCGCACCCTAATGTTAAGGGGGTGTTCGCAAGTGGTTCCTCTAGAAAGAGATTGAGATAAGGACGGGTAGGTAGAAAGTCACAGCGAAAGTTTTCCAGATGGTCGAATTGCAACGGGACACCTTTGGCTTGAGGTGGTTGCAAGTAGATCTTTGTCCAAGGAGGGCGACCCCATTTGGTGGGCGAGTTAAGGGGAAATTGCGCACTAGTTCCTGACGAATTTAAAGAGAAGGGAAAGGGTTTCTTCCCATGACGTGAGACCGAGCGAAATGCCTTCTGGTTGTGCTTAACACTTGGGAGCGGGATAGCGATAACGGTGTAGTACGTGCCGAACAGTCGACCTATCTTCGGATGAGTGTGTTGTTCGCTCACCACACTGGTCGGGAGTTGTCCCCGCTTCCTTGATAAGCCCATGGGAGGGCGAAACTAGTGAGCATCGGAGATCGTAAAGGCTTAACCTCGGGTATGAGAGAGACCTGAGGTATCACACGGGTGAAAGTCCCTACGCCAAAACTCTGACCCCGTGACAAGCTCGTGTCCACCCTGAACTTTTTAAATTTTACATATTTACTCTTAATTTTCTTAATTTTTATGAATTAGTCCTTAACTTTTTGTAATATTTAAGCTTTGTGCCCACCTGAGATTTCAAAATTTTATATGTGTTCACCCTCAAATAAATTTTTGGATCTGCCACTGATTTTCATGTATTTACATCTATTTTAATATATTAACCATAAACATTAAACTTTAAACCTTAATCTTAAAACCCTAAATCTTAAACTCTAGATCATAAACTTTGAATCAAATACCATAAACCTTAAATTTTAAAACCCTAAAAATACAACACCATAAACCTCAAATTCTACACACTAGACACTAAATATCAAACCATAAAACTTAAACCATAGCCTTAAACTCTAAATCATAAATCATGATCCCTAATTATTAGATTTGTTACTCAAATAATTTATTTTGAAAGAGATAATATTCTTAGTTAATGGGTATTTATCGGTCAGTGTTTTACGTAGATTAAAATTCTCTGTTATATTTATACATAAATATTATTCATGGTAACCAAATTCTAAACTAATATAGACAAAATGATTATAAACTAGAGAAATTATTCTATAGACCGGTTCCACCACGTAATTTATGATCCTTAACCATTAAAAATTAGTTATAATTTCCATATATCTTTTTAAGAGTGAATCTTTAATTTTTTATTACCATATAAATAAGTAGTGGGTGATTACGTAAAGCTTAATTAGGAAAGAAAAATGATATGAAAAATATAAAATTAATTGATTAATTTTTAGTGGTTAGAAACGATAGATGACGTGGTGGAACTGATTCATAAAATAATCTTTGTATAAACTAATGACGTACTAATTCGTGTTATAAATAAAATTAATATAAATCCGAAAAACTTAGAACCAAAAAATGTCGTCATAAATACCTATTTATGCAAAATGTTGGTTTTATTTTTCTACTTAAATAAAGAATCTAAAACCACTAAAACCCACTTTACTAATCATAAATTCGTTAATTCAGCTTTACCTAAATATATAAATAATTCCGTTTATGTTTTAATTAATATACATATAAAATATAAATTACTAAATACGAATTTTTTATATTTATATAGATATTATATATACAAGAAAAGACAAAAGGGAATTCTATTCTGTTGTAAACCGTGTTGTTGTTTTTCAGACAGAACGTAAAAGAAACCAATTTGCTGACATACCGAATTCAAAGCCAGAATCTTTGTTCTTTTTCAAACCCATGGATTTTCTCGTACTTTCGTTTCAGATCGAAAACCCCATTTCGGATCATTTGTCATTGGAATTGAAAATCTGATTTTTCTTGGGGTTTAGAATGATCGTTTAGCCATGCGTTGGCTTCGGAGTATTTCTTTTTCTTCGTTCTCTTCTTCTTCTTCGCCGTCGTCATCGTCTTCTTCAGCCAACTCTCCCAAGAAACCCTGTAAAGATAATGATAATAAAAGTTGCACGGGTAATAAGAATCGTTTCGGCTTTGGGTTTCGCTTATCTAAGCTGACGAGGACAAAGGAGCTGAGGCGTGTCAGGGATAAGGAGGTTGCTCCGGTGAAGGAAGCTCCGGTGGCGCTTCTGACCAGCAGTTACCATACCCCATCTTCGTCTCCGACTTCGAGAACGCCAACGCCGATTACGGCGGTGCCGTTACCGCTCCCGCTTCCGGTTCCCGAAGGAGAGTGTGAGCATCGGCTGTCTTATAAAGAAGTTGGGTATGGTAAAGGTGTAGAGGATAGAGATAAAGAAAAGGAAGTTGAGCCACGGTTGTCGCACAATCGAAGGTGAATTTGCTTCTTCTTTTTTTCATTTATTAGTTATAATTAAAATTTGGTTACAATTTTAGTATAATTTTTATTGTTAAGGGGATTGAAATTCCAGTTTTTTTTTTTTTTTTTTGCTAATTTTGTGGGTGTTTTATAAGTAAATTATGAGTTTGAGGGAATTTATTGGTGAAATGCTGTAGTTTTGGATTGATGGTCTGAAAATCTGAAAGGTTATAGCTTGTTTTTGTTAGTCATTGCAGACATTCTGATAAGGATTTTGCTGGTTTTTGTAATAATTAGAGTTCCTTGATTTTTCTGATTGCAGTATGTTTGGTTCTCGTGGCTCATGGAAGACAACGGATTATGCCAAACCAAGATTATCTGAGAAAATGTTATATTCAGAACTGATTAGAGGAGACATCTTCGAGGATGACTTTAGGGTCAATGTCCCGATGGGGAGTGCCCCTGGGAGTCCGCTAAGCGGTGCCGGAATTAGCCCGACCAGAACCAGTGTAGGTCACAGGTTTCTACCCTTCATGACTCCTCCTACAGGTAATCTTGCTTGGTCTGCTCCGGAGATGCCAACCTTAGACGTTCCAGGGCATTTTCCCATAGGATTGTATGATTACGGTGCATTTAGCACTGATAATACTCCATTTCATACTCCACCAAATAGAAGTCCTCGTCACAGGCAAAGTAGTGGAGCTTCTTCACCGATACAACAAAGGGTTTCACTTGACAGCTCACCATCTCGAATCGAAACTATTGGCCCTGTCAATGTCCATCCATTACCCCTTCCTCCAGGAGCAGCAATGACTTCACCATCAGCTTCCATTCCCCCCAAGTTACATCTAATCCGGACCCGTTGCGGATGAATTGTAAATGGCAAAAAGGCAAGCTTATTGGACGTGGTACATTCGGAAGTGTTTATGTTGCCAGTAACAGGTATACAAGTTTTCTGTATCTTGGTTGCCCCTTGCTCTTGCTATCTAAACACTAAAGGTGATTCTTGTTTTGGTCAGACAAACTGGAGCTTTATGTGCAATGAAGGAAGTTGAGATGTTTCCGGATGACCCGAAATCCGCAGAGTGTATAAAGCAACTAGAACAGGTTTTTCTGTCTGCAGAAAATGTTACATTTCTTCACTCTAGAGTGTTCGTTTCTTCTACCGTCATCGTAACTACGTTCTTTTATTGCAGGAGATTAAGATTCTTAGCCATCTCAGGCATCCAAATATAGTTCAGTACTATGGCAGTGAAATAGTAACATGCCAATTGCATTTTCAGGGTTTCACTCTTTCATCTTGCCTCACTATCTCATAACTTCTATCATGGATTCAAATTGTGCATACACAGATTGAAGACAAGTTCTATATATATTTGGAGTATGTTCATCCTGGTTCAATTAATAAATATGTTCGTGATCACTATGGTGCCATAACCGAATCTGTTATTCGTAATTTTACCCGTCATATTCTTTCTGGGTTGGCTTACCTGCACAGCACAAAGACGATCCACAGGTATATAGTGATTTCCGGGTTAAAATAAGGCTTGGCATGCACACTAAGAATATGTCTTGTTATTCTTACATTAATTATCGATGGCTTAATATGCTGTTCATATGTTCTGTTTAGGGATATTAAAGGAGCTAATTTGCTTGTTGATGCATCGGGAGTTGTCAAGCTTGCTGACTTTGGGATGTCCAAACATGTAAGTTTCGTAAATTCCCATTATCTTTCGATACATGCTAGTCACAGATAAGGCTTGTTAACTCGTAATCGTAGGATCTTTTATGAGTTATGAGTTGATATCCGAGCACCTTTCCCGCACAAAAAGTGATGCATATAAATTGACAGAGAATCCAGATCAAGGCAAAGCTAACTGTATCAAATAGTTATCTTATTCTGTAATATGAATAGCTAACTGTGGCTGAGACGTATTGTGAAAATTTTGAGTTGATTAGCTCGGTGCAACTGCTGTTAGTTGTTATGATTCTGATTCCGATCAAATGACTTTGGTTCCGTTTGATGCACAGCTTACTGGACAAAATGCTAATCTATCTTTGAAGGGAAGCCCATATTGGATGGCTCCGGAGGTACCATCTCGCAACTATTTCGATACAATGGTCAGTAATTTAAACATGCTAACATCATTCATTTCACTGCAGCTCTTGCAAGCTGTAATGCAGAAAGATAACCGTTCAGAACTTGCTCTAGCTGTTGATATTTGGAGCTTGGGTTGCACAATTATTGAAATGTATACCGGTAAAGCACCATGGAGCGAATACGAAGGGGTAAGCTGCTAATGTAAATTAATTCACTTCCGTAATGCCATTTCGATTGCGTTGAATGGCTTTTCTTTTCGGCTAATTAAGACTTAAGATGTACTAATTGTCTCAGCGACACGGACATGGTTCAATTGTTCAAGAGATCAGTACATTCTTATGTAAAAGCCCTTGCCAATTTCTCAAAATTGTGACTGTTAACGCAGGCTGCAGCTATGTTTAAAGTGATGAGGGACACTCCTCCAACACCTGAAACATTATCACCGGAGGGGAAGGATTTCCTGCGCTGTTGCTTCCAAAGAAACCCGGCATTGAGACCATCTGCGAGCATGTTATTAGAGCACCGATTTATAAAAGGCGCAAATGGTCGGATGTCTAGTCATCTAATAGATAATGTCCATGATAGATAAGAACACTTCCCCTTCCGTTGCTGCTGACATGTAATTGTTAGTTTACTTATCGGTTTAACAAGCGACCACTTTGAACTTAACTCAGATCAATTGCCAGTTCAGCAGATCCTCCATGGGAATAAAACTGTGACTTCTAACAGACAAGAGTTGCAACTTGCACGTTGCATTGCCATTTGCGTATCCTTATTGATTCAATCATGTCGGTAAACTTGTGCTCTATTCTTGATCTATCATGTTGATAAACGAATGTCGCTTCCGTGCTCGGGTCAAAATAATCCTCACCCCGATCCTACTGTTACTCGTGACATATCTACGAACCCGGAGTCTAACAAGAACTGTATTCACAGATAACGCTGAAGAGAGGAAGAAGCAGTGGACACTTTCAAGGTTTCTGCTGGTTAGACAGCTTCAAGCCTTGCCAATGAGAGCTGGACTCCCCCCCCTTCCCAAACTTGTTCTCTGTCTTGCTGATCTGGAGGCATAGGTAGAACATTATATATATACATCTATGTATGTATGTTATGCATAGAAGCAGAAAGGCAGGATTTTGTATTTATTAATGTTCAAATTGTTAGAGATTCTGCATTTAACGGTTCCTTAAAATTGTTAGACATGATTACAAACAATTATGGGTTCAAAAAAAGTTCGTCATCCTTATAACGGCCGTTATTTAATGGTAACGGTGTTATTCGAAACTGCTATTAGTAAAAATAACGGTGAGATTTAAATTCACAACGATAACGGTCGATAACGTCCGTTATTTAACGGATAACGGTTGATAACGATAATAATGATCCGTTATTTCCATTATTTGACCGTTATTTAAAAAACTCTTGTGAGTTTTAAAAAACTTCATGACTGCGACCCCGTAATGACCGCTGTAACCCCCAATTTTGATCTAATTTCTTAGATCGAAACTTAAGAATCAAGTTACTAAAACTTTTCCATCAAGTAAGTATTTTAGGTTAAATAATTTCAAAATTAGAGATACTTTGACAAATTGAAAAAACAAATTGAGTATTTCAGTTTTACAAATTCAATTGCTTAAAACAATGTCTCAATAACATTTAAAGTATCCGAAAATAGTTTCATGAAAGCATGCATTCAATAAGTTTCGAAAATATAACATATTTCATAACATATAAAAACATTAAACTGAAATCATTGTAAGAAGGTCATATTGAATAATAATTATTTGAGAATTGTGCGAGATGCTCCAAGTATCAATTCGCCTAAACTGGTCTGAGGATCTGAAAAACAGACAAAAGGGGCGTAAGCTAAAGAGCTTAGTGTGTCTCTAGAGTACAAACAATCACAAAAAAACATGTTTTACATTTCTGAAAAGTTTCTTAAAATGTTTTTGAATTCAAGAAAAATCTAAAGCATGATGCTATGATGATTGATGCATGACAATAAATCAGAGGACCTGATATCAGAAATCATACTGAGTAGAGGATTATCCTCGTCAAAGTGGAGATTTTCCTCACATTTCCGATTTTTAAATCCGAAAATATTTCTGATGTCAGAACATGATATGATTTGTAAAATCAGAACTTTTACAAGTAACAAATTTTCAGAAAATCAGATGCTTGATTGGAAAACAGAATTGCACATATCATGTATGATGATCCATGTATGTTCAAATAAAGAGTCTCAAATATCAATTCAAGCAGTATACAAACATTGTTTCACGGATATATATAAAATATATGATAATATAGCATAGACAAAAAAATATGTAGCACAGGAAGAGACCATGGTAAATATATACAGAATTTCATTCAACACGATCCTGAACCAAGATTATTGGCCTCAAGATCCAATCTATGAAGAATGATTATTAAATCCAGAGCTTCGTAGAAAGTTGAAGGGTCGACTAGCATCCACGCGTATCCATACCAATATGGATGACGCGAATCAGAGAGAGGGGAGACTTCTAGATAAATATTGTAGTATTTGTAGGGGAGCAGGTCACACTAGAAATAAGTATCCGAACAAATATAATCTTTCAAATTATCATGCTTAACTTTGTCATATAATTTTCTAATGTTAGTACAAATTTTTCGGATGTTAGTATAAAATATTCGAACATTAAAAATACTATAAGTGCCATACAAACATTAAAAATATTACAAGTGCCATACAAACATTAAAAAAAATTAAAAATATTAATTGCCACATTAATTTGACACTTAATGTCTCCGTCGTGGTAATTCTTGCCTATGAAAAGATGATGTCTGATCATAATGTCTCGGTGGTCGATGAGCTCTGCGTGGCTCCTCCGTATTCGGCTCATCGTTGTCAAACAATTCATCATTCATCATTTTCATTGTTGGTGGTGTGATGTATATATTTTTCGGATTAATTAATGAGCTGCTAATGGTGGTAACTGATAATAAAACTGTCATACTATCAATACCCATAGTATCATCATATACGGGTGTATTTGGATACTGAAACTGTGGTACGTATTCTTCATCATCATTATAACCTAACTGAGAAGATGAGCTTTCGTGGATTGATTCAGATTGAGATTGAACGGGAGGCCAAGATGACATCTAATTAAACTGTACGTGCCTTGAACAATGAGGATTTTCAAACCACGCATTTGCTTCGTCAAGACATGCTATAAAAGGTTTTCTGTTTACTGAAAACTAAGAATAGTACTCCGTATTAAATTCAAAGTCATTTGCTTCAATTGGACTCAAATTAAGAGATCGTCGTATCTGTATTTTCTCTCACTGTTCAATAAATTCAGCTTGTTTCACAATCCAATTTTTATTGAATTGACCTCTACGAAGAGTATGAAATCGTTGAGGTGGAGATTCAAGAATGTATTGATGAAAGTTGAATTATCGTAATACTCGGTCAACACAATAAAATTCGACAATGAAAAAATGAATCAAAGGCATAATTGTTCCCCAGAATGAGGAACATTGTTTAACGCTGTCATATATACAAGTCATGATTGTTTCGTTATTGCACGACTACCAATTAAACTGAACAAAGTATTAATTGATTATAAAATACAGTTAAAAAATTTAGGGAAAAAATTGTATACCTGATTTTTTTTTATTGTTTGGATTTTGAGTCTTGTTTCTCTGGCAGTATTGTGAACCACGCTCGTATTTCTCAATTTATGTCTTCATCTGTCAATATATTAGACTTATAATATTTAGTAATCAATAAATTTATATAATATTCGAATGTAAAAACAATGATACCTTCCAGCAAGCAAAAACTCCATTGCTATCGGTACATCCAAAATGGACATTTGATAAGGTAATCTATACCATACCCAAGACTGCAATAATATTTGACATCCACCCATATTTGAATTTTTCTTATCACCATTCATGATTGAGACCTTACACATCTCATGATACAAAAAAAAATATTGCAGATCACCAACTATACGTAGCAGCATTGTCAAAATTCGCCAATAACGATAGATATTGAGTGTGAACCATATTTCTAGAGGTATTTTATATCAATATCCCACCAATGAGTTATAATATATAGGCTCGGGTTGCAAACTCAAGTTCTTGGTGTCTATAATCATCTGTTACAATAAATTCATGCTGCAACCATGATATTCTTAGACGTAGATCGTCCACACATGATTCTTTTTTTACCAAGATACTACATACAAAGCTCATATGCATTATACTTGTTCTCTGCAACCAATGGTTTTCCGTTGATTTGGACACTCAATTGTATTGCAACATCTTGTAGAGTTATAGTACATTCACCAAATGAAAAATGAAAGGTGTGAGTCTCTGGTCTTCATCGTTCAATCAACACAGTAATCAATCTGGGGATAATCTTAAATCCACAGAGAAATGAAGTATAATAAAAACCGACGTGCTACAAGTAAAGAATTATTTATTCAGAAGGTTCTTTTATCTTTATTCCTTTACGATGGATGGTATGTTCCACACCCTATAATAATTAATTATTCAATTAATAAATGTACGCAAAACATTTTAATATAAATGAATTTAATTTTTTTTACATTACTTGTTCTTCAATTAGATGAGATGAAATGTGCTCATGATCACGATATAGTAAAACACTTGTAGATGTCATTTTCTATTTGAAAATGTATACAACTAGAGATTAGTTATAAGAGTTCATCAACAAATTAAAACAACAATACAATATTTATATAAATATATATATATATATATATGCATAAACAATAACCCGAAATATAATATAATAAAAAAATCAATAACATAATCTACCAAAACTTAATTTTTTACTGTAATAAAATATAATAATTTATAAAACAATTAAAAAAATCAATAACAGAAAAATCAACAACTATAAATTCAACAACAGAAAAATCAACAATCCTATTTATAAAATTTATAAAATAAACTTACTCTTTGAAACAATTAAAATCACCAACAACAGTCTGTCAATTTTACAAAAATCTCTTAAATTTCTCACTTATACTCTCAAGCTTCTCGGATTAAAGCTTATGCAGAGAAACAACCATACACTACATGTAGTGTATATAACCATGAATATACAATTAAAAAATAAAAAGACCACCTCGTCACCTTTCTGTGGTGTGGTCTTATTTTTTTCCACCCATTCCATCTAATAATATACGAGTTTCTCAGCATGCATGTGAACGTGCATTCCAATATTGTCCAACATGTATGTGATAAAGCTGTTCAATGGCAGCATGCATGTCATAAAGCTGCGTGCAGCTGAGAAAGACAAAGGTTGACCGGTTAAAACAGCATGCATGTGATCTCGCCAGGTCTAGGTGACACGCATGCAGAGGATCTCGCCAGGTCTAGGTGACACGTATGCAGAGGACCTCGCCTTCTCTTAGTGACGTGGTTTTGTAATCCTATAATTCCAAACTTAAACCACGACTAAACCGGTTGAAAGAAAAAGATTGGGGGAAAATAAGAAAAAAAATAACTTTGTTACCTTTTTGATGACGTAGTACTATATATTTTGATCTATATTCTAAAAATTTCTTTAAATATCTTTATTTTTCAAAAAAATAAGTAAAATATCTTTATTTCCCTAAATTTGCCCAAATAAGAGAATAAATCATCCGTCTCAATCTTTTATAGTATAACATATAATATACGGAAAATCAGCGGTTAGGCAGGTCAACGGACGGTGTCGTACGGCTGGAAAAAAGCCAACTTTGCGATGGCCTCCAACGCCGACGATTCGACATCCTCTCCCTTGACCTTATGCTAAAGACAAAACAGGATTTCGACCCTACATAACCTCAAAACTCGGTGTCGTGTCGTGTCACTATACGTAGCTCCCCAACAATCCGACGGTTTAAAACCTCAAAACTTAACATCAACCAACCCACACCTTAGCACATAAACCAAGTCCCTTTTTTTTCCTAGGCATTTTCTGGGATTTTCCCTTTTGGTTGAAGTACAGAGTTTGAGAGAAAGGAGCAAAAAAATGGTGAACCCAAGGTGTTATTTGGACGTAAGTATAGGAGGAGAATTAGAAGGAAGGATAATAGTGGAGTTATACAAGGATGTTGTGCCTAAAACTGCTGAAAATTTCAGAGCTTTGTGTACTGGTGAGAAAGGCATTGGACCCAACACTGCTGCTCCCTTGCATTACAAGGTTCACCCTTTCTCTCTTTTTCTTATATGCATAAAAACACAATTTTTATGTGTAAATGCATGGAAGTATTTCCTGAATAGCGTTTTAGTCTGTGCTCCTTGTTCATGGAATGTTAAAATAGGGCTAAAATATTTTCTTGTTTGTGTTTCTATACTGACATTTGAGAGTTTTCAGTGTTAGATGTTAATAATTTGATTTTACAGGGTGTTCGATTTCACAGAATTATCCGGGGTTTTATGATACAAGGTGGGGATATATCAGGTGGTGATGGCTCTGGGGGAGAATCCATTTATGGAATTAAATTTGGGGATGAGAACTTTGAGTTAAAACATGAACGGAAAGGAATGTTATCCATGGCTAATATGGGGCCTAACACCAATGGATCTCAATTCTTTATTACAACTAACCAAACCTCTCATCTCGATGGGAAACATGTGGTTTTCGGGAAGGTTGTAAAAGGAATGGGTGTTCTTCGCTCTATTGATCATGTTGCTACTGAGGATGGTACTAATTACCCCACTCAAGAGGTTATAATTGCTGATTGTGGAGAAATTCTTGAAGGGGAAGATGAGGGAATATCCAACTTCTTTAAGGATGGTGACATTTATCCTGATTGGCCTGTTGATCTTGACAAAAAACCAGATGAATTTTCTTGGTGGACAAAGGCAATAGACTCTATCAAAGCTTTTGGAAATGAGCAATTCAAGGTATTCCATAAAATTATATGGTTTTCCATGGTATAAGTCACTTGTTTATGGATATATCATGTATTTTGTTTTGCCTCTTAATATAGAAACAAGATTATAAGATTGCTCTTAGAAAATATTGCAAGGCTTTGCGCTACTTGGATGCTTGCTGGGAGCTGAAGGGCATTGATGGAGGTGCATAATTTTTTTCTTTGATGATTGTGATACTCTATAACCACTATTGACATGAATCTTGTGTTTTTCATATTCTTCTCTAATTTATCCTTGCACAGAGAAGTGCTCGACTTTGCGGAAGACCAAGTCTCAGATATTTACAAACTGTTCTGTAAGATTTTGTTTTCCTTGAAAATCTTAGGTTACAGATGATTCATATGTTTAACATCTAAAATGGTGACTTATGCATACTCTTTCTGTGTTATTGATGTTTGTTTCGTTTAATGTAACGGCTCTCTCTGGGTTGTCTGTTTCAGGCCTGCAAGTTGAAACTTGGTGACTTGAAAGGAGCATTGTTGGATGCAGACTTTGCAATTCGTGATAGTGAAGATAATGTGAAAGCTTTCTTTCGACAAGGCCAGGTCACAGTGCTTACTATCTGCAAGATATTCAAGGCCAAGTTTTTAATTTTTTGACACTGCATGCTATTGCATTTACAGGCAAATTGTTCAAGCTATTGAACCGATAATTGTGTTGTGACACCTTTTTTTGCCTATTTCAGGCATATATGGCACTTAAGAACATAGATGCTGCAGTTGAGAGCTTTAAAAAGGCACTGGACTTGGAGCCAAATAATGGTCAGTTCTTTTAGGGACCATAACTCCAGTATTTTCATATTGGTAAACTTGTTTAGGGACCATAACTCCAGTATATCTTCAGGCTCTTTCTTCTATTGAAATTGTTCAAGTATCTACTTTTAGTGTAACTCCATAATCATCTTATGCCATGTTTTCCATCCTTCAGGTGGAATCAAGAACGAGCTTGCAGCTGCAAGGAAGAAGGTTAAAGATCATCACTGTTTCCTTTATTCGAACCTGTCTACTGTACCACACTTTCCTCCCTGCATTTCCCTTTAATTTTGTCTCACGAGGTGATTGAATTTGTAAAACTTCCACAGATTGCTGATCGGAGAGACCAAGAGAAACAGGCTTACTCTCGAATGTTTCAATAGATCTTTAGCAAATAGCTATGTAGAGAGCTTTTTCTGTTTATAGTTTGGTTGGCTTGAGGGAAAATCAGGTATGCAGTTTTGTTCAACTTTTGCTATAGACTTGAGCATGGTTTTCAACTCTAATGTTGTCTCAGTTTTATTCCGTTACGCAGGTTTCGGCTTTGACGAAAACTTGCAAGATCTCTGTTAAGTTGA
Source organism: Abelmoschus esculentus (assembly GCA_035048815.1). Classification (NCBI taxonomy): domain Eukaryota; kingdom Viridiplantae; phylum Streptophyta; class Magnoliopsida; order Malvales; family Malvaceae; genus Abelmoschus; species Abelmoschus esculentus. The sequence goes on from JAUCBN010000024.1 coordinate 15,351,196, forward strand.
ATGGATGTTCATTTGAGATGGTATTTTCTTCCTTCTCATTACTTGTGAAGCATATTGACATGTTTTTACCTATAGGATTACATAATTATGACTTGAATGAACGAATTTCGAAATGCCGCCATGCATAAGAGAATAAAAATACTATTTAAGGATGAACGATCGATTCCCCCAAATTTTCATTAGCTTGAAATGTATAAACCGTCTATATATATGGTCACAATAAGATCCAAATTAAGACAGAAGACATGGTTGAGGGCTTCACTGTATTGATTACCTGATTGTTTCTGCAATAAAAACTACACACGGATCATTTTGTGAGCGACTGTCATTCTTAATAGTCGGCATGAAGGAATCTCTTGTATTTGGTCCCGTTTAGTGTCTTGTTGACATCGTCCCAGTTCACCGAATCGGATAACAGACCTTTGTGTATCTTAACCTGGCCACTAGTTAATTCCATCTGTGGAAGGCCTAGAAACTCTTGAACATCTTTGAGTTTCTGGCAAAAACACAGGAAAAAACCCGACAAGGAGTGCCAGTTAGAAATACCCTAAACATTCCATGAAAGTTAGTAACCAGCCTTACCGTACGGTTTGTGACAAGATCCTCATAGTACAAAACCATGTGTCGGGTGCTATTGAAGTACTCTAAAGCCCTAACAACAGCCATTTCTGCTTCTTTCAGATCACTTTTTAATGATGTAGGATTGATGATTGGCTTGTAACTCGAAAGTGCTGCAGCCTAAATTAAGTGACCAGGGAAAAGTTCGTGAATTGAGTGAGTCTGTAAAAGAAAGCAGAGAGTTCAGGGTAGGAAGAACAACCTCTTGCTCTGAATGAACATGAGACTTGTGGATTCCATTCAACAGCTTGGTATACCGATCATATGAATTTGCGAGTACCGAAACCATCCTCTGAAACACCCTGATGATTGAAGTATTCTACGATTTCTCGATGATGCTCTATCAGTCCCTGCAGATAAAATACATCAAGCAGCTCGTACTAGATCGGTACACCGGATCGAGCACATTTCTCACTTGAACATCATACGATCACAAGGTCAAGACTACATTGTTTACCTGATTTAGCATCCACTTGAAGCCAACGGCGGCCGAGCACTCATTCTTTGAAGCACTAGTGAACCCATCTAAGTTGTAAACATTGTCCATAGTATTAGACACATTTTTCCTCCTATCAGTTACCGAGAATATCTCACCGTTGGAGCTTACATTGATATGGCTATTTAGCGCAGTCTCAAACCATCCACTTCCGGACCTTTGCATCGATAATATAGCAAAGAACCGGACCGGATTCGAAGCATATTCACCCCTGGAAAAGAAGAGAAAGTATGCCTTTGTTTTCTCAAGTAAAGAGGCAATGGAATGGAAGTGCAAGCTTCTTCTCTTCCTCGACTTGACAGTCTTGGACTTCGGTTTTACTATTTTAAAGCTGCATGATAGGAGTCTTTCCCTTCATTCAATCCTGCTCAACTGATCACATGCGTATGAATTTTAAGAGATGCTAAACCTTAAACTACTGTAATCACACGGATGGAAAAGGAAGTAGGAGATGGTGGTTGAGCAGATTCCCGTACTAATATTTTAAATATATTTATTTTATTAATTTTTGATTTTATCTTTTTTATCGATTGAAGTTTCACTTGATAAAATCTATTTGTAAATCTAATTTACAGTAAATATTAGAGAAAATTTACTTAATAAAAAATAAATAAAATAAATATGTTTGATTGATTGGTCATATAGATAACGTGAGAAAATAACCTATGATATAATTTCTCATCTTTTGATCCTCAATACAAAGTATTAATCAAAATTATCAAAAAAATGAATTTTAAAAGGAATTATAGTATTTCTGAAACTTAAAACTTAATATTAAAACAAGGATTTAGATTACATCTTTTCTCAGTATAGATGTTTGTATTATTTTTGTTATTTTTAAGTATTAAATTATTATTTTTTAAGATTTAATTGAATATATTTTTTTATTAATTTAATTTAATATTTTATTTTTTAAAAAAATAACTGCTCTGTAAATGAAAATTATAATTAACTGATGAAAAACATCTTAAAATGATTTAAGAGAATTATAAGTTAAAAGAAAAATATTTCATTTTATATAATTTTATAAAAATATTTTAGATTGATGTGTCGTTATGTAAATTCAGTATATTTATATGTAAGACACTACTATCGTCACGCGTATTATTATATAATTTTATTATATCATTTTAAGCTATTTATTGTTAATTAACTAACAATTTTTATTTATAGAAGATAAATTTTAAACTATAATAAATTAAATTAGTTTAAAAAAATTTTATGGCTCATTTGTCCCTTGAAGTATAAAAAAAAAATACCGAACTATGACCTAAAGTATAAATCCTTACCTCGTTTGGACTTTACCGTTTATTACCATTAATAAAAAAAAGTGAATCAATCAGTCATGTGTCATTAAAAAAATAGCTAATTTAATAAAAGGGTAAATTATACGCTAAATCTATCAAAATTTTATTTTTATTCAATTTAGTCCTATTTTTTATTTAATTTGAAATTGACCCTATTTTTTTATTTTTATAAATTAGTCCAATAATTATAATGTGTTGATATTTTTGTTTAATTTAGTTTTCAATATATTTATTTAACCCACAATTGACCTATACCACTTATTTTTTTGTCCAACATTTTAAACAATTCTATTTTTATTTAATTTAGTCCAAAAAAGTTATTGTTAAACATGAAATTAACCCTAATTTCTTTCAAATTTTTATAATTTAGTATAATAGTTTAAATGTAATTATATTTTTGTTTAATTTAATTAAAAATTCATTGTTAGAGCCAAAAATAAAATTAATTTTAAAAAATAGAGAAAAAGTAACCATACAATGAAATATTATTTATTTTTAACATTATATAAAACGAAATTTGGTGACTTGTTTTAATATTAAATCCGAAGATTAATAAACAACTTGGATTATATTGCAATTTTAAGGATTACCTGTGGATGGTAGGGTTGTAAATGAGACCGGACAGATTATGAGTTATTCGAGTTCGACTCAATCAAAACTCGATCGGAACTCGATTTGATTGGATTTGATACAAGTTTAAACTCGATTCGAGTTTTTAATGAATTAAACCGAACTACTTGATACTCGACTTAAAAAACTCGTGAGCTACACGAAATCAATAATAATAATAATAATAATAATATATAATTATTAGTATTGAATAAGAGTTTTATAGTCAAATTCTATACAATGATCAAGTTGAACAGAATTTTAAAATACTCGTAATTTTCAACAACAAAATCTTTGAATTAAATATTATTACACGCTCAAATACATAATAAGTCTATATTATAATATTATAGTATAACGATACTAATCGAATTAAAATTTTATTTATACAGTCACCATACCTGGTTAATAAAAAACATTACTCATATAAATTATATTTACTGATAATATATATTTTATTTTACGGTTCATATTTAAAGTGCAAGATCGTCTCTTTTAACACTTATTGTACGAAATTTTTCTTTAAATATTATTATAATACACAAAAAATACAAATATGATACGGTAGGTTTACTACAAATTTTGTATATATAAATATAGGATACATATAAATAAATGGGATAAGCCAGACTTTAATTTTAGGGTAAATTACACCAATGACCACCCAACTATTTGGGGATATCTATTTTGACCATCCAATTAAAGAACTCGTCAATCAGGTACCCCAACTTTGAAACCCTACCTATTTTGACCACTGCCGTTAAAATTCTAACAGAAAAGTTAACAGTGATGACGTGACAATTAATGATAATGACATGGACGTTAATTAAAATTTGTAAAATTACATATTTAATCCCTCTAATTTATTTATTATTTTAAATTAATCATAAAAATAAATTAATAAATAAAATTAATCACTCAACCGATTCGTATGAAGTGATAAAGCAAAGGGCTGAACCACTAGGCCAATATAATTTTATGATATAAAACCCGAAAACGTGGTATTAAATGGTCATCTCTTAGTATTTGAATTACCTTAACAAAGGTCAACTGTTTAAATCGATTAATATTTAAATAAAAATATTAAATATTTAGATTTTAATTATTCGAATAAATTAAAATCTAAATATTTTAACTATTCAAATATTTGAATTTCGTTGTTTAAATATTTTTATATTTTTTGTTCGAATAATTAAAATCTAAATATTTTTATTTGAATATTTTTAAATTCAAATATTCGAATATTCATGATTTTTATTCATATATTTGAATAAAAAATATTTAAATATTTATAATTTTTATTCGAATAAATTAAAATCTAAATATTCAAATAAAAATATTTAGATTTTAATTATTCGAATATTTAAATTTCGTTGTTTAAATATTTTTATATTTTTTGTTCGAATAATTAAAATCTAAATGTTTTTATTTGAATATTTTTAAATTCAAATATTCGAATATTCATGATTTTTATTCATATATCGAATAAAAAATATTTAAATATTTATGATTTTTATTCGAATAAATTAAAATCTAAATATTCAAATAAAAATATTTAGATTTTAATTATTCGAATATTTGAATTTCGTTGTTTAAATATTTTTATATTTTTTGTTCGAATAATTAATAAAACTTTATCACTTAATAATACATGTGAATATATTATGACAGAAAAAGTAATTTGGCTTAGTGGTTCACTTATTGGTTGGGTGTTTGTTATTTGGAGGTTGTGGGTTCAAATCCCCTACATGTAAATAACTTTACATTTATTTTTTCCATTACATTCACCAATCTGTTGGTGACTCGTGTCACCACTGATTGGAGAGAAATAAATAAAAATAAATTAATAAATAAAATTAATTAACAATTCATGATTTTTTTTTTTTTTTATAAAAACAACTACTGTATCGTTTTTTAATACGATTCTTCCGGCTTCTATAAAAAACGATTCTTACAAACACATGGAGAAAAAAATAAAAAAAAGAAAAGAAAAGAAATCCTTAACGCGCCAATTCACGCGCGGCCTGTTTTTTTCTTCCTCCAACGTTCTAAATCAATGGAAAAATCGAAGACGGGAACGGAACGGAATTCCAGCTCGGAGCAATCTCCGGCCGGACATCAGAACCCGATAGCTGTCCAGAATGATTCGGGTCCTGCAATGGACACGGAGGACTTTGTTGTTGTGCCAACATCAGAGCCAGAGACAAAGGAGGAACAGGTGATTCAGCCTCCAAAACAGAATCAGACTCAAAGCGAACAATCACCGAACCGGAGGAAATCGGTTCATTGGAGCCCCGAATTGGTTAGTGATTCGCCTCCGTCCGATCATAGTGCCACCATGCCTCCTCCTTACCGATTCAATCCTTACGTTACTCACACTCCTGCTCCAGAATCTTCTGCGTCTACCTTCAAAGGCAAGCCATTACACGTTAATTTCATTCTCATTGTCTTATTTATTGAAACATTTTAATTATTTGTTTTTGAATTTGGAAACAGATAAAATGGATATAGTGAAGGATGTCTTAGGGAGATGGGGGAGGAAAATGGAAGAAGTGACGAGAAAAGCTGAGGATCTGGCCGAAAACACGTGGCAACACTGTATGTTTTTTCCCTTGTAAAAATCAATTCGTTTTTATACGATTTATTTTAAATTTTTGGCATTTTCCCTCTTGGTTAACTTTTTAGTTGGTTTGAACTCGTATTAATTTGATCACGGACGGAGCCAAAATTTGGGGTTGAGGGACAAAACATAAATGTTTAGATGTAGGGGTCAAATTTATAAAAAAAATCAAATTTAAAAAAATTAAAATAAAGGGACAAAAGTAAAAAAAATTCGGGTGAGGGGCCTCCCACCCATATAGTTCCGTCCCTGCATTTGATAGCCTTCATTGGATAGTAGGGTTAGCTCTCGGTTATTTGTTTTGTTTTAGTTTTCGATGATTTTGAATTTCGGAATAAAACAATGGTATTTTATAGTTAAACAATGGTATTTTATAGTTAAGGATGGATATTTTGACATCTATGATATTTAAAATTTTCGAATCCAGTTATGTCTAGGAGACACAATTGTTTATGTTTGTGGAGATGGTGTGGACATCAGCCAATGCTCACACATCTTGGTAACATAGATGTTTTCTATTTCTTTTTTGTGCTAAGAGTAATGTAGGATATTTAGGAAGCAGTTTCTTTCGTTTTGGAAATAGTTGGACAGTTTTAGAGTAAACAGTTGTGATAGGGGAAAGGCATAAGTGGTGTCAAACTTCATTATTTCATCTTTCCTTGTCACTCTGTAACATGTTTTAACCATTTTTAAAACGGAATGCAGCGTTCAATTTAGAGAAATTTGGTTTTAGTAAACATTGGTGTTGTGATCATATACTTGGAATCGGATAAAACAGAAGCTCAAATTGTATTTTCAGATCTTATGATACCAAGATATGAACATGCGTTTTATCTAATAAAGGACTCAATGTGGTAAAATATTTACTAAACAATGTGCATCTATTTCACAGCCTTCTAAGGAGGTCAATAGGGGTTAGAAAACTGGTGAAAGTGTTTTCAGTGCTGCTAAACCTTAAAGGTGCATTAGTCTTTTATGATTGGTTCTTTACAGAGGGGAATGCCAAAGCTTTAGTTTTGATAGATTTTTCTATTAGTGCTTTCATATTTCCCAAATTCCCAATGTGTAGTAAGATCTTTCTGGTCTCTATTCTCAGAGTGATGACAGTTTTAGTTCCTAGAGATTGTGTAATTGGATGGCTTCAATATGTCCCTATGATTGGTGCAAGCCTCTCTAGTCAGTTTTGTATGTGTAATCAAATCTCCCTTTATTCTACATTTAGTTGGATAGGTAATTTTAGCTTATAGAAGTATACACCAGATTATTACCACAATACCACTACCGTTTCCTCTGTTGTTTTAAGTTTAATTTTGAAGTTTTCTTGAATCATGTGCCTCATCTCATCACTCCTATGGGATGCTCAAAATTATCCATGTGTGTATGTTATAAATATGAGATGATATGTTATTGTTTTTGTCTAAAAGATAGAATTGTCACTATGACTGTATTTTCTCTTTTGACTGTTGAGGTATCTTGTGAAGATTTCTTATGACAACTCTTGCCTTATAATCCGTGACGGAGGTATATATGTATTGGGAGGGGCTCTTGCGCCCCTATTCACAAATGTTTTTTTTACTTGATCTATATAATTTTTTTTAAATAATTAGATTAATTCTGAATTTGCCCCCTACTTTTCAACATTTATATGTTGTCTCCATCTCCCGATCCCGACTTCATCCCTGCTTATAATATCCCCTAAACGTTGCTCTTGTCATTTGAGAACTTGTTAGCTCCATTATCCCTTTTACTTTGTTTACTCGCCTTTTGTTTTTAAACATTAGAATTCTGCCCTGATCGCTATTGCTTTCTTTGAACATTGAGTGACCATGAAAGTAATGATCTTAGGTATCCTTTGTCATGTTAGGAATCCTCTTGTGCCGATCATTTATGTGAATTTTCTTTACAATCGTAAACGATAGTTTGGGAATAAGGACATTCTTTGTCTCTGTTTCATAACATGCTATTTCCGATCTTTCTAATACGTGAACCTGCCTCCTCCCTCTTGCTTCTCAAGCAGTTATATATATATAATTACTGAAATACTTTACTGTCTCTTTTCTTAAATCAGTGAAAACAAACCCAAGCTTTACTGAGGCTGCCATGGGAAGAATTGCTCATGGAACAAAGGTTTTAGCAGAAGGTGGCTATGACAGGGTTTTTAGACAAACATTTGAAACAGTTCCCGAAGAACAACTTCTAAATGCATATGCCTGTTATTTATCCACATCAGCTGGTCCTGTAATGGGGGTTTTATATATTTCTACTGCAAAGCTGGCATATTGCAGTGACAATCCTCTTCCCTATAAAACTGAGAGCCAGACTGAATGGAACTACTACAAGGTATATTTGCATTAGCATTAGCATTAGCCTTACTGCCCTTACATGATTGCAATAGGAAAAAAATGTTAGTAGTTGGTATCCTGTTTCCACTCTCTTCCTTGTCGCGTGTTCGACACAAACTCGTATCATACACGACACTCCCGTCTTATTTCAATAGTGGTTTATAACTTTATGGTACAATGAACTTACTGAGTTATGATTCTTGATATCCTTCTGTCTATTTAAACAGGTTGTTATCCCTCTACATCAATTCAAAGCAATTAATCCATCGACAAGTAAAGTCAATCCTGCTGAGAAGTACATCCAAATTGTTTCTATTGATGGTCATGAATTTTGGTTCATGGGCTTCTTAAACTACAAAGGTGCCGTTGCATGCCTACAGGAAGCTTCCCAACTCCATAGCACTCAATCTATGTGATACCATTTCCGATGATGACACAAACTTGAATGGTTCTATGGTGTTTTATCGTGCAACCATTCACTCCATGCTGGTCAGAAGCATTTGATAATGCATGCCCCATACGGAGCTTTTCGATTCAGGTAACCGTAGAGTTTATCAGTAACTTGATATCAGACCCGAATATTTCTTCCCTGAGACAAGGTATTGAATATTGATTATCTCCGATTGGTTTTCCGATTCCTTTACTTCGCCTGAGATGTTTAGCGATTTTTTTTTCCGGCTTGCAACAGCCTCATTGATTATCGATTTCGTTTTATAGGGTCGAACTTCGTCCCTAAATCAGATGCAATACCAAAGAATGGATTAGTTTGCAATATAGTTGAGTATCTGCAAATCTCTTCTTCCTAATGTAAAGATTGAAGAATGTTTTTTTAATAAATAAATTTATCTATGTAAGTTTGCTTATATTACATTTATTTTGTATTTTTTAATTGAGCTAATACCTGATTAATTAGATAATTTAATAAAAAAATGATATTAGTATTTAAATACTATTTAAAACTAGTAAAATTTAATAGGGTTGGCATGAAAATTGAAAATCAAAACCGATTAAAAAACTAAGTATATACTATAAAAAATCAATTTAATCACTGATCGTTCCCAGTTAAGTTTATTTAAATTTTGTTTCTTCTACTTAACTTCCTGCTCGATTATATGTTCAAAAGTTCTAATTCTAGGAGCAAGTTATTTGAACCCTGTTTATATTATATACCATGAATTAAGATCCCATGATACATCCGTAAAATTAAAAAAATTTATACGGTTTTTAGATTGTACTCGTATTTAACGGTCGTATTTATCCAAATAAAAAAACTGTTATTAATGGTAGATATTGCGGTGATTTTTTTTTTAAAAAATTAATTTGAAATAATAATAATAGTAATAAGGTGTGCGTTAGTTTTTCGAGACTAATAAAAAACAGTTACTATGTTGGACCTATGGGTGATAATGAGCCTAACCGGCTCGCAAGTTATTCGGGTTCAACTTGGTTAACGCTCGGCTCGAGTGAGCTCGACTCGAGCTCGGATTCAGGTCGAGACCTTAATAAGCCGAGCCGAATTTATCGGCTCGAAAAATTCGTGAACATGCTCGAAATAATTATATTATATATACTAGATATACACCAAAAGTAATTTTTTTAGCAAAAGAAAAACAATAAAAAAATATGAGATATCCACTAAAAATAAATTAACTAAAATAAATTGAGTATTTTTTTCTTTCTTAATATTGAATTTTGTTTTGGTGTTTGTTTTGAAAAGGGTTTTTAACGAGGTTTTATTTTTTATAAAAAATATAACAAAATTATTTATTTTGAGTCGAGCCCAAGCCGAGCCTGACGAACTTTGAGTCTGAGCTGAGCCCACTAATATTATTTTCTAACAAAACCTGAGCCTAAAATTTTAAACTCGTCAAGCCTCGAGTCGAGCCCAATAACACTGTTTCCGAGCTAAACCCGAGCCCTACAGCAATACAGCCATTCGGGTGAATTGCCGTTACAGCCATACAGCCAGAGAAAGAAAACCCTGGAGAATGCACCATTAAATAGTCCTCGTTTTTATCTCCTGTCACTCCAAACCATGGATCCCGCTCTCCCTCTCCGCCTCCGTTCCCCCATGACATGCTTAAACCCTAACTTCTATTTCTTTTAATATCAGTCTTTCTAAGTAACACTTCCTAACACCATATTCATAAGTTCTTTTACTAGATTGTTTATGTTTCCAACTCTGAAAGGAACTTTTGTTGGATTTTTATGCTCCCTTTTCTCTATCAAATTGGGTTGGTTTTGGAAAGGTATGCTAGGGGTGGATGTAGACTTAGTCGAACTATTATAAAATTATCGTATATTTTTTGATTTTAGACAATTAATTCAGGAAGCAAGCAAATTCAACACCCTTAGCGATTCAGATGATTGATATTGAGCTCAACAAAAACTAATTGAGTTTTACACAATGTAAGTGAATCTTATCCTATGTTGAATTATGATCCACTTATATAATATAAAATTTGACTAGTTTTACACTAATTCATGACATGAATAAGATTAAAGCTTAGATTTTTTTAAAAATCAGATTATTAATTAGATTAGACTTGAATTTTATAAAGTTTGATCCAAATTCGATCCTTTGTCATCCCTAATTTCACATGTAATCCTTTAGTATTGTTTTGTATCGAAATAAATTATTATTTGATCTTTAATAAAAAAAAATTTAATATATAAATTGTATAAAATAAAGCTTACATTATTTTTATTAAAAATTTTATAAATTAAATTGTATCAAAATAAATCATTATTTAATCTCTAAAAAAATTTAATAAGAAATTTTTTTTATTAAAATATTTTTTAATTTTATGAGTTAAAAATTTTAATTTAGGGTTTAAAATATATAGTTACAATTTTTAAAATTTAAAAAAAATATTATTTATAGTATAAATATATAAATTTATATAAAATAAAATTTTAAAAACGCTTTATTTTCACTTATAAAACTATTCACTTCGTGGTCTAAAAATACTTTTCCGTCTCATTTCTCAATTATATTTCTTCACTAAAATAACTTCAAATAAAATAAAAATAGGCAAAGTTGGTTAATGAAAACTTTTAAACTATTTTTTCTTCTTTTTTTTTTTTACAAAGATCGCTTCATTGTATCAACAATCTATATGATTCGGCCGAAGTTTCCTCCCTTCCATGATTCCAAAAACACAACAAACTTCATTCTTCCCAGATTTCACTAAGAAAATTTCATCTTTGATTAGCTTTCCCATGTCCTCTCTTTATTTTATTGCAAGAGAAAGAGAGACTTTTGCATGTTCTTGGGGGCTCTGAATTCACCTAATTTAAGACAAATCTTTCCTCTGCAACAATCTGTTCTACTGGTTTTGATTCTTAAAAAAAGTAAGCAAAGATGTTGCAAAGAGCTGCTAGCAATGCCTACTCATGGTGGATGGCTAGCCATATAAGAACAAAGCAATCAAAATGGATGGAACAAAACCTTCAAGGTAAAAAAAAAGTTTTTTTTTTCTTGAAGCTGAATGCATTAGAATTTCTGGGTTTTTTCTGTTTTTTGATTTTTGAATGTTTTTTTTTTTGGAATTCTGGGAAAAAAATGAAGATATGGAGGAGAAGGTATCTGCAGTACTTAAACTTATTGAAGAAGATGGAGACTCCTTTATTCAGAAAGCCAATATGTACTACAAAAAGAGACCTGAGATCATAAATTTCGTTGAAGAATTTTTCCGAGCATACCGTGCCTTAGCCGATCGATACGATCACTTATCGACCGAGCTACAGAATGCAAACAACACCATTGCTTCCATTTGTCCCGATCAAGTCCGGGGTTTGGACGACGACGACGATTTCGATTACGTACCGAGGTGCTCGAAAATGCCTTCGGATAACACCGGTAGCGCCCCCAAGGTTCCTAAGCTTCCTGTTAAAGAATTGAAGTTCATAGCGAATACGAAGAAGAAAGTGCAAGAGAAGAAGGAGACGAAATTGGTTGTTCCTCCGGTTAATAAGTCCGGTTTGACGAAGGAGGAGGGTGTTGGTGAGATCGATAGAATTCAGAAACGAATCCTGGCGTTGCAGACAGAGAAGGAATTTGTTAAGAGTTCTTATGAGAGTAGATTGGCTAAGTACAGGGAAGTTGAGAATGAGATCAAAGAAGAGCAAGAGAAAGTTAATAGTTTGCGAGACGAATTCGGTGAAGGTAAGGTGATTGAAGACGACGAAGCTCGGAATTTAATGGCCGCGACGGCTTTCAAATCGTGCAAAGAGACATTGGATAAGCTGAAACAGGCATACGAGAGATCAGCAGCCGAAGTCGAAGTCGAGCAGAAGAAGATCATAGTATCAAGGGGGAGGGTGGATGCTTTGAAGAAAGTGTTCCTTTCAAGTGAATCCATAGCGGAAGTGACTAAAATCGCAGCGGAAAGAGCGAAAAAAAGGGAAGTGAATGTGGATAATATGTCCCAAATGCCAAAGGTCGATACGGAGTCGGAGGCAGAGGCCGGGGATGGTGATTCCGAGGCAGACGTGCCGGAGAAGATTGATGCGCTGGTGAATAAGGTGACGAGCTTAGAAACTACTACTTCGACGCAGGAAGCTCTTGTTCGGAGATTAAAATCTGAAAATGATGAACTTCAAGGCCTGATTCAGAGCTTTGAAGAGGGTAAGGCTAACCTGGTGGATGAGAAACAGGATTTGAAGATGAAGATAATACACTTGGAGCTTAAGTGGCAAGGGATTCAGGATTTGAACCATAGTATTGAAAACCAAAAGAACAATATGCAGTCTCGTTTCATTGATGCACATTCCAATCTTGATGAACTTTCCCATAATATAAAGCTGATCGAAAATCTCGAAATCCCGAAAAGCTCATCGGTTTGGTCGAACAACGAAATCAAAGAGAAACCGAAGAAGGCAAAAGCAGGGAAAGAGTTTTTGACACCTAGAGTGACGACTACTCCTGTTAAAGCCGAATCTGAGAAAGGGTCTGAAGAACATGTTGTGACCAATAAAGCCGATGCATCGAAAGAACTATATTCGGTCCCGGTATCTGCCAATGCCGATGCTGATGCATCCAAGGAACTAAATTCTGTTGCAAAATCCACAGCTGATGGTGCCGGGGCATCAAAAGAACTAAATTTGGTCCCGGTATCTGGCCATGTTGATACTTGTACATCCAAAGAACTCAGTTTTGTTGCAGAATCCACAGTTGATGGTGGTGCCAGGGCATCAAAAGAATTTAATTCGGTCCTGGTATCTGCCAATGTTGATGCTTATACATCCAAAGAACTCAATTCTGTTGCAAAATCCACAGTTGATGGTGGTGCCAGGGCATCAAAAGAACTAAATTCAGTCCCGAAACCTGAAAATGATGGTGTCACTGATGTATCGAAAGAACTACATTCCATCCGGAAGCCTGCAAATGAAGAAAACAAAAGTCCTAAGGTTTCAGAAACATCTGATCATCTGACAGCAATGGCTAAAGTTGTCGGGCAAGCTTCGTCACTGATAGCCAACAAGGCATCTAAATCTGATTCGAATGAACATGAATTAGCTGCATTGTCTCTGACCTTGGAGGAAACCAAGAAGAAGCTCATGGAAGTCAAAACAAATCATCAGAACGAACTGTTCGAGATAACATTGCAGTTAAAAGAATTGAAGAACCTTAATTCCAAGAAAGACCAAGTGATTCGATCTTTACGTATGAAACTAAGCCGAGGCAGGCCCAAGGATGAAAGAACAGATGAATGTCAAGCATGTTCCGAGAAATTAGCAGAGTCTGAAACAAAAACAACAGAAGCACCTCAACCGGTCGAGAAAGAAGAAGACAGCGACTCAATCCCGATCCAGAAGCCAGTTAACGATCCCGAACCTACATCCGCCATCGAAGAAAAGTTCCGAACCGACATCGACGAACTCCTAGAAGAGAACTTGGATTTCTGGTACAGATTCAGCTCGACATTATGTGAAATACAAAAGTACCAAACCGGGGTTAAAGATCTAGAGGCCGAGGTATTAAAACTAGAGGAAAGGCAAAAGAATGAGGAAAGTAGCACATCGAAATATTCGGCAAAATCGGAAGTTCGACCATTGTATAAGCATCTTCGAGAAATGCAGACCGAGCTGAGTTTGTGGATTGAAAGGAGCATGTCACTGAAAGATGAACTGAAGAACAGGTCCGCCTCTTTATGCGAAATCCAAGAGGAGATCACCAAGGCACTGAAAGCCAGTGCCGAAGACGAAGAGATCAAGTTCACAAGTTTCCAAGCCGCGAAATCTCAAGGTGAAATATTGAACATGAAGCAAGAGAATAACAGGGTTGGGGACGAACTACAAGCCGGTTTGGAGCTCGCGACATCGTTGCAACGTGACGCAGAGAGGGCACTGGCAAAGTTAAGTGACGATTGGGGACTATCGGGTTCTAGGAACCGTCAAGGCGGCACGTCGGAAGTTCGTTCCAACGTGCCCTTGAGGTCGTTTATCTTTGGCGTGAAACAAAAGAAACAAAAGACCTCAATATTTTCCGTGGTTCAACCTGTATTGCAAAAGAAGCAGAATAAACCAGGACATAGCAGTAGTGGTAGATAAATGGTTCAACTCTGAATGTTTTATGTATACTAAGAAGCTCTTTTTCCCCCTAATATCTCATAAATTTGAATACGATACAAAAATAAATATGAACACGACATGAATACAAAGATGATCGGAAAATTGTTACTCCAATTCCGACTAATTTTACAGTATCTCGGTGTTTGTTTCATCATCTATGATTTTTTTCGGATTTTTTTCTTCGAAAGAAATCGTTCAAAGTAGTTGCATTCGAAAAATTGTACCAGTAGAAGGATTGTCTGTCCGGGTTGATAGATTTGACAATTCTTTTTGTAGTTGAACTTGTTTTAGTCTATCTGTATTATTGTTTGATAATAAAATTATTTTTCTCCAAATTTTATTATAATATATTTAGTTTTTTAAATAAAATTAATGAGAGAAATTATAGTAGCCATTTTAATTATTTTTCTTCATCAAGTTTGGTTTGGATCCACCCAACGTTACATGTAAAAAGTTTATGTAAACAACAAAGAGATTTATTAAGAAATGGTTTAGTGGTGGAAGAATATTTCTATGAAAAGTTCGAATAATTTTATCTATAAATTATAAATACTTCAATTAAACTAAATTAATAATAGAAAAATATTTATATAGATATTAAATCTGATACAATGTGAGTAAAAAAAATGACTCGTGCGAATTTAAGAAAATCTTTTATCTACGTAACTAAGTAATGAATTATAATATAATATAATATAATATATATGCATAAAGTTAAAAAAGTTGTCATAATGTTTATATGAATAGTCATTTTGATTCATGTTTTTTGGAGTAATTTTATTTTTAACGTTTTATAAGGGTTAAAATGGTATTTTTATGAATGAAAGCTTTTGATTAACTAAATGTAAATAACTTAAAATGACATGACAAAATTATATGGCAATCAACGTTTTGATTATAAGGATAAAGAAATTCAAAAAAAACTTCTGAATTTTAATGGTACATTTGTCTCTACAAAATATTTATTTTTTATATTTTTTAGTCGTAAAATATTTTAGTAGAATAATTACATTCTTTTCTTTTTTTTGAATTAGATATTTTTTTCCTTTATAAATGCATTATAATTGCGATTTTTTTTTTATGATTTTAATAAAAATTCAATAATTATTATCAATAATAATAATAACTTCTATGAAAATAAAAATATAATCATTGCATAATTATATCAATCCCCGTCCCTAATATAACCTAAATATAACTGAAAACTTTTGATTTCACTCGATTCGATAAAATTAAAAAAATTTCTATAATTGTTCAAATATATTGTGACCATATAATTACATCCAATTATACCAAAAATCTAATTATAGTGTGTTTTATCGAACGACGATTATAACAAAAACAATAATTAGATTTCAACATAAATACGAGGAACACAAAATCTACAAATCCTTGTGATTAGCCTAAAGACATAAAAAAAAAAAAAAAACCTTTATATACGCATTCGATAATACGTTCGTTTAGTTTCAAGCCTTCTTCTTTATTATCGATCTATTGATGGCCGCCGAGACCTCCATTTGCTCCTCCAGCATCCTTCGAATTATTCTCATCGCCGTCATCATCGTCGTTGCATTCCACCTTTTCCGGTTGCAAACATCGGAACCCTTCATTCCCGACCCACAAACACCAATAATCAAACTAAACAATCTCTTAGTTTCGAATTTCATGGTCTCGGATTCGAATTTGATAGCCAATTGGCTAGCCAACATCACCATATATAACCCAAATGTCGTGTTATCGATCCACTTGAAGCAAACCGAAGCATCGATTCTTTACAAACGAGACTACGCGTTATCGTTGACTTCCTTTGACGATATCGAGCTTGATCCGTTAGAAAAAAGAGATGTTTACGTTAAATTCGTAACGTCGGGTGTCGAAGCAGATCAACCAATTATCGAATATCCATTGTTGAAGGAGATTGAAAAGGATTGGGAGCAAGGGAGAATTAGTTTTCGAATAAGGTTGAATGCAATAACGAGGCACGAAATCGATTGCCCTGGTTTGAGGGGGAGGTCAATAATGATGGAGCCTTATAGTATAGACATGGATGTGGATGTTGAAGATGCAAGAAGAAGAAGAGGAGCCAGGAATGAGATTTATGATATTATTGGTCATATCCCTAGGGATGGTTCTTGGCTTATCATGGTAGAGAATTAAATTCGAGTATAATTTCGTCCCCGGTTCGAATATAAAGATAGGTGACAAAGAACATTGTGTGTATGTTTTTATTGCTCTTCTGGTTCTAGAGTCTAGCCCAAACTAATCCAGACCGTCTCACATTGCACATCTAGTTTTGGTGGTGAGTCTCCCAGCAGGGATTTTCTGCGTACACAACGTCTTGAATATCCCACATTGTTGTAAATGAGAGGAAATATCCCACATTGTTGGGATGGGAAATATTGTGTATAAAAAAATATTTTTAATTTGATAATTAAATATTTGAATGTTATCGTATAAGTTATTCAGATTTTTTTTAGTATCGTCGTGTTATAGCGCCAGAATTCTATATATTAGAACTTTTATTTTTGAAGTCAATCCTCTTTTGTTAGATTATTCTTTTTTATTGTTCAACCATCATTATTTATCGTTTGTGATCAAATATTCTATTTATTCTCGTTTTTTTTATTTAATTTTCATTAAAGTTGATAAAATTTAAATTAAATTATTTATTTTAATTTAATCTATAATCTTCGTTATTTGATCGATGTAAAATTAAGATATATTATTTTTTTACCTCTCCACTATTTGAATTTGAAAAAATATTTTGATGGTAGTAAATAAAAAGAGTTTGAGGCTTTGAGGTAGGAAAGTTTCAGGGGTTTGCATAAATTTATCCAAGAACAATGAAGTTTATTTTTTCCTCATAAGTTTTTACCACGTTATAGAATTTCCAGTCGAAAGACCTGAAAGAATAATATTTTAAACTTTAATAATTATATTAAAAAATAATTATAATCAGGTGACCAAAATATATCTTAATTAAATTTTGAATTGAAAATTTTAATTTATTAAATCATTGAACAAACAATTAAATCAATTAAAATTTTTGACCGATTTTAATCATTAAATTTTGATATATTTTTAGAAATCATTAGCACATGATATATTATAATTGTATCATGTTATATTTATAGATTTTTAGAAAATATTTTTAATAAAAGTTATAATTTTAAAAAATTAAATAAAATATATTAAAAATCAAATAAAAATAATGTAACGCGATTATATAAAAAGGCAAAAAATAAAAAAAAATAATTTGAGTCTTTAAAAATTCAATTAGATCGTTTTAAAAAAATAATTAAATCAACAATAATTTGAAG
This sequence comes from Abelmoschus esculentus, assembly GCA_035048815.1. Classification (NCBI taxonomy): domain Eukaryota; kingdom Viridiplantae; phylum Streptophyta; class Magnoliopsida; order Malvales; family Malvaceae; genus Abelmoschus; species Abelmoschus esculentus. Next base: position 15,369,084 of record JAUCBN010000024.1, read on the forward strand.
GTATTTTTTAAACAACAGAATTCGAAGATTGTTACAGATATAAGTAAAGAATAGATTTTAACATTTAATATTTTGATTACTTTAATTTTTATTTTTTTAAATCCAGATCAATTCTTAATATTTTATTTATGTCTAAAATTTATACTCGATGGATGAAAATCATTAATTAACTAACGATTTATACTTTTCGATAACGTGATATATCTACATAATTTATTGACACGACAATGTCATATGCGAGAAAGTGATGCATTATTTTACTAATGTGATATCATAAATTTTTTTTAAAAAATATTATTTTTATATTAAATTTTAATTAATTAGTTGATAACACATAGCATCATTCGATTAGTTCTAAGATATAGAAAAGAAGTAAAATCTCAATGAATATATTTGGTGGGAATTGAAGAATCTTTTGCATGGTTCAGAATATGTGATTATATACGAGATTATATTATAGGCTCGATTTGTCATGTCAGTTATGGTCCCTAATTAATAAAAACCACTCGTTTCACCACTAATCATCTATGTCATTAATATAATTTTTAAAAAATATACTTTTTAAATGACATGAGAAAAATGAGTAAATATTCATTGGTTGAAAAAATGACTTAAAAAATAATGATGAATTAGATAGTTATAATTGGATGAGAACATGACTAATGTGGTAAGCCAAGCCCATGATATATTTCTCCGCTTACCTACGAAGATAAGGATGGTGACTGGATGCTGATTGGGGCTGATCCATGGGAGTAAGCTGCATTCACTCAAAAGTACTATTTGCCTTGGCATTCCCCCTCCCCTCGAATCCTAATTTGGATAGGCAAAAATCCTGTCTTATCTATTTATAGATGAAGTCCATTCAAAGCTTAATTCCTAATGGAGCTAAATATGGGAAAGAATGTCTATTTACAAGTTCATCAACAAACACTAACACCATTACTGACCAGCATTTGCCACCATTTCACACCACATTGGCCGTGTCGAACCAGTTTCTAGTTATTGTTTCCGATTCAGTCTAAAGGAAACAGTTTGCCTAACATCAGAAAATTAGTTGCCTGCATTGCGTCGAATTGATATCGGTCGGACAGTATGGGCACTTGAAACTTTTCGACCCATTCTTTGACATCTTGTTGATAGACTGTTTGCAAAGCACATGGCCACATGACATTAGCATCGGCGGGTTATCATCAGTTGATTGCTCCTTGGATACGGGACAGACAAATATTGAATGAAATTGAAACCTCTTGTCCAACTCAACTGGCACGGGTAACTGCTTCATTGTTTTGCATTCATGCTTCTTCCCTGCAATGACTGTCATAAACTTGAGAAGAGTTGGCAATCCTTGGATTCCAGCTGCTACTGTGACACTCAATGGGCTCTCATATGATTGCCCCAGAAGGTTGCAGAACTGCCTGGTGAGTTCCTCGGTCACTGTATCCCAAATGGTAGGCGATAATAAATGAGCATAAGGGGACTTGTGGAGTCTATTGGAATACAAGAGACACCCCATGAGTTTCTGGATTTCGGCCATGTGATTCCCAGCAAAAGAAATAAAGTTGGTTCTCGCATATTTGAGTGCTTCATATGTTCTTTCCTTTTGAAGTATTTTCAGAAACTGCAAATGATGGAGTCTCAGCTGAAGGTCAAAACCATTTTCTTTCAGTTTATCAGAGTTTGCAGCTGCCCATTTCAGGGCAGGCTCCAGATTCCAACTCTTCATGGCTTCGAGCATTTGATAAAGTTCCTGGAAAATTGACTTCATAGTAGCAGCAGCTTCTACATCCCGAGCCTCGGCTATGAAACAATCACCAACCTCGAACAGCCCTTGCCTATAGAAATGGTCGGCAACTATTAGATTAACCGTACGGGAATCAAACTCAACATTTCGATAAGCCTTGGATATATCAGGATTAAGTATTTTCTCAAGAGCTTTTGGATACTTGCTCAGTGCTATGTTCAGCTCCTTTTGGGTGCCTTGTAGCTGACTGAGTGGAGCAGCTTCCTGCAACTTTTTCTTCAGTTCAGCTAGTTCGGATTTATATTCAAGGGTGCTTGACTGCACCATCTCAATTGCCTTCTCAATTTCCTGGTCAATCAGGTCTGTAACTTCACGTGTTTTAGAATAGGACATCTTTTGCTTCTTTGCAACACACTCAAATGAATCTTTCAGGCTATTCAACTCCATTTCAGTTCTATTCACCTTGTCAAATGTTATATTATAATCTTGCAACAAGAGTACCTGCAAAAAAGAAATTAAGAAAATGTATCCGTTAAAAATCAAAAGTCTATGTGGGAACAAAAAGGTGTTACGACCTCAAACCTGCAGCCAGTATATTCACAAATGCAACTCATGCCAGAAAGGCAAGAGCATTAACAGCATAAAAGGTAAAATACATGTTCCAGTAAACTAAGTTAAAAGAGAAAAGGTGCACAAGATCTGAGTGGAAAGTCAGTCCACATATTTATGGTTTTTCATTTGGCTGTGATCTCAATTGCACCAGAAAAATATATATTGGGTAATCATACAAGTTCTAGAAAATACATATCACGACGAATTGGCTTCAAGACTCAAGAGCAATGAGCACATGATGAATTTGCATTTATAGTTAATAGAACAAAAAAGAAAGCTTAATAACAATAGGAATAGTAAAAATACATTAAGAAGAATTTTTAGTCTATTAACTTTAACATCCATAAAACTAGACACAAGGAAACCAGCTCATGCTAATAAAGTGCTTGAATATATTCTAGATGTAAGCAAGCTAACGGATTTTGATTACCCAATGCACAAATTTTATAAATATAGCATTAGCAGATTAATGGAAGTCTTGTGTGACCACAAATTCGATTTAAACCTATGAGAAACTTTCCTAGCCATCAATAAGGCAAATAATGTTTTATGAGACTGAATGTTGAGTGCAGAACAAATCAGTGCGTCTCACAGGAGAAAGCTAAATTAGATACCTATGCAATGACAGAACCAGAAATGCAAGTATAAAGACAAAGGCCTGAACACAAAATAAGAAAAACACATTTGTGGTAGTTTGGAACCTGTAAATACTATGAAATATCACTGTGGAAATATGTGTTCAAACAGAAGAAGCCACTTTCAAGACATGGAAAGAAGACCAAGAAAGATGCAGTAGAGATTACAAAGGAAAAAAAAAAAGAACTTCAGTTTCAATAAGCCTACTGAGACTATAGTGGTGAAATATAAGTCGTATAGCCAACCACACATACATGTTGATTTACAATTGTTGTTAAAAGAGACTCCGAAAGTATTACAACTATAAGATAATATTCTATATGAACCATGTAAGACTTGCACTTCACCAGGTAGGAAGGATGGACAAAGGAAAGAAACGAGAAGGTTTTAATCTCAACCATTAGATTAAAATATTTTCCCGACCCCCTCCATTTCCATCCACCGTACCAAACTTAGATGAATACTGGAAGAGTAATCCAAGTCTCAGGTAAGCAAATTACTATAATGATCTACAGGTTTGCATTGGATAATATCAAATGAGTTCATTTCCAGTTCATTTCAAATGACTTCAAAATCTTTAACCAACTTATTACGAACCAAAACTTACAATAATCAAAATTGTAAATTAAAAACATTAAGGATCAATTTGAAAGTGACATTTCTTATAATTCATTCGATGGAATGAGAAAAACAGTACCAAGAATAAAGCTAACAAAACATAGCAACAAAATTACGCAAAAAAGAAAAAGAAAGAAGCAGAATCAACATAAACGGAAAGGCAACCAGAATAGAAAACAGATTCATCCAGAATTACCGAGATTAAGCTTCGGCTAGTGAAGTCCGACTGGAATCTGATACCTGCAACAAAATTAATAAATCAAAATTCAATGTTAAAATCAATCTGAAAAATACGACACGATTAACTTCGCGATTGAAACGAATTCGAGTGTCAAAATCAAATGAAAGAAAAAATTGAAGCATCAAAACTCGAAAACAAATATCATCGACAAATTCAAAAGCATTTGATCCACGCATACGAGATTGAAGGGAAATAAATTAATTTAATTTAAGAAAAAAATAAATGAAATTAGACAAATAGATTTATGATTTTTCTTCCCGAACAAAGAAAGAAATGGAAGACCGTACGAATTTGCGGAGGAGCGCATCAGTGAAGGGGAAAGCCATGGGGATCGTAAAGCCCGTGCGAAGGACTATTTAAATAACTGAAAGAGTTGGGTAAACTTCGATGTAGATCACTTAATTATGAGTAAGTTTATATCTGAATCACTTAATTATTGAAAGTTGTATTTGAGTCATTTAATTATGGTAAGGTTATATTTGGATCATCCAATTAATAAATATTGTATTTAGATCACTCAATTATAGGTGAGATTACATTTGGATCACCCTTCATATTTAAAAAAAATTATCAATTCATATATTAGATTAATTAATGATTTCAAATAAAATACTCTAATATTAACAAGGATATACAAGCGATTAAAAAGAAAAAAAACGACCAAATTTATGTATTTTTTCAAATATAAAGGGTGACCATAATGTAACTTTACCTATAATTGAGTGAACCAAATGTAACCTTTAATAATTAAATGACCTAAATATATTTTTATCCATAAATAAATGACTCAAATATAATTTTTAATAATTAAATGATCTAAATATAACTTTACCCGGATTAAGTGCATTTAGGGACATTGCACGTGGATGAAGAATCCTGGCCGTTGGGGTTAATGTGGATAGATTAAATAAGCCGAACGTTTAGGGATCTGATAATTTTCCAATTTGATCCGTTTTATATTTCTATAAGGTAAATCATTATTTTTTTTTACATGTAAATAATAAAATAATAATTATCAGACAATTATTTAAAGATTAATAAATCTAATTGCATGAAATATAAATAACATGATAAAAATGATTTATGATATAATCTCTCGTGAGTGGGATAATATCTTCTGCTATGTTTTTTTTCCCATTATCTCGGTAGTATATATTCAACTTCTCATTTTTTGATATGTATCTAACATTAAAGTTCGAACAACATTGTAGCTTGTAAATGGTTTAATAGTAAAAAAAAGTATAAAATATATATTTTTAGTTTGATATTTAATGTTTTTGGGTTATTTTGGTGTTTAACGTTTTATTTTATAATTTAAATTAAATTTTTTTGTGACGAATGTTAAGAATATTTTATTATCTAAAAAAACTCGACATGTGATATTCTTGTATTTTTTTTAATTTTTGTAAAAAATTTAAAATCTTTAATTTTTCTAAAACCTACAAATTTTAAATTCTTAAATTTCTCTCTCCCATCGACCATTCAACTATCGCTGTTCATTTTTATCTTCAGACGTGGGCTTTAATTAAGGCTTGTGCGGACAAACGGATCAGGCCCAAAATACAAACAAAGGCTTTACTCATTAATGGTAAATTGTACTCATAATAAACTTGTACGTCCTTTTCTAATTAAAAATTAATCATTTTATTATTAAGTTTTATTTAAAATTTTAATTATATTATTATACCTAAAAATTTATCACATCATTAATTTATTCATGTAATGATTTTAATGATTTAATAAATAACTGAAATCTAAATTAAAATTTAATATTAAAATGATATTAATTTATTTTAATAATATATTTGATGTTAAACTTAAAATATAGTGATATTTAATATAATTTACTCTTAATTTAATTGATTAAATTAAAATTTATAATTTAATTAATGCTAAACTGATTTAATGTATTTTTTCGCATTAAAGATTAGGTGTGTTTAAAAATATTTGACCCGATCGATCTAACTCAACTACTCAAACCTAAATAATCGGGTATTTATTCGAATTTTTTCTTAACTAGATGGGGTACCCGACCCTTCATTTCTCGGGTTGAGACTGGGTCATAAAATTAAAATTTTTTGGGTACTTGATTCTCATATTTTTTATTTTTATTTTTAAATATAATTATTATTTAAACAAAATACTCTTATGTATTCACTATACTTTCAAATCAAACAACCTAATTATTAAATTTAGATCTCTCAAACTTATAATTTTTTTAAAAAAAAATTAGGCACTCGTTGTAAAAAGGAAACTAAGTTTTATTGTAAAATAATAAATTTAATTTTACTAGTTGGCAAAATTAAAACTTTATGTGTTTAAATATACATTATTTTGTTAAAATAAATTAAACTAATTTAAAATTTAAAAATATTAAATAATAAATTTATTTTCTAAATTTTACATATTTTCTTTTATTATTATATATATTAAAATAAATTAAATTAATTAAAAATATTAAAAAATCTCTTAGGCCTATGCTTTGTTTCCAATTAGATTATGTAATTTGGTTCTCAAACTTTATGTTTAGATTATGTAATTAGTGTATTAAAATTTTATGTTTAGATATTGGATTATATAATTTGAACTTTTAAATTTATGTAATTTTTTTAGATTAAATTTAAAATTTATATAAAAAATAAAAAACCGGGCACCTGTTACCCGAATTTTCGGGTACCCGGATATTGGTTCCAGTAGGACTGGATCCAAAACTTAGATCCCGGTCATAACCGAAACCAGGACTGAATCTTGATTTTTTGGACTTGATACGTAGTGGATACCCTTTAAGACCAGGACCAATACCAAATATCCGATATTATTTTTCTTGCTTTTAATAAAAAATATTCTTTTGTTTATTTTTCTTATCAAACTTTCTCTTTATGTATGAATATTATGAGTGTGGCTAACTTTAAAACTTTAATTTTCAAGCATATAATATACCAATTTTATCATTTAAAATTATTATTGGTGGGTGAATTTTTTTCTTCAATTACTAAAATTTTCTTACGAATAAACTAATAGACTGGGTATCCGGTATTGGTATTGGTCACAACAGTAACGGGACTGGTTCTTAAAATTTAGGATCGAATGTGATCGAGATTGTTTTCAATTTTCAGGAACCGATGATTACCGAAACCGAGACTAATTCTATTCAAATTAGTTGGGTACGTGGTCTTGCCCACCCCTACTCATGATGAACATCACTAATGTTGAACACTGTTGAACATCATTAAATTAATTAATAAACAAATAAAAATTTTAAAGACTCAACGAACAATTAATAAAAGAGCGATAGACTTAGCATATAATTATTAATTATAATTTGAGTCCTTAAGATTTTAATTTTTATTAATTAATTTAATAATGTTCAACAACTTAATAGTGTTCAACGGTATTCGACGTACGTTGTAGACTTATCATTTCTAATAATACTAAATATAATATGAATATGGTAAAAAAAATTTAAAAAAAATTATATATGAAAAAATAATTGGAAAATAACAATAATATTAGAATAATTGAAATTATATATTATAAAAATAAATAAAAAATTATACAATATAAAATACATTAAACATTGTTATGATAAGATAAAATATATAAATACAACACATTTTTTGAATTAGCTACGGTGATTACAGTAATATCTATTTTATAGTATACTCTCAATTATTTGAGATTGATCGCTCAATCACTGTGTTGGCATTATTAGTGCTTGAACCCTAAACCTTCAGGAACAACAACTGTTCCTTTAACCAATGAAGCTAGATAGTTCGTGTTATAATATAACACATTGGTCTAAGAAACTCAGGACTAAAATCGTAAGTTCTTTTCGGCGTTCGTTTTTATATCTAAAACTAAAATATTATATTCTAAAATTTACTAAAATTGTAAGTTCTTTTCCGCGTTCGTTTTTATATCTAATACTAAAATATTATATTTTAAATTTTAAATCTTAAAGTTCAAACTCTAAAAAACCATTATATTTTAATTTTTTTAAATTCTAATCATAAACTCTAACATTAAACATTAACGTTATATCGACAACTTCCGTTGCTTCAAACACAACTGCGAGTAGCAGCAGCAGCAGCATTGAGTTTTGTCTCAAAGTATTCTTAACCTATTAATTCATTGACAAATGTGAACTTTGAAACCCTCGTTTTCAAACATATTAAAGACTTTGCATTGATGATGAACGGTGGATTGTCGTAAAAACAGTCAGGACCAAGTCTCAATGCTTGTAAAAATCAAGGCAAGGTTAGACAAAGGTTTCTGGGTTGTTCACTCACAACCAGACATGAAAACATACTTGGATTTTTTCCCCAGACACAGCAACCGTGCGTAAAATACACATCATCTCCTTGTTCTCATCTGCAAGCTTATTGGTCGGAGGAAACATTGACTTCAAACAAAAACTGGAAAGTCCTTCGCCTTTCGGCACCGGCAGTTGGATATCGACGAACTTAAAGCTATGCTTCAAATCCCAAGACTTGGAATATGTGGGGATTTGTAGTAGCAAACACGTTAATTTGTTATGAGGAGAAAACACTCAAAGATAAATATGTCAGTTGACTCAAATAGTAAGCGATTTGATATTATTCAAGACTCAGATTTGAGGTTTTATATATAAAAAATGTTAAGGTATTTATTCACTAAAATTAACCGTCCGACAACACTGATCAATTTAAATTAGTCAAGACAAAATTTTGAAAATCTGAAAAGACGATAGATAGATAGATAGACAGATAGATAGATAGATAGATAGAAATACTTTTACACTATGTAAAACTTAAAAGTTTTATGTCTTTTTTTGAGCGGTAAAATATTAGAATATGATATATTTTTATAACTAAAAATATATAATAATTATTTAAAATTTGTAATTAAAATTTTAAATTAATTTTAAGTATTAAGATATAAAAAGATAAGATAAAAATATAATTTTTTTAAAGATAAATACCCAACACCGTAAACTTTTATGTTATAATAAAATAAAATATTATAGATTAAATTATATATAAAATAAAAGTTTAGTTTAAAATGAACGACTCACTGTTAAATATCATCACCGTAATACATCACTTAATATTATTAATTTTTAAATGTCTTTTAAATAATTATTAAAATCTCCGAAGATGCCATAGGCCTTAAAACAAAATTAGAAGAAATTATTCAATAAATCATTTTTACCACTTTATTTATGGTCTTTTTAATTAAATAAAATTATATTAATTTTGGTTTTTATATAATATTTTCTAACAAATTAAAATTTATAAATCATTTTTTCCATATCTTATATACTAATTCTTATATACTAATAAATAAAATTCTTAAAATAAACCCCCAAATTTAACTAAAGAATTAAAAAATAATAAAATAATTAATTTTAATATATTAAAACCCCTAAAAATAATATATTCGTTTGAGTTTTGACATTCTTTGATTTCATGGTAACCGATATAACTCAAGAATCCTAGATATTCTAATTAAGTTGTTTACGGTTTAAATAAATATGTTAATTTTAAAGTTTTTAACACAGTAGAATTAATTATTTTATTTTTATCTGAGTTAAACTGGGAGGGTATATTAAAATTTTTATTTAAATTTATAAAAATATTATATAAAAATAAATATATATGATATAATTTTATTTAATCGGTTAAGATTATAAATTAAATAGTGAAAATAGTTTATAGAATACCTTTGTGACCACCTTTATGGTAATTTAATTAATTAAAATTTATTTTATCAAATAAAATAATATGATTAATTATATATTAATTTTTCAAAAGTTTTGATTATTATGTTAAAATTATTAAAATAATGTTTAACGATATATTACCTTAACTATATTGTTCAGAGATATAGATCACACATTCTAATGTTATAATATTTATAAGTATATTTGTTTTAGAATATATTTTTAATCATCGAATATTAATTTTTTAAATATTATATTATAAATATTAATATTTAAATTCATAATTTTTAAAATAATAATTGTTTTTTAATTATTAAAATAAAATACTTCGTATATCTAATTATATTAATAGATGAATAGTTATAATTATGTTTTGCGAATGAAATGACAGATGCAATAAGTCCTAACGAAGGGATGACAACCTCAAGGGAAAATAAATTCAAGGCTATATATTTTATTCTTTATAATTATTGATAATTAATTTATTAATATAAATATAATATAATAGAGATCTATTTTAAAAGTAATTATTCGAATTCTATTTATCAATTTATAATATCAAAATTTAAAAACGAAATATTATTTGAATAATTTAACATTTTATTCCGCCGGACAAGTTTCTTTTCTCTTTTATAAACGTTAATTGTAATTAACGTGTTAGATATGACCACTTCCTTGATTTTTCCTTATTTCTTGTCAATGTCCCCATAATCTTGGTTAAGGTTAGACAAAAAGCTTTCTTAATCAAAGCTTTTTCATGTTAATAAATTTTGGGACGAAATTAAATGGGGTAAGAAAGGATAATTATTTTTATTTTTAAAGAATTTTTATTTTTATTTTTTATTTATTTTTATTTAGGACAAAATATAAATATTTAAAAATAAAAGGATAAATTCATAAAAAATTAATTTTTTAAAAAAATTTAAATAGAATGACAAAAGTAAAAAAAACTTCGGAGGTGGGAAGATGATTACTCCTCCCCATTCCACACAGCTCCGTTCTTGCTTTTGAATGACTCTTCTAATGAGAAATATGGTGTGCGTCAGTATTCCTAGAGCGGGAGATCTTGTTTTTTTTTGTTATATGTTCTTTTATATATTGTTTAAATAAGTGTTAACAGAATTATTATAATATTGTAATTGATTTAATTATAAATTAATAAATGTTATGATTTGATTATCGTGATATAAGATATTGTGATTGTCGTAATACGAGTTGACGTCCTAAGTTTATCATCTCATCGACTATGGTTGCACATATCGACATGTGATTATTAAACACTATTCACATAGGTGTGTTCATAGTTAATTTGCCCGCTACAAATCACCTTTATTTCTTCACTTATATAAGATTCATAGAATCAGATTGTCATTATTCGTCTATGGTATATGTTAACTGATCGTGATTCCTTGACACATACTGATAAATGTCCGCATACACTAACAATTCTCAAATTTAATGATGATTTATGTGTAGTTTTGATATTTATTTATACTAAAATTTATAAATTAAACTAATAAATTAAATTTGATTATGTTTTATCAAATAAAAATATTTATAATTTTTATGTAATACTTAAATTATAAATAATCTTTTAAACCGAAATTATTCATAATTTTTAAATTTTTAAATGAAAATAATTATATTTAAATATATTTTAATCCATAGACTCCAAAACATCAACATACATAAGATTTAGTTGGTATGGAAATATTTTTAATTTAATTATAAGCTTTTTTATATATAATTTAATATCTGCCTAGAACCGACCACGCTTTTAACAAACTAAATTAACTAAAAAACCGTGTTGACGTTCAACTAAAACAAACAATACAACTACGAGCAATAATAAGGGTCGGACCGACAACGTTTTCACTCTTTGAGTTTGTTTATGCTTTGGCCACTCAATTTTTAAGTTTTATGATTTTATCCTTTAACTTTCTAATTTATTTTATTACCGCTTGACCATTAAATTACTAACATCCTTCATATTTTTTTAAATAAATTTATGCAAAAAAGTCTTCAAACTTTTCTATCAAACTTAGATTTTTCAAAATTTTTAATTTATCGAACCAAAATATATTTTTAAAATTTGAATGATAAGAGAGTTGAAAAGAAAAAGAAATAAAATATATCTTAATTTTACGATAATTATACGGTGAAAATTGCATAATGAGCCAAGATAAAGTTAAAATTTGAATTTGAATTTTTTCGATGTCGATGATTTTTTTTTTTTGGGGGGGAGGGGGATGAGAAGAATAAAGAGGATGAAAAAAGAGATTACTTTAATACCAGTTATATAATAAATGATGACCGATAACAATTAAACAATAATGAAGAAATATATCATTTATATAAAAGATAAAATATTATATTAATTTTATAAATAAAATTATCTAAAACACATGAATTATTACATAAACCTGATTCATTATGTCATTTATGGTCTTTATTTGTTTTTTATATCATCTTTCATTCATAAATAATTTTTACGTAACTACATACTACCTATTTTTATTAAAAAAATTAAAGATTTATCTTTTAAAAAATAACATAAAAAATATAAAAATTAATTAACTAATTTTTAGTAGATGAAACTAAAAATAACATAATGAATCGTGATAATATAATATTTTTTTTATTAAAACACAATATTTTACTACCGTTGTTACACAACTTACGGTTGGATAATACATAATAAAAATTAATTAATAAATTATTTTTTAAGCTAGATGAATAAAACAAAAATAAACCTAAATGTGTAATTTACCCTATAATAATTATAGATCATAATGACACAAAATAATAAGTCGATAAACTAATAAATTTCAACTCCTTAGGTCTACATTATCCCGAGAACTTTAAATACTAAAATGTGCGATATAAATATAATATTAAAAAAATAATTTAAATTTAATTATTATTATTATAACATATAAAAATTATAAATTTAAACAAGATTAAAAAAAGCACATGCATTTAATAATGTCTTTTTTTATTTTAAAAAATTATAAAACTCGGACAATTATTTAATAGTGTCTTTTTATGTTTAAAAAATGACACCAAAAATACTAGACTCGGAGTTTCAAAAGGAATTGTGTAGCAAAAGCACATGCATTCGATATTAAACAAGAACATGAAATAGACCGAAATACTCACTTTATTTGCTTGTTTGTTTTTAAAAATATTTATTTTTATTTAATCAATGATATTTAATTAATTAACTATTTAATCTAGATCAAGTGTTATATACACTTATCATAGATATGATTAATTTTAAAATTTAAAATTTTAATTTTATTTAAAGGATTTAATATCTTATCTTACTAGACGAAATAGTTATTACTATTTATTATATTTTATTTTATTTAATCTGAAACTATTAATTTAATAGATTTGATAGCTACCAAACTCCTCCATCACATGTGAGGATCATGGACAGTTGCTACGGGTATTAGTATTACCCTACATCATGGACCATCACAAATATTTTTATTTTCCTAGAATATTTATAATAAATAAATTGCTTATTGCTAGGTTTTCTCTATCGAGAGATTGAAAAAAATAATACAAATAATTATATATATTTTATATTTTAAGCAAATTCCAATAATGGTTTTATTTTATCGTGTAGTTTAGAGACGTGAAAAGGATGGTTTGACAAAATCAGCATGCCACATGCATTAGAAGACCTTATGTTGGATATGGTCAACGAGAGGGAAAGTAAGAGAACTGAAATTAAATTTAATTAATTATTCTAATCCAAATAAATTAAATTTTAATTTTAATTAACTATAATTTAAATGAGATGTTAAAAGTCTTTTTATCATTAACCAGTGATTAAGGATTTTATAAATCAATAGGACACGGATGATTAATCATTGTCTAATTTTTTATTTTTCTTAATATAATGTTTTTCGTGTGATTAATGAATGAAGGTTTTCGTATTAAATAAATAGTTAAGCATTTTTTCTATAGAGTGATTTAAATGATTTGAAAAATTGATGCATACAAAGACTCATTAGTTTGGATACTCATATTAGTTTATTTTATATAAATTTAAATTTTAATATTAATTTTAGAAATGTAATTACTTTTTATTTAATTAAAAATATAATTCGATCCTATTTCTATCTTTAATTAACACGTCAACTTTTGAAACAAAGATTCATTTATAAATTGCATATAAAATATTTTTTAAAAATAAATTTAATATCATTTTAAAAATATTTACACTCATTATATATACTTTGATATTACTATTTAAAATTGATATTATAATTTAAATTTCCCGACTTCATCCCTTTGTATAATGATACCATGATGCATGTTAATCCAAGTGTGAACGCATGACTCTAGGGTATTTCATTGACGAACTACATAAGTTTAGATGTCTAAGTAATCAATTCTTTAGTTGTTGGTAATAATATACATAAAATCATATTAAATGGATTTTGGTATAATTTTTTTTACCAATTTTTTGAATTTAAATTTAAAATAAATTTAATATACTGTGTCAGTTAGTAGGGTAAGAATCATCTAACTCTTTCTTATGCCTTTTTCCATATCTCCTTTGAAAATTTTTTAAAAAATAATTTTAAACCCTAATTTTTTTTGTATCCTAAACCCTAAATCATACACCTTACCCCTAATTCTCGAAACCATAACCACAACCTTTAACCCTAATCCTCTAATTTTCAACGAATGCATAAAAAAACGTGAAAAAAAAGTGGATAATTTTCACCCGTGTCGATAAACCCGATTGTTATCTCCATATTTCAATACATTTAGATAAAATCTTTATGTACATGAAACATCAATTACCTAAAAAATTGCCTGGGAAATATAAAATTCAACCACATGATATTCATGCTTTATTAAAGTACATTTTACAAGCTAAATAAAGACCACTTCAAATCCCACATGGACTGAGTGCAGTTTCTATGTTGGTTCACACAGATGAAGTACTTTGAACAATTGTTTTAATTTAGACAATTAAAAATAAAATGTCTGAGAAATAAAGGTAACTGTAAACCGAAAAAACCAGACTTAACGGTCATCTTGTTCCCGATCATGGAAAGATTGAAACGAAAGGCGGAAAACCCAGTTGTTGCGTGTTTTTCTTCTTAAGCTTTTCAACTCCTCGTGGGTTCGGGTGTTAATGGCGATGGAACCAACGAAGGATTCCAAACGTTGGGTGGCGAGTTGCAGGGTGTTTTCCGACATGTTCGCGAAGCAAACTCGGAACCAACCTGGTTCGACACAGTGACATGAAGAACCAGGCGAAATGTTCAGTTTAACATCGTAAACTATGTTCTTCCAGAGTTCCATTTCGGCTTCGAATGTGTTGGACTTCAAAAGGTGTCTCATGTCGACCCAACAGAACAGGCCGGCATTGCTGTCTAAGCAACTAATCCCGGCCTTTCTCAGGCCGGAAACGAGTTCCCGTTGTCTCTTTCGTAGCCGCTTGTGGTTTTCCGACACGTATTCTTCCGTGAACTTCTTGTCGGACAACATAGCAGAGAGGAGATACTGAGTTTGAGAAGAAACGAGGCCGAAACTCGACATCTTCGTCGCCGCGGCAACTACGGCGGGATCGTTGGAGTAAATCGCACCGACTCGGAAACCGGGAAGACCGAGATCTTTCGAAAGACTGTAAACAACATGAACCCTTTCCCACACCTCGGTTTGCCGGAGATTTTTGTCGTTTAAAACTTCCATTACACTAACGAAAGACGGGGAGTTAAAAACGGTGCCGGAGTAAACCTCGTCGCTGATTAAATGAATATGCTTGTCGTCGACAAAGTTAATGAGTAAATCCAGTTCGTGTCTCGTCATCGTCGTCCCCAACGGATTCGAAGGGTTGGTTATTAAAACCCCTTTGACTCTGAGGTTCTTTTTCTGAGCTTGTTGATAAGCTTCTTCAATGTCGGACAAAGTGATTTTGAAGCCATTGGAACTGGTACACTGAATGGGTACAATTTCAACCCCAGTTCTCCACTTGAGATCTCTATCAAATCTATAAGAAAAGAAATTGAATTTTCTAATGTATCAGAAATAATAACGTATGTTTTCATGCATGAAATAAGGCACAAATACATACCCTGGATAATAGGGCGTAGGAAGAAGGAAAGCGTCGCCTTCATCGGCGAGACAAAACATGAGAGTTTCATTGGCTGAGGTTGCACCGGCAGTGAGGACTATATGATTTGGATCGAAAGTAACTTTGTTTCCTCGGATTTGAGACATGAAATCGACCAGTGCCTGTCGATAAAACAGACTAATAAAAACCCCAAGAAAATACTTGTTTCATATCATAAAAGAATGGGACTTTTTTGTAATAAAAAGGGTTACCTTTTTGAATGGAGGGAAGCCATGATAATCTTGGAAAAGACCAAGCTCTTTGAACATGGATTTCCCATCTCTTTCCAAACTAACTACGTCTGGGTTTTTCTCCAGCCAGGATTCAAAAAGATCAAGGCAGAGCTACAAAAAATCCAACAACAAAAACAAATGTAAGAGAATCCATTGAGATATCAAAGTCTATTGTTTTTCTGTGTTTTTTACCTGATTCTCTGCAAGACCCATTTGGATGATTCCTTTAGGGTTGTTGAGTTCATGGTAAGGGCTTTTCTCGTATTCCTGCCATCCTAGAAAGTAAGAAGAATCTTGGCCATGAGAGTTGCCACTGGCTTTTGTTGACAAAAAACCCATTATTCTTCAAAGTTATAAAAAAATTATCACAAGTGTGATAAGCTTATAGCAGAGAAAATTGTAGGTAGTGCGGTGTGCTCTATGGCAAATGAATATATAAGGACTATACTCATAGGGGCTGTATAAAAAAAATAATGGCTGTTTTATATTTGATATTTTTATTATTATTTATATTCGAACTATTAATATTTTTTTATAAATTAAATATTATACATGAGTCACTAATTGACCTAGTAATTAAAGATGTTTATTTTTTTGGATAAGCTTTGTAAAATATTAATCCAAAAAAGTAGTAAAAACTGTTACTCATTTACAAACCAATCACTCAAGCAACTAATAAATCGTCTTGTGCATTTCGTATCCTAATATTTTTATGCTGTAAACAAATGCGTATAATATCCTTTAGACAATCAAACAACTCAGCAAGACCTCTGTACTCCTCGAAAAACCCTACGGTTACGTTCTTCCCATATCAAATATAGAGAAGCATGTCATGCAAGTCGACCAATCAAAGTTGCAACTGACCTTCCTTCGAACCTGGACACCACCCAAGAGAACTCCTCAGGCCAGTTCAAGACCTCCTGACGTAATAAAGGCTATGCTAAATAAATTCGGGTGAAAATCGTCTACCTCTTTCTTATTTCTTAATTCGTGCCTCTGTTTTAAAATAAAGTGTTTAGGGTTTAGGGTTTAAGGTTAGGGATTATAGTTAGGTTTAAGGAATTAAGGGTAGGGTATATTTTTTAGGGCGTAGGGTTTAAGATATAAAAAATTAAGGTTATAATTAAATAATTTTTAAAAAAAATATTTAATAAGAGACATAGATACAGACGTAATAAAAAAGTAATTTTACGATCAACACTATAGATCACATGTACTGTGTAGGGTGCACCTCTGGTCCATATGCCCTTTCTTTTCTTAACCATCGAATTCTCATGTCGCCACTAGAGGTGCATAGTGCCGGTTTGAAAATACTTCATTTTGTTGTTTTCTAAAAATAGTATAATACAAAATATATGTTTTGATAATATTTATATATTATTATAATTAGATAAAAATAAAAATAGGTATAAAGATATTTTTAACCCTTAACGTTTATAATTTTTATCATTTTAGCTCTTATTTTTTTTGGGATAAATTTAACTCTTAACTTATATCTTTTTAACAAATAACTTATTTTTTAACTATCATGATAATTGGACCGTTAAAAATCTAACAATGATGACATGTTATCATGATAATATATTTTAAATAATATGACATCTAACCTATCAAATATATATATATATATTTATGTGAAATATAATTTTATTCTAACATGAAATATAATTTTATTTTAATATAAAATATAAAATATTAAAAAACAATTAAAATTCAAATAAAATATTAAAAAATAATTAATTTTAAAATAAAATACTACTAAACATTCTCAACTCTAACTACGATAGAATCAAAATCCTACCTTAAAAAATTAATTAATTTTGAACTGTGTTAATATTTTTTTTAAGATAGACTTCGATTCTATCGTAGTTAGGATTGAGAAAGTTTAGTTGCTTTTTATTTTAGAATTAATTAATTTTTAATATTTTATTTAGGTTTTAATTGTTTTATATTTTATATTAGAATAAAATTATATTTCATATATATATATTTGATAGGTTAGATGTCATTTCATTTAAAATATATTATCATATGCATATGACATGTTATTATTGTTAGACTTTTAACGGTCCAATTATCATGATAGATAAAAAATAAGCTATTTGTTAAAAAGATATAGGTTAAGGGGTAAATTTATCCCCCAAAAATAAGGGTCAAAACGATAAAAATTATAAACGTTAAAAGTTAAAAGAATCTTTATGCCATAAAATATTAGTTTTATTATTAAAACTCCAATCCAATCAACCCAAATTAAAATTCACCTTATTTAAGCTAACACTTTGATAATAACTTGTTTTACTATAGAATTTAAGTTTATTAGTTTTACTAAAAATCCTCTACCTTTTTATTATGTCTTCATTTATGCCTCTTGTTAAAAATTTCTAAAAAGTTAAATTTTAAATCCTAATCTTTATTTTTTATACCTTAAACCCTAAATCCTAAAAATACACTATATCCATAATTTCTTAAACCCTAACCAAAATTCTCAACCCAGAACCCCACACTCTGAATCTTAAACTCTCTAATTTAAAACAGAGATACAAATAAAAGAATAAAAAAAAATAGACGATTTGTACCTATATGTTAGTTGTGTTCTATATGCCACTGAGCAAGAATGAAGAGACCATGTTTTCTTTGGTTTCCCCTTTTCAGAGCTGTCTGGTTTAGAGTTTTACGATGTTGTAGGTTGATGCGAGGAGTGGGACATTGGCACAACCAGCATAAGGTCGGTTTGAAGATAGTTTTTTTTACTGCATCAAGGGGAAAACAACCATTCAACTTCGGGTCTTGTCTATAAATAGAATTAAGGTTCGTTTGGCGCAGTTTTTCTAATTTTTTTAAAACCACTGAATACTCAGTTTTTGTGTTTTTTCACGTAATATTTAGGCTGGATTTGGTACTACTCTCAGAACATGCGCATGTTGATACTATTCTCAACATGAATTATCTCACCTTGTTGTCCGGTGATAGTATTACTCCCGTTAACTCGGATGTGACAGTACAACTACTATCACACAACATTAGACTAAAAGTCAAAATGCAACACATAAGGAATTTAAACACATACGACTTTTGAATATTTATAGTGTACTGTAGATCCTATTGATCGATCAACTTATCCCATAAGGTTCATCACTTACTAGATAATATGTTATCAAAAATCAATGCTCGAACTTAATTCAAAACAGAATTAAACACATGCTTCCCAATATTTTAAGTTTTAAAACATAAACCGATAAAATCATATTTATCTCAATTTTTTAAAATAAAACGTGAGAGCATCAATTCTATATCAAAATCATTATAAAACAGTAACATGAGCATTAAATCATCATGCATAAATATCTATGCAAAAATCAACACTAAGCATGACAAATTATATGGTAAAAACATAGAGTAATATGAGAACCCTTTTACGAAAACTTAAACTTTACTTACTTCCGAGTATATGGAGGTTTTCACACCTTCCCTACACCATCAAACCTCTGTAAAACAAGTTTAAAACACTGCCGAAGCAACCACTCTAAAAAATCACTCACCGATAACCGTTACTTGCTCGCCAATCCACCGAAACGATCCTCCCTATGCTTGAACCAGCTATGATTATAATTAGATCAAAGCCCTTTAAAGATTCAAAGTTTTATCTTATTTTATAAAATTGTCTTTAAATTTTTAATTTTTACAAAATAATCACTAATTTCAAAATCTCAGAGTTTCAAAGGTAATTTTTTAAAATTGATTTGAACGAAGTCAAAATTTATGTTTAATAAGGATTTTAGAATATTTTTCTTCAATTTATTTTGATTAAATTAGTCTTTAAGTATTTAATCCTAAATTAGACTAAATCGACCCACTAACTTCTAAGTCATTTTTTAGGTATTACATTTAAAAAGAAATGATAAAACTCATACTTATTAATTGTCATTGGGTGAAATTTACCTTTATTTTTAATAAAAAGGACATGTATAAAATAAGTGTTTTCACACACACATATATATATTTGTGTGCGCTAATATTATAAGGTTAAATTTTTTAATATTTTTATTGAAAAATATTTTAAGATTTATTATAATTTTATTTTTATTTTTTATTTTCGTAAAAATAGATGTCGGTCAATTACATATTAACTTTAAATAAATAAAGAGGAGTTGATAATATTACGTGCCAACTTCTGACATCACTTCAGCAAAAACTATTGGTTGCCCCATTGATATGAAAAATAATCATAGAATATAAAATAAAAATAAAATTATATCAAATCTTGAAATAAAAATCTAACAACAATATTTTAATTATGAATATCTATCGAATAAATCAATTATAAACTAATGATACTGACTGAAAACAATTTAAATTATTTGATTTAATTCAATATATAATAAACTCAAAATAATTTTATTCGACTCATACTCCTTAATAAAATATATTACTCATGAACAAAGCGGTGTGAGCTATGGAAGGAACAATTGTCTCTTGCCCCATCTTTTACCTTTTCTCCTATATAATATATTAAAATTTGACTTATTTTTTAATTTGTCTTAACTTTTATATGTTTTGCCTTTGGTCGAGATTTTGTCTATCGTTACTGTTTAGGTTGTCAATTTTTAATTTTTTTAATATACGTAAAATCTATTAATATAATATAAAGAAAAAAAAACAAAATAATACGTGGAATAATTTTAAAGTCTAAACTCTAAATTACAATTCACAAATACATTAAATTAACATATTACAGTGAAAGTAATAATCCATAAATATATCAAATAAATATACTATAATTATACTTAAAAAAATAACAATATATAATCAATTTTAAAAAGTTAACTAAATGTTCACGAGCTTATTAAGTCGAGTTAAGTCTTATTTGAGCTTTAAGTTAAACTTAAATTCGAGTCAAAATTAATTCAAATATAATATTAACCGATTTTAATTAAATCAAACTTAAAACTTTTTAAATTACTCAACTAACACTCCTTATCCTAACAAAAGATTTAAAATTTAAGATTGGAGTTTAAAATTTAAATTTTTAATATTCAAACGTAGAAAGATGCACCAAAAAGTATGATATGATTTTTGTTCCTAACTACATTTTTTAACTCACATTTTCCTCATTTACATTAAATATTTCTCTCTTAAATCCTTCGAGTGTTTACAGGGACGGAGCTAAAATTTAGGGCTGAGGAAAAATGTTTATATTTAAAAATGGAGTAAATTCATTAAAAAAAATTAAAAATTTAAATAGGGGGTAAATAAAAAAAATTCGGGCGGAGACGATTGTTCTTCCCCATCTCATGTGCTTCTATCCCTAAATGTTCAATAAAAAATGGATGATGTTTACCTTAAAAGATACGAGTTCATATTATCTCATTTATTATATTTTTAGATTATTAAAAAAAATAGTCTCACTCTTTTCCTCCCAAAAATAGATGTCAATTAATTTATTACCTTTTAATTTCAGGACCCAAATTCAAATATATTAATTGCATCCCTATAAAAAGTAAAGCACTAACTCTCATTTATTACAAATTTTGAATAATTTAATTCACATACTCCATTATTTATACACGAAGAGCCTACTGAACAGTGATAGCCTAGATTAATCTGTGTATTCATGGAGAGCCATCTTGTATTTAGAAATGCCATTGCTCCCCTTTCATTTCTTCTTTTGCTGAGCCTCTATTCCATAGAAGGAAGACTCGAGGAGCCAGCAGCAGTCAAAACGAGTCCGGTGAAAACGATTCGAGTAAATATAATCGTGTTTAAAGTGTTACATAAAATTTGATATGTCGATAATTCATATCGTATGATTTCTTGAAATATTTGTATATTTGTATCATGTTCGTGTTATTGTTACAGACTAAACATGGGGACACGTATGACTGTGCGGGGCTGTACGAGCAGCCGGTTTTTCAACATAGGTTGCTGAAGAATCACAAGATACAGGTTAACTTTACTAAGAAAACACATGATTTCTATGTCTTTATTTTCGAGAAAAACTTGTGTTTATGTGTTCTTCAATCGTTTCTGCCTTGACAGATGAGGCCAAGTTTTGATACACAAAGGGACAACGCCAATCCTATTGGAAATGGAGCTTCAGACAACTCTATAGATGTTGTTGACAAGACAAGTTGATGACCTTAGTTTGCAGGACTTGCAACAAGATATGAGGCGTCAACTATGTATTATGGTGCCAGAGGAATGGTTAGCATAAGCAACCCTGCTGTTACTAGTGGCCAAACAAGCACATCTGTAATATCACTCGAAGGAGGTTCTCCCTATCAGTACAGCATAATACAAGTCGGCTGGATGGTACCGAAACATCGACGTTTATCTTTTCGTTCCGTTCTTCAAATTTTCGAGATTAATTAACCATGTCTCCATGGAATTCCAGGTCAATGTTGATCTTTACCATGACAACAATACTCGATTGTACACGATTTGGGGCGTATGCATCTCTCTCTCCTTAGTTATTCGAATTTGACTTGTTAGTATTGGCTACCCTTGACACAAGATAAATTGATTTGGATTCTTCTTTACCAGCAAGTTAGGAATGGGCAAATGATTGGTTGCTACAACACCTACTGTCCCGGGTTTGTTCAAACAGACTCTTCGATTGCACTCGATATGCCGCTCGGGCCGATCTCAGTTTATCGTGGACCTCAATATTATATCAAACTCTCAGTGACTCAGGTACTCTGATCTTGCCTTGTACGTACGTCTTGAGTTAATTACTTACCCTTTGAATTGTTTTGTAGGATAAATCCAAGGGGAATTGGTGAGAAGCCGATCGGGTATTGGCCGAGTAGTTTATTTGTCACCCTTGCCAATGGTGCTCCCGCGTTGCGATGGGGAGGAACAGTTACCTCTACTACTGGTCAGCTTCCGGCGATGGGAAACGGAGACAACGGCGAAAGCGATAGTGCTCACTTTAGGCAAGTGGTGCTTCAATATGGTTCAGGAACGTCTCTGAATGGAACCATTGCTGTCACGTTGGACGCACAGCAAACAAAGTGTTACAAAAGTGGAGACAATTATTACAAAGGGGGGTATTGGGGATACAGCTTTTATTTTGGGGGTAATGGTGGAGATTCAATCATTTGTTCTTAGTTTTAGGATAATTTCAATTCGAATAATAATAAATCTTTTCGGTTAGTCTAAATGATAGCTTTTGAATAAAATAAGATTATAGTATATGTTCATTAATCTTAGATTAGACCGACTGATATATGTGACAGAATATCCGATTCGTAATATGATAATCCGTAATTAGACACTCTTGGCGAACATGAAAGCACAGCGAACAAGCCAGTCATGTGTCCGATTTCCGAACACTTTCTGCTTTGGTGGTTTACGACTCAAAACTTTCTTCACTACATGTCTTGCAAACAAGTGTGAACTGCTTTCCTCAGGAGTTTCTGCTAGTCAGTTGGAAAACCATCTAAAACATATCTGGGTTTAAGCTAGGACATCTTCCTGTTAGGTACTTGTGACTCGAAAGCTTAAACAGAAGGGTTGTCGGCCCTTGTTAGAAAAGATTAAGGCCAGGTTGGGGCATTGTCTACGTTATTGATCACAATATTGTGCTGCCTGGATTATATATAGGATGTTCTCAGAACGATAACCTGGAGTTTGCTGCATATACCAATAACAAAAGCCAGCTTCCGTAGACCAAATCGAATAATATACGGTTTATAAACACCTCACATAACCGGAATTTTGCAGCCAACATCAAAGATATCGTCTCAAGGAGCATGATCACCAGTTCCTTCGTCTTTTCGTGCGTACAACAATTGTTGATCTTTGAACATATCCGCGTCAAACACGTATCCATGTCCTGTACTCACACTCAAATCCGTATAACATAACACCAACATTGTTTTGTTTCAATCGATAGCTAAGCTAACATAATAGCTTACGTTCAGGATCAGCATAAAGGGAGTAGGATTTAGGGGTAATAATGAGCCTGATCAGCTCGCGAGCTATTCGGGTTCGGCTCGGTTAAAACTCAGTTAAAGTTCGATTCGAGTGAGTTTGACTCGGGCTTGGATTCGACTCGATACCTTAACGAGCCGAGCCTGTTTATGCTCAGTTCGAAAAGCTCGTGAACAAAATCAGAATAATTATATTATATATATTTTACATATACAATAATATCTTTAGCAAAAGAAAAACAATAAAATAAAATAGAAGAAATTTACTAAAAATAAACTAATTAAAATAAATTGAGTATTTTTTCTCTTTCTTAATATTGAGTTTTGTTTCACTGTTGATTATGAAAAGAGTTTTTTAACGAGATCCTATCTTTTATACAAAAATATAATAAAATTATCTATTTTGAGTCTAGCCGAACCTGACGAGCTTCGAGCCCAAACTGAGCCCTATAATATTATTTTTAAACCAAGCCCAAACTTAAAATTTCGATTTCGTCGAACCTCGAGTCCGAACTGAACTTAATAACATTGTTTTTTAGCCGAACCAAACCAAACCAGGTCAAACTCAAATTCGACTCGGCTTGTTATCACCCTAAAATGGAGTCCATCGGAAATGGTACCTGCAAATTCCATGAATGAGAGTGCCAAGGTAAGTTAGATTTTACAATGAATAACGATTTAAGTTTTCAAGCTCAATCCATTTCCATAAGAAATAAATATGGAAATAATATCAGGTATTCAAATAAAGTGGGGTTAAGTCGGAATCAAGTTTAGGATAAAAATTTCTCGACTCGATCCGGTATATTTATATATAAATATATATTTTATATTTTTATATATAATATTTGATATTTTTATTAATTTTTTTTGAGTTGTGTCGGATTTATTTGAATTTTTTATTAAAATATCATGATCTAGTTTAAAACGTAGAAATAATGCTAAATAGTTAACTTTTGAAAAAAAAATTATGTTTGAAAAGTGATTTTTAATCCGAACGCAAAAGCTAAAATTTTAAGCTTTTGCGGTTAGAAAAGTGTTTTTAGGAGTCATATTACAATTTTAACCTTCATTTACTATATTATATTATAATTTAATTTTTACAAATATATAATTATATTTAACATAAATTATTTTTTAATTTAAAAATTATATATATTCATATAAAAATTATATATTTTCTCAAAAATACTTCTAAAAAGCACTTTTCAAAAATAATTTATGTATTCATTTATTAATATTTTTATATTTTATCATAATTTAACATTATAACTTGAAATAATTTAATTATCATTTAAATATATATTTTTTAACTTATAACATTATGTTTAAAATAATCATTTATTTTCTCAAAAGCACTTTTTGACACCAATACTAAACACATATATTTCAAACTAAAAATTTCAAAAAAGCTTTTTCACTACACTTTTTCATCACATTTTTCCACCGCACTTTTAAAAGCAATGTTAAGCTGGTCCTTTGTAGAGTGATCAAATAATCAATATCTAATGGTTGAGAATATATTCTAGAACAGATATTAGTAAGATTAGGGGTGAGTATTCGATCGAGTCGAGTTGAGTCAAAAAATTTTGAGTTATTCGAGTTGATGAGTCATATTTTACAACTTAAACTTTATTTGAATTTTTTCGGTTCGAGTTGGTTTAAAAAATTCGAGTCAAGTTTTCGAATTCCTATAAATATTTAATTGTAATTATTTATCATTTTATAGTACGATTTGATTCTAATTTAAACGATTTTCTCTAATCATATAAGATATGTATATATTATATATAATAATATTTTTTAATTTTTTATATATCAATGTATATATATATGTATCATAAAAAATTGAGAGATTCGTCTCAAACTTAAAAATAATTTTTTTAATTATTAAAAATTTTGAGTTATACGAATTTCTATTTTATAACTCGAACTTTATTTAAAATTTCTTCGAGTCGAGTCGAGTCTATAAAATTTTGAGTTGAGTCAAAATGAATCAAGTACTTTCGTTTCGAGTCGAGTTATTTGATTTTTTTCAAATCGAGACGAGTCAAGTATTTTTGTTTTGAATCGAATTATTCGATTTTTTAAGTTAAATCGAGTTTTACTCACCTAAGTACGATCATCGTATCTGATTAAAAAAAAAACTCTTGTTTTTTCAATCTCAAAATATGACAAAAAATCTGCCCTGAACAGTGGACAAACAACCCATAAAACCACATTCTCTTCATCTGTTTTCGAACACTCGTTCTTCAACGCTTCAACTCATGCTTTTTAGAGGCTGTTTTGATTGGTTTCTTCTCAAAAATGGATTTTGGGGTTGCGGGTTCGGATACTGCTATAGGTCCTATAAATGGAGGTCCATTTCAAACTCAGACTAAGCTTGTTGGATCTGGGTTTCCCAAGCAGGAGAGATCTTCCGAGTCAACTCAAGATCACTGGAAATGTTCAAAGTTGCAAAGAATAGATGGTTTGTTAACTCCCAAGACAATGCCATTGCATCAGGTCACTCCTTTGTTGAGATATAATTCTGAGCATATGCTGAGCTTCTCTTCACTCAAATCTGAACTTCCTTTCATCAGCAAAGATGGTGACTTTCAGGAGATAACTGCTGAAAACAATGGCTTGTCGTATTATCAGTGTACACCCTCGACATATGCCAGAAATAGAGGTAACATGTTTGATGGATTGTGTCAAAAAAGTGGTTTGGGGGGATGTTTGTTTTGGTTTCTGGTTTTTCAAAGATGGGGTTTGGGGGTATGGGATTAAGGCAACGCTCTTTGTACTAGAAATTTCAAGATTTTGGCAACATATGTTAAGGTGGTCCTTTATCAATGTTGTGTGTTTTCAGGTTATAGTTCTGGAAGCTTGAATGCAACCATGCATGAATCTTTTAATGGTTTTAGAGGGCCATTAACTCCATCCCAGTTGAGTGAGTTACAACATCAGGCATTGATCTTCAAGTACATCACTTCAAATGTGGCAGTGCCTTCCAATTTGATCATCCCTCTCAAGAAATCCATTTGTCCTTATGGATTCACCAGCTCATCTGCTGGATCTTTGCCCCCAAATTCATGTATGTTTCTTTGAAATCACATTACCTTTCTTTTACTCCATTTGAGTTTTGAAGTGACTGTTCTTGTTTGGTGTATAAATCTGTTAAAGTTATAGAAATTAAACCGCACGTTTGCTGTGTGAAACAGTAATTTTGAATTTTACAGTGATCTCAAAATTTTCAGTAACAATGGGGTTGATGTTAAATCCTTCTACGTTTTGTGTGCTCTTCTTTATTATTATTGATCAATGGTTGTTTTTTCTGGTT
The DNA here is from genome assembly GCA_035048815.1 of Abelmoschus esculentus. Lineage (NCBI taxonomy): Eukaryota > Viridiplantae > Streptophyta > Magnoliopsida > Malvales > Malvaceae > Abelmoschus > Abelmoschus esculentus. The sequence goes on from JAUCBN010000024.1 coordinate 15,396,258, forward strand.
TATATGAAATATATATGTAGTGGGATGGGGCTATTTCCATCTACGGTACTCGGGCAGCACTGACCCTGAGCCGGGAAGGTGTCGCCGAACCGATGGAAAGAAATGGAGGTGCTCTCGGGATGCCGTTGCCGATCAAAAGTACTGTGAAAGGCACATAAACAGGGGCCGTCATCGTTCAAGAAAGCCTGTGGAAGGCCAGACTGGCCATGCTGCCTCTGGGACCACTAATCTGAAGGTGGTGCCGATGTCTTCCCCTATGTCGGCATCGGTGATAACCAGCAGTGGTGCATCCAGCAGCCTCACGGTGGCACAACAGAACCAGTTTAAGAACTTGCAATCTGGTGCTACGGATCAATTTCCGAACACCCTTGTCAACAGGTAAAAAATACTGTTCATGAATTCGAGATTGCTTTAGTTGCTTGCATTTTGTTATTCCATTAGTAATTTTTCAGATAGTATTGCATTGAACAGTTCGATTAAGGGTACTCTCTGCTCTTTTCTTTTCTCTTTAAAGTAGACCACATTGTTTCATCTTTACTTCAGTGACAATGCCACCACCTTGTTGGGACCTGGGATTCTCGTTCTTGGATCATTTGAATTATTTCTTCTGCATTCATTTGATACTACAGACTTTGGTTAATTGGATATACTACCAGTTAAAATTGAAGTTCTTGATGTTTAATAATGTTCGTTGTGGTTGAGTTTCCATAATTTCGACTGTTTTTCTAAACGAAGAGGATTTGTGTGGCAGGATACAAGATCCTCGGGCGCTGTCTGTGATGTCTTCCACCAGCAACCTGGAATCCAACAACTCCACATTTACCATTACAAAACAAGGTGTTCAGTTTACTGAATCCTGTCAATCAGATTTCGGACATGTCGCCTTTGATTCTCTCGTTAGTCTGTTTCGTGGAAGCTCGAACATGGATTCTAAAGAGTATGGTCATCTCCTAGACTTCACTGTTGATCAAGAAATCCAAGGCCAAAATCCGATTCACAGATTCATCGATGATTGGCCCAAGGACGAATCTATTCGCTCCGTTATTACTTGGCCAGGGGAGTTAAGATCAGACAGGACCCAACTCTCTATGTCTATTCCTATGACATCTTCCGAGTTCTCATCAACATCTTCCTCGCCTGCACAAGAAAAACTTGCTGTTTTGCCTCTTAGGCTATCTCGTGGATTTGATCCAGTTCAGATGAGTTCGGTATCGAACAGTGACATTGGTGACCCGAACCAAAATCAAGCACACTGGATACCGGTATCTTGGGGAAGTTCAATGGGAGGTCCTTTAGGAGAGGTCCTAACCAACACCACAAGCAATGTGGATAGCTGCTGAAAGTTGGTCCGGCAGCCCACTTTCTCAGTCTCCTCTGCCAACGGGCATGTTGCAGACGCTCCATGATGTTCGAGCCTTTGCGACGATGTGCTCGGCTCAACTCTCATAAGTTCTGCCTTCCCCTTGATCCCTTCCGTAATCCGGAGTTAATCCGAAGTATCATTGAAGGGCGAAAACTTGTGTTTAATACTTTTTAACTTGGTTGTTCTTACTTTTACAAAAGCATGAAATGTTGAACATTCTCTTGTTCATTTGGATTCATGGGTGTATGAGTGTATCTATAGTTTGAAAAGTTAAGTAATGTATGGTTGTATGAATTGTCTCGTTTTACAGGGATCTTTAACTGGGGATATTGGTTTGAATTTTTAAAATATTGCCAAACACTCAAGTTCGAATCAGTTTTCGATTTTTTCCAGAGCCCAGGGTTGTAAATGAGAAGAGACAGATTGAGAGCTACTCGAGTTTGACTCGGTCAAAACTCGACTTGATTGAACTCGGTTCGAGTTCTTAATGAGTCAAACCGAGTTATATGATACTCGACTCGAAAAACTCACGAGTTACTTGAAATATAAATATACTATTTTTTATTTTTATATAATTTAAAATCTAAATTTCAAAACTTAAAACCTTAAAATCTAAACCCTAGACATAAGTCTTAAGCCCTAAATTAACACACTAATTAACAAGTTTGAGTTTATACGAGTTGTGTATCAATTTTTTTCCCATTATGCTTTAAATGAGACATGACAGATAAGAGTTACTCGAGTCTAACACGGTCAAAGATCGACCAACACTTGACTCGATTACGTTCGAATAAAACTCAAACTAAAATTTTTCAGGCTCATTTAAAATTACTCAAACTCAAATTCAACTCAAAATCTTAATTAACCAAACCAAATTTAACACTACTAAAGCTCGATTCGACTCGTTTACACCCTAATCTATCGATGATATGGAAAGTGGGGATGGGAAATAGTGAATGATAATGTTGAAACTTCCATGATTATAAAACATATATATAACTTCCAAAATACACATGGATGATTGACTCTGTTGGTCCCATTTTTGTGAAAGGTCACGTTCTTCCCATCTTTTCCAGCTGTTTAGATTGGTACTATGATTGAGATTACAACAATGGAGTTCCCCTGACTCCCGGCAGGAGGCACATTTGCTGCCTGTACACCCAGCACTCCTCATAATTTAAAAAACATGGGACCATCTCTTACCCGATAATTTTATTAGGTACGATTATTTTAAAATCGAAGTTATATTAGATCTTAAATTTAAAATAAAAAATTCTTTACACGTCTCAACAGTTATCAATAAATAAGATCAAATCGAACACTTAAATCGATAACTATTTAAATCCGATTCGATTTTTTTTTTCAATCATGCATGATGTATGGGGACCGTGTTTGAAAGAAACATGTTGGTGCTTGGGGTACCAATAATTGAAGGGATTGAAAACGAGCCATTAAAATATCTGAAATCATATATTTTGACAGGGATGGAATTTAAAAAGTATGGGATACGACAATAGTGAGAACAGTAGTAGGTACCATTATGTGATGTACCCTACCTAGAGGTGACAATCGAATCAAAAATAATTAAAAATTATAAAAATTTAAAATTATATATAAAGAGTAATCAAAAATTTAATTTACGGAGATGAGAATCGATAAGATTTATCACCAAAGTTCATTTAGGAATGAGAATGGCGATTGGTATATCTGAATTGTAAAGATAATTTAGCCGTACTTGTATAGATCACTATGGGATTTTAAAAAATATTCATAGGGATCCCTAATATTTTATAAAATTGGATGGTCATAAGAATAATTTACTCATTTTAACAAAAATATAATTTCTCATAGAATGAGTATGACCGGTTGGAGTATAAAAATTCTCTGTATATTTCATAAAAATAATTAGAAGATGGTCTATATATTTTTATAAAATGTGACCCATTCTAGTTTTGTTTAAAATACACAATGATCGATATTGATATGTATTTAAAAAATATGAATATTTAAATATTAAAAGGTCATAAAAATTGACAACAAATTTTTAAAAAATCACTAGAAAACGTCAGATTTCTTAAAAAATAATTTTAATATTGAGTCTAAAGTTATTTAAAACAAACAGTTATTAATTTTTAGTTATATATTAAAAGTTATTAAATTTTTTAGTTAGAAAAAATTAGAAGAAAAAACAATAAATTGTGTCCATAAACAACAACGACAATAACTTTAAGAATTTGTTAAAAATCTTTTTTAAAAAAAAATAAAGAACTCGTTAAAAACTTATATGATTAAAAATATTATTAAATCATTTTTTTCACTAATAGCTCATATTTAGAATTGTAGATTATTAATTACATATTTTTGAAAAATAAAATATATCAACATATTTTAATAATTAATATTTTAGTTACATTTTATAATTTTGAAATAATTTATTTTTATTAATAAAATTAAATTTATTATTTATATTTATAATTTTAAAATTTTAATAATAAATATTTATTTTGACATATTAAATTTAATTTTATAAATACAAAAATTACTGAAAATCACATAGTTAAAACTCAGTGTGTCTGGTGTACATCGTCTTATATAAGGCTAAAAACAACACAATCGAAATATTATAAAAATATGTAACATTTTAGGTTGATATATATATATTTTTTCTGATAACCAACTTTTAAAGCTTATAAAAACAACTTAAAATGTTATACTTTATTATAGGTCGCAGTTGTATGGTAATATTAATCGGGTAGAACTTCCGGCAAACCATGCCCGACCCGAATACGTAGGGTTATAAACGAATCAAACGTTCGGTGAACCGTTGATGAACCGTTTGGCGGAAAGTTCGTTATGTTTGTTTATTTATTAAACGAACGAACATGAATAAGAATTTTCATTCGTTTAATTAAATGAATGAACAAGAACAAAGGACTTGTTTGTTCATTTATGTTCATGAACGTTCGGTAATTTGTTCGTTTATGTTCGTTCGTTTATGTTCATTTAACTTTATTCACATATATCAAAGGGTGAACATTATATCAAGTAAGTTGAGTCAAAAAAAAATGAGTTACTCGAGTTGAGAAGTCTTATTTTATGACACGTTAAAAACTTCATTGTTATTGGCTAGGGGTATTTATTGTTATGTTAAACCGAGTTAACGAATCAAACCAAAACAAAATTGGTTGAGTAGTTAAATTTTAGGTTTTATCAAATAATTAAGAGTTTTTTAATCTTAATTATTGATTATTTCGGTTTAAAATTAGTTCATTAGTTGAATTAATCAAATTAATCTAAAATCTCAAATATTTAGCATATTATATGTTATTTATGTTTGTTCGTTTACGTTCGTTTATTTATGTTCGTTTACGTTTATTTATGTTCGTTCATTTACATTCGTTTATCATTTAAACAAACGAACATGAACAAGCTACAATCCTTAACGACTGAACACGAACAAGCTACAATCCTTAACGAACGAACACGAGCAAGAAAATTTGTGTTCGTTTATGTTGGTGTTCGTTTGTTTGTTCGGTTAAAGTTAAACGAACGAACATGAACACACCCCGTTCATGTTCGTTCGGTTTGTTTATAGTCCTACGAATATGCATACCCTTTATTCGATCCGACTCGAGTTTAGGGTGAAAATTTTTGCTTCGACCTCCGATTTTTAAGTTTAAAAATCGGACCTAATCCGACCGGACCCAAGTTATTAAAAAAGTTTAAATTTTAGGGATTTAATTATACAAAATAAATTTTAGGGGTCTAATTACAAAAAAATAAAATTTTATTAATTTAATTGTAAAAATATAAATTTCAGTGACCTAATTATATAAAATATATATAAGAAGTGATCAATATTATAAATATCTCTAAAATATATGAAAAAATATACTATTAATTTTAGTTTAGGTCGAATTTTTTTCACTCTAAACCCGAACCTAAGACCACCCTTATAAAAACTCAACACGAATAGGTTTTTTAAAATTCAATCAATTGGATTAAGTCAAATTTAGTTACAGTTGGAAGACAAATTATTAAATTATTTGTAATTATACATATGACTAAATTAAAACTGTCAAAATAATGAGGTCTAAATTCAATTATTTTTAATTATGACTATATAAATATAAACAATTAAATATATTATTCTATAAACTTTTTAACTACCACGGTATCTATTTAACTATTTCTTTTAGATTTTATTTTTTTTAAGACGAGTCTCCTATAAAATCTCTCACCAGACTAGCGAGGTCCATGACTAGGTTTGGCCCATCTAAGGGTAGCCTAATTTCATTAATCAGAACAGGAGATTCTATCAAGTTGAAGAATAGAATGGATGATCTCGGAACAGACCGAGTCAAAAAATAAATGCCTAAGATTCAAGAGTATGACCAACCTGATTTCCAGACAGCTCCCTAGAACTAAGGATCGAGATGTCACCAGATCCTCGACCAAAGCTGAATCTGTTTCGAAGTTGACGTGTTGCCAATTGCCATCCTTCGTCACGAGCGAGGTGAAGAGTGTAGGGAAGCTTGCAAAAAAGGGTGCCCAAGACAGCAACAGATCAGGCAAGGAACGATGTGGTAGTGCTAGAGATGATACAGGATGGTGTGCCGGCAAAGGTAAGAGACTCCTTTGACGATGGACAGTCATGAAAAGCATGAAGGGATGTCTCAGCCTCGGTGCAACATATGGGGTATGTATTCCGGACCAGATGAGCAAGTTGAAGCTTGCTTTCGATGAGTAATTCGGCATGACAAAGCAGCCAACCAAAGATACGGATCTTGGGCAACATCGATACTTTTGCCATGATCTTCAAAACTCGAGAGGGCTTGGATCAAGAGAATGTTGGAAGTACAGTAATAACCGGATTTAACAGTGTAGGTACCTCTGATAACGAGCCGAGCCTGATCTGGCTCGAAAACAGTGTTATTTTGATTCGGGCTCGAGGCTCGGCAAGCTTAGAATTTTAGGCTCGGGTTCGGCTTGAAAATAATATTATTGGATTCAACTCGAACTCGTCAGGCTCGGCTCGGCTCGATTCAAAATAGACAATTTTTTATATTTTTCTATAAAAGATAAGATCTCGTTAAAAACCCTTTTCATAACCAACACCAAAACAAAATTCAATATTAAGAAAGAAAAAAGTACCCAATTTATTTTAGTTAATTTATTTTTAATGGATATCCCCTATTTTATTTTATTGCTTTTCTTCCGCTATAGAGATTAGTTTTAGTGTATATATATAATATAATTATTCTGAGCATATTCACAAGCTTTTCGATCTGAGTTTGAGTAAACTCGACTTGTTAAGGTCTCGAATCAAGCCCGAGTCAAACTCACTCGAATCAAACTTTAACCTAGCCTAAGTAGCTCGCGAACTGGTCAAGCTCATTATCACTCCTATAGATACTTGTGTCATGGTGTCGTCATGCACGAACGATATGAGAACATGAAGACTAACCTCTGCCTCGCTATGAGAGATGACATTTCGAACATGTGTTTTATTTCCATGCGCTTGTCTAGGAAGCATAACTTCTCCACATTTCACTCGGATAGATTGGTATAGCTCAGAAAAGTTGATCGTCGAGGAGCCTCCCAACGTGTTGCAGGCATGCGAACAGTGTTGTTGACACCAATTTTCCAAAAGAAATCATCACGAAGTTCAGTCAGAGACAGTTCCATGCATAGAAGACAATGTTCTTTGTACGATCGTAAAGGAAAAGTAAAATTTTGGGACGGTTCAATCTCAACCCGAAAAACAAGTTAGCCTCGAAAATTTACGTATCCTATTCTGTCTCTCTTTTCCCTAAAAATGTAAGAATTCAAATTCAATCTTATCCGTCCTAAAAATGAAAAGTTATACCTAAACTCAATCCATTCTAACCTAAAAATTAATAAAATATTATATAATATAATTAAAAATATATTTCGTTTAATCAGGTCAATAATTTTTTACCCTAAACCTAAATTCACCTTGTCCTAGATTTCTTTCGATACCTTGAAACTCGAAATTTCTTTCCATCAAACCAAATTAGATTAAGTTAAGAATCTATTACCCAAGGGTGTAATTATCTATTTATTTTTAGTTTAAATTAATCCTTACACCAAATGACTTATTTGAACTATAAAACTAAAAGTCAAATTAAAATGCATAATTAGACAGAAATAAATATCAAGTTCAATCTTAAAGCTGGATTTAAATATCATTCTTAAAAAAATATATGTAAGTATTAAACTGTACTTTAATGAAATTCAGATACTAAATATATATTTACCCTAAAATAAAAGACTACGACACTAAGTTGCAAATAGAGGGATGTTCTTTTTTAACGAAGCGTCGCCCTCTTAGGCTTAGCTGCAATTTTCATTTTCAGTTTTTCACAAAACCCTAAACCCTTCCACCTCCTCCGCTTCTTCCTCACTCTACCAATGGCGGAGCTAAAACTATCCGAGAGTCGAGACTTGACCCGAATCGAACGAATAGGTGCTCACTCCCACATCCGGGGACTGGGTCTTGACACTTCTCTGGAGCCCCGCGACGTTTCAGAAGGTATGGTCGGACAAACCCAAGCTCGTAAAGCCGCTGGTGTCATCCTCCAAATGATCAAAGAAGGTAAAATTGCTGGTCGAGCCATCTTATTAGCCGGACAACCGGGAACCGGAAAGACCGCCATCGCCATGGGCATGGCCAAATCCTTGGGCCTTGAAACCCCATTTTCCATGCTCTCCGCCAGTGAAATCTTCTCCCTGGAAATGTCGAAAACCGAAGCTTTAATGCAAGCGTTTCGAAAGTCAATTGGAGTAAGAATCAAGGAAGAAACTGAAGTAATTGAAGGCGAAGTCGTTGAGATCCAAATTGACCGCCCAGCGGCTTCTGGTACGGCTTCAAAAACGGGTAAATTGACTCTCAAAACGACGGATATGGAGACCGTTTATGACCTCGGGACGAAGATGATCGAGGCGTTAGGAAAAGAGAAAGTGCAGAGCGGGGATGTGATAGCCATCGATAAAGCTTCGGGTAAAATAACTAAGCTTGGAAGGTCCTTTTCGAGGTCAAGGGATTACGACGCAATGGGACCCCAAACTAAGTTCGTGCAATGTCCGGATGGAGAGTTGCAGAAGAGAAAAGAGGTTGTTCATTGTGTTACACTTCATGAAATTGATGTCATTAATAGCAGGTAAATTTGAGTTTGCCTACAAATAACTTCATTTTCTTTCCAAATATGTGCTATTCTTGCTGCATTTAGTAGAGTTTGAATCCGAATTTCTGCTGTAATTGATATATGCAGTGGGTGTTTAACAGTTTCTGTAATTGTTTTGAAATTAGCTTAAAGCTAAGCCATTATGGATTGTTAGTAATGTAGACCTATGTTTCTTTAGTTTGACTCCTGCAAATACATAAAACTAGTGAAAATTTTAACAAACCTAAGTTGAGCATATAATCTTGTTCGACTCATACCGAGTCCAAGTAAAATAGATTTAGACTTATTTTGGTTCTTTTAGTTGCTTGGATAAAAAGGCCTTCAGCCTTCTGGAAACCTTATTGAATTAGGTGGATTTGAATTTCACATTTAGAGGAACCTGTAGAGAACTGAGATTCTCATGTTAAGAGGGATGAAGAAGGTTTGAATAGCTCATAAGACGATCTCCCGTAATCATTGATCCTTACTATCATTGCAGCAATGTTTATGAACCCTACTTCTGTGGCATCCTTATACTGTCAGTCAGTCAAATGAATTCGATGGTATGGCTTTGAGGGAAGAATTTCTGTATGACAGTCCTTTGGCTTGTTTGATTGAATCGGTACAATGTGAACAACATTACTTGTTTAAATGTATCTCACTAGCTTGAAAATTCTTGTCTGCCTTCTAGGAGCCTCTTCACATGAAGAAACTTTATATCATCTACTATATTCATTTATTATGATTTTATGCAATCTCATGTCTTATTATGTTTCTGTTTCAGAACACAGGGATTTCTTGCTCTTTTCACTGGTGATACTGGTGAAATTCGTACTGAGGTGAGAGAACAAATTGATACAAAGGTTGCAGAGTGGAGGGAGGAAGGCAAGGCAGAAATTGTGCCCGGTGTTCTCTTTATTGATGAGGTGCATATGCTTGATATCGAGTGCTTTTCATTCCTGAACCGTGCCCTTGAGAATGATATGGCCCCTATATTAGTTGTTGCTACGAACAGAGGAATAACTGCAATCCGAGGCACAAACTACAAATCCCCACATGGAATTCCAATTGATCTTCTCGATCGACTATTGATCATCACAACACAACCCTATTCCGAAGATGAAATTCGCAAGATTCTAGACATCAGATCCCAAGAGGAAGATGTAGAGATGTCTGAGGATGCAAAACAACTATTGACAAAAATAGGGCACGAGACATCCTTGAGATATGCTATCCATCTGATTACTGCCGCTGCATTGAATTGTCAGAAGCGGAAAGGCAAGGTTGTGGAAGTACAGGATATCACACGGGTCTACAAACTATTTCTCGATGTAAGGAGATCAACACAGTACCTGATGGAGTACCAGAAAGAATACATGTTCAACGAAGCATCAATGGTTGATGGTGGGGAAGATGACGATGACACCATGCACGACTGATAGTTCCTTTAGATTTAGTTGAAGATGTGGTGTTATGTTATTCTGTTAATGGTCTCTAGAGTAATCTTATTTTTGGTTGTTTTTCGCTGTGCATTCATTGGATTCCTATGGTAATTTGCATGCAGAGAATTAAACTCTTAATCCTACAATGGCCAGTTCTTATTCCATTTAGTTAATTCATGGGTTCTGAAAGTTCCCCATGTTCTTGCTTTTTGTTGTGTGGTGTATGTAAAAGCTCAAATTGGTAATGATTTGGATATCTAAAATTTTTATCCAATCACATAATTGATTACAGCCTAAGTTTATACATATTTTAAAACCTGATGTAATAAATTTAAATGCTTGAGAACATATTAGGCAAGTACCATGTAGTAAGAATGTCATCAATATGGTTTTGGTCTGGTCATTCAGACAACTGATTTATGAAGAATATACAAACAACCATATGTTCTTCCACTTATCATTATATCACAATTAAAGATATGTTTAGTTGGATAATTCAATCTTCATCTTAACAATTACTTAACTTTTTGTTGAGATTTAGTGTTATTTCTCTTCAGCATCATGTGGCCATCTTTCTGTTTACACTGGATAGATTCGTAGTTACTTAAAGCAAGCTATGATATTTGCAGGCCATGAACCGAAGTATTATGGTATACATAGAATAACACTCAGAATCGCTAGATACTGCAACAGAAGGGGCAAATGATAGGAGCAAAACAGTCTCCGGAACCCTCCATATCTACCGTTCGTCGACATGGTGATAGTAGTCGTTGCAGAGAGTTGGTGTCATTGTTGCATGCAGCAACTTCTTTGAAGCCAAGGTTAGAAATGTGCATGTTTTGACTTCTGCAGAATGCACAATCGTCGCCTAGTCTTTTAGAATGGATAACAGCAATGGACTAACTGGGGAGAAGGGCTTTGCTGTTGGAGGTCAGGAGCCGCTAAGTCGACTAAACGGTTACCTTTCCAAGTTGGCTGCTGCAACTTTTGTCTGCAGAGTAAGTTCCCATATTTTGTTGCCAGCTTAGTATATTTGGATGCCTTGACAATATCTGAGGAATCATTTTCATGCACTGCTCAGCAGAAAGGTGAATACTGAAGGTTTTGACAGGTTTGTAAGGTTGGGGAATGTACCATAGACATGATGCCGGAGAAGAGGAGGAAAAGGATTATTCATCTCATAAATCCAAGTATTACATGAAGAAATAGGTACCGAATGGAAGTGGAATTACTGTCGCTAGAGCAGCATCAAATTGAGCTTTCAACATTCGCCAACCGAGCACGAATGCTACCCACAGGCTCTTACAGTTGCCAGTGCGAGAGGATATAGACACACAGCTCAAGCAGAGTCATATATCATGGGCAATAGATAAACTACCCCTTTAGGCTTTAAGGGTAAATGCTAACACTAGTTAAACCTCAATATCTTCTACAAATTCTTCAAATTACCAAAGTTTCGATGTTTAGACTCGAATCCAAGTAAACCTTAATCGATGCCATGCTACTGAACTAAATAATAAAGCCATTGCCAGTCACCACCATTCTCAGTCTTATGAACCAACATAGAAGCCAGAGTCCAAGTACTAACTCCAAACAGAAGTTCTTTAATCTCTCACTGATCTAATTCGATCGAACTTGATACAAGAACACCCTTAAACTAAAGAAGCATTGAACTCCCTCTAAAGAATTTCAATAAACCGAATACCCCAATCTTCCATAAATACACTAAATTGAAATTCAGCCAAGTTTTGGATTTTCAAATTCTAAAGGTAATGCCAACAACAAAGATATCTTCTTATAACTATTTTCCCATTTCATCAAAACAACAATTATTCTACAACATTATTTCAAAATTAAAAAACAAAAAGAATCATTCAAGTACCGCTGTAGCACCCAATTCTTGGAGCTTCTTAATAATGGCTTCAGCGTCCTCCTTCGTGACACCCTTTTTAACCACAACCGGAACTTTCTCTACCAAGTCCTTAGCTTCTTTTAACCCCAAATCCGTAAACGACCTCACTTCTTTAATTATCTTTATCTTCACCGCCGCATCGAATTTCTCCAGCTTTATATCAAAGGCTGTCTTCTCCGCTGCTTTCGTTTCCGCTGCGCCGGCTCCGGGTGCCGAAGCGGCGGGGGATGTGACGCCGGAGACGGCGGGGCCGTAACGGTTGAGGCCGTTTTTGAGGCGGAAGAGGATGGAATAATCATAGCGTTCAAGCTTTGTAAGATCTAAGAGCTCGTCGGCGATGCGCTCTAGTTTCTGAGTCTGACTCTGGGCGGTGGCGGTGGAAAAGAACCGGAAAAGGGGAGGCTTTGATGACGAAGAAATGAGGTGTTTGAAGAGGGATTTGGTGGTGGTAGAAGCCATTGTTGGTGTGGAGATTTCACTGTTAGGTTTTAGGGTTTCAATTTTATGTTTTTAAAACGAGACGAGGAATGTGATATTGTGGATGATCCATTTTACACTGTTGGGTTCGTATACATTATTTTGAGAAAATTATACTGGTAGTCACTCAACTATCATTTTTTTGGTTGATTTTTAATTATTTTTTATAAATATCGTCTCTCCTCGATAAATACTTAACGTTTTTGCTGAAGTGATTTTTTAAAATATTATTTTTTATATATTATTCTTAAAATAATTATTCGTACCAATAAATTAAATCTGCGTCATCACAATAAAGAAAATAAATTAAAAATATTGATAAAAAAGTAAGAGTGAATTTTTGTTAGACAATTATGTAAATATGTTTATTTTTAATCTAAAATTTAAAATTTAATCAAAAATTTTAAACTTTAAATTTTAATCATTAACCCTTACAACTTAAACTCCTAAATAACCTTGTCTATGATAACTTTACTTTTTACCGTAAATATATAAAATAATAATTAAAAATCTAGATAATATTATAAAAATATTGGATTAATTTAAAAATGTGTATAATATATAAGATTATTTTAATATATTAATTTAAGATTATTAAGATTATTTTAATATATTTTTATATTTTTACTTGATCGTGATTTTTAAGATTATTTTAATATATTTTTATATGGTGATTAACTTTGTTTCGGTGTATTATTAGAAATTTTGATATTTTATAACATATTTTCATAAAACGTTAATTTTTATATAATTTTATAAAATATAAAAATATGTTAGCAAAATTTTAGTTTAGTTAATATACACAAAAGCAAATAAAAAAAATAAGCATGCACCAAAGCACATGCTAAAATTTTTTGGGGGGGGGGAATGGATTATTTAGTTTAGTTAATAGAGAATTTTGAAAGTTATTCGGGGATTTAGGTCATTTTTCTGATATGTTCGATAACAAATGTTATTAATATTTGATATTTTACTTATATCGTCACATGTATATGATAATGTATTATAAAATTATCTTAAATGTACAATAACTCGATTTAGAACTCAAATTTTTATTGTCTGCGGTCTTTAAGAGTTAATATAGGATGTCACCTACATATAACGTCTTAATTTATACGCATGCACATTGTCTTTTACGTAAAAGTTGATCAGGTAAATTTATTTTTAAATATTATTATAATCGGTGTATATATGTAGGGGTATTGAGAGATGAAGAGTGTATTGAATTTGAAAAAAGAAGTTGAGAGTAAAATGTTTGTATGAAAAAATTAAGTTTGAAAATATATTTAAGGGATATTTGAGATTTTTGTTAAAAAATATAGTTGAATATGGCGATGATTGTTGAGATATTATAATATTATTATAATTGTTGAGATATTATAATATTATTATATAGGTGTTAAATTAGAATATTAGGATATTATAATATTTAAATATTAAAAGTTAAAATTTTAAATTTAAACTTAAATTAAAATAAAATATAAAAATTGAGAGTTAAATTAATTATTATATATTTTATTAATTTTTGCGTTTTTGACTATTTAATTTTTAATACGATTGGATTGATTTATTAATTACAAGCAGTTTGAGAGATTTATTTGTAATTTTTATAGTCACGAAACTTAATAAAAAAATGAATTATACTTAGGGATTATTTATATAATTTACCCTTTAAAACATAATAAATTAATAGATTTTTTAATATACTGGTGTGATTACAATGTATCCTTTAATAACGTACACACATCAGTGTCAGATCCACCCTTATAATAGGTGGGCTTGTGTTCACCCTAAGCTTTTTAAAGTTCATATATTTATTTTTAATTTTTTTTAAAATTTATGAATTATTCTTTGAATTTTTATAATTTTTAAACTTTTTATCTGTCCACTTTAAAATTTTAAAATTTTATATATATTTATTCTTAAATAAATTTTTAGATTCGTCACTGATTATGTACACAAACAATACTCAAACTCAAATCACTTAAAAAAATAATCATCTTTTATTACTGAAATAGTTTCCCGATTCAAATTAATAATTAAAAAATGCAATTCGGAAACATTGATTTTAAGTGAAAGCTAAAGGGTCAATTTTATGTTGAATAAAAAAATTAATAGAATCAGTTTAATATTATACGAGCGAAACGAAACGAATGATATCGATATTTTTAAAATAATAAATAATTAATTTCAATCATAGTAATTAAGTGGTTTCTTGTTAGTTAAAATATTTGATTACTAATCGAGTGTTAAACCAATCAATTAATCCATGCTTAATAATGGAAAGAAGAAAGCAATGGTAGGAGAAAGACCAGCTCAAGCACTCGACGAAACTGCAGAAAAATTCGGATTAGTTCAGTTAATTATTTTCTCATGCTTTTTTTCCATTCCATTTTGATTATTCATTTTCCAGGATTATTTCTCATAAACTTTCCCTCTCTTGGTTGGAAGAGATATATTTCTTATTAATTTTCAAGATTTTTTTTAATGAAGCTGAGAAATCAGTTTTAGCAACATTAGCGATTTGAAACAATTCTGAACACAAACAAGGAGTGATGGATAGTTTTTTGAGTAGCAACTTCGATGTGAAATCGAAGCATTCTTCGGAAGAAGCACTGGGGAAATGGAGGCAAGTTTGCGGTTTCGTCAAGAATCCGAAACGCCGGTTTAGATTCACCGCCAACCTCTCCAAACGGTATGAGGCTGCCGCAATGCGTCGCACCAATCAGGTACCTTTACCTTTTGAATCCAGTTTCTAATATTTCATATCGTATCTTTATTTTCGTTGTAATTTAAAATTTATGAGTTTTTTTAAAGAATTTTTTTAGTTTTATTAATTGTTTCAAATATAGTAGGATTGTTATGACAGTGTAGATATAATTGTTATTATTCATGGGAAATTACAGGAAAAATTGAGAATTGCTGTATTGGTTTCGAAAGCTGCGTTTCAGTTTATCTCTGGTGAGAGATTTTGCAGTAAATTAACCTTGTTAAGTTATTTTTTGTTTGTAAAACACCTTTGAATATATATAATTGAATCTTTCTTTTGCAGGTGTACAGCCTAGTGATTATGTTGTTCCTGAAGCAGTCAAAGCTGCTGGTTTTCAACTTTGTGCTGATGAGTTAGGATCCATTGTGGAAGGCCATGATGTAAAGAAACTAAGGTTTCATGGTGGAGTACAGGGCATTGCCGAAAAGCTCTGCACATCGACTTCCAAAGGACTAACTGTTGATACTGGTTTGTTGAATAAAAGACAAGAGATTTATGGAATCAATAAGTTTGCCGAGGCCGAAGCTAAGGGATTCTGGGTATTTGTTTGGGAAGCCCTTCAGGATATGACCCTTATGATCCTCGGGATGTGCGCTATTGTGTCGTTGGCCGTTGGGATTGCAATGGAAGGTTGGCCAGACGGAGCTCATGATGGACTTGGGATTGTTGCGAGTATCTTATTGGTTGTGTTTGTCACGGCGACGAGCGATTATCGCCAATCTCTGCAGTTCAAGGATTTGGACAAGGAGAAAAAGAAAATCACCATTCAGGTAACAAGAAATGATTGTAGGCAGAAAATGTCTATATATGAATTGCTTCCTGGTGATATTGTACACCTTAATATTGGTGATCAAGTCCCTGCTGATGGCCTTTTTATCTCGGGATTTTCCGTGCTAATTGATGAATCGAGTTTAACCGGGGAGAGTGAACCAGTATTTGTGAATGATAAAAACCCTTTTATGCTTTCTGGTACTAAGCTTCAAGATGGATCATGCAAGATGCTGGTTGCCACTGTTGGAATGAGGACTCAATGGGGTAAATTGATGGCAACCCTCAGTGAAGGGGGAGATGATGAGACCCCGCTGCAGGTGAAATTGAATGGAGTAGCCACCATTATTGGGAAGGTAGGCCTATTTTTTGCTGTCGTGACTTTTGCTGTAATGGTTCAAGGACTAGTAGTGAATAAAGTGCAAGAAGGGAATATCTGGAGTTGGTCCGGCGAAGAGTTACTGAGCTTGCTGGAGTTCTTTGCTGTTGCAGTGACAATTGTTGTTGTTGCAGTTCCAGAGGGTCTACCATTGGCAGTGACACTGAGCCTTGCGTTTGCCATGAAGAAGATGATGAATGATAAAGCATTAGTTCGACACCTTGCAGCTTGCGAGACTATGGGATCAGCAACAAGTATTTGTAGTGATAAAACTGGGACACTAACGACTAATCGCATGACAGTTGTTAAATCATGCATTTGCATGAATGTCAAGGAAGGAAGTAACATCGACAAAGCTTCTTTTTGCTCCGAGATACCGGAGTCTGCCGTAAAAATTCTGCTACAATCAATTTTTTTGAACTCTGGGGGTGAAATTGTTACTGGCAAAGACGGAAAACGTGAGATATTGGGAACTCCCACAGAGACTGCTTTATTAGAGTTTGGCTTGGCTCTAGGTGGAGATCCCCAAGCAGAACGACAAGCATCGAAAACTGTTACCATTGAGCCATTCAACTCTACAAAGAAAAGAATGGGCGTAGTGCTGGAGCTTCCTGGAGGATCATTACGAGCACATACTAAAGGAGCTTCCGAGATAGTTTTGGCTGGATGTGACAAATCGATTCTTATGGAGAAGTTGTCCCCTTAGATGAAAAATCCATTAACCTCCTCAATGATACAATAAATCAGTTTGCTAATGAGGCTCTTCGAACCCTGTGCCTTGGCTATATGGAACTTAAAAAGGGTTTCTCCCCGGACAGTGGTATTCCAGTTTCAGGGTATACTTGTTTAGGAATTGTGGGCATTAAAGATCCTGTTCGCCCTGGTGTCAAAGAATCTGTTGCTACTTGTCGTACTGCTGGTATTACTGTAAGGATGGTTACTGGAGACAACATAAACACTGCAAAGGCTATAGCCAGGGAATGTGGAATTCTTACAGATGATGGTGTAGCTATAGAAGGTCCAATTTTCAGAGAGAAGACACAGGAAGAAATGCTTGATTTAATTCCTAAGATTCAGGTATCAAGAATAAATCAAATACCAGTTAGGAGCATGTAACAAGGATAAATCACGTATTTATATATCTCAGTGTTCCTTTATTTTGCAGGTGATAGCTCGATCTTCTCCTATGGACAAGCATACTCTGGTAAAACAATTACGAACTACTTTTGATGAAGTAGTTGCTGTGACTGGTGATGGAACAAATGACGCCCCAGCCCTACATGAAGCAGATATCGGGTTAGCAATGGGAATTGCTGGAACTGAGGTCAGCAATGCATTAAAATCACATTGCACATGCATCTTGTACCAATCAAATGAAGATCTCAATCCAAAAAAAAAAACTTTCTCTTATGCTTTGCCAAGTACTGATTCATTGCCATGAGAATGAATCTGGATGTTTTCAGTGATGGGTAAAAATAAGGCCAATAGAAACTAGTTCCTTAGAGATGAACTTGAGAAAAGGTGCTCCAAGTACAGAAGGGTAGCCAGTATGGAGAGTTTTATCAACTATGTTACTCGAATCGGTTGTGAATGTTGGATACGAGTATATTCAATTTGTTTCATGCATTTGGAAAGTTCTTAAAATATTTTATCCCCAGACCTGGATATGTGTAAGATACTTCAAGAAACGTGGAATTGTTAAAGGAGCATAACTTATCACTACAAGAGGATGTTTTAGCTTGAGTTTTGATGTGAAAAGTGCTGTTTAATCATGAAGAATACTATCATTCTTTCATGCACCCTGATACTAGTGTTGCAATAGAGACTCTTTCTTAGATGCTAGTATATCAAGTACAGCCTGATGTTAACAATATCATGATTTTAACTAATCTTGCTTTTTAATTCCAGGTGGCCAAGGAGAGTGCTGATGTCATAATTCTGGATGACAATTTCACAACAATTTTGACAGTGGCCAAATGGGGCCGTTCAGTATACATAAATATTCAAAAATTTGTACAGTTTCAATTGACTGTCAACATTGTTGCCTTAATTGTTAACTTCTCCTCAGCATGTCTGACAGGTAAGGAAGGAATATATTTGCCTACTAGTATTTCAAACTTATGTCCTAACTTTCTTTGTGAATGATGATAATTTTTTACTTGTATCAATCTTTTGAAGTGTATCTTTACTTAAAGATCCATGGAGGTAATATCCCTTGCCATTTTCTTATGCTGCAGGGAGCGCTCCTCTGACGGCTGTTCAGTTATTGTGGGTGAATATGATTATGGATACTTTAGGAGCACTTGCACTTGCAACCGAGCCGCCAACTGATGAACTCATGAAGCGTTCACCGGTGGGAAGGAAAGGAAATTTTATCAGTAACATCATGTGGAGGAATATCTTTGGGCAATCTTTCTATCAGCTGCTAGTAATATGGTGTCTTCAGGCAAGAGGAAAAGAATTGTTTAGTCTCGACGGCCCAGATTCTACTCTGATATTGAACACACTTATTTTCAATTCATTTGTCTTCTGTCAGGTAAACCTTCATATAAAGAACTCCTTCATACTATTCAATATATACTGTCGCACAATTGCCAGAATGCATTGGGGAATGGAGGGTATAATCAGAGTCGAGCCTAGCTAAGCTGTTAGAAGCTAGAAGTTTGATTCGAACTCGAACTCGATCTAGTTTTATTTTTAAAGCTTGAGTTAATTCCAAGATAAAAATCAAACTGTTTGAATCCATTTTATTAGGCTAGTTTACTTAACAACATATACAAGTTGCTTGATTAGCTTGGCCTCTTGTATCATGCTCGGTTTAGTTTCATTTTTCTTTCCCATACAGGTTTTCAACGAGATAAGCTCACGAAAGATGGATGAGATAGATGTTTTCAGCGGCATATTAAACAACTACGTTTTCGTGGCTGTTCTTGGTTGCACCGTAATGTTCCAAGTCCTCATCATCGAATTTCTGGGTACATTTGCTAGCACAACGCCGCTCACTTGTGCACAGTGGTGCCTAAGCGTCCTTATCGGGTTCATAGGCATGCCAATCGCTGCTTGTTTAAAGATGGTCCCAGTGTGAAGCCTACAAGAAAACCATATCAGATATGTTTTGTGAGGAACATCAACAAAGCCCTTAAGTGCTCCCTCTTGGTGTAAGACTCTCTAGTGCCTGAACCATTTACGATTCTGTTTTCTTCTTTGTTGACAATTTACTGAGTTTCTTTCCATTAAAATGGTACATAGGGACAAGAATCTCCATGTTCAAGTTTTTTGTTTGTTTGTTTTTGAAACATTTGGGTTTATAGGCCAACCAGTAGGGTTTTTTTTTTTTTTTTTTTTTTTATGTTTTGTAATTGTTTTTGATTTACTTATATTTGGGTAAGTGTCATATACTTGTATATGTCATTTGCCAGACATGAACATTTTTATCCCCACATATTTATAGAAATATATTCCATTCTCAATGTCCTGAATATGTGTTTATGGTTTCAAATTTTTATTTATTAATTTTTTGATTTTTTTGATGGTTTCTTTTCTTGGTTAATAGGCAGTAGTAGTGTTTTTTTTTTAATATAGTCCTTCGCTCGGTTATTTTTTTTATTAATTCAATGTCATTAGGGATGTAAAAAGTTAACTCGATCTGAAAACTTGATTAAAACATGTTCGAGTCAAAATTTGGTTTGACCCAAAGATATAATGACCCAAACTCAAGTTGGACCTATTACTGTTGTAATTGAACCCGACTTGCATCCGAACTTTCATATAAATTTTTTTTTTAAACACTAAATATTATCGTGGAGAAAGAATTGTTATATTCGAAATCAAAACTATGTGGATACTTTTTAATTAATGAATGGAAAAAGGAGAAAAAGTACCTACTCAAATTTTTAGATCGGAGAATTGTCTTTTAATCCTCTTTACTTTAAATGTTTTTCATTTAGGTTTTTCATTTAATTAAGTGGGTAATTTATGCTTCTAGTTTAATTAGATATTCTAATTAAGTCCTAAAATTTTATTTCTATAAACACTATAACACATATTTATTTTTCTTTATGAAAACATCGCATAAGATTTTTAAATTTTTATAATTTAATCTTACATATTATTTTTATAAAGATCTCAAGGGATAAAAATTTAGAGTAATATATTTTATTTTGCTATTTTTGATGTAACAATATTTCGATTAAGATATAAATTTTTTATTATCTCTGGATAAGATAATTTTTATTTTATCTTGTAAAAGAAAATTACATATCTAAAATTTGATTATTTATATTTTTTTATTATAATAAATTTATCATTTTTATAATAAGATTTTATAATATTTAATTTAAATTAATAATTAATAAAGTAAATATCAGTGATCAAATTAAAATTTTAAAACCTTAAAGAATTATAAATTTTAAAATTTACCGATATTTTACATTCGAATTACTGAGAGACTTATCAATATCTTAATCAAAAGATCTAAAATATTATCGGAAAGCAAAGATCTTCTCATTAGCTAACTGAATTTCCTTAACAAAAACGGTTTTAACATCTATTTCAACTTATGTAATGTAAACAGAGTTTTTAATTAAAACGATTCGTGACAAATTGAAAATTTTATAAGAAAGTTTATTTGGGGAAACCTATATAAGCGTCGAGGTATTCATCTAATATCTTGGGATTAAATTTTTAAACCGATGAATGACGGGCTTGGGTTTTCGCCACATTGATTAGCAAACTGCATCTTTCATGCTGAAAATAGCCTTCAATGTGTTGTGTAACCCAAATCAATCATGGGTACAGGTTTGGAGATTGAAATACAAATGGAAAGAAGAGATTTAGGAAGTTATCTCTCCACAAAATTGTTCTAGATCCGGAGAAATTATTATATGAATTTTTTTATCATATAGGATATGATTCAACCAATTAAAATAAAACATATAATATATTTTTTCTATATCATATTTACACATAAATATCATCCAAATCATCCACTTTAATGCATTTGATTTAAAAATAGAAAAAATATTACCAAATATTTGTTATGTTGTCTTCCTCTTTATTTTTCAATTTTTTAATTAATTTTCTAAATCCTTAACCCTAAACCCTAACATTAGCCATAAACCATAAACCCTAACCCTAGACCCTAAACAATAACACATAAACCTTAAACCCTAACATTACCCATAAACCCTAAACCCTAACCTTAACTCTAAACCCTAAACCTAAACCCTAAATAATAACACATAAACCACATAAACCCTAACCCTAACCCACATAAACCTTGAACCATTAATCCCTAACCCTAAACCCTAAACACTAACCTTATGCCTAAACCCTAAACCTTAAACACTAACCCTAATCCCTAATCCCTAAACCATAACATTAGCCATAAACCCTAAACCCTAAACAATAGCGCATAAACCCTAAACCCTAACCTTAACCCTAAACAATAACATATAAACAATATAAACCCTAAACAATAACACATAAACCCTAGACCCTAAACAATAACACATAAATCTTAAACCCTAACATTACCCATAAACCCTAAACCCTAACTTTAACTCTAAACCCTAACCCTAAACCATAAATAATAACACATAAACCCTAACCCTAAACCCTAAACAATAACACATAAACCACATAAACCCTAACCCTAACCCACATAAACCTTGAACCATTAATCCCTAACCCTAAACCCTAAACACTAACCTTATGCCTAAACCCTAAACTTTAAACACTAACCCTAATCCCTAATCCCTAAACCATAACATTAGCCATAAACCCTAAACCCTAAACAATAGCACATAAACCCTAAACCCTAACCTTAACCCTAAACAATAACCTATAAACAATATAAACCCTAAACCCTAACCTTAACCCTAAACAATAACATATAAACAATATAAACCTTAAACCTAAACCACATAAACCCTAAACCCTAAACACTAACCTTATGCCTAAACCTTAAATCCTAAACCCTAACATTAGCCCTAAACCCTAAACACTAACCTTATGCCTAAACCCTAACCCTAAACCTTAAACAATAATACATAAACCTTAAACCCTAACATTAGCCCTCTAAACCCTAACCTTAAGCCTAAACCCTAACCCTAAACCCTAAACAATAACACATAAACCCTAACATTAGACCTAAACTCTAAACCCTAACCTTAAGCCTAAACCCTAACCCTAAACCCTAAACAATAACACATAAACCCTAACATTAGCCCTAAACTCTAAACCCTAACCTTAAGCCTAAACCCTAACACATAAACCCTAAACCCTAACATTAGCCCTAAACCATAAACCCTAACCTTAACCATAACCTTAAACCCTAAACAATAACAAATAAACCATAATCCTAAACCATAAATAATAACACATAAACAACATAAACCTTAAACCACTAATCCCTAAACCTTAAACCCTAAACCCTAAACATTAACCTTATACCTAAACCCTAAACCCTAAACCCTAACCCTAAAACCTAAATAATAACACATAAACCCTAAACCCTAAACAATAACACATAAACCACATAAACCCTAAACCCTAAACCTAAACCATATAAACCCTAAACCACTAATCCCGAATCATAAACCATAAACCCTAATCAGTAAACACTAACCTTATGTCTAAACCCTAAACCCTAACCTTAAGCCTAAACCTTAAACCCTAAACCCTAATATTAACCCTAAACCTTAACCTTAACCTTAAGCCTAAGCCCTAACCCTAAACCCTAAACAATAACACATAAACCCTAAACCCTAACCTTAACCCTAAACCCTAAACCCTAAACCCTAAACCCTAAAAATAACACATAAAACCTAACATTAAACCTTAAACCCTAGACAATTTCACATAAACCATCTAAACCCTAAACCTAAACCACATAAACCTTGAACCACTAATCCCTAAACCCTAAACACTAACCTTATACCTAAACCCTAAACCTTAACCTTAAGCCTAAATCCTAAACCTTAAGCCCTAAACCTAAACCTTAAACCCTAACATCAGCCCTAAACCATAACATTAGCCCTAAACCCTAAACCCTAACCCTAAACCCTAACATTAGCCCTAAAACATAACATTAGCCCTAAACCTTAAACCTTAACCCTAAACCCTAAACAATAATACATAAACCTTAAACCCTAACATTAACCCCAAACCTTAAACCCTAACCTTAACCCTAAGCCCTAAACTCTAACCATAAACCCTAAAGAATAACACATAAACCCTAACCCTAAACCCTAAACAATAACATATAAACCGCATAAACCCTGAACCACTAATCCCTAACCCTAAACCTTAAACACTAAACACTAACCTTATGTTTAAACCCTAAACCCCAACCTTAAGCCTAAACCCTAAACATTAAACCCTAACCCTAAACCCTAACATTAGACCTAAACCCTAAACCCTAACCTTAAGTCTAAACCTTAAACCTTAAACCTAACCCTAAACCCTAAACAATAACACATAAACCCTAAACCCTAACATTAACCTCAAACTCTAAACCCTAACCTTAACCTTAAACTCTAAACAATAACACATAAACCATAACCCTAAACCCTAAACAATAACATATAAACCACATAAACCCTGAACCACTAATCCCTAACCCTAACCCTAACCCTTAATCCCTAAACCCTAAACCCTAAGCCTAAACCCTAAACAATAACACATAACCCTAAACCCTAACTCTAAACCTAAATCCTAAACCTAAACCACATAAACCTTAAACCTTAAACCTAAACCACATAAACCTTAAATCACTAATCCCTAACCTTAGACCCTAAACCCTAAACAATATAACACATAACACTAAACCCTAACTCTAAACCTAAACCCTAAACCTAAACCACATAAATCCTAAACCACAAAGAGAAAGATGACACAAGAAATCTTTGACAATATTTTTTCTTTTTTAAATCAAATACATTAAATTAGATGATTTGGCCAATGCTTATGTGTAAATTTGATATGGAAAAAATATATTGTATCTTAATTTAATTGATTGGGATCATATCCTAGGTGGTGGAAAGGGTTCATGTAATAATTTTTCCTAAATTAGGGAGAGGGATGAGTGTTGTGTGGGAAGATGTTCGTGAGGGTGTGAGTTGGAATTACGAGCGTAAATGAGTCGAGTTGAGTTTGAGTAGTGCTAAATTAGGTTTGGTTCATTAAGATTTTGAGTCGAGTTTGAGCTTAAGTAATTTTAAACAAGTCTAAAAAATTTAAACTTGGGTCGGCTCGTTATGAACTTCAGTCAAATTCGAGCTTTATTCGAGCCTAATCAAGTTAAGTGTTGACCGATCTTTGACTATATTAGATTCGAGTAACTTTTATTTGTCACGTCTCATTCAAAACCTAATAAAGAAAAAAAAAACTTTAATACACAAGTTGTATAAACTCAATCTTGTTAATTTTAGGGTTTAGTGTATTAATTTAGGATTTAAGACTTATATTTAGGATTTAGATTTTGTGGTTTTAAGTTTAAAAAATTAGATTTTAAATTATAAAAAATAATATATTTATATTTTGAGTAGCTTGTAAGCTTTCCGAGTCAAGTATCATATAGCTCGATTCTGTTCGTCAAGAACTCGAACCGAGTTCAAGATCGAACCAAATCCAATCGAGTCAAATTTTGACTGAGCTTTGGTCGAATCAAGCTCGAATAACTTACAATCTGTTTCGTCTTATTTACGTTCTTAGTTGGAATGTTAGTAACAGGTCTCTCGTTGATTTTTGGAGTGATCAATGGATCATGGACATTGACCCTCTCATTACGTTTCTTTCTTCTGATATCATTCCTTATGTAACTATCACTGGTCTGGTATACAAGAGTTTCTTCAATATGATTGAACTATTCAAATTGTTCATGTGTTTTTCGAGACGAATTGAGTTACGGATTGTTTGGCGAAACTTTTAAAAAACGATACGCTTAAAAATTGAGTATTTTACGAGATTCTATTATTTGTTAGAGATTTGATGATTGTTGACTGTGAGGGTGCACCGAGTGATGGTTGAAGTTAGGTCGTTTTGTAGACTTGTGAATATCGACTTCCTCTGATGTATGTATTCTTCCCTTAAATATCTTCATAGATATTTTTTGTTCTAACTAGGTTTTAAAAGATTTTTAATGAGACTTAAAAAAATAACTTTTATATATAATTTTTATATCAATAAAATCATACTTTTTTGATAAAAAAATATAAAATAGACGTGTTCATAAATGAAATAAAACTACAACTCAATTTTCAAAGAAAAAACAACGCATTTAGATAAGCTTTTATGGTTCAAATAGTAAAAGTGATATTGGGTAAAGTAAATAAATTGTATTTTAAATATATAAATGATGATTAATTTAAAAAGAAAATTATCTAATGAATATTAAATAGTTTTTATAAAATAATCATTGAGTTATCAATTTTTATTGAATAAATGATATAATAATTATAGAATTTTGTATAAAATACATATAGTTTTTTTTATATTTATACATACATTTAATTTAATACTAATTTAATCTTTATTATTAATTTTTAAATTAATTAAATATATAAATATATTAAAAATTAAATTTTCTTAATTCTCATATAGGGATGATAACGGGTCAGAATTGGATGGGTTAGAGTTTCATCCACCCACCCATTATTTGTATCCAAAATTGTCATCCAACTCATCTATCATCCGTTTGATCAGTAACCCAAATTCATCTCACCCATTAATTACGGATAAAACGATTCAGGTCATAAATATATTATTAAAAAAATTAAATTAAAATTATATGTAATAACTTATTAAAAATATTTAATAGAAAATAAAAATAAAATATTTATATATCTAAATGAGGTTTTTGAATTAAATGGGAGAAATGAAGAGAAGATTAATGAGAAATTTAGAATAGCAGAGATTGAAAGTTGAAAAAATCTAACTTTACATAAAAAATTGCAGAAGAAAAAAAATGTTAAAATCTAAATCAAAATTAAAAATTAAAAAATAATACATTTTTATTTAATTTAAATTCATTCCTAAGGTCGCCGACGAACCATGTCCAAATCTCGCGTGCATACTGACGTTAACGTTCTTCGTCCCAAGGAGTACTGGCATTACGAGTCCCTCACTGTTCAATGGGGGTAAATTTTTAATTCCTCCAAACGTTCCTTGATCCTTGATCCTTGATTATTGGATTTCCTCCTTGATTCTTTTTACACTAGTTTTCATCAACTAACGCTAATTCTGGATTTCTGGAATTAGGTTAACTTAACGAGATCTTTGAATCCAATTACCCGCGGCTACTTTGAGCATTTTTGTAACTTCTTTTACATATAATCCGAATCTTCTAACTGTTCGATTCAGTTCGTGATTGTTGGATTTTTTTCCCGTGTTTCTTTGATCATTTTAGTGATCCAGATGATTATGAGGTTGTTCGAAAAGTTGGAAGGGGAAAATACAGTGAGGTTTTCGAGGGCATCAGGTCAGCAACAATGAGCGTTGTATAATCAAGATCCTTAAGCCTGTCAAGAAAAAGAAGGTTAGTACTTTTTGTTATTTGTCGAATTTGATTTATCTTTGAGTAGATTTATTTGAGAAAATCTTATGGCATTATCACATGAGCCTATGCTACTCGGATTTGAGTGTGAGTGTTGGATAAGATCATGTGTTTGACATGAGTATGATTTTATAAAAAGTTTTTCTATGTACTAGCAGAATCATAATTTCTGTACCTTTTCGTGAATATACTCAAACATGTGCAGTTTGTCGGAGAATCATTGACTATAGATTATAGAAATAAGCTTTATTTATTATTGTTGTTGTTATTGGCAGATTAAGAGAGAGATTAAAATCCTTCAGAATCTATGTGGTGGCCTGAATATTGTTAGACTTCTTGATATCGTAAGAGATCCACACTCAAAAACACCAGGCTTGATATTTGAGTATGTCAACAGTACGGATTTCAAGGTTCTCTACCCTAGGTCGACAATGACATTCGCTACTATATATATGAGCTTCTCAAGGTAACATCATGCTCCCCATTCTAACTTTCTATGTCATGAACTTTGCTCCCTTATGGTATAATTTAGTGATTGCTTGTAGTTTTATTGTACACTTGATTGGGTTCCAAACAAAAGGACTGTCCTTTTGAAGTTTTTGGAGGGTTCCTGACATGCATGTTTGCAATATAGAATTATAGAGAGATATTTCTTTGCTTTGTAGGCGTTAGATTACTGCCATTCACAAGGAATAATGCACATAGATGTTAAGCCTCACAATGTCATGATAGATCATGAGTTGCGCAAACTTCGCTTGATAGATTGGGGACTTGCGGAGTTTTATCATCCTGGAAAAGAGTATAATGTTCGTGTGGCTTCCATTGATCCTTGGAAGACATTATGCATCACATGGCCAGCTTTCCCCCTCATAATTTTTCAAGATCGCCTTTTTCCAAAATAAAAGAAAAATATTTTGGGATCAATTACATGTATTCTTGCTGTGCTATGCCTTGAAGTGGCTTCCCTCACTGATTTTTTTTTTTTTTTTGTATTACGGTCATATAGATGCAAGATTTAGCAAAAATCCTTCATTGGCTATACATTTACTTATTTATTTTTAAACAACTATCTGTATTCTTGAAGGGTGCTTCTGTGGTTTATGTTGTTATTTTTTAAATAGACAAGATTTATCACTTTCTACTTTAAGGGTGAGAACTAGCTCAGAGTTCAGATCCTTTAGATTATAATATTTTTGGATACAAGAAGAACCTTTTAAAAATGAAAGGCCTATAATCTTTTATGAACCACAACTAAACAGATTTGCATTTTGTGGAATCTTAATATATTTTCCTATTGTTTTTCAACAGTTCACTGTGTCATCTACAATATAGATTCAATTCTGAGATGTTTTATTTCCCTCTTACATCTCAGGTACTTTAAGGGGCCCGAGCTTCTGGTAGATTTGCATGACTATGATTATTCCTTGGACCTTTGGAGCCTTGGTTGTATGTTTGCGGGAATGGTGAGAAATACTATTATTCTAGTTTAAATGCTTTAAACTTTCATATGAAACTTCACTTTTGGGTGCCTATTAGAGTAGTTATGATGCTTGATTGTGTAGATATTCCGGAAGGAACCATTCTTCTATGGCCATGACAATCAAGATCAACTAGTTAAAATTGCCAAGGTAATATGCTTCAGCAGATTGGCAGTTGTTATAACATTGTTGCTGAATATTTATTTTTTCTCATCAATTTGTCTTGTTTAAATTGACATTTTGGCTGGTATGATGCATGTTTTTCTGAATGCTACCAGTAACGAATTAGTCTAGATATTTGCATTGTACCTCGTTCAACTCATATTATCCACCCTGTTTTATGATCTACATCTGCACAACCTTTTGAAGCACCTGTTAGTGCTGTTTATTTTCTATTATTTGTAGATGCATCATTGTCCTTGCAGTTTTCAATGTAAATATTCATTCCTTCTTCACAGTCACACTTGATAGGGGATAAGGAGGCTTACTTTACATGCACACTGCCAAACAAGTTCTATATTCATTCCTTCTTACAAAGTATTGTCAATTTATGCTGATGCTACAAAGCTTTTGACTGTCATTAATATAACTTCAGGTGCTAGGAACTGATGAGTTAAATGCATATCTGAACAAGTACCATCTAGAGCTGGATCCTCAACTCAATGCTCTTGTTGGAAGGTATAATAAGAACTAACATATCCAATTGGCAGGGTCTCTGTTACTCCGTCCCCAGTGTGAGTGTTGATCTGTTGGATATGTGTCCGGCTGGGCATGCTTAATTGTTTCAAGTGTGTGCTTGTGTGTATATGAGGTAGGATCCTCTTATTATTATGTAAAACATTTAAGTTTTACTTCTTTTATTTACCGTTGGATGATGGTAAATGGATGGATAGATGGTTGAGATTAACAGCAAGAAATGATGAGATTTTTATGGGAAAAAAGTAGGGGATAATCTTAATCTTCCATTTACCCTCATCCAACCGTCCAAAAAAGTGTAAAATTTATAAGTTTTACATGGTGTAAGAGGGTCCTTTGAGTGTCATATCCCCATACCAATGTCTGAATATGTGCTGGATAGTGGATACAGGTTTAAATAAAAAAATTAGTCAATGTAACAGTTACACTCTTTTGTACTTGTTATGAACTAAAGCTATGGTTAACATTAAACCATGTCAATTCACCCCGAGGTGCTGCGGTTTAACACACAGATGAGTAAACATGTTAAGAATGTGCAATGTAATTTCTCCATTAACATATTTGGTATCTTGTTTTTCAGGCATAGCCGCAAACCTTGGTCTAGATTTATCAATGCAGATAATCAGCATCTTGTTTCCCCAGAGCCAGAGGTCATTTTTCTTCTTGAGTCATACTATTAGGACGTTGAACACTATAAGTTACAGTGAACTAATGTTAACAAGTAACATTTATTCTTTAGTTCTTTGACTTTCAGGCAATCGATTTTATTGATAAGTTGCTTCGGTATGACCATCAGGACAGGCCAACTGCAAAAGAAGCCATGGTAGGTCTATATAAGCTTTAGTACTGCTATTAGCTTTTCTTTTCTTTTCTCCAATTAAATCTTTAGTGTGTAACTTGTAAAATACGAAATGAACCTGTTTTTTACTTGGATCTGCGGATGTGGAGTGTTGGTATGTTTCCAACATCTGTATTTTAAATAAGAAATAAATATTGCAACAACATATTAACGAGTGTTTTCATGCTCCTTGGTAATATATTAATGTTAATATATAGAAAAATGAGTGTTTTGTAGTCATATTAACTGGACCATTGTCACCATTCTTTTTTCTTAACTACTATTGTCCAGCATATATTTTGATATGCATCGTAACAGAGTATCCAGTTCTACTATTATTGTCTTGTACTAACAGGATAAATCCATGTTGCATTGTTTCCAACTCATTTCTTTAAATGCTTGCAGCCAACACTCGTATCCGACAAATGGATTTGCGATGTATGATTTTCAAGAATTCTCCAAAATCATGAGAAAGTTTCAAAAAAAGTCCGACCATTCCCCATGTTTGATACTTATACATGAATTCAAGTATCATGGTGATAATCCTCGTTGCTTTCCATGTCATATAATTTCTTTCCTCCTGCAGGCCCATCCTTACTTCTCTCAAGTCAGGGCTGCAGAAAGTAGCAGGGTGCACACTCAGTAACAGCCAACCGGGTACACTCTGGATTCCTTTCTAAACCAATCCTACACATTTGAGTACATTTATTGGGTTTAAGTTTTACATAAAACGAATACGATTCTAGTGACTGTCATCGTCGGATTTCGGAAAGTTGAAAGTGTTGGCTACGAAAAAATTACCATCTTTTTATCACTTTCCCTTATCAACTTTTGTTTAAGAACATATACTATACAGTTTGTTCATGCCATTTTCTTCAAAACCGAACATCATAACACGTAGAATGTCTACTCATAATTACAGTGTTTGTAATAGTAAGAAATTTTATGTCTTTGAGAAATTGTATTCATTGGAAAAACATAAACCAGAGATGGACTAACATGGTAATTCATGACTGAACTATTTTTTAGACAGTCTCTTTTCTTGATATCAATTTTTATAGGATGCTTCGAGAACAAGAGTGCAAACCGTCTACCTCTTTCTCATGCATCCATTTGTGTCTCCGCTTCAAATTAGAGGGTTTAGGGTGTATGGTTTAAGGTTTAAGGTAAGGGGTTGTGGTTAGGGTTTATTGAATTAGGGGTAGGGTATATTTTTAGGATTTAGGGTTTAGGATATAGAAAATAAGGATTAGGGTTTAAAACTCAATCTTTTAAAAATTTTGAAATGGATGGAAGCATAATAAAGAGTAATGGATTTTTTACCCCAAGAACAACATAGGTACAGGGGCTGAACAACAATTTTCTTCTCAATCTCTGCATTTATATTTAAAACATATAATTTGATGAACTTAATAAATATATAATGGATTTGTTTGACAATTAGCGGATAACTGATAACGTTTTATATTAGTGTTGATTGTATTAATTGATTTAATTAGTGAATTAATTAACTAATAATTATTTAAAAAATCTATAGCTGACATTCAATCTATATTGATTCCATCTTTCGAAAAAAATCTATCTATTTCAAATGTCACCTGTTTGGCATACCCATTCAAAAATAATTAAAGCTGTATTTGGTACCACAAGCACTGACTACCACTTTAATACAGTAAAAAAAAATTACCCTTAATTATTTTTTTTTATATTTTCTATTAAATTTTTAAAAATTAAATTTTAAATTCTAACTTTAATTTCTAGATCCTAAATTCTGAATCATACATCTTACCCTTAAATTTTTAAATCTCAACTATAACCTTTAATTTTAAATCTTATAGTCTAAAAACTATACTTTATCCCTAATTTCCTAAAACTATTTTTATATCCCTCAACAGAGGAGGGGTTAAGATTCAATGTTAGGAGTAGCAAGAGTCTGTTAAACCTTAAAATTTTAAATTTTAAAATTAGGAGGGACAAAAACCTTTATTTAATTAACATTTAAACTAAAATGAGATACAAATAAAATTATACCAAAAAAATTGAGAGGAGTTGTTACCCCTCCCAAACTATGAACAGATTCGTCCCTAATCTTTACCTTCAATCTTAAGACTTTAAACCCTAAACCTTAAATTTTAAATTTGTTATTTAAAAATAAAATATAAATAAATACGTAATAAAAGCGACACCGACGTTACAAAATTAAGCACTCAAATTTTCCTTTTATATGTGTGACATTACAAAATAGTTTCGCGTGTTTCGATGTTCCAAAGGTACGTTAAATATGAACATTTTTTTTTGTATTTTTCATTTTCATTTTTTTATATTTTAATATTAAAAAATTAAAATTAAAATTATGATATTAAAAAAAATAATAATGTTCAGCGCGGTGGTATTTGTGATGTTTTACGATATACGACGTACATTATAAAAAAATTCAATATTATACCATATATAACATATAATGACAGAAAAAGTAAGATGTAAAATTAGGTAAGGTGGATAATATATATATGTAAACATATTTATAATATAACCATATTAATTGAATTCTCCTCACCCCCTACCCTTCGAAATTTATCCATAAAATCCCACTTTCTGCACCATTTCCAATTCCAAATATTGTTTGGCTTGTTTCAACTTTGGCAGCCATGGGAAGCACTGCAATTAGCATGGATGGTAAAGAAGAAGCCTTGTCCCTATGTGATATGCCATTGGAACAACATGTTCCGATTCAAACCGATGAAGATTTCGAGTTCGGCTCATTGGCCAACTCTGCTAACCAGGAAATGTGTTCAGCAGATCAATTGTTCTTTAATGGCCTAATTCTACCCCTCTATGGTGGTCTTCCTGGGTGCCACCAAGTTAACCAAACTAGCAGTAGCAGGTGGTCCGAGTCCTTGGACCATGGTTCATTAAGTCAGTTCACAAGTGTTAGCAGCAGTGCCAGTAATACTAATTGCGAGTTCAACAAAGAACCAAGTCCCAAACCCCAGATAAAGTCGCCCAGAACTCAACCAGTCAATGTTGGAATCCGAACCCCAACGTCGTCAATGTGGGATTATTTCAGGTCAGTCAGGTCAGGCTTGGTTCGAGCACCGGAACACGAAACGCATGAATCTAAAGTTGGTAGGACTTCTGTGAGCTGCCGGAACAGTAAGGTTATTTACAGCAACAACAATGGGGACGAAGCTTCGAAAAAGAAGATTATGGGGGCGTATTGCGGATGTAAATGCTCAGTTAATGTGGTTGAAACAGTTCCATCGAACAGCGAAGTGTTCATCAACAATGAGAAACAGAAATCAATGTTGCTTTCCCCCATGGAAGAGAGGAAGAAGCTTCAGCAAGAATTGAAGATGAAGAAGAAGATGAAAGAGAAAGAGAAAGGTAAAGGAAAAGCAAGCCTTTTCACGTCATTCAGCTCTTCGAATGTTTAAAGCAACTTTCAGTTTCACAGGCAAGCTATATTACTTGAATTCAAATGCATATTTGTTCGATTAAACGCAGTGAAAACGTTGATTCGTGACTGTGATTAAAGCACAAAACGCCACATGAATAGAGAAAGCTGATGAAGACAGAACTATATTAAACTCTTTCAGTTTCAATTATCCCAGTTGTCCTGTCTTTGTCCTGTTAGTACACCAGGTTACTTTGGATTTGTTTCAGAATTTGGGTTTCTTAGATGTTTTTTTAGAACATAGGTGAAAGAAAGATTAGTAATTAAAAGAGAGTTAAACTAATATTATCTCGTGAAAAAAATGGGACAAATTTGATTGAGTTGAGTTATTTGTTATAACATCCAAGGCCATGATTTTATCCTCGCGAACTCAACTATAGGGAAAGTTGAACTTTCTTAATAGAACTACATAATGGCTGCTGTGATGGTTGCAATCCGCCGTCACTGTGGCTTCCGTTATGGATGTAAAAAGCTGACCGGCCTGGAAACCTGTAATGACCCGAACCTGTTTTATATCTGATTATTGTTGACCTGAACCCGAATTGGATTTGTTACTGTAGTAACTGAACCCGAACTGTATCCAGTCGAGAATGACCTGAACCCGATTTTAACTTGTTACTGTAGACCTGAAATCCGACTTGTATCCGACTGAACCGAACCCGACTGAATTGACTCGAGACCTGATTTTACCTGACTTGTTATTAACCTGAACTAATATCAACATAATATTTATATAAATAAGTTATATAACATACTTATATTATACTTTTAATACAAATATAAAATATTTATATTATACATATTATTATTTATATAAATATTTTTTTGAACAAGTTAATAGTGATTACAATAGTATCTGTTTTAGAATATAATTTTTAGTATTTGACATTGACCGCTCAATCACTCTGCTAGTATTGCTGGTGTTCGAACCCATGATTTCTAGGAAGATCAACCATTCCTTTAACCACTTATAATTTATATAATTTGTGTTTATTAATTTTTAATTAATAATCCATAGTTAAATTTTATTACATATAACATACTTATATTATATTTATAATGATTTTATTATAAACATATTTATATTTTAATATTTATAACATACTTACAAATATTTAATAATTTTATATTATAAATATTTATTAATTTTAAATTATATAATAAAAATCTAATATTATACTTATAAGTTATTATAAATAAATTCACCCTTTAAATTAATATACATGTCATTATAAATAACAGTTACAGATTTTTAATACAACAAAATTTATAAACTTTAATACAATAAAAATAATAAACTTTATAAAATTTGACATATTTTAAGTCCTAATTATAACCAAACTAATAAACTTAATACTTAATAAAATTTACACATATTTAAGTCCAAAACATAACCTTAAGTAAATTAAGTTTAAATTTAAATACCAAATATCCATAAAAATAAGTTTAATTTGTTAAAACTCAGATTATACAGCTTTAAGCAATTACAATGCTAAAATTCAGATTATACAACTTTAAACAAGTTCAAATTTACCCTTATATATACATTAAAAATTAATATACATGTATGATATATATAATGTATATATGTATAATACATATACATATAGCATACGTATATATTAATATATATAATACATATAAATATAAGTATATAACATTACCTTATTAACATACATATGTATAATATATGTACAATGTACTAATACATACTAACACATGTGACATATTAACATACATATATAATCTATGTACTAAAATTAATATAAATATTAACATGTATGATATATGTATAATATATTATATATGTACATATAACATACATATATAATACATATACATATAGATTATAACATACATGATACATAATTACATATATATTAATATATACATGTATTATATATTAATGTAAATATACATATACAATATACATAATTACATATTGATATAAGTTATAACATACATATATGATATATATACATATATATACATGTATTATATACTAATCACTATATACAATTATACATATACATATGTTATATATATATATAGTATATAATATACATAATGCATTTACTAATTATATATACATATACATATACATATAACATTAACATACATATATGATATATTGATATATATATATATATATATTAATGTACTATGTATAATATTACTACTATCACTAATTCACTATATATACATATAACATACATTGATACATATATATGAATGTTAGAATGTACTTATGTTACATTATGTACTATATATAATTAATAATTGTATATATTATAAATATATTATACATACGTTATACATATTTAATTATTAGACATCTAATTATCAATATATATTATATAAATACTTATATTAGTTGTTAAATTATTAATGTATTATATATAGACTGTAGTGTTATGTATACCATATTTTATTTTCATATAGTATTAATTCATTTATAGTATTATTCCATTTGCAAAAATAGTATTATGCCATAAATAATATTATTCCTTATTTTAGTATTATTTTACTTCAAAAAATATAATTATTCCATATATATTATTAATCCATATATACTATTATTCCAAAAATAGTATTAGTCCATTTATAATATTACTCTATATATAGTATATTTTCTACGTATAGTATAAATTTCTTGTACAGTATTAATTTTATATAACTATTATTCCATTTATAGTATAAATTCTATATATTGTCTAAAATTTATTTTTTCATTTTTAAAATATATTAAACTATAGTATAATTATTTTATAATGTATTAAAGTTAAAATTTTAATACTAATAATTATTATTAATTTATAATTTTTTTAATTTAGTCCTTATAACTTATAAATTAATTTATTTGAATTGATTATTACTGATTTTTTAATTTACTTTAATATTTTTAATTTTTAATTTTTGTAATTAAGTCCTTACAAGTTAATGTTGATTTTTTAAAATTTTAAAATTTAAACTTTAACTTTATAATTTAATATTTATTCGTTTTTTACGTGTTTATACAAAATCAAAATTAATAATTTAAATTATTGTGAATATAAAATCAAAATTAATTTGACCTGAAACAAAACCGACTTGAAATGAACCCGACCTGAAATCTATCCGACCTGAAATGAAACTGTCAATTATCCGATTTGGACCCGAACCGTTTGAACCCGACCTGAAATGGACTCGCACCCGACCCGAATCAAATCAAAACTTTAAATTAACCTAAAATAACCTGTATCCGATTTTACCCAACCTGAAACTCATCCGAGTAACTATTTTTACTTCCGTAGTTAGATGTACCGGAATTTGTAATCTTGGGTATAGTAGTATAATCTTTGATCATTGGCTTGATGGGCATACGCCGGTTGGTTTGGGACTTGATCATTGTAGGGGTTTGGACCAGCATGATTATAGCTTTCAGGCATCCCTGTAAACGCAGCCCTTTGGTAGTTAACTGGTGGAGCTTGCCTACCTGGCAGTCCCCACCGTTAGGCCTTGATTTCTTCCACGGGTGATGATGTTTACCAGAATCACCCCCTCTTTTCTTACGGTCTGCTTTTGCTTTCTCAAGTTGAGCCAACCTGTTCAGGAGTAGATCAAGGGCATAGTCAGGTTCTAGGCCATAGTCTTGAACACATCTTATGAGGCCTTTCAAGGCAGCGAATTATCGCGCACTGGAGGAAACCTTTCGGCAAGCTGGAAGGTATGAATAAATCCTACTGCATCGACTTGTTTCCCACTGTTAATCAACAACTCAACAAAACCTGTAATAGTAAGACTTTGTTTAGCAAATCAGCACCAAACAGTGGTATAGCCATCAATACCGACTTAGGCAAAAAGGTGAGTATCACCGGGGTCGATTCTGGAAGAAAAAGCTAGCCATACACGGGACTTTCACATGCCCTGGAGGCAGCATCCGTCTTATCCACTGTTTGAGTTGGTTCATCCAGTGAATTCAGCACAAACAGGCTGGTTCGCTTGCACTTTCGAGTTCAAGGGGAAGTTTCTGCAGCCATGTTTTCAGTATTTTCACATGTTTTACGAGGAAAGTCCTGGGCGGGGTGTTTCCCCCAACCCAACCCAACAGAACTGCTTACCTTGGTATCTCCGTTTTCCCCAGCATCAAGAGAATCTGCAGTTGTTGACCGGAAATTTGTACGTGCCTCAGCAATGGCAGCAGCATCTTTCAGCTCCGGCACACGGTTTAAGTAATCTTGTTCCCTAGTAGCAACGATTGTCTCCTTCTCAACAATCAATGCAAGAGTTTTAGCTTCTTTCACCTCGTATTCCTTCTCCACAGCGCTCTTCAGATTTCTTCTTTAACATCACCTCGAGATTCAGGAAATATTGTTCGATTTCTATCCAATGATCTCAGAAGCATCTTGTTAATTTTGAAAGGTCATGGATTAAAATTAAAATTGATTTTTTTATTAACTCTCCACGTCATTAAAATAGTGGTTTAACGTCTCGGTGATAAAAATAAAATGAATCAATAACATAAATGATTAAAATAATTTTTTTAATTGGTGACCAAAATAAAATAAACCAAAAATAAAAGGGACTATCAATGTAGATTACCCTTGTCTTTTTTAAAGAAAGCCGGTCAATCCTTTTATGCCCCCATGAAGTTTAATTTATTCTCTTGCATGTCCTGTTTCTAATGGTCCTCAAAGTAAAAGATATGAACAAGGTTTAATTTAAATAATATTTTATTTTATTTAAAAAATATTTTAATTAATATTAAAAATATATAATCGAACTAATTTAGATAAAATATTATACATGTTTATTATAAAATAATTATTTTAATCTAGGCTTTTATGATTATGATATCAAGATTCAAATGTTTGATATTATTTTGGAGAGCTGGTATTTTTATCAATATGATCTAAACTTTTTATAAAGATGAATGTTTTATCAAATCAAATAATTTTTTAGATTAGTCGAGTTTATAAGTCATGTTTTGTTATTTAAACTTTATTTATAATTTTTCAATTGGAGTCGAATTTCTCTATAAACTTAATTTTTATTATCTATTATGTTATAGTACGAGCTGGTTCAATTAAATAGTTTTCTATAATCATATTATATATTCTTCACATGTGATATACATATATAAGATAAATTTAAGGGTTTAGGGTTTATGGTAGGTTTAGCTTTCTATAAGATATTTATCTTAATTTTGAAATTAATCCATTGATTATTAAAGATTTTAAATTATTTGGATTTTTATTTCATAAATCAAATTTGATTTGATTTTTTCGAGTCGAGTTAAATTTAAAAAATATTCGAGTTAAGATTTTTACATTTAATCATATAAAAAATCATTTTTTAGCAAATCCCCAAGGAACGGAAAATTTTTTCCCGAAATATTATGAATTTTACCGTGAATTCAAAGACTGAATTTAGGATCTATGGTCTTAAGTGTATGGATTTTTATAATAAAAAAAATTATAGTAGCGAGGGAAACAATTAAAACACCTTTTTAAAAATAAAAAATATTTCATGTATTAGAGTTTTTACAGGGTTTAGGGTTTTGATTTAGGATCTATGGGTTTAAGTATATGGATTTTTATAATAAAAGGTTTAAAGTCAGAATTTAGGACTTAACGTAGAAATTAAAGTTTAAAGGTTAAGGTTTAAGTTTAAGATATTATAGTTAGGGATTTAGGATTTAACTTATAAATATTAAATTTTTACCTTAAAATCTATATTTTAACTAAAGGAGATACTGAGTTTGATTGGTTCATAAACTATTCTGGTTTGACTTGGTTAAAGCTTAATAAATTTGATTGAAGCTTATATTGGGCTCAAAATGTTAACACGTGAAACCGAGTTTACCTAAACTCAAGTCTAAAAGCTCGTTAATAGACACAATATATATATGGGATGGTATCCAATTATATGATATAAAATTCACTTAGTTTCACACTAATTTGAGAAATTATATCACGGTAAGTTCCACCATGTTATCCATGGGATCAACCACTAAAAAACATTCATCTCATCATTTTTTTATGTCATATTTTCTTAAGTGAATCTTCACTCATATTTACTGTTAATTCATTTTAAAAATAATTTTTTGAAGTAAAGATTCACTTGAAAAAAATATGACATGGAAAAATTGATGAGGTGTGTGATTTTTAGTGGTTGATCTCGTGGACACGTGGTGGGACTTACACATAATAAATTTTTCCACTAATTTTGGATCGTTGGATGAGTGAATTGGATGAATGAAATTAACGGTAAAAAATATGAAAGATTATCACTTAAAAAATAAAAAAATAATCTTAGTCATTTAATATTATCATCCAACGGTTGAAAATTAATATAAAATTAAATAAATTTTACACCATATAAATTGATTGTAATCCTATGTATACTCGTAGGACATTTTAATAAACGTGAAAAACATAATGATGATTTGAGTCTCGGAATGAGATTATATATAATCATTATATGGATATATTGAAAAAAAAAAAAGTATAAAGAGATTATATATCTGTAATCAGATTTTATATTATTTTGGTCTTAATTATTTTTAGTGGCATATTGACTTTTAAATTTCAAAAAAGTAAAATTTGAATTTTCAATGAAACATGAGAATTCAAGAGCAAAGGATGATAAAAGTGAAACTAAGATGTGATCAAGGAGAGGCGGAGCGAGGAGGCTCAACCCTTGGATATGATCGCTTGGTAACTCATAATTATTAATTTAAAATAAAAATATTTAATTTATTTTTTATTAAATATTAATATTTAATAAATTATTATTAATAATAATAAATATTGAATTAAATTATAAAAATTAAAAATATATATATAAATATATCAATTTTAACTAAAAACACTTTTTAGTGATTAAATTTAAAAATATATATATATATTCCAAATTAAAAATACAGGTAGATATTAGAGAATAAATTGTACATTTAAACCTTTTTTAAAGAATTCTGATTATTGCGTTGTTTGTGTTTTGAGGGTATTAGTATTTTAGAAGTTATTTTCTTATTAAAAAAATTTAAAAAATTAAATTTTAAATTTCAACTCTATTTTTTATATCTTAAACCCTAAATCTTACACACTAAAAAATACACTCTACCCTTAATTCTTTTAAATCCTAACCGTAATCCCTAAACTTAAACCTTAAACCCTAATCTCACTGATTTGAAGTAAAGGCGTCAATAAAGACACGTTTAGAAGGTAGACGATTTATACCTTATTTTAAAATATATTTTAATTTTATCATTTGATATATACGAGTTACATTCTTCGACATCTATTTATTTTAAATAATTTAGTGAAATAAGACGTTATTGTTAAAAAATAATAATTATTTTTCAAAATTTAATTTTCATAAATAAAATAAATTGATAACAAAACAAATGACTATATATATTTGAAAAGTAAAACGCAACAACAAATCTATTCATAAAAAGGACAATCATTCTTTAAAATTTTTAATATTTATTTATTTATTTTATTTTTATTTAAATTTCTATTTTCATACTCCTAAAAATTCATATGTTTGCTTTCTAGTAAATATATTTTGTTACAATCGATAGATTATAAACAAACTTTTAGTATTAATAATTTTTATTTGTTATGTAAAAATTAAATGGGAGGAATTTGAGCGTTTAAATACGTTTGAACCAATATTTTTTATAGGAAAATTCTATAATGGGTGTCGAACATTGTTGAACACCACTAATGTTGAACATTGTTGAACACCATTAAATTAATTAATAAAATTTAAAAATCTCAAGGATTCAATATATAATTAATAAAGAGTGATAGATTCAACATACAATTAATAATTGTGTATTAAGTCCCTGAGATTTTTAATCTTTATTAATTAATTTAACAATGTTCAGCGATATTCAACGTCAGTGGTATTCAACGATGTTCGACGCCCGTTGTAGACTCATCCATTTTTATATTATATCAATAATAATGTCAACTAGATTATATTTAATTGACTAAATTTATTGAATTAAAAACGCTTTGTTGGTATATTTATATTGTATTATATCAACAACAATGTCAACCGGATTATATTATATCAACAACTCTTTCTTCTTTTCTTATGAGTCTCATTTGGACAGAGACAAGGAGGTTCAGGAAGCCTCTGAATTTTGTTGATGTGTTTATCTCCATAGAATCTTTTTTTTTATTGTTTTTGGATCGTAAGAATTTTTGAATTGTTTAATCCAATTATTTTATTTCTCGAATACGATATAATAATATTTTTTTTATGGATTTAATAAAAATTCAATAACATCAAATTTTTTTTCATATTTCTATTATTGTTTTATATTTATATCCAAGATTGTTTTATGTTTTTTAAAATTTAAATTCTTTTACAAATAAAAAGGATGTAATATATTTTATTAATATACTCAATATTATTAATAATTAAAAAAACTCATTTGATATTATTAATAATTAAAATTGTAGTCATGGTTTCAAAGGTCTTGGACCAACGATTAATGTGTTTGAACCACGTTATTTGACCATGGATTTATGTTCTACCTCTAGAAACAAAGCAAGTTCACGACAATTATATTATGATGGAATTATAAAAAAAAAAACTTCATATGTTTTTTTTTAATTACGAAAATTTAATCATTACCGTGATATCTCAAACAGGAAAAATTATATTATGGGATATTCCTACCACATCATTCATGGACTAATCAATAAAAAGCATTCATTTAAATATTTTTTTCACATCATCATTTTTACCAAGTGAATCTTCACTTGGTAAAAATTGTTTTAAACTTAATTTACAATAAATATCACTGAAGATTCACTTGATAAAAATGATGAGGTAAAAAAAATAATTAAATAGATGTTTTTTATTAATCGGTCTTATAAATGACGTGGTGAGAATATCTCATAATATAATTTCTCCTCAAACGGGTATCAATATTTTGTTTTTATAATAATTTAAAATTAAATTATATAATAAGTTACTATTTTTTAAGATAAATTTATTTTGATTATTATATTTTTAAAATATTTGATACAATTTTTACTGTTATTTTTCGTTAAAACTATTCATAATGTTCATTTATCCTTAATAAAATTGAGTAAACTACAATGATAATCACTCAATTTTTTAATTCTTATTTTAGTTAATTTTTTAATTCAATAACTTAATTTTTGAATCGTTAATATTTTGGTAACTATCAAATAACACGATTATATAAATTAAAATTTTGATTAATAAAAAAATTAAAAAATATATATTTATTTTTACTTTTCTTATTAAACTTATCATATTACCTTATTTTATATTTTAATAAATAAAAAATATTATTGAATCAAATATTCATATGTTTTATGTAATGCAATATATATATTATGTATTATAATATTTTATAGTCTAGTATTTTTGATACCTTATGATTTTTTTTAAATGGCTTTGAGTATGATTAATTAGTGTCAACTTTCAATTTTTGATTTTTAGGTGTTTTTACACTTTATTACAGCCAAACATTTATTAGAAATATTTTGATTATTTGATTAATAAATTATATGATTTAATCAGTATAATATAAAATCAAGAATTGAATAATTTGAAATTAACAATTAATCAAAAAAATTAAAGATTAACCAAACCTGATTTTGGTATAAATTTTAAAAATAAATTATATTGATTCGATTACGTTTTATAATTTTAAGTAAAATTGATTAAATAATCTTATCTATTATATAATATTTTTAAATTTTATGTATTATAATATTTTATAGTCTATTAATTTTGATGTCATTCTATATTTTAAAAAAATATTTAGCTTTAGGTATAATTATTAGTGTGACCTTTTAATTTTTGACTTTGTAGATGTTTTTACACTTTATACAATCGAATAATTATTAGATTTATTATATTATCATATTTGATATTTTAATAAACAAAGTAAAAAATATTAGAATATGATTATTTAGTTAATAGATTATCTAATTTAATTAGTATAAATTAAGGTTGATAATCGAATAA
The DNA here is from genome assembly GCA_035048815.1 of Abelmoschus esculentus. Classification (NCBI taxonomy): domain Eukaryota; kingdom Viridiplantae; phylum Streptophyta; class Magnoliopsida; order Malvales; family Malvaceae; genus Abelmoschus; species Abelmoschus esculentus. The sequence goes on from JAUCBN010000024.1 coordinate 15,439,582, forward strand.
TTTAAGCTTACAAATTAATCAAAATATATTTGAAGTATTAATTAAAATTTCCTATTTATATAAACACGTCATTTGTGAGTGATCAAAATATGAATAGTTAAAAAAAATAAGTTATTGAATTAAAAAAATTAAACACTAGTGACCAAAATAGAATGATGATTGTTGAATGATGAATGATGATTGTTGAATGATGATTGTTGTAGTGAATTAAAAAAAATTAACTATGTCATATGAGAGCCACCAAAATATTAACGATTTAAAAGTTAACTTACTGAATTGAAAATTTTTGAACATTAGTGACCAAAATAGAAGTGAAAAAAGGGTCGAGTGATGTTGTAATTTATCCATTTTTATTAAGTTGAAATGTACATTAACCATTATTTCTAGTTAACGGTAGAGACTGTATTAAATGCGAACTAAAAATTGAGTGAACTTATTAAATATGAACTAAAAGTTGAGTGAACTTATCGAATACGACCTAAAAGTTGAAAGAACTTATCAAATATGAATTAAAAGTTTGGTGAGTTTATCGAATATTTTAAAAGTACAATAACCAAAATAAATTTACCTTAAAAGTTCAATGACCATTTGTATAGTTTACCCATAATATTCTTGGATTTTTTTAATTTTTTAAAATGCTTTAGTTATTTTTTATTATTTTTAAACAAATTCCAATCAGTTAATGATATATATTTCTTCTTATTCACAATATATAGCAATTATTTATATTAATATCAATTTTATAGTGGAAGGATCAATTTTTATAATTATTAAGATTACAGGGACTGGAAATATAATTACACCCAATAAAATGTTTAGTCGGCGGTCAGACTGGACAAGCATCCATCCCCCTTTGACGGGGCCAAATTCATGAATCGTACGTTTCAACTCTTGTTTTGTGTGCCAGATAATTTATATGTAGGTTAACATTTTCCAGGAAAACTAAAGAATTTTCAGGGAAAAGAGGATATTGAGATTTACTGTTTCTACCGGTGGCGCGTATACTACACCTGCCACAATGGGACAATCTCCTTCCACCGCTTTTGACAGAGAAAACTCCTTCAGCGACCGCTTCGGCTTTTTCTATTATTCTGGTTTTGTTTCCAGCGACGGATTTTCCGATGAGTTCGTGGAGAATCCGGATTATACCGCTGGGATTCCAGATGAGTGTTTAGCTTATGTTTTTCAATTCCTCGGCCCCGGCGATCGGAACCGTTGTTCGCTCGTCTGTAAGCGGTGGTTGTGCGTTGACGGCTGGAGCCGCCATCGTTTGTCTCTCAACGCGCAATCCGAGATCGTCTCATATTTGCCTTCTCTCTTTACGCGCTTTGATTCCGTAACGAAGCTTACTCTACGTTGTAGCCGTAAATCGATCAGCTTAAACGATGACGCTTTGGTGATGATCTCCATCCGTTGTCGGAACCTCGAACGGTTAAAGCTCCGAGGTTGCCGCGAAATCAGCGACGAAGGAATGTTGGCTTTTGCTCAGAATTCTAAGAAACTAAGGAAACTTTCTTGCTGTTCTTGTATGTTCGGTTCCAAAGCTTTGAACGCCGTCCTTGACTACTGCACGAATTTAGAAGAGTTATCGGTGAAAAGGCTCAGAGGAATCCACGACGGAGCTGAGGCGATCGGACCAGGAGCGGCAGCTTCTTCACTGAAATCGATTTGCTTGAAAGAGCTCGCTAACGGTCAGTCTTTCGAACCGCTTGTTGTTGGAGCTAAAAACCTTAAATCTTTGAAAATTATTCATTGTTTGGGTGATTGGGACAGAGTCCTTCAATTAATTGGGAATTGAAATCAATACCGAAAAGGAAATCTCTACGTTACTAACAATGAAAACAACGGTAACAGTGATCCTTTGATGGAAATTCACCTTGAGAGACTTCAAATAAGTGATATAGGCCTATCTGCTATTTCCAAATGTACCAAAATTGAGAATTTGCATATTATGAAATCCCCAGATTGTTCGAATTATGGGCTTGTTTGTGTCGCTGAACACTGTAACTTGTTAAAGAAGCTTCATGTTGATGGATGGAGGGCTAATAGGATTGGAGACGAGGGTTTGGCTGCTGTAGCCAAACACTGTCCTAATTTAGAAGAACTTGTTTTGATCGGTGTTAATGCTACATATTTGAGCTTGGAAGCCATTGCTTCAAATTGCTTGAAACTCGAGAGATTAGCCCTTTGCGGAAGTGGGACTATTGGCAATACTGAGATTGCATGCATTGCAGCAAAATGTATGGCTTTGAAGAAACTTTGCATCAAGGGATGTCCTATATCGGATATCGCCATTGAAGCACTGGGTTCCGGTTGTCCTAGTTTGATGAAAATTAAGTTGAGGAAATGTAGAGGAGTGAGTTGCAAGGCCGGGGAATGGTTGCGCGAACAAAGGGGATCTCTAGTGATCAATATGGATCCTTGTGAGGTAGATGGTGGTTTCGAAGCTAGTGGTCAAGTAACCGGCGGAGATGCTCCGACCAGCGGCAATGACAGGTTAGCCTTGCTGAGATCAAAGTTTGTGCTTCTTGCTAGTAGGGTTTTAGTTGCATGCACATTTAGAAGTTGGAATACTGTTGATAATAGTTTCAATAGCAACTTGTGAATGATCTTTTAAGTAGTTGAAACAAGACTATATTTTCCTATCATAATGCAACCTTGTAAGATTCATTTTTTAATGTATTCCAATATGATAATTGCCATCTAATTTTTTATATTAAGCACAAATTATCTAGTCTTATCGGTTAAAAGAATGATTGTTTTTTTTGAGGTTACGGGTTCGAGTACCAGTAATATCAGTATAGTGATTGAGTGATTAATCTCTAGTGGTCGAGAATACACTCTGCTCACTAATTTTTTATGCTAAGTAGAAAGAAAAAAACCAATATGATAAATTGATAATTTGATTATGAGTAAATATAAAAGCCTTTGAATAAAATTTACGCTTAATATTTTTTAATCTATTGATGTAGTACGTTATATTACAGATTTTCACATGACACTTTTTAGAACTATTATTTTACTTAAAAATTCTTTTAAAGTTTTAAATTTTTTAAAAATATGTAAATTTATATAATTTTTTTAAAATTATAAATATAACAGGATAGAATTATAATAATATAACATTTAAAAAATTAAGATTTAATGTTTAAAATAAATTAAAGAATTTAATTGATTTTTTATTTTAAGTCAGTTTTTAAATAAACTGTATTTGATAATTAAATAAATATTTAAAAATTATCAAACTTAGTATGTACGTATCTATTTATAAGCAAATAGATAATGATTAAATTGCAACAAACTTTCTACCTTTTATATGTATTTAATATGTAAACAGAAAATTTTATTAAATGAATTTTGTTTATTATATTATTTATGATACGTTTTAAAAATAGTAAGATTAGGATTGAGCACCAACGATTAAGCGATCAATGTTAAATAATGGAGATTATATTCTAAAACAAATATTACGGTAATCACTATTAGTTTATTCAAAAAAATAGTAAGATTAGGTGAGATTGATGAATTTTACTGGTGAAACCACAAATGATGTGATAAGTCAAGTTTATCTAATAAATTTTTAGTAAATAAATTATATTTAAATTTTAACGTACTTTTTATTTTAAGATGTATTTAAATTAATAAATAAATAATATTAAAATTACAAGTTTGATTTCTATTAATATAAATAGAGTATACTTTATAATTAATCGTTTTTCTTAACGAGAGAATCCACGACGAAAAGATTAATTACTATTATCAATAATAAATACTTTAGCTCAAACAAAAAAATAATAAACATTATTTTAAATCGTAACAAACTTTTTAATTTTTAAAAAAAGGTTGAAGATAATCATACAAATAATATTTTATATGTGTCTGATAAATAAACACAACCCATCCTTTAATTCTCTTTTTAATAGGTAAACTTGAATGATTTTAAGTAAGGGTGAGTATTCGATCGAGTCGAGTCAAAAAATTTTGAGTTATTCGAGTTGATTAGTCATATTTTACAACTCAAACTTTATTTAAATTTTTTTCGGTTCGAGTCAAGTTTAAGAAATTTGAGTCGAGTAGAGTTTTCGAATTTTTATAAATATTTAATTGTAATTATTTATCATGTTATAGTATGATTTGATTTCAATTTAAACGACTTTCTCTAATCATATAAGATATGTATATATATATACATATTTTCATATGTAGCAATATTTCTTTATATTTATATATATAAATGTATATATCATAAAAAAATTAATAGTCTCGTCTCAAACTTAAAAATTAATTCTCTAATTATTAAAAATTTTGAGTTATTCGAATTTCTATTTTACAAATCGAACTTTATTTGAAATTTTTTCGAGTCGAATCGAGTCAAAAAGAGTCAAGTATTTTTACATCGAGTCGAGTTTTACTCACCCCTAGTTTTAAGTTTTATGCGTGCTTAAGTATGTTTTGTATAATTTTATCTACATAACTATAATCCGAGTAAATTATCCCACTAATCAATAACGTGTGTACCCTAATCTATTGGTAAGCCCTTTTTCTTAGAATTTGATTTCTAAGAAGAAATTTCCTTGATTTTTAGTTGAAACTTGGACTTTGAACACTGAACAGCATTCACAATATAACACTAAAGTAGCTGAGTTGCAGTTAACCAAACTTTGCCAACCAATCCATTTGACTGACTCTAAAAGTAGACTTGTCAATAGAAAATACCAAAATGACTTAGGTGCTAAGGGATCCAAAATTTCTACTTCGACATGCTTAATCGAAAGCTTCAGCGGTGCATTTTCGGACATTATCGGATCGAATGAACAATCAGAGGAGAAAATTCAAACCCCAACTCCTACATGATGAAGTTTGTTTGAACTTTGCTAACTAAATGTTCTCCGTAAACAGCTTTTCCGAACTTACGAGTTCCGCCGCTCCTCTGTACGCAGACTTCCAAAGGCTCTACTGCTGCATCGTAATTTGGCTGTTCGGGGAAACAGGAAGAAAAAATAAACAAGAATATTCAGGAAGGACAAAAACGACAGGTGATCGAAGGAAACTTGTAAATGTTAACCTCGTAAAAATACGCGACACAGACACGGTATGTCGGAGATGTGTTGATAACTCGGTGTAGTGTTGAGTCGTATAAACCATTAGATAGTATCTGCAGTTACACCAAATATTTTAGCAGGATATAATAAGAAACTGGAAATACAGACATTCGAAACCGCTTTTAGCATCGTGTTCATGTACCTTCAACATATCGCCGATGTTGCATACAAAGGATCCAGGAGTCGGAGGAGCTGAGATCCACTCACCAGATTTGTTTCTCACCTGCATAACTCTGTTTAGATAAGCTGCCACTGAAAAATAAAGCAGTGGAATTTAAAACAGCAATGTAATACAAAAGTTAGACGAGGCCGGAAACCGGAAGTCGGGAAAATGTGAAGGCATCCGGCATGAACTATTAGGTATTAAAGAAATGAGTAACCACAAGCCCTAAGGCAATAATCGTGAGAGAATTGCTTTCGGTCATACAGGATAAAGTTGCTAACTATAGCTGCTGTAATCTTCAGAATGATAAACAAAAAAATATTTTCCGGAGCAAAAAAAAAAAAAAGAAGAGGCCTACCTGAAGTGCTGTGATATTTTCATCTTGATTCACCAATGTTAACAAACCTGTTGAAATATTGTAAAACTTAGAATGATGTTTTAAATCTTTTAAGCTAAAAATCTCAAGTTAAAGCAAGCTTCACCGTAATCTGTGTGTGCACCGCTGAATTGTTCGGTTCGGAAGACAGACAGACAGAAGCAAATGAGAAAAAGTACGGACATGCTAATATGGCAGCAATTAAGGAAAAGGAAAAACCAGCACCATTCACATTCCATTACCATCCGATGTCATTTTCAGGTTTGCATTTTCCATTTGCAGTTGATGCTCCTGGGTAACCAATAAGACGCGTCACCCAAAATGCATCACCGCCTATTTCCCCTTCAAATTCATCCGGTGATCCACCCAATGCAAGAGCTATTCCCCGCATAATTTTTCTTGACAGTTCTGTCATTACCAATTATTTGTAAACTGACATGAATTTCCAGCCAGGAAAATTATTAAGGGAGAACACAAACTTGAAAAATATGAGCATGCCTGTACAGAGGCTGATATACTCCTCCATCAGTTCTTTGAAGTTTGGAGGATTATGTGGCCTGTCAAATACAACATTGCAAAACAAAAGGGCGTCAACTCTGAAACTCAACTCCAAACTTTCAGATCAGCCACTATATGCAAAATTGTTAGTACCATTATTCCCATGAGCATGGAAAATCCAAAATCTTTGTAGCATGTACAACCATTTTGCAATGGCTTAGGCCAATTAATTATTAAGAGCATTTTGTAAGACCAATCATTAGAAACAATACAGATAGCGAATTCCAGGCCCTTGTATGAAAAAGCATTATTCTTTAACATTGCACTAAGTCCCTTCCAAAGTTTATCAATCTTAATGTCATTAGGCCGTCCTACACAAGCAAATTTTGTAGTATGGATATGGTTGAGAAACGACCAAGTCTTTTGGCATACCATTGATTATATCCTTCCATGGGTTTGCCAAGAGCTCCATACATCCCTTGTTTTAGTTCTTTATAGCACTGTAATCCAAAGTTCAGTGTTATATATACTGAAGCATGCATAATATGCTACTTATGAGAATACTTTCCTTGACATAACTTTAAAGTAAATCCCGAATAATAACATTGTAAAAAGTAAAAAAAAAAAAAACTTTTTTGGGACTGGTCTGAGATAGTTCATGCAATGTGTTTTTAAAAATCTTTGACTTAAGTTTAAATATTTATAAATTAAATATGATGATAAATACCCCATAAAGAACGGTGAAGAATAATTAATCAAAAAAGAGAAGATGATTTGAAGAAATATAAACCTTGGAACAAGTTGAAAGTCCATTACTCACCCTTGTATAAAAATGGTACCAGTAGAGAACTACTTGGATCAAAACATTTTATGAGATTAAACAAAACAAGAATATTCCCACGGGCACCTTTCAATTGCAATGTAAATCAAATGGAGGAACAAAAGGTAGTTACAAGTAACACTCACTCACATCAATAGCTTCATGCATATCGGGCACGCCTTTGGTTATGTTTTCTCCAATTCTCTGGTATCCCCTGTATTTGAGTGTCACCTTACCAGGTCAACGAGATTCATATACTAATCAATAATCTTAAACAACATTTATATGAAGATTTTACTTCACCGAACAGACCTGTATCCAGCAGCTGGTGTCAACTTTATCTTGAGTTTTTCTTCATACGGAAGATCAAAAAATTTGTGGGTTATGTTTCTAACCTCCTTCACCATAGTCTCAGGGATACCATGACCTTTCTAATGAATCCAAAAGAGTATGAATCGGGGGGTGGGGGGACATCGATAAGTTAGATTATCAACGAGATATATAGAAAACTTCAGTTTGTATGCATAAAAGCAGAATGCTCCAATTTCAGCTACGAAAATTGTCCAGGGAAGTCTTTCAACTCAGAATCAAATCTTAGGCTCTAAGATACCAGAAACTTCAATTAAAAAATTAGATTATTTAAGTATTAGTGAAATCAAATGTAAACCTATTTTGCTTTGACTCTATTTTTCTTTAAGAAATTGTGTCTAACATCCATATCGGATGCATACCCTGATATGTGTGTAAGAATATGACACTCCAAGGATTCGATATAATTGAACATGTTACAAACTCGAGTTTGAGTATCATAAATGTAAAAATTCACTGAGTTCAGAAGAACAAAGAAATAGAATCAAAAGGCAAACATGAAAATTTCACCGCATAGAAGAACCCAGCCTCACGGCAAGCTTGATCCAATTGCTTAACAACTTCACATACACCAGGGTCTTCACCCATTTTTGGATCGTCGCATTTGGCCAACAAAGGAGCAACATCTACACCACAACGGATTTTAATTAACGATAAAACAACACTAAAAACCCAACAGATAATCACAATTTATAAAGATTCAGATTTTGAAAACAGATAAACTTCATCAATATCTTCTAATTCCACGAATAAATTGCACTGTTTCATAGATTTCTTATGCTTTAGTTTAAATGAATCAAACCCCTCTTTCTTTTGCTTGAAACCCAGACTCAACATGCAAAACGGTGATTCAGATTTCAATCGACCTTAGAATTTGAATTGGAACAACAGTTTCTGAAAGTAAAACTTGTACACGCAAAATTAACCAATCAATCAAAGATTACAAATATAGATTTTGATGACCGGAAATTCATGGGATGCTAAATAATTTACCGATAATTGGGATGGATTTGAAGTCGGTAGCCATGGCGTCGAGGATCTTCCTGTTGCTCTTCCCCTCTGTTCTTTTACAAAGGAATGCCACTCAGATATACATAGATTTCCATGAATAATTACGAATTTAAAATGAATATTTTATTCTATTTTGATACATGGAAAGACGAGAGAAAATTGTCATGATTCTACTTGCCTGTTATTGAAATGGAATCCAGTGGTGCACTAGACGACAGGAATTTAATATTTGAGGTCTTCATTTAGGAAGATGAGATTTTAGGCTATGTCCCATTCATGGGACGAATATAAAAACGGAAATAAAAAAATATAATTTTTAAAATTATAAAATACGGGTATAATAAAATAAGTATATATATAATTTTAAAAAATTATTAAAACTCTTAATAAATTAGAAAAGTGGATTGTTTTATGTTTATTTATAATCTTTTAATGAATATTATTTAATTAATAAAAAATAAAATATTAATCATATTTAATAAGTTAAAAGAAAATATATATAAAATTTAAGGAATAAATTGAATCAAATTGATAGTTTAGGAGTTCAATTAAAGTATTTAAAAACCGAATTGAATGTAAAACAAATTTATAGTATTTTCAAAAACCTTAATCAATCTAAATCCTACTATGTAATATATTCATCTTCCTATCTCATCTATAAATAGAAGAATGATGGGAAAATTTTAGAGAATATGTTTTTTTCTTTTAAAAATTTGGGATATAAGGTATTTAGAGGAAAATATTGAAAAATACGATAATTTGAGCAGTAAACTCACCATAGTGTCACCTCTTTTTGGCGTTATAGTTTTTTTAATATTATTTCCTAGAATTAAGCCAGCCGATCATGTGGCTTGACCGACTAAGAGCATAACGCCATCTCCAAATGGCGTTATGGGGGTGGCGCCATAAGCACATGGCGTTATGCCATTATTTGCACCATAACGTCCCCTCCTCTTGGCGTTATGGCTTGTTGTCAGGTCAGGTCAGGAATCTAGCTGAATGCATGAACAAATTACAGAGGTTTCGACGGGAATCTAGCTGAAATAAAGAAAAAAATTGTACTATAACACCAAGAGTTCATGGCGTTGTAATTTTTTAATGTTTAATTTTTGGGTCTTTAAACAGAAGTATGGATAATGGAAGAGGCATTTGAGAGGTGTTGGAGCTTCTGCTTTGTGAAATCTATAGCAGTTTTAGAGAGTTTGTGAAAATAGTTGAAAATAGTCGACGGTTTAATTTCTTACAAGTAAGTGTTTATTTTTTAATCGAAGAAGTAATATTTTTTTGATTTTGTACGTGTGATTGAAGTTATATTTGAATGATAATAATTCTATTTTTTAAATGTTTGATAGAATGAGCTCCTTGTTAAATTACGACATTGAAGAAGAACTTGTTGGTCGTTGGGGTGAATCGCTTGCTGATTTCAGTGAGAATGAAGAAAATATTATACCAATCACAGAAGATGATGACGTTAATTTGTTAGATGTTGATGATGTAGATAATGTTATGAGCGAGGTGAATGAAGGTAATAGTATACATATAGAAGATGATGTATGGTCCGCTGCTGTCGCTCGACTTGGATTGAAAAACGATCCACTTATTTGGGGTTTTGTTGCGCAAGAGCACGGATAAATGCAATCCAATTATCTAGCTTTTGAACTGCCTGCTCACATGAACGAGGTCGATTATTCTTCAATAAGAGATTCAGAACATATAACTCGCATCTTTGGTTCTTCTTTATCATCCCAATATGGAGAATTAGAACTAAAAGCTCAATTTGAAACGAAGAAAGATGCGCAGCTTGCAGTTAAAGAATACTGCATTAAACGTCATATGGTATCATGTGTGGTAGAGTCTGATAGAAATACCTATTCTAGGTGTATTAATTGGAAGAGGAATTGCCTATTGAAGATCAGAATTTCTTTTCGACAAAGAAGTCAAATGTGAGAGGTAACAAGGTTCAATGAGTAGCACACATGTTCGAATATATCACTGTCACAGGATTACATAAATTTAGATTCTTATCTAATATGTACGTATACTCGACTATTGATTGAAAAATATCCAAGGATTGCGATTTCAGTATTAGTAGCATCCATCCGAAATCAGTTTGGATATATTCAATCCTATTATAAGGCTTGGATGGCTAAATAGAAGGCGATGTCGCAATTGTATGGGGATTGAGAAAAATCGTATAATGAGTTACCAGCTCTTATACGAGCAATGAAAATATGTATCTCAGTAACCATTGTGGAGTATGAAATCATACCGGCGTACAACTTTAGAGGCGAGCTAATTCCTGGCAATAAGATCTTCAGTAAGTTATTTTGGGCTTTCAAGGCGTGTATTGAAGGTTTTCTATTTTGCAAACGTATGATTCAAGTTGATGGTACCTGGTTGTATGGTAAATACGGTCATATATTGTTTGTAGTTGTTGCACAAGACGGAGACATTAATATATTCTCAATTGCATTTGCCATAATGGAAAAAGAAAATGCGGCTGGATGAGAATTCTTTTTGAATCATTTACGCAACCATGTCGTAAAAGAAGATGGAGTTTGTATGATTTCTGATAGAAGAACTGTGCTTTTATCAGTAATTGATAGAGTAGAAAGTCTATGGATTCCTCCACATGCATATCTAGCCTACTGTGTACGACATATTGCGTCCAATGCGAAAAATAGATTTAATAACAATGAGATCCGAAGATAGATTTTAGGCACATGTAAATTATCGTTCTTTTTTTTTCAAATTACATATGTTTTTATTTTATTTATTTCCTAACTCTTTCTTTTATAGGGTACGAACTAGTTAGACCAAAATTTGATGCGAGAATTAGAAGGCTGAGACGTCATGGCCACCTTGTGTTTAATTTTGCTAATAACATTCCTAGGGAAAGATGGTCTCAAGCATATGATGAAGGTTGACAGTACGGTCATATGACTACTAACCTTGTTGAGGCTATAAATTCAATTCTTAAAGGAACTCGTCATCTCCCTATGCAAGTATTGTGTGAGAGACTTACTTTCGATTGGGTAAAGTTTGGTCTAACAAGAGACAATAAGTTAACGCTCGACTAAACAATGGGCAATTTTGGTTGCAAACTCTGCAAGACAGAATGAGTGGTCTTCAATCGGATGCAAGCGCTATGAGGGTTAGAACATTCGACTCAAATGGAGCAGAATTTATTGTCGAAGATAGAGTTTAAAGTGAACCAAAAATGTTCCAAGTCAACCTTAATACACGATGGTGTGATTGAGGAGCATTTCAAGCATTTCGATACCCTTGTTCTCATGCGATTGTAGCTTGTATGTATATTCGTATGGATCCTTATATATATACAGATCCGTGTTACAACATGCAGACTATGGTGAATATATACTGATTTCAGTTTTAGACAATTTTGAATCAAGATTATTGGCCTGTAGAGCCAATATACGAAGAATGTTACCAAATTCAGATCTTCGTAGAAAATTAAAGGGAAGGCCAAAGTCTACTCGTATTCACACGAATATGGATGATCCAGATGAAAGAGAAAGAAGAGTTTAAATTAGACATTGTAGCCTTTGTAAGGAACCAGGGCACACTAGAAACAAGTGTTCAAATAGATCTTTTAATGTCAATTATGGTGTAGAACCATCCACCTAATTTGAAAAAATATTTATGTTAACTATAATATTTTATTATAAATAAAAGTTTGTTTGAACCACATAACATTATAAATTAAAAGTGGTCAACTGAAATACATTACATGACAAATTATAAAGTACAAATTAAATGACATAACTCTAATATTGTGAACAAGCCTATCTTCGTCTCCGTCTTGGTAAAGCCTGTCGATGAAATGATGATGTTTGATCATATCGCCTAGGAGGTTGAACCACTCGTCGTGGTTCATCCGGGGACTCATCATCATCATGGTCATCATTAATATCATGATCGACACCCATTTGCATCGGAGGTGGCGTAGCTAACATTTGTTCATGAAACGACCATGATGAACTGCTAATGGTAGTAGTCAACAACAAAGACGTCATACTACTAACCCCCATACTATCTCCATATACGGATATAGGATCATACCCAAATTGTGGTATGTATCCTTCAACATCATTGTACCCCGATTGAGTAAATGGGTTGTCACCCCATTGCAAATTCGTTGGTGGTTGATCTAGAACATTACCATACTAAAATGAGCTCTCACCAATATTTGTTAGGGGCAGTTGCATAGATGAAGTCCATGATGGTGGTGCCAACCTTGCGAATCTTCGAAGTTGATTTCATCTGTAGTTGGTTCAAATCTGGGATCAACCTAAGATGATAAATGGACATGTTTAGAGCAACGTGGCTCTGCAAACTATTGACTTGAAGTTTCAAATGACACTAATGATGGTTTTCCGTTATGTAAACACCATGAATAGTACTCTAAATTCAAATCAAAATCACTTTCATCGACTGGAGTTGAAGTATATATTCTCGAGCTGCATACATAACTTCTTGTTGCGTCGAGGTCTCTGTTACGAAAAATTCAGTTTGCAACCACAAAATCTTAAGACGTAAACCGATCACACATTCCTTCGGAGGAATTTTACCAAGATATTGCCCGCAGAACTCAAATACATTATAGTTGTTGTGTCCAACCAACGGGGTACCATTTATTTGTACACCTAACTGTATTGCGATATCTTCTAAAGTTATTGTGCATTCTCCGCAAGGAAAATGAAATGTGCGCGTTTCTGGCCTCCATCTTTCTATCAACCCAGTAATCAATCTAAGAATAATTTTATATCCACGAAGAAATGCGACATTATAAAAACTCAAAATCTGTAAGTAATAAATTATGTGCTCTGAAGATTTCTTAATTTTTAAACCTCGATGGCGAATAGTATGCTCATCACCCTACATAATTATATAATAAATTAATATAAAATTAAAAATGGTTACATAATTTTATTTAAATAACTTACTTTCTCATCACTAATATGAGAGAAAATATGTTCAGGATCACGATACAATAAAACTTCATCTTCACCAGATGTCATTTTAGAATAAATCTGCAAAAAAATTCAAATATTCAAATAGAAAGTTGAAACGAATATATAAAAAATTATATCAATAAACAAATTAAATAAAAATATATAAAAACAAACAAAATTTAAAATAATCAAGAAAAATTATTCTATATTATTTGAATATGATATAACAAAAATATATATATATATATAACAAATTTAAACTAAATTAAAATATAATCTAATACAACTAAAAAAATTAAAAACATACCTAGCAGCACTACAATTATTATAATATAACAATATATATATATAATGAATTTATACTAAATTAAAATATAATCTAATACAACTAAAAAAATTAAAAACATACCTAGCAGCACTACTATTATCTGCTTCCTCTTGGTGTTCGACCTTCTTCCTTCAAAATCCGTTTGCTCTCAAAAATTCGTTTGATTTTTACCAGTTAATATAGCAGTGAGCATGATATCATAACGCCATACACTCTTGGCGTGGTGATAAATTGGACTCTATTTCACTGAAACAACCAATAATTTTACTGTCATTGTCACCGTTCCAGGCTTTAAACCAAAAATACCAGGTGCATAGGCTTAACACCAAGAGCACCTGGTGTTGTGCTCTTCCCTATAACTTTTTTTTTGCATGCATTATTACTGTTCAAATTGTCGTATTTCTCAAAATTTTACTCTAAATACTATATATTCTAAATTTTTCAATGAAAAAACATATTTTTCAAAATTTGCCAGAATAATAAGAGTAATTGTCTATTATTATCGTAAAGTAAAAGTATTTAGATATATTCGTGAACTTTCAAATCTCGTCTTTGAAATATTTCTTTTAATTTTTTGACTTAATTATCTTTTGATGTATCCTATAAATATGGGACGTCCCGAGCATGTCTTCGATCGTACCTACATCATATCTGTCCTGAGAATGTTTATGGTACGTGGGACATCTTTCATGTGCCGTACTTGTGCATCATAAATTTTAAATTTATAAATTCTCATATATTTAATAAAATTAGTTATTTCGCTAAATTTAGTGCTATTAACAATTAATTAATTTAGTAATACAAAATATTAAAATTATTACGTAAAGTTAATTATTTAAATATTAACATTATAGAAAGAATAAAAAAATTACCTTATAATAAATTTATACAATATTTAAAAAATATGATTATTTAGAACTAAAAACATATATTTTTAATTAGTAAGAATGGAGATATATTCGAACTAATTAAACATTATAAAGGCTCGTAGTTATTTTAGCTGAATATAAAATATTTTTCTTTAAATATAATATATCTTTTTTTTAATATTCTAAATTAAAATGACAATTACATGGTGATATATTATATTAATGTCACCTTTAATTAAGATATTATTTAGGTAATACTATATCCTCGATATCCGATACTAATGGTCTTTAATGTTCATTTGAATTGTTGTTTAAATACAGACAATCGCTTTTAATATGTTTTATTTTCTGTTTCTGTTTTAAACATTCTCGTATTTATTTTTTATTATATTCGATTTGTTATTTTAATACAATATTCGTATTTTATTGTTATTTCAATTCTTGAATTAAAATTTTAACATATAATATATGGGAAATTTTAATTAATAAAAATTAAAATTTTTAAGAATACAACATCTTAAAGATACACCAATAATAGAAGAGTATGAACACCTTTAGCATACGTAATTCTTTAGATGTAGAACGATAAACGATCCTTAATAGGTATACTTTTGATACGAGTGGATAAATTTTAGAAGGAAAGGCACGTGAATGTCGACGCAGTGGGGAAGGAGGTTCACGTGAGGGATACAGTGGCGTGGAATCCGTGGATGTCAAACGAGAATACGCGGTGGGGATACGTTAATTGGATGTTCTCTCTTAGCTCGTTAGATGGAGTTGGGTACTCCTAGTTAAGGTGATAATGAGCCTGTTCGACTCGTGAATTATTCGGGTTCGGTTTGGTTAAAATTTAGTTTGAGTGAATTTGATTTGGGTTTGGATTTGGTTCGGGATCTAAACGAATCGAATCGAATTTACCCAAACTCAGCTCGAAAAGCTCGTGAATATGTTTAGAATAATTATATATAAACATACATATATATTTATATATACATTAAAAATAATTCGTTTAGCAAAGAAAAAATAATTGAGATAAATCCACTAAAAAAATTAAATAAAATAAATCGAATATTATCAACTAAAACAAATTTACAAAACTACAAATAATAAATAAAAAATAAACTATAAATAAATAAATAATAAAACACAATAATATAGAAAATTGTCCATTTCAAACCGAGCTGAGCCGAATCTGACGAGCTTTGAGTCCGAACCGAACCCAATAATATTATTTTCGAGTTGAATTCGAATCTAAAATTCCGAACTTGATGAACCTCGAACCAAACCGAACCGAACTTGACCTAGCTCGGGCTCAGCTCAGTTCATTATCACCCCTATTCCGAGTGAATAAGTAGGTTCGGGCCTGCTTTTGCATGGATGAGTGCAGCTCTCCTTTGTGTTTTGAGACTGTGTCGGTCGAAGGGATGATCATCCGATAACCATCGTTCTTTTCTTTTTCCTTTAGCTGTCAATTCTTCCTTTTGGTCATCTTGCTCCGTTTTTACGAAGAAATATCATTTCCTTTGATTTTCCTGTCTAATTCATTCTTTTGTTGCAGGTCTGGTGGAAGTTTTTCGGTGGGTGTGATTTTCTCTTCACCTTATTTAGTAGTGTTCGAACATGTACAATACAAGCGCCTGCACATGCTGTAAAAATCCCAAATATAAAAATGTACAATTGAAACGACATGTGACAATACAAGCGCCTTATTTTCTGCTGCTGTTTCAATGTTTATTCTCGTATTGATATTCGATTCGAGTCCGAATAAAAAAACTTCAATCGTACTTACCGGCTCGCATTAATTAAGCTAAAAGTGTTTGTTAGTCAAATTTATGAGTCGAAAAGTATAGGATGAATGCAGTGATTTCATCCAAGTTGGGGTTGAAAGTAGAATACAGTAACGATAATTTGATTCATGGGTTAAGTTTTTTTTGACTGATTTCTATTTTATAGATTGATTCATTAAATATTAAAATAAATATTTGCCACATGAAGAAAAAATGGATGATTTGTAAATTTTAATTTATAAAAAAAATATTATATAAAAATACAAATGATGTGAGTTTTATTTAATTGAATATGAGTATAAGTAAGATTGTAATAATGATTAGTAGAATAATTTTTCTAATTTTATTTTGAGTCGGACCAAATAATTTGAAAATACAAATATCTTATTTTCATCCATATTTTACTATTTACAGCAAACTAGGAAAAAGTAAGTGTTCATCCGCACAGGAAATTGACTCGTCGTATAATAGGATCTACAGTTCGTAATTCAAACCAAGTTGCCACGTTTCTTTCCCACCAAAATGTTATTTTTTCATTCTAGCCAATTAAAATTATTGAAAAATACAACAAAAAAAATTAAAACAGAAAAAAAGGAAACCACGAGAGAGGGAAACACACAATTAGGGTTGGAAGCTTGACCCGCCAAATCTTCTCCGCCAGAAAAATAGTTTTTATTGTTTGGCTCCTCCGATACCGGCATTGTCTTCTTAGGAATCGGATCCCGATCCGGATCCTCAAACCTATGTTTTCGGACTCTAACCGGTTCTCTCTACGACTATGACAGCGAAACCTTCGCCTTCTTCTTCGGCGGATAGATCGGAACCTAATAAGGATTCATCGGTAACTCGCGCACTTTTCGATTTCGATTTCTCTCTCGGACAAGCGTCAAAAGGATATTTGTTTTAGTTATGATTCTCATTTGAACCTGTTTTTTGGTTTTGTCTCGATTATTTTCTCGATTTTGGAATTATTTGATTACAGGAGCTGGCTAAAATTTGTTAAGTTTGGCTTATCTTCTGGATTATGACGTCATTAAAATTCTAGCGTACAATTGACAAGTTTATAAGCTGAAAATGTAACTACGCTGAATTCATTTTAGTCTTTTATTTGAGATTGATTTGTTTTGTTAATTTTGAAAGTATTTGTTCAACATTTTCTTCGTCCATATAACATCTTTCTGTCTTGAATTATGTACACTTTTACACAGATGACAGAAGTTGAAGAAAAAACTGTTAGTTCTAAGGAGATCTTATCAGTAATTGATTCATTAAAGAAGCAAGTTGCTGCTGATCGATCTCTTTTTGTAAAGGTGAATTCCTGGGTTGTCTGATTATTTGGCAACTTAATGAAGGTTAAACATACTAATATTTTTATTTTCATTTTATTTCAGAAAAGGTTGGAAGAAAACAGTAAAAAATTAGGTGATATAACAAGCCATCTTTATAAATATTCAAATGAACGAAGAAGCAGTTGGATTGGTGATACTGATAGCGTTTCTGATCTATTGACAAAGAGGCAAAAAGATGCTATTGGTATGCAAAATGGCATCGACCTAAGTAACGAGGATAAAGATGGTTATAGTTATCAAGAACCTTCTACAGCAGTTCTTATGGGGTCTAGTATTCCTGTTAAGAATGCTGTTCGTCCTATTAAGCTTACAGAAGTGAAAAAGCTGCCACCTTATACGACATGGGTATTTCTAGACAGGTTTGTGGGGTTAACAAGAATTTTTCTTATGCTCTTTCTTTGTTTGTGTATAGAGTGTTAGTTAAGAAAGAGATGTATCAATCACGTTCCTAGGATGACTATTGTGTTTATCCAAATTAGAAAATTGATATGAAAAGTTGAAGGATACGCTATTGAGTAATAAAATAGCTTTTTTCTTAATTTCTATGGAAATGATAAGCTAAATTCATTTCTATTGTAGAAATCAAAGAATGACAGAGGATCAATCAGTGGTGGGTCGAAGGAGAATATACTACGATCAAAATGGTGGTGAAGCACTTATCTGCAGTGACAGTGAGGAGGAAATAATTGAGGAAGATGAAGAAAAAAAAGATTTTGTTGAATCTGAGGACTTTATTCTCCGGTTGGTATAGTCATTATCTATTGTGGTCATCATGTTTATGTTCTTTTTGTTTCCCTTTTTCTATCTTGAAGTATATTTTGTAGCTTTTAGTATTTGTCTAGTGTAGAAACCTGAGAAATATTCTGGAAGCATGTAATCTCTGCAGTAATTAGAATCTTAAAATGGATTAGTAAATGTGTGATACATTATAAGTATTCCAAAAATTTGGGTAAGACGTCAATTATTCTGAAGGGAAAATTAGGGATGATGAGGGCTTATCTACTATTTAGCTTGCTTTGATTCTTGAATTCTCTTATGCTTAGTTCTATTTTTGAAAGGAAAAATATGCTTAATTACTTATGCTACTTTGAATTTCTGATATCCTTAAAATGGTTGCAGACTTGTTATTTACTTCATGACCCTATAAGCTATCTTTGTATGATGTTTCACATGTTTTATGTAATTTAATTCAGACTGCACTATAGGTTCGTGTATCTTGTTCTATTATTAATTATATTGACCAGTAATGCTATAAAGTATTTTACAAAGATTCTTAAAATTGATGTCTGAATTCCATCTAATTATTGCTGATGTTTCATGCATCCTGTTATAAAATTGCCAGAATGACTACCAAAGAAGTTGGTTTGTCTGATCGGGTTCTGGAGTCACTAGCACAATGTTTGACCAGAAGTCCTGCTGAAGTCAAGGTATGCACCCTTGCTGGAAACTGCAGTGTTGGCTTTTGATTTTTTATTTAAGTAGTAATGGTATTTTTCCTTTCATTTTTTGGCAGCAAAAATTCTTCTTTGATGGGATAGTTTTCCCCTCCTGTTTGTATTTTGTTAAAGTGGTTATAGACTCGTAGTGTAAACTTAGGTCCAGTTGTTCCCCATTTTCTTTCTGTTGGCTTTACAGAGATATGAAACGCCATCAAACATTTTATACAGGCAAGATATGGAACTCTTATGAAGGAGGAGGAGAAGGATGTTGGAGCCTCTAAGAACAAGGATAACGAAGCACAAAATTGGAATTCCTTTCTTGCAAAGGATCTCGAAGCAGCACTTGATTCTTTTGACAATTTATTTTGTAGACGGTGCCTTGTAAGCATTTTTCTTGTTCTTTCTCATATTCTGTGTTGTTTTGTAGTCTTCTTTAATTGCATCCATTTTTTATTGTATTTGGTAGGTCTTTGATTGCAGATTACATGGATGTTCTCAGGACCTAATATTTCCTGTGAGTTGTTCATGCAATTCTAAATGTTTATAATTGTCAGTATATGTTTCTAGGTTCCTAGATTCTTATTTCCTCTGGACATTATAATTTTCAGGCTGATAAACAAAATCCATGGAACCATCCAGATGAAGAAAATGCATCTTGCAGTCTGCATTGCTATCGTTTGGTATATGTTTTGTTTGCTGATCTCTTATCTCTTTATATATCTAATTCCTTATACTTATAAAAGGATAGATTTGTTTAATGATAGGTGCTTAAGTCAGAAAGAAATGACACAGTTAGGTCTCCAATGAATCCTGATGACAAATCGAATTCTTCATCTGATGGTGTTGCTGCACAAATATCATCTAGTAAGAAATCTGCTAGGAGGAAGGCAAAGTCAAGCCAAAGTGAAAGTGCTTCATCCAATGCTAGAAATCTTTCAGAAAGTAGCGACTCTGAGATTAGACCCGAGCACGAAGAATCCTCCCCTAATCCTCAGTTATCACCTTCTAAAAATAAAATTGCCGGAAAATCTGGCATTTCCAAGAGAAATAGCAAGCGAGTTGCTGAACGTGTTTTAATTTGCATGCGCAAGAGGCAGAAAAAGATGGCAGCTTCTGAATCTGATTCTCTTGTGAGTGGGTGTGTTTCACCTACAACAGATATGAAACTCAGATCTAATCCACGTAAACAAAATGAAGATGCAACATCATCTTCACATAAGGATGTAAAATCTTCAAATATAGGAAGGTCTAGAAGGAAAGACTGTCCTTTAAAAGGATTTGAAGGACAAGTTCCCTCTAGTGAGACTATTAATGATCTTGCTTTGACTAGTAGTAATGATTGCACGAGAAGAGAAGAGTTTGTGGATGAAAATTTAGGTAAACAAGAACTAAGTGATGAAAAATCTTGGAAAGCTATTGAGAAAGGTCTTTTTGAGAAAGGTGTGGAGATTTTTGGCAGGAACAGGTTAGTTTAAGGAGTTTACTACTTTGCATTTAATGAATTGCTTTTAACACTGACTAGATAGAATCTGCATTGCATTTGAGTGAATGAATTCTATGAAATCTGCTGCCTGCTTATTATTAATTCTATGCTAAAGAATCTACTATCATTAAATTCATTCGAACTAATTTCTGCATCTTGCAACAAGTGTTTTCTAAAAGTTGCAGATATGATATTTATTTTCTCCCCCACTTTCTCCAATCTAGACAATAATCCAGATTCATACTCTTAAGAGTATGTGCTTCATAGATCACCTTCTCTTTGCAAGTAACACCATATTTTGCATTTTGTTTGCTGTAATAGCCTTTGGGTTTCCTTCCTGTAAACTGATTCTTTCTACTTATAGTTTACTCTTTGTCATCCAGTTGCTTGATTGCCAGAAATCTTTTAAACGGATTGAAGACATGTTGGGAGGTCTTCCAATACATGAACGGCTCTGACAATAAAATGGTTTGCCATGCAGCTGATGGTAGTTTATCACTTTTTGAAGGATGTTCTAAATATGACCTTAATGGAGCTATGGTTAGTAATTTTTTTCTTTAGAGGTTCTGACATGGGAACCTTTTTTCTAAACTAAATAAGTCTACCATTTTTGTGAGAGTTTCAATTGTCTTCTCTTCTTTTAATACCTCTAGGGAAATAATGAAGTAAGACGGAGATCAAGATTCCTACGTAGAAGGGGTAGAGTCCGTCGTTTGAAATATACCTGGAAATCAACTGCGTATCACTCAATCAGGAAAAGGATTACCGAGAGGAAAGATCAGCCATGCCGGCAGTATAATCCTTGTAGTTGCCAAACAGCTTGTGGAAAGCAATGTTCTTGCCTTTTAAATGGAACATGCTGTGAAAAATATTGCGGGTGAGCTATTATTTTTCTTGCTGAAGGGTGCTAAAATATGTCACAAACAATACATTCCTCTGTCCTTGTCAGTTTTTGATTCTTTGGATGTCTTAGATCTTGTCATTTTGGTATATATTTATGGTTACGGATGTGCATTGATGATATCCTTATGTTGATGCATTTATTCTGTGTGCTAATATTTGATTGTTTATATAGGTGTCCTAAGAGTTGCAAGAATCGATTTAGAGGCTGTCATTGTGCTAAAAGTCAATGCCGAAGCCGCCAGTGTCCATGTTTTGCTGCAGATAGGGAATGTGATCCGGATGTTTGTAGAAATTGTTGGGTCAGGTGAGCTCTGACTTTGATTTTTCGTTTTTCTCCTGTTGTGCGGGGGGTGGGTTCTAAGTATGCACCTAAAGCTATAACAAAGTAGCATTTGAAGATGCTACTTTTATTATGCACAGTTGGTGTTAATTGTACGTTACATCTTCTGTCCTGGGAAAAGTTTATGTTAACTTTGCCTGTGATATAAGCTTCATCTGCTTTACCACTCGTGTTTGGGACATGCCTTCCCCAGTCCCCATATTGTTTATTCATGTGTTTTAAGATTTGTTTACTAATAGTTCGTTATTACTATCTCATAAAAAAATAAATTTATAATCAACTTTTAATTAACATGATAAAATTTCTCTCATATTGACCTACTTTTAGATTAACTAGCACAAGGTCTTTTATATGTTCTTTTACAGTTAGAAGTCTACCGGTATTTTAAAATTCAGTAATATCTAAATCAGATCAAGACTTGTAATGATCAATGAGCTCTTCTCTTTTATTTGCTATTCTTTTTGTTTTCTGTGGTTTTATATTGCTTCTAGCATCTGATCCTTTGAAATTGGCTTCTGCAGTTGTGGTGATGGCACTGGTAGTCTTGGGGTTCCTCCACAAAGAGGTGACAATTATGAATGCAGAAATATGAAGCTTCTTCTAAAACAACAACAAAGGGTGATGGTGTTTTCTCCTCTACATTTAATTAAGTGCATATGTATGGGTGTCTAAATATACTTCAAACTATATTTAAGAAACATTTTATCCAGCAGTTCCCCCTGGTTTTGAAATAGCTATTGGCTATTGCATGTATTAACTTGCTTAACTTTTTTGTTCACTACCAATACCTACATAGAAATGTTTTTTTTTTTTTCTTAAAAAGCCTATCGTTTTTATACTTAATTTGTGTGCACTAGAGTAATTTTATCTGACACCAGAAGATTGTGGTAGCGACTATTCTTATCTTGTGCTGACAAGGCTTTTTCGATGCTATGTACAGGTCTTGCTTGGAAGATCAGATGTTTCTGGATGGGGAGCTTTCCTGAAGGTAACTTGAGAACTTGTCTGTTTGATCGTGCCTTTTCTGTTACTAACTTGGTGTTTAAGTTTTGGCCATCCTTCAGAATAATGTCGGGAAGCATGAGTACCTTGGTGAGTACACTGGAGAACTGATATCCCATAGGGAAGCAGATAAGCGTGGAAAGATCTATGACCGTGAAAATTCTTCATTTCTCTTCAATCTGAATGATCAGGCATGGCCTTTCATCATTCTTTTGGAAGATATAACTTCTCTTTCAATGTTCGTAGCAAAGTTTGATTCCATGATTCTGTCATTATTCAGTTTGTTCTTGATGCATACCGAAAGGGTGACAAATTGAAGTTTGCCAACCACTCTCCCGAGCCTAATTGTTATGCCAAGGTACACCTTAGACGCCTTCACATTCAAGAAATAGTGTTGTTGATATTGTTGGTGTTCCACACGGTTGTTTTTGCCATTTTCATTTCATTCTAGAGCTGAACCACTGTCTTGCAGGTCATTATGGTTGCAGGTGATCACCGTGTGGGTATATTTGCCAAAGAACGAATTAATGCAGGAGAGGAACTATTCTATGACTACCGTTACGAGCCAGACAGAGCTCCTGCCTGGGCGAGAAAACCCGAGGCATCTGGTTCCAAAAAAGAGGATGGTGGTCCTTCTAGCGGACGAGCTAAGAAACTTGCCTAACCTTACTATTTTCTTACATCCTACATTCTGTTTTCTGCCATTCTTTCACAGGTAAAACTTCAGAAGATCATTCTCATTTCGCATTGATAGATGACATGAAAAATGAATGTTCTGATTTTGTTTTTTGGGATGCCACCATTGTCATCTCCACTGACTCATTTAATTTTCGCATTCAAATTCTTGTTTGTTCCAGGCTGAAAGACTGCTTTGTGTTAATATACATTGAAAAAACTCACCATTTACCATTTTAAATTCCAATGGATCCCTTATGTCCTTATTCCAAAGGTCCCAAGTTCAAACCCCTTATAAGTGTAATATATATATTTTTTAATTTCTATCCATCAAAACAAAATTGTAGGCTGATTTGGGCATTAAAACAGCATCGTTTTAGTTTGACGTTTACGTCAATAACTGTTTGTTATGTTATCTTTTCATTAAGAAATTAATGACAAAATAACATAAATAAGTCAAACTAAAATTTAATATTAAATTTAAATTAATTAAAAATTCAATAAAAAAATGAATTAATATCTATCGTTTGGTGATACTTGGTATAATTTACCCTTAATTGTATCTTCAGAAAATGTTAAAGATTTCGAATTTAAAAGTTTCTATAAACAAGGGTTAATAAAAGTAGCAGAATCTGACGTGGATCACAATCTTGATTAGGTAAAGAAAATCTTCATAAATTCTTGAATACTATAACAAGGGTTAATAAAAATAACATGATCTGACGTGGACACACATATGTCGTGCTAGTATTTTTAATGAGTACTAACATCGTGATCTTATTTTTATTTATTTTGGTGTTTAATAATCACAATTTTCATATAAATCTTTATAGTTAAATCATATTTTTTTAATGAGAAACGAAAAACCTTATTTGTTAGTCGCAAAATTAGATAAATCCCTTATTTATTTACCACATTATCAATGATTCAAATAATTAAAATCGCTCATCTTTAAATAATTATCTGATAACTACCCACCCACTAATTATATATAGGAAAGAGACGATGATCCATCTTTAAAAAAACTAAAATAAGCGATTTTGATTGTTTAGGACTACAAATAACGTAGTGAAGAGAGTTCGATTAATAATTTTTCCTTACCTACACAATGCTATGTCATTTACAGCGTATAAATCTCATTTAACACGTTTTTTTTCTTTTTAATTATTAAATACGAGATATCAATACTTTTGGCATCCACATTTATCTTTTACTCATCCTAGGCTAGACTCGTACAGTGAATTTGTTGTCTGGACATCCAATCATGTATATGTTGCAGGCCAGTCACGTGCACGGCATTGTCTCTACTGCTATATTATCTATTGCTCATCGAATCCTTCCACGTAATTTAATATATTTTTAATATTCGGTTGAACCTCACGAGACTGTGATTGAGTTATTGCAACAGGAATGTAACTTGAGTGTTAGTTGAGATATTGCTTTTATTTTTCATTAAAAAAAATATTAGGTGACTTTGATTCGAGCAAAATAAAGTAAAAATTAATATTTTGAGTTAAGATAAAATATAAATATTTAAAAATAAAATAAAATAATTTAAAAATAACTCATAAAAGATTATATAGTTCCGTCCACGATAATAATATAGGCAAAATTTTAAAAAATTAAAGTTCAAAATTAATTTTTAAAAAATAAAGATAGATAATTTACTATAAATGTTATAATACGTGGTGACGTCTCTTGCAAAACACAATCATAATTGTTTTTATAAATTTTTGTAAGTACGACTGTTACTATTAGCGATCAAGATGAATTTTATAGTTGACAGATTTAATAAATTAAAAATATTTAAATAATTATGATTACCTTATGCGAAAGATGATGAGAACTATAGTATTTGTCCTCTTAAAATTTTTCAAATCATTCTTATTTTATTAAAATTAATTTTGAACTCTAATATTCCCCAATTTTTTATATTTTATTATTTTAAATTAAAAATAAACAATTTAGACTTGGTAGTATTAGACAAAATAAATATCGACGTATATATATATTAATTGTATTGATAGTATGTACATTTATTTTTATACTAATATCTTTCAATTTAATATTTAAGGTTAATTTTGTTTTAAAAAATGAACTAATAAAATATATTTTTATGGGGCATATGTATACCACTAGAGGTAGAGTTATGGTGCATTCTTATTGGTTTATCAACTATATGGGACAGGGGTATTCGTCAAGTAGAAGTAAAAACTGATTCTCAAGAAGTCTTTCGTTTGTTAAGAGATGTTCGAACACATAAAGGGTCTTTGTCTACTTCTTCACATCAATGAGTTGATCGATAGAGAATGGAACCTTCGTTTTAAACACGTTGGTCGAAAGTGTAATAAAGTGGCCGACTATATTACTAAACTAGCTTCGCCTATGATTTTTGAAGTCAAGATTCTGGATCCTCCCCGAGTGAGGTCATATTTCTTCTCTTAGAACATTTCTTTTCTGGTTTGTTTGATTTTTCGTTTAGTTGTTGAGTTTTGGTTCAATGGGTATTATAGTGTGTACTCTTTTCCTCCATTCAGGCTTAGGGAGGTCTTTAACGAGGCACACTATAATCCGTTTTGTGTATGATCTATTCTAATATAGTCATACCTTTTTACCCAAAAAATATATATATTTTTAAGCAATCTTACATAAACCAAACATCAAAATTTTACAATTCAACCAAATAAATTAACACATAAATTTAGTTTTATTACTAATATTGTATTCCGATAAGATCCATCAATTAGTTTAACGAGTAAAAATATTTATATTATATCATTTTGTATGAGTTCGAATGTTATGGTCTTTAAATTTATGAAAGATTAACCCAAAGACCTAAAATATTAGACTTTTTAATAAAATTAATTTTAGACAAATTTTAAAACTGTCTAAGAACAAAAATGTTATAAAAATTAAATTTTGTAACTTAAAAAATAAGTTTCAAAACTTATCAAAATCACGAAAAATAAACTAAAAATATTAGTATAAAAAATATTATATTTTATTTTTTTAAATATATCATTCATAAATTTTAAAATTTATTATCTATTAACCGCTATCGCTAATCTTCTTCGTTCCAAACTGTCGTTTCCTTCCTGGTTGTCCAGCCTTGTCCCAAAGTCAACTCGGGTATTCGACTTTGACGCTGAAACGCGCATAAGATTCAAACTGTTCGATTTTAGTTTAATTTAATAAATTATTTTAATAATTATTGATTTTTATTTAATTAATCTTAATTTTTAATATTTTTATAGTAATGTTTTTTATATTTTATTAAAATAACTTTATTTTATAATTTTAACTATTATAATATAAAGTTTTAAGATTTTTTATAAATATTTATTAAAAATTATTTTTAAATAAAATAATAATAATAATTAAAAACGCATTCATATTATTTTAAGTATAAAATACTTATTTTTATCTTATAAAATAATTATAAAATAAAAGAATTAAATTCATTTCATTTCAATTAATTATAAATTATAAACAGTTTAAACATTTTTTTTCGAATCAGTTTTCAACTTTACGATTACTGCTCCATACCAAGAGACTGTACCACAGGTAAGGGTGTTTAAAAATATATGATCCGGTCGATCTAATCTGATTATTTATTGATCTGATTGAAAATTTAGATATCCGATTTGATTTTTATTTTTAGATCGAATATCCGATCCGATTATAAGTTTTTCGGATCATATACGGATCATAATATTTTAAGTTTCGAATTATCCAAAACTTCAAAAATTAAATTTTTTATTAATATTAATCTTATTCTATTTAACAACTTAATGCTTGTTATATTTAAAAGTTTTAGAAATTAATTTTTTATAATTGTGTATCTTATTGTATTTAGTAATTTATTGTTTATTATATTCTAAATTTTAATTTTTTATAAATATAACTTTTAAAATAAAAAAATTAGTATAATCAAATTATATTTTAGGATAATTGGATATTCAACTATCTGATTCGACTATCTGATAATCGTATAAATGAATACACGTTTTCTTTCGAATTAGATACGAATCATTATGCTATCAATCAAAAAATCTGAATATTAAAAAGGGTAAACTACTGCAGAAGTCACTTTCGTTTACCCTCAGTACACTTTTAGTCATCGAATTTGAAAACGATCAGTAAAGTCACTTTTCTTTTCGAGATGCAAAAATTTGGTCACTCCGTCGTTAAGGGACGTTAAACTTAAACAGAAAACTGTTTTGGCAGCTGATGAAGATTTTTTTTTCACCTGTCATCCACGCGACTCTTCCTCCATGAAACCACCATTGCCACTCTGCCTCCTTCACCTCCTCCTTCTTTATACTACCACCTCCGCTTTCACCTCAAATACCACCACTCCAGCGATTTCATACTCTCCCCTTCTCCCTCCCCCACATCCTTTCCAACTCCACCCACCACCAAAACTCCTTCTTACCCCTCCTCTCTAAACCCCAAACAAATACGAGCACTCCAATCCCTCGACATCCCCATCGCAAGAGACCCTTGTGTTCAACCTTCCCCTCATAACGAAATGACTGTAACACAGATTTTCATTCCCACGAGCTTGAGAACATCCAATCTCTTTATGAAACTAGCCTTTAAAGGTACATTTTTTAACGATACATCTGAACTTTTAAGCTTCAGCCTTTCATATTTGAATATTTATAACTTTACAATATCTTTATATGCAAATCATTTTAGACTTTTAGTAATAAATTCTTCATTTGAAAAACTCTGTTCTATAATATTTGTATAAACACTTTTGATCATCCATCTAAAGAGTAGCAATGATGACCATGCAAAGTTATGAATTCTTTAGTATGTTTTATTTTCAATTCGTTCCACTTAGGGTTCTGATTTTAAACGTCTAACTAGGTGAAAATCTCCACCAGATCGTTACTAACGGCAAGACAACAAATATTGTATGGCACAAAAGTCTGATTGAGAAAGTCGACAAGAGTTACTTCAGCAAAAGGTTTGTTTAAACTTTTCGTTCAGCCAAAGATACATTTTTCAACGATATCATGTCTCCAAACTCGGGGAATCACCCCATGTTCCCGAGGATTACATAAAGGTGAGAGTCTTCAGCTTATGCATGTTTCAACGATATCAGGTGCTTAGGAAGGGAACCAGAGAGATTTGTGTGTGAAATGGTGAGAGTTTTCAGCTTATGTATGTTCCCGAAGATTACATAAAAGCCTCGAATGTTGATCGGAGTATAGGAAACTGTGAGATCAGTGAGATTAACGAAACACGAGAGCTAGACCCGGTGAAGCGACGGAGAGAGTGAATGCAAGAGAAGGAAGTCAATGAAAGAAAGAGATTGGAGTGCTCGTATTTGTTTGGGGTATTGAGGTAAGAGATGGAATGGAGGTAAGAGAGGGACTTAAGTGGATAGGGGAGGCATGACAGTTAGTGAAGGAGAGGGAATTGAGGTAAGAGAGAGACCTAAGAGCTGTAAAAGAGAGGGAAAGGTCGGAAGAGCAATTGGAAATGTGGAAGGAAACGAGATGGATGAAAGACTCGAAGGTGTCACAGACGGTGACGTTGTGAGGGGAAGGTTGAATACAAGGGTCTCTTGCGGTGGAGATATCGAGGGATTGAAGTACTCGTATTTGTTTGGGGTATAGAGGGGAAGGGTAAGGAGTTTTGGTGGTGGGTGGAGTTGGGAGGATGAAGGGGGAGGTCAACGGGTAGAGTGTGGGGTTGCTGAAGTGATGGCATTTGTGGTGAAAGCGGCGGTGGTAGTAAAAAGGAGGAAGTGAAAGAGAAAGAGTGGCGATGGTGGTTTCATGGAGGAAGAGTCACGTGGATGAAAGGTGGAAAAAAAATCTTCATCAGCTGCCAAATCAGTTTTCCGTTTAAGTTTAACGTCTCTTAACGACGGAGTGATCAAATATTTACATCCCGAAAAGAAAAGTGACTTTACTGGTCGTTTTTTAAATTTGGTGATTAAAAATATACTCAGAGTAAACGAAAATGACTTCTGCAATCATTTACCCTATTAAAAAAAATCAGATTCGATCCAATCTAATATATTAACAACCGTGACCACCGGGACACACGGATCGGTAAACTGAAATGTCTCGTCTCACAACTCTCAACCCACTAAACCAACAATTTACCCAACCTTCTTATTTCAATATAAAGTATAAACCCTAATAGCTTAGCAGACCCAGAAATTATGAAAAGATGTTTGAGTTTCTAGAGAAACTAATTTTCAATATATTTTCTGGGAAATAAAATGTACTCGTACTAGATTAAATAAAGAATGACCGATACAATCTTTGCCTACCTAAGCAGACAATCACCAAAAAGTCAGTCAACTCACGTTTTATAATCAATTGTACAAATGAAAGAAAAATGTCCGATCTTCTTCTTCTACCTCAAGCTGATCCAGCTGCTGCAAACACCCCAATCAGGCGCCTCGTCGGAAGCCAATTCACGAATCCGATCCAAAGCAGAAGAAACAACAATTGATTCTTCTCGAGAAATCGATTTATCAGTCGAAAAACAATCTGGAAAATCGAAAGGACATCTCGGGGACACAGAGAATTCTTCCAAACAACATTGTGAAAGAGTTGATGGACATGGAACAGTTGTTTCATCGTCATCGCCGGATATGAAAGGATGGGATAAGAGCTTCTCAGCCGTCCATCTCTTGTTTGGATCCTTAGAAAAACACTTTCCTAGAAAATCCTTTCCTTCCTCCGACAACTCTGTGGGAATCTCAGGCAATTCATCGCTGACCCCGATTTTAATCAACAAATCCGCCATGTTTGTTCCTGGTTTCAAATTCCAAGCTGGTTTACCGGTAAACATTTCAACGAAAATGCATCCGACCGCCCAAATATCCACCGGGAAATCATAAACGTTCCCATTGACTGACTCCGGCGCGATATTCAAAGGCGTTCCCCTGATTTCGAACCTCCCCTGTTTTTCACCGTTTCTATTCGCCAATCCAAAATCAGCCAACTTGACGTCGCCATTACCGAACAAAAGAACATTTTGAAGCTTAACATCGCAATGAACAAACCCTTTGGAATGAACGAAGTTTAGCCCTCTAAGTATCGGTTTAACGAATCTCTTAACATCGGATTCCGCCAATCTCCCGCCGTGTCGCTTAACGTGATCTGCCAAGCTTCCTTTATCAGCATACTCCAAGAACAAATTATAAAACTTCCCACGACTCTCAACGCTATAATCGTCTCCGAAACAACGGATGATCTGCGGGCAAGAACCGAGTTGATCCAGCAATTGCTTCTCGTTCCGGAGAGAAGCCGAGTTACCAGTTTCACAGCACTTAACAGCCATTAATGGCGATCTCGGAAACCCTGTTTTTGGCAACACCAAATTCACAGTACCGAAACTTCCGTATCCAATCGTTTCTCCTCTAACCCACACCATAAATTCACTTCAAGAATCTGAGTTTTGAAGAAAACCGAAGCCTTTTCAGTGATTTTGATTCTCTGAGACGAAGAAATGTAAATGAGAGCAACCATAGGCAACAGAGTTGTGGTGGCGCTAAATGCTTCATGTGGGGTTTTATTTATTTGGGAGGCGTTCAACTGTAGTGTACGCTAATGAAAGTTCGTATATTAGCACGTGTATTTTATTTTTAATTAAATCATGTGTTTTTAATTTGAATTTTTATTTTCTAAATTTTGTTATAACAGATTAGACCACCAGGTTTGAAACGTGGTCCATATGGTCGATCCATAAGATTTTCACTCTATGACACGTGGATTTAAATACTGATATATTATTAATTATATGTATTATTAGGATGACAATTTAATCTGAAGAAAAAATTTGATTCAAATCCGGTTTAAAAAAATCCGAATCCAATAGGAGATGGATTGGATATAGATTATATAAGGATTTGATCCGAATATAATCCAAATTCGATCCATGTCTTAGTCCGATCCAAATCTAAACTCAAATCTAATCCATATTTTATTTTAAAATAAATTATTTAAAATTTATAAATCTGAACTCAATTCTCCCCATCACAAGTAGTATCAGAGTAGCTTAATTAAAATAAATTTATAAATCTTAAAATAAAATATAAAGTCAAAGCCCAATAACTTATAAAAAAATATAAAAGTAAAAAAACCTAACCCTAAATTTCACTTTCTACGCTTTTCTCTACCGATTTTTTTAAATTTTCTTACCACTGTGTCACTTGGAATGCGGCTAATGTAGTGGGAGTTTTTTTTTTACTTATTTTAAATAATTACTAGCATAAAAATAAATTAAACATATCTAATACGATAAAGACTAAAGTTTAAATGTTTATTGTTTATTTTATTTATTAAAATCAAATGAGTACTATAATTCATTTCTATTAAAGAAATTTAGTTTTAATTTTAAATTGTTAATTTAGCATACAAATTTAGTTTTAATTTTAATTTGTTAATTTAATTTTATTTTAACTTGTTAATCTGAAAAAACTTTGATGATCGTAGTTATATAACAATTAGTAAAGACAATTGTTTTAAAGACTAGTAAGATTTTTGTTTTAGTTATTTAAAATTAAAATTAAAGTAGTTTTTTTAATTTGTTCATTGGATTTTAATATTTTTAATTTTATTTGTATTATTAATTAAAATATTTGTTTGATAAAAAATAATTATTATCTTCAAAGAAATTTGTTGAAGATTTGGAGCTTTCACTCTAAAAAATTAAAAAAATTAATTGGATATGGATATTCGGATTTGGGTTTTAAATATTTTATTTGGATCGGATATAGATTCGGACTTGGATTAATCTAAGAGTCCTATTATTAATTGAATTGGATTTGGACTTTGTATAGTCCGGTCTATTGTCATTCCTATGCATTATTACTAATTAATAAATAAATTTAATTATTAATTTATATAAAAGAGTTTGCTAAAACTTAGTTGATAGTTAATAGTAGATATGAGTAAAATGATAAATAAGAGTACGATACATTTAGTTGTTAAGTACATATATGTTTTATAATATTTTAATCTTTTTAAATTAAAATTATTTAAATATAATACTTTTGATAATAAATTAAAAAAAATATTTAAGAAAATTAGTGCATAATTTGAATATTTTTTTTAAAATTTAATTTTTAGAAATATTAACTTTGTGGATATTGTTTCATACTATTAACTTTATATAAAATATCAATATTATAATTTTTTATTTGCTTTATTGTTTTGTTATATTTTTAACTACAATATACTTGAGAATTTATAAATAAAAATATAGAATAATAAAATAAAATTAATTAATTTTACAAAAAAATAGAATATAAACTATTTCATTAGATTAGGTTTTATGGCAAGAACGTAATTAAAAAAGTCAAATACATAATTTAACATTTTATTTTACAAATCAACTCTTCCAATATATTAAAATTTTTAATGTTTTCTCTTTTAGTTTATTTTGCACAACTATTTTTAAAAAAGCTTTTAACAAATACTATAAATAAAAATATATTATCAATCAACTATTTATGCCAAACATAAAAATAAAATAAAAATAAAATTTTTTATCTTATACAGTGAGATATTATACCTCAGTGGGCTAATTTAATCCTATTCGAATTAGAATGCACTCGTACGACGTACGCGATATAATAAATGTTTAGGTTTGTCAAACTCTTTCAGGCCTCGAATATTTTATCCGTACTGATTAAATTTATATTCTAAATTTTAACCTCTAAATTATATATATTACTTTTAGCCTTTAAATTAATTTGTAGTTAAATTGAATATTTAAATTATTATTTTTATAATTAAAATTTAATGATAATTTAAAATAAAAAATATTTCAAGTAATAAGATATTAACGCATCATAAATATTATTTTATCGCAAGTAATTAAAAATCTAGAAGAAAAGCACACTGACTGCAAACTAATTGAGTCGGGACAAACCCTTAACTTTGGGCCGTTCATTATCGAATATCGAATTAAATTCGATTTGGTTTTTAGATGTTTAGTTTTTAAAATCGATAATATAGTAATTTATATGTGATTTAGTTTTTTAGATAATAGAATAATAAGATTAGATTTTTATATATTTAATTATTTTAAAATATATTTTAATATTATTTATTTATTTTAAAATTTAAAGGTTATGTTTATGAAAATTATGAAATTTTGAATATAAAAAATAATAAATCATTAAATATAATAAGTTTGACTTTAAGGGTTAATTATTACTTTAGTCACCTTTGTTTATCACCAGTATAATTTTAGTCACCGATTTTGAAAAACTACTAATAAGGTCACTTATGTTTTCGGTGTGTTAAATTTTGGTCACTCGGACGTCAAATGCCGTTAAATATTAACGAAAAGTTGATTTGGTATAATAAAAAAGATAAATTAACTAAATAATTCTTAAATTTGATAATCTTTATAATACTTCTTCAAGACAACTCAATTTTTTACAATTGCATCCTCTTTTATGTCGAGCAGAACCAGAGTTTTGCTAGAGTTATCCTGCAACAAGAAATAAAAATTAGTCTATACAGCCAATTATTATCGTCAAACTTCAAAAACTTGTTCTGAAAAAATATAATCTTCAACATTAAATTCTAAAATTGAGAGAGAAGTGCACGTAGATTCTGAAGCACAATTTACCTCGGTAATACAAGGGTTTGGGTAGTGGTGCAGGTTATCAGTCATACTTTAAGGTTTAATGAGGGGTTAGGGTTAGAAAATTTTTAGAGGAGAGGAGGGATTTTTTTTAGAAATACGATAAAAATATAAAATTTTAAAATTTGAGGGTTAAATTAAAGATGAAATAAAAGCGAAATGATAGTTTAGGGAGTATTTAGATAATTTAATTTTTTTTATTATGTCAGATTATCTTTTAGCCAAGACACTTAGAGTCAGAGTGATAAAAAATGTATACCCAAAAAATATAAGTGACCATACTGATCGTTTTTAAAAAATTGATGACCAAAATTATATTAGGATAAACAAAGGTGACTAGCGCAATAGTTAACCTAAATTTTTATTGATTTAATTTTCGAATATAACATGTATCAAATTATTAAAAATATACTCATGAAAATTTAAATTTTTGGATTTTCCAATTTTCGGGTAATCTAAAAGCTTAAAATATTACATTTTGTATCTGATTTAAAAAATTAAATATCAAATCATAAATTCAAGGGTTAATTACTGCGGAGGTCACGTTTGTTTGCTCCCAGTAAAAATTTAGTCACCGATTTTGAAAATTAAAGAATACAGTCACGTATGTTTTCGGGCTGTAAACCTATGGTCACTCCAACGTTAAAAGCTGTTAAACATTAACGGAAAAAAGATTTGACACAATAACAAAAGAATAAATTACCTATATAATCACTAAATAATTATTTTATTTTTATTTTATCTTAATTTGACCCTCAAAATTTTAAAATTTTATATTTTTATCATCTTTCTAAACTTACGATCACCATGCCAAAAATCATCCTAAACTTAGAAAATTATTGCGAAAATCATTTTCGTTTATCCAGTATATTTTAGTCACCAAAAATCATCCAAATTTTTATTTTGGTATCAAATTTTTATCAATACGGGTGTCTTATTTTATATTTTATCTTTCTAAACTTACCTGTATTTTTATATTTTTGATAAGCTGTTTATTTTTATTGAACCATGGGCCGATACCTTTGCTCACCAGGCCAAATTTTCTCTTAGGGATATCGAGACACGAACTACCGATGTTGATATCCTTTACACGAAACTGCAGGTTTCACTTAGAAAATTTTAAGGATCATCCTCAAATTTAATCTAAATGATTCTAAGGCATTCCCACTTATTCTTAAGGAAGTTTAGAGTGTTTTAACATCATTTTTCAGTTTTCAAACATATAAATCCGAAAATCATCATTAATGTCTTCAAGCTCAAAACCAAGCACACATGCATCAAGAATCTATATGTATGCAACTACCATGATATGAGTGATGTAAAGAATGAGTTGAGAGTATCAACCTCAAGCAAACACAACACAAACCCAGCCACTTACTTCTCCAAGCTTTTTCTTTTGTTCAAACCTTGAGATGTTGTCCCAGCTTTTTTTTCTACAAGGAGATTAAACCAATTCTTAAACACTGATATGGATGTTTTTAACTCTTAAGAATATCAAGGAAAACATAGAAACAACCCCTAAAACCTCTTTTTCGGATTTTTCACACACCCCTTCATCTTCACCAAACCAAACCACTCTTACCTCTATATCTAGATCTTTAACAGCCCTATAACTTACCCTTCAGCATAAAAATATAATTTATCCATAAAACCAACAAAATTCAACCTTTTTCTAAAGATTTGTGTAGGAAGAAGATGAAGAAGGAAAGGGAGACAAGAGTGCCTTCACTCTCTAATTTTTTTGCAGAAAAACCCACTCCCAAAACCCCTTTTTTCATCCACTTTGGCATTTATAAAA
The DNA here is from genome assembly GCA_035048815.1 of Abelmoschus esculentus. Taxonomy (NCBI): domain Eukaryota; kingdom Viridiplantae; phylum Streptophyta; class Magnoliopsida; order Malvales; family Malvaceae; genus Abelmoschus; species Abelmoschus esculentus. The sequence goes on from JAUCBN010000024.1 coordinate 15,475,502, forward strand.
ATGCCCCCACTAACCAAGGCCCAACTCTCAACCCAACAATATTAAAGCCCAACAACCGAGCAAGCTCAAAAATCTAGATCCCAACACTCAAACTCGGGGCCCAAAACTGAAGTCCAAACCTCTCAGGTTAACCCAATACTCGAATCTGAATCCGGATCGTTACAATTAACCTTATAATTCCTAACAGTCCGAACACTTTCATTTTAATATGGGAGGACCTACCAATTAAGCCATCTGTAAAACGAGTGAAAATCTTTTTCATACTTTCTTCTATATCTCTGTTTTAGACTAAAAAGTTTAATGTTTTTGTTTTAGAGTTTAAAGTAAGGGATTATAGATAGAGTTTTAAAAAATAAAGTTATGATGTACTTTTTAGGGTTTAGAATTTAGATATAAAAAACAAAGTCTAGAGTTGAAAGTTTAATTTTTTAGAAAATTTTTAAAGAAGGCATGGAAGAATACGTGATAAAAAGACAAATAATTTTTATTCTCTAAAACCATTATAGGTATTAGGCGCGAGTTCTTGACGAACCGAGCAACATGATACCTAACTCGAAAAGCTCATGAACTACTCAAAAATATAAATATTCTATATTTTATAGTTTAAAATATAAATTTCTAATAAGCATAAAATCCTAAAATCTAAACCCTAAACATAAATCTTAGACTTTAAATTAACTAAAACCTAAAATTAATAAGCTTGAGTTTACATAACTTTTGTATCAAAGTTTTTATTCTCCACTAGGCTTTATATAAGACATAAGAGATAATAGTTATTCGAGTCTAACACGATCAAAGATCAGTTAATACTTGTCTCGATTAGGCTCGAAAAAAAGCTTGAACTTAATTCGAGTTCTTAATGAACTAAGCTTTTCAGGCTCGTTTAAAATTACTCAAGCTCGAACTCGACTCAAAATTTTAACGAAACAAATCGAGCTTAGCACTACTCATGCTCGATCGAAATATTTTTCATCCGACCTCATAAAAATCAAAATTAATAAAAAAAAATTGAAGTCTAAAACTTACAATCCGACTTTAAAAATAAAAAATTTAAAAAAAAATCACAAACTGTTTGAAAAGGCTTTTAAATTAAAATGATATCTATTATAATTTACTCCTTCATAAATGAAGATCCAATTGTCACGTGGGCAGCAAAATTGGCTACTGCGGTACACATTTAAAATGGCTGGTTTCATTCATAAATGCAGATTAAATTTATAATTAAATTTAATGACGAACGAAAATAAGGATTTAATTAATTACTGCAATTCTTTTAAAAGTTAATATATGATTTTCCACGTTGGACGATAATGATGTGTTGGCCAACTTGTCTAAGTCATCGTTTCATTTAAGTGGCGAAAATGGTTATTCTTTTATGTTTTTATTCATGTTTTCGTTTTAAATTAAAAGATTTAAGGTTTAGATTTTTAAATTATAACTTATAAAATTAAACATAATATATTTTTTAGAATATAAATTTTAGGTTTTAAAATATATATAAAAAATTAAAATTAAAAATTTATTTTTTTAAAAAATAATATATAAACAAATATGATAAAGAGACCGATGATTTTTATTTAAATTCTGTTATAGTATTTGTTTTATAATTGAATGGAAAATGGAGAATCAGAAGAACTCTCTGGCATATTCTGCTGGGAATTGGAATAGATTCCAATGTATCCACAATCAATTCTTCATACTTATCATCATTGATCAACTTATTATTTCTTTATTTTATGGTAAAAGCTCTTTATCATAGTTTATATACTTGTCGATTTGAAATGAAAATATATAAATTTTTAATTTTTGAATTAATTGAATCCAAATATTTTAATTTTATTTTAAAATTATGATTTTTATTTTGAATTAATCTTAATTTTTTGAATGTTTTATTTTCATCTTTAAATTATTATTCACGACATAAGATTACTAAATAATAGACGGATAGTTTAACAACCTTTTGGAAATAGAATTAAAGTATTTAAAAATTTAAGACTAATTTAAAATGAGGTCATAAGTTAGGGATAAACTTTAAAAACTCAAAAAGTTTTAGAACGATATTCATAGTTTGAGAGTAAAATTAAAATATTTAAAAATTTAATATAAAATTTAAAATGAGAATTATAATTTAAAAATACGTTGGGTAATTAACCTATAATATTTTAAAAGAAATTGTTACTAAAGTTTTTCTTTGAATTAGCTAATAGTGATTACAGTAGTATCTGTTCTAGAATATAATCTCCACCATTTGACATTGATCATTTAATCACTCTGTTAGAGTCACTGATACTCGAACCCACGACCTTTAAGAACAACAATTATTCATTTTAACTACTTAGGCTGGAGGGCTCGTGCATTAAATAAAAGACTAACTTTATTTACGTAGCGATCTTAATTTACTTTTTTTTTTCTATTTTTTTATTTTTTAGCAATTAACTAATAAAATAGAAAAAAGCCTCCACCAACTTTATATGTCCTAGTGACACCTAAACCAACATTATTAATGCTTCATGTTGACATATTTGAGTTGAAAATCTTAATTAATAAAGTACAGATGATGTACTAAAAATTAAGACAAATCACTAATTGTAAGTCAATTTGTGAAATATAATTAATTAATTATGCAGACTGTTGTAACGTGTGGAGGAAAATAATCCAGATTTTGGGGGTTAATTGAGAGCTGAATTCAATCCAATATTAAACCACCAAGCAAATAAAAATTATTACCACTACACATATATGACGTAACAGATGTAAAGTAGAATACGTTTTATAGGCCGAATATTTGTCTTAAAAATCGGAAGAATAATTAAAATATGATAAATATTTTAAATGTTTTAAAAGATTTAACGCACATGTCTTAACTTAATTTTCTTCCGAACCTTATCGGACGAAACCATGTGAAAATAAGGAGTGACAATTGTCCATCACAGTTTTAAAGATTCTTTTATTTATCTTTTTGAGTTTTAACTCTGTCCCTGCCTATTGACGGTAGTCTTGATGATCATCCATCTCCGATCAAGTGAATGATTCCGATTCTGCTACGATGGTTGCAAACCTTCGTATGGCACTCCCTCTGTCGTTGAAGCGGCCTGAAAACCTTCTAAAGGATTGATAATATAAACGAGGATGGATGGATAATTTTATCTACGATTATTTTTAAAAATTAAAAACTATTATTTTTAGCTTTTAAAAAACACTTTTTATATTGATTTTAATCTCAAAATCGTTTTTTAAGAAAAATATATTTTTAAAAAATATTACAAAACTAAGCCTTAATTAATTAAGCAATCTAATCCCTTATTATTATAATATTAATATCACAGATACGTGGTATAGAATACAAAATACAAAAATAATGTAATAAAAGGAACACTCAACCCATCTTTTGACAGCAAATAAATAAGAGAAAAAGACAAGTCATCCTGACTCGGATCAACCAATTGCAACCGGTTTAGCCTGACCCACTTCCCCACCACCTCACCGCCTTATTAACCCTCCTCCCAGTACCCTCTCCTCCTCACTTTCCAACAACAGATTACCTCTCACGGGGGCTGCTACCTCTATGTCCCCACCGCAACCCGAAAAAAAGTTACCTTCAACCGATGATTCACCAAAACTTCCGACGATGTCGATGATGATGCATCCTTCGGCTCCGCTTTACAAACACCCATCATGGTCGCCGGACATATTCCGCGACGAGGCGTGGCTCAGGAGGAAAGGAAACAGCAAGAAGAGGAGGAGCAAGAGCGTGACAGACGAAGACCTGGACGAACTCAAGGCTTGTATCGAGCTGGGGTTCGGGTTCGATTCGCCTGAGGTGGATCAACGCTTGTCGGATACTTTACCTGCTTTGGGTCTTTATTATGCTGTTAACAAGAACTACAACGACACCGTGATCTCCAAGCCTAGTACGTCGTCTCCTTCGGTTGCTTCTGATTCTGAGAGTATTCCTTCTCCGATCGGAAGCCCCCACGCCATTCTTGGCCCTGGTGAGTCATGGATTTAACAGTTTAACTCATATCTTATGATCTTATGGTTTTCTGTACTGATTTCATGTCTTTTTTTATGATTGAAGGTGATAATCCACAGGCGGTGAAGACAAGGCTGCGGCAATGGGCACAGGTGGTTGCTTGCTCGGTGAGGCAAAGCTCATGACGATCGATGGATGTTTCCGATCACTGGATATGAACATCAGGGTTTTCAAGATCAAATGCTAAGAAATCAAATCAAATCGAAATCACCGGATTTGTTTATCCATGTAAAAAAACCAAACATCAATGATGAACCGTGTTTTGTTTGGTTAGAAATTCCCAGAAAAAAAGAAATGAGAAAAATGTACACGTTAAATGAACTGGAATATCTTCTGGGTTGACTTTTCTTACTTTTAATTAGGCAATTTTGTACTGCTGTCACAGTGTTTTTTTACTCATATATTCATAATTTAAAATAAATTAATAAATTAAATTTTATATATAATTAAAAATTTTATTAATTTAATTTTTTAATTATTATAAATTATTTATTCTTTTACATAAATGTTATATCACTTTATAATTATTCAATTATCGTTTTGATAAGACAGACTATTTTGATTATATTATAAAAACAATTAAATTGATATATTTTTTAAATATAAAAATTATATTCATTAAATTATTTTTAACTTATATTAAATTAATAAAATATATCAATTTTAAGACTAAAACTGATAATATCATCAAAATAATAAATGAAATTAAAGTTTAATTATCAACTCGAAAGAAAAAAATCTTTAGACATTAATTTGAAAAAATACCTAATTTATATATCAACTTAAAAAATATGTAATTCAAATATAAATATATATTTAAACTTTTATAAAATTATCTTTAATAAATTTAAAATTCAGAAAATTTCTCAATCTTTTGAATTTTAGTACGTGTAAAAAATCTTTGTGTGTGATCTTAATATTAAGAAAATCCTTGCTGTTGACGGAATCCAGCTTGCTTTGTTGATTCATGGTCAGACAATTAATCATTTTCTTTACTTGAAAAGAAAGGCAATTTAGGGTAAAAACTTTTATGCTTATTCCTTAATACCAAACACGGAATTAACACTTTCTTTATACATTTAATTTCAACTTTACGACACGAGCCATTTAATCTCGTCGCTTAAAGGAACAATCGTTATTCTCAAAGGTCACGGGTTTAAACACCAGTAATGACAATATAGTGATTGAGCGATTAATGTACAATGATTGGAAGTATACTTTAGAACAAATACTACTGTAACCACTATAGTTGAATCTAAAAAAAAATTCCACTCGCATGCTCTCATCATTATCCTAAGCTTGGAGAATAAATTAATTCTTCTACATTACTCGAACAACATAAAAAATACTAAAATTATATAAAAATTAAAAAATTTTAAAAATACGATTATCATCTAACATCTTTGGGTGATGAATTTTGACCTTATGTTTGATAGCCTCTCGTTACACATGATATGTATCTATCCCTATATGTTTTTTCTTGCATTATTCTCCCACGTATGCCAAAACTACACATCACCAGAATAAGTGCGATTTAGCTGGGAAAGTGTGGTTGTATTGACACCAAACAAGAACCCACTAAGACAACATGGTTGACATCTACATCAGATAGACAAAAGTGTGCAATTCATGACAAAAGAACACATGATATACAACAGACTTAGTGGTTCACACTATTCAACTTATCGCCTCATGGGATGAAGATAAAGTTTCAGACACAAACATGGTCCAGTGAAGGAACATGATGATGGATCTTGTTCCAATGAGGTAGTAACAGCTGGTTCAACAGTATATGCCACTCGTTTAGTAGTAACTGTAATTCCCAAGCGTTTTAATGGAAAATACTAGGTTTTGGTGAGCTCAGCTTCTACGAATGCCATATATCTTAGTAACAATAAGTAGATCTAGGTATGATGAGAGATTAGATCTTTTAAGCAAGTATAATGATTTAGAATTTAACATTATATATGAAAAAAATTAAATTAAAAGATCGTCCCTATATTAAATCTACAAAAAATCTAACTCGAAATAATCAGCTAATCAGACTATAACAAAGGTTAAAAAAGAGAGATAATAAAATTTTAAATCTGTCACGAGAATGATATCAAAATTTAATTTCATTAATTTAAAAATAACTAGGTCTCAAAAGGTAAAAGTAATTAAACTAAAAAAATTAAAATAACTCACAAAACTATAAGACCTAAAATATAGGGAAATTTTGGAGAATAACAAGGGTTATATTTAGGAAAATATATAGATTTAAGTTAATTTTTAGGAAATAGGTCAAAATCTACCGTATTGCTTAGACCTCACCATCTGCATTTCATTTCAATTCGCGATAGTCTATACAGGTGACGAAGTCCAAACAACATCGTAAATTTTAACCTATTTTTCTAAAAATTACTCTAAACCACTCATTTTCCTAAATATAACCTTAAATATCATTATAATCCTAAATTCCCAAAAATATAATTAAAGGATAAAACCCTTGCCACCATGCCCTAACTTGGCTCCAATATGAGCATATAAGAGGGGTAAATGATGAATTTTTGGACAAATATTTTAGTAAAGATAATTTGTGCATAAAACTGATTACATGTCTAATAAATTTTTTACGAATTTTCAGTATTTTTATTTACTATTTATAATTAAATTCAACTCAAGATTTTCGTAATCGATTTTAGGAAATTTATGATCAAATTTATCATTTATTTTATATTTATTTTCTTAATGAAAAGTAAGTTTATTTTGTGTTTAAGCAAATTTATTTTACCTTCTTTCCCGGTATATTTAACGTTAATCTAAAGGACATAGTGTTTTTTCTTCTTCTATTTTAGGGGTTTTATAGTTTATAAATATTTCTATCATTAATTACTTAAAAATCAATCAACCAACCAAAAGTAATTCAGGTATTCTACAGCGTTTATAATCAATCGACCAAAATATTTATTTATTTATTTATTTTTGTAAAAAAATTATTTTTTAAATAAAATAATTATATTATAACAAGAGTTTATAGTTATAATTGTAAACTAAATATTGAATTTGGATTTTTTATAACCATCGACATAATAAATTGATCACTTCCGAATCTAGATCATATAAGAAAAATTAATAAAAATTCAAGTAAGAGATTTGAAAAAATATATACACGAGCAAATCTGATTTTACCGATAAACAAATTATAAAAAGAATCAAACTATTGAAAGACCATCTACCATCGCAAATCAGAATGAAGTATTGTTAAAAAACTATTTATGAACACATTTAATCTGAGGGTTCAGAGCAAAGAAGATAACAAATAAATACCAATTTGATCGATTAAAATGATATCAAATCTAATCCTCATAATATAAGAGTGCCACGTATTCTTGTCACATCATTATTGACAAAAATAATAAAATACAAAGATATCTATGTTATTATCTCTCTTTTAATAGCCTAAAAGTGTATATAAAATAATATTTATTTAATTTTTTTTATAATGAATAAAAATCTTTTATATAATGTTTGAATTTGAATCTCTTACGATAAATTTTACTAAAATTATTTGAGTTTATGTTATAAATATTTAATATTTAAACATTTTTTATATTTTAATTTAATAATTTTATTTTTTCCAACATTCGATCTTTAACCCACGTGTCTATAGATGACTCATGTAAGTGGATTGTTAAAATGACTTTCATTTTTTATATTAAAATTATATGCCAAAAAAGAATTTGTATTAAATTAATGTGCCAATATATAAACTAACCCAATGGATCAGTTCGTCAATATTCCAGCTTATCTGATAAGCAAACTGAACGGAATGTTTGACCGTAGAATTGGTTGATGTTGCCCACGGAAATCCTACAAGAAAAGAAACAAAACAAAACAAAATATGAAAAGCTCTTTCGATTTGAAGACTGAGTCTGACCAAGTCAGAAGTTTGTTTCTAAAAACTTGATAAATTACGCAAATATTTTTTTAGATTAAAAGAATTAATTAATTAATGATAAATAATTTAAAATGATTTAATATAATAAAACATTTGAAGAAAAATATTTTATGTTTTATATGATTTTATAAGATAATATTTGACCGGTGTGTTATTAGGTAAATTTTTTATATTTTTCTATATAATACTATTATAGTGGCATACATTGTCAAATAGGTTTATCATGTTGTTTTAAATTGTTTATCATCAGTTAACTAATAAATTTATTTGTAGAGAGTTTATTTTGATCCAAAAATAAAATATTAATTAAATTGGTTAGAAAAGAATATATATCAGAATAATTATTCGATCAGAAGTTAAAGATAATTTGTAAACTTTACTTACATACCTAATAAATGAATTAATTCATTTTGATTTGGGTTATTAGGTTTTGTGATTTAATAAACGATTAAATAATTTTGGTTAAATTACACAGATAACCATCATATTTAGGTTTGATATCGAAATCACCATAACACTTTAAAAAGCGTTAAATACACCAATCAACTATTGGTAGAAAATAATTTGCTTTAAAAATAAGGATTAGATTTTGATCGTTAAAAGGAGTGTAAGATCGATCATTGCTCACCTAAAATTAATGCGATGTATCATCAAGGCATACACAATCTATCAATTACGACTGTTTGAAGTTTAAGAGTGATCAAAAGCTTTTAATAACTAAATTTTAATAAACAAAAACATTCAATATCTAAACTTTAGTAAATAAATTAACTTTAATAAATAAATTTAATTTAAAAGTAAAATCGAATAATAACCCTTTAAAAACACAATACACAACTATTGAAGATTCTGTCCGACTTCTGAAAATTGGTTGACACAAATAACTTTGAAATGGATCAAAAGCATGTCGTCATGCTCATGCATGCATCTGGTTCTGATGTTGGAAAATTTCTACAGGTTTCTGCCGGAAAGCAAACCGTGTGTTTGGAAATTCAGACTATTATAATTACGGTTAGACTTAGACCCAGAAAAAAAAAAACTATAATAACTATATATTTTTTACGTGAATATTTAATAACTACAATGTTTTACCATAGCTATGGTTCAAAGACGCGTAACTGTGTCTGGCTAAGTTGCCTTTCTCCTACTTACTTGCCTAGAAGTTACGACCACAATATTATAAGATTAGACACAGCAACGAAACATAACTATGATAAATAAAATTATAACACGAAACGAATCTAACGAGTTATTTCAAAAAAAAAGATGTTAATATTCACTTTAGGAGGTTTGAATTCGAAAAACTTTATCCGTAAACAAAATTAAAAGGTTAAGAAATAATATTAATATACAATATCTTATAAGTACCTTAAGACTATTCTAAAAAAATTATAATACGAAACTATATATAAATATATAAATTAGAATAAATGATTATATTAAAAACAATTATTTAAAGTATATCAATAAAACCCTTAAATCTATTTTTTTTTTTAAATTGATAAATCCATATCAATCAAACAAATCCATTTTTTTTTTATGATTTCCATCTTTGACAATAATGTAAGTTATTTTTATGTCTTTGTGCTGAAAGGTTGCTTGACTGAGGTGTTGTTAATGGCAGAATATATATATATATATATTTTGAAGGTTCCGTTCAATCATTATATTGTATTATTAGTGTTCAAACTCGTAACTTTTAAAAAAATAATCGTTCTCTCAACATTAAAATAAGATAATTTATGTTCCAAAAAATATATTTTAAAAATCAATAATATAAGTTAATCGAATCGATAGCGTAACTCTCGTCATAAAAGTTCTTTTTAATCTAAAATTGTCTGACAAATCCTTTACCTCCCCTAAATAAAAATATCTAAAAGATGGTTAATTAAACCCTAATGAGTTCCATGTTATTTAATAAAATAGAAAGAAACCATTTAGCTATTGGATTTAACATCTTTAATAGTAATTAATTACAATTAGACTAAGTTGAAGTTTGAACTGATCATAAAGAGCAGCTCATAAAAATAATGAGTTAAATAAGATTTTTTTTGTCTCTTCGATATGGCACCTACCCAGGGATATATAGGAAAAAAAAGAAAAAAGTACTCAACATAAAAATTAATGTAATATTTTTATTGTTTTTTTATTTTATATTTTCTCATGAAAAATTAATGAGTTAATTTTATCGTTGAATTTAATTATAGGGTATCAAATAAAATTAAAATATAATATAATATTAAATGTTATTTTATTAAAAATATTTAAATGGTCAAAATAAAAACATGAAATAGATGAGACACTAAAAATGTAATTTACCCAAAACAAGAAATTATTTGGAGAAATCCTTAGCTTCACGCAATCCAAGTAATTATTCTTCCCTCGAACATGTTTAATTATGTAAAATTTATTTAAAATTATAGAATAAATATTATTTACACTAATGGCCACTTGATTTTTAGTGTTCCATCAGTTTAATCACCCTAAAAGAAACTCTCGCAATTGAGTCACAAAACTTTTAAGGTATTGTCAATTTCATCATCATAGTTAAAAAATAAAACTTTCATTTCAGTTCCAACCGATAAAACCGTAATATACACGGCTTAACGTCACTTCTAATCTAATGATAATACATGGCATCATCAAGTTCATCACGTAATAAGATAAAAACATCAAATAAAACATAAACATGTCTCGCCATATAATTAGTTACAAAATCGGTCTCTTGAGTCGGACAACTTTAGATGTTTAACGATCAAGGCTGAAACAAAAGGTTGTCGAATAATAGTGACTAAATTCATAATTTTCTAAAAGTTAGATTATGGACAAATTTTCTCTGCTGCATCAATTGACCACACCATTGTCAACATTATATATTTTCCAAATTGTAGTATTTAATTAATTCCTTACACGTGTAAAATATATTTAAAAATTCATTTAAATACTATTCTGCTTACTTCTATTTATTTCTATTTAATTTAAAAATGTTGATTAACATTTCGGGGAAAAAACTATAAGAGATGATGAAAATGATTTGATTTGAATTTGGTCAAATTCTTATAAAACTGATTTTTTCAGTTTTTTATTAGAGACGTATATTACATTTTAAAGGTAAATATTAAAATTTAAATATATAAAATAATACACAAATCATATAGTTTTATTGGCTGATGGAACGGTTGTTGTTTTTGGAGGTTACAGGTTCAAGCACCAGTACTATCAGCACAGTGGTTGAACGATCAATGTCTAATGATTGAGAGTATATACTCTAAAACAGACATTACTATAATCACTGTAGCTAAATTAAAAATAAATAATTGGGGTGGAGGTACATATATACTTGGGGTGTTTGTTGATATATAATTGACAATTTCGTAAAATATTTAAAACTGTCATCGATTATTTTTGTAAATTAGATATTATAAAAATTTATTTTTTAAAAAAAAAATATATTTAAGAATTGGTTACTACTTGGAGAAGGATTAACATCTCACAAAAACTCAATATTTGTACCTTTAAATTTATGTGATATTTAAAAAAATATATGTTCTATTTGAGAAGTTGATTTCCTCGAATATAACATATATTTTCTAAATTATAACAATTTCGTGTGTTAAATTTCGTATTTATATTCGATTTTTTGTCAGATTAATGTTATGGTAGCTAAATGTGTTGGCAAAAGGAACTATGACTCAAACATTTTTGATTTTAGGTAATTAGGTGATTGAAAAAAATATTAAATAAATTTTATCCATCACGTTATTTATGATTTATCTAATAAAATTAACCTAGCTTAAAATAATTATTCATTTTTTAATATTATATAAAATAATAAAATTCATCTTAAAAAATAAAATAAAATAAAAAATTATTTTACGAAATTATAAGTAATATGATAAATAAGATTCATCTAGTAATTTTTTAGTGAGAGGGTGGTTTTCTCGTTTCATGCCGTACTGCATGGAAAGTATAATTATTTATTAGGATAAACCATGTCTTAACGATGATAATAAATTTATGAGTATTTTTTATGACCAAAATAAAATTTTAAAAAATTAAGTGACTAGTTGTGTAGTTTAACCTTCTTATTTGGCTATATTGGAAGACCAACTCCAGTGGAGGCTTCTTTATTTTTCTTTAATAGAAGGCGGCGGTTTCTCAAATTTTCTAGAACCTAACAATTTTTCTGTTTTTTTCTCTTTCAGCTTTCGTCTTCATCCTCCTCCTCCTCCACTATATAAGAATCCACAAAAAATGGGAAATTAAAAAGAACCCTGCTTGGTTTTCTTCATTTTCAAGAGATTTCTTTAAAAAATTATGGTCTTCTTCAGATTCCCAAACCCAGTGAGTTGGTTCGTTTAACTCGATGGAAACTGAGTCAAGCAAACGCCGTGACAACCTCGTCCACCGCTTCTTCCTCTCTGGATTCTATTGCTGGGGTTGGGAATTCTTGACCGCTCTTCTTCTCTTTAGTTTTTCTCTCTAAATCCAAACGCACCGCCACAGTCATCTTTAAAATCAAACCATACTTTTTTTTGTGATTCTTTATTAGATTTTGTTTTTGCTTTTTTACGTATTGGTTGATCGGAGACGGAAATGACGCAAAGGACAGTTCCGGCGCCGTTCTTGACGAAGACGTACCAGCTGGTGGATGATCCGATGACCGACGATGTGATTTCTTGGAACGAAAACGGCACCGCTTTTGTGGTTTTGAAGACTGGTGATTTTGCAAAGGATTTGCTTCCTACCTACTTCAAGCACAACAACTTTTCTAGCTTCATCCGGCAGCTCAACACTTATGTAAGTGTTCTGTAATGAACTGAATTACTTGTCCGAAGGAGAAGGATGTTATTTTCGTTTTAAAAAGATTTAAATTCGAATAATTCTATGCTAAAAATTTATTTATAACGTTCAAGGAAATCATTAATAAATATTGTTTAAGGATTAAATAGTTACTAATTTTTTTAATGGTTAATTTTTATTGGGTAGTTTTAGAAAATTTACCATGAATAAATTGAATGATTGTCGTTGAAGGTTGGGACTGGAGTCTGATAATTGATGGGAATGGTGAGCTAATTAAATAGAGTACTTAACCTTTCAACTACTACAAGTTTAGATAAATTATGAGATAAGGTTGATCATTATTGCTTATACCCTAATCCAATAATAATTGATTTATTTTATTTTTGTCATGTTAAATTTTTATATTATTTTATATGTTATTAAATAGATAAATTTTATTAGATGAGATTATAGGTAGAGGTGATAAATGAGTCATGTTTGGATTTGGTTCTGAATACAATAGGTTTAAATTTGATTTAGGTCTGATTTAAATTTTTGGGTTTAATTTGGATCTATGTTGATTTCAGTTCTAGACCTTTGGTTTCGGGTTAAGTTGATTGATTTTCAGTTCGTTTGAGTTTCGATTCAGTTATTTTGGGTCGATTGATTTTGAATCGGATCAATATCGAATTAGTAAGAGATTGATCGGTTCTAGTCGAATTTTAGGTCAAATTAGATTTTTACATCTTATGTATCACTCTATATGTAATGTTTTTTGGTTTTGGTGAATTGTGCGATAGTTTACATTAATATTTTTTTATTTCGGGTTGTCTTCGGTTTGAATGAAATTGTTTCGAGTTCATTTTTTATTCAACTTTAATTTAGATCGATTTTGATTTAGTTTGATTCAAATTTCAGATTATAATCATATTATTATATTTAAGTTAATTTTGGGTCTTTATTTTAAATTTTGAGTCAAACTTATCAAATTTAATTATAAATGATTTAATAAACTGAGATCTATAATAAATTTTTAAAATTCTTAGGTTTTTTAATCTTACAAACAAAGATTTACCCATAATTTTTCTACCAACTAGTTTTAGGTGGCGATAAACAAATTTTAATTAAACTTTTTCCGTTTCTTGTAGGGATTTCGAAAAGTTGTTCCGGATAAATGGGAATTCGCGAACGAGAACTTTCACCGAGGGGAAAAGGAGCTATTGACCAAAATCCGTCGTCGGAAGACGGTAACATCGTTACCGGCTGACGGTAAAACATCCGGCGCTGGAATTCTCTCTCCGACTAACTCTAGAGAGGACCTAGGATCGACCTCCACGTCATCACCGGACTCAAAGAATGCGGGATCGGTGGAGATGACGCCGGGGGAAATGAATCAATTCGCCGATTTATCAGACGAGAACGAGAAACTGAAAAAAGATAACGCGATGCTAAGCATTGAGTTGGCTCATGCGAAGAAGCAATGCGACGAGCTGCTCACGTTTTTAACTCAATCCGTGAAGGTGGAGCCCGATCAGATCAATCGTATCATGCAGCAAGCAAGGTGCGGCTCCACCACCGACATCGGCGATCCTAGACGTAGCTACGGCGTCGATGATCTTGACGATCACAATAATGATGATGATGAAAAAGGAAGTGAAGAAGGCAACGGAAATTTGAAACTGTTTGGAGTTTGGTTGAAAGGAGCGGAAAGGAAGAGAGCTCGGGAGGAGAAAATCGTGTACGGTGGACCTCATGCTAAAGAAATGAAGACCGTAGATTTTCGCCACGTGCTTTGATGATGGAGAGTGGCAAGGTTTGCAACTAACCAATCAAAGTTGGCGACGTCAGCAGTAAACCTTAATGATTTTAGTCACAATATAGGAATAGGAAGCATTTTTATATTTTTATAAAACATAAAATAATTTTTATTATTTGTATAATAATTTGTGTGGGGTCCATTGTATAATCAGATCAGATCTATGACGATGATTTAATTTTCGAGTCCGAATCAAAATGGTCAAAAACTTGACCCACCCTATTACGATCCCTTACTTTTGAAGTTATAAACTCACACGCACTATAATCGTACAGATAAAATTATTTTAATCGAGATAAATTAATCGTCGTATATATTTATTCGAACAGAATTTCTTTATTCAATAACCGTATTTTATGTTCTTCTCCACTTCAAGATACTCTTAGCAATTTTAGTATCCTTTTCTAATAAAAAAAACTAATTGTTTTTTTTTTTTTTATCTTTTATCTTTTCTCCACTGCAAGATCGATATGAATTTGAAATTCAATTGCAGTTCTTAAAAGTATAATTATTGTAAGATTAAGCGATTTAGTATTTACCAGCCTATATCTGCTGCTGAAATGGGTAGATGTTTAAACTTCAATGCTCTCATCCGGCAATTAAAAAAATTCTCGAATTCAATAGAATCAATTAAAGCTCAAGTAACCGAAATTCCCAGATCTAGCAATTCGAGATATATATATATATATATATATATATATTTCTCCAACTGATATTTTTCGAAGAACATGATACATCATCGATCGATTATAAAGATTAATATAACGTCAAAATTTATAAAATTTTTTAGAAGAAAAAAATTATCTATTTTTAATTTTTTTGTTTTTATTCAAACAAGACGTTTTACGAGAAGAAAAAGAAATAATGAGCAAACAAACTATCAGAGAGATTATTCCGTTACTCAGATCAAATTACATCGATAAACAATCATCAACCGAAGGATAATCCGTCTTTCTATGATCATTGACAAAATCATAATCAAAAACTAACATTTTAAAGATTTCTATACAATTATCAAACGATCGTTAAAGTATATAAAATCATGTCAAGTTAAAATATGTTATGTACTAATATAAAATAAATCAAAAATACTTTATAATAAAATTTTATAATATTTGATCTATTTTAGTTAATTAATAAATTTGACACGGTGAGTTAAAATAAAGAGAATAACAATTTAGCTATTTAGGATAGAAGAAAAATGCCAATGTTGGAATAAAGAAAACCATTGGGCCTTATCTTACAAGTGCATGTTCATAAAGCTTCTAGAATTATTTCAAATGGGCCTTGGGGCTTCAAACGTTTTTTCTTGTCGAATAAGCGTAATGTTAAAAAATGTTTTTAATATTCGATTAAATAGTTATATAAGTCTTAGTTTTTTTAAAATAACTTAATTCTTAACGTTTTATATTAGGTCGGAACAACCTTTGCATATGAAAATTGTTAATCCTTTAACGATAAATGATTTGAAATGACATGATAAACATATATGACAATAAATATTGTGATAGACTGATAGTTATGCCATATAGACAAATATGTTAACTTTACATATTGACACATAAGCAAAGACGAACCCAGAATTTTATATAAGAAGTACAAACTATGAAAAAGTTATATTAAACATGTATGAATACTGGATAAATGATTTGAAATGACGTGATAAACATATATGAAAATAAATACTGTTATAGTTACGTCATATAGACAAATATGTTAATTTTACATATTGACACATAAAGCAAAGACGAACCCAGATTTTTATATAAGGAGTACAAACTATGAAAAAAGTTATATTAAACATGCAACGGTGTAAAATTACAAGAGTTTAGGGGTGTAGAATTAGATTATCAATAGAAAATACAAATAAAAGATGTAAAATATATAAGAACTTAAAATTTTTATGGGGTACAGTCGTACCCCTTAAGTTCATCCAAGCATATAAGTTAAGAATTTTTAAAAAATGTATAAAATATAAAATTCTTTTCTTATATTTTCTCGATCTATTAAGTTATTTTAATTTTTTATCGTCAGTTAGTTAACAATTTTTATCCATAGATGGACCAATTTGTATAAAATAAAACGTTAACGATTAAATTGCTTAAAAATAATATGAATTAAAATAACTAATCAATTAAACATTAGGAGAAATTTTTTAGTATTATGCATATTGAGTAATAATACTCTCTCCGTCTCACACCCTCACTAAATTTATCTAGTATTGATTTTTTACTATTTTTTAAATTGACTCTTTATTCATTTAAATTTAATATGAATAAAAAATATAAAAAATATATATTTAAAACAATCACCGATTAGATTTAATATATACTCTTTAAAATTTAATTAATTAAAAATTTTGAAATAAATATAATTAATATTTAAAAATTAACTTTTAAAATTAAAAACCGGACAAATTTAACGAGACATAATGAGTAATAATTAATTAATATTTATAGATCGAATTAAAAATATTATCGAATTTCAAGATTAATATTGATAAAAAAATTGGAAGGACAAAGTTGAAAAGGGTCAAATTCGGTCAATAAAATTAAGGGTAAACTACACCAATGACCACCCAACTATTTGGGGATACCTATTTTGATCACCCAACTAAAGAACTCGTCAATCAGGTACCCCAACTTTGAAACTCTACCTATTTTGGCCACTGTCGTTAAGATTCTGACGAAAAAGTTAACAGTAAATAACAGCAGTGACGTGACTGTTAATTAAAATCGATAAAATTACATATTTAATCCCTCTAATTTATTTTTTTAATTTAATCCTAATTTTAAATTAATAAATAAAATTAATCATACAATCAATTGATGACATGTGTCACCACCGGATTAGATAATTAATTTTATTTATTAATTCATTTTTATTTATTATTTTTTATATATTCCTCTCCAATTGGTGAATGATTAGTGGAAGAAATAAAATATAAAGTTCGTTACATGCAAGGGATTTGAACCCACAACCTCCAACATAGCAAACACCTAACCAACAAGTGAACCACTAGACCAATTTACTTTTAGTGTTAAAATATATTCACATGTATTATTAAGTGATAAAGTTTTAGTAATTATTCGAACAAAAAATATAAAAATATTTAAACAACGAAATTCAAATATTCGAATAATTAAAATCTAAATATTTTTATTTGAATATTTAGATTTTAATTTATTCGAATAAAAATTATAAATATTTAAATATTTTTTATTCAAATATATGAATAAAAATCATGAATATTCGAATATTTGAATTTAAAAATATTTAAATAAAAATATTTAGATTTTAATTATTCGAACAAAAAATATAAAAATATTTAAACAACGAAATTCAAATATTCGAATAATTAAAATATTTAGATTTTAATTTATTCAAATAATTAAAATCTAAATATTTAATATTTTTATTTAAATATTAATCGATTTAAACAGTTTACCTTTGTTAAGGTAATTCAAATACTAAGAGATGACCATTTAATACCACGTTTTCGGGTTTTATATCACAAAATTATATTGGCCTAGTGGTTCAGCCCTTTGCTTTATCACTTCATACAAATCGGTTGAGTGATTAATTTTATTTATTAATTTATTTTTATGATTAATTTAAAATAATAAATAAATTAGAGGGATTAAATATGTAATTTTACAAATTTTAATTAACGTCCACGTCATCATCATTAACTGCCACGTCATTACTGTTAACTTTTCGGTCAGAATTTTAACGGCAGTGGCCAAAATAGGTAGGGTTTCAAAGTTGGGGTACCTGATTGACGAGTTCTTTAGCTGGGTGGTCAAAATAGGTATCCCCAAATAGTTGGGTGGTCACTAGTGTAGTTTACCCTATAATTTATTAATATAAATAAATGATTATAAATAATTTTTTATATTTAATGAATAAAGAAATGAACATAAATAAATTTATATTCAATTTATTTATATTCAGAATAAATTTATTTTTTAATCATTTATTTGTTTCATTTATATATTTTAAATATCGTTAAGAGAAAAGACTAAATTGAATATACTGTAAATGTTTTGGTTCTCATTATGAAACCTGAGAATTTTAAGGCTTATTGATGTAATTTTATCAATTTTCTTTGGCCGTAAATAAAATGATAAAAAAATGGTCTTCATCAGGATAGAACTAAAATTTAATATTGGGTGGGACAAAAATTTATTAAACCTTTTAATTTAAGAATTGATAGAGGCAAAAACTTTATTTAATTAATATTTAAATTAAAAAAGCTAAAAATAGAATTATATCAAATATTTTAGGAGGGGCAATAACCCCACCAATACTTACACAGCTCTGTCTTTGTTGTTCATGAACGTCAAATAAATATATTTATTTATCTTTATAAATAAATAAATATCTTTATAAATATTAAATAAAACATATTCGTAAACTTTATACAAACATATCCACAAACTTTAAATAAGCATATATAAACATATAATGAATATTTTACGACTGGTAAAAAAACGACCACAAATGATTTTATAAATAATCGAATGAATACAGATATAAAATTAAAAAATTAAACTAAAAACGACCACAAATGATTTTATAAATAATCGAATGAATACAGATATAAAATTAAAAAATTAAACTAACATAATATTTTTAAAAGTAAATAAATAAAAATATTCAGAATTTAATTCATTTAAACCTGAAAAATTTATATTTTCTCTCTAGAATTTTGAAAATACTCCAAACAGGGGGGGCGACCAGGAGCGTATTACTTTTATAGAACAATCACATTTAATTCATTAACTAAATTGTTTATTTTTATTTATTTGTATATATTTTTTAAGTAAATGTATTTGTTTGTGAATAATAAATAAACTGAATATTAAAAATCTATATATATTTTTTAAAGTCAATGCTAAAACGTTTTCTTTAAGAAATCTCAACCTTCCAACAATCAAATATTTATATATTTTTAAAAATACATATCAAAATTAATCACAGTAAATTTTAAATAAAACTAAATTGAATCATATTTACGACGATCTATTTTTTTGAAAATAGATAAACTACCCTTGTATTCATCCAACTTTATAAAAATATTGAAAACTTTCTTGATATTTTTGGGATCTCCAGAGTAGGGGTGTGCATTCGGTTCGGTTAATTTGGTTAACCGATCGAACCGAAATTATTTCGATTACTTCGTTCGGTTAATTTTTAGTAAATTCGGTTATTGATTAATTCGATTCAAAATTGGTTAATTAACCAAATTAACTGAAATTATATATTATATATTTATTTTTAGTCATTTACCTTTTAAAATATTATAAAATGTTTAACTTTTTTATATTATAAAATGGTCACTAAATTTTGTATTAAATTAGTATAAAATAAAAGTTTAGTAATAAAAAGTTATTTTAGCTTAATTTAGTGACTTATTATGTAATTTAACCAAAATTTATAATAAATTTTAATTAATTCGACTAATTAACCAAAATAATTTCAGTTCGATTAATTCGGTTAAAGAAAATTCAGTTCGATTAACAGTTACAATTTTAAAAATTCCGGTTAATTCGATTCGGCCACCAATCGAATTAACCGAATACTCACCCCTACTCTAGAGTGATTTATATGAGTATAATATGATTATTTTTATGATTCGGATATGATAAATTATATCCTGATTTAATTTTTGGTGTTATAATTTTCCCTTCCTGATCTTATGGGTGTTGATTTCGATTATTCCTCATATTCATTAGTGTAGATCCTATAATTTTGTCTAGATTTTTAGATTTGTTCCTTATGGTTAATATTCTTAATATTTAATCCATTAATCATAAGGAACAAGTAAGTCTTATATTTTTATAATCATATAAAAATTTAGATTCATTTAAAATAAAATAATTTTTAATTTTGAGTTGTATTAGGATTTATTAATATTTGAGTTAGTAAAGATCGAAAAATACAATAGATTCTTTTCAAAAATAACAATGACAATTGCTTTAGAAATTCACCATAAATTGTACGAATAAAATTATAAGAGATATATGATTAAAATTATTATTAAATTTAATTACTTTTAGAACAAATAGATCATAATTTTGAATCATAGATTATTAGTTATATATGTCATATTTTATAGTTTTAAGATTGTTTAGTTGTTGTCGGTAAAATTAAATAACCATTTAAGTTGATAATTTTAACGATTTAACATTGAGTATTTATTTTAATCTATTGAATTTTGTATTTTTTATAAAATATTTTTTATGAATTATCTTGTCTCAGTGATTTAGAGAACGATTATTATTTTTAAAAATTACGATTTCAAGCATTAGTATTTGTAGTATAGTGATTAAAGGGTCAATATCTAATAGTGGAGAGTATATTCTAGAACATATACTACTTGTAACTGATTGAAAAAAATATTTTTATATAACATCAACCCAACTTTAAAATTAAGACATTTATAAAAATATAAAATTTTTAATGTAAATATATAATATATTTTACCATCGTTTACTATACATTAATATATACTCATATTTGATTGGAATTATGGGTGCTTAACGAGTTGAACGACTCGTGAGTTGTTCGAACTCAACTTGATCAAAATTCGATAAAAACTCAATTTGGATTAGTTCGACTTAAGTTTGACTCGATAGTTTAACGAGTTGAATCGAGCAAAGTTTAACTCGACTCGATAAGTTTGCGAACAACTCATTAATTTTTAAAATTGTTTTTTAGTAATTACTTTAAAATTATTTTATTTAAAATATAAATCTCAATAATAATCATTAACTTGTGAATCGTTACTTTAATTTTAATATGTTAATTTGGTGTATTTATGAATTGTTACTTTCAAATTTAGATTTTAAAAGTGTTTTATACACTTTTTTTTGATATTTTTAGTTAAATTTATTGTTTATTTTTATATTAAGCCTCATATATTATTATTAAATTTTATTTTTAATTAAAAATAAAGTTTTTTAGTGAGCTTAACATCAACAGGTTAAGTTGAGTAACAAAATATTTTAACAAGCACAAGTCGAGCACAATTTAACAAGCATAACGAACAACGAGTTAAATAAAATAATAAAATTTTTTAACGAGTGCGAATCAAATAATGCCTAACTCGTGATACAGACCAATCCAGCCTGGAACGATAAGGTCTTGAGGACCAAGGAATCAAGTTGAGTGCATTTATGAACGTCGCGATCGACTCGAACCAAAATTCAATGAGAAATTTCAAATATATTTTAATAATAAAAAGTATTTTAAAAACATACTTTATTTTTTTTATTTAAGCTAATATGTCTAATAGTGATAGTAATAAGTCGATAAATAATTTTGTCGTGGGATTCTATCTGAGAAATAAACGGTCTGATGATGAAATATATTTTATTTTTAATTTTAAATATTAATTTATTTACATCGTAGAATTCATAATTTCAGTCCCAATCTCCCACACGATTCAATCCACTCAGTACCTGGAAATGAAAACTCGTTGAAACTCGGAAACCTTCCGGAAGAGAACTGGTCTGAGTCATCACCGCGCTTCATCACAACTCGCTCCCCAAACCTAGCAGACTCACTCACCTTGTTCCTCCATCCCGTAATCAACGATCTCCCTTCGTCTTCTTTAGACACTTCACTGTTCCCAATCTCATCCTTTAACTCACTTATTGAACCCCAAACTGTCTCGATCATCACTTTCTTGCTCTGGGAAATCCTTGACAATCTCTCTTTACAATCCTCCAGTCGTTTCAAATCACACACCAGCTCAACCGAGTCGACGAAGCTCAAACAACCGAGTCTCTCCCTAAACTCACTGACCCGGATTGAAACCTCGTTGATCGATGACAAAGAGTCCTCACCCACCAATCCTAGGACCACATTAACCAGTATGTTGCGGTTTGAATTAAAAGAATCAGGTGTTCTCGCAATCTGTTCGATCAAATTCCCCAAAGAGTTTATCTCTTTCAGCAATTCACTGTTTAAGACGGATGATACTTTATCTTCTTCTTTATCTTTATCTACACCGCATGAAGTTGAACCTAGAAAGAAACCCAGATTTCTCGAAGTAGACAACAGATTTTCAAGATATAAAGTATACCTGCAATTTTTGTTTCAAATTGTAACGGTTTTTAAGATTAAAATTAGTCTTCTTAAAGAGTATGAACGTACCATCTAATCCAAGAAGAAAGCTCCCATGTCAACGGCGTCGTATCGTCTCTGAAATTCGATAGTTTAAGGTAGTTCCGGCCGCCGGTGGAAGGGTAAACCGAAAGCTGATCTTGAAGAATGAAGCTGCCACGTTTAATAATGTGATGAACCGTGATGAGACATTTAATGGCAACGACGGCATCGCGGGTTGTTTGGAGTCGGTCCATCAGTGCCTCGACTGCGGTGGAGGCGGTGGCGCGTGAGCTATGACCAAAGGGAAGAAGAGTCTCAATGTATCTTGGGTCGGGTTGCGTGAACGGGTCATGGGTCGTGGATCTGAGTAAAGCCAGGTGGAAAGATAGAGTTTTTGGATTCGAAATCAAAGCTGCTTTGCTTTGAGAAGCTTTGTCTTTGACGATTCCGATGAAATCTCTGAGAATTTTTACGCGACCCATGGAAGAACAGAGGAAGAAACCCAAAGAAGAAATGAAAACATCTACGTAAATTTATCGTGAAATTTTACTTTTTTATTATTCTTTTATAGTTTTTTAATATTTTAATAAATTCCTTACCAAATGGATAGTATTGCATTTAATATTAATAGATATTTACAAATAATATTAATATATTAATATTAAAATTTAAAAATATCTTTAGAAAATCTATGCAATATTGATTTAGGGTTAAGCACGTGGTTAGACTTATTAGAACATGTTGGGCCAAAACTTCTATTTTAATTTCTAAATAGTATTTTATTAGGTAACAATTACTGTTGGAATACTAAGATTAATATTTAATTAATGCTGACGATTTTGAAAAATCTATTCAATAATTTACAGACGTTTAGAATGACAAAATTATAAGTGTATAACCTAGTTATTCTTTTCAAAACTATCAATTATTTATCGATGATTACAATAATTTTAATATTAGTTATTGATCATCTAGTTTATTATTTATTATTTTAAAAAAAATTATGATACGTATTTTTTTTTATGATACCTTTCCTTGTCTTTTGTGGTTCGTTTTATTTATTTTTGTGACATGATTTTAACGTATCTTAATGATCGTTAGATGCTCACATTAAAATTTTAACAGTGCTAATTTCTGGTTATGGTTTTGTCGTGGTCCCAAAAATTAGATCCATACTCGGTTGATGATTGATTGCTGATGTAATTAATCTTGGGTAATGAAATATTTTGTCTAATAGTTTGAGCCTCTTACCGCTCCTTTTTTATTTGTTACGTATTTCGATTGGATGAAGACAAAAATCTGAAAAAGCTTATGAATTTTGATGATATACTTATCTTTATGATTTTTTCTTTTGTTTTAAGGATGTAAGATATATTAATAGATTAATCTCATTCATAAGTTAATTAGATTAATAACTGGAATATATTATAAGAATTACATATAATTAAATTTAAGGGTAAACTTAATTATAGGTACATTTTGATAAAAAAAAAAAGTTTATCAATTCGTGTATTAGATTAATTAATGATTTCAAATGAAATACTCTAATATTAATAAGGGTATACAAGTAATTTAAAAGAAAAACGATCAAATTGATATATTTTTTCAAATATAAAGAGTGACCCAAATGTAACCTTATGTATAATTGAATGACCCAAATATAACCTTTAATAATTGCATGACCTAAATATTACTTTTAATAATTAGGTGATCTAAATGTAATTATACCTATAACTAAATTACTTTTATTGCAGTTTACCCTAAATTTAAATCATAATAAAACCCGAAAATAACCCACGTATGATTAATAATTGAAATATTATTCTTATAAAATTATTACAAATATTTTAGTTTTAGGGTTTATTATTAGATTTTAGGGTTTAAAAGTTACGTGTTAAGATATGGTAATTTATAATTGATGGGTTATGGTTAGAATTTAAATTTCGAGGTTAAATTTTTAAGTTTATAAATAAAAACTTAAATTGTAAAGTATTATCCTAAATCGTAACCATAATCCCTAAAACTTTAAACCCTTAAAATTAAACTATTAACCACTAAACCCTGATATACATATTTAAACCTTAAAATTCAGTCGTGTATAATTTTTAGAAATATATTAACATTTTTAAAAATAATACTATTTTTAATTTATTGATTATGTATTCTAATCAAATTTACTGAAAATATATAAACATATTAATTATCAATGCATCAAATATAACCTAAAAATCATATTGTTTTTAAAGTACTAAAAGCTATTTATTGATTTATTGGTGACGTGACTTAATCTAATTCACTAATAATATTTAATAATATAATAAAACTCGGGTTAATATTTGGTTCACAACAATGGAAAATTATTTTAAACATCCATATCTATTTAAGCCTGAAATTTAACCTTAAATTATTAATTTAAAATACTAAAATTTAAAACTAAACCTCTAAATGAGATTTGATATTACATGATATCCATGTATTTCCTTTTCTTTTATTTGCATCTTTTAGATTATATTTTGATTTCTTATATTTTATTGTAATTTTTTATGTAATATTTAACTTCCTCTTAAATTATTAAAAATTAAATATAAACCCACATTTTTATATATTATATAATATTATTATTAGTTGAATTAAATTCGAGTCAAAATATAATTTTATAAACTATTAAACTGTTTATATAAAAATAT
Source organism: Abelmoschus esculentus (assembly GCA_035048815.1). Classification (NCBI taxonomy): domain Eukaryota; kingdom Viridiplantae; phylum Streptophyta; class Magnoliopsida; order Malvales; family Malvaceae; genus Abelmoschus; species Abelmoschus esculentus. The sequence continues at coordinate 15,500,875 of JAUCBN010000024.1, forward strand.
TTAACTTTTGATAAGGATATGATGCATTTAGTTGTTAAGTACGTATATGTTTTATAATATTTTAATCGTTATAGAGTTAAAATTATTCGGATAAAATACTTTAGTAAGGAATTAAAAAATCTTTAAGAAAATTAATAAATATTTTTTAAATTTAATATTTATGAATATTAAACTTGTGAAAATTGATACATACTATTAATCGTATATAAATATCATACATTTTTTTCACTTTCATGTTTTGGTATATTTTCTTAACTAAAATATACGTGATAATCTACTTCTAAAATATAAAATAATAAAATAAAATTATAATAATTTATTATTAGACGTTGCATAAAATTATTTGACGCAAATTCATTAAAGATAAATTAAAATCAAATAAAAAATATACATATGCAAATAAACACAAACAATTTAAAATTAATTTTTATTATAATAACATAATTATTTTAAGAGTTTTTTTTTAAAATTTTTCTAAGGCGATTATAAAAAGTTTTTAAAATTTTAAAATCTCTTCTTTTTTGTAGTAAAGTTTTTTTCGCCGGCGATGATCTTCGAATGTTTTGCTGATTTTGTACATAAATAAAATATTATTTTTGATGATAATATCATTTGTATGTTTTTATTATTTTTTACTTTCTTTGTTTTATATTTTATCTGTAGTTTTGTAGTTTTTTTTTGTTTTTATAATAGTTTATTTGTATGTTTTTACAACAGTAGTTTATTTTTGTAATAGTATTGTCTATTTTTAACAATTTAATGTTCGTATGAATAATATCAATCGAACGTTGCTAGTAGTAAATATCGATTGTCTGTAAAATTTTTGATTCCTTTATGTGGTTTTGTCGATGTCTCAAGATCAAGTAACGAAAGAATTTGCTTCTTTTTTAGAGTATTTTGGTGAAAGTAATAGATTTGGTGAATTTTCACCAGAAGATTGCTAGATCTTTTATAAACGATAGAATTTATATTTTAATATTTTTACTTTAATTTTTATTATTTTTAATTTACACATTAAAATTTAAATGTTTGTGATGTGAATACTTTTATAATATTTTTATCTTCTATATAAATTCAATTAAAAATATTTATTAAATATTAAAAAATTAACTATCAATAAATTATTTATACCTAAATAAATAATTTCTTTTAAAAGCCACAAACATTCCATTATAATATTGTGTGTAGACTGTAGTCTGTCTCCAATTCGGACAATGAAGTACCCAATCCACTGCCCCTTTTGTGGGGGATTTCTCAAAGTTTCAGACATATAAACAGAGAAACAGTGGGTCATACCGCATCTGTCCTGACGGTACATGATGGTTCATAATAAGTCTATTGACCAGACCACACACAGATCAAATACAAGGAGGAGAGGGAAACAAAACATAAAAATAAGTTTAAAATTCATTCATTTCAGTAAAAAAAAAGATATTTTATAAAATTTATATTTGAATAATTTATTTGTAAAGTGTTTATGTATTTTTAAAAAAATAAAAAATATATACATAAATTATATTATAAGATATTAATAAATATTAGATCAAATAAAGGCTTAAGTATGTAAAAAAAATCTTAGATTTTTTAAAAATTGTTATTGATCTTTTTATCTAGTTAAGGAGAGATTAATAGATAAATCTTGTTCATCATGTTATCTATGGTCCAAGCAATCAAAACTGTTTATCTTTAAATTATTATCTAATAACTATTCACCTACTAATTACATGTAGGAAAGAGGTGATAATTCACCTTGAAAAAATTGAGATGAACGATCCTGATTAATTGGGACCATAAATGACGTGATAAACATGATTCACCTAATAATTTTTTTCTAATTAAGTCCTTAAACTAAAAAATTTAGTTAATTAAATTCTTTAACCATTAAATCTTGATAATTTTTGAATTTATTAATGTAATTGTTGAAAAATAGTGAGCAAATGATCATCTTTGAAGTATTTTTTGAAAGTGTAAAGATAAAGATTCAAATAAGAAAATTATTAATTCTTATTCTACTCTGCAAGATCTTTACAACGGTAGTTCATATGCTCAAAATTATTGAATGATAAATGAGAAATTGATGCTCAAAGTAAGAAGGTTGAAATAAAGTAAGGAATGAAGTGGGAAGTGTTTATATATTTACCCACAAAGTTGTTATTAAATGACTTAACTCTTGGTTGGGGTGCACAACGTGGGTGATGCAAATGTCTGGATCAATTTAACCCTTTGTGAGTTTATGGATATTTTACCCGTTATGAATAATTTTATTTAATTCCTCAGTTTTAAACACATCTCAAATATATTTTCTCTCTTGTTTTCTTCCGCTGATTGACGAAGACAAGAATAGTTCGAGAACTCAACAACCGTTCTATTGTTGGAGTTCCTCTAGTTGTTGTATCTTGGGAGACAGACTACCAATAAACTCAGCACCATCGGAGTGGCAGAAAATCTATCTTAAGGAAACTGTATTCGTGCATGCCTCAACTCGATTCCGATTTATCATTTTTAAATTTAGTTTGATCGAAATTTATTTCTTTGGGTTCTATTTACTGTTCGTTTAAATAATAAATTTTATATTATTTTGTTATTATTATTTTTATTCTTGGATTAACCACATAATTTCTAACAATAATAAGTAATGTCACAATGTTTTCGCTTAATAATTTTAGAATCTTTTATGTATTTAATTTTTAAAATTTATAAAAATATTTTTTAAAAAATCAAAAAATACAATACGATAAAATTATCGTATATCATGTACAAATAATATCTAAAAAAACTATTAAAATTTAATAATCAAAATTAACTAAAAATTTTAATTAATTTAATTTCTTGATTCAATAACAACCTAAAATAAATTATACTCTTAAGAGAAAAATAAGTTTTAAAATTTTGAGAGTATCACTATCGGAGAGAATAACTCTGAATTTCAAACAAAATTTGAGTATTTGTACTCAAGTTTGCACTTGGTGTCGAAAATAGATTTTAAAAGGCATGATATGAACATTTAATTAGATAATAATTTATATTTTTTAAAATTATTTTAATTTTAATTTTTTATTTTTAATTAAAATGAGTCTTTTATAAATAAAAAATATTAATTAATTAATAATAAATAATTTAAGATAAATTAATAAATTCACACATTAGGAATAAATAATTTTAAATTTTATAGAATTATTTTTTAATGATATGCGTCAACATTTTTGTCTATACAATAATACTATATTAACATGCATTGTTATGTAAATTTATCATATTATTTTAAAATATTTATTATTATTTAACTAACAATTCTCATTACGAAAATATTCTTAATTTAAAATAAAATATTAGAATTTAAAATATTTTAAAAAATAATATAAATTAAAATAACTATTTAATTAAATACTATTAACTGCTTTTATTAGCATTGTCCGAAAAGAACATATATTTCAAAATTTTCTTAAAATTTATATTTCTACAATTTATAAAATTCATAAAATATTAAATAATAATTGTGGTGGATGACATGAATTTGTCTGTAAAGTCACGTGATCATTGTCATGGTCGTCGACATGGATTCTCCTCCTGCCAGACGCTGCTGCTCTCGTTTGTCTTTGCCAGACTCCTGTTAAACATTATTACACAGATTTAAGAAAAAAATATAATTTATTTAAATAAAATTTTTAATTTTAATAAAATAAATATTTGTTGAATTGTTAAGTGTATAATAAATTATTTTTTAAATAAAAATAGTATAATAACACTTATTTATGAACTATAATAATATCTTATTTTTCTTATGTATTTTGCAACTGGTTCATAAGTAATATTTTGTTTTTTTTTCTTTATAAACATTAAACTTAATTCATTCGAACTATTATTATTAGAGATTATAGGTTCGATTATCAGTATCTATGACATATTAATTAATGGGTCAGTTTTCAATGATTAAGAATATATTTTAAAACAGATATTACTTATAACTACCGTAACTAAATAAAAAAAACTTTCGATTTTAAAGGTCCATCATACAAAAGATTATAAAATTTAAAATCTAAAACCTAACTAACATCTTAAATTATACTTTTCTAATCATAAATCTATAATACAAACCATTGAACTCTGACATAACTCTCTACACTTTAAAATTAAATAATTTATATAAACTAATCTCTATATTTGTAAAACAATTTTAAGTGTCCTGTCATTAACTTTAAAAAATCTCTATATTTATCAAAATTTATAAAACAATTTTAAAATCTCTAAATCTGATCACTGTTGTTATCGTTCATCACGCTACTAACGACGAAATAAAGTTTTCTTCTCATGTTGCAAGACTCAAATGTCATTCATAGGCCTACCGACCATTATTTACCAACGATTTTTTCTTTTACAAGTTTGATTTTATTTCAACGGTGTTCGTCTATTATCATTAATTTTATTTATTATCAACGGTCGATAACGATAATAACTGAAATTGAGATTAGAAACTTAAAAATTTAATATTTTAAAAAATAAAATATATCACACTTTATATTTTTATTGACTAACACAATTTTTTAATAAAAATACCTAAATAAAATTTTTAATACTATTAAATACATATTTACTTAAAAAATATTTTAAACATTTATTTAACCGTCAAACTTTTTTTTATTCCTTTCTCTGTCCTTTGTTTTAAATTATTATAATTAAATCAAATCAAATAAAACATTCTGTACACAGGATTTTTATTCGTACGACTCTTAGATTAGATTAGCAAATGAATTGGAATCGTATTTCAACCAACAGTACGAACTCATCTGCAGGTTTACTCCTCTTGCTAATCTGCAATTCAGTCCCACAATAAAAGTCTCCATTTATGTTTTCAAGGTCACAAATCTTCTTACCGATATAATATAATATAATTTTGAGTAAACTATTTAAGTGATTACCGAATTTTAAGAAGTAAAAATTAGTTAATTAATTAAATTAGATTATTAAAAATTTTAATAGCGTTTTGATAAACTGATACGTTATGGAACATATTGGTATCTCTGTTCTATTGAGTATATATAACACCTTCGAGTATCAATGTTCGAAAAAGAATATTAGTACCACACAAGGATTGGTATAGGGGTTTAATGTACCAATACTAAGTATAGGTACGCGAGATATAAGTATCAGTACCCTATAAAGAGATGTATCAATATTCATGTATGTGTATCTATACGCGTAGAACAATATGTCCAAGAAATTTAATCTTCAGTATAAAGGTGTTATAATTCAAGGTAATTAGCCTAAAAGATCCTTAATAGTATAAAACAAATTATAAAACTGAGAAGCCAGAATTTCAACCCGTATATATAAAATATGGATAGTATGAGTTTAAGATTTGTGTAAACCGTGCGTTTGTAAAAATTGTGATGTAATGGTATTATAATGTTAAAATATATTATGTGAATGCTGATGAGATTCGAATATCTTGTATCATATTACAACATTATGATAAGTTATGCATGTGTCTTCTGATGTTTAGTGACTTTGAATCACGTATGGGTAAGAATTGATCCGAGACTTAGTGATATAGGGTGACTTCAGAGTGTGTAATGTTGAGACTTAGTTATATCGGAGCACTTTATATTATATGATGTTAAGAGTATTGTTATTATTATGTGAATTATAAGCATGATGTGAATATGATTGTGACATGTATTTAGGCGATTACAATAGTATCAATATTTGTTATGACATTTTATCTGTCTTATGTATTTATTTATAATTTATATAAATCATGGTTGAATTGAAATATATCCACTAAGTTTCGTTATTTCAATTTTAGAAATATTTTCTTTCGTAGGTTTATACGTGGCTAGTGGTTTGAGGAGCACCATCAGTTATTAGGTTTTAGCATTGACTCTTGTGAGAATACGAGACTTAGATTCAGTCATGTATTTTTAAGACCTATTGTAATGTTGTAACTTTTATTTGAAAATGAATTTGTATAAGTCAAATATTTTATATTTATTTATTTTAAATTAGAGCTTTTAAATACTATTTTGAATTATTGTTATATTTTGAAATACTTATGGATGTATTTTGATTTGAGTAAAAAATCGTATTTGAGCATTGAAAATAAATTGTTTAATAAAAATAGAAGATATACGATTTGTACCTAATGTAATGAGATGAGATATAGATCTAAAGGCAGAGCCACATAAGACGCTAATAGCGGTCTAACTCTTACGGGTCCATTATTTCAATCTACGTTGTTATCCTTATGTTTTAATTTTTTTTAATTTAGTCTTTATAAAAAATTTAAATTATAATTTATTTTATTTATAAAAAGTCTTTATAAAAACTCGGTCTAAATTAACAAGTTAATGAGTTGTAAGCGAGTAAAAATTCTGTCTTCTTATCATACCTTCGGTTGAAAATTTATAAAAAATTAAATTTTAAACCTTAACATTTATTTTTTATATCTTAAACTCTAAACTCTATACCCTAAAAATAGACTCTACCCTTAAATCCTAAACCTTAAACCTCAAATTTACGATAGGAAGATGAGAAAAAGGCAGACGATTTACGCCGGTCGAAACTACGAAAAATAATACTAAAAAACTATAAAATATAAACTAGTTTAAAATAATAGAGAGAATCTCCTTGTCTGTTTATGTCTCTGATTTCTCTCTCTCATTAGCCCTTCCTGTGAACTCTGAGATCTTTCAGATATAATGGACTTATGTTATATCACCATTGTTCACAACTTCCTTTTTGGCAGCCAAGAAAATTTCAATGGCATTAGAAACCGTAGTGTTCCAATCAGACCCTTTCACTTATGGCTGCCAGCTCAAAGACTCGTTTAGCATAAAACAAGAAGACCAAACCACTTCGTCTAAAAGCAGAGGCTTTGCCGCCACCGGAAGCTCCCGGAAGAGACGGCGGAGGAACGGTGTTAAGAACAGAGAACAACTGGAGCATCAAAGGATGACTCATATTGTTGTCGAGAGAAATAGGAGGAAACAAATGAATGATTATCTGGGTGTTCTTAAATCTATGATGCCAACCTCTTACGTTCAAAGGGTAATCTTTTCTCATGCAATTTTTTTGGAAAAAAAAAATTGAAACTGAAAATCTTTTTATTTTTCATAGGGTGATCAAGCTTCAATCATAGGGGGAGCCATTGATTACGTAAAGGAATTAGAACAGCTTCTTCAATCTTTGGAAGCCAGGAAAATAACGGAAAGAATCCCAGAAAACTCAACAGATTCTTCCATTTTCTCGGGAATTTTCCACTTTCCGCAGTACTCAACTTCCTCCACCACCACCACCAAACAGAGATGTGCTGACACCGGCGGCGAGTCAATGGCGGCTGTGAATCTGGAAGTAACCGTGGTGGAAAGCCATGCAAACCTGAAAATACTAATGAAAAAACACCCTAAACAGGCTGTTAAAATGGTGAATGGGATTCAGTCTCTGGGATTTTTGGTTCTTCATCTGAATGTGACATCGTTTGGAAATCTTGTCCTTTATTGTTTCAGTGTTAAGGTAAGTTAATTAAGGATACTCATCTGTCTCTTCAACATTTCAGACATATTTTAATGGAGTTTCTGCTTTGTTTTGTAACAGATAGAAGATGATAGTAAGGTACGTAGGGTGAATGAAATAGCAGAGGCTGTTTATGAAATGATGGATCGGTTTGATGAAGATTAATTAAGTTAATTATGTTTTTTTTTACCATAATTTGTCATGATCTTGTTTGATTCCAGTTCATGTGACTCGGTGAAACTGAGGCGATGATATTTTTATTTTGTATGAGTTGAAATTTCGATATTTAAATATAATATGTATATATTTAATAAAAGCAAAAGTCGTGACTTCGGAATAAAAAAGCAATGTGTACGAACGAGAGACGGATGGAAACGGACAAAAATTATTTTGGGTATAGTGCTTAGGGTTTAGGATATAAAAAATAAGGGTTAGGGTTTAAAATTCAATTTTTAGTAAATTTTAAAAGAAGGCACAGAAAAGAGGCATAAGATTTTTCTCTATACTCTAAACTTAAATTCTAATTATAAACTCTAACTCTAAACTTTAATCATAGATACTAAATATAATCTTTTAATATTAAAATACAAATACAGACATAAAAAATAAATTATTTATTTAAATAATATTTCTTAAATGGTCATTTAAGTTATTATTATTATAGAGACGATTTGGTATATTTTATATTAGAATATGTTCCATGTTATGTTCAATTTTTTAAATATAATATTTTATTGACAAATATAATACTTTGTAGTTAAAAATTAAGTTTAACTATAAAAATAAATATCTAAATTTTATTTTTTTAATAAGTGTTTAAGGTTTTTTTAATTAACTATATATATTTTTCTTATCAAATAGGTGCATAAATTCATTTTAAAATATATTAAAAATAAAAATTTAGGCATATATTTCAAATAAAAAATTAATTCAAATATATATTAAGAATTTAATTTAGACACTAGTCTTAAAATTAAATCATCACAATAAATCATAGGACTATACCACGATCATTGAATTATTGTCTTAATTCTATTTTGATTACCTATCTTTTATTTTATCAATCAAGTTATTAACTGTTATTATTTTTAAAATTTAACGAAAATATTAACGTTTAAATATTTTTTTATAATTATAAGTCTTTATTACTTATGAATTCTATCGATTTAATTATCCACGTTAGGTCGAAGAAAATAAAGTTCCTAAGGATGGTGTTCAAAGGGTTTGAACTTTAGTAGGTTAAGAAAAACATTCAACAAATTTAACAAATGAACCAACAACATTCTTGAATCAAATGTGACAATATATTCTATATATTTGTACCGTTGGGGAAATAAATAGTATAAATTATAAATTTTGAAAATACAAATTAAATTTTCAAAAAAATTGTTCTAAAAACAGTTTATTTTCTAAAATTATATTTTAGATTTTTTACATTTTTTAAATATATATTTTCAAAAATAGTAGAAAATAAGAAAAAGAGTTAGAAAATTCTCAAAAAGAAATTAAACATCAACTCTTTTTTTAATTTATAGAACAAGCTACAAAGGTTTCCAGGATTTGATCTGATAATGATGTCCGAGAAGCAGAACAATGAGAACAGCACATTGTGAATTGGTGGTCGGAACCGGAAAATTCCGACCACCATTACTCGGCCTCAAATTGAAAGCATAAAACCTGGATATTCTATTCTGGTTCAGAACTTGCACAATGTACAGCATCCAAAGGGAGATGCAAGCAATACCAGTCAATGTGAAGAACTTCAGAATCTATGTACATGGAACGGACCTGTTCAACCATTTGTATGCATAGATCCTTATATACACACATATATTTACATGGATGAGGTTCAGAACGGTTTGAAAATTAGATGATGGCCATATGGACAGCTCTCAAATGCCCATAACAACCATCACTGCTGCTAAAGAATTCTAAACATACCCAGCAAACATGCCTCCCGCATTTGCATTCGATGTGGTTGCACCCGTCTATCTTCTCGATTGTATACCCGCATACGGGGCAGGTTTTTACCTGATCCTTCCCCTTGCGCCACTCTTTCAAAGATGAATCAGGGTCTTCCTTGAACTCTCGGTACTTCTCACAGGACAGATAAGGATGATACTCGAGATGGCACCGAGTACAAGTCTCAGCATAACATGCTCCACAGACAAATGGCTCGCCTAAAGTGTCTGGACCAGCAACACGATAAACGGAGGGGCAATCAGGAGAAGGGCAAAACCGATAGGCACCCCCACTGGATGCAACAAATGCACTCAAAGAAGACCTAAAGAGTTCCTCAAACTTCTCTGTTGACAGAAGAGATTTTAAATCAGTAAGCAAAATGGGAGCTTTACAATCTTGATGAGCACAGCATACGGGAAAACTATCCGAGTTTCTAATGGTGGATTCGCATTGCTCCATCAAACACAAACGACAAAAGAGATGTGAACATCCTTCGAGAAGGTAGCCATCCTCTACTTCACACAAGCAAATGGGGCAAGTGACATCAATATCAGATCTCTCAGCTGAATCGCTGCCTGCCTCAGCAATCTCAAGGACAATTTCTTCTACCTTTTGCTTCATATCTTTGTCGCCACGAATCAAAATAATATGATGTCGGGTGTTAAGTGTAAATTCAGCCCCAGGTATCTTCTCTTTCAGCCCATTAAGGTCTGGCCCAAATTTCTTTACCACTTCCTTCATCATGTCAGGAGGCAGACCCCGACCACGAAGTCGGACCTCAAGCTGCTTGCTCTCGTGGTGGGACAAAAGGGATTGAATCAATTTTCGCTCAGCTACGGCAGCAGCAGCATCGGAATAGCCAAAGATTCTCACATTGAGACTACGCCGGTCAAAAGATATGTAGGTTCTTGTCTCTCGTTGCAACGATCTCATTAGATTAATGCCATCTCTAGTGAACATGTGCTGCAATATGGAAGGAGTGAGGCTGGCATGTTTTACGGTCCTTCCATTCATTAGCTCTTCAACCGGCCTTCTCAACTCTGCCACAGTTTTGGTGGCATTGGCAGATATTCTAACCCGACAGGAACCATTTTCATTTTCCTCTATGAAGCAATCTGCACCTGTAAATGATGTGTTGACAATTTCAGGAAAAACATCTAAATTACTGAACCATTTTCAACATCAAGCAAGTAGATTGGAGAACAACTTTTTCATTATTTTTAGAGGATATATTTTGATACTTGTATGCCAAATCGTACTTCATGATCGATTTTACTATCACCCAGGTTTGGGGAAACTAAGCATCTAGTGCAGTTTAAAATAGTTTAAAACCGGAATACCTTCGTTAAAATCCTAAAAGGTGATATAAAATGTCAATAAGGTGTTACAAATTTGAAAATCACTAAAGCACAAACCAAAAAAAAGGAGGGAAAAATAACTGATATAACAGGAAATTAGATGCAAAACAAGGAATTCGTTGACATGCTCTGGACCGAGGCATATATCTTCACTCACAAACACAAGCAGTGGCATGCATATTATGTTACTAGAGTCGAGTGTGAGCGTTGAAGTCACAAAGCATGCACATTTGACGGTACGAACGTTGCACAAAGAACGTTAAGACAGAAACAGAAAACTAAGAATAGTGATATAACAGTTCAAGTACCTTTTACATGTCTGAATCTCCCAAGCAAAGAATCCAGCCTCTTCTTAATAACAGCATAGACAGAAGAAGAGCATGATATAGAAGTATGAAACAGTTGCTGGCATCTTATCTTTTGCCATGAAAGGCATCCAGGTAATACTTTACCCTCTAGCTGTTCTAAAGCTTTAGCAGCCTCCAAATGTAATCTTCCATCAAAGGTGATCAACGCTTTCATGAAAGTCTCCTTTGGTTCAGGCTCAAAAACCTGAACCTGACAATAGTTAGTGTAGGGATTCCCTTTAGGCGTAAAGGGGGATATTTCTCTGAGGATTGCCTCCTCACAGGCACCACATGTTGGATTTTCCACAGCATCTCCTCTCACGAGAAAAAAATCATGGATTTTCCTTTCTGTTGCCGAACATAGCATATCCCAAATTTCCGCTTCAGAAAGCTCTTTATCAATTCCATATATCAGAATAGAATCATCACTTTTCCTGCTAACTTCACAACGAACATACTTTCCTGCAATTACTAGACAAGTGAAATCATCCAAAATGCCCCCAACATCAAGCAGATCACATTTAAGGATTCCAAACCCTTTACTGACCCTACGAGGCCAATGAACTTTTGCTTTGACAGCAGGGAAAGAGAACATCTTATGATCACCCCCAAAGGATGTCTGTGAAGGAAGTACCTTCAATGCAGATCCGGCAAAGTTGACCCCATCCAGCTCAGCAGCTTTTCTGGCAGCATCAGGAGATAGGAAAGTTATCTTACCCCATTTTTCCTTATCATCCATTTCCTGCCCGCTGGCTTGATATTTATGGACTGAACAAATACTTCCATTAGAATATTCCTCGAAGAACATCAAAAGCTCCTTATCATAGAAGGCATTAACATCTGAATGGAAGACATCAACAGTCAAATATCTTCTATCAACTTCAAGATGCTTAATTTCTGCACCAGCTCCAAAAAGTGCCATAGATGGTGAGGCTCTCCGTCCATGAAATAATGATTTCTCCATGCATTCATTAAACAACCATTTCTTTTCACATTCCAACACCTCGGTTACAAATTTCAGAACCTTCTGCATGTCCACTGATGAGGCAAACAGAAGAATCTCATTCTGGTCAACATTGACTTCAACACCAACCCGTTCATTCATACAAGCAGTCCTAATCCGTGATGAAAGACATTGAAGACTGTGGTTGGATTTCCCACAAAACCTTTTTAATAGAGTACTTCCAAAACCAGTTATTGCCTTCATTTGCAACTTCCGGCTTTGCATCAAAGATGCATCAAACAAGGGTGGAGGATCCAGGGTAGCCAAAGATTCAAAATCAAAGGCAGTTACACAGACCAAATACATATTATTGACAGATAACAGTTCACTGAAGACAACCCAACTTGGCTTCTCACCAAATACCAGCAATGAACATGAAGGATGCAGTTGAACATGCTGCTCAGTCAATGCCACTTCATAACCAAGTTGATCATGTCCAGAAAACATGGCTACATTTTCAGCCAGGGAAGAAAGTATAATCGCCTTCAAAATTTTATCTCGCTCTGTAGACTTATGAGGATCCCATATTAAGTAACTTGGAATAATAACAGCAAGCTCCTTTTTCAGACAAACTTCCAATTCAGAGACTGTATCTTGGCATCTACGCATTGATTTAGCATTTATGCTATTTACCCAGCACCATTTATTTCTCTTGTCAGAAGGGAGAGCTTCCCATTCCTTGTACACTGAGAGCAGAGTAAAGAGATCACCATTGCGATGGCAAAATTGCACCTTAAGACAATCAGCTTTCGCTTTTTCATCATCACTTCCCACCCTACAAAATATGCTACTGGCATTTGCCATAACAGCGGCAAGAACAAGGCCCTCCCTATGCAGACCACGATGAAAGCAACTGAGAATTAGCTTACCAAGACGAGGCTCAATCCCCAATTTTACCAAGTACCGTCCTTCATCAGTTAATTCATAAACACCATTTTTTTCCACAATGGCTCCCAACTGGACAAGATTCCTAGTTGCCGAGTGAATGGCTTTAGGACTAGGTGCATCAACAAAATCAAAACTCTGAACATTCTTGATTCCCAAAGCAAGGATCTTCAGAACTGCAATACCAAGATGAACTCTACGAATCTCGGGCTCCTGATTAGGGGCCATCAACTCAAAATCACTCGCCGTGTATAGTCTGTAGCATCTTCCTGGTTCTGTCCTCCCAGCACGACCAGCTCGTTGATTGGCAGAACTCTGGCTGATCCAGCAGACGTTAAGAACATTCATTCCAGTGCTGGGTTCAAATTTACTCTCCTTGACCATACCAGAATCAATCACATACTTGATTCCAGGAATTGTAAGGGAAGTTTCTGCTATATTTGTTGCAAATACAATTTTTCTTTTCCCATGGTAGTTCCGGAAAACATGTAATTGCTCTTCAAAGGATAGTTTTCCGTGCAATGGTAACACAACTGCATTTGGGGCTTCAAAATGATCACAAGCCCATTCAACTTCCATCTGGGAAGTCAAAAAGGCAAGAATATTCCCTTCTTTCTCTGTTTTGTGAACTTCAGCAGCCATCCTCAAGACATCAGAAACATATGTAGGAACCATACCAGAACTAGAAGTTCCCTCCATTGCACAAGGAACATATTTAATATCAACAGGAAAGTTTCTGCCCTCCAAATGAAATATTCCACACCCAAAAAAGTAGTTTGAGAGTTGATTTGCATTAGCTGTTGCAGACATTATTACAAGCCTTAGATCAACTCTTCGGCCAAGTAAATCTTTAAGCAATGCCAAGAGAAGGTCAGTATTCAAACTTCTTTCATGGGCCTCATCAACAATGATGCAAGAAATCCCTGACAAATTCCTATCATTCATATAATGCTGCAGTAAACAGTGGTCGGTCATATATACTACCTTCGAATCAAACTGCTGAGCAGATGAAAATGTTGGATAACAAATGACTGAATTATCACAGTAGCACCCAATGCTTTCTTCTCTGACTCTTTTTGCCAATGAGATGGCGGCAATCTTTCGTGGCTGAGTACAGACAATTGACTCATTTGCAGCAATTCCTGAATCGGAAAGAAACTGAACCAGCTGTGTGCTCTTTCCTGAACCAGTCTCTCCAATCAACACCATGATCTGTGCAATTAAAAGTTATAAGTGAAATCAGGAAAAGAGAAATAAAAACAGCTGCATTATAATTAGATTGAAACACCCAAGTAATATAGGAAGAAAATGAATATGAAAGGATATAGAGAATAACCTAAAAACTTGCATCATGTTTTTCAACTCTAAATTATACTGTCAAATTATAGGGTGATACTCCTGTGCTGTGAGTGAAAACATCAATGTACATGTAGAGCTAGTATTTGCAATCTCCAAAATGAATTTCACATTCTCAAATTGCATGATTTGCATCACTAAGGTTTTACATTTCACACAATATATATGATGATAATCCAAATCTATATGCCAAAATACATCACAAAACCCAACACAAAGTTGATAATAAAACAGAAAAAATGGGTTGAGAAACAAATGATACCTGTTCACCATGTATTCTAGTAAGAATCTCTTGCCTGTGAGCATAAATAGGCAAACCATCTTCCAACCTCCTACATTCCCTCAAAATCAGCTGGTGAATTCTCTTCCAATCAAGTTCTCCTTCAACCCTCAAAACCTGCACACCTTTATCATCTTCTTCATTTCCCATTATCACCCTATCGTCTAAACATCTCAACAAGTTCCCCATCCCTCCCTTAAACTCCTTCAACCGCTTCGAAATAGCCAATCTCTCCGCCATTAAAGCTTTCTTCGTGTCATTCAACTCATAAAACCTTCTTAACAAATAATTCCTCTTACCCATCTGTGCTGACAGATTAGCGATCTCATCGGATTTTTCGTTGATTTTCCTCTGCCACTTCTTAACCAATTCCCCTTCCATCAACTCCGTAATATGGCTCGAGAAAAGGGTTTTAAGGTTTTGTTCGAGTTCCACCGCGTCGGAAGGGACTATGATGTTGGAAATAAGCTTGGGAGTGTAATGGTGGAACCCATCAAGGCGGGAACGCCATAGATGAAGAACTGAAGACAGGGTTTGATTCCATTCTTGGAACGTTAGAGAAGCTGCAATTTTCCCACTGGAGAAGATGCGGGAACTTTGGGGGGACGGGTCGAGTTGGGAAATAAGAGTCTGGATGTTGTTGGGTTCAGAAGAGGAGGGAGAATAGTCGTGGAGGAGTTCAATTATGAAGTTTGGGCAGCGCAAGGCGTTGGAACCATCGGAAACTACGGTGGTGGATGATGCCAAAGGAAAAGGGCGGCGAGACTGTTGGATATTGACAGACTGAAAACTGGGACGGTAGTTGTTTGGGTATCTAGGGCGGTGGTTATTGTAGTAGTGGTGCGGTCTATGGCCACCCGGCGGTGGCGGGTGGCGGTGGTTGGAGGATGAAGAGAAATTCTTCATGGCATAGAGAGAAGCAAAGAGCGAGTGAGCGAAAACGATGGAATACAGCAGAGTACTTGTTTTTATAAATTAAAAATTTAGGGTATAAAAAACTCCAATTTTTGAAACAGAAATTTGGGGAATTAGGTCACGGTTTACAAGGACGACGATACCAAAAGTTTGATATAAAACTCCCACCTATATCCTAAAATTTTTAATTAAATTCTAAACATTTAATTTAATTCTAAATATTGATTTTAAAATTTAGACATTAAAATCTTAATCTTAAATTTTTAGTAAATTTTTAAAATTAATACACAAATCATCTAGTCTCATTGATTAAAAAATAATTATTGTTTTTGGATATTATGAGTTAGAGCATCATTTTAAATTAATCCTATTAAAATTTAAATTTAAACTTTTCTTAATATTTTACAATCCTATTGATCTTTATGTACTAAAATATTCTTTTGCAAAATAATATAAAATTAACTTTATATTTCTATTGATTTTTAAAATTTTATTATAACACCTTAAGATTGTTATCTTATAAAGATTCCTTTGTTTATAAATTATTTTAATTTTAGGGTTTAAAGATTTAGATTATTGTTAGAGTTTAAAGATTTAAATAATAGAACGTAAAATTTAAAGTGTGGTTAAGATTTAGAATTTTGAATTCATGGTTTAAGGTGTAGGTATTATAGTATTAGGGTTAGGGATTTAAATTTTAGATTTTATGATTTAAGTATTAATCATAGAAATAATTTTGTTATTTGAGATTTGTGGCATTTCGGTACGAGTGGAACTCTAATTAATCCTATTAAAATTTAAATTTAAACTTTTCTTAATATTTTATAGTAACTAAATTGAGTAAAAATAACAAACATATGGAGTATTTAAAAATTTTATTAATCTTTTATTAAATGTCTGATTAAAAAAAGTTGCGCAAGGGTGTTTGATTAAAAAATGTGAAAAAAACATTAATCTTACATTGGAAAGGAGAAAAAAAAAAAGAAGTCTTAAGATATATATACGGTAATGCTGTACATTCTATTAGACATGTCTTTTAGGAAGACGGTAATAGCTCCGTGACATATGCACCTTTTATAATTATAAAAAGTATAAAATTAAAAAATATTTTCTAACGTTCGACTGTTTTTTATTTTAGTTTTTATTTTTATGATTAATCTAATTTGGCTTAAGGGTTCAATAAGCCTTTAAACTTTTGTGAAAAATTCAATTAAGCCCTTAAACTTTTTTTGCACCCAATAAAACCCTCAAACTCACTAAAAAATTAATTTAACCCTTAAACTGTTGTAAAAAATCAATTAAGCCCTTAAACTTTTATTGCATTCAATTAAACTCTCAAACTCAAGAAAAAAAATCAATTTGGCCCTTTGATCAACTATGACCGTTAACTTTAACGTTTTTTTAATAAATTTGACACTTGTTGCGACAAGATAATGTCACTTAACGTTTTTAAGAAATTCTAAATTTTAAAAATATAAAAAAAATCTAAAATTTTATAAAAAAATCTTGAAAAATTTTAAATTATTTTAAAATATAAAAATATTTTTTATAATTGTAAAGTAATATTTAATATTTTTATTTTTTATTTTTAATCTTTTTAAAAAATATTATTTATCATTTTAAATTAAATTTTGAAATTAATTTTTTTATATTTTAGAAATATTTTTTTATGATTTTTATATAATTTTAAAAATTCCTAGAAACAAAAAAGTTGTGTTATTTTATTGCAACACGTGTTAAAAAATTAAAAAAAAAAGTTAAAGTTAACGGTTAAAGTTGGTAAAAGTGTCAAATTGATTTTTTTCTTGAGTTTGAGGATTTAATTGGGTGTTAAAAAAGTTGAAGGGCTGATTTTTTTTTTTTTGAGTTTGGGGGCTTCTTTGAGTGTAAAAAAATTTAAGGGCTTAATTGATTTTTTGCAAAAGTTTAAGGGCTTATTAGACCCTTAAGCCATTTAATTTTAATATTTTATTTTGAGTCAAAATAATTCTTATATGGATGAAAACGGTTTGTTGACTAATTATAAATGACTTGAAATAATGTGATAAACTTATATAACTCTGCATGTTGACATGACAATGTCACATAAACAAAAAAATTATTGAAAAAACATCACATCAGTTAAAATAACTTTATAAAAAATTGTGTTGATGTGTTATTTTGTTAAATTATTTTAAGTTATTTATCGTCAATTTACTAATGATTTTCATTCGTAAATGTATCATTTTTACCCAAAATAAAACGTCGGAGCTAAATTAATTAGAAAAGAACATGGGCCAAAATATAATTCAAATAAACTTTAAGGGCAATTTTGGTATTATACTTTTATAAAAGTGTTGAAATATTTATTTTGATATCACTTAAATAAAAAAGTTTTCGAACTAAAACATTTATTCCAAAAATAATTCAAAGTCCTTTTAACTTGAAAAATATATTCAAAAATTTTAAAAAGATTTTTGATTTGAACAAACATTTTTAAAATGGTTTAAATATCAAAAGCAAGCCTTCGATACAATATTTTTGGTACCGATACAAAGTTGTCCGTACAAGTACGGCTATACATTGTAACGATATACTTTTTATTTTAATTTATCCAGTGAATACTTCACATACTGATATAGAAATACTAGTACTGATGAATTTTGTATCGATATGTTATACGTATTTGTAATGACTCTTTCGTATTTAGCTATACAGATGAATTTTGTATTGGATCACTATATTTATGGTTGAAATTAAAATCCCAACAGCTTCAAAACACCCTCAACATCTAGTAACGGCTAGATTCACATTCCACACTATACAGACACCCTAAGGGCAGTCAAAGAACAAGATTACGAACATCCAAGATAAAATGTAAAGAGTAGAGTTTTTCATTATCTATTTTATAATCTCTTGTATTTTTTTAGATAAGTAAGCTTTGTATTCCATAAAACAGCTACAAGCTATTATAAAGGCGTAGCTTATAGCACTATACTTGTATTTTAGTTCAATCTTAGTGAGTCAAATTATATAAACACTCACCTAAAGAGATAAATAAGTTTATATTGTCAATATCTCGTAATTAAGAGATAGGTTTTAGTTGATCTTTATAAAAAAATTAGGGAGAATGTTTTATCTTAGCTTGCGAAAAAATAGAGATGTAAAAGTTGGTCTTTTAACCTGTAAAAAAAATTGTCACTGAATTAGATAGAAAATCTTTGACGTGAATGTTAAAGTAATGAATGTAAATCTTGGGCAGAAAGTCAAACCATTCTAAAATAAAACATGCCAAATGTCTATTTTCTTTTTCGATTTTTGTTTTCCCGAATTTAAGAGAAACTTTTATACCTTTCATTGCGTTAAATTCAATCAAATACATCAAATCTCTCAAATCTTTTATTAAACTTGTATGAAACTCAAATTCAAACAAATTTGTATACAATATATATTTTATTAAATAATTAAAAAAATAAACATATATTATTTTATAACTGGTTTAAAACTATTTAAAAATAAAAATATATATTTATTGCATTACATGCCCAACAGTTGACAAATTAAGTAATAAAATAATATAAAAAGCTTGACTTAGTCATTAAGTAGTCAATCATAGAAAAAGCCTCGTACTTCCTATGCAATCTTTCTTTTTTATATCTTTCAGAAAGATTCTTTCTTTATATAAAGTTATCTGATTTTAAAATTATTTATTTTAGTCAGTATATTTTTGGCGAAAGGTTAAAAAGAACAGGTTAAAATATGCAAATAGTCCCATGATTATAGAGTATTCTTTTACTGAGTTCCAATTATGAAAAATTATAAAATAGTCATCTAACTTAAAATAAATTAATAAATTGATATGTTGTCGATTTTTAAGGGGTGATATGACAATTAATATAAATTGTTATAATGATATATTTATTCTAATATATTTTTTAAATTAACCTATATAATTTTAATATTATACCAATTTAATCCTAAATCTTGGGCTTCATCTTCTTCCAACCACATAGTACGAATAAGATCTATAATTTATATCATGTCGATTTAATTTAAATTATCTCTTGTTCGAATCACTACAAATTATTTGGTCGGATTCAACTCTTTATTTTAATTACTTTAGTTCTATATTATTTTTTTAGGATGAACTGACTTTTTGAATTAAATTCGAAACTAAAAATATATATATATATATATATATATTATATGGTCCTCACAATTTTCTCACTAACATCCTCGTTAGAGATGGAGCTAAGATTTAAAGTTAGTAGAGGTAAATTTATAAATAAATCAATTTTTTAAAAATTTAAATAAAAAATAAAGATAAAAAAAATCTGCAGGGTAAGGACGATTGTCCTCATCCAATCTATTTTCGTCACTAATCCTTACCTTATTATAATATTATAATATATTTATTTTTTTTAATTAAATATATTTTTTATTTAATAATATAAATAATATTGGATTGAATTATAAATTTAGATATAAATAATACCCGATTTATGATTAAATATTTTAGGGATTAAACTAAATAAAAATAAAACCTGAGAGACTTCACATGTAATTTTCCCTTTCTATTAAAACATCTTATTTTTTTTTTTCAAAAATACTAAGTAGCAGGCTAAGATTGATCGATTCTTTTAGTAGGCATTAAAATTTGAGGGTAAGATTTAGTTTTTTCCCCTCATTGGTCTCAACTGTGTCATGTCCACATTCTTCAGGGTTGTAATTTAAAAAGTTTGTGATCATATTTTCGGTCGTGTTATATTTATTTGAGGGTAATTCTTTTAAAACCCGTATAACTCATTATAAATCATATTATATATAAATACAAATATATTAAATTTATTTATGATTTTCTGAATTTTTGAATTTCTAAAAATAAAATTTAACGGATGATTTTTTTTAAGAGTTTTTAAAATAACATTACAATAACTAGAATAATAGACCGTTTTTGAATCCCTGACCAGTTGCCTCAACTTGCTTCATTGCTAGTGGCAACTGGTTCCCGCAATCACATCTCGCCGAACAGAATCTGTCTCCGGTAAGGCACACCCTCCGGAGAATCTTGGCCATCACTGATTTCACCCTGCTTGTTCCACAACCTGATCAACAATCTACTCATAAAATCTATTCAAAAACATAAAGTTTTGCCACGTTGCTCATGATACAACAAACTACACTAAAGGCATACAAAGGAATAGTTTATGCCATAACCCCACCACAAATAAAGTATGAAAAAGGAGAAAAAAGACTGGAAAGAATAAATAATAAAAATATAATTCTTTAACTTAGTTTGAAGCATTCAATGGAATGAAGACAACACATGAATCATGCTTTATAATCCGTAGTCCTTATCCCTTCTATCCCCTGTAGGGGCATGCACAAGGGTGTTTAATAAGTTGAGCAACTCGTGAGTTACTCGATTTGATTCGGTCAAAATTTGATAAATAATCGATTTGGATTAACTCGACTCGATACCTTAACGAGTTGAATCGAGTAAAATTTAACTCAACTTGATAAGTTCGCGAGTAGCTCGTTAATTTTTAAAAATATTTTTAATAATTATTTTAAAATCATTTCATTAAAAAATAAATTTAAATAATAATTATTAATGTGTGAATTGTTACTTTAATTTTAATATGTTAGTTTGGTGTATTTATGGAATGTTACTTTTGAATTTAGACTTTAAAAATATTTTATACACTCTTTTTGATATTTTTGGTTAAATTTGTTAATTTACGTTAATATTAAACCTTATATGGTATTATTAAATTTTACTTTTAATTAAAAATAAGGTAAGTTTTTTAACGAGCAGCAAGTTGAGCTTAACAAGTCACGAGTCGAGTTGAACAACAAATTTTTTTTAAGGAGCACGAGTCGAGCACATTTTTAACGAACTTAATGAGCAATGAGTCAAGTCCAACAACAAAATTTTCTAACGAGCACGAGTCGAGCAATACCCAACTCGCGATCGACTTACTCGATAAGCACTCCTAGACACACGCATATCGTAGAGTTTCTATTTTACAGCTAACACTATGTTCAGACACATCTGTTTCTGACTTCCTTTCAAAAACTACTATCTAAGTTGTGCTTCATTCCTAAAATTGCAGAAATTGGAGTCTTGGGGCAGAGGAAAATCTGAGGTCTGTGAAAGCTAGCTTGCCATCTTGGATAACCAACTGAACAACTCAAGTGACCGTGCCATAACATGCAAAAGGACTTATAATGTCTGCATCAGGAAATATACTTGCCCAGTGATTTTTTATGCAGTACTGAGATATGTTTTACTGAACAGAAAACATGAAAAAGACAAAGGCCACGAGCATTCAAATTAAATACTTACTTTGATCGTAATGTGACAGATCATTATTTTCTTCTTAAAAAACATGTTTGATAGGATGTGCAGTGACACTGTTTATATGTTCTAAAACTTCTCTTTTCTTTTCGATATGAGATTAATGCTCATTGTCTTTTTTAAGTATGACATTCTTTCTCACTCAACTTCGTGAGCCCTTGTCACAATCTTCGGTTCTCGTGATTAACATCTTATCACAGTTGTTCATCTTGTTTACCTTTTTGGGTGCTCAACATGAAACCGGAGAATTAAAAGGTCGATTTGATACCACTTATCACGGGACCATTATTTTTTCCCTAAAATACATGTCTGATAAAATATACAACACTGCTATTTATATCCCAAGATCACTTTTTCTTTTTTTTTGATATAAAATTAATATTTATTTTCTCTTTTTAGGCATAACGATCACAATCGCAATGTATTTAATCCCATCTAGCAACGACCTATAAGATTTTATCAAAACAAACAAAACAAACTCTAAGAGTATGCTTTAAATGGACCTCAAATTGTGAGTATCACTGCCCAAGCAGCCAGCTCCACCAGCCTATCTCTCTTCCTTCTATATCTGTCAAGCTCACACAAACAATTCCAGTTCCATAGCCTCAGGAGTTGCCATCGATGTCGCCATTATCAGATCGATCTCATTTTCTCTATCTCCATCATCTACAACAATCACTAACTGCAGAGTTTCCTCAATTAAGAGTGTGACAATCCCTATAAATCAATTATCAAATACAGACATGTAACTAGATGAAACAAAACTTTCCTAGACTAATATTTTCAACGGCTTCCGGCGAACCCTTCTGTAGGACGATGCAGGTCGGATTCATAATATCTTCAACGACTTCCGGGATGGAAGTGAACCCTTCTGTAGGACGATACAGGTCGGATTCATCCTCAAAGAAAACAAAACTTTCCATCTTATATTTTTTTTTAAGAATCATCGCTTGTTTTTTACATATAATTAATAAGTAGATAATTATTTATAAATAAATGGATTTAATTGTTTGGACCATTAATGACGTAATAAACAGTTTTAATCTAATAGATATCCAAGCAGCTCTAACTTTACCAACACCTTTGAAACTCGAACCCTCCTTTCTTGTACAAATACTTGCAAACATAACAGGGTTGCAGCCGCACGAATGCAGCCGTTGTTTTTATTATTCCATCGTGTTTTGTCTTATTCATTTGTAATTGATTGTTCTTAATAAATAGCCTACCAAATATTCATTTTATTTAAAAATACTGTATGTATTATTATATTCTAGAATACTATGTGTATTATTGGTCTTGCATTAATTATATTTATAATTAATGGTCTAATATATCATTAAAATTATTTAGCGTACAAATACAGCGGCGGCTGGTTGCCGTGCACGGTTTTAAAAATGAAAACAATGTTCCAGAATATTCGTGTGGACTTGCTTTGAAACGAATTGAAAATTTTTGGTATTTTAATTTAGTTTTAAGGTTTAATTTAATATTTTTTTATTTATTTTGGTATTTGAATTTGATTTTTGGTTCAAATTAGTAATTATAATTGTTAATCAATTTGAATCGAGGAGTCAAATTCATGTATTAAATTGAAAAAAAAATCACATGTAAAATTGAACGAATGGGATGGATTTATTTACTTTTTTTGAAAATACAAATTCAAATACTTAATTTTATTTAAAAATAGAAATTAAATTAGAACTTAAAATTAAATACCTAATTAAACCAAAAATTTACGTATCAAATTGTTGTATAGATTTCAATCGGCGTTAGTTTCTGATTATGATTTTATCGGTGATTATTGATGGTTAGATCCCCACTCGATTGATGGTTGTGTACCGATATAACCAGCCCTGGGTAGCAGAATATTCTGACTGATGGTTTAGATCGTTCACCACTCCTTATTCACCCGTTATGTGTCTCGATTGGACAAAAATAATGAGATTCAGGAAACTTCTGAATTTTAATGGTATGCTTATCTCCGTAAAAAATATTTTACTTTTCTTTATTTTTGGTTTTTCTGAATTCATTGTAATTATAATATTTTTCATGGATTTAATAAAAATTAAATGGTAATTATCAAAAATATATAAAATATATATTAAAAAAGAATTTAAATTCGAATTTTAGAGATGATATTATTAAAAGTGCGGATTATAAACTCGAAAAAAAAACTAAAACATTAAAAAACATTAAAATCTTCGTAGAACCCTAAAACTAATTGGAATATTCATTACACTACCATATTCACTCCTTCAATCTCAAACTGTTTGAATGTCTCAAAACATTCTTATTTTTCTTACCTTTAAAACCAAGAAATTTTGGCCAAAACCCTTTCTTTTTCTTTCCATTATCCACTTTTTCTTCATCGTGGTCGAAATTTTTCGATAAGAAAACAATTGATCTACTCTTCTTTATGCCATTAGCATCGAATTTTGCCGTAGAAAACAATGATGACGATATTGTGATTTCTTTCGGCACACGCGAATTGTTTCGTTTATGAGAATCATGATCTTGTCGAGCCGGGATAGTAAGGATCGAAGTCGAAGACAAATAGTATCTGATATTGGAAGAAAATGATAATAAAATTTGTTTGTGTGAACTGATCGAATTAAGACTCGATAATTTTTCTCTCAGACAAGAAGGACAAACCCCTTGGTTGTCATGGTGATTGGGGTGAATCTTGCATCCATTGCCTGATTCAGAGAACCCCATAGCCACCGATTTTTTTTTTTTGTTGGTATAACGTATTATATTATAGACAGACAAGCAAGTTGGAGAAAAAAAAACATAATGTTTCTTTTTGTTTCCATCACAGGTCAGTGTGATAGCTTGGATCACGGTCTCCTCCATCACCGTTGGATCATGGTGGGACCTACATGATTGTCAACGAAAATATAATAACTATATTTTTATAATAACTGTTCACCAATATTTAAATTAAATTTAACAAATATAATAACTATATTCTAAAAATTTATATTTTATTAATTTGTTACATTAAATTTTAAAGATTTAAGATTTTAGAGAATTATTAAATAAATAAATAAATTACTTTATCGAGAAATCATTGTATTCATGTTCAGTGTTCACCAAACGTTATTAAATTATAGTAAATTATATTAAATACACGATTTATATAAAATAAATGACTTAAGAATATAATTTTATTTTTAAATATAATATAATGATAGTTTTAGTCTCAAAACTTATGTATTTTATAATTTTTAATTTGATAAGTCAATAAATGTATTAGTTTAACAGATGAAATCATATTACTACTAGATAATTAATAGATTAATCGAATAAATTCGTTATATCTTTAATAGACACTATCATTTTATTAATGAAGCTTTTAAATATGTTAAGAAAATATATTAAATTATCTAAAAAATAATAATATACTTAAATCTATCATGTCATAAAACTATAAAAACCAATAAAAATATTAAATTGTTATGAATAAAATAATAATGAATGATGAATAAAAATAAAAAAGAAAGAAAAAAAAAAGAAGAAAAAAATGTTTTATTCTCTAAATATAGACTTGATTATAATGTCTTCATTAAATTATTCATTTATAGTCGTAAAAAATATATAATACATTAAGCTCTAATTAATGAAGATAATATTATTAATGATAAATTAAATAAAATCTTTTAGTTAAAGTATTTTTTATGATAAACATTCATATCGGTATTATCTCTCAAACAACTAATATGATTATGTCATGTGACAAATATCGGTATTACCGTATCATAAAATAAAAATATATAGTGATCATTAAACTATTTGAGGATGTCTATTTTGATCATTAAACAT
The DNA here is from genome assembly GCA_035048815.1 of Abelmoschus esculentus. Classification (NCBI taxonomy): domain Eukaryota; kingdom Viridiplantae; phylum Streptophyta; class Magnoliopsida; order Malvales; family Malvaceae; genus Abelmoschus; species Abelmoschus esculentus. The sequence continues at coordinate 15,526,652 of JAUCBN010000024.1, forward strand.
AAAACTCGTAAATCAGACCATTAAATTTATTAACTTGACTTATTTTGGCTATCATCGTTAAAATCCTAATAAAGGGTGATGAAGAGATAGCATGATAGTTAATAAAAATTTATAAAATTATAAATTTAGTCCTTATTATTTACTTATTATATTAATTTGATCTTAATTTTAATTTCATAAATTCAGTGATCTGATTGATGAGTTTCATAGTTTTGTAGCCAAAACAAGTATCACAAATAGTTCAGTGGCCATATGTTTATTTTACCCATATATATTAAAAATAAACCATTTTAAAAATTCTTTAAAATTTTTATAATATTTTAAAAATTAATACGATTTTAAATGTTTTTATAGAATTTTATTTTTAAATATTTCATATATTTTACAATATTTTAAAATTAATATTATAACTAAATGCTTTTTAGTATAATTTTTTCTTATTTATTATATATTTTTTAAAATTATTTTGGTTTTATTTTTGAATTATTTAGTTTATACGACGTGACATGAAAATGTCACGTATTATTGCTTCATTAGTTACATGTGAATTAACAATTAAAATTAGTTAAATCATTATGAAAAATAAATTAAGAGTTTTCTCTAATAACTACTAAATTAAATGAAAAAAAAAATCATGAAAATATTTTTTAAGATTAATTCGACTCTTAAGCTGAAACAATGTTTAAATATTAGATTTAGTATTTAAGGTTAAAATTTAAAGGTTAGAAAATTAAGATAAAATTTTCCAAGATTTAAAGTAAATTTATAATTTATAATTTATAATTAAAATTTAAATTTTAATTTATTTTAATATTAAAATATGAAAAGATATTAAAAAGATCAAATGCAATAGCTTTCATAATCTCCATCAATGGCGTCCACCATCTTTGATCAGCGTTTATCACAGCCTCACCATAAATATACTAAGCTCGGGACCGGTATTCCCGTCGGGACTACACATGTAAAAGGTCTCGGAATCCTTGGAACCGACGACTCGATCGAAATCCGCTCGAATATACACCAACTCTCCATCGATGCCTTCGGTTTCGGAATTCCCCGGCAAAACTCCGGCCCCCGTAGAAACCGCCCTCAGGAGTTCCATGACGTTCAAATCATCCGCCGTCGCCTCCCGTTTAATCCCATGACCAGTCTTCCTCCCGTTGCAAAACATCGTCCATAAAGGCTCGTCGAACAGCTTGACTTTGTCTTTCACGGGCCGTTTCTCGCATTCTAGAGCGATCCTCACCATGCCGGCGCTGAGTTCCTTCTGCAAGACGTTCGTTTGCATGGCTAACTCGACGACAAGCGATGGGAGACACATGGGGGTCTCTTGAACTGAAAGGGTGACCTTGCCTTTACGGTAACCGAACAGGGTTCCGGTCACCCGGATGCCCGAGTTGGTGATGTGGGAATCCGGTTCTAAACCGGGGATGGCGGAAGAACACTTGCATGATGGGGAGAGGATAGGGAGAGAACGGAAAACGGAGCGGAAAGCTCTGAAGACTTTGCCCTTTTGATTCTTATTGGACTTGAGTTCGGAGGGTTTGATGAGGGAGAATGAACGTGGTGGTGGTGGTGGTGGTGGCGGTGGTGTAGGGGTTCCGGGGGTTGAATTGTTTGATGGCGGCGTTGCTGCGGATGAACCGTCCCTGGAGTTCGCGTTGCTGGTTCTAGGTCCGTAGTCCGCCATTAATGGACGGTGATGAAGAACCAGGGACGGGGCAAGGCCATGGGAGAGTACGGGGAGCTTGGCAGATGATGAAGATGGGCATGTATTAGGGTTAGGTAATGGTTTGAGGCTTATGATTTTTCCTTAAAATAGGGTCAACTTATAGTTCCTAAGATTGGTTTGATGCTTTAAAATTAGATTGTGGAAATTCACCAATACTATTATTAGTGAAAAAAAAATACATATCATTAAAAATAAATAAAAAAATCATCTAAAAAACTAAATATTTATCCAATTTTATTCAAAAATCAAATAAATTTATTAAATTATCAAAAATTTAAATAATTATTTATTCACTTTTATTCTTTTAAAATTTTAGTAATTTCCTAAATTCTTATTTCTAACTTAAATAGTTACCTGAGGAATTACATGATACATGTTCATGGTGTAAGAAGGTGTTAGTATAAGCTATCAACATTTTATTTAACAATTTTAATTCAGTCCCATGCTTGTAACTATTATTATTTAACCTTTAATAAACTTGCATACCTTATAAAAAAATGATTCGAACTCGAATATCCGAGAAAATGACACACACCCTTTTTATACCCAGACATTTTTTTTCATAAATCAACATTTTCAATGCAATAAAATGAATAAATTTGAGCTAATAAAATAATATACATTTTGTTTGGGGTTGAGGGGAGTTACTAAGATATTATTTAATATGAAAACTATCTTTGCTTTTTTTGTTCATTATTTTTGGAACTACTTTCAGACAATGAATCCAGACCCAAATGCAAGCTTAAGATAGTGACAAGGATGAAAAGAATTCTGATATGTAGAACATTCCTCCATTTCTACATCCTCTTCTGCTGCTTTAGTATTCCTTTGCTCGTCCCAGGGGATATTTCACCCTTTAAACTCGGCTCTTCTCCGACCTGCCACCACACATTGTTACAGTACTGAACAGGAACCATGTTTAAACGAGAAGACAATCATTCATGCTAAATTCCACACGACACGAACACGATACGAACATAACACGATACAGATACATACACTAAAGATAACCTTGCACAGACAGATAAAACAGTATCACTAATAGTAGGGACGGACCTAGAACTTTATGTAAAGGGGTGCGCTGTACAAAAAATTATATTAAACAATTAAAGAAAATATATAAAATATAAATAAACTTAAGTTTTTTAGGGGATACGACTGCATCCCTAGGTCCATCCCTAACTAATAGGAGGAATTTTGAACTCAACAAGTGATCCTACCAAAAAAGAGGGTGAGGTTGGTCTTAAGAGAATCATGTTTAATTTTTTTTTTTTACAAAATGTGTATGTTTTGTCAAAGGATATCCAAGGTACACACTATTTTCAAAATATATTGACGTGCTTACGTAATAGTATTTATTCATATTTTTTTCGACCTTTTGCTAATCCGGGTCTAATTCGATGAGCATCATACTTATAATTAGGCAGTTAAATCATGAACAATTAATTAGCACTAAACTACACACTAGCCTTAGAAAAAACACAGCAGAAGCGAGATATCTTTTGAGACCATCGATAAGCCTAGTGGTCAAGAATACTTATATTATCCTATTTTGTGGGTTTGAATCTCGATATAAAAAAAAATTATAATAACTCTACTTAATAAAAAAACAGCAGAAGCAAGTGTTGCATTTTTATGTTGAAGAAAAATAAAAATATTTTTTTCTTTTAAAAAATTAAATGCACACAGTTACTAAAGGTTGGGATGAAGAAAAGTATTAATCTGTGGGTGGAACGCACATAGTTTACTATGATATTTTTAAAATTACAACTACAATTGTAAATAATATATTTGTTTAACTGTAATATAATAAAATTAATAATATAATGCATAAATAATATCACAATAAATAAACAGGAAAACGTTTTACGTAAAAAATTATTTTTCAAAAACACATTATTTTAGGGTTTAGAGGTTAAGAATTTAGGGTTTGTTGTTAAGATTTTGGGATACTATTCACAATTTCTCATAATCCAACTCTGGAAGAAATCGCCAATAATTTCCAGTTTCAGCATGTTTTAGTTTCTAAAATCTAACGTCTCTATGGATTTGGATTTGTGTTTTTAGGTTATACCAATTCAAATGAATCCCAACTACAAAATCCGTCAGAAAAATAATTGAACTCAAGTTCCTAGGAATTTAATTAGAGAGCAGGAAAATACATAAATCTAAAGTGCAAAGCTAGATCTAAATATGAACGAAATAAGAACAATTGGGGAAGGTGAATACCTGAAAACGAGAGGACAGAAGCTTTGAAGTATGATTAAAAACAGGCATTTTATCCAGGTGGGACTCGAAGGAAGCGGAAGTGGAGTCGGAAGCGGCGGATATATCCAAAGCGAAGAGGCTGCTGCCGCCGCTGCTGCTGCTGAAGAAACAGAGTATAAGTATAAGAAGGAATATGATGAGTATTTGGATCCAAATTAGCCATGGGATTCTGTAGTTTTGGATCGTTATTTCGTCTCCAAAATCAAACATATTTTTTTCTTTCTCAGCTCAAAGCTTCGAAGGGCAGAACGGTAGGTGAAGAAGGGAGGAAGACAAGCCTGGATAGGTGAGCAGGAGATTTTAATCATGTAGAGTTGAAGACGAAGCATTTCTACGATTGATTAAGGGATGCTGACTGCTCAAGAAAGTAATAAATTACAGGATAAACCGTATAAATAATCACCGTACTATAAAATTAATAATAAAATAACTATTTTATTTTTAAAAGTATCAAATTTATCGGTCATAATTTTATTATAATAAAATAATATAATTATTTAATAAGGTGATAATACGTATCACCTTCCTTTATGCCTCCTTCAAAAATTTATTAAAAAATTAAATTTTAATCCTTATTTTTTATATTCTAAACCCTAAACTTTATACCAAAAAAATACACTCTACCCCTAATTCCTTAAACTCTAACCAAAATTTCTAAACTAAACCTTAAATCCTAACCCTCTAATTTGAAGTAGAGGCATAAACAGAGGCATAAACGATTTGCACCCAAATTGAATTAATGCTCACCCAAATTACAATTAGTTTCCTTAACTATTTTTGTTTAACCACCCTTTTAAGTATTGTCAATTTTGAAATTGAACGAAGTGATATTTCTTAAAAAAAATTCAAAGATTTCGATGTACATTTCGAAAGCGAGTAAATAATAATAATTTATGATCATGTTAACCTTTTTCATCGATAGATGATATATATCCAACTATGATTGAATACATTTTTATAATTTAAAATTTCAAATATTTTTATTATTTTGTATTATCTTTTTTCAATAAATTTGTAATCATTTAATGGAGACTAAGATTGATAGTTATTCAGTTTTACACATGTGCACATAAAATTTCTTTTCCTCTCTAGTTAAACTTTCTCAGTAGCCAAACATCAGATTCTCATGGAACCGAACAATGTATAGGACATAGAGATGTCATTCTAAGCTTGAAAAACAACATTTTCTCATGTAAAAACACTAACAATCCGGAAGTGTATTGGAAGCAAAACTGAAACCTTCAACTAGTTGCTCAATGCTCACACATCCTGGAAAAACTCATCTGGTATCGATGCATGGCAGTCCCTCGTTGACCCGAAAAAGTACTGATGCACACCATATCAAACGTATCGAGGTAACATTAACACGAAACGTAAGCTAACCGAGCAACATTGTCGTAAACATTGCAACTACTCACCTTGAACTGACTATACTTGTCTCTGATTGCAGACGAATAAACAGCACATCCGATCCGGTAGAGACGGTGCAGTGTCTTAACACATTCCACTAATTCAAACGGCTGGTATAGTGTATAGTCCCTCAATTTAGAATCCTGTCCCAAGAAGCAAAGATGTATCATCTGATACAAGATGTAAAAAACTAGGCCAAGTTAATAAACCATCAGATTACAGAAAAATCGAGTACCCAAGGTTTGTCTAAGGGAGATAGTATGAATCTGGCCAGGAAAGTAGCAGATGCAGCTAGTAGCGGCGGAGCATATCGAAGCATAGTGTATTCGGTAAGTGATAAATGTAAAATGTAGCTGCTCAAACATTCGAACTGCAACGGATGATCCTACCAAAGACAGGCAAGTATTAGTGTTGGTTGTGTTTTGACCACAGAATGTAAGATTGCTGAAGTATGACCATATGTAACATACCTGATTGCTCATTTCAGAAGCACAAATAAACTGTGTCAGAAAATAATAAGCTGTCGGGATGGAGATATCAAAGTTCAAGTAGTTCAGCACAGTAGATTCCATTTGCACTATCTGCAGCAGTTGAAGCAGGGGACATGTTTATGTAGGCTGCGATGAATGAACGAGATCGGAAATGAATCTAAATGGAACCTTACCTCTGCTTTGTGGTAAGTTTTTCCAGTAATGTTGCAGAATACTATCACTTTGGGAAGTGTGGATTTAACTGACTCATGTTTACTGCGGCGAATAAACGAGATTGGAAATGAATCCTAAATGAATCCACAGTTACAAGCACATTACAGAGGCATATGCATACACAGAAGCTAGAAAGAAACATGAGTTCTTACTAAGCAATCAGCATGCAGGCGAGTCCTAGCAACTGCAACTGTTGCCGGTTAATTGAAATGCCGGAAAGATAGCGATCGATGTAATTCACGGTCAAACATATCGTCTCGGGTGGGAGTGGAAGCCTTTTCTTTTCAGTTGCCTACAGTTGAACTCAAGAGGTAAGATCAATATTCAAATAAAAGCACAGTAATATATAAGTTACTGGTGTTTGATGATATTGATTGTGGTATTCATAACCCTGCATGACTTACCCTAACTAGCTCATCGATGAGACTAACTCGCATTTCCGCATTGATCTCTCTCTGGACCGTCTCCATGTAGTCTGTCGAAGGCCTTTGCACCACCTACGAGTGGCCGGAAATTCGATGAAAATGAAATTAACATGTCTAAGAGCAAAATTATAACATAGGAAAAGTGTCATCACAATGAAGCAACGAAACAAGCAGCTTGTAGATGGCAGGATGGTATACCTCAAATTCACGCAAGTACTTGTAAATGTCATGATCAATGGCAATCTTCCCTGTGCTGTAGTTCAGGTTCGTCTCGGTCCAGATATTTTCCGATTCAGTCTCATCACGCATGATCTCATCGAATGATTCCAAGCATTCCAATAACTCGCACGTAATCTCCCAGTCCACGAATGTTTCCTCGTGCTCTGCGCGCTCCAAGGAAGACGATCCAAAGAGTTTTTCCAATTCATCCAAGTTTTTGAAAGTAGGCGAAATGGGAGATTCCTTGAAAAGACAAATTTCACAATTCAAGAAAGAACGTCAACAAGAAGAAGAAAGATAGTTAAAAGAAAAACGAACCATGGGTTTTGAACTTTTGATTGAGTTAGCAATGCCGATAACATCAAAAAAAACACCAAAACCAGAAAGTAGAAATGTACTGAGAATTAGTTACGTGGTTTTCAAGAGACTCGATAAACCATGACGATGAAGAAGAAGAAGAAGAAGATGGGTTTCAAGAAACTCGATAAAACATTAAGAAGAAGACGAATGTATAAATCGGGAAGAATTTATGTTTCGTAATTTGAGAATGGATTTTGTTGCAGCTTCTTGTTCTTGATTTTTTACCGAAGAAAGCCGAAAAATATTGGTTTGAGAGGTCAAAGGCAAATATAATGGTATGCTTTTTACCATTAAAGATAAAAAGTAGAATTTATTATTTTTTTTTCTTTGTAAGTGAAATCAAATCACAACTCATAAATATCAATTTAAAAAAAAATATTAAATGAATGTTATCCGTATTCATCTAATAATAAATTTTTATTTTATTTTTTTAAAGTAAATTCTCACTGAGCTAAACTTTTAAACCAACTAATTCGTGTGAACGAGATTACACTGATATCTTTATAATATCTTTAATATTATTTAAATAAATCATCTAAAATAATTCAAATGGATAATTATATTTCTTAAAAATATTCTAAAATCTTTTTAAACTGACCTAAATCTGGTGGTTTTTTCACGCACAATTCCTCAATCACAATCAATTGACAACTAATTGTGTATATGACTCGGGTCTGAACTGAAGGCCCGTGATAAAATCTTTATTATTTTTTATAAGATAAATCTCTATCTCTTTCCTATATATCATTAAATGAACGAATTTCATTGGATAAAATTATAAATGACGTGATAAACTAAAACCATATAATAAATTTTTTAATTTTTTATTTTGGTTTTATGCTTTCAATGGTAAGCAGGATAAAAAAAAAGTTGTGAGACGTGTAGAACTCATAGACGGATAAGAATTATTTAACAAACAGAATATACTATTTTTACAATAAAAATAAAATTTGTATGCTTAATTTACAAATAAACGAAAAAAATAAACGTAGAATAATATTATATTTTATTGACGTGATAGTCTATACTTTTTATATTCATTCATTCAAACAACAACAAAATAATTTAATTTTTTCTTTAAAAAATATTTTAACTTAAATAATAAAACTTAATCGTAACTTAAACTTAACAAATGATTTTTTAATAAGAGTATAATTAAACCGAATCGAACTCAAACTTGACTTATACTCTTCAGCGGGGGAAGGATCTTCGGCTGTTGAAGGCTCTGCAGGTTCACGAGGACAGGTAGACCGTATAGTGTACTCAAAGCTCGAAGACGTTCCAAGTATTCGCCCAATGCAAGTAAGCTTCGAGCTGTCTGTGGAGTCGTTAGGATTCGAGACATCTGCTGCAGTGTTTCCTGCCGAAATGTGGTCTGCCTGAAAAATAAACTGAGGATATGTTGCTGTTGGTTCTTGTAGTTTTTCTAAGCGTCTGTTACAGGGGATGAGGCAATTGTTTACCTGGTTCACAAAGCAGACTAGAGCTTCTACCTTCTGCATTGCAGTATTCACCTGAGAACTGTAACTACCTTCTCCCAGCTGACCGTCCACCACTGTCGCCGACACGATTTCACGTAGTTTTTCCATGCCTTGTGAAAGCGCATCTTCAGCTTGCTGACATGACTGTTTCAAGTTACAGACCTCAAAGAATTGTTGTTCTGTCAAGGAATCAAGCTGAGGCAAGAGCACCTATAAATCAACATGACAAGCAAATATTACTCCACAGTTAACAATAGATCTAGATGTATATACAAATAAAATGCACAGAAGATATATAAAATATAAAAAAAAAAATTATAAGGGTACCCCTGTGTCCGTCCTTGTGTATAATAATAGTATGTCTAATTTGTCTCAAGTTTTTGCATGTAATTAGAGGATTCTTAGAGAGATAACACAATATCCATTTATGAAGAGGTTAGAGACAGGGGTGTTGTATCCAGGAACTGAAGACCATGTTTCTTGGACTCGGGTGTATCGAATACAGATATGTATAAGACGATAGTATCTTCAAATTTTGTTTTAATGTCTTTGAAGGATTCTATGCACATATTTCAGAATATGCTTCACACACAGGTGCCAATACAGATACTTGAAGGAAAATAAAGATTAGATATGAATCACCTTAACAAGTTCCAAAGGACGAAACCCTCCAATCCAGCTGATGATTTCCACATGCCAGACATGACATCAGCCTTTGCAGCAGTTGATTTCAAGCGAAAAAGTTGAGAATAATGATTCATGCCGGTTTCCACAAGCATCCGAAGATCTGCATCACTTGTATGGGCATTCAAAGCAGTCATATTTGTTTGCTTTGTTCGTCCATCCAATGTCCAGATTCTGTCTCAAATGCAGACGAAGTGGTCAAAAAACATCAAAGAATAAAGATGCACATGAATTCAAGATAGTAGCGAGTCAAGTCGAACAAGACCTAACTCGACTCGATAAGTTCGTGAACAGCTCATTACTTTTTATAGTCTTTTGTATTTCCCGAGAATTAAAAATGTTAATTTGTATTAATAAAAATTTAAATTATAATAATGATTCTTTCGTTTTTATTAAAGTCTTTTGGTTATTATTATTATTTTATGTATAAAGGTAGAAAAGAAGAGAGTTTTCGGTTTTCACTTTCATATAATAAATACGATTAAAAATTTAAACTCTGATATTCTTACGATATTCTCTTTCATTTATTGAAAATTGTTGAAAAACTACATTACTCAAATATCCATTTTATTTCGAACTCGTTTATAACAGATTTATTTATTTATCTTCTTAGATCTTGATTTTTTCTGAATTTCTATGTTTATATTAAACTCTAATAATATCACTAGATTTTAACTATATTAAAAAAATAAATAAAATTCAAGCTTAACGAGCAACGAATTAAGTTGAGCAACGAGATTTTTTAACGAGCACGAGTTAAATTTTTTTATTAAATTTAACGAACGATGACTCGAACAAATTTAACGAACATAAATTAAACACTACTTAACCCTCCACCTACTCCCGGCCCCAATAAGCACTTCGATATTATATTTATAATATCTAAAATGTTAATATTTAAATTAATATTTATTCTTTATATTTTTTGAGATTATTTGTTCTAGACTCAATAAAAACATTCTTTTTTTATTCTTTTATTTTAGAATTAAGATTAAAATTAGAATGTATCATTAAAAAAATAATATTGGTTGAGTTGAAATTCAAAGGATAAATTTTTATTTTCGATTCGAATGTTTTATGATTATATTAAAGTTGTTTCTAAATCATGGCCTTTGAGTTTGTTACATGTAAATCTTTTCCAAACTTATTTGACCAATTTTAATGTCCAATCCCCTCCACTCAAATGTCTTTTATGTCCCTCAAATGTTGAAGAAATGTAGTTCCTAAATTCCTTATCATTTAAGCCTATATAATTCCTGTGTGCTCTCACTTTAATACTGAGTAGGAATAAAGTCATCTTTTGGAAAAGACCATAAAACTAACATTTAGATCATCACAAATGAGTCACTAACAAGATACTAAAAATTTGGAATGATTTCACCTCAATTGAGTTGGAATTCACTTGCAATTAGGGTTGTAAATAAGACGAGACAGATCGCGAGTTAATCGAACTCGACTCGGTTAAAGTTCGATTAAAACTCGATTCAATTAGACTCGACTCGAATTCTTGACGAGATGAGTCAAGTTACATGATACCTGACTTAAAAAGCACATGAGCTACAAGAAAATATAAATATACTATTTTATTTTATTTTTTATAATTTAGAAACTAAATTTATAAATGTAAAACCCTAAAATCTAAACCTTAAACATAAATCTTAAACCCTAAATTGACATATTCAATCATAAAATTAACAAGCTTAAGTTTACACAACTTGTGTATCAAAGTTTTTTCTTCATTAGGCTTTAAATGAGACGTGAAAAATAAGAGTTACTCGAGTCTAACACGGTCAAAGATCGATCAATACTTGGCTCGATTAGGCTCGAAAAAAGATCGAATTCAACTAGAGTTCTTAACGATCCGAGTCGAGTTCAGATTTTTCAGGCTCGTTTAAAATTACTCAAGCTCGAACTCGACTCGAAATCTAAAAAACTAAATATTTATCCAATTTTATTCAAAAAATAAATAAATTTATTAAATTATCTAAAAATTTAAATAATTATTTATTCAATTCTATTCTTTTAAAATTTTAATAATTTCCTAAATTCTTATTTCTAACTTAAATAGTTACTTGAGGAATTACATCATACATGTTCATGGTGTAAGAAGGTGTTAGTGTCACGGGCCGCGAGCTCAACGAGCCCAACAGTGAGATTGCTGCAGTCCAATCCGCCCAAGTCTACCTCACGAAGGTATTGGGATTGTCAAGCTCATGAAGATAGCCCACTTATCCTATGTGAACATAGGAGATTCCTTTCCTTATTTAGATAGGAATATTCTTGGAATGATGCCCTTGTGATTGGTGGGAATTAATCCTGGCCATCGATGTATTTTATTTGTAACCGTTGGATGTAATGAGGGCCAAGTATAAATATAGGCTCACCCCTCCATCATTTGTCACTTCATCTTTGAGAAATACAAAGCATTTCACTCATAAGTTCTTTCTCTCTTTGTTTGCCTTTCTTCACTTGTTTGCTTTCGCAAGCTACAAAGCTTTGAGGGCTTTGTGTATAGGCTGACTTAGGCAAGTCGAGTCCTAAGGCCGCACGGTTTTGCTAGATCGAGTCTAGACCCGTGACATTAGTATAAGCTATCAACATTTTGTTTAGCAATTTTAATTCAGTCTCATGCTTGTAATTATTATTATTTAGCCTTTAATAAACTTGCATACCTTATAAAAAATTATTCGAACTCGAATATCGGAGAAAACAACACTCCCTTTTTTTACCTTTTTTTACCTCAGACATTCTTTTCTTAATAAATCAACATTTTCAATCCAACAAAATTAATAAATTTGAGCTAATAAAATAATATACATTTTGGTTTGAGTTGAGGGGGAGTTACTAGAGATATTATTTAATATGAAAACTATCTTTGCTTTTTTTTGTTAATTATTTTTGGAATTACTTTCAGACAATGAATCCAGACCCAAACACTTTAGAAATGCAAGTCACAATCAATTGACATCTAATTGTGCATATGACTCGGGTCTAAACTGAAGGCCCGTGATAAAATTTTTATTATTTTTTATAAGATAAATCTTTATCTCTTTCCTATATATCGTTAAATAAAAGAATTTTATTAGATAAAATTATAAATGACGTGATAAACTAAAATTATGTAATAAATTTTCTAATTTTTTATTTTGGTTTTATGCTTTCAATGGTAAGCAGGATAAAAAAAAGTTGTGAGACGTGTAGAACTCATAGACAGATAAGAATTATTTAACAAACAGAACATATTATTTTTTGCAATAAAAATACATAATTTGTATGCTTACTTTACAAATAAACGAAAAAAATAAACGTAGAATAATATTACATTTTATTGACGTGATAGTCTATATTTTTTATATTCATTTATTCAAACAAAAAATAATAATTTAATTTTTTCTTTAAAAAATATTTTAACTTAAACAATAAAACTTAATCGTAACTTACACTTAACAAGTGATTTTTTAATAAGAGTATAATTAAACCGAATACGGATATGTATAAGACAACAGTATCTTCAAATTATAATAATGATTCTTTTGTTTTTATTAAAGTCTTTTGGTTATTGTTATTATTATTATTTTATGTATAAAGGTAGAAAAGAGTTTTCGGTTTTCACTTTCATATAATAAATACGATTAAAAATTTAAACTCTGATATTCTTACGACATTCTCTTTCTTTTATTGAAAATTATTGAAAAACTACGATACTTAAATATCCATTTTATTTCGAACTCGTTTATAGCAGATTTATTTATTTATCTTCTTAGATCTTATTTTTTTCTGAATTTTTATGTTTATATTAAACTCTAATAATATCACTAGATTTTAACTATATTAAAAAAATAAATAAAATTCAAGCTTAACGAGTAACGAATTAAGTTGAGCAACGAGATTTTTTAACGAGCATGAGTCAAATTTTTTTATTAAATTTAACGAACGATATCTCGAATAAATTTAACGAACATAAATTAAACACTACTTAACCCTCCACCTACTCCCCCAATAAGCACTTCGATATTATATTTATAATATCTAAAATGTTAATATTTAAATTAATATTTATTCTTTATATTTTTTAAGATTATTTGTTCTAGACTCAATAAAAACATTCTTTTTTTTTATTCTTTTATTTTAGAATTAAGATTAAAATTACAATGTATCATTAAAAAAATAATATTGATCGAGTTGAAATTCAAAGGATAAATTTTTATTTTCGATTCGAATGTTTTATGATTATATTAAAGTTGTTTCTAAATCATGTCCTTTGAGTTTGTTACATGTAAATCTTTTCCAAACTTATTTGACCAATTTTAATGTCCAATCCCCTCCACTCAAATGTCTTTTCTGTCCCTCAAATGTTGAAGAAATGTAGTTCCTAAATTCCTTATCATTTAAGCCTATATAATTCCTGTGTGCTCTCACTTTAATACTGAGTAGGAATAAAGTCATCTTTTGGAAAAGACCATAAAACTAACATTTAGATCATCACAAATGAGTCACTAACAAAATAATAAAAATTTGGAATGATTTCACCTCAATTGAGTTGGAATTCACTTGCAATTAGGGTTGTAAATAAGACGAGACAAATCACGAGTTACTCGAGTTTGACTCGAATTCTTGACGAGATAAATCAAGTTATATGATACCTGACTCGAAAAACACATGAGCCTAATGAAAAAACTTGGCTCGATTAGAGTTGAATGATTAACATTTAAATAAGAGAAACAAAATTTACATAATTTTTTTAATTGGTGGATTAATTAAGTTGAATGATTAACATTTAAATTAAACATAATTTATTTTATTTTTCGTATAATTTTATTTTATTATTTATTATTTTAATTATGATATCTATTTTTATTCGTTTAAGGAACTAAATATATATATATATATAATTTTAAAGTCTACGCTCTACCTGTGTATTTATCATTTAATTGAAGCTTAAATGAAAAGTATGTGTAAATTATCTTTTTTAAATTTTAAATGCCTAAAATATTTTTAGATAAAATTATATGTCTAACATTTTAACGATTATAATTTTAAGTGCATAACTATAATGATTATTTTAAAAATTATTATCCAAAATGAGACACATGGTAAGAATATTATTTTTTCTTTAAATTTTTTGAAAAATAACTATAAATTTTAAAACTTCGAATCAAAATCTCTGACAATAACAAAATCCTAAATCCCAAATCTTTACTATGTTGTCGTTGACCACACCTTTTCGGCTGTAGAATCTAGTCGATCATTTTTTTAATGTGTCGTAGTTAAAAATTGATGAACAATATGCTAATCAAACGATTATTTATTTATCGTTCAATGTTCAACTAATACACCGTTCGTAGATTTCCAATGATGATAAATTTGAAAAGGGTTGACTGAATCTAACAACCGAAAAGGTAGGACCGGTGATGGCTATTGACGATGAAAATTTAGATATTTAAAGTTTGAAGATTTAAAAACTAATTTAATATTTTTAGAATTTTTTTAAAATAAAAAATAATTAAAAATTATAAATAATTAAAAGAAATTAAAAATTAAAATATAATACCTGTCAAATTTGTATTAATTAATAATTTTTTAATAACAATTAATTATTGAATATCTAAAATTATAATAATTAAATTTTAAATATATATTTTAAAAATTCTTTAAACATCTAAAATTCAAGAATAATATATTTTAAATACTATTTTTTTTTTTATTTAAGCCTTGTATTTATTTATTAGGAAGTGACGGCTACTTTCAAGTTTCAACTAACCCTAGACCGAGAGAGTAATGGCACGTGACTCGTGAAAAAAAAATGCCAAAATTATTAAAACATAATTAATGAATTAAATGGCATCCACCAAAATGAAAATAAAAACAAACAATTAATTTAATTTAGGTATAAAGATAATATTAATCTTAACATATATAGTTTTATTATTTTGACCGTTATTTTTTTGAGTAAATTTAACTCTTAATTTATGTCTTTCTAGCAAATAACTTATTTTTAAATAATATAATAATTAGACCGTTAAAAATTTAACGATATTAACATATCATATATATATACGATAATATATTTTAAATAATATGGCATCTAGCCTCATTTTACATATATATATAACATACCATTATCGTTAAATTTTTTACGATAATGATAAATATATATATGTAAAATATAATTTTATTTTAATATAAAATATAAATTAATTAAAATTTAAATAAAATATTAAAAATTAATTAAATCTAAAATAAAAGGCTATTAAATATTCTCAAATCTTAAATATCATTTTACATATATATGATATATCATTATCGTTAATTTTTTAATTATCTAATCATTATACTAATAAAAAATAAAATATTTATCAAAAAATTATAAATTAAAAATTAAATTTATCTTAAAAAATAAAGATTAAAATAATAAAAATCATAAAAATAAATTAAAAATATCTTTATGCCTTTAATTTAATTAAATTTAATCGTTAAAGGTAGTTTCATTTCCGGGCAGCGCGAACTCAACGGTCTATCTAGACGATGAATTGATGAGTAGGCTGCCCGATTCCGAAC
Organism: Abelmoschus esculentus; assembly: GCA_035048815.1. Lineage (NCBI taxonomy): Eukaryota > Viridiplantae > Streptophyta > Magnoliopsida > Malvales > Malvaceae > Abelmoschus > Abelmoschus esculentus. Next base: position 15,542,493 of record JAUCBN010000024.1, read on the forward strand.
TGGGAAAAATGCCGGGCAGTCACTCCCTTCCCCAGTTGTCTCTCTTTCTCTTCCTCCCCTTCGCTTCTGCTATATCTTTTCTTCCCTCGCCATGTCTCCTCAATCATGATCCGACGGTACACAATAAACGCTTATCCTTTCGTTGGTTTCCTTAGCTTTTAGTACTGTAAATCCTCAGATCTTCGCTTCCCTCCAACTCGAATCCCTTTGCTTTTAACTCTGCAAATCCTAAGATCTACTCTTCTCCCTTCCTCGTCTCTTCTCCTCTCGAATTTCGGAAGTGTTCGAATCTTTTTAATCTTTAATTAATTTTAGTTATGCTGATTTTCTTAAAAAAAAAAACAAAATGCTTGTTTTTACGGAAATCAACTTCCCGCCGGCAAGTTTGGCACGTAATTTCAGGTTTTGCGGTGTTTTTTGTTCTAAAGAAAACTTCGTTTTTAGTATAATTACCGCTATTTTTTTTTTCTAGTCCTTACTATTCTCTGTAGGAATAAAATGACTGATCTACCGGGTGAGACAGCTTGAGCTTAGATTGATTCTTTTTCTGTTGAGGTTGGTTTCAGATTTATCGTTGGCCGTAGTGAAACGGAGACGCTGAACTCAGTTCAATGGCGGTTGCGGTTAGTGACGCCGCGCTAGCATGCGCCAGTGAAACTCTAGCTACCATGTTCTTTTCGGTTCTTGCCGAAACCCACCTTTTTTCTCAGGTAACTTAGCTATGATTTTGTGCTTCCTTTTTGCGACGAGTTGGGTGTTGCTCAGTTTGTGCTTAGGGGCACCGCTAAAAGGAGCCGTTGTAGGATTTGAATGTTTAGTAAGACGAACCCTTTTTCGCCTGTACTATATTTTTACAAAATAATTATTTTCCATTAAAAATATATTTTGATAAAATACTAAATATATGTTTCTTTAAAAATATTTCTAGTGCTAAAAGTAGGGAAATTCTCACAGATTTGAATGATTTTCCCCCCAAAAAATATTGATACTCAACGATTATTTCTTAAAATATTAATCTTTCAATAGCGTTTAAAAATCGGTTACATTAAACATCGATTTTAAATAGTGTTTCAATAATTTAGGATGAAAACGAAGCCATTAGACTCCGACTTTAGCATCTTCATCTTTAAACGGTGTTTGCATGATAAATCTTCTAATATACTAAAGTTGGAACATAATAACTCTGTTCTATCTAAAATTATTAAAAATTAATGTTTAATGTAACTAATTTTTAAAATGTTATTGGAAGATTAATATGTAAAAAAATACTAGTTGAATATTAATATTTTGTAGAAAAAAAATTCCATTTACAATATCTATTATTTTGTAAAAAATAATAGTTGAATATTAATATTTTAAATTATTCAATTATAATTTAAAAGTTATAAATCACGATTAATTTTTTATATGATTATTAAATTTTATTAAATTAGTATAAAATATCATTAAACTTATGGATTAATTAAAAAAATCAATGAAATTTTTAAAATTTATTAATAATTTATAATATGTAATGAGTCAATAACCATTTTGTAATAGTTCGATAAATTTAATGATTATTTTTTAATGTTTTAAAGTTTAGTGATTAAAATTATTATTTTAGAATAGTTTAGTGACGACTATTCATATAATTTAACCCAAAATTCTAGAATAAACTTCAGTTGATTCAAAAATTAATCGAATTAATTGAACTTTTGTGGTTCGATTATTTTTTAAAAAAAAATAGATTGAATTAGCAGTTAAATCGAAAAAAAAAATTTGCTTAATAAATTTAGGTAACTGAATTTGGTTAATTAATCGAATTAATCAAATATTTAAAAATAAATAAATAAATAAAATCATATTTCATGTTTCAACTACTTGTTCCTAACACAGGTCCTATAATATTCGAAATAAAACAAATTAAATATATTATAAAAATTATATCTTTATTAAGATAAAAAATATCCAAAACAAAAATCTCAAAAAAAAAATTGGTTTGTTGATATTTTATTTTGCTAATTTATGCTTTTAGATGGGGCAGATATAGAACTTTACAGTAGTTGTTGGGGTTGTTTGAGTTTTTATCGCGTATGAAATTTCAATTAAATTATTTCGATTCTTTTTTTAAATATTTCCAAAAATACTTAAATTAAAGTTTTTGAAATAATTATATATTAATATGAAGGTAAAAAAACGTCAATTTTAAATATTTAATCTCTAATTATTTTGATTTATTTATTAAATATTTTAATATTTTAATTTTAAATATTTAATATTTTAATTCAAATATTATTCAATTTAAAATTTTATAATTCGTTTAATGCATTTTAGGGTTTTACTAACAAAATAACAGTTAAATAATACATATGAAAATTTTAGATCAAAAACCCACTTTGATTTGAAATTTTATAAATCGTTTAATGCATTTTAAGGTTTAATAATACACATGTCATCAATCGATTAAGTAATTAATTTTATTTATTAATTTAAATTTATGATTAAATTAAAATAATAAATAAATTATAGGGATTAAATGTATAATTTTACATATTTTAATTAACGGTTACGTCACCATCAAATAGGTAGGGTTTAAAAGTTAGGTGACCTTATTGACAAGTTTTTTAGTTGGGTAACCAAAATAAATATCCCTAATTAGTTGGGTGATCATTAGGTTAGTTTACTTTAATTTTTAAATTAAATTATGTGTGGACAATTTTTAACTTTCTAGTTGTTTTAATGATATATGACAATCAAATAATTATTAGATTATCGTATTATCATATTTGATATTTTAATAAACAAAATAAGAAACCAATAAATATATTGAGTTTAATTTAGACTAAGGTTAAAAATGGTGATTTATAGTTCATATAAAATAATTTAATTATATGTATATTAAGTTTAATTTGAATTATCCAAAACTTTTTCTTTCAGATAAAAATCAAAATTTTTATATTACTAGTATTTATAATATTTATAAAATTCATAATTAAATTTAAAAATTAATAAATTGTTAGCCTGTAAAAGGAGCAGAGTATGCGCTTATAAATCAAAGCACATCCCTCCGTTAATCTTCGAAGTTCAAATGATTGGTTTCTGCTTTAAACTGCGCTGTGAAGACATTTCTTTTGGGATTTGCTTTCAGGACTCCTTTACATTGATGCTGGCGAACAAACTCGGATTCAACGACGACCCGTCGGAAAACCAGCCGAAGGACGCTGATGGAGAAGAAGGCGATGCCAACAACGACGACGATGACAATGGAGATGATGAGTTTAGAGACGGTGAAGAGGAGCTGTCCTCGGAAGGTGGGGAACAAGGCAACAATGGTAACAGCAACAAGAACAACCTGAAGAAAGGACCGGGAGGAGGTGCAGGTGGGGCAGAACAGAATGGAGAAGATGACAACGACGGCGAAGAAGATGGTGAAGAACCGGAGGATGAAGAGAACAATGATGACGACGACGAAGATGATAATGAAGGTGAAGAGGATGTTGGAGTGGAAAACGAAGAAGAGGAGGAGGAGGAAGCTCTTCAGCCACCAAAGAAAAGGAAGAAGTAAAAACTTAGATAAGTTGAAGCCTGTAAACTTGTCCATCTAACATTATGTTATTTTATTTAGAGATTAAGGAGGCCGTTTAGGGACAATGTTTTTATGCATATATTTATGAAAAAAAATATGATCGATAAGATCAAAACTCGACCGAGACAAATAAAATCTCTATCCTAATATCATATTTAATTTTTTTATTAAATAGAGATTACATTCACATATCAAGATTTAAATCCATAAGACCTCAAATACCTAGATCAATTAAAAGTTCAATTCTATCTAAACTACTCATTTTAAAATGATATCCACATTGTTCACAAATATTCATTTTTGATTTAAGAAATTTCTTATAAATTTAATTCATAACAATTTTCACATTGAACCCAGAAATACTTGTATAGATCCAAGTTATTAGAATTTTCTTTTAAACTTAAGTCATTACTATTTTCTTGAGTTATTATATCGAAATTCTTGCGTTTACCATTCTTTCCACCTTCACTACAAATGTAATTATAAATATAACTATCATTGAAATTGTCACTATCACTAAAAATGAAATTATTAATACAGGTTTGAGAATGAAGATAAGAGTCAATACAACTATTAATGTGATTATTCCAACTATAGTTATTATCATACAAGTTAAATCATAGAAAAGATTGTCGTTTTTCGATCAATTATTAATATAACTAGAATTACGATAACTATAAGAAAAAATTTAGTTTACTCAAAAAAGAATGATCACTCTTAATTTCAAAACTTTGATTTTCACTATCAAAATATATGGAAAAGCTATCCTAGTTGTTATTCTTAATTAAAAAGGTATCATCCGAAATGAAATTCTGAATGTCTTTGACGCTAACTAAATGATCAGTCTCATTATAATAACTACAATTGTCACTCCAATCATAAATATTTTTATCTGTGTTATTTTTAATCGAATCTTATAAAATGAGATAATATAAATATCATTATTTTTTTCAATCTTTATTTCAACCCTTTTCATCTTTATTTCATCTTAATTAAAAAAATTAGCCTCTAATAACAAATATTAAAAATAATTAAATTATCAATAATAAATATTGAAAAAAATATATTAAGACTCTAATAATTAGTATTAAAAAATTAATCCTTTAATAATAAATACTGTAAAAAAAAAAACTAGATCTTTACCATAAATACTAAAAAAACTAAAATTTAAGAATAAACCTTTAATAATAAATATTAAAAAATTAGATTACATGATTAAATCAGGTCCCATTATGTGTATGTCCGTGCATATGTCACCTAGGATAAATACATTGGTTTACATCGTTAGAAAATGGTTTAACAACATTGGGCTTGAGACGTAATATTCAAAAGAAAGTTTAAATTGTTATTATTCTTTCGAGTTTTTATTTTATGTTTGATATTTTCTAATATAGTCCCAATATGCTTTCTTTGATTTGTTGCATTGTTAAGGTTGTACATTTTTTTTGTTTCAATAAAGTTCAGTATTTTTTTGTTAATGCAGATTTGAGAGTGAAACTAATAATTAATATCAGCTTTCATATTCACTAAGTCTACTATCATATTCGGTATTGTAGTAAACTCTAAAGTACCAATGAGTGTATCACGGCTCAAGACAGCGAGTTTATCGGCCACTCCATTATCTTTTCTAAATATATGACGAACACGTATATTCCATTCATGATTAAGAAATTCCTGAATAGTCGTAACTAAAGCATTACCTATAAGTGTCTCAAATTCACCACCTAAAATCATGACAGCCTCACGACTATCAAACTCTAACTCAATTTGTCTGAATCCAAGCCTCCACGCATTGATAAGAGCATCATGTGCTCCCCAAAGTTCAGCTAATAATATCGAGCAACAACCAAAACTACGAGAAAAACCAAAAGCCCCCAAATCATGTTCATCTTGCAACACCCCCCTACAACAGCTTTTCCATTAGACAAGTTCACAACACCATCACTATTAACTTTTATCCAACCTTCATGTGGACATTGCCTATTGGATTCTCTAGCTTGTCAAATAATAAAATTCTCATTTGCATTGGAGAAAAGTCTCTTGATACTCTATCGATAAACGTTGACTAATTTGAATCAGATTATCTCGTTCAACATAACTTATGTCAAATAATATATGACACCGCATCTTCTAAAAAAGCCAACAAATATCCGAGAACGTAATGTCCCAATCCACTCCGATAGTATCATAATTAAAATTAGACGATCCATATATATTTAGCTTCAATCATTCAATAAAGGGTAAGTCATAGAATAATCGAATCTCATATTGTGGTACTATGGCATTCCACACTCTCTTTGTTATTGTGCAGTGTCTCAAAACATGATCAACGCTTTCAACTGATGTATTCAATAAAGTTAAGTATTGTTATATATATATATATTTTATAAGTGATACTTTTATTATTTAAAACCCTCAAATTTTTAGATATTGTATAATTAGTTAATTAACAAATCATTACAAATTTTATTCAAAAATTAAGCTAGATGTTTTATATTTTCATATCTAATATAATTTATTATAATTATATAAAATTTGGAATAACAATTCTAAATCATTTAAATCAAATATTAAAATATGAAATAAAATACATTAAACAAAAGAACACTATAAAGTTTAAAACCTATTCATTTCAAACATTAAGTACTAAATTGCTTGGACTTTTTTTAATAATTCAAGCTCGACCGAACAATGATTCATCAGAATTTCTGACCGTAGAAAACCTGACATGGCGATCTGATTCGTAGGATTTCTTGCCTGTTGTTCCTTTTGGAGTTGAACCCTTGTTGAAAAACCTTTTCATATCAGTATTATCGAACACAAAAGCAGAAGAAACCGGTAGATCGGCATCGTCGCCGAGATTTCTGATCATCTCCAATGGCAGATCAAAGAAGAGATTCATGGAGGAGTCTCCGTCGTCATCAAAGCCATGGTCCGGTATAAAGGTTGAAGAAGCCCAAGACCCGCATTCGAATTTTTCAAGGGAAACTCTTCTTGATATCGCATTATTCTCCATATCAATGGTTTCTCTCATTCTTGGCCTCGCCGGCTTCCCTTTACCGAATCCCGGTAGGAACAAGCAAAGGGCGCCGCATTTGAAGTCGACGCTCTTTCGGAAACCGTCGTCCATAACGTCGGGATAGGAGATTATACCTGGACGATCATGGAACCATAGATCACCGACCGACCCGTGATGGACCCGTCGAGGAGATTCTTGACTTGCGATTTTCGAGTTCTTCCTCGACAGAATCGAGCGGAACCGAGGAGAAGAGGCTGTAGATGTTGAGACGGCGGAGGTTAGAAACTTGTGCTTGACGGGGGGCAAAGGGGGTGGCTGAAGAAACGGGGGAGGGACGGCGGAATCTGGTTGAGGCGCGTCTATCGGAGGTAACATCATGTTGAAACTTGTGTCTCCTATGGATGAGGAGGTTGATTGTCTCAATGAGATTGGATCAACGGATATCTGTTTTTCCTTTTGCATGCTCAGTTTTTTATCCAGGGTTTTATGATTTGGAATCGAAAGTGCCATGGAATTTGAAAGAAAATGAAAGAAACTTGGTAGGGATGAAGGGAGCTGCCATCAACTGGTTTAAAATCAGAAATATGAAGGAGAAAGAAGTCTGGACTCTGGAAATTAGTGGCTGGCATGCACAAGGCCATCTCAGTAGTGATCTGCATGTTGTCTGACTTGACAAGGAAAAATTATTAAATAAATTCGTTATCTCGATTAATTAAACTGATTTATTTTAATTTTTTAAAGTAAATTATTATTATTTTATATATAATTAGTGATAATAATTATTAAATAATTATTTAACGATAAACGATCCCTAATTACTTAAATTAGGAATAACTTAATTAATAAAATTCACTTAATAATTTCTTTAACAAGGGTTAACTATAAAAATATTGAACATGTTCCACAATTACATGTGCCACCAGCTCTGACCAATCAATAAATCTCACTAATCTCGATTTTAAATACCTAGTTAATACTTGAATTTTTTTAAAAATATTTTTAGAATTTTAAACTTAAAAATCATCAGGTATATTAATCTAAAATTTTAGATCCATTAAAAATAGACCCATAATATTTAAAAAAATTGCAGGCTTTGTTTACTAAATTACAAAATAATGATAAGATCAATGAGCCTTTGTGCTTGCACGTTTATAAATAAAAATTATTTTATAGATCGGTTTTATATTTTTATTACATCATCTATGGTTTTTAACTACTAAAAAGTAGTAAATTGATTTTTATATTTTTTATACATTTTTAATAGTGAATCTTTATTTTTTTTATTATCATATAAATAGGTAGTGATAATTAAATGAAGATTAAATAAGAAAAAATATATAAAAATAAAAAATAATTGACTACTTTTTAATAATTAAAAATCATAAACACTTGATGAAACTATCTATAAAATATCATTTGTTCATACAACACTTAAAATTATAAGGACTAAACATATAATTTTAAATTATTTAAAATAAAATTTTAAAATTGGTATTATAATATTTTAAATAATGAAATATTAAATCAAAAACCTAAAACCCTAAAGTTAAAGGCCTAAAATATTAAATCTTAAACCCTAAAATCTAAAACTCTAAATCCAAAACTCTAAACCTTAAAACAATAAAACCCTAAAATCTAAAAATATAACCATAAACCATAAAATAGAAAAATATGAAACTCTAAAAGTATAAATCCAAAACTTAAAACTCAAAATTAGTTTAAGATTTTAGGTTTAGGGATTTTGGTTATTTTAGTGTTTAGGATTTTATGGTTTGGATTTAGTGTTTATGGTTTAGTATTTTTAGAATTTTTGGTTTTAGAGTTTGGATTTAGGGTTTTTAATTTAATATTTAGTGATTTAGATTTTTGATTTTGATTTTAGGGTTTAGGGTTTAGTTTTTTTAAAATTATTTTTTAGGATTTATTGTTTTTTATTTAATTAATAAAATAATATATATAGAAAATAATTTAATAAAAAAATAATTTAAAATTATATTTTGAGTCTTTAAATTTTTTTAATTTTTATAAATCATTTTTTTAGTGTTCAGCGGTGTTCGAGACCCATTGTAGAATTTTCCTTAAAACTAATTCTATTAAGAGTATTTGGTTTACGAAAAAGAACATTATCAAGGGAATAATTTTTTTTCAGAATCACATTCCAAAGTTTAGTTTACGAGAATTCTCTAAATTTTAAATTAAAATACCTTTAAAATAATAGTTTTTATTCAAATAAATCATAATTTTATATATCTTCAACTATATTTTTTTTGTTTTATATTTTAAAACAATTTCTTGTATAACCTAAATTGTTGTATAATAAAAATATATAAACCACACTTATCGTTAAAAGATAATTGTTAATATTATTTTTTCTTAAAAATAATATTTTTATTTATATTATAAAACTATATTATTAAATTTTAAATCGTAACGTAAAATTTATTTGAAATTTGAAATTTTAAAGGTTTAATGTTAATTTTAAAAATATTATAAATTGTGAAATATATAAAATTTATATTTAGTTATTTGTTTATTAGATTTAATAGTGAATGTGATAATTATTATAAAAATGTTTAAATTTATTTTTTATGGAAATTATTAAATATAAACAAAAAAAATATTTTTTACAACTTTGTATGTAAATATATTTATTTCAATATTAGAAGTTTGATTAGTTAAAAAGAAAATATATCATAAGGATAATTTTATAAAATATATATTTTAATAATCTTATAATTCATCAATCAAGCACTATAATTTTACATCCTTATTAAATAAACCAAACAAAATAATATAACATTTAATAATAATATTAAATAATAAATCATTCTGAAAATTTTATTCCAAACGATAATGTTATATTCTACAAACCAAAAACTCCCTAAAAATCACCCACTTTTCCAATATTCCAGAGATATCAAAAGCATCACCCACTTTTAGAATTAAATATTTTGATTAATCGATTAATAGATTATTTGATTTTCAGAATTAAATATTTTCATTAATTAGTTAATAGATTATTCAATTCTTGAAATATTTAATTTTAAAAATGATTTTCTATTTTGTTTAATAAATTATAAAATATGATAATATGTTAAACTAATAATTGTTCAATCGTGATAAAATATAAAAGCAAATAGAAAATAAAAAATTAAAAGTTTAAGAATACCGTATATAATTGATAAGTTGGTGTAATCAATTTTGCTTAAAATTGTAAATTGTAATAGAATCAAAATAATTTATTTTAAAAATTATACTAAAACAGGGCTTGATTAATCTTAAGAAAAGTTAGTTTGGATAATTGATAATTTCAGATTATTTAATTCTCAATCTCATATTGTACCAATTAAATCGAATAATTAAAATATTTGATTCAAGCAATAATTTTTTTTTACTTTTCTTGTTAAAATATGAAATATTTTAATATGATAAATTTAATAAATAATAAAAAAAAACATTTCTCAATTTTTTAAAGGATTAATAATTTTTTAAATTTGTGTAACCATGTTATTTGAGATTGACTAAAATATGATTAATTCAAAAGTTAAATTGATAAATAAAAAACTGTTAGAAACCAAAATAGAAATGAGAAGAAAATTGAGTTATGATTGTTGTAGTTTACTCAATTTTTATTAAGGATATATTATGACTAACGATATTTTTTAATAGAATTTAACGGTAAGGACCTTATCGAATATAAACTAAAAGTTGAATAACCTTATAAAATGTGAACTAAAAATTTAATAATCTTATCGAATATTTTAAAAATACGATGATCAAAATAAATCTACCATACAAGTTTAACGATCATTTATGTAGTTTAACCCTATGAGTTATAATCTAATGTAAACCGGAAATAGTAAACCAGCTTAAAGGCCTATAAATAGGCTATGCTGGGATATAAGAACAAGTAATTGAATGGATTTCAAGTCAGATTTTGTCAAACTGTCAAATTAGTTACAAGTTATTTTAAGTTGATTTGACGTTTTAATTCGATTTGGATCGGGTGAGGGTCAGATTCAAGTCGAGTTCATTTCATTGTAGGTTGATTTTATGTCGGGTTTATTTTTGGTCATATTCATTTCAGGTTGAGTTAAAATAGTTTGGGTCTAAATCAGTTAATTGATGGGTTAATTCAGGTTCATTGTTAGGTTCAATTTCATCTCAATTTCACATGAAGTCAATGAAAAGTATTAGAGTAAAAAATATAAATTAATAAGAGTCAATTTTGGTGAAAAAATAAAATATTAAAGACCAACATAAATAAAAATATCATCATATATTCATATAAAATATTATAATAAAGTTATAAAAATGAATAGAGGTCGATTTGAAATAAAATAAAGTTTTAATGACTATAATGAAACTTATTAAATTAAAATTATAAACATTGAACTAAATAGTAAAAAAATTAATATGGTTCAATTTAGACTATTTTTTTAAAGATTATAGTGATAAAAAATAATCATATAAAAATATTAGACACGATTATAAACATTGGAAAAGTTATAGGCACTAGTCACCACTAAATAATAATCAATGTAAAAGCTTGATTCTTTAATCTCAATTCTAACCCTAAACTAATTCTTTAAACTCAAGCCCAATTCTAATTTTTAAGTACAATTAAAAATTATCTCAACCCTTAATCACTAAATAAATTCCCTAATCCTAAGACCAAGATCAATTCTAATACTAATTATCTAAGCCCAATTAAAAATTATCTTAACACCTAATCTGTAAACTAATTTCTTATGATAAGCCCAATTTCAATTCTTTAAAACCAAACCTTAATCCCTAAACTAATTTTTAATCCTAATTTAAATTTATAAATTTAAATAATTAAATTTTAATAATTTAAATAAAATATATTTAATTAAAATTTTTAAAAATTGTAATTTTTAATTAAATATTAATTCAAAATTATAATTAAAATTAAGTATACAATAAATAAATTAAAAATATAATATTATATTTAAATATTAATCCTTAAACTAATTTTTTAAATCAAAGTCGAATTTTATTTTCCTAAACCCAATTCTAATTTTTTAAGTATAATAAAAATTTTCTCAAACTCTAATCTCTAAATTAATTTCTTATCCAATATAATATTTTAAACCCAATTAAAAATTCTATAAGCTTAATTTTTTAATCTCAACTTTAATCCCTAAACTAATTTCTTAACCCAATTCCAATTCCAATTCTAATTCTTTAAGCCTAATTAATCTAACAATTAATGTACAATCTAAATTCTATAAGCCTAACTTAAATTTTTAATTTAAAAAATAAATATTATTAATTTTAATTAAATAATAATTTAATTAAAACTATAATAGTTTAAATATTAGATTAAATATTAATTTAAATTTTAAAAATATAATTTTTAATTAATAGTTAATTTAAAATTAAAATTAAATATATAATAACTAAATAAAATATTAATTAAATATATAATACAAAATTTAAATATTAATCATTTAAATTTTTAATATTAAATTAAAAAATATTTATACTAAAAAGCATATAACTTTAACTAAATTTTACAAAAATATATTATATTTAATATATTACATTATAAATGTAATTAATATCTTAAAAAATTTAATAAATTATTACATTATAAAAGTACCGTAACAATATTAATTCAATACTTTTATTTAGACATTTTATTGAATATTTTTTTTATAATTATGATTTTTTATTTAAGTATTAAAATATATTTTTAAATACGTGTAAAATTATTTAAATATTAAATTAAAATAAAATGAAATTATTTAATAAATTTATATCATTTAAATATGCTACGAAAAATCTAGATTAAAAACTCATTACTTCAAAGATAATTTTGTGCAAGATGATAAAAATTAATAAATATCTAAGGGAACAGCAAGAATCACATTCCCGGAATGTTGAAATTTTTTTTATTGTTGGTAATAATTTTTTCGAGTTGATGAGAATAAGGACAAACCAAACACGTGGATAAGATTTTGAAAAAAAAATATTATCAAGAATTAAATGTTAAATTTATTGAAATGTTTTGAATTGAGATCAAATTAATAGAATGCATAAGAAGATTTTAAGGATTAAATTATTAATAAAAATATCAAAACCACGAATAAAATTAAAATTTGGATATTAACTTAAGAGCAAAGATTCTTTAAATATAAATTAAAAAAAATATTTAATTTAAGTATTAACTTGCAAGACCAAAATTTTCAGATACTAACTTAAAAAATATACTTAATTTAAATTTGAAATATATATTTAAACCATTAATTTACTGATGATGCATGAAATAATACATCAAATATCCACCCTAATTTATTTATTTATTTATTCATATTTTAAAATTTAATCCTGACCTAGTCAAATAATCTGGCTAAGAAACTTTTTAAGTATTTTATCTATTTATTTATTTATTTGTTGGTTGTACCAAATAAAAAGTAAATAAATAGACGGGAACACTATGCTTACTTTTCCCCCATCATTAAATCTAAATTACCTAACCATGTAGGATAAGAAAAATTTATAAATATTCTATTTTATAACATTAAAAAATATTTTATATGATTTTCTATTAAAAATAACTCATATTTGGTTTATAATGATTTATAGATGAATTAAATTACGAGAAACACACTATGTGGAATGGGTAAAAAATGGGTAAAAATTATTTTCTCAAAACTATAAGATGAATTATATTATTTTTAGTGAAAATAAATTTTTTAATTAGTTTTTAAAATTTTAAAGTAACTTTTTTAGTGACGTGAATATTTAATTAAGTTGGCGCCACTTAATTAAATGAGGTCAAACTTAATTATGAAGGTTTACAATTTAATAAGTGCAATATTTATATATTAAATAAAGTAATTTTAATACAAATGATATAATCAAATTTATTTTAATAAGTAATATTTTTGGTTTATTGACATTCATATAATATCGCTATTTTTTATTAAATGTTATTTTTTTTCTTTTTTATTAAAAATTTATTATATAGATCTCTTTAATAGTGTTATGTGTGATTCATTTATAATATTTATTATTTTAATATATTTTTAAATAATTATCTAATTTTTAATTATACGTAAAAAATTAAAAAATTATCTTAACAAAAATAAATAAAAATATTAATTATAAATAACATCTAACTTTTTTCGGTAAATCCAAAAGCAGCAGATTACCGAACCAAACATCTCTTTCCTTTCCATTTAATATAACCCAAAAGAAGATTGACCCTTGATATGACATCTCGTCTTCAGCCATTGATTTATCCCCGAGCTTATATGCTTTTCTGTTCAAAGACAAAACAAGCAAACCAGTGTCTTGGTTTTGCAGATTAGAGCTTTAAAGACAGAAAATTTTTGGGTACTCTACTTTCTGAAGATCTTCCTATTTTTTCTCTTTCGGTCGTATTATTATTACTTCATGCTGAGCTTTGTGTTCTGTGTTTTGTCTTTCCATCTTCAATGAGTCTGGTGAAGTAAGCAAAAGAATCTCTGTCCGAAACAATCTTTGTTCTTTCCTTTTCTTGCCATGGATTCCGGTAATAGTGGTAGTTTGCAATCTTCAAGTGCTGGAAGTGAAGAGTATGATTCACGAGTGGAGTCAATCTCAGCGATTTGTAACAATAACCCATTGAAACATATCTGTCATGATGATCCTTTGGTTAACCAGCCGCCGCGGCCTCTGCCGCTGCCGGTGATACAAACCCCCCCCACCCACAGCCACTCTTCATCGACTATGTTCGACCCTTTATCATACTTGGATCATCATCCTTTAACAAGATCACAGCAACTTCCAGCAACAACGGCGAATCCGAGTTCGGTCCTTTATCTCGATGCGACTGATCTGAGTGGGTTCATGTCCGTCTCACCGGCTGCACCAACGACTCAACAGCTGTTCACCAACCAACAAGCACAAAGTAGAGCCAGTTTTCCATTGTTGCAGGTCCCTCAAGGACTAGAAAATTCGAATCAATGCTCGGTTTCTGCCACAAATAGCAAACTCAACAACAAGACCAATGCGTTGCCCGCCGTGCGTAATCTGAAGAAGAGACCCAGAGCTTCTAGGCGTGCACCAACAACTGTTCTGACAACAGATACCACCAATTTCCGAGCCATGGTTCAGGAATTCACCGGGATCCCTGCACCACCCTTTACCTCCTCGCCTTTTCCGAGAACCAGGCTCGATCTATTCGGTCCACCTTCTTCTTTGAGATCAACCCATTTAGACCTTTCACCAGCTTCTCATTATCTTTTAAGACCATTTGCTCAAAAAATCAGCCCTCCACCTTTTCTTAGCTCCTCAATGGCTGACGCTATAGTTTCTAATCCTAGTACTAACAACAACAGCAGCAGCAACACTAGTTCTAATTCAACTTCCATTAACTACCACCTACCGTCCGATTTAGGCCATTTAAAGCAGCCTCAGAGTGTACTCAACGTCAACATGCAAAACCCAATTCTTAACCTTCACTCCGCTCCAAAATATCCACTTTCCGGTTCGGAAGAGTTTGGTTTGAGTCAGGGTCTTGTCAGCACCAGCCTCACCGGGCTTCAAAGCATGGTTTCTTCACAGGAACATGACATGAATGGCGGCTGCTACAGGAAAGTGAGCAACTTGTCGTCGTCTCCGTCGGATTTTCATGCCGATAAAGAGCCGGAACACATGGCTTCAAGAAGTGAGGGTATGGTGGAATCATGGATCTGTTCCTCAGATTAGGAAAGTATCTAAAATTCTAAATAATTTCATCAGAGAAAAACCTCAGAAAAAAATAGGTTTCAAAACTGATCAGAAATCTGAACAAAGAATCTTGAAGAAATGATTGTTAATATTTTTCACCATGCTGCATGAAAGAGATGGATTCTTTCTTGTTTCTTACCATATTCACCATGGAATAGTTAAAAACAACTCAACCCTATTTTCTCGTCCTTAACCTTTAAGGTTTAACCCTTTCATTTCCTTTTAACTTAGTTACACGGCTATGTAAATAATCGTCTTTGATCTTACTACACAGATTACCATGGCCGAATGATCTTCTTTTAAAGAAAATCATGTATCCCATCTATTAAAAGTTAAAAATTGGTCCCCTCACTTAACAAAAGTAATAAATTAATTAACTTTCAAGTTTTACACTTTAATTAAGAGGGAAGACCAGTTAAACCCTAAGATCTGTGTCCTAAGAAATCACTGTAAAGAAATCTGATGACCTGCAGACTGCAGTTCTGTCTGCTCTGTTTGTGTGAATATTTAAATGAATTTTAAATATTAAAAGAAATATTTTAAATTTATTTTATTATTTATTTAAAAAACAATCCATATTCTGCCTAGGAGTGAGTAGCGGCGAGATTTGGGGAATCGTTGGTTAGTCGCCGTCACATCAGTTTCAAATTCACATCAAAGATCTTTCTGTTTCACTTTGAACTTCTTGTATATTATATTTCTTGGGGATTAACATTTAGGATTAATTTAAATATTATAGTTTTTTTACTTTATGTATTAATTATTTATTGGTAAAAATATGTGTTTAATATTTTATTTTATTATTTTTAAGTATTTAGTTGTTAATTATTATCAATTTTCTTAAAAAACAAAATTTTATTTTATTTTATGCTTATTTTTAATTTATTTTATTTAAAATTGGTTTTTGAAAAACTCTAAATTTTCTTAAAATTCACAAGTAACTCCAAAATTCATCATTTATAACTCTAAAACCCCGATTTGATCTCATTTATCATTGATGGTCACAGATTGTATAACAAATCGAATTTTAGAATGCGAGAATCGATTTAAATTAAAATATGGAGTTATTTTGGGCCGATATGTTTAGGCCCAAGAACCTTTCGGGCTTATTTAGTGTTGCTGGAAAGGTAAACAGCTCGTTACACTTGATATAATGTTTATCAAGAAAATTTTAGTTAGATTTAATTTAGGAATTAATCCGTAAAATACATGGATGCATGTTAAACGATTTGAATATATTAAAATATTATAAATTATAATATCAAAGAGCTAAGTAAACAATACTAACATGGTACGAAGATTTAAAATCTAATCTAAGATTGGAATAAAAATTATAGATGTGGTTTCCAAATGTTCTTGAAAATATGGGTTAAGGAGGTAAGACTGGAATTTATGTTGAAAGGGAATAATTTTAAAAAATGTATTTTAATATAAACCAAAAAAATTATCATTAATTATTTGGATAAAATAGACCGAACATTAAAAAATAAAATTAAAATTTTAAATTAAATTCAAAAATCGATTATGCATAGAGAAAGGTCAGCACTCCTTATGTCCAAAATTAATACTTTGGGGTTCATATATATCAAAAAAAATATTCAATTTAATTTAAGAATTAAATTACACCCAATTCCCTCAACCTTCAATTCCTATAAAAAATGCCCATCATGCCTGTAACAAAATCGAATTAAAAATTAATTGACGGTAATGAATATTATAGATATTCGATGACTATTTAAAAATATCTTAAAAATTCAATGATTATTAGTATAGTTTACCCAAAACGGAAAGAATCTACTTTTCTAGAACTCGAATCCAGTTGGTAGATTGTGATTTTGCACGTGTAGACTCAAGATGACCCAGGCATGTTCAGGATAAGTACGAAGCTTTTATTCTATTCTAAACGTATATCTACAGAATCTGTTGCCACCCAGCTTTACATCCGAATGCTGATCCACAACAGAAACAAAGGCTTGAAACTATAAACAAAGACCAGCAAATCGTGGTGGCTGACTCACTTTCTTCCACTAGACTGCTTTTACAATTCAGTGTATCTCAGCTGATCTTGTGTGGATAACCTAAATCATCTGTCCACTGATCTGTATTTACCTGTATAAATATATAACCTCTTGGTCTCACAGAAACACAACCAAACCTGCAATCAATGGGTGTTTCAGATCATTTCGTTCCCTCTCTTTGTTGTGAAGTGAGGATCTTGGAAGCCAAAGACATAGAGCTGAAGTCCCAGGCTAACCTTTTTGTCAGATTCTATCTTCCTGCCGGAAACAACAGGAGAATTCAGCTAAACACCTCCACAAAGTCGTCCCAAATGATCATCTGGAACGAGTCCTTCTCTTTGGAATGCTCGGCATCTGAAGAATCAGTGAAGTACCTGAAGAAACAGACTGTGGTTTTCGAGCTTCGGAGGAGGAGGAAACTGGGGAAGTCTGTGGTTTTGGGTAGAGCTGAAATGCCATGGAAAGCTGTTTTTGAAGCACCAGACATGGAGATCGACAAATATTGGCTTCCCATGGTTTCAATGAATGATGGGGTTCCTGAAACTGGTCTCAACCCTCCTTCCATACGTTTATCGATGAAAATAGTTGGAGGTCCAACGATGGCGGAAACGGAGAAGCAGAAGAAGAGAAAGCAAAAGTTGAATGACCATTCGGAAGGGTGCGACTGTGCTGCGGATTATGAAATATTTGCCCTTGCGGCTGCCTTGGAAGGGCTACTGTAAAACCGTGGCCAAAACACTAGGGATATTGTAGTTAGAGAGATTGATGTTGAAAGGTGAGTGATTCTAGTTAAGTCTGTTGAACAAGGAAATTAGGTTAATTTCTTGAAGGCTTTGAAAATTGAATCTGTATATTTCTTTTGTTATGAGACAATTTTCTAGGGAAATAGTTCCTCACAGTATGGAGTTTTGTGAATGATGTTTTCTTAAAATTATAATTGTTTATATATAATACTCCATTAATCTTCTAATCAGATATTCTAAAAACATGTTAAAAAGAAAGTAAGAATGTGTCGAATTTATTAATCAAATTATTTTTTGTATATAGAGTAGAGTAGTGAACATTAGTTTTTATTTTACATTTAAGATATTAATATGTTTATATTATGTTTTATATTAATTATGTACATTATTTTTTGAATTTTGAATTTATTATATTTAAATTTGTTACATATTTTCGTTTGCTTTTGTATATTTAATGAGGATGATTAATGTACACTTTTATAATGTATTGAATTGGTAAAGTCTTTGATGACTTGTTTATAATAGCAATCATACAGATTCTTGATGAATCGTGTAATTTTACGTGTCAAGTATAGACACTTGTTTGGTTAAGTTATCATTGATACGGGATAGAGATACTCAGTGGGAGAAAGAATGTGTTGCAGTATCGTGGTTAAATATTGTTTAATGTAAGATTGTGACGTTAGTGTTATCAGGCCTCATTCAAAGATGTTTAATGAGAGATTCTAAGCATAGTTGTACGATCTTGATGTTTAGTAGACGTGAGACTTACCCAAAAAACGTATGATCTCGATGTTTAGTGGGTGCAAGAGACACTTCTATATTGTCGTATATTGCTTATATGCTATGTGAGACTTACGCGTCTTTATTGGTTGTTATGTGTTTAAATGACTAGTGGCAGTGTCATATGTTTATTTATCTCTCCTTATTGCTCATACTAGTTTGCATACTTATATTTATGATTAGCATAAAGTAGGGTAGAGTAAATGTGTACCAATGAGCTTTGTAAGCTCAGAGCTCATAATTGTTGTTTTTATGCGTAAATCAATTGTCGGATCATAACATCGAGAAGCATTATCGATACGAGATTTTAACATGTATTGAATTTTAAAGTACGATACTTATATTTAACGGGCCGTAGATTTATAATATTTAAATGCACTAACATATATCAAAGTAGTAAGTATAATTCTTACTAATTGTAATTTATAATATGTCATTCATATATGTTCAATGACATAAATATATGGACAATAAACGTTCACGTAGGCTCATCACAGGTAGGGATGGGCACGGAATCCGAATTCGACGGGTTTCAACTCGATCCGGTTTGATCGGGTCGAATTTTTTGGTAAAAATTTAGATTCGGGTTTCATATATTTTAGGGATATTTGCAATAATGACCTTTCTTTATATATTTTATACAATTAGATCACTAAAATTAATTTTTTATCTCTCCTTATTGTTCATACTAGCTTGCATACTTATTTATGATTAGCATGAAGTAGGGTAGAGTAAATGTGTATCAATGAGCTTTGTAAGCTCAGAGCTCATAATTGTTATTTTTATGCGTAAATCAATTGCCGGATCATAACATCGAGAAGCATTATCGATACGAGATTTTAACATGTATTGAATTTTAAAGTGCGATACTTATATTTAGCAGGCCGTAGATTTATAATATTTAAATGCACTAACATATATCAAAGTAGTAAGTATATAGCACGAGCCCTTTAGCCCAAGTGGTTAAAAGAACAGTTGTTGTTCTTGGAGGTCAAGAGTTCAAGCACCAGTAATGCCAGCAAAGGAACAGATACTACTGTAATCACTATATGCTTATATGGACAATAAATATTCACGTAGGCTCATCACAAGTAGGGATGGGCACGGAATCCGAATCTGACGGGTTTTAACTCGACCTAGTCCGATCGGGTTAGATTTTTTGGTAAAAAATTTAGGTTTGGGTCCTATATATATTTTAGGAATATTTACAATAATGACCCTTCTTTATATATATTTTATACAATTAGATCACTAAAATTAATTTTTTTTACAATTAGGTCACTAAAATTAAATATTTTTACAATTATATCCTATATTTTATTTTTTTACAGTTTAGTCCCTAAATTTTTAATTTTTTAATGATTCGGGTTGAATCGGTTCGAATTTTAGAGTTTAAAAATCGGGTCGGGTCGAATTTTTTCATCCTAAACCCGGGTTGGGTCGAGTGACGGATAGAGAGTGTGATTTTTCGAGTTAGGTGCGGGTGGACCGAAAATCTGACCCTACCCTACCCGTGCCAATCCCTAATCACAAGTCATCCCACTAAATTACCATTAAAAGAGACAAAAAATTTAGCAGAACAAATACAGTCCTTGATCCAGGCAACCATAATAGGAGGTATCTAAATACACTTTTATACTTTCAATATTATGTTTAAAATAGTTGTTTATCTCCTTAAAAATATTTAGTAACAATAATATTAAATACTTAAATCTTAAATTTAAAATTTTAAAATCATTTTTGAAAAAAAAATCAATTTAATTTTTTATTTAACTTTTTAAAAACAATACTAAATTATCCGATTCGCCTTCGATTTAAGTTTCTTTTGGATGTTATCAATACTGTTTTTTTTTAGGTCTTGAGAAAAAAAATAGTCAAACTGTTCCTATCTTTGCCTTGAGTAACTTTTTTCAACATTAAATGTTACGTGTGTCATCTCTGTGTCCTATGACTTTATCATTTGGTAATATTTATTTTTAAAACATAGGAAGTAAAGTTCAAAGAGCAGTGAAAATTTTGTCAAACGGACATGAACGAATGGTTGGGAATCTCTGTGTTACTAAAATCTCAGTAATTTTGATTTGTGTTGGCATAGAAATTCAGTGGAAGTGTCCAAGGTATAAATAGGTGACACTTCGGAGTGGGAAGAGATCAGGAGAACGAGAAAAAGAAACGTGGTAGTGCAGAAACATTGAATTTTGAAATTATGTATAGATGAACAATGACGTGTGCATAGAATTTTACAATTGATATTATTTGTAAATAATCATATATTAATAATACTATTATTGGGATTTTAATATATTCTTTTTGAGATACTACTTTCTGAAAGTCAAATGTTTTACGTTTTAAGTTAAGAATTCTGTTTATCTATGCTAAATTTGACGATTGAGAGAAAAGTTACGGGAGTGACTTATTAAATTACGTCTTTTCTTTTGAGTTGGATTTAGGTGTTACATATTTAAAATAAAAAAATTAAAAAAAGTGAGAATTTAATTTAGTTTAACCGAACCGAATGATTATAACTGAACTAACCGAAACAAAATTATTTTGGTTAATTAGCTGGATTAACCAAATTTTATTATAAATTTTGATTAAATTACATAATAGGTCACTAAGTTATGCTAATATAAGCTTTTAGTCACTAAACTTTTATTTTATGCTAATTTAATAAAAAATTAGTGGCTATTTTATAATAAAAAAATTTAATGAACATTTTATAATTTTTTAAATGTTAAATGATTAAAAATAAATATATATAATATTTAATATATAATAATTTCAGTTAATTCAACTAATTAACTAATTTCTAACTGAAGTAACCGATAATCAAATTGTTTTAGAAAAACTTAACCGTTAACCGAATTTACCTAAAACTAACCGATCGAATTAACTAGAATAATTTTAATTCGATCGGTTAATTAAGTTAAAACCGAATAATGCAACCCCTAATTGGGAGGATTGTCCTTATAATGAATGAGTACAAATATTATGTCTCCTAATCGTATCTCTTTTCATGCCTTTTGTTAAAAAATCTCAAAAAATTGAATTAAAAACCCTAATCCTAATTTTTTACATTCTAAAACCTAAACCCTACACCTTAAAAATATATCGTATTCTTAATTCCCTAAATCCTAATCACAATCTTTAACCTTAAATTTTAAAACCTAAACACTAAATCTATTAATTGATTTAAAGTGAAGGCACTAATAAAGATGCTTTACACCCGTAATGAACTTTCAATCTTTTATAATATTCGATCTTAATTAGTAAACCAATAAAGTTATACAGATAGTTAAATAAAAATCAATTTGAAAAAAAATATAAATGTTGACGAGTTTTGATATTTTTCTAGTAATAACAAAAGAATTTCTTGTATCATTTAAATCTGGATGGATTCCTATCGCTACAGGGTATGGAATTTCAGTTAACATTGAATTTCTTCATCACTTTCATCTTCTCGATCCTTTTTGTTTCTATGGGAACTTTAGAATCAAACATGTGGTGCTGAATCTATACAATCCACTGTTTGTTTTTTTCTTTCTTAACATTTCCATGTTCCTCGGACCTTTCAGTCTCCTTTGTTGTTTCGGTTGCCTGATTCACAGAACATCTTCAACTCCTCAATGATATCACGAGCAGCCGCTTCATTAATCTTAAGGGTCTCATTCTCTTGGGAAAGGAAATCCAAAGCTTCATCCTTTTTGGCAACTGCGTCCTTGAGCTGTGAATTCTCCGCTCGAGCTATGTTCGCGGCTTCTTTCGCTACGTTAGCTTCGTTTATCGCCTGTTTCATGATGTCCCGAAGCTTCTGGTTCTCTTCCTTGGCCTTCTTGTTCATGTTTTCGGCCTCTTGAAGCGATTCAAGCAGCGATTGACATTCTTCCTGAGCAGCATTCCGTTCGTCTTCGGCTTTCCGAATGCATTCGACGAATCCAACCTCTCTTGTGTTCCATGCCATAAGGGATTCTTCGGCTTCGATTCGAAGTCTCTCCGATGTATTCTTATATTGATCCGTTTCTTTCTTTGCTTCTCTGTACTTTAATTCCAACTTCTTCATCTTCGCCTTCAGATTTTCAACGTACCCTTTCGTTTTCTCGAGCTCGATTTGTGTGGCTGAGAGTTTGTTCTTGGCTTCGTTTGCTTCTGTTATCACTTCTTTCAATGCCAAGGCTAAATCATCCATGGCTTTATTGTTGTTTTCCTCGGCATCGGTAAGGCATTTCAGTTCCTGTTTCAGATAGCTAGCTTCCTCGGTTAGAGTCTTGACTTTCAATGACGAAGCTTGCTCGTTTTCTTGAGCAAGACATAGTTTCTCCTTCGCGGATTGAAGCTCGGATTCGAGTTTTCTTAATCGATCATCCGCCATGAAAGCCTGGAAGGTATCCTTGGAAGATGAAGTGTTCCAATTCTGCAGCAGAGACTTGATTTGGTTCTTGGATTCTAGGAGGGAAATCTTTGCTTGCTGGAACTCTTCGGATTGAGCCATGAATGCATCGTGGATCTTCATTTCAGACTCGGAGGATTTCATCGTGTTCAGTTCATCTTCCAGCTTATGAAACGAAGCTTCCTGCAATGATAATTTCACCTCCAAATCTTCTGCCTTTCCGAGCTCAATTCTCAAGGTTTCCTCAAATGAGTCCTTGGTTGACGCCATGGCAGCAGGCGAATGCTCCTTCATTCCTGCTGGCCGTCTCTGAAACAACAAAACAAATCCATTCTTTACCACAAAATTTTCCAGAAATAATAACAGAAGAATCGTAAAACATCATCATTATTCACAAACAAATAACCCTACAGAAACCCAACATTAACCCAAACAAAATCATGCATATTTCCAACTGTGATCCGACAAAGTAAGAAAGAAAAGGACATTGGTACACCTTGAAAGAACTGGAAATAGGGTTTACAGGAAATACAGAGAATTTTAGAGAGTGGTAATCGATTGATGGGGGAGAGTGGTATTTTTGAAAGAAATTCCATGAAACTTGCTAAAAATAAACAATTGTTTGGTGATTGGTTTTCCATAACGACTCTAGTTTTTATTCTAATAATAAACAAACGACAAGGTTTGAAAACAGACAGAAGCTAACAATGCCGAACAAGAAAGTCCAAGTCCAGAAAATTTAGGGAGACAGAATCGAATGAAAATGCTTTGTATCCAGAAAAACAAGCCAGTAGGATAAGAATAGAAGGAGAAAAATCTTTTAGTTCTTCGGTGTTTATTTTAATTAACACTAAAAATTATAAAATTTACCTTAAATTTAAATCTTAAATTATATGCACTAAAAAATTAATATATTTATAATTTCATATAAAACTTATTTCTATCATAATTTAAATTAATATATTTTATATATCATAACATTTAAAAAATTTTATATAATTTAAATATTATTATATTAACTTATAATATCATATATAAAATAATTATTTGTTTTCTTAAAAGTTTTTTTTAATAATAGTACTAAACATCTAAATTAAAATATATACATATAATAATACAACTTAAAATTACTTTTTTTACTATATCTTTAAAAAAATAATGTTGAACCAACACTTTTGTTTAAGCAGATGAAAATAAAGATGATCTCTAACGATAAAAGCGTATCCCGTACTGAATGTCGATCCGGTAGTAGCAACTGAGGTCTTAACAAGTTGAGCAACTCGTAAATTGTTTAAATTTAATTTGGTTAAAATTTAATAAATATTTAATTTAAAATAATTCGGTTTGAATTTAAACTCGACTCGATATATTAATGAGTTGAATCGAATAAAGTTTAACTCGACTCAATAAGTTCACAAGAAGCTTGTTAATTTTTTTAAATATTTTTTAATAATTATTTTAAAATTATTTTATTCAAAAATTAAATCTAAATAATAATTATTAATTTGTGAAATGTTACTTTAATTTTAATATGATAGTTTAGAATATTTATAGATTATTACTTTCAAATTTAGTCTTTGAAAGTGTTTTATACACTCTTTTGATATTTTTGGTTAAATTTGTTAATTTATGTTGATATTAAGCCTCATATAGTATTATTAAATTTTACTTTTAGTTAAAAATAATGTAAGTTTTTTAGTGATTTTTAACGAGCACAATTTTAACGAGCAACGAATTGAGTAATAAAATTTTTTAACGAGCACGAATTAAACAATATCTAACTCGTGATTGACTCACTCGATAAACATCCCTAATTGCACCACGTTAGCGTTATCCAATTCAATCTATTTTGTTTTCATGGATAAAATATTTACATTCATAGATTTAAATCTACTAAAACGAATTATTTTTTAGTTTTTTATTTAAAATCTATTACCTACTAAATTCTAATATTAACAATCTAAGTATCTAATTAATAATTTATTAAATTTATATTTTAATAATATTTATTTCTAATAAAATATAATTAATCAATTTGGTCGCTCTCTTGGGAAAGGCTAAGGTGTGATATCTTTAGCTTACGGTTAAAATGTGAATTTTTAATATTTTGAAAAAATTTAATATAAGAACAGATAATAATTTAGTTAGAATTAAAATTCTTACAAAATAATAAAATTATAATATAACTTCAATATTTAGGACCAGTTTAGCATTACTTTTGAAAAGAGAAGTGAAAAAGTGTGGTAAAAAAGTTTAATGATTTTTTTAATTTTTGGTTTGAGATATATGTATTTAGTATTGCTGTCAAAAAGTACTTTTGAGAAAATAAATTATTATTTTAGACATGATGTTATAAGTTAAAAAATATATATTTAAATGATAATCAAATTTTTTATATTATAATATTAACTTAAATCATGATAAAATATAAAAATATTAATAAATAAATACATAAATTATTTTTGAAAAGTGCTTTTAAAACTACTTAGCATTGCTTCAAAAATTAATAAATAAATACATAAATATTAATATTAATAAATAAATACATAAATTATTTTTGCGGTTGGATTGAAAAACACTTTTTAAACATAATTTTTTTCTTCAAAAATTAACTGTTTAGCATTGCTTTTACGTTATAAACCAACTTTTGGCTCAAAAGCTGATTTAGAATCAATGCTAAACACAATCTTAATCAAATAAAAAATTAAGTTAAATTTATATTAGTAGTCTGTCTCATTTTAATATCATCACAAGGTGTTGATAAAACAACTTTCGTACTCTTTTTTAACCTCACTCTTCACCTTTTTTTTTTCTTAACCGATGATAGCATCACTCTTAGTACTAATTATCTACGGTATTTATTTTTTTCTTTTTTCTTAAGTTATTTAGTTTTTAATAAGAATCACTACTTTTATAACACACTTTTCTTCTTTATTTATAAATATTTTTTTTTGTTTTTGTGGCAATTTTTTTTGTAGTATATTTTATCTATCTTTTAATAGATTTTCGAATACCTTAACGATTGTTTGGTTCTTATATAAAGACCCTCATTTTTTAATTAGATTTATTGATGTTATAAAAAGTTTAATCCCTTTTATGATTGTTTATTAATGTAATTAAAACTGTATAGTAGAATAATTTTTTTAATAATTTAATTTACTTATATTTTTTATTTTATAAATCATCTTATTTGAATAGAGACAGATTTACGAAAGATTTTAAGTTCTCTAATCATACATATCAATGTCAAAAAGATGAGTTTTTTTTACAACTTTGAGTTACATATTTTATTTTTATATAAATATTTTTACATGATCCATTCAATTAAAATCAAATTATTATTTTTAAAAACTTTAATTTTAAATAATTTGTAATTTTTTTATTATTAAATACTTTAATACCCGACATTGTGTACCATTTCATCCTAGTCCCCACATTAAATAATTTTCATGCCATGACTCAAGAGAGCATCAATACCGGGTTTGAAAAACAATATAGACGGTGTCGTTATGTCTCTCCTTTTAACAGGATTAGACTTCAAAGTCTTGAATTTGTTTTTCTTAAATTTATTTATTTAATGATAAAATGTTTACTATCAAAGTCAGGGACCAAGTTAAAGAGGGTGAAGGGAGGCAATCGATTCTACTCGAATTTTTTTTTTTACTTTTATTTCTCTGTTTAATTTTTTTAAAAATTATTTTTTATAAAATTGTCTTCTTATTTTTAAATATATGTTTTACCCCTTAACCTCAAATTCTGACTCTGTTCCTGACTAAAGTAATTAATCCAAGTATAAAAAAACAAGAAAGCAAAACCAATATATAAAATAGAGACCTAATCTTATGACTGATTTCAGTAAAAAAAATAATATACATTTTAAATAATTTTAATTTAATTTTTTATTTATAAATAGTATATATTAATAATATAAATAAATATTATCCTATAATTATTTTTTAATATTAGACTGTTTGGCTTTGGGGTCCATTATGTGCAAGTTGGTATCTAAATTTCATTACAACATAATAAATATATAACTGATGACCCATTTTTTTTATTTATTTAAAGAAAACGAAAGCAGAGAAATATAGCATTAAATTATGCCTTAAAGTTTAAACTTTGTGATGATCTTTCTTTTCTTGGATCGTGACATCACATGAGTTGTAGGTGAGAGATTATCCTTCCAATTAGGGTATTTTTTAGAAGAATTATTTATTTAGAAAGGTATTATATATATAAGTTATATAATTTTAAATTCTGAATATCGAAACTTAAATATGATATATGATATTTAAATAAAGAATAATAATTTTATGTTTTTTATAATAAGAGTATCATATAATAAAAAAGTAATTTGAATGCTATAAATTTAAATTCTAAACCTTTAATTTTATTTATAATTATCAAATTTTAAATTATTAAATTTAAACGTCTAAATTCTAAACCAAATCTTTAAAGTATATCAAATAATTATTTATTTTTAATATTCCTCTCGTAAACACATATTCCCTACCAATAAAATTGAAGATCGTGAGGCATGTGGGTTGTCAGTTTGGGAACATGAAAATTGTAAAGATTCTGAGACAATGAATAGGAAAAGGGTTTGAAGGATGATCCCAAGTTAGTAAAGCAAGCTAATAAATAAGTAGGGCATAATCAAAGGAAAATTACTTTATCGACGGTGATTGAGCTAATCGATAAAAAGCTTAGTTTCGTTTAAGATGATCTCGAGTTTAAGATGTTACATATACAAAAAGATTATGGTAGGAAACTTTAGTAAGACATGGGTTTATTCAGATAAATTAGAATAAAGCCCTGAAAACTGAAGAAAAAAAATTACATTTACGTTCATACCAAATATTATTTAAATATAGGTTTGGTAAGAAGAATATCATTTTTTTTCACTTGTACTCTATTCTTTTACATGTTACAATAACAATTATATCAATTAATTGAAAAAAATAATCAAATTTATAGTTAATATCAATCCTATATAAAATTACACAATAATCACCATATATTTCCAAGCTTTGGAGACCTCTTCAAGTCCCAATTAATTCTAATGTATATGTAATTATAAAATCCTTATACAGTAAATTTATACAATTCATATAGATAGATGTGACTCCTTCAACCTTTTCTTGGGTAAAAGATGTCACTGACAGAAGCTTGAGAAGCCATAGTTGTTCTGTCATGAAGCTGCCCATTGGACTTGGAACTCAGTGAAGAACTGTGTCTTCCTTGCCTATGCTTCCTTCTTGGCTGATGTGCTGATTTTGGGATAAAAACTCCAGTTCCTTTGCTTTCCCTTCTAATCATCTGTTCTTGCAGAAATGGATATTGTGCTAACGGGTGATTTGCACCAGTGAAACTCTGGAATATTTTGAAGGGGGAAAACCCAGTTTTTGTAAGAGAAAATATTATGATTTTGTCTGAAAAAGAACAGCCCAGGACATAAAAATCAACAAACCTGGAAAGAAACTGAAGGATAGCTGACAACAGGGTCATCTGTATCATCGTCGTCCAGGATCAGCAAACAGATTTGCTTGCTTAAATCTGCGAAGAACAGATCGTCTTCAAGCTCGATAGCCATTTCCATGTGTTGTTTAAAACTGAAATTTACTGAAACTTGGGAGTGTGATTGAGAAAGGTGTGTGGTTTGATGGGTTATATAAAGGAAAATTCTAATACAAGCGTCGAATATCATGACGGTGAAGTATTATTAAATTAATTAATAAAGATTAAAAATTTTAAGGACTATATTCAATATAAAATTATTAATTGTATGTTGAGTTCTTAAGATTTTTAATTTTTATTAATTAATCTAATAATATTTAACGATATTCAACGTTAATAATATTTAACAGTATTCGACACATATAGTAGACTCGTCTTTGTATAGAACGAGAAAAAGTAATAAGCAAAGGAGGGTAGTTTTTACCTGTAAAGGCAAACGCATCTCTGTATGTGAGGGGGAGTGGGGTCTAAATGGCAGTTGGCCAATCTGGCAATGACTAGGTCACGTAGAC
Source organism: Abelmoschus esculentus (assembly GCA_035048815.1). Classification (NCBI taxonomy): domain Eukaryota; kingdom Viridiplantae; phylum Streptophyta; class Magnoliopsida; order Malvales; family Malvaceae; genus Abelmoschus; species Abelmoschus esculentus. The sequence goes on from JAUCBN010000024.1 coordinate 15,571,779, forward strand.
CCACAACAAGCATGTTGTGCTATGATGTTATATGGAAGGAAAAAAATTCAAAAAAAAAAGCATTATAATATAATGGAGAAATTATTTTATCTATCCGTTTCATTACGTTATTAATGATTTCGATTAACAAAAACTTTCTTATTTGTATATAAAAAATAATATAAAATTATTTTTAAAAATATTTACTCTCAAGCAATATGCAAATCAATATATAATCTGATCTTATAATCCTAGAAACGTTATAAATATTAAAATTATATTAAAATTTTTAATAGATTTATGTAACAAATAAATAGTCAATTAATAATCCATTGTTATGAACAAATTTGATTACTCTCTTTCTCCGGATAAAATTATTATATTTTCACTACAAAAAGTTCAATCAATTTTTTAACATAAATTTACGTTTTATCTTTTTTTTTTTTTAGTTTTTTAAAAAATTAAAAGTTTACTATCTAAGGATAAATTTGTCATTTAAATTAGTGAGACGAAAAGGTATTTTAAGAGAGATAATATCATAAATCATGTTTGTTTATTTTTAAGTAATTATCTGATAATTATTCATCCACTAACTATATGCAAAGAAAAGGTGATGATTCACCTTGAAAGTGAGATGAATGAATCTAGTTGGTTAAAACCCTAAACAACGTAATAAAAATAATTTATGATATAATTTCTCGTATTTTAAAGATAATATTATTCAAACTAAAAACAATTATATAATATCTTACAAAATTGTTCTTTACCAAGCCCAGGAGTGTTATATTTGAAAGAATAATCACTCTTACAGAAAGACTATTACGTAGGGGTGAGGTGAGTATTCGATCGAGTCAAGTTAAAAAGTTTCAAATTATTCAAGTTGACGAGTCATGTTTTGCGATTCAAATTTTATTGAATTTTTTTTATTCAAACCGAGTTTAAGAAATTTGAGTCAAGTCTGAATTTGCATAGCTACAGCCTTTACACAGAAATGCATATTTGCACTATGAGAAAATTGCAGAATATAAACCATTCGACAAACTTAAAATCGACATGGTGCCAACAGAAATTTTTGTAAGAGACATCAGCAACATTTAACAATCTATTAATGGCTTCAGTGTCATAGACAGACAAGAATTTAGTGGACACTATTCAAACTTCTTGATAAGGGACAGGTCATTTAACATTTTCTCGATGGCATCCTCGTCGTGAGCGCGTCCTTTAGTCTGCATTTCAAAAAGAATTTGTCGATACAAATCAGGGGAGATTTAACAATCTAATCTTCATTATTTAGTACATTCCAGCCAAAAACAGTAAGAATAGACCATATAAATTCTAGAAATCAAATTGGCCTCAAAAGAAGTACAAGTGTGGGATAGCATCTGATGAGCCATTGCCCATGTTTTCATGGTTGGAGAGAGGGGCTTGTCACATATAAGTGAGAGAAAAACAGAGAAAGATAATGGGCATAAAATTCGTAGAATTACATAAGGAGTGTTCTTAGCAATTCATACCTTGATGGAAGGTACCATAGCAATCGCTTCCTCCACGGTTTCAGGACACAGGTTGCCAAGAACGCAAAGCTGCACAAGTAGAGTACAATATGAAGACCTTTTCTACATGGTCATTAACATCAAAATTCCAAGTTCACGGTTTTACAAATATAGATCCTCACCTCAAATTCAGCTAATCGATATCTACTCAGTATTCTGAATGTCAGTTAAGGATCACAATAGAGAAGCAAGTTGCATATCCTAAGAAAAGCAACATACCAAGTGCAAGTATTATCAACAATGTCATATGAGGAAATATGTAGAGAAAACAACACCATCTACTTTTATCAGATTGAATAAAGTATTGGCAATGTGTCAAGATGTCCTGCAACTAACATGGGCTGAAGTTAGCTTAAAGTCCATTGAACTTCACCATAGACAATATCAAAGGGTTCCACAAGGATAGCAAATGATAGGAAAAGAGGAGCACCCAATATGCTTATCCAAAGTAGTATATAAATATGCATATATGCTTAAATAAAGTCTATAACAATTATGGAAATTTAAAGGATACTCTCGAACTTGTCTAACAGCATCTGGATTTTTGTAACAGCTAAAGCGCTTTACATACTGCAGTGACTTCTCAAATACTCTGTGAAACAACAACAAAAGAGAAATCATTCACCGCATCAAATGTGAGAGAAAAAACTGCAATAAAGGCATGCTAATTATTCTAAACACCATATCCGATCAGAGAATACACATTATACAATTAGGTTCGAATTTGATGCACAGAATTAAGGATATAATAGGATAGGATGAAACTAATAAGTAGATTACTTTCTTCTTTTATTTTGCTTATGTAGGATAGGATGAAACTAATAAGTAGATTACTTTCTTCTTTTATTTTGCTTATGCAGAGCAAATGTGCCATCTCTTTATTCAGGATAAACCTAGGATTTACCTTTCACCCCCCGCTTAAAGGATCACACAATCATATATACAGTATGTTCAATCGAACACGAAGAACAACCCCTCAGACTAGAAAGTCGATGCAGCAAAATCGATAATTCCGGAGACAATGTTACAAACAGAACGACATACAATAATTCTATTTGCATGGAACATAGTTTTATCCCCATATTCAACCCCTCAGACTAGAAAGTCGATGCAGCAAAATCGATAATTCCGGAGACAATGTTGCAAACAGAACGGCATACAATAACTCTATTTGCACGGAACATAGTTTTATCCCCATATTCGAAACTTATGTTTAAAAGCAGCTACATTTTCTAAATCATGTCATCAAAATTAAACAGAAACCTAGCAAGCCAATTACACGGATATAATCAAACAAGAGGGGGAAAAGAAATAAAAGAACCCAATTGACAATAGAGGTTGCTTATGGAACTCACTGGGAAACCTGATTCATGGGATCATCAGACATTTGCTGAAGCTGCTCATACTTATGCTCAAGAATTAAAGCCACTTCACAATTCATCAAACACTTGGCCTTCAAAAATTCTGTCCATAATAAAAGAGAAACAATTAGCTTGTGGGTTTCAATAATTTCACTCGGTTATGCATTGAGAAACAATTACCTTCTCCAATTTTGAGCTCGGCAGCGTTTTCTTCCTCTTCGCCAGACATGATTGAATAACAAGGGGTTTGCCTGAAAAAGATATAATCTTGTAAACACAAGAAAAAGCGAAGATCAAACAAATATTTGTATGGATTTTCCTGGCTTCTTACCTTCTAAATTTCTACGAGAGAGGTCGGCGAGGAGGCAGAAACCTAAGATTGGTTTTCTGAATCCCTTGTCTATAGACAATATATACTAGTTTACTTCTCCTGCGACTATATGTATAATTTATTATTGGCTTAAATGCACTATTGGTCCCTAAAGTATACCGTTTATACTATGTTGCCCCCTAAAGTTTTTTGGAACATTTGTTCCTAATATTTTGTTCTGTTACTTGGTTTATCCCATCCGTTAAAAAAATCTTTAGACAACTAGATTATAATATAAAATGAAATAAAATATTACTTTTAATATTAAATAAAAATTCAAATTAAAGAAAATAAACAAAAATTATTATAATTAAAGGTGACCCAAAATAAAAAAAAATATTAGATTGTATACTAAATACTTTGATTATATTCGAGTGGTATCTGTCTTTTTTGGATCAACTAAGGGTGCAAATCGTCTACTATTTTCTCATGTCTTCATTCGTGCCTCCACTTTAAATTAGAGAGTGTAGGGTGTAGGATTTAGGGTTTAAGGTTAAGGTTATATTTAAGGTTAAGGGATAAAATGTATTTTTATAGAGCGTATAGTTTAGGGTTTAATATATATAAAATAAGGGTTAGGATTTAAAATTCAATTTTTTAGAAAATTTTCAAAGGACGTATAAAAAGAGCAGATGATTTTTACTCTCAACTAAGAAGCAACGAACTTATAGATGACTCTTTAGTCAGTTTCTCTTCGTCATATTCTAATGATACTTGTTATTGTCTGATATTTTATTTTATTTTATTTTATTTAAGTCTAATTATAAAATATATAAATAAGTATTTTTTATTATTGTTTAGAATAGTGTATATATATATATGATTTACCTTTTGAAATGTTCATGGAGTGTGGTAGAGAAGCAAGGCGAAAACGCCTCCTTTCCTTTAATTAGTAGGCCGTGAACAAACTTGAAACCACCTACTACAAACTACAAAGCTAAGATCAAATGCCGAACACTGGCTTTTATTTATTCTCTTTGCAAATTTAAGCAATGAACATATCCAGAAGATGCTTCACACTCGTGTTTCTTCTCATTCTCTCGTATCAAATCCTACCTGTAATCACTGAGCAGCAGCAGCAGCAGCAGGACTCTAATGAAGACGAGCCATCTCGGTTCCAGATTGTATCCAACACCCTATCATTGTTGAAGAAAGCACATAAAAACTCTGTTGAGAAAATCAAAACCATCGTCAATGATTTCAGGTTGCAGATCACTTCACCGAAGACAGAGTATGTAGGATTGGATGATTTATTTCCCTTGTCGTTGTTACGCATGTATATCGTGTATTAGTATCGTGTTCGTATGTTATATAATTGTATCTATATGTGACATGTTTTGTTCATTGTATTTTGACAGTGAAGCAGTGAAGAAAAATGCTGAAACTAATAAAGGAAATGTTGAAGAGACTGGGAAACCTGCAGTAGAAACAGTCGAAAAGACCACGAAGCCTGCAGCGGAAACCGTCGAAAAAACCACAAAATCGGAATCAGAAACCGTGCAAAAGACCAGTGAGAAGGTTGAAGGGAGTGGCTCCGATAAAAAAGAGTCTCGTGACGAACTTTAAACTAAGTAGAGTCATGTATTGAGCGATGTCTGTAAGTCGGCTTTTTTTTTTTTATATAGATTTCTCATCTTTTTAAGCCCTAATATGCATTCATTCTCATCTCTGAATGTTTCATCAATCCATTGAAATAAATGGTTTCACATCCATATTCAATTGGCCATGCCGTGCACCACAAGAAATTCACATACTTGGAAAACATATATGGAGGCATCAAAAGTTAAGTGGTTTAATTAAAAAAATAATAATAATTTTAAAAATCAAAATAAGAATAAAAAAAAAATTGAGTGATGAAATTTATAATTTTTCCTTTTTCAAATTAATTTCAATATCATCTATTGATCAAAATAACTTCAGCCAATATACAGTCATGATCCTCATATGTCCAGATGAATACTGTTTAGTTACTGCATTGCATTTTAACTAGTGTTTATGGGCTCCGAGTAAAAATCTTTTTTCTCTATCGTGCATCCTTTTATATTTTTTTAAAAAATTTTAAAAAATTAAATTTTAAACCCTAATCTTTATTTTTTAAATCCTAAACCCTAAACCATACGTCCTAAAAAATATACCATACCCCTAATTTCCTAACCCCTAAACCCTCTAATTTAAAACGGAGACATAAATAGAGGCATGAGAAAGAGGTAGACGACTTACACACCCAATTAAGTAGATCTGTAAGGTTATGTTCTTTGATGCTTTTAAAAATATTTTTGGGGTTAAAATTATTTTTCAGATCAAAAATCTTTTTCGTAAAATATTTTTCAATATACTTTCTAAAAGTAATGTCAAACTGGTATTTAACATACATATACAAGATATGATTCAAGTAGATGGGCATGTCAAGCAAACATGATAATGTCTTAGGAGGATAACCTTCTAACTACATACATACATGTGCAATTTTTTTGTTCATGTATTCGAAGCAGATGATGTAGAAGCTTGGAAGTTCCAAGTATTCCGAGACATTTGCTTATAGTAAATCATGAAAGGACTGTTGTGATTGTGAGAGCCTTCATATGTGGTTATCACATAGCTTGGGTCATCTCTGTCCCTTTCTACCCTCTTCTTCACATTACATCCTCCGCTGGAACATTTATAATAGTTCCTGCAGACCATATATAAATATTATTACCACAGAATTCCATATATAGAGCTGAGACAGTATACATGTGTTCATGGATCATGGATCAACATCGTTGATAAACGGGATGAATTATTATATCATGGATTTGAATTAAGATATAATAGAAAACAAGAAATACGAGAAATACAAAGAAACGTTATCGTAATTATTAATTTATTAACATATTGCAATAATTTTTTTATGACATAAAAATCCAACATGTAGTCTGTTTTATGATTCAAATCCATTGTTTGAGACCAAAGTCTGTCTGCATAGACGAATTATATATAATTTCCAAATGATCACGAGGAAGAAATGTAAGGAAATTACTTTATTATTATTATGTCGTTAATTATCAACTTGAAACTATATAATATAAAATACTAAATAATTTAATGTAAACCAGCAAATGTCTACATCATTTCTTGTTAATTTGCAGTAAATTTACCTTGGATTTGGGCTGTTCTTCACAGACTTTTTCCCATATTTCCTCCATTTATATCCATCATCCATGACATCAATCTCGGATTTCGTTTTAAATGCAACTCGAAGCCTCGACTCGAACTTCTTTTCCTTCCCTCCGGTTGGGCAGTCTCTATAAATTTTGAAGTAACAAAAAAAAAAAGAAAAAAAACATTATTTTTTATGAGTTTTGAAGAAGAAAATGAATGAAAGAAAGAAAAAGAAAAACCCTAGTGAGGAGGCTTAGATCACTTGCGTGAGGCTATTTTTTGATGTTGCAGTTGCACCACTGATTTCAATAGCTCCTCCTAAGGCCTTCTCCGACGAATCTTCCTCGAAAACCTCGTCATCGGGCATGAGATAATCCGGCAGCTCGAGTTCGATCATGGGATCGAAGTTTTCGGGACAGAAGATGTAATTAGGGTTAGGGTTTGAGGTATTACCAGAGAAGTCCATTAATTTCCAAGAGAATCTGGACTTTGGTCTTTGACAGTGTGTATGAACCGATATTTGTCAGACATAGTTTCTACCATTTTATACTATTTTTGTAATATATAAAAATAAAATTAAATAAATTATATTTCTGCCTTCATGTGTACTTTCCTGTGGGATTCTTCGAAGCTGCTTATTTTTGTCACGTGTTAGACCAGTTGACTGACGTCATGGGATTACGTACGCAGATAAACTTTAGTGCATAAGACTGTGGGACCGCTTGGTAATGATAATCTAATTATGTTTTTAGTAGGCGGGAACGTGTGGGAGAGAAAGGATCGTGTGTAAGCTACTGAGACCACAGAATTTTTATTTTCTGCACATGAATCAAGATTTAAAATATTTAGAAATAATGGGTAAATTTATATAAAAAACAGTTTTTTTAAAAAATTAATAAAAGAATAAAAATAAAAAAATCTTCAAGTGTGGGGTGACGATTATCTTTCCCAACCCATGTAATTTTCGTCCTTGCACGATGCACATGTTACTAGGAAAAGAACAACACTTATATGATTAGTACTTAGAATTTAAGATCTAGTATTAGAGTTTAGAATTATAATATAAGTTTAGAGTTTAATGAATTAGGTTATTTTATATTTTTAAGGTTTATAATCAATTCGGAGATTTATAAATGAAACAAATAATTCATCTTCGGAGGTAAATTGTTGACAACGGATATAAATAGTGTAGAACTCTTTAAATTTTACATATTTTTGGATGAGCAGCTCCAGTAAAAAGATGAACGAGATGGACTTGAGTTCGTTGTCTGCCATTTACTCCTTTAGTCTTCCGTCAATGTATTACAAATGGAAAGAGACTCGTCTGTTGATGAATTGGTTGCACCCAGCACCTCTATGCCTACTGGTTTTATGACAAAGACAACTACTCCAGTACTAGGATTTACTTGATAAAGTGTTGGTACTTACAGACTAAGTGCATGCTTATCGTCTCGAAACTACTAGGATTGCAAAACATGGTAAAATAAATAAAAATAGATTAATTTAGTATATCGTCATAAAATTGACTGTTTTAGAAGAAATTTTATTCAGATGATATAAACACAATAGTGGATGATATCTTTCAAAATTAATATAATATTTCAAACTGAGAAACAAAACTTGTTTAGTTGTATTCTCTTAGGAATAAAAATATAAAGAATCAAAATATTTTATTGTACAAAATAAAATAAATTATCGTAAAAATCTTAACCACCCATCTAATATTTATTATATTTATTTTATATTATCTAATATTTTTATAGTTGGAGAAACATAAGCCCTGAACTCAACCTTTTATCTTTGTGACATAATCTTTTTATATAAATAAATAAATTGTTACACATTTTCCCTTTTATTTTTTAAATATTTAAATTTATTTTTAACTTTAAATCATGACTTGGTCGATAAATTTTTTTACACCCGCTTGTCTCCTTAGTTGTTCATTCATTTCATTCTCCCGTTTTCTTCTTTATACTTGGCTCTAAATGCTTAGACCTAGGGCCTAGGGGTGAAATCATGAATCAAATTTAGGGCTAATCATAAAAATGACAAGGATAAAATAGAATCAAATTGAAAATTTTGAGATTATAATTGTAAATTCTATTTTATTCTTAACAATGATAAAAATCTTTAAATAACCTGAATTTTTTAACTGTAATCTATTTTAATGGGAATGATATTGTAATTGATGAAGCTGATGCTTTAGGAACATGCTTCTTTCATGTTCCTTTGGCTGTTGATGTAACAATCGGATGGTTTAATCAACTTGTAAGCAAACGGGTTGGTCATCCCTTCCTATTTGGAATGCAGTTAGACTACAGATTGGTGCAGGTTTCTCTTTCAAGAACCAGAATGCCACACGGACGAAAAATTATATCATGGGTCAGTCTCATTACGTGTTCATGGGACCAACCATTAAAACCCCTCACTTCAGCAATTTTGTCATGTCATATTTTTTTTCAAGTGAATCTTCACTTGAAAAATTAAAAATTGTCGAAGTGGGTAGTTTTTAGTGGTTGGTCCCATGGATAAAGTGGTGGAACTGACTCATGATATAATTTCTCCACAAAAGTGGAAATCATCTACTTCTTTTTTTTATGTCTCCTTCTATGTCTTCATTCTAAATTAGAGAGTTTAAGATTCAAGGTTAGGGGTTGTGGGAATTAGGTGTAGGATATATTTTTTAAGGCGTAGGGTTTAGGTTTTAGCATATAGAAAATTAGGATTAAGATTGAAAATTAAATGTTTTTAAAAGTTTTTCAAAGAATGCATGAAAAAATGCACCATAAATAGGCAGATGATTCTTACCCCACCCAGACATGATTTTTATATGTTGCATGTGTTTGTTTTTGTTGTTTTATAGAAGTTAAGTAACGGGTATTTTTTTTTTTTCATGTTTATGTTTTAGATTCATAATTGTCCATCTAAATAACGTTATTTTCAAGATTTTAACGTAGAATAAAAATCATTTGTTTCTTTTTTATGCCTCCTTTGATGCCTCCTTTAATTTTCTTAAAAAATTTCAATTTTAAACACTAAACCCTTATTTTTTATACCATAAAACCTAAACCTTAAACCCTAAAAAGTACACCCTAACTCTAATTTCCTAAACCCTAACCTAAAACCCTAAACTTCTAATTTAAAGTGGGAATATAAATGAAGGCATGGGGAAGGGCAGATGATTTGCACTCTTGAACATAAGTTACTTTACTAGCTTCTTACAAGTTATGTAAATGTTTTGGTTCTTAATAAATATTTCACTTATCTAAAGAGGGGAAAAAAACTTGCATTTTCATTATTTCAGAAAAAGGTCACAATTATGCAAACCAAACAGTGAAAATGGCTACAAAAAATTGAAAAACAAATGGAGGAGAATGAGAGGGAGAGGAAGAGGTAGATTCAGATGGCGACGAAGACGATGAAGATTGAGATTCAGAAGATGTTGATGGAGCAGGCGCTAAACCAGAATCGGATGTCGATTCAGATGTTTCAATCATGATCGGAAACTTACAAGTCCCATTAGATGGATCTTGCTTCACAATCTTAGCCAAACCTCCAAAATCACACGCTGATTTACTTTGGTTTGCTATCTGGTAGTACATGTTGAAGGCAACCGAGGCATTCATTTCGATACCCATACCGGAACACGAAGCTCCGGGCACCAAAGTCGTGCAATCAGTATTATTACAAGCCCATGCAACCTTCACATTCAGATCCTTTTGGTCGGAACCATCCTTGTTATAGACACACCACTGCTTTTCCATGTATGGAACATCTTTTGCACCTACAAGCGTCTTCTTCTGTCCTTTCCCCCACAGGTCCATCGGGAACTTAGGTTGTCCATCAAAGGTAAAAATCCCCCAATGTCTCTCAAACATCCCCGGATCGATACTCTTTTGATCTTCATCCAACAAAGAAAACACGTACACTTGAGGATATGCACTTGGTCGAAGTGGAGTTCCCTGGTTTGATGCTATTCTCTTTAACAACCCGGTATAGAACCGTTGTGCATTCTTTGTCGTAGCGTAGATATTACCGTCGGTCGGCCATCCAACTTCCCCGATGATGATCGGCATGTTGGGATATTTGGCTCTTGTTAGTGCCGCAACAAGATTGTCGATATTGGCTTCAAGAACATTATGATATAAAACGCCATTGTCGTTTAGAGCAAATGAGTTGTTATCGAAGAATGCATAACTTTCCGGGAATCCTGGAATTTGGTAAAGATTAAGGAAAGGATAGATGTTGACAAAAAAAGCTGCATTGTTTTTATCAAGAAAGTCGCATATTTGAACCACGATATCGGCTATGTCAGGTCGGAATATTCCATCGGATGGTTTGTAAGAAGTTGTCATGTAAACATCACCATTAAGGGGGGATGATACTTTGATGTCTTTGCCATGACCAGCTTGGGTTAATGCTTTTAGAATGTTCTGCATAGCTGGGAGTGTAAAGTTGGCGAACATACCATGGTAGGCTGTCAGAAATGGTTCATTTCCGACCAGGACATACCTGTAAAACAATATCAGACTAACCCTAACTAAAAGTTGATGTATTAAAACCGAAATTGCACTTACTTGAAATTGACCTTCTTTTTCCCCGTATAGGCTGTTATATTTGCTTTAACCCAAGCTTGTGCGGCACTGTAGTTGAGAGACAGGGTTTCCAAAGACTCATTAGGAATCCCCACCATGACCTCAAGATCAGTTCCAGCGAGGGCATCTAAAACCACCGGTTCGGCATGGAAAATCTTAACCTTTTTTATGCCATTATCTTTAAGCATTTTAACAACAATCTGAGGGTCCAAAGGATGGGAAGCTATGACACCCCAATTCACACCAAGATTTTGTGTTGCAATACTAGCAGGTACCAAGACCAAGGCACATAACCATAGAAAGACCAGAGTTGGAACCATTTTTGGAGATATTTGAAAAAAAAAACTAGGGTTTTTCTTTGTTTTCAAACAATGTAAATTAAGGGTGTTCTTTGCTTTTATTTTTATTTCATTTTTGAGTTTGTTTCTCTTTCATTTGAAATGGAAAAACTTGAGATTTATAAGGGGTATTAGGTATAGATTTATAGTAGAGTTCTTGGCTGTACGAGAAACTAGAGAAGTAGATTAGTGTTACGTGGGTAGTTTTCTTTAGTGGAAGTTTTCCCACAAAATCTACGTTGATATTGTTATTATCTCGGTAAATTATAACGGAGGTTACTTAATTATAGGTATGTTATATTTGGGTCACGTAATTATTAAAAGTTATATTTGAGTCACTTTAATTATGGGTAAGATTACGTTTGGATCAGTCAATTAATAAAAGTTATATTTAGATTATTCAATTATAGGTAAAATTATATTTGAGTCACCTTTTATACTTAAAAAATTTATCGATTCGTGTGTTAGATTAATTAATGATTTCAAATAAAGTACTTTAATGTTATTGAGGATATACAAGTGATTTGGAAGAAAAATCGTTAAAATTGGTGTGCTTTCTTAAAAATGAAGTGTGACTCAATTGTAAACTTACTTATAATATAGTGACCCAAATATAACCTTTAATAATTGGGTGACCTAAATGTTATATTATCGTAAATAAATGACCTAAATATAATTTTTAATAATTAGGTGATCCAAATATAACTATAACCATAATTAAATGACCTTTGTTCTAATTTACCCTATTATCTTCGAGGGTTTCTACTTATAGCTTTGTTTGAAATAATATGTACAAAATAGAGAGTTTTGCGTTGAAATGTTAATGGTAAAAATTATTATTAATGTTAGTTTATTTGTTCAGTATTAATTTTTTTTAATCAAACTTTTTTAATTTTGATTTATTATAATTTTAAATTTATTATTGATAAAAATATAAAAAATATATATTTTAAAAATCTTTAATCAAGTAGTTTAAAAATATATATTTTAAAATTTTTAATAAATTATAATAATTAAAACAACTACGGTCAAAATTTTAAAATGTTAAATTTTAAAAAAATTAATATCGAACATTATAAATAAGGAGGAAGTACTAATTATAGAGTTACTAAATTAAGGGAAAATATTTGTACTTTTGTATACAATTTTACATCCATTCCGCAGAAAATATTAAGAAAATATATTTTATTATTTGTCTAAATATTTGTACTTTTATATTTTAGTATTATTTTATTAATTAATTTAAAAAATGGGTCAAATTGGATATATTTATAAAAAAATCGTGTTTAAATTTAAATATAATTATTTATAGTATTATGATATTATTTGTTTTTAATTTAAATAAATATATTTAATAAATCAAATAACATATAAAATTATACGATAGACATAACTTTTTGCCTTAAGGGGTGGTATCTGAGGCCCTAAAACTTTTGGGGAAAAAATCAATATGGATCATAAACTTATTTTGCATCCAATGTGCCCTTAAATTGAGGGGAAAAATCAATTTTACCCTTTCATTAATATAACAAATATTTTTTTTGACAAATGCTACTGAATTTTATTAAATCCATAAAAAATTATAATTACACTGTCTTCAAGAAGTAAAAAAATTGGATTAAACAATCCAACCATTTTACAACCCCAAAAACAGAAAAAATAAAATTCTTATAGAATTAAACATACCAATAAAATTCAGAAGCTTCTTGGATCTCATTGTCTCTATCCAAACAAGACGCATAAAGAAAGAAGGAGTTGTAGGCGATCCAAACTGTCATGTAAAAGCATATTGATTTCATCGGCAAACAACCATCAACCGGAGTGGGGATATAACTTTTCGAAAGACCACCGACAGAAATATAAATCAGAAACTAGCATCGATTGAATCAAACTACAAGAGCAGATAAATCAAACCACCGGCAAACAATAATCGATCACTAAGGTATGCTGCAACGTGCCACAAGAGCAGATGAATCAAACCACAAAACGAAAACATGTCACAAAGACGGAAGAAAACGTTTCTCAATGACAGAAAATGTGTTATAAAACATCAAATATTTCATGAAAAAATCTGATTGTCAGCTTGAGTACTAATGATATGAATGTATGATAATTAAAGTGTGCTTAGTATGTGTCACGTAAGGTATAAAAGTGTATGAAATTTGTAGTGGTTGTTGATATGTAAATGAAATTAAAAGTATGGTAGCTTTGTTAACATCAGATTTATGTTTTCATATACACAGCAACATTCATGGACGACGCCATGATTTGAGAGTGAGGGAAATATAAATGTTGAAAAAGACCGAGAGACAAAGTCATAATTAACCCAAATTTTCGGTACAAGTCATCTTAATGCCTTGATAATGATCCAATTCTTGCTATAACCCTTGTAGAACAACGCTAATACTTCGTCACAGTTCCAGTACCTGGTTGATTAGCCACTACCGTGAGAAGAAATCAGCACCATCCTCAATGTCATCCGTTTTGATGCTTCCACTCTGAGCCATGAGTACTCTATACACTCTCTTCGAACAAATTTCACCTAATCCTCGGTCGTTGCCTAGTAAACCTTCTACTACCAAGTCCTTGAGCAGAAATTCTTTTTCATGTACCTGCAATTACAATACAGAAAACAAATTACTCAACTCAGTCATGGTTTTGTCATTGGAGAGATGAAGTGTTATGCTACTCCACTTGGTAGGAAGAAAGGAAAAGAAGAGAATGGATCCAAGAATGAGGAAATGAAACTTTTTCGTTCCTCGTTCGTCCTTCTAGTTGGTTACGGGAGTGACAAAACAAGTTAAACATTGCTCACTGCATGATTTTGAAGGAAAAACTAATTCTGCTAAAATCCCTCACAATCTTTCCTAATAGAAGTTTATTTCTGTTTGAAGTTGATTCTTGGTGGTAGAAAACAGAGTGCAAGTCAAAGCATTAATTCTCCTATCACAATTGTCATGTCTTTGATATTAGCTCTCTCCAAAAGAAAAATTATTAGATGGGTTCGGCTCATCACGTCATTCATGGTTTCATCTCATTTTTTTTCTAAAGTGAATCTTCACCTCTTTCCTATATGTCATTAAATGGATGAATCTCATTGGATGAGATCATGGATGACGTGGAGAGCCAGGACCATGTAATGATTTCTCCTCCAAAAATATTCCACATGTTGTAAATCATAGTCCCTTAAAAAAACCATAAATACTTCCAAAAGTAAGCTGAGAATCTTGAAAGTAGTATCAACAATCAACAATTTTTTCTATGACAAGGTACAGTTGCACCCTCTTAAAGTAGTAAGCTCTTTAGCTTCAAATCTAAACCTGCTTAAGCCACTCATAATGTGACATCAAATGGAAAAGTTTTATAATATAAAGAGGGAAGTTTGACTTACTGATTTAGTAGGGTCCATGTAAACACGCAAAAGTGATTTCATGGTGGGGTACTTTTTCCCTATGGCAAGAGCAAATCGTGGCTGGACCTTTGGGATGGCAAGCAACGCTTTTAACCTAGAGGTGAAAAGCTAAATGAGCAATAGAATGCCAAGCACAAAAATAAAGAAATAATTTCAGTCAATACAGGTTTAAAAAGTAGTTTATAATTGCAGGAAAAAAAATACAGTGAATTATGAAGAAATGTTTTTTCTTTTCTTCTTTTCCACCAGTATCAATAACAGCTTAAAACACTTTGTTCACGGTAATCTGATGTTTCTCAGCAACTAACAAATGAGGGTTAATTCATATTTTGTTTCTGAACAATTGTGGCATCACTTTACCAGAATGTAAGCAAGATAAAAACCTAATTGGTAGAAACCAAACTCCTAAAAGTTTATGCGCTCCATTAAAGCTGCAAAGAAGTTGTATTACTCTATAAAACCTATTTTCTTTTCTCCAGGATGAACAATCAAGGAAAAAAACAGAAACAAATCAAGTATGCAACTGTTGAGATTTTACTCACCACAAGTTCCCCTTTATTAAATTCTTGTCAATAGAATCCTTAGGAATAAGGGATCCATTAGCACTTACAGAGAGTCGCGTTAACTTCTTTCTGCAAACAAATAAATAAAGTAATAAAGTAGGTACTGAGAGTTTGCCCGGCCAAGGTGCTGTAATATTTGAACAGAGCAGAACACTTTCAATTTTGCAAAAGAAGCAACTGAAACTTTTTTTCAATGCAAGCAAAATACAGCATACTAGATCCTGAAAAATTATACACATGAGAAATCTAACCAAATTCTGGTTAGACTAATTTCTAGAACTACTTCGACCATCTAAAGAAGCTGAGGAATTCTTCTTTTAGTTTACAACATGAACTCAAATTTACCACAACCAGCCCCAGTCTAAAGAATTGCTAGCTAGCTTAGCAAGGTAAAATATCCTTGTCTCAGACATCCTAGTGATTCTGAATGCGTGACATGTTAACCTTAATCATTGGACAAGGTAAACAGTAACAAAAGTGTTCACATAACTTTTTTAGCAATTGAAGAGTTATACACAGAATACCCTTGATTCATCACACAATTATGTCCATATTCAGCAACAACAAAAATATAAATACGGCAACACTGAAGAGAAGTCTCTTGTTTCTCTCTCTCTCTCAATAGCACAATATTTCAATCAAATTCATGTCACCGATCTAGGAGCTTTGTCTACGGTCAACCATGGAGAAATATAATGCAGGCAAGTGGCAACCAGAATAAAAACAATCTGATACAGCAGCTCAAGCAAATCATTCAGACCATGTGTCCTAAATTTTCATCAGATGAGGGCCCGCATCATTCATAATGCAGATTAATCTTTAATGAGTCATAAATTTTATATGTCACAAGCCCTAGTCCTAAATGTTAATCAGTCTATAGAATTTTCATATTGGTCTTCGAGTTTCATAAAATGAGAACAGGTAAAATCATGTTTTTTATCCTTCCATCTAACAAGATAATGTTATCATTGAAGCAATTTGTCAACACATGAAGTACATAAAACTAAAAAGAGCAGTAATTCTTGTAATCTATCCAGACTGTTGATTACTCATGCCAAGCCTATAAAAATGCTAGCATAAAGTTAGGTTATTGGATGGAGTAAAATATTTTATCATTTAATAATCTTAGTTTTAAGAGGCGTTAGGCGCTCCGAGGCGCTAAAGGTTTCTGAGGTCGAGGCGCTAGGCGAAGGCGAGAGCTTTTCGTAGGCTAGGCGTTATAAATTAAAATATAAATAAACAAAATGAAAATAAAAGATATATGTTATTTATTAAGGAAAAAATGATTAATAAATATATATATTTATAATAATATAATTGTAAATAAAATAAATATAAAATATATTTTTATAAAATTAATATAAAAATTATAGTTAATTATAATTTCTAAAAATAATTTAATTATAATATAAATTATTATAATATATTTTAAGGATAATTTATAGTTTATAAAAATAAATTTATGAAAACTTTAAATTTAACTTTATGTTGAAAACAATATTTTGGTTAGCAACTACTGTTATAAATTGTTACAACAGCTATAATATATATTGGGTCCCACACTAATATTTTACAAACGTGTATTTGTTGATTGCCAATAAAAAATTATTGGGTCCCACACTAATATTTTACAAACGTGTATCTGTTGATTGTCAATAAAAAATTATTGGGTCCCACACTAATATTTTAAAAACGTGTATATGTTGATTGTCAGTAAAAAAATTATCGGTTCCCACACTAATAAATTAAAAATAAAATATCTCTTTATCTTCTACAGTCTCTTCGTCTTCAACCTTTCATCTTCAGTCTCTTCTATTCTTTTCCGATCATCTCTTTCGTCTTTATCCTTCATTTCCAACCTTTTTTCTCCACCGGTGAGGATACCGGAACCCATTCGTCGTTCAAAAACCAAAGGCGCTAAAGCGTTGCGCCCAACGCCTTCTCGAAAGCACGCGCCTCTCGACGCCTCCGGTGTCCCGCTTCGCTTCCGGCGGTGGAGGCGTTTTCTTCCACGCCTCCCTTCGCCCAGCGCCTCAGGCGACAAGAGGCGCGCTTTTTAAAACTAAGTTAATAATAACTATAAATATTTTGGGCACAAAAGATGTAAAGTACTAATGTGTCCAATATGACTTGTAACATCTAATAAGTATGCTAAAGAAACTTTAGAGCATTGAATGGTATGGTACATTCCACTTTAAACCGAAAATTTTAAATATTTTCACAATGAGGATTATTAGTTGCATACAGAAAATGATAGGAAAAAAGGCAGCAACTGGAAATGTTAAAGAGGTAAAAAATCAAGCATGGTGCATTCAATTACCAGGTATCCGGAACATATTATGGACTTCAGGAAATACTTAAAAAGAAGATAGACACTAACTATTTGCATATGTCGAACAAGCATGTTAAGGCAATAATGTCATGGACCATTCAAATCTTTTTAAACCGCCTACTTGATGAAGCCAGGACCCCGGATTATGTGACCACAAGACTAATAATTGTCTCTATGCTACATCGAACTTGAATTGTTTACTTTGAAATTCATTTTAAAATCTAGAGTGGTACCTAAATTGGCACGAGGCTAGACTGCATGTCAAACCAACAACATGTTCAGCCAGTTCAGATTCATCTGCACATTGCCTAGAGTGAATCCTAGCATAATATGCAGTCAGCTTTGCCAGCGCCTATAAACAAATTTCAGACAGAAAATGAGATAAAAATAAGATATTAAAACAATAAACAGAAGCTAAAACAACAAGATAATCAGTCATAATTCAGTGCATATGCAGTTAGAAGTTTCACCTCCTCAACTGGAGGACGTCTCCAGCCATTATCAATTGCAGGGTTCTTGTATTGTTCATTTTCCCTAAAACATTGCCAAGATCCACACCGTCATAAAGTAACTAACAAAAAAATTAATAGGAGCATTTAACTGTAAAATTTTCTCTGAAGTTTATGAACATTTCCTAGGTCTACGCAGTTTCATCAAATCTGGAATTTTAATTTGTTTTTCTCTATCAACAAATGTCTATCAAGACAGCATAAATGATATCATAAAAGCTATTAACTAGCTGAATTTTAAAGCAAACAGAGAAATAAATACAATTTTCCCTAAAAAATGGTGCAACTTCACTAGTAATAATCACATAGTCTTCCTAGCATGAAAATTACATCCAAAAAGCAGGAATACAT
Organism: Abelmoschus esculentus; assembly: GCA_035048815.1. Taxonomy (NCBI): domain Eukaryota; kingdom Viridiplantae; phylum Streptophyta; class Magnoliopsida; order Malvales; family Malvaceae; genus Abelmoschus; species Abelmoschus esculentus. The sequence goes on from JAUCBN010000024.1 coordinate 15,590,283, forward strand.
AGTCAAACATAGAGATAAGAATTACAAAATTCTGAGTTCTGACCTTTTGTTAATGTATGCCATTAGTCTATTTGTCAGATAGCAAACTGTATATGATGGGTATTTACTTCGGACTCTAGAAACGTGATATAGAAGTGTATCACTAGTTACTAGATCACAAAACTCTGCAGCCTCAAAAACAATTAATACATATTGAATCTCTAGTCCTTCAGGAGAAAGCTGCATAAAGAAAAGCAGATGATCTATGTCAAGGAACAGTTAGTAAGAGGGGGGGGGGGGGGGTCTATACCTTTCTCTCTTTCTTTTTCTTTTTTTAACATGCTAAGAATTGAATAATACCCAACTGAAAAATAGAAAAAGCAAAACTTTAAAATTAAAAATTATTTTGAAAGTCGGTTGTTTACAACTACTTTTGCCAAAAGCTATCTGTAACATGCAAAGCAATGCATCTTTCCTATGCCGATTGCTGAATATCATCTAAAAGCTATTTTACACCCTAGAAGAACTAAACCTAACCAATTATGGGGCTGCATTTAAGTTTGGCCTGGAAAGTCTAGGAAAGCTTAACATGTCTAGAGTTATAAAAGGTGAGCCAGACAACATGGTTAGCCAGTTAGGTTATAAGCTACAGAGAAACTAGAGTCTCATGGGGATAGACAGTTAACACTGCCATATGAAAACTACGAAACAAATTTTCAAGTAAACAAACAGGAAAAAGAGATGAAAGAAAAGGAATAAATTTAAAAGCTCAATGAGACCCTGAGGCCATGGATGGTTAATATAGTATAAGATGTTATGAACAACATAAAAAATCATATCTAACCTACCAGTGACAAAATGAATCAAATTCTGACCATAGATGGTTTTGCAAAACTTCGTCAAACTTATTACCTGTGAAATATGTTCAGGAACTGTCATGGTCCATGCAATTGATTTTTCAATTGGGTTTGATGTTATGCGATATGCAAGGCCTTTTTCAGCAAACCTTGAAAGTAAATGTCCTACATGACAAAGCTAGGGAGCTTTTCAGAATATGGATGAGTTAAATATCAGCATGAATACTCTAAGAACATAAACCATGCCCTTACCTCCTATTGAACCTTCAACCACCTTAGTATCAATTTCAGCTACAATAGATTGTAGAGCAAATTTTCCTTTTTCCCATTTCTGCCTCTCTTTCTGCAATTTTTTGAACTCTACAGCTTCAGCTTTCAAAGTTGCTTTTTGCAACTTCTCTTGCTGCATGTTAGGTTTTGATCAATTGCTTGAGTAACAGAGAGTATAAAGAAGATAAAAAAGATTTGCAATAGAAGAATACTAGCCTCTTTCTTTAGCTTCTTTTCTTCCAACATACGAGTCCGTTCCTCCTTCGTCATCTTACTTTTTACTGTTGCTCCACGTTTACGTTTAGTACTTTTCTTATCAGCATTAGATTTCGTTTCTGGATTCTGCATTATTGCATTACCCATCTTCTCCAAGCTAAAATTTTCTCTGTCTGGATCATCATTTACCTGATCAATTTCATAGAAAGATATGTTCAATACAGCAGCTGACAATTTATAAACCTAAATTTCTATAGAGTTCTCCAAACAGTTGGCAAACTTAATGAATTCAAATAGAAAAGTAAGTTGTGAATAAGCAAGCATGCATGAGAGAGGGGGGAAGGAGGATGAAAACTTGCAAAGATGCATGCAACAATAGTACACTGGCTATACTGCAAGCAACAATATAAAACATAAATTAAAAAGTAGGAAGTAGTTGAGGAAACATCATGCAGTACAACATGAAGCTAAAAGCACCTACAAACTCACTAATGACCAGAAATAAAATAAATGAAGATGGTTCTTAAAGTCTTCAACTTTACCCAAACAAGTGGGTGCTCAAAATAGGATCATGTAACATCTCCAAAATCAACTCTGAAGCACAAAAATACCCCCCCCCCCCCTCTCAAATTCATCAATGACTCAATTCCAGTGCTTGCTCCCATAACATTTATAAGCCAAACAAGGAGAAAAGGATCAATCATGCAACTGAGAAGAAATAGAGAAATGGAATAAAAAGATGATAAATAATCAACCATGTCACACAAAATAAAAACAAATGGTTTTCATTTTTCACTTTATCAAATTATTGCTAAACTCTTTTCACCTGAATTATACTTGAAATAAGAAACTTTGGGCAGAAAACCAGCTTTTCCAGTATTCTTGCATGAGTAAAACCCTGCCTCAACATTAGAATCTACTACCCTCGACAACAAACTTTAAGTCTTCCAAATTTCTAGCAGGCTCACTATCATTCACTGCTCCAAAAAATATGAACTAAAAGGGGAATACCGATAAGTGTTGCAGACTCAAAATTCAAACCCAATTTAAGGTGTTGTAATATTTTCAATGATGCTATACGTTCAACAAATTAAGTTTTTGAAACATGTATTAATACATTTGCTCAGCATTTCAAATACATGTTTAACCTAATTTCTACAGTTATTTTACCTATGTCTTGAAATTTTGGGAAACAAAGAGAGCAACCTATTTCACTATCTCAGAAGCCCAGTAATGCATCATTTATCTAATCATACCTCAAGAATTAGCCGATCATCATCCTGCTCATACAATGGCTGAGAAGAACTGTCTTCACACATGTGGATTAGATTAGGACTCCCTGATAAACATGATTCTAACTTCCATTAATATATAAGAATCAAACTACTAGATATGCTTCCTTTGGCAATTTTCAAAAAACGTAGCAAGGTTTCAAAAACCAGAAAATCACATATAAATCAATTGCAGAGACAACAGTAACAAACCTAGATGAGATTCATAATCAAAAAATCTAGAACGCCATTCTAACTCTTTAAACTCATCAATGTCACTGCCCTTTGATCCATTCTCCTGATCATTGTTCCTTTTAGAACCCGTATCAGAATCATTATCAGATTCCAAACATATCAATCTGCTTATTCCTGTTAGGTAAGGAAACAAAGGTAGAAAGATAAAAGTAAACATCATGCATAAGGATGAATGATGGGGAACCGTTAGAGTTTCTTTTTAACCAACAGAAAACTCTGAACAAAATCAAATGGGGAAAATGGGTCAAATATGAATAACTCCCAAATGACTTCACTGACAGTAAAGACAATTAGAAAACAAAAACTCAAAAAGAAACATAAAAGCATCAAATCCAAAATAATTTTATTCAAACTGCTAATAGAACTGAACTTCTTAAGTTTTATCTGCAATAACTAGGGAAAAGATTACACTTTTCATGATTTAGTAAAAGCATTGGTTTTATTTAGTTTTAAATTTTCTGGTTGCTTTTTGCTTCTACAAGTAAAACAAAAAATATATATACGTGAATATATAATCAAATTCGAGCTATATTCACCATTTTCATCATACACAGACACAGTTTTCATTTTCACCTTTGGCTTTTGAAATTTTTTGTCATATTATCGCTCAACATAAACCGAATTTACCAAAATTGAACCATTTATAATTCAAATTAAAACAAATTTGAATAAAAATTCCAAATCGCAACCCTAAAACTAAACCACAATTCAACCTAAAAAGCGACCATGTAAAAGGGGAAGATACGAACCAGAGAGCTTGGCATCTCCAAGTTGAGGATCCGGAGCCCCAATTGAAGGTCCAGCATTGGAGCACCTAACGACAGAAGGCTCCGACATCGGAGTCTCGGCCACAACAGAAGGAGTAGAACCGGAGGTGAAGGCGGGGCCCAATGAAGGTTTGTGCGGGGTAGTGTCATCGTCGATAATCAGAACCGGAGGTAAATGACGGTCCGGTTGGGTACTGGGCTTCTTAGACGGGCGTGGAGTGTTTGGGTCATCTCCGTCGGATAGGATGATTAGATCCGACGACATTTGAAGCTACCGCACGCTGCGTTTTGGACTGAAAAGTCATAATAGTGTACTTTTATACGACTGCAGGTTGCTTTTGTTTCGAATAAGCGCGGGATTGGTGAAGAGAGTTTCGTTTGTTTGGTAACGAGGATTTATCTATTCTGAGCCAGTTTAGTTAGAACTTGAGTTTCTCAAAAATTTCAGATTTTAGAAGTAATCTAATGATGAAATATAGGTTTGAAATCTAGTTTCTAGACTTATATTTTATAAAATTAAGTTAATATAATGTTTTTTTTAATTTTTTATTTAATTTTCTCACGTGATAAAGTTGTCGGTCGTTGACATGGGTGAAGTCACATGGAGAAATAGGGTGTCTGTTAACACCTTAAAATTTTTGAAAAATCATATTTTTTTTATATAATTTGTATATAAAAAATTAAAATTATATATATTTGAGATCCTTTTATAATTACTTTGACACCCCTTTGTATATAATTAATTCTTTTTAAATATCGTTCAAAAAAATATACCCCTTAAATTGATTTTTAGTTCTGCCCCTGGTCGCTGATAATTTTATGATATAATTTTTTTCTCAATTAACAATGAAATATTTGGTAGAAGGTTGATAATGGATAGTTGATAGCCGATTATAGTGGCTTGTTTAATAAATTGATTTTTTTATTGATTTGATAAATTTACTTATTTAACTTGTTTATATAAAAATATTCGGTATAATTTAATTGATACCGGTAAAACAATAAATAAGGATATGATATATTTAGTTGTTAGGTACATATATATGTTTATAATACTTTAGTCTTTATTGGGGTGAAGTTAATCGAATAAAATATTTTTGATAAGGAAGTAAAACTATTTTTAAGGAAATTAGTGAATATTTTTAAAATTTTAATAGTTACGAATATTAAATTTATGAAGATTAATACATATGATTAATAGAATTATAAAATAAAATTACATTAATTCATTATTAGACGTTGCATAAAAATTATTTTACACAAGTTCATTAAAATAAATTAAGATTACATAAATATTAAAAGATTTACATTGCCAAACAAATACAAATAAATTAAAATTAGGTTTTATTAGAAGGATGTAATTATAGAAGTACAAATAAATTATTTGTGCTAAATAAACTAAAAACTCTTTAAAAAGTTATTTACCAAACATTGTGATGACTTTATATAATTTCACTACAAAGTCGTATTCAAATACCAACAATTTTACTTTTCTTATAAATTTTGTCTCTCAAAAGCTAAAGCCTTGTTTAATATTTTTAATTGTTTTTAAAATTTTTTGGATGAAAAAATTAATTTGAGAAATTAAATTTAACCCTAAACAAAACCTAAGATGTTTATGATTTTTTTTCGTAGTTTTGTGTATCGAATAATGAGTAATTATTTCATGCACAAATATCTATATAATTTTTTTATAATTACCTTAGTTTTAGGGTTCGAAGGTTTTATTGAAAGCTTTTCAACTGTCTGATAGATGGGTTCCCAGAGGCGAGGTTACCTTCAGATTCTACACACAATATTCCCTTACAAGGACCCTAAACTTCAAGACTACGCCAAGGATTGTGAAAAAAGGGTAAGCAAATATTTTGTTGTATTGAAAAGCTTTGGTCATCTTCACCGAAAAGTAGTGGGTTCTGGACAGGCGTAATAAGAACGATCGTATAAGGCTCCTTAAAAAAGAGAGTTTTAAAATTTTGATAAATCATATTCCTTAGATGATGTTCATCTTGAAATTCATTGTAAAATTTTTTAAAATAATCTTAAAAAGATGAGTTATAATTGCTAAAATGTTATAAGTGTTTTCTCGATGTGATAATTGATTGTAGAATTTTATTGTTTATTATTGTTAATATTGTTTCCATAAAATCAATGACATTATGGATAGATATAACAAAAGCGATCGTACGGATCTTCTAAAAAGCAATCATTTCTAAGATCATATTTTTAGAACTAATAGAGGTCATAAATAATTGCTTCTAAGGGTCACGTTTTAATGAATTGTACAGGGCCCTCAAAATATTCGAACCGCCCCTGCTGTAAAGTTGAAAGAGAGAAATAACGGTAGAGATGAGTGGGGTTACCAACATAACATTTGAAGATGAAATTAATTGAAATTAAGGTTATTGTGGTGATGTTGGGCGATGAAAACCGGAGTTTCGACATCTCCTATTAAAAAATATTTAAAACTTCTATTTTTTTTAAAAAAAATAATATTTTTAAACTTATGTTTATCTTTTCTTGTTATATCAAAATTAAGTTTAATATCAGATGTTATTACAAAATAACAATGAGCGGTAAGTAAATTCTTTATAAAAAATTGCGTTGTACTTTAAATTTTAGCTCAAATAGAAAACCCATCATCTTACCCTAATGAATCCTGTAATTAAGACAATTATATGTCTTAATAATGATATTAATCACAGCTTTAGTTTAAGCCCTCTCCTATGCCTCGAGTTATCCTATAAATAACCTCCCAAAATCATATCTTCTTCAACTATTTACTTGAAGAAAAAACAAATCTAATGGCTCTCAGAGATTTGTTTCATCTTTTGTTCCTTGTCTGCTGCCTTGTGGCTAGTGCTGCATCCGCAAGGCAACTCTCCAGCTCCGGCAAGTCAGACCGTACCCTAATGGCACGTCTCGACGATAATAGAGACCTTGCTGAGTGCTGGAGTGCGCTAAATGAGCTGAAATCTTGCACCGATGAGATTATTCTCTTCTTTGTTAATGGCCAAACTGATATCGATTCCGAGTGTTGTGGTGCGATCGAGGTTATCACTCGTAACTGTTGGCCTGCCATGCTCACTTCCATTGGTTTCACTTCGGAGGAAGGAAACATTCTTAGAGGCTACTGTGATGCATCTCCTGGTCCTGCTGCTGCTGCTGCTGCACCTCTTGTTGGTTCTCCGATTAGTCCGGCGCCGGCAGTTTAAAGAAATCGGAATCTGGAACGTTCGGGTTTATACGTACTATCTTTCGTGTTAGGGTGTTTATGTGTAATAAAGTTTGTTTGAATAAATGGATTTAAGGTTATAATATTTATGCTACAAAAACTATTACATATAATTTTAGTTTCGATTGTTTTTATTATTAATATTTATTTTATTGATTATTATTATTATAATTTCATCCACAACTATAATAAACACGACATCATAAATAATGTGTTCATGTTCTAATACCTTAATTCGATATGGAAAAAAAAAAAAAACTTCCGGCAGTCCAAAACATGGATGTATGAAAGATTTTGAGCTCACTTTATTATCACCACACGTTATGAGATTTTATAATAAACTTAGAATATTTTTAATAGAACGAAAAAATTCAATTTTTATATTATGAACTTTATACATTTATAAATACCAATTTTGTATCACGTGCGTTGTATGTGGAGAAATAGTATTATATATATTTAAATAAAAATAACAATCCATTGATGATTAAAATTTTTATTTTCCTTAAAAAATTATTCCTCATAATTGAATCTAATTTATGATTTAAAAATTTAGACACTTTGTTTAAGATGTATGGTTTAAGTGTTTAGGTTTAATAATTTAAAATTTAGAGATTACGAATATAATTTAAGATTTAGGGCCTATATGTTAAAACCTAAATTCTCGATATTTACCCTAAAACATAAACTATAACCTCTAAATCATAATACTAACTTTAACCCCTAAATTCTATCAATTATCAAAAAATTCTAAACACATATATATACACATAAACCCCTTAATTTTATTAATTATCCAAAAATTCTAAACACGTACACATACACATAAAACCCTAAATCTTAAGTCGAGTCCTTAAATTCTAAAATTAAAACGTTGGTGACCACCACATCAAAATATATGAAATAATTATCCTGATTACTATCCCTAATTAAAAAGGTATCATCAGAAATAAAATTCAAAATGTCTTTGATGTCTTTGGTGCCAACTAAATGATCAACCTTAGTGTAATAACTAAAGTTGTCACTCCAATCATAAATATTTTTATCTGTATTATTTCTAGCGGGATCTTCATTTATACTGCCATTTTCGATAGGACCAAGACTATACATTGATTTACTTAGCTCACATTTGTGAATACTCCATATTATTTGAATTTGAACTATACTATATGATGGGATATCCGAACATAAATATTTAATGCAAATATTTTTAAAAAATGATATATCAATTTTAAACATATAGATATGATAATGTCTAAAATACGAGTCTATAAACTGTACTCGCACATAAATAATTTTTTAAGTTTAGTATAAAATTAAATTTAATCTTCCTTGGTTAAATAAAATTACTATTGAATTTGAACGATTCGATTTTATGTACAATTAAATTCACCCACATGGCTTGTGCTCAAATTCATAACTCTACCCAACTGACTTACCGTCGGTCTTCATGAAAGTTACTTCGTAGTTGCAGTTACTCATTTATAGAAAAACCCATCATCTTCCCCTAATGAATCATGTGATTAAGACAATTATGTCTTAATAATGATATTAATCACAGCTTTAGTTTAAGTCCTCTCCTATACCTCGATTTATCATATAAATAACCTCCCACAGTTTTATCTTCTTTGTTATTCATCTATTTACTTGAAGAAAAAAAAACATAATGTCCCTCGGAGATTTGTTTCATCTTTTGATCCTTGTTTGCTGCCTTTTGGCTAGTGGTGCATCTGCAAGGCAGCCCTCCAGCTCTGGGAAACCAGACCGTACCCTAGTGACAAGGCTCGACGAAAATGGAGGCCTTGCCGAGTGTTGGAGTGCACTAAATGAGCTGAAATCGTGCACGGATGAGATTATCGTCTACTTTGTTAATGGCCAAACGGATATAGATTCCGAGTGTTGTCGAGCAATCGAGGTTATCACTCGTAATTGTTGGCCTACCATGCTTACTTCCCTTGGTTTCACATCTGAGGAAGGCAACACTCTTAGAGGCTACTGTGATGCATCTCCTGGTCCTGGTCCTGCTGCTGCTGCTGCTGCACCACCTATTGCTGACTCCCCTGTTAGCCCGACCCCCGCTGTTTAAAGAAACCAACATTTGGAATGTTGGAGTTTATATGAATTTTCTTTGGTCGCGGAGTTTAATGTGTAATAAAGTTTGTTTGAAAAATTGGTACTAAAGAATATTTATGAATCATGCAAGAGTTTTGGTAGTCACTTTTCTTTTGTGCACATGAAAAAATTATTAGGTAAACCTTATTCACTACGTCATCAATGGTTCTAATTAATTGAGAACGTTTATTTTATTATTTTAGGGTGAACCATCACCTATTTTTATATGTAATTAGTAGGTGGATAGTTATTTAAAGATGAACGGTAATAAATGATGTAGTGAATATGGTTCACCTAATAATCTCCTTGTTTCGGCTCGTCTAAAACAACATAATCAATAAGCCCACCAAGTTTCTGCGGCCCATCAACATTTTACACAAATTCTTTGTTTGCAAAACCATGGTAGGCATAGCTACATCCAATCTGCCATAGGTATTCACATGTAGCAGGTTTCATGTTTTTTCCTCTTTCTCTTGTCGGTTCTGGCTTCCTTCTTCTGGATGAGCGTAGGTTGTGTTGTGTTATGTTTGTTTTATGTCTCTTTCTGATGTGTTTTTGTTTTGTTTTATTTATTTCCCATCTGGTTTTGCACTGTTCTTCTGTCCTGTCTGTGTTGTGTTCTCTTCCTCTGTATTTTTGCCGGCTATGCTTATATTAAGAAAATGTAGTGGTATTAATCCCAGGCAGGAGGCAGCTTCATATATTATCATACTTTTTACCCACTTTTTGGCAGTAAACATAATATTTGACCAGGAAAGCTTCACCTCATACCCGCTTTAAATCACAATTTACGTGTAAGGAGCATCAGAATTTAATACTGATTACTGAGCCTCAATAAACCCAAGATATACACATAAATTAATAGTTTTCCTATTAAAGAACACTGGGAAAACAAAAATGGTTCAAATCAATGATGACCCAACCAGCAACTAAAAACAAAGCAACACAACCGAAGAAGAAACCATGACAACATAGATCAAGATAAGGAAACCAAAATGCAATGCCCAGTTTCTCTTTAACTTTGCAAAGTAAGTTTCGGCTGGTTCCTGGTAATGAATCTCCAACTCACCTGCTTCCCCGAACCCATCAACGAACTCCCCATTGTTGATCCTCATCTTCATTTCCCTGAGTTTATCAGTAGCCAACCCAAGCGTCAGCTTATGGCACCGTCTCTGGTACTTCAACCCATTGATGCACCTCAGCGTCTGAGACAGCGAGACGTAGAAGATGAGATGCGCAAGGGAAAGCAGAGTAATGGTGCCCAGCAATGTCGGCATTGGATACGATTGGACTGAGCTTGAGCCATGAAGACGAGGGCTAAGAAGATGAAGAAGAGCTGGAAGAGCTTGTGGAGCTCCTTCTTTTGTAGGTCGATGGCTCGTTTCTTTTCAAGGGTTTTCTCGAAGTGGAGTTGGATTATGGTGTTTAGGGCTTGGAGAGCAGTTTCTTTTGGGATTGTTTGGTGATGTGTTGGCTCGTAATCCGCCATTGGTGGGCAGAAGAGATGGAAGGTTTGGTGAGGAGAAAGGGGTCTTAGAACTGAGTGGAGCTGGGGGATGGGAAGTGCGAGGGAATGATTGTTGTTTGCCAATGTTTCATTGGTCTGTAAACTCAACTTTGGAGTCTTAGTTTATTAAAGTTGTTGAGATCTGAGGGCATCAATTCCTATGTTCTTAAGCACAACCCCAAGTCTGGTTTTTTGAGCTTAATCAGGGGATTTTTTTATTTAAAAATATATTTTTTTTAAAATAACTCCGCTGCACACACGTAAATCTAATTCGTATTATATAAAATGTAAATTCATATTTTATATCTTATAAAACGTAAAATTAGGTTAAAATAAGTTCACTATATTTTAAAGAGTTAAGAAATTTCGTGTTCTACACGACATAAAGTAAAAATTTGTATTAAGTAAAATATGAATTATGTTAAATTTGCATTGTACAAGATACAAATAGGTCTACATATGTAAAAAGAGTTTATTCTTCAAAATAAAATTTTAAAAATATATTTTTTAAATAAAAATAAAAAATATTCATCTAATTAAGTCATTTTTTTATCCACCTATTCATCGAGAATTTAATGTATTTTCTTTTCAACAATAACAATTAGATTTTATTTAAAAAATAATAGGAGCACCCAAAGATTATTGTGGGGTGATGATGTCCACAAAAATAAATAATGAAATTTACAATATATAATATTCATATAAAATTGATTAATTTGTTACGAATTTTGATTATTTTGACAAATGATCACCAAAAGTGATTAAATTTTTTATGATCACTTAAAGATTTAAATAAAAAATAAAATTTTTTGTACGAATACAAATCGACCTTTAAAGTAAATAAAAATCATATCAATCGAAAAAAAAACGTGTTATAAAAATAAATAAAAATATATCATAAATTAAAAAAAAAACTTGTCATATAAATATATCACAATTTACCTTTGTCGTCCTTAATCGTCATGAACAGTATGCGTCTACACCGATATATTTTGGTATTGATAGCTCAGGTTTGTGGACATAAAAGTTAGTTTTTCGAACAAAGTTGATTGATGGTTTCAGTAGTATAGGAACCAGTAGCGAATAGAGTTATAAATGAGAAGAGACAGATCGCGAGTTATTCGAGTTCGACTCAGTCAAAACTCGATTCGATTGAATTTAATTTAAGCTCGAACTCAGCTTAAGTTCTTAACGAGCCGAGTCGAGCTGCATGATACTCGACTCAAAAAACTCACACGCTACTCGAAAACATAAATATACTATTTTTTATTTTTTATAAATTAAAATTTAAATTTCTAAACTTAAAACCTAAAATCTAAACCTTAAACATAAGTCTTAAACCCTACATTAAGATATTAAAACCTAAATTAACAAGTTTGAGTTTATACAACTTGTGTATCAAAGTTTTTTCTCCATTAGACTTTAAAAGAAACGTGAAAGATAAGAGTTACTCGAGTCTAACACGGTCAAAAATCAATCAATACTTGGCTCGATTAGGCTCAAAAAAGCTCGAATTCGACTCGAGTTCTTAACGAGCCGAACCGAGATCAAACATTTCAGGCTCATTTAAAATTACTCAAAATCAAACTCGACTCAAAATCTTAACGAGTCGAGTCAAACTTAACATTTCACGAGCTCAACTCGTTTACATACCTAGTAGTAAACATGCTCTAGGGAAATTGCAAGAGCATGCATACTTGAGATTTTTGTGCTCAAAAATCTTCTTTTCTTGTTCGTATCTTTACAGATTTCGAAACCCGGTATCGAATATAATTTGCAGGAACGTTTTATGACCGCAAACCGACACTAATTTAAGATTTATCGTACAGTACAATAGTATTAACATTAATGTTCTTGCCAACAATCTCTTAACCTAACCCCCATTATTGTTCTCAAGGGGAAAAAACTTGAATAGTAAAATTAAAGCAAAATATAAGAAACAAGCATCATAATCGCTCTCCACCTACAAACAAACACCCTACTAAGAAATAACACTGTTGATAGTGGCATGGAAATGGAACTGAACACCAATTGTGCCCAACTGTGACACCAGGAGGCATCGCAGGTATAAACATAGAAGCTCAAACTACACCATCCTTCACATTTCGCCACATCAACCAGACTTTCTCACTTGACACAAAATAAGGCAACCAAATTGATAATGCAGCTTACCGACGAAGCTGCTTAAAAGCTTAGAAGCACTTCCTGTGGACAATGGATGGACCAGATTCATCGTACTCGCCCTTGGAAATCCACATCTGATGCAACAGGTAAAGTAAGAAACTCAGTCTTGGACAATGAATGTAAAGAAAAGTAAAATACAGCAAATATACTCCACCTGTTGGAAGGTGCTAAGAGATGCCAAGATAGATCCTCCGATCCAGACACTGTACTTTCTCTCAGGTGGTGCAACAACCTTAATCTTCATGCTGCTTGGTGCAAGGGCAGTGATCTCCTTGCTCATACGGTCTGCAATACCAGGAAACATGGTTGAACCACCACTGAGCACGATGTTACCATAAAGATCCTTCCTGATATCCACATCACATTTCATGATAGAGTTGTAGGTAGTTTCATGGATTCCAGCAGCTTCCATCCCAATGAGTGATGGTTGGAAGAGGACCTCTGGACAGCGGAATCTCTCAGCTCCAATAGTAATGACTTGTCCATCAGGCAATTCATAGTTCTTCTCAACAGAAGAGCTGCTTTTGGCAGTCTCCAGTTCCTGCTCATAGTCCAGGGCAACATAAGCTAGCTTCTCCTTCATGTCACGGACAATTTCCCGTTCGGCAGTGGTGGTGAACATGTAACCTCTCTCAGTAAGAATCTTCATCAACGAATCAGTGAGATCACGACCAGCAAGGTCTAGACGGAGGATGGCATGGGGAAGGGCATAACCTTCATAGATTGGTACAGTGTGAGATACACCATCACCAGAATCCAGCACAATACCTGTTCCAGTAGGGAGATAATTAAGTCTATTGTTTGATCAGGAATGATCTATATAAAACCAGACCAGCAATACACAGAGCAATCTTAATTTACCATCATTCTAACAGGTAACAAAAATGTGAGGAAAAAAAAAGTCCAAAGAGATCAATTTTTTACCAACCTGTTGTACGACCACTGGCATACAAAGATAGAACAGCCTGGATGGCAACATACATAGCAGGTACATTAAAGGTTTCAAACATGATTTGAGTCATCTTTTCTCTGTTGGCCTTGGGGTTGAGAGGTGCCTCAGTGAGAAGTACAGGGTGCTCCTCAGGAGCAACACGGAGCTCATTGTAGAATGTATGATGCCAGATCTTTTCCATATCATCCCAGTTGCTGACAATGCCATGCTCAATTGGATATTTCAAAGTAAGGATACCTCTTTTGGATTGTGCTTCGTCTCCTACATAGGCATCCTTCTGACCCATCCCAACCATGACACCGGTGTGTCGGGGTCGACCAACAATACTGGGAAAAACCGCCCTAGGGGCATCATCACCAGCAAAACCAGCCTGCATGGTTATACAATGTCAGATCAACCACAACAAAGTAATGCAGTTCTCATCAACAAATAAATAACAATGGAGAATATAAAACAGGTCCAAAATCAACTAACCTTCACCATTCCAGTTCCATTGTCACAGACAAGGGGTTGAATATCCTCAGCATCTGCCATATGTTACTACTACAAACAAGATTCGAAAGGGAGTACAGCAAAATCACATGTCAGTCTGAATATATCCCTCTCAACTAATCTATTCACAACAAATAAAAGTCATTAGATGATTTAAGTTCTAGTTCGTCTTGGTAGGAAAAAAAGGGGGAAAAACTTGTCAACACTCATTTCTTCAAATACATAATATCATAATTCATAGCTATAGCTAGAAATCCAAAATTTTGCTAATGCAATGAGGCAACCGAATTTAGTCATTTCTCAACATAGTTTTCATCATCTAATTAAGTACACTATAAATCGATGGGAAACAATTTGAATTAAATTATACAAAGAAATAACGATCAAGATTCACAACGACAGCATTGACCAGTACATGTTGAAAGAAGATCAAATTCAAATAAATCGAAAAAATAAAGTCATTTCTCACAAGATCTATAGATAAATTGCACAATGTAGTGAAACAGATCGAGAAAGATAGCAAAGCAGATCGGTCTAAATCTCAACTTTCTACAAACAATCCAGAAACTTCTAGAAGCCTAGATCTCAGAACCATGACCCTCGAAACATAAGAAAGAAATAAACAAATAAGCACATCTAAGTGAAATGGAAGCAACATTTACCCGAATAATGAAGAGGTAAGGAGTAGTAATTGCGCCGCTTTGATTTCCTTTGGTTGCTGTTTGTGGGTGGCGAAAGCTTCGAGGATAGTACAATGGAGCAGAGAGGAAGAGGGAAAATGATGTTTATAAAGAGAGACTGGTGGAGAGGATTTGAAATGCAAATGAAATTCGTGGGAAATTGAAAAGAAATTTGAAATGGAAAAAGGAGGGGAATCATTTGCACCACCCAAGTGCACAGGATTGGGTGATCTGGCTTTTCCTGACAGCCAGGCTCACGACCTTTGAATATTCTTAAAAAAATTTCAATTAGGAGCACTATAGTCCAAACGGTTAAAGAAATATTTGTTGGTTTTAGAGATTATCGGGTTTAAGCACCAGTGATTTCAGTAGAGTGATTAAACGATCAACGTCAAATGACGAAGAATATATTCTAGAACAGATATTATTATAATCACTATTAATTAATTTTAAAAAATCGAATAATTTAAATTAATAACGATGATAGAAAAAATATTATGTTATCGGTTATGTGTAAAAATTATTTGGGGAATAGGTTATACAAGTCATTAGATTAAATTAAAAATTAATGATTTTTTTATTATTTTAATAATTATTATTATAGATAACCAGATTTAAAGAATAATATTTCTTTTGATCTATTTTTTAAATATTTTTTAAACATACCTAATATTTTTTCTAACCCGTTATGCACCCAAATTTATCACAATTTTTTTACACATATGGTGAAAAAAAATCTAATAAATAGTGTATTTTAGCCACAAGTATGAATTGAGTATAACGGGTACTGTTGGATATATAAGTTATTTAAAGTTTTTATTTAGGAAAATATAGTATCTGAAGTTTATTTTGAAATTTAGATTAAAGTTACAATGCAGGTAAGAGAACGCTATCTGTACATGACGACTTGGGAAGAGAACGCTATGTGCAAGTGACGTTCTTTAATTTTTTAAATATATTTTACAAAATTTAAAAAGAGAACACCACCTGCACATTGTGTTCTCTTATATATACCGTAAAAATTAACTTATATTCTTATATATAGATAAAAATTATATATATTATAAAGTAAAAATTTAAATCGAATTATTTTTAAAAAGGTATAATAGCTAATATATTTAAACTTTTATTATATTATATATATAATATTTTTATTAAAATATCATAGTCAGGAGGGATTATGTTTTTTATTATGTCAAATTGAACGATCAAAAATTTGTCCCGTCTCGCCTGTGTCGTCCCGGTGATATTTAAGAGATGATGTTTAAGAATATTTTTAACAATGATAACTAAATTTTATTAAAAATCATGAAACATCTTACAAATACAATGCTTCTAGAAGAGAGAATAATAGGGACTAGTCCACCAAAATCTCATACAAAATTACACATGCAAAGAAAAATAAATAGTTCTATAAAGATTAACAACCGTTAAATTTCAAAAGCCTTCTTGAATCTCTTTGTCTCTATCCAAACGAGACATATGACGGGGTAAAAAAGAATGGTGAGCGAGTTAAACTACAAACAAATTACTCCACTACCCAAGACTGATTACACCGACAAACAATTATCAAACGAGTAAGAATTTATCTTTTTAAAAATATAAAAAACTAATATCGTGAAGATCTTTGTATAAGCACTAAACGACTATTAAGATACGTTAAATAGGGGTGTTCAAAAATACCCGATCCGACTATCCGAACATAAAAAAATCATGTATTTTTTCAATTTTTTTGTTTCGGGTCGAGTACTCGGCCCGTCATTTTCCGGGTCAGGCTCGGGTCAAAAATTTATAAAAATTCAGGTACCCGGTTACTTTCGGGTACCCGATACCTATTTTTTTATTTTTTTATTTTAAATATAACTATTATTTAAATAAAATACACTTATATTCACTATATTCCCAAATCAAATAACATAATTCCTAAATCGCGATCCCTCAAATGTTATTTTTAAAATACAATTAGGGATTCATTGTAAAAAAGAAAATTAAGATTCATTGTAAAAGTATAAATTTAGTTTTTTGAGTTGGTAAAATTCGAACTTTACCTGTTTAAATATGTATTATTTTTGTATGTGCATTAACTAATACGAAAATCAACTTAAGATTCTTTAATACTTAAATCATTAATTTTTATATATTAAAGTAAATTATACTAATTAAAAATATTTTTAAAAAAACTTCATTTAGAACTTATATTCTATTTCGAATTAGATTATGTAATTTGAGTTTTAAAATTTATGTTTAGATTATGTAATTAGGTTTTAAAATTTTATATTTCGATGTTAGATTATGTAATTCAAACTTTTAATTTTATGTATATTTTTTAAAGATTAAATTTAAAATTTATATGTATAAAAAATCAAAACCGGATACCCGATTACCCGAATTTTTGGGTACCCGGATATTTGGGTACCCGAAGTACCGGGTACCCGCAAAATACGGATCGAGACACGGGCCAAATTTTATACTACCCGAAGGTCCGGGTACCCGGTACTTCGGGTACCCGAATACCGGTACCCGGATTTGAACACCCCTAACGTTAAAATCATATCTATAAATCGATAAAATATATGATTTTAGCTATATTATATGTTGGTTTGGGTACATGTATACGTTGTCATGAACGGAACCACTCTTTGACAAGGGTGGTCAAATGATACCTCAAAATTTTTTAGTCTACCTCTTTTCATATGATTTATATATATAATTTTTCTAAACAATAAATAAATAACATCAATTTATAAATAATTGACACCCCTTAAATATAAATCTAAAAATTGATACCTTGAAATAATTTTCTAGCTCCGTCCCGGTGTCGTTGATTATTCCATTTTCGAAAAGTGCAACCCTAAAAATGTATCATAATGTTACCGTTTAGGTCTCATAAACCTTCATGTGCTAACATGTGGCAAGTACAATCCAAGTTGGAAAAGCAATTGGTTGGCACCTAAAATACCCAAAATCATTTATTTTAAATTATGGCAGACGATGAGCAATTAATAATAATAATCAATCAAGATTGCCAACCATTTATATATTATTATGACATATTATTAAAGCGTGTGGGTATGGCATTGCCACGGTGTAAAGATAGAAAAAAAGGCAAAAAAAAAAAAAAATAACATACTTGTATTGAGTAGATAATATTACCAAATAATTTCAAATAATATATAATTTCGTCTCGAGCAGTAACAGATCCAGAAAAATATTTAAAGATAAATAGATATAAAATTTTAAAATTTTAAATTAAACATAACTCATAAATATTAAAAAATATAAAAATTAATTCATAAAATTTTTTAAAAAATAAAAGCGAACGTGTGAAATTTTTTTAAAAAGTTTAGTGTAAGATTGTGTTCATCTTACATTATACATACATCCGCCACTGATCACAAATAAAGATGATAAATCTATACTAAACTGATTTTAATCTAACCCGATTCGATAAAATTAGATTTTTTTTAATTTTTAATTTTTATGTCAGATTTTAAAAAATGTAATATTTTTGTATTAATAATAATAAAAACATATGGGCTGCTTTATAATCCTATTCCATTGTTTCATATATGGTTGGGCTGATGATTTTGTTCTAAAAGCTGTTTCCAATCTAATGGGTGGTTATAAAAAGATGGATCAAAAGACATGAAGACCAAATATGTTTTGCCATGGACAATTTAACTACCCCTTTCAGTTTCTAATCTGCCTAGGTAGTAATGCTATTTAGAAAATCTTTTATTTTTGTTATTTTATTATGTTTTTATTAGTGTTTTATTTTATAAATAATGGGTTTAGGGTTTAAAGTTAGATATTGTGGTTATAATATAAAGAATTAGAGGTAGACTGTATTAATTAGGGTATTGGGTTTAAGGTTTAATGTAAAAATTAGGGTTAGAATTTAAAATTTATTTTTTATTTTTTTAAGATATATAAAAAATACTTAAATATTTTTTAGGTCGTAACTTTTTCCAAGTTTTAATTATTATTTATTAGTACATTTATTAAATTTATACAATTTTATGATAATTTTTGCTTAAGACTTCAAATATAGGAGAAATTATTCTATGGACCGGTTCCACCATGTCATCCATGGTCCATAAGAACAAAAAACAAATTCACGTCATCATTTTTTACACATCATCTACACACTCATAATTTTAATTTCTAAATCATCTCTCTAAATAAAATATATTAAAATTTAAAAAATGATGACGTGGAATTATTTTTTTATTCTAAATCCTAAACCCTAACCCTAACCCTTAAACCTAACCCTAAATCCTAACTCTAACCCTAAACCCTAAACCCTAATTAAAAAACAAATCCATGTCATCATTTTTTTAATTTTAATATATTTTATTTAGAGAGGTGATTTGGAAATTAAAATTATGAGTGTGCAGATGATGTGTAAAAAATGATGACGTGGATTTGTTTTTTGTTCTTAAGGACCATGGATGACGTGGTGAAACCGGTCCATAGAATAATTTCTCGAAATATAGAGTAAAGTTACCATTTTTTATGCTCTTGTAAAAGTAAATTTATACAATTTTTAATTATTATTTATTTGTATATTTAGTAATTCTTTGATTATGTTTAGATGATGAATGAACGATGAATATTTTTTTTTATCATGTTAACTTCATTTGATTGTATATAGTTTTATATAAAAATTTACTTTCAATGGTTACAATAATGTAACCTACTACTGCTTCTAATTTTCATAGTTTAGTTTCGATTTCTTTACTACGAGAGATTATATCATAAATCATTTTTACTATGTCATTCGTGTTTCATGCAATCACGTGCGTTCATCTTTAAGTAACTATCTGCTAACTAATTACATGTAAGAAAGAGGTGATGATTTACCTTAAAAAATATAAGATGGATGAATCTGATTGGTTAAAACCATGGATGATGTGGTGGAAATGATTTATGATATAATTTCTCTTTTACTATACTAAAAAATTTATGTGTAATTACGAGATGCAAATTATATCTAATATAAATATTTTGATATATTTTCATTTATTTCAAAGATTTTTGAAATCATATTCTAATATATATATATATATATAATGAGAAGTGATACCTCCTCTATTGGTGAGCCAAGGCAAATGAAATGGTGGCGGCTGGTTTTGTGTATGTTTGTTCATCTTCCTCTCCAATTGTGGATTCTGATTTCAAAGTTCGATAGTGGATTCATAGTCTTCGTCCATTGGGGTTGTGCATTTAGAGGATTGGTTCAAACAGAACATAATGTTGGAAAGGTGGGTTGGTTCATTTGGAAATATTATTTGACCGATTATATAGTGCAGGCTATTTAGGTGAATAATGAAGTTGAGAAAAAACGAGAAAATTAAGTGTATTCAGAAATTATTTGGAAGAATAGGTTAGAAGGATCAGTGTTTTTTGGATATCGTCACCTGCAAGTGACGAGGTTCATATACACCGTTGATTTCAGTTTAATCCAACGACTAACATGGATCTCGCCATCCGTAAGTAGCGAGTTGTCTAGACCTCGCCACCTGAGGTCCAAAAAACAATATTTATTTTGACCTATTTCCTTAAAAATACCTTAAACTCATCTATTTCTTTAAATATAATCCTAAATATTATTATTCCCCTAAATTTACATAGTGTATGATAAAAATAATAATATAATAATCCTAAAAATATAGTAATATATAATATTAATATTAGTAATTTATATTGGTTCTATATTAATATCATTTTCGGGGTTTTATTAAAATGAAAATAGTTCACCAAATTAAAAGCTGTGTTTTATTGAAATTGGAAATTTTCCACATATGGTTATTCAAATGATTATAGATAGGGATGAAGTCAGGATTTGGGGTTGAGAGACAAAACATAAATGTTTAAAAGAAAGGGACAAATTTATAAAAAAATAATTTTTAAAAAAATTTAAATAGAAAGATAAAAGTAAAAAAAATCTTCGGGGTAAAGACGATTGCTCCTCCCCACCTCTTAGTAACTCTGTCTCTAATTATAGATTTAATAAAATTTCAAAGCTTCAAAAATCTCAAATCACAAACATGAACCGTCGGCTGCTAAGAAATAATAAGAAAAGACAATATTTGGTTGATTCAGACAACGTTGAATTCGCACAAATCATTTTGTCTCAGTGGTTAAGACAACGATTCTTGTTCTTAAAGGTAACGAGTTTCTATACTTTAAAATAGATACTACTGTAACACTGTAGCTGATTAAAAAAAAACATGGGTTCACTCTGTTATTGGATTCATATAACCATCCTTAAAAAATAACATTAAAAAGTTTTAAGGGTAAAATCTCTAAATTCCTTAATGACAAATTTACAGCTTAACTATACACTTCTTTATCTGCTGCTAACTCGGCTAATTCTTCACCTATAGCCATGTATCAAACCTTCAGGTTCAACCGGTCCCAAGGTCACAACAATTTCCTGTACCTGTGGAGGTCGTGACGAACTAACGTCGTGGCTAAAGTCTGAAGACTTTCCGCATGTTTCAACAAGGTAGTGTCTGCACTTAGGGCAAGACGAGTGGCGGCTCAGCCACTTATCGATGCACCGGACATGGAATCCGTGGTTACACTTTGGAAGAATTCGTAGGCAGTCACCGTGTTTGAAGTCCGCGAGACATATGACACACTCGGAGTCCAAGCCAGGCAGCTTGTTCAAGTCAGCTGAGTAATTTACAGTCGGAAACGATTTTAAGGTCTTTCGCTTCACCCCAGTACTTGACGATCCACCTGAAGATTGAGCTTCTGATTCTGAGGATACAAAACTTGAGCACCTTAGCGCACACCTAATCATGGAATGGAGTCCTAAAGAGAAAATTAGAGCACATAAGAGGACCGACAACACCATAATGACGCTGGCATCGAAGTTGTTGTTTTGTGTGTAAGGATCTGAAGAATTGTGGGTGATTTCCAGGTTTGGTGGAGCTGTTGTAGTTGGTGTCGGAAGAGATGGGTCATAGTGCTGCAGCAACCTCCTAGAAGGGAATTTTCCGACCAAACCTTGAAGACTTTGAATGGAAATGGACATAGTTTGGCCAAGCTTAGTTGTGAGTTTCAAGCAGGTAATTCCTTGTAGTAGGGGCTGTAATATATAGGCAAAGGTAAGGGTTTGACATTTTGTTACAACTAAGTGGTTGGTTGATGTGGTAAGAATATCAACCTCGTAAAAATGGAAATACAAGTATAAATCTTGAATTCCGACATCATGGAATATATTCTCTCTTATGTTTGTTTTGTGATTGCTGACATTTCCGGTCACTATCACATTTTGAATTTCAACATAATGTAATATATTCTTTATGGCAAGAAATAATAGATGACTAAGGTGCGACTTGGGAGCGTTTAGACCACAACCTGTGTGTAATATAGTACATAGGATAGATCTAGTTATATGAAACACGGGGACGGAATCAGGATTTTAGGATTAAGGGGACAAAACATAAATATTCAGAAGTAAGGGGGCAAATTTATAAAAAATATAAATTTTAAAAAAATTAAATATAAGGACAAAAGTGAAAAAAAAATCTTCGGGGTGGAGGCGATTGCCCCTCCCACCACACATAGCTGCGTCCCTGATCAAACTCATTTAGTTTTACAATAATTTACGATTATCGGATGAGCGAAATTGATGTATAAAATTAATAGTATAAAACGTAAAGATTATCACTTGAAAAAAGATAAAAAAATAATTTTAGTCATTTATTATTATTATTTAACGGTCCAAAATTAGTATAAAACTAAATGAGTTTTACTGCATGTAAGTGGATCCTAAGCCTTGTGTGATTTTTTTATATCATGTAAAACTTTAAGGTGAATGAATTGTTGTATGAAGAAAAATGTATGACTCAGATTAATAGTAGAAAATAAAAAGATTATCATAAAAAAATAAAAAAATAATTTTAATCGTTTATTCACCCTCATCCTAACCATATTTACATATATTGTTTGTTTGTAGGCTTAAATCATTAGGGGTGAGCATTCGGTCGATTTGAGTAAAAAAGTTTGAGTTAGTTGAGTTGATAAGTCAAATTTTACGACTCGACTTTATTTATTTTTTTTGATTTAAGTTGATTTTAGGAAATTTGGGTTAATTCGGTTTAAGTTGAGTTTTGTATAAATTTAATTATAATTATTTATAATATTATAGTACAAATTTATTATAATTTAAACGATATTCTCTAATTATATATATATTTATGTTTTAGACGTTTGAGTAAAATTTTTAATATTATTTAATAAAACAAATAACATCTAAAATTTTAAAATATATTTAGAATGCTATCGTTAAAGAATCAACTTTTAAGGATAAATTATTGAGTTAAGAAATTGATGAAAAAGAAAGAATATACAAAAAAATATAGTTGATGGATTGAATTGAATAAAGTAAAAAAGTCGATATGCTAAATTGCAAAAGTAATTTTTTTAAAGTATGAATTGATGAAATGAAGAAATTATACAAAGTTGATGGATTAAATTATAAAAAAAAATTATAAAAAAATATAAATTGAAGCTAAATAAATATTTTATAGTGTCTAAATTATGTGATTCGAATTTTGTAAAAAAAATGATACAAAATCGAAGAGGAATTGAAGAAAATGAAAATCAAGGATTAAATTGCAAAATAATAAAATTTGATATGCGAGTGTATACTATCAATTATTGAACATTGGTCGCTTAATCACTACACTATTATTTTTTATGCTCGAATCTATGATCTCCGAAAACAACAATCATTCCTTTAATCGATAAAACTAGATAATTCGTGCAACTAAGTGCTCTTGGTTGATTAAATCGATCAAATTCTAAAATATTGGTTTCGAAGAATTTTAAAACTCTAATAAGATTAATCGAATTACAAAATATAATAAGATTCTCATCTATTATACAAATTTCACACTCCTATCCATAAATGCAATAGGCAAGGAAGCAAAATGATCGTGACCAAAAAAAAAACTCGTCAGTTGGGCCCTTACCGACAGCCTGAAGACCATCGCTGACCAAACCCATGTTTCTACATCTTCCATCAATAGCCCAACTAAGTGATGATTCATTTCTTTCCTTGTACAAAAATGAATATAAATAATATTTTTATATCTCTTTCAGTTTTTAAAGTCTCGTCTTGATTAATCTAGACCATTTTGCGTCATATATTTAGTTTTGACGGGTGAGTCTCCCAATAAGAATTTTCTGTGTATGTAACGTCTCAAACCTGAGACTTAAGCGAAACCAAATTGCTTACCACTTAGACCAACCCTTATATTTTTCACTATTGATTAGGGGTGTGCATTATTTGGTTTTAACCGAATTAACTGACCCAACCCACCAAAATTATTTTGGTTAATTCGATTGGTTAATTTTACGTAAATTCAGTTAACAATCATTTTTTTGAAAACTCAGTTATCGGTTAATTCTATTTGAATCGATTAATTAGCCAAATAAATTGAATTAATCAAAATTATTATATATTAAATATTATATATATATTTATTTTTAGTCATTTAACTTTAAAAAACTATAAAATGTTCATTAAAGTTTAGTAACTAAAATTTTTATTTTAGTATAATTTAGTGACCTATTAGATAATTTAATCAAAATTTATAATAAATTGTGGTTAATTCGGCTAATTAACCGAAATAATTTTGGTTCGATTAATTCGATTATAAATAATTTGATTCGGTTAACGATTAAGATTTTAAAATTTTCAATTAATTCAGTTCGCCCTAAACCGAATTAATCGAATGGAACACCCTTATGGTTGATTTTATACCATCATTTAATTCCTGTTACCATTGTTGGGTCAATGATGTCGGCATGGATTCTACTTCTTTTCCCTTCATAATTTAGAACAACTCAGTGCTGGTGGAGTCTGTTTTTGAGGTTTGATTACCAGTAGGGTCTTAGGGACTAATCAGTGTACAAATATTCATAATACTTGGGCAACAATGAGTTGGGTTCATTTCTTACGCATTCATATCCCCGTGATGTTCGCCTAAAGGAAGTTTCATTCCAAATAGGGAAGGAATGAAGAAATTTAGAGCTATAAGTTTAATTATGCCCTAGACATAAACTATATAAAATATTAGGTTACTCATGTGGTGACAATAGAATTGTAACACCTGAATTTTTTTAAATTTAAAAACCTTTAATATTAAAAAAATTTAATAATTTTATTGTTCATTAAACTATATTATTTTTTGAGTTAGACCCCTAAAGAATTTTTTGAAACGTTTTACTTTTTAAATTAAAAATTTTGTCCTTGCATGAATCTTTTTGCCTCAATGATTAAAGGAATGATAGTTGTTCCTAGAAGTCACGAGTTCGAGCAGTGGTGAAAACCTAATTTTTAAAAATTCGGAAACTTAAGATTTGAGAATTCAATATGAACCCGAATCGAGAATTAAGGAGCTAAATAACTTTAAAACAGCTTCTGTGACCTCTTCGGTTATATTAGAAACGGTTGGGATCATTCTGAAACATGGGTAGTCTATGAGGCCCTAATTTCATGATTTACCCATTTTCATCGAGTATTTAAACCCTATTTTAACCTAGGTCTACTGCAACCATTTTACTGTTACGAAAATTAAAAAATTATTATATTATGTTTTATTGGAAACTTAATTAAAAGGGTTTTTTCAGGAAAAAAATCTTGTATATTTAAAAAATTTAAAATCGTCGACTATTTTTTATAGATCGGATATCATTAAAAAATATTAAAAATTAAAAATTTATGTTCAAAAATTAATTATGAATGAGGAAATATTAACCCTATCACACAAGAAATTATATCATGAGTAAGTCTCACCACGTCATCCATGGGTCAACCATCAAAAACCATTCATCTCATCATTTTTTTTTCATGCCATATTTTTCTAAGTAAATTTTTATTTATATTTATTGTTAATTCATTTTAAAAATAATTTTTCCAAGTGAAGATTTACTTGAAAAAATATATGACCCGGAAAAAGGATGAGATGGGTGATTTTAAGTGGTTTATCTCATGGACACGTGGTGGACTTACTCATAATATAATTTCTCCTATCACACGGCCTAAAATTAGTAATTACTTAATTATCACTTTTACATTTAATATTCATTATGCATCTTAATTAATCAATTAAATATATCTAAATTAACACGATCCATATAGTCTCAGTGGTTAAGGGAACGACTATTGTTCCTAGAGGTCACATGTTCAAGCACTAGTAACGCCAACACAGTAATTGAGTGATCAATATCTAATAGTTAAAATATACTTTAGAACAAATATTACTGTAACACTGTAGTTAATTCAAATATATATGACTTTGATGTATGATTCTTATTTTGTTTTCATAATTAAGTCGTTGTGTCTTTTTCATGTAGGTCTTACCTTTATGAATGCTTTTCCCCTAGGCCCTAGTGGCTTGGCCATTACCATGGAGAAATTTGGGAGCCAATTCATCAGGGAATCAAAGCAGATTTCTTTTTATTATTTTACCATAAAAATGTTGATGGTTCATCCTCTTTCAACGACAAAACGTGACAAAAAGTAAACATACGTGGTTAATTAGAGATTATTAGATGAATCATGTTCACCACGTTATCTATGATCTAAGCAATAAGAACCGTTGATCTTTAAATAACCACCTAATAACTACCCACCCACTAAGTACATGTAGGAAAGAGATGATGATTCACTTAAAAAAAAATTGAGATCAACGGTCTTGATTAATTGGGACCATAAATGACGTGGTGAACAGGATTCACCTAATAATTTTTCGTAGTTAAGGATTAAACAAATTT
Organism: Abelmoschus esculentus; assembly: GCA_035048815.1. Lineage (NCBI taxonomy): Eukaryota > Viridiplantae > Streptophyta > Magnoliopsida > Malvales > Malvaceae > Abelmoschus > Abelmoschus esculentus. The sequence continues at coordinate 15,616,856 of JAUCBN010000024.1, forward strand.
TATTTAATATATGCAATTTCATTGTTATAATCAAAAAGTAATTTGTGGGAAGTAAATAATTTAAAAAATATTGAAAAATAGAAGAAAAGTCAAATTAGTGAAATATTTTATCACGTATACAATTAATTTGTGGGAATTAAATAACATTTAAATTAATGATTTTTGATACGTTTAAAAATTCATATTATAATTTTATGACAAGTTTTAAAATTTACGAAAACATAAAAATAAATAGTATAATATTTTGATTGTTTAATAACATTTTAGGTTACGTCTTTTTTTAGTCTTAAATTAAGGCGTCACGCCTTATATTCACCTGAATAATTTGTATTTGTTTTGAAAATATGCTATGAAATATATAAAAACAATTTTTATATTTAAAATATTTTGATACGTAAATTTATACAATTTTATTTATTTTAAAAATTGAAAGTTTAATTTAAAGTATGATTTAAGAAATTAAATTATAATATTTAAAATTTATTGTTAGAATTTAAAATATTAAGATTAAAGAATTAATTTTTAAATTTTATATTTAAAAAAAATTATATAATATTTGATGATTAGGCCAATTTGTTACCTTACCTTTTATTATTACGTTACTCCACGTCTTCCATCATCATACCACGTGGAAATTCATCGGTATATTATTTTCATCATACAAATACTTATGCGTACGTACATTCAAACACATATATTAATTTAGAATAAAAAAATTGAATATTCCAATTAGTTTGGAATTACTATTTTATTAATTTCATTTATTTGAATTTAATTAAAATTTAATTTTATAATTTTTATCGTTATGTATTTTTAATAAGCATAAAGTTAATAAATATTCTTAATATTTGATACAATAATCACTTTGATTTTTATTTTTTTTAAGTAATTAATTTTTTAACGTTTTTATTTTAGGTTAAAATAATCCAATTCGAATAAAAATCATCAATCAACTAATGTTAAATGACTTGAAATAATATGATAAAAATAGAAAACAATTCATATTGACATGAAATTATTATATAGATAAATATATTGACTTAAAAATTTTTACATGAATAAAATTTATTGTATAAAATTATATAGAGTATAAAATGATTTTTTATTTACTTATTATTTTATCAAATTATTTTAAATTTTATATCATTATTTAAAAAATATACAAAAATCGAAAGTAAAATGACTACTCAATCAAATATTACTGATATTTTTTAATTTTATGCCATTTTAATATCGTAAGTGAAAAAATTAAATATTTTTACCATAGTTTAATTTTTCGTATAAGAATCTATTAGTGTTTGTTTGCTTATTTTTAAAGGTGTTCGTGTTCATTTGTTTAGTGTTCACGAAAGTATTCATGAACGTGTCAGTTTATTTGTTCGAGAATATATTAGTTTATATGTTAAGAAATCTTAAATAAATTAACAATAAATAAATAAAATAAATCTTACGATTCAATACAAACTTATATAACATCCTTAGTAATAATAAAATATAGTATTTACATACATCCACAAATATTTTTATACTATAAAAGAACTTTTAAACGACTTATAGACGAGCTCTTCTTATCATAAATAAACTCATAAACGAACTGAATACACTTTTATTCGTATTCATTCATTTACTAATTAAATATAAATATTTAATTTTTATATATTTTTAATTTAATAAATAAATATTATACAAACGATTCATAAACATCTCGTAAAACTCTCTATATTCATTTACACCCTAAATATTTAATTTTTATATATTTTGAATTTGTTACTATGGTTACAATAATATACTCTCAATTATTAAATATTTAATACTCATTTACCGACAGATATTACTAATTTTTGAACCTGTAATCTCTAAAAATAATACTCTTTACTTAAAATAAGAGACTACATTTGAATTCAATTAGCTTTGTATCTTTCTACATCCAAAACAAGTTTGGACGAACAAACTCACCAACTCCCTCTAGCTATCAACCTGTATTCATTTCCCATAAGAACATTGACAACGAAAACCCAGACAAGATATATAACAGTCATAATCACCTATTTTTGAAGTTATGAGGAAGTTGATCTTCATGGAGACATCCAAGTCTGTAAGCCAAGCTCGTTATGTTTCCTGGAAGGAACTGAAGCTGGAATCGGGAAGTGTCTAGGCAAGAAACCTAGGAAATGGCCTCTGTATGGAGATTTTGGGTGGATTCTGAAGGACCTGGTGTTTCTTGATCCACGGCAAAAGCAAACAAGGAAGCTGAAGATTAAGAAAATCCAGAGAAGGAGAACCAGTTGTCTACCACAGTGAACCATCATGCAACTCTCAGCTTCTTAACAGAGAAACTAAAAACTTAAGGAAATGTATAGCAATGGTGTGAACTGAGAGGATTTGGAGAGAGAGAGAGAAAGCAAATCTGATGCAAGGTAAGACCGTGAGAGAGATTGAAGGCTTGGGATATTGTTTCTTTGCTTTATGTAATGCGGTGGACAGAAGGAGAGACAAAAGGGAAAGAAAAGAAAAGAAAAAGACGATACTTTAAGAAGGAAATCAAAGGGATTGACATTAGTGGGAGGAGAAGAATTAAAGAAAATTTATTATAAGTTTTCGGCTCATAATATTATTTACGACTTTATTTAATATGATGTTTTTATTTAATAATATATAAAAAATAAATATTTATTTTAAAGAAATAAAAATTTTATCTTAAAAGATAATTAAATAAAAAATTATTATTAGATGAAATCATAGATGATATAAAAAGTCAAATTCATCTAATAATATTTCGGAATTGACATAAAAAATAAATTAAAATCCTCTTATACTATATATAAAAAATAAATTAAGTATTTTTTAGGCATAAAGATAATTTTAACCCTCAACGTTTAAAATTTTGATCATTTTGGCCCTTATTCTTTTTTTGAGACAAATTTAGCCTTCAACCTATGTCTTTTTGATAAATGTCTCATTTTTAACTAACATAATGACTAGGCCGTTAAAAATTTGATGATGATAATATATTTTAAATGACATGACATTTGTTAACGCTCTAAAAAGCGTATATTCTATACCCTTTTACTTAAGGTTTTGTTTGATTTCAAGTTCATTTGCATTACATTTAGTTTTATTTAGTTGCATTTCATGTGCATTTGCATTTAGTTTAGGTTTTTATTTTATTTTCTCTTTATTTTAAAAAATGCTGCTTTGAAGGGTATTTTGTTGGTTTTGACGTGTAGATTGCTGGAGCAAAGTTGAAAGATTGAAAGAGATGCTATAACATATTTTTCAAGTGTTGGATCGGACTTCAAGAATGCTATAGCATTATGGGCGGACAAAACAGAACGGAAGAAAGGACATACATGCAGCCCACTGTCCTCACGCGTTTTCCAGGCCAGCTGCACCTGCTATGCAGACATTGCACCTCCTCTGCAGACGCTGCACCTCTACATGGCAGGCGTTGTACCGCTCCTGCCGACCTGCATTTTACTGTCATCTACTATAACAAATGTTAGAGAATATTCCTTTGCACCATTAGGGCACAAAACCTTAGAAGCCTCCTATAAATTACAAGGTCAAGCCTCCTTCAACAAACATGCTGAGCAAGAGAAAGGAAAAATCAGTAGCTAAGAGAGCCACAAAAAAGGAGCGAACTTTAAGAGAGAACGAGGGAGAAGAAAGAAGAAAGGAGGCCACTTTCCTTCGTCTTCAACCTCTAGCCAAGCCACCATTGTTGGAGAGCTTCAAGTAAGGGATTTGCGCGACTTCGAGAGGAGCGACAAGCTAGAAAAAGTGTCACGCCACATGCGTTTGAGACTTTCTTCTTCTTCATTTTGTTTGCCTCTTTTCTAAGTTGTTAAAAATGTATGGCAAAGGACGAAAGTTGAATAGTTTTTCTTACCTAGACATGAACTAAACTAGTATGGCTTAGGCTTGTTTTGGATGATTTTTACTTGTTTTAATGGATGTTTATTGTTCCAGTATTTAAGTTTGTGTTTTGTTCAAGAAAATTAACACCTTGTCATCTAAACCTTGGTTTGTAAGAGCACCGGGAGGTAGCCATAGCTCAAGGGGTTTAGGAAGCTTAGTTTTAGGGATAGACGAAGCTAGACCAACTTGAACAATGTGGTTACTGCGAGAGCAGAATCCTAACGCACCTTAAGGATAAGGTAGAGTTTCAACGACTAAAAGAGGTAGCACCTGATCAACATTAGAAGTGTTAGGATTGAGACCGGGAGGTAATGCCTTAGCATTTTCGAGTGTTAGACCTTCTGACTAGGGATAGTGGAGGCATTTTTAATAAACTCTGCCGAGCACTAATAAACCAGTAAAACAGTAGCATTCATGAGAACAGTGAGATCATACCATAGCAAGCCTAGCCTGTCTTAAGCTTGAATATCTTCTCTGTGTTGTGTTTGTGCAACTTTGTTTATTTCTCCAATATTTGTTTTAATTGTTACTGTATTTTCGTGACAATCTTTGTTTTGTTCTAGCATCATTAGTGACATTTTTATTTTGCTAAAGCATTTTGGTGACACTTGCAGAATTGCTTTAGCATATGTCCATACAAAGGATTATTTTATCTTTTGTGTATGTTAACTATTTTTGAATTAACCTACTCAATCCTCGTGGGAACGATCTCACTCGCATACTTTATTACTTGTTTGATGTGTATACTTGCACAAGAATTAATCAGCTTTTAAACATCACATCCAACGCTCAACAACATCTAAGCTATCAAATACATACACGTGGAATATAATTTTATTTTAATATAAGATATAAAATAATTAAAATTCAAATAAAATATTAAAAATCAATTAGATCTAAAACAAAAGTATACTAAAAATTTTGAACCCTAACTACAATAGAATCAAAATTCTATCTAAAAAAATATGAGCACAATCTAAAAAGAAAGAATTTTGTGAAGATTACTATCGATAAATCAAAGATAAAGATTTTGATATTAATCAATTGGGTTTTGTTATTTTAGTTTAGAATTTAAGTATTTTAGTGTTTAATCTAAATTAAAAGTTTAAGATTTTGATTTATAGTTTAAGATTTAAATTTAAAAGTAATAAATTTGAGGTTTTAGGTTTTGAGTTTTAATTAAATCTAAAAAACTCAAAAATTATAAAAAAAAACCAGAGTAGTAAATTTATTTAAGGTTTAATAGCCAAAATATTTATATTTAATTAAGTTTTAATATTTTACTTGAATTTTTATTTTATATTTTATATTGAAATAAAATTATATTCTATATGTATGTATTTAATGGTTAGATGACATATCATTTAAAATATATTATCATGTATTTACTATAGGTCATTATCATTAAATTTTTAACAAAACGGTCATTATGATAGTTAAAATATAAAATAATAAAAACTATAAACATTAATAGTCTATTTTTTAAAATAACTAAATTTTATTTTTAAAAAATAAATTAAACCCTTCATATTTTTTAAAAAAAATAATTTAAATGTCTAAAGTTTTTAAAAAAATATTAACTAGGTTTTTCCAAATTCCGTTATTAAGAGTCGCCCTGATTAATTGTTATGTCTAATTTTTTATTTAAAAATATAAAACCTTAACTCATATTGTAAAAAAAAATATTTATATCTTTTTTTATTTTTTATTATCTTCTGGGTTTAAGATATTTATATTTTTAAAATTAAAATTCAATTACTTTTTTAATCTTACTTAAAAGGAGTAAGAAAAAAATAACATTATTATTAAATTTAGAATTTATAACTAAAAAGTGAAAAGACGTCAATGGAGTGTTTTTAATCTCTTTTATATCAATAATATTATTATTATTTTTTTATCTTTAACCAATTCTTTTTAAACGAGGAAAGAGAAACATTTTAATGTCCACCAAGATTTCCGATGATATTTTTTTATCAATAAATTATAGACGTTGTAAATAAAATTTAATTATCACACTAACTAGAAGAAAATTAATTTATTTCTGAAGTATATTTTCATATAAATTATATATAATTTTTTAAGAAATACACTTTTATGGAAAATTTTCCCATAAATATGATCTTTTAACTTATTTTTCTTAAAATATAATATTATATATTTTATTTTTTAAAATATTTTATTTTAAACATCGAATATGGAGATAATTTTAAAAAAATCTAACTTTAAATAGTAAATAGGCTAAATTAAATAAAATATCGAATTAGAATCAAGAGAATTTCACTTTAAACAATAATTTAATAAATTTTAGTATATTTAAAATAAATAATTATCAAAATCACACCCTCTTAATCTTAACTTTAATATTTTATTGATTTAATTTATTTAATGTTTAAAATCAAATCTTTTTAAAAATCATCTTCGCCCAAGAATAGTATTGTTAGTTCCAAGGCGCTAGGGTTTTGCAAAACACTGTCGCACTATACTTGTTTACAACTTAGGTCCCTGTTTTTTTTCTTAATTTTTATTAAATTTTAATAGTATTTGTTTTAGGATATAATCTCCACCATTTGACGTTGATCGCTTAATCACCCTGCTAGTATCATTGATGCTCGAACTCGTGGCCTCTAAGAATAATAATCATTCCTTTAACCACTTGAGCTAGAAGGCTCGTGTTAATTCTTATTAAAATTAAATATCTTTGTGGTACACTTTATGCTTTGTGGTACATCTTTCTTTACCTTTTAGTATTTTTTTTCTTAAGGTTAGATCTTATACCATCTCGACCGATAAAAAATGAGTTTATTTTATTATTTTATTGATCGTCTCTATTTTATACTTTCATATTTTATTTGAATATATTGTTTGCGTTTACAGATTGTTTTCTCATGAAACTTGACTTTGATTTACGGTTGTCTATGGTTTTTTAGTATTTTAATTATTTTTTGATTCGTTAACTGTTGTAGTCAAATTTATTTATTTTTATCTTTTATTAAAACTTTTTGATTATGTTTTTAATATTGTATGATCCTTGTATGAGATAAAGTAACTAATTTTCTTATATTAATGGTTATTGAAAAATATTTAAATTATAGGTCTAATTTATAGTTATGATTATATGTCATTATAATTTAGAGTTAATTATTGGTCATTGATTTTTAAAAAAAGGATTGATAAAATTATTTATGTTTTTAATTCTTAAATTTTTGGTCATTAACGTTTGTTGTCATTAATTTTTAGCGAAAAACTAATCTAATACAAAAAAGACAAATTATTCAGATAATCCTTAAACTATTATTCCACTTTTGTTTCTCTACATGTTTTTTAGTCATGTTAAATGATTCTGTTTTTTTAAAATCAGTTACAGTATTACAGATAGAGTATACTGTCAACAATTAGACATTGATCATTTAATCATTGTACTGATATTATTGGTGTTTGAACTTATAACCTCAAAAAACAACTATTCTTTTAACCATTAAGGTTAAATAGTTCGTGCTAAATGATTTTGTTTGATTGCTGGGAAATTTGTAATTTATTTGTTTCTTGCCTTGTTAGGGGAAGATGAGCAAAAGATTTTATTGTTTATATATCAGTTATCCTGATTCTAAAGAAAATAAAGATTTTAAGAATTATTTAAGTAATTTTTTATTATATTATATTATATTTTATTAAAATTTAATAAAAAATATTTTATTAAAAAAGTTTAGGGATAAAAAATATAAATCACTTCATTGATATTTTTTCAAAATTAATAACCAATATATCTAGAGGAAAATAAAAAAATTAGTATTCCAAAATTAACCTTATAATTTAAATATTTTTTTCTTTTTAATAAAACTAACTACTTCCGTAAAATAAATCTCTATACATAACTTCATAAACCTATAATGAAAATTGAAGTTGTCGGGGTTGTTTTGAATTTAATTTTTTTTATTCAGTTTTGAATTTAATTTTATTCTGAGACGGGTCAATTTTTTATTTATTGAAAAGCATTATTATCTAAATCAATCTGAATTATAATTAGGGACGTGAACAACCACTTCATTATTTTTCTTAATTTGATATGATATAAAAAATACTCGATTTAAACTATAATTTTATAAAATCAAGGTTTAAGGGTCTAATAAACCCTTAAATTTTTATAAATAAATCAATTAAGTTCTTAAAAATTTTTACACTCAATTAAGCCCTCAAACTCAAAAAAAAAAAAATCAATTCAGCCCTTAAACTTTTTAACACTCAATTAAACCCTTAAACTCAAGAAGAAAAAAAAATTAATTTGACCATTTTATCAACTTTAACCGTTAACTTTAATTTTTTTAAAAAAAATTTAACATGTGTTGCAACAAAATAACACTACTTTTTCGTTTCTAGGAATTTTTAAAATTATACAAAAATCATGAAAATATTTTTAAAATATAAAAAATAATTTTAAAATTTAATTTAAAATGATAAATAATATTTTTTTAAAAGATTATAAAATAAAAGATAAAAATATTAAATATTATTTTACAATTATAAAAAATATTTTTATATTTTAAAATAATTTAAAAAATTTCAAGAATTTTTATAAAGTTTTTAATTTTTTTTATATACTTTTAAAATTTCAAAATTTCTTAAAAACGATAAGTGGTATTATCTTGTCGCGACAAGTGTAAAAAAATTTAAAAAAAACGTTAAAGTTAACGGTCATAGTTGATCAAAGGGTCAAATTAATTTTTTTTCTTGAGTTTGAGGGTTTAATTGAATGCAAAAAAAGTTTAAGGGCTTAATTAATTTTTTACAACAGTTTAAGGGCTAAATTAATTTTTAGTGAGTTTGAGGGCTTTATTGGGTGCAAAAAAAATATAAGGGCTTAATTGACTTTTTTACAAAAGTTTAAGGGCTAAATTAATTTTTAGTGAGTTTGAGGGCTTTATTGGGTGCAAAAAAAATTTAAGGGCTTAATTGACTTTTTTACAGAAGTTTAAGGGTTTATAATTGATTAAAAATAAAGTTTGATTTATGAAATAAGAATTCACATAATAAATTTAAACAGAAGCTCAAGCAACTTGACTTGACTCAAAAAATTCAAATAAATTTTGGATTAAAAAATAAGACTCGTACACACAATTAACTCAAAAAAATTAACTCAACTTGACTTGAGTCAATCAAATACCGACCCCTAATTCTAACCATTTATATTAGAGTATTCATTATAAGTTAATTGTACTAATTATCATAAACTATTGATAAATCGTTATAACGATTATTAAACCGTAACTTAATTATTAAAAATAATTAATCATTAAAATTTTAAACAATCAACCGTTATAGTAGTTAACATTTTTTTAATATTACGATTACAACTTAACTTGTATGTTATTATAATTTTTTTTTTTATGTTACTAATTTATTTGAGAATGATAAAATAATTATCTCTTTCGTAAATATTGTATTAAGTTTTTTAAAAAATATATTTAAATAAGAAAATCTTGTATAGTATCAAGATCTTCAAAATATTTTTGGGGGTTTCAATGTTATTTATATGGTCACAATTCGATTATCGCCGTTGTGCAAGTATAAAAATCTATTTTAAATTCCGTTTAAACTTCAATAATAAATTTTTATCTTCCTTTTTTTCATGAATAAAGATTTTTGTTATTTTTCATCGTATCATTTTATATCCCTACGATTTTTTATAATCATAAAGTCTTCACTTTTTACTGAAATAAATATTTTTTAATAAATTATAGGAATTAATCCTAAAGTCATCATTTCTGAAGGAATTAAATCATAAAATTATTATAGGTTAATATAATTTTATATTTTAAGATTATATGACCACTTTAACTAAAAGGCTCGTGCTAGTTTTTATTAAAATTAAATGTCTTCGCGGTACACTTTATGTTTTGTGGTACATCTTTCTTTACCTTTTAGCATTTTTTTTCTCAAGGTTAGATCTTATACCATCTCGACCGATAAAATTAAGTTTATTTTATTATTTTATTGGTCGTACCTATTTTATACTTTCATATTTTATTTGAATATATTATTTGCGTTTGCAGATTGTTTCTCACGAAACTTGATCTTAATTTACGGTTGTCGATGATTTTTCAGTATTTTAATTTTTTTTTTGATTCGTTAGCTGTTGTAGTCAAATTTATTTATTTTATCTTTTATTAAAACCTTTTGATTATGTTTTTAATATTGTATGATCCTTGTATGAGATAAAGTAACTAATTTTCTTATATTAATGGTTATTGAAAAATATTTAAATTATAGGTCTAATTTATAGTTATGATTATATGTCATTATAATTTAGGGTTAATTATTGGTCATTGATTTTTGAAAAAATGACTGATAAAATTATTTATGTTTTTAATTTTTAAATTTTTGTTCATTTAATCATTGTACTGATATTATTGATGTTCGAACTTATAACCTTTAAAAACAACTATTCTTTCAACCATTAAGGTTAAATGATTCGTGTTGGATGATTTTGTTTGATTGCTGGGAAATTTGTAATTTATCTGTTTCTTGCCTTGTTAGGAGAAGATGAGCAAAAGATTTTAAAGAAAACAAAGATTTTAAGAATTATTTAAGTAATTTTTTTATTATATTATATTAAGATTTAATAAAAGATATCTTATTAAAAAAGTTTACGGATAAAAAATATAAATGATTTTATTGATGATTTTTCAAAATTAATAACCAATATATCTAGAGAAAAATAAAAAAAATTAGTATTCCAAAATTAACCTTATAATTTAAATATTTTTTCTTTTTAATAAAACTAACTACTTCCGTAAAACAAATCTCTATACATAACTTCATAAACCTAAAATGAAAATTTAAGTTGTCGGGGGTTGTTTTGAATTTAATTTTTTATTCAGTTTTGAATTTAATTTTATTCTGAGACGGGTCAATTTTTTATTTATTGAAAAGCGTTATTATTTACATCATTCTGAATTATAATTAGGGACGTGAACAACCACTTCATTATTTTTTTTAATTTGATATGATATAAAAAATACTTGATTTAAACTATAATTTTATAAAATTAAGGCTTAAGGGTTTAATAAACCCTTAATTTTTATAAATAAATCAATTAAGCCTTTAAAATTTTTTACACTCAATTAAGCCCTCAAACTAAAAAAAATCAATTCAGCCCTTAAACTTTTTTAACACCCAATAAAACTCTTAAACTCAAGAAAAAAAATCAATTTGACCCTTTTTATCAACTTTAACCGTTAACTTTATTTTTTTAAAAAAAAATTAACACGTGTTGCAATAAAATAGTACTACTTTTTCGTTTCTCGAAATTTTTAAAATTATACAAAAATCATGAAAATATTTTTAAAATATAAAAAATAATTTTAAAATTTAATTTAAAATGATAAATAATATGTTTTAAAGATTAAAAAATAAAAAATAAAAATACTAAATATTACTTTACAATTATAAAAAAATATTTTTATATTTTAAAATAATTTAAAAATTTTCAAGAATTTTTATAAAGTTTTTAAATTTTTTTACATACTTTTAAAATTTCAAAATTTCTTAAAAACGATAAGTGGTATTTTAGTGAGTTTGAGGGCTTTATTGGGTGCAAAAAAAAAAAAAAGGGTTTAATTGATTTTTTTACAAAAGTTTTAGGATTTCTTGAACCCTTAAGCCTAAAATCAATTCGATTAAAAATAAAGTTTGATTTATGAAATAAGAATTCACATAATAAATTTAAACAGAAGCTCGAGCAACTTGACTCGAAAAAATCAAATAAAATTTGGATTAAAAAACAACTCGTAAACACAATTAACTCAAAAAAAATTGACTCAACTTGACTTGAATCAATCAAATACGACCCCTAATTCTAACCATTTATATTAGAGTATTCGTTATAAGTTAATTGTACTAATTATCATAAACTCTTAGTAAATCGTTATAACGATTATTAAACCGTAACTCAATTATTAAAAATGATTAATCATTAAAATTTTAAACAATCAACCGTTATAGTAGTTAACCATTTTTTAATATTACGTTACAACTTAACTTGTATGTTATTATAATTTTTTTTATGTTTACTAATTTATTCGAGAATGATAAAATAATTATCTCTTTCGTAAATATTGCATTAAATAGGAAAATTTTGATAAAAAAATATTTTATATCTAAATAATTTTATATCTATTAACCAATAAATTAATCATTAGTGATTATTTTTAGTGATTAATTCATCAAAATGATTAGATTAATTAACCTATACATACTACTACTTATACCAATTACTTTTCCACATCATTCTTATATCTCATAATTAAGAAGAATGAAAGCTTCCAGATTGAGACACAATGAATTCTATCCCATAGACAAGTTTGTGATTATCAGTTGGATAATGAAAGAGAAACCCTAGAATTATTACTTAAGACATGATACCTCGCATGCTAATTGAATTGTTTCTACTTTAACTTGTCTTTTTAATTTTTATTTTTATTTTAAAAATATAAAAAGGTTATTATTTGAAATCATCATGTATGGATGCTGAAATCGAGGAAACTGAATTCCCACGCACACTAGGAAATGCTAAGAATTGAAAGGATGAAATTGCTATAAAATGGTTGACTTTCACGACCTGTTAGGAGGAGTAAATTAACGAGACGGAGAAGTTTTATAAAACCGTGGTCTTAAAAAAAGTTAATTCTTATAAAAGTTGTAAGAAATTCGATACACACTTTTTAGTATATACAAAAATTCTTATAATTTTTGTAAGAAAAACGGTATATACTAAAATTCTTATAATTTTTGTAAGAAATTCGGTATATACCTTTTTTCTTACAAAAGTTGTAAGAATTTTGGTATATACCGAAAAGTGTGTACATAATTTCTTACAACTTTTGTAAAAAAACGTTATATCATTTTTTAGCTTTTTTTTAAGGTCGTCTTTTTTTAGAATCACCCGTGGGGTTTCTAAATACAATTAGTTATTTATCTCTTTTTAAATTAATGAAGTTAAAATTTAAGGTTTAAGATTTAAAAAATTATAAATATGATATACTTTTAAGACATAAGATTTAGGGTATAAAAATAATAACAAAATTTAAAATTTAATTTTTTTTAATAAGAGACAGAGAAGAAAAGCAAAAAATTTCTACTCCTTTTTTAGTAGCCATATTCGAATGTCATCATTTTTAACTATACCTTTTATTTAGTGAGGTTGAAATGATTAATTCGACTGATAAATAAACTGACGTACTCAAAATTGAATTAATATTTTTTTTATATTTTTAATTATTAATTGAGTTTTTTTTAAACCGTTGACTTTTGGTAGTTCAATTGGTTTTTAAATTAAAAAGAATGTTAATATAAATACTAAAAAATGTAATTTAGGTATTATTTTGTTTACTTTCTTTTTCTTTTTACTTCTGTTAGGATAATATAAAAGTATATAACAAAGGTTTTTGATAATTAACTAGTGATCTAGATTGAACCAAACTGAAATATATCTTTTATTTTTTTGGCATAAAGATAATTTTAACTTTTAACGTTTATAATTTTTATCGTTTTAGCTTTTATTTTTGGGGATAAATTTAGCCCTTAACCTATATCTTTTTGACAAATAGCTTATTTTTTAACTACCATGATAACTGGACCGTTAAAAATCTAACAATGATGACATGTCATATGCATATAATATATTTTAAATAAAATAGTATTTAACCTATTAAATATATATATGAAATATAATTTTATTATATTATAAAATATACAAAATTTAAATTAAAATAAAATATTAAAAAAATAATTAATTCTAAAATAAAATACTATTAAATATTCTCAACTCTAACTACGATAGAATTAAAATCTTAAAAATTAATAAAATTCAAACTATGTTCATATTTTTTAAGATAGGACTTTGATTCTATCGTAGTTAGAGTTGAAAATGTTTAGTAGCCTTTTATTTTAGAATTAATTAATTTTTAATATTTTGTTTGAATTTTAATTATTTTATATTTTATATTGAAATAAAATTATATTTTATATATATTTGATAGGTTAGATATCATGCCATTTAAAATATATTATCATATACATATGACATGTCATCATCGTTAAATTCTTAACGGTCCAATTATTATGGTAGTTAAAAAATAAATTATTTGTCAAAAAGATATAGGTTAATGGCTAAATTTATTCCAAAAATAGAATAAGAGTCAAAATGATAAAAATTATAAACGTTAAGGGTTAAAATTATCTTTATGCCTATTTTTTATCATTAACCTTTCAATTTTTGAGTAAACTAAATAAATCTATTCAATCGAAGAAATAATCAACTTGGGATGGAGTTATATAAAGTTAGGTGGAATAATTGTCTCTCCTCTTGAAAGATTATTTTTTTATTTTTAGTTAAATGTTTAAAAAAAATAATTTATTTATAAATTTACCTAACCTTGAATCATTTATATTTTACCCCTTAACCTTAAATCCTGACTCTTCCCTAACTCAACCTATAGATAGATATTCATTTCATACGCGATAATATAGTACTAATATTTTCTTCCATAAATTTTAGTACTCATTTCTAAACACTAATAATTAAAAAAGTACCAATATGATTGGTTTAAGTGGTAAGCAATTTGATTTCACTTAAACAAGTCTCAGGTTCGAAATATTATGTACCCAGAAAATTTTTACTGGATGACTCACGAAAATTATGTATACGATACGGGTCGATTCAAATTAGTTAGAACAAAATCTTCAAAACCGAAAAAAACAATAAAAAAATAATAAAGAATAATGATTGATAATTGGAGTTGTAATTTGATTGATTTTTTTATGGAGTCGTTATTGTTATATGGAAATTGGATTCATACCCTCGTTTGCTTTTATTATTGGCTTCCAAGCTACACTATAACCAGACTCAATCATAATACCAACAACCGGTCTACTTAATAAACATTTCTTTTATAACTTTAAACAAATAATAACGAGGCATAAAAAATATGTTTAAAGTAATTTTACTTCATAAATAATAACGGTGGATAATACTGACATCATTATCTATTTAATGTTTCTTTAAATAATTATTTTTAGATCTTATTCTTTTTAAAAAGTTTAACCCTCAAAGTATATTTTGATCAAAATAATTTTTTATGGATAAAAATTGTTAATCAAATAACAATCAATAATTTAAAATAATATTATAAAGTGATATAACAATGCGCAACACGATAACAATACCATATAAATAAATATATGACGATTTTACACAATACAATCTTAAAAAGGATTTTAATTTTTTTGATGTATCACTATATCTAGTCATTTCAAATTATTTATTATCAGTTGAGTAATATTTTCCATTCATTGAAGTATCGCTTTAATCTAAAATAAAACATTAATAATTAAATTATTTTAAAAAATATAAATTAAAATTATTATTCAATCAAATATTAAAATCATTTTTGACATTAGGCTTACAAAAATCTTAAAGGATATAAAGAATTGAAAATTTATATTCAAAATTTTAGAATGAACTAATGCATTTTAAAATAATAATTAATTTTTATTACAAAAGACTTCAAAAATAATTTTAATAGTATTTTGATCTATTAGGTGATAATAAATTTTAATTTAAATATTAGATTTTGTAGATATACAAATAAACTTTTAACTTAGTTTAGTGGTTAAGTATATAGTTTTTAGTTTAAAGTGTTCTAGTAAAAATGAGTACAAATTATCTGTTTTTTTTTCATGTCTTCGTTCGTATTTTTGTTTTAAAATAGAGGTTTTAAGGTTTAGGGTTCAAAGTCAGGAGTTGTGGTTAAAGTTTAGAGAATAAAGGGTATGATATATTTTTTAGGGTGTAAGATTTAGGGTTTATGATATAGAAAATAAGGATTAAAATTTAAAAATTAGTTTTTGAAAAGTTTTTAACGAAATAAGAATTAGAGTTTAAAAATTAATTTTTAAAATATTCGTGGATGTAGTTTTACTTATTTTTTATGTCAAAAGAGTATAAATTAGACATTAATTTAAATAAGTTTTACATAAATCTTAAGGTTGACTCAGTTGTTGGACCCATGCTCCCTAGTTCAATCCTACCGACTTGAACTTGAGGACTAAATTTAAAATTTTAAAAGTTGAATGACAAATAGAAATGACAAGATAATTAAGTGACTAAGGATGTAGTTTACCCGTAAAAATTTCACTAAACTTTCAATGATCTTTATGGAATCTTAAATAATGGAGAGTGTAGATCACTCATCGGTTGTAAACTCAATTTTCTGGTAATTTTCAGGTAATTTTCAAAGTTTAAAATTTCTTTAGTTTTACTATAGGATAAAACGACACCGTATACCATTAAATTATTATTGTTGATTTGTTTAGATCATTAATTTTTTAAATTATTTAAATTTAGCATTAAGCTTTAGCTTTCCATTTATGTATCTGATTCTGTCGTTAAATCATTAACATGACTCTTAATTTTTTTATAATGATTTTCTATTTTTTTAAAATAAAATTTGAGAGATCAAGATTTAAAATTTATGTTGTTTGATTTAGGAATATAATAAATATAAGAATATTTTTAAATAATAATTATATAAAAAATCTAATTTTATAACCTGAGCCTCACCTCGAAAAATGACAGATTGAGCATCGGATTCATTTTGAAATCTCATTATTTATATTTAAATTATTTATATTTAAATAATCAGATAATCAAATTAAATCGATCGTATTTTTAAACACCCCTATCCCTTCCCGTCATGCACGTTGTTCATAGTTTGTCTTTCCTTAAGTCACTGTTCTCAGTACAATTTGATTGTTTGACTGAAACTTTAGCATTCGACGTTCGACAATCGATTAACAGATGTTTTATTGATTTTAGATGACAGTTGAATAGGACAATCGATGGAGAAGGATCACGAATTTTTTTTGTTTTTAATCGTGTCTTTATTTATTATTTTATTAAAAAAATTAAAAAATAAAATTTAAACCTTAACTTTTATTTTTTATATCTTAAACTCTAAACTTTATATCCTAAAAATATATTATACTCCTAATTTCTTAAACCTTAATTATTATTTCTAACATTAAACCTTAAACCCTAAATCCTAAACTATTTAATTTAAAACGAATGAATATATAAAAACATGAGAAAGAGGCTGTCGATTTCCGCCGAATAAAGGGCAGGTGTAGAGGAGATGATCTATGGCCATGCCGAGTTGATTTAAAGGTTTGATTTTAGTTTTTTTTTTTTTTTTTAATTTCAAGTTTTTTCTGATTTTAAATATTTTGAGTTTTAAAAATAATATAATAATATAAACGATATAAAAAATATTTTATATATTAATATCTGTAAATAATATATTTTTTATATCCCTAGTGTTTAATAGTAATAAAATAATTAATTTTAAAATTAAAAAAATATATTATTAAAAAATAATAAATCTCATATAAATTATTTTTTAAAATATTGAATATTATAAGGTGAATGTAAAATCAGATTCATCTGAATTCGTCTTCAAATAGTGATTATACGTGAATTTTTGTTTGATTTTTTTAATACTGTTCAAAATTAAATTCATCTGATGTTGACTTTTAAAGAGTGACCGATAATAGAAGACAAAATTTAACAGGTGACACTATCGAACTCTAATAGCGATTTTAATTCAATACTATTCAAAATCGGATTTTATTACATTTAACTTTTATTTTATCGTAGAATTCATCTTTTCAGAAATTATTCCCCATATTTACTATATTAGGAATTCTTAATTTTTTAGGTAAACTACAATGAAGATCACTTAATTATGAGTAAGGTTATATTTGGGTCACTTAATTATTAAAATTTATATTTAGGTCATTCATTTATGGGTAAGTTTATATTTGGGTCACCCAATTATTAAAAGTTATATTTAGATCATTCAATTATAAGTAAGGGTACATTTGGGTCACTCTTCATATTTAATTTTTTTATCAATTCGTGTATTAGATTAATTAATGATTTTAAATGAGGTACTCTAATGTTAACAAAGTTATACAAAAAATTTAAAAAAAATGATCAAATTAATATACTTTTTCTAATATATTTATATATTTTTTCAAATATAAAAATAATCCAAATATAATATTATTTATAATTTAGTGACGCAAATATAACATTTAATCGTAGCGAAGATATAAGAATTTTCCCTCAAACTTGGCGCCTTTACGCAATTTTTAGTCCAGTGTTTTAATCTTGGCCGTTCATCTCACCTAGTGATCCGCAACATCGTATCTGATATCCATCCCACGGCTGATATTCAAAATCAGAATTACACACGCGCGTCATGATTAACTCGGCTTCCATCCAAACCCTACTTCACGCAACCACTCTATCCTCACGTTTTAGACTATTTCTTAATCTTCTTTAAACGTCAAACTTTCCCTTCCGCTTCTTCCACTTTTTCTTTTCCTCTGAAACTGTCGTTTGTCTCTAATTTTCTCGCTGTCCAAACAAGGGGAAAAGAATGGGAAGAGACGATTTATACATTACTGTTCCAAGTCTTTTTCGGTGTCCGATATCGTTGGATCTGATGAAATCCCCAGTGAGCTTGTGCACGGGCGTAACATACGACCGAACCAGCATCCAACGGTGGCTAGACGATGGCAACAACACCTGTCCGGCCACAATGCAAGTTCTCAAAACCAAAGAGCTTGTACCGAACCGGAATTTACAACGTCTCATCCAGATCTGGTTCGACTCAGTCACTCGCCGGCGACTCGATTCCGAATCGTTCCCCAGTTCAGATGCCGTCCGTTCTCAAAATCAGGTCAAATTATTGGTCAAAAATCTTGACGGCAACATTTGCATTTCATCGTTAACAAAGATCCTTCACTTCGCAAGAGAATCAGCTGAAAACCGCGAATTCCTCGCGAGAATCGATGGGTTTCCCAACAAGGTATTCGATCTCATGAGGATTGCGGAATCCGGCATTGAAGTAGCGGAACTCGTGGTTAAGCTTTTAGATTTGATGTTAAGTAAAATTTCTGATAAGACACCTTTGTTGGAAACGAATTCCTTGTCGACGATTCTTCTGGTTTTGCAAAGAGGGAATTCAGATTCACAAATCCCAGCGGTTCGATTACTGGAATTCATGGCGGTCGACGGAGAATCCAAGCTCAAAATAGCTCAAAAAGAGGGATTAATACCCGGATTGGTGAAATCGTTAAGGAAAGAGAAGAATACAAGATTGATCGAAGCGAGCTTATCTTGTTTGATCTCAATCACAACGCCAAAACGTATAAAACACAAGCTAATCCAGCACCGAACAATCCCAGAATTAAAGAAACTTTTATCCCAACCAAACACCACCGTTCCAATAACAGAGAAGTCACTTAAGCTACTGGAAGCTTTGTTGACTAGCAGAGAAGGGAGGATAGAGATTTGGCGTGATTCGGTGTTGTTACAAAGGATTGTCGATAAAATTCTCAAAGTATCTAGCATTGCGACGGAGCACGCGGTGGCGATACTTTGGAGCGTTTGTTATTTGTTTAGAGACGGGAAAGGCCGAGAAGGTGTGGTTGGCAGCAATGGGATGACCAAGTTCTTGTTGCTGATGCAGAGCAATTGTTCTCCGGCGGTGAGACAAATGTCAGCTGATTTACTAAAAATTTTCCGGGTGAACTCTACATTTTGTTTATCAAGTTATGATACTAAGACTACTCATGTTATGCCCTTTTGAAGAATTTTCCTGGAAAATAAGTAGAAAACCCAGGTTTGTAAATCAAAGAACTGTGAAAGGAAAATTATCTTCCATTTTGTTTTTTCTGTTTGTTTGGTACTTCTGAAATGCAATGGGTTGATTGTTTGAAATTTTCAGAAGTTTGATTTGATTTTAAACTGGGAAAATGACAAAGCAGGGACTCATTTAATGCCCAAGTAGTCAATGAAGTGTCTGTGAGAGAGAATGATGAGTTCAGAGTCTTGAAACAAAAATAGAACCACTAGGTAAAAAAGTTAAGTTTTGTTTAAATCCTAAGCAAGATAATTAATGGAATGTTAAATTAAATTTATTGTGCAAGTAGGATGAATTTCTTTCAACTAAATGATATGTTACGACTAAAGATAATTGGGGTTTAGCGAGCTGAAAGTTCGTAAGTTATTTGTATTTGATTTAGTTAAAATTCAGTAGATATTCGTTTTAGATTGATTCACTTCGAATTTGAATTTGACTTAAGATTTGAATGAGTTGAATCAAGTAAAGTTTAATCAAGTTCGCGAGCAACTCGTTAATTTTTTAAAATATTTTCAATAATTATTTAAAATTATTTCAATTAAAAAGTAAATCAAAATAATAATTAATTTATGAGTTATT
Organism: Abelmoschus esculentus; assembly: GCA_035048815.1. Taxonomy (NCBI): domain Eukaryota; kingdom Viridiplantae; phylum Streptophyta; class Magnoliopsida; order Malvales; family Malvaceae; genus Abelmoschus; species Abelmoschus esculentus. The sequence goes on from JAUCBN010000024.1 coordinate 15,637,117, forward strand.
ACTCTAATTTTAACTACCCCTACTTTGGTGTATTTATAAATTGTTAGTTTAAAATTTAGAGTTTAAACGTGTTTTATACACTTTTTTTAGTGATTTATATTAATGTTAAGCCCATATTGTATTATTAAATTATAATTTTAATTAAAAAATAAGGTAAATATTTTTAGTGAATTTAACGAACAACGAGTTGAGTAATTATACTTTAATTTTAGGATTAGTCTACCACGTGCGTCGAACATTGTTGAACACCACTAATATTTAACACCGCTGAACACTTTTAAATTAATTAATAAAAATTAAAAAAATTAAGGACTAAACATATAATTTCGAATTATTTAAAATAAAATCTTAAACAAATTATATATATTATATTTAAATTTTTTTAAATAATTTATTTAAATAATTTTTAATTTAAAAATAAAAATATTAAATCCAAAACCTAAAACCATAAACTCAAGCTAAAAATACTAAACATTAAATCCTAAAATCTAAAATACTAAATCATAAACTCTAAACCCTAATACAATAAAATCATAAATCATAAAATCTAAAAATATAAACGTAACCTAAACTCTAAAATAAAAATTTTGAAATTCTAAAAAGTATAAACCCTAAACTTGAAACCCAAAATTAGTTTAAGATTTAGATACAATGGTTTTGGTTATTTTAGGGTTTAGATTTAATGTTTAGGGTTTAGTATTTTTAGGGTTTTAAGATTTTATATTTTAGGATTTAGAGTTTAATATTTAGTGATTTAGGTTTTGAATTTTGATTTTAAGGTTTAGAGTTTATGATTTTTTTATTTTTTAAAATTAATTTTAATTAGTGTTTTATTCAATTATTTTAAAAAATATATAAAAATAATAATTTAATAAAAAATTATTTAAAATAATTTACAATTATATGTTGAGTCCTTATATTTTTAAATCTTTATTAATTGGTTTATTAATGTTCAGCAATATTCATCATTAACGGTGTTCGACGCCCATTATAGATTTTTCTTTAATTTTATCATACCGATATGATTCTTTTATTAAATTCTAAAGTTTTGAATTTTTTAATTAGATCGCTCTTATATTTTTTAAAAATTCTCATAAAATCTCTCAAAATTTAATTTTTTTAGTTAGACCCCATTTTGTTTAAAAAACTATAAATTGAACATTCAAGTTTTTTTTTTTTTTTTAATTTCAATTAAAACCATTATTTTTTAAAAAAATAAAATGGGCCCTTCAAATTCTTTCCCCAAGTTCCATCATTAATTCTGACTCTATAATCTAGATTCCTAAGATTTATGATTCTTTCTTACAAGACATGTTGTTGGATAGATGTTCCTCTTTCCTTTGAGTTTTCTTTTGCAATCTATGTATTGTTTTTTTAGAGAAATTGCTGCTAAAAGTCTTTTTTTTGTAGTGACCTAAGAAACTTGACCTCAGACCTAACTCATTTATCTAATCTAAGATCCAATAGGAACTAGAACATGAGAGTCTAACTACTAGAACCTGAAACCAAACAGAATCAAAATGAATCGGAACTGAAAACATCTCCAATTTAATTTGTTAAATATTATGCTTCTTTTGTATTATATTATTAAATAACAACCACCTTAATAATAGTTTAACATCATTTTCTCTTTATTTGAAAGACCATCTTTATATATTGATCTTATCAAAAAAAAACGATCCGATATTTATTAGACCCGAAAAACAATCGATTCAATATTGTTCTGATACTAAAAATTAATCTATCTGATATTTACCCGATCCAAAAGTCAACCGATCTAATATTAAAAGGGGTACAAATCGTCTGCCTCTTTCTTATGCCTCCATTTATGTCTCTACTTCAAATTAGAGGTTTAGGGTTTTAGGTTAGTGGTTTTGGTTAGGGTTTAGGAATTAGGGGTAAGGTTTATTTTTTAGGGTATAGGGTTAGAGTATAGAAAATAAAGGTTATGATTTAAAATTTAATTTTTTAGTATATTTTTAATGGAGGTATCAAAGGAGACACAAAAAAGAGGCCGAAGATTTTTACTCTATTAAAAGACCTGAAATAACATAAAATCAAACTAAATTTGAATCAGACCTGAATCAAACTTAAAATAAAAACAACTCGAACTAAAAACAAATTGTCTCAAAATAATCCTACCTCATTGGCACCTCTGATTATATAACCACCATTTTTATTATAAAATGTGATCGAATTGTCTATCTAAGTCTAACAGTGGAACATTCAAATGAAAGATTCCCTCTATTAAATATGAATTATAACCTATAAAATTTGAGAGAATGAATGTCTTTCGCATGGCTTGAATTCTGGATTTGAAGCATTGCAAGTTATTGTATCATTTAGACTAAGACCTTGTTCGCATCTTAACTTGCCATGGTGGCTGCCGGTTATCAGATCGTTGCAATAGAAGCGACCGCACAGGGTCTCTAAAAAAGAGGGGCCCAAAATTTTGATAAAATATTTTTTAGATGATGTTAATTCCGAAATTCATTGAAAGATTTTAAAATTGCAATTAATAAAGATGCATTATAATTGTTTAAACGTTATAATTATTTCTTAAATGCGATAATTGGTTATAGAATCTTATTGATTCTTCTTCTTCTTATTGCTTCTATAGAACTAGTGAAGTTTTGGATAGGCACAATAAAAATAATCGCACAGGCCCCCCTAAAAAGAACATTTGCTTCTAAAGGTTACAATTTTTTAACTGGCAAAAGTTATAAACAATTATTTTTAAGGGTCGTATTTTAATAAATTGCACAGAACCCTCGAAAATTTTGAACCGCACCTGTATAAGACTCAAGAGTTCATGTTTGAATTTTAGGGGTAGATATTTTAATTGTTATATTTGAGATAATAGGATTAGTTTATGGATTTGGAGGTTATTTTTTTCATATTAGTCTTTAGTTTTTAAACGAATTGACACCTATTTATTTCAAAATTTTCTAATATAGTGTAATACTTTTAATAAAATGATATTTTTATTATAAATCTTAAAACTTCATTTTTAGCTAAAATTGAATCATGCATATTTCTATTTTTGACAATTTTATGGAATAATACTTATATTATTCACAAAATTTAATTTTTAGTCAAAATTATTCAATATTTATTTACATTTTTGGAAATTTAATCCAATAAGATTTTTATTTATTATGGTAGTTAAAATTTAATTTGTAGTCCAAATTCACACTTATTCATATTTTTAATATGAAGATATTTTTATTTATATTTGTTCTTAAATTATTTTTATCAAAATTAATCCTTATTTATTTTTATTTTTGTAATTTACTTTAATATTTTAAATAATGATGATATTTTTGTTCATTCTAGTGCCTAAAATTTATTTTTAATGTAATTCTTGTTCCTGAAAAGCGTTAAATAATCCACTCAAAATAACCCAATCAAAAATCTATCAACTAATTGTACCAAACTCAAACTTAATACAATTATGAAATTCGAATTAACTCGATCTGAAATAAAACTAACATGAAATAACTCAACTTGAAATAAACTCAACTTGAAGTTTAAACGAGCCCGAATTAATTGATACGAACCCAAATTTATTTACAAAATTTAATACTTGAGCATTTAAAACTGAACGGTTAAGATATTAGAGAAAGATCCATGCTTCGGTCTATAAATCCTTGAGCATTTTTATTTACAAAATTTATGTATATTTTTTATATTTATCCCTAATTCAATTTAATTATATATTTATGTAATAATTGTTTTGGATGTATTAGGAAACAAATCTCAGGGATAAGAACAAAACACGAGTATTTTACCTTCATATTTGTTTCCTAAATCATTTAAAACAAATATTAAGAATTAAGATAAACACACAAATATACTTAAAATGGAATTAGGAAACAAATGAGTACTTTATAACTGCTGCCTGCTCTAAAATAACAATTGTTTAATATTTTAAATAAAAAATTAATTCAATATACAAAAAGATATATATCATAAATAAATATTTAAAGATACTGTTTTTTTCTTTTAAATACTTAAAATATAACTTTCGATTAAATTAGGAATTTAATTTATAATTTTTTATATAAAATAAATGTTTAAAGTATTTTCCCAAACACCTAATCCCAAACCTACCCCCGTGACTCCTCTTTCCATCCCCAGAATCCATTCACATGGAAAATAGTATAAATATCAACCCCATGAACCATGGCTTCTTCATCTTCCCAAACACACTGTTCGACTGATAGTAATCTCAATGTCTGGGATTCTGAGCCTTTCGATTCTCACGCTCACTCTTTTCTTCACCCTCTCCTCATCACATCGTTATCATCTCCAGCAAGACCCGCCGCAAAACGCCACACAAATCCGCCTTGCTTGTCAATCCACTCGCTTCCCACAACCATGTGAGACCGCTCTATCGAAGTCCTCTTCTCTCCCTCCCAACACAACTTCCATCCAGATCATCCAGTCCGCTATTTCTGTGTCTTCCAAGAACCTCAAAACCGGACAATCCATGGTCAAATCCATCCTCGACTCCTCCAAGGGTAACCTCAACCACACCAACGCCGCCACCACCTGCCTAGAGGTCCTTTACTACTCGGATTATCGCATCAACTCCACCGTCGACGGTTTGACGCAGGGGAAGATCAAGGACGCGCGTGCGTGGATGAGCGCGGCGCTTTGCTACCAGTACGACTGCTGGAGCGCGCTCAAGTACGTCAATGAAACCCAGTCGGTGAACGAAACGATGGCATTTATGTACTCCCTGCAGCAGCACACCAGCAACGCGTTGAGCATGATGGTCGCTTACGATAATTACGGGGACGATATGAAATCGTGGCGCCCACCTAAAACCGAACGGGACGGGTTCTACGAGAAAGGGTCGAGCGGGAGGGCGCTGGTTTCAAGCGGGGGAGTACCATCCGGTTTGAAGCCGGATGTGACAGTGTGTAAAGACGGGAGCGGCGGGTGTTACAAAACGGTGCAGGAGGCGGTGAATGCGGCGCCAGATAACGCAGAGCCGACACGGCGTTTCGTGATACGGATAAAGGAAGGTGTGTACGAGGAAAGGGTGAGGGTTCCGTTGTCGAAGAGAAACGTTGTGTTTCTGGGTGAGGGTATGGGTAAAACCGTTATTACAGGTTCTGTGGCTGTTGGTCAGAACGGAACGACCACCTATACATCTGCCACCGTCAGTGAGTTCCCTCTCCATTACTAATTGATATTCTTAATTTTTAAAATTGAATTGAATAGCCATTTTAAGGTTAAGATTTATTAGAAGTTTTTTAGTATAATTTTATTAAAAAAATATCGTTATATAATATAAATTTTAATTTACATGAATCTTTTAGAATTATGAGTTATAAATCTTGTTTAAGATTTAAAATTAAATGTTTTATCATTTAAAATTTAGGGTTCAGTTTGTTAGTAATTAGTCAAGCCAGTATATATGGTTTTGGGGAGCATGGCCCCCTATTGATTTTTATCCAATTGTAATAAAATAGATTTTTAGAGATAGATACATGTGGAATTGAGTTTTTGATTCACTTGAATCTAATCCAAACATAAATACATCCCGACCCTAACTCGTCTTAAATATTTTTTAAAAATCTAACCCGACCCAAAAAATAAATACCCTAAACTTGACTTTGACTTTGCTCGGCTTATAGAAAAATAATTTTAGGGACTTAACTATAAAAAAATAGTTTCAGAGAACTTAATTATAAAAAATATAATTTTAGAAACTAAAATATAAATAAAAAAATTTGATTTTAAGGATCAAATTATAAAAATAAAGATAAAAAAGTATTATTATAAATATAAAAGTTTAACATAAAAATATATAATCAATATCAGGTTAGGTCGGATATTTTGTACTCCAAACCCAACCTGAACTTAAATTTTTATTTACCCGATCAAACCGGGTCAAGTAAAATACTCATATCTAAGTTTTCTTAAAAAAAGAGAGAAAATTAATTCTATAACCCCTATAATCTTTTTAATATTTTATAATATTATTCCTATAAAAAAATTGTTTAAACACTCATCTGTTGTCCTTGCTATATAAAAGGAATTGTTAGTGTTTTAAAAATATTAAAAGTTTTCGATTAACGCTTTTTATTTCCTTAAGTTATTAGTTCTAAACTCAGAGCAAAATTTTCTTTCTCTTTTTCTTGAGTAGGAATTGTTAAAAAAATGTGGGCTGGGATCATTAGACTCTATAGATGGCTTCATATATCAGTGGTATACTATTCTTGTTTCACTAGGAAAAGTCTAAATGTATACACCTGCAGGTGTGCATGATTTTCTTCCATTAGGTTTGGCTGATAAGTTAGCTAGTTCATCTGTGACTGATGACTAGGAGTAGGCAGCTTTCCTTAGAGATCGACGGTGATTAAGATTGCTCTCACCTGGACCTTTCAACCAAGGGCAAGATCTGCTGAATTCATGCATCTTCGGCTTATCATAGTCCTAACATGTTTCATTGGCTTGTTGCAGCAATTGCTGGGGATGGATTTATGGCCAGCGGCATTACGTTCGCTAACACAGCAGGCCCTGATGCCCACCAAGCAGTAGCCTTCCTATCGGATAGTGATCTTTCAGTCATTGAGAACTGTGAATTCCTTGGAAATCAAGATACTCTCTATGCTCACACGCTCCGACAATTCTACAAGAAGTGCCGGATTCAAGGGAACGTAGACTTCATCTTCGGAAACTCTGCTACAATTTTCCAAGAATGTGAGATTCTGATAACTCCCCGGCAGTTAAATCCTGAAAAAGGAGAAAAAAATCCCATCACAGCTCATGGAAGAACAGATCCTGCACAATCAACGGGTCTCATTTTACTAAACTGTGTGCTCAACGGCACGGATGAATACATGAAATACTACTTCAGCAACCCTAAGGTGCACTTGAACTTTCTAGGAAGGCCGTGGAAGGAATTTTCGAGGACTGTTTACATAAACTGTGTGATGGGACCTCTTATTTCTCCTGAGGGATGGATGCCATGGACCGGTGACTTTGCGTTGAACACACTTTTCTACGGAGAATATCAGAATTCGGGACCGGGTTATAATGTTTCGGGAAGAGTCCCATGGAGTTCACAAGTTCCAGCAAAATATGTATACACTTTCTCTGTTCAGAATTTCATTCAAGGGGATCAGTGGATCCCAACATCATCTTGATCTTTTTTCCCATTAATTTTACTGATATTCTTCTTGATTCTCATGATAAAGTAATAAGGAATCTATTGTTGTAGAATCATCATATTTATATGTTACAAAGTCTTTGCAAGAAAAGCCAACAGTTTTTTGGGCAGTATGGTTCATAATATTTGTCACGTTTGAGAAGAGACAAGACATATTATTATATGTCTTATCAGACATATCTTTTAAAAAAAAGAGTAATGATTCCGTGACAACTGATATTAAAGTAATCTTTTAACTGCCCGTGAGTAGAGTAGGCAAGATGAATAACCATGACAAGAGTAACACATTATGATCACGAGCATGATTGAGTGAGAGAAAATATCATACCCGAAAAGTGTCGGAAACATTAATCTCATATTAAAAAAAAGATATCAACCCCGTGATATATTATAGTATTATACCTTACAATACACGGAAGACAGATTTTGCATTACATTCTTCCTTGGGTCACTCTTTTACCATGGTAAAAGTATCCAAAACGATACATTACTAATCTTAAGTATATATTAATCAAAATCTTATGTGAAACTAATGTTGTAAGTGAACATCAGTTCGTTGAACAACTTGTAGTGGGTCAAAGCACATGCATTGATGGAGGATAGGAACGGTCTGATGTATGAGAAGGGTAACAATAGAGAGAAAGTGTGACACTTTGACAACGGACAACTGCTTTCCTTGACATAATGACACAAAGGTGTTATGGGATGTACTTTTTTATATCTTATTTTTTTATGGCATCATGAAATCAACGTTAGAATATTTCCATGCACTAATCATTGACAAATACTATATCTACAGTTTACAACGAAAAATTGCAGACTAGACTGCCGGTGCATGATTCTCGTAGAATCCGATACAAGAACGGAGACAAGAATTAGATAAAAAAAATTAACAAATAAATTAAAAATTGAAGTTTAGTAATAATTTAATGTTACATTTACATTTTAAAATAAGTTCAAATCCACTACTAAGGTTGTCATTTCAGGTTGATTAGATATTTTGATTCGATTCGGATCGAGTCTATTTTAGGTCGGGTTGGAACGGTTCGGATCCAAATCAGATAATTGATAATTTCATTTTAGGTCGAGTAGATTTCAGGTCGGGTCCATTTCAGTTCGGATTTATTTCAAGTCGGTTTTATTTCAGGTCTAATTATTTGATTTTAATTTATAATAATTAAAATTATGAAGTTTGATTTTGTACAAATAAGTAAAAAAACGATAGACTTTTGGTTGAATGGTTGATCATTAATTTCGAATTAATTATTTAATAAGTAACATCTTTCACCAATCACCAACATGAATTCATTAAAAATAAATATTACGCAGTAGACTTAACAAAAATATCATATAAATTCATATCTTAAAAATTATGCTAAATTACAAAAATTAAAAATGAATAATGAATAAATATTAGATTAAACATTCAAATAATAAAATTTTAAATTAAAAAAACAATATTAATAAAATAAAATATCATCTAATAAAAACACTAAACTAAATTAAAAAAATAACTAATGATCAATTCAAAATAAAAAAAATTATAACTTGTAAGGATTAAATTAAAAAAATTATAAATTAATAATAGTTAAAAAGTATTGAAAAGTTTAAGTTTAATGATTTATAAATAGAAAATATATTATAAATAGAATAAAAGTATATATAAACTTTATAGTATATAAAGAATTTTGTACTATATATAAATTATACTATATATATACTGATACTATTACTAATTTTCTATATATGAATTATTACTATTTTAGAAATGAAATAATATTATATATAGATTAGTATTATATACGGAGTATTACTATATTTGAAAATAGAATTATACTATAAATAAATTTATACTATATAAAAAATATTATTATTTTTGGAAATAAAATATTACTATATATGAAAAATAAATTTATAATATATATATTAAAATATGAAATATATAATATTATATATATAATAATTAAAAATTTTAAGTGTCTATATATGACGTTGATTAGTCAACGTCACCTGTAGGTGGCGTTTGTCTTATGGTACTATAGATTTTAGCTTAGATTCCTAAATAATTTTTAAGGATCTTTATAAACCTAATTAAAATGGTGTAATGGATTATCTTTCTAATTTTGTCTCAAAATTTAAAAGTTTTATCCTTAAACAATGCATTGAAATTAAATTACTCAAATTTTTAAATTCAATATTACTCATTGATATGATACGAAGAGAGGATATAGATAACAGTTGACAAGTAAAAAACTCATGAGGAGTGGTATTATTTAAAAAAAATTAATAAAATTATTAAAAAAACTTTATAAAATAAAATTAAAATCAAAAGTGTAAACCCAGATTTAAAACAGTGTCATTTATATAAAAATGGTACAAAAGACAACAAAATACAAAAACATCCTCCGAAGATCAAAAGAGTGCAGCAGTGTTGATTGCCGGAGGTGTTGCAACATAAAATTCATCATCTGTCCAGTTACTTTCACCCCAGTGTTTCAACATGCTTTGCCATTCACAGACATTGTCAATGCACTTCTTCCGTCGCTTGTCCTTCACCTTCATCCTCCAATGTCCGTCGCTGAAGTTACCCTTCTCCGCTTCCCGTCTATCGAACTCTAACTGCGCCTTCTGCTTCGATCTCAACAAGCAAAACTCTTGTAATTTCTCCGGCATTGCATCGTGCACTTTCCACCACCTTTCATGTGCCACATCGCTAGCAAACTCTAGCATTATGTCCGAGTTCCAATTGCAATCATAGTCCTTGTAGCACAACCATGGCTTGATGCCTAGGTAGTGAAGTACATAAAGGATCGGTGGATCCGAGCCGAAAAGACGGGTTTTCTTTTGCTTGACGTCTTCCTCGTCACCGCTCCAGAAATGTTTGAGGAAGTTCATGTGTCGCGGAATCCGGTGCCACCATGTGAAGACCTCGTTTAAGTACCCTTGATCCCCACCGTTGTATGACTCGAACACATTGATGTGATCCATCAAGAGTTGGAATGTACAATTTGATGGCTCGATGACCATCACACCGGAGTTGAAAAGTGTGGCGTTGTTCCCTGTTGCTGATATTTCGGGCATGCCGAATAAGAAATCGATGTTGCGAAGAATTAGAAGATCGGCGTCGATGAATATGATCTTGTCATACTCGGTGAGCTGCCATAACCGGAACTTGCTGTAGTTATATTCGTTGTATGCATCTTTCTCTGCTTTTGGATTCCTGATCCTTTGGATTGTCCGGACTTTCCATCCAGCAGCCTCGAGTCCACTCCGGTAATAAACATTGATCGTCTCGTCAACAAGTATCACGAGGTCTCGAGTCGAGCCTGACATTCGGATACTTTGAGCCGCTGCTATAGCCCCACATACATATACATGAGCTGAATGGAGAATTGTTGCATATGCTTCTCGAGATGCATTCCCTGAATATGTTGATGCTGCCATGAACATAATATATCCCTTACATTTTCACATTGAAATATAGACAAATATGAACTTTTAGGGCATTAAAACATCTAGAAATGGACTGACCTTGGACCCCAATTGGAAGTGCAAGTTCACAAGAACCAATTGGAAGCTGAATCTTTTCCCTCAACACATTCAAGTCCGGTTTGTATAGCCAGACATTGTTCTGTCGTCCGACAAGTTCTTTGCAAGGGAACATGTTGGGGATCGGGAAACACTTTGAAACGAAAAGAACATGCACTGGATAGAACCCTTTAGCCGATGTCGCGAGACTAGCTGCCGCAAGCTGCAGATGCAACCGAGCAACATCCCTAGACCAATTCCCTTCGTTCCTACACGGAAGCTTGACAGCGATCAGATCAAGACGTTTTCCGGGAACTTCGATCTTCGGTAGATCAGGGCAAACCGGGACATCTTCTTCTTGCTCCTCATCAATCCATTCCGGATAGAGTGAGTCCCAAGTAACATTAGGTTTGGCATGATCCAGTCGAAGGACCATATGGTTGGCATCAGGCAGTAGGTGCTTCCAATGAGTGACTTCAACATCATTGAAGTTCAAAACTCCAATTCCCAGGTAATCATTCTTCTTCCTATCCATTTTCCGAGCAACCTTCATTACATCGTCCCAATTGGTCTCGATGTCCGATACGTATCGAAAATCAGCTTCTCCCCATATCCACCTCTTCACAAAATTCGTTCTGCATGCATGCAGGGATATCCATTTTCCTTATCTACATATATATGTTAATGTATATCCGTATTCATGTGTTCGAAATACGTACCGAGAACTTGTTGACGACGAAGGGTGAGTGTGACCGGTCCGTGGAGAGCAGAAAAGCTTAACGAAAGTGATAGATAGAATGAGAATGAAAAGAAGCTTGAGCAGAGGATATTTACAGCAGCAAGAGGAGCGGTCTTGGACTAATGGGAGATGGAAAGGCTTCTCATCAGCATCTTTCACTTTGTTCTTGGTTACTCTTCTTTTGTATATGGCCTCACTGCAAAGGAAGAATAAAGGAAGAAAATACAATCATAAGACAAGACCATATCATATACATTAATAAGAAAAAAAAATTATGAATTTGCATACCCAATTATAAATAATAATTTAAACTTTATTTTTAAATTTTTAGATCCACCCACTATGTGAAACATGAAAATAGTTCTAGGAGTAATATGATTCAAAATATTAGTAATCTTATCATTACTTTATAATATGATTTTGAGTACTTAACTCATAAATAGGTGTTCAAATTATATATTTTTCTTAGATCAGCGTTTAGTATTATTTTTTGTTAAAATATGTACTTAAAGTTTTATTTTATTAATAATAAATACCGTTAAAAAATTCATCACCCAATAATAAATTGACATATGATTTTTATTTTTACTTTAAAAATAAAAAATAAATTAATTTAAATAATATTCTAAAATTTTTAGAAATCATATAGTCCCCAAATCTTTAAAACCCCAAACATTAAAACTAAAATCAGTGCTAAAATAAACCCATATCAAATTATGATTGATTGATAAATTTTTTAACAATATTACTTTAAAACACTAACATAATAAAATTTTAGGCATTTATTTTATTTAAAAAACATTAGATATTTGTATGAGCCCTCTAGCCCAAGTGGTTAATGAAACAATTATTGTTTCTAGAAGTCACAGATTCAAGCACTAACGATATAATTAGAGTTATTATTTTTTTAAATTTAACAAAAAAATTTCACGGTATTACCTTAAAACACTAATAGAATGAAACATTAAACACTTATTTCAGTCAAAAAATATTAGACACTTATTTCAAAATATATATAGTCTAACCATATATTTTTGAGTTAAAGTTATATCTTTTAATCATTATTTTTTAAATCGTACTTAAAACGACCCTTTTAGCTCAATTGTTCTATTCATAACATTCGAATTTAAACTTAATATATTCATTTTTGAGTCAAAAATATTCCCAATACCTTACAAAGTATTAAGAAAGAATTTCCCAAAAATTACTAATATTTTGTGATGTAATGGAGCAAATCAGCAGCATAAATCAAATAAGTTCGATGTCACATCGAATATATGTAGTCGATTTATATCATCTGTTGTTGGATTTGTATTTTCGACCTTCCAGATGTGACACGTGGAAATAATACAACTTTTATGATTCAAATTTAAAATAATTTTATGGTTGGTAATGGAAATAAATTCAAATTTGGTAGAAGTATTTAATTAATAAAAAACTTGAGTTTTGATATTTAAAATTTTAATATTTTAACTTGAATGATATAGTCAAATATTTTTTAATATAAATATATTTACTTAAAATATTAATTATTCAAATATATACTATTACATTTAAGATGTATGCATGAAATTTTATTTTTATTTAAAATTGCATACATCTTAATTTTTATTTTTAGTAAAAGTAACATTTAATATTATATATTTATTCTATTTTGGTACTCTGACCGTTAAAAACTAATAGAAATTATGACGAGATTTAATATAATTATATTTTTAGTCTAAAATTTATCAATTTAAAATATCATATTAATTTTGAGGGTAAAATATCATCTTAATTTTGATAGAGTTTTATCATATATTTTTTTACCCCTCGTTTCTTATCGTTATTCTGATCATAGAGTTTGGGTTTTCAAATGGATCCTACATTAGCTCCCATTGATCCCCAAATAATAAAGTTTTAATTATCTCTAACATGTTTTTTAAACTTCAGAACCCAAAAAATTATTCAATTGGAAGAAGTAAAATTTGAGGAATTTACAATTTTAATCTAAAAATTTAAATAATGTTAGACTAAACTGATAAATTGTATAAGTTTTTGACTAAAAATGTTATTAACCCAAATCATGTTACTATTTTTGTTAAATTTAAATGGGAAAGGTATCAAAATAAAAATATAACATCAAATACTATTTTATCAAAAATAATAATTAAGGTAACAAAACAATAAAACGTATACTAAAATACTAAATATATAATTTTTGTATAATTTTAAATTGAACAGTAAATTGTTTTTTTTTTTTCTTTAAATATGTTAGCATCATACTTAATCCTCAAGTAATTTTTTATATAAAGATTATATAAAAGAATGAAAAATGAAAATACCAAATTCGGTCAAACTTTAAATATAATATAGATTAGTAAACCAATAAAAAATATAAAAATGAATTAAAAATACTTTATATGTGAATTATATATACTTTTGTTGTATGGACAAGTCTTCATAAAATAAAATAAAATACTAAATCAAGGACTCATGCCTGTAACAGTGCCTTGAAAGGAAACACCAGTAGGCAAAAAAGATAATGGAAACCGTACACTCTACTTCTTCTACTCAGCCATATCAAAAAAATAATTTTTTATTAATTAATTAAACTGTATATACCTTGTTGGGATTATTTTATTTTATTACCCAAATAGGTCTGTCCTATGAAGGTAAAATGCATGGTTAAAATCTGTTGCTGGTTGGTCAATCATTAGATTCACAATTCTGAACCAGTAAGATTGATTTGCAGTAACTTTTATTATTACCCAAAAGGGTAAAAATTATTTTAATTGTAAACTAAACCCTGGATTTAGCACTAATTACTCACAACCTGAGATTACCAAGAGAAACTATGGATTTTTACTGAAAAGAATACATTGGGTTGCTGAGTTATAGAACTACAGTCATGGCTCTTGGCTTAAAGCTAACAAATTAAAGAGAGTTTTTCTCTGAACCACGAAGATTTAAAGTACGGTTGTGATTACGTTATATTTTATTGTAATTACGGACATAACGAATGTTATTACGATGTCGATTACTTATATAATGGCCGTTATTTGAATCCCTGATAAATAATATTTGCAGCGAAAGAAGAAACTAGGGAACTCACATTGATGCAGATAAGCGATGTCTGGTCTCCGTTGAACCAGGTAAGTTTGCCATGATTTCTCTCATTTCCAAGGGCATGCATGCAAAATCTGATCCACAAACAAACATATGCTCACCATCATGAAGAAGAAGAAGAAGAAGAAGAAGAAGAAGAAGAAGAAGAAGAAGAAGAAGAACCTGTGCTGTGTGGCAATGGAGGAGGAGGCAGACCCTGAAATCCAAACAAACAAGACAGGCAAAGGATGCAATATAGGCTATGGGTAACTTGTTCCTCAAATTTTCTATTATTTTACTTTTTGTTTATTATTTCTCACCAAATCTTTTAAATTTTGTCTGTACCATAATGTAAGATATTTATTGTGGAGTTTACTAATTTCGATCGTAGGGCTCCATCTGAACTACTGAGTACACCCATCTTAAGCTGCTTTACTATATGAGTTCCAGTGCCCACCAACAATTAATGACTCTCTAATTGCTTCATCTCCTTTTGTTTCTTGTCCAAATTTGTCCGTTCTAGTGTCTCGTCCTACTATATCAATTACTTGATTGTACAACATCGATTTTCATTTTGATACGAGTTAATTGCATCACACTTCCCCAAACTATGATTCTATTTTAATTCGGTTCCTAAACTTTTAAATGTTAAATTCATTCTTAAATTATAACTCTTATTTTAAGTTGGTCCTCAAACTTTTAAATATTCTAATTCATCACTAAATTTTAAATATATGTTAACCATATCACATGTTAATAAAATTGTTATAAAAAGTTTAAAATGTTTAAAAGTTTAGGGACTGGTATAGAACGAGAAACATAGTTTAAGAATATCGTTTAAACAGTCAAAGTTTAAGAACCAAATTAGAATAAGAGACATGTTTAGGGATATATGGTGCAATTAACTCATTTTATATATGATGTATTGAATTGGTATATATTTATATACCCTTAAATCCTAGGATACATTATACAAATGAGTCTAAATTCCAATTAACTCAGACTCTTAAAACTACAAAAACTTAGGATCTAAATTCAACTAAACAAACTTCTCATTCTCTTTACACGTGACAATAATAACGATGTTAACCGAATTAAGACTCAATCAACATAAAGTATTTATTAATCATTGTACATTCGTTCTAGTGACGAATTGTTACAATTTTTCTGATTCTTCTTAAATCGATTTGATCCTGAATCAGATATCGAAAATATTTTAAATCCCAAATAAGTAAAAGGACCTAGTGAGATTAAAACTTAAAACAGGAACGTTTTGGTTATGGCATTAACAAGGTACTAGAGCAATGGAATGGTTCAGGTTTAAAGAGTAGTTGATAGATTAGGTTCTTGAAAATAACTTGTTTTTATTTGTAGCTACTGATGATCAAATGTCCCAATCCTCACTTTGCCCATAAAACAGTCTTGGAAAATAGTTGAAATTGATAATTAATTAATTACCTCACAAGATACCACCATTTTTGTCAATACAAATAAACCCCAAAATTTTCTTTTTCTTTTTTGTTTGATTGGTCGTTTTGGCTTTTTGTACAAGGCATATGAATAATGGGGGGAAGGGTCTAGGTTTAAAGCTGCTTTCAGACTTTAACTATTTCACCAAACGTACCCTAATTAAGACCAAGTCAACAGAATTATTGAGTATTAGAGGAGATGATTAATTGGAACAGAGATTAGAACATAATGTCTTGTCCCAAGAATCAGCAACCATCCTTTGCATCTAAGGAAGGAGGATTATATGAACAAGGGTGAGGATAAAATGACAAAAATCTTACAATTGTTGTAGTATAGGATAGATTATGTCATGAATCCTTTCCGCCATGTTATGCGTAGTCTATATAATCAGGTTCGTTAATCTTTAAGTAGAAAAGATGATTCACATTAAAAAATATGATATGAATTTGATTGGTTGAGACTACGAATGACGTAATAAAAAAGGTTCACGATAGAATCTCTCATAATGTAGAAACTAAAACAAGCACCAAAGTATGGAGTTATGTTTAATACATGGAAGCTAATTATGTAAGGTAACATTAGAGTTTGTTTTCGATACATAATCTGTGTAAAAATCGTTTAAAAATTAATTATAAACGATTAAATTTGTATCATTCTGAGAGGCAATATTTGATGGATAAAATCTTTTATCCTTTAATCATGTATTTTTTTGTTCCTCACTTTTAAGTAGTGAGTTTAGAGTTTAAAGTTTAAGATTAAAATTTAAAGTTAAGACGTAAGATATTATAGTAGGGTTTAGGATGCGAAAATTAGGATTAAGATTTTAGAATTTAATTTTTAAATATTTTTAGTGTGTGACATAGAAAAGGACATAGTTCGAGACAGAAGATTTTTATTCTTATTTGATAGTATATTAAATACAAAATTTATATAACATAATTAATGCAATACATAAAAAAAAATTACAAATTATAATTAATTACATACTTTTATTTAAAAAAAAAAGAAACTGAGAGATAAGTACATAGTAGTTAACTTACATGTAGACAACTCTAGAGGATAAACCTTTTCTTTCTTATTCGAGTTTCTGTACCCCAAATACAAATTAGATAATAAAAATATTAATATAAAAGTAATTTATAATATTTTATATTAATATTCTTTTTACTCGATTATTTAAATGAGTTGGTAGACTAGATATTGAAGTCTTGATATATTTTTTTTGAAAAAAATAGATTATGACCTAATTCACCATAAATAAATCGGTAAAATTTTGTCATTAGTATTTATATTATGCATAAATCATTGTTTTAGTCCATGTATTTTAATTTGATCAATTTTAATTTCTATTTTATTTCAACATTAAAATTTTAGTCATGACCTAAATAATACAGGGGCATGTGCCTTAACTGCAGGAACCTAGAACGATCATTCTAGATATACAATTAATACCATAATACAAGCACATGGACTAAAACTATGACATTCATAAAGCACAAGGACTAATAGAATAATTTGACCAAAATATGTACTTTTTAAAACTTTTATTCGAAGCCCCCGTAAAGCTGTGGTGGAGGGGTGAGGTGGGACTTGTTTGTATGATGGAAGCCTTGCACCCATCGCTACGTATCTCTCTTTACTCCATCCCATGCAATTAAAATATATTATTATTATTATTAATTTTATTTTTCTCGTATTTATTTATGATTAAATAATATTAGACATTGATCACTCAATTATTGTATTGATATTACTAGTGTTTAAACCCGTGATCTTTAAAAACAATAATCATTCTCTTATCCACTGAGATCACTGTATTAATATTACTGATGTTCAAACCCGTGATTTTGAAGGATAATAATCGTTCTCTTAACCACCGAAATAAGATGGTCCGTATTTTATGAAATAATAAATTAATGAAAGTTGGTATCCATGCGATGTGACACTGACAACGTATGTGTATTTTGTATTTGAAGCTAAGTTATGAGTAGGGAATTCCATGGTCGGTGACTGTGGTCCATCACATGCTTTCTTATTCATTCGTAGTGGTGGAAATTAATTTGGATTATTAAATGTTGGGGTTGAAAAAAAAATTGATTTTAGAAAAATAATTGTTTTTTTATCTTTTAAATATTGAATTGCATTTAGAATAGTATTATCTGTGTGATTAGGGTAAATTAACAGTAAAATAATGATTAATAATTTTTGAATATTTTATTTATAAGTTAAATTATAACCTATTATAGTTATTAGTGAAAAAAATATTTAAATAGAGATAATCTAAACATAAGCTCTACACTTAATTAAAATGTTTCTATGAGTTTACTATTAATCATTACTTTTAGTAATTCGATTAATGAAAATAGTTTATTATTTAAGGTTAAATTAATTAACATATAAAATATATGATTATATCGGTTAACGATTATAATTTTTATGCACCCCCTTAATCGCTATATGTATTTTTAATGAGGTAAACTACATAAAATGCCATCGAAACTTTAATCTTTGTATCGAACATATCATTAAACTATAAAATAATATTATTATACTATTAAATTATAAAACGATACTATTATACCATTAATTTTTTTTGTTGATTCAGTTTAAGCACTCGACCGTTAAACTATAACAGATCATTAAATGTAAAACAATATATATTTGGAGAGAAATTAAGAAAACTATATTTGGAGAGACTTAAACCACGAACCTCTGGGATAAAAGGTTTACATCAAACCACCGAGCCAACTTAAAAACTTAATAATCCTAATCCAAATAGTATATAAATGATATTACATTGAAACATAATTTCATTTATCTCATGATATAATTTAATAATATTTATAATAATTTTATAAATATATTAACTTTATATATAAATATTATTTATAACCTTATTATAAAATTAAAATTTTATTTATAATCTATATAACTACACTCTAAACCATGTACACAAGTAAGTTATAAACCCTAAACATTAAATATATATAATTAAATTTGAAATCTCAAATTTTAAACCTTAAATATATATAACTATATCCTAAATATTAAAAATTAAAATATTATTATAATATATTAAAATTTGCAATTAAATTATAGAAAAATATTTTAGTTTTATAATATAAAGTATAAATAATATAAAGTTGATATATTTATAAAATTATATTATAAATATTATAAAATTATATAATTAGATAAATAAAATTAAGTTCTAGCTGCAGTATTATTTATTTATTATTTGTGATAAAATTATATCAAATCTTTAGGTTGATTTGATGGTTTGGTGTAAACTTTTCATCTTAAAAGTTTTTGGTTTGAGTTTTCTTAAATATAATATATTTTTTAAATTTTCTCTAATAAAATGACATCATTTTAATTTATTTTAGGCACCAAAATAATTATACCAAAAAATATCACATTATATTTAATGGTCGAGTACTTGAATTGAGCCAAAAATAAAGTTCAATGGTATAACAGTACCAAAAACAAAATTGGATCGTATAACAGTATATTTTATAATCCAGTGATATTCTAATAATTCAGTGATATTTTTATCTAAAAATTAAAGTTTAATAACATTTCACGTAGTTTATCCTTTTAAATAAATATAGAATATTTATATTTTATATTAAAATATGAATATTTAAACTCACATAAAATAAAACATCATGAACATCTTTGATGATTCGATTAATTAATATTTTTTAAATATTATTATAGATTCTTAAGAAAAACAAAAATAACTTGTAACTAGGGGTGAATAAATTCAACTTGAATCAAAAAATTAAAATTTTTAACTTGACATGAGTAAAAATAACTCAACTCGTATTGACTAGATTTAAAATTTCATAAACCTGATTTAATTTTAAAAAAAATACAAATAAAATTTAAGTTATATAATAAAAATTCAAATAACTTAAAAATTTTAATAATTAATGAATTAAATTTTAAGTTTGAGTCAAGTCTCTCAAATTTATATATATATTTATATAAAATTAAAAAAATATATCACATATAAAAAATATGATGATATATGTATATCATATGATTACAAAAATTCATTTAAATTGTAATCAAAGTGTACTAAAAATGATAAGTGATTACAATTAAATTTGCATAGAAACTTAAAAACTCAGCTTGACTTTTATAAACTCAAAAAATTCAAATAAAATTTGAGTTGTAAAATACACATCAACTCGAATAACTCAAAAATTCTTAATTCAATTCGATTCGATCAAACATTGGGTCTTACTTGTAATAACATTTTAAATTCCTTTGTAAAACTTCATTACGTTTTAGAACATGTCATAATATGGGTCTATGTGAGGTGACACGTTGATACTCATATTATAGAACCGTGCAAGTAAGCAGCAAATAATGATGCATGGGAAGACCAGGTGTACTCAATGTTGGTTGACTGTCCATTTTTAATTGTTGATGCGAAGGCTTGATAACTCAAGCACAACAAAAATATGCAACAAAATCTCAGCTAATGTACTTTGAAAAATAAGACAGAGTACCTAGTGTTTACTCACCTATGACACTTCTCTTAAAAGGATTTATAAAGATTTATAGATAAATGTGTATGGATAAGAATTATTGGTTTAGGGTTTAAGTCGTGATTGATCTCGAACAACTCTCGATCTTTCTTATCAAAAAAAAAAAAGAAAAGTTTAAAATCATATTTCTTTCCTCTACCCTCTCCCGATTCCTTAAAATTTTACCTGACTAATTCAGGCCGACCAACGTTTAAGGTTTCTTTCTACATTTGTTTGGATATATTATGAGTTTCCTCACTTCAACCTTAAGTCACTGTCCACATCTCTGTTTGCATCCTTCTCCATAATGTTTTAAGAGTAGAGGTGATGCTAGAATTTGTTGTGCAAGACTCAGACTCGAACTATTATTTTTTCGATAAGAGTTTAATACAATGATATTTTTATCATTGTATGAATCTCTAATTTTCCATCACTCCTAAATGATAGAGAAGAGTCTAAGCAATATTTATCACCACTAAATCTAGGGGGTGATAATGGTTTAATTTGCATTGGAGTCGGAAATATTTTTCTTGGTTTCTTTGCTCAGTCCTAACTAAATCCATCGCCAGTAAAGAAGAAAGAAGAAGAGACCAAGTGATGACTTCTGTATGCCACAATTCATCACTACAAAATTCCATCTAAATAGCACACAAAAACTTACCGACAACCGAGGGCGGAAGCCGGTTAATGTGTCGATTGAACTCCTGCAGGCTGCAGCTAACTTTTGAAGTGTGTTACTACCAATTTCTGCACTGTATCAAACATCTTGTTCAAGTGACTTCAGAGAGATCCAGTACTGGATCATCAAGTAATAAGGAAATTCTGAAACGGACAACTAAAGGAAGAGAGGAAAGCAGACGAAATAGTGTATACATATTTGTACAATCTCTCTAAATCCTGTAAGCTAATTATATTACCACTGATCCCATTTATGTAAGAAATCGTTCCACATTACCGTTGCTATTGATTCTCTTAAAGATGAAGCAATTTGTTCCTGGATTGAGGAAGCGAATTGCAGCTCAGGTTGTTCATCGAAATCAGGAAATTCATCCACCGTCACCCCCTCAAAGCTAGAAAACAACCAATCATGTCTTTCCTCTCGTCGGATATAATTATGTAGAACACATGCAGCTATAACTATATCCCTTTGGATATGGAAGGCATATTGTGGGGCAAGTTTGAGAATAGGAAATCGAGCTTTCAGCACATCAAAAGACCTCTGTATGACATTTCTAAGAGAAGAATGACGATGATTAAAGAGCTCCTTTGCATTTCTGGGCAGTTGATTAGCACCTCTGTATTCATGCAGGTGATACCGAATTCCCGGATATGGTGCAAGAAAACCTGCCATATTGGAGTAACCAGTATCAACCAGATAATATTTTCCTGTAAGAGCAAAAATTCAAGGTAAGTTTCACTTCCAATCAAGTGA
Source organism: Abelmoschus esculentus (assembly GCA_035048815.1). Classification (NCBI taxonomy): domain Eukaryota; kingdom Viridiplantae; phylum Streptophyta; class Magnoliopsida; order Malvales; family Malvaceae; genus Abelmoschus; species Abelmoschus esculentus. The sequence continues at coordinate 15,659,097 of JAUCBN010000024.1, forward strand.
CCAGCAAGATAAATAGAAGCTTTGGGATAAAAGGAAAACGATAATGAGCGATAAAATTGTTCTCTTATGATCTGAAACAAAAATATGGACCTGGAGTTGAACAGAAATGTAGATTCTTATCATTTTATTAAAATTTATTCATTAGAAATGAGGCAACTGTACTTTCATCCAATTTCAACCTGCAGCTTATATGCTTCCGAAGGGAAAAAAAATACAGCCCGTCTCATACCCAGGTTTCCAGAGAAAGAAAATGTTCAAATGTAAAACCTTCAGAAATTGGAGGAAAATTCTGATCTGGGTCATCTAGGACTGCTCTTAAAACCCGTGAATCAGCAGCAGAGCCTTCCCAACCTGGATAAACAAATATAAACTGCAGATCGAATGTGCAAGCTGCCAAAACATTTTGCGATAAAAAACCTTTGCTATTTCGAAATCGTGACTGATCCTTTGCTGGGACATGTGCAGGGATGTGCATTCCATCAATGACACCAACACAATCCTGAGTGAACAAAAGTTAAGTGAATAACCAATGATAGAAATGTAATGAAACAGGAAACATGGTTACAGATATCAACCTTGAAATATGGAAAAAAACGATTACTACTGTGTATTTCGGGAGGAGTATTGATATCTGGAGGTTGTAAGAATTCCCGCGAAAGTGACTTGATTGCCTTCAAAACATTATTAAAATGACGACTTATGGTTTCACCCGAATGTTGAAATCGCTCTTGGATTACTCTGTTGCGTTCATTATGACCCACAATATTTAAGAAAATTGCCAACTGCTCCTCGATCATAACACCAGCTGTGTCACGTAACATACCTCTATGTCGAAGAGTGTAACATAGCTTGTGAAAAACATGTTTATCCATCCGGAACATTTCTCGGCAAAGATCATTGGGTCCTTCTAGCACCTCATTCATAAAACCACTTCCACTAGGTAATGAAGCACAACAGATTTGCCTAGTTATGCTATTATAGTAATAGTAACCAGCAGCTGCAGCAACTAGTTCCATCTCATCCAATTCTAAATCGAGGTCACCCATTCCAGTTGACATATCTGTGATATAAAATCAAATGAAGATCGTGTAATGCAAAGCAAACAGTGAATAACTTGTAAAAGAAAACCAATCACACATCCAATCAACAAAACCAAGCAATATTTTTTGTTTTGAAAAATTGAAATAAACCACTAATGATCATTTAAAATCATTAATCCAAATCAAGTAACCATGAATTTGAGGTGTCATACAAGCCAAAACCTATCGATGAGTCTAAAGGTACGCAATGTAGTAATGCCATGAACTATTTCAACTACGAACGAGACATAGAACTACACTTGCGCTGCAACCATGGCGACCTTTTATCAGCCTTAAGAGAGATAAATATTTCTCTAGCAGTCGGGTTCTCAAACAAATCCAAAGCAAGAAAGTAAATCTGTTGATCAACACCTTGCATCTCATCCAACACTTTTATGCATTTGCTAATAGAAAACCGGTCCTCGTTCTTCATAATTGCAGATGCCCTCAACTTCGAAGCGGCTGCAATTTCTAGCATGGCATCCACTATGGCATCTCCAGTAGCTTTACGACTTCTCTTCCTCCGTCCAGAACTTGTCGGTGTTACGGACTGACACTTGTTGTGTCCTTCTAGCAAGTTAATGTCATCACCAGAGCCCGTGGAAGCATCATCATCAACATAATTCATTGGCCCACTAGGATCAACAGACATGTCTTAAGCCTTGAAATGCATCAAAATAAAACAATTTTCATTCCAACTGTTCCAACTCCAGAATAAAAATTAATTGCAGAAGTATTCCATGGGAAAGAAGTTCTTACAAATAAGCATTTCTACAAAACCAATAAAGACAATTTTCAACAATGAACCACAGCTGAGGACAATATCGGCATAGATTCGCCTCAATCAAGCTTTATAAAAGTTATGCTACATACCTAGTCTCAAGAAAAATAAAATATACAAGAAATATTTCCCAGGTTTGACATTCCAGGGAACAAAACAAGCTTTGTTTCCCTTACTTCCTCCCTAATCTGATACTAAACTGAAACATATTACGAAATAGGACAGATTGGAAGAGAAACGGGATTTAAATTTAAAATTTCTGGGCTACTACGAAATGCGATATAAACCCTAATATTGTCTTGAAAAATGATAATCTGCATTCAATAAGAAGGAATACATGAATAAAATCAAAGAAGAGGAGAGAAGATATATGAAATAATTACCTTTGAGTCTGAAACCAATTTGATGAGTTAAATTTCACAACTTTTCCCCGGAACAAAGGAAGAATCCCCAATGTCACTCAGTCTTCTATTGTTACTAGAGATTTCAGATTTGGGTTAATCACCACATTTCATTGGGGTAAAGAAAAGGAGTAAATATATGTACATTTATATTGGTTAAAAACTAGCCTCAATGTTAAAGAATGTTATTATTTTTAAATATCACAGATTTAATACCGATTAGGAGTATTTAAAAATATTTGAATTGAATTAATCGATCTGTTTATTTGATTAAAAATTATTGGGTATTTATAATGAGATATCCAAATTTTTCGAGTTGGGTACTCGACCTGTATTTTTTTCGGGTAGTCAAGACCAAAATTTTTTAAGAATCGGGTACCCGGTCCGACCCGGTAATTTAAATAATTATATATTTTAAATTTTAAATTATATTTTTATTTTATATTTTTTATTATTTTTCTTTAAAATTAATTTTAAATTCTTAATTTCTTTTTATACTTGTATTATATACTTTTAAGTTTTGATTTTTTCATAAATATTTATATTATTTTGTCAATATGAGATTTGAAAGAAAAATCATGATCGAGAATAATACATTCTTTTATTGATAAATTTTAATATATATACATATATATATATATATATAAATATTTATCTTTAAAATCAATCTCAAATCAATATTTTTCTGTTTGAAATATATATCATGAAGTTTTATGTGTTTCATATATATATATATATATTTAAAAATAAATTTAAAAATATAAAAAGAAAAAGTAAATTGAATACCCGATACCTGATTTTACAAATACCCAATTCTTATAGACCGGGTCACGGGCCGATATTTTAGTATCTGAAAATTTCAGGTATCTAAAATCACGAATACCCAAATATAAACACCTCTAACACTAATAATATCAATAGAATGATTAAGCAATAGGGTTTAGGTCTTAAAAAATATTTATTGGGACGAGGATGATAGGTTAGATGAGTGAGTAGTAGAGATTTATTTAGGGGGTGATAAAAAGAATGGATGGTAAATTTTTTTTATAGATATAGATTTGAATCAATAGAATTGGGTAGAGAAAAAAGAGTTAGAAAATTATCTTATAAATGTTTATTTTTAGTTTTTGAATTTAATAATCTTTTAATAATTTTTAATTTTTTCCTTAGTAGTAATATGGATATGAATTTTTTATATGTATTGTTATAATTTTATAGGATAGTTAAAAACAGGCTTTTATTTGTTTTAAGGCTTCCATTGTTCAGTAAAAAAAATTTAACACCCGTGAAACTGGTTAGTAAAAAAACATAAAACTCTTCGTACCAATCAGGAAAAATTCTACAAAGAGTATTAGATCCGTAAATAATTTTACATGAGTTAAAAAAGTAAATAATAGAAAATTTGTTATTTGGGTAAAGAGACAAAAATATTTGGTATATGAAACTTCCTATTTAGTAGTTAAATTAGACATTGGGTAGTTCTGGAGAAAGCCACCTAAAAAAAACCTAAAATAAGTCCAAACTTGTTTATCCGGTCACATTTGCACATAAAACTATATACATAATTTCTTACAAAAACTGTAAGAAAAACGGTACATACATCAAAAATAGTAAGGATTTGTGTTTGTACACAATTTCTTACAAAGTATACACAACGGCTTACGAAAATCGTAAGAAAAAAGGTATGTACACAAATCCTTACGACTTCAAAACCATGAGCTCGGGGAGGCTTTCAAGGGTAAGGATTTGTGTACATACACAATTTCCTACAAGAATACACAATATGGCACGAAAACGGTAAGGATTTGTGTCAAAGTATACACAACGGCTTACTAAAACCGTAAGAAAAAAGGTATGTACACAAATCCTTACCACTTCAAAACCATGAGTTCAAGGAATTTTCCAATGGTAAGAATTTGTGTACATACACAATTTCCTACAAGAATACACAATATGGCACGAAAACGGTAAGGATTTGTGTTTGTACACAAATCCTTACAAAGTATACACAACGGCTTACGAAAACCGTAAGAAAAAAGGTATGTACACAAATCCTTACGACTTCAAAACCATGAGCTCGAGGAGGCTTTCAAGGGTAAAGATTTGTGTACATACACAATTTCCTACAGGAATACACAATATGGCACGAAAACGGTAAGGATTTGTGTACAAACACAAATCCTTACAAAGTATACACAACAGCTTACGAAAACCGTAAGAAGAAAGGTATGTACACAAATCCTTATCACTTAAAAACCATGAGTTCAAGGAATTTTCCAATGGTAAGAATTTGTGTACATACACAATTTCCTACAAGAATACACAATATGGCACGAAAACGGTAAGGATTTGTGTTTGTACACAAATCCTTACAAAGTATACACAACGACTTACGAAAACCGTAAGAAAAAAGGTATGTACACAAATCCTTACCACTTCAAAACCATGAGCTCAAGGAGGCTTCCAAGGGTAAAGATTTGTGTACATACACACTTTCCTACAAGAATACACAATATGACACGAAAAAGGTAAGGATTTGTGTTTGTACACAAATCCTTACAAAGTATTCACAACGGCTTACGAAAACCGTAATAAAAAAGGTATGTACACAAATCCTTACTACTTCAAAACCATGAGCTCAAGGAATTTTCCAAGGGTAAGGATTTGTGTACATACACACTTTCCTACAAGAATACACAATATGGCACCCAAATGGTAAGGATTTATGTTTGTACACAATTCCTTACAAAGTACACACAACGACTTACGAAAACCGTAAGAAAAAAGGTATGTACACAAATCCTTACCACTTCAAAACCATGAGCTCAAGGAGGCTTCCAAGGGTAAGGATTTGTGTACATACACACTTTCCTACAAGAATACACAATATGGAACGAAAAAGGTAAGGATTTGTGTTTGTACACAAATCCTTACAAAGTATACACAACAGCTTACGAAAACCGTAAGAAAAAAGATATGTACACAAATTCTTACCACTTCAAAACCATGAGCTCAAGGAGGCTTCCAAGGGTAATGATTTGTGTACATACATAATTTCCTACAAGAATACACAATATGCCACCCAAACGGTAAGGATTTGTGTTTGTACATAAATCCTTACAAAGTATACACAACGGCTTACGAAAACCGTAAGAAGAAAGGTATGTACACAAATCCTTACGACTTCAAAATCATGAGCTAAAGGAGGCATCCAAGGGTAAGGATTTGTGTACATACACAATTTCTTACAAGAATACACAATATGACACCAAAATGATAAGGATTTATGTTTGTACACAATTCCTTACAAAGTATACACAATGGCTTACGAAAATCGTAGTAAATTGTGTATGTACACAAATCCTTACCTTTGCATGTCTCCTTTAGCTCATGGTGAGAAGTTGTAAGGAATTGTGTACATACCTTTTTCCTTACGGTTTTTGTAAGCCATTGTGTATACTTTGTAAGGAATTGTGTAGAATATTTATTTGTATATTTTTTATTCGAATATTTATTATATGAATATTTTTATTCGAATATTTATAGTCAAATATATTTTATTCGAATATTTTTATTCAAAAATTTTTATTCGAATATTTATTATACGAATATTTTTATTTGTATATTTTTAATTCGAATATTTTTATTCGAGTATTTTTATTCAAATATTTTTATTTGAATAGTTATTATACGAATATTTTTATTTGTATATTTTTTATTCAAATATTTTTATTCAAGTATTTTTATTCGTATACTTTTTATTCGAATATTTTTATTACAATATTTATTATATGAATATTTTTATTCGAATATTTGTTATACGAATATTTTATTCGAATATTTTTATTCAAATATTTTTATTCGAATATTTATTATACGAATATTTTTATTTGTATATTTTTTATTCGAATACTTTTATTCGAGTATTTTTATTCAATGAATATTTTTATTCGAATATTTATTATACGAATATTTTTATTCGAATATTTTTTATTCAAATATTTTTATTTAAATATTTATTATACGAATATTTTTATTCTAATATTTATTATAAGAATACTTTTGTTTGAATATTTATTATACGAATATTTTTATTCGTATATTTTTTATTTGAATATTTTTATTCGAGTATTTTTATTCAAATATTTATTATATGAATATTTTTATTCAAATATCTTTTTATACGAATATTTTTATTCGTATATATTTTATTCGAATATTTATTATATGAATATTTTTATTCGAATATTTATTATATAAATATTTTTATTCGTATATTTTTATTCAAATATATAAAAATATATTAGATAACCATTATTTATAAATAAAAAAAAAGTTAGCCGGTTCCCCATTGCCCTTCATTTGAGGGCTTCTTTTAGGCTTTTTGTAGCCGGCTCTTTGTAGCCTCACCTTTAGACATTTCTTTATTTTTATGTAGAACTAATTTAAAAATTTTAAGAATAATTTAATGTAAATTTTTATTTTAAAATATAAATAATTTTTACCTATATTTAAATGTTTAGACCAATTTCTATAGTGCGGATAAAAAAATATTATATGCAGGTGGAGTTCTCCTTTTAAATTTTATAAAAAAATGAAAAAAAACGTCACCTACAAATGGAGTTCTCCCAATTCGCCACGTGCAGGTGACATTCTCCTACATGTACTGTAAAAAATAACCTGAATTCTAAAATAAACTTCAAACACTTTATTTCCCAACTTAAAACTTTAAACGGCCTTAGAATTAACAATTGAAATGGTTATTTATGTTTTTTTTCTAATATATAATTAATCACCGATTTTAAAAACTAATCGGTAAAGTCACACTTTTTAGAATATAAACTTTTAATCATTTAGTCGTTTATTGTTATTAAACATTAATAGATAACTGATTTACCAAAATAAAAAATAATAAATTATCTAAATAATCTCAAAACTATTAATTCATTCTATGTTAACCATTAAAATAAAAAATATTTACTGACCAAAAATTTACGTCCGAAAATTGATCTTACCAATAATTTTTTAATTCGGTAACTAACTTTGTATTAAGAAAAACATAACTGGCTATTTCAGTAGTTAATTCTTTTATATAATACGGATTAATATTTTTATTATTCAAAGTGTTAAAAAAACATATCGAACTAAAGTAATTTGAAATTAAATTATTTGATGATATTTTATTTAAATTAAAATATAGAAGTATTATATCAGGTGAATAATAAAATGAAAACTTGATTCAAAATTAATTTTGTTTATTTTTTGTAAAATAAAAATTACATAATAACTTTTAAAATACAAAATATTTTTTATAAAATTAAGAAAAAAATTATACTGTCAAATACCATATTGAAAATACAAAATAAATTACTAATATTATATTTTAAATATATTAGAGGCCATACCAATATACTCCATTATTCCTACCAATACCATATATTTTAAAAATAAACTCAATAAATTATTTTGTTTCAAACACTTTAAAAAAAAAACTATATATTTTTTATTTTTTTACTAAAATAATTCTAATCTTATCTAATTAAACATTTGTTTTAAGTGGAATATTAATTTATTATGTTAGAAGTTTATTCAGATATAAATGAAAAATTAATGAGATAATTTGGATTGTAAGTTAATATCCGGTGTTCGAAAGATAAATTTTAAATTTTAATATTTTTAATTAATAAAAAATTATCGATATTCTCATTAAAAAATCTTCTTAAAATTAAATGAATAAAAAAGAGTGTCTTTAATAATTATAGAAAAAATGTAATAAAATTCAATGTAAGCTTAAATGTAAAAAAAAAATATCTATATTTTACAATTTCTTTTGATGATTAAGATATTTTTAATGAAAATAAATATCTAATATTAATATCTTTATCATTTTAGGTATTTTTTTTTGTTATTTGTTAGCGATTATTAAAGAATTATCAGTTAATTTAAATATGACACACGATAAAATTTTAATTGATAATTTATTTTATTTTTTAAGAAAAATTATATCTTAAAACCCTTTAAATTTCAAAATTTTTAAACAATCCCTAATTTTTAAATAATATCAAAATAAATGCACGAGTCTTTAAATTTATTCATGGCCGCCACCAAACCAAATAATATCGTCCATTTTTTTGATCGATATAACATCGAACTTCAAAAACTTTCAATTAAACGATAAACAACGAACATCACAATGTTGTTCTGAGGAGAATTATAGGTAGATTTAAGATTTATGGTCAAAAATTTTAAAGTATTTTATGAATTTAGCGATTTTATGGAAAAATAGAAAAATGTTTTTTTAATTTAAAAAATTTAAACTTTATAAAAAAAATAAAAAGTTAAAACCAAAGCCACATTTCATACAATAATTAAGTGTCAGATATTTTAATGGATAAAGTTTTTTTTAATTTAAGAGAATAATAATATTTAGAGTTATATTTAAAAAAATAAATAAGTTTGAGATAATTTAAAAAATAGGTTAAAATCTACAGTGTTTTTGGGGCTCGTCACCTGCAGGTGGCGAAGTCCATGTTAACCGTTAGATTAAACTGAAATCGACGTGTACATGGGTCTCTCTACCTAAGATCTAAGAAACATTGTTCATTTTGAGTTATTCTCTTAAATATTTTTCAAATACACATATTTCTCTCATTTTCTCTCCTAATTATATTATTCACCTAAATTTATTTTTTTCTTTCAATTAAATATTTTAAAAAATATATTATCAAATACGTTGAGAATGAATCGTTTTCGTTACTAATACATTAAATGGCCCTTTTTAAAAAGACCTACCACCATTTCCTTTACTAATACATTAAATGGTCATTTTGAAAAAAGACATACTATTATTTTTTTTAACAAGCTAATAATGATTGCAGTAGTATCTGTTCTAAAATATAATCTCTATCACTTGATATTGATCGCTCAATCACTTTGCTGACATCGTTGATGCTGAAACTCGTGACCTCTAGAAACAACAATCGTTCCGTTAATCGCTTAGGTTAGAGGACTCTTGTAGACCTACCACCAATTTTCGCGTCATTTCATACGACAAAATCGTTTAGGTGAATAATAAAGTTAATTTTTTAAGAAATAAGTATATTTAAAAAATATTTGAGAGAATAGGCCAAAAGAAACAGTGTTCTTTGAACCTCGCCATCTACAGGTGACGAGATTTATGTATACCGTTGATTTCAGTGTAATCCAACGGTCAACATGAACTTTATCACCTGCTAATGACAAGATTAAAAATTACTATTTATTTTAACTTATTTTTCTCAAAATACCCCAGACTCACATATTTTCTTAAATATAATCCTAAACATTATTATTCTCCTAAATTCCTCAAACAAAATCACCTAAATATATCATTTTAAATACTTATTAATTGAAACCGTTGTATCAAATTATTTATAGAAATATCCTATTTTTGAACATGTAAGATGAAATTACGTGTAGGCAAACACGGTTTTGGAAAAGTCGTTGACTATATAACGTGATTTTAGGTTTTTTTCTTACGTGAAATTATAATCTCTTTTATTCCATATATTCAGGATAAAAAAATTAAAATCGTTTTATATAGAAAATGAATTTTGAAAATTGTATTCTCTCGTAAGCGATTTTAAAAATTATGTTTGATTAATTGTAGTTTTATCGTATTCAGAAAAGAGATATTTTTATAAATAATTTTAAGAGAAGGTTATATAAATAAATAATTATTTATATGTGAATATTTATGTGATTTATCCGTAAGTGTTAAAAATTTAATCAATTGACCTCTGATTTTGAAAGTTGAAAACAGGGGATCTCTCAGTAAAAATGGTAAAAATGGAGTGTCAAAAGTGAGAAATTTCCCAATTAAAAATATTAATAAAAAGTAAAATAAGAAAGGGTAATCTACAATAAAGGTCACTTAATTATGGATATAGTTATATTTAGGTTACTTAATTATTAAAAATTATATTTTGGTCACTCATTTATGGTATAATTATATTTGACTAACTTAATTATTAAAGGTTACATTTGATTCATTCAATTATAAGTAGGATTATATTTGGATCACTCTTCATATTTGAAAAAGTCTATCAACTTGGTCGTTTTTTCTTCTAAACCACTTGTATACATTTGTTAACATTAAAGTACTTCATTTGAAATCATTAATTAATCTAATACACGAAATGGTAAACTTTTTTTTTTAAATATGAAGAGTGATCCAAATATAATCTTACCGATAATTGAGTGATCTAAATGTAACTTTTAATAATTGGGAGACCTAAATATAACTTTACCTATAATTAAATAATCTAAATGTAACATTTAATAATTGGGTGACAATTGACCCAAATATAATCTTACGCATAAATAAGTGATATAAATATAACTTTTAATAATTAAATGATCTAAATTTAATTATATTTACAATTAAGGGACCTCTATTGCAGTTTACTCAAAAAGTAAAGCTGGCAGGTAACTTGACAAACTTTATCAAGCGAATAATAACGACATGGCCACTGAGTCTGAGTCTGAGTCCGAGTGGAGAGCATTTTCTAGAGCTGAGTCGACTCTCAGGCAACGACAACTCGCACCCCACTCTTTCCTTTCATCCAGCATTCAAAATCCAGTTCCAGTTCCTCGCAAACCTATCCCTAAATCAAGGTGTTTCTCCGATCAGGTATTATTATAATAATTCTTGATTGCCTTTCTTCCCATTTTTAAGCACAATTTGTTGCCTTTTTCTTATACTTAATTTGTTTAATTTTTTGCCCACACGGATAATGTGATGGAAATTGTCTTCTTTCTCGAAATTTCATAACCCCTTTAAGTCGCCTTTACTCGTCGTTCATTTCGCTTTTGCTATTTCTGTGATTAAACAAGATTCTAAAGAAATAATTTTGAAAATTATGCAAACCCTTTATTAATTACTGTCATTTAATAGAAAAATGGAATCTTTATATATATATATATATATATATATATATATATATATGTGCTAGTTTTGTTCAATTTGGATTTTTAGTAGATCAAGTTGCCGACGGTTTTTGTTTTACTTATTGCTTTGATTCTGAGTGTATTTGATCTGATCTTGGCATGGTGGAAGCTGTTGTGGAAGTTCCAGTTGACCCACAAACTTCAGGTCAACCGGCTGGTGACTGCTTAACTCCACAGAATCAGCCTGTTTCGCTATCACCGTCACCGATTTCCGAAGAGGATGAGGTAATCTGCCTTCTCTCTGCACTATCTGGTTTCCGTCTATGGTTCAGATTTAATGTTTTTGTTGGTTGCTTTATTTTCATTTCTATTCCTTAAAAGTTGCTAATTGCTATAAAATAATAGTAAGCATTCAAGTTCCAAAGAGGACGAGGTCATATGCCTGCTCTGGTTGTCGTTTGGCTTTTATGTTTTTGTTGACTAGCTGCCCTCTCTCTTTAGTAGGTATAGAATTTATTTCTCTGTCAATAAGAAGTTGTAGGGAAAGTTATAGGTAAACTAACTAGGTGATCACCCAATTATTGGGTCTAACTTGTTTTGACTATTGAACTATAAAAATTTAAAATTCGGCCACTTAACTATTTAACTGAACCTGTTTTGATCACCCAAAATTTGTATAACTACAGATTTGATCTATGTTAGTTACATATTCTATTAATTTGATCCTAATTTTAATTTAATAAATTAATTATTTAATTAGTTGACTTGTCACTTTATTGGAGGAATTTAAAATAAAACAAAGAGAATTTTTGCCTTCCTTGACAATTGAAGACAAGTTCTCTGGCCTCTGGGTTCAAATGGTACAAATTTACCACTTACCCAAGTGATAATTTGTAAAAATACACAATATAACATATCTTTTAGAATCACAAATGACCACATGGTATCAAATGCACCGACACCAATGATGGAAACTCTGGTCACTCCCTTGAAACTAAACAAATTCCTCGATTTCCCCAACACTACATAATCCAACGGAGCCACGATGGTGCCATCGTTTCTTATAATGATCTTAGGGCTTCTGCATTTTCCTTTAAACTCCAATGTACCAACCAAATTACCCTTTCGGCATATATGAACCTCGAGTCTTCCAAACCACATGTTGCTTTCCATGTCTTGAGGAAACTGTTGGTCGAATTGGTTCAACCATTCGGTTTAGTCCCAAAGTTCAAAACATTGAACTTTGTTATTGTAGGCGTTGAATTTTATACCTAGCATAACAAAGACACACAATAATTCCATTGAAATTATAACTAGGGAGCTTCATCGTTGTAAACAACGTTTGGTTGGAGAGAAAACTGAAGCAACTATGTGTGAATGCAGAGAAAGTGATGATTAGATAATGGATGAATGAGAAGTTTAAGAGAAAGTGGGTACATTTATACAAAACTGCATGATTTATTTATTTATTGGATAAGGCGTTATCAGTGTAAATTTTAAAGTAAATGTAGGATTGAAGAAAGGTTTAATGGCATGCAAAGGAGGCTGCCATTTTCAGTGCTTTTGCAGGAAATACAGTGTATTTTGAAGAGTCCGAACCATGTTGTCACTAAAACATATATTACGTTGTGTATTTTATATTATAAATTACCACTTGGTTTAGTGATAAACTTGCACCAGTTGAACCTAGGAGACTTGGGTATGATTCCTGTGGAAGGCAAAAGTTATTTTTGTTTTATTTTTCTCGTCCAATCAGATAACATGTGTAAGTACCTGATTGATTGATTAATTTATTTAATTAAATTTAAATTAGGATCAAAGTGATAGAATATGTAACTAACATTGATCAAATGTATAATTATATAAATTTTCATAACAGTCAGGCCATCCTTCTGTTAGATTTTAACAGTTAGTGGTCAAAATATGTCCAATTAAATAGTTAGGTGATCAAATTTTGAATTTTTGTAGTTCGGTGCTCAAAACAGGCCAGACCTAATAGTTTGATGGTCGCCCAGTTAGTTTACCAAAAGTTATATGTACCATTTTTGAAATGGAAACTGTGTTCTGAGTTTTAATCAACAAGTTTATCGGATACAAGTATCTTAAATCATGGTTCATGTTTATATTTTTAGTCTATGATAGTTGCAGCTGATCCATCTCTATTTGAAGAGCTTTTGTTGCTGTATTGCAATATACAGCTGAGCTTTTGGCTATCATGAAGAAGTTTATTTTTGGCATTTTCATATCCTTGTAAATGGATTTATTTACTTCAACCATTTTGATGGATTTGCATGAAGCGTATATATTTTAGTATTTCTTTGTATTTTTCTCTCCTCTTTGGGCTTTTGAAACAAGGAATAAATTAGCCAAGTTGCTGTTTTGCTAAGAACTTGATTCTATTGCAGAAATTGAGACACACGTCAAACACGAGAGCTTCTGTTGCGATGGGGCAGTATGATGGTGCTGAATATGTTACTATTGGTGAAGCAGCAACTCCCACAGTAGATAACTTTAAGAAAATATCAGTTTTGCCACTTATTTTCCTGATCTTCTATGAGGTTTCTGGAGGTCCATTTGGGGTTGAGGACAGTGTCCAAGCTGCTGGACCATTTCTTGCCCTTCTTGGATTTTTGGCGTTTCCATTCATTTGGAGCATTCCCGAAGCATTAATTACCGCTGAGATGGGCACCATGTTCCCTGAAAATGGTGGTTATGTTGTTTGGGTTTCATCGGCATTAGGCCCCTATTGGGGGTTTCAGCAAGGCTGGATGAAATGGCTGAGTGGGGTCATCGATAATGCTTTATATCCCGTTCTGTTTCTTGACTATTTGAAGTCAGGAATCCCTGCTGTAGGAGATGGTTTACCTAGAATCTTTGCTGTGTTAGCTTTGACTTTAGTTCTCACATATATGAACTATAGGGGTTTAACCATTGTAGGATGCGTTGCTGTGCTTCTAGGGATTTTCTCGATCCTTCCTTTTGTGGTCATGGGGCTTGTGTCGATTCCAAAATTAGAGCCTTCAAGATGGCTTGTCGTAGACATGCATCATGTCGATTGGAATTTATATCTGAATACACTCTTTTGGAATCTAAACTATTGGGACTCGATTAGTACGCTTGCTGGAGAGGTAGACAACCCTAAGAAAACTCTCCCGAAAGCCTTGTTTTACGCTTTGATCTTGGTGGTTCTTGGGTATTTCTTTCCGCTATTAGTTGGTACAGGGGCCCTTCCCCTTGACCGTGAGTTGTGGACTGATGGTTATTTCTCTGACATTGCTAAAATTATTGGTGGAGTTTGGTTGAGATGGTGGATCCAAGCAGCTGCAGCAGTGTCGAATATGGGGATGTTTGTGGCTGAGATGAGCAGTGACTCTTTCCAACTTTTGGGAATGGCGGATCGTGGGATGCTACCAGAGTTCTTTAGCAAAAGGTCTCGCTACGGAACTCCGCTAATTGGGATCTTATTTTCAGCGTCAGGCGTTTTACTGTTGTCATGGTTGAGTTTCCAAGAGATTGTAGCTGCAGAGAACTTCTTGTACTGTTTCGGGATGATTTTAGAGTTCATAGCATTTGTACGGTTAAGGATGAAATATCCGGCTGCATCACGACCTTACAAAATACCCGTCGGGACAGTCGGATCAATCCTTATGTGCATTCCTCCAACCATACTGATTTGTGTTGTGTTAGCTCTCTCTTCACTCAAAGTTGCAATGATTAGCCTTGTCGCCGTCGTCATTGGCCTCGTCCTGCAACCTGGTCTCAAGTATGTTGAGAAAAGAAGATGGCTTAAGTTCTCTACTAATGCCAACCTTACCGACCTAGACGTTTCCGGTCATGACGACACCAATTCCATAGTAAGATGACAGATTGTCATTAAAACTCAAAGGTACTGTTCTTCGTTAATTTCCCGAGCCCTTAACCTTCATTAGGAAGGTATTTACTTTTAGAAATGTTGTTCTATCTTGTATCGTTGCTTAATCGTGTGTGTAACAACTGTGCCTCGTCTTTTGGCAATAGAGAGCGATGGGAGATGGAAACAATGATTGAATAATTAGCAACAAATACCTACTGGTTGCAGATCTGAAGTCTGTCCAACTAGGACTGGTACTTAACTTCAAGCTGCACCTAGTTTATGTATGTAAATAGGGGCGTATATTATTCGGTTTTAATCGAAATT
This sequence comes from Abelmoschus esculentus, assembly GCA_035048815.1. Classification (NCBI taxonomy): domain Eukaryota; kingdom Viridiplantae; phylum Streptophyta; class Magnoliopsida; order Malvales; family Malvaceae; genus Abelmoschus; species Abelmoschus esculentus. The sequence continues at coordinate 15,674,463 of JAUCBN010000024.1, forward strand.
ATTTCGGTTAATTTAATTGGTTATTTTTTAAATTCAGTTATCGGTTAATTAATCGAATTAACCGAAACAATTATATGTTAAATATTATATATATATATTCTAATCATTTAACTTTTAAAAAATTGTAAGATGTTACATTAAATTTTTTATATTATAAAATGATCAATTTTTTTTATTAAATTAACATAAAATAAAAGTTTAGTGTTTAAAAAATTATTATAGCATAATTTAGTAACTTATTATGAAATTTAACTAAAATTTATAATAAATTTTGGTTAATTCGGTTAATTTGATTAATTAATCGAAATAATTTTGGATCGGTTAATTCGTTTAAAGATAATTTGATTTGATTAATGGTTAAAATTTTAAAATTTTCAATTAATTTAATTTTGATTAATTCGGTTTAATCACCGATCGAATTAATCGAATGCATACTCTTATGCAAAGTGAGTGATAACCTTAAAATAACATTCTTTGAAAGATATTTGAATTTAGTAAATCGGAATAAATTTAGTGATAACCTATATCAGATGTCATTGAAATTTCGGTGTTGTATAGTTGAAAGTTATAGTTTGCTTGATTTTGTGTTGATTATAGTATTGGATTGTGAACTCAGCAACAATGTGATAATGTGGTTATTTGTTTAAATTATATAAGAATGGATTAAGTTATATCATATAAAATTTAAAGAGTTTTATTACGAATTAAGTGGTTAAGGTTGTTTTTTCTAAAACTCACGGGTTCGAGCACCAGTGATGTCAGCAAAGTAATTGAGCGAATAATATCATATTATATTCTAAAACAGATACTACTGTGATCACTCTTTTGAATTAGACCCTAATTGCTCTTTGGATAGCTATTGGTACAATAACCACAAGGAAAAAAATTTCACAAATATAATTTTTTAAAGTTTAGAATTTAGGGTTTATAGTTAAATTTAAGATTTAATATTAAAATTTAAATTTTTAATATTATTATTTTAAAAAAACTTAAACTTTAAAATTTAAATTATAACCTTAAACCTTGGAATCAATTCATTTATTGATTTTTTCCCGCTATAATAAGTAATTTCTCTATATGCATATATTATACGGCAATTAAAACTAAGAGCAATTATTTGTTGCACCGCTAGTGTTTTTTTATAAGGAGAGATGTTATGTTTTTTCTTTAATCTTAAATTCTAATTTTTAAATTTTAAACTATAAAATTCACTCTAAAACTTTAAAAGCTAATTATAAATATTTAAATTTTAATATTAAATCTTAATCTATAAACCTTAAAAACTATACACTTGCATAAAACAAATTTTACATAAGCATTACACAAAATATTTTCTTAAAATTAATTTCTTGTTTTATAATTACTATTTATATTTTATTTTACGAGATTAAAGTATTATTTATAACAAGTATATTACTTTTATGTATTAATTTTATGAATATAATTTATTATTTATATTTAAACATAAACAACTATTTATATTTTAAACATAAACGACTATTTATAACATACATTTATTAATTTGTGAAGATTATTTTATAATATTTGTAAATATTATTTTTATAAATATTGTTTTTGTATCAATTATATAAAAAATATTTATATTAGAAACATTATTTCATAATCTATATTTTTGTCTTTTTAATATTTTAACTTAAATTTTGTTTAAAGATTAATTAAGTTTCTGAATTTCTTAAAAAATTAATTTTATTCTTGAATTCTTTAAAAATCAAATATTTTTTCTGTCACGTCATTATCTACATGTGGACTGTCACATCAATACCGTTAATAATCACACCAACACATTAACAATCATAATTAATAAAAGAACTAAATTGATAAATTTATAAATTTGAGAACTAAATTAAATTCTTATAAAAAATTAAATTGATTAATTGATACGATTCATAAATATAAAACCCCTTTAAACAATTTTTTTACTGATAAATAAGAAGAAAAAAAGATTTTCTTACTAATTGCACGGCAAAATGGAGGAAAATTCAAACCAAACCGATCATATAATAATACTACCATAGACTAGAAGTCCCAAATTTCTCTTACCTAACACTGCTAGGGCCATCCAACTAATTTGGTTCAACAATTTGTAATTAGTAAAAATGTTAGACCAACAAACACAAACAAAAAAAAACCCTTTAATCCTTCAACTTTTTAAGTTTATAAATTTTGGATCGTTGAATCACTGAAACGGATGACTCAAACTAATAGTCGTTTTTGTGAAGATTATCATTTGAAAAAAAGTAAGCAATTAATTTGAGTCATCTGTTTCAGTCATCCAGCGATCTAAAAAAATATGTAAACTTAAAATTTTTTATATTACGTAGCTTAATCCTATCTTATAATACACGTATATTTAATATAACGTTGGTGAAGTTTTAGATTAGGAATATTAAAAGGATGACACATGATATTATATATCCATAAATTTCAATTTTTGACTTTATCGATACATTATCCGAATAATTAGAGTTTAAAAAATAATAAAACATATATAAATATAATAAATATTAAATATGCTAATTAATTAATTACAATTCTGATTATTTGTCAAAAATGGTGAGACAAGCTACTCCTATATGAGATTGCTAACCAAACTCCTCAAATGTCAACAAGCAAAGCCTCTGTGTCCCGATAATTCCATTGCTACCTAAATTGTTGCTACATATATAATATTATATACAATAAAATATAAGTAAAAGAAATTATAATATAAAACTTAAATCATAAATTTCGAACACTAAATTTTAAACCTTAAATTTTAAATCTTACCACTACATACTAAACGCTAGCATTCAATTCTGAACTCTACACGACGTTATAAACATTAGTAATAAATTTTATAAACCATACAACTTAAACCTCTGAAGTTTAAACTCTAAACTAAATCATAAAATTTGCTATATTCAGCGTCGGATCTATGGTATAGGGAGGATGGACCTATGCCTACTTTGAATTTTTCAAATTTCACGTGTTTACTCTTAATTTTTATAATTTTCTAAATTAATTTTTAAAATTTTATAATATTTAAGGTTTGTGTCTACCCGGAGATTTTTAAATTTTATGTATCCACTCTCAAATAAATTTCTAGATATGTATTCAAGTTTTCTCTTTATATACGTGAATTAATATTTTTTTTAATTCACAAGAAAAAAATTAAAAATTATCATCATATGAAATATCCTTTCAACCACCATGACAAGTGATTGTAAATGTGGTGAAATCTCAACATCCATATACAAGATGGCATGTTTCACCCCTCGCTGTAACCTGCATCTTCTCTTCTAAGCTATTCTCCTTGTCCTTTTCCATTTCCCCCCATATTTACTCCATTAGTGTTGTCTCAAGTTACATTGCTTTCTATGTGTTCTCAATGTTAATTTTCTAAAGACAACTTCACCTCCCACCAATCTTATATAACTCAACAACCATAATTTATCATCAAAAACCTCTTCTCTAGGTAGATTCCCATGGCCTTAATCCATTCTTTATGTTGTGTCTCACTTTCGGCACTCGTAATTGTCATATTGTACGTCTCGCCGGCAGTTTCAACGTCGAGGGGAGTGTTGGGAGACTTGGATAAGCTTCGGAACGGGTTTAGAGTTACGCTCAGGCATGTTGATTCGAGTAAGAATTTAACCAAATGGGAGCGGATGCTGCGTGGGATAAAGCGTGGGAACCACCGGCTGCAGAGGTTGAATGCCATGGTTTTGGCAGCAAGCACGGATTCAGCTGCAGTTCAAGCACCCATTGTTGCGGGGAACGGGGAGTTTCTAATGGATTTATCTATCGGGACGCCACCAACAAGTTACTCGGCGATCTTGGACACCGGGAGTGATTTGATATGGACTCAATGCAAGCCTTGCACCCAATGTTTTGATCAATCTACCCCGATTTTCGACCCGAAAAAGTCTTCGACGTTCTCCAAGTTATCTTGCTCGAGTGACTTATGCTCCGCGCTACCGCAATCGACATGCAGCGACGGGTGCGAGTATCTCTACACCTACGGTGATTACTCCTCAACACAAGGGGTCATGGGAACCGAAACATTCACATTTGACAAGGTTTCTGTTCAGAAAATCGGATTCGGGTGCGGAGAAGACAACGAGGGCGACGGATTTTCGCAAGGTGCCGGCCTCGTAGGGCTCGGACGTGGACCCTTATCCCTTATTTCACAATTGAAAGAACCCAAGTTTTCTTATTGCTTAACCTCCATCGATGAGACCCAAAAAAGCTTACTTATGATGGGGCCAATAGAAAGTGGGAATGAATCATTAGGTACAATGATAACCACTCCCTTGATACATAACCCATCGCAGCCATCTTTTTACTATCTTTCACTCCAAGGCATTACCGTGGGAAGCACTTCCTTGCCCATCAAGAAATCAACTTTTGCACTCAAAGACGATGGCACGGGCGGTGTAATCATCGATTCCGGCACCACCATCACGTATCTAGAACAAGCAGCTTTCAATGTGCTGAAAAAGGAATTCATTTCTCAAATGGGGCTTTCGGTTGATAGTTCGAGTTCGACGGGGCTCGACCTCTGCTTCAACTTGGCGTCGGATACGACACAAATTGAGGTCCCCAAGCTGATATTCCATTTCGAGGGAGCGGATTTGGATTTACCGGCGGAAAATTATATGATCGCGGACTCGAGCTCGGGAGTGATTTGCTTGGCAATGGGGAGTTCGAGTGGGATGTCGATTTTCGGCAACGTTCAACAGCAGAACCTGTTGGTTGTTCATGATCTCAAAAAGGAAACAGTGTCTTTCGTTCAGACACAATGCCAAAATTTATGATTTCATTTATGGCTTTCATTTTCACTTGTGTGTTAATTGTGTAACATTCATCTTCTTATTCACAATTTGATATATACATACATATATATATATATAAATGATAGATTTATGTTTGAAAATTGAAATAAATTCAATCCTTGTTTGTATTTGTTAAAGGTCTTAATTTATTTGTTTTAACCATTAGATTACGAAGGCATAACATTTGCTTAAAGTTATTTGTATATCACGACAAAGTAAGTAATTTGATTTCATTTAAGTATCAAACTAATTATAAGACTTATTTTCCAAGCAAAGAAAATATATTTTATTGTATTTTATTTTATTTAAAGGGATGTCATGGTTAGGTTGAATCGAGTTTTTGATTGATCGACATCTGATTTAAAAAGTTAACACCTCCATCTAAACCTGATCCAGCTTTATTTGATTTGATCGGAACCTAAATTTTAGAATAAAAACTTGACGTGACCAGACAAACAAAAATTACCAATTTTTATTTATATTCGCTAAAATAAAGAGCTAATTACAAAAATATACCACTAAATGATGACTTTTTTATAAGACCCAATTTATTAACTCGGATCGTTACAGTTTAACCATTGAAGACTTTATAAAAGACGCCACTCAATGATGACAAAAATATGACTAAACGAGGTGACGGTCTAAGATAAATTAAAAGTTAAAAGTTTGTTATCTTTGATTATTAATCGTTAGATCAACTTAAAATCAAACTATGTTAATAATAGGCATAAATCGTTTACCCTTTCTTTATGCCTTCATTTATGCCTCCACTTTAAATTAGAGGGTTTAGGGTTTTGGTTAGGGTATAGAGAATTAGAGGTAAGGTGTATTTTTTGGGTTTAAGATTTAGGATATAAAAGATAAGGGTTAGAGTTTAAAATTTAATTTTTTAGTAAATTTACAAAAAAAACAAAAAAATACAAAAAAAAAGAGACATAAGATTTTTGCTAGTTAATAATATCACTAAACAAACCATTCTTATTGTTTGGATGAATCGATAACTGTTCAGTAAATTTGGAATCGTAGGATTTCTTTTGGGTGAAGAAGACTAAAATTAGCATTTCTTAACGTCAATTAACAATAATTATCGTAATGAAAGCGAATTAAAAAAATAATACTTATACTGCAAGTTTTAAAAGTTTACTTGATGAAAGTGAAAGAGTTTCAAAATTCATTGACTACCAGTATCGTTAACCCTCCTATTATTATAGGACTGCGTCAAGGTGTGGCATGGTTAACGCCTATGCCCCTTGTGAGCTTGATGGTCAGGCAGTGGTTTGGGGAAGATTTCTGAGGTGATGGGTGGTTTTGATTTGCCGTGGTGAAATCGATGGATGAGAGGATGAGATGCTCTGGCCTGGCGAAAACTAAACACTTGGTTTGGCCTGGCGAAAAGGAGAACCCAACGTGTCTGAATGAGTATCAGTCACTGGTCTTGGCAAAGGTTTTGACTGAAGGGCTCGCTAGGTCGTTACTTAGTATCTCCAAGGAGAGAAGTTGTATTCAAGGAGTTTGTATCTCCACTGACTTGTCTGTCGTATTTTGGCATGATCTCTGGTGCTTGGATCAGCCTCTTTCTTCTCGCTTATTTCGTTTGGCCAGCAATAAGTTGGCTTTCATCTCTTATTATACACGCCATGGATCGTGGGAGCAAGGGGACTGGCACACTTTCTAAGTTGAGACCTGCATTCTTTTGGATGGCAGCTAGTGCGGGACACAATCCGACAGGTAACTTTGGATGCATTATTGGATGAGGGGTATGTTTTCTTCTAAGTTGAGTCTAGTTTTGATACTTTGATGGTTTGAAACATTGAAGTGCCACCGGAAATACAATGTTTCTTGTGGTTCATTATACTTCATAGGCTACCGACGCTGACAGAATAGAGGTATTTCCTGGGGCGATGTATTTTTAGTATGTGGAGCACATCCTGTATTCTTACCGAGTTATGCGAGAAATATGGGAGATGATATTTTAGTGGTGGGACATTTGTGTTGTTCGGACTCGGACGATGCAGGAGTTTATGTTATAAGTATATTTGGTGAGGTGCTTCAGCAATTAAGGAAGACTCGGAGTGCAAACTATAAGAATGTATATTAAAAAGACAGGAAATGCGAAATTATAAGAGTTTAAGAGTAAAAATTTAGATTATCAATAGAAAATATAGAGAATTTAAAATTTTTGAAAGTGTGACTGCACCTGATACCTCTAAGTCCATTCATGTCCGTTGAATTGCTGGTTATACATCGATTCTTTGGTCGATGTGACCGACACACTCAGTTTTTTTCAATAAGAAAATGCTTGCAACAAGTGAAATTTTCTTTCTCATTAAAACTTTGATCATTATATCGGTCCAAAGAAGCAAAGGGGAACTCGTTTATTGTGGAAGCCGAGTGATGGATCTGTCCGAGGAATTGTCTTTCAAGTGTTGGTATTCTACAGTTGGCAGAGGTGTTTTTGGCTGTGGCCTTTGGAGAGAAACAGTAAGTTTAACCTCCATTGGTCGGTGAGGGAAAAATTGGGTCATGATAAACAATGGTGCGTATAAAAATTTATTTAAGAGTAGATACGTATAAAATTTTAAAATCTCAAGGTGAATACAAAACTTGGATACTGCAAAAATTTAAGGATTAATTTATAAAAATTAAAAAATAAAGATAAATATATAAATTTAAAAAATTCAAGGTAAATACAGGCACACCTTGTTATAAAGGTGGATCCGTCATTGATGTGACGTGTGCTTCGTGGTAGGGAGGGTCTTGTGTTAACTTTGTTTTCAAGTTCGCTAGGAGTTATGATTCTAATGAGGCGGAGGTTTAGGTTGTTGTGTATGCTTTAAATTTCATAAACTAAATTAAAAAAAATTAAATAAAATTTAAACTATAAAATAAAAAATTGAATAATTTAAAATTTTTAATAATTAAATAATTTATTTTTAAGTTCAAGGCGATTTCTTCAGTTTTTTATGATATATATTGATATATAAAAATAAAGAAATATTGTCACATATGAAAAAAATAAAGAAACATATATGATATAATTAAAGAAAGTCGTTTAAATTATAATCAAATCATACTATAATATAATAAATAATTATAATTAAAATTTATAAGAAATAAAAACTTGGCTCGACAACCAAAAAATTCAAATAAAATTAAAATTATAAAATATCTCTCCAACTCAATTTTTTGATTTAACTTGATTAAATATTCACCATTAATTACCAACAACAAAAATATTATATAATAATAATTATGTTTATAATCACTATTGTTTAATCTATTAATCGATAAATTAAATTAAATATTTAATTTCATTTAAAAAATTTCACACATCTTCTCATGAATGAACCAATTGATATAATAATAACAATAATAATAATTTTTTAAATAATTGATCGTCAGCCGTCCTCTTTCCTCATTTATTTTCAATGATTGATGTTCGAATAATTGATTTAAAAATAAATTATTAGGAAAAAAAATCTTATTTGAAAAATGTGCACGTCTTGTTGCTGCTGCAATCACCTGTATTTCTACCGACATTCCTCAGCTTATTCGTCTTTCTGTTGGACTGTGCAAGAAGGTTTTATTTACAATTTGGTCCTTGAATGATTTCCGTTATTTTATTTTAGTATTTATTTATTTTGTCTCGTACTCATATTTAAACTATTATTTTCGTCGTATTTCATAATAAAAAACACAATAACACAATAAGAATATATTATAGTTTATATCCTTATTGGTAATTTTTATTTTAATAAAAAATCAAAAGAAAATAATAGTTTAAGTGCTAAAATAAGAGAAGAAATTTAGGAAAACTGAAAAATGAGTAAACCTTAAGGATCAAACCATGTATTAAACCTTAATTTAATATATTAAAATTCAATTTAATTAATCAATTATTCAAAACATATTTAGCTTAGAATCAGACAAAAATGGAATTCTCAGTAAAGTTTATATTTGATTTTTGATGAATGATTTGGTTTTTTTACATTTGAATATTTTTCACATTTAATTTTGATGTGACATTTTGATTTTATGTCTGTTCGGTTTTTTATGGTATTTCTTGAAATTATAAATTATAAATATATAAAATTCTATCAATTTTCAAAATAATATCTACCAAAAATATCTTAATAATAACTCATTCCAAAATAACAATAATAATAATATCCTTCAATAAAAAGCGTTAAGGTGAAGTAAATATACCGTACATTATTCTTATTACGTTATTTACAAGATTAATTAATAAATATATATTTTATTAATTCTTTATTAAGTAATTTTTTGTTAATATTTATTATAAATTAAATTATTTTATTTTTATTAAATAAAGATTTATTTTGATAAAAAGACAAAATAAAAAATTAATAAAACGGATTTATTTGTTGTTGGTTGGTCATGAATGATATGATAACTAATAAGAATAACATATGATATAATTTCTCGTTAAAATAACATCCAAAAAGTAAACTAGAATAACTAATTTTAAATTAATAATTTTATTTTTTAATTTTTATCGATTAACTTTTATTGTCATTTAAAATAATATTTTTTATTTTTATAATTTTTAATGATTTAATATTTATAGACCCTTCATTTAAAATAATTAATTATTTTAAAACCCTTCATTTATATACATATCAAAATTGATTTGTCGTACCAACATAATAACGCAACTGATGATAATAATTGATGTAGAACCAAATCATGGTTATATATGTAAAATTTAATAATTTAATTTTAATCAACAATAATAAAAATACGAGATTAATATAATTCAAGAGTTAAAAATAAATTGATAAAATTATAAAATTATTGATTTTGAAAATTTATAAATATTAAATTACTGTATTTTAGGAACATATATTATTATCGTTTTGCTGAGTTTGAAAATCATGTGATGAACCAAGCAGATAATTATGAGTTTGATCAAACACTAATATTATGGGGTCAAGCTAAGAAAATGGCGGACATGGAGAAGTAGGCAATTAGGTTTAGCTGTCGCTCTAGGATTTTTGTTGATGGGGGAAAATGCCATAAATGTTAAATTGAAAACAGGGTGTCGGGAGGTTCTAAAGTCGTTGTCTTCTTCTCTTTCTCTCTCACACACAAACAAATGAATGGCGTAAAATTTGGGGGATTTGGATTTTTTGGGATTTCGCCGTTTGAGGATTTTGGGGTAGGTGTTTCTCTCTCTGTCGCTGTCACCTGGGATTATTTTCCTCAACTTAACTGTTCGCTACTAATCATTTACTGTTCACCCTTTTAATTCCTTTATTATCTCTGATGTTTAAGCATTAATCATGGTTTACACAATCATTCCAGATTTCTTCTTCTTGGAATGGAGGTTGGACTGTCTTCTGGGAGTGGATTCTAAGCAAAGGCTTGTTTTTCAGATTAATTTCAAAGGAAAAATAAAAAAATAACCCACACTTCCTGTTCATCTAACAAGGACAGGAAGTAATGGATTAAACCAAGAACTGAAGCTGAATTGAATTGTGTTTGGAGTTGAAGATGGATAGGAGGAGTTGGCTATGGAGAAGGAAGTCTACAGAGAAGAGTCCAGGTGAAACGGATAGCACTTCAGCTGGTTCCATCTCATCTCATTCTGAAAGATTCTCGGATGAGCAGGTATATCATTTTTTTTCTTCCATTTTTGTTTTGTTTCCTTTTATCATTGTCAATTTGTATGAAAACATAAAGCCCTGCAATTTTGTATTCTTTAACTGTGTTGTAAGTGTATCCAATGTTGTTTTAACCAAAATTAACTCAATTTGGTTGTTAGCCCCTCTGGATAGTCTCTAGGCTGCTTATTTCAAAGTAATTATCATTCTCAAATTCTACTGAGATCAATTGTAGTTGGGAACATTTTGTAAGTTTTTTAAAGTTGAATTAATTCTACTTAATTCGGAAGAGCCCTCGATACCTTTGACAGAATTGCAAGGTTTGGGTGTCTGTAATTGGAATTTTTCCCAGCTATAGATTCTTATTAAGCAGCCTTGTCTATTGCACAAGCATGACTGGCCAGAGTCTAGTTCCTTCTGAACTTAACCAAGGGAATGAATGGTGATGGTTGAGGGTCATGTATTGAAAGTGGGCCAGAAACTGCTCTATGGTTCATTCAGGCATCTGCCACTGGTTTTATCTTATTTTTTAATCATCTTTGTTCAAATATCTTGGAGGTTATGTATAGTTTGCATGTATAATATGTTTTCCGGTGACCTACATAAGCTATAAAAAGGTCCCTTGATTATGGTTTTAAGTGCTTGTCTTGGTAATTTGCCTTTTGTATTTGTATGTAATGTTTTCTAGTTCCAGCTGGTTTGGTTGGAGACAATCTAATATTTTTTTGTTGTCAAAGGCTAATGCCATCATTGGTTCTCAATCAGTGGAAGTCACATCAAAAACCACAGCAGTCGATGAAGAAAATAATAATGCGAGATCTCTAACAGAGAAATTATCTGCTGCTCTTATGAACATCAGTGCCAAAGAAGACTTGGTAAAGCAGCATGCTAAAGTTGCAGAAGAAGCTGTTTCAGGTATCTTTTCTGTAAAAATTTATAACATTTTGTTTGTAGAATAAATAACTTGGTAGTTGTATTCATGTTTGTGGTCAACTAACGAGGAATAGTTATTTTTCTTGGTAGCATTTTGTTCTTGTAAGTTTCAGGGTTTTACTTTGTTTATATATCTATATATATACTTCCATACACATGTTAGGAGAATATGCTGCAATAGAGGCATTAATTATTTGCTTTATCATGCAAATTTGAATTTAGGTTGGGAGAAAGCTGAAAAAGATGTGTTAGCTTTGAAGCAACAGCTTGATGCTGCTATGAAGAAAAATGCGGCACTTGAAGATCGAGTTGGTCATCTAGATGGGGCACTCAAGGAATGTGTCAGACAACTTAGGTATGCAAGGGAAGAGCAAGAGCGGAAGATCCATGAGGCTGTTGCCAAGAAATGTCACGAATTGGAATCTTCGAAGTCTGAGCTTGAGAGTCAACTTCTGGACCTCAAGACTCAACTTGAAAATGCAAAAACGGACACTGCTGCCGCAGTTGATCGTGATATTCATCTGAAACTTGAGGCATTTGAGAAAGAAAATTCAACCCTTAAACTTCAGCTCCATTCTCGAGCTGAGGAGCTCAAACTTAGGATTATTGAGAGGGACCTGAGCACCAAAGCTGCTGAAACTGCAAGCAAACAACATTTGGAGAGCATAAAGAAGTTGGCTAAGGTTGAAACTGAGTGCCGCAAGCTAAAAGCCATTGCTCGTAAAGCATCCCCCGCTGATGATCAGAAATCTTACACTGCCTCCTCGATTTGTGTCGAATCTTTTACAGATAGTCAATCAGACAGTGGGGAGAGGGTACTTGCTCTTGAGACTGATATGCAAAAGATGAATGGGTTAGAGATGAATGATTGTGGGAGAAGCCACTCAGATGTATGGGCATCTGCACTCATTACAGAACTAGATCAATTTAGGAGGGATAAGGCTGTTGTAAGAAATATCATGGTCCCTTCAGTAGAAATAAATCTTATGGATGATTTTCTTGAAATGGAAAGGCTTGCAGCTTTGCCTGATACGGAAAGTGGGAGTGGTTTTAATGAGGCTGTTCCTGTATCTGATCAAACCAGTACAGTTCTAAACACATTAAAGGCTGAACATGAAATCTTAACACACCGGATTGCTCAACTAGAGGAAAAGCTAGCACTGTCCGTAGAAGAAAAGTTGGAATTGCAGATGGCTTTGTCCGAATCTCAAAAACAGCTTCAAACATTGCAGAATCAACTAAGTCAAGCTAAGACAGGGTTCAAAGATGTTCAAACTCAATTGTCTATTGATGACAACTCCAAGAAATCTGTAGAGGAAGTAAAAGTTGCAAACATGAATACAGAAGTGACAGTATCAAGAGTCAAAGATGCCGAAACTGAAATAAAGACTTTAATTTCCAAAGTTACTTCGGTAGAAAAAGTGTTCAGAAAGGAACAAGCATTGTCTGCTGAACTAGAGGAGAAGCTAGCATTGACTGAAGAAGAAAAGTCGGAATTGCAGATGGCTTTCACTGAATCTCAAAAACAGCTTAAAACATTGCAGAACCAACTAAGCGAAGCTGAGACAAGGTCCAAAGATGTTCAAATTCAATTAACTCTTGTTGACAACGCAAAGAAAGCCGTAGAGGAAGAAGTAAAAGTTGCAAACATGAATAGACAAGTGGCGGAATCAAGACTTAAAGAGGCAGAAACTGAAATAAAGATTTTAATTTCCAAAGTTACTTCGTTAGAAGATGCGTTCAAAAAGGAACAAGCATTGTCTGTTGAAAACCTGAATAAGTGCAAAGAATTGGAGAATGAACTTTCTAAACTGAAATGTGAAGCCAAACTCCAATATGAATCCAACCTCGAACATGCGGCAAGATATAATGAAGAGTTGAAGGTGCAACAGGTTAGTTATTTTGCTATGTTTATTTTAATTGTAGACATCATTTACAATGCATCAAAAGAGAAATCTATTCTTTTAAAGGTGCAAAACTGCATCACATCAGTCTATTTAGTAAGTTGGTATGCTTCAATTGCATCATTTCATGTTGGTTCATGTAGAATAGCAAGTAAAAATGATAAAAAATGAACCGTTTTGACCAAAGTGCTTCAGTAGTTCAGTTTAGTCTGTTTCCGATTAAATTGATTTGGGAGTTAGGCTTAAATAGGTTTATATGGTTAGCTGTCATTTTAAAATTTTCAACCTGAATAAATCAACATATATAACGCATTACCTAACCTTTAAACCCAATATCCATACCGAAATAGTTGGTTCAGTTAAGTCGGTTTAGGATGCTATGCAGTTTTGCTGTTTCAACTTTCATTCTATTTAATCGATCTTTGATATATAAAAACCAAAACCCATTGCTTGTTCACCTGTATATTTTAGCATCTGTTGATGCACAATGTAATATGGAGGTTTTGAATTCTGCCTTTTTTGTCTAGAAAGACCGACTTGAATTTTGGTATTTGTCAACACTACCTCAAAGGATCCTTCAAATACATGGAAAAAAATTGGTGAATAAAAGTTATATGAATAAACTTAGAAAAATAAGCATACTCCTGTTTGACGTACAGAAAAATAAACATATTCGACCTTCATACCTGAGTCTGAATAACATGGTTACACACTGCCTTAGTTTAGTAAGCTTTGGATGACTCCTAGCATAATTCCTCATGTGCAGTGATAATTTATTCCTCCTACACATGTAATTGCCTTTTTGTTTCTCCCTGAACCATGGACTTGCTCATTGTGTAAATTGCTGTTGGAGTACCAGAGAGTACCTACTTCAAGTGATGGGTTTTGGTACAAGGTGAAAGCTATATTACATTCAAATCTCCATACCTGTATCCGAAAATATGTCGGATATGGATACTTGAGAAAAATGAAGAGTCCATCAAACATGGCTTCTAAGCAAATTGACATTGGATGTGACAGAGTTAATGGGGATTCCGATTTTTTTCTACAAAGTTGTTCAGATTAATTTCTTCCTCGTATGATAAAATAGTCAATTGGAAAATCATTTATCTAGTAATGTTATCAACATGTTACTGGTACTATGCAGGAGAAGGAGCTAACTATTGCTGCCCGTAAATTCGTGGAGTGCCAGAAGACAATTGCGTCTCTTGGCCAGCAGTTGAAATCTCTTGCAACACTGGAAGATTTTCTGCTTGACTCTGATAAGCCACCAAAGATTGCGGATAGAGGATTAAAGTATCCCGAAAACAGTGAGGATCAACAGAAACTAGGTCCTACCGGTACAGTTCTTCAGAAAAGAGGCTCTTCAGGGTATGCTAAATATTCAGAGAACAGCAATGCTAAGGAATCAACATTACCAGCTAAACCAGTCATTACTCGAACCAGTTTCGGGAACATATTCCCACGAAGTAAGAGCGGGAAACCGTCTTGAGTCTCCGTCGGCCAGTCAAATTTGTTTCTAGACCCAAATCATTGGCTTAATAATTGTGAATCAATAGGTATATATGAAAATTACAGGATTACTCAATACTCAGGATGAAATGAAAATATAGTATAGTATGCATATATAGCCTTTCCTTCTACCATTTTTCACTTGCAGTTTTGTCTTTCATGTTTGACTGAGCTTTCGGGTCAGGTTACTGAGGAAAAAAAATAAAAACCATTCCAGGTGAAATGTACATCTGAATAATGTATATTATTTATAAGATTAATAGTATATGTTACAGTGATGCTTGAATTTAAATTGATTGGTTCCATAGATTCGAGCTTGGTCTTTCCAACAAAAATTCTTCAACACTGGTATTTTAATCAAGTAACATAGATTTAATGGTGGAGAAGAGTGATACCACAGGGAAAACCAAACATTCATGTGTTTGTAAATTTTAATGTCAAGAAATTTGCAGAAAGTATACGAAACCAGAAACCATGGCCGGTCTTTAAAGAGAGGGGGAGCTTATATCAACAAGCCTTCCCATGGAGTTGGAGACTCAACCCAAAAGTTAAAATGTCTGAGCCCGGGTTTGAACCGGGGACCTCTAGTGTGTGAGACTAGCGTGATAACCAACTACACCACCCAGACAACTTTGAACACTTGCAGCCGCCTAAATTCACATATTCAACTACTTTGGAAGTGTTTTTTTGTTGGCCTAGCAGCTAGCAAGATCGAATCATAAGTAATGTTAACCAAACTAAAAAAATGATATCTTTCCATTCTCATGTAGACTGAGAAAGCAAAAAATTTAAATGAGAACACATGGGGGAAATTCAGGCAAAATTGATACCTCCATTTATAAAGATGCAAACTAAGGCACTACTAGAGTAGGTCTCTGAGGGCGTAAAATATTGTTTGTCTTTTTTAGTACATTTTTATTGGTATTATTATTTTAAAAAGTTGAGATTAGGGTTTAAGATTTAGAACGTAAGGTTATAAGTTGTGATATAATTTGAGGCATTAAGGATAGGTGTATTATTTAGGATGTAGGACTTAGAATATAAATTTATCATTGATTTTTATATATTATGAATTATTAAAAATTTTAATGATTATTTTTTAATAATTTAATAAATTTGATTATTATTTTATACTAATTTGATAAAATTTAATGACCATTTTATAATTTTTAAAAGTTTAGTGATAAAAAATATAATATATAAAAATAAAAAAATTAATTAATTAATCGATTTTGAACTAAATTAACCGTTAACTAAACTTTCAAAAAAATTAATCACTCACCTACCGAACAAAATTCGGTGATCGATCGCTTTTTGAATTAATTCGATTTAGCCGATCATTTAAACACCCTGACCTAATTGAAAAAAAAAAACTTAAATACAAAATTACAGGTTGAAACTAAAAGTCCGTTCATGAATAATTTTAGATGAAAAATGATAAGAATGATAGTTTAGGAAAAAGCCGAAAATTTCAACGTTTCCGAAAACTTGATTTTAAACATATTTTTTTTTATTGAAATTACCCTAATGAAAATAATTGAGTGGGAAAAAATCGTGGGGTCGGTCCAACTTAAAACCATGTGATTCGGAAATCGACCGGGTCCAGGTCTGGGTCGATCAGAGAGGATATGGAAATTACGAATAGTAAAATCCATATTTTTCTGCGGGAGATCCATCTCTATATGGCGAAATAATCATAAAACAAATAACAAGCACTGGAAAATTCGCATTACACGGAAACACACTTTCCCGTATTCAAGATTTCGCATCAGTTACCCAAATTGTTGTTTGGAGAAGAAACTTTACGAATCCGGTAAAGATGATGGTCGAGGATCTGGGCGTGGAAGCAAAAGAGGCGGCGGTTCGTGAGGTGGCAAAGATCCTGCCTCTTCCAGAGCTTTTACAATCTATTTCCTCCATCAAAGCTGATTATATCACTCGTCAACAAGTAAACCACTCGCTCCTTTTTTTTTAAAAAAAAAATCTTTTAATAATTGAGGCTTTCAATTGCGTTGAATTCGAATGCGGCAACTTTTTCCCTTTTTACTCTTATTTTTCTCTCTTCATTGTCAGGCAAATGACGCTCAACTCAGTACAATGGTTGCAGAGCAGGTATGTAATTTATTGATTTATATATTTACTGATCAGAGGTTTCGTTTACTTATTATTGCGTTAGCTGCTTGATTTTTCGCCGTTTGATTATTTTAATTGATAAAAACTATGAGCAAAGGACCAGTATGCAATTATATGCATATATGGGGTAGGATTCACTTACATAATTTAAAAATTAAAGAGTTTTACACTGGTTGAAGATCACTTATCCACTTCTCTCCTTTTTTCCCATTAAAATCTTCTCAATTTTCAACTTTTTAATCTTAAAATTCAATTTACACTCATGGTCCTGAATCAGTGTAAAACAGTCATGTAACTGGATCCTGTCTATCTCTGTATATAAAGCTATATATTTTCTAATATATTATTTGCAAGCAAAAACCAAGTAGCAAAATCAAAATCAAAATCAAAGATTATTACCTGATTAAATATATGGAGCTAAGGAAGCCCCTAGATTTTTATTTTAATGGTTTTTGGATGAAACAATACAATGCACTGCAGGTTGAGCAGGCCCAAGCTGGGCTTAGATCACTTACCTCATCTCAGAAAACAATAACCCTGCTGCGTGGAAACTTTATTTCTATCGAAAAGTATGTTTGTTAGTGTCACATTTTTAGATGCTATCAATGCTTGTTCTTGTGATTTTTATCAAAATTTTCAAAGGTAATGGATTACTGTGTTTATCAGGTTATGTCAAGAGTGCCAAAATTTAATTGAAAACCATGATCAGATAAAGCTTCTCAGTAATGTCAGGAACAACTTAAATACAACACTCAAGGTGAGTTTTCCAGTTTCGTAGAAATCAAAACCATGATCAATGCTGTTTCTCTTGATGGTATTAAACAAATGCCTTGGACTAACACTTGGAAAGAAGGGTGGTTTTATTGTTGGATGGGATAGCTTTTAGTTACTTATACGTTTTTTTTTTAAGTTTTATGTGGAAATTTACTTTTGTCAAGTGTAAACAAGTGGTAGTGTGGCTTTAGTGCTTTTCAATTTATTCAACTTGTTTCTTATGTTGTGGCTGTATTTTTCACTCTTGATCTATTGTAGGATGTTGAGGGTATGATGTCCATTTCAGTTGAAGCTTCCGAGGCCCGAGATTCTTTGAGTGATGATAAAGAAATTGTCAATACATATGAGGTATAACTTTTTCCTTGATGATTACAGTAAGTAGGGGCAGGGGCGGAGCCAGAAAGTTATTTAAGGGGTGTCATTTTCTTGAACGATATTTAAAAAGAATTAATTATATATAAAGGGGTGTCAAATTATTTATAAAAGGGTGTCAATTATATATATTTTAAATTTTTTATATACAAATTATATAAAAAAAATATGATTTTCTAAAAATTTTGGGGTGTCTATTGACACCCCATTCACCAACGTAGCTCCACCCATGAGTAGGGGGCTCAATTAATTTTAATGTTGAGAAATTGTGTATCAATGCTCTGTTTTTCGCTTTTCATCCTTTATTTCTCAGAGGTTAACTGCACTTGATGGGAAGCGACGGTTTGCTTTAGCAGCTGTTGAATCTCATAAAGAAGAGGTTGGCAGGTTAAGGTGTGTATCTTCTTCAATTTTGTCATGTAAAATATACGATAATTATAGCAATGCCAATATGATTGTTGGAAAATTAATGTGGAAATATTTTCCTATATATTAGACATTAATTTCTTTTTAGATGGCTGCTGGATATGGTTCGTCAAAATTATAAACTGTGTCAAAATAGAAACTTGAATGGAGGACATCAATCAAATTTGTAAAACTAGAAAAAAGTATCTGGCATTTTTCAGGTTGTCCTCTTTTTTCTTGTAAAAGAATATAATTTTTTTGAATGGTATTTTTGTTTGAAAGTTGAGTTTTCCTTATGTTGGAAAATATAAAATTCTGTCATTTATAACATTGTAATATATTCATTTTTTTGTAAAATAAACGACTTTTACTATTCAATTTCATTTTCTAAGAATCTTTAAATTTATATACTTTAGAAATTTTTTCTGAATAATTATCTCTATTATTCATTGTATTTTCTATCAGATTTATTGTACTTAAATCTTTATTTTCATTATTTTTTTAGAAAAATCATGTTTACTAAATTGATTAAATAATTATAGAAATGAAATTTTTTACTTAATATTTGGAAAAAAAAAGCAGCTAAGTTTTCATCTATTTTTCTAATAATAATTAGTATTATCTGGTTTTAGGTAAAAGAAAACTCTTAAATAGGTCTATACTTTATATTATGGATAAAGTTATACTTTGTACAATTTGTTTGTAAGATGATAATTAGAGTACACATTCAAATATAATTTCCTATGTACACAGAGATTAATCTTTATGAAAAACATTTACTCTTTTCCTAAACAGATCTTTTTACATTATGCTTTTGAAAGTGAAAGGAAAACAGAAGTGGTAAGAGCAAAATCATCTTGGACTTGTAAAATTCATGGAATATTTTGTCATGGACTTGAGATTATATCTTAAAATTATTTTAGTAGCACCTTTTTAAAAGCTAATGTTGCACCAGCCAGCTTGGATATGTGGTGTTGTGCATTGGAAATGTTTCCATTTTCTTTTGGTTTTAGCCAAGCCAAACAAGAACTTCTTGGGTTCACCTGCACAGTGGAGGCTGTTCAACTCATATTTGCTATTAATAGGCTTAATTGTGTAACTTGATCCTGTTTGATGCAAGAATGGACTTAAACAAATAAACAATGTAATATGGGAAGTCTTATACAATGACGATAATCATATTATAACGAATAGTTTTTGTTTCATGTTTTTAATGTTTTCTGTTTGATGCAATAATGATCATGAACAAAATAATACAAGAAGTCTTATATAATGATGATAGTCATATATTATAATAAAGGGTTTTACTCTTAGTCTCATGTTTGATTGTTTGTAATGTTTTTCTTCTTCATTTTATAGTTTTAAATTTTTTTTGACATATTTTTATTGTAATTTCAACACGAGTTGTCTCCTAGAGAATATTTTGAAGATGTTGATCGAACCTGGGAGACATTTGAGAAAGCATTATGGGGTCATATTTCCAATTTCTACAAACTTTCAAAAGAAAGGTATGCTTATAGGAAACTGAGGAAATCTGAAATCAGTTTGTTTGAATTTATTTGAATATTGTCCTGAAATATACTTTGTTTTTTCCCATCACACCACATTATGATCCCCTTAATAATGGGTTCTTGTATACCTGCAATCTATGTGTGCTATTTTGAAAGCATGTTCAATTTTTCTTTAAATAGCAGTTTCACTAATATTGTCCCCGTCTTAGCAGCTTATTTTCATTAGAATAGCATATTTTCTTTCTATTTCGGTGTTCAGTAGATTTACGTTAGATTCTTTCTGATGACTACTTTAAGGTAGTTGACCTTAATTGTTTAATGGAAGCAAGGATAAGTTTCAGAGTGAGCAATGACTCATTAATGAATAAGCCTGAAAAGATGTGTACTTTTCTGTTTTAGGGTTAAGATATTCAATTGAGAGTTACTTATCCACAGGAAGGGAAAACTAAGTTGAGAACTATAGTTATAAAGCTCGTCAGTTATGGTTGTTGTGATCTTCCCTCTCTTGCTTTCTCTTTATTGTTGGACTCCTTGCCTACCATCTCTCTTTTTCTGGCTATCTTTGTTTATTTTCAACTTTGAGCCTTTTTTCTAAAGTTTTCTACCTTGTAGACTGCTTTCTAAGCATTTCACCTATCTGTAACAAACCTGTTAATTAAATTTGATTCAAAATCTCTTGAGTATTAAATTTGATTGAAAAACTTGATTGTTAGTTTGTGCTTGTTAAGCATTCAATATTCTAAAGATAAATAAATTTAACATAATGCCTTAGAAAGTGCACATTAAATCTTTTTGGTAAACTTTAATAACTTCCATTTCATGTTTAGCATTGTTATTCCAAATGAAACAAATTGGTCCACACAAAGAACATCACATGAGCTTAACATAATAACTTAATATGTGTTGTTATACAATGGTATGCATATAACTCAAAATCAATTAGCGAATGATTTAGGAGCCTCACTTGAATTTGACATCAAAAGAAAGCTCAATTTAGTTGATAGCCGCCTATTGGTACTAGGGGTGTGCATTAGATCAAGTCGAGTAAAAAAATTTCAAGTTATTCTTGTCAAGTTGAATAAGTTCAAGTCAAGTCGAGTTTTCAAGCTCTTTTAAAAGAATTAATTATAATTATTTATTATGTTATAATATGATTTAATTATAATTTAAACGATTTTCATTAATCATATAAGATGTATATATATATTTCTTCATATTTTTCATATGTAGTAATATTTCTTTATATTTTTATATATGGACATATATATCATAAAAATTTTAGGGACTGTTTCAAACTTAAATATAAACCCTCAAATTACTAAAAATTTCGACTTATTCGAGTTATTCAAATTTTCATTTTATAACTCAGGTTTTATTTGAATTTTTTTAATTGAGTCGGGTTTATGAAATTTTGAGTCAAGACGATTTGAATCGAATTATTCGTTTTTCTTCGAGTCGATTCGAGTTTTGCTCACCCCTAATTGGTACCTTTTGTGGCACATAATAGTTAGAGATCCTACCTAGGTAATTGATGGAAGGAATGAGTGTCTTAATTCTTAAGACCCCTTAATTTTTTATGAGAAACAACAAATGATTGGATAAAGTGGGGAAAATAAAGAAAATGGGAACGATTCCAGGTGCTATAGCTTGAGTCACATCAACTAGCAGCTACGCCTCAAACAATATGAACGATGAGGAAAATGGTGTTGAAAATTTCATAGTCAATTTGAAAGAAGGGACTTTTTCCCTCTAAAAGTTTCCTGGCTAAGTAAGCTTCTATGGGTGAAAAGTGTCTTGCAAATGATGCCCTTTCATTCGAGATCAAACCTTTACCCATCCAAAAGACCATCTTAAAAGTTTCTTGGCTAGGTAAGCTTCTAGCGGGTAAAAGGTGTCTTGCAAATGATGCCTTTTCTTTTGAGATCAAACCTTTGGACATCCAAAAGCAACCTTGAATTTTCAAAATTGCTACTATCAATTATTTTTGCTTTACTATTTCTTTTGACATTGCACTTGCAATCACAAAGTTATAGATGCATTATCTCCGGCAATTGGTGGCTTGGGGGTTTCGATAATTGATTTGTGGACTTGCAGCTTTAGTAAAATTTGTGTGAGGAGAAGTAGCTTCATGACTTTGGATGGAGTTGTTTTTCCTATATCACAACATGTTTGAGGAGCAAATAAGGAATTTCTTTACTTGTTAGTCATTCATCTCATTTTATCACTTTGTTCCTCCTCTGGATTCAGAGTATTCATTCCTCTACCTTGATTGATTGCTTCAAAATAATTATCACCTGTGCTATTTTTTCTTAGAGCTGCATTGACATTTGTTAGCATTTTTAGCCTTAAATAGGTTACCTATTTGTTTTTTATTCACTTTTATCATCCTTTTCCATTTTGCAGTCCACAAACCTTGGTCCGTGCTCTGAGGTATGCTTTTAAAATAATTTCTGTTTTGTAGCCCATGTATTTTCAAGGTTCTAGGATAATTTTTAAAATTTATGCATTTCTTATATTAAGGTGTACCTTGTAATGATACTTGTTTTTTGGTTGGGTTGATATGATCTAGAGTAGTAGTATTTAATTTTTGACTTCTTCTCTCGAATAAGTTTCTTTGATTTCCCTTAGAGTTGTTGAAATGCAAGAAATTCTTGATCAACAACTTGCTGAGGAAGCAGCAGAGGCTGAAGGTGATGATGCAATGGCAGCTATTGCAAACCCTCGTAAAACTGGCAAGTATGTATCTGGTGTGATTGTTTTACTACCACATGAATGATCGATTAATAACTAGATGCTAAAGTTATCCTTTATGACAATGTAGAAAATCTACCAAGGCTTCAGTTTCTTCTAAAAATTTAGTACAGCAAAAGTTGAAGGTTCAGGGGAAAGGCTACAAGGATAAATGCTATGATCAAATAAGGAAAACAGTTGAAGAGCGGTTCAATAAGCTTTTGACAGAGGTACTTTTCTTAATAATCAACCTAGTTCATGAGAACACGAGTATATATTGAATCCTTGTTTAGTATCATTTGTTACTAATTGTTTTTTTCACCTCAGCTTGTCTTTGAAGATCTAAAAGCAGCTTTGGAGGAAGTTAAAACGGTATGCTTAACTGATCATTATATTTCTTTAGAGCTTTGCGTCTCTGATTCTTACTTAAGTGACCTCAAAATGGCTCACTTATGGTAATTTAACATGGGTTCCTTAACTGTTTCTTGTAGCATTCTGTCATGTATAGAAATTATTTAAACACCTTAAATCAGCAATAGAAACTAAGGCCTAGTTCTTCATTTCTTTTCGAAAGTGCTTTTGGTTTGGCACTATAAGCAATGAAGAACAAGGTGCGTTTGAGATGAAAAGTTTTATTCAAATAAAGTTTTCTACCCAAATGGAAAAGTTGAAAAAAATACTTTTGGGTATGAAATTATCAAACACCCTCATTTATTCTTCATCATTTCCAACCTATTATCATGTCTAAATGGACATTTCAACTTCCCAAGTCACTTCTTTACAACAATGCCAAACACTTAAATTAACGAACCACACTTTTCCACAACATTTTTTACACCACTTTTCAAAATTACTTTTTTCTAAAACAACACTTTTCAACCCTACAACAATAAAGAACTTAGGTTTTGGTTGTGTTGAAAAACTTTTTTTCCCCCTAAACCAAGGTTTTGCAAAAGCTAAAAAAAAAATAGCTTTTCCAAAACCATGGTTTGAGAAACTAGTTTGGGAAAAAGACAAAATTTTACACTCAAGCTATCATCTTATTTAGTGTTTTTGGTTGTTTTTAAAAAATTTTGTATGAAAAAACTAGTTTGAGAAGCCAAACTCAACCAAAAACACGGCCTAAGCCAAAAACATTGTTAGAAAAAATAAGCCAAGAAGTTTATTAAGGGTTTGGAACATAGTATAAAAAAGTATAAAATGGCTCAAGGTGCAAGCCTTAGTGAAGTGATATAATAGTTACTAATCTACATATATAACACTGATATAGACCATTGAGATAATCAGATAATAGTTCAACGAAAGCTCTCTATTTCATTAATTACCTTTGACTTTCCCGTCAAAAAGCATATAGCATCATATTTTATCATGTAATAGGAAGCACATATACTATAAATAGACAAACCTAACTATATGACAACGCCAAAAAGGATATATGATAATATAATAACATATGTAACCATCTTGAACTAACACAAGCTGTAATATCGTTGGACGAGTCATGATAAAATGGAAACATTGTGTGTTATAACATCATGTATTGAAAAGATATTATGCTAATATATGTGCATTATTTCTCAAAATCTTGGTTCCCTTAGGAATCCAAGAGGCAATAGTAATATGATCATTAGAAGCAATAACGATTTTAGGTATCGATACACCTGAGCATTTTTGTCTATTTAGAGTACTAAAACACTTGAAAATTTTGGAGCAATTGTTTTGACTTCAAAAATAATTTTGAGTTCGAAATTGTGTCAGCTTGTGAGACTTTTGGGTTCTTAAAAATTTATCTCATTTTTCAATTTGGTCCTTTTAAAAATATGTTATATCAAAATCAAACTTAGTTTTACAATAGGTGTAATAGTGGGTTAAGAAGGCAGAGTTGTATATATCTGCGCATAGTGTCCGTTACTGCTTTTATTTAGGTCTTACTACTTTTTCGATAAAATTTCCATCATATTTGATACATTTGATTTTCATTTTGATAAATAGATTGGAGAAGAGCTTGGAGACATCTATGATTATGTAGCCCCGTGTTTTCCTCCAAGGTTTGCCTTGCTACATATCTGCTTCTTTTTTCCGAGTTCATTTGGTTTACATTTCTGATGACATTTTTATCCTTTGCTTTTGACATTTGCATTATGCTCTTGATATGATAATTTGATCTTTTTACCTTGAGTTTGCTCTCCTGTCTTCCCCTTATCTTGATATGTAAAAGGGTTTTCTTGGATTTGACTTAAAAATGACCTGCTTTTTATGTTTGAAACTTTACCCTTAGACTGAGGTTGAATTTACACTACAAACTCCTAGACGATAAGGGAAGTTGAAATTTTAAGCATATGTTTTGTGCTTCATTTCACTTATTCCATGGTTTTTATGTAGCCTTATGGTTGAAATCTGTCAAAAGGAAGGTTTATTGTAGAAAAACTCTCTGTTATATATTTCAGAATAACAACTTACACCTTTATATACAACATTCTTAACTTAGGTAATTATTAAACTAGGAAATAAACTATTCTAAATAAAATAAATCCCTTAAAGTTAGGGATTGTAATCACTAACTAAGATCTATAGGATCCTATCTAAATAAAGACAAAATCTCTAATTTATTTCTTGACAAAATCATTTGAAGAGTTAATTATCGAAAATGCTGGAATGCATTCATATGTATATGTGCATGTATTTCTATCAATAAGAGTGTAAATCCACAGACATAAGTACCTTGTATTAAATACCAAGGGGTGATTCAAAGATTTAAGGGGGCCTACGCAATTTAACCTGGATCCGACGGGTCCAGACCCGATGGGGACTTGTTTTTTTCTTTCAAATTCGGGATTGAGTCGGGTTTCAAAAAATGAAGAGTTGAGATAAGGTAGGTTCATGATAAAAATTCTTCAACCTGACCCGACCTTTTATATATGTTATAACATACAAAACTGCCATTAAATATATATATATATACTATTTAGGGTATGTATATATAACTTCGGGTCAGGGTCGGGTGGAAGATAAAAAGTAAAACTACTCGGGCAGGTCGGGGGTAAGTTTTAGTTCCTATTTTTTTGAGCGAGGATCGGGGTGGTAAAAGATCAACCCCACCCTATTGCCACCATTAGGGACTTTTATGAGCTTCTACTGCTGCTTTTGATTAATTTTAATGCCTTCCCTTTTCTGCTTCACTTTTCAAGCTGATAAAACTTGTGCTTCATTGTTTGGATTTTTGTTGCATTTGTGTTATTACTACTATCATTATTCACAGAATATCCATGCATGCTTAAGTTGCCTTCTTGTTCCCAGGATTGTATAGGCAAGTTAATTCAATTCAAATAAAAATTTCTGCAGGATAAATGAATATGAGATAAATATATTCTACTTATTAATTTTGTTTCTTCTGCTGCTATAGTTTTAATGCTTGTGGTTATACGTGGATTGATTTTGGTGTGTGGGATTAAATGGATGTATGCCTTGAACTTGGAGATCTTCCACGAATTGTTCTACTCCTATCTGATGCGGTCTTCCTTTATGGCAGATATGAAATATTCCAGCTTATGGTAAATCTGTATACAGAGAGGTTTATTCAAATGCTGAGATTGCTTAGTGACAGAGCGAATGAACTGACAAACATTGAGATATTAAAGGTACTTTCCATAATCTTTCATGGTTTCAAATATGCAATCTCAAATTACTTCTATTTTGCAATTTTGTCATTAAGGATCTTGACTTGTGCAGTGTGCACACTATCATCGTTGTATAATTACCTATGATGCTAACCCTGAGCATGGTGTACATAATATCTATAGTAAAAGATAAATTGAATCTGGAAGCATGTACATCTTAGCATTTAAGTGTGTATCTCCTATGATGAGTTGGGTATTGGGCTAAGTTTTGTGAAACCAATTATTTTAACCACAAATGTCTCCTGATTTATTCATTGGTGTAGTTCACCATAAGACAGGCAACTAACATTGGAGCAACTATGAATACATATATATTCCAAGTATTTCATAATAGAGATGAGTTATTCTTTAACCTCAAAGTCAGTTCATCACCTTTATTTTAATGTCCGATTTTCTTTTATTTTTGAAATTTTAATTTCGTTTTCTACATCACATCCTTTTACATTGTATCATATATTTTTATATCTTGTTTTTTACTCATGTAACTTTAGTACTTTATGGGTATTAATGCTTGTGTGTAGGTAACTGGATGGGTAGTTGAATACCAAGAAAGTTTAATTGGGCTTGGTGTTGATGAGACTCTTGCTGAAGTCTGTTCTGAGAGTGGATCCATGGATCCTCTCATGAATGCATATGTCGAGAGAATGCAAGCCACGACAAGGGTAACAATATACAATCCTAATGGTACTTGGTTACTATATGGAAAATTAAAGTATGGCTTAGATCTTTGCTGTTAATTATTTCATTATTATTATTTCTAGAAATGGTATTTAAACATCTTGGAGGCTGACAAGGTCCAACCACCAAAAAAGACAGAAGAAGGAAAGCTATATACTCCTGCTGCAGTTGATTTATTCAGGATCCTTGGGGAGCAAGTACAAATTGTTAGGGATAACAGCACTGATGCCATGCTTTACAGGATTGCTTTGGCAATAATTCAGGCAAGTTAGTAGAATCTAACAAAAATAGTGTCATGCTTCATGACTTGGGTACTGTTATTTGAATTGCCCATGATACACCCAAATGTTTTAGAACATTTGTCCATAATATTTTGAAATTTATATCATATAAAGTCAGTATTGTTCTGTTTTTTATTCTTTTTCATGGGTGTATCCCTATTCTAGTACAAGTTTTACTATATTTTTACATTACCGAAACGTCTCTAATCTCAATCGAGTTAAATGGGAGCATATTGTATTTAGTCCTTAGTTCTGTTTTTTCAAGGTTTACTGGTGAGGATTGGGTTCGCTTGAGTTGTTTCTCTTTGGTGTTTTCATCACTCGATCCATTTTATTTCCTTGCTACATTGTTATTTTAGGTTTTCAAATTATACCTATAGAAGTCATATTGTTTTATTAAACTGTACTACCATTATATGGTCCTTTTCAGGTAATGTTTGACTTTCAAGCGGCTGAAAAGAAGCGACTTGAAGAACCTGCTTCTGATATTGGTCTGGAACCTCTATGCGCAATGGTTTGTAAATATTATGGGTTCTTAGTTTGTGGCTTTGACTCATTTTTTCTCTGGATAATTAAGTTTGTGGATTTCTTACAATATACCCTTCCCAGATTAACAACAATTTGCGCTGCTATGACCTTGCTCTGGAGTTAAGTAACAGTATCATAGAGGCTCTTACACAAAATTATGCCGACCAGGTTTCAGTTTCCTTTCTTGCAATTATTATGATAGCAATTGCTAATTTTGTGATACAGGCTTGGTCGAAATTTATCAACTCACACCTAATTCTTCTTTTCTTAGAAAGTTCCTTGTACATTTATTATCTTACATTAAATACTTCAATTTGCGTCTTTCTTTCTTCTTTTTCTCATGAGTTAAAATTTTTTAATCATGCTTGCATTTTCCTCTTCTCTCTACTTTACTAGAATGATTGACCTTGGTAGGACACCATTTCCTGGACATCCTCAATATCAATTTTGACATGAATTGTTTCGTAGGATAGATAACATGATTAATGCTATCATATTAGTCCAAGTTCTTGTATTGTTCAACTTTTGTGTGGATCAATTATGGCCAATCTTTTTGTTTCCGGTGAAATTTCTTATTTCATACAAAATATATTGAAGATATATTTTGTTTCATATTTTCATCCCATCTCATTAAGGTGTCATGTTGATATAAAATATAAATATTGTTTCATTATACGCCCATGTATAGAAACAAATGAGCAGACGTGATTTGTGGAAGTGTTTTTAACCTTTTCATTGTTTGAAATCCTATATCCTTGCTTATTGTATGTGGCGTGTGTAGACACTTGCTGACATGATCTACAAAAATGTGTCTTTCCTTCATTGTGTTGTTTTGAAATTCGATATACTTTCCTATTAGTACAGGTAAATTTTGAAGACGCTTGCAAAGGTTTCTTGGAGGTCGCAAAGGTATGCTGAAATTTGGATGATTTATCCCCTTCTTCCCAAACAAGAAAAACCCTACCCTTTTCTCATTTTCTTTCTTTTGGCTTTTAAGTGAAATTCAGTTTTGATCTATTTGTACTTGTGGTGTTTTGAGATTGATGCTGTTGCGTGTTTCATATTTATTGCGTTTCAACTAGACCTGTCCAAGGGCTGGGCAATGCTTGGAGAAGGTAAATTGAACTTAACACGGCCAAAATTATTGTTAATTGTTATAAATCGAGAAAAAGAAGGATGAAAAAATTAATTCAATCTCTTATTGTAGATAGGTACATTACATTGATTAAATATACCTTCTTTTACACTTTTTTAAATAGGTACTTTACTGGAAAGATAAATTTTTATCTAGAGATAAAGATAACAAAGACTCCTAAAGACTATACTCTCTTATCTTAAAAGACTCCTAATGATAAAGCACATAGTTGACGGTGGATTCTGACATTACTTAATTAAGAATTTGTTTTTGTAGAATAAAATTTTTCATCTTTTTTTATTTATAGGGTGGCTAACTATTATATACAAGATTTAACCTAATATTCTAGGTAACTAATTAATAGAAAGGTAAAACCCTAGGTCTAATATTCTAATAAAGTTTACTTTCCATAAGTACAAGATACAAACTATATTCCCATATTTAACAGTTTTTATTAAACTTTAATTCTAAAAAATATATTTTAATATAAAATGAATAATAAATTTGGGCTTCAGGCCAAGAAGGGCATGGACAAAGAAAATAAAAATTCTGGATCCGGCCTTACCCATGGACAGGTCTACTTGCAACAAATAGCTGATCAAGGATTGAACTTCATTAATTGGGATCCTTTTTCCGTTGTTAACTGCATCAAGGCTGAAATTTTCCCGTATGTTGCATACTGTACAATCTCAAGTGGCCTTATTTGTAATAGTAGTTATAGTATCAAAAAAGAATCACAGTCATTGTCTGCATTGTTAATAGGAAGCTGTACATCAAACTGTTAATGTAATCTTTGAGGATCCTGGAGTGCAAGAGTTGCTTGTGAAACTTTATCTCACAGGTACAGTGATTTTTTATCCTTGTAGTGGACTTTATCTCATAAGTAGTGTTGCAATCTACAGATAAGTACCTGTTAGATTGGGGAAGAGAAGCTGTGTTCACATTTCTTATTTCATTATGTTCCAACATACCAAGGAAAGAAAGTTACTTGATCAAAGCATTGATTCAGGTCTTTTATCTTGCTATTTTTCAGAGTGGTGCGAAGGGCAGGTTACTGAGTACCTGGTTGCAACATTTGGTGATTATTTTACAGATGTTAAGATGTAAGTCGTCTTTACTTAACCTTGGGAGACAGCTAAGTTTTATGTCCTTCATTGATTAACACACAAACAATAAATTTTCATTTTGTTTAATCTATAAAGGACATGCTTATGGAAAATCCTTCATTTTTTTTATTGTCTAGTACTTTTTTATGAATAGTTATTGTCTAGAACTTCATACTCAGCACTATGTGCTGAAGCTTCAATATGCTATATAACCTCCGTGTTTAGTCTTATTTACTGTATATGTCTCCTTTTCCAGAAGAGGCAACATAATTATCAACTATAATCTATGTTACTGGACTTATATGAGAGTCTCGGACTTGGACACGTGTCCGGTGGGTATGGTTAGGTTTATCTATTTCTTTTCAATGTATTTGGAGGATCTGTGGGAGTCATATCCTCATACCCATGTGTTGGACACCAGCGTTGGACTCCAGTACTTCCAAAAAATGGTTGGAGCACCGTTTATTACAATTATCATTATTCCTAATATTTCAAAATGAGCTCAATATTAGCTGTTGTATACAGGCTGGTCTGGTTG
Source organism: Abelmoschus esculentus (assembly GCA_035048815.1). Lineage (NCBI taxonomy): Eukaryota > Viridiplantae > Streptophyta > Magnoliopsida > Malvales > Malvaceae > Abelmoschus > Abelmoschus esculentus. The sequence continues at coordinate 15,705,139 of JAUCBN010000024.1, forward strand.
TTGAGCCAGTCAAATCTGAATTCTTTTTCTCACCCTGAAATTGTTTTCTTGTGTATCTATGTCTATGCTTTATTTTATCCATTTGATGCCTTTCATTGATTTCATCTGAGACTGGTTTGGTTATCCATTTTTGGATAAGATAGGGTTGTCCCACACTTCATACTCCAATGTTCATTGATTCATCGTTAACTTTATTAAAAGGTTAAAATATTGTTTCTTATTGATTTAATTCATTGGAACTAAGGTATATTGAAGAGCGATCTTTCAGAAGATTTGTTGAAGCATGCTTGGAGGAAACAGCAATTGTGTACGTTGATCATCTTTTGTCACAGGTTTGACTGTTATCTTTAAATTGATTATAAATTTCCATCATGTTTTCACTTTCTGGGTGTTAAGTGTATGCTTGTATCCGCTGTAACATCTATTCCTTCTGATCACAATCATAGAAAAACTACTACATCAAGGAGGAAACTATCGAACGAATGAGACTAGACGAGGAGGTTCTTATGGACTTCTTCAGAGAGTATATCAGTGTCCAGGTAGATGCTGCGTCGGATTCTTCTATGATTTCTTTTACATTGTCGTTCGGTTCTTCAAAAACTTGTTTGAATTAATTCTGCAAGCTCTTTCTTCATCCTGCTTCTCACTCCCGCAGAAAGTTGAAAGCAGAGTCCGGATACTGAGTGATCTAAGAGATCTTGCTTCAGCTGAGAGTCTGGACACATTCACACTAATTTATTCAAATATTCTTGAGCATCAACCTGACTGCCCGGTAATCATTAAGTCTATTCACTCTTCTAGTATTTATTCTAAGGTTACGGGACGATTTCATTTCTGAGTAAAAATCTCTCATTTTCTTTTCTTCTAATTCAGCCTGATGTTGTTGAGAAGCTTGTTGGAATGCGAGAAGGCATACCGAAAAAAGATGCAAAGGAGGTAAATTCCACCCTTTAATTTGGTTTATCATTTATGGTATAAAAATAAAACCACTATGTTTAAGCTCTGAAAAAGTTATTCAAGTGGGAAAAAAAACAGCAGTTGCAGCTTGCATCGGCTATGCTCTTTCTCTATGAAACTTTGTATTCATCTGTTAACTCTGATAACTTCGATTTCTCTTCCGATTCAGAATTTCAATAGTTTTGTTGTAAATGGTTTATGATTCCATGTCTTACAGGTTGTTCAAGAATGCAAAGAAATCTATGAGAACTCTCTTGTTGGTGGGAAACCACCCAAGACAGGATTCGTGTTCCCGAGGGTCAAGTGCTTATCACCGGCAGCCTCTAAAGGTTTTACATATAAAAATTTGAATTTATTTAACAAGTGATGATAGGGTGGGAGTGAATAAGAATTCTATTGATTTCATGTCAGATTTGTTTTGAATTTTTTTATATTTAAAGATCATCTAAATCTATGAGAAGATAGATATCCTTATACTGATGTGTTTTTCCATTATTATGTTTGTTACACCTCAACAAAGCACACTTTAGTTGATTAATTTTTAGACCCAAAGGCACACTCCTCTCTTAATATGATGTTGATGTTTGTCTCTACTGGATTGTTTAATTTGAGATGAAAGACCTTTGTGTACATTATAGTTGGAGATTTTATTGGGTACTTGGTATTAGTCCCGATAAAATCGGGTCTAGAAAATCAAGATACAATCTTAATACTTGTTACGTCCGAGACCTAAATTTTAGATCCAATCCTGATCCCATCAAAATTAATACTAGATAAAAATTTACCGAATCTGAGACTAAGACCGGATAATCAGTTTTTTACCCATCCTTAGTGTATAGACTTAGTTTAAAAGTCATTTTATTTATATATATATATATATATATTTATATTTTGCTTTCATCAACATTCAATTTGCAACTCCTCTATCATTTGACAAACATTTCGATTGACAAAATTCAAGTCCATCAAAACTAAAATTTAGTTTCTAAAACCTTAACTAAATCCTTAACTCTCTAACTGCTAAAATAGAAATATTTGTATACATGTGTAATGATTATATATATATATATATTAAGTTTTATTTTTTAAGTTATAAAATTTAAATAACCTTGAGTCTGAACTCTAAATTTTAATCATAAACTTAAAATTCTACATCCTACGCATTAAAACCTTAAACCACAACCTAAATCTCTAAATCCAACATTACAAGGCTTATGTAAACTTATATATCAAAACATTTTCCTTATTTAAAAAATTAAGAAATTCCACGTGAGGTATTCACCTCCTTTCATTTGTTTAGTTCACCGAATCCACATCAATAGATGAAACCTCACTAAATCTACAATTATCGGTTGAAAGCCGTGGCAAACATAAAAGCAAGCAAATAGGTACCAGAACAAGCCCTCTTATGTTGCAGTCCTATAGACTGCAAAGCACAATCACAGTTCATAAACGCCCTCTCCATTGACAAGGCTTTGCTGCATGAAAACATCACCACTTTGTTCAACATTTTTCACTTTCATTTTCAGACAGAATGTGAGGAATTCGCTTTACGTCAGTCTCGGGACACTTGCGTCACCACCCTATCCCCTTTCCAAATGAACCGTTTGCCCCCGCATGCACATTATGGTAAGTGATCCATGACGAAAGATTGTTCGATTTGATCAAACTACATTCAGCAAGAAATGCATGCTTTTGATGGCATTCAACACAGAATTCCAAGATACTTCTCGAAATATTTGCCTTGAACATTGTATAATATATATATATATATATATATATATATACATACAGAGAGTTATTGTTATATTTTAAAAGTAATATGCAGTAGGTACTTGTTAGATCTATACACATACGTGCATGCAAGGAACTGTTGAAAGCATTGCCTAGAATGTTAACAATATACACATGCAGATCGAAATCCAGATTCTGCTATGTTTCATTACAACTTACCCTTTCATCGGGGACAATTGCATCGGAGAAACCCAGGATTTACCTGCCAATAGAGCAAAGAATATCGAATCATCAAGCACGAAGGATGTCTAATGCAATTTATATTGCACCTGACAATGGATCAAGCTTTGAAGATTCTATCTGCTGCCCACTCGAACCGTCATACCTCAAAGCCTCTATAATCTTTGGAAGATTCCTGATAATAAAAATCCAAAATGGAACTACTTCAGTGGACCAACCAAAATAAACATCACAATGTCCTCAGTTTCCGCAAAACAGACTGAAAGAATGTACCATATATTCGAAAACAGCTAGGAATATACTCTCAAGGAACTACCCTTTTGTTAATTCCGTGGTTTTACTTGTGATTTATCTCTACATGGTAGTCTTAGAACTCATCATTCTAATCAAAGATGAAAAACTTCCCCTGGTCCATTGATTCTCCATGCCCGAGCTGTCCATTGGTACCCCTTCCCCAAGAGAAGATGTTTCCCTCTTCAGTAATAGCAAGTAAGAATCATACAGATGAGAAGAGACCGCTTAACCATTAACATAGAAGAGGAAATGACCTTTTAGTGAGAAATTAAAAGAAGAAAATTCCGAAACAACTTAAACGAGTCTAAACAGTTCAGAAGCTACAGCAATAGGAATGTGCCTGCTCATATGGAAATGTAGCTTGCATTCATAACCATGAAGGTAGTTAAACATCTCATAAAACCCTAAGACACATGCACCAGTAAATTATTATTTTGCCGACAGTCCATCCTATGTTATTTGAACCAAGTCTAAGTTTTGGATTCGGATGTGTGAGAAGACGTGTATGGTGGAAGTTTTTCCATGTACTTGGAGGATATTTGGAGCCTGGAGGTCATATCCCTATAGGCTATATCCACATGTCAGACATCGGCACTTACAGAAAAATGAAGAGTCTGAGCAAGCAGAGTCCATCTGCATGCATCTCTACCAAAATTGAAAGAGGGAGTCATGCCTCAACTAAAATAAATATAAGGATTCCAGGTTCATGAGTAATGTTTCCACAAGAAAATTGATTAATTACGCAACACAGTGATAAGGATCATATTCTAATAATTTAATATTTTAGAAAATGTAAATTATGATAAATACTTAAAAATATTAGTTATTCGAATAATATAAAATATATTCAAAGAATAATATATCTTATATTCAAATAATACAATCGAATAAATAAGGATACAAACATTTATAAAAGAGATTTGATTTTTCAAATTTAAAATTCTTAAAAAAATAATTTGAAATTGCTAAAAGTGATTCCATTGTTATGTCTAGTGGGAGTAAAAATTTTTTGTCTCTTTATTATGTCTCTATTCATGTCTTTTGTTGGAAATTAATTTTTTTTAACCTTAACCATTATTTTTTATATCTTAAACCCTAAAAAATACACATTACCTCTAATTTTCTAATTTTCTAATCCTTATTTTTTATATCCTAAACCTTAAACCCTAAAAATACACCTTGCCTCTAATTTCCTAAACCCTAACCACAGTCCCTGACCTAAAACCTTAAACCCTAAACTTCTAATTTGAAGTAGAGTCACAAATGAATGTATGAGAAAGAGGTAGGCGATTTGCACCCGTCTAGAATAGTCGTTTCAAAAATAATTACTTTGTATAAGAAGCAATTTTCAACAAAACTAATCGTTTTTTTATAGAAAACGATTTTTATTAAAACTCCTTTGTGTATATATTTTTTTAAAAATATATATTCCATTCAATATTAAGTTTATATAAACACAACAAGAATATTAGGTTGGTTATTAGCGTAGAAATGACAATGTAATTTGTTAATTAGTTATTTATTTACTATTTTTAAAATTTAATTACCAAATATATGAACGTGTATTGATTGTTACTGTCATCATATCACAAATCCATCTCATGGGAATATCATTTTGTATTTGATTAGAGTTAAGTTCGATCCTATCATCATTATATTGGTGGAAGTAGTATTCTCCACTAGTTAATGCATGATTTACTTTATTGGAAAATGATTTTGAAGATGCATATAAAAACACTTTAAAAATTAAATTATAAACCTTAACTACGCATTTTATATCTTAAATCCTAAAAAATATATTATACCCTAAAATTTTTAAACCATTTTAAGGAACATATTTAGAGGATCGACTATTTCCATCCTCCATTAATGATTAACCCCTAGAGGTTTAAATGAGTACTTACAGAGGAAAGGGTGATTAAGTATTCATTCTTGTAGTTGAATGATCAAATTAGACACTCGCCAATAATTGAGTAACCAAGTAATTCAATTCTTCATTCTACACCAGACAACTTTGAGGTATAAACTGGATTAGCAACAATGATATACACTACATGGAGATTAGAGTTTCATATGGAAATGAACAGTAAGCAAACAGAATCGGGAGAGAACCTATGTGCTCCGGTATGAGATTTGATTATCAGCAGCAACCGCTCGCAGCTGCATCGGATTGTGGCGGCTTCTGTCTAAAGATGTTCCTTTTCACACCTTTGGTGCCCTCAGCCAAAAGGCTCGGAGTTTCGAGAATCTGCAGGATGACAACATCGTCTTGTTAGAAATGCAAGTCCCATGTTGCCATAATCGTCGGTACGAGAAACCAAGAAGAGTTCAAACAAACAAAACATATCTGCTTAAACTACTGCTATTTCCACTGTAATATTTATCGCAGACTACTGCTCTGACATTTACTACATTCGCAATTATCGCAACCATAATCAAGACGAGTTCAACAAATTAACCCAAAAAATCTTCTTAAACCAGGGAGTTAAGTAATGGCTGATATTTCAACTGCAAATATTTGATCAGAATTGGCTGGCTATAGCACTTGTTGTGTTCACAATTGCGGTAAAAACCATCAATTCAGAACACATTCATAACTGCAACTTAAATACCAGTTTAAAATATCTTTGGAATAAATTTTAGGAAATAATTTTTACTAAAATTTATTTCTTGAACCTAGGCATTGTGGTGAGGGAAAAAATATCAGAACGGTTAATTTCGGTACCTTCGTAACAAGCTCGTCGAAGCATTGTTGTACATTAACTCGTGTTTTAGCACTACATTCGATGAAAAGGCAACCACATTCTCTAGCAAACTCTATTCCATCTTTCTTTGTTACAACCCTCTCACTTTCCTGAAAAAACATTTGATTCAAAGGTATAAAGTGCATATTCGTGATACCAAATTACTAAGAAACTGAAATAATGCAAGTAATAAAGCACACATTCGATGTTAATGAAAATATGAATACAAAATAAAACCCAGAAACAGATCAATAATTACTAAAAATAACAATAGAAATCATAGAAGTTCACAAACCCAGTAAGCATGGTCTTGTAATGCAACATACAGAATACAATGAAAATATTATTAGATGGTGTCTTTCAGATGAATAACAAGGTGTCACCATTGATATTCTATGTAATTATGTGGTAAGCATACAATCTAAACATGGAAGTAAATCGGTGTAAGAAAGGAGTATAAAAATAGGGCACCTTCACCATACAGTGACTTGAAGTTCCCCCAACATGTCCATACACATAACAAAAGCTTTTTGAAAATTTGTTGTCCTTTTGTTAAATAAGCATAGACACAATTTTCAAAATTAGCTCATAAAGATGAAAACTGTCAGACCCTTTTCACTCCTTAAAATACAATCTGTTTAGCCACTGTGTTCTTATGAACTTCAGATTTCACACTGAGGAACACATTCGGATTTGGTTTAGGAAAAGTAAGATTAGCTTCAATAATATGATTCTCCCCCAACAGGATTACTCAACATATCAGCTGGTCAGAATGTTAGATTCCCCTGTTTGATTACATGAATGCAAGATCGCTTAATGTTGTATTTTACAGAATGGCCATTTAAAACAAAAGGATAAAATCTGAATAAATGAAGTTATCTGATATCCAATAAAGCAGTACCAAACAAACAAGTACAGACAGTCGCATCCAAATGAAGAAGTTTGACCAGAAAGTCTCTGCATGTCCATTTTATGGTGCATGTTGGAGATTCTTGGCTCTTCCACCCAATATTGTCATCTCCAGGATTCAAACCCGAGTTCTCACCTTGGGAGAGCAGTGATCCTTGTTGGTTAACCATAAACTATAATAAACTAGTCTGACTATAACTTCAAAAATGTTCCGCAAGTTTATGTATGGGAAGAATAATAGTGGAAAAGAAGGGTTTCACATATAGATGCAAATTTCCAAAGATGTTCAATGCCCATCCCAACTTTATCAACAATTGGTCCATAATTTTTAATCCAGGCCTTTATGTCCTAATGTCTAACCAACTTTATCAACTGGGTTTTATACTCATTTGCTAAACAAAAAGACGACATTCCATTTTCATTCAACCATTCAAATCCTATAAACTTCCTAAAGCTAAAAATTACGAAAACAATAGATTCCAAAATGTCAAAACAAAACAGAAAGCCCAGCAATGTCAAAACAAAATTACGAAAACTAGGTCCATATTGATTCTTGTTTGAGAACCCCAAATCCCAATGAACAACCCAAGTCATTATACAAAAAATCAAGCAAGAAAAATATTAATGAGAGAAGTATAAAAGACCTAGCATCCTACCGTAACTAACTAACTAACAACCCAATCAAAATCAAGAAAAGACCCCTACCAACAAGTGCAAGAACACCACCCTAGGACCCAAACAAAAGTCAACTTACTTGTGTAATGTCCCAAAACCTAACTAAATCGAAAAAAACAAAAGCAACAAGCTGCAGCCATCATACAAAAAAAACAGAACCCAGAAAAGCCACAAATGCATCTGATATCCAACATCCAAAACCCAAAATCAACCATCAAAACACAAATACATAGCATAAGACGTTCTATCATATTGTTGAACAACATTAGGAAGAAATGCTAAAGTGGAGAAAAGAAATGGGGTCGGAAAAGAAGAAAGGTGCAAAGGGTGTGCGGAAGAAATATGACGTCGCAGCAATGGATTTTTTGTCGATGATGGGGCTCAAGGAGTTGCAAATCTGGGATAGGAGAAAAGATAAGTTAGGGTTTGACTAGTAATAATGTTGTGACCGAATTAGGTTTTGGGTTGGGTTTGATTACACTTCTATGGGTCCACATCATTGAAGAAAAAAGAATGGATAAAACATCTCAAATGCCATTATAGGTAATAAAATATACATAGGGTGATGAGGCTATGAGATTCCTTGAATAGGAGTGAATAGTGTCACTATAGGTAATGGAACATTCCACGTTTCAAATACTTGTATGAAGCAAGCACTCTATCTCAAAGCGAAAACTCAGATTCCGAGGAGTAATACTAGGTTATCAGACCAAATTTCACTAGATGTATGTCTATTGATAAAGTGCAACAACAAAAACAATTCCCATTCTTCACCAAGCCTCAAATATGTAACAAAATTGTATTGTTACAAGAGACAATGATCAGAAGTATTAAGGACTAAGGGGGAGAGAACAAGGCAAAATGTTAAAAGAGCTCATGTGGAACCAACACCTAAGTGTCATAAAGTCAAAAGGGGAAATTATAATTCAAAGATCTCAATAAAGTTACCTTATCAACTTTGTTTCCAACAAGCATCTTGATGCAGTCTTGATTTGTTGAGTAGAGTTCAACTTCCTTGGCCCAAACTTCAGAAAGATTAGTAAATGTCTCCCTCCGTGTTACATCATAAACTGTTAAGATTAGAGAAAATCTCATATTGTGATTCTCCAAACATGTTAAAGCGAAGAAATACATACTAAGTAATAAAATTGATCAGAATGGTAAAACCTAAAAATCACATTACTGCACACTTAAAGAGCTTAGAATTGAAGAGCATCTAATCTTTAATTGTGGCCAAGGAAATATGTAAACATAGTAGTACAGTTAAAACTAGGTCCGTCTCATAAATTTTCGTGGTCCTGAGCGAAAACTAAAAATGATTCCTTATATAACGAAAACACATTTTTTATTACGAGTAAAAATTTTCTATTCCCTTTTAGAGTGCCCTATTTATGCACCAACAATAAAAAAATAGGTTTGGAGTTTAGAATTATAATTTAAGATTAAAGTTTAAGGTATTAGGTAGAGTTTAGAATTTAGGTTAGGGCTTGAAATTTAGTTTTTTAGTGTTGGGTATAAAAAATAATACCCCAAAAAAATGTATTCATCTCATTAGTTTAAACAATTAATTTAATATTTTAAACATATTGTTTTTATTGTTACATTTATTTATGTATTTATTTATCTAGAAAAAAAGTAATTTTAAACATTAAATTAATTAATCAATTTAATAAATTATAAAAATAAAAATTAAAAAATATAAATAATTAAATTTAGGGGACCTAAGCTGGTCGGGGGCCATGAGCAGCTGCTTAGGGTGCTCCCCTCACAGCCGGCCCTCGCTAAAAAGAGCAAAGATCATAAAGGGGAGGATTGGAGGCGAGCTGGAAATATTTTGGCTATCTAGAGGGACACAAGGTTGAATGATGATTCTAAAGAGGCATCAAATAAAGAAGCCATCAAATAGATTAGTAACACATATTTTAAAAAACTTACTTCAAAAACTAGAGGTTTCATGCAACCTACAATCTACATATTTCAAGAGGTACAACTTTCATCTTACTCTTTTCAACCTCAGTTCTATTGGTTTGTTGTTTGCTTTCTCTTTAAACCACATCAATCCACTTAACAATTTTGTTCATTTCAAGTCAGCTCTTTTTCAATGTTTTCATTCAGTTATCATTATATGAAGAGGATGACCAATTACATTTTTGTTGGGAGGGGAGAAGAGGGTAGAAGTGACAACCACACATACACACAAAGAAACACTAGAGGCAAAACAGTGCTTATTTTACTTCCACAAATTTTAAAAAAAAGAAAATCTACTCCAATGAGAAATTAAAGTAGCACTTTCCCAAGAGAACAATGAATGAAGGGCACAGGTTTGTAAGAGAAGCAGTTTTGCAATTAGAAACAGGGAAAATAATTACCCATAATGACCCCTTGTGCGCCTCTGTAATAAGAGCTTGTCAATGTTCTGAACCTCTCTTGCCCAGCTGTATGCATATTCAGCATAGATAAGTCATACTGAACCGGGGGAAATTCAATGATTTACTTTATAACAATTTTCTATCATGCAAAACTGATTTACATTATAACAAATAATCAGGTCAATAAGGATTCTTACAGCAATAAAACCAATCATTAAAAGCCCAAATGAGTAATCTAAATAGCACGTCTATCACTCTATCCAAAATAAATGATGCACAGAATGACAACAATTACCACATAATTTGCATCATTCACAAATATTTCCACAAAGGACATGGTTCCATCTCAATTCAATGATTTTAAAGGCAAAAATATGTACAAACCATTGCAATGGCATATTTAAAGTAATCATAAAGCTCAGCTCCATTTATGAAATTTTCTACCCCAGAGCAAGGTAAGATTAAGTTTGTTCTTAACATTTCATCATGGCCATGCCAAATATGAGAGCGTACAGTGTCTTTCTGCCTTTTCATTCACTTTGAAAAAAGTATAAAAGCAGTGTGTGCAAAATTAAAATGAGTTCCACCAATGGAAAAAAGAAATAGCAAAAGCATCGCTAAAATAGTGCTCGATATGCTCGGAACTCTTGAGGGTACTCTCAGGTTAATATTTTCTTTGAATAAGCTGATTTTCAGAAATAAATGACAATTTAGCAACACATCTACTCACCCCCAAAAAAATCTGAAAAAAACCTTTGCACTCATCAAATATAGGTGAGACAAAACTGTGGTTTGAGAAATAAAAATAAAGGTCCCTTTCAAGAGATGCTCAACAAAAGCTTGATAAATTTACAGGTGATAGATTAACAGGGAAACCAAGTAAAGTAGCCCAAACATCATCGTATACGATGTCACTGTGATTGGACAACTTTCTACAGGGAATTAATTTATCAAAGACAAGAAAAGTGGAAATAATATATGCAAAGTCCAGTTATATAGCACAAAAACAGAGAATGCAACAATCATTGAAAACCTACTTCCATCATGCATGAACATTAAAACTCAAGAGAAAACAGATATAGAACATTAGCATACCTGTATCCCAAATTGCAAGTTTCATCTTTTTATCCCCAGACTTTACATATTTCACTTTAAAATCTACACCTACACAAGAAAATAAGTAGATTCTAAATCAGGACATAAATATGTAAGCAGATTAGTGATTCTTATAATCAGTTTAATGTGAATGCATTGAAGGCTTACAGAAATTGAATAGTTTAACCAAGATGACGTTTTACAATCACTATTACATACTTGATTTTGGATAAAATAATATTTGTTTTCTTCTTCTAGTGTCTTACTGATCGCTCACCTTATTTCCTTTTTCTATTTATCAAAAGGCAACAAAATTATCCAAAGAACAAAACAATAACCCAGAAAACTAAACAACATTCATAATCATAAAACAAATAATTAATTTCACACATACAACATTTGAAATCCAATGGGATTAAATTTTAGAATTCGGAAGCTATAGTCTTAACCATTTAGATGATTTCGATTGATTAAAGTAGAAAATTGTGAGTCACAAAAGCACCCATACAAAAGTAAAATCATATATTTTCTTTCATAAAAAGCAAGCCATGTTTTCAACTTTCTTTAAAATTATTTTTGTTAATCCGCCTTCAAATCTGAAAAAGAAAAGAAAAGGGAGCCTATATAATTTCATGCTCCACGGATCAAGATACAGCCATTATAAATTATAAGACAAAAAATAGTAGTTGACGAGTGCAGTTAAAAATGAATACTAACCAATAGTGGGAGAGAGTTCCTCAAAGGAATCGGAAGTGAAACTTAAAAGAAGACTACTCTTTCCAACTCCTGAATCTCCAATCATCAGCAACTTGAACAAGTAATCGAACTCCGGTTGATTTGACGAAGACTCCATTTTCTAATTAATTTACCAGATAAACAATCTTCAAATTAATTATATCAAATAACAGAAAATTTCTACGATCGGATCTCCCAAATCCAGCCCCCATCCCCTCTCTCACCTCATCAGCGAATCTAAACCTGAAAAATCGCATGACATCAAATCAGAAACGTAGATTTGGATTCCAACTAGGTAAAAGATTGAATCTAACAAGATCCTACAATTTTTCACACAAAAAAAACCTCCATACTGTGTTAGAACAGTATCGATTGTACATCTTTATAGATTTTATTTATACATCAAAATTAAAGATAATGAGAGAGATTACCTTTCAAGAGAAAAACGTGGAGAAGATGAAATTACGGACGAGAGAGCGAGATAGAACTTGAAGGATGAATAAAATAAAATAAAATAAAAAACTAAAATTAAATTAAAACCTCAAATCTTGTGTGATCCCTAAAAACAAAAGTTGAAGAAAAGAAGTAAATGCAAAAGGTCGAAGTGAGAAATTGCAAGAAAAGTGGCGCGATTAAGATAATTGTTTTAGATAAATTACAAAATCAGTCATTGAAATTTGGGTAAGTTTCTTTTCTTACCTCTTAAGTTCTAAACGTTATAAAATAATCACTAATGTTACTCGTTTTGTAAATTTGGCGCTCTTTCGCCACGTCGGCTTTGCTTTGACTGGTCCTTTGACTTTCTTTTAATGAAAAAACATAAATCTTTTTTTTTTCTAATTTATAGGGATTAGGGAAGTCCTTTGAGGGAAAAGAATAAACATTAATGGAAAAGGGAGATCAACATAAAAAAACATTCAATTATTAGTAATTATTATAATATTTTTTTATTTTGTTGAACTTTTACGAATATTTAAAAAAAAATTTAAAAGTATTATGGAGTCGAGAGCTACAAATACTTTAAAATTAAAAACAAAAGAATCATATATCTGAAATTAAAGTTATCAATTATTATTATTAGGTCCGTTTTGTCAAACATTATTTCATCTATAAAACTAAAAAAAATATAAACAGTTAAAATTAAAAGAGACCACTCTTTAACATCGATTATTTTACATCGAAAATCTTTTTTTTTATAGCATCACTCGCTTATTATATAATATTACAGTTATTAGTTTTAAGTCAACAAAAGATGAACAAACTATTTAAATAGTTTGTCGGTGTCTATCGTGACTCTCTTTTGTCTCACGATAGGTCAATCATCAAATCTCATCATTCACCGTCCATCGACAATCATTTTTTTATCTGATATCGCCTAAAACCGATATCATTATATATTTTTTAATTTTTAAAGTATGTAACTTTTGAAAAAAATTAATTATAATTTTTTAAATTAATTATATTTTATCCTTCCATCTTCAACTATAACTTCGTCCCTACTAGCAATCTACTGTTATTCTTAAGTCTTCATAGGAATCATTTCCAAACCTGTACTTGGTAAATAATTTCAGTAGCTATTTATTCTCTCTTCGTATATGTTTTAAGTGCTAAAAGTTAGCATTGCTACTTGGTAATCATCTTATCAAATGAGATTTATGTTTATTGCTGATTCCCAATCTCTTTTGGACCGTGAAGTAAGGGTGAATGTTTGAGCGAGTCGAGTCAAAAAATTTTAAGTTATTCGAGTTGAGTCATCATATTTTATAATTTAATTTTTTTTGAAATTTTTTCGAGCCGAGTTGATTTTAATGAGTTTGAGTCGATTCTATTCGATTTTTCGATTTTATGTATAAATTTTAATTATTCTATTTATAATACTATAATATAGTTTGATTGTAATTTAAACGGTTTTCTTTTTATATTTACATACATATTTCTTCATATTATTTTTTACATATATAAAAAAAAAATTATTATTATTGATAAGTGCTCAAAAGATTATCACTTTTACACCTTTCATGGACAATAATCACTTAATCTACACCTATTTGGACTAAGGCATGAACTTAATGTGTGACATTTAGATATTTTGCTTTTGTGACACATAAAGATGATATTTATAGAAAATGCAAGCTTTAATGCACCTTTTTGCATTTGCAGATAGATCTGATGCCGCGGCAACAACTGAGGCCACGACAGTATCTGAGGCCGCGGTAGCACATGATGAACAAGTATCGATATTGTAGGCGATCTGAAGAAAAAAAATAAGGTGGACGTTTTAAGACAAGCAACATAAGAATCGAAGCTGAGAAACGCATAGAAAGTCAAAGTCAAAGGCCACGCGGGAAAAGAATCCTTATGGGAATAAACTAGGAAATAAAACAAATATTTTTTATTTATGTACTTAACTTGTGTTTTACTCCAAGTTGTATTCCTACTTTGGAAAGGTTTGCCCTAGGCCAAGCCTATATAAAGGAGGTGTCGTCCAAGGAAGAAGGAGAGCCGAACGAGAGAAGAATTCACCTTAGACTTTAGAGTTTTCTTTGTTTTTCGTTATGTTCTAATTTCTTTAAGGCTTAGGTGAAAGTTGTAGAGTATTTGTGAGAAGAGATTGAACTTTGTTTTCTTGTTTCAATGCAATAAAATATCAAGGTTTGCTTATTCTTTTCCATTCATTGTTCTTGCATTCAAGCTCGAGAGAGAAGTTTATGAGAAATCTATTTATCTAATATCGGGAGAGTTAGATTCACGAAAGGAATAAGTACGGTATTTTTCTAGTCGAAAAATACTAACTCGGCCTAGGGATAGGTTAGAGTTTCAGTGGCTAAAAGAAGTGTGAGATTGATTGGTGATTATAATTAATTCACGCGGGAAAGTATCATCAAGGACTAGTTATCAACAGTACTTCGACTTAGGGATAAACGGAGTCGTCAGATGATACTTTGTCGAATCTTTGTAAAGTCCACCCAAGAGCAAGGGATTGCCGCGGTGGACGAAACCCATCACTGTCGAGGCAGAAAACTGCAATGCTGCCGAGGCAGTGTTGTATAATTGCATTGGACAAAAACAATTCAATTGAATCCATAATACAACACAACTGGATCTTGACCATCTTCTTAATATGAATCTATTCTCATTATTTAGCTTTCTTTATTATTTAGTTGTTTATTCACAATACCCAATTTCATTTGTGTCCTTTATTTTATTTCTTTTGCAAAATGAGAAGACGAAAAAAAACATATTAAGTCTACCAATCCCTGAGGAGACGATATTCGATATACTTATCACTTTATTACTTGCGACGTATACACTTGCACTAATTGCGCACTTTTATACGCAACAATTATCATCTGTCAAGTATGGAGAAAGAGAGGTAGTACTCTCTGTAGTTTATTGAATTAGCTGTAATATTCTCAATAGAGAACCAGCTTATTTATACAAGATAAGAAGGCTATCATTAGTCAGTTTAATAGAACGGTAAAACTAACAAATTCCTTAACCGTTCGTAACTAACCATAATAGCTAGAATACAAGTATATTCCGAATATTCTAGACTTATATCTTAATATCATCAATCAAATATCTTACGTATGAATATATAATTTTATTAAATTACAGGCTTTATTAATAACTTTCATCTTATCTAGGTAAGACTAAAACTAAAAAAAAAATAGTGATAAAATTAAATAAAAAAATAAAAAAATAGCAGAATATAAAAGATGCAAATAAAAATTCTATTAAATAAATTAAAAAATGAATCTAGAATGTGACCATATTATAAAAAAAGAAAATTAAAATGTAAAAAAAGAAGAACAAACTGAAAATAAAATTATATGGGTTAAATGTGCAATTAAACCCTATAAGTACTAAAAATTTCGAGTTATTCAATTTTTATTTTACAACTTGAACTTAATTTGAAATTTTTTCAAGTCGATTCGAGTGTATACAATTTTGAGTCGAGTTTTCTTACCTCAATTCAAGTCATAAATTCGATTTTTTCGAGTCGAATCGAGTTTTGCTCACCCCTACTATGGAGAGATGTGAGGTTATGGAAGAAGACCAACATAAGATTTATGTAATTACTACATAAAATTTTCATACCATAATCTTAGAAACGGATGAATAATTTTATGTTATGGCCTATGGGTGTGATATGTTAGTGAATTGTATTAGAAATTTAAGTATGTAAAATTAAAAAAAAATTATAGGTGTGAATTGTTAGGAAAGTTATATTAAAATTTAAAGAGTATGAACTTAGATAATCGATAAAAATTATAAATAAAATACGTAAATTATACATAATTTTAAAATTTTTAAAAGATACGGTTGTTCATTTTAGCACCTCTTAGTTCATCCTAAATTATAGATATAGTTCGCGCCGATGATCGATTTTAGGGCGGACAATAATTGGTCAACTGGAGGTTCCCCAATCTTTGAAAATTTAAGATATGTTTGATTCTAAAAATTAGAGACATTTTCATTTTCTTAAAAAAATTTGAAGAAAACATATTTAATTATAAAATCAAAAACACAGAAACAAAAATAAATAAAGAATATGGTTTAAATATGCTCATTAAAGTTGTTTTGGAAAATAAATGATGCGTAAATTGATGAAATTAACATGTAATAAATTTAGATCTCAATTTTTACAATTTATTTTAATTTGGTTTTAATTAAAAAATAAGTTTTGATATTTTAATTTTCACAGTTCGATATTCTTTTAAGATAAGACTTTGATTCTATCGTTTGAGAATATTTAGTGACCTTTTATTTTAAAATTAATTAATTTTTAATATTTTATTTGAATTTTAATTGTTTTATATTTTATATTAGAATAAAGTTATATTTTATATTTATATATATTTGATAGGTTAAATGCATATCATTTAAAATATATTATCATATGCATATGACATGTCATCATCATTAAATTTTTAACGGTCAAGTTATTATGATAGTTAAAAAATAAACTATTTGTCAAAAAAGTATAGGTTAAGGACTAAATTTATCCATAAAAAGAATAAGGGCCAAAACGATAAAAATTATAAACGTTAGGGATTAAAATTATTTTTATGCCGTTAATATATTAATTATTAAAATTTTTGAATTTTTTAAATTTTTATTTATTAACTTAAATTTTATTTAAAATTTTTTAAGAGAACCGGGTTTTGCTTAAGAGATGGTTTTCAGACTCTTGGTTAATCAACCAACTGTTAACTTTTATAGAATAAGCATATAAATCGTGTGTTTACAAGATGAGTAATATGCTTTTTATAGAAGAGAATACATTCATGGATTTCTTCAATTTTGGCACAAATCTATCAGATTACCAGCTGTAACCAGGATGAGCTGGATGATGAGCTGTAGATTTATTGTAACAGTCTATATCTTTCTCTCTTTCTAATATTTCCTTTGCTTCTTCAACTTTTGAGAATTTTTGAACACATAATTGAGATCGGAATTCACAAAACTGGGTAACTGATAGAGACTTTGTAAGAACATCTGCAACTTGGTTGTGACCAGGAACATAGTTTACTTCTAGCATTCGTGATGTGACTTTCTCTCGTACAAAGAACATATCAAGATCGACATGTTTGGTTTTGGCATGCATTACGGGATTTGCTGCCATTGTCACAACACTGGTATTATCATTCCATAATACTAGAATGGCATCCACAGAGATGAACATGTCCTTAAGCACTGCTTGAATCCATAATACTTCAGAGGCTGCATCAGCAATGCTTCGAAACTCAGCCTCTGCAGTTGATCTAGAAACAGCACGCTGCTTACGTGAGCTCCAAGAAATTAAATGTGTTCCAAGATATGCACAATTGCCAGAAATTGATCGTCTATCATCGGGATCACTACCCAATCAGCATCAACAAAAAAATGTATTTCAAGAGTTGATGTTTGTTGTGGAGAAAACCATAATCCATAATCAATGATGACTCGTAAGTATCGAAGAATTCGTTTGACAGCTAACCAGTGGGACTCTGTGGGTTGCTGCATAAATTGAGATACTTTATTCACAGAGAATGAAATATCAGGCCTTGTATGACACACGTACTGGAGCGAGCTTACGATACTTCGATACTGTTGAGCATCAAGTAGCAATTCACCATCAGTTTTGCTTAATTTGAGATTTGCTGCCATAGGAGTAGGTACGATACTTGTATCTCGCATATCGGCTTTCACTAGGAGTTCAACAATATATTTCTGTTGTGTTAAGAACATTTCATCATGTATATGTTTAACCTCGATCCCTAGAAAATAATTCAATTGTCCAAGATCTTTGAGAGAGAATTGACAATTCAATTGTGTTATCACTAAGTTGATGTGATCAAGTGATACACCAGTAATAAGGATATCATCTACATACACTACCATGTATGTTAGCACCTCATCTCTATTGTAAACAAATAGTGAAGCATCAGCATTTGAAGATTTGAAACCTAAACCAACCAGAAAAGATTGAAGCTTGTTAAACCAGTTTCTGGGGGCTTGTTTCAAGCCATAAAGAGCTCTCTTGAGCTTTCAAACAAGAATACTTTCATCATTTGTATGCTTTTGAAAACCATCAGGCTGTAACATATAAATATCTTCATGTAAATCTCCCTTTAAAAACGTATTATTCATATCTACTTGTCGAATTTGCCAATTGTTAGTAACGGCTAAGAAAATAATCAAATTCATTGTAAAAGACTTAACAACTGGACTAAAAGTTTCTCTGAAATCAGGCCCTGCAAGTTGAGAGTAACCTTTGGCTACCAAACGAGCTTTATAACGAGCAATAGATTCATCAGGATGCCTTTTAATTCTAAAAAGCCATTTGCAACCAATAGTTCTTCTTCCTGAAGGTAAAGCAACTAATTGCCAAGTATCATTCTCAATTAAGGCATTATACTCAGCAGTCACTGCTACGTTCCAATCTGGATCTTGTAAAGCTGAATGAATATTAGTTGGGATCTCACCTGACTGAAGATGAAAACCTTTGGGTTTCAAGATGTCATCCTTGCTTCTTGTCCTCATGCTGCGTGTATTAAATATAACAGGTTCGGGTACATTGGTATCATTAACTGTCAACATGAATTCCTCATAATAAATAATAAATAAATAATAGAATATTAATAATAAATAAATAATATTAAAATATTCAAAAAAAAAATCAAAAAGTAACCGAAAAACAGAAACTGGAAATGAGAGAAGCCGGATTTGTGGGACGTTTGAGATTTGTTAGGATTGAGGAGAGATTTTAGGGATTAGATGAGGGAATGGTTTTTGTAAACACGAATTTTTAGGGATAATAAAAATTAATAAATATAATTAATATAAATAATAAAAATAATAAAAATATTAAAAATCAAAAAAAATAAATAACAGAAAATCAAAATTAGTAAAAAAATGAATAAAAATAGAATAAAATTAAAAAATAAGAGATAAGGGAGTTGAAGATTTTTTGGTTGGTGGAGTGTTTGTAGGGATTTGAATTTTGTTTGGAGTTTTTTACTTCAATCAAAAGTCTGAATTTGAAGCCTATAAAAGGAGGAGGATTTCAAGGTTAAAGGGGCAGAGAAAAAACGAAGAGAATGAGGAGTTGAGATCAGAATTCAAAGGAGCAATTACAAGCTTGAGTAAGGGGAAGAATTTCGATCGGTGAGGAAGCAAAGGAGGTCGCCGGCGGTAAGTTCTTTTCCTCTTTAGTTTTGTTTTTTATGGATTAGACTCCTAGATTCGAAATTAGTTGTTTTTAGGCTTTAATTAGGACTTAAAATTAATTTTAAAGATTTTAAAAAATTTAATTAGGTTCTAAATTAGAATTTAATTTAATTTTGAAGAAAACTTTAAAATTAATTTAACCTAGTTAAATTTAATTAATTTGACTCCTAAAACCTAAAATTAGACTCTAATTAGGTTTAATTTAATTCTTGAATTTTAGAAAATAACTTTAATTAATTATTTTAATTAATTTTAATTTCTAAAAAATAACAAGCTTTAAAATTAACTAAATTAGGTCTAGTTTAGCCCTAAACTTTAAAACACTCACCAACTTAGACTTTAATTAAGTTTTTAAATTCTTAAAAATTAGAAAATAATTTTAATTAATTATTTTAATTAATTTCTAAAGTTTTAAAGTTAAACTCCTTAATTAGGTCTAGTTAGCCTTAAACCTTAAAACATTCACCCAACTTAGACTTTAATTAGGCCTTTTTAATTCTTAAAATTAGAAGATAATTTTAATTAATTATTTAATTAATTTTAATTAATTTCTAAAAGATAAGATTTAAAACTAATTAAGTCTAATAAACCCTAATTTCACCAAGTTAAGCTTTAATTAAGTTAAGTTAAATTCTTAAAAATTAGGAATTATTTTAATTAAGACTCTTAATTAAATTAAAATTTCTAAGATAAGGTTTAAAATTAACTTAGTTAAGTTTAACCCAACCTTAATTAAACCTTTGAACTTAAAATTCACCAAGTTAGATTTAAATTAGGTTTTATTTAAAATTTGAAGTTAAGAAAATTTAATTAATTTAATTAAAATTTCTAAAATTTTAAAATTTAATTTCACACTTAATTTAATCAATCTTTCAAGGTTTGCTTTCAAGTCCCTTTTTGATCTCTTTCAATTCAAGTCCCTTTTGTACTCTTATGATGAGATCTTTTTGATGTAATATCTTGTACCCATGATTCTAATAAAATTGATGAGTTCCTTTATCTTGTCCTTTTTTATTTATGTTGTTTTTGCATAGCATATTTTAGGAAGGTCACCTAATAAACTTAAGTTAATTAATTTAGAGCCCTTTTTAGGACTAGTCACTTAAATTAATTAATTTAATTAGGGAGAAAATTTAGTAACCTAGCATGTGAATCTTATGTCTCGGATACACTAAAGAGGTTGGTGTTTTGACGCACCATGATGCTGACCTAGAGAGTGTACCTTGACATCGAATTCATGTGTTATTAAAAACTTAGAATTTTGACAAAAACTTAGGTTTAGAATTAAATAAATGAATAGGTAAATAACTAGTAACACTAGTAACTTAGGTCTTAAAAACTTAAGCAATAAAGCATTTTCTAGGATTAGAACTTAAAATGAACAAGATAAAAAAATAATCATGCATTTTACTTTAGCCTTTTGAGGCGGAAGTTACATTCCTTTAAATTTGGGTGAGGTTTCCTATCTAGAGGACGTCTCGTTCAACTCAAGTTTAAAGGTGGTGTAACTTCTAAATCAAAAGGATATCCAAAATTCAAATAATGTTCATTTAACAATGGAAAATTAAATTAATATCTATCTTCAAAGTGTCAATGCCACATAATGTTTTTTTCAAGGTACCAAATTTTGGCGTTTGTAAGGGTCGTCCTTACACGTAGCCGACTCCCGAACCCAACATTTTTAAACGAATCTCTGGTTTATGGTGTCTGGCCTACCTAAGTGGCCGGTGGCGACTCCAAGTCAATTCTTTTCAAAATTAAATTATGTTTTTCCTAAAATTTGAATTTTAAAGGATTAAAATGATAAAATTTATCTTTTTCAAAACCAATTGTCGAACACTTTTTTTAAAGAGGTCGCGACAGTTTTAGGAGGTGAAAGTCTGTTAGGATTCTAGTTTGAATCCTTTAAATTGGTGAAGAACAGAGGCCATCGGGGGGGGATTTTGAAGACTGAAATCTATTGGAGGATTTTTGAGGTTTGAAGCGGGAATCAGTGCTGGAACTAGAAGCAATCTCTGCTGTCGGAAGCTTGAGGTAAGATTTTCGGGTGTTTTCTCCACTTCTTTTTTTGTTTTGGTTGCTTAAGTTCTAAGGGTTTGGGTTTTGGTTGGCTTGGGGTAGTGATCGGTTAGTTAGGTTTGTTTTAGATTGTTTTTAGGCTCTTTAGATGCAAGAAACTCTGTTTTTTGGGCGATTTTGAATGGTTTCCAGGCCGTTCAAGGGTTCCGGCGATGTTGTCGGCGCCGAAAGTAGCCTCCGGTAGTGTTTCGGTGGCGATCAGCTCTTTTTTGGAGTCGCCGGCGAACTCGCCGGAGTTGTCTTGGACGGCGGCAGGACAGATCAGGCGGCGGTGCACGCGGCGGTTGAAGGGCCGTGTTCATCGTGTTCTTCATTTTCATGAAGAACATGGATGAACACCAAATGAATTTGGGTGTTTTGATCCGCATAAGTGAGTTTTCTGGGCTTTGGGGTGTTAATTGTAGAGGATTTAGGGGCAGGTGAGTTGGGGCCGAGTTGGGTCTCGGTTCATCTGACCGAGCCAACTCGGCAGGCTTAGTTTTAGCCCATGGCAAAACGCTACCGTTTAGGGTAGCTGGATACGCGGGTCGGATCCGGGTTCAACCCGGATCCGCGCGTTTAGAAGGGTTATGGGCATTTCACATCCTAGGTCCCCCTAGGTTTAAACTATCATACATTTTAGTCCCCAAAACCCCTATTTAGCCTCCTAAAGTCTTAGATCTGTTACAATTAGGTCCCTAGAATCCTAATTAGACCCCCTAGGATTAAATTAAATTATTTTAGACTTAATTAGGTTAAAAAATTAATTTTAGAGATTTAAAATGTTTTAATTAAGTTCTAATTTAGGATTTAATTTAATGTTTAATAAACTTTAAAATTAATTTAATTTAATCTAATTAAAATTAATTTGACCCTAAAACTTTAAAATTAGACCTCAATTAGGTTTAATTTAATTCTTAAAATTTTGGAAATAATTTTACTTAATTATTTTAATTAATTTTAATTTCTAAAAAATAAGTTTTAAAATTAACTAATTAGGTCTAGTTTAGCCTTAAACCTTAAAACACTCATCAAATTAGACTTTAAATAGGCTTTTTAATTCTTAAAATTAGAATATAATTTTAATTAATTAATTTAATTAATTTCTAAAGATAAGATTTAAAATTATTTAGGTCTAATTAGCCCAAATCTCACCAAACTAAACTTTAATTAGGTTAAATTAAATTCTTAAAATTTAGAAATTACTTTAATTAAGACTCTTAATTAATTTAAAATTTCTAAGATAAGGTTTAAAAATTAATCTAATTAAGTTTAATCCAACCCAAATTAAACCTTTGAACTTAAAATTCACCAAGTTAAATTTAAATTAGGTTCTAATAAAAATTTGAAGTTAGGGAGATTTAATTAATTAATTTAATTAAAATTTCTAAAACTTTAAAGTTAATTACACACTTAATTAAATCTAATCAAATTCCCAAGGTTTGCTTCCTAGTCCCTTTGATCTTTTTTCAATGCAAGTCCGTTTTTGTACTCCTACATGATGAGAATTTTTGATGTAACTTTGTAGTTCCGTGATTCTAATAAAATATCAAGTTCCTTTATCTTGTCTTTTATTTTATGTTGTTCTTGCATGGCATATTTAGGAGGTCACTTAATAAACATTTAAGTTAATTAATTTAGAGCCCTTTAGGACTAGTCACTTAATTTAATTAATTAATTTAATTAGGGAGATAATTTAGTAACATAGCATTTGAATCTTATGTCTCAGATACACTAAAGAGGTTGGTGTTTTGACGTACCATGATGCTGACCTAGAGAGTGTACCTTGGCATCGAATTCATGTGTTATCAAAACCTAGAATTTTGATAAAATAACTTAGGCTTAGAATTAAATAAAATTGATAGGTAAACAACTAGTGAAATTAGTAACTTAGGTTCTAAACACTTAACTAATGGAGCCCTTTTTTAGGATTAGAACTTAAAATAAAAACGATCATGCATTTTACTTTAACCTTTTGAGGCGGAAGTTATATTCCTTTAAGTTTGGGTGAGGTTTCCTATCTAGAGGACGTCTCGTTCAACTCAAGTTTAAAGGTGATGTAATTTCTAAATCAAAAGGATATCCAAATTCAAATAATGTTCAATTAACAATGGGAAATTAAATTAATATCTATCTTCAAAATTTCAATGCTACGTAATATTTTTTAAGGTACCAATTTTTTGGGTGTTTGTAAGGGCCGTCCTTACACGTAACCGACTCCCGAACCCTACGTTTTTAAAATGAATCTCTGGTTTGTTTTATGGTGTCTGGCCTACCAAAGTGGCCGGTGGCGACTCCAAGTCAAAACTTTTCAAATTAAATTATAGATTTTTCCTAAAATTTGGGTTTTAAAGATTAAAATTGATAAAATTCATCTTTTTCAAAATCTATCGTCGAGCACTTTTCACGTAAAATCGCGTTTTTTTTAAGAGGTCGCGACATTAACAATATCTAAAGGATCAGATGATGCAGTGTTAACTTTTATAGAATAAGCATATAAATCGTGTGTTTACAAGATGAGTAATATGCTTTTTATAGAAGAGAATACATTTATGGATTTCTTTAATTTTAGCGTGTTAACATGAATAAAACAAATAATAAATATAATAAATAATAAAAATAATAATTAATATAAATAATAATATAACATTAAAATATTAAAAAAAAGAAAATCAAAAAACTGAAAAATCAAAACCGAATCGTAGGAGGTTGTTTGGCCGGATTTTCTAGGGTTTTTGAGTTGTGGGATTAGGATTAGGATAGAGTTTCACTTTGCTTTGGATTCTAATTGAATCCCTTAAAAAGGGATTGAATCGAAGGGGAAAGGGATCAGAGGCTTGAATCGGTTCTGGAGGTTTTTGGAGTTCAATCGGCGCTAGTTGGAGTCGAAATTGAAAGTAACCACAGATTTGGAGGCAATCGAAGTTTTAGGTAAGCATTCCGTTTTGTTTCCTTCGATTTAACCTTTGTTTCGGTTGATAAGGACTTTTGTTTCGGTTGTTTCCAGGTAGTTTAGAGGTTCTTTGATCAGTTCTTTAGGGCTTAGATTAGGTTTTCGGTTGTTCCCGATGTTTAGGTTAGATTTCCGTTTGTTTTTAGAGGTTTAGATAAGGAAAACTTGTTATTTTAGGTGTTTTTAGCCTCTTGTAGGGTTTCTGACGGCTTCACCGGCGTCGGAGGAGGTCGTCGGAGGGGAAGGACGGTCACCGGGGATTTCTGGGCGACGGTCGGCGAACTCGCCGGAGCGACGCCGGGCGGTGGCGCTTCAGATCTGAGGGCGGGGCTCGCGACGGCCTGAAGCCATGTTCTTGGTGTTCTTCATTGTTCTTGATGAACAAAGAAGAACACCATCCAAAACTCAAGTGTTTGATCCATTTAGACTTGGTTTTCTGGGAATATGGTGTTTATTTCAGAGAAAAATCCAAGGGGGCTGAGTCAGGCCGAGCTGGTCTTGGTCCAAATGGCCGATCCAACTCGGCAGCTAAGGGTTTTGATACCCAGTGAAACGGTATTGTTTCAGGTAGTCGGGTACGCAGGTCGGATCCGGGTTCAACCCGGATTCGCGCGTTTCTGATAGTTTTGGGCTAATTTCTTCCTTAGTCCCCCTAGGTTTGAACCGCTTTACATTTTAGTCCCTAAAACCCTTAATTAGCCCCTAAACCCTTGGATTTAATACAATTAGGCCCCTAGAAACTCCTAATTAGACCCCCTAGATTTAAAATTAATTTAATTTTAGACTTAATTAGGGTAAAAATCAATCTTAAAGACTTAAAAAATTCTAATTAGGTTCTAAATTAGAATTTAATTTAATTTTTAAGAAACTTTAAAATTAATTTAATCTAATTAAATCTAATTTAAAATTAATTTGACCTCTAAAACCTAAAGATTGGACTTTAATTAGGTTAAATTTTATCCTTAAAAATTTTTGGAAATAATTTTAATTAATTATTTAAATTAATTTTAATTAATTTCTAGAAGATAAGTTTTAAAATTAATCCAACCTATTTAGGTCTAGTTTTGCCTTTAATCTTAAAACTCTCATCAAATTAGACTTTAAATAGGCTTTTTAATTCTTAAAACTTAGGAAATAATTTTAATTAATTTCTAAAGATAAGATTTAAAATTATTCAGGTCTAATTAACCCTAATTTCACCAAACTAAACTTTAATTAGGTTAAATTAAATTCTTAAAATTTAGAAATTATTTTAATTAAGGCTCTTAATTAATTTAAAATTTCTAAGATAAGGTTTAAAAAATTAACTTAATTAAGTTTAATCCAACCTTAATTGAACCTTAGAACTTAAAATTCACCAAGTTAGATTTAAATTAGGTTTTAATTAAAAATTGAAGTTAGGAAAATTTAATTAATTAATTTAATTAAAAATTTCTAAAACTTTAAAACTAATTTCACACTTAATTAAATCTAATCCTTACTTTTGAAGCTTGATCCTAGTCCCTTTTTATCTCTTAATACAGGTCCCTTTGTACCCCTTCATGATAATTTTTGATGTAATTATGCAATTCCCATGATTCTAATAAAAATGTTGAGTTCCTTTATTTTGTCTTATGTTTTATTTTAAGTATTGCATGACATATTTTAGGGAGGTCACCTAATAAACATTTAAATTAATTAATTTAGAGCCCTCTAGGACTAGTCACTTAAATTAATTAATTAATTTAATTAGGGAGATAATTTAGTAACATAGCATTTGAATCTTATATCTCGGATAAAGGTTGGCGTTTTGACGTACCATGATGCTGACCTAGAGAGTGTACCTTGGTATCGAATTCATGTGCTATTTAAAACCTAGAATTTTGACAAAATAATTTAGGTTTAGAATTAAATAAAATGGATAGGTAAGTAACTAGTAATACTAGTAACTTAGGTTTTAAACACTTAAGCAAGGGAGCCTTTTTTAGGATTAGAACTTAAAATGAACAAGATAAAAATGGTCATGCATTTTGCTTTAGCCTTTTGAGACGAAAGTTGGTGTAACTTCTAAATCAAAAGGATATCCAAAATTCAAATAATGTTCAATTAACAATGAAAAATTAAATTAATATCTATCTTCAAAGTGTCAATGCCACGTAAATTTTTCCAATGTACCAATTTTTTGGGCGTTTGTAAGGGTCGTCCTTACACGTAACCGACTCCCGAACCCAATATTTTTAAATGAATCTCTGGTTTATTTTATGGTGTCTGGCCTACCTAAGTGGCCGGTGGCGACTCCAAGTCAATTTTAAAAATTAAATATTATTTTTTTCTAAAATTTGGGTTTTTTAAGACTAAAATTGATAAATTCGTATTTTTCAAAATCAATCGTCGAGTCATTTTCACCTAAAATCGTGTTTTCTAAAGAGGTCGCGACATAGCGCTAATCTATCAGATTACCAGCTGTAACCAGAATGAGCTGGATGATGAGCTGTAGGTTTATTGTAACTCTTCCTCTCTTTCTAATACCAACAAATTTCGTAACACAAAACAAACATGGATGGAGATGGGAACTCTAAGCCAATCATCAGTCAATTTAGCTGAAGAAGACTCGCTCCTGTAAGAAGAAAGAACATGCAAACACCTTGCCCGCGTAAACTGCTGTACTAATTAACCTTCTCTTATATTCCACGTGTCATAAGTAGCAAGAAACTCGGGTGCACCACCTCCTGCTTCTGCTCTTCTCCTAGTCTGTCCCTTGTATAAATTTCAGTTCTCGGCCAAAGACCATTTTACAGGAAAAATCTCCCTTCTCTCACACTCCCATCTCTCTTTTCCATATGATTTCTGTAAGATTTTGATTTCATCCTCTCTTTTGATTCCTTTTCTTTAAGAATGGAACATGAACCAAGAGTTTTTCTTTCGTTTTCTCACCTTCCAAACTGAGTTTTAACTATATATCTTCTGTTTTTGTCAAAATGTAAATTTTCTTTACGTATAATTACTAGTACTTGGGGAGATTTTTATTCTATTACGTATAATGTAGATTTGTTTTGTGTTTTGAATTGGGCTTTTGAGCAGTAGAGAGCTGAGGAAGCTTCGTTTTACTTGATGTCGAATGTCGAACCAAGTTCAGGCCCGCAAGGGCTGTCGAGGCGTCCGTCGAGGAGTGCCGCGACCACAACGTTCTCGACGGAGGTGTTCGACAATGAGGTCGTACCATCCTCGCTTAGTTCGATCGCTCCCATCCTCCGCATTGCCAAAGAGATCGAACCCGAACGCCCCCGTGTTGCCTATCTTTGTACGTCTAAATCTTTCCCTCATTATTTTCCATGTCCAAATGCCTGAAAGTTCTATAAACAAAATAAACGATTCTTTTTATTACAAAAAATAAACAGGTCGGTTCTATGCCTTTGAGAAAGCACACAGGTTGGATCCCAACTCCTCCGGACGTGGTGTTAGACAGTTCAAGACTGGTCTACTTCAAAGGCTAGAGAGGGTAAATTTACATGCAATAAACATGGGAGAAAATTATAGGAAAAACTCCAAAATGTAATAAATGTTTATTTGATTAAATATTTGGAAATATTTTTGTACACAGGACAATGCATCCAGTCTTGCCTCTCGGGTTAAAAAGACTGATGCAGCGGAAATTGGGAGCTATTATAAGCGATACTATGAACACTATGTTAGAGCTCTGGACCAGGGAGACCAGGCCGACAGGTAAATTAATGTCAGATTAGTGTTTTGTTAGTGAGATTGTGCTCAACAATTTAATGAACTAAAGATTTAAACAAATAAGTCACATCATCAACGATATTGATTCAAGCGGTAAGCAGTTTAGTATCGTTTAAATATGTCTCGAGTAATTTGTAATACTATTTGAACAAATCATGCCAACAAAATAACTTTAAAATGTTCGTGTTCGAACCGATGGACACTACCTCCTCAATCACAGGTGAAGAGAAATCTGTTTCCACAGCATTTGCACCAACGGGTTTCCAATAACTTGATCTTTTATGCCAAATAATTTCTTGCAGAGCTCAGCTTGGGAAAGCTTACCAAACAGCCGGAGTACTTTTCGAAGTGCTCTGTGCAGTTAACAAAACTGAGAAAGTTGAGGAAGTTGCTCCCGAGGTTAGTCCAGTGTTTCACTGATTCCTTTAAGTTGACAATGAAATGAAAATGCTGGTCAAATTAATGGCAAAAAAAAAAAGAATTTTAATGATATTTTGTTGGACAGATTATGGCAGCAGCCAAAGATGTCCAAGAGAAGAAGGATATCTACACTCCCTACAGCATTCTTCCTTTGGATGCTGCCGGGGCTTCTCAATCCATCATGCAGCTAGAGGAGGTAATTTTACTTAAATGACACATATCATTATCTGATTACGTATAAATCATTTGTATATAATAATCTATTAATCATTATTATACAGGTTAAGGCTTCTGTGTCTGCACTAGGGAATGTTCGTGGTTTGAACTGGCCTGCAGGATTTGAGCCACAAAGACAAAAAACTGGAGACTTGGACCTTCTCGATTGGTTAAGAGCCATGTTTGGATTCCAGGCATGTTTAAAACATCCTCACACCCTCACACCAAAACAATGCTTGTGGTCAGGAATAGACCGAGGCTTGCTCGAGGAGGCAGTTGCACCCCTATAATTTAGATATTTCCTTTATATTTTCTACTGACAATCTAATTTCGAGCCCCCTCCATTCCTAATATATCTTCTTAATAGTTCGCTCTCCTTACATAAAACCCTAGGCCCGTCCCTGCTTGTGGTTGAATATATAAATAATCATGCATTTGGCTTACGTTGTGAACTGCAGAGGGACAATGTCAGGAACCAGAGGGAGCACTTGATTTTGCTGCTTGCCAATAATCATATTAGACTCCATCCCAAGCCTGAACCTCTTAATAAGGTATGCATTAGTGTTTGGTCTCATTTTTAATTGCATGCCAGTGGTTAGTGAAATTTCTAATGGTTCTGTTATGTAGCTTGATGAACGAGCAGTCGATGCTGTTATGAGCAAGCTTTTTAAGAATTACAAAACATGGTGTAAATTCTTAGGACGAAAACATAGTTTAAGGCTACCTCAAGGCTCTCAAGAAATACAACAGAGGAAGATCCTGTATATGGGATTATATCTCCTCATCTGGGGTGAAGCAGCTAATGTCCGGTTCATGCCAGAATGTTTATGCTACATTTTTCATAATGTAAGTGTTCTTCAAATGTATAAATATATATAGCCTCTTGAAATTTGAATTACATCCCATGATATTCTCAGATGGCATATGAGCTCCATGGCCTTTTGGCTGGAAATGTTAGCATAGTGACTGGGGAAAACATCAAGCCCTCTTATGGTGGAGATGATGAGGCATTCCTTCGGAAGGTTATAACGCCCATTTACTGTGTCGTTGCAAAGGTAGGCTTGCTTGAGGATCAAGTTACGATTGTTCTGGAAGTTTAGACACTATGTTTTGTTTACAAATGATAGAGTTCGAATATTGCAGGAAGCCGAAAAGAACAAAAATGGAACGGCTTCTCATGCAGACTGGTGTAATTATGACGATCTGAACGAGTATTTCTGGTTCGTATGGTTTTAATATCGAATTTTAATGGTTCTGGGTCTCTTGTTTTAGTTGTAATATAGTTTTGTTGTATCTTTTTCAGGTCTTCTGATTGCTTCTCTCTTGGATGGCCTATGCGTGACGATGGTGACTTCTTCAAATCAACCCACAACATCACGGTATTACTTTTGTGTTGGCAGCACTATTTCTTTAATAAGCTAGTGATTGTGTACTTAATTACAACTACTACGCTAGGGGAAGGATTGTCGAAAAAGTGGAAGCACAGGAAAATCAAACTTTGTAGAGATTAGATCATTTTGGCACCTCTTTCGAAGTTGGGATCGACTATGGACATTTTATATTCTCGGTTTGCAGGTATTGAACGCAACCTTGGCTCTTCGTTTTGATGTTTTATACATGTTTATATTCCAATATGTTGTGTGCAGGTAATGGTAATTATTGCATGGAGTGGTGCTTCGGTAAAAGAAGTCTTTCAAAAGGAATTCTTGTATGATATATCCAGTATTTTCATTACAGCAGCCATTCTGCGTTTACTTCAGAGTAGGATGAGTTTTTTTCCTTTGTAGAAGCTAATTGGTGTTATAGGAAGAATCCATTTTATATTCTCTGAGATATGGTGTACTTTGTTTCAGGCATTTTGGACCTTGCTCTCAACTTCCCAGGATATCATAGGTGGAAATTCACTGACGTATTGAGAAACGTTCTCAAGATAATAGTCAGCATTGCATGGGTCATCATTCTTCCTCTGTTTTACGTGCGCGAATTCTCTTTCATCCCCGAGAACGTTAAAGATATGCTATCATTTCTCAACCAAGTAAAGGGAATTAATCCTCTATATGTCATGGCTTGTGGGCTATACTTGGTTCCGAATGTACTAGCTGCTGTTCTATTCATCTTTCCTATGCTCCGGCGTTGGATCGAAAACTCTGATTGGCACATTATTAGGTTACTCATGTGGTGGTCACAGGTACATACCAAATATGTTTCATCATGATTTTCTAATCAGATTTCCTCATAGAGATTTACTGAGGTTCGGTGCTTGCAGCCTCGAGTTTATGTTGGGAGGGGAATGCATGAAAGCCAGTTTTCACTTATAAAGTATGGATATATATTCACATACACACATCTTATGCCTTATGCATCCATTTTTCAGTTGGTTGAAATCTCATCGTGTTTAAATGTATTCTTGTTTCAGGTACACTCTTTTCTGGTTTTTCCTATTGTGTCCCAAGTTTGCATTCAGCTATTTTGTCCAGGTGACCTTGGTTGCAGCTTTGTTTTTATTTTTCCATTCAAAATGGACACTTCAGTCATTGGATTCTGTTCTAACCTGTTCATGCTTTTTTCCTCTAGATAAAACCACTGGTGCTGCCGACGAAAGACATAATGAGAATTCGTAGTGTTAAATATCAATGGCATGAACTTTTCCCTAATGGTACTTGTTTCCTTAGTTTCCTTTTTTTTTTCACTCTTTTTTACTTGTAAGTAATGTGTTTGTTAATGGCTTTCTTCTTGTCATTACAGTTCAAAACCACCTAGGAGCTGTTCTGTCACTCTGGGCACCAATAATATTTGTGTGTTACTATTTACTCCCTTTTTTATTACCATAACATGTCTGGAACATGTAGTTTATGTTTGAAACTTCTTGCAGGTTTATTTTATGGACACTCAAATTTGGTATTCTGTTTTCTCAACCATATCTGGTGGTGTTAGTGGAGCTTTTGATCGCCTGGGAGAGGTAATCCTTTGGAATTCCTTTTTATGTCTTATTTTACATCTCTTTTTATATGTAATAATATTCTTACACTCTTGAATTGTTCAGATAAGAACCTTGGGAATGCTAAGATCACGGTTCCAGTCCTTGCCTGGTGCATTTAATACATACTTGGTACCTACTGAAAAATCAAAGAAGAGAGGGTTCTCTTTGTCGAAGCGATTTGCAGAGGTGACTGCAAACAAAAGAAGCGAGGCTGCAAAATTCGCGCAGTTATGGAATGAAGTGATTTGTAGCTTTCGTGAAGAAGACCTGATTAGTGATGGGGAGATGGACCTTTTGCTCGTTCCTTATACATCGGATCCTAGCCTGAAACTGATTCAGTGGCCACCGTTTTTGCTGGCAAGCAAGGTCTGTAAGCTTCCTTGGAGAACCATTTGGTTTAGTTCTGTTTATATAGACTCTATGTCTTCTTCTACAGATTCCCATTGCATTGGATATGGCAACTCAGTTCCGCTCCAAGGACTCTGACCTTTGGAAACGCATCTGTGCTGATGAATACATGAAATGTGCGGTGATTGAATGCTACGAGTCTTTCAAAATTGTCCTAAACACTTTGGTGGTTGGAGAGAATGAGAAAAGGTGGTTGTCTTTATTGATCTTATGCCATTTCTATTATTATATAGCTTCAATGGTAGCATTTATTTATTTCATCTTCTTATAATTCACCAGGACTATTCGAATTATCGTCAAAGAAGTCGAGAATAACATTTCGAAGAATACTCTCCTAGCCAATTTCAGAATGGCTCCTTTATCTGTTCTTGTCAAGAAATTTGTGGAGCTTGTCACGATCTTGGTCAGTTTGATATAAAAATCAACTAATATAATTGTAGCATCTTTCGCTTTTATACGATTTTAGTTTATACTTTTAAATTTGTATTGCAATGCAGAAGGATGGTGATCCATCCAAAAAGGATTCTGTGGTTTTGTTGCTGCAAGATATGTTAGAAGTGGTTACAAGTGATATAATGATGAATGAGATCCGGTTAGTGAACTCTGTTTCACGGAAAATATTTATACCGGTTATCCGTATACCGGAAAAACTTATGTCCCTTCTCCTTTCTTGTCATATTGTTCAGTGAATTAGTAGAGCTCGGACAAAGTAACAAGGAATCAGGCAGGCAACTTTTTGCTGGTACTGATGAAAAACCGGCTATAGCATTTCCTCCGGTGCTAACTGCACATTGGGTAGAACAGGTACATCATAAAACAAAATGGTCCTATATTTGATAGGAATCTGTTACATTTTTTAACACGGTCCTATGATTCAGATACGATGTCTTCATATCCTTCTGACGGTCACAGAATCTGGCGCCGATATACCATCGAATCTCGAGGCACGTAGAAGAATTGCCTTCTTTGCGAATTCATTGTTTATGGACATGCCACGAGCTCCTCGAGTTCGTAACATGCTCTCGTTCAGGTATTTCATGTTTCTTAAATCTAGTAACTGAATATATGTTCTCTGGTTGCATGCCACATGAATTGATTTCACCTTCTTGCTATTGACAGTGTCCTGACTCCATACTATAGTGAAGAAACTGTGTACTCCAAAAGCGAACTCGAGATGGAAAACGAAGATGGTGTATCTATCATTTTCTATCTGCAGAAAATCTATCCAGGTTTGTGATACTGTAAACTCACATACTACAATCTCTTGAGACTTCCTTTCTCTTTAGATTACTTCAACTCTGTTGCCGCCATCGGCTTTGTTTAGACGAGTGGAACAACTTCATCGAGCGTCTCAATTGTAAGGAGAATGAGATTTGGGAGAATGACGAAAAAATCTTGCAGCTTCGACACTGGGTGTCCTTTAGAGGACAAACTCTGTGCAGGACAGGTACTTGATGCTTTAGTTTCTCCCTTTATTTGTGTGCACAGGCACACACATATTTGTATGCGGGAGCAATTAGGTGCATAATGCATTATCAATGGAAATGCAGTTAGGGGGATGATGTATTACAGACGAGCTTTGAAAGTTCAGGCTTTCCTTGACATGGCGACGGAAAACGGTATGCTTATAACGCGTTCTCAGGAAAGCATTTTTCCAGCTCCTATGCAAGCATTTATAATATGATGCAATGTGTACTTATTGAATGAGCAGAAATATTACAAGGATACAAAGCGATCTTAACTCCGACCGACGAAGAAAAGAAGAGTCAGAGATCCTTGTATGCTCAGTTGGAGGCAGTGGCTGACCTGAAATTCACTTATGTTGCTACCTGTCAAAACTATGGGAATCAGAAACGGAGCGGAGACCGGCGGGCAACCGACATCCTGAATTTGATGGTTAAGTAAGTACCTTGGTCGATGTATATGACATCTTGAACTCTCCCCCTTTCTAACTTTTTTCTTGTACAGTAATCCCTCTCTTCGTGTGGCATATATCGACGAAGTTGAAGAAAGGGATGGTACTGGAAGATCTCAGAAAGTTTACTATTCTGTACTGGTTAAAGGTGTTGATAATCTTGACCAGGAAATCTATAGGATAAAGTTGCCTGGAAATGCAAAGTTAGGAGAAGGAAAACCTGAAAACCAGAACCATGCTTTGGTTTTTACTCGCGGAGAAGCTCTTCAAACCATTGATATGAATCAGGATAATTACTTGGAAGAAGCATTCAAAATGCGTAATCTTTTGGAAGAATTTAACGAGGATCATGGAGTAAGACCGCCTACAATTTTAGGAGTTAGAGAGCACATCTTTACGGGAAGGTGGGGCCGAACATTGCTATTCACTTTCTTGTTGTTGGTATCTGTTAGTCACTTGTACGAGCATCTGGTGGCTTAATCTTATGCTTTGAAATCTCCATGCTGCAGTGTCTCATCTTTGGCTTGGTTCATGTCAAATCAAGAAACGAGCTTTGTCACCATTGGTCAAAGAGTTCTTGCAAGGCCCCTGAAGTATGTTTTCTTACGCATTATATAATGAAAAAAAAAATCATATGTCCCTTCCCCATATCTGTCTCTTTTGTTTTTTTTTTAAATAATTTAATTTTAAACTCTGAATCCTTATTTTCTATGTTCTAAACCTTAAACCTTACACCCTAAAAGATACATCCTACCCCTAATCCCCTAAACCCTAACCAAAACCTCTAACCTATAACTCTAAACCCTAAACACTAAACTCTCTAATTAGAAGTGAAGGTATAAATGGAGGCATAAAAAAGAGACAAATGATTTGCACTCTGCATAATGCAAGTGATCTCCATGTTGGTTCCGGTTTAACAAGAAAATTTTTGTTGGCGGGTTTCAGGGTTCGTTTCCATTATGGTCACCCGGACGTGTTCGATAGAATCTTCCACATAACCCGTGGAGGCATGAGCAAGGGTTCTCGGGGCATCAACTTGAGCGAGGACATCTTTGCCGGTAATGATCTTACTTACATCAATGCACACACTTAGTCTTCTTTTTCCCTCTGATATTTATTATACTCCTAACAGGCTTTAACTCGACCCTGAGACGAGGCAACATTACTCATCACGAGTATATTCAAGTTGGGAAAGGTAGGGATGTTGGATTAAACCAAATCTCACTCTTTGAAGCCAAAGTGGCTTGTGGTAACGGGGAGCAGACACTCAGCAGAGACATCTACCGGTTAGGCCATCGCTTCGACTTTTTCCGCATGTTGTCCTGCTACTTTACAACAGTTGGATTTTATTTCAGCTCAATGGTAATGTACTTCAGATTGATCAGAAAGTACTTAATGATTTCGTTTCTTTCCGGAGCTAATGTGAGTTCCTTGTTGTCTTTGTGCAGTTGATTGTGTTCACAGTTTACCTTTTCTTGTACGGAAGGCTTTATTTGGCATTAAGCGGTTTAGAGGAGGCAATATATAAGTTTGCTTCAGCTAGGGGAAATAGCTCTCTAAAGGCAGCACTGGCTTCACAGTCTATAGTTCAATTAGGAGTGTTAACAGTACTACCGATGGTGATGGAGATCGGATTAGAAAGAGGATTCAGAACTGCATTAGGTGACATCATAATCATGCAGCTTCAGTTGGCATCTGTATTCTTCACTTTCTCCCTCGGAACAAGAGTCCATTATTTCGGGCGCACGATCCTGCACGGTGGGGCTAAATAAAGAGCAACAGGGCGTGGTTTCGTGGTCCGGCACGAGAAATTCGCAGAGAACTACCGCTTATACTCGAGGAGCCACTTTGTAAAAGGGATGGAACTGATGATATTGCTTATATGTTACAGGATCTATGGTTCATCAGCAACCGATGCCGTCTCCTATGGGTTCATATCATTCTCGATGTGGTTCTTAGTCTTATCCTGGCTGTTTGCTCCTTTTCTTTTGAATCCATCCGGATTCGAATGGCAGAAGATAGTAGAAGATTGGGATGATTGGTCAAAGTGGATTAGCTGCAGAGGAGGCATCGGAGTTCCCTCGGTTAAGAGCTGGGAATCTTGGTGGGAGGAAGAACAGGAACACCTACGCCACACCGGGTTCATGGGACGTCTCCTGGAGATCATTCTTTCCCTTCGCTTCTTCATTTACCAATACGGAATCGTGTATCATCTAAACATGACCAAAAGTAGCAGAAAAGGACTCCGGTTGAGCATCGTGGTGAGTATCACCTACAATTTTAGTACCTCACCTGTCCTTTTAAGGCCAAAAGCAGTTTTCAAATGATAATGCTGCCATTGTGCTTGGTTTCAGGTTTATGGACTTTCCTGGCTGGTCATTGTAGCCGTGTTGGTTATATTAAAGGTGAGACATTGACCCCATATAATCACCATCTCTCGGTAATTAACATTCTAAAACTCGAACCGGTGCACTCACAGATGGTGTCGATGGGAAGAATGAAGTTCAGCGCTGATTTCCAGTTGATGTTCAGACTCCTTAAGCTACTGATGTTCATCGGATGCATAGTCACAATTGCAATGCTGTTTTATTTCCTAGACCTCACCGTGGGAGACATCTTCCAGAGCTTACTCGCCTTCATGCCGACAGGGTGGGCGCTTCTACAGATATCGCAAGCGTGCCGGACATTGGTGAAGGGAATCGGAATGTGGGGATCGGTGAAGGCGCTGGCAAGAGGGTACGAATACATGATGGGCGTGATATTGTTTGCTCCAGTAGCCATATTGGCATGGTTCCCCTTCGTGTCCGAGTTCCAGACCAGGCTGCTCTTCAATCAAGCCTTCAGCAGAGGCCTTCAAATTCAACGTATTCTAGCCGGCAGCAAGAAACATTCATAAATATAAACCAAACCACATACATGATCAAGTGAAGTGAAGCAGATGCCACTAGGTTTGTCCACTCGGTAATAAACTTATTTCTAGTGGTTTCTAATTCTGCGGAGGAAGAAAAGAAGGCAAGTTCAATCCATGTAATAAGTCAAATCGTGTTTCTTCTTTATTTTCTTTCTAAGCACCCTTGATGTAGCAGCTCTGCTTGGTTAATAAAGGAGAATTTATACAAATATTGTTCACAAAATTGTACTTCACAAATATGGTACAAGTTAGATTATTTTCATAAATATTGTGATTATTACGATAAAAATAAAGATGATATTATTGCGCCTTCAAATAATCAAAAAATGAAAATGAATTATTTTTCGAATGAAAGAGTTGAAATCGATAGCTCATTCCGTCTAGTGGGTGTATTAGATTAATTCGATCGATGGTCGAACCAAATTAATCAAAACCGAATTAATTAAAATTTTAATCGTTAACCGAACTGAATTATCTATAATCGAATTAATCGAAAACTATTTCGGTTAATTAGCCGACTTAACTAAAATTTATTTTAGATTTTGATTAAATTAGATAATAAATCACTAAATTATGCTAAAATAATATTTTTTTAGTCACTAAACTTTCATTTTATGCTAATTTGATAAAAAAAAATAGTGACAATTTTATAATATAAAAAAATTAATAAATATTTTTATAATTTTTAAAAGTTAAATGACTAAATATATATAATATAATATTTAATATATAATAATTTAGTTAATTAACTAGTTTCAAATCGAATTAATCTATAATCGTTTTTTTAAAATTTAACCGTTAATCGAATTTATCTAAAATTAACTGACCGAAATAATTTTAATCCGATCGATTAATTCGGTTAAAATCGAATAATGCACACTCTTAATGCCGTCTTCAAATAGTTAAAAAATTAGGGACGGAATTTCACCCATCCCCGTCGGGTCCTGACCCATCCCGACTTGATCGGGGCGAGTTTTTTTTATTTAAAAAACTAGGTTTGGGTCAGGTTGGATCGCATGATCAAAAAATAGTCGGATCGGGTTTAGGGTGAAAATTTCCCGAACCCACCCGGTATATATATTTTATATTTTCATATATAATATTTTTATTATTTTTTTGGGTCGAGTTTATTTGGCTTTTTTAATTAAAATATCAAGATTAGATCGTAATCGAATTATGATTTTTATAATATCAGGTCGTATCAAATCAAAAATAAAAATATTAAGATCAAATCAAAATTGAATCAAAAGACTTAAATTTTAAATTGGGGCGACAAAACCCTGACCTAACCCGTTATGGTCGAAAAAAAAATAAATACAATTGGGTTTTGTCTTCAAACAATGTTTGCCGTATATAGCACGTTACTGTTCAAAGGCGAACCTCCTCTCCTCTTTCTCGTCTTCGGTATTTTTGCAGGAAGGGTGGCAATGACTGGAAAATTTTGAAATTATGATGTAAATTATTTATCTTTTAATCGTATTTTTATTAGTATTTTTGTTTTAAATTAGAAAGTTTAAAATTCAGAATTTATGGTTTAAGGTTTAGGGTTGTGATCAAGGTTTAAGGAATTAAGGGTATGGTATATTTTTTAGGATTTAGGATATAGAAAATAAATGTTAAAATTTAAAATTTATTTTTTTTAAATTTTTTAATAGGAAGCATAAAAGGAAGCATGATAAGAAGACAGAGAATTTTTATCTAAAAATTATAAGCATAGCTAAGGACGGTAAAATGTTTAGTTTTTTTTTTAAATTTATAGGTGTATAAAAAATAAAGGTTATAGTATAATAAAGAATGATAAAATGTTCAAAAGCATTGAAAAATCAAAACTTGGCTTTCAGTCCAATTTGATTCGATTTTGTAGTAAGTTGGTGGATGTTGCATGTTCTGATTACTTCGTAATAGGTACAAATATACACGTCGTAAGTTATAGTACAATAAAGATATCGTCTTCACAAGGATTAGTAAAATTTGAATTCTAACTTCTTACACTAAAAAGAAAAGTAAATGATGATGATAAGTGTTTTGTTTTAACGAGTAAACTAAATACACAAGTAAATTAAAAAGGTTGTGATCAAGTAAGAATGTAGGTAGGGTTGTTGTGAGTTGTGGTGTGATGGTCATTGAATTATTGTGGCAATGGATTTCCAAGCGACTCAATTATCTTGGTAAGCGGAAGATCCCTAATCGAAACACTGGTCAATTATACATGATATATTTCTATGTTAATTTTGGGTGAACAACAAACGATTATTCTTTTAAATCGTTGAAATCCAAATCATACCCTAAGATGGATTAATTTTGACTAACGATTGTTTGAATGAAGATCATGTTTATTTGTTTATTGAATATAACTCTTCTGATACTAGATAAATGAATAAATTCTCAAGAACCTCTCCCAATTCACTTAAAATCAAAAATAAGAACTAAAAATAAATAAACTTTGATTCAATTACAAATAAAAAATCTAAATAATTCTAAAAATGTGTTCTTAGAAATAATTATTCATAATTTTTACTAACTCTAAAAATATGATCTTTAAAAGTAATTGTTCTTTTTAAAGTTTCTATATGATCGTTTTTATTACTCTTGTCTAGATCCTGACTATTTTTATAGACCATAAAAGAGCCCATGAAAGAACATGGAGTTACATTTGAATCCTGACTATTTCTATAGACCATGAAAAGAGCCCATGCAAAGAACCCTAACCCAACCTTTCCGATTCAAATTCAAACAGAATCAATGTAATCGTTCAAAGTCAATAAATCCAACAAACAATTTAAATCCAAGACCATGAAAACTTTAAAATTAAATAAATACAAAATTTTCATAAATTATTATGTAATTTTATTTGTGGAAAGAAAACAGCAACTCATGGGGTCTTTTAGAGAAGTATTGCTTTTTTTTTTACTTTAAATTTTAGGGATATAGTTATTGCGATCATTTTAAAATTGATGGTGTGAAAACAGTCTGACGATTTAATTTTAAAAATCGATTTTTATTTTAATTATGAAAATCAGAGTGTTAATAAAAACGTGTATTATTTTAATTTTAAAATGACTTGAAGTCGCCACCGGCCACTTAGGTAGGTCGGACACCATAAAATAAACCAGAGATTCTTTTTAAAATATTTGGGTTCGAGATTCGATTACGTAGAATGATGACCCTTACGAGCGCCCGAGATCAGTACCTTATTAATTACACGTGGCATTTTGGCATTTTGAATAATAATATTAATTTAGTTTGTCATTTCAGATGAATATCGTTCGAATGAGGATATCCTTTTGGATAAGAAAATATATTTCTTTTAAATATAAGCTTGAATAAGACGTACTATATTAGAAAACCTTAACTCGTATTTTGAATAAATATAAGTTCTGTTCCAGAAGGTTTGAATGCATGACAAGTTATTATCTTGTCAATTTTAAGTTTTATCCTATTAGGCTCCATCAATTAAATAATTAAAGGTCCTATTAAATTATTAATTTACCAAGTATATTATGATAACATCCAAACAATTGGAAATATCATCTAGACACTTAGAAAAATTAATAATGCTATTTTTTATTCTAGTTGTTTACCTAATTAATTTTATTTTTATTCTAACCTTATATTATTTATCATTTTCTAAGTTAAAATGATACATCGAATGTGATACCAAAGTACACTCTTTGTCAACATCTTGATAAGTCAAAACACTGATCATGTAGGTTGCGTTTAGCATTGCGTCCTAAACTAGCTTTGGGGGCAAAAGCTGATTTAGAACGCAAAAACAATGCTAAACAATTAACTTTTGGAGAAAAAACTACGTTTGAAAAGTGCTATTCAGCACAAACGCTTTTTAGCTTTTGCGGTTGAAAAAGTACTTTTAGGAGTCAAATTGCAATTTTAGTCTTCATTTACTATGTTTTATTATAATTTAATTTTTACAAATACATAATTATATTTAACATAAATTATTTTTTAGTTTAAAATATATATATTCATGTCAAATTTCTAAAAAAAGCACTTTTGAAAAGCATTTTTCTCAAAAACACTTTTGAAAAGTACTTTTTAAAAATAAATATGTATTAATTTATTAATATTTTTATATTTTATCATAATTTAAGTTAATATTATAATATAAAAAATTTGATTATCATTTAAATATATTTTTTTAACTTATAACATCATTTCTAAAATAGTTATTTATTTTTTCAAAAACAGTTTTTGAAAACAATACTAAACACATATATCTCAAATCAAAAATTCTAAAAGAACTTTTCCACTATACTTTTTTACCACACTTTTCCATTGCACTTTTCAAAAGCAATGCTAAACCGACCCTCAGTGCATTCGAGGTATATAATTAAATACACCATCTTTACTACAATTATCTCCCTATTTAATATTATTTGATTAATTAAGAGACTAGTCCTGAAAAGACTCTAATTATTTAACTAAGTGTTAATTAGGTGTTTTCACAACAATTATGCTACATGAGTTTTAAAACATGCAAACAAGCATATAAGTTAAACAATTAAATAAAGCATTAAATAAAAGATAAAGGACTAAATTGAATTTTATTTAAGACATAGGAGCTCAATTACAACATATAAGGACTAGAATATTCGAATTACAAATACTAAAGCCAAAAAAAAATTAACTACTAATTCTAATGCCTAAAAAACTAACTACTAGTTCTAATGCCTAAAAAATTAAACAAACGTAATAAGAAAAAAGTTGATGACTTACTAAAGCTTGACATTGTAGAGCCAAGCATAATTCCTTTGATTTGCTCCAAGGCTCCCACCATTCCTTTCTTCTTCTCCCTCCCTTTTTTTCAAGTAAACATCCCCCTTTTATAGGCATTTGGAGAGGGGAGTGTGAGATTTCCTTCCAACGTGGGATCTATTTTCTACACTAAATGAATGCTTATATGTAATGGTTATCTCCTACCAATGTGAGATTTATTCCTACACTAAAAATGAGAGATTATATGTAATGAGCGTTTTCAACCAATGTGAGATTTGTTCATACACAAATGAATTATTTTTATCAACTATTTTAATGGTCTTATTATATGTATTAATACTTGGACAAAATACGAGTATGACAGTTGCCCCTCTTTGCTCGTTGTTGTGGAACAGGAAGCGAGCAAAGACTGAAAAGACATAGATTTTGTTTGGATCCGCTCGCCATCTGCTACGCTACTGAGGCTTGAAGTTGTTCTTCTCATCGAAAATTCTTCAAACTTTTATTGAACTGCAGAGTCCGAAGTTGTTCTTCTCATTAGAAATTCTTCATCTTCCGCTGAAAATCTATAGTCGTTCTTCTTATTTGAAATTTTCATCTCTTGCTGAATGGTCTGAAATTGTTCTTCTCATTAGAAATTCTACAGAGCCTGAAGTTGTTCTTCTCATTTGAACTTTTTCAAATAAATATCAAGTTATAGAACCCAAGATTGTTCTTCATTAGAAATTTCTCGCATCTCATAGAGTCTGGAGCTGCTCTTCTCATTTGAATTTCTTCAGGGTTTGAAGTTATTTTTCTCATTAGAATTTCTTAAAAAATATCATTTCATAGAACCCGAGGTTGTTCTTCTCATATGAAATTCCTCGTATCCCACGAAATCTAGAGTTGTTCTTCTTAGAATTTCTTTAGGGTTTGAAGATGTTCTTCTCATTAGAATTTCTTCAAACAAATATCATATCATATAACCCGAGGTTGTCCTTCTCATTTGAAATTCCTCACGTCCCATGAAATCTAGAATTGTTCTAAAAATTGCATATCTTTTAATCTGTACGTCGGATTTTCGATTAATTTATACCGTTTGAAAGCTAATGAAATTATATTTAACCATAATAAGATTGAATTTTATTACTAAGCCATTTAATACAATTTTCTATCTTAAGACGTTCTTACTTGTATTTTCGGACTCCTTAGACACCTTCAATTGATTCATTTCCATCTTTTTCTATGTAACTCCAAATTGAGTTACGTTTTTCAAAGACTTCTAGACACATGGAATATTAATCTTACCAATTTTGAGCTTAAAATTATAACTGTGCTATTCACGGTGACCGTTTAAAAATGTTATGGACAGCTTGAACCACCTTTACTAATTGGCTTATATCTTTCACTGTACAACTCCAAACGAGGTGACATAAATTTCCACTTAAACTAGATTCATAGGAGTATTAGACTGCAAATTTTAAGTCTCTAATTCCATCAATTTCGTCCTAAGGATATTTTCCAAAATTGTTGCCCGATATTAAGTTTTCTGGGCAGATTTGTCTATCTTAAATTTCCATGGGTAATACACTAATTCAAGATTTCAAATTCACTTAATCATACTTCTAACACCATATTCAAGGAATAACTAACTTAGTCTAAGCTTTTAACTAACAAAACTAACACCAAATCATCAAGGAAAGCAACAAACATTACTTAGCTCTTCAAATCTGCTCAAAGGCCATAGATGGCTTC
The DNA here is from genome assembly GCA_035048815.1 of Abelmoschus esculentus. Taxonomy (NCBI): domain Eukaryota; kingdom Viridiplantae; phylum Streptophyta; class Magnoliopsida; order Malvales; family Malvaceae; genus Abelmoschus; species Abelmoschus esculentus. The sequence goes on from JAUCBN010000024.1 coordinate 15,748,653, forward strand.
CTTCCAAGCTTAAATGGCTTCTTCAGATCCTTTGGAAGTCTAGATTTTACTCTTAACTCACTAGATATGTAGAGAATCAAGGTAAGAAATAAGGGTTTGTTAAATTTTTCTTAAAGGGCTCAACTATGGTGATAAACAAGTTGAAGAAGACAACAAAATTTGGTTTCTTTTTCCCTCTAATGGAGTTGTCGTCCAACTCCTCCCCTTTTCCTATTTCTTTTTTTAGGATATCATCTCTTTATGGTGAATCTAATTGGTTCATTTATGGCACATGTATATTCCACTTACTAGTTTTATAAGTTTAGCATGCAAACCTATAACTTTGTATTTGTTTCATCTAGGTCACTTCAATTTAGCTCTTTGCTTTCTCTTTACTTCCAATTTAGTCCAATTCCATTTTAAATTTAATTAGCATGTGACATAATTAATCCATGCTTAATTGTGGTTTCTTCCTAAGCTGGTTTTAGGGTGTTACAATCTTATTTTCTGAATAATGGTCAATGTTTTTTTTTTGCCCCAAGTTTGCTTGTATCATCTTTGTTGCTCGAATATTTTTGCATTTAGAGATTTATTTGTTTCTCGTCATACTTTTCATCATTAATCAAGTACCGAGGTCACCTCCTGTTTTGCCTACACTTAAAGAATCAATACATCATAGTAATAGCCATGAAATCCTTTACTTTTCTTTTATCTAATTAATTTATTTACAAGATACTTGCTAAAACGATAAACGGAAGGCTTAAGATATTATTTCAATAATTTTTAGAACATTAAATAATTTGATAGTCATGACAAAACAACAACAACATAAAATTAGGTGTTTGCATACCAAGTATAATAGAACCTTTGAATCAATTTGTAAAAATCATCTCTAATATGATCCTTTTTCAATTTATTAGACTTTTAGGAGAAACATTTTCATTTTCCATAACCTACTGTTGAATTAGCCGAATTACAGTTGCATAAATTAAAAATTAACCCTTTTCCAATGTGACACAGATTTCTGATGGCAGGTACGTAGAAGAGAATTATGATGAGATTGAAAGCGAATCACAACTTGCTATGTTGCAGAGAGTACAACTTTCAAGACCCTTCCATGATGACTAGGTAAATGCTTCATGTTGGCATTCCATCTGCAATCCAATTTTATTGAACATGAAGATTTAATGATTCTTCCATGAATTAAAAGACAAAAAGTATAATCATGGTTTATCGTTTGTTCTGGGGGATGTAAGAGGAAACAGAACAAGTAATTTCGGTTCCATTTTTCCTCCTCTTGACCGCGGTGACGGATGCAGATAGAACTGTTTCTCTCTGATAGCTTTTTCTTCTTCTTCCCTGTTCAATGCGCTTCTTGCAAAATCTTCAAACATTTCATCTTCCAGCAAGGTTAGGGTGGAGAAAATTGATGACGGAGTGACCGGACTTGTAAGAAGACTCGAGCTTCCCGATCGTCCTGGTGATGTAGTAGGTTTAAAGCTCAATGGGGGTTTAACAATCTCAAGTTTCGGCCTCATCATGTTTTGTCTTCTTTCATGGAGTTTCGAAATCGGCCTTTTCAAACCAGGGCCCTTGGTGGTGGCTGCTGCTGTTGGATCACTCTCGGATTGACCTGTTAACCGCTGCACAATCTCTTGGAAAGTGTTCACATCTGTTTGTACAAATGTGGTCAAGGGTTTACAAGTGTTTGCAGTTTGGCCTGTAGGTTTTTCCATTGTCACCTCCTTTCTTTAGACAAGACTTTGTTTCCGTTCTCTTTTGAGGAATCAAAACTCTTTGCATCAGCAAGAAGGAGATGGACAATCTCTTATATAATTATTCTTTATAAACAACCAAAAACCCTAGCAACAAAAACAGTTTGTAACGCTTAAGAAAGAAAGAGAATTGGTTATATGTTAAGTTACAACTACGTTAAAGACTCCTCACCCAGATTGGACATTGACCCTCCTTACCAACTTCATTTTGACTCGGTTACTAATGTTATATACAATGTATGTGATCGGTTGTAACATATTATATCTCATAAACATGCTGAGATGAATAACATATATAGGAAAAATTATTAAGTGAATTCTGTTATTTATGATCTCAATTAATCAGAACCGTTTATCTTAATTTTTTTAAGGTGAATCATTACCCATTTTCTACGTGTAATTAATGGGTGAACAGTTATTAGACAATTATTTAAAGATGAACGGTCTTGATTGTTTAGACCATAGATGACGTGATGAATAAGATTCATCTATTAATCTCTCCAGATATAAGTACCGAGAAAAATCCTAGTCTTCCTTTTTATTCTCTACCCGTCGTAAGACATTTTGGCACGTTGCTCGCCTACCTCTATGGTGAATTTACGATCATATCAAGATTCTCAGGTCGCTCGTATATGATTTGTGATCTTGGGTGATCTTTTAATGGTTAATATTTTTTTATTTGTCTGTTGTATTCAGTTATGTTTTATGAAGCATCTTATAAGTTTATTTTCACTCTATCTTATAAGTATTTTTGGCATGTTTTACTCGACTCTTGTAAGTATTGTTGATAATTAATGATTATTGTGGATGGTAGACGATAAATTCAAAAAAAGGCTTTAACTTTTATTGCACTTTATTTTTTATTGTATATTTGAGTTTTTCTAGAAATAATCCCTAAAGTTATTTCTTTGATTAATTGCACCGTTAAGATTGCATCTTCTTTTATTTTTATTATATTAATTTTGATATAACTTAAAAAATAAAATATATAAATGATTATTAAATCATATCTAAACGTATAGATTATCATCAAATTTTTAAAAAATAAATAATGAATATTATATTTTAATTTTTGTTATAAAAATTTAAATAATAAAATATTTAAGGAGAGTAAAGAAAAAAATATTGTCTTTAAATTTTCTTTTCCTAAAAATAAAGTAACATTTAATTTTATTTTTTAAAATATTATACTTTGTACAGTGATTTTAAAGATAAAACCGATTGTCATCGTCTATGAACAATAATTGGATTAGTCTAAAGATGGTTGCATCACTTTTCTTCATCTTTTATTTTCAAAATGATTTTCAGGTTTTTTCTACCAAGACCTTATCAATATCATTTGGATTTCTCAAGCAAACCATACCAATTAATAAAGAAGTTAACGATTAGAGGTGAGATTCGTTCTTCTCCTCTAATACAAGATATTTTACTAAAATTATAAAGTTCTTGATCGTTTATAAATAATTTTTAATGTTTAATTGAATAAACGATAAAATCTTGTTTTGGATCTATTTTTCGTTGATCTTGACTGATATGAATCATGATTATATGTATTATGATGTTAATAAGTTAGTTTCATTATAGTAATCTCGAAACTAATTGGTTTTCATTTACGTGTTTATCAAATAGTTTGCACCATTCACTAAACTTGAATTCAGAAAGGTATCTTAGGATTAGACTTTGATCCTGAAATAACATAAACACTGTAACACCCCAAATTTGGGCCTTGAAGTTTTAGAGGCCGGTTTAGAGGTTTAGTGGACTAGTTTTGTCGGTTTAGCCTAGTTCGGGATTAAATACTTAAAAATAGTTTTAAATCAAAATAAATTATATAAAAATATTCTAAAATTATTAATTAACTTATATTTGAATTAGGTAAACTCAATTTCGAAAAATTAACCCTTGAATCCCTAAGATTTTGAAATTAGTGACTATTTTGAAAAAATTGAAAATTTGAGGACAATTTTATAAATTAGACCAAAACTTTGAATCTTAAAGGACCTTGATTCAATCCTAATCCTAGCTGATCTAAGACTTCCAAGGGCCTATTTTAATAACCCATAATTTTAATTAATAACCTAAATAACTTAATATTAATTCTAACAACCTATTTTTATGTCATAAAAATCCAAGTCCGAATTCAAGTCTATTTACGTAAATCCAAATTTAATCTAATAAAATATCTAAAATCCAAATCAAAAAGTCAAAATCCAGTTATTTTTTTAAAGTAACAACTGAAATATATATCTTTAAATAAAAAATATTTTTTATCAAACAAATATTTTTAAATTTATAGCACAAACAATTCTCAACAAATATTACAATCAAAGATAAAACAAATTAAAGTAACAAATCAAACTTTTAAATATAAAATTTTAAATATTTGTATTCGGGTTTATATATGGATTGAATTCATATCGGATATAGATTCAGATTAAATTTGGATCAGATTATGGCAATATCCATATCCGATCCACCTCCTATAAGGGATACATTGAACAATTAAAAAGTTTAGATACCATATCTAAAATTTGGTAAAGTACATGGAGCATTTTTTTCTATTATCCCATAATTCAATAATAATACTGACTTCTTGAATAGTCTGTGTACAATTAATTTTACATTACAGTTTATAAGATTAACAACAACAAAAAGAACAGATTTATAATTAATTCATAATCCAAACAATTTAATTTAAAATTTTCATAAAAGTCTAAATAAATTTTTTAACATTTTTATAAATTTAAGAGAATTTTTAATTTTATTAGAATAAAATTTAATTAAATATATTTAAAATTTTATAAAATAATATTTTTTAAAAGTCAAATTAAAATTTTCAAATATATTAAAGACTAAATCTAAATATTTTACAACTTTGGGAGACTAGATATCCCACTATCCTTGTTAAAATCCACCTATAATCATTATTATGCATGACTTAAATAAGTAATTCAAAGCAAACGATATGTTAAGATATAGAGAAATAAACTTGCTATTACTGCTTAAGGACATAAATTATTTTTACTAATAAATATTACGTATTAATATTTAGTTGTATAAAGGAGTCTACGTCAGATTTTGTTACGAAAGCAGATAAAACTATTAACAAAGAAATCTTATGTATACAGTCGAGAATTTTGAAATATTATTTATAAAACTAAAATTTTGATATATTTTATGTATCAATGGGGTAATTAACGTCTAATATATTTGTGTTGCTTTTTATAAAATTATATTGTAAACATTATTAATAAAAATATATGTTTTTAAAATTATCTATATTATCTTTAAAAATATATATAGTTATAAAAATTATTATTATTATAAGTATAATCTATCATATACATTTCAATTTTTTTAACTTTATAATGAATTATTATGTTGGTCAAATAATTTAGCACTTAGCCATTTTACTTAAAAAAACAATGTTCAAGTCTCTTGAAGAGTATTTAGTATTCTTTTGTTTTGAATTTCTTCATCAAAATAATGTAATTTTAGATCTCTACGGTATAAAAGTTATATTTGAATTTAAAATAGAAATTTATTGTTAAAATTAACGTAATTAAAGGTTCGATGATATAAATGTTATAAACGTCTATATTTTAAATGTTTTTGATGTAATTTATAATAATTTTCGTGTACGAAAAAAATAAATTTTTAAAAACAATCGTGGTCATTATTTAAAAAAGAATTTAAAAGTTCATTTTGATAATTTTTTAGAGAAAATAGAAATTAGGGGTGTGCATTTCGGATTTCATAAATTTTAGCGTTTTGTTTCTGATCCAAAAAAAATTAAATATCTGATTTTTTAGATATTCAAAATTCAAGATCGAATTTTCGGATATCCGAATATCTGAATTTATGACTTACTTTAAGTATTTTTTTAATTTGACGGTCTTATTCATGAAATTTTGGTTTTAGATATAATAATCAATAAATTATTCAATATAAAAATATTTTTATCCCTGAAATTTTTATTTTTTCCATATCTAACTAGTAAAGATATCGAATATAACAATATTTATATGTATAAAAAATCAAATTTTTCGGATATCGTATAATCGGATATCAAATGTAAAACACCAATCCATATCGGATCCAAAATTTTTAGATATCCAATCCAGATTATCCGAAAAATAAAATTCAAATCTAATATCTAAAATTTTGGATCAAATCAACGGCTAATTAAATCGAATTTTTCGCATATCCCCTAATTTAATCAGACTAGAACCTTTTAAAAAATTTTAGGATCGACATAAAAAGAAATCAAAATATGATTTTTTTTCTATTTAAATACAACCAAATGAAATGATAATCGTAACAATTTTTGGAAATATATCATAGTTTGATATGGTACATTATTATCTTCCTTGTAATTCAACCGGTGCGTGCCGAAAATTGGAGTATGTGTACAATATAAATATAAAAGGTCAAAGCCTCCAAGGCCTAATCAAACACTCAAGCATCTTCCTTCAAAAAATACATCATTTTTGTGTCAAAATCATGAAATACATGGCCAAGTTTACTTCTTTTTCTGTTGTCTTCCTTATCCTTTTTTTCACTGGTTTGTTTTTTTCCCTAAATTGATCTAATTCTAATTAGATTCGTTTGATATAATTTTTGTAGCGTTCAATAGATATATCAGTTATATTTGAAGAATTAAATTCGATTTTCTAATTATTTTTTACATGAGTTTATAAATTAATTTGATTGTTTGATTTTGTAGTTATTTCAATGATATCTCAGATCGAAGGAGATACATGTCAAGAAGTGTTAGATCTAGATAATTGTGTTCAAAGTGATTGTCAGAATATGTGTTATCAGAGGTATCAGTCAAATAATGTTCAATGTATCGAGCATGGAGGAAAATCTGGTCCGCCTACTTACCTTTGTCTTTGTGTTTACGAGTGTTCTATTTAATTTTCTTTTAATGATTAATCAATAAAACCAAACAACAGTTTGGCTATCCATTTGATGCTAGTGAATTTAGTTTTTAGACTATGGGGTATTTTGACAGACGAAAGGAAACTATAAGGGATATATTGAACAATTAAAAAGTTTAGATACTATATTAGTAAATTTGGTAAAGTACAGGGGGCAATTTTTCAATTATCCCATAATTCAATAATACGACTCACTTCTAGGATAATCTGTACGATCAATTTTATATACCATAAATGAATTTAATACTTTAAATAATTTTTTGAGTACATAAATATAATATACCATAAATGTATTTTATACTTTAAATACATTTTTTAGTACAATAAATATAATATACCCTAAATGTATTTGATATAATTTACCCATTTTTTAGTACGAAAAAGATTAAAATTTTCAAAAATCTAACTAGAAAATTTTAAAGAATTTTAGGGTTGACATGGAAGGAATTCAAAAGACCTAAAATGGGTTTTATTTCTATTTAAATACAACATCAATTCTTGGAAATATCTTATAGTTTTATATGGTACATTAATATCTTTCTAAATTGTAATTCAACTGGTCCAAGCACGAAGACTGGAGTATCTGTACAATTTAGCTATAAAAGGTCACAGCCTCCAAGGCCAAATCAAACACTCAAGTAAACCTTTGTACGAAAACTTATGGATTTTATTCTCTTTATTCCATGAATTTTATTTTTAATAAATCTCTGTACGAAAATTCTATAAAAGTTACGTAAATCGGGTGAAAATCATTTATGTTTTTCATGTCTTTTTACATGTCTTTATACGAAAACTCTATAAATGTTGCGTAAATCGGATTTTTTTCATATCATTTATTTTATTTATTATATACAAACGTCTATACTTTAAATGTATTTGATATAATTTATTCCTAAATTTATTTTATATAAATGTAATAAACCATAAATGTTTTTGATACTTTAAATACATTTTATAGTACGAGAAATATATTTAATATTATATTTTTTAAATATAATATACCATAAATGTATTTGATATAATTTACCCCATTTTTTAGTACGAAAAAAGATTAAAATTTTTGATACTTTGAATACATTTTTTGGTACGGTAAATGTAATATACCATAAATGTATTTGATACTTTAAATGTATTTGATATAATTTACCCCATTTTTTAGTAAAAAAAAAATTAGGCATAAAGATAATTTTAACCCTTAACGTTTATAGTTTTTATCGTTTTGGCCCTTATTCTTTTTTAGGGATAAATTTAGCCCTTAACCTATATCTTTTTGACAAATAGCTTATTTTTAACTAGGTTGATGACTGGACCATTAAAAATTTAATGATGATATATATATAGAATATAATTTCAAATGACATGGAATGTAACCTATCAAATACATATATATATATATATGGAATATAATTTTATTCTAACATAAAATATAAAAGAATTAAAATTCAAATAAAATATTAAAAATTAATTAATTCTAAAATAAATATTATAAAACATTCTTAACCCTAACTACGATAAAATCAAAATCTTATTCGAATTGTGTTTATATTTTTTATTATATTTTAAAATTAAAAAATAAATAACATTTTTTTAAAATTTCTACATAATTATTGTGACACAATTGTCTCAGGGAAACCATTTTCCCGTGAATTTGGTTTATTGTATGTAATATTTAATATTACATATGATGGATTTTGTATTATTTAAATTATTTTCTAGAATTTGACATTTGAAATATTTGTTATATAATAAAAAATGAAATATTATATTAGTTTATGATATTTTATTTATATAATATTATTCCCGTTATTTTTTATTTGTTCATACATCTCAAATAAAAAATAATTACAATACACTATGATTACAAATTCTAAAATAAAAATATAAACACAATTCGAATATGATTTTGATTTTATCGTAGTTAGGATTAAGAATGTTTAATAATATTTTATTTTAGAATTAATTAATTTTTAATATTTTATTTGAATTTTAATTCTTTTATATTTTATGTTAGAATAAAATTATATTCCATATATATATATATATATATGTATTTGATAGGTTACATTCCATTTCATTTAAAATTATATTTCATATATATATCATCGTTAAATTTTTAACGGTACAGTCATCAAGCTAGTTAAAAAATAAGCTATTTGTCAAAAAGATATAGGTTAAAGGGTTAAATTTATCCCAAAAAAGAATAAGGGACAAAACGACAAAAGCTATAAACGTTAAAGGGTTAAAATTATCTTTATGCCAAAAAATTACAATTTTTAAAAATCTAACTAGGAAATTTTAAGGAATTTTAAGGTTTACATGGAAAGAAATCTTCAAGAATTATATTTTTTAGTTTTATATGGTAATTAACATCTTTCTAAATTGTAATTCAACTGGTGCAAGGATGAAGACCAGAGTATCTGTACAGTATAGCTATAAAAGATCGTAGCCTCCGAGGCTAAATCAAACACCAAGTATCTTCCTTTAGAAAATACAACATTTTTGAGTCAAAATCTTGGAAAGCATGGTTAAATTTGTTCATTTTCCTCTTGTCTTCCTTATCCTTCTTTTCACCGGTTCGTTTTCTTAATTAAGAAGACCTAATTCTATTTGATATGATTTTTCTATTGATGTATCGGTTATATTCGAAGATTTAAATTTGATTTTTAAATTATTTTTTATGAGAATTTATAAAGTACTTTGCTTGTTTAATTTTGTAGTTATTTTAATGGTATCTCAGACCGAAGGAGCAAGATGTCAGGAAGTATTAGATCAGAAGAATTGTGTTCTTAATGACTGTAAGCAACTGTGCTTTCAGAAGCATAACTCCTCGGGTGGTCAATGTGTTGAGAATGGAGGAACTCCTACACAACCTACTTACGAGTGTGTTTGTGCTTATGAATGTTCTACTTAATCTTTGTACCAATCCCCGACAACGACGCCAAAAACTTGATGCATGTAATAAAAACGTAATAAAGTGCAAGTGTACATGTCGTCAAGTAATAAAGTGATAAGTATATCGTGTATCGTCTCCACAAGGATTGGTATACTTAATATGTTTCCCCTTGTTCTCTTGTTCCTGAAAGATAAAGTAAAAACACAGATAAGTAGTTTTGTTTAACTAACTAAATAATTAAATAACAAAACATAAAATAAAATATTGAGAACGATATAGAGAAAGTAGGTAGGATCCAGCTGTGTCAATTAGTGGATTTGATTGATCTTCTTCTTGTCCAATGCAATTACACAACACTGCTTCGACAGTACTGCAGATACAGCCTCGGCAGCATTAGTGTTCTCTGCCGCAGCAATCTCTTCCTCTTGGGCAGATGCATCAAAGTTCAGCAAAGTGTCCGTAGTTGACTCCGCTTATCTCTAAGTCAGAGCGTTGTTGATGACTGGTCCTTGACGATACCTCTCGGCGTAAATCAACGATAATCACCAACCAATCCAACACTTCTTTTAGCTGCTGAAACTCTTAATCTATCTCTAGGTCGAGTTAGTGTCTACAACACCGTACTTATCTCTTTCGTGAATCTACACCTCTCGATGCTAGATAAATATATTACTTACAAGGGCTTTGAATCTTTGAATTTTTAAAGGGCTTTGATTCAATCCTAATCCTAGCTGATCTAAGACTTTCAAGGGCCCTATTTTAATAACCCATAACCCATAATTTTAATTAATAACCCAAATAACTTAATATTAATTCTAATAACCTATTTTTATGTAATAAACTTAAACCTATCTTTACATGATAAAGATGTAGATGATTTTTACTCATCGGAAAGGGTGTGGATATGGAGTAAAGATCCTCTATGGCAATGGATCGGACTTAGATTGAACTGTATAAAGTCCAAGTCCAATTAGTAATCAGACTTTCAAAAAAATCCAAGTCCGAATTCAAGTCTATTTACGTAAATCCAAATTTAATCCAATAAAATATCTAAAATCCAAATCAAAAAGTCAAAATCCAGTTATTTTTTAAAGTAACAACTGAAATATATATCTTTAAATAAAAAAATATTTTTTATCAAACAAATATTTTTAAATTTATAGCACAAACAATTCTCAACAAATATTACAATCAAAGATAAAAACAAATTAAAGTAACAAATCAAACTTTTAAATATAAAATTTTAAATATTTGTATTCGAGTTTATATATGGATTGAATTCATATCGAATATGGATTCAAATTGAATTTGGATCGGATTATGACAATATCCATATCCGATCCACCTCCTATAAGGGATACATTGAACAATTAAAAAGTTTAGATACCATATCTGAAATTTGGATTAGTACATGGAGCTTTTTTTTTTCTATTATCCCATAATTCAATAATAATACTGACTTCTTGAATAATCTGTGTACAATTAATTTTACATTACAATTTATAGGATTAACAAAAAAAAAACAGATCTACAATTAATTCATAATCAAAACAATAAGTCTAAATAATTTTTTTAACATTTTTATAAATTTTAGAGAATTTTTAATTTTATTAGAATAAAATTTAATTAAATATATTTAAAATTTTATAAAATAATACTTTTTAAAAGTCAAATTAAAATTTTCAAATATATTAAAGACTAAATCTAAATATTTTACAACTTTGGGAGACTAGATATCCCACTATCCTTGTTAACATCCACCTATAATCATTATTATGCATGACTTAAATAAGTAATTCAAAGCTAACAATATGTTAAGATATAGAGAAATGAACTTGCTATTACTGCTTAAGGACATAAATTATTTTTACTAATAAATATTACGTATTAATATTTAGTTGTATAAAGGAGTCTACGTCAGATTTTGTTACGAAAGCAGATAAAATGATTAACAAAAAAAATCTTATGTATACAGTCGAGAATTTTGAAATATTATTTATAAAACTGAAATTTTGATATATTTTATGTATCAACGGGATAATTAACGTCTAATATATCTGTGTTGCTTTTTATAAAATTATATTGTAAATATTATTAATAAAAATATATGTTTTTAAAATTATCTATATTATCTTTAAAAATATATATAGTTATAAAAATTATATTATAAGTATAATCTATCATATACATTTCAATTTTGTTAACTTTATAATGAATTATTATGTTGGTCAAATAATTTAGCACTTAGCCATTTTACTTAAAAAAACAATGTTCAAGTCTCTTGAAGAGAATTTAGTATTCTTTTCTTTTGAATTTCTTCATCAAAATAATGTAATTTTGTATCTCTACGGTATAAAAGTTATATTTGAATCAAAAATAAAAACTTATTGTTAAAATTAACGTAATTAAAGGTTCGATGATATAAATGTTACAAACGTCTATATTTTAAATGTTTTTGATGTAATTTACAACATTTTTCGTGTACAAAAAAAATAAATTTTTAAAAACCATCGTGATCATTATTTAAAAAAGAATTTAAAAGTTCATTTTGATAATTTTTTTTAGAGAAAATAAAAATTAGGGGTGTGCATTTCGGATTTTATAAATTTTAGCGTTTTGTTTCTGATCCAAAAAAATTAAATATCTGATTTTTTAGATATTCAAAATTCAAGATTGAATTTTCGGATATCCGAATATCTGAATTTATGACTTACTTTAAGTATTTTTTAATTTGACAGTCTTATTCATGAAAAATTGATTTTCGATATAATAATCAATAAATTATTCAATATAACAATATTTTTATCCATGAAATTTTTATTTTTTCAATATATAACTAGTAAAGATATCGAATATAACAATATTTATATGTATAAAAAATTAAATTTTTCGGATATCGTATAATCGGATATCGAATGTAAAACACCGTTCCATATCCGATCCAAAATTTTTAGATATCCAATCCAGATTATCCGAAAAATAAAATTCAAATCTGATATCCAAAATTTTAGATCGAATCAACAGATAATTAAATCGATTTTTCGCATATCCCCTAATTTAATCAGACTAGAACCTTTTAAAGAATTTTAGGATCGACATAAAAATAACTAAAAATATGAATTTTATTTCTATTTAAATACAACCAAATGAAATGATAACCATATCAATTTTTGGAAATATATCATAGTTTGATATGGTACATTAATATATTCCTTGTAATTCAACCGGTGCGCGCTGTAATATACCATAAATGTATTTGATACTTTAAATACATTTTTTAGTATGAGAAATATATTTAATATTATATTTTTTAAATGTAATATACCATAAATGTATTTGATATAATTTACCCCATTTTTTAGTACGAAAAAGATTAAAATTTTTGATACTTTAAATATATTTTTTAGTACGGTAAATGTAATATACAAAAAATGTATTTGATACTTTAAATGTATTTGATATAATTTACCCCATTTTTTAGTACGAAAAAAATTACAATTTTTAAAAATCTAACTAGGAATTTTTAAGGAATTTTAGGGTTTACATAGAAAGAAATCTTCGAGAATTATATTTTATAGTTTTATATGGTAATTAACATCTTTCTAAATTGTAATTCAACTGGTGCAAGGATAAAGACTAGAGTATCTGTACAGTATAGCTATAAAAGGTCGCACCCTCCGAGGCCAAATCAAACACCAAGTATCTTCCTTTAGAAAATACAATATTTTTGTGTCAAAATCTTGAAAAGCATGGCTAAATTTGTTCATTTTCCTCTTGTCTTCTTTATCCTTTTTTTCACCGGTTCGTTTTTTTAATTAAGAAGACCTAATTCTATTTAGATCTGTTTGATATGATTTTTCTATTGATGTATCGGTTATATTCGAAGATTTAAATTTGATTTTTAAATTATTTTTATGAGAATTTATAAAGTACTTTACTTGTTTGATTTTGTAGTTATTTTAATGGCATCTCAGACCGAAGGAGCAAGGTGTCAGGAAGTGTTAAATCCGAATAACTGTGTTCTTAATGACTGTAAGCAACAGTGCTTTCAGAAGCATAACTCCATGGGTGGGGAATGTGTTGAGAATGGAGGAACTCCTGCGCAACCTACTTACGAGTGTCTTTGTGTTTATGATTGTTCTACTTAATTTCTTTTTAAATTATTAATTAATAAAAGCAAACAACATTTACTTTATAGATCTGTTTGGCTAGTGATTCATGTGTATGCAACACCCTTGACTATGGAAAAGTCTGATAGACAGGGTAGAAAGAGTCCGATGTATGGAAAATTCACCCTTGACTATGGAAGGTGCTGCCTTGCATCTTCAGTAGCAGACTCACTAAACTGTCCAATTGTATTTAACATGTTGAACATCACTGGTTTGAGGTTAAAGTGAGTTGCTTCAATTTCTGGGGTGACTACGCTAGGGTTTAGTCCGTTTAGGTCTTCCACCAAAAAGTCTCTAAAAGAGAGCTGCCTCGGCAATGGTTGCGGTAGTGGCTGCTGCGGCATTGCTGGTGGCAGTACATTATGGTCAACATGTGGAATTTGTCCTCTTGGTTGATCATCCATGACTTAAAACAGGTTGCGCCTCAGATGGTGTTCGGTACGTTCGATTTCAGGGTCCAATTCGTACAATGTAACACTCGGGTTTGCCCTCGTTATACACCAAATAAATCAAAGTTTAAAAAATAAATAATTAGAATTAAAGTTAGATAAAAAATGGTTAAAGAGTAAGAAAATAAAGAAAACAAAACTTAGTTGCCAATCTTCGGCAACAGCGCCAAAAACTTGATGCGTGTAATAAAAACGCAATTAAGTGCAAGTGTACACGTCGTCAAGTAATAAAGTGATAAGTACATCGTGTATTCACGGGGATTGATATACTTAATAAAGTGACAAGTACATCGTGTATCTGATATCCAAAATTTTGGATCGAATTAATAGATAATCGAATCGAATTTTTTGCACATCCCCTAATTTAATCAGACAAGAACCTTTTAAAGAATTTTAGGATCGACATAAAAAGAACTCAAAATATCTAAAATAAATTTTTTTTCTATTTAAATACAACCAAATGAAATGATAACCATATCAATTTTTGGAAATATATCATAGTTTGATATGGTACATTAATATCTTCCTTGTAATTCAACCGGTGCGTGCTGAAAATTGGAGTATGTGTACAATATAAATACAAGGTCAAAGTCTCCAAGGCCGAATCAAACACTCAAGCATCTTCCTTTAAAAAATACAGCATTTTTGTGTCAAAATCTTGAAATACACGCACAAGTTTACTTCTTTTTCTATTGTCTTCCTTATCCTTTTTTTCACTGGTTTGTTTTCTTTCTTAAGTTGATCTAATTCTAATTAGATTCGTTTGATATAATTTTTATAACGTTCAATAGATATATCAGTTATATTTTAAGAATTTAATTCGATTTTTTAATTATTTTTTACATGAGTTTATAAATTAATTTGATTGTTTGATTTTGTAGTTATTTCAATGATATCTCAGATCGAAGGAAGAACATGTCAAGAAGTGTTACATCTAGATAATTGTGTTCTAAGTGATTGTAAGAATATGTGTTGTTATCAGAAGTATCAGTCCAATAATACGCAATGTATTGAACATGGAGGAAAATCTGATCCACCTACTTACCTTTGTCTTTGTGTTTACGAGTGTTCTATTTAGTTTTTTTTTAATGAGTAATTAATAAAAGCAAACAACAGTTTGGCTATCCATTTGATGCTAGCGAATTTAGTTTTTAGACTATGGAGTATTTTGACAGACGAAAGGAAACTATAAGGGATACATTGAACAATTAAAAAGTTTAGATACTATATTAGTAAATTTGGTAAAGTACAGGGGGCATTTTTTCTATTATCCCATAATTCAATAATACGACTCACTTCTAGGATAATCTGTATGATCAATTTTATATTACAGTTCAGAGGAATTCATAGTCAAAACAGTTTAATTTTACATTTTTCATAAAAGTCTAAATAAAAATATTAAAATTTATAGATAATTTTTAAATTTTATTAGAAGCAAATTCAATTAAATATATTTAAAATTTTATAAAAAAACTTAATATTTAAAAGTCAAATTAAAATCTTCAAATATATTAAAGACTAAATCTAAAAATTTTACAAATTTGGGAGACTCGATCCCACTAATCCTTATTAAAATTCATTACTGATCATCGTTATGCATGGCTTAAATATATAATTCAAAGGTAAATAATATGTTAAGAAGGAATAAACTTGCTATTATAGTTTAAGAACATGAATTATTTTTAAACAATAAATATTATAAAATTATAT
Source organism: Abelmoschus esculentus (assembly GCA_035048815.1). NCBI lineage: Eukaryota > Viridiplantae > Streptophyta > Magnoliopsida > Malvales > Malvaceae > Abelmoschus > Abelmoschus esculentus. The sequence goes on from JAUCBN010000024.1 coordinate 15,764,571, forward strand.
GTTTTTAGAATTATAATATCTATATTATTTATAAAAAAATATAGTTATAAAATTATATTATAAGTATAATCTATCATATATTACAATTTTGTTAACTTCATAATGACTTATTATATTGGTCAAATAGTTTAGCACTTGCCCATTTTACTTAAAAAAACAATGTTTAAATCCTTTGAAGATTATAAACTATACAAACGTTATTTGATATAATTTACCCTTTTTTTAAATTTATTTGATATAAATGTAATATACCATAAATGAATTTAATACTTTAAATAATTTTTTGAGTACATAAATATAATATACCATAAATGTATTTTGTACTTCAAATACATTTTTTAGCACAATAAATGTAATATACCCATAACCCATAATTTTAATTAATAACCCAAATAACTTAATATTAATTCTAATAACCTATTTTTATATCATAAAAATCTAAGTCCGAATTCAAGTCTATTTATATAAATCCAAATTTAATCCAATAAAATATCTAAAATCTAAATCAAAAAGTCAAAATCCAGTTATTTTTTAAAGTAACAACTGCAATATATATCTTTAAATAAAAAAATATTTTTTATCAAACAAATATTTTTAAATTTATAGCACAAACAATTCTCAACAAATATTACAATCAAAGATAAAACAAATTAAAGTAACAAATCAAACTTTTAAATATAAAATTTTAAATATTCGTATTCGGGTTTATATATGGATTGAATTCATATGGATATAGATTCAGATTGAATTTGGATCAGATTATGACAATATCCATATCCGATCCACCTCTTATAAGGGATACATTGAACAATTAAAAAGTTTAGATACCATATCTAAAATTTGGTAAAGTACATGGAGCTTTTTTTCTATTATCCCATAATTCAATAATAATACTGACTTCTTGAAAAATCTGTGTACAATTAATTTTACATTACAGTTTATAGGATTAACAACAACAAAAAGAACAGATTTATAATTAATTCATAATCAAAACAATTTAATTTAAAATTTTCATAAAAGTCTAAATAAATTTTTTAACATTTTTATAAATTTTAGAGAATTTTTAATTTTATTAGAATAAAATTTAATTAAATATATTTAAAATTTTATAAAATAATATTTTTTAAAAGTCAAATTAAAATTTTTAAATATATTAAATGTTAAACCAACTACCAGACGAGGCAACTAACTCAGTTGCATTTGACGCCAAAGTTAACAGACCTTCAACAGATTGCTTCTCCATTGTTCTCTCATTATCTTCTATTTTCATATCTCATTCAACTATAAATAGGATGATTTACTTTCATTGTACACACGCTTACTATCAATGAAATCCAGATGTTAAAACTCCTTCTTCCTCATCTCTTGTTATTTCTTTGTAAGTTCTAACATGGTATCAGTATAAACTGAAATGGGTATCACTTTAAGAGATGCACCACGAATCTGGTGTGATAACACCAGTACTGTGGCTATGGCGGCCAACCCCATACTCCATGCCAAGACAAAACACATTGAACTCGATTTGCATTTTGTAAGAGAAAAGGTTGCGGCACAAGAGCTACAAGTCAACCATGTTCCGACAGATAGTCAGATTGCAGATAGTCTCACAAAGCCTTTGCCAGTAACCAAGTTTGATTGTTGCAGGAGAAAGCTCATGGTGATTGACAAATTTGAAGCCCTTCCCAGAAGCTAGAAAGCTGGGAAAATGTTAAACCAACTACCAGACGAGGCAACTAACTCAGTTGCATTTGGCGCCAAAGTTAACAGACCTTCAACAGATTGCTTCACCATTGTTCTCTCATCTTCTTCTGTTTTCATATCTCATTCAACTATAAATAGGATGATTTGCTTTTATTATACACACGCTTACTATCAATGAAATCTAGTTGTTAAAACTCCTTCTTCATCTCTTGTTATTTCTCTGTAAGTTCTAACATGGTATCAGTCGTTGTGTAACGATCCTGGTGTCCTCGATTATCTGCTTTCTGGCTTCCAGTCATGACGTCCACTACAATACCACTTCCTTTAGTTGATGATGATATGGTTCTTGAGCCGTCGAACTTCTCAAATAAAAAGGTCAATGTATATCTCACAGAAACTAACTACCTGCTTTAGAAACAGCAGGTTATTCTCACTGTTAGAGAATTGGGACTCGAAGGATATCTCGATGAGTCCATCTCCTCACCTCCAAGGGTTGCTAGGAATCGTGTCGGTGAAGAAGTTATCAATCCTCGATACCTACAGTTTGTGAAGCAAGACAGTTCGTTAGCCTCATGGCTTCTTTTAACGGTGAGCCCACGTATTCTTCCATATCTTGTTGGCGCAGAGACCACCTATGGTTTATGGAAGGCTATCACCACCAAATACTCGACCTTATCCACCACGAAGGTCATGAATTTGCATTGCAGGCTTCGGTCGCTGAAAAAAGGTACCCAAACTATCACTGAGTATACTATGGCAATAAAGCATACATGTGATCTACTAGCTTCGTGTGGAAGTCCAATTTCTAAGGTTGAACATATAGCAACTATTCTCAATGGTTTACCTATTGAGTATGAACCCTTCATTGCTGCTTTTACGGCAAGCAAAGAGTCTTACACAGTGGACAACATCGTGTCCTTTCTTATAGATGTCGAAACAAGAACGGAGGATTCCATGAGAGCTCCTGTTGGCATCAACTTTACTCATGCGTTGTTACATGGGCAAGGGCATGATCAATCCTTTCATATGAGGTCCTCCACCAATGCCCCCAACAATGGCGGAAGATACAAAGGTAGACCTAAGCTACAATGTCAGTTATGTGGAAAGGTAGGTCATTTGGTCGATCGCTGTTGGCACAGGTTCGATCAAAATTTTAAAGGAACCGCACATCAATCCAGGCCATCTTTTTTTACTCAGCCTGCTCAGGTAAACAATTGTTCTTGTTGTTCTTCTAATCCTCCTGAGGCGACTTACATCCCTGTTGATATTCAAGATTCACAAGAAATTATTCAAGAAGAAGAAATACAGGTTAATGCTTTAACCATGGAAGGTCCACTTGCATATGCTAAATGGTTTCCAGATTCTAAGGCTACACATCATGTAACCAATGATGCAGCCATTATGCAACACAAAGCTCCCTATACTGGTAAGAACAAAGTGCATTTGGGTGATGATTCTTCTTTACTCATAACTCTTGTTGGGAGCACAACTTTAAAATCCGAGAAAAATGACGTTCTTTGCTTAGATTAGGTGCTTTGTGTTCCACAAATCAACAAGAATTTAATGTCTGTAGCTAAGTTTGCTCATGATAACAATGTCTTTTTTGAGTTTCATGCTAATTGTTGCTACATTAAGGACTCTTGCACTAAGGAGGTTCTACATCAAGGAGAACTCGATTACGGCTTATATAGTTTCATGTTTCCCTCTCTGAAGTCTGCTGTTATTCATCACACCACAATAAAGAATGATGATGAGTACTGGTTGTGGCACAGAAGGCTTGGGCATCCTGCTGCTGCAACAGTTAAAACATTAAAAGAACTAGTTCCTACTGATAAAATAATTCTTTGTGAAGCATGTCAATTAGACAAAAGTCATGTTTTACCTTTTGTTGTTTCTCAAACTGTGTACACCAAACCATTTGAGTTGGTGGAAATTGATGTATGGGGTCCTGCTCCAATACTTTCTAATGGATTTCGTTACTTTGTCATATTTGTGGATATGTACTCTAGAAGCACTTGGCTATACTTGCTCAAACAAAAACATGAAGTTAGCTTCGTTTTTCAAACATTTGAAACCATGGTAAAGACACAATTTCAGTCTCCTATTCTGGCCGTTCAAACTGACAATGGAGGCGAGTTTAATTTCCTAACAATGCTAGCAGCTAAATCAGGCATTAAGGTCCGCAAATCATGCCCTCACACCTCACAGCAAAACGAAGTAATCGAAAGAAAGCACAGACACATTGTGGAAACAGCTCTGACACTCTTAGCTCAAGCTTCCTTACCTTTGAAATACTGGTCCTATGCAGTCTTGTGCTCCACGTTCCTCATAAACAGGCTACCTTCCAAAGGTTTAGACAACCTGTCACCACTCCATAAGCTTCGTGGTACACCTCCAGATTACATGTTTCTTAAAGTCTTTGGATGTCAATGTTTTCCCCATACAAGGTCGTATAACAACCACAAGTTGGAGTTTCGATCTAAAGCATATACTTTTCTGGGATATTCGACCTCTCATCAGGGGTACTTGTGTATGGATCAAAGTGGTAGGATTTACATTTCTTGCAATGTTACATTTAATGAAACCATATTTCCTTTTGCACAAATAGGTTCAGGTACTCAAGAGGGTGTGCATCAGTTTCGATCAGCCTCAGTTTCTATTCACCAAGCCAGTGAGCTTGAGCAACCACAACCACCAATTTCAATGGCTGATAACGTTCCAGCAGATCCTGAAACCACCAGGACATAACCTAATACATCAAACCAAGCAGCAGATCAGGTAGAACAAGATGATATTGGAATTAATGAAGATCCTCTACAGCATGATAGTCCTATCACTACTCACGATCAAAGTGCTAGCACACATGAAGAGCACACACAAGAAAATCCAGTGGATACTGAGAATATACAGCAAGCTCCTCAACACCCGAGCAACATGCATCAAGCTGATCAAGCCAATCATTCCAATCAACCAAACTCCTCCACAGCATCTAATTATGTTCTGCTTCGAAAGAATAAACCATGTATAAATATATATCCCATGATCACGAGACGTAAAGATGGCATTGTAAAGCCTAAGGTTTACAATTTGTAAATGAAAAAGACACCCAATACAATTCAAGAAGCCATGGAAGATGAAGACTGACGTATGGCAGTAATGGCAGAATATGAAGCTCTCTTAAGTAATGGGGCATGGAAATTAGTTGAGCTTCCAAATGAAAGGAAGGCAGTAGGATGCAAGTGGCTCTTTCGAATTAAAAGACATGCAGATGGCTCAATTGAAAGACTCAAAGCAAGGTTAGTAGCCAAAGGGTATGCACAAGTACCTGGCTATGATTTTCTTGATACATATAGTCCAGTAGTAAGGTTCGCAAAAATCAATATATTGTTGTCGATTGTTGTGTCACACAAATGGCGAGTTAGGCAAGTTGATGTCAACAATGCCTTCTTGAAAGGTGAGTTGGAGGAGGATGTGTACATGCAACAAGTTCCTAGTTTTGAACAAGGGAGTGAAAATACAGTTTGCAAGCTCAAGAAAGCTCTATATGGGCTCAGACAAGCACTTAGGAACTGGTTTCTCAAGCTCAAAGAGTTCCTATGCCAGCTTGGTTTTGTGTCTTCAAAGGCTGACTCTTCTTTGTTTGTATTCAAAGATGACAAGCATGTTACTTATTTGGTTGTGTACGTGGATGATATTCTCATCACTGGGAGCTCCACATGCTTGGTTGATCAAGTCATTCAAAAGTTGCACATCAAATTTTCTCTTAAAGATCTTGGAGAAATTAAATTCTTCTTGGGTATTAAGGCTACTAGATCTGACACAGGAATATTTCTTTCACAAAAGAAATTTATTTCTGAACTTTTGTTGAAAGTTCAGTTACTTGATTCAAATGGAGCTAACACGCCTATGGCTTCCAACTGTAAGCTTAGCAAGATGGATTGTGATCCAGCTGATAATGCTCAACTTTACAGGAGTGTGGTGGGAGCTTTGCAATATATTTCTCATACTCGTTCTGACATTTCATTTACAGTAAACAAGAGTGCTCAGTTTCTTCAGAATCTCAAGCAAAGCCACTGGTTAGTTGTCAAACGTATACTAAGATACCTTCGAGGAACCTTAGACTATGGTCTTTGGTTCCCTGCTCAACTTCCAGGCTCCATGGGAATTAGTGCATTCACAGATGCCGACTGGGGAGGGGACAGTGATGATCGATGCTTCATCTCTGGATTTTGTGTCTTCAATGGGAGTCACTTACTCACCTGGAGCTCAAAGAAACAAAGAGCTGTGTCTAGGTCCACAGCGGAGGCAGAATATCGTGCCATGGCAGACACAGCAGCTGAGGTTACATGGATCAAAGCAGTATTAACTGAAATGAGTATCACTTTAAGAGATGCACCACGAATCTGGTGTGATAACACCAGTACTGTGGCTATGACGGCCAACCCCATACTCTATGCCAAGACAAAACACATTGAACTCGATTTGCATTTTGTAAGAGAAAAGGTTACGGCACAAGAGTTACAAGTCAACCATGTTCCGGCAGATAGTCAGATTGCAGTTACTCTCACAAAGCCTTTTTCCAGTAACCAAGTTTGATTATTGCAGGAGAAAGCTCATGGTGATTGACAAATTTGAAGCCCTTCCCAGAAGCTAGAAAGCTGGGGAAATGTTAAACCAACTACCAGACGAGGCAACTAACTCAGTTGCATTTGGCGCCAAAGTTAACAGACCTTCAACAAATTGCTTCTCCATTGTTCTCTCATCTTCTTCTGTTTTCATATCTCATTCAACTATAAATAGGATGATTTGCTTTCTAAATAGGATGATTTGCTTTCATTGTACACACGCTTACTATCAATGAAATCCAGTTGTTAAAACTCCTTCCTCATCTCTTGTTATTTTTCTGTAAGTTCTAACATTAAAGACTAAATCTAAATATTTTACAACTTTGAGAGACTAGATATCCCACTATCCTTGTTAAAATCCACCTATAATCATTATTATGCATGACTTAAATAAGTAATTCAAAGCTAACAATATGTTAAGATATAGAGAAATAAACTTGCTATTACTGCTGCTTAAGGACATAAATTATTTTTACTAATAAATATTACGTATTAATATTTAGTTGTACAAAAGAGTCTACGTCAGATTTTATTACGAAAACAGATAAAACGATTAACAAAAAAATCTTATGTATACAGTCGAGAATTTTGAAATATTATTTATAAAACTGAATTTTTGATATATTTTATGTAACAACGGGGTAACTAACGTCTAATATATCTGTGTTGCTTTTTATAAAATTATATTGTAAATATTATTAATAAAAATATATGTTTTTAAAATTATCTATATTATCTTTAAAAGTATATATATAGTTATAAAAATTATATTATAAGTATAATCTATCATATACATTTCAATTTTGTTAACTTTATAATGAATTATTATGTTGGTCAAATAACTTAGCCATTTTACTTAAAAAAACAATGTTCAAGTCTCTTGAAGAGAATTTAGTATTCTTTTCTTTTGAATTTCTTCATCAAAATAATGTAATTTTGTATCTCTACAGTATAAAAGTTATATTTGAATCTAAAATAGAAATTTATTGTTAAAATTAACGTAATTAAAGGTTCGATGATATAAATGTTATAAACGTCTATATTTTAAATGTTTTTGATGTAATTTACAACATTTTTCGTGTACGAAAAAAATAAATTTTTAAAAACCATCGTGATCATTATTTAAAAAAGAATTTAAAAGTTCATTTTGATAATTTTTTTAGAGAAAATAGAAATTAGGGGTGTGCATTTCGGATTTCATAAATTTTAGCGTTTTGTTTCTGATTCAAAAAAATTAAATATCTGATTTTTTAGATATCCAAAATTCAAGATCGAATTTTCGGATATCCGAATATATGAATTTATGACTTAATTTAAGTATTTTTTAATTTGACGGTCTTATTCATGAAATTTTGGTTTTCGATATAATAATCAATAAATTATTCAATATAACAATATTTTTATCCATGAAATTTTTATTTTTTCCATATATAACTAGTAAAGATATCGAATATAACAATATTTATATGTATAAAAAATCAAATTTTTCGGATATCGTATAATCGGATATCGAACGTAAAACACCGATCCATATCCGATCCAAAATTTTTAAATATCCAATCCAGATTATCCGAAAAATAAAATTCAAATCTGATATTCAAAATTTTGGATCGAATCAACAGATCGAATTTTTCGCTCATCCCCTAATTTAATCAGACTAGAACCTTTTAAAGAATTTTAGGATCGGCATAAAAAGAACTCAAAATATGAATTTTATTTGGTATAAAGATAATTTTAACCCTTAACGTTTATAGTTTTTGTCGTTTTGGCCCTAATTCTTTTTTTGGGATAAATTTAGCCCTTAACCTATATCTTTTTGACAAGTAGCTTATTTTTTAACTAGCTTGATGACTGGACCGTTAAAAATTTATTGATGATATATATATGGAATATAATTTTAAATGACATGGAATGTAACCTATTAAATACATATATATATGGAATATAATTTTATTCTAATATAAGATATAAAATAATTAAAATTTAAATAAAATATTAAAAATTAATTAATTCTAAAATAAAAATTATAAAACATTCTTAACCCTAACTACGATAAAATCAAAATCTTATTCGAATTTTGTTTATATTTTTTATTATATTTTAAAATTAAAAAATAAATAACATATTCTTTTAAAATTTCTACATAATTATTGTGGCACAACTGTCTCATATAAACCTTTTCCCTGTGAATTTGGTTTATTGTATGTAACATTTAAGATTAAATGTGATGGATTTTGTATTATTTAAATTATTTTCTAGAATTTGACATTTAAAATATTTGTTATATAATAAAAAATAAAATATTATATTAGTTTATGATATTTTATTTATATAATATTATTCCCGTTATTTTTTATTTGTTCATACATCTCAAATAAAAAATAATTACAATACACTATGATTACAAATTCTAAAATAAAAAAATAAATATAATTCGAATAAAATTTTGATTTTATCGTAGTTAGGGTTAAGAATGTTTTATAATTTTTATTTTAGAATTAATTAATTTTTAATATTTTATTTAAATTTTAATTATTTTATATCTTATATTAGAATAAAATTATATTCCATATATATATATATATATGTATTTAATAGGTTACATTCCATGTCATTTAAAATTATATTCCATATATATATCATCGTTAAATTTTTAACGGTCCAGTCATCAAGCTAGTTAAAAAATAAGCTATTTGTCAAAAAGATATAGGTTAAAGGTTAAATTTATCCAAAAAAAAGAATAAGGGCCAAAAGGACAAAAACTATAAACGTTAAGGGTTAAAATTATCTTTATGCCATTTTATTTCTATTTAAATACAACCAAATGAAATGATAACCATATCAATTTTTGGAAATATATCATAGCTTGATATGGTACATTATTATGGAAATATATCATAGTTTGATATGGTACATTATTATCTTCCTTGTAATTCAACCGGTGCGTGCTGAAAATTGGAGTATGTGTACAATATAAATATAAAAGGTCAAAGCCTCCAAGAACAAATCAAACACTCAAGCATCTTCCTTTAAAAAATACAGCATTTTTGTGTCAAAATCTTGAAATATATGGCCAAGTTTATTTCTTTTTCTATTGTCTTCCTTATCCTTTTTTTCACTGGTTTGTTTTCTTCCTTAAGTTGATCTAATTCTAATTAGATTCTTTTGATATAATTTTTGTAACGTTCAATAGATATACCAGTTATATTTGAAGAATTAAATTCGATTTTCTAATTATTTTTTACATGAGTTTATAAATTAATTTGATTGTTTGATTTTGTAGTTATTTCAATGGAGGAACATGTCAAGAAGTGTTAGATCTAGATAATTGTGTTCTAAGTGTTTGTAAGAATATGTGTTTTTAGAAGTATCAGTCCTATAATGCGCAATGTGTTGAGCATGGAGGAAAGTCTCGTCCACCTACTTATCTTTGTCTTTGTTTTTACGAGTGTTCTATTTAGTTTTTTTTTAATGATTAATTAATAAAAGCAAACAGTTTGGCTATATAAATGTAATTTATAGATAATTAAAATTTATAGATAATTTTTAAATTTTATTAGATGCAAATTCAATTAAATATATTTAAAATTTTATAAAAAACTTAATATTTAAAAGTCAAATTAAAATCTTCAAATATATTAAAGATTAAATCTAAAAATTTTACAAATTTGGGAGACTCGATCCCACTAATCCTTGTTAAAATTCACTATTGATCATCGTTATGCATGGCTTAAATATATAATTCAAAGGTAAATAATATGTTAAGAAGGAATAAACTTGCTATTATAGTTTAAGAACATGAATTATTTTTAAACAATAAATATTATAAAATTATATGTTTTTAGAATTATAATATCTATATTATTTATAAAAAAAATATAGTTATAAAATTATATTATAAGTGTAATCTATCATATATATTACAATTTTTTTAACTTTATAATGACATTATATTGGTCAAATAGTTTAGCACTTGCCCATTTTACTTAAAAAAACAATGTTTAAATCCTTTGAAGGTTATAAACTATACAAACGTCTATACTTTAAATGTATTTGATATAACCATAAGTGAATTTAATACTTTAAATAATTTTTTGAGTACATAAATATAATATACCATAAATGTATTTTATACTTCAAATACATTTTTTAGTACAATAAATGTTATATACCCTAAATGTATTTGATATAATTTACTCCATTTTTTAGTACGAAAAAGATTAAAATTTTTGATACTTTAAATACATTTTTTAGTACGGTAAATGTAATTTACCATAAATTTATTTGATACTTTAAATGTATTTGTTATAATTTATCCCATTTTTTAGTACGAAAAAGATTACCATTTTTAAAAATCTAACTAGGAAAATGTAAGGAATTTTAGGGTTTACATGGAAAGAAATTTTCAAGAATTCTTGAAAATATTTTATAGTTTTATATGGTACATTAACATCTTTCTAAATTGTAATTTAACTGGTGCAAGCACGAAGACTGGAGTATCTGTACAATATAGCTATAAAAGGTTACAGCCTCCAAGGCCAAATCAAACACTCAAGTAAACCTTTGTACGAAAACTTATGGATATTATTCTCTTTATTCCATGAATTTTTTTTTCAATAAACCTTTGTACGAAAACTCTATAAATGTTGCGTAAATCGGGTAAAAATCATTTATTTTTTTCATGTCTTTTTACATGTCTTTGTACGAAAACTCTATAAATATTGCGTAAATCGGGTCTTTTTTCATATCATTTATTTTATTTATTATATACAAACATTTATACTTTAAATGTATTTGATATAATTTATTCCTAAATTTATTTTATATAAATGCAATATACCATAAATGTATTTGATACTTTAAATACAATTTTTAGTACGAGAAATATATTTAATATTACATTTTTTAAATGTAATATACCATAAATGCATTTGATATAATTTACCCCATTTTTTAGTATGAAAAAAATTAAAATTTTTGATACTTTAAATACATTTATGGTAAATGTAATATACCATAAATGTATTTAATACTTTAAATATATTTGATATAATTTACCCCATTTTTTAGTACGAAAAAGATTACAATTTTTAAAAATCTAACTATGAAATTTTAAGGAATTTTAGGATTTACATGGATAGAAATTTTCAAGAATTCTTGGAAATATTTTATCGTTTTATATGGTACATTAATATCTTTCTAAATTGTAATTCAATTAGTGCAAGGATGAAGACTGGAGTATCTATATAGTATAACTATATAAGGTCACAGCCTCCGAGGCCAAATCAAACACCAAGTATCATCCTTTAAAAAATACAACATTTTTGTGTCAAAATCTTGAAAAGCATGGCTAAATTTGTTCAGTTTCCTCTTGACTTCCTTATCCTTCTTTTCATTGGTTCATTTTCTTAATTAAGAAGACTTAATTCTATTTAGATCCGTTTGATATGATTTTTTAATGATCTATCGGTTTTATTCGAAGAATTAAATTTAATTTTTAAATTATTTTTTATGAGAATTTATAAAATACTTTGCTTGTTTGATTTTGTAGTTATTTTAATGGCATCTCAGACCGAAGGAACAAGATATCAGAAAGTGTTAGATCCGAATAAATGTGTTCTTAATGACTGTAAGCAGCTGTGCTTTCAGAAGCATAACTCCTCGGGTGGGGAATGTGTTGAGAATGGAGGAACTCCTGCACAACCTATTTACGAGTGTCTTTGTGTTTATGATTGTTTTACATAATTTCTTTTTAAATTATTAATTAATAAAAAGCAAACAGCATTTACTTTATAGATCTGTTTGGCTTGTGATTCATGTGTATGCAACACCCTTGACTATGGAAAATTCTGATGGACAGGGTAGAAAGAGTCCGATGTATGGAAAATTCACCCTAGAATAGTGGGGAAGTCTCCTCTATTTTAGAGGTGAATGGTCTCTTATAAGGGACTGCAATAAGGGGTGGACATGGGTTTATCTAGGTGGACAGGTGTTTTAGTGTTTTGAGATATTGGGACTCGGTTGTAGTGTTTAATATTTAGGATATAAAAAATTAGGGTTAAAACTTAAAATCTATTTTTTAAAATTTTTGTAAGAGATATAAAACGAGACGTTACTAGGTGACAAGAAATTTTTATATTATTAAATAATATTTAATTACATAACTTAAAAATAAGTATTGGAAAAATAGTACATGACTATTTTAGGTTCTTATATCATGTGATCTGTGGTAGGTCCTGTTAGAATGATTATGTCCGACGACTTGATTGTGTGGGTTTTTAACTAAAGGATTACACTCGATCATCTTTCATGACGGCTAATTTTTATTTTATGATATGTAATTTATTTTACATTTATATTTATATAATTATTTTTTCTCAGCAATATGAGTTTATTAAGCTAATTAAAAGTGACAAACCCTATAAGCAAAGGTCCCACTGTCCCAGAGTGATCAAACATCTAATTATAAGTAGCGTAACAACAATATAGCAATGGTAAAAATTTAAATGATAAATTGATCTGTTAATCTGGATATTATTTTGATAATATCACTTAATTTATAAAAGAATATACTCAGAAAAATTATGGATATTATTCTCTTTATTCCATGAATTTTATTTTTAATAAACATTTGTACAAAAACTTTGTAAATGTTGTGTAAATCGAGTGAAAATCATTTATTTTTTATGTTCTTTTTTATATCTTAATTTTAAATTAAAGGTCTTAGGTTGTATATTTTAAGGTGTAGGGTTTAGGATAAAAAAATAAGTATTAGGGTTAAGCATTTAATTTTTTAAAAAAATTATAAAGTAGACATGGAATGATGCACAATAAAGAGAAGTAAAAATCATATACCTCTTTATTATGCATTCTTTCATGCCTCTTTTGAGAATATTTTTAAAAAATAAATAAATTTTAAACTTTAAACTTTATTTTTTTATATCTTAAACCCTAAACTTACGCTCTAAAAAATACACCCTATCCTTAATTCTTTAAATTCTAAACACAACCTCTGACGTTAAACCTTAAACCCTAAATCTTCTAATTTAAAACGAAGGCATAAATAGAGACATAAGAGAAATAGATGATTTGCTTCTCATAATTAGACAGATAATTTTTATCCGCTTAAACCTATTAGGTTTAACACAACACATTCACAAATTTTTTATTATTTTTATTCTGTGATTTTTTAAATTATTTTCAGAGGAAGATATGGGATGTATTCATCACTGTAAAACGTGCTATTATTGTGCTCACTTTGTAAAAAAAATCTAGCGATTTATGACAAAACATATTATACTTTAGATGATTATGCACTAGAAATGACTGCTTACCTTTGACCTATTCATACCTTTGAAAGTAAAATATTTCATGAAAGCAATAAACTTCACAGAAGTGAGGTAACGGTCCAAATTTCAAGTTAGTAAATCACGTTTTAGATTAGATTAGATTAAATTAGATTTGAGAATTTTGTGCGAGTTTAGATTAGATTTGATATGCTTGTTTAAGGTCAAAAGTAAGTATTGGACATTTTCTCTCTTGATTTTAGTTTAACAAATTGGTTTTCTTTTATGTGTTTTAAATACGAACTAGATTATGATGCAAATGATCTTATATGGATATGAAATAGATTTAAAAATGTTCATGAAAATAATGTTAAGTTTTGATTGATTTTTGATTTAATGTATTGAAAATCGATTATGATGTCACATATATAAAATACTAGGGTAACATGGTTTAAATAAACTATATTGACAAGTGATATAGTTAAATGGATAAATATTCTTGGAGGATATTTAGAATGACCAAATCTTATGCTTTTAATATGTATTTATTGCGATAACCAAACAACATTTGGTAGAGCAAGAAATGTAATGGTAAGTTAAGGTATTTGCATCCTCCATATAATACTATTAGACAATTGATCTTAACTAATATTGTCTCTATTTATTGTATATAAGTCTATGGATAATATATCAAATCTATTAATCAGTGGGTTCAATTATAACATCCCAAAAATTATTTTAAATTTTTGACAATTGTATCAAATCCCCTTTGGGTCGTATCGATACCCCACATAGGTGTATCGATACGGGTCGGTCTCTCTTAGGCTTGGATCATCGTCTTGGCGTATCGGAACGCGAGGGAAGCGTTTCGATACTTAGGGGCGTTTCGGTACCCCTACACAGGTGTATCGATACGCCTGGGCAACTTTGCCCAAGTTTTGAGGTATTTTTTGAATATAATAATCAAGAAAATATTAAATATAACAATATTTTTATCTATAAAAATTTTATTTTTTTCATATATAACAAGTAAAAAAATATAACAATATTTATATATATAAAAAAATTAAATTTTTCGGATATCCGATCCGAATGTAAAACATCGATCCGTATCCGATTCAAAATTTTCAAATATCCGATCTGAATTATCCAAAAAAATAAAATTTAGATCGAATATTCAAAATTTTGGATCAGATTAACGGATAATCTGATCGGATCTAATTTTTCGCACACGCCTAATAAAAATCAAACTAGAAACTTTTAAGGAATTTTAGGATTGACATGAAAAAAATTCAAAAGACCTAAAATTACTTTTATTTCTATTTAAATACTACCAAAAGAAATAATAATTATATCAATTTTGGAAATATTTTATAGTGTTATACGGCACATTAACATCTTCCTAAATTATAATTCAACCGGTGCAGGCATAAAAATTGGAGTATGTGTATCGTATAGATATAAAAGGTCATAGCCTCCAAGGCCAATCAAACACTCAAGCATCATCCTTCAAAAAAATATGATATTTTTGTGTCAAAATCTTGGTAAGCATGGCCAAAGTTAATCCCTTTCATGTCGTCTTCCTTATCCTTCTTTTCATTGGTTTTTTTTCTTAATTAAGATGATCTATGATTTTTCTAACAAGCAGTTAAAGTAATTATATTTTAAGAATTAAATTCGATTTTGGAATGATTTTTTATACAAGAGTTTATAAATTAATTTGATTGTTTTAATTTGCAGTTATTTCAATGATTTCTCAGACAGAAGGAGGAAGATGTGAGGAAGTGATAGATCCAAAGACTTGTGTTCTTAGTGATTGTAAGAAAATGTGTTACCAGAAGCATCGATACATGGGTGGGGAATGTGTTCAGAAGGGAGGAACACCAACTCAACCTACTTACAAGTGTCTTTGTATTTATAATTGTTCTATTTATTTTTTTTAATATTTACTAATAAAAATAAAGAAAATTCTACAAAGGACGTCGAACACCACTGAACATTGTTAATGATAAACATCGTTGAACACTATTAAATTGATTTATAAAAATTAAAAAATTTAAGGACTTAAAACATAATTATAAATTATTTAAAATAAATTTTTATTAAATAAATTTCTGTGTATATTTTATTTTATTAATTAAATAAAAAATATTAAACCCTAAAAATTAATTTAAAAAACTAAATGCTAAATCCTAAAATCAAAATCATTAAATATATTCAAAGACATTTTAATGACTATTTTGATTCTTTACTAAAAGAAAGTATTTAATAAGGCATTATTAGTGTATAATAAGATTTATTCCATATAATCATCATGATATGTTATTTATATCCAACTTGTTAATGAACCGATCTAATCTGTATTACTACCTACAACATTTATTAACCCTTTAACCTATACTATTAATTCTTAAAATAAAATATATCTAATCTGTATTAACTGTAAAAAATCTCAATAAAAAATATTTTTTAAAAATATTAAAATATGATTATAGATATGTTTATAAAGAGAAGACGATATCAGATGAATTTTATTTATTACGTTAGCTATGATTCAATTAATCAGATTCGTTTATCTCAAAATAACTACTTAATAATTATCTATTCTTTAATTATATGTAAAATACAAATAATTTATTTAAAAAATAAAATAAACGAATCTAATTAATCGAGACTACGGATAATATAATAAAAAAAATTATCTAATAATTTCTGATAGATAAAGGTTGATATTTAGGCTCGATATAGAACGTGTGGTTTTAGAAAAATTATTAGGTGAACCCTGTTCACCACGTCATTTATGGTCCCAATTAATCAGGATCGTTGATCGTAGTTTTTTCAATTAAATCATCACCTCTTTCCTATATGAACTTAGTGGGTGGGTAATTATTAGATGGTTATTTAAAGATCAAAGGTTCTAATTACTTGAACCATGAATAACATGGTAAACAGATCCACCTAATAATCTCTCGTGGTTTTAGGTTTGAACCAGCAGGCAAGTTTACCGTTCTCCAAAAGGACTAAACCCCTTCTCTTTCTAACTTCCGCTGCTAAACACATCCTCAAGAACTGGCTTGTGCTAATGGCCTCACTTTGGCATTCTGAGAGAACCAATGAAGAAAATCTCAACTGCCCATCTTCCCAAGACAACCAGTGGCTCGAGTTAGGGTTAGGGTTTAGCATTGCACCGAAGAAACAACAAGACGAGCTACACCATCAACCCAATAACTCTAACATTGCCGTTCCGTTCCCAGTTTCAACCTCGACATCTGTTTCACATCTCAAAGCCAAGCACAAGCCACCCGATTGTAGTGGTAGCAGTAAAGGGTTGGAGCTAGGTTTAGGTCTAGGGTTGGACCACGGAGAAGATGATCATTACGGTGATGCCGATGATGATAATGAGTACGATAATATGCCTTGGTGGTGGCCGTGCCGCATGAACAATGCTTCTACAGGTTGCTTGAACGACTGGGAAGTGCCGGTTCCCAATAATCCCCATGATTACTCCTCGAGAACCAGACCCCACTCTGGCTTGTGGTTCACCCTACAGTCCTACACCAACCGGTGAGAGCTATTTTTTCAACGTTACCATCATTAATACACACCACACGCTCTCAACATCATTAACCTCTCGTTTTATTCTCTATTTTATCCATTTTAATACATTTCCTCACATTTTTCTGTACTATACTACCGATTTCCAATGCTTTCACATCCCATACATATTCATTTCCTTAATTTAGCAAAAATAAGTACATTTATTCTTATCGTATATTCGATTTTGATGGATAAATTTTTCGGTAAAAATGATTATCGTTTGGAATAACCCTGGTGATAGCCAGTGAGTTGGTTTCTACTAGACGCAAATAACATTTTTTTTAGCAATGCCATGGACAGAAATAGAAATAAAACAATCCTTGAACACTTCCATTGATATTTGTTTTTGCTAATAATTATGAATATAGAACAAGTAGGTAGGGTTTGTAATGTTATTACCATTACCAAATCCTGTACCATCTGGCAGGAACGGGGAAGCTCTGCCTCAAATACCAAAGGCGTACATTAGAGTGAAGTAAGTGGGGTGCACGTTAGCATTACATACAGTTGATCGTATCACTGTCGCGTGTGTTTCTCTTTTTGCCTATCTTTCAACTAGCTAATGATGGTGTTCAGGAAAAAAAAATCTGACGTTGCTTTTCCTTTTGGCTTTTTTGTTTTCTTTCTCCTTTATTTTTTATTTAAAAAAAATCAAATTTCTAAACAATTATAAGGGACGAGAACGTGACGGTTTTCATGGTTAAAACGTACCTGGTTAGAAAGCTTGGTCTCCCCAACGAAGCTGAGGTAATTAATCAATACATCTTTGTTATTTTTATTTATTGCTGAATTTTTCTACTAGAAGCATTATTTTTTCCGACAACAATTGAAAAGAAATGAACATGGCATAGATACGTAGGGGTATGAATGAGTTGAGTTGAGTTGGAGTAATACTAAGCTCGGTTAGATCGTTAAGATTTATAATCAAGTTCGAGTTTAAGTAATTTTAAACGAGTTTAAAAAATCTAAGTCCAACTCGGTTTGTTAAGAATTCGAGTCGGGTTTGAGCTTAATTCAAGCCTAATCGAGTTAAGTGTTGATCAATCTTTGATTGTGTTAGACTCGAGTAACTCTTATTTGTCACATCTCATTTAAAGTCTAATAAAGAAAATAACTTTGATACAGTGTAAACTCAATTTTGTTAATTGTAGGATATAGTGAGTTAAATTATGGTTTAAGATTTAAATTTACGGTTTAGATTTAAGGTTTTATGTTTGAAAATTTTGATTTTAAATTATAAAAATAAAAAAATAGTATATTTATATTTTTTAGTAGCTTTTGAGTGTTTTTAATCAAGTATCATGTAGTTCGATTCGGTCCGTCAAAAACTCAAATCAAATTCGATTTCAAGCTAAATTTAATTAAATTGAATTTTAATTAAATTTTAACCAAATTAAACTCTAATAAGTTATGATTCGTCTCTAATGACCTGCATGAAAATAAATAATTGTTGTTCGGTTGAAGTGACAAAGCTTTGGTTTTGTTTTCCTTTTCTCTATCTACGTGGGTCTTGTTTGAATCAGGTAATAATGTAGTATACGGTAAAAAATAACAATAATAGCAAATCACATGGCAGATTCTCAACTCTTTTGCCTTTTGGATTTCCATCAATCTGGGTTTTTGCTTCTGTATAGAGCTAGCTAGGCCTTCTGATTTCCTCATCAACGCTCTTCTCTATTTCTGACACAACACTTTAATAGCTTCTTCGTGTTCTAATCATGTTCAAACAACAACTCGTAAAAAGATACGATTTAATTTGACACAACACAGCAAATACCCAAAGACATGGTTTTATATCTCAAGAGGGAAGAAATGATGATGAGATTTTAGGGTTTGTGTCGGAAGAAAAAGGTGAAATGATTAGATTTTAGGGATGACAGTGAACGGGTGGGGATTGCATGCATTTGCATCTCATTCATCTGATTTTGCATGCATATTAATTATATATATAAATATACAGTGATTTAAAAAAGGTTTTTAGTCGTCATGTCATGTTTATTGTGATTGTAGACATAATGATTGCTATTACGATTATTGTTGGTGTCGCAGTCCTGAATTATAAACATAATAAATTTATTTATGATTTTCTTTTAAATTGTTAACTCTTGGAGATGAAATTTTGACGGACGATTCTTATTTTTTTTTGAGAGTTTTTAAAATAATGGACAGTAATAAGAATAACATACCGTTATTGTCACTATTGACTATTAACCGTTAAATTACATATATTATAGACTGTTATTCGTATGATTTCGAATTTTATCGTTCTTTTTACTATTAATGGTTTCGAACGATATTGTTATCGTTAAATAACATTCGTTGCCGTTTTCTTAATCCCTAAACATATACAACGACTACATATAATATACATGTCCATGCATCTTAGATTTTTTAAAAATTTTATGAATTATATTCCCCTTCTAAAACTTTTCTGTATCTCCCCTTGTATGCATGTCAGGTGGATATATCATGCATGGGTCAGAGCTTGTTGCAGTCACAGACATTGAAGCAAGTAAGGGATTGTGTGTGGTTGCCGAGCTTCCTTGAATCTGAGTCCTTCAACAATTACTCGCATCAAACTGACTGTGTAAACAATCATTTGATGTCTTTATACTACGGAAGGCGATGTGCTTTCAACTAATATAAGATGTGACACCTTCATCACATGTATATATTGATTTAGTTCAATACCAACTGGTTTAAGTACTTATCCTGTCGTGCATGGATTAACGTACATGTTTCAGTTTTTTTATGATTATGTTGTTGAAGTATAATGTGAATCACGTGATAATTAGTAGGGTTAGAGGAAAAATCAAGAAATTTAAGATCAGTGGTGAGTAACAGGAGAGGTGTTGTAAAAATAGTGAGCTGCCTTGAACACAAAAACCCAGCAATAAACCTGGGTTACATGAGGTTTCTATAAAAAAAAAAAAAAAATAGTGTACGGTAAAAGAAGTGGGGGCAAGTCATCTACTTCTCTTCTATGTTTTATTTGTGTTTTCATTTTAAATTAGAGAGGTTAGGGGTTAGAGTTTAAGATTTGGGGTTATGGTTAGGGCTGGAGAATTAGCGGTAAGACGTATTTATAGGGTATAGGGTTTAGGGTTTAGGATATAGGAAATTAGGGCTAAGGTTTAAAATTTAATTTTTAGTAAATTTAAACATGAGGCACAAATTGAAGCATGAAAAAGAGGTAGAAGATTTTTACCCGAATTGGGGCAAGGAGTTTTAAAAAAACAATTATAATGATGAGAAGATCGAGTCACCTCGTAGATCTAAGTTTCGAGTAGAAAATTTTTGCCTCCTAACGATATTTCCTTTTATTTTTTGTTAAAAATTCTTTAAAAATAAATTCTAAACTCTAACCTTAATTTTTTAGATCATAAACCCTACACCCTAAAAATATACCATACTCTTAATTTCCTAAACCCTAATCACAATCTCTATCCTTGAACCCTACACCTTACACTCTATTCCTAAACCCACTAATTTAAAATGGAGAAACCAACAGGGACGGAGTTATGTAGGTTGTGGGAGAGTCCGTTGCCCCTCCCAAAATTTTTGATATAATTAAATTTTTAGTCCCTTTTAGTTTAAATATTAATTAAATAGTAATTTTGTCCCTCCTAATTCTTAAATTTAATGGTTTAATAAACTTTTATCCCTCTTAATATAAAATTCTAGCTTTATCCTTGAATACCAATAAAAATATAATTAAAAGATAAACGATTTGTACTTAACGTAAATTAGATTTATCGATATCCATTGTTTAAGAACTATACGAAATTAAAATAGACTAATCATATTCATAGGAATTTTTCTGTAAAACCATTAAAGTTCACAAACTAGTCACCAGAATTAAAGACTATATAATAAAAGGGTAATCTACCCAAAACTCAAAAAATTAATCGATATACGAACAATATTATGGTCCGCCAAGGAAAAACACTGTAACACTAAAATAAAATACATATAATAAAGATATAACATTGATAAAACTTGTTTTATCGTAACTCAATCACAAACTATCTTTAGCGATTACGATACCTATCAATCTCAAATATTGAGTTTTTATATTGAAATCCTCAAATTAAAAATGGATGTTTGGGTCTTGAAAATTTAATTTTTAAAAATACGAGTTTTATAATTATTGGATAATTAAATTAAATAAATAAAAGAAAAAAGAAAAATAGTTTGAATTAAATAAATGGGTGGTAGGTGAAAAAGAAGAGAGAGAAAACTTTAAACTTTAATCTAGAAAGATTAGATCGTTCATTTTTGACACCTTCGACATTGTTGTAATGATCTCGACGAGATGAGCCCGCAAGTATCGATAACACCGGTATCGAAACTATCGTCAGAGAAAGTAAGAGAAAAAAGTTTTGAGTATTTGAGTTGAGACAGTTAAAGGGCTCAAATCAAGAAAAAGAGGTCCCCATCAATCTCAAGAGGGTCGAGATAGTCAAGATAGGGACTTATTGATGTCAGACGATCGTTTGAGTAGCCACCATGTGTTGTCATCGCGAGTAGGCTTCGGGCCTGATCAGCAAGTCGGATCAAGTTGACTTAGCCTAACTTGACCAAGTTAGGCCAAGCTAACTCAAATCAGATCAGGTCGAAATCAACCAAGCTGAGTCTTTATATGTTGTCTCACCGTCAGCTTCAGGCCCAAAATTGCATTTGATCATTTTAGGTGCGTAGTCGTTGACTATCATTATTTAAAAAATGTTTTATTTTTTAATTTAATTTAATTTTAAAAAAATAAAATTCACAAAATGACCATTAAATTCAAAATTTTAACTTTTTTGGTCAATTTCACAATCGATGATCACGTCACCATATCTATCTTTGATAATCAACGATAAGTTGTCGATGGGTATCCTAACCTTGAAGGAAATCAAACTTAAAAAAAAAGTCAATTGACACATTTATTGTTGATTACAAAAGGTGGATGATTAGGAGAAATAGTGATGGTAATCTGGTGATGATACTAATGGTTTCTAATTAGATGACAATAATGATAATTCAAAGATTTTGAGTTTTGAATTAAGAATTTATGATTATTTTGTAAAATTTAAAATTATTTTTTAAAAAAATATTAAATTTTATTTAGAAATTAATTTAAAAAATTAAAAATTAAATCTTAAAATATATCACATTTTAATTAGTAAACGATTTTTTTAACAGTCCAATATTTAAAAAAATCGAAATAAAACTTTAAACACTTATTTAAAACGAAAAATAATTTAGATAAAAAAAATAGACCTGTATAGCTTATCTATTTAACTATTAAATCATAAAAAAATCATTAGATTTAACTCAATTTAACTTACAATAACTTTAGGGTGTGGAAATTGACTATTTTCCAACCTATATTTCAACTTTTTATCAATTTCACCCCACTTCTTTTTTATATCACCACCTAGTCCCTGTCTTTGTTAGACTCAAGAATGTTCGTTTCCTTATTTTCCTTCAAAGCTAGGGTTTTGTCCAATCTAAAGGATCCGCTTATTCACAGCGACCATGGCGAACCGTACGGATCCGGCCGCCAAGAGCATAAGGGGAACAAACCCCCAAAACCTCGTAGAGAAGATTGTACGTTCGAAGATCTACCAGAATACCTATTGGAAGGAGCAGTGTTTCGGCCTGACGGCGGAGACGCTGGTTGACAAGGCAATGGAGCTGGATCACATCGGAGGAACGTTCGGAGGGAATAGAAAGCCCACTCCCTTCATGTGCCTCGTCATGAAAATGCTCCAAATCCAACCCGAAAAAGATATAGTCGTCGAATTCATCAAAAACGACGATTACAGGTTAGTTTCTATTTTCTTTTTTCCCCTTTTGCTTGTTTCAATTTCACTAAATAATATGGGGGGAATTAATTTCAGGTATGTTAGAGTTCTGGGAGCTTTTTATTTGCGTCTTACGGGGATCGATTCCGACATTTATCGTTATTTAGAGCCTTTGTACAACGATTATCGGAAAGTAAGGAGAAAATCACCTGATGGAAGTAAGTTCTTTCTTTTTCCTTTACTTATTTTTCTTTCTATTTTTCCTTTTCAATTTTATTATGCATTTATTCCTTTGTGTATCATTTGAAATGGGTTTATTAATTGTTATCATATTGGGTGATCTTTACTGTATCAGATTTCATCTTGACTCACGTTGATGAGGTGATTGATGAACTTCTCACTACAGATTATTCTTGTGATATTGCTCTACCGCGTATTAAGAAAAGGTAAGGGTTACTTTTTCTTTCACATGGATAGTTTTTGATTTCTTTGGTTATTTGATTAACATTATCACATTCGAATCTCTATGCTATGGGAATTGTATATGTTAAGAGAGCTTAGTGGTCATATTTGTGGTTATAATGTGTAAGTCTCTTTGAAGATTAAGTTCGTTATGTATGTTTCAACAGGTGGACCCTTGAATCGCTCGGTACACTGGATGCACGAAAAAGTGTGCTGGAAGATGATTTCGAGGAAGAGGAAGAGAAGGATGAGAACGAGCAAGATGGTTTAGAAGAGGAGGTGGCTCATGAAAAGGTTTGTAGAGTAGTACTATTTTCATTGATAGATGACGTGGTTTCGGTTTTCTGATGCTGTAACATCTTTTAGCAGGATTACTATCGAGGGAGAAGCCCCGCAAGAGAGCGAGAAAGAGATTATAGACGTGACAATCATAGACACAGGTACCATCCCTCAAGTGTTTTTGCTTGTACATATTTGTTTTTCAGAACTTTTGAGGATAAAACAATAAAAGAGTATGAGATTGTTAGCGTTTTTCTCAAGACGATGAATAAACAACTAACTGGGCACTTAGTTTAGGCCTAATAAAACATAATGGGAGCCTTAGTATTTTTTCCACCAATGAACATTAACATGCACCTACTTGGGAGTTGGGTCTAATTTCGATAGCATCATTTCGGTTGTAAACTGCCTTTTCCCAGTTACCATTTTGTAGCCTTTTAGCTTTGTAAAGCAGACAGGCAGGCTTGCTGCTTAGTTTAACCATTTTACCACATCAAAAGAAAGTGTCATGAGTGGAAGCTGTTGGATGAATATGGTTCCTATTCGCGTAGGCATAATTGCTCAAATGTTGTTTTTCCCCTATGGCATTTAAAGCCATAGATGGGTTGAAAAGCTTCCTATATGAAATTTTATGTGGTCTTGCCAGGTTTCTCTGCACTGACAGTGTGCAGCGAGAAGTATGATAGATCATACAATTTAACATTAGGTTCATATGTGGCTTGCATTTACACGGTAATATCTTTGTTTCTGAACTATGTTTTGTACATTTTGTAAGGTAACATTTTAAGAGACTTGGAACAATTTTTTAAAGGTTATCTTGCTACATACACTTTTGAATCTTGGATGGTCGATCACTTCTGATTTTTAATCTTTAATGAAGCTTTGTACAACTTGCATCAAATGTTTAAGTTATGATGGATTCATACAATTTTTTCTTTGATGCATTTGTTATCGATTTGTCTTTGCAAGCATCAATTTGAAATCGAAAACACTAAAATATGTATAACGTTGTTTCTTTCACTTTCCACAGGGATCGAGATTATGACAGAGATAGAGACTATGATAGAGAAAGGGGTCGTGGCCGTGACAGGGACAGGGATAGGGATCGTTATCGCCTGAGAGAGGAAAAGGAGTATGGCTATGAGAGGGATCGAGATAGAGAGAGGGAAGGTAGGGAGCGTGATAGGCGAGACAGAGATCGTGGGAGACGAAGGAGCCATTCGAGGAGTCGTAGTAGGAGTAGGGACCGGAAGAGACATGCTCGCAGCAGCATGAGTCCTAGAAGGCGTGAAGCAGAGGCTGGTAATCCCCCAGACGAGTCAAAGAAGAAGGGAAAGAAGGCAAAGAAGGATGATGGAACTGACCACCCAGATCCAGAGATTGCTGAAGCCAACAGGATTCGAGCATCCCTTGGTTTGAAACCATTGAAACTGTAGATTTTATATGCGGTTGTGTTGTATGCACATTGGTGTTAGCATCTTGGTATCCAGTACAGAGGATGATATAACCATCTTTTTATTGATGTACTTGTCGGCGTTTAGTTCATCACTTTTTTCATTTCGATATTCACATTAATTTTCAATAATCTCGAATGAGATGTCATACCTAATTCTAACATAAAATTTGCCCAAAGCACAATTAACTGTAAACAATACTTGTAACCCATAGTTTGAAAAATGATACAACTACCCCGTTTGAAGATGAAAGTAAATAGAATGAATTTGTGGTCAAATTTAAACCATAAGCCTTAAATTCGATGTTCCAAATCCATCCCGATATATTAATCTCTAATTCGATTCTGTCTTGAAATAAAATAAATTTTAAATTATTGATATATTATATTATATATTTAAAATAATAATCATGGATTATCAACCGATTTAATCAAATAAAAGTTGACGTTTTGAATAGTCTTGTCTTTTGAGAAATGATTCCAACATACACCCAACCCTCATCTCCCAATTCCTTTGATCTGCTTCACTTGAAAGGTTTTCCTGGTGTTGGATCAAAGTTTTATTGATGAAAAAGGACAAGTAACTTAGCTGATCTCAACTACACCTCGGCTCACAATTCTTCCATGGTTAAGATCCTCAAAGGCTTTATTTCCCTCTTCAAATGTGTATTTCTGAGAAACAGCACTGCTCAGATTGAAGATGCCTGTTTCAGCTAGCTTAACCAACTTAGGAAGATCCTGCCTTGCCCTCGCTCCGTAGGAACCAATCACTTTCACCTGTTCCAAAACATGAATGCACGCTTATATCGAAAGGGTTTGGTTAGTGAGAGACACTATAAAATTAGTTAACATGGGCTACTGTTCCAACTTTCTAACTGGTTTTACAACATTGAACTCTTCAAACCAAAGCTACTAATCTTCAATCACGTTGTCTTATTTCTTCAAAAGTGCAACATTGCACATGGTGCATATGATGTAAAGCAAATAGATACAACTAATAATTGAAAATAACAATCAAAATTTGTCATAACCTCAATATTCATATCTAATGTACCAAAATTATATATATATAAAAAGAAACCCGTCAATCCAACCTTGTAATAACTGAAATAGCATCACTTATAAGAACTAGGAAACCCCCTAATTCAAAGGATGAATTGCACTTGTAATATATGAGTAAAACCTTAAGTCAATTACGGCTAAATTCAGATAATGATCAGATCAAGCTTAGGTTATGTCGAGTGCAAATGACTTTCCGTTTCAGGTTGTGGACTTTTTGAGTCAATTTAGTTAGACCAGGTTCTGTTCTAGGAAAGTTTGATCAGGTTTTCAGGTTCGGTTAGACTTTGCCACTTCCAGTTAATCAGTTATTCTATTCTTTTCCTTCAGTTGGTGTTCTAGTACTATGCATTGACTTGGTTGAAAAATCAGTATTTTATTATGCATTCAAGAGTTTTCCTAGCTGACTTGTCTGCTATATTGGGGTTTGTTTAGGATATACAGCTAGGATATGGTTTTCGGATAAACCAAGTATGGTGACTTGCAAGTATTTGAAGAGGGGTTGATAAATGCACCTTAACAGGAAAAAAGAAAAATCTGCTTCGTGTGGTTTTCTGGTTTTACCAGGTGGCTATGACAGCAGAAGGGCTATGTGATGTACTAGGCATCAGATATGTCAAATGAGGGTTTTGAAGGGTTATGGATTGATTTATAGCCCTAGTGTTGTTTTAGGAAGGTTTAAAGTAGAGGGATTTCATAGATTTAGAGGGAGATCTTACTGCTTCTGACAGTGGCTTGAAAGAAGGCCTGAATTATATGTGGGATGCGAAAATTCTACACAGGTTGAACTGGAAGGATGGTTGCATCCACCTTCTATGTACTTTCATTGATTTAAAGACTAGTAGATCATCTATAGATTGCAGTTATAGATTATACAGGTTTCAAGTAACAATTCAAGTAACTAAATATTAGAATATGGACCCAGTAATTATAATCAATTGGTGAGTCTAGAGAAATTTGGGTTAATTTGAGAGCTGTAAATGAACTCGTATATTGTGAGGTAAAAAATTCTTTACCTTTCGACGAACAAGACGATTGATGTCCACCTCACCTACAGCACCAGCTTTTGCAAGTCCTATCATCACTGCCTTTCCACCATCTCTTACACTTTGTAAACACTGCAAAAACGTCTGAGGTTTCCCCAAGGCTTCCACAGCAATGTCAACACCTGATCCTCCAGTAATTTCCTACTCAAAACAAGCAATATAAATGCCATTAAGTAAAAATATCTTAAAAGATATACAATAAAGAGCTAATTTAGAATCAAATAGTCAGAACTCAGAACACTCCACGAAAGATCCTCTGATCTCACTATATTTTATTTCAAGATCTAAACCTCAATAGTCATGCCTCAAATATCAATATCCCACATTAACACAACTAAAATGAAATGCTAAACCCCAAGCCATTCCTCAAATCTCAGTATCTCACAATGTCATAACCTACAACAAACCCTTTCAAAAAGAGCATAAAATTGAGCTAAAAATAATTGGTTATTGTTTTCTGTTCCTAGTACAAACGAATAAATTCAAGAAGGTGAAGCAATTTGAACAATGTACCTAACACTCCCAAACCTAAGCAAAACTAGAATGTTTTTGGCTATTGCTTTTGCTACTTGGTTTCTCCTTCTTGAAGCCAAGAAAAGCATTTAGATAGAAAGCAAATGATAATTTTTTTCATGAGTCAAAATTTCAGATAGCTTGTACATACTTTAACCCGTTCAACGGCATCTTCTTCTAATGCATTTACTGTATGAGTGGCACCCAAAGTCTTAGCTTTCTCTAGTTTATCCTTCTGAATATCCACAGCAATAACTTCAGAGGCACCAAATGCCCTTGCTATCTGCAAACAACTGAAGCAAAGTTCTTGTCATTTATATGTCAGTTTTTTCCCAATCTGTCAAAGTTCATAACGAAAAGTTACTGTAAAAAAAATACCAAAAATGCACTAAGATTCAAAGTTGGGAGTTCAGATTGCAGACAATCTTTACCCTTACAATTGTTGGGGCTTGCAGATATTGAAGACAAATGAACAAAACATGTTTAAGGTGGTTTAGACAAGCAATTCCAATAATGTGGAAATGCCCTAGTGAGTTATGAAAACAGGTTTAAGAGGTAAGGATGACCAAAGAAGTCAAGTCTTCAGACTATAAAAGAAAAGACCTCATATTCACTGAGCTTACTGTAATACATTTCTGTGAATATTGTACAGTGCACAACATGAAAGAGAACTGCATATCTTGAGAAAGGCCTAGTTCATAGTTTTCATTAGTAATACTAACATCATACCAACAGGTGATATTAAACTCCAGCAGAATTCACAGGGTAGGTTCATTGGTAAAACCCTAAAATTAAGGAGCCCTGAAATCCAATTCAAAATGTAGACCAAACAATCCATATAATAGAAGGGTAAGACAAATAACTAAAATATTTTGGGCTTATTAGTTATTAGTTTTAAACATTATATGGCTTAAGCGGTCATTACTGATTAATGTTTGTTATGTTACTGTGGTCTGGATGCTGCTTGTTCGGGTTTGGAACTCCTAGGTTCTTTTTACCCATGGTACATTGAGGACAAAAACACTGGCTTTTTCAAAATGACAAGTCAAACCAATTATCTTGTTTCAGAATCAATTTAATATGTAAGTACCTTGAACCAACCCCTCCAATTCCAATCACAGCAACAGAATCCCCAGGACAGACCTCAGCTGCATGCCTCATGGCACCATAAGCAGTAAATACAGCACATCCTAAAATTGCAGACTCGGTGTATGGCAATGATTTTGGCAAAACACACAAACCATTCGCCGGAATGACACAGTATTCAGCAAGGCCTCCCATGCTATACATGTATACAGGTTTTCCTACACAGATAGCATAACTTCATTTATCCAACAATGATGCCAACACTATGCAGATAAAGTTACAGTAAAAGGGAAACCAGGTGTTTAAGATGATTGACACTGGACACACTGCATTTACAAAGGCATTCGAGATGAAGCAAACAAGCACAAGGGTAGTAATGCTTTTACAGAGAGAAAGAAGTAGCAGGAACATCCTAATAGAGTAAATTTAATAGTAAAAGTACCACTGTTGCGGAGAAAAAGCCTTGTTTCACCATCATAAAGTGTCCCCTTGGCTCGATTATAGGCAAAGAAATCTTCACATAAATCATCATGGCCCTATCTCCCAGAAATAAAAATAATAGAAGTTAGCAATCATGATATACCAGAATTGAAATTCAAGCATAGAATTAGCAATAGCATCTCAAAGCACGGTACCTTAGAACAAAAGGAACAGTTACCACAAGGCATGATAAAAGCTCCTACCACTTGAGCTCCAATTGGATATCTGAGAACAACACGAAAATGAAAATTAAAACCCAACGTGTCTTCCTATCTATATCTCCACCCAAATCAACTGTGACAGTTAAATATGAATGAATGAATGAAAAAGAAAGTAACCAACTTTTCAGTGATTTTGCGGTCGGTGAGAGGCCCATGTTCAACAACTTCCCCAGTAACCTCGTGGCCAATAACACAAGGACTAGAAAACGGAATTTCGCCTTTTATAACATGAAGATCAGAGTGGCAAACTCCACAGGCTGCAACAAAAAGACCCCAAACCGGAAACAAAAACCAATTGAATTCCACCCATTTAAAATCTTGGGGTTTTCTATCTTATGAAATGAAACCATAAAAAAGGAAGAAACCATACCCTTGGTTTTGATAAGAATCTCTCCAGCTTTGGGACGAGGCATGTGAAATTCTTCAATGGTGAGGGGTCTACCGGATTCCCAGAATACGGTCCCCCGCATATACCCACCGGAGCTGACATGATAAGCAGCCGAAGATGACAGTAGGCTACTGCTCTCTACCTTGTTGGTGTTGTTATCAACATGATTCGTAAACAAACGAGAGGATAACAATGAGAGGGAACGATTAGTGGGGTTCGAGGAAAGCAGCTTCCTGGAGATAGCAATCCGAGATATAATCGATGAATATCCCATTTTTGTCGCTGATTTAGTTACGAAATGGAGTTAAAGTAGACAATCGGCGAGCAGCGGAGTGGGACAGCAGATGGGACTTTTTGAGATTTTACTACCGTTCTATGTTCTTGATCTTGACCCTGATTAAGAAAAGGGTTTTATATAGTAAATGGTGATTAACGATGTTAATCTACCTTATTTTATATAAATTTGAATCTTAATAAATATAATATTTTATTTGATAAAAATAATAGTTTTATACGCCAAAGCCGCCATTCGGATAATTATCACCGCCACGTCGATTTTCCTTTTTTTAATGAAAATTTAACCCCATAAGTTGTATTTTAGGCCACTTTCGGCATATAAGGAAATTCACCCAAAAAATTTAGCATATAAAGAATATAAGATAAATTTTAAAAGAATACGGTAAAATTTATAATATACTTTTTAATGTTTTTATTTTTAATATTATTTATAAGGAAAATATCATGTTGGCATTTTTTATTTTTTAATATTTTTTTAAAACGCCATGTGTTCTTGACGTTCTCTATTTTTTAATAATTTTTTAATTAATAAGTTAATTTTTTAGATAAAATAATTATTAAAAAATAAAGAACAACAAAAACACATGGCGTTCTCCTTATTATACTGTAAATTTGATCGTATTCTCCTAAAATTTATTGTATACTCTTTATATATCAAATTTTTTGAGTAAATTACCTTATCTTAACCCCCACAAAATATTTTTCTGAAATTTGAATAAATTTTATCTTACCTATTTAGGTTTCAAACTCGTAGAGTAATTTTAATAATAAATAATAATATACTTTATTTAGATAATTTAGATTTAAGTATTATATATATAACATATATTATTAAAAATTATAAATTAATTAGATATTAATTTATAATGACATCAACGTATTAAAAATTTTTAAATTTCCAAATTCATGTAACGTTGATTGATAAATTGTTTTATATTGTGAATAAGTATGTAAATTATATTAGATTTTAGGGTAAATTGCTCATGTGACCATCAAATTTTAGGGGATATCCTATTTTAACCATTCGATTAAATAATTTGTTAATAAGTTATCAAAGTTTTAAAGTGTTTTTACTTTCACCTCTGGCATTAAAATGTAACTGATGATATGATAGTTAAGGTAAATTTATATAATCATATATTTAGTTACTGTTAGTTATTTATTATATCAATTATTTTATAATTTTAATTTAATTAAATAAAATTAATTAATCAATCATGATATGTATCATTATTTGATTGAATAAATTTACTTTAATATTTGTTATTTATTTCAGGAATAGTGGGGTTGTAGATTGTTAGATTCAATAGCAGCAGCAGTAAAGGATATTCTGGAGTCTTAAGGATTTTGGTTAGCACTGAGATTTAGTTTTGGAATTATTTTGTGGATCCTTCTTCTTTATGAGTTTTTTCAATTTAAAACACGAGTATTTAATTCAATCAAATCACTCGAAGCTCAAATGCGAACATTGAATTATTATCACTTACATATAGGGAGATAAAAATAGTTATTTGGATGGGTTTCAGGTTGGGTAACGTCAGATCGGGTAAAATCGAATACAGGTCATTTCAGGTTGATTTGATGTTTTGACTTGATTCGGGTCAGGTGCGGGTTTATTTTAGTCGGGTTCGTTTCAGGTCGGATCCATTTCAGGTCAGGTTCAAACGGTTCGGGTCCAAATCGGATAATTGACAGTTTCATTTCAGGTCGGGTAAATTTCAGGTCGAGTCCATTTCAGTTCGGTTGCATTTTAGGTCGGGTTCATTTCAAGTCGATTTTGTTTCAAGTCGAATTAATTTTGATTTTATATTCATAGTAATTTAAATTATTAATTTTAATTTTGTATAAATAAATACAAAACGAATAAATATTAGACCATAAAGTTAAAGATTAAATTTTAAAATTTTAAAAAATTAACATTAACTTGTAAGGACTCAATTAAAAAAATTAAAAATTCGAAACATTAAAATAAATTAGAAAAATCAGTAAGAATCAATTCAAAAAAATAACTTATAAGTTATAAGGACTACATTACAAAAATTATAACTTAATAATAATTAAAAGTATTAAAAATTTATCTTTAATACATTACAAATTTATAATTATACTATAATTTAATATATTTTAAAAATTAAAAATAAATTTTAGACAATATATAGAATTTAAACTATAAATGGAATAAAAATATATATAAAATTAATACTATATAAGGAATTTATACTATATGTAGAAAATATATTATATATGGAGTAATATTATAAATGAACTAATATTATTTTTGAAAATAGAATAATACTATATATGGATTAATAATATATATAAAATAATACTATTTTCTAAAGTAAAATAATACTAGAATAAAGAATAATATTATTTATGGCATAATACCATTTATGGAATAATACTATTTTTGTAAATGAAATAATACTATATAGAGAGAAAATAAAATTATAATATATATTAAAATATGGTATACATTACACTATATATAATACATTAATAATTTAAAAACTAATATAAATATTTATATAATATATATTGATAATTAAATGTGTTATATTGATAAATATTAGTAATTAGATATATTATATGTATAATATATTTATAATGTATACAATTATTAATTATACATAATACATAACTATATAAGTACATTCTAACATTCATATATATATATAATATGTATCAATGTATGTTATATGTATACATAGTGATAGTAAATTAGTATTTAGTAGTAGTAATAGTATTATACATAGTACATTAATATATTAATATATATATTAATAATTCAATATATGTATATGTATATTATATTATATACTATGTATATATAACATATATATATATATATATGTATAATTGTATATAGTAATTAGTATATAGTACATGTGTATATTAATATATATTTATATATGTATCATGTATGCTATAATCTATATGTATGTTATAGGTATATATATAATATATTATACATGTATCATATATGTTAACATATATATTAATTTTTAATATATGTATTAATATATAGTATTAGTAGTTTAGTACATTTATTATATATATGTATGTTAATAACTTAATATGTCACATGTGTTAGTATGTATTAGTACATTATACATATATATACATATGTATGTTAATAATGTAAATATGTAATGTTATATATTATATGTATATGTATTATATATATTAATATATATGTATGTTATATGTATATGTATTATACATAAATATTATATATATCATACATACATATTTATTTTTAATATATATATATATGTATTATACTTATACTATATATACATATATATAATATACATATGTGATATGTATTATACATATATTATATATATAATATACATATATAATATGTATTATAGTATATATTATAAAGTATATATATTATACCCCTAAAATAAAAAATTCCATCAAATCCCCCGCTTAAAAGCTAAAACCAAAAAAATTCCCCCACCCACCTACCGGTTAAAATAAAAAAACCCTCCCCAAAATCAAAAATTCTCTCCCCCCACACGTTAAAATAAAAAATTTTCCCCTAAAATAAAAAATTTTCCCTCAAAATTTTAATTTTTAATTTACTTCAAAAGTCAATCACGACTTGAAGTACTTAATAAAAATATATGTATATTTATTATGATATTTATATGTATATAATATATATATATACATATATATTAGATGTATACATTAATATATGTATATTTAATTTTTTATAAATGTATATATACTAGATGTATATATTAATATATATATATATATATATAATATACATTAATATATATGATATACGTATATATATTATATTTTATGTATTAATGTATTATATGTAATATATAATATATTTATATTATATAGAATATATATTATATATACTTAAATGTATACTAATATATATATTTAATTTTTTATGAGTTAATGTTTGTATTTAATTTAAATTATAATTAAAAATAAATATATTAAAACTAAATAAATTAATTTAATTAAATATGTAATACTATATTTAAATATTAATCCTAAATTAATTATCATGTCTAATTCTATTTTTTAAGTCTAATTATATTTACCAATATTTTAAATTCATCAAATTATAGTATATTTAATTATATGTCATGTAAATATTAAGATTTGTTAATATTAGTTCAGGTCAATAACAAGTCGGGTATAAAACAAGTCGGGTCATTTATCAGGTCAAGTTCAAAACAGGTTGAGTTATTTATCAGGTCGAGTTCAAAACGGGTCGTGTAAAATCAGGTCTCGGGTCGATTCAGCCGGGTAATATCGGTTATTTGCCAAGTCAGACTTGGGTTCGTGTTCGTTTCAGTCGAATACAGGTCGGGTTTCAGGTCTACAGTAATAGGTTGAAATCGGTTCAGGTCATTCTCGGTCGGATACAGTTTGGGTTCGGTTACTATAGTAACAAGTTCAACTCGGGTTCGGGTCAACAACAATCGGATACAGATCAGGTTCGGGTCATTATATCTCCGGATCAAACCAAATTCTGACTTAAACAGATTTCAAACGAATTTTTAGGTCGGGTAAACTTTTTACATCCCTATTTATATACTTATTACCACTTACATTTAAAAACGTTTTTGTTTTGTTCAACGGACCGTTAATCTCCTTCAATTTTTTTAATTTAACCTCTAAACATTTAAAGCTTCATTTTTTACCAAAATTTATATATTTTACATACTTAAAAACGTTTTAATTTAACCCTAACATTGACTTCAACAATGCTAGCCTACTATTGCTACTCGTGAAAGCATCTGCACCATTTACTTGGCCAACCGCCTGCGGATACTCCATGCTGATTTCATGAACTCCACCATCACAGTTTTATCAGTTATGGCTTATGATTACCCACCCGAGAAGCTAAGTTTTTCTCTATCTGATGATGGCTGCTCAGAGTTAACATTCTATGCTTTGTTAGAGGCTGTGCATTTCTCCGAGATATGTCATCCATTTTGCAGGAAGCTTAAACTCGAACCGAGATCGCCCGAGGCTTATTTCAGGAACGCTGCTAAACCTGTTGATGATCCTTCCATAGCCAAGCAGTGGATGTCCATGAAGGTAAATTTCTCTAAAATCACCAGCTTTCATGTGAAGTTAAAGAGACATTAGTAGAAAATTTCAAACATTGATAGTACTTTGTCGATGAATAAAAATCATATGAAGAGTTGAAGATTTGAATCAAAAGCTAAAAACTAATGCTTGTAAAATCACGTTCATGAATATAAAGGTTTCTTTCATATATTTCTTTCATTATTTTACATGGTATCATAAGTCAGGAAAACGATTCTATAGCATTTCCTTTTCTTTGAGTGATTGGTTCTATGGTTTCCCCTGAAGTTCTTGATGATCTGTTCGATGGTGATACAGTCCTAGAAACACAAATCTTCTCCAATAGGAGTGTTAATGTCTGCCTGACCGAATCCAATTACTTACTCTAGAAGCAACAAGTTGTACTCACTGTTAGGGGTCTTGGTCTTGAAGGCTACCTTGATGGCTCCATGCCCATTCCGGTGAAGCTTGTACGCAATAGGACAGGTGAGCATGTGTTGAATCATGCATGTATCCAATTTCTCAAGCAAAATAGCTCTCTAGCTTCTTGGTTGCTTTCTCCGGTTAGTGCCAATATTTTACATCAATTAGTTGAATCCTGAGACATCTACATCTGTTTGGAGTGTTATCACTAAACTATACTCCAATCTTTCTATACCACCAAGATCATAACCTTCATTGTTCCTAGTATCATTGTCAGCGGTCGTGATCGTCTATTTTTGAGTGAGCTATGGATGGAGCTAGCTCGCTTACAATGAATGAAACTCCATGCCAATAAACACTGTCGGGAATGAACCCTATCGACAGGTTTCTTTGTGACTACAACGACATTAGAAATTGGGACCTCTTTATGTTAGACCATATTGTGTTCTTCAAAGGGTTGGTGTTCTCGCTTACAAACTCGATTTACCTGCCTCGACTCGCATTCACCCGGTCTTTCACATTTCTCAACTAAAATCGTGTCATGACCAACCTACCCAACAAATCACTCCGCTACCCTTGCTACATGATGATGTTAATTCGCCTGCCACCAGTCCACTGCTGACCTTGAGCACAAGGTTCATTCTCTAGGAGGGGGATGACCCAGCTGCCACTGCACCAGGGAATGATACAAGAGCTGACAATGCTGCAACGATAGTTCAGGAGAGTTAGGGGCCACGTAGGAGCTACAAAGAGAGAAAGCTGCCTATGAAGTTATCCAACTTTTTCAGGTTCTAAAATATGAGTATAAATAATTTGTTTGTAGTCCGAAAAGAGCATGTAAAACCTGGATATTTCCCAAGCTTCTGAAATCTACTCATTCTTTTTCTTCCTCTCTTAACTCTGAAACTATATTTTCAAACACCAAATCATAACAAGTGACAAACATTGAGAAAGACACCTTGCAGAACCAACCAGACTTAACCTTTTTTGTTGATTCAGAAATGCCTGAAGTCGAACCATTCTTCTGTCCTCTTGTCGTCTGCAAATGAGAAGGTTCATTTGTTGTGCAGTTTGCGATATGTGTTCAAAACGAGAAATTATATCACGGGTCAGTCCCACCACGTCATCTATGGGACCGACCAATGATAATTATCCACCTCATTATTTTTTAATTTTTAAAGTGAAGATTCAACTGGAAAAAAAATATGACGTGGAAAAGTTGATGAAGTAGGTAGTTATTATTGGTCGGTCTCATGGACACGTGGTGGGACTGACCCATGATATAATTTTTCGTTCAAAACCACTTGAAATAGAAAATAATAAATACAAATAATTAATGGAGTTAGATAATTAAAAAAAATTACTGAGATTATTATTTTATTTTTTTTTTCCAATTTGGAAGAGATTAGATCCCAAAGAATAGTCCTAGTAAAAAAATACTATTTTCCTTAGTATATTCGGTCCGAATATTTTTATCTGTACAACGAGCATGAGTTTTCTTAGCTTAAAAAGAATAAATATTATTTTCAATTTTCAATTTTAAAAACTTATAATTTGAATTTTCATATACATTTATATTTATTATAATTTCTATATTTTAAACAATTTATATAATTTTATTTTGATGATTTTACAAACTTATAGTTTCTTAATAATTTTATTCGATTATTTGATGGTCTTCATATTTTTTAAAAAATACTTTCCGATTCTTTAAAAAAAATTATTTTATAATTTTCAAATCTAAAACATCCTTGAACAATAATGAAAAAAATCCATAATCCAAAACAATATCTAATTAATTCATAATAAACTATTAATAATAAAATTCGATCTGAATTTATCTACTAATAAACTAAATACCGACGGTTAAAATTAAAAAAAATTAAAAACAGATGGAAATAATTAAAACAAAACTTTTAATTACTTGAACTTCAACTTTAGTAGCTAATTAATACCTCTTCAAGTACTGGTCAAAAACTGGAAAGCTGTCACCATCACCATGAGTACTGTAATACGGTGAGAAATTTTGAGAGAGGGTCTTCCAATTTTCGATCTGACCCCAGACCATTTACTCCCCCTTGGCCTTGGACCCAAACAAATCCTTCAAAATCTGCATTTTGGCCACACACAGATGGGGGTTGCCCTATGAATCAAGTAAGTAAAACCCTACATAGGGAAGTCATGGTAGTAAACTGAGCTTGGGTTTTAAATTCCTCAGTTCAATGTTACTTGAGCATATACTCTGACTCACCTCACCTCACCTCACCATTAATTTTGGGATACCTTCCTTATCTTCCCATCTCTTCATTTTCAAGCTCAGAGTTTCTTCAACAATAAGCTTGTCTTCTTTCTTTGATCATTTAATTTCGATATTTTGTATACCCAATGGGGAGATCACCATGCTGTGACAAAGTGGGGTTGAAGAAAGGACCCTGGACACCAGAAGAAGACCAGAAGCTATTAGCTTACATTGAAGAACATGGTCATGGAAGCTGGCGGGCTTTGCCTGCTAAAGCTGGTGATTAAACCCTAGTTCTTTGGTTACTTGTAGTATTCAAAGGCTACTTTATTGTCAAATTTTGATTCTGTTTAATTCTTTGTTTTAGGTCTTCAACGATGTGGGAAAAGCTGCAGGCTTAGATGGGCTAATTATCTCAGACCTGATATTAAGAGAGGAAAGTTTAGTCTGCAAGAAGAACAAACCATCATTCAACTCCATGCCCTTTTAGGAAACAGGTCGGAGAGCAAGAATTTTGTCTGTTTCTCAAATCTTCTTGCATTCAGTTGTATATATGTTTGTATATAATGGCTGCACTTAAGTCACTATGTAAGATGTTGAACTGCTGCCTGCCACTCTAGCCTATCACCTATGAAACTTGAAACCCTTTTTTATTATCTACAATAAAATCGACTACAGAAATTTCCTGTCATTTTCTTGTCTATGTGATCGGTGGTTTGGTTTGGTAAGCTGGAAGTTGATGTTTTCTAGGTTCTGTGCTTGTTTTGTGTTTCAGGTGGTCTGCTATAGCGACTCACTTGCCTAAGAGAACAGATAATGAGATAAAGAACCACTGGAACACTCATCTTAAGAAGAGATTAGCCAAAATGGGGATCGATCCCATCACTCACAAGCCGAAATCCGATGCTTTACTCTCCGGTACCGACACTCATCAATCCAAGAATGCAGCAAACATTAGCCATATGGCTCAGTGGGAGAGTGCTAGGCTTGAAGCAGAAGCTAGATTGGTTCGAGAATCAAAGCTACGTTCGTTTCAACACCGCCTCACTCGTCCAACAACAGGCTTCGCTTCTTCATCTTCCCCTTCGGCTGCTCAGCTTGTGAACAAGACTACTTGGAATAGTACTGTTAATAACGCTGGATTCGGTGACCTCGAGTCACCTAAATCAACGCTCACTTCCTCTGAAAACGGGATTGGACCGAGTTCGATGCCGATAACCGAGTTTACCGGCACTGCATCGGTCTCGTCCGAAACCGGAATCGTCAAACAAGAAGGTGAACAAGAATGGAAGTTCCTTGGGGGAAGTTCAAGTTCAACTAATTTGGCAATGGAAGATGGATTCATCAACCTCCTTCTCAACGATTCCTCCGACCCCAGTTTATCAGACAGTGGCAAAGAATCCGACGGAAACAGTGCAGACAACAAGAACTACTGGAACAGCATCCTTGATTTGGTGAATTCATCCCCGTCGGGTTCACCAATGTTCTGATTTCTGCAACAATCAATGCTTCTTCAGCTTCAGCCAAAAGAAGCCATTAATTATATCTCAAAATCATTGCAAAAATGCCATCAGATGCTATACTTTCCCCTACTTCATTTCACTTCTTCAAAAATGTACACTGGTAGCTACTGTTAAAAGTTGATAGGGTTTTAACATGCGTTTAAGTTCAATTCAATGATGCTTTCAGTTCAACTTCTCTTATTTTTATATCTTTGAATCTCAAGCTGATCATCATCAACAATGGAGGATGTTGTAGGAAATAACCAAATGGAAGATACATTCATCATTATTTTACCTTCAAAAATTATTTTCCTTTGTGTTAATTTATTAGACTTTAAATATATAAAAAAATCAATAAATAAGAAATGTATTTATGATAGACTTTATTGCTAGTAGTTTCAGGTCACATCATTACATTAAATATAATAACATTATATAGAAGGAATTCCTCAAGTTACTGACAAAAACTTAGTTGCAGATCAAGTGTAATTATTTTTCCTTTATAACTTTATATTATTTTTGTGTGTTATATAATCGCATTAAGAGTATTACATAGATAAAATTCTCATAAAGTATGCATTTAGACTTTACTGAGAATTTAAAATAAGATATTTGTTAAAAAATATAGGTTAACGATTATATTTAATTAAAAATAGGATTAAAATGATAAAAATTATAAACGATCAAAGTTAAAATTATCAAAATGCCAACTAAGAATAAAAGTATGGAGTTTATTGTGTAAGAGAAATTATATCATGGGTCCAGCTCACCACATTAGCTATGGTCCCATTCCAATAATAACCACTCACTTCACCATTAATCTTCAACTCATTTTTTCCAACTAATGAATCTTCACTCATAATTTCTATGTCATTTTTGAAATATAATTTATGAAAATTATATTAATTATATGACTGATTATTGGCGAAACGAGTAATTTTCATCGGTTAGGGACCACGAATGACGTGGTAGGCCGAGCCTATGATATAATCTCTCATTGTATAGGATTTAATTGTTAGGGTTTAAAATTTAAGATTAAAGTTTAGAATTTAATTTTTTATATTAAAACATAAATAAGGATACTAAAAATTTATATATGATTTTTTTTTTAAAAAAGGGTTTGCATATAAATCATAATGAAAGCAAGCTATGTGGGGCATCATTCAAACCCACCCTTCATTATTTTCAAACCCTTCAATGGAGCATAATTAAGCTTATCAAGATATCAAACCACTTACAAAATTGACTTATTTAGATTTGTAATCAATACATCATTAATATATGATTTTATTTTAATGACAATGAATGATTTCTCATTTTAAAAAAAAAATTAAATACAAATATTATTTAATATATGGATACTGGTTCTCTGAAACCCTTATGTATTCTTTATTAATGTTTTAAAAATAAATAAAATATATAACTATTTATTAATTCCACTGGTCAAATAAAAAAATTTCACAGCATTGTATGAACTATCTATCCTAAAATTATTGCTAAAAGTTTCTTTATACATGAAAAATTAATGTTCATATATGTTTATCTTCATACAAATAAGGTTAAATTCTTCTATTACTCACTATACTATGTGCAATTTGTGGAATTAGTCCATATACTCTAATTTGGTATTTTTAGATTTTTGTAATTTTTTTAATTTGGTCATTTTAAGTTTTCTATCATTCTCCATATTATGCATATGTTTTAGATTATTATTTTTCAATATAATCATTTTAATCTTACGATTTAGACACATTTTCTATGCTCTTTATCTAATCATAATTAGAATTTTAAAATTTTGAAAATTATAAATACTTAAAAAGGTTTAATTAAAATAGAGGTACTAAATTTACAACTTACCCTACAAATATCGTAATAAAAAAATCACCTACGATCAATCTTAAACCTTTTGTGCGAATACTTGTGATAACAGTTTTAGGGATCGGGAGGTGAGAGGCTTGATCAGAATAACTTGTGGTGCTCAAATTAAAACGGTGAGTTTCAACTATTATAACGTTTGTAAAAACAAACGTTACTAAAAATTATATTTTTATGATTTTTTAATAAATGTCACAAAAAATTATATCTTCACGAGCATTTTTAAATAAACATCATTAAAAATAATATCTTTTGTGATATTTTTGATAAAATGTCACAAACAAAATCATTAGCGGCATTTAATTTTAAGAAGTGTCGCTAAAACATTATTTTTAATGATATTTTCTCAAAATACCACTAAATACATAGTTAATAGTGACAGTTATACAAAAATATCGTGAAAAACTTATCTATTGACATTTTTAGACAAACACGACTAAAGGTACAAATTTATCATGCAAAATATAAATTACAGTGATCCGATGATATATATTTCTTTTAAATTATTTTTCATGCAGTATATAAATTACAATGATCCGATGATAATGGATGATAAATTACAATGATCCAGATTTCTGAAGTTGTTGGTTTTTTAAAAAAATTATGTTGTGATCATTTTACCGTATCATCCGTAGCTTTATTTATTAGAATTCAACTATTTATTTATTCTTTTCATAAAATTAATCTATTTATAATTGTTTTTTTAATCACCCATTCTCTATGTATATGACATAAAAAAATAAGATTTATCTTTAAAAGAATGACATGTTTGATTTTGTTTTAAATTTTGTCTTGCTTGTTTGTGCCGAGGTTGGGGAGATGTTCATGTTTCAGTGGTAAGATTAGAATAAAATTTTTACTTTTCCGTAGAAAAAAAATCTCTCTTTACAAACAATCTAAGAGGAAGGACCAAAGAGGTAATTTTTCTATTTATGAATTTTTTTAAAATCACCTCTTAATTTTCTAATAAAAATATTAAAAAAATTAAATTTAGTATATATTTGCTAACAAATAATGAAAAAATTAAATCTCTAATAATAAGTATTAAAAATTTTTTGAACCTTTACTAATAAATATTGGAGAAAATAAAATTT
This sequence comes from Abelmoschus esculentus, assembly GCA_035048815.1. Lineage (NCBI taxonomy): Eukaryota > Viridiplantae > Streptophyta > Magnoliopsida > Malvales > Malvaceae > Abelmoschus > Abelmoschus esculentus. The sequence goes on from JAUCBN010000024.1 coordinate 15,807,065, forward strand.
AAGAATAAACCCCTAATACAAATATTGAGAAAATTGAGTCCCTAATAATAATAACCAGTGTTAAAAAAATAAGTTCTTAATAGTAATTATTTAAAAAAATTAGACTTCTAAAGTAAGTATTAGGAAAAAATTGGGTCCTAATAATAAATATACTAAAAATGAATTTTAAGAGTAAGCCCATAATAATAAGTATCGGTAAATAAAAATGTAAAAAAAAATAAATTCATAATAATATTGAGAAAAAAATGAACAGCTAAAAACAAATAATAAAAAAATTGAAATTTAAGTGTAAACTTCTTATAACAAATATTAAAAAAAATTAAACCCTAATGACTAGTATTAAAAAATTGGCTAATATATATACAAAAAATAAATATGTGTATCGTATATGATTATTAAAAATCATCTAAATTTAAACTAATTGGTACCTTAACATTATAAATTTTATAATTAAATTTAAAAAGAAACTCGAATGATTCAACTCGAATTTTATAAAATGAAATTGATTCGAATAATTTAAAATAAAACTTAAGTTAAAAAATATTACTCTAGAATTCGACTAACTCAAAAAAATTTAATTTAACTCGATCAAAATATCTACATCTACTATCCACCATATGAATAAGATTATTTTTATGAAAATGAAATATCATTAAATATATTAGGTGTCATAAGGTGGATGAAAATGTTTGTTATCATGTGAAATATGCTCGTAAGTATTTATAAAAAATTTTGAATGGTATAAAAATTTTAGGTGAATAAAGATATACAGAAAGATATCCACGTACGCTTGTCTTGTTTATCATCCTTAGATATGGATGCTCCGGTTCGGATCTTTTCGGCTCTTGTACGACCAAATAATTAAAAATCATAAAAAAATATAATATGAAAAATAATTAAAACTATATAAAGTATGAATACAACATGAAATACATATATATATATATAAATTTATTAGTTGAGAATATACTCTAAAACAGATACCACTGTACTGATTCAAAAAAATATATTTAAATTTATACAAAACAAATTATGTTTGTGTCCAAATTTATATAATAACTCTTTTGACAACATATAATAATAATTTAAATACTACTATAATAAAAGCACATTAATCCGATACAAATAATATACTAATCACACTCAATCTAACATCACTTGAAGCTAAATTGACATGAACTCGTACACATCTAAAACACTAATCTTTGTCTTCAAAGTTTTTGTAATAAAACGCCATCCTTTTCAAACCAAAATGGGTGATGATGTTTATCCTTATCTCTTTCATTGTCGTTCTGTCTGAAAGCTACTTAGTTTTCTCAGAAAATTCATGCTACAAATTATATTGTTGTCAAAACTTTCCAGATCGAATGACTTGCAACAGCTAAAAGGACATTGGAAAATTAATATAAATTAACCAAACATTATAATTTTAAATTATTAATTACCCAAAGAAGAAAAATCAATTTCCCTAAGCTCATCATCCAGCACAAAAAACAAGCTGAGACTGCAGTCAAGTAAGTTCATGTACAATGAAAAAGAAAAAATAAATCATTAATAATCTATTTCCAATTAGGTCACCTATGTAATAATTTTAGTCCTAAATTTTGTCTAATTATAAACTTATGCATGTGACGTTGGAGTTTTGGATACACGCAATAGAAACGATCGCGCAAGGTTCTTAAAAAAGAAGATTCCGAAAATAGAGAATCTAAATTAAATTAGATTAAATATTTGTGAAAAATTATAAATTTATATATAATTATGTGTATATATAACAATAATCTTAAAATAAAAACATATAAAAAGAATGAAACTTCTTAAGTGAAAAATGTTTAATTTTTAGATGTTTATAAGTTAATTTTTTTTGTTTCTCAAGAGAATAATCTAACAATATTTTTAGTATTAAAATAATTTAAATATATATATCTTACTAATTATAAATTTAGGGCTATATTTTATTTATTTACACAAGCCCCAAAATTTTAGAACTATCCCTGATAGATGACAAAATAAACTCAGTAATTGTGTTATTATTTTATAAAGATAATATTCGATAAGTTTCGAAATCAAATTTTAATATAAAAATTAAAATTTTTATGTTCAATTTCAATATTCATTCCCATACAACTAAGAACACAATGATTACAACAGTCATACCTCATGGGTTTTTAATTAGGGGTATAAACGAGTCGAGTCGAGTTCGAGTAGTGCTAAGCTCGGCTCGGCTCGTTAAGATTTCAAATCGAGTTTGAGTTTGAGTAATTTTAAATGAGCCTGAAATATCTGAGCTTGACTCGACTCGTTAAGAACTCAAGTCGAGTTCGAGCTTTTTTCGAGCCTAATCGAGCCAAGTATTGACCAATCTTTGACCGTGTTAGACTCGAGTAACTCTTATCTCTCACATCTCATTTAAAGTCTAATGGAGAAAAAACTTGATACACAAGATGTATAAACTCAAACTTGTTAATTTTAGGTTTTAATATCTTAATTTAGGGTTTAGCACTTATGTTTAAGGTTTAAATTTTAGGATTTTAAGTTTAGAAATTTAGATTTTAAATTATAAAAAATAAAAAATAGTATATTTATGTTTTTGAGTAGCTCGTGAGCTTTTCGAGTCGAATATCATGTAGCTCGGCTCGGCTCGTTAAGAACTCAACCCGAATTCGAGCTCGAGTCGAGTTCAATCGAGTCAAATTTTGACTGAGCTTTGACCGAATCGAGTTCGAGTAGTTCGCGGTCTGTCTCATCTCATTTACAGCCTTAGGTTCAATGTTTAAATCAATTTTGGCCTCTTGCATGTTGAAGAATAAATTTGGGATTATACTTGATGATATATAATTTATTAATTTCATAGAATAAAATTATTTTTCATATCAAAAGCTTATAATAAGAGAAAAATATTATCTAGTCCCCTTAGGCCTCAATTAATTGATTTCTTTGCATCATGAATGAGTCATTTATCCTCCACATGTATGGTCATTATCACTATATAAGGTAGCTGCTGCAAGAGAAAATCTGATGAAATTGTTGTAGCTTTAAGTGTATAATTTTTAGAATAAAGAATCAATCAATTTAAAATAAGATTATTGTTATGCTAACTTTTTTCCATTTTTTATATAGGTAATATTTAATAAACAACATTTTAAGTTAAAGTTTCTTTTTGGAAAGTATCAATAAGTTAGACCCATACTTTGAGTTATTTCATGTCATAAACAAACTTGAACGTTCAAAAAATCTGTTGGACAAGTGAATTCACGTCTCTTACAACCAACACAGTCTTCTGTTCTCGGAGCCGAAGCAATTTTGAACCATTTTTAGAGGTTTGACAAGTTAAATTCATTAATTCGAATGTTCTGTAGATAAAAATTTTTAACAACAAATTGGGGTTAAACCTCTCAAATAAAAAGTACATACGTCGATGAAATGGTTTTTACTATCTGCTTAGGGATGATAAAAAATTCATCTTTATCGGGGTCCGATCCGATGCCACTTAATAGTATTCATAAAATTTTATGTTAATTTCAATCATTTATTTCACCCATCCAATAATTCAAAAGTTTTGAAAACTTAAAATCTTTTATACTGTATAAACAAATCATATCTTTATATATATTATGTGAAGATTATCACTTAAAAAAATCAATAGTTAATCTCAAATCATTTATTTCCACAATCTAACGATCAAAAAATATAAAACTATGAGTTTTACGTTCAATGTTAGTGGATCCTATCTTATATATCCATTTACGTGCAACGTACAACAACTATAAATTTTATATAATTTTTAGACCATTGGATGGTTAAAATGGATGATTGAGATTAATTCTTTATTTTTTTCAAGTGATAATCTTCACATATCTTATTATTAGTTTCGATTAATTATTTTATCCACCGACCAAAAAAATACTTAAATTAAAAAATTCTTATTGTGTGCAAACGGATTCTATCCAATATATGATTTGATAGACACCGCATGGAACATACCCAGACATGTCATCCCTGTCATGAAAATTCACCATCGAGAAACCTAATGAAATTTATACTAAGAAGAAACAATTGAATTAACTGCTAGTTTCTCATTAAATGAAAGGATGATGGATCCAGGCTGTGATGAAAAGTCCTGGGAAATAATTTCTAAATTTATCAAATAAGTTTTTAGAATTTTTATTTGATTCAGTTAAACTATTGAAAATTTTATCTTGATTAAAATGTATATATTTAAAAAATAAAATCAGTTATTTTTTTTATAATGGAAAATCAATTGACATAGAGATATATGATCGAGTTACACGAATTATAAGTTTTTCAGTTTATTAGACGATTGAAACGGATAACTCATATTAATTCTTCACTTTTTGTCACGTGATTATCTTTAAATAATCGATTGTTAATCTGAACAATTCATTTAAGTTAATCAACGATCCATAAAACATGTAAAACTTACAGAGTTTTACGTTATATCTTATATATAATATATTTTTTTATCGAGAATCAAAATCATACAAAAATACAAATATTGTCTCATTAAAATTTATATATAATTTTTAAATTTATCCTAAATAAAAATAAAATGTCTAGTTTTTATTTATGAAAATTAGAAGTTAGTAACCAATTTGTAAACAAAAGTTAGATAAAAGTTTTTATTTAGTGTATAATTTTAGCTTTAAAAAACCATGTTTTCCATTTATTTATTTTTTCACAATTTTATTGATTCCTTTCTATCTCAACTTGGTTCACATGTACATTTATTTCAGTACATAATGTCTCCCACATGGGTCTTAAAATCATGAATAAAAAATTGGATCTGGACCAATTGGAAAATGATGGAATAGAACATGCATAATAGTAGAATGCGTGTCAAACTTGTCAAGTTAAATTAGATTAATTCGATATTAAACTGTTTTTAAGAATTTTATTTACTAAATTTCAGGAAATTAAAATGATAATACGACTACTAAACACCTGATTTCATTTATTTAATAAAAAATCTAATGATTTATTTGATGATTATTTCCTGAGTGTTTCCCTATAAAACTATATTAAACTAAAAAAATATGTATTTTTAAATTTTTTTAATCTAATAATAATTTAAATATTTATAAATTAAAATAATATTAGATAAAATATTTAGATCTTGTCCCATAAATTTTAATATTTTAATTCGTTAAACTTTAATTCTAATTTATTTGTGTTTTGTCATCTTGAGGAAGAAGCAGTGGAGCATTTATTTTTCTCGAAGTTGGTCCAATTATTAAATATATTGTGGACCATACAATTCAATCGAATTTAACATATAATTCAGATTTAAAGGTCAACAAAATTATTTTTCTTTCCTATCCGTTTAATATTTTGAGAAAAGAAAAGATATTGTAAGGACTAAGTAGACTTAATAATATGAAAAATGATATGATTATATGAATGTAACATAGAGACGATTCAAAGATTTTAAAGTTACTGTATAATTTATTAAAATGTGATTTTATAAGTAATTATTTATTATCTTCATTAGTTCTGAAAATATGACCTTTAGAAGTAATTGTCCTTTTTATGAGCTTTTGTGCAGTCGTTACTATTACGACTTTCCAGAACCTCAGTGGTTCTACTGAAACAATAGTAATAGAAATAATTAATAGGACTCTATAATCAATTGTCACATTTAGTAAATAATTATAATATTTTAGTAATTATAATTTATGTTTTTAAGAGTATTTTTAAATTTTGTACAATAAATTTCGAAATTTACATCATCTAATAAATATAATTTATTAAAATTTTGAGTAATTTTTTTAGAGGTCCTGCGCGATCACTCATATTATACTTGTTCAAAACCCCACTGTATAATATAAAATATGTTATAATTTTATTAATTTCAAAACTAATAAGGGTTTAAATAGTAATTGAATCAGAAAAATCTGTGACTAGAGATTAATTTTATTGATTTTAATACTAATAGGAACTTAATTAATAATTGCATAAAAAAAATTGAGAGCATAACTTATTTTACTTTTTCAAACTAATAGAGATTACAAATATACTTTAATTATAAAATTTCTGTCTGAGTTGTTGTAACTACCTTAGACTCGAATTCATTACATAAACATGAGTAGCCGAAAAGCACTCCTAGTCGACACATCTTACTTCAAGGACACCTCAAAGGGTTGTTTATCCATTACTCAAGAATTTGACTTTTTGAATTAATCAATATATAAAAAGATTATGGTGAATCTAATGATCCTTTTCTTATATTACCAAATAAAAAATATTTTTTATTTATATCGGTTGAATCTAGTTCAAATCGGACAAAATATTAAAAAATGTCAAGTATGATAAAATCTGAATAAATGTGTTAAATTTTGAGTAGAGTATAAATCGATCAAAAATCTAATTCATGATAATCTGTATATAAGTATTCTCGTGAAATAGAAATAACTAATTTGATTACGAATCAAATTAATTTGGAATGAACAAAAATATAAATTGCAAGATATGTATAAAGTTAAAATATTAAAAAAATTATTAATAAGTTATAATAATAATTTATTCTTTTAATAAAATAAAATAATATAAATGTTAGTATATCTTATTATATTTCTTTCAGGATAAGTACGAAAGATTTGAACTTTGTTTTATTTTTATTGACTACAATTTGTTCAACAAATCAATTAATACGACAACATTTTTGAAAAAAGAAGTTAGCTGTTAAAAATGCATATTTAAATAACACTTTTTGCAAATTAAATTAAGGTAAAATTAGAGATTCATTAATTAATCTAATATAAAAACATTTATATTATTTTATTTATGAGTTTAAATCTTGATACCTATTACAAATGCGCAAGGGTGGAGCCACCTTACTTACATTTTAAAAAAATAAATAGCACGAATGATCTAACTTTATCGGTCAAAGGAATGATTGTTATTTCCGGAGGTCATGGGTTCGAGCACTAATAATGCCAAAATAGTGATTGAACGATCAATGTTTAATAATTGAGAGTTTACTTTAGAACAAATACTATTATAACTACTATAGTTTAATAAAAAGAATTAAATAATTTTTTCTATAAATTTATGACCCAGGATTAATAGTGTAAATTTTTCATGTATATTTTAGGAATATTTGTAATAATGATCTCTCCTTATATATTTTATAAAATTAGGTCACTAACATTGATTTTTTACAATTAGATCCTAGAATTTATTTTTTTACAATTAAATTCTTAAAATTTAAAATTTTTAAATAACTCGGGTCAAGTCAATTTCTGAAACTTAAAATTCGGGTCTGGTCAGACCGGATTTTTTCACCCTAAAATCGGGTTAGGTCGGATGACAGATTGAATGTATTAATTTTCGGGTCGGGTGCGGGTGAGACAAAAATCTGACCCAACCCACCTCTGCCATCTCTACTTAAACTCGATCAATTAAAGGTTCGAATCAATGAAATAAGGAATATCAAAATCTTCAACCATGGGAATGGAAGAAGTTTTTATCACGGAAGCTCAACTGGAGATGAGATGAGAATTTTTATATCTGAATCACGAGGATAATCAAACTGTAACCGTATAAATAATTATGAGAATCCCAAAATATATCCACAAGATCCTTTATTTTACTAAACTTTTAAAAAATATACACTTAATTATCTATATTCCCTTATGTATATTAATAAAAAATCTAATTATATTACTATCACTTTAATTTTCTCTCAAACTTAATCGCACAAATTTTTTTACATGTTTATGTCTTACATTTTATACATTAGTTAAAACTCTCGTCTATATCTTCTCCTAACACAATACTCTTTTAATCTTTATCATCTCGTAACTACTTTTAATTTAGTATCAAAATTTTATTTTATTATTTAAATTTATCATTTATTTTTATCAGTAAAATAGTAATTTTATTTAATTTTTTAAATGAAGATTCTTTAAAAGTTGCAGGATGTGCATCGGAAAGGTATGAGAATAAGAAATTCTCAAAATATTTAATAAAGAATTTTTAAAATCATAACCATAAGTATTAAGAACAAAATATAAAATATAAAATTATCCCTGCCTATAATAATGTATTAGAAAACTATAAAATAACCTAGTATATTTATATCAAATACAATTTTTATAATTCTATTCAAAAGAATTTATATATAATATTCATGTATAAATTTATAAGTTTTATATTTTGTGTAAGTAAATATTATTCCTTATTTTTAGTAACATATTAGATTTTATTATGCTATGATGTGGGTGAATAAATGAGAAATTATATTATTGATAAGTCTCACCACGTATCTATGAGATCAGTCACTAAAAATCACATATCTCATCAATTTTTTCACATCATATTTTTTTAAGTGAATCTTCACTCGAAAAAATTATTTTTAAAATAAATTAACAGTAAATATGAATAAATATTTATTTAGAAAAATATGATACAAAAAATAATAAAATAGATAGTTTTTAATGATTGGTCACATGAATGACGTGGTGGGACTTACCCATGATATATTTTATGTTTAACAAATATATAAAAAAATAGACTCTGTAAATAGTTTTTTTTCTAAACGAAGATTATTGAATGAGTGGTAAAGAATTTATACATAAATTAATCTTATACAACATGAGTTTAAGCCTCAAAAATGGAAATTTAGTTGTATGAAATAATTAAAAGTAGTAATAATATTAAAAATATAATTAAAAATAGATAAAAAATAGTAGTATAATAATATTAAAAATAAATTAAAAGTCGAAATAATTTAATAATTTTTAACCGAGTCGGTATTTAATTAACATGTGATACCATACTATATATAAATACTTTATTTAAAACTATAATGAATTATATGAAACGCAAAAAGGAAAATATAATTTGACATTTTTTTAAAAATTAAAAATAATTTGAAATTGATAATATTTTGAACTAAATTGATAGATTGTATAAGTTTTAGAGATTAAAATTGTTATTTTACCAAACAACATCACTACTTTTGCTTAATTTTAATAATCAAGGTACCGAAATAAAAATAATATGTAAATACATGTACTATTTTAATAAAAAATTAACTTGGGTACCAAAATAAAAATATAGAAATAAATAAGGTACTAAATATATAATTTATCCTTACTAAAAAATAAAAATTTAATATATAAAAAATAATTTAATTAATTTTTTAAAAATAATTATTAATTGTATGTTAAGTCCTTAAAATTTTAAGTTTTGTTAATTAATTTAATAAAGTTCAACAATGTTCAACATTAGTGGTGTTCAGCGATATTCGTCGCACGTTGTAGAATTTTCCTATTATTAAAAGATATAAAAATATAAATAGATGTTGCCTATTAAATTCATATTAAAATTATACCCTATGTACAATTAATGGTGGATTCAGAAATATTTGTGAGTGCGGAAACAAATCAAAATATGTTTTAAGGTGAAAATAAATTATAAAATTCTAAAAATTCAAGATGACACAAAATATAAAAAATTTAAAGATCAATTTATAAAATTTTAAAAAATTAAAATTAAATATATAAATTATAAAAAAATTCAGAGAGTACTATTACACTCTCCTCACAACCTGATCTGCAAATGTGTGGGTTCGGACAAAATTTTAAAACCCGTTTTATATAGGGCCTAGTTGTTGGATAAGAAACTTTTGACCCAAGCCTGGCCCAACTAGCCAAGTTTCGGATATATTTTTTGTTTAATTACTGGTATTTTATCGATCGGTCTGATAATATAGGATAAAAATTATCTACTCTTTTTCTATATATCATTTTATGCATTCATTTTAAATTAGAGGTTTGGAGTTTAGGGTTTAAAGTTAAGGATTGTGGTTAGGTTTTAAGAATTAGGGGTAGGTGTGTAATTTTAGGGTGTACGGTACAAAGTTTAGGATATAGAAAATAAGAGTTAGGGTTGAAAATTTAATTTTCTAAAAAATTTTCAAAATAAGTATAGAAGGGTACACAATAAAGAGACAAATAATTTTACCTGATAATACATATCACATTTTGTAGAGATTTAACGTGAGATAATTCTCCAGCGTAATTTTTTTATTCATAAATTAAGATATAAAACCCGTACTTTAATCAAGAAATTCAATACTTTATCTATGATCTAACTAAACAAACTTATTTTTGATAAGTTACTTGTATATTTAATATATTTATAAGTTAAATTACTTAAACCTAAACCGATTTAGCCTTAAATATCGATTCCAAACCAGTTACCACCCCCATCTTCAAAGCATGAACAAAATCATGTCTCAAATATTGTCCCCTCTCCTTTTGGTTTCTCTACTCCTTGGATCCTTGGCAACACCATCATTCTCAATGTTAGTACAAAAACAGGATTTGATACAAAAAACATGCAGGAAAACTAGGTTTTTCGCTCTTTGCAACTCATCTCTTAGATTGGACCCTAGAAGTTCGAATGCAAACCTTAAAGGACTCGCGTCGATATCAGTCGAGATACTTCAAAAAAAGGCCAATAACACTCTAACTTTTATTATTGACCTATACAAAAACACTACGAGCCCTGAATTATCCATATTCTACGGCAGCTGCATTGAAGATTATGGTACCTCGGTCGATAGGCTATTGCCGGAAGCCATTAAAGCTTTGGGTTCTAAAAACTATGTGACGGCGAAAAGCAACGTAGCAGACGTGACGTCTTATATCGACGCGTGCGACCAGCAGTTCTCTGGAAGGACACCGTTTAGTAGAAGGAATATAGTTGTGCACGATCTCTCTCTTGTGTCATCTAGCATTATTGGTTTGTTGGATTGATTCGGTTCGCCTTTGTTCATGTTGGCAGACTCGAGTTTGGTGTAATGGTTAATAAATAAAATTACAAGGAACAAGAGACATAGATCAGGATTTTAAATAATAATAATAACAAGTAAATATCAATTCCAAAGGAAAGAATGATTTTGCTCTTAAATGGTTATATATATATACACATAAATTATTTGTCTATTTTCGATATTAAATATTAAAAAATCGAATTTTAAACTTTAACCTTATATTCTAAATGCTAAGCTTTAAATTTTAAATCCAAATTCTCTAAACTCTTATCCATAATAGGGGTATTGAAAAGGAGAAAAATATTTTTATTCATAGTTACACTAAGTAAAATTCAATCACAAGTACAACTTTTTGTACCCTTATTTTTTACACTATATATGGTACGAACAATAAATGAGTAAAATTGTTTTTTTATTTTTTTTATGTGACATTTTTTTTATTTTTTAGTATTTATAAACCATTCATTTACATTCATGTGACTGTAAAAAGGTATAAAGCTTTCAAGTTTTACGTGATGAAAGAGGATGAGAGATAAATCCATTTACACCATATAAACTTGAAAATTTTATATATTTTTTATATTGTTCGATGTAAATAAATGGATGATTGAGATTGCTCTAAGAAAAATAGATTGGGATAAAATCTTAACTATGTATTTATCTTCATCTAACGGTTCAAAAATGATGTAAAAGTAATTGAATTTTACGTAATCCAAGTAAATACTAATATACACACAAATCATATAAAATTATGAGTTATACTTCACGTAATTCTCTTACACACATTGTAAAACTATGAGTTGTATATTTTTTTGGATCACTAGATGAATGAAATGCATGATTAAGATTAACTATATATTAAAATATTTGTTTTGATATAAAAATTAAAAAATATTTTTGGACTAAATTGAAAATAATGCAAAATTGTTTTTTTAAGTCCAAACAACTTGAGAAATATGTTGAAATGATTTTGGAACGTTTTTAAAATAAAAATATAATTTTTATAAGTTTAAAAATGTCAAAAACAAACCCCTCGTATTGATACCAAACCCCTTGTATGGATATCGAACGTCCATATTGGTACGCCCGTACCCCGTATCGATATACTTATTTTTACCAAAATTTTAGAATCGACTTGTAGTACCGATACTTCCCTAGCAATATCGATACCCTTAGATTGGTATCAATACACATAAATAGGTGTGTGTGTGTGTTTTTTTACAAAGTTTTGAACATTTTATGATAGTGTGTGTGTTTTTACAAAAGTGTAGATTATTATACTAGTTTTATCTAAATGCTACTTGAAAGTGAGTTATTTAACACCCATAAATAGGGGTGTTCATTATCAGATACCGTTAGTATTTAAAATATTAGGTATCTGGTTCATCTGGGTATCTACTTTGTCGGTCTGTGTCTCGACTCATTACATCTGGGTATCCACTATTCAAGTACTCATAAAATCTGGGTACCCAGAAACTCAGGTACCTGGTTCATGTTTTTTTTTTTAAAATTTAAAATTTAAAAAATCATATATTAAACATAAAAAAAAATTAGAATTAAAAATTAAAGTATATAATGCAAATATAGAAATATTTTAGGGATTTAAAATTAGTTTTGGGTAAAAATATTAAGAAACTTAAAATAAAAATATAATTTAAAATATAAAAAATATATTTAAAAAATATCAGGTAGTGTCGAGTCGGGTACCCGATAAGGGAAAACCTTCGGCCCATATAATAGAAAAATTATCGAGTCAGGTACCCGACCCGAAAAAATTATTTTCTTTTAAAATACTAATATATTTTGTATCGGGTAACCAGATCGATAATTTTAAACATCTCTTCCTATAAATATTAAATACTCATTTTTAAATTTTAAATAATAATAAACTTTGTCAAAAATAACAATGTTGTATTAAATGGAGAGATGAACTCATATCGTCTGATGGTGACATAGTTGTGGGGATACGGAGGCATTAATTGTGAGGTTAGTAGGTTATCGATTAGAAGCCTGGAATCACGATTTAGCTCCCACATGCTACGAAGAGAGCAATGGATGAATGACAACGTACCATGTACTTCAAAGCTTCCATCCATGTCCCGGACACTGTCAGTATCCATCGTTACACTACCATTTCTCAGTCACCCACCATGAAAACAAAGGCTAAATTCCGTCTTAATTTTCAGAGAAATTCAGGTATCATGTTCACCAGGAACTAATTCTGCTAGAGAAAATCCTGTCACAAAATTAGACGAAACGCATCAAGATTTTAATGAATGTTTGCATCTTCTGCTAAAACGTTTAATGCCTGCATATGCTATTGTTTCTAAACCAAACCCTAGGCCGATATGAACCCACAATGTGATTTGCTAGGTTTCCAAATCGATAGTGTCCCCCATCTCACAAACGTTACTTAAGAGTGACCCTCCTTTTCTGAATGATTGAATTCTTATGTTGGCAGTTCCAGATACATATAGCAAATAACTCTATATTCAATCTTGTTCATGGAACTTTAAAGGCTAGGCTTTTCAGTGGAGATTCCTATCTTAATTTTGAAGGATGATGGTTCATTAATGATTTTCTGAATTGCAAGCAAAGTTCAGAGATGGATTCTTTGTTTGCATCTTCTCATTAATTTACCTAATTTTACCATTCTTACTGTATTTTTTTCCCTTTCAGATTCTGAGATATTTTGAAGATGTCCCACTCTATTTTTCCATGTATATATTTACAAGCAGTGGTCCTACTGTAGGAAAAAACACTGGAATTGCATGTTATGTGTCCGGCATATATGTATCTGATATGAGTACTTGTTAAGTATATGTCAAAAAGGAGCAACTAGATTTACCTGGTTAGTCGAGGTTTTCATTTTTTTCGGGTCATGAGTTCGATATCGACTAGGAACACCATTTCTTTCCCCTCTCTTAGGTAGGATTAGGATTTGTCAAAAATAATTATAAATTTAGTTTTTGGATTAGACAAAAACTTTAATCATCTACGCTCTAAACTTTAGACTAAACCCCACGTAATAAACTTTACACCTAAATCGTAAAAATTAAATTCTATATCCTAAATTTTAAACTCTAACGTTAAATTCTAATTTTTTAATGTTCGCGATATGATTGGATCAAATGTTATGTTATATAACATATAAATTTCGTCGTGTTTATAGTCTAAACTTTAGACTTACAGGACACTAAAAAAATCTAGAAAATCTGTTATAAAGTCGATTGTCTGCAGATTCCAAAGAAACAGAATAAATTTGGATTAGTAGCTATGGTAAAATGATCAGGAAAAGAAGATTCCTATGCTTTCTCTTTGTGACAGATTTGAATATCTTCTTCCCCATACCAAATAAAAGTTCATATTTCGCCATTATTGCCCCCTAAGAGATCTTCACAGTGACCAAGTTTTTTCCTCTTAGATGATTCCAAATCTGTTCTAGTCTCTCCCTCCCTCATCATTCACCCAATGTTGGTAGCATAATAAGGATTCCAAACTGTGAGCCAAAATCACTTAAACCCCACATAAGGATTCATGGCCGCCTCTCCCACAACAAAACCACGCGGTTTGAGCCTTGCAGACAACCATCGTTGTTGCTTGGAATGGTCCCATGTTGTCAAGTTGTGTTCAGTCAGTTCTGAAGTTGACTACTAAAGAATGATCGTTACGTTATGATAGTTATCTTAAATTGTTTTTTCCCCTCACATTTATGTCTACAGTATGCAAGATAAATGGAGTAAGTTCTGCAAGAATGAAGATTTAACATTAACAGCCATTACTGCTGCACTCTATTTATTAGTTCAAACACCCCCTTCTTTCCCACAAAACTTTCCTCAAGGTTAAATTTATTATTCCCTATCTTCCTCTCGCTCTTCGAATTCTTCGTTAGTACTAGAGTTTTAGTTGAGTATATAGATTTTTGTTGATGGAGTATGTTTTTGACATGCAGAACAATGGTGCACTTGGGGTACTTTCTTGTAGCTGTACTACTCTCACTCCTCAACTTTGTTAGTGGAACCCTCGGACCATGGATCAACGCTCATGCCACTTTCTATGGAGGTGGTGATGCTTCTGGCACAATGGGTACTTCTTACAATCCAAAAGTATCACATATATATATACATATATACATAGATTTGTTCTTATTGATTCTTCTGCTACAGGTGGAGCTTGTGGCTATGGAAACCTGATTAGCCAAGGTTATGGTATTAACACAGCAGCCTTGAGCACTGCCTTGTTCGACAATGGATTGAGTTGTGGTGCATGCTATGAGCTCAAGTGTGTCAACGACCCACAATGGTGCCTGCCCGGTTCCATTGTCGTCACCGCCACTAACTTCTGCCCTCCAGGAGGCTGGTGTGACCCTCCTAACCACCACTTTGATCTCTCTCAGCCAATTTTCGAACACATTGGCCAATACAGAGCCGGTATCGTCCCAGTAATTTACAGAAGGTAAACAAACAGTGGGAAATAAAACAACATTTCTCAAAAAATAATTTTCCTATTTCCACCGACAGTCTCGCCACTGTTCAAACTTTTTCTTTTGTTTCCACAGGGTTAAATGTAGGAGAAGTGGGGGCATAAGGTTCACAATCAATGGCCATTCCTACTTCAATTTGGTTCTGATCACCAATGTTGGAGGTGCTGGGGATGTTCATTCGGTAGCCATTAAAGGTTCAAAGACCAGATGGCAACAGATGTCTAGGAACTGGGGCCAGAACTGGCAAAGCAATTCTTACCTTAATGGCCAAAGCCTGTCTTTTATCGTCACAACCAGTAATGGTCACAGTGTTGCTTCTTTCAACGTTGCTCCTTCAAGTTGGTCCTTCGGACAGACTTACACCGGAGGCCAGTTCGGGAGCAGAAAGTAACAGCCTCTTGTTGTATATGTGTGCGATATTAATTATAGTAAAAATATGCCTGAAGAATAACTTATGTGAGTCTAAATAACAAAAGACTCTATAGTATTTGTTCCGGATTTTTGTTATTATTTTATAATTGAAAATATAATATATATTATCACGTTCAATTACGATAAATATTATTGATGCACATAATAAATTTTATATTTTAAATCTTTAAATTTTAAACCTAAACCGAATTTATAAAAATTTTTATAATATAATTTATAGATTAAATTATTTAAATTTGAATATTTTAAGATAAACATATTTTTATTATTGAATTTATAATAAAAAAATATTAAAACCTTGAATAAAGGATAGAAAATAAATTTCTAACTACTTTAAATAGGTAGAAAACTTTTATTTCTACTCTCTTGGTAATTTATTTTCCTTGGTTCAAAAAAGGCAAATCATAAAACATCTCAAGTGGATGAATCTTTTGTATTCTAGAGAAAAAAGTATATATAAAATACTAAAAATTATAATTATAAATTTATTAAACATTATATAAATGAATTATTTTTCCAGTACATTTACCAAAAAGTAAATTTTCGTTTTTGTCGGCAGATATTTGTTTAGAAAAAAGACAAAAAAATATTGTGGAAGCACGTGAATGCACCACGTTATATTCTTAAAATGACAAAAATTGTGAGTTAGATTAAAAAATTTTAAATTATTCAAATTAAAATATTATATTTTATAATTTAAATTTTATTTAGAATTTTTCGATTCAAGTGAAATTTATAAAATTCGAGTCGATTTTTTGAATTTTTATGTAAATTTAATTATAATTATTTATCTTCTTATAGTATAGTTTGATTCTAATTTAAATTACTTTCGTTAATCATGTAAGATATGCATATAAATTTCATTATATTTTTTCATGTGTGACAGATTTTTTCATAATTTTTTATATTGATATACATCTCAAGAAAAATTAAGAGACCTGGTTCGAACTTAAAAGTCAATCAACTAATTATTAAAAATTTTGAATTATTCAAAATTTTATTTTATAACTTAATTTTATTTAAAATTTTTTACTAAATTTAAGATTATATAATTTTAAATCGAGTTAGAACGAATTAAATTTTTTACCTCAAATCAAATCTAAAAATCAAATCAAATTTTACTCGCCTATATAACGAGTATTATCCTCAACCACTCAATTTAAAAAATTATATTTAAATAATGCAAAGAAGCAGACTTCACATTGGTTAGATATTGGATTTTTTTTCTAAACTATACAAGTAGTAATCGAGGTATTATTATTATTATTATTAAATTAGTTTTTATAAAATTATCATTGACGTTATATTTTTTTATTAACAGTAATTAAAAAATTAATTATAATATTGTTGATTTGAATTTTCTTATTTTATTTTATAATTTTATCTCTTTATATTATTTTTAAAATCATTCGACCGATAAAACAATGACACATATTATCATCTTATCTAATAAAAAATATTAGAAAAAATAACAAAACTCAAATGCCTTTGCTAAGATATATTAAATTTTCAGTAAAACCTATCTTTAAATTATTCTAGCAATATAAAATAAAATAAAATCGACACGAAAACAAATTTAAACCCATATTCTCGTGTGAGTGATTAGGATACTTGGAACTAAATTAAACTTTTAATATAACTTTAATAAAAAAATTACTTAAAGAAACTAAATTTAAAATTCAAGCTAAAATTATTTCCAATTTTATTTGTGAATAAAAAATATTTATTTATTTATTTTATAAATTATTATTAAATCTTAAAAGTTAAATTTATAAAGGTATCTTAGAAATTAATTAATTATATTTAAAATAAAACAATAATTCTTTTAAAATTTATAATCCATAGTATTAAATATTATATATTTAATTTTAAAAATTATTAATAAATTTATAAGATAAATAAATAAATATTTTTTTATTCACAAAGTAGAAAAGTAGTTTTAGTTTGATTTTTAACTTAAAATCCAATTAAATTCACTTAAAAATAAATAATTAATTTACTTTTATTAAAATTTTAATTTAGTTAAGTGGCTAAATATCTTAAACATGGATTCGAATCCTTTATCCCGTCAATCTCATTTTATTTTGTGTTTTTAACTTTAGTATAAATTAAATATAATTTTTTGTTAAAAATAATATACGGAGAGAAAATTTAAAAAATAAATAAAAAAAAACAAATTCATGTCAACATCATTGTTAGTACTTTAAAGTTCAGTAACTAAAAAAATATAATGATAACGATTTTAAAAATAGTTTTTTTTGAGCGAAGATTTACTTAAAAAATATAACATAAAAAAATGATAAGATAAATGATTTTTAGTGGTTGGTTTAATGAATACATGACGGAACTCAAATGAGTTCGAGGATACTCTATCTCAACTTGTTCTTCAACATATTGTTGAATTTCTTTTTAGGGATTTCATTATTATTATCAGACTTGTCAAGTTGGAATTTGAAAGTTTCACGTAAATTCTTTGTATGTTTGGCATACCAAGTACGTCCTAGTCTTGTGGTGCAGTCGGGTGATCATCTTTCACATATTTTTTTTCAAAGTATAAGAATCTTTCGAGAATTAAAATGTTATTGTAGATTATCTGTCATGAACAAATTCTAAAAAATGTTAAATGTGTCAAATATCATTTGAATAATGACCTTAGTTGTTTAGTGTGTAGTTCTATCATGGACTATGCATCCGACATTCTTCGTAATTTTCATGAAATTCAGCCTATTGGGCACCAACTTATCAAGATGGATAATGAAGGAATTTTTTAGTTTGGATTGTAATATAACAATATGAGTACTCTTTTTTCGAGTAAAAATCTTTTACCTCTTTATCATGTCTCCATCCATGCCTCAAGTTAAAAAATTCTAAAAATTTGAATTTTAAACCCTAATCCTATTTTTATATCCTAAGCCCTATACCATACGCTCTAAAAGATACACCATATTCCTAATTTCTTAAACCCTAACCAAAACCCTAGTCTAGAACCCTAAACCCTAAACTTTAAATCCTCTAATTTGAAACGGAGGCACGAATGGAGGCATGAGAAACAGGTAGGTGATTTACACCCTTCTTTTCCTTCATTTAGAGGAGTAGAAATCTTCTACCTCTTTATCATGCCTCCATCCATGCATCTTGTTAAAAATTTCTAAAAAATCCCTAATTCCTTAAACTCTAACCACAACCCTTAACCTAGAACCCTAAGCCCTTTAATTTAAAGCGGATGCACGAATGAAAGTATAAGAAAGAAGTAGACAATTTACATCTATTTAGAGTAGAGAAATTTTTAACGAGACTCATAGTCCCCTTATCTAATATCGTAGAGTTCCCTTAACTAATATCATTTGCCCTGAGTTCAACTAGAGTGTTAAAATATATGTTAACAAATATTAATGAGAGAAAATATGCAATCCATACAACCTATAAAATCAGAGTGACTGTAAAAGAAAAAATATATTTCGCATTTTATAGAAGTGAAAATTTTATACTAATTTTCTCTAAAAATATAATATTTTAATTTAAAATTAATTATTTTTTTAATATTTTATTTAAATTTTAATTATTTTATATTTTATATTAGAATAAAATTATATTATATATATATATATGTATTTGATAGGTTAGATGCCATGTTATTTAAAATAAATTATCATATGCATATAATATGTCATCATTGTTAGATTTTTAACGGTCCAGTTACCATGGTGTTAAAAAATAAGCTATTTGTCAAAAAAATATATAGGTTAAGGGCTAAATTTATCCCAAAAAATAAGGGCCAAAACGACAAAAATTATAAACGTTAAGGGTTAAAATTATCTTTATGCCTAAGTATAATTAATCCTTAGAGGGGTAATTACACAATTAGCCCTTCAACTCTCGAGTCTTTACATGTTCACCCAATAGTTTCAATTTTCATAATTTGTTCACAAATTAATGTTTCAATATTTTCAAGATGGTCCTTAATCAATATCAGTACTAAATTAGGGTTCAATATTTACACAATTGACCAAGAAATAGTTCTATGAATTTTCATCAATATTTTTGAGTGACCAAGAATGTTTATATTACCTCATCTTGTATTGATTCAAATCCTAATATTTGTCTCGAAAATATAATTATCTCCCCAGTTATAAAAAAGAAAATATATCATAAATACATTTGATTAATTGTTGGGATGTTCCTCATCCATTGTTTGAGCCCTCAGTGTTGCTCTCTTTGGGAGAGATTATATCATGAACCTTGTTAATCACGTCATCCGTGGTCCATACAATAAAATTCGTTTATCTTTAAGTAATTATCTGATAACTACTCACTTAATAATTACATGTAGAAAAGAGTTGATGATTCACTTTAAAAATATATGAGATAGATAAATATAGTTAGTTAAAACCACAGATGACGTAATGAACAGGGTTTCTGATATAATTTCTCCACTTTTGGAATCCGCGGTAATTGATGCTGACATCTTGTGTTTTTCTTTATCTAGCTTTAAACATGTTTCTTTATCTTCTGTTTGTAGACTTTCTCAAAAGCCACTCGGAAAGGAAGATGCCAGACGGAATGCATTGCGTATCCCAATCAGTGGCTTCAGCTGTAATTTGTCTTGGTGTTTATGGCTGTTTTGGCCTTCTATCCATCAAAAATAGAGAGTTCATCAAGGAAACCATCATTAAGCAATTACTTAAGTTCAATTGATTTATAACATTGATGTTATATTGTTTGACCAAACACGTAGTCGACATCTTCGGTAGGGTCTTTCTACCATAAGAGTTAATAATATTACAGAAGTCTAGACTTTTTCATCGCTAAGCAGTTGGCTGAGAGCTACAACTCTTAAGTTCAGCTAAGGGCATTGGCATTTCGGTTTTGATTATTCTCAATAAACCTACCTTGGGGGGAATGGATCTTGGGATGGAGGAAACTTTGCACTAAGGGAAGCTTCAGATGCCACCAACCTTGGCCGCTGAGCGGTTTGTTTTCACCAGTGGAACCAGAGACTGCACAACATCTGCCATCAATGGTCGGTAGTCAGCTTCTGGTTGCACACACATTGCAGCAATGGCTGCGACCTGAACAACTTCTTTCATCGAGTATTGACCTTCCAGTGCTGGATCCATTATCCCGACCACCTTTTCTCTATCTGTTAACTGAGGTAAAACCTGCGCCACATACAAGAGAAAAGCTTGAAGAATGGACAGAAACATTTGCAAGGATTTACTAGTAAAAGACACAACTAGAAGAAGAAAAAGATGAAGCAATTACAAGATTTAACATGATTCAGCTCAAGAAAAAAGAAATGAAACTAACCCACGATACAAGAACACCTTCCCCAGGAGGTCTCTTCAAATCAACCGGCACTCTGCCTGTAAGCAACTCTAAAAGAACAACACCATAACTATACACATCTGATTTTGTAGTTAGATGTCCAGTTAAAGCATATCTGCACATCATAGCAACCAAACCCAATGTCAGTTGGGGCAGTTATAATTAGATAACAAAACTGTTAAAAGTATTAACTTAACAACAATATGCCATCCACTGAGAGTAAGAGTTTGTGATTTCATACTCAGGAGCAACATATCCCTGTGTGCCCAATACTCGAGTTGAAACATGTCCACCAGCTTTGTCTGACCCAAGCTTGGCTAATCCAAAATCAGAAACTTTGGCATGAAAATTTTTGTCCAAAAGGATGTTACTGCTCTTAAAATCTCTGTGAATCACCGGAGGGCTAACATGTTCATGGAGATATTCCAATCCCTTAGCAGCTTCCAGAGCTATTCTCAACCGGGTTTCCCAGTCCAGTTTTAAGTTTATATTGTTAGAACCTGCAGTGTGGAAGCAGAAAATCAGTTGTTATGAATACCATTCTCCTATATCAATTTTGCCTTCCAAACTGAACCAAGCTTGATATTGTTTCAAAAAAGATGATCAGTGTTTACTATGCTCTTATTATAGTGAAAGGATAGAGCAAAATTAAAGCTTGTACATCACTTAAGGGAAGAACACCGAGAAAAGCTCTAAAGCACTTCCGAAATTTAAAAAGAAAATGTAAATTTTAGAAATTAATCTGCCTATACTTGCTAACACAAGATTTTCAATATCCCAAATTTCTTTGAGGGCACTCCCATTTGTGGTCCACTATAGCTTTTGAAACTCCCCAAAAGGGCTTCAAAATTTTCGATGATGAATCATTGGTTTCAATAACTAAAAAGCTAAATTAACAGCTCATGTACATCAAAAGTTTAATAAGAAAAAGTTGTTGCTTACTTACCACTAATGGGATACAAATGTTCCTGCAGACCACCATTTGCCATAAACTCATAAACAAGCAATTTACGACTACTGTCTGAGCAATAACCAATCAAAGACAGCAAATATGGAGAATGTAGCCGTTTCAGCAGCTCCACCTACAATCAGGTAGGATCAATCAGTAGAAACTTACCCCTAAAATTACAACATCCCTGGTCTAAACTAGTTAACCAGAAGTAAAAGTAAAGTTAATGCAAAGGAAATCATATCTTTGCTAACTCTCATTATACATTTTTTTCCAGCCAAAATGTAAAGAATGAGGTGAACAGAATCATGTATAGATGATAGGTTAGCACGGCAAATTTGAAATACAAATATCAGAATCCTGGAAAAGAGAAATCAGAATGAAATTCGAAGTGGACCTCCATTTTAAATTCTTCTTCCCCTTGCTTTCCTTCCTGATCCATTAACTTGACAGCAACTTTCCTGCCATTACTAAGCACTCCCCTGTATACAGACCCGAATCCACCATGGCCAACCACATTAGACTTGCTGAAACCACCAGTAGCTGAATGCAACTGCTTAAAAGTAAAGACGTGAAGCCCGTCGTCCATAGAAACTTCAAGATCGGCATTACAAGCTTTGTCCTTGGAGTCAACTCCTTCAGTGACAAAAGACCAACAATTCATCAAGTGACATAAAAAGGGAACACAAGGAACTTATTCATACTAAAGCAACAATTTTCACTTTTTTGATGATTACTTATACATTGTCCCTTACTTCAAACCATCATAACTCCAAGTCCTCAAAGTGTATAACCAACTTACCATATCATAATAAAACTGAACAAGATGAATCAAACATATAAACATATTTCTGGCTTTTCCCACATATTTTTACAGGAAAAACAGGGAAGAACAAAAGATTAACTACTTTTGAATGCAAAGAGGATGAAGTAACACAGTACACACAAAAGAGAGTGCATTTTCCCAAGTAATCATCCTACATTAACATCTCCTAAACTGTTAAAACACCCAGCACAAATATACAAAAAACTTAAAGAAAAGAAAATATGTGAGCAAAGAGACACTTACCAGTAGAATGGGATTTGGAGCGCTTAGAGAGGACCTTGTTACGAATATAACAATAGTAGCTAAAAGCCACTAAAAGCGAAGCAACAGCCACTGAAGCAAGCACTACAATGACGACCAATGCAATGCGCTCTTGCCTCCTGTAATACGAATATGAGTACTCATGTTCTTCCCCTCCTTTCTCCATTGTTGTTTTCCTTTGGAACCCTAGCGTGCTACCGACTTTTAGATAAACTCAGATTTTGTTTGAACTTGGAGATTCTCCTTTCTCTCGCCTTTCTTCGGGCTGTGTCAGACTCAGTGAGTTCACTGTTTTCTTCTTCTCTAACTGGCGCGCACGCAAAGAGACTTTACATTTTAGTCCTTTTCTTTTTCGGAATTTAGATTTTGTGCCTCAATTTAGGTATAATACTAAAAATAACTATAATATTTAATTGAATTGTTATTTTAATTTTTATTTTTAAAATAATTTAATTTTTAATATTTTATTTTTATAAAAAAATTAATCAAATGATAAAAAATAATTTGAAAGAAAGATATGTTATAAAAAAATATATTTTATATAATCTTATAAAATTAAATTTTTATTGATGTGTCATTCTGTAAAATTAATATATTTGTCTCTATGAGATTTTTATCACGAGGAGCATTGCCATGTAGGTTTTTGATATTATTTTAAATCATTTTATTCTTATTTGAATGATGATTTTTATCCTTAAAATAATTATTTTGACACAATAAAACGTTAAGAATTAAATTATTTTAAAAAAAATAAGAACAAAAATGATAATTTAATCAAATATTAAATATTTTTATTATTATGTCTAGTTTTTAGTTAAGCATATATTAAATTAAATATTTATTTTTTTTGGCAAAATCTCATCAATATTGTTGTTTAAGTTTTTCGCATAATATTACACTTAAAAAATTATTTCTTAAAATATTATTGATTATATAGTAAAAATAAAGTTGAATTTATTTGAATTCGGTTTTGAATAATATTTACTTTTTTTCATATTAAAAAATTAAAGTGAGAATAGGAGGATCCGACTTTGAATGGTATAAAATTCAAAAAAATATCAAAGTCGGTGATAAGAGACTTCGACTTTAAACAATATTTCTATTTTATAATCCGATCGTTTTTCATAGTCAAATTTTAATAAATTCGACTTTACTTTTATTTTAGAATCAATAATATTTAAAAAATAAATTTTTAAATTTAATATTAAAAAAAAAACTTAAACAACAATATTTATGAGATTTTTTTTAAATTTTTTCTTTACTCGGGAATTAACCCTTATTCATATTCCTATTTTTGTACGTGATCTTGTATTCGCCAACTTTATACCTAAATTATTAAATAACTAGAGATTTATATTATTATTTTTTTATCTGAGACATAAAATTAACTCGAACATAATAAATTAAATTTAATCTAAAAATTTAAAATAATTTGAATAAAAATTAACTCAAATTTTAGTTGAATCAAAATAAATTTAAATTAATTTTTATCCGAATTAAATATATTTGAACTGAATAGACTCAAAAAAATAATTTAAATCAAAGATAACTGAAAATAAAAATATTTAAAAAATATATTTTAAAATACCGTACAATTTAATTTTTAAAAATTTTGTGACCAAAAACAAGAAAACATGAATGTGAAGGGTGAAATGGAATAAGATAAAAAGTAAGGTCTAAGAGTTAATTATAAATTAAGATTTCATATGAAGACAAAAATATTCCATTCCCCGATGTCTAAAACTTGCTCTGTTTTCTTTTCTTTTTCCTTTCACACAGTCCTCTCCGTACCACCATCATTTCAAATGCAATGAAATGGTAGGAGTGAAAAGACCGGATTGCCCTTCTTTTCTAAGTGAGCTAGAGTCGAGTTAAAAAATTTTAAGTTATTCAAATTGACGAGTTTAATTTTATCATTCATTTTTTAATCAAATAGAATAGAGTTAAAAAAAAATTAGTTGAATCTAGTCGAGTTTTAGAGTTTTTATAAAAATTTAATTATAATTGTTTATTATATTATAATATAATTCGATTATAATTTAAAGAACTTTAACTAATCCTATAAGATATATATTTCTTCATTTATGATAATATTTTTTTATATTTTTATATATCAGTATATATATATCATAAAATTTTGGGATATTCGTCTTAATTTAAAAATAAATCAACTAATTATTAAATTTTTGATTTATTAAAATTTCTATTTTATAATTTAAACTTTATTTAAAATTTTTAAAATTAAATCGAGTTTATAAAATTTTAAATAAATTAAAATAATAAAATAATTTTATTTTAAATTAAATTATTTAATTTTTTAAATTAATTCGAGTTTTATTCGACCTTATTCCTTTCTACCCGTAAAATTAACGTTCTGTTCCACCAAATCATGTCCTGAAGGACGGTTTGGATTTTTCCCATCATATAAATCATAATGGAGCATGGACGCTGGGTGACTATTAAATTTTAAAATCATAAGATTTTATTTAATATTTAAATTTTAAATTTATAAAATAAAAATTATTTTTTATCAAGTTTATTTTTATAATTAAAATATTTGTTTTTTTCACATATATTAAATTATTGGTAGATTAAAATATATTAAATATTTAAATTTTATAACAGATGTCAGAGACTCTTTGAATCCCAAAAGTATTTTGTTTTTGAATTTATACTAATTAATTATAAAATTTATGACTATTTTATTTGTCAAAGCAAATCAAATTTTATTTTTTATTTACTATTAAATTTCATTTTTATAGTATAAAATTTAAATATTTTACATTTTAATCAGTGAAACTATTAATAATATTATGTAAGAATTAAGAATTTTTATTTTTTAAAAACAAAAAATTAAATATGAAAATGTTTTTAAAATTTATCAATAATGACTGAAAATTATAAAGTCATTTTATCAAAATAATTTTAAAACTAAAAATCTAAAATTAATTTTAAAAATTAAGACCAAATCAAATTATCATTAACGATTTAAAACTTGTTTAAATACAATTAAATTAAATCGATATCAATCATAGTTACAAGGATAAGCAATTTTAGCTTTTTTTTATATATATATATTTTTGTTTTCCCCTTCCAAATCTAATCTTCTGGCTAGGCATGAGAGACGAGAATAATTTTATAAATTTTGTATTATGTTCGTTTTAGTTGGATAGATATAAATATAATTCGATGTTAATGATAATAAACGAGTATATATATTAAGAGTTGTATCCGTTATAAATAATGAGTATGTGATGAATTTAATATATTATTTGATATATATCCGTTCGCCCACTACCAACAATAAAAATTTTGAATTATTATAAATTTAAGGATAAATTCATGAGCTGCTCTGTAAACACTAAGATTCTGAATTTTTGAATTTACTCAAATCATAGAACATAAATTCTCTGCTTAGTTAATTTTGTTTGATAAAATATTTTTTTAATATGTCTGATATTAATAACTATTTGTTTGACAATTTGGCAGGTGCAAAATAATCAATTTTTAATTGATTAATTAATCAATTAATTACGTACTGTCATACGGACCGTGCATTTATGTCCGAGACATTAACACAATCATCAGCGAAAGAGATTCGGAGTGATGTATCAGGCTTGTCAAGATCATCAAATTTGGCCGAACAATTGGAGAATGCTGGAATGCTCATAAGCCCATCAGACTTAGCCCATTCAATAGAAGATTCCAGAAGGTGATTTGGTCAAAGTATTATCCGTTTGAATTTATTTAAGATAATTTATTTAGATAAAGTTTGAGATAATTAGAGATTTGAAAAATAGATAAATTTAATATTGATCATCTATGTAATTTAAATTGGACCGTTGGATTTACGGGCTTCAACTATAAATAGAGGCTTACCCCCACCTCATTTAATCATCTTGAGCTATCTTGAACTTGTAAACACTTGTATCTCTTTCTTTCATCACTTTGAGTAATAAAAGGAGCATTTACTTTAAATTCTTTGAGTGTTCTTTGTGTTCTCGAGTGTTCTTCTATATTCTTTGTGCCAATCTTTTCAATTGTTCTTTTATTCAGCTTCCGCTTAGAATGATCTTGCGTTCATGAGCTTTGAGAGATTGATCTTCTAAAGCAAGAATCCAGGCTAACTTAGGTGTTTGTCAGGTGGACTTTGTCTAAGGTCGTACGGGGTTCAGCTAGAAGGGAATCTAGCACCGTGACGAAGGATTCAAGGTGACTTGGTCGAGTTTCGATCGAGAAAGCGACTAAGACCGCACGAGTCGACTAGCAGCCCTTAACCTACCATGATAACTTATTTTTTAGCCCTTAACCTAAATTTATCCAAAAAAAAAAGAATAAGGTCCAAAATGATAAAAATTATAAACGTTAAAGGTTAAAATTATCTTTATGCCAAAATAAATCTAAGTAATAATTTTTAATTTATAAATTGTTTCTTTAATTTTAATATGTTAGTTTGATATATTTATGGATTATTACTTTAGAATTTAGACTTTAAAAGTATTTTATATACTCTTTTGATATTTTTTGTTAATTTTGTTAATTTATGTTAATATTAAGTCTCATATAGTATTATTAAATTTTAATTTTAGTTAAAAATAAGATAAGTTTTTAATGAGCTTAACAAGCAACGAGTCGAGTTGAGCAACAAAATATTTTAACGGAAATAAGTCTAACATAATTTTAACGAGCTTAACGAGCAACAAATCGAATTAAAAAATAAATTTTTAATAAACACGTTAAACAATATCTAACTCACAACCGACTCACTTAATAATTCCCAGTGCTACCAAGTGTATCTTCTCGGTACATGATACAAAACCTAATATATATCTTAGATTTATATTTATATATTGTTTTGGTCAGGTGTTAGTCTGATTCCAAGGATGAGAGCCGAGCCAGTGATTAAGATTTATTAATCTTTTATTTATATATTAGTTTAGAGTTCCTAAAATTTAAGAATTTATTTATTTTTATTTTTTAATTATTAAATAAATAAATGAATTTAATAGTTAATTTTAATTCTCCTTTTTAAATAAATAAACCTAAAAAAGAAAATAATGTATTTAAAATATCAAAATAATTATTTAAAGCAATGAGATGAATAAAAAATTCATTTTCATTTTCAGTTCCAACTTTTTATGTACTACACTGAAAAAATAAATTATGACATAAAGATAATTTTAACCCTTAACGTTTATAATTTTTATTATTTTGGTCCTTATTATTTTTAAGATAAATTTAACCCTTATATATCTTATGTTTTTTTGACAAGTAACTTATTTTTTTAACTAACATAATATTAGACCGTTAAAAATTTAACGATATTGACATGTCATATATATGTGATAATATATTTTAAATAACATGGCATCTAGCCTCATTCTACATATATATAACATGTCATTATCGTTAAATTTTTTACGATAATAAAAAATATATACATGTAAATTATAATTTTATCCTAACATAAAAAATAAAATAATTAAACTTCAAATAAAATATAAAAAATAATTAAATCTAAAATAAAAGACTACTAAGCATTCTCAAATCTTAAATATCATTCTACATATATATGACATATTAGTTAAAAAATAAATAATTTATCAAAAAAACATAGGTTAAGGGCTAAATTTATCCTAAAAAAAGATGAATGCCAAAATGATAAAAATCATAAGTGTTAAAATTATCTTTATGCCTTAAATTATAACCCTAACCTCAAATTATAAATACAAACTCCTAAACTCTAGATTAATACCTTAAGCTCTAATCTTAAACTCTGACCTTAAATTTTAAACCTAATTTTTTATTGTTCAGCATAAATAAAATATCAAAAAGGGATAAAAATTTTATTCGTAATGAAATATACATTCATTGTATAAGAGTTTATTTTAGTTTTCTTTCAGGTCTCGAAAATTTTTAAAACGACTCCGATCTGATGCATTACATTAATGACTTCTCGAGTAAACTTAAATCGAGTCCAAGACAACTTGAGTTTTTATATTAAATGTCTTAGATTTCTTATCCAAAATTTCTTATGAATCATGACATAAGTTTAAAACTAGGGTTAGATCTTGGTGATGCTGCTTCAATGGTGTACTTGAAATAAAAATAGTAAGTTTACTGGTTTTGATGTTTTAGATCTGTTTTTTTTTTCTATTTCCCTGAATCTAGCTGGTTACAATTAAACATATTCATAAGCTTTAAAATTTGGGCTGTCCATAATTTAAAAATTTTATAAATAAATTTGAAGTATGTGAGATTAAACTATGATTATCAATTTCTTTTCAAAGAATATCAATTTTATTTTTAAGGGTGCAAATTTTAATTTAAAATTATATTAATTTTACTATTTTATATTAAATTTATAGAAAAATGCTTTAAATGTTTTGTTTGCTTTTTTGCTATTCCTCTTGTTCAATACTAGGCCGCAAATGAGACGAGACAGATCGTGAATTATTTGAGCTTGAATCGGTTAAAGCTCGTCAAAACTCGACTCATTTGGACTCGACTCGAGCTCGAACTCGGCTCGAGTTATTAATGAGCCGAGCTGAGCTACATGATACTCAACTCGAAAAGCTCACGAGCTACTTGAAAACATAAATATACTATTTTTATTTTTTTTATCATTTAAAATCTAAATTTCTAAACTTAAAACCCTAAAATCTAAACCTTAAACATAAGACTTAAACCCTAAATTAAGATACTAAACCTAAAATTAACAAGTTTGAGTTTACACAACTTGTGTATCAAAGTTTTTTTTCTCCATTAGGCTTTAAATGAGACGTGAGAGATAAGACTTACTCGAGTTTAATACGGTCAAAGATCAATCAATACTTGGCTCGATTAGGCTCGAAAAAAGATCGAACTCGACTCGAGTTCTTAACGAGCCGAGCCGAGCCGAGCTCAGATATTTTAGGCTCGTTTAAAATTACTCAAGCTCAAGCTCGACTTGAAATCTTAACGAGTCGAGCCGCGCTTAACACTACTCGAGCTCGACTTGACTCGTTTACACCCATATTCAATACTATAAAAAGTTTTTTTTTTCCTCAGTGTTTTGTTTTTTTAGTCTTAATATTTAAATATAGTCTTATTATTAGACAGGTAATTAAGTTGGTGAATAATTGGAAGTGGAGAGGGGAATTGTTTTTTCCCCACAATATTTAAATTATGGATTATAATATAAAGAATGTAATTTTATTTTATTTTCATAATATGTGACAAGCTAGTATTATAGAGTTTGGTTACAGTTATTGCAATTGATTGTACCTATAAGCTGATGAAGTTTCCTATGGAATTTAAACTTTTAAAAGCATACCAACCATGAGAGATTTCGTGCCTAAAATTTAACTTAATGTCAAAGGAAGGTTTTGGTAAACTTTTAATTTATTATTAATTATAAATTTATTTTGATTGAATGATTTCAAATGGATTTAAATTTATTATTATTTTGCTGATATAGGTTGATTTCTCTTAATTATTTATTTTTAATAAACTTATGGTTTTTTTTATAAAAATAGAGTTTTTATTATTTATATTATTAAAATTTTCTTTAAATTTAATCAAAAGAAAAAAATACATTTGATGATAAAAATAAAGACGAGATACGAAATCCTCGTCAACCATTATATAAATTTATAGTATTTAAATTCCATGATGTAAGTTTTTATTTTTTATTCATTTTAATATTTGAATAAAATACACAAATAGAGTAAATTATTTTTAAAAATACAAAATGATCACCAACTTTTTAGAAGTTATATAATGACCATTAAACTTTAAGTGAGTGGCGCCGTTAACCGTCGTTAAGTAGGTGACATTACAATTTACGAAAAAAATATATAATAACATATTTATCTCTCCATATTTATATATTTGATTAATATAGAAATCAATAATAAATTTAAATTAAAATAAAATTAATTAAATTATAAATATAAAAAATTAAATATATTATTCAAATTTTTGTAACTGTCACATATCTCGCTTAATAAAAATTAATTTTTTAGCAATTATTTTATAATAAAAACTAAAATTTAATTATTATTAGTTTAGTGACTATTTTAAATCTTAAAAATATTTTAATGATCATTCGTATACTTTATTCGCGAGGTTTATAAATTAAAAATAAACAAAACGTTTCCTTTCTTAGTAATACTATTATTGTAATTTATTAAATAAGTTAAAAAATTAACATGTATACATTTTGAAAAATTTACATAAATATTGACGATGGGAAAAAGAATTTTTAAAATATTAACGATGAAAAATTATTTTTTAAAATATTGAAGATTGAACAGTGGATTGAAGACGGATTCAAGAGATGCCGACTTTAAACGGTAAAGAACTTGAAGATAGGTTCAAGAGATTTCGACTTTGAATAGTAAAAAGATTGAAGATGGTTCAAGAGATGTCGACTTTGATATCTTCACGCGATCTTCAAGATTTTTACTGTTCAAAGTCGGAGGATAATGAATCCGACTTTCAATTTACTGTTCAATCTTTAATATTTTAAAAAATAATTCCCATCGTCAATATTTTGAGAATTCTTTTTTTCATCACCGATATTCATGTAATTTTTTTATACATTTCGGTTAAGATCACAATTTCTTTTATAATTATAACACTTAAAAAACATATTTGATAAAGTCATTAAAAGAAAGAAAGAAGCATTAACAATAACTCTTTAAAAGGCTTGTCTTTTCTATATGTGACATTGGTTAACAATTAATTAAGAAAGCAGTGCTCTTTAAAACACTCTGACTTTTCTATACATAGCATTGGTCGATAATTAATTCCTAATCTACATATGTCGCAGCGTAAACTATGACATTTATATATTCCAGTTTCTTCCTTTTTCTTTAAACACATTTGAACCACAATATATAAAATTTTTCAATCAAACTAATTAAGACCAAAGATTTATTACATAATCCAGTAAACAAAGAATTTGTCGAAAACCATAGTTTCATTAATTTAATATTTTAAGCATATATAATAACCTAGCCTTAAAATTGTCCTTTAGAATTTTTTTAATGAAAAAATATGAAAAATGTAGGGTAAAAAATCTACTTATTCTTTCATAAAAAAAATTTTGAGCACTTTTTATTTTTTACGATGTTTATGGGATAATTCTACAACGGGCGTCGAATACCGCTGAATGTTGTTAATCATGAATATTGCTGAACATTATTAAACTAATTAATAAAGATTAAAAACTTTAAGGACTCAACATATAATTATAAAATAATTAAAATAATTTTTTATTAAATTATTTTTTATATATTTTTATTTTATTTTTTAAATAATTGAAAAAAATACTAATTTAAATTAATTTTAAAAAATAAAAATCTTAAACTCTAAACCCTAAAATCAAAATCCAAAACCTAAATCACTAAACATTGAACTCCAAACAATAAAATATAAACTCTAAAATAAACCATAAATACTAAATCTAAATCCTAAAATAATCAAAACTCTAAACTTAAGACTCTAAAATCATAAATCTTAAACTAATTTTTGGCTTCAAGTTTAGGGTTTATACTTTTTAGAGTTTAATTTTTTATTTTAGGGTTTAGGGTAGATTATATTTTTAGATTTTAGGGTTTTATTGTTTTAGGGTTTAGAGTTTATGATTTAGTGTTTTGGATTTTAGGATTTGATGTTTAGTATTTTTAGCCTTTGAGTTTAGGGTTTTAGGTTTTTGATTTAATATTTTTATTTTTAAATTAAAAATAATTTTTAAAAAATTAAAATATAATATAGATAATTTGTTTAAAATTTTATTTTATTTTTTTTGAAATTATATGTTTAGTCCTTGAAATTTTTAATTTTTATTAATTAGTTTAATAGTGTTCAGCGGTATTCATCGTTAGTGGTGTTCAACAATGTTCGACGCACGTGGTAGACTCATCTATGTTTATTTCTTAAAATTTGCTATTATTGGATAATATAATTATATACAATTTTTTTCAAAAAAAAATGATACGAATGCGTTTTAATTTTAGTTTACATATATTTTTTAATTTTAGGGGTCAGAGTTTTAATTTAAGAATTTAATTTATAATGTTTTGGAATTTAAGGTATATAATTTAAAATTTTGAGTTTAATTTTTTAGGAATAAGATTAGACATTTAAATTTAGGTTTTTATAGTGTAAATATACAATCTTATATAAAATTAATTTTACACATGCAACTAATTGATCAAAATTTTACCCTAAAAAATATACATATACTTGCGATTTAAACTCAATCTTTTTTTTACGAACCATCTAGCCTTAATAGTTGAGAGAAAAGTTGTTATTTCTAGAGGTTACGGGTTCAAACATCAGTAATACTAGTATAGTGATTAAGCGATCAATGCTCAATAATTAAGAGTATACTCTAAAACAAATATCACTATAACACTTTACCTAATTTTAAAAAATCTCAATCCTTTTTTAATTCAACAAACATTTTCTAAGCGGCTCATTCTATCATATTTTAAATCCCCGTAGTAAAGTTATCTTATTTTTACGGGTTATTATTTCACTGTAATGAAACAATGTTTTATAAATATGTTTAATTTCACTATAAAAATTAAAATATAAATTTTTAACATTAAAATCATAAGTTTTAAATTCTAAATTAAAATATTTTAAATTCCCATAGTAAATTATTTCTTTTTATGGGTTATTATTTCACTATAATAAATATTATAACTCTAAATCTTAAAATAAATTTTAAAGTTTAAGCTAAACCCAAAATAAAATTTCATCATCCATACAATAAAATCTTTTATTTACCCTTCTTTTAGTGGGTGTAAATCATATACATCTTTATAGTGTCTCTATTAGTGTTTCATTTTAAAATAGTGTGTTCAGGGCTTATGGTTCAATGTTAGGGATTTAGGTTAGAGTTTAGAAAATTAAGGGTAGAATGTACTTTTTATAGATTGAGGTTTATGACGTGAAAATTAGGATTAAAATTAATTTTTAAGTAGGAGGCATTAAAGGGACATGATCAAGGGACATAGGATTTTTGTTCCTTTCTAATATTATATTAACTCATTTTTATTTGGTGCAAGTCGTTTCTCTTATTATGTATCCTTTAGTGTGGGTTTAGAGTTCAAGGTTTAGAATTATGGTTAAAGTTTAAAGAATCAGGGGTAGAATATATTTTTAAGACATAAAATTTAAGGTTTAAGATATAAAAATTAAGATTATAGTTTAAAATTTAATTTAATTTTTTTAAAATAAGATATAAAATAATGCACGATTATTTAGGTCGAAAGAAATGAATGGTCAAAACTTTGTTTTCTTTATCGTTTGCACTTTGCTAGGTATATGTTGGTAGCTGTCCTCTCGCCGCTCTATTCATCAGCTCTATTAATATCCAAAATTGGAACAGCATGTTGCTAAACAAGCTCATGGTTGCAATTTATCCTCTTTTTATTCCACTTTCTTGTTTGTTAGAAGATCAGAAATTGCAGTTGCAGTTTTGGTGCTCTCCTTCATTAAAGTGATTGGTTTCTATTTCAGTTGCTATTGATTGTTGAAGAAATTGAAATTTTAAATTAACTATGATCTTTCCGCTGATCTTACAAAAGACCAAAGCAACATGCATTATTTTCATGGTAGCCACACCTTTGTGGGCAGCTAGCCTGCTCACGGCTGCAAATGGAGGACAAGAACCGTCATGGGAGGAGCTGCTCGGCAGCAAACACTGGGACTCGCTTCTCGATCCTCTTGACCTCTCGCTCCGTAAGCTCATCATCCGCTGTGGTGACTTCTGCCAGGCCACATATGATGCCTTCAACAACGACCAAAACTCAAAGTACTGCGGTTCCAGCCGCTATGGAATGCCCTCTTTCTTCAACAAAGTAATGCTGGAATCCGCCTCCGATTACAAAGTAGAGTCGTTTCTCTATGCCACAGCTCGTGTCAGTCTCCCTGAAGCCTTTCTGCTCCGCTCCTTGTCAAGGGAGTCCTGGGACCGCGAATCGAACTGGATCGGCTACATCGCCTCTACGTCCGACGAAACATCGAAAGCTCTCGGTCGCCGAGAGATCTACGTAGTGTGGCGAGGAACTACCCGAGGCTACGAGTGGATTAATGTTTTTGACCCCAAGCCTGAGTCTATTGAACCCCTTTTGCGAGTCGAAGAAAACGATGGTAATAGCACCAGCACTGGCAGTGGTGATGAAAATGAGAAGCGGCCTAAAGTGATGTTCGGTTGGCTGACGCTTTACATTTCTGACGACCCCAAATCAAGTTTTACAAAACTAAGTGCAAGGGAGCAACTTCAGGGTAAGATTAAAGAGTTGAAAGAGAAATACAAGGGTGAAAATGTAAGCATAGTGTTTACTGGGCATAGTCTAGGGGCTAGTTTAGCAACCTTAAGTGCTTTTGATGTGGTTCAGAGCGGTATAGTCGACGATATTCAGGTGGCAGCTATTGTTTTTGGTTCTCCACAGGTGGGAAATAAGGCTTTCGATGAGACGACGAAGAGGTATCCAAATTTTAGAATTTTACATATAAAGAACATAGTTGATATCATTCCTCACTACCCTAGCGTGTTGTTAGGGTACGTTTACACGGGGACCCAATTCGTAATCGATACGAGGCGGTCTCCGAGCTTGAAGGAGTCGATGGATCCCAGTGATTGGCATGATTTACAGGCAATGTTGCACGTAGTAGCAGGGTGGAATGGAGAGAGTGGGGAGTTTAAGCTGAGAGTGAAGAGAAGTTTGGCTCTGGTGAACAAGTCTCGTGCGATTTTGAAAGACGAGTACTTGATGCCCGGTTCATGGTGGGTTGAGAAGAACAAAGGGCTTGTGAGAAATGAAGATGGAGAGTGGGAATTGGCTCCACCGACCGAGGAAGACTTGCCTACACCTGAATAATCTGACCACTTGCTGTATTCGGATTACTGTGCTTGATTTGGTTTTCTTTTCTAGCATTTTGGTTTGTTTCGTTTGTGTTGCTTTTATGTCTTGGTCCTCTCTTCAAGGAGATTTGCTGAAGATGCATGAGATTGATCAAGAGCTTTTAATAAGAACTCATCATGCAGTTGATGCATGAATTTATCACCATAAAATGTATGAAATGCCAACCCAAATACATCACTGGCGTCGAAGACTTTTGGAAGTTGTTGAATGCCATAAGATGACAACATAGCTCACACTAATCAAAGTTTAATTTAGTTGATAAAACTATATAATTATTTTTAAAACAATATATAAAATAAACCCACTAGAATATTTTTAAAAATTGAATTATGGGATAATAATCCTTTATTTTATGTGTGGATTTTATTGGTTTAATTTTTCATGTCAATGATCAAATAAACTCAGAATTTTAATTGTAGCAAATTTTTTAAAATTGAAAAAAATCATTAGTATCCGTTCTTTCTTGTTTTGGAAAATATACATAAAAATAAGAATTTTATTTGTATTTTTTGAGAATAAAAAATTAAAGTCATCACTGATCATTTAGGTATATCGGATATCATAAAAATATAGATTCATTTGAAAATAGGTTCGAGAGTTGATTATGTGTGAGAAAAATTAACACCCTCTTCATACTTGAAATTGGGTCCAAAAATATATGTTGCTCTTAATTGATAGAAATTATTGAAATTTAAATTGACTTTAATTAAGTGTTCTTAGTTGAATATAAACTTTAATTAATTGGGTTTATCAAATTGGTGGGTTCAAATTAATTAAACATTCAATTGGCGATACATTGAATCATATTTCGAGTTTCGTATATCAAGAGGGGATCAATTGGGTTTATCAAATTGATGTAAGCATTTCAAATGATGTTATGACTTATTGTTGAGTTGATCGATCGATAAAGATAACCAAGAGGGGATGAATTGACTATTTAAAAATTTTGTGGAAGATTTGCTAAAAATATGGGGAAAATGAAGAATACAAGATTTATAGTGGTTCGACCTTCGAACAAGAACCTACATCCACTACCTTAGCTCCCACTAAGGATTTTCAACCCAATTCACTAAAGAATTCGACCTTTTTCTCGGTTCAAGGGATAAACATTACACAACAAATCAATCTTTCTACCCAAAGATTGATTCAACCTCACAAGGTTACAAGAAAAGGAATGGCAAAAATAATTTCTCTCTTATAGAAAGATTTTGCCCCAATTACAATGATCACATTCCCCAAACTCAGAAAATAAAATTACAAAGAAGCTCTCAAGAGTTTGGTGTACAAGATTTTGCAATTAAGCTCTAAGAGTTGGATTTGATGCTAGGATGTTTTTTTTTTGGATCATTAGTTGTTGTAGATTTAGAGTCTTGATTTTATACCCTTGCTTTGATTTCTAGCTGTTGAGGTGGTTGAGAAAGTAAATATAGACGTTAGGACTTCATCTTCCCATCATTAATGCACTTTTATAACTACCGGCATCGATACATGGGGTACCTGTATCGAAACGCTACCAAAAAGAAAAGAGTCGTTATGTGCATTTTTATAAAGGGTATCGATATCATGCAATGGCATTACCTGTGTGGTAGTTTCCTATCTAAGAGGAAAAAAAACCATTAACCGCACTTGCTTTATGCCAAAATAGATAAATTCATGAAATCTGTATTGAGATGCTGAAAAATGGAAAATAAATAGATTTAACCAATATTACTATTAAATCTTTCTATTATTAGCGATAATTAAGTGAGAAAATGATATAAAAATGAGAACTTTTGAGTAATCATCATGTATCTTTTTATTAAGAGAAAACTGAATAAAAATTGAAGTTGTGGGCTAAAATCTATAGATGAAATTATTTAGGTAGTGCAAAATATCCCAAAATGTGTATGTCCGATAATTAAACTAAAAATTATATTAATTGATAAATAAATAAATTATAAGGCTTTCATGATATAATAGATAATTTTATTAGCTTTCCAAACTAAAAACATGTAAAGTATGTAAATTGATAGGACAATTTTGAGATGAGCATATTGTGTATGTAAGATCATGAATTATTAGTTATAATGAATTCTAACAACATTTATATGCTTTTTTGGCATGTTTGAGAATATAATTAATAAAAATTATTGGATAAGAAAGAATACAGAGCAACAAGTTACAAGGAACAAAGGAGTAGTCATCCAAAACTAACAAACTTGAAGTATCGTGAGTGTGGTTATTTTTAGGGTTAGGACTTTAATTGATGTATTACCATATAAAATGGCTAATAATTGGTATGGGGAAAGGATTAAATTGAATGATAATATTGATTGTCTTGTAGTAATATGATTGAGTGTTACGTTGTATTGAATTTTATGTTATAGTTTACCATGATATCTTTTAAATTTCTTGTTCATATTATTGCTTGAGTTATTAGATAAGAATAACATATTGTTTGCTTGGATACAAGGTACGTAGTGCATTCATAGTGTTTATGCTTGTGATTGAATACATGTGTTGTTTGATTATTTAGAATCTTGAAAATAGATACGTAACTTGCTTGATTACTTAAGAAATTAAAATGAAATGTTTGATAATTCTTGTTAATATATGGATATATATAAGTCTTGATACTTGAATGTTTGCTACCTGAATTTTCATGTTGTTACTGTCTAACTTTACTTATTATTTGCCAGTGAGATTGTAAAGTGTACCGCTTGAGATCCTTGTTACTTAACACATATAACCATTCTCAAATCGAAACAAATACTCGTATTGAAAAAATTATTTTATGGACTATTTTTATTACGTTATTTGTGATTATATCGACTAAAACTTAATTATTTATTTTTTATGTTATTAATATATTTATAATCAATTTCTTTATAATCATATACTCTCTATTTATATGGTATAAAAAAATAAGATTAATCCTTAAAAATATATATAAAAAATTAAATAAATGAATTTTAATGGTTAGACCTAGGGGGTTTTAACGAGTTGAGCAGTTTGTGAGCTGTTTGAACTCGACTTGGTCAAAACTCAATAAATACTCAATTCGGATTGGCTCGACTCGAATCCGGACTCGACTTGATACCTTAACGAGTTGAATCGAGTAAAGTCTAACTCTACTCGATAAGTTTGTGAGCACCTCGTTAAATTTTTAAAATATTTTTAAATAATTACTTTAAAATAAATTCATTCAAAAATAAATTTAAATGATAATTATTATTTTACGAATTGTTACTTTAATTTTAATATACTAGTTTGGTGAATTTGTAGATTATTACTTTCTAATCTAGAATTTGAAAGTGTTTTATACATTTTTTGTTGTTGTTGAATTTGTTAATGAATTGTTACTTTCTAATTTAGACTTTAAAAGTGTTTTATACACTATTTTGATATTTTGGGCTTAATTTGTTAATTTATGTTAATATTAAACCTCATATAGTATTATTAAATTTTACTTTTAGTTAAGAATAAGATAAATTTTTTTAATGAGTTTAACGAGCATCGAATCGAGTTGAAAAATAAAATATTTTAACGAGCATGAATCAAACACAATTTTAACGAACTTAATGAATAATAAATTGAGTCGAACAATAAATTTTTTAATGATATAAATCAAATAATACTTAACTCAAAATCAAATTACTCGATAAATATCCTAAATAAACTTGAAGATAACATGATAAAAGGTTGACAAAATAATTTCTCATCGCATCGATTAGGAAAGTAAGAAAATGGATATAATTAAATGTCACGTTAGCACTGTCATTTTTTGATAAAGGATTTTTCTCAACGGTTCTTTTTTCTTCTTCTTGATGTTGGAACACCATGGCTAGGGTTTTTTAATTCTGCATTGCCATCGTTTTTCTTTCATTTGGTCCAATAGAAAATCTAATCTTTATAACTCTGAAACTAGATTTCAGTGAAAGATTTCGATGAAACTATCTAGTTGAATAAACGATGATCGTACGGGCTCAAGGAGCTGACAATGGCGATGGTGGGAGCGGGGTTCACAATACTGAGAATGCTGAGAAAGGAGCCGACGATAATGGTGACAAAGAAGGAGAGAGCGGAGTTGACGGTGAAGGAGAGTAACTGGCTGATACAAACTAAGGAAACTTAAAATGGGATTGTTGAGAAATAAAAGCAAGATATGTTTACTAAACAGGTTGGATCTCATTTCTATATCTTCTTTCTTTTTTTATACATATTTTAGTGGCTTATATTTGTTTTGCTAATCTAAATATGTAACGGCCTGAAATATTCTAAGCTGATGGAAAGCGCAGATAATGGCGCTGGCTGTAGAATTTTGCCTTTCTTCTTTCTTCCATTGAATAATTGTTTGATCCAGCAGTTTCTTCAAAAATCAAGAAAAAAAAATATCATAAACTACTGATCTAAGTTCCAGCAGTTATTTTAAGATTAAATTCAAAATCCAATCTCTCTATCATTTTCTCTCTCGCATTTCTTTGTTCCCTCTGCATCTTTATCTTCTATTGTTAATATAAATAAATTAGTATTTTCTTTCGTTCACGGAGGAGTGGAGACTCAAATGCAACTGGTTTCCCATTCAAACGCACGGGTCTGCTGTTGGTAAAAATCTTCTTTTCCCTTACTCCTTTTCGTTCAATTATTTTTCTTTTAAATTTTAAAGATGTTCGATTGATCACGGTGTGTGGGTTGTGAAAGGAACGGTTCAGAATCACTGATGATGAAAACAGTGATCGAGAAAGAAGGGAGAATAAGTGTAGACAAGGTGTTTTGTATAATTCCTGAATGAATTCCATTACCATCACACTTTAGTATATATGTACATTAGCTAATTACAAATCAAACAATCAACATTCCCCTCCAACTCTAACTAATTACAACAACTGTAGCAGATTCCCCGTGAGAGAATATCTCTGTTTTGTGTTTGGATTGGATTTTTTTAATCTTTCACCAAAGATTACTATTAATTGTGATTAACTTGTATTAGTATGCACACACACATACGTATGATGTATATAATTGAGAATGCGGGGCTGATTTTTCTTTGTCTCAAGTATGTGTACTTAGGGTATCTATTCCTTGATCTAAATTTGCTTTCTTTGTTATTCAGCTTTACTTATTCTTTGTCAGATTATTAAT
The DNA here is from genome assembly GCA_035048815.1 of Abelmoschus esculentus. NCBI lineage: Eukaryota > Viridiplantae > Streptophyta > Magnoliopsida > Malvales > Malvaceae > Abelmoschus > Abelmoschus esculentus. Next base: position 15,848,189 of record JAUCBN010000024.1, read on the forward strand.
CACTTGCGAGAACTCCAATTACTATCAAAACTGGATTGAGGATATTTTTAATACATTAGGTTTATTCATATGTTTATTCTTTAGGTGGGTAAGCTTTTATCCATGAAGAAGTTAACGCCACCCTAGGGTTCTTTTGGTTGGTACTTTGCTGTTGTCATGAGTCTGCCTGAGGATCATCTAAATAATGTTGCTAATTTTATGGAGATAAAGTTTTCTGCTGAATATCATGTGGATGATGATATTTTTGGGAACCCTTAATAGTTACTCGATTCCATGTCTTGAGAGTGAAACAAGAATCAACTGGGTTTAGTCTTGGACTCTTGGGTTTGTGTGTGATCTTTATCTTGGTGAAGAAAAGGTTAAAATGCTGTAGATGGTCTAGTTGTGAAATAATGATGCGTGGAAGTTGATATAATCATATTTTTGGATCTTAATAGGGGAAAACATTTTTTTAAAGGAATTTGAGGTCATTTTCATCATATATTACTTTCATATTTGATCATATTGGTTTGTGCTTCTTCCTCATTTGCTTGTAGGTGCTTCCCCTTTAAGAATGGGTGCTGGACTCTTGCATGCTTATTAGATTCAAAGGGAATTTACCCTTGTTCTTTAATAATCTTTGTACTGCAGGTCATGGCCTCCAGCACAACCCATCAGTACTAAAAGAAGCTTGTTATCGAATGTTTTCTCCATGAGAACTATTCCTAGTTTTTAAAGATCTTTTATGGGGTGATAATTATAGCTGAATATTGTAATGTGTTTCAAATACTTAAAGACATGGAGGAGACATGCGATGATGCAGGACCTTCAGAGCGGGGCCCTTCTAGTGCTACATTGCGTCCTTTAGATTTTACTGAAAATTTTGGTTCTGCTTCTTTGTCATCTCTGACAGCATCACAGATTCTGTGGAGCACTGGAATGCTTTCTGAGCCAATTCCAAATGGTTTCTATTGTGTCACTCCGGTGAGGATCAATCCATCTTGTTTGTGATCAATTGTACTTCACTTGCTGCTTAACTATTCTTGGTTTTTGTTTTAAAATTCCATAAGAGAATGAGTTCATGCATTCTTTCCATCTTTCTCTATTACATTTTTCTTGTTTCTACTAATTTTCTAATAACTAATGTGGTATTCTTTTCACTTTATACCCTTGATAGCTTGGAAGTTCTTTCTACTGATTTTCCCATCCTTTTCAAGGAAAACTGTCACCTTTATTTGTATTTTCCCTGCACTTTTTAATCCGAAATTTGTCTTTGTACCGTTCAAAGAAATTCCAACATCCTTAATCTGTCCAATAAAGCGAGAGGGAAAATTGGAACAGTTAAATCTATTTTGACTAATTGACTTTACTAGCCTGTTGTGGTTGGCCAGTCTGTACTCATGGATAAATTTTTGGCTTGTCAAAACTCCTAATATGGATCAAGTTATAGATATCATTGTTGTTCAGGTGATATAGAAGTAATGACTTGCTTCATCAGGTTATAAATTATTTTTACAAGGTGATGTGTAAATCATATTGTTGAAGAGAAACTGGGAATAATTTGATATTATGACATAATAATTACATCCGTTAAGCACAGTGAATGCTTTTAACCTTGCCAAATAAATATGGCTAGGAATTTCCACAAAGAATTTTATAGACTCCTTGAGACACGAAAACAGACTAGATACTTATGTTTCTTTAATTTCATTATGTGGTTGAGATATGGTTCAATGGTGTTGGTGAACTAACAGTAACACTTGCATGTTGCATGCACTTAGATTTACTATTCACATAATAAAAGGCTTAAGGAGCTGTTTGATATTATTCCTACGTTGGAAGAGCTTCATGCTTTGGGTGGTGAAGGTTATAGAGCTGATATCATTCTTGTGGATGCTGAAAAAGATAAAAAGCTATCTATGCTAAAGCAGTTGATTGTGGCACTGGTTAAAGGATTGAACTCAAATCCTGCTGCAATGGTTAAAAAGATTTCCGAAATGGTGAGAAAGTCTAATATTTTGTTGGATTTTACCCTTTTTCCCTCACATCCTCCTCTGCTCTCCTTGTCTGTATTTCAGATTGCTGATAGATTCGTTGTCTTGTTCTAAACTACATATGACTAGATGCATTTATTTAAGCTGTTGTTGTTATCAGCTTTATGCAATGTCCTTTTCTCCTCTTTCCGAAAGCCAAGTTTCTTTATTGGCAAGCATCAGCAGTCCATGAATGAGCTTTAAATGGCGACTCTTTTGGTGCAGCTTATATGCCATACCATGTGAAAATAATTTCCTACTTTACCACTTTTAATATTTTTTAACTTGTTCTAGTGATTTATTGGAAATAGTACAATAAAATGAATTGTTTATTTCTCTAGATTGCAGGCAATTTGCTATTGCTCTTCGATAAAATGTTAAACAATATTGCTTTCCCATAGAATGCAGACAATTTAAGAAAAGCTGCCTGAAATAAATCTGGCCTGTAACAGAGATGGAAAGACTCTATACAGGCTAGAAGGTTCATAAAATAATGCTGGCTGGTGTTTACCTTTGGGTCTTTGGAATCCCATTACAGTTCTTGAATAAAATTTCTATACCTGGAATTCAGTGTTTTTTTTAAATGTTGATGGATTAAAATCCTTAGGGTCCGCATATAGTTTAACTTCCCTGCAGTAACATGAATACTTATGTAGGAATTAAACCTAAAACAAAAACAGGCTACTTTTGCAAAGTCCTTTATAGTCCATTTATTTGATCTTCTAAATCAAAGTTCTAATCTGGTTCTTGTTGCTTTTTTGTTTCCCTTTTCGAAACTCCTGCTTTTTACATAGGTTTCTGATTTTCATAAACGCCAAACTGCTGAAAGTACTGCAAAAGCTGCACTAGAAGAAAGCTTTCACATGTTTGAGAATCGAAGTGCCCAGATGTTGGGGCAAATAAAGCATGGTTCATGTCGTTCCCGGGCAATTTTGTTTAAAGTTTTAGCAGATACGGTAGGGCTTGAAAGTAGGCTCATGATGGTAAGCTATTGAGTTCCCTACCTTGTCAATTTTTGGGCTAGGTTAAGGGATTCCCCCATTCTTTCATGCGTATCAAATTTTTATATCAAGCTGACCTATCACAGTTTGAGTGGGTAAGTTGTATGTTGGCACCAAAGACCAGGGTACAAGCCTTGATAAACCAACCTCCTACCCAAAGTTTGTAATGATAAAAAAAAATCGATATCAAGTTTAGATCTCTGAAAAATAATAAATGCAGAAGATTTTCCAAGATATTTTTGTATTTTTGATCTATGAACAAAAGTCTATGACCAGACCAGGGTTCAAGCGTTGGTAACCCCATCCTCCTTCCCCAATCTGTAATGACAAAAAAATTCAGTATCAAGTTTAGAGCTGAAAAATATTTTAAATCAAGTAGAGGAATTTTCCAAGGGATTTTTGATCTACAAACAACAGGCTATGACAATTTTCATAATGCAACATAATGCTTTCAGGGTGTGCCAAATGATGGAGCTGTTGAGTTAGCAGATTCATATAAGCATATGTCTGTGATAGTTGTGTTAAATTCTGTGGAGCTAGTGGTTGATCTTGTGCGGTTTCCGGGTCAGTTGATTCCTCGTTCTGCAAAGGCTATTCTTATGACCCATATTTCAGTGACAGCAGAGATCGAATCTGTGGAAAATGATTCATGTGATTCACCATTGGAGCCGAACAGTCCACTTTATGGATTTTCTGAGAGAGCTGATCCTGACAGGTGAGTAGATGCATCTGGAACTGTAAATACCTTCATTTTGTGTTTCCTTGACATAATGTACTTGATCACAAGTGCTTGTGAGAGATGTTTAAAAAGTTAGTGCTATATTTTTATTTTCTTTTAGTTAAATAGAATGGTGTTATTCTTCACTGCAGTGCTGAGAAAGATGACCTTCAATTCCATCGGAAACTGGATGGGTCTTCCAATGTAAGTGGTGCTTCATCACGAAATATGATGCTACGATCTTCCACTTCTATTGATGGGAAGTTAAGGTGATAATTATCGTGACATCTCACTAGATAACAGACAACTGTGATTGAAAATTATATATGCTACTGCATGAATGATATTACAATGTCCTAATTTATTTATTTATTTTTGTTTTCTACCATAGTTTGTCACATACAGAACCCTATGTCACTACTAATTTCCGGCATCGTAATCGAAGAAAGGCTATCACTGAACAGCGGACTTCCAGTTCTAGGTTCCTGTCAGCTTTTCGCTGAAATTTTGATATGTTAATATTTTTTCTTTTTTTATATATATATAATTTCTATATATTTGCAGTCCAGAGCATCCATCTTTTCGAACACATGCAAGATCCATGCTAAGTGGAAATAGGAATTCACCTATAAATTTTGCTGATGGCATTGATACGTCAAGGTTCTTTCTTGTTTAACCTTTTTCAGTAAATGCAACTCATAATTTTTCATTCAGAAATCATGATTTTGATTCTTGTATTTACTGAAAATATATGTTGCTTTGGGTAAAAATATTTTTGTATGCTCTGATAGTAAACCTGTGATGGGTCTGAGGCATTCATGTCAAAACATGCAAAGTCTTCATCCTTCTTGCTTCAAAATTTCCTAGTCCTCTGATAGATAATTATCCTTTTATGTCTTTGAGTTGGATGTGAAAAGGGTTCTGAGAAGTGTGTGGCGTTTTCTTATGATTTTCTTTAATATAACCAAAACTTTTATTCACGCCATCTTTACTGCTGTTCTTGATTTATAGATTATGGTGTTCTGTGTATAGTCATTTGTTAATTCTAATTCATATGCTAGCTTTTCTCTTTCTTCTTAATATGATGATGCTCTGAATTGGAATTTCTATTATTAGTTGAATATATTAACTTTTAGTAATCTGATTTCCATCCCCTTTGCCTATGTTTTGTAAATTACTCTAGATTGAAGTGACAAATTGAACACTATCTGTTACTGTTGTTGAACTGTAATTCTAACTACAGATCTGAAGGTGCACCAAAATCAGAAGCTCGTAGAATGAGAAGGAGTGTTAGCATGGTGATCGGTGATGATATCGTAAGGTTGTTTTTTTCTTGTTAAATGTTGTGGCATGATTTTATTTTATGCTTAACTAGCGTAGCTTTATTTTCTTTGTTTCCTTGTCTTCTTATGATTTTCCCTTGCATTTTTTTATGGATCTAGTAATTTAAGGTTATTTATTTATATTTTGAAAGTGTCTCCCTAGATTTGTGTATATATACATATATATAATTGTGTGCGTATAAAATAGGTACCGCCGATAGTTGTTAAGAACATGAGATTTTTTTACTTTGATTTGGAAAAAAAAAAAGATAATATTTCTCTTGTTTTTCTTATTATAAAATAAATGCAGGAAAAGCCTTTAAATAGGTTGCTTTACTATAATTCTATTAGAATTAAAACTATAAGTAGTCTTTTATTTACACTTAACTTTTAGAGATTAAGATAACTACTAACTAGTACTCGTACATAGGAATTAAAACTCTAATATACTTACAATACACAATTCTTGAAAAGAAACAGTAAAAAACCTTAATTCTATTTTTCTGTATTTGATGATGAAAAAGTTACAAATGTTATAGCCTTTGTCACGGGCTGTAAGTTAAGGTCCGAGTTATTAGTGCAACGAGCTGCCCAAAAAGTTCAAAGAAGAGCTTTGGACCTGAAAAGACCACCATATTGTCCTGGTTCATGGGAAATGTTTCTAGAAAGCTTATCCATCCATCCATCTATATGAACATACATAGGAGATATTTTTCATAGATAGATAGAAATATTCTAAGAATTATGCTTTTGGATAAGATAAGATTCTTTCTAGGTTGTTAATGTAAATCGATAGTGACAGTAGGATGTAAGGAGACTCAACTATAGATAGAGGTCTCCCAACTCACTTTATATTATCTATCTCATTCTATTCCATTGAGTAATAGAAGATATTCACACTAAATCCTCTCAAGTATTTTTCGCTCTCTTTCGAAGTTTTTATAGTTAGTCTAATAGTTAACGTCTGCTTAGAATGATCTTCCGTTCTTAAGTGCTTTGGAAAATTTGATCTTCCAGAGTGAGATTTTAGACTTACTAGTTGTTTGTCTTGAAGACTCGACTAAGGTTTTACGCGTTAGCTAGTTTAGAAGTCTAGCCCTGTAATAAATAGTATCAGAGCAAAGCTCGTGGAGCACGATTCGAAACGAAAGGTTTGTGAACTAGGTGTTCGATGAAAGCATTGTTATAGATGACATACAAGAAAGAAAGAATTGCTATAGCGCAGAGGGTGATGATGCCCAAGATGTAGAAGGAAGAACCCATTTTTACATAGACGTTGCAGCTCCATGTAAGAAGATATGGGTCAAGCTCATAGCCACCCAATCCAAGAGGAAAAGTCTTGTGAATGTCAAGAAGAGTCTCGAGGTGAAGGACAGAAAGGGGAGCATAAAGCATATAGAAATTGACGAATAAAGTGGAGGAACCGAGTAATGTGGTCGAAACCAACGTGCAAGCTTTGACGAAGATGGATAAGACTTTGAATGGCATGGATAAGCTATGTAGCTAGACCAACTAGTCGTCATTTGAAGTGCTTTAGGTACAATGATCAACACTCAATTTTGTTTGTCTAGAGAGGAGCATAAAGAAAGCACACATTGAAAGGTATATAAACCTTAGTTGTTAAAAGCGCGCTCGAGGCGTGAAGCGTTGCAAAACGTTTAGAAAATTGCTTCCAACAGTTGAGGCAAAGCGAGGTACTGAAGGCACACGCCTTGTGGGCTTTTCATCGGAGGCTTGAGGCGAGCGCTTTTGCGTCTTTGGTAGGTAAAAGAAATTTGAGTTCACATGAAAAAAAGAAGCAAAGACGCAGATCTTGTTGAAGCAGAAGCAATAGCGCAGACTTGTTGAAGAAGAAGCATGTTGTTGAAGAAGTTCTCGGTTTTTCAACCCACTAAAATATTGTTTTAAATGTATTTCATTATTTATTATGTTTTGGAACTTTTGTCAATTTTAATTATATTTTTTAATATATTATATAACTAAAAAACTTGTTAGATCCTTTTAAATTCACAGTAATTTTTGAACCGCTAGATTTTTTCTTTCATTATTTTTTTATTAAAATTTTATATTTTTATAAAAATTATATTATTATTTTTGTTAATATTTAATATTAATTTTAATATAAATTAATATTATAAAATAAAACATTTTAATATTATTATTTTTAAATAAAATATTAAATTTATATATTCAAATAATATAATATATTAATATTATATTATATATATTTTTTATAATTTTTAAATTTACATATAACTAAAATATTTTAATTCTTTAATATCTATAATATAATTATTATATTTTTAAATATAAAATACGTTATAAAATTGATTTATAAATTTTTAGATAAAAGATGCTTCAACTACAAGAGGCGAGCGCCTTCGTGTAGCGCCTCGGTTGTATGGACCTTTTACGGCTCGAAGCGCCTTACGTCTTTTAAAACAAAAATGTAAACCAATCAATGTGTTTTTGGTGTAACGGGCTACATAGAACATGAGTGTAGGGATCGAATCAAGCAGTTTCGGGGGAAATTAAATCCTAGGGTAGTTAAATGTGCTTTCTTGGGATTTTCTAACAATAAAAAGGGCTTTAAATGTGTAAGATTATGTAGAGTTAGAGTTCTTATGTTTAAATTAAAATCTATTTCCTAAAAGATATAATTAAAGTTTTTATAGTTGTTTAAATTAAAGTATATTTCTTAGAAGAAAGAGTTAGATGTCTTTTAAAGTAGTTTAAATTAAAGTTTTTACAGTACTTCTTATAAATTCGTTGCAAAGGATGTAGTTTTTCAATTCATTCAACAACAGAAAAATCAATTATGTTTTTTTCTTCCTCTTTATAGAAACTTAATTTTTTTTTTCTTTGCATTGTTTTATATTTTTTCATAAAACTGGAAAATTGATTTTCTATATAGTATCAGTTTAATATCGATCATAGTCTGAATTCTTAATAGAATTCCTTTCTACAACCTTTGAGATGCTGCCCATAATAAAGTAAACAGTTGGATTAGAGTTATTTCAAGCAATTTCAGGTTTGATAATAACTTGTGAAACAAATTTAGCTCTTGTGAAGATAAAGTCGTATAAAATATTTGTTCTCATACTACACTGTTTTCTATTAAAGGTACATCAACATGAATCATCGACTCTAGAATATCTGATCACATGACTCTGGTAATAGGGAATTATTCTTTAATTTTTTAGATTCATCTTCTACGAGTTCTACTAAAACAACCGATGACTCTTTCTCTCCTATCAAAGGAAGTGTCTTAGTCCCCATTAATGATAACTTGTTGTTTGGAGATGTTTTATTTGTGCTTAATATTTCTTTCAATCTTCTCTCTATCAGTAAACTCTCCAAAAATTTAAAGTGTTCATTACAATTTACTAAATCTAGTTGTTTTCTGCAGGTAATGAATTTGGGGAAGATGCTTGACAATAGTAATTTACAAAATGGTCTCTATGTCCTTCTTGGTAATCAACCATCTATCCTACCAAATACTTTTTTTTTTATTTCTTTAGGACAAATCGATAATATATTGTTATGATATTTTAGTTAGGGCATTCTAATTTTCATTATCTTGATAAATTTTTTTCCTAAATCGTTTGTTTATAAAAACTAAGTTCTTTTAAATGTTATATATGTCATTTTGCTAAACTAACAAAAATATCTTATTTACCTTCTTTCTACAAACCTTTCCAACCTCTTTCATTATTTCATAGTGATGATTGGGGTCCTTGTCGAGTGAAGAATGTAACTAGTAGTAGGTGGTTTGTCACTTTTATTGATGATCATAGTAGAATAACTGAGGTATATTTGTTAAGAGAGAAATCTAAAACAAGCTCTGTTTTTGAGAAATTTTACAATATGATTGAAACTCAATTTGGATGTAAACTTCAGACATTCAAACCTGATAATGAGAGTGAATATTTTATCAAGTAATTTAGAAATTTTTTTAACATAAAAAGATTGTTCAACTAAACACTTTTGTGGATACACTACAACATAATAGAGTTGAAGAAAGAAAAATAGACATTTGATATAAGTTACAAAGTCTTTGATGTTCACTAGTAACATTCTGAAGTATTTGTGGGGTGAAGCTTTGTTAACTTCAACCTATCCCATTAATCGACTGTCTAGTAAGGTTTTGAAATATAGAGCACCTAAAGCTGTTTTTTAGAGAGTTACCCAAATTTTAAACCATTTCCTCTATTCTCCCTTTTAAAATTTTTGGTTGCACTGTGTTTGAAAGGATTCTGCACTTTGGGTCAAAACTAGACCCTAAATCTTTAAAGTGTCTTGGTAGTGTATTCTTCACTTAAAAAGGGCTACAAATGTATTCAAAACTAGACCCTAAGTATTTTTATACTTAAAATACTATAAATGTACATTTATTTTTTACTTAAAAAATATGTTTAAATAAATATTTATGAAAAATATCTTAAAATATTTATCATTTAATGTTTAAAAGTTATAAAATAAAACTATTTTGTTAAGGTAAAATATAATTTTTTTTAACATTAACATTAATATGAAAAAATCGAAAACCGCAATTAGCCGAACTGAAAACCGATGGTTACTAAAATAGCTTACCGAATTAAACCGAACCCGAACCGAATGCACCCCTATCTTACGCTCCAACAGAGAAACAAGTGATAGATATGTTCACAAAGTCTCTACCAAAAGCCTCGTTCAACAAGTTTAAGTTCAAGCTGGGATTATACAATGTATATTCACCAGCTTGAGGGAGAGTGTTAGTTTATCCGATATTTATAGTTGGTTTCAGAGAGCTTATTTTAGAAAATAAAATATGTTTTAAATAAATTATAGTAAGCAATTATATTTAGAGTCAACTACATAAGTATTTAGAGTTAGAAGTTTAATGTATCTAGTACTCCTAATTTAACTAAGTCATACTCTTAGAAGTCTATAAAAGAGTTTGTAAACTCGGTTTTAATGAGCAGAAATAAACTGATCAAGTTTACTAAAACTATCATTTATTCACATGCATGTGACTCAACAAACTGCTTAAAGAACTAAATTTTGAGGAGAAGACAGAATTTGAGATTTATATTGATAACCAATCAACAATGAGTATTGTCAAGAAATCAGTGCAGCATGACAGAGCCAAACATATAGAAATAGATAGACATTTTATCTATGAGAATGTTAACAATGAAGTTGCAAGACTTTATTATGTTCTTACGAGAAATCAACTTGCGAATATCTTTACCAATGCTCTTCCACGAGTGACTTTCGAAGAGTTTGTTAATTGTAAATATTTAATTTATAGTATGTCATTTCTAATAGATAAACTAAAATAGTTTAGTTTAAGTTTAACTTTATCCTATTAGATAAGAGTTGTAACTTAGAGGCTAGGAGTTCTTTGTTATATTTACTTTATCTTATCAAGTAGTTTAAATTTAGTTTTTATCTTTGTAAAGGATAAGATGTGAGAAAAGGGTCATGGTGGTTGTAGATGCAATGAATAATAATAGTATGTGTGGTTGGTGGTTAGGGATTTGTTGTTTGAAGAAGATGAACACATATGTTTTCTAGAGAGAAGAATGTGTTTTTCTGTGTTTTCTTATTCTTTCACTATCAAATTCATAAAGAGTAAGCCTTTATATAGGTTGATATAGAGTTCTAATATAACTAAAACATACTTCTATTTTTAATTTAAGGGTTAATTATTGCGGAAGCCACTTATGTTTGAGCGCAGTACAAAATTGGTCACCCATTTTGAAAATCAATCAGTAAAGTCACATACGTTTTCGAGGTGTAAATATTTGGTCACTTTGACGTTAGAAAACGTTAATGGGTAACGGAAAGATGATCTGCAGAATTAAAAATTATTTTTTTATATTTGATCCACGTGGGCTGCTTACGTGGCTCTCTTCTCATCATCTTCTTCATGTCAACATGAAAGGGAAAGAAATCACCCTCCACTTTCAGCACCACAACACAACCACCCTATCCGGCTGGTTTACGGAGAATACCCACTTGCATCCAACTGGTTTCTTGTCTTGTGGAAGATTTGTATTGGTCTAAGTACCATTCTTTTCAAGTGATTCAATCTCTTCTTCAACGGCTCTTCTCCACTTAGAATCATTTAGAGCCTTCTCAATAGTGTTAGGTATTTGCTCTTTATCTAAGCAAGTTGTAAAAGCCTTAAAAAATGGCTTAGATTACCATAAGCAACATACCTCTGAATGTGATGCTTTGTATATTCTCTTACCTCTTTCCTTTTAGCAATTGACAAATCATCAACCTCAGGTAACGAGGAAGGAATCTCGGTTAGAACATTACATTCATCATTGCCATTGACAACTAAACTCAAGTCTAATTCTTGGTTAGTGTTAGATTGCAAAACAGTCTTTGGAATAGTTTTCTGTTTTCTAATGTAAACTTTCAATTGCTTAGAGGGTTGAGGAGTTTGTGAGGGAGGCTTAGGTGAGAATTGAGGAGTAGTAACAATAGTTGAAGGATGAAAAATTGTAGGTGTAATAATAGGTGAAAAAGTGGAAGAGTTATGAGGTTCAAATGACAAAGGATTATTAATAAATAAATCTGAAGAATAAACTTGATTTTTGAGAGGCTGAAAGACATCACTATTCTCCTCTGATTTTCAGTCGAGTGGAAATAAGGTTCATGTTCAAAAAAAGTGAGATTTAATGAAGTAAAAAATTTTGAGAATGATAACATTTGTAGCCCTTCTTAAGTGAAGAATACTCTACCAAGACACACTTCAAAGATCTACGGTCTAGTTTTGACATAGAGGGAGCAGAATTCTTTACAAACACGGTGTAACCAAAAACTTTAAAAGGAAGAATAGATGACAATGGTTTAAAATTTGGGTAACTCTCCAAAAAAACACCTCTAGGTGTTCTATATTGCAAAACCTTACTAGGCATTCGATTAATGAGATAGGTCGCAGTTAACAAAGTCTTGCCTCACAAATACTTAGGAGTGTTACTGGTGAACATCAAAGACCTAGTAACCAATAACAAATGCTTATTTTTTCTGTAACCCCATTTTGTTGTGGTGTATCCACACAAATGTTTATTTGAACAATCCCCTTTTTGTTAAAAAATTCTCCCAATGACTTAGTAAAATTTTCACTTTCATTATCATATTTGAATATCTAAATTTTACAGCCAAATTGGGTTTCAACCATATTGTAAAATTTCTCAAAAACATAGGCTACTTCAGATTTATCCCCTAACAAATATGTCCAAGTTATTCTATTATGATCATCAATGAGGGTGACAAACCACTTACTACCAGTTACATTCTTCACTCGAGAAGGACCCCAAACATCACTATAAATAAATGAAAAAGGTTGGGAAGGTTTGTAGAAAGTTGGTAAATAAGATATTTTTGTCTGTTTAGCAAGAGGACATATATGACATTTAAAAGAATTTGGTTTTCTATTAACAAGCAATTTAGGGAATAATTTAGCAAGATAATAAAATTAGGATGTCGTAACCTAAAATATCATAACATTATATTATCATTTTGTCCTAAAGAAGTAAAAGAGTAAGAAGTATTTGGTATGGTAGATGGTTGATTATCGAGAAGGACATAAAGAACATTTTGTAAGCTAGCATTGCCAAGCATTTTCTTTGAATTCATTGCCTGTAAAAAACAACCAGATTAAGTAAACTGTAATAAACACTTCAAATTCTTGGAGTGTTTACTAACAGAAATGAGATTGCAGGCAAGATTAGGCATAAACATAACATCTTCAAACAACAAGTTATCATTAACGAGGACCGATCCACTTCCTTTGATAGGAGAGAATGAGACATCGATTGTTTTAATAGAACTTATAGAAAATGAATCTAAAAAGATAAGGAGTAATTCTCTGTTACCAGTCATGTGATCATATCCTTCAGAGTCGATGATCCATGTTGATGTATCTTTAGAAGAAAAGAATGCAGTAAGAGAACAAATATTTTGTATGCCTTTATCCTTCACGAGAGCTGAATTTGCTTCACAACTTACTGTCGAACATTGAATTGCTTTAAAAAACTCCAATCCAATCATTTGTTTTGCTATGGGTAACATCTCAGAGGTTGTCGAAAGGAATCTCATTAAGAATTCGAACTATTATCGATATTAGCTCTGATACCATGTAGAAAATCAACTTCTATTTTTATAAAAAATAAAATAATATAGAAAAAAAGAAAATTTAAGTTTTTTGTAAAAAGGAAGAAAAAACATAATTGGCTTTTTGTTGTTGAATGAATGATTTTGTTTACACAAGCGAATATCTTTTTATAGGCTTTAGAATAGGACTTTGAATAAGATTAATAGTTTTAATTACTTTAGACTTTTAATCCTATTAACTTAAGACTTTTAATTCTACTAAAATTATCTCTAAGTAATAGATCTTAACTCAAATTCCTACTAGTACTATATATATCGTATAGACTCACACTCTATATTATCTTACAGATGTCTTACATCTTTTCCACCATTCACGGACTAGGTAGTTGTTGTCATTCAACTTATGACATGTTTAAGATGGTTGATGCATCGGTTAGAATATCTTGATTGGAAATTGTAGTTTCTAACTGAAAGGTCTGATGCGAAAGATGTAGATATAATTGTTTTTTCACAAACTTCCTTAATTGGAATATGTCACCATTAGCCAGTAATCACAAGAATTCTCACTCTCCTCAAGTTGGTAGTTACACAGACAAAATTTCAATTTGAACCTTTTATGTAGAATCCCTTAAAATTATATATTTTAAGGTTAAACTATAAATCTTTCCCTATTTTTTAGGATGGATGACTAAGATAAGATCAAATAGTTTTTAAGCCAACTATAATCTCTTCTTCTATCTTTTAGGATGGATGACTAAGATAGAATCAAATAGTTTTTTAGGTTAAACTTTAACATTTTCTCGTATCTTTTAGGATGAATGGCTAAGATAGAACCAAATAATTTTAAGGTTAAACGATAACTTTTTCATCTATTTTTTATTGGCTAATATAGAACTAGAGAACCAACAAAATTAAACAAGTCGAAGTTTCACCAGATATATAAGATTTCAACGAGAAAGAAATCAAAGAACTAGTTTGACCTAATGACAGTAATGAAAAAAAAAACAATATGCGTCTAAAAAAGCAGTTCATCAATTTGTTTCTAATTAGAGATGACAGCAGTGGTGACAATATCAAGATTGTTATTGGCTCTGATACCATGTGAGAAAGGGGCTATGGTGGTCGTAGATGCAATGAATAATGATGGTATATGTGATTGGTGGTTAGGGATTTGTTGTTTAAATAAGATGAACAAAGATATTTTTCAGAGAGAAGAATGTGTTTCTCTGTATTTTCTTATTCTTTTTCACTATCAAATTCATATAGAGTAACCTTTATATAGGCTGATATAGAGTTCTAATATAACTAAAATTATACTTTTATCTCTTATTTAAATAATATTTATTTCTAATTTAAACAAGACTTCTTAAATCTAAACTACTAATTAAAAAAAATTAATTACATATTAAATAAAACTCTTAATACTCCTTGTTAACTTGCGCTTCTCCTCAAACTTTGATATTTCTCGGATAACTTACATAAGAGTCTTATCCTATAAATTTTCTACTTGATGTTAAACACCTTATACAAAGTTTATAAATAGACTTCTTTTCACTAATGAGAAGTATTTCATAAAGTTGATTAATAATGTTTCTCAAAAGAAAAATAGTATTCTTTGAAAAAACACACCGTTTTCATCAGATTTTACAGAGATATCATCCAAACTAGGTGTATACAATATATACACACCAATTTAAGGTGGATTATAGGATTGTATGAGTAAAGTAGAATTAATCTTAGGATTATTCTTATCTCGTAACTATTGTAGATTGTATAAAATTAGGAATCCCTAATATCTAGCTATTGATATCTAGTGATTTGTAACCACTAGTTTTGTGTAGTTTTTTCCCTAGATTAGACTCTTTGTAACATATAAATAGGTGATATTTTATAAATAAACATGAAGTATGACAAAGTGTTTTTTCCTCTGTTTTCTAAATAGGTGATATCTAGCTACATTAGTCTCCGAATATTGGTTGCATATGACATTGGCTTCTTGCCTTTGCCCTTATTATTCATATATTGAGCTTACCAATGAATTGTTGAGGTGAAGATGTTAGTAGCTCATTTTGTAGACTTTTAGGGTTCTATCCACTATATATTTAGATCACATGTACGAGTGTTGCTCTATTCATTTGTTTGTCCTTACTGTGTTTAGATATTGATGTGTATTTTATGTTATATTGTAATTTGACTTGGATTATTATTAGTGTTTTCAGATCTATGAATGCAACTTTGAAGCAGAATTGTCTTTTCCAAGAGCATAGGGAAGATGGTTCAATCGGCCATTCTTCACTTAATAAGAATGAGAGCCCAGATTTTCGAAAGAATGTATGTTCTTCTATATATCTTTTTTTTCTTTCTTTTTTTAATAATTTCCGATTTTATCTTTATAGGATGTTATGCATTTTCTTAAACATATCTTGCTCTTATTGTCTCTATAAATACATTACGTCTATTTTCATATCATTAAATTATTTTAGGATTTTTTTTTGTGAAAATGGTATAATATGATAGGCAACTTAATTATTTTAGAATATCCTAATCTCGGCTTCTTTCTACACTCCCCCAAGTTGGGTTGCATATGTTATGTAAACCCAGTTTGGTCTTGAATCCATCAAAGCTAGTTCTTGAAAAAGCTTTGGTAAGGATGTCAACAAGTTGAAGTTGAGTAGGAATGCAACTTACTCAAGAGTTCCATCTTTAACATTTCAGAAATGAAATGTCTTCCAATCTCTACATGTTTGGTTTTATCATGGTAAACAAGATTCTTTATCAATACTTATGGATAATTGATTGTACCTAAGCACCTTGAATTGATCCTTGGAGTCAACCTTTAACTCCCTTAATAGTCTTTGAATTCACATTCCTCCTTAAATGTCTAAAGCAAGTGTTCGAAACTCAACCTCTATAGTACTTGAAACTAAAAATGACGCTTCTCTTCTCCGTGTAAATAGGTTCCCCAAACAAAGAAGTAATAGTCACTTGTTGATTTTATTTCAATTAACTCAATGGTCCATCTTACATCATTGTATACTTCTATTTTACAATTTCACTTCTTTTAAGAGTAAATTGTTACCGTGTGTCATCTTTTGGTGTTAGGTTCGATGCCCAACTGATTAACTTTGCCAAGTGATGGAGAGATAGTAATTTTGGTGTAATTTGGTGGAAGCAAAAATTATAGACAATGAACACAAAGGATTTAGATTGTTTTGGATTTTTAATTCAAATCCTACATACACTACCTTAGCTTCTCACTAAGGATTTCTCAAGTTCGCTAAGAATTTCGTCCTTTTAAGGCTAGAGGGTTAACCTTACAACCTAGATTCAACTTTTGAATCTAGCATTCAAAGTTCACACCCCGAACTTTGGGAACCCTCTCAAACAAGAGAAAAACTTAAGCAAACTTATAATCTTTCTAACAAGGAAAATGTTTTCAATCTAAACTCTCACCCAATTCCTAATACACTTGATCATACATATACATTTAAGCTTACAAGTGTCGTGTATACAAAGAATGAGGAATTTTAGCTCTATGACATATCTTTGATCATATGTTGTTGACAATGGAAACATTAGTCTTCTTTTGATACTTGAGACTTCCTTTTATCATCCCAAATAAGCTTCTATCCATTGATGACTGTTGGGATTGAGTTGGAGCTGTTTGGAGTTGATTTTCTGGCCAATTTTTGCTTCTGGTGTAGGTGGTATCGAAACCCGTAGTAGCCGTTTCGATATTGTCACTTTAGGAAATAGTCGTTGGATCTGCAATTAATGAACGATGTTAAAACTCTTATAAGGCGTACCAAAAC
Organism: Abelmoschus esculentus; assembly: GCA_035048815.1. Classification (NCBI taxonomy): domain Eukaryota; kingdom Viridiplantae; phylum Streptophyta; class Magnoliopsida; order Malvales; family Malvaceae; genus Abelmoschus; species Abelmoschus esculentus. Next base: position 15,865,166 of record JAUCBN010000024.1, read on the forward strand.
TCCTATAAAGCCTGTTTTGATGCGGCTCCAAGCCGTTGAGGTTTTTTACAACCTTTTCCCATACTAGAATGTTCGATGCTCCTAAAATGGATTTTTGAAATTGTATATTATCAAGTGAAACAATGAATGTTTTGCATGACTGAATCATTTTTTCATAGGCCATGTATCGCTCAATAGGATAATTTATGCATTTGCGAACACTTTTTCTATAAACAATATAAAATTTTGAGTTATAAATAAAATGAACAAGAGGCTTACTAGGTGTAGATTTCGTACTAGTATTAATTTCTGAAGCGGGGGTCCAAATTCAAGTTCTTCACAATTTCTGATTTGTATGTATTCTTTAGATTTTCAGTAGGTCCTCCCCTCCTGGTATAAACACGTAATTTTTGATAATTTGTATCAAATTGAGTTTTGGACGGTGTTTTAGTTTGAGGGGTTGGCTTGGATCATGTTTTGTTTTGAGGAGCTAGAGAAAGAGAGTACTGGTTGGATGTGTTCTAGTTCTGGAGAAGGTAAGCTTTCTGTTTGGATGATTTTTGGTTCTACAAAAGGGAAAAGAATGTACATGGATGGAGAATTATGGTAAACATTACTTATAATTTGGTGATCTAAATGTAATTATACCTATAATTAAGTGACCTTTATTATAGTTTACCCTTAAAACAATAATATTCTAAAAGGATATAATTAATGTGTTTTAATATTTGACCGAAAACAATAATAAATTTTGTATTTTAAATATGTTAAAATTTATATATGTATCAAATTCATATATTAATTTTAATTACATTCTTTAATTGTGTACAATATGCTTGTACCTCATAAACCGTTCTATTCAACTATAGAATGTGACCTTATAGATTCTTGTGACATTAATAGTAATTAGAATAATTCGAATATTAATAAGACATTTAACAATTTATCAGTGTTACCTGAATTATAAGAAGATTTAATGTCGTAACTCTTATGTGATTCTTTCAATGTATTATATCATCTTGTCCTTTATATTTACATTGATCACAAGTCATGAATTTGTCACACTTGTGTAAAGCATTTATTGTTCTTTTTATGTGATTAATTTTTATGTATTATATCCTTTTGTCATCTATATATAGTTTATCACAAGTCATGAAATAGTCACAATTGTATAGTTCATCTAATGTTATTTAATATCTCAAGTAGACTAATAAATAAGTAAATAACTCATATTAACTTATTTGTGCAAAACCATACATTTCTAGTATATCCAACATCAGTCTTTATAGAAAACCAATTATGATGAACATTTAATTGTATCAAAATATATAACTCACGATTTCAAGATAAAGATAATATCGAGTAATGTTGAGAATATTATAGAATAATCCAAGAAATGTATTCATAGTGGGTCAGTCTAATATATTTTTTAACACAATTCATGCATCGATCTTGGTATCCTTATGTCAATGATAACACTTTTAGCAAACAATTATACATTAGTTTTAATATATTATTGTTGTCCAAACCCACAATAATATTTGACTAAGTATGTTGTAACAATTATTTCATGATTTGTCTTTAGGTATACTCGAACATGTAAACTTAATCGTATACTATGATTTGTTGCCTCTTTATCCTTTTCCATTCTCTCTATCTATAGTTTCACTGACACTTGCATTGTGGAAATATTCTGCAAAAATATGATTGCAATAGAAACTAAAATTAGTTACAGTATTAATCTATGCAGATTATATACATATTGTCATAAAACGGTTAAACTTATCTTTTCTTGTTATATTCTTTCCTTGTGTTTCTAGGTCCTGTGAAAAATTGTTTAGTGGCGTGACCTTAAAATGTAACATGCTGTTCTTTTGAGAGGGTTCAGTTACCTACTGCAATTAATAGGCCACTAAATCTCTCTAATTGCTCTTTTAGGCATCAAATTTAGGCCCTGATGGACACTATAAAATTTCTGGTGGAAGGTCTGCACAATATAAACTTTTCAGGGACCAAATAAATTCTCAAAAAGCAATATCATTGCCATCGTCCCCACATGGCTACAGGAGTCGAACTTCAGAGAGAAGTGAGGTTTGGAGCTATTTAGCAAATGATGAAATGGTTGCATCATGGAATAACGTTATTGAATCTCCAATGTGCAACAACCCTTTATTTCCTTACCCTGAATGGACCATTGATTTCTCTGAATTAACTGTTGGAACTCGTGTCGGGATAGGTAAGCTCTAATTTCTATTTTCTCCAGTATTGTATCTGTGGAACTTCTGTTATCATGCTTCATAGAGCCTCATGTTGTTTATGTTCTCGTCTAGCTTTTTTTTTTTTTTTTTTTTTTTTTTTGGGGGGGGGGGGGGGGTTACCATTGTGTGGTGCATGACAAAAGACTACAGACTCTACCGTAGATGCCATTTTAAATGCAACCGATTCATGTTAGGAGAACTTAAATAGTTCTAGTTCATGGTTTCTTTATCTTTAACTTCTGAAATTGAGTAGCAGCTTTGATTTGATTCATGCAAAATTAGATTAACTATATTTTCTTTAATTTTATGCATGCATTCAAATAGAGAAAACAATCTTGTAAAGTTCTGTTCATTTTTTTTACCTTTATCAAGTTGTGAAGTTTAGAATATGAAGCAAGCGTGAAAACAACTTAGCCTGTCTATATAGAGCCATGATAACTAACCCATATGACAGATGACGTCTCACATCTGTTTTCAGTGTGGTGCATATCTTCCTTTCTCATCATCATCTTTGCAAAGAACAAAGAACAATATTGCTTGAAAGAGGCAAAAGAATCTCAAAACGCATGAAACTTTTAATCATACTTCGGTTACCACCTGTAATGATCATTTGGCAATATGATCTATACTATTGCATCCTTGACTTGTTTCTTTTGAGTATTCTATATTGAAAAGGAAAGGATGAAAAGCATGAAACTTTTACTGATTTGCCAGGATGAACAAAGCTTTAATCTTTTTGTGCTTAATCATGCGTGAAAAGTTTCATTATTCTAGAAATATTGTCCAGGGTTTTTTGGAGAAGTTTTCCGCGGTGTATGGAATGGAACAGATGTAGCAATCAAGATGTTTTTGGAGCAAGATCTAACCGCAGAAAGCATGGAAGACTTCTGCAACGAGATATCCATTCTTAGGTATCTTTCTGTTGATATGTGGGATACTTTAAAATATTTTCCTGTAAATATCTTTCTGACATCATTCTCTTTTTTATTGTGTTTGTCCTTACAGCAGCCTTCGACATCCCAATGGTACTCTCCTACCTTTACTCTTTTTGTAACCTAACCAGAACTGAGAAAAAAAGTACAATAAAATACTGGCAGTGTGTGCCTCTACAGGTTTTCTTTGCTTCATTAGTGTTGTTTTCTGCAGTTATCTTGTTTTTAGGTGCATGCACTAAGCCACCACAGTTGTCACTGGTTACTGAATTTATGGAAATGGGATCATTGTACTTTTTAATTCATTCAAGTGGCCAGAAAAAGAGATTAAGCTGGCGGAGGAGACTGAAGATGTTGCGTGATATCTGCAGGTGTGTTAAGCTTGTACATCACTTACAAAGTGCATTCATCTTTCTATGCCTTCATATTTAAAAGGAATATAGCGCAATCAGGTAATATCATATGCTGTTGAGAAATTAATTCATCTTCATATCGCGTCCATCAGTAGGAACTTTAGGGAGGAATCAAGGTACAGTTGGTGTACTTTTAGTTGCTCAAGTTTTAGAATCCCTTCAGTGACTCGGCATAGGAATACAATGTTTAGTAGGTGTGCATAAATTAGATAAAAAAATTCTGACTAGATAGATTTTCCTCTTGTTTATATTTATAGGGGGTTGATGTGTATACACCGGATGAAGGTAGTTCATCGTGACCTAAAGAGTTCAAATTGCCTTGTGAATAAGCACTGGACTGTGAAGATATGTGATTTTGGTCTGTCGAGAATAATGTCCAGCCGACCAATGAGTGACTCGGCATCTGCAGGAACACCTGAATGGATTGCTCCTGAACTCATCCGCAACGAACCATTCACCGAAAAATGTGATGTTTTTAGCCTTGGGGTCATAATGTGGGAGCTTTGTACTCTAAGCAAACCATGGGAAGGTGTACCACCGGAAAGGGTATGTTGTGGCTACTCAGACTCCTTATTCTGCTTGACATACTCGATTTCGACTTCTGTTTCCAACACATAGTCTGATATGAGTATGAAAGATTTCCTTCTACATGAAAAATCATTAAAACATATTTGTCTTAAACACATGCCCACCGAAAAAACATATATTTTGTTACCTAATGAATCATTTTTCTTCTGTTTTTACATTGGGTTCAGGTAGTTTATGCAGTTGCCAATGAAGGGTCACGGTTGGAAGTTCCTGAAGGACCCCTCGGCAGGTTAATTTCAGGTCTATAACACCAAAATCTTACATTTTCCGGTTTCCATGTTGTCATAATATATATATATTTTAAATCATTTACAGTAGTCACAGTAATATATAATATATATTCTAGAAATTAATTTATTTTTATTTCTGAATGGTAATTAACACATCTAAGGTGGATTTAATTTTTTCTTGTCATTTCTATTTGTTTCTTGGTACAGATTGTTGGGCAGAACCGGAAGAGCGTCCAAGTTGCGAGGAAATACTTTCTCGCCTGCTGGATTGCGAGTACTCTCTTTGCTGATACCATTCTATTTGTCTGTATAAATAAATAAAAGAACAGAAACGAAACCAAAACCTGGTCAAGGACTGGTGTTCAAATTTTCGTTGGCTTTTCAATTTTTATAACTGTAATTATTTACCCAGTCAAACTATTTTTTGCTTTCATTTATCATGTCTTTTGGCTGGTAAAATTTTGAGGCATATATGTGTGAATTTTAAGGTACAAATCGTCTACCTCTTTTTCATACTTTGATTTGTGTCTCTATTTTAAATTAAAGAGTTTAGGGTATAGGGTTTAAGATTATGGGTCATGGTTATGGTTTAAAGAATTAGAGGTAGGGTGTATTTTTTAGGATATAAAAAAATAAGGTTTAGGGTTTAAAATTTATTTTTTTTAAAATTTTCAACGGGAGACATAATTGAAGGTATGATAAAGAGACAGATGATTTTTTACTTAAGTTTCAATATTGATCAATGATCATAGTAGACACTTCTAGATAAAGTCGGTCGAGAAATATAAATTTAATTAAATAAATTAAAAAAAATTATACATTAGAGTTTAGAATGAATGATACACCATTAACTTGTATATCGTTGTAGTATAATAAATTGATAAATTCAAAAGTAAGGAGCTCCACAATATTACAACTATTTTAAAAGTATTTGACTCGAATAAAATAAAAGAAGAGTTACAATTACACATATAGGGTCCTACAAGTACATGACCCATTACATCTAGTAAAAGTACTCTAACAAACTAGTCGATGTTGAAACCAACCACGATGGTGCGCCTTCGATCCAAAGATTCTCTTAACCTACGCACGAAAACATATTTCGAAACGCTGAGTTAAAGAAGCTTAGTGGGTACTCTACCAACCGGTTCACATCACACATAGCATAAATAAGCATATGAGACATGAAATGATGACATGGCATGAGTACAACGGTGTTATCATATCTGCCTAAACACAGGATATCATGCATGCATAAATATCGACCCATGTCATATACATCTCAAGAGAAGTCCATACAATATCTCAAGTCTATATATCTTATATAGATAGATAGATAGATAGTACGGCCCGTGACTACTAAGCATCGGGTTCATACACTACGAGTAGGTCCCGTGTCCACAAAACATCGAGATCCTATATTCTAGAATGAGGCATATGTCCACTAAGCATTGAGATCCTACATCCATGTTTGGAATAGTTCATAAAGCATCTTCGAACTGGCCCACATCCATTAAAAATCGGGATCCTACGTTCAAAAAGTCTTCGAGTGCTACAATACTTTGATCATATGTATAAAGAGTGTCCAGACCCATCATATAATAATATAATATAACTCTATGCGACCTATTAGCACTGAGCAAGGCTCCTAGCTTATCATAACACATATTTATATCACCATTACCTATTGGGTTTTCATCATATATCAATTACATACCAGTTACCACGTGTTTAGCCAATTATCACTTAACAAGGTTAAAAGGTCAATTACTCAGTTCTAGTATTCATTTATTTGTTGTGTTAACCCATAGGAACCCCTAGTATAAATTTATGAACCCCCAACTCAACCATTAAAAGCTTGGGTAGACTGCCCAGAGGTATCAGTACGTTTATAAAGCGGTATAGAAACTCCCCTGTATCGAAATGCATCCCTTGTATATTGATACGTTAAGGCGATGGCTTAAGGCCAAGGAAAAACTACCCATATCGATACACTTATATGGAGTATCAAAACTCACACAATATCGATATGCATCATTCACGTATTGATACACTAAGCTAAACAACTTAGCAAAACCCAAGGGAAAAATCCACCAGTATCGATACGCCTATATAGAGCATAGATACGCCCCATGTTTCGATACGCCCCTAAGGAGGTATCGAAACGATATACTACTGGAGTTTTAGATATCGAAACACTCACCAAGGGGTATCAAAATGATTTGTTACTGGAATTTTGGTATCGAAAAACGAGATTAGTGTACCGAAACACCTGCTAACTAAGCCCTCCCTTCCTCTCTAGGGTATCAAAACGCCCACCAAAGAGTATCGAAACATCTGTACGAAAATGCAAGTTTAAACCCTCAAATTGCTTAGAACTCTACCAAAACCATTATCTTGGTCCCCAAATCATTCTTATACTATAAGGGGATAATTCTAAACATGTTTATACCTTAAAACGGAAGTTCAACAATAATTCATAATTCTACCATTAGAGGGCATTTAAAGCTATCAAGCATATCAAGCTAGCATTTAAACATGCAACATGCCTAAATCTATGAAATGCATGATGCTAAGGAGTTGGGGGAGTATCAACCTTAAGCAAAACAACAACAACCACGTTTTCTCTTCTCTTCAAGCTTTTTCCAAGGCTCTTAAAGGTCTCTTCAACTTATTTTTAAGAGGGAGGGTTAAACAAAGGATTAGGCAAGCTTGGGAAAGATTCTCAAAATCTAAAAACACTAAAATGCTGAGAATGAAACTCCCAAAACCTTCTTTCCTCTCAAGACTCAACCCTTATTCTTAAACTTTATTTTCTCACAGCTCCATACATTTTTACCTCGTTAGATAGATCTCTGAGCTCTGCAATTTCACCTTCAACACTAAAACGAGATTCTCAACTAAAACTCTAAAGCTTGCTCCCTGTACTTGGGGTTTAAGGTGAAAAATGAAGGAGAAAGATAGGGGAGACAATAAAACAAGATGACTTCAGCCCCCACCCTTTTTCTCTGCAGCGGAGTTACTCCTCTCCCTCCTCTCTTTGTCACACATTAGGCAAATACCAAAAAGCTCTCAACACAAACTCTCAAAGCACAACATCAACACAAAGCCCAAAGGTACAAGGTCTAAAACCGGCCCAAAATTAAACTTGAGGCCCAACATTTTGGGTTAACCTAACACTCGAGTCTGAATCCAGGTCGTGACAACATTAGTTTTTAACGGTAATGAAAGTAAATTAAAAGTTAAGTGAATATGACAAAAGTTTTAAAAGTTTAGTGATTATATTGATAACACTCTAAAAGTTCAATGATTATTATTGTAGTTTACCCTTAAATTTAACATATCATATCAAATTTTTAACAATAATCGGCGATAATAACTATAATAAAAATGAATTAAAAGTTGAATGACTATAATAAAAAAATTTAAAAATTTGATGATCATATTAAAAACATCTTAAAAGTTCAATAACTACCAAATTAATTTACTTAATAATAGAGTAGTAATTTTAGAAGTTTCTGTCGCAATTTAATTGATGCTATTTATAAATTAGTAAAGTAATTGATATATTGACCGCGAAAAAGATTTATAAGCTAATTAAATTTAGGCATAAAGATAATTTTAACCCTTAACGTTTATAGTTTTTGTCGTTTTGGCCCTTATTCTTTTTTTGGATAAATTTAGCCCTTAACCTATATCTTTTTGATAAATAGCTTATTTTTTAACTGGCTTGATGAATAGACCGTTAAAAATTTAATGATGATATATATGGAATATAATTTTAAATGACATGGAATATAACCTATCAAATATATATATATGGAATATAATTTTATTCTAATATAAAATATAAAACAATTAAAAATGAAATAAAATATTAAAAATTAATTAATTCTAAAATAAAAGATTATTAAACATTCTTAACCCTAACTACGATAAAATCAAAACCTTATTCGAATTGTGTTCATGTTTTTTATTATATTTTTTATATTTATTATATTTATATATATTTTTATATTTTTTATATTCAAATTGTGTTTATATTTTTTTTATTATATTTATTCTAAAATAAAAATATAAACACAATTCGAATAAGATTTTGATTTTATCGTAGTTAGAGTTAAGAATGTTTAATAATCTTTTATTTTAGAATTAATTAATTTTTAATATTTTATTTGAATTTTAATTGTTTTTTATATTTTATATTAGAATAAAATTATATTCTCTATATATATATATATATATTTGATAGGTTACATTCCATGTCATTTAAAATTATATTCCATATATATATCATCGTTAAATTTTTAACGGTCCAGTCATCAAGCGAGTTAAAAAATAAGCTATTTGTCAAAAAGATATAGGTTAAGGGCTAAATTTATCCCAAAAAAAGAATAAGGGCCAAAACGACAAAAACTATAAACGTTAGGGGTTAAAATTATCTTTATGCCTTAAATTTAATGATCGTAAAAATATCTAAGAATTTAAAGTTCAAAAATCTAAAATTAAGATTTAAAATTAAAAATTTATATTATAAATTTAAATTTTAACCATATATTCTGAAATTTGAAGCTTTAAAATTAAATTATAAGTAACATATTAAAAATTTATATTAAATAATTTTATTAATAAAGATTAATTCAAGTGATAAATAACTTAATTCTACTTAATAAATTTCAAGTTCAAAGCATTACATACATAAAAATTCTTTATTAAAAGATTCATCCACAATAATTAAATGTGCGACGCGAATTATTCTAAATTAATCGATACAAAACTTTAAAAATTAAAAAAAAAAACAATAAAAAAAATTCTACCTAGGGGCAATATCGTCATAATCTCAAAGTCAATATCACATAAACCTCTTTCTTCATCTTAGCTTTTTCTTGTCGCCTTACCTTATACAACACAAAAAGTAAAAGCAATATTCTCTGAAGCATACATCCAGACATAAACAAAAAATCATGTGCTGTGAAGATTGCAGACCACTGGGATTCCTCCTCGGCCTTCCCTTTGCTTTTCTCTCTCTCATCATCTCTATTGTCGGCGTTGTTGTTTGGATCGTGGGGTGAGTCTTGGGATCTGGGTCTTACTTTTTTTTTTCTAATTCTCCCGTCTCCGCCATTGAACCACCTTATGAGCACTGTTCTCTGTATATATCGTTTCATGCTTTGGGGTTCTTGCAGGTTGTTGTTGACACTAATCTGCCCTTGTTGTTTTTGCGTGACGGTGCTGGTGGAGATGGCGCTAGAGTTGGTGAAAGCTCCGATTCATGTGATGGAATGGTTCACCCAACAGATCCCTTGTTGATCTAAACTGCCTGGCTCTGTTCTGGTATCTGCATCACTTTACTGGGTATTTGTTTGAAACTAAGGCAAAGTTTCATGATTGTATTCTTGTGGATTATAGAGAGTGGGATTATGAGGATTTCCTCAGGTACTCTTGTGGTTTCAGTTTTCTTTCCTCAAGAAATAGTTCTGGTTGATTCTGGGAATTGGGTCATTCTTGCTTAGTTGTTACTGTGCTGCGTACAGGGAAGGGAGAATTCCTGAATGTTGGTGCTCACTTGGTACCAAGTGACTTCACGTTAGGGATTCAAAAATAGTACGATATTGGTATAACGACCGTTTGGTAAAGTTGTTATTCGAAATCCTTATTTGTAAAAATAATAGTTAGAATTTAATTCAACTAATAATGAACAATAATAGTTGTTAAATATCGTTATTTAACAGATAACGGGTTTGTTATCGGCCGTTATTTTTAAAAATTCTTATAATAAATTATGTATGTTTTAAAAAAATTCATTAAGCATTAATCATTTTAGTTATTTAAGAATTTGAGATCCAATTAATCCTGCTTTTAGTTCACTGCGGTTAATGATTTTATATGACCAGTTGATTTCTGGTAAATATTGGACATCTGTTTCTGTTACATGCTTGTATGGCTTCAGCTCGCTCTGTTTCAGTGCAATTGTGGTTACAGTTTGTGATCAATTCTGTCCAAAGAATGATAAGTTGTTTTTTTTGTTTGTGTTGTTGGTCATAATTAGGGTCAGCAAAATTCGACTCTATTCGAAAAATTAAATAATTTGATTTGATTAGAGATAAAAATACTTGATTTATTTTTATTCGACTCAAAATTTTATAAACTTGACTTAATAACTCAAAATTTTTAATAATTAAATAATTTATTTTTAAGTTCGAGATTAGTCTCTTAATTTTTTATGATATATATTTATTGATATATGAAAATATGATAGAATATTACCACATATAAAGAAAGATATACATACATATCTTGTATGATTACAGAAAGTCGTTTAAATTAGTGTATGCTGAATTGAATACTCACACCCTAATGATAAGAATTTCAGTGTATGCTGTGCTGCTATAGAATATATTGATAATATCTTATGCTATTGTTATGGGAGTAAATGAACTGAGCTTGAACGGATAAGGATATGTCTGTGTTCGTTTATTTATTTTTGAAGGTGTTCAAATTTTGTTCATATTCGTTTAGATTTTTAATGGTATGTTCAAGCTTGGTTCGTTTATTTTTTGTCGTGTTCGGGTTGGTTCGTTTAACATTCACGAATGTGTTCGTTTATATGTTCGATAATTTGTTCGTTTAACCTTCGTGAACATGTTCGTTAAGTGTTCGCGAACGAGTTCGTTTGTATATATATTCATCAATTTGTCTATTTAGCGTTCACGAACATGTTTGTTTAGCGTTTGTATATAAAAGAACATAAACAAACCTATAAACGAGCTTATAAATGAGCTTATAAACGAACATAAACGAATTTGTTCGTGAACATAAACGAGCCGAACGCACTTATGTTCGTGTTCGTTCATTTATTAATCGAACATAAAATATTTATTTATGCTCGTTTATTTAACTTAATATATGAACAGTTCACAAGTATCTCGTCGAACACCCTGTTTATTTACGTCCCTAACTATTGTCCACTGATTATACCGATTTGGATGGATTTACCGAGACCCGAGAAAGTCGTGAATTTCTTTGTTTTGAGTACTAAAGAATGGATTTATGCTAAGTTGCTAACTTGACAAATATTGGTAACATAATCATTAATTTTTGTTCGAATAATATTTAAATGGGTTCATTATAATAGAGTCACTCAATTATAGGTAAAGTTATATTTGAATCACTTAATTATTGAAAGTTATGTTTGGGTCACTTAATTTTGGGTAAAGTTACATTTAGGTCACCCAATTAATAAAAGTTATATTTAGATCACTCAATTATAGGTAAGGTTATATTTGGGTCACCCTTCATATTTAAAAGAAGTTTATCAATTTGTGTATTAAATTAATTAATGATTTCAAATAAAGTACTCTAATGTTAACAAGAGTATACAAGTGATTTAAAAAAAATGACTAAATTAATACGTGAACTTTTCCCGGAAAAGAAGCAATGACGGTATCTGGGGTCTATGCCAGCAGCCGCGGTAATACAGAAGATGCAAGCGTTATCCGGAATGATTGGGCGTAAAGCGTCTGTAGGTGGATTTTTAAGTCCGCCGTCAAATCTCAGGAACTTTTTCAAATATGGTGACCCAAATGTAACATTGCTTATAATTGAATGACCCAAATATAATCTTTAATAATTAGATAACTCAAATATAACTATATCTATAAATGATTGACTCAAATATAACTTTTAATAATTAAATAACCTAAATATAATTATACTCGTAATTAAGTTACTTTTATTTAAGTTTACCCTATTTAAATAAAAGAAAAGAGAACAAATGTGCATTCGATGCATATGTTTCTGCACGCCAGCACCATTCCCTATGATGTGCCTCATGCTACCTGCTCCATCACCGTCCACATCAATTTCAACTCTCATCATTTTCATAAATTATTTTTAATGATTTTTTTATAACGTTATTTATGATTTTCTTCACTAAAATTTAATTATTTATTTTTTATATTATTAATTTATTTGTAACAATATTTTGTAACCACTCATTTTTTATTTGTAAGATTAAAAATAAAGATTTATTTTAAAAAATAACGTAAATTATATAAATTTTAATAGATACAATTAAAAATAACATGATAAAAAAATTATAATATAATTTTTCTTATTATTTTATTGGATCCACCCTTTTTTACGCTTAAAAAAACGAGTCATAAATCTAGCTACCACCCTTATCTCCTACCAACTTACCATATTCTCTCATCACCGTCTATTCTACTCCCTTGTGAAGAAAAAATTATATTATGAGTTATTATCGTTATTTTATATATAAAATAAAATAATTAAATATATTTATTTAATTATTTTTTATTTTATAATTTTTATTAATTGATATTTTATTAATATTTATTATAAATTAAATTTAATAAATAAATAATAATAATTGAATAGATATATTTAATTAATTAGTCTTATAAATGACATGACGAGAATAATCTATAATATATTTTTTCTTCATCGAGACAAACATAAAAATTGTAGAAGGTAATCACATTATTTAAGTTTAAAACTTTTATATTTTTATTAATACTTTAATTTTATATTCTTTAAATTTTATAATTTTATACCTTTTATATTTTTAATAATATAATATTATATTCCCTATACCAACAAAAATTATATACAACCGAATACCCACACCCACCGTCAAACTTCACCCGTAGAAGCCCTCACTCAAATTGAAAGTCACCGGTGATTACTGATCGTTTGGATCAGTTTTATAATTGATTAATAATAAATATTTTTTGAAAAAAAATAAAAAAATATTCAAAAATTATTATTCATTATATAAATGATTTGGTGGAATAATTTTGATAAATAAAAGATAGAAAGGTGATATTTTTAGTTAGCAACCAAAATAAGAGAATTAAAAATCTTTTAGTTATTGTTTTTTAAAAAATCAAAATCTAAAAAACTTTAAAGAAGTTATTTCATCAAATGTTAATATGAGATTTTTTGTCCGTAATTGATTATTTTTAAAAGGATAAAAATAGTTTTTAATAATTAATTGGTAATTAAAAGTTAAAATTAATTTGACGTGATTAAATATTTTTAAAAGATTTTCTCTTTAATTTTCTTCTATCAAATACTTTTCATCTAATCATTTGATTTCAAATATGTTTCTTTAATCTATTATTAAAATCTTATTATTTTCTTATAAAAATCTCATTACTTTTATAAATATATTCTAGAACAGATATTACTGTAATCATTATTAGTTTATTAAAATAATTACTAAAAATATAATATTATCTCCTAATTCTTATTTTTATAAATGAAACACAAAAGTTATTAAGCGAAGAAGAATATGAAAATTACAACAATATGAGGGCTGATGAGATTTTTTGAATGAACAACTCAAATCTGTTCAACTTTCCTAGGAAACAAACAGATCAAACTTTACAGTTGAATTATGATGTGATTAATTTTCTCTTATTGCCCCACAACAGCAACACCATTAATTAGCAGAGAAATTGAAGTTCGGTAGGGTAGAAAACGAATGGTTTTCCCTAAAACTAATTTTCTCGGAAAAAGCTTTCATTGCATTCTTTAACTAAAAAGAGTTGCATATAATATCTGGTTCCAAGTATCCGGCAAACCTGGAAGGCACCAATGGCTACAGTCAGTGCCGCCGCGTAGGCCGCTGTATGCGGACGGGTGCGCATCTTTTCGATACTGAGAGAGTCCGGTGACGTCGAGCAAGTACACCGGTTTCTTAATCCTACTAAAGACCTTCTTCAGAACAACCCAAGCCATGGGTGTGCCTGCTGGGTATCTCATTCCGAAGAATGGTTGCGTCTGTCCACTACATGATTGAGTTGGTTGGTTCCAGTCCTTGCCCCTGCAAATCACATGAGTTCTCCGCGTCATATATACAATCAACATTATATCATAACAATTACCTAGGAAACTTTTATGATATAATGTTAAAAATATTATTAACGTTCGATTAAATAATTATTTTATTTTTCAAAATATTTTAATTATTAATATTTTATTTTAAGTTAAAATTATTTTTTTTGTGAATAAAAATTGATAATTAACTACCGATAATACATTAGGGTAATCTAACAGAATGACATATTAATAAAAAAAATTACGTTATACGTAATTTAATAATATTATCTTTTTACTAACATTTTTTTCTATCAAATCAACAAAATGTTACATTATCATATAAACGTGTAATGTCATGTAAATTTATCATGTAATGTCAAACTCAAAGATGGACTAAAAGAGTGTTCGAGAGTGCAGTTTCACCCTTAAAACTTATAAATTCTCTTATTTTTTATATATATTTTATATTTTCTACTGATATTCTAATTTTGTACCTCTAAACTCTTTTAATTTTATATTTTTAATATAATTTTTTTATAAAACTTTGAGTTCGTTCTTATCAAACTATCAATTGTTACTTGACTAATAATACTGATACATAATTTTTTTAACTTAAATTAAAATATTAATAATTAAAGTATTTAAAAATATGGACAAAATAGTTAATTAATAAAAAAAAATTGACCAAGACAAGGAGAATTTAGTAGAAAGAGTGATGTTTGTTGCTTACTCATAATGTGTTGGAGAAATGCCTTGAAAAAAGACCTTGGTTTTGGAAGGATCAACCGCGCGGTTCACCCATCTGGCCCACGTCGTTAATCCTTTATAGAATGCAATCATACGGTTCATATCTTTCCACGTTTTCCCACCATCTTCTATGTAATCAAATCTGCACAAAATCCGCAACAATTATTATTAATAACAGTAACAATTATTATCATATATTATATTTTAGTCGGTCCATTACTCTAAAATAAAAAAGAAAATCTGCACATGTATGATTTCATTTTCATGGTTCAAAGGACAAATCCCATGTGTCATTTCAACATCTGGAGGGGTCAAAGGGGTTTGAAATGTGTGGGACCAATGGTGCGGGTGAGGAAAGAAAAGAAAGGGGAATAATATTTGATCTTACGGTTGGGAATTTCCGGTGTGGGTCCACCAGTGCCAGGTGTTGAAGATCAGCATGTCCATTCCTTTCCACATATCACCGCCCCGGATGGAGTCCAGCTTCAAGACTCTTCCAAATCTCTCGTTCACTACGTCAACAAGGTAAGGCGTTCGATAGAGCAAGATCTCCACATTGTAGTCCTGTAATTATTTAAATATAAATTAACTAAATAAAACATATACCTCTTTATCGTAATAATAAAATAAATTAAAATAAAATTAAATTCATAATTAAAGCGGTATATAAGATAAATCGTAAGCTATTCGAGTTTATTTCTATCAAAGTTCGATTAAAGTTTAATTCGATTCAAGCTCGAACTTGATTTGAATTTTTAACGAGATAAATCGAACTATTCGATACATGATTTGAAAAGCTCATGAGTACTAAAAATATAATATACTATTTTTTAAATTTTTATTATTTAAAATCTAAATTTTAAACTTAAAACATTAAAATATAAATCCTAAACATAAATCTAAATCCTAAAATGTAAACAGTAAACATAAGTTTAAACCATAAAATCTAAATTCTAAACTATAAACTTAAAATCTAAAAATTTAAAACCTAAACTAACACCTTATACCTTAAAATTAATAAACCATGACTTTAAAATAAAACATGATAAATAAATTACTCGAGTTTAATATAATCAAAGATCGGTCAATACTTGACTCAATTATGCTCAAATCAAATTTGAACTTGACTCGACTTTTGACGAACCTGGTTGAACTCAAAATTTTTAAATTCATTAAAAATTATTCGAACTTAAACTCGACTTAAAATCTTAACGAATCAAATTCAACCGATTCTACTCATTTACACCCTTATGCATGATAGAAGATGAAAGATTAAAATAACTTGTAACATGTCTAAGAGTCTAGCAAGAGTAAGTGAGAACCACATAAACTTAACCAATAACCAGGCTGACATCTGTCTAAAGCAAGGGCGTCCACCAATCACGGACCTCTTTTATTGCACACTTACCGATCTCTCCAATTTTTTCAACAAAACACCCCCACAGTTTCACTTCAAATTGTCTTGTTCCTCTACTCCTGGTTCAGTAATTTCCCACCTTATCTCCTAAAACATATAAATATCTACTCTTTCCCTTTACTGTATAACATTTTAAAAAATCAAAAGTAAATAACTTTAAAAAAAAATCTTAATTCTTTTCCAACAATGAGCCGGAAAAAAAGATTTTGAAACCCAACAAAACTGATACTGTTTTGTTCGACGCAAGAGACGACAGGCCTGAATGCATTGTCCCCAGATCAGACTCAAAGCAATCATTATAGGCAAGCAGAGCAAGAAATCAAACTCACCAGAAAGCTAACCGAAGTGAGACCATCTTGTTTGATGTAGGAAATCTTGGAATTGGGAACCCAGGCTTGAATCATACATGTCAAGGACTGGAACTGATTCAAACTCAGTGAGTCACCCACGAACATGATCTTCTTCCCCCTCCATTTTCTCAAGAAAAACAACCCATTGAACCTACAACATTCAAAACCTTTAAAACCTCTACATTCATATATGGTGTACTTGTATATAGACAATGAAGGGTGATAATCTGACCTTGGGAGACTGCAGGAGAAGGGCTGCCATCGGTACTTGAGATAACTTGTGTCGGGTCGGCCATACTTTTGGCAGTCGAATTCGGCCTCGATGAAGGGGCATTTGGAAGGGTTGTAGAGAGGATACGAAGCGTCATAAACCCATTTCCCTCTGAACCAGTTGCAGTTAGAAGCTAAGCTTCTGGTTCTGTTATTGTTGGCATTGGCATTGGGATCCTGAGCTTGTGTTGGTGAGACCGAGTGCTGTAATAACAACAAAAGCAGAGAGAAGCGGAACAAGATCAGTGCTTTTGTCCCTGAACCCATGACTATGGGATCGGGTTATTTCGCTGCTCTAAACTGTTAAAAGGAAAGGGACGAGATGGGAAGGAAAAGTTGTTGGTCTATCTCGGGCTTATATAAAGAGAGGAAAAGAAAGTAACAAAACGAAGGGAAAAAAGCTTCACATGGAAATGTACCCAAACTCAATGTTATTTGGACAATTTTTTATTAATTATTCTTATGATCGTTTTTATAAGATTTATTAATTAATTAATTTAAATTAAATTTTATAAAAATATATTAGTAAATATTTTTTATAATTTATTTTTTATAATAATTAAATTTAAATTTTTGATATTAATTTAAGAATATGACATTTCATCCCATTAATTTAAGTTATAATTAGCAATATTGTTTATTTTTATGTATCAAACAATAATCACCGGTTAATTTCTTCACAAGAATTAAATTAAAATTTAAACAGTTTGGTTTGAGCGTAAGTGAGGTTGGATTTTCGGTCCATCCGCATTCAACACGTAGAATCATACTTCGTTTTAGGGTGAAAAAATTTGACTGACAAGATTTTTAAGTTTTAAAATCCGACCAGACCTGAATCATTAAAAATTAAAATTTAAGGACTTAATTATTAAAAAATAAAATTTAAGGATTTAGTTATAAAAAATTAAAATTTTAGTGACCTAATTGTATAATATATATATAAAGAGGATCATTATTGTAAACATCCCTAAAATATATATAGAAAATTATACTATTAGTCTCGGGTTGGATTTTCGACCCTAAACTCGACCCTGACCCGTGATCACCTTTTTTAAAAAAACAATCCGACACGACCTAAACCTAAATTTTTTACCAAAAAACCCCGACTCGATCCTATCAAGTCAGAATCCGTTGGGTTCAGGTTTTGTGTCCATCCCTATTCATTTTCGCTTAAATAAGTCTTGGATTTTGTATAAAATATTTTTATTAAAAGATTCACCCACCAAATTTAGATACGTGACACAGATAAATTTAGATTCGTTAAAACAAAACTCTAAAAACCAAAGTAACAGTAAAAAAATTGTTTGTTGTATATACTAATACAACAACTTCCCAATTATCCATGTTTATTCATAAACTTTGAATTCAAAATTTGGTAACTCAATTCTCTGTTTCCTGTGGGGTTGGGATTCCATCACTTGTACAATTAGGAGTCTACAATTATGAGATTGTTAGTATACAAATAATGGAATCACTTTTCCCTGCAAGTGGAGACAAAAGCAGGAAGATACAAGACCACTCCAGTTGATTTACTTTTAGAATGGATCAAGTATATTAGTATCTTTCAGTTGTCTAGTAGGAGTATGAACTTAGAAACAATAATTTTGGAAGACAATCAAAATTTAAAATCAACTTTGATGCATATTATAGTAAAGGAATAAAGTAATGTTTAATTTTATAACAAAAAGTTGAAACTATATTCTCTTCTGTTGTGCTAGTTGTGTATCTTTCCTTATTAAATGTAAAGCCTCTTTTCATTTAAATAAAGTAAGAGTTCCCCTCATCTACTTCAAGAGCTGTATGCCTTTTATCCCCATTAAGACACCCTTGATTATGTCTTGATATGAACTCCAGGGTGATGCAATTTCTGGTTTGGGTGTACCAGAAAAAGGGAAATGTTAGTTATAAGATTCAAAAATAGATGCTGGCAAAAGAACCAACCAAAACAACTCATGGATTACTACTTGATAAAGTCGGCTCTAGATTGCAAGAGGATTGAAACAAAGAAATATAGAACCTGCAGAGTCATTATTGACATGACTTCATTCGAAAGACACGGAGCCAGGATTTTCTTTAGGTTGAGTTTAATTTTTTATATATATTTTAAATTAAAAATTAATTTACGCTTTTATTATATTGTATCAGTCAGGATATTGATATATAAAACTCAAATCGGGTCAAATTTAGAATTTTTAAATCAAATACGGGTCGGTCAAGATACCGACCCGACCCGTACATTGCCATCCCCCATTTCGGGGACTAAAACCACCTCCTCCCCTGATGGCGCCCCTGATTATCCTTAAACCCGCATGAGAAAAAAACTCAACTATAATTAAGGTGTAAAATTGACTTTGATTAATTGTTAGAAAAATAATATATATTTATAATATTAATATTAAAGTATGTCACTAAGTAAATAAATATGCTAATAATAAGCTAGATCATTTGATAATTTACTTATTAATTTTTAACTAAAAGTTGTATCCATTGAATCGTATCTATTAATTTTTTAATAAATTTTTACATTAAAAAGTTAATCTCTTGATAAAATGATTTCATCTTCTATATAAAAGAGAGGTTTTCAAAACATTTTTCACAACACTTCGAAACTTTGAAAACCAACATACAAAAATATTTTTGATTTTCAATGATAAAAAAAAATAAGATTATATTCGATTGTTCACTAAAATAATATTATTATTATATCTTAAAAAACAGGCGTCGAACGTTACTCAAATATTAATGAAAATTTCATTGTATCCTTTATTTTTTATATTTATTTTATATGTTTCGATTACTTTAAATAAAAAATCTTTATATACCAAACGATAACGAAGATAAAGGGTTACAATATCATTTAACTCAAATACAAGCATAGGATAAAAATTTAAGATTTAAGTATATTTTATATTTAAATTTTAAAATAAAAATATATTCAAAATCTATATTAAAATTTAAATATTCTGGAATTGATTTTCAGTAATAATGACTGTTGACAGCAATGATTTCGGCATAATTTTAGTTATATTAAGAGCATGTAAACATACTGACTTCAGCAGAATCTGACAAAAATTAATTTCATAAAAAAATTTCAACTTTCACCAAAATCGAGAATAAAATTTATTTTAAGTGTAATAGTCTCTTTGAGTTTTATTAAATAATAATTTATATTTTTTAAATATATATAATTAATCAACAAATATCGAGTGTAATGGTAAAACTCTCTCAAGGAGAAAACTCAGGTCTAAACCTTATAAAAGACATTGTTAGGAAGAAAAATCGTAAATCTCGAACATAAACTATCATGTAACGAATATATAATTTATCAAAAAATATATATTTAATTTAATTATCGAATTCAGTTGCATCTATTTAATTATTTAATTAATATTAAGTATTAACATTTAAATTTTAAGAAGTTTAAGAATAAATTGTATAAAATAATGAAGATAAAAATACTTTTAAAACTTAAAAAAAGTAAATAAATATTAAATTATTTATTTAAATAATGTCAAAATAGGAGCATAAAGTGTCCCAGTTTTGTATTGTGAGGTCAATTAAGACGGCCAGAAAACCTAATTTGATTAGTTCAACTTAAATCATAATTTATTTCTATTAATTTGACTTTTTCATAAATAATTTTTTTTTCTACACATATCCTGTAGTATTCAGATTCTATATATATATATATATATATATATATATATTTTATGAGTTAAAGTTTAGTCTACGGTTAAAAATTTTAAAATTTAATTTATAAAGTTTATAATTTATAATTTATAATGAAAAGTTTAAATTAAATAAAAAAATAAATATGTAGATGTTTTATATATTGAATACTCATTTGTTTAAAAATGTGATAATTGCTATATATAGATTTAAAAATTTATATAATTATTATGAAATATTTTAATTATGATATATTTAAAATCATATTGAAAAATAAATTGAATTTTAATTTATAGCTCATTAAAAATTAAAAATTGAATTTTAATTTTATTTAGAAAAGTCACCGTTAAAAGTATGCTAATAAAGATAATATTATAATTAGTAATTAAATATAAATCCAATAAATCGAATAAAAAATGATAGATATTCATCTAAAAATACTTATATTAGTAAATCAAACCGTTATATTATTAACAGAAAAGTTATGGATAATTTTACATTAGTGTTATTTAGTACCTTCTTTAATTAAAATTTCATTATATGTGTTTTTGTGTTTAAATTTATTTTTAATATAAATTTAAATGTATTTTAATTATTATTTCGTTTATTAAAATACGATATACTTTTAAATTATAATAACTAAAAGCATAAAGATAATTTTAAACTATAATGTTTATAATTTTTATTATTTTAACTCTTATTTTTTTAGATAAATTTAGCCCTTGATCTATATCTTTTTGATAAATATCTCATTTTTAACTAACATAATGACTAAATTATTAAAAATTTAACGATATGACATATTATATATATATATGATAATATATTTTAAATAACAAAGTATTTGACCTTATTCTACATATACATGACATGTCATCATCGTTACATTTTTAACGATAATGATAAATATATACATGTAAAATATAATTTTATTCTAGCATAAAATATAAATAATTAAAACTTAAATAAAATATAAAAAAATTAATAAAATCTAAAATAAAAGGCTACTGAACATTCTCAAACCTCATTCTACATATATATGACATATTATTATCGTTAAATTTAACGATCAAATCATCATATTAATTAAAAATGAGATATTTGTCAAAAAAACATACGTTAAGGGCTAAATTTATCACACGCAAAAATGAAGGTTAAAATAATAAAACTTATAAACGTTAAGAATTAAAATTACTTTTATGACTAACTAATATA
Source organism: Abelmoschus esculentus (assembly GCA_035048815.1). NCBI lineage: Eukaryota > Viridiplantae > Streptophyta > Magnoliopsida > Malvales > Malvaceae > Abelmoschus > Abelmoschus esculentus. The sequence continues at coordinate 15,887,080 of JAUCBN010000024.1, forward strand.
AGTGGATACAATTTTTATTTCCCCTTATACTATGATTTTTATCCTCCTTTATTCATCTCATCTCTTTTCATTTTATTGAAACCATTTTTCTTTAATATCGAGTATGTATTTTTTTCACAAATCATTTAGCTTTAATGATTAAAATAGTAATTATTATTTTTAAAGATTATAGATTCGAACACTAATAATATCAATACAGAAATTGAACGATTAATGTTCAATAATTAAAAGTATATTTTAAAACAAATATTATTATAACCACTATAACTGAATAAAATAATAATACAATTTTTAATTAAAAAAATATACATTTTTTCATAATATTTTTAAAAAAAATCCAATTGTAATAAAATGCCTTTTCAATTCCACGTGTATAGTAATACAATTTTAGTGTGTTAATGGTTTATGTCTTTATCTTTTGTGATTGATTAAGACCTAAGTCTTGAGAGTATGGAATAAGTTTATATTTAAATTGTTAAAAAATGACGTTAAGGAAAAACTTTAAATAGTGGGTCCGGACTATATTAACTGAGTTGTCAGACATTATAATGGATCAGATTCCTTTTATTTTTTTATTTTTTATTTTATCTAAATTTAAATTTAATTTAGGGAAAGGAACAAAAAGTCTACACCAAAAAGACGAGTGTGTTTTTAATGACTATTTTTTAGATAAATTTCATTAAATTTTTATTAGATTTATAAAAAATTATAATTATATTATAAAAAGTAAAATAATTAAATTAAATAATTTAAAGATTTTTACGATTTAAAATAAAGAAAAATATTTTTTTTATGAAAATAAGTATACTAATAAATTTTAGAAGCTTCCTGAATCTCTTTGTTCAAACGAGACGCATAACGAAGAAAGAATGAGTTATAGATGATCCAAACTGTCATGCAAAAAGTATCGCTACCTAGGATTGATTTCATCGACAAACGACTATTAAACGAGTGGAGATAAATATTTTCAAGTGGCCACAGACAAAATATAAATTAAAAAAATTAACATTGATTGAATCTTTGTGTGAACAACAAATTATTACTAGGGTATGTTAAAACATGCCACAAAGACAGATGAATCAAATCATAAATTAAAAACATGTTATAAAGACAAAAGAAAAACGTGTTACAATAACAAAAAGAACGTGTTATAAAAACAAAGATTCTTATTAAAATCGAAAATAAAAATAAAAAAATAATAGATTCGGTAGTTGACAATCAATACTAAGATTGATTGTCGATTACCGATCAAAGGGATTGATCAAAGTAAAGAGCAACAAAATTCACTATCGATTAAAATGTAATACGAAGATAATTATTATACTAAAATGTAAATAAATTGATTAAAATATAAATAATATAAAAATATACAAATATACAAAAAAATAAAATTAAAAAGTTCATAATATATAATTTTAATGGTAAGATAGCAATATTCTAAATTAAATTCTAAGTCATGTGCTCCACAACAAAATTCACTATTGGGTTTTTTCCTACAAAATAGACAATAAAAAATAAGTTAATTAATAAAAAATAATTAAGTGTTGTGAATAAAGTAAAGAACAAGAATAAAATAAGAGAACAAAGATAAGAGACAAAAGAGAGAGATTTTATTGTACTCTCAAAGTATGGTTGTATATAATGTTTGTCCAAAAGTCTATATTTATAGGCATAAGATGGAAACTCTAATTCAAATGGGTATTAAACTCTAATACTAAAGCTCATTAAAGTTTAACTTAATATATGGATATCCACCATGAATAAAGATATTCATAACACTCCCCCTTGGATATCCATGAAGATAATGTGTCTCGTTAAAATCTTACTAAGATACACATAACTTGTTACCGTAAGATCAGCTAGATCAGAGGTTAAACGACCTGGTTTGGTAGATAAAATCGAGAATCATGTTAAACATGAGATTGCATATGGTGATACAACAGGTATTTATGACATTTCAGTTGTGTTTCTTTATTGGGTTATTTGTCCTGAATGAGAAGAGTATGTATGTTTCAGTTAAGTTTGAGTAACTTATATGATGTTTGAAAATTTCGATGATGAAATTTCTTTAAGGGATAGAAAGTCGTAACACCCCAAATTTTCCTTAATTCAGAATTTATTTTGTAAAATCCCTAATTTCTGAAACCCTAAATAATTTGAGAAATTTTATGTTAAATCCTAAGTTTTAATTAGGGATTAAAATATTTTAACCTAAAAATTAAATGTCTGTTTTGAAATTCCTAATAAGTTTAGAGACTAATCTTGTTGTTGTCCATTTTTTTCTTATGTTATAATGTTAACATTTGGCAGATTGATTTGTGGAAAAACCATCTCCAACCGCCATTGTCTCTCTACCTCCCTCTCTCACGCATATTGCTCAGTTCTTTCCCCTTCTTTCTTTCGTTCAAAGCTTTGTCTCTTGTCGTCACCTTGTTATTTCCTTATATTGGTAATACCAGCGTGACCAGCATAGTTTCTTGAGTATACTGTGGTCACCGAAGTTGGCAACAACCTTGGGTTTAACCTATCTTTGTTATCATCGTTCGTCAGCCGTTAGGGAGAGAAAGTGTGGGTGTTCGAACTCTTGGTCGTTGTCGTTCTTAGTGAAAGCTCGAAAGTCCTGTTAATTCCATATTTCGTCAAATTGTAGTATTTGAGATGCCGAACCCACAGGGACTGTGTCAGCTTTACTACCGCTTAAACCTGCACTATTGAAAATAAAAACACAAGTAATTTGAGGAGTATAGATTACTAAATTAACTACTTGAAAACTAAAATAAAAGGAGAGTAAAGATATGATGGAAGTGAGGCCAGGTTGAATGCTTCGTAGAGGAGAATCCAGTTGTATTATTTATCCACTTATTAATGTAATGGGTTAACTTGCCGCCTCGGCGGGTCGTACTAAGGGTCGCTGCAACTGCCTAGGCGGGGTTATGTCTTGTCAACAAATCAACTTTCTATAGTTCGACAGAGCATCCGTGTATGTCTCCTCCTTATCCCGAAGTGAAGAGAACTATTGAAGTCCACGTCTTGATGATACCTCCCGGCGTGAATCAAGTATGAACAACAACTAAACAAATGCGTCTTATTAGTCGCTGAAATCCTGAGCAGTTTATCTCTAAACCAGATTAGTTAATACCCTTGAGCAAAGACCATATCCTCTCATTTCGTGAGCCTAACTCTCCCGATATTAGACAAATAGATTTTTCTTCACATACTATCATCTCGAGCTCATATGCAAAGAAGATTAATTGACAAGAGAGAATAAACTATGAAATAATTTTTGCATTAATAAATATCAAAGATAATATAACCTTCTTCTTCAACTACTCCACAAACAACCTAAACCTCCGAATAAGTTTAGAACATGGTATAGCCGGCGGCTAAGAATATATGCTTTAGAGAATCCGACTCAACTCTCTTAACCTAAACCTAATATGTGCCTTATATAGGCCAAGCTCTAGGTTAAAGTCTTCCACATAAGGAAATAATTGTACAAGGAAAAGAATTTAACTCATAATTAAACTAAGACACTTTCTTCTATTTCCTAAAATATCTTTTCTTTCGTGTTGACCTTTGACCGAGGTCTTGACCCTTCAGATTGGTTCCGTTTTTTTCTCGCTTTATATTCTTTAAGTTCGGCGTCTTTTTCTCTTTCTATCGAGCACCAGTTGTTATCTTCACTCTGCTGTCGCGGTTTCTAAAATGCTGCCATGACGTGTGCTCTGCAATTCAATATCAATCCTCTTATTTGGCCATTCTTATGATGTATTCTCTGTCTAAGAAAGAAAACCATCAAATGCATCTGTTTTATGCCAAATAATAGATAAATTCGTAAATTATGTAATTGAATACTAAATTATGAAAAATAAGAAGAATTGCCTATTATTGTCCTTAAATTTGTCTTTGATTGGCAAAAATCGAGTGAGAAAATAATATAAAAAATAGGATTTTTTTAGGCACTTATCAGTTCTCTCATTCGAGTTTCATCTCATCTCTCCCTTCGGTTTCGCTTCTTCAAAGCTCATCGAGTCACCCTTATATTTTCGGGTTGTTGTTGGGTAAGTGTTTAGTTTGGGTTAAGTTGTTATTGAAATAGCTTGTTCAGTGCTTCTTTGTTGACAGGTTTTGAAGTCTGAATGTTTAGGGTGTTACATCAGATTAGTGTCTTGCTTGGGTTGTCGGAGTTTTCCATTAAAGTTATCGCCGATGAGTTTTGCCGTCTGTTAAGGTAAATGGGTCTATGTTAGTAATTGTGTGTTAGTATATGTTAGCATCTGTTCTTTTTAAGTTGGTTTGGAATGAATATAGCTTTTAAGTCACGTGTGCTATATCTTTCCCTTCGTTAGCTGAATTGAGTTGGTTAGAGAAACGGTTAGGATGGTTGTTAGTATCATTTCTCTTTCTCTCCAATCTTAGCCCTTTGTATAAATAACCGGTCCTTCAATTGGGGATATTACGGTGTTATGATCAATAAAATTCAAGGAGAGTGCTGCCTCTCTTTCATCAAAATCTAAATAGGTTTCTGAGATTAGTTGAAGGTTCCTAACATGGTATCAGTCGCTTGGCATCCTGGTGCTCCGATCTCGCATTTCTGCTGTGTTCTACTTTGTGTTGCTGTGATTCTTCTCAGGTTTTATTATTCTACTTTTTCTCACCTCTGATTCAACACCACGTGATTGCCATATTGAGTGAAAATTTGCACTGCTTATCTGTTGCTGTTTCTTTCATTCTTATAGCTTCAATCACTATCTCTTATGCTGAGGATAATCTTTTTTGGTCATAAGTATGGTTACTCGCATAAACTCATAGGTTAAAGAGTAATTCTAGTGACTCTTATTAGATATCCTGAGAGTAGTGATTGAGTTTTCATTGAGATTTTATTTTCTCTGAAATCATCACTGTGGCTTGAATCTTTGGTGCGTGTCTCTCCTATGTGTTGTGGTTGTGGATCTGTTCTGTGTGAGCATTGAAGGTTGGTGTGGTTTCTGTTGTTGTGTGATCGAGTAATTTTTTTTGGCTACAATCTGTTTGTGTTTTTGCCTCAATGAATGTATCTCAAGATCAGTCGAATACTATGAGCTCTACTCCTGGTCAAGTCTCCAATGCATCTACTACATATTCAGTTCAACAAATTCCTAAAATTGACATTGTTAAGCTCTCGGCTAATTCTTATGTTTTATGGAAACATCAGATCACATTAATCATTGATGGATATGGTTTATTAGATTTTATTTCTGATACAACTAATCCTTCAGCTCAGTGTTTGTCGAATGAGTCAGGGCAATCAACTCCTAATCCTAAATTTATGTCATATAATAGGCAAGACAAGTTACTTGCCTCCTGGATGTTATCCACGATTAGTTCTGACATTTTTCCGCATTTAACTAGTTGTAGTACAACTAAGGCTATATGGAATACGGTTATTAAAATGTTTGGTGTATACTCTACTGCTAAGACCACTTCCTTAAGGCATAGTCTACATACTCAGAAAAAGGGTGGCTTATCCATTAGAGAATATTTAGCCAACATCAAGCACATCTGTGATACTCTTAATGCTTCGGGCAATAGTGTTTCTGAACAAGAACATGTAAGTGTCATACTTGCAGGACTGTCTCTTGATAAACTGACTGAAATGTTAATAGATTGTGAAGCTCGAAAGCAATCATTTCAACAAGACTCTCTCCCCATTCATGCTAATTTGGTACAACATGAAGAAGGTCTAAGCACAGGAGGCGGTCAGTATTTTTCAGATTCTGGTGGTTTTCAGCAATATCAAGGAGGACAATTTTATTCAAGAGAACGTCGTGATGGTTATAATAATAATAATAGAGGAAGAGGTCGTGGAAGAAATTAGAATGGTTCTCATAGACCTCAATGTCAACTGCGTGGTCGCATGGGACACACAGTGCAGAAATGTTATTACAGGTTTGACCTGAGTTATTCAGGTTACTCTATTGGTGACAATCAAGATGGACTGTCTCAGCATCAAAATTCAGCTCGTGTATACAACCATATTGTTGGTTTTACATCAACTATAGCTGATTCTAACAACTATGTTTCAGGTTCAAATGCAAAACAATTGCATTTATCTACAGGAAGTGAATCTGTTGGTGGTTCTGGTGGTTTTCAACCTTCTGTTCAGCTTGCTTCAATATTTATGTCTGCTAAGAATAATTCCACTTCTGCTGGGGGTGTATGGTGTCCTGATTCTAGAGCATCTCATCATATAACTGTTGATCAGTCTAATTTGCAAACTGTAGTGACATACTCAGGTAATAATTCGGTTCTTTTGGGTGACGGCAAGGAAGTTCCAATTAAACATGTTGGTCAAGGTCTTATTTCAACATCAACTAAGCCTTTGTTTTTGAAAAACTTGTTGCATGTTCCTGCTATCAAGAAAAATTTGCTGTCAGTTTCACAATTGGCTAGAGATAATAATGTATATTTAGAATTCTATGCTAATGGATGTTATGTTAAGGATTTTCAGACACAGAATGTCCTCCTGGAGGGGAACCTTACTCAAGAGGGATTATATCAGTTTTTTACTCCATCTTTAGCTTCAAGTGGAGATCTGCATTTCAAGGAGTTTGGTGCTCAGGTCAATAATGTCTCTCATCCTTTTGATGATTCATCTCATGTTTTTGAATTATGGTATAAACGTTTAGGGCATCCTTCTAGTAATGTTGTCAACTCTGTTTTACGCAGTTGCAATATTGTTTCTGGTGTAAATAAACTTGCTCATATTTGTTACCCATGTCTACAAGGAAAAGCTCATAAGCTTCCTTTCTCTAATTCAGTGAATGAATATAAGAATCCTTTTGAACTTGTTGTTTCAGACTTGTGGGGTCCTGCTTCAGTCAGTTCTGATAGTTATTGCTATTATGTATCTTTTATTGATGTTTACAGTAGACATACTTGGGTAAATTTAGTTAGAAAGAAATTTGATGTGGCTCAATGTTTTGTGAATTTTCATAAACTAGTTGAGGTTCAGTTTGGTAAGAAAATTAAGGCCCTCCAAACTGATGGAGGGACAGAATATGCTTCTTTAAGGAATTGGTTGGTAACTAATGGTGTTCAGCATAGACTCTCTGCCTATATACATCTGAACAAAATGGCAAGGCTGAGAGGAAATATAGGCATATTGTAGAAACTGGTTTGACTCTTCTTTCTCAAGCTGGGTTAGGATTGAAATTTTGGAGTCATGCTTTCACAACTGCAGTTTATTTGATTAATAGGCAGCCAACTGAAGTTTTGCAAGGTAAATCTCCTTTTGAAAAGCTATATGAGAAACCACCTGAGTACACTAACATGAGAATTTTTGGATGTACGTGTTATCCTTATATGAGGCCTTACAATAAACACAAACTGGATTTTCGTACCATGAGATGTATATTTTTAGGGTATAGTCCCTGTCATAAGGGGTATAAATGTTTGACTGAAAACGGAAAGGTTCTTGTATCAAGACATGTCATTTTTTATGAAGAAATTTTTCCTGCTCGTAAAAATTAGAAGACACGTGAGATTAAAACAGAGTTTGATGTTAAAGCTGATGAGGATGATTTATTGGCCTTTATTTCATCACCTATGTTTTCCTGTAGTAATTCAGGAAAAAGTTCAACCCAATGTCAAGATTCTTCTAGAAACAATCCAGCTCAAGGTCAAGGTTCAACCCATGTTTCTCCACATAACAGTACTCATGAAGATGCGAATTTATCTTCTCATCAACATGCTGCAACCACTGTTCAACAAAGGTCTGACTCACCCTTGCAGGTTCCTGTTTCATCTTCTAATTCTCAGCATGATAATGGTCATATGAATGTTTCTATGAATTTACCTCAAAGGTTATCTACACCTGTAAATTTAGTTGATACTACATGTGTTCAGAATCAGTCATCTCCTATTTTTGAAACATCTAATGCTTTGCCAAGAGAAAGTGTTACATATTCATCTTCACATTCTCTTGAAGGCAGTGAGGATATCTCTTTTTCATCTGAAATTCCTCAGCATAATTTTACTGCATCTCATGAGAATGATAATAATGATCATATGGATCATTCTCAGCATAGTAAAAATACTCATCAAGGACTCCAAGAAGAAGGTTCTGCAGATTATCTTGATCATCAGGAATTTTCTTCAAATTTTGTTAATCAAGGGGATGAAAGTCTAGAACCTATACCACTTCAGCCTAGTATTCAGAGGCATCACATGGTGACAAGAAGTAAGAATGGAATTTATAAGCCCAAAATTTTTTAAGTTTCTACAACTGCAATAAATGAAGTTGAACCTAAAAGTTTTAAGGAGGCTATTCAAAGTCCTCATTGGCAAGCAGCTATTCAAGCAGAGTATGATGCTTTAGTCAAAAATAACACTTGGACTTTAGTTCCTTTGCCCCCTAACAGAAAGGCAGTGAATTGTAAGTGGTTATTCAAAATAAAAAGGTGTCCTGATGGGTCAGTGGAACGTTATAAGGCAAGACTAGTTGCAAAAGGATTTCTTCAAGAGGCAGGTATAGATTTTTATGAAGTGTTTAGTCCAGTGGTGAAACCGGTTACTGTTCGTACAATTCTTTCTTTAGCTATCACTAGAGGTTGGGTATTAAAACAAGTGGATATTAATAATGTTTTTTTGAATGAAATTTTGCATGAGGAAGTGTACATGGCTCAACCTCCTGGGTATGAGTATGGAGATCATGATACAAATATTGTATGCAAATTGAATAAAGCTATATATGGTCTTAAACAAGCTCCAAGAGCATGGTTTGAAAGTCTAAAAGAATATTTGGTAGGCGATGGTTTTTGTTTAACAAAGTCTGACGCTTCTTTGTTTGTCAAAACTGAAGATTCGGTGGTGATATACTTATTGGTCTATGTAGATGACATTATCTTGACAGGTAATGACACAACTGCCATACAAGAAGTCATTAACAGGTTACATCACACTTTCTCTCTAAAAGATCTTGGAACATTGAGTTATTTTTTGGGAATAGAGGTTACTTATGCTGATGATGGTTTATTTCTTAGTCAAAAGAAATACATATTAGATTTGCTGCACAAGTATGGCTATGATAATGCTAAGAGTTTGCCTACACCAATGATAACAAATTGTAAAGTTTTTGCTTCTGATGGGAGTTCACTTGAGAATGCAACTAAATATCGAAGAATTGTTGGTGCTTTACAATACATTGTTATTACAAGACCAGAAATAGCTTTTTCTGTAAATAGAGTATGTCAGTTCATGCAAAATCCAAATGATGTGCATTTTAATCTTGTAAAGAGAATACTACGTTATTTACAAGGGATAGTTGACTATGGGTTAAAGTTCTCTTCTCACTCCCATTTGAACATTGAAGGATTTGCTGATGCAAATTGGGGGGCTGATACGGATGATAGAAGATCCACTTCTGGATTCTATGTTTATTTTGGAGGAAATCCAGTTACTTGGGGTTCGAGGAAGCAACAAGTTGTATCACGCTCAACAGTTGAAGCAGAATATCGAAGTGTTGCTTGTGCTACCGCTGAGATAATGTGGCTTCAATCCTTACTAAAAGAGTTAAATATCACAGCAGATGGGTTATTGGTGTTCTGGTGTGACAATTCTAGTGCCGTAGTTGTTTCTACAAATCCTGTCCAGCATTCTAAGTTCAAACATGTTAAACTTGATCTCTACTTTGTTCGAGAATAAGTCACTGCAGGAAAATTACAAGTAAATGAGGTGCCTGCTTTTGAGCAGGTAGCTGATATCCTCACCAAACCTCTGTCAGCCGCAGCTTTTCAGAGACATAGAACAAAATTGGCCGTGGTACATGTGCCTTAAATTTTGTTTTCTGTTATCTTTCTTACATACTATTTTTTTTTATATTTTGGTTGCAAGCTTGTGTATTACCATCGGACGAGGCAAGGTGAATAAAGATTGAAGAATGAAATTTTTCGTGGGAGCAATGCATCAAGATCAGGAATGCAAGGTGAATAAAGATTGAAGAATGAAATTTTTTCGCGGGAACAAGGCATCAAGACCAGGAATGCAAGGTGAATGTTAAGGTAAATGGGTCTATGTTAGTAATTGCGTGTTAGTATATGTTAGCATTTGTTCTTTTTAAGTTGGTTTGGAATGAATATAGCTTTTAAGTCGCGTGTGCTATATCTTTCCCTTCGTTAGCTGAATTGAGTTGGTTAGAGAAACGGTTAGGATGGTTGTTAGTATCGTTTCTCTTTCTCTCCAATCTCAGCCCTTTGTATAAATAACCGGTCCTTCAATTGGGGATATTACGGTTTTGTGATCAATAAAATTCAAGGAGAGTGCTGCCTCTCTTTCATCAAAATCTAAATAGGTTTCTGAGATTAGTTGAAGGTTCCTAACACCGTCGTCAGTTTTCTTGCTCACCGTTTATAGAATTGCTAGAAACCTTAATTTTGAAATTCTTTAACCTAAAATACTTACTTGAGGGAAAAGTTTTCGTAACTTAATTCCTAAGTTTTAATCTAAGAGATTAGGTCGAAATTGAGGGTTACACTAATAGTAAATAAAGAATGCTAATTAAAAAGTAACTAAAGTCCATTATTGAAAATAAAATAAAAATTAAAATAGATAAACAATTTGGATAAAATTATTAATTACAGATTTAAAAATATTTTTAGATGTTAATTAATGATAGTAAGTTGTTCAAATTATTAGGTTATAGATGCGTGTAATAATATAAGGAAGATGTCATCTCGATCCATCAGTTACACTTGGTATTGTAACGAGCTTTTGAGTCAGTAATGATTAAAGTTATCCTAAAATTTAGTTGATAAAACTTATCAAAGTCGTGACATATTTTACAGATGACGTTCTCTCATTAAACTAAAATATATTAATAAAAATATTAAAATATCATGTAGATATGGATAAAGTTTTAAAGAAAAACTAAAATATTTTGATATTCTTTATATTTCAAATTTTAGTTTAAATTATTCTCTAAATTTTAACCCCTTGAGTAAAAAGTTTTCAATAATAATAATAATAAAATCTAAGTGTCATGTGTCAAATATTTATGGCCAAACTAAAATAATGCTTATAAATATGAATATATACAATGGACGATCATGTGTATGTCACGTTAAACTTGGATCTCTCATTCAGATATTTATTTTTTCTAAAAAAATAATGTAAAACAGTAATATGATTTGTGAATGTTTAAATTTTAATAATCTTAAATTTATTAAATTTCAATTTACAGATAATAATTACATAGACTAAGTAAATTACTGACAATTAAAAAATATATTTTCAAAACTTTTCATGTGATCGTATAATATAAATTCTTTTATTAGATAGTTTAATTTTATATAAGATAAAATAATATAAATATTTTAATTATTAGATAAATTATCAATTTTTTATAATATATATTTTATTTTTAAATAATAAATCCAGACCTATTATCCAAATCATTTTTTATAATATATATTTTATTTTTAAACTACGAACAGTGTCGGATGACCCAAGCACATGGCGGACGAGGAGTTTGTTACATCGCCAACCGCATGCTGTCGGCCAGTTTATCTGTCCACGTGATGACGTTTACATGAAAATGCAATCCACAATTAAAATATATTTTCATTTTAAAATATAATTTTTATTAAATTAATATATTTTAAATCTTATTTTATTAATTGTGTTTTAATTTAATTAATATCGTTGTCAGTTTGTTATTGTGATCGATAGCAGAGTTATCTCGATGAAAAAAATTATATCATAGACATGGTTTATCATGTCAATTATATTATTTAATTATAATTGTTGTATTTTTGTATAATTTAATTAAAATATTTAATAAATTTAAAATTATGTTCGAAAATATATTTTTTAAAAACTGATTTTCAATAGAAAAATAGTTATGAGTTGAACTTTGATTAAAATTAAGAAAAAAAATTGATATTCAATTATTATTTTGTAAGTTTAGTATTAAAAAACAATAATTTTGTGTATAATAAATTTGATTGGAATTAGAATGAACATTTAAAAAATCTTTGAATTGCATGAATAATTTTACAATTGATATTGCTTTATTTTAATATTTATATGTGAAATGTTAAAATATTTGTACAAATTTGACTCAAAAAATAATGTACGCGAGTAACTTAAAGAATCGAAAAAGTTAAATTAGATTCAAAAAAGCAAATCATAAAATTAAAGTGGCGTTTTATAATTTAAAACTTAATAAATTGTTTAAAGACACAAAAAAGAAATAAAAAATGAGTTAGTTAATTAATTTTAAGAGTAGTGCTGTAAAGTAAAAACAAAAGGATGAAAATTTAAGGTTTAATCCAAATATTTGATGATTTATTCTCTATTAGAATTAAATTGATATAGTATAATAATTTTATAAAATATATTTTTTTAAAAATTAGATTAACAACATAAATGATTAGTGGTGAAATGAGTGATTTTTATTGGGTAGAAAATATGAATGACATGGCGAGTTGGAATCATGATATAATCTCTCCGATAAAAGAGGGGACAATTTTTTAATTTTATTTAAAAATATTAAAAATAAAATGACAATTAGTATTTAAAAATATTATTTTATATATTACCAACTTTTATGTAATAATGAATACAATTTAATTGAATACATCATAGCAATAGGTATTTTGTATTTGTTTCAAAATAAATTTATTATTTTATATTGATTACCATTTAATTAATATTTTTATGAATGATCTCGGTAGGGAAGGAGTCACGTTGAGAGTGAGAGTCTAAATTTTTTGGTATAATAAAATTTAAGGTTTTTTATAATTTAAATAATAATAAAATAAAATTTTTATTCCTCTTAAATTTTAGATTTAAAAACTTAAAAGACATTTGTCCTTCCCAATATCCAATCCTGACTTCATCCCTAGGTGTCAGGATTAAACATAAAACTTACTATTAAATTTTAATTATATAATAGATTATTAAATGTTTAAACTCATAATTCAATGGACAAAGTTATTTTATATAATATTTAAATTTGTAAAGACTTAAATTATTATTAAATAAAAATTAGAAGTTATTAAATTTGTTTGACCCCAATTAGGGGTGAGTATTCGATTGAGTCGAGTCAAAAAATTTTGAGTTATTCGAGTTGACGAGTCATATTTTACAACTCAAACTTTATTTGAAATTTTTTCGGTTCGAGTCGAATCGAGTCGAGTTTTCGAGTTCTTATAAATATTTAATTGTAGTTATTTATCATGTTATAATATGATTTGATCTCAAGTTAAACAACTTTCTCTAATCATATAAGATATGCATATATATATATATATATTTATATGTAGCAATATTTCTTTATATTTTTATATGTCAATGTATATATATATATATATATATATATATATATATATATATCATAAAAAATTGAGAGATTCGTATCAAACTTAAAAATTAATCCTTTAATTATTAAAATTTTTGAGTTATTCGATCCATTTTACAACTCAAACTTTATTTGAAATTTTTTCGAGTCGAGTCTATGAAATTTCGAGTCGAGTATTTTCGCCTCGAGTCGAATCGAGTTATTTGATTTTTTCGAGTCAAGTTAAATTTTACTCACCCCTACTCCCAATAAGTACTCAACCTGAACTCCTCCTTTCGATCTCAAAAAATAGACCAACATCACCATTTAGAGACATCCTCTTCAAAAAAAAAAAAGAGAGAGCGAAAGAATGGTACAAATAAGATAAAACCAGTGGAAACAGATGGACCAAAATCTGATAAGCTTCATTTCTCCATTTAATCTTTTATGGAATGCACATTGGTGAAAAATAACATGAAATAAATATTATTTAAAGATAAATAAAAGAATTCAAATTAAGATAAACCATGATTTGTATGAATCTGGTGCATTAAAATAAATTGGGTGAAGTCAGAAAAGGAAGAGAGCAAAATCTTTTAAGGGTTTAGGGGTTTGGTCTTGAGATTTAGGATTAAATTAATTTTAATTAAAATAGTATTAAATTAAAATAATACGTAAATAACGACAGAATTTTTTAATATAGTTAAATTTATTATTTTTTTAAATTATGACAGAATTTTTTAGTTTTAATATAGTTGTTGTTAGATCCTAATAGATGAGAAATCTTAGTAGAGGTGAAATGGTTGTTAAACAAAATTAATATAATTATACATTTAATTTTTGTTACTTACATAATCTATCAATTTGATACAAAGTTTAATTTAATAAAATTATTTAATTATTTAATTAGATATTAATATATGTCATGTTTAATTAATTCTCTGTGATTACAAAATTTTTCAATTTAAAAATATAATAATCATATTAACATCAACCCAATAGTAAAATGATCATCTGTTTAGTTTTTCCTAGATTTTTAAAGTGAATTTAAATATGCTCTTGAAAAAGTTTTTCACTGCTATAATAATTTTTTTAGGGTAAATTACACAGATAGCCACAATACTATGAGGTTGGTATCGAAATGGCCACAATGCTTTAAAAAGCGTCAAATATACCGGTAAACTATTAAAATGGTATCAAAATAATCACCGACTGTTAAAAACTAACTGACCTGATGACGTAAAATAATTGCACGTTTATTCTTGTCATTCATACATTTTTTTAATTTATTAAATTGGAGGAGAAAAATAAATTCATAGGCTCATATAGCTAAACACTAGGCCAAGCCATCTATATGATATAAAATACTACCTTTAAATATATATTATTGTAGCTATCCGTATAATTTATTTTTAATCGGTTTGAATTCACAAATTCTCTCCCCTTTGCATTCTCTCGTCTATAAACTCTTTAGTCTATATAACCAGTACACTATTTCTTATGCTGAACTTGTTAGCTTTCCTTCCTAGGAACAAACAAAGAAACAATCATATGTTCTTCACCACACCCTCAATTCTTGACAGTAAACAATCTCTCAACGACACAAATTCATCTGATGACACTACAAAAGGAAGTCATCAAAGGCCACAGATTCGAAGTTCGAACTCGTGCTTTCTGTTTTAATTAAAATACTCAATCATGTTGATGAGGCACCGTTGCAGTCATGGTCATGTGCCTCGGATCAGTAAGCATTGATTTTACATCCACAAAACCAGCTTCTCTTAATCTTCCTTCCAGATCAGTGAGGTAGTACTCGTTCATGAATGGTTCCGTACTCTTCATTAATGTGAAAAGAGCTGGAGGAAGTTCCTGAAACAAACAAAACCGAGATCAAATAGACAGTCGATGTTCCTTGATCAAGTCGAGATCAAATACGACAGCATATCTTGCAGTGGAGTTAAGAGAATTGTTATATACCTGAACGATCTTAGACTTGGGCTGCAAATGGAACAAAGTTAAAATGAGTTATACGTATCGAGAACAGGCGAAACGATACTATTTGTACACAAAGTTTGGTTATGGCATTTCATTTACCGCCTGGTCTGTTATAGCAAGCGTGCCTCCGGGTTTAAGCAACCGGAATGCTTCATTCACCAAAGCTACTATTGCTCTTTCAGGACATTCATGGAACTGCACACATTTAGATTCAAACAATTGTGATTTCTCGTTTAGAAGAATATCCCCAACAGGATTTCACTGGTTTCGGAAGGAACTACTTAACCAGGTTGGAGGGCAAAGGCATACCACATAACCAAAAGAAACGAGATCGAATGATTCCGATGGCAAGCCAGTGTTTTCCCCTGCTGCATGTATCCATGTGATGGGGTTCTTTCGAGGGGGTCTTTTCTTTTCCTTGTATTGAGCTACCGAAAGAAAGTAGGGTGACAAATCTAGGCCCTGCATGCATATAACACAATATTCATACCCGAGATTCACACTCGAGGCCAAGTAACATATGTTGTGATCGGTTTCCATGAAAGAAGATGTCAAGATGTGTATATAACACTCACAGTGACTTTAGCAGAAGGGAACTCATCGGCAAGTAATCCTGTACTCACACCAACAGAACATCCGATGTCTAAAACAGTTTTGATCTTGGCATTTCCTGAATGCATCATGTGATGTTGCTTGATTGCTTGAATCCAATTTCCACGCATTTCTCGAGTTGCTTCCTCAAGTGTCGAAGCATATGGAATAGCTCGTAACGTCATAGACATGGTGGCAACCTCTGCTTCAGCTGCAGCCTGCCATACAATCGTTACATTGTTCAACCAAATATCTTGAAAAATTAAGATGCAAATATGTTCTTTTGGGCAGATCAGATTTCACAATTGGATTGAATAGTGCATCCTTACCAGCCATGAAAGATTCCCATCATCATATGCATGAAAAGGACTCAGATAATCTGTCAAAATCCAAGTTTGGATTGAATTCTTACAACAAAATTCCCCAAGGCTTCAAAAATTCATTAAAACAAAAACAAAAGGATGAGAAATGCATACAATCTGGGTATTGAAGAGAGGGGTTCCGGATGCTGTCCAGCTCCTTATAAACATCCGATTCCAGAATCTCATTCGCCATCTGCCTCCATGCAATGCCTTTCTTCTCCGCAGTACTGTTGACTTATTGGATCAATTCATACATCAAAAACAAAACAAAAACCAGAAAGGAAACATCATTTCTGGGCAGTGTTTTGCATGCAGAAAAATATGAACCTGATGAAAACTTGTCGGGCACCCAGCTTAAGCAGAGAGTAAAGGGGCTTAAACGAAATGAGTGCTTCAACGAGGCGAGACAAAGGAGTGTCATCGGCCCAATTTGGCCTTGCCCGATCTCCCTCTTTGTATGCTATCGATACTGACTCCATCTCCGCCTGGTCTGCCATCCCAACATGAACTATGGGTCCTGAATCTCTTCGTTTGCCGTTTCTGCCACTCATTGTTCTTCTATTTCCGTACCTTGTTGCAGCGGAAGATGCAAGGAAAAGCTTCAGAGAAGAGGAAGTCGTCCACAGCGCCATTGCAGATGGTTTTGCAGTTGCAGTAAGATTCAAAGACTAGTGATGAATATGAATCTGATATCTAATCGTACTGGTATTATTACAAGATTTTGTTTCAGTGATTACCGAAGCAGTTCGGTTTCTTCTCGCGCTTCGTTAACATGAATCCTCTCAGCCTATTGCATAACACCACGTGGACGATAAGACAATTAACTCTATCTATTTTTTTGGCATAACAGCGAGAAAAGCCCTCATTGTTTTCTACTTTTTCAATTGCACCCTTAATTTTTTTAGTATAAACGGTAAGTTTCATTTCTTTGAAATTTATAATTATTAGCATTTAATACGTTATGAGCATCCAAAGTAAAAAAAAAATCAGTACGATGATAAATATATGTCATCTTGATCAATTAATATAACGTTGAATCTATTATAAAAAATATACAAAAAACGACCATTTTTTAATAAAAAATAACACTTTACAATCGCTTTTTTTTAAAATATAATAATTCAATCATTAAATTATAAGTTTCAGAATAAACACTCAATTAAATTTTTATAACAAAAAGTTATTCTATCACCAAAGTTGAAACAAAGATTAATACCATGACAATTATAATCCTTAAAACTTATATAATTTATTAATTTGATCATAATTCAAAATAATTTTAGTACACTTTTAACCTTACAAAATTTAATTTAATCTCAATTTTAATTTTTAAACTCTAACTTTAAACCTTAACCCGAAAAGATAAATTTATTTTTTTAATAAAAAAATAAAGACACTATGATTTGTGTTTTGTTAATCCCTAAAAGGCTAAGCAAAGCTGGACAACACTTGCCGAAAGATTCATTGATTCAATAATTTGACAAGACCAACCAAATGTATTCACTCCAACCCTACAGTTCAAATAAATACAGCTTCTCCTCCAAATTTCTAATCTAAAATTGATCAACTAACCCTTGGGATGTGGGAAGATTCTTACAGTAAAAAGAAGGAAAGAAACAGCGCAACCATCAGCCAGGAGAGAGCAATGCGAGGAGAAGCACTCAGATCTGCAGAATCCTGCCCCACACCCAGTGTCCCCGTCGACTCAGAAATGCTTGCATTGTTCAACGTCTTGCTGGAAGGAAACTTGCAATTCCCATAGCCTGAAACAGTAGATGAACAATAAGGCATTAACAAATGAAAGAATGAGAACCCAAAGTTTAAAAAAGTAGATGGAGGCTGTTGAGTTGGAGGAGCATAATATTGAGTTGAGTCTTGTTGGACAGGATAATTTGATGAATAATGATTCTGTCAGAAAGGAGGCTGTTGTTGCGGATGAGGATGTTATGGATTGCGATGGAAGTAAGAATGATGAACCTAATCTGGTGCAGTGGCATTTGAATGGAGACAACCATATGGTTGTGGGCGGGGATGATTTCTTAAGACGGTGTGATCTTGGTGATGTTGATATGGTGGAAGAAAAGAAACAAGAAAAGGGAGAGAAAGTAGAGATGGGGGATGGAGAAGGAGGAAAAGAAGAGGAACATGAGGAGCAACACGGAGAAGGATTTCCTATTTCACCAAAAGGTGACAATTTGGAGGGTGTGCATTCAACAAATCTTCTTGAAGGAATGGAAACTGCCGATCTCCCTTTAACAACCGGGTTGCACATTTGCGATAATTCATCAGGAGAATTTCTTGTATCCAGGGTTGATGTGCAGACAGTCTCTGCTGTCTCGTCATTTATGGATAATGGTGAAGAGAGAGAGATTGATCATGAAAATGATTTGAATATTAGCTATAAGAGGTCGAGCACTGATAGGCAATGGGATAAGTCATCTGAATTTGACATCTGCATGGCTCAAATGCAGCACCTGATGGAGAAAACTAGAATGTTGTATGCTGCAAAAGAACAAGCTTGTGAGGATTCCGTTATGCACCAACAACTGTTGCTCCATGAGCTGCAACGAAGGGATAGCCTAATCGAGCATTTGCAGAAGGCCAATTTTGAAGAGCAGCAGAAGAGACAGAAGGAGGTTTATAGGCTTGAGCGTGAGCTGTATTTGATGGAAAATATTTTAAATGGATATAGAAAGGCTTTGAAGGAAACAAACAGAGCATTTGTTGAGTATAGAGCACGTTGTCCCCTGCCTGATGAACCCCTTTACAAGGATGTTAGTGGGTCTGGGGGTTAGTTCTGAGCGCTAGGGAAATAGAAAAACGTCTGAAACAAGAAGAGGAGAGGCTTAATAGACAGTTAATTGAGGCTAAGATCAAGGATTTTGAAGCGGGGTGGATAGGGAAATTTGATGCACTCGAAGATGCAGTTTCTCATCTGAGTAACAGATTGGTTGATGTGGAGAATGAAGTTAAACGTCTCAGAGAGCTTTCCAACCGAAAGGTTTCAGGTACCTCAGAATGTTGTTAAAAATGAAATAGAAATGTCTATCAGTATGGTATGTGCTGTAAGTTTTATGTCCTACAGAACTACTCTTATATTTTAAACAATGTGCAACATGTGTATGGAGTCTTTTGTTCTAGTAGCTAAATTTAATAGCATTCTAACAGCAGATGGTTTAGCCTCTCAGGTCCTTTCTTGGCATATGCAAGCTATAGAAATGGTTCTTTTGCTAGCAGGTCAAGTCAAGTTGGATAGACTTGGTTTTAAAATCTATTTTCCCTTTTTCAATAAGGTGATTTCAGGTCTAGCTTTTTAGTTTGGGTAATTTTTTTCACAGCTTAGCCAAGCCGAATTGAGTTGGAGGAAACTACTGAAACCATAGTTAGAATATGATTGTAGTTTAGCATTGATGTTGATAAAAACTTGGTTTCAGAAAAGCTTGCAAGGACAATAATACCACTTCATCCATGTTATTTGGTTTGGACTTGATCTTATCAGGAAAAGTCGATGTTTTACTCGTCTAGCATTGTATTTTATGATTTATGTCTCATTCTTTTAATAATGTTGTCTCAAAGGTTTGAACTTGGAGAGATTATACGGTGAGCCTTGTTCACCACGTCATCCATGGTCCAAGCAATCAGGACCATTGATCTTTAAATAATCAGCTAATAACTACCCATCCACTAAGTCCATATAGGAAAGAGGTGATGTTTCACTTGAAAAAAATTAAGATCGACGGTCCTAATTGCTTGGGACCAAGATGACGTGGTGAATAGGGTTCACCGTATAATTTTTCTTGAACTTGGGTTCTCTTCTTTAAAAAAATAATATACCTTATCATTATATTTAATACTTGTTGGTTAACCCTTACTATATTTTAATTAGGGATACAATACTTGATATAGTATACAATCAGAAAATAACTGAAATTTCAATAGGAACGCAATGCAACACTAAAATTGATTTTTTATTCATTTAAAATATCTTTAAATGAAAGATTATACGAATAACATTTATGGGTTGAAATAGGATTTATTTAAGAATTAAACTTGAAATTAATGTCAATAATGTTTGAAGGGTAATTTACACCATAGTTTGGGATTTATTCTGTTTTGATCACTTAATTTGAAAAATAAAATAAAATGACACATGCTTTCGACAGCCACTCAACCGTTAACCTTCATTAATAAAAATGTTAACTTTAATTTTGACCTTAAAATTTTGAAAGTATATTTTTCAACCAACTTAAAAATTCACTTTTTAAAAGTAACCCTTCTTTAAATTTTGGTTTCTTCTTCTCTAGGACAACCTCTTCATCGTATTTTTAAGGTAAATATTTATTTTTTTAATAAAAAATTATTGGTTTAATTTACTATAATTTACTAAAAGATAGAAGTCACGTACTAAAAAATAGAAAAAAAATCTTATCATAAAAATATATTTATTAAATTAAAAAAATACTAAAAATAAAACAAAATAAATAAATAAATAAATAATTGATAATCAATCAACACTAAAATACAAGTATATTACAAATAACCGGGGAACCAAAGTAATAGTATCACTTTTTGATTGGTTTCACCCTTAACTTTTTAATATTTTATCACTTTAGACCCTTTACAATTTCCTGTTAAAATTAATGATGTGGCCAAATAAGTTCAATCATGCATAAGAAAAGTTATATTGGGCACGTTTTTTATCATGTTATTTTGGTCTCGTTTATTAAAATTAAATTATTTATTTTTTATGTTATTAATTTATTTATAATTAACTTTTTTAATTACCCACTCTTTATTTAGCGAAAAATTATATTATGGGTCAGTCCCACTACGTGTCCATGAGATCAACCACTAAAAATTACCCACTTCAGCAATTTTGCCATGTCATATTTTTTTTCTCAAGTGAATTTTCACTTGAAAAATTAAAAAATATCGAGGTGGGTAATTTTTAGTGGTTGGTCCCATGGATGACGTGGTGGGACTGAACCATGATATAATTTCTCCTATTTAGCATAAAAAATGAAAAATTACCATCAAAAAAATAAAAAAAAAAATTAAATGACTGAATTTTAGTAGACATGATCACGGATAATGTGATAAAAAAGTTTATAAAATATTTTTTCCATGTGTAAAAAAAAGAAATACTTATTACACATGAAAAAACTTGATTGGGCTACGTAGTTTTTTTATTTTGAAAATGTCAAAGGACTAAAGTAGTAACTATTGAAAGTTAAGAGGTTAAATTAATAAAAAAAGTCTAAGCGAAATTTCACTGAACTTTTTTTAAATAATATAGAATAAATTATATAAATTATTATTAAATTTTATTCTCAAATTTATTCATTAAATTTACACATTGACTTTTTTTTATTATTTTTTCATTAATTTTTTAATATTATTATGATGTGGACGTCATCTATTATTTGTTATTATCGAATTTTATTATCGATAATAGTCGATGATGAATGCTTGGTCTTATATTTCATTAGTCGTTTTATCTGAAGTTCCTTAATTTGAATTTAACCTTTATTTCGTCAAAAATATCTCAAAATTTATAAATCTATCAAAAAAAATTTGTCGATATTCCACCTTCGTTATCAAATAGAACTTGTTTTCAATATATTATTTCCTTCGTGACGATAAAATTTTTTATGATTTGAATCTTAAAAAATTATTTTATTTATCGATAAATAAATATCGTATAAAAATTAATAAAGGAATGATAAAAAAAATTAGTATTTAAATTTTAATGAATAAAATAAATATTTTAAATTTTTAATAATTAAAATAATTTAAAGAATAAAATTTAATAATAAATTATTTAATTTACCCAAAAATAATATAAAAAAGAATGTGAAAAACACCCTAGAATTTCCTGGAAATACCTTGGCAGTTCACAAGTACCTTTTCCACCCCCTCTTTCCCTTATTTCCCCAACTCTTCTTCGTTCTCTTCTCTCCCTGCGACTCGAAGCAACTGTGCTATCTTCATCTCTTTCAACAAATAACTCTTGTATGAAACAGATTCCCACGATTCCAACTCCTCCCCTGACCTTCCGTTAACAAAGAGACACTTTCACTGCTGCTTGCAAGCCTCTCCTTCCAACAAAACTCTCTGAAGGAAAACATTCAACTTATCCCATTTTCAGGTACCTTCCTCCGATCGTCTTCTTTCCCATTCGCTATTTTCCTTTTTCGGGGTTTTTTTACCCTATATGCTGGTTGGATCCAAGGAATATGTTACTTTTTCTTCGAAGATCTAACTTTTTTATGTGAATCCTTGGCTTAATGCATTTAATTGTTAGAAAATGTAGCGTTCTACTCTTAGAGAATGTTGGTAAAATAATGTAAGTTATGCCTGTGACCTGTTACGATATTATTGTTTTAAATCTTTGGCATTTAGTGAAAATTGTTGTTATTTAGGCTTTTTTTAACAACTTTCGATGACAGTGCCCATTAATTTGATTTTTAGGTTTGATTATTTAGATGAATACTTGGCTTAATGCATTTACGTGTAAGGGTTTTCATGAGAGTGAAGCAATCTACTCTTAGAGCATGTAGGTAAAATAATGTAAATTAATCCCTATCTTGTTTTTTTTGTTCCTTTTTTTTGAGGGGGTGTCTTTCAACCTTTATAGCTCCATCTCTGATGGCTGAGTGTGTAAAAACCATCCACGCTTTAGCTCTAAGGTTGCAGTTTCCGGGCTTTCTTTTCTCTTTTGACCTTGAAGATATATTCTGGTAGTAACTTTATGTATGGTGTTTTCTTCCAGCAGATGGCATTGGAAACGGCTACTCCCCCAGCTACTCCAAGTGCCCGAGTTATTGGAAATGCTTTTGTTGAGCAGTATTACCACATTCTTTACAACACTCCGGAGTTAGCTCACAGATTCTATCATGATTCAAGTGTTCTTAGCTGGCCGGACTCCAATGGTGTGATGACATCAGTAACAACCATGCAAGTAAGCTGCATGGCTTGTGTTATAACTTTTCGATGTTGTTCTTTTAGTTGGTTCTAAGAGTTTCTGATCATTGATCTTTTGAATTTCTTGAAACATTCAGCATGTTATAAATTCCTTAATTTTCTATACTGATGATGTACAATTAATAGATGGTGACTTGGAGTTGGTACCCATGGTTAAAGGGAGATAGATTACCCTACGATATAGACAGTACTAATTCGAGCATCTGTGCTTGAGTCTGTAGGTTTTGTATAAAATTTTTTGCATCGAGTTAAACTTTTTGGAGTTAGGGTATGATACTTTCGAAGGTAACACCATTTCATGGAAATAGGATTCTCAATTTGGAAATAAAATGTGTGTTATACTCCAACATTTTTTTCTTCATATGTGATGTTTATTTCTGCTACTATTGTTACTTCAGTAATAAATATCGACTTAGTTGGATCCTAACTTGATACAATTTTCTTTTGGTTTTCATTTTAAAAAGGGCATAATGTTCTGAAAAAACGTCTCATTCATCAGGTCATTTTATATTCTTCTCTGATTCACAATATTGTGTTAGTTATCCAAGAAGTGTTAGAGCTTGAAGAGAAGTCTAAATTAACGAGGAGTGTTAAGAGTTTTTATATAATATTTAATTAGAGTTTATTCCTAATAAGTAATTTAGATTTATTAGAAGTCTTATTTATATTAGGAATAAATATTATTTAAATTAAAGATAAAGTATAATTTTAGCTATATTAAAACTTTATTTTAGCCTATTTAAAGGCTTACTCTGTAATCATTTGATATAGAAGAATAATAAGAAAATACAGAGAAACACTTTGTTCTCTCTGAAAAATATCATCTTCCGTTGCATCTAGGCCACCATGGCCCCTTTCTCACATATTGCACATCCATTCGGCATTCCGTAATTTTGAACATATAGAATTCAATTTAGTAAACATTAAAAATCCATCACACGTGTTCTGGAAGTTGAAACTGTAATATTATCATCCATTTTAGTTTCCAATAACAAATAGTGTGTTGTTATGTTGTGTTATAACTTGTAATTGCTTTCAGTTTTATGCTATTATCTGGTGCAAAGTCATTCCAATAACATTTTTTTTTGAACAGGGTATTAATGAAAAGATTCTTTCCTTGAATTTCAAGAATTATAAGGCTGAGATTAATACTGCTGATGCTCAGAAGTCTTACAAGGAAGGGGTAACTGTGCTAGTAACTGGATGTCTAACGGGAAAGGATAACTTGAAGAGAAATTTTGCACAATCTTTTTTCCTTGCTCCCCAGGACAATGGGTACTTTGTTTTGAATGATGTATTAAGGTATGTAGAGGATAGTGAATCCCCGGAGAATCAGAAAGTTAATGGTGTTTACGATGCTCCGAGAGTGCCTTCTGCAGCAGAACACGGTAAACTTATATTGTTTTCTTTTTTCCTTGTGTTTTATTGGAATTTTTTCAGTTCCCTTATTTGGTTTGCAGAGCCTACTCAAGACGTGGATCCTTCTGCAACAGATGCAATAACTGCTCTTGTGGAAGAGAATCAAAATGTTGCTGAGCAAGTTTCTGAGCCATCAGACCAGGAAAAACAGTTGGTTAATGAAAAAGAGGCTCTTCCTGCACCTCAGTCTCATTCAAATAGTAATGATATTCCAGTAGTTGTTGAATCGGCTTCTTCAGCCCAAGAAGACGCCACAAAGAAATCTTATGCATCAATTGTGAGTTTATAACTGAATATCTACTTTCCAGTTTTTGCATTTAGTTGATTGTTTAAGTTTCTTAGTTATTGTTATAGGTAAAAGTACCAAAAGGGAGTTCGGGGACAACTAGAGTCTATGTCCCTACTAATTCCTCTAGAGTGATGCCCCAGAAAACTGAGAGACAGCCTCCTGTGTCTCCAGAACCTGCTCCACCAGAAGCATCTGCACCTTCTGTTGTCGATGCCCCTGAGAGTAACAATATTCCCGAGGAAGGTATCTCATGCGTGCGCCTGTCATTTTAAAAATTGGTCTGTGATCTGAAATCACCTTATACGCTTTCAGTATGAATAACTGTGTATTTAACTGACAGTTGAGGGTCATTCCATTTACATAAAGAACTTGCCCTTCAATGTGATGCCTGCACAGCTGGAACAGGAGTTTAAGAAGTTTGGACCCATCAAACATGGGGGTGTCCAAGTTAGAAACAACAAGGTTGGTTGATGGCACATTGAATAAATAATAGATTATATTCTATTTCAATAAGATTATTTTGTTGACATTTCTGCATTCTATTTATTCAGCAACAAGGATACTGTTTTGGTTTCGTTGAATTTCAGTCTTTGAGCTCCATGAATGATGCCATTCAGGTATGGCTCATGTTTGTTATATATATATTGAAAAATGTTTCAGCTTTATCCGTTTCTTTCAGTCTATTCTTTTAGCCCATGTTATTGGGGAAGGTTTTGAAATCGTATGGGATCAGTTAAATGTTCTTGACTCCACACCACGACCCTTTCAACCAATTAAGGGGGAACAGATTTCATCAAGAGCATCTTCAGTTGTCCGTTCTTTTATTTTCTTTTTATGTACAGTCTCCAAAAGTAGGAAAGTGCAATTTTGTCTTCCATCGGGTACTAATTAGCATCTCAGTTGATCACCTACAGATTCGAAGTCTTTATATGAACCATGCAGCAAGCATCAAATACCACACATTGAGAGCCAATCAACAATTTTTAGTATTTGTCCCATCCATCCCAGTCAAAACATCCATAACCAATAATTATTTAAGATCAGTTGCATGTTAAATATCTGTAAAATATCATTGCTTGGTATGTGTATTAATTGTGCTCCTACTTGGTTCTTCCCTATTTTCGGTCGAAATGAATCCTAGTCCTTGAGCATATATGCAAATGCTTTCATGTTACCCTAGTATCCAAATCTTCATTTGGTGTTCTGTTCTCTGCCTCTTTCCCATCCTATGTCTCATCATTTGCTTGAACGAACAATGCTTAGTCATAGAAAATATTACCAAAACCTTTTATAACAGTGCTTAGCACATAATTTGCATTATGAAATGATGCATGAACTGGGAAAAATAGACTAAATTCTTGGATTTTGAAATAATATTGACAAAGTTTTAGAAAATATAGAGAATTTTATTTCCCTTATTTATAAAAAAGGAAAAAAACAACTGGGAAAGAGTGAAAAGCTCTCTCTGGGTGATCTTGAAGATGTGTTTGGCTTCATTTAATATGAAGCTATATTGTTATTTGCTCATATATTTGTTGATATGGTTGTATACTGTCCCACCATGTGCGATGTTGTAGATTAATCTTGAAAAGCATAGCGTGATATCATTATACATGCTGTGGTTATAATGCAAGGTAACTTATCATGCATGCTTCTAGGTTTCATATGCTACATGGCTGACCTGATTCTTACCTGGTTTTTCTTTCCCAGGCTCGCCTTGTGTAATATGTGATGTTGATTAATTTTGAAAAGCGTAGCATGATATCGTGCTTATACATGGTGTGGTCATAATGCATTGTAGCTTATGCATGCAGCTAGGTTTCATACACGACATGGCTGAGCCATGCTTACCCAGTTATCTCTCTCGGATGGAACTTTTAAGCATGCTACCTGATTCTGTAGATGTTCTGATACTAGGGTCACTTATATGCAATTTCTATGAAGATATTCTAAAAGACATAGTATTGCCTGAAGTTGTCCTTACTAATGTGTACATCCCGTCTTCAAACCTTTTAATCCACCCGACTTTTGCTTGATTACGACAAGATTCCCATAGTTCCCATGCTTACCCAGGTTATTGTTTTTTCATGTACTAAGCTGATCCCAGCAATTATTTTTTATCATAATTATAAATTAAAAAATTACATTACAAGTTGCTTAATTTTTAGTAAGATTAAAATGGGATCACTCAATTACTGTTGGAGAGTTACACTACAAGTTGCTCAATTACACTACAAGTCACTGTGTGGAATGTTTTATTCATTAAAAATTGTTTGATTTCGGAGAGTTACAACCAAGTTTATACTCTTTGGTCATTGCACTTATTGCATAATTAACTTTTAATATTCAGGCATCACCAGTTACTATTGGAGACCGTCAAGCTGTTGTGGAGATAAAGAGAACATCAACCAGAGGTAAGTAAAAACTCTTGAACTTATTGGTATACTCTTTATTGATTTGAACTTTGTCATGTCCTGATACGCGAATGTGTTTGACATGAGTATGTAACCTTTTCTAAGAATTCCATGTATTTGGAAGGTTTTGGAAGATTGTACTCATGTCCAGATAAGCGTCGGATATGAGTACTTCAAGAAAACGGAAGAGTTGAGAGCAACATGGGATTAGAATATAAAGTTTCTCTTGAAATCGCAGCCCATTTTGTAAAATTAGGGGGCTAGGGATTAATTATTGTTTGATTAATTTGTGATGGTTAATATTGTAATTGCATGAATGATAAAAAGATCAAACTCGTCTGATAGTTGCCTGCCCTTGCTGCTGTTTCTTACAGTTGGTGAAAGAGGTAGCTTCCCTTCCAGAAGAGGAGGGTTTCGAAGTGACAACTTCAGAGGTCGTGGAAACTATGTTGGTAACCGAAGCTTTGGCAGAAACGAATATGGAAACCGTGGTGAATTCTCTAGTCGGCCTAGAGGTTTGGCTTGGCGCGAAGGGAGAGGAAGAGGTGGACGTTCAGGTGGTCCGAAGCAGGCTTCTTCGGATTCAAACCTGATCTAATAAAATGCATTTTTCTTGGCAGAAAATCTTGAGGATGAGGTTAGTACTCAACATTTTGGACATATTCAGGTTGCTGACATTTATGGTAGTTGACTTTTATGAGGAATTGAATGTTCAGAAGATGGCAGTCTGTGCTGTAGCTTAGAGAATTTTGTGTAGGGCAGCTTATTACCATGACAAACTTATTGTCATCCTCAAGAGTTGATTTATTAACTTTTTATTTATTATTATTCTACATTTTATGGATATCACCGAGTCTTTAGGTTAAAAAATCACGATGGAAAGCTCTTTTCATTTTTCTATTTTTAGTTCACTCTTTTATTTGTTCAAATGTTTTATGAAGGAAAGAATGATATCAATGAACACGGCATTATCTTTTAGGTAAACTATATGAATGATCATTTCAATATGGAATAAGTTTTATCTCGACTATTGATTTATTAACTTCGGTTGATCGGACACTGATTTATGGGGGTATCGAAATAGCTTTGAGTTGTATCAAACGTTTTGATACCTGTATCGAAATTAGGGTTGTAAATGAGATGAGATAAATCGCGAATTATTCGAGCTAACTCGGTCAAAACTCGATTCGATTGGACTTGTACTTGAACTCAAACTCGACTCAAATTTTTAACGAGCCGGGTTGTATTACTTGATACTTGACTCGAAAAACTCGCGAACTACTCGAAATAATAATAATAATAATAATAATAATAATAATATAATTAGTAGTATTAAATAAATGTTTTATAGTTTAAATTCTATATAGTGATAAAGTTGAACACGAGGAGAAGTTTGAAGGACTCTTAATACAATTTTCTCTTTCTACATGATACAAAGGGAAACATAATTGATATAGAGATAGTAATCTCACATTGCACAAATATGAATAGAGGAGAGAACGAGGCTATAAATAAAATGGGTTTTACCTTACAAAATATGTTTGTTTTTGCCTTTTGGTTGAAAACAATTAAATATATTTTTATCTTAGTTTTCATTGATATTGGAGTTTGAGCTTCAATTAAGTTTAAGCTTTAGTTTAGCTTAATAATTTAAAGCTTGAATCAAGTTTAATGATATTTGAGTTTAACCTGGTATATTTGAGCTTTTCGAGTTTGAACTTCTCGAGTTTGAGCTCAATAATTTTAAGCTTGTGAGTTTTCAAGTCAAGTCGAGCTGAGCACTATTTGAGCTTGACTAGGCTACTTACACCTCGAATCGAAACACCTATAAGGGTGTATCAAAATAGTTCATCAAATTTTTAAAACTTTAGTTCCTAATATTTGACAAGTAACGGTCATAGAATTAAATGCTTGATTTTTAAAAATTTAATCCACCGTATCAAAATATTTTGATAGTATATCGAAACGCCTTCGTACAAATATTCCGTTTAAAAGATGTCATGAGCGGGCTGAAGGAGAAAAAAACAAAACGAGAAATTTTATTGTCGACGCCAACGCTCACGAGCCTAACAGTTTCTAACTAACCTAATATACGACTATGAAGCACAGATACGTCGATCTATAGATGTCCCACGTATTAGATACGTTTTTGAGATAAATACGGTGACGTATCCAGAACATCCCGAATTAACAGAGATTAGAGGAGATATTTCAGAGATGGTGTGTTTGTGCTAAACGTGCATAGCCAACGTAGAAATCTCAAAGTAGAACGCCTGTACCAGTGAAAAGGGTGGGAGAGAGGGAGGGGAGTTTGAAGAAGATGAACAATAAAAGCTTTTCTTTACTTTCTTTAATTAATGTTTTTTTTATGAGTAGGACCCATTAAAATGTTTTATTTGACAGCTATAATACTTTGTTTTTCATGTTTTATTAATAATTTTTTTAATATTTTATTAAAAATAATATTATTTTCTACTTTGTTTTTATTAGTAATTTTGTTTTATTAGTATATATAATTTTATATTTTATTTATCGTATTTTTATTGTATTTGTATCCAAGGAAGGATCTAAAAATTTAAAATTAATAGTTTACTTATTAATATAGTAATATAAATCAATTTATATCGGTGTAATATATATTGATAATAGATAATTATTGCATAAGCTAACATAATTTATAGTTAGAGACATATTAATATTAAAGAATCAATCTATATCGTATAAATATGTTTGATAGATTATAACTATTTTACATTATTGTAATTGTGTTTTTTAGAATGAAAAACTTATCTGAGTAAAATAGGTTTTAAATAATATGAATAATAAGAGTATTTTCGTATAAGAAAGGGTTAACACCGTTAAAAAAATTATTTTTAGCTAAATGCGGTTGTTTGAGAACTAAAAAAAATATTTTGTTAATTTTAAATTTTATTTTATTTAAATTAAATTATAATTAATTTAAAATTTTTAAATTTTAATTTTAATTAAATTATTTGACATGAGTGTTAATATATTTAATTAAGAATTTTTAAGAGAATCAACAAATATATTTAAAATAATTGTAGAATGTTAGTTTAGATATCCATAATAGTAATAATAATATCCTTAAACTATGACTCACTTCAAACATTTTAAATATTCTATTTTTATCTTAAATTATCAATATATACTAATCACATCTTATGTTAGTAAAACCGTTATAAAAATATAATTGTCATAAAACACTGACGTATAATGTGTAATATATAATATGATAAGATATAAATGATACTTTAATAATGAAATTGGATTATTCAGAAAATTTAGAGATTAATTTAAAATAAAAATAATAATTTAAAAATAAAATTAAAATATTTAAAAATTTAAAACCAATTTAAATGAGACAAACCCTTGAACTGAATTTTTTTCTTAATTTGTGAGAGATTGATTATTGATAATGTGTTAGTGGCATAACAACTTGGTCGGTAGGGGAGGTATTTTCACTAAAATTAGACATAATCCAGGTATGTAGTTAGGGTGAGTAAAACTCGATTTGATTCGAAAAAATTCGAATAATTTGATTCGCGACGAAAATATTTAACTTGTTTTAACTCAACTCGAAATTTATAAACTCGAATAACTTGAAAAAATTTTAAATAAAGTTTGAATTGTAAAACGGAAATTCGAATAACTCGAAATTTTTTAGTAATTAGAATATTTATCTTTAAGTTCGAGACGAGTCCCTCAAACTTTTATAATTATATTAATATATAAAAATACGAAAAAATATTACTATACATGAAGAAATATATATATACATATCTTATATGATTAGTGAAAGTTATTTAAATTACAATCAAATCGTACTATGACATAATAAATAATTATAATTAAATTTTTATAAGAACTCGAAACTCGACTCGAAATTTTTTGAATGAAAGTTCGAATGATAAAATTAGACTCGTCAACTCAAATAACTTAAAAATTTTTATTCTACTCAACTCGTTCAAATACTCACCCCTGCCTATAATACGAATTAGTCAACAGTTAGTCATACCAAAAAGATCGATATCATTACGTTTGTAATAAAAATGCTGAGTATGACTTCAACCATCTTTGTCTCTCTATCAATCAACGTTCAATTCTTCCCTAATTTATTATTTGACTTTTCAAAAAATTATAAAAATACTTTTTATATTATGACAAATCAACGAATTATTTTTGATTAAATTAGAAACTAATAATATTTTAATATAAATATTAGGATTTAAATTTATATAAAATAAAAAATATTTAGTGATGTTGATATGAATCTATTGCCTTAAAGGTGAGAATTTATGAAATAATTAAATAAATAGAAAAAATAAAAAACAATTAGCTTTAGAGATGATAATATAAAAAATTAGATTTTTTTTATTATTCTATAATTTTATATTTGTCTTGTTATGGGGATAAAATAATAAAAGCTTTAACAAGATAATTAGTGATAACAATTAATATAAAATAGATAATGATTAATGTAAAAACAGATAATAAAAACATATATAGATTTTAACTATTTTCACTAACGAATGATAGTTAAATAAGGTTCGGTTAAATATGTAGAGCGTTTAGAATTTTTATTTAAAAAAATTAAAGTTTAATTTAGAAGTTAATACAAAAATTATAATGCAAGTAAAAAAAATCATTTGCAGACAATAATTTGAAAAAACGTTACGTACAAGTGATATTTTTTATTTTATTTTTTTTTAAAAATTTAAAGACAACATCATATGTGCATAACGTTTTATCATGCGTATTGTATAAATTAATATATAATTCAAAATATAACTGAAGTTTTTTATATTTTAAAATTTAATTTTCATTTAAATTATTCATCAAATGATCTCATTAATGTCATTTAAAAGTTTAATAATTAAATTGATAAAATTTAAAAGTTCCTTAACTTTTTGTAATACCCTGTTCTCAGATGGCTGCAGCTTCCTTGAAAGAGAGATGTGAACAACTAGACAATAAGTGCAGAGTTGCCTGATCTGGAGTCAAAGGGACGACTGAAGTCTAGGGATGGTAACGGGGTGGGGCGGGCTTTTGTCTCTCCGACCCCGATCGATTTGATAATTCTTAAATCCGATTTGGTTTGATTTAAATTAAAATATTAATTTATCCGTGCTGTCTTACCCTGTCTCAATATATTATTTTTTAAACCCGATCCGATCCAAATTTTTTTAAAAAATAATATTCATCAACAATAAAAGTTATATTCGGTCAATCCTTTATCACAATTATAAATTATAGTTTTTAAGTAACTTTAAATCTATGTAAAAAAATAAAATTAATATAATTTAAATTACTCATATGTTAAATTACATATTTAAAAAAAAACTTGAATACTCGACTAACATAATCGAATATATTACAATTTGAACAATATGTAATGATTTTTTATTATAAGAATAAACTTCAAAAGTATAAAAATTACTTAAAACCCATAAAAATATTTATGTATAATGATATTTTTTATAAATATAATAAAATATATATAAAAATATACCGGGACGGGACAGAGAATTTCAAACAAATACCCGAACTCGACCCGACTTAATGATATTTAAGTTTCGCCCTGCCCTGATCTCCGAAATTTAGAAAGAAAAACCCGACCGGATCGAGGCGGGACGCACCAGATCGGGACGGAGACAGGTATTTTTGCCATCCCTACTAAAGTCTCTTATTAATCTTTGAAACAATAAATTATTAAATAATACTAAAATTATTTAAAAAAAGTAACAATAATACTAGGCATAGTTTTAATACTAAAATTAAAATCTTCTATAATTATAATGGCTTAAGGGCTAAATAAGCCCTTAAACTTTTTTTCACCCAATAAAGCCTTCAAACTCACTAAAAAAATTAATTTAGCCCTTAAACTGTTGTAAAAAAAATCAATTAAGCCTTTAAACTTTTATCGCATTCAATTAAATCCTCAAACTCAAGAAAAAAAATCAATTTGGCCCTTTGATCAACTATGACCGCTAACTTTAACTTTTATTTTTTTTTTTTAATTTTAACACTTTTTGCGACAAGATAATGTCACTTATCGTTTTTAAGAAATTTTAAATTTTAAAAATATATAAAAAAATCTAAAAACTTTATAAAAAAAACTTAAAAAATTTTAAATTATTTTAAAATATAAAAATATTTTTTATAATTATAAAGTAATGTTTAATATTTTTATTTTTTATTTTATTTTTTAAAAAAATATTATTTATCATTTTAAATTAAATTTCAAAATTATTTTTTATATTTTAAAAATATTTTTTCATGATTTTTATATGATTTTAAAAAATAAATTTAAAAATTCATAGAAACGAAAAAGTAATGTTATTTTGTTGCAACACATGTTAATTTTTTTTTTTAAAAATTAAAGTTATCGGTTAAAGTTGGTAAAAGGATCAAATTGATTTTTTTTTGAGTTTGAGGGTTTAATTGGGTGTTAAAAATGTTTAAGGGCTGAATTGATTTTTCTTTTGAGTTTAAGGGCTTATTTAAGTGTAAAAAAAATTTAAAGGCTTAATTGATTTTTTGCAAAAGTTTAAGGGCTTATTTGACCCTTAAGCCTAAAATAAATTCTATATATTTTTAATAAAATTAACTTTATTTCATATATAAAAATACTAATTAGCGAGATTAATTCCCAAAAATCCTATGTTCCTCCCCTGCTAATCCTACTGCTGCTTTATACAACCTGTAAATAACAAATAAAATCTCTCTAGTTATACATTAAAAGAAGAAAGAAATCATCTCCTCTTCCTTCTTCTGTCTGTGACTGTGTCCATTGCATTTGAATGAACAGGCAGTAGAGCGTTTCTTGGTTTGTTTCTTGAAAAAATTCTGGGTAAATTTGTGCGTATTTCCTGCTTCAATGGACCGTATCTGTGTATCTTTATGATATAGATTTGGTATTATCTTTCAAGTCTAGGGATTGTTGCTAATTGCTAAGACTAATACTCTCCCCTTCCAGTTCCAGTGTCTGTCCTTGTTTCTTTTAGCAACCCTTTTTTCTTCACAGCTTCTTCTACAAGTTCAAGCACAAAGATTACAGAAAAGGAATCCAAAGTTACCTTCTCCCCTTTTTCTATCCTTTTCAAACTATGGATCTGTTGCTGTGACAAATTTTCATTTTTTTTATCTCTGTTTTCCTTAAAAGCTCAAACCCAGTAATTTGCTTCAATGGTTATCCACTTGCATTGTAAATGATTCTCAACTCCGGTGCTCTCGCCATGCTCGTTCCGTCTCTCTGCTTCTTCTTCTTCTTCATCTCGGTTCCAACTCTACTGGCTCAGTCTTTCGGTACGAATGGATCTTCAACAAACGCTGCTGCTGCTAGAGCCCTCGATGCTCTGCTCCAAGACTATGCTTATAGGGCCTTTGTGCGGCCTAAAACGGGAGTTCCCTACGACGGCGTTGTTCCTTCTAATTTAACCGGGATTCAGATTGCAGCAATGAGGTTGAGGAGTGGTAGCTTGCGAACCAGAGGGGTGAATATGTACAGAGAGTTCCAGATCCCCACCGGAGTTGTGGAGCAACCTTATGTCGAACGCCTCGTTTTGGTTTACCAAAACTTGGGTAATTTGTCTTTAAGGTATTATTCGCTTCCCAACTACACCTACCTCGCTCCAATTCTGGGTCTTCTTGCTTATGACGCGTCTGATTTGTCGGCCAAAAACTTGCCGGAATTGGATTTACGAGCATCTGGGGATCCTATTAGAATCAATTTCTCAGATGTGGAATCGGGTCCGATTGGTTCAGTCCCCAAGTGCGTTTGGTTTGATTTACTTGGTTCGGTCATATTCAGCAACTTGACGGCTCCCAACGAGTGTTCCACCATCCGCCAGGGCCATTTTTCGATTGTTACCGAGTCGGTTCCGTCGCCAAGTCCACCGCCGGAAAGGGAAGGGGAGGGGAGTAATAATAGAAGAACATGGATAATCGTTGGTTCTGTTGTAGGTGGAGTGGCATTGCTGGCATTCTTGGGTTTCTTAGTACTTTGGGCACGCAAATGCAAGCAGAGGAAGAAAATGCAAGAGATGGAAAAGGCTGCCGATGTGGGAGAAGCACTACATATGACCTCCGTTGGGGATACAAAGGCTCCATCGGCGACAGTCACTCGGACTCAACCGACTCTTGAGAACGAATATGTGCCTTAACCCCACACACCTTCCCGTGTATTCAGTAAATTCTTCTTCTTCTCACAGCCTCACACACCTATTCTTTTTTCTTTTTTGGTGGTTTGTTCATGGTAACCTCTCGGTTGTAGTGTGGGTAATTATAGGATTCCTTTTTTGTAGGTTGTGTTTCTTTCATAATTTTCATGATTCATTATGGTGTGCATTTCCATTCCATATCTTGAATTATAGTTGTCTCATTCGTAAGGAATAAAACCCTTTTTTTCTTCTTGGTGTGCCTTGTTTTTTCGGATTTACTTTTGTTGTCTGTTTCTGTGAGAATGTAGGTTGAAGATTGCTTTCTAATGCAAGCAAGCTGATGTTTAAGCTTTACTCCAACTTTCTTTGGTTTGAGGCAAATGTTAGGCTTGGACATGTGTGGCTCAGAGTTAAAATTTTTATGTTTTTCATTTCGATTTCGACTACAAAATCGGTAATTGTTATACACTCTTGCTATAATTTTAGGTTAGCTGCGCAGGAGAACTTCAATTCAAGTCAAAACATCTTTTTTCTTGCTTAAGGCTGATGAGCAGCTAGAGACAAGTGTTTGTTCTGTCATTCTATAATGGTAGTCTTAAGAAGGTTAACAATCTCCAAGTGGTGTGATTCTGGAACCCATTTTCTTTGGTTGATTCAATTTGGTCTTTTTGAGCCTCTTCAATTATTTTTGCTTCCTTCTTATGTGTAGCAATTGTGAAACCCCCTCTGCATTTTTGTGACACAATTAGGACCACTATCAGTGGTAAGACTACATTAAACATTATACTAATCTTAAATCTTCTGGTAACTCCCTAACATCATTATCATTAGAACCGAGTCCCTTTAATTTTGGAAGGTCCTACTCCCCTCTAATGCTGATTCTTGAAAGTGCTTCTGGGAAATTTTTCTGTTCTGATATAAGCAATAAACATTTATCATCTCTGAAATTTGTTTATCTTGAATGCTAATTCTGTTTGTAGGTTTCATTGTTAAATGTAATTTTCAGATGGAATTCATCAAGTTGGTAAGTGTAATTGTTGAACAAGGCATTCTACATATGCCCTCAAACTTGGGCAATAAACTCTATCTTCCACCTTGACCGTAGTTTTGTCACATCAAAAAGGTCCAGAATGCAAGACCAAAACTATCTACATCTTGATTAACAAGAGATGAAAGTACTTGGAAGAAAAAAGAGAATCTTCGTATAGGTAACTATTTTGTCTCATGCCTGCTCATCAGAATGTAGGTCCAATACTACTTCATCTCTTGAGTCTTGATGAAGATGAGATCAAGTATTTTGGAAGACAAAAGAGAGTATCTTTAAATAGATAACTATCATGTATGAAACAGGGCGGATGTTCACTTTCCTGTCCACCCGTTAATGCAACATCAGCTGAAGTATTTGCATCTTGAATAATCTCTCTTCAATTGCTTAAATTCAATTACTTTAGCTGACATATAATTTAAGATGTAGATCATTCTATTCAAGGCATCAGCACCCTTCTCTTTACTTTCTCCTTCAAATTTCATCATGGATAGTGTGGTTAAGTATGTCTTTGCAGGTTCAATGATCTTGTCATTTTCCTTGCTAGATTTCTTGAGTTCTTCCGGATACACAGACTTCAAGAAGATTTTTATTTTTCTTGTTTGCTAAATAATACTACTTTCTTACTGTAGAAAAAGAAAATGGTATCAACCTTTCTGTATTGGTATTATCTGTGTCATATAACTCTAGCAGGATGTGTGTTACTGGAATAGTATTTCCTCTCAACCCAAGTGATATTTCTTGTATGGTCATGCATGTGACAGGGCTTTTGATTTTTAGACTAGACTAGTTTATAATATCACATTCATAGAACTTTCACAGTCTAGTATGCGTTACCGAACTTGTCATTGCTCTATGCTAGATTGAAGAATAACAATATGATGCCAGCCTCCCTTTTTTTACCTTCGGTATTGATAATAGTCACTCTTCCACAATAGAGCTCGTTTCAGTGTCACCTTGGTCATTGTTCTCATCATCCATATAGTGTGTATTCTCCAATCTCGGCTTCAAAATCTCACCTTCTACTGATTCAGCACTGTTGTTTTATTCTTATGTGAATATTCTTTTTCTCTTTACTTTCTCCTTAAAATTTCATTTTGGATATCATGGGTAAGCATGTCTTTGCAGGTCCAGTAGCCCTGGTCATTTTCCTTACCATATATGAGCAACTGAACAAGAAAATAGCAAGTATTGATATTCCCGCCTTGTTAAGTATCTTCCAAGAAGAATTGTGTAATTAATTAGTCACAGCCTCACAGGCACAATGTTATCCCATAGCAACAAACAAGAGCAGGATTGCTAGAATAGATTTTTTGGAGGGTCAACCCAGGTGCATGTGATTGGGGTCTGCTGTGTAGGGTATAGTAGCTTGTGATGTCACTTTCATTGAACCGCCACGATCATGTGCGTACAGAACTTGCCTTGTGCCAATCTTTAGTGTTGCTAATGACTGCGGTCAGGTTTGTCCTGAGCATAACATTTGGGCATACGGTCAAACTGCCATGACTGCGGTCAGGTTTGTCCTGAGCATAACATTTGGGCATACGGTCAAACTGCATGTGGTGGCGATGTTAATGCAGATGCAGGGGATGGTGTATGTTATAACTGTGTAGACATGGGGAGGTTACTTTGGTTTTATGCGGCTTTCTGAAGCTGCCATAGCCTGTTTGAGTTGTGGTATGACTTTGATTGCTTTGTTTAGGAGTTCGTTGAAGTGATAACTGTGTCTGCTGCCTGTCTCTCCCACCCAGCTTAAAGAGAGAACATTTATGAATTGTTTGTTTTGGAATGAAACAGTGGTCCCCAAGCGCAGAATGAGATTTCATGATCTACTGAGTGTTGATGAGCAGATATCAATGAATTGTTGTGTTGGGAAAAAACCACAACTTCAGTGGATCCATTCAGAAGACAAGTCCCTTTCTGGGAGACTGAACTAATTGATTAATTGAAGTCGTGCTGTGGATGTGGTGTAATTCGCTTCATAGACCGATTTCCAAGGAAATTATCTCGAGTCCAAAAACATGGAAACAGTTCTTACAATCCAATTATTCAGTTCTGGGACAGGGAAACCAGACGCCACCAGTTGAACCATGTAAAAACAGTACCAAAGAAGTGATGTTGAAAAGCACAATATTTCAGAAGTTCATGCTTTAACATTACAAGAAAAATAGACAAGAAATACACAACTTTATCATGGAGCACTTTTATTTCTTCCTCCTTGCTGCATTGCCCATGCTTCCTACATTAAACATCCAATAACATGAGCTTCTATGTGAGGATCAAAGAACGGCAAAGTGGGCAGATATGCACAAACAACGCAGGAGAAAACACATATTTCTTTTCTTTTCTCCCCTAAAAATATATGGTATATGGAGAGTGTCAGGATACTTGTCACTACCAATGTGTTTAAGTGCATGCAAGCACGACAAAATGCATGTGAAACATAAAGAGCACACAAAAAGCATAGATTTGTGGCATTGCTAGTCTCATTCCTGTATTGTAACTTGTAAGATATGCAAAGTAAATAAAACACATGGAGCACTGAAAGTAAACTTCAGAAGGATTTGACTTGTAATTCTTCTCGTTAAAATTTGCTACTATCATTAAACTAATTCATGTACTATTAAAATTAATTCAAGTGTCAAACCATTTAATAAATATGGTAACTGCACATTGCTCTTTAACTTAACCACGTCTGCAGAAATCATAACCATGAGTAAGGAAGCACGTAGTCTGCCACATTTACATAAGACGGAGTTGTAGCATTTGAAACCAGAGGCTGGTCCTTGTGAAACAGGGTAAGTCTTCCTACTAATGAAATATACATGATATTCAATACTCAACTCATGAGATGGAACCACCACTTCAACACATTTGAAATGGGCAAACAAATCAAAATCATGTACAAAATTAATGCATACTACTCCAAAATCATTTAAAAACTCTATAAACATACGTATGTTTCATGTTTATCTTGGAAGTGAACACATGCTGGATTTAAGCTACCGTCCTTAAGAGGCGATACGTGAGCCAGGTAGACTTGGCTGGAGAAAGTATAAATAACTATAAATAAATTCAGCTATGCTTTCAATTTTTTTCTAATTGTAACAGGCGTTCAGTCCATTGATTAATGCATTATGATGGCAACGAATATTAAAACTATATGTTCTAGTGTTAGAAAAGTAGTAAACCATGATTCCAAAGCAGAGTGCACAAGTAAATGGGGATTTCCATCAGATAGGAAAAGGAATTGAATAACTTATTTGTGTGTGTATCATGTATATGTTGGCAGTGAACAAATCATTACAGGATTGAAGGCTGAAGCTACCGTCCATTGAGATGAGAGAGGTGCGTTGCGGGCTATGTTACAAGAAATCATTATCTTCCCAGTGAATTTCTAATTGGTACACATTCCAAAAATATGGGATCACTGACAATCTAATTCAGCAAAACTAGTTATCACATTAAGATATAGTTTATCACAAATTATTGAGTAAAACAAACAATTAATAAACATTAGAATTTATTTATTTAAATGATGTGCTATACAAACACCAAAATTATATTTGTTTCCTACTAAACAAATTGGAGAAGACTAACCTAAGCGATTCGCCGTTCTGATTTTCATTCCTCATACCAGACCATGGACATTCCAAATAACATAGCTTAGGAACACTGGCCGGTGAAAGTTGAATAGCATACTACTCTACAATTATTAATGAATTCAGCTATGAACTTATAGTTTTTTCTTATTATAATCATAATTTAAAGATCTTCAATCAATTGATTGCAGTTTCATGGAAAGGAATACTAAGATTATATGTTTGGTGTTAGAAAAAAACTATGTGCCGAAATGAATGGAAAAAGGGATAATCCAGCAGATGTGAAAGAATTGAATTGAAATCACCCGGAGAAAAAGGAATTGAATTGAAAACCCTAACATGTTGAGCTCTAATGAAATGGAGTGAAAAACGGCGATGAACATAAAGAGAACATACTCGTTAAAAAGGTGAAATTAAATTAGAAAGAAAAGCCAAGTTACCGTTCGAAAAGTAAAACGAGATCAATCTGAGGAAGGTAGGTTTTCCAGTAGCTTTTTATCCCATCTTTCCATGGCGACGTCCCACATGTCGTTGCCGATGTGCTTCGGCTGTTTCAATTTCATATTCATCAAACGATTTCAAACAGAATCAACCAATGAATGGATTATGGATCCAAAACCCTAAAATTGAACTTGAAAAAAAAAGGAAAATGGAAACTGACCCTTCCGTGATAAGAAGTGTGGATGAAATACTGAGCATTTCCCATAACGCAGAGCATTCCGGCAATGATCCCAAGGGGAAGTGCTGCTTCCAACCATATCCAAGCCATTCTCTCTTCTTCTTTGATTCTCCTTAATTTTCAGAGAACTAATAAACTCTGATTCAGCTCTGATCTGAGCGAGAACTAATTAACAATTTACTTATTTTGTTCAGGCTTTTAGCCCAACCATCTTGAAAATGGCCTTTCAACTTCATTTTATTCGCGGATTTATTTATTATTAATTAAATATCATAATTTCGTGTTTATAATTCGAAATAATATAAATACTTTTTGTCAGGTTAATTAATGAATTTTATATGAGATGTGTTTATTTATATTTCAGTATAATATTAATAATATTCGATAATTTTTATTTATTTTTATATATTTGGGTTAAAATAATTTTATTTATAAGATATGTGTTTTATTAAATAATTAAAAAATATAAATATATATATCTTATAACCATCTTAATATTATTTTAAAAATATTCATATAAATTACTTTAAACAAAAAAATATGTTATTTTTATATAAATTTTTATTAATCGTTATAGTTTTAAATTTTTATTATTTTTATATTAGAGATAATTTTAACCTTTAACATTTATGGTTTTTATTATTTTAGTCTTTATTCTTTTTTAGAATAAATTTAACCCTTAATCGATATATTTTTGATAAATATCTTATTTTTACTAACATAATGACTAAATTATTAAAAACTTAAGATAATAACATGTCATATACACGTGATAATATATTTTAAATAACATGACATCTAACATCATTTTACATATGTTTGACATGTTATTATCGTCAAATTTTTAATGATAATGATAAATATATATAATACAATTTTATTTTAACATAGAATATACAATAATTAAAATTCAAATAAATTATTAAAATTGAATTAAATCTAAAATAAAATGCTACTAAACATTTTCAAATCTTAAACCTCATTCTATATATATAACATATCATTAAATTTTTAACGATCTAATCATCTAGTTAAAAAATGAGATATTTATTAAAAAAACATACATTAAGGGTTAAATTTATCCAAAAAAAAGAATGAATGTCAAAATGATAAAAATTTTAAACATTAGGAGTTAAAATTATATTTATGTCTTTATATTATAAAAACTAATGTTAAAATTCATGTAATAATTAAATGAGTAAACTACATAAATGATCATTGAATTTTTAGGGAATATTCATTTTGGTCATTACACTTTTGAAATATTTGATAAGATCATCCAATTTTTAGTTTATATTTGATAAAGTTACCCAGCTTCTAATTCTCATTTGATACGATCTCTGCCATTAAATTTTGATAATTATCGTTAATTTTTATTTTTTCTTGATAAAAATTGATAAACTACAATAATCATTTTTAAACTTTCTTCTCACTCCTATATCTTCATACATCCGGGATGTATAATGTACCTCAATTCAACATCATTCGACACTACTATCTGATCTTTAAAGCATAACACTCCATTATTAAAACAAAAATTTATTGGATTACCCTCAACAATGTCCTCAACATGCGACACCAGGCGAAGGATTAATATTAACCCAATTAGGATAAAATATTTAAATTCACAACATATACATAATACAGTGACTATTTTCATAATTTGACCTAAATGTAAAAGAAACAACAGCAGCAGTCAAGCCCAAGGACCAAGAGGAGCGGGTGAGCAGCAGTGGGCAGCTAAGACTCTGTTGGCCTTTGGCATCGCCAACAAGGCAACAATCACTATAATTCCTCTATTGGCCTCTTACTGCTCCGTGGGGTCTAACATCTGATGATCCCATGCATGACCGCCACGTGTCTTACCCTTCCCTTCCATGTATTCCTCCGCACCTTGTAATTCCCCTCTCCACCCACCACAGCAGCAGTAATAGTAAAAAACACCGTCTCTTCGCCTACTCCTCTTTCATGGCCAATAATGCCTTTCATCACTTACCCTTCTCCTCCACTGTCATTTTCCTTCCTAGAAAAGGACAAATGCTAAGTTTTAAAATAAAGGTTGCATTTTTTTATTGTGTTTGCAGTTAACTTTAGTTTCAATGGAACTGATACTGTAATTACTTAGAAAAAATGAATGAATTATTGCAAATCTGGAGTCCTTTTCTACTAATTTGAAAAGGAGCTGTCCACATTTTTTTGTAATTATTTTTTTATATAAATAATATTGTTGCCTCTTATTGATGGTGCTGTGTTTTCCTTTTTTCTTTCTTCTGCCAGAAGCTCAAACTGGGGAATCCCTCTTTTCCCTTTAAACTAAAAGATTAATTCATTTGTATTTTAAAGAGTTGAATCCTCAAATCCCAAAGAGCTATGTCAGGTTTCAATAATTCCAACTTTTCTCCTTCCAGAGCTGCTTCTCCACAGATCAGAACCACCCCAGATGTTGACAGGTACAAGCACTTAAGCACAAACACGCACACACAAGTTTTTCACTTTAACTTGCGTTCTTCAATTCTGATTATTCTTTATTGTTTTTTGATTTTTGGGGTCGGACAAGTTTTAATCTAGATGGGATTTTTGGGTTCTTTTTCTTTTGCCTTTCTTCAGTCAGTATTTATCAGAACTGTTGGCAGAGCATCAAAAGTTTGGACCTTTCATGCAAGTCCTTCCTATATGTAGCCGCCTGCTAAATCAAGGTTACTTCTTTACTCTGTCACTCCTGGATCTAGTTTTTTTTTTTTTAGTTTCCAATGCTTGATCAGTCTGATTGAGTATGATGATGAGATGTTCAAGTTTGGCTTTTGCTACCTATTCCCTTGGTGGGTATGGAATTGGCTCGATCATGTAATTGACTCTATATTTATTAGCTTGCCGTGTGGTAATACTAGAACATGAGAAGCTTTCATCACACCATTGTATTTTGGATAGTGGATTAGTTGTTCACAACACAATGATCGCTGAGGTTTTAGTTAAATGGTATACAAAATACTGTCATCTTCAGCTGGCTCAAAGTCTTGAGTAACTTGGCTATCGCTACTGTTTCAGTTAAATTGGGTGTGATGTTTTTTTTCCCTCAGTTCAAGTGTTATGTATTCAAAGATACATTTGAAAAGATTCTTAAGTTTGGAGATAGAAAGCTCATTGCGTTTTGAGTTTTACTTATGTCTTGAGAAGAGAGTTTGACTAATACAGAAAAACTAGTGTAGGCCCGCAGTAGATGTGACATCATAGTTTCTCTGCTAAATTTTGATTTAAGAAGCACATATCCCTTGTTTCGCTGCCAAGAGAAGTTTATACACTTTTCTGGACCATAGGATGTCTTAGCATTCTATATATTTTTTGTAATTTATTATTGCCTTGCCTTGAAATGATTAATTTGATTTCGGATGCTACGTTCCTTTCATGTATTTATATGTTCTCATATATGGTCTTCATATGTAGAGATGTTTAGGGTCTCAGGAATGATGTCCAACCAGGGATTTGGCGACTTGGACTGGTTGAGGCATAGAAGCCCCAGTCCCATGGCTTCTTCAAACCTTATGTCAAATGTTTCTGGGACAGGATTAGGCAGTTTTCATCAAGAGGTTACTATTCTTAAGACTTTCAACCTTAGTGTCTTTGTTTTGAATATACATGTTAGAATTCACATATTTTCTTGTTTGTTTAATTGTGTGCTCTTCTGTTGCTTGCTTAATATTTGTTTCATGAAGCCTGCCTAGCCTATAAGTTGACCATTTGGGCAGTCAACTGAGTGACATGTTTATGCTTTTAGTTATCTGGCATGCACTTCAAGATTATTTCTGGTAAACACCAATATAATCGAGCGTCAAACACTAGAAAGGAGAACTATAAC
Organism: Abelmoschus esculentus; assembly: GCA_035048815.1. Lineage (NCBI taxonomy): Eukaryota > Viridiplantae > Streptophyta > Magnoliopsida > Malvales > Malvaceae > Abelmoschus > Abelmoschus esculentus. The sequence goes on from JAUCBN010000024.1 coordinate 15,931,811, forward strand.
ATGCTAAATCTTGCCCTTGGCATCATAAAGAACTGAAAACAATAAGGTTTGAAGTTTTCTTGTTTTATCAGGAAACCAAAACGTTTGGATATTGATCAGTCTTGGTTTGACATGGTTCATCCGTTACTGTTTAATATCTTCATTAGCTAAACCCTTTATCTTAATCCAAATGCTACATGACTGTTCTAAACTTATGGATTTTGATTTTTGGTTGCTAAGTTCTATTAGTTAAATAAGAATGAGGAAAACACCTTAATTGTCTCTAAACTAAAGCATTCCTACCAAATGGTGAATATCTGGAGTTTCATATTTATCCTTTTTGCATCTAGTTGATGGCATGAACACAATGATTGTTTAACATCCAGTATTTTACTCAATGTTGGACCATCTTAAGCAACTCAAATGAGAATCAATTCTCGTTCCTGACAAATGGATATGATTGCAAATGGTGTTCTTTGAATGTGGCTTAACTGCAGAAGGCAATGGTGAATATAATGGCGATCTATCAGTTTATTTTCTGTTGCTATGATGCATTCATCCTTTTTCTTTTTTAACATTCTTATCTGTTTTGTTAACATTTTAGTACTTGTTATTAATAAAGCATTGGGAAATATTCTCACAAAGGTTGTTTCAAGCTTAAACTCTTTTTAAATATGCTTGTTTCGTGTTTTTTGGATTGAGCCTTCTATTCTTTTGTGCCGTCGTTGCGTTTTTTGTATACTGACAGAGACTGAGTGGACCACCTGGGATGTCAATGGACTGGCAAGGTGCCCCAGCAAGTCCTAGCTCATACACTGTGAAGAGGATTTTGCGTCTTGAAATTCCTGTTGATACATATCCAAACGTAAGCCGTGAATATAACATGCTAGTGTGTTAGATTAACATTGTACTGATTATAATTTTCATATTTCCATCGAAAGAAACAAATACTTTTGTGAGTATTGAGGTTTAGAGTCTTTTTCGTTGTTAGTTCAATTTTGTTGGACGACTTCTAGGCCCCAGAGGAAATTCATTAAAGCGAGTGGAAGCTACTACTGGCTGCCGAGTTTACATCAGAGGCAAAGGATCGATAAAGGATCCTGATAAGGTAAAGCTACAAAATTTATGAGCTATTGTTGTTGCAAAGGTCCAGTACCATTATCTTTTGCTATGTCAACTGGGATCCTTCTGAAACTGGAAGGAAGATCAAATGAAATGATTTCCTGGATGGCTACATGAAGCCTGTGTAAAAGATATTAAATTTTCAAAAGATAATTGATTTTTTTTATCTTCACCCCTTTTTTATTCCTAAGAATTTTCTTGACATAAAAATCGAATAGTTTCAGATAGTAATTCCTCGTCTTTTCCTTTATGAAGGAAGAGAAGCTGAGAGGCAGACCTGGATATGAGCACCTGAATGATCCACTCCACATCTTAATCGAGGCTGATTTGCCTGCTAATATTGTAGACACAAGGCTTAGACAGGCACAGGAAATCATAGAGGAGTTACTTAAACCCGTGGTATGTACAGTAATCTTGTTCTTGCTACTTTTGTCATCGTCATGGTTGCGTTGCATTGCACTTTTATATCCATACCCCTTTACTGTCGTCAATTTGCAGGCATCATGGTGTTGAACGGTTGTATATTTTTATCGATTATTCTTTTCTGAACTTCATATTGTCATATGTAGGATGAGTCACAAGATTTTATCAAGAGACAGCAGTTGCGTGAGCTGGCAATGCTAAACTCGAATTTCAGAGAAGATAGTCCCGGTCCAAGTGGCAGTGTTTCTCCTTTTAATTCAAGTGGAATAAAACGTCCCAAAACCGGGCGCTGAGAATCAACCCTGAAAACCAATTTGAAATTGTTTCTACTGTGCTCCACCAGGGTTTCATAATCCAACTACATCTTCTAGTAGATATCGGTTCCATATAACTTGGAAAGGTTATGCCAACAGTTGCCGCGGCCGGTGATGGGATTTTCATCGTTAAACTGTTTTTCCTATTGGAAAACGAAAAGAAAAAGAAAATTGGATCTTGGAATCTATAGATGTGGTGAGGTCAGTACTCAGTTTTGCTGTAAACTTTGAATACATTCATTGGATTTATTCATGTGCTAGTAGGTTTAAGGTGTGAAACATATATATATTATATACATATGAAATATTGATGGTGAGGTGGGATTCATCTGAGTTTTGCAGGGGGTCTGTGTGTCATGTGTTAGGTCGGGTCCGTGTCGAGTCTATTATATTCATTTGTTGGTTCAGAGCATCCGAAGCGGCACACGGATCGTCTCTCGTCCCTGTGTCCCTGTGGTTAGAAACATTACATGATATGATATTTTTGAGAGCCGAATGTTATTGATTATTTTGTTTGGCTGGTTGTGTTCAGCCTGGAATTTGTCTTTGTTCAACATCATTTATGATGGATATTTGGTTCATCAAATTGATCCCAAACTTCTCTTTCAATCCTTGAATAAAGAAAATGTTGGTTCAACATCTTTATTTAATGTTGATAGTCTCGGGCATTTAGAAGATAAACACAAAGTATATGAGGCATATTAAACGTTTATAAACTTTAGACACCATATTGATAAATTGTACAAAATAAAAGGGTATTCGACTTCTAAGTAAGGGTGAGTATTCGATCGAGTCGAGTTAAAAAAATTTTGAGTTATTCAAGTTGATGAGTCATATTTTACAACTCAAACTTTATTTGAAATTTTTTCGGTTCGAGTCGAGTTTTAAGAAATTCGAGTCGAGTCAAATCGAGTCGAGTTTTCGAGTTCCTATAAATATTTAATTGTAATTATTTATCATGTTATAGTACGACTTGATTCCGATTTAAACGACTTTATTTAATCATATATATATATATATTTTTTTCTTATATACTAATATTTCTTTATATTTTTATATATCAATGTAAATATCATAAAAAGTTGAGACTCGTCATAAACTTAAAAATAAATCCTTTAATTACTAAAATTTTTGAGTTATCCGAATTTTCATTTTATAACTCAAACTTTATTTAAAAAAATTTTGAGTCGAGTCGAATCTATAAATTTCGAGTCGAGTCAAAACAAGTCAAGTATTTTTACCTCAAGTCGAGTAAAATTATTTGATTTTTTCGAGTCGAATTTTGCCCTTTCCTACTTCTATGATACTAAAATTTTAAAAATTGAGCTAAAAAACGTATAACTCTTGTATTATTTTGTTGGTCAGCTGTTACTGAATAAGATTCTTGTAAATTTGTTGTGAGAGTATGGATGAACAATCTCACCAGTAGTCTGTCTTAGATTTGAATAAGAATCTTAGCCAGGATTAAGGATAAATATTCAGGTGGGTGGGGGGTGGGTGGGTCCCCCAAGTTCTGTTTCAAAATATAAAAACTAGCTATGGTACAAATATAAAGCATGGACCATGGTATATGCGTATAACCCTCTTCAGGGAATATTTCCCATAAACTTTTATAACACCTTACTATCTCACAGCCTCCGGAGCAGAGTCGCAGTAAGGGGTGTGTATGCAAACTAACTTGGTGCATGTTAAACACAGAGTGGCAAGGCCGATTCCGATGGCGAGTCCACTGCTGCTTTTTCGCATATCCAACTGAAATGCCCTCTTCAGTATTCTCACAAAGCATGGTATCAATCCTCCACAAGCCAACACCATCACATGGTCCAGACCACTGTAATCGATGCCAGCCAATATTGCTCCGATTGCAGATATTGGTCCAACAAATCCGATGAGAGCAGCTGCTGCCAGGGATCCATGCCAACTTTGAGTAGCTCCGAAGATGCAGCTGGCTACTGCTGCGCCGCGTGGAAGACCGTGAAGGGAGACGGGAAGAACAATGTGCCGGCCGAGTCCATAAGCTTTTGGTGCAGCTACTCCTAGTGCAAGCCCCTCGGCCAGGGCATGGAAAGCTACTGTTCCGCATGCTAAAAATGACTGAAGCGTGAGAACACTCACTGGAAATCCTGTAAACAAAGGCAGATCATGTGAAGCTCGTTTGTTACACACAATCTTCAGAATTCTGGTGCTTGAAATATGAACAAATGCAGCGCCTGCAGCAAGTAGTGACAAAAGTGGGAAAAATCCCATTTTAGAGAATACAAGTAGTTGCAATGGTCGCCAGGCACCAAGGATGAAGGCAATGCCGGAAGCAGCACCCATGAGAAGAGCATGTTGCAGGCAGAAAGCAACAGCAAATGCAACAAGAACGAGGCCACCCAGCAAAGGTCCCAGACCAAAAAGTAGTGAAACAAAGAAACCAGAAGCATCCTCGGAACTGGAATTTTGAAACAAAGTAATTTAGTTTAAAAATAAGGGGAAAAAAAGATTAGAACTAGCATTTAAGAAAAAATTGAAGGCTGCCAAATTGTATAATGGGCAACAAAATCCCACATATCAAGCCTAATAAAATCTATATATCAGATGAACCATTTAAATCAATTTACATGTAAGCAGAGAAAGCTATGACCATGATATCATGTAGTTCTAAGAAATCGAATATATACTCTAAAAAGACAAAACGGCATAAAGTTGTTGAAGCAGAATCTGAAATCAACTTTAATATACAAAAGGATATAATTCCCGCAAGAATATAAACTAAACCCAAATTAGTTGCAACAATGTATTATCCAGCTACACATTCTTTTCAACAAACCATGGTTCAATTTACTCACTTGTAATCATGACTGAAATTCTGGAACAGAGTGCTTAGTGCTTGCATGAAAGCTACTGAAACTGTAGCTGCTGATGCCACTGGGGTTGGTGAAGCTTCCTATTAGAAGAAAAGAACAAAAGGGTTTGGGGTTTAGACTTCTTTTCTACGAAATAGGGACAAAATTTTATAGAACACAAAATAAAACAGGGTCAAAGAAAATTAATCGCATCTCATTTTAAAAACTTTTGTTCAAGTAAAGTTGTTTTATCCTTTTAGGCATTGCAAAAAAGAGAAGCTGAAGAGGATTAAAGTAATAGTCACGCGTTAGCATAGCTTGGAAAATTCTTTATATTGTTAACTAACCTAAATTTGAAAATCTAATGAAAGCATTCTTGATAGGATATAAAATCAAAATACAGTGAAGGGTCGTGAAAGACAGTTGTAGAATAAACTACATATTCTAGAAGATTCAAAAATATATTTAAGTGTAATAAGTGCAACCACCTTAAAGGCATCAGGGAGAACCTCAGCAATGACCATCCAGATCATACATCCAGCAGCAAAACCAGTACAAAAGGGGAGGACTTTATTAAATGCATCAGCACATATAAACGAAGGAACTGCTACAATGGGCTGCAAAAAATTAGAAAAGAAAGATAAACAGATAAGCAACCATCAAGGAAATTAAATTAACATTGAAATTATACTGAAATAAGAATAGCAGTTTAATTTAATTGGCCCTCTCAGAATCCGGACTTTAGAATTTATTTTCCGTTCTTTCCTTTGCCAATTGCAATAGATGACACCAAGATGCAGTCATTCACTATTGTAATGTCGATCAAGTAATTAACATTAAGATGGTTTGAATAACCAAGAAATGGTTGTTCTTTACTCATCACTTGTTGACAATGAATCTTCTATTGAAAATATTTACCTGGTCTTCAAATTTAAATTTTCTACTTCACCATTGTTTCTTCTACTTTTCTTTTTCAACCCAAACTTTGAAGTTTTAAACTATTTCTATTGACACAAAATGATATGTTCAAAGCCTAACAAACAGCATGGCATGAATAAATACCTGCGGTAAGGATGTAATTATGCTCCATAACATTGCATTTTGTGGAGAAACTCCCCTTGATGCAAGCACCATGCTCACGGCCAATCCCTCTGGTATGTTATGTACAGCTATGGCTAATGTTACCAAAAGGCCTTGAGTAAAACCTTTTGAGCCAGCAAATGAAACTCCAACACCAGAGCCCTCTCCAAATGAATGGAGGGTCATAATTCCAATGACAAGGACAACTTTAGTTGCATCTGCTCCTTTTATATCTAGCATGCTTACTTCCCCATACCGTTCAAGTACCTGAGACCCAAACACGAATGATAAGTTAAAAGAAGTTCAAGATTATAAGAATTTAAAAACGCAGCACTGTGTATGGCATGATATATTAACAGCCTTAAACTTTTTCTAGAAGCAAATAAAGAACCTCATACGTGATAAGGATTGAAAAAGTGAAAAACCCTTTCTTCATTTACGTTGCCTGAAACAGACTTAATCCGTGTGTGGTATATTTACTTTGCATTGAAGGTGGGGAAAGAATAGCAGTTCTTTTAAGATAGTTCTGCAATGGCTGAAAATATAACCAAATAACTGATATAAGAGACAGTGATCACCTTCTTACACAGCAAAATAAAAATGCCACCAGCTAAAATCCCAATCACGACCCAACTTCCAGCACCATGTTCCTGTCCTTCCTGTATGAGATCAAAGCTTGCAGCCAACATGACACCAGCAGCCATTCCATTGCATATCCCAGCCCATTGAGGATCAAGCTCAACAAAGAAAAAAGGAACGGCACCTAGACCAGTTGCCGCAGCCATTGCTAATGTAAAAAGCAAGACCGTGGACACAGAAACTCTGCTGTAAGTGAAACTACCTTTCCAGTCACTCATTGCATTTTTGTCATCCTCAGAACCTATGACCTCTATACCAGAGCCATCTATAACAGTATCCCTTAAATTTTTATGGGGAGCTCTTATTCTTTGTGAAATTACATTTTGATCATCTGCAGTAATGCATTCAAGGAATAAAAGGGAGATGAATAAAACTAAAAACAGATCCTTGAACCTAAATTGCATTGCCTTCTATTATTGCCACAAACCTATCACTTTCCAGTATGTTTGAAAATGCACCTGAGCGATACAAGCTGCAATTAGAAAGCACAACTTTAGTGGGAAAAAAACAAATCTTTTTTTCAACCAAAGCACTAAAACATGACCAAGAAAGGATATTGATGCCTTGACAATTGAAACAAAAACCCTTCATTGTTGTAGTCCAATAAATTTGAGATGATCATAAATAAACAATACATACAATCAACATGATAATCTTTTCAAAATAGCAGAAATCCCAAGTAAACTCTTTCCCAGAACCCTAATCGATAAAAATAAACAAACATCGCAAGAAGCAAACACCTTAAGAACCCACAATTCCCCAATGTAAAGAAAAACAAATTGGTTCGATTTAATAGTAATGTAACCCCTAAAACAGATAATGAGAAAAGAAGGAAAACCCAGAATTTTTCAATGAAAGGAAAAAAAATACCAGATTTGATAAGGTAGAATCGTAATTCTAATAATATGATACTGGGTAACCAAAATAAGATGAAACCCATGTAGGAAACTTGAACATACCTGCAGGTGCAGGGTCCAAACAAACGATGGTCAGGAATTTCTTCTTTGATTTGGCCACGGGCAAGAAGAAGAGAAAAATGGAAATTAGAGCACAGAAATCTTGATTAATCAAATACCCATTGGCCTTAGTGCCTGTCACACACAAGTAGTGGCGATAAGGGAAAGGAAAGGGACGTTGACTTTAAATTAGAAACCTTGATTACAGATTGACCACCTAAATCTATACATGGACGGAATTGCAGCTTTTTTTTTTTGCTTTAATTCTTTTGGCCAATTTTAAAATTAACCTAAACTAACTTTTAATTTGTTGTTTACATAAAAATAATTTTCACCCTTAATGTTTATAATTTTTATTATTTTGGCCCTTATTTTTTTTGGATAAATTTAGCCCTTAACCTATGTCTTTTGAACAAATAACTCATTTTTTAACTACCATGATAACTGAACCGTTAAAAATTTAATAATGATGACACATCATATATATGTAATAATATATTTTAAATGATTTAACATCTAGTATATCAAATACATACACGTGAAATATAGTTTTATTCTAATCTAAAAATATAAAACAATTAAAATTTAAATAAATATTTAAAATTATTTTTTATTTATTAAAAATTAATTAAATCTAAAACAAAAGGCTACTAAACATTCTTAATCTTAACTATAGTAAAATCAAAATTTTATCTAAAAGGATGTGAACATAATCTGAAAAGAAAAAGGTTTTGTATAGTTTATTACCGGTGAATCAAAGATAAATGATTTTGATAATAATTGATTGAATTTTTATTATTTTAGTTTAGAATTTAGGTATTTTAGTTTTAATCTAAATCGGAGTTTTAGGTTTTTATAAAGATATTTTAATTTAGATAGGATTGAGAATATTTAGTAAATTTTTGTTTTGGATTTAATTATTTTTAATATTTTATTTAAATTTTAATTATTTTATATTTTATACTAAAATAAAATTATATTATATATATATGTATATATTTAATAGGTTAGATTCTATGTCATTTAAAATATATTATTACTTATATATGAATGTCATCATTATTAAATTTTTAACGGTTCAGTTATCATGTTAGTTAAAAAATGAGTTATTTGTTAAAAAGACATAGGTCAAGGACTATATTTATCCCCCCAAAAAATAAAGGTCAAAATGACAAAAATTATAAACGTTAAGAGTGAAAATTATCTTTATGCCTTTAGGTTTTAAAATCTCAAAATCCCATTGTTAGATAATTAAGGAATCACTAAAATATTAGATAACTAAATTATTACATTATTCTTAGAAATTTTCAACTTAAATACTTTTACTTTTAAATTACACATAATGGTTTAAAAAATAAAAATAAAGTAGCCTAAAGTCATGTTAAAAACACTAAAAACATAGATATATGTTATGAATATCTTTATTCATGGTGGATATCTATATATTTTTTTTGATTTAGCTACAGTGAATATAGTAGTATCTGTTTTAGAGTATATACTCTCAACCATTGGACATTGATCACTCAATCACAAAGCTAACAATACAGGTGCTCGAACCCGTGACCTCCAGGAACAACAACTGTTCCTTCAACCGATGAGGTTAGATGGTTCATGCTTTAGTATTAGGGTTTAAAACCCATTGGAATCAGGGTTTCCATCTTATGCCTATAAATAGACTTTTGGATAAAACATTATACATAGAGATGGGCACGGGTCGGGTCGGATTTTCGGTCCACCCTCACCCGACCCGAAAAAACATACCCTCCACCCTCCACCCGACCCAACCCGAATTTAGAGTGAAAAAAATCCAACCCGTTCCGACTTGATTTTTAAGCTTTAAAATCTGACCCGACCCAACCCAACCCGAATCATTAAAAATTTAAATTTTAGGGACTTAATTGTAAAAAAATAAAATTTTGGGATCTAATTATAAATAAAAAAATTTAGTGACCTAATTATAAAAAAATAATTTTAGTGACCTAATTATATAAAATATATTTAAAGAAGGATCATAATTGTAAATATCCTTAAAAAATATATAAAAAAATTACACTATTAGTCTTGGGTTGGGTCTGATTTTCCTATCCTAAACCCTAACCCGACTCGACCCAAAATTATCCTTAAAAAAAAACGACCCGACCCAAATCCAAAATTTCTTCAACAAAATTCGATCCGTTTGGACCGGGTCGGGTTTGGGTTCCGTACCCATCCCTAATTATATACAACCCTACTTTGAGAATATAATACAAATATCTCTGATACGCGCATGAGAGGGCTAAAGCAATGCACATCAGGCAGAAAGCTGAATCATTTTGAAAAGTTTGGAAAGTCAGTCAATTTCCGATGACTTTTTAGGTGAGATCCGGGCATTTCTGAGCAGAGTTGTCTTTTAATATATTGACCGTCATTCAGTTAGCTTTTCAACGCATCTTGAAAGCATCAATTGGACATCGGGAGCTCAAGACATGTTCGTTTTATTGAAGACTGCGCATGCATGAGACATTTTCGTTTTATTGAAGACTACGACATAATTCCCTCTCGAAATTTTTCTATTTCTTGGATTGGGCTGCTGGATTTGGCTGATAACCATCTTTTATTCTTCACTAATGGTGCCTAAATAACTGTAAATAATATTAATAAAAACTGTGAAAATATTAAAAATTCTGAAAACTAAATTGAAAAAATTGAAATCTAATTCCTAAAATTTTGGAAACTAAAAATCTAATTCTTAAAATATAAAAGTAAAGAAAGGATAATAAGATAGAAAATTAGGTTACTGGTGGGGTGCAATAAAATACATCCACAACAACAACCATCTTTCCCTTTTTGAGTAGAGAAGAAGTTGATGTCCTTGTTGTTGTCTCCTCGTCAGTTGGTTTCTTTCTGATGTACTTTTGTTCAAGGGGTACGCCGTCTCGGTAGAGGTTGCCTCAACAGGTCTTGTTCAAGCAATCCATTTTTGCATCAAAGTTAAATTCAGTTTTAAATTCGATTTGTTGATATTCATCTGGTTCTTCTGGATGCCTTAAAGTTTTGAACACATTGATCTTTACTTGTTGATCATTCACCCGTATGACCAATTCTTTTTTTTCGCAATCGATCAATATTTTACCCATGCTTAAGAACGACCTTCCCAAGATGATTGGGGAGTTTTCATATGCTTCACAATCTAAAATCAAGAAGTCAGCAGAAAATATGAATTTATCTACTCTTATCAGGATGTCTTCAATTTTTCCTACCGGTTGCACGTAAGAGCAATCTACTAATTGTAGCATCACCGTGGTTGGTTTTGCTTGTCCGATGCCCAGCTTCTGAAAAACTGATTTAGGCATAAGATTTATGCTGACACCTAAGTCACATAATATCTTACCCACATATAGATCTCCAATAGAACATGGTATGATAAAGCTACCAGGATCTTTTCGTTTCGTTGTGGCTTTATTGTGGAGCATTGTCACATACCCTTCTATTGCGGCAACAATTTTAAATTCTCTAATTTTTGTCCTCTTGGATATGATATCCTTAAGGAACTTAGCGTAGTTGGGTATTTATTTGATTGTCTCTATCAAAGGTATATTAATATGTACCTGTTTAAGGATGTCTAAGGATTTCTTAAACTTGTATTCTTGTTTTTGTTGTTTCAGTCTTTGTGGGAAAAGGTGGTGGTAAATGCAGCTCTTCAATCTTTTTAGAGCATTGGAATCTTATCTGCGGTGCGGCTATGGTCTCTTCTGCTATGACATCATTGTCGGCAGCGTCTGCTGATTCCTTTGCCTTAGGTTTTTCTTCAGTAGCTTCTTGTGGAGTTATTGTCTCAAGGTTCTTACCTACTATCCTAGCAGGTATTTTAGGATCGTTCGGTTGTAAACCACTTCTGATAGATATAGCTTTATATTATTTATGTGGATCAATTCTAGCGACTTCAGTATCGTTGGGTAAACCTCCTATAAATATGAAATTAAATCTTAATTTAAGTAATTAAAGGAAAAACTAAAACTTATACATTAAAAAATTATATTTTACTGTATACTAGACCATAATATTAATTGTTATAATATATATATATTATAAATAAATTTAATATTTATGTCAATCATTTAAAATATACGTTTAACGTAATAGATATATTAAATTTTGTTACATATTTTTTCTTAAAATTTATATTGCATCACGAAAATAGTTATATAAATTTTTATGTAAATATTTTTAATTATGTATGAGAAATTTAACTTATTTAAAAGAAAATATATCATAAGAGTAGTTTGATTAAATTTTCTTTCGAATAATATTATATTTTTAATCAAATAATATTATTTCATATTTTTATAAATTAAATCGAATAAAATAATATAATATTTTTAATAATTTATCACTTTATGTTATATTCTGAAAATTTTATTTTTATAAAGTAATTTTTTATTCTGTGATCTAATATATTTTTAACAATTTATTAAAATTACCTAAAAATTTAGTAATTTAATTAAAAAATATTTATAATTTAATGATCAAAATAAAATTATGTCATAGTTAGTGGTTATTTATTTATATACGCAATTCATTTTTTTTTCCTCCAAAATAGAAAAGCCAGGCAAAATAATAATAAAAACATTAATGCAACGGTTCCCCGCCAAACACCTCCTTTGCTTACGACGCCCATAATTGACAATCCCTACAACGATGGTGGTGAAGACGACGGCCAATGACGTGGCCACTGAAAACAGAACCTGCGTCGTTCTCGGAGGCCGTGGATTCTTAGGGAGATCGCTCGTTGCGAGGCTGCTTCGACTTGGCGGTTGGATCGTCCGAGTCGCCGATTCATCTTCTCACTCCCTGCTTACCGATCCTTCCCTCGCTTCCGACTCTCTCCTCTCCAATGCTCTTTGCTCCGGTCAAGCCTCCTTTTGCCATGTCGACGTTCGGATTACATCTCAAATCATCAAAGGTAAAACCATAGTATTCACATATATACATGTATATATGCATGTATGTTTAAACGCATATATACATTCAATATGCGTGTATATATATGTATGTATGTTTTCAAATTTGGGTGATTTTAAGTTTGTTTTAGCTGAGAATTAATCCAGTCTGAGCTGATCGCTATTGTCTGAATTTACTAAAATTTTGCGAAAGTCCCTGATCCTTGCCTTTAAGTAAAAGCATATCCATTGATGATTTAAAATGAAAATGGTCAAAAAGTAATACTAATTATACCATAATTAGTCTAAAGGGGTGAGTGAAATCATGTATTTTACTACCAAAAGAAATTGTTTGCATATCTGCATTTGCAAAAAAGTTGTTTGCTTTTAATTTCAAACATTTTTTGTTTTTTTCTTTTGGGGAAAATCTTACTAGTTTTACATTTTCCTTTCTTAATTGAAATGCTGAACTTTTTATTTTACTTAGAAAATTGAAGTAAAATGGAAAATGCCCTCAAAGATTAGTATTTACCGGATGATCAAGTATACCTGGAAAGAATGGGAATTAAGGTCTATGGTACTGATATTTTGTTCCTAAGAAATTGTGATACTTGAAAACTTGAAAAAAGGCTAGAGCTTAATCAATCTTTACTTATCTTTTTTAAACTTTCCTTTACGAACTGACTGGGAAATAACTCATGGAATCAGTATTATTAGGTTGCAAGTAGATTATCTAAAATATAGTAGTACCTCAATTATCTTTGTTAAGAAACTGGATGGTATTAGGGCGACGAGTAAATAAATTGAATTCATAATCTAATATTTTTGTTTCATTTTCAAATTTGAAATTTCCTTACAACATTTAAAATGTTTGAGAACTGATTCGTCTTGACAATGCACCACTTGCAGTAACTAAAGGTGCAGACTTTGTATTTTATATGGAGCCAACTGATTTAGACATTCGTGATTTTTATAATTGTTACATGATCATAGTTCAAGGTAATGAATCTTTTCACCCTCTTTTCGTGGATTTTCCCTCTCAGTTGATATTCTAATTTTGTAATTAATACATTATATTTCTAAAAACGGATACCTTTGTGGAGATACTATATTCAGGTGCAAAAAATGTCATTTATGCATGTCGGGAATGTAGAGTTAGAAGACTTGTATACAACAGTTCTGCAGATGTTGTTTTTGATGGTTCACGGGATATACTTGATGGTGATTACTCTTTCATTTGCCCGGGGAAAGTACGTTTCCCATTGCTGCAATCTAATGAAACACTTTGGAATTTGGATTACAATTTGTTGTTTGCTATTTGTCCTTTATTTTATTGATATACCGATACAGTTTAAGGATACGGTGATTGACCTCAAATTTCATGCGGAAGGACTAATCAGGTTAGCGAACAATATTGATGGTCTTCTAACATGTGTACTTCGTCCTAGCAATGTCTTTGGACCTTGTGATACACAGTTCGTGCCTTTGCTGGTAAATCTGGCCAAATCTGGTTTGTCAAAGGTTTGTGAAATGTCTTAATATAACTGTATCTGTTTAGAGCTTTAGTTTTACTACTATCTTATTTATTTGGAAATTTCCTGATTTTATCAATAGTAATTACAACAATGTACCTTTTAAGAACCTTTCCATTTTTGTCCCAACTTCTCATTTTTGGATTTCTCTCATGTAAGATTCTTAGATGTATTAGATTTCTTTTACGATTTTTTTAATGTTTAAACATAAACACATCAACTTACCTTTAAGAACTTCTGCATTTTTATTCTAAGCTCTCATATTTGGATTTATCTCATGTCATATCCTTAGTTGTTATGTATCTTAGATTTTGTATGCTTTTGGTGCAGGTGGATGCCTGTTAGTAAAATTCTGTTATTTCTCTTGATTTTTTAAAAAATACTATTGTCTATTTTATGTAATGATGCAACGTTGAATGTTTCTATTTAATTTTTTTTTTTTTTATATTGACTAGGTTCCTTATTTCAGTTTATTATAGGAAGTGGTGAAAATATGTCTGACTTTACCTATGCGGAGAATGTTGCTCATGCCCATATATGTGCAGCAGAAACTCTAGGTTCTCGGGTGGTCTCTGTGGCTGGAAAGGTTCTCCTTAAAAGTGTTATTGGATATGCAAAATCTCTCTGATATTTTAATTTATATTGAATCCATATGTAAGAGAGAAGTTCTCAATATGCAGGCTTTTTTCATCACAAATCTCGAGCCCATAATGTTCTGGGAATTTGTATCTCTTATACTTGGAGGTTTAGGGTATCCAAGGTAAAGCCCCCTGTTTTCATAATGGGTGAAGTATGTCATTCATCAGTACAAGGTGCTGCTGAATTTTTTCATACCATTAGCAGCAAGGATCTATACCTAGGAATGAATCTTCTTGCTTGTTTGGCAGTGGATTGCAGATGATATCTACTGTTATGCTATATAAAATCTGTTATGTACTTTGTTGTGCTGTTCGATTTTCTTTTTCTCTAAATTCTCGTTGATTTTTGTAAGAGAATTGCGTGTTTGTTTTTATGTTGCATTGGTATAATTCCTTTCTTCCTTTTGTTTGATTGTGCCATATTTTCAATGTTTTTCTCCTAACTGGGCTTATGATTGTACCGCAGACCTTACATAAAAGTTCCAACTTGGATGGTTTCATGTATTGTCTCACTTCGCCAATGTTCATATGAAAATTTGCACAACCATAACATATCACCTCACTACATGCTTCGATTAGCTTCACGCACCAGAACCTTTGACTGCTCTGCAGCTCAAAACCATCTCGGATACTCACCTATTATCTCCCTAATGGTAAGTTTCTTCCATCTTTCTCTGAATGTAAATCCAGTATTTTCTACCATATAACATAAGCATCATTTGTCCTTTCTTTTAGCACTCCTATATTATATAGATTTTTTTCTTGATCTTCTGTTAGCCTATAGTTTTTCCCTTTCATAATTTATGTTGGGTTTTGTGGGAAAGGGGCCATGGTGGTCGTAGATGCAACGGATGATGATGGTTTGTGTATGATCGGTGGTTAGGGACTTGTTGTTTGAAGAAGCTAAACAAAGATAGGTTAATATAGGTTAATATAGAGTAAGCCTATAGTTTTTCCCTTTCATAATTTTTTTCTTGTTCTCTGTATTTTCTTATTATTCTTATCTCTTAAATGCTTACAGAGTAAGCCTTTAGATAGGTTAATATAGAATTTTAATATAACTAAAACTATACTTTATCTCTAATTTAAATAAGACTTCTAATAAATCTAAACTACTAATTAAAAATAAACACTAATTACATATTAAATAAAAACTTTAACATTCCTCGTTAACTTAGAATTTTCCTCAAGCTCTAACACTTCTTTGATAACTAACACTCCCCCTCAAGCTGGTGAACAAACGTAGTAAAGCACCAGCTTGGGTCTTGGATGTGATGCCTTACTTTTTTTTCTTCTGTTGTTTTTTCGAGAAAAATGCTCCCTATTCTTGGGTCAGGAGTCTTTAGTTGAGATGCTCCAACATGTGGTTCTTGATTAAAAGATCTGATGTGAATGATGTACGAAGTAATCAAAAGAATCTATACTCTCCCTCAAACTAATAGTTACACAAATTAGAATTCCAGCTTGAATCTTTGATGTAGAATCCCTTGAAAAATATTATCTAGTTTTGAAGGCTAAACTATAACATTTTCTTCTATCTTTAAGGATGATGGATAAGATAGAACTAAATAGTTTTTAAGGTTCAACTATAACCTTTTTTTCTATCTTTTGAAACGGATGACTAAGATAGAACCAAATAGTTTTTAAGGTTAAATTATATCATTTTCATCTATCTTTTTTATTGACTAAGATAGAATCATTAAATAAAGAACTAACAAAATTAAACGAGTAAAAATTTCATCAGAGATGTAAGATTCCCACGAGGGAGAAGTTAGAGAACAAGTGTGGTCTAATAACAACAACGGAAAAATAATGTGCATCTGAAAAGTCAGACTATTGATCTATTTTAGATTATAGATGGCAATAACAATGACATCATCAAGATCGTTGTTGCTCTGATACCATATGAAAAAGGGGTCATGGTGGCCGTAGATGCAACGAATGATGACGGTTTGTGTGTGATCAATGGTTAGAGGTTTTTTGTTTGAAGAAGATGAACAAAAATATTTTTCAGAGAGAACAATATGTTTCTCTATATTTTATTATTATTTTTATCTCTCAAATCCTTACAGAGTAAGCATTTAAATAGGCAAATATAGATTTTTAATATAACTAAAACCATGCTTTATCTTTAATTTAAATAATACTTCTAATAAATCTAAACTACTAATTAGAAATAAACTCTAATGACATATTAAATAAAAACTTTAACACTCCTCATTAACTTAGACTTCTCCTCAATCTCTATCACTTCTTGGATAACTAACAGGTTTTAAAAACTAGAATACTTATTATCAGTTAACTAGCCAAAGTATGTATATATCACATTCAATTTCTTTTTCTGCTTTTGTATTTTCATTTTTTCTCTCGATGTCTTATTGTTATTGTTGATCTTTATACGGTAGAAGCATTACTATTGATTCCGCTTCTGAAATATTGACAGGATTATAAATCATCAATTGACCTAGACAATCAATAGAACATTGTTGGCTTCAATTTATTTGTTTCCTGACACGCTATAATGTAAATAAGTCCTAAAGCTAGTTGATTCTCGTTCAAGTTCCATAAAATATCCCTTGTGAGGGACAGATATACTGTCTTTGATGGCAGGGTAAATAGAGTGTGGGTTAGTTCTGCTTATTTCCTTGAATGGAACTGATAGAATGAATGAGATTTTGTAGAACCGGAAACCCTTGTTGCTTTGTGAAATTTAAAAATAAAAATATGGCCCTTCAGAGTAGGCTTTCTAGTTGAATCCTATAACATCTTTTTTCCTCATCTCATTAAGCTTGTTCTTCCCTAGTTGGTAAGGAGAAGGTTGTTTTCATTATCTGTTATGCCTTTTTCCTCATGTCTTACATTCCATCCCACCTTAATAGATAATTGATGTTAGTTTCAAGCTCCAGCTGATTGAATTATGCACATAGAAGTGTTAGATTCAAAGACTGTTTCTTCTCGTTTACTGATTATCTGGAAATGGTTTTTCAAGATCTAGTAGGGAGATTGCCAACTTCTTTAGATCTGAAGGTTTGGCATTTTTATTTTCTTCTTTTTGCTACAGGATGGTATCAATTCAACAATTCAATCATTCTCTCATTTATCCAATGACACATTCTATAGGAAATTTAGTGAACAATCCAAAGCGGAGAAGATGCTAGGCGGTGGGATAGGTAGTTCATTATTTGATTTTTGACTCAGACTTCGTAATGGCATTGCATAGGCATTTTCTCTGAAGTTTATGTCTGGCCAAAGAATTTGAAGTGGTGTCCTTCCAATGATTGAGCATATGTTCAATTTTTAGTAGATTTCTAATGTTGGAACTGATTTCTTTCCTTCTGATTGCTATTCTGTCCATCAGTATTATACCAATTTTTCAAAGTCCATGTGCTTTCTGATGCATGTTATGTTATGTAATGTGATCGCAGTATGGGAAGAATAGTTCAAATTCAGCTCCTTCTTTCCCCAAATTCTGATGCAAGTTTCTGGGTTTTAATCATAACCAACAGGCTAAACTGTGCACGCTGACTTAGCCTAAAGCCTAAGTCAACTTCATGCAAAACTGTACAATCAGATACAGGCATAGGACTAGATGCATCAACTGATCACTAATTGAAGACTTTAAGACATTGCTCTTGACTCACCACATTTTCCTTTGATGCATCTAAACTGTAAGCACCTAAGGCATGGTAATGCAATTTTCACTCTACAATGACCTTATATTACTTTGTTTCAGTTGCGGACATCTTGCTGTGGAGAGATGAAAGGAGAACATTTGCTTGCTTCTTTGTTCTGGTTTTGTTATTTTGTTGGTTCTTTCTTTGTGGAAGAACTTTCGCTTCATCTTTTGCTGACCTTCTGCTTCTAGTTGTAGTCACTCTTTATGGGCATGGCATTTTATCATCGAAGCTGTGAGTATTGATAATTATATGCCTTGGTTGACTTATGTCATTTGATTGTTCCTTTTAAAAGCATCTTTAATTTGATGTAGTTTGTTTAATCCCCATTTCTGCACATTGATTGAATTTATATGGAATGTGAAGCAGTAGCCTTCTCATTTCATCCTTTTTCTTTTCTACTGTCCATGCTTTATGCTAAGCTCTCTTGATTGATATTATCTTTTGCTCAGACATATATTCCTTTCCATTCCACTGTTTTTGTTAAATAGCTCTGGCTATTCTTTTTTTTTTTTCCCAGAGATTTGGGCTCTGATAAATCTGTGAAGCTCAAACCTGAATCTTAAGTAACTTACGATTTTGCTTATCCTCCAACTCTGCGTGGGTCATTAGGGCTTGTAAACACACAAAAAGAACTGAAGAAAATATTGAGGAAGAAGTAGACTGAGCAAAGGTAGAAGAGAAGAAGAAATAGGGAGACTTAGATTTTTTCAATCGAATAAAATAGAAAATAGGGTTTCTCACCCAATATATTCTAAGAGAAACTTACTCCTAAAACTCAGCGTTTCATTTAAAAACCATTAAAACAAATATTTTAAAAAGAAATGTCAGGCTGGTAATTTGACTCGCCATCCTCTCCTTTTTGACCCGTTACAGGGCTCTAGGGGGATGGGAAGGAAAAATTGTTTTTTGATTTTTCTGAGTTTTTATAGTCAAATAGATGTTATGTATCTGTCTGCGATATAACTGCTTTCTCAACAGATGTGGTTACGCTGTTCAAGAGATACCTTCGTCTTGTTTCCAAGTCACTGTATCAGATGTTCAAAAGTCATTGACATCCATAGCATATATATGGAATAGGGGAGTACGCAGAATAACAATGTTAGCAAAGGGAGAGGATTGGTGCAAGTTTTTCAAGGTTGGCAATTCTTTTAGCAATCCCATGCATTTATATAGTGTTGTCAGTTGCCTTCTGGGCTTCTGGTAGTCTCATGTTTCCAAAGCAGGACATTATAACGGTCCATTGTGCTGAGGTTAAAGTTGGGTGCGATCATACAAGCACTAATGTACTGAATCCTGTCAAAACTTTGCAGTTAAGCTATCAAAGTTATTAAAGTTATTGAGAATAGTACTAGGATGGACGACCTCTTAGAAAGTCCTTGTATTGCACCCGTTTGAGACTTTCAAAAAAATAAAACTATTAAAGTTATTGGGTTGTGTTTATACTGTCCAAATATTTCTATTACGAGCCAAGACCATCCCATACACATGATAGATATGTAGTGACTGTTGTCATGACCGATTGATTCAATGCTTCCATTTTCCTGTATTACACTTTGCCAGACCAACCCTGTGGTATTGTTCTCTTTGGATATTCACTTCTCTCATGGTTTTGCCAGGGTCCAAACTTAGGTCCTCCCATATAAGGTTTTGTTTTGGTTGGACCTTTAAGCAAAGGGTCATGTTTTTCATTAGCCTCCCAAGCTATCCGAGTATGAGTAAAAAAGTAGTAACTTCTCTTCATGTTCATTAAATTTCTCATTTATGCATTAAACATGTTCAGGTTGTGTTCTCCCTTTATCTCATAAAGTATCTGGAGTCTTCTTCCTTGGCCGTGCCTTTCGCTATCGGTGAGTAAAAACCTAACTATTTCCTTCTATTAAAGTTGATCATTTCTTTGTTTACATTTCTGCGTATTGACTTTGTAAACTATCCGTATCGCAGCTCTGGTTTATGCCTTCACTGCATATTTTGTTTATGATCAATATGAAGCAGAGATTGATGCATTTAGGTTGCTTATGTTCTGTTGTCTGGTGGAATTCAAAGAATTTTTATGGAGGTACCTACCCATATCATCATCCCTTAAACACGACAACGTTTTGCATCAACAAAAAGTTCCTGCTCGAGTCAAGGAGTGGAAATAGCCGGTTCGAGCTCTGGTTATAGCCGTGTAAGTGACCAGTACGTTCATTTTTGTTTTTATGTATTGGGCAGGGTCATATGTAACATCGGACTAGAGAAATGATTTTCGTAGAAGTAGATGGGGCTTAGTTTAACAGAACGGCGTATGTAAAAAGGCTATCCCTTCGAATCAATCGGTCACTTTGAAGTCTGTCAGGGAAGAGGAATACATATACATGCGTAGATGCATTCATATCATAGGCCGAGTGTACTAGAAAAAATAACATAATTTTTAACATTTAATTTTCGATATTTTGCGTGAATCATCTTCCTTAACGAGTAAGAAAACAATTATGATTTTTGGAAGTTATGAGTTTTAACCCCTTAATTTTTATACAGTGGTCATCAAACTTTTAAAGCTTATATTATAGTCATAAAAAATAGTTTATTTAAGAAAATTTGTATACTAATCGAGTTTGATTAATTTTAAAAATTACTTTGGCTAATTGGTAAATTAGAATGATTCAAATTTTAATCTTAGATTATAAAAATAAAATTAGATAATTGATTGACCAATAAACCAAAATATTTGGTTCGGTAATGATTTTTTTTATTTGCTAAAAATATCAGAGGTAATAATATGATATTTAATATAAAGCTTATTGAAATTTTACGTTATTTTTATTTTGGTCACCAAACTTTTAAAACTTGTGTTATAGTCATTGAATTTTTAAATCAATTTTAGTATGGCTCCTCTCGTTAAAAGTTGACGTTATGTTTTATTTTTTTTATTAGAATAATAAGTAAACTATATTATTTATCGTTCAACTTTCTTCTCATTCTCATTGACTGTCAATAGAGTTTCAAAATTTTCAATTTAATAATTTAATTTTGCCTTTTTTATTTTGGTCACTTTTAGATTACATGGTTATATAAATTTAAACATGTGATTTTGGACAATTTTTTTAAACAAATTATTTTTTTATTCAGCTATGGTTCACAATTTTAAGAAAACAATGATTACCGGATATGATAAGTTAATATAATATCTATAAATTTTATTCATTAAAATATCTTGACTAGTTAAATTTTGATATTTTTTAAATTATTTTGGCTTTAGTAAGAAAGGCGAGTCGACCTTATCAGCTCTTATTTACAACCCGTATCAATTTATTCGAATTCTTTTATTTATAACAAAATTAAAACCAGGAAGTTATATTTGTATAATGGGAAGTTGTTCTTTTACATCATTTAATTGAAAGAAATGAAACCCCTGGGCATGGAGAAATTATATCATGGTTCAGTCCCACCATGTCATCCATGGGACCGACCAATGATAATCATCCACCTCATTATTTTTTAATTTTTAAAGTGAAGATTCACCTGAAAAAAAAATATGACATGAAAAAGTTGATGAAGTGGATAGCTATTATTGGTCGGTCCCATGGACACGTGGTGGGACTGACCCATGATATAATTTTTCCGCATGAATGTATTTTTAGAAAGTAACAACATCATGCAAAACTCTTATCCTTCAACAACAAAAAAGTTGAATCCTAACCTAAATTGTCCAATCAGCTACATGTTGAACAATGATCTAACTACACAGCATACTATTGTTTTCTTTTTCCATTGTGTAAATTCACATGCATAGAAATAAAAATAAAGAAGATTTTAGAGGGGCACTTTCACATTTGAACTTACATGTTTCCTTTTTAACTCTATAAGGGTGAGTAAAGAAAGCCAGATCGTGCCGGCCTAACCTGTAACTGCTAAATGCTTACATCTGTACCAACCTTGACAAAAATGGGTGCCTTCTTCTACATGAGGGGCCAACAAACTGTGCTGCAAGTTAACACCACAAAACAAAGCCTCAGAAATTATGCAAAATAATTTGATTCCATTGATAAGTTCAAAAAGATTATCAATATTCAATAATATGTGCATGTATGAGTATTGGATACGGATATGTTTTAAAAAATATATATTTTCCATGTATTTGGAGGGTAATATCTTGCACACATCTCCGAATATGGCTGCGGGAACAGATGATTTTCCCTCAAACTACATAGCCAACAATTCAAGTTTTTGATATACTAATAATAGTTCGCCAAATAGAAATACATAAATTTACTCTATACCATTTCACTTAACCAAACTACCATATTTGACTTGAAAATGTGTCATTGTCCGAACATGTAACACGAGTCTACTCAACTCAAAATTTCAATAGGAGTAGATTTATACATACTTTTTGCATCAAATATACTATTGCCATAAAAAAGAATATAAACCAGACAGTAGTTTACCTTGGAACAGACTTGAGGATAATGGAGGTGCAAAATTGGATGAATCTCTGGGCAGCAAAAACACTTTGCTTTATATGCCATCAGAAAAATCCACCATAAAGTTTCATGCCATGCCCAAACTAGGAAACCAAGATAGAAAATACTGGCTCAAAGTGTTGTCACCTTTTATTTCCGTGAATGTAGGTAAGAAATGTTGCCGACCTACTCAATACTGCGATCTATGTGACTTTTGCTCTTGATTAGCTAATTGAAACAAAACATGAGATTACTACAAGATACCATGAAGGTGAACCAATTAATGGAACAACAAAACAAGTAATGTCATGCACGTCCTTCGGCATACTATATGGATTTACACATTTTACATGCCACCTAGTTAATATAACTTGGCAATGGAGATAATAAATTCTGTTCGTTCAACATGTTAATTAATATCCTCATCCCATCCATTCAAAAGGAGAAATCTATTCAAAACAAGAAGATTCCGCCAGAAACCTAAGTGATAGTCAAGAAAAGTCATTGCAAGAACACAACACCGTATTTTTCAGTATGAGGTTTGCTATAAGGATCATATCAAAATCACTGTGCTTCATTTAAGATTATATATTGGCAGGGTTATACTTATCATGCATTAACTAACATCTTGTCACATGGGTAATTGGGTACTTGTTTTCACATGTTCAAGCATGTTATAACATTTTGAATTTCCAATATAAAGACCTTCATTTTGTCATCAGAAAAGAGACCAGGGAAAGAAGCAAAATTTTGAAGGATTCATCTCACAGTAGCTAGTTGAATTCTCATATTGCCTCTCACTCATAATTCCGTAGATTACTAACCTTGTATAAATATTTCTTTCTGAGTTTGATTGCAGCACCTACACATCTTTTCACATGTATTTTCAGAAGCTTATCATTGAAAATCTGCAATAGAAAAGCAAAGAAAAACAATTGATATCAAAGAAAGCATCCTAATTATCCAAAATAAAGAAAGGGAAATCTTCCCCCATTTTAATTTTGGTGTTCTTTCTACAACAGGAAAAAAAGGTATTGACAGCTATCATTTCCACTCTGGAAAAGTTGTACACAGAAATCAACCCTTCCATGAAAAACATTTCTCACACACCCAAGAATTTAATGGCATACGCATAACAGAGAGAAAGCCTTGAAAAATAACAGGTTATTCAAGAAATAAAAGGCCATAAATATGGAAATGTATGCAACCCGAGTTCTCTGATAGGTTAAATTTCATTTAAGCATAAAAATAGTTTCTATAAAAATTTAGTACGGAACCAACTTATAAATAAATCAAACAGTACAGGTGAACTCCCCCAAATTTAACTTATATGGCTGCAACATAGCGATTCTAAAGCACCATTTCAAAGGAGTGACATCACTTTGATCAGCATCATAGCTATCAGGCATATTTTCCAAGTTTCTTTCTATCTTGTAGAAGAGAACAAGAAATGTCTTCTACCTTTTTACAAAAGGGGAAAATAATAAAAATACATCTTAAGAAGAAAAACATTTTCCACTTTGGCTAAATTAAAAAAAAAAAATACTACTTGAGAGAAGTTGTGAATAGAATGGATACCCAAAGCTGTAAGGGACTAACCTTTATCATGTCATCTGTTGAACGGGTTTCCTTTATGATTTTTTGACGGTTCATGATAAGAATAGCAGCTACACAAAATACAGGCAAATTGTCATCTCCTTTCCTAGTTGATGAAACAACGCCGCACAATTGGAGGATATTATTTTTAGCCAAAAAATTCTTTGTCAAACCACAAAAGCGATGAGACGATGCAGATGAAGAATGCTTTGATTCTAGGCCACCCTTTATGTCATCATCTTCATTTTCTACATTTTCTTCTCTGATTTCTTCCCCAGAATCCCGAGGAAGCTGTACAATCAATGCATCTAGACAGATGTCCTCTAAATTGCAGGTGGTAGATTCATCAAAATCTGCTGCCCACATCATCTAAATTGAGGTTTATATTCTTAGTGCCAATCTCATCCAAAGAAAAAAAAGTCCGAAAGAATATGAAAAAGTAAAATATAGTTTCATGCTTATCATGAGAAACTCTAGAGATATACAATTTCCTTTCTCAACTTCCTTTATAGGATAATACTCTGCTTGAAAGAAACCATGTTCATCAACTGCACCTCAGACATTGAAAACTTGAACTTGACAATAAAATGTGGTGGACCAAGTCAAGATATTGAGACTTGATTAAAATGCAAATCAATAACATGTATTACACACTGTATATATAGGTTCGTGGTGATCTCTGTCAATATATAGAGCAAAGGGAAATCTGTTGGAAATTTTAAGTAATTTCCTGTGGCCCTATTCTTTTAACTTTATATTGTTAAAGCATCCTCATAGATGCAGTACTCAAAAGTCAAACCCCACAAGTTGGTTTCAGGACAGACAAGAATCACTGATCACCATAGGCAGGGCTCCTCATGGAACCAGAGTGGTGAAAAAAGGACAAAAGGATAAAAATAATTCCAGAAATGTGGGGCTCAATCAAGAATGAAATAAAGAAGAAAATAGTTGCGGCAAAGCTCTAAATCAGCAACAAAAATAGTGCTAGAAGTTTTCCATCTTACATTGTTAGACTTGGGCTCAACCAGGTGACACTATCATGCATATTCAAATTTTATCACAATGCTTTGTTGTTTCCTAGCTATATCATAACATAGTATTACCAAAGACTGCAATAGTTTGATAGCATCAAATGAGACTAAGGCACAGACCTCCCACATACGAAGAGACTCGTTGAATGACAACTCTCGCCGAAACAGAACAAGCAGCATTGGAAATGCAAAATGAAGGCTTTCAGCACCTATATTTGAGAGATGTGCAAAAATTTCTCTGTCTGTGAATTCCAAAATATGCCACAGTGCTTCCAGCTGCTTCATTACTCCAGTTGGCCCGTCAATCTTAAAATTTTCACGCTGGAGGCGCATGGAAAAGAGGTGTAAGTATTAAAAACATAAACAGGTCAAGATCAACATATTCACAAAGTTTAAATTACCATTCTCCTAATGAGCATCTCAAAGCACCAAAATGCATCTGCATTATCCTCAAAGAGCACAACAAAAGGAGATAGCAGGTCACTCATGCCTAATATCAAAATCCAAGCAAAAGGGTTAGCATTAGATGTTTAAAACTCAAAACCTGAAGTTGGATAATTCGCAGCTTTGCACCAAAGAAAAAGAGAGATTGAACAAGCATGTTACAAATAGAAGACTAAAACCTTGACAATAACCAGTTGTAGGATCAACCCATGCATAAACAGCAAGAATATCAGCCATTTTAGCTAAGTTTCTTGTATCCTTATAGAAATCAAGATGGCTATCCGTTCTGACCACATCAACAACTGAGAAAACACAAATCCTGTCAGCTCAGAAGAAAAACAAATAAACAGTATCCATCCAATGGAATACAAAAAGGGGAGAAGGTTTTAAACTGAAAATAACATAAGTTACCTATTCGGTGCAGAGTCCAAAGCCATTCACTTACTCTTTCTTCTTGGGAAGCCACTTCTTGGGATCTGGTTGCATTTACCAATGGTGTTTCTGGGACACTTGACATGCTTAATCTGTTCACTGTTTCTGTTTTATAACTTACATTGTTGGGACTCAGGACAGGCTCAAAGGCATCAGAATGGGTCACCAATTCAATTTCAGTGTTATATCGACGTGAGATATTTTTAGAAAGGGAGGATGAAATGTTTGATTCCATGATTAAATCAGCATTGTTATTGATTTGAAAACTATGCATATTATCTTTCTCAAATATCAATTTATATCGTGCAGAATACACTTCCTCTGCATCAAATTCTGTCTCATCTTCACTCTTCTCAAACAAATCTGTTACTGGTAAGGAAGGAAAATCAAAACCATATTCAGTTATGAATTCTGACCCATTACAGTCTCCCCCTCTTTTTGTGGAACAAGGATCACGTAGACCAGAAGTCAATGAAGAACAAGAAACATATGCAGAACTGACAGCATTTGTCCCGACACTCATACGATCACCAGAATTACTAACAGTCACTCTTTGGTCAGCATATAACCTGTCAGGACAGTTATTACTGAAATCAAAATATTTCTCTCTTTTACCAGTACCATCAGTGGAAGCTTCTATATGCTCAACTTTAATTTCTTTGGACGGAGTCCTCATTTCCATAACTTTTGAACCCACAGGATAGGCAAGTGAACCAGTGCCTATGCTTGAATGCATTGTCTGGCATTGCTTTATAAGGTCCTTGTAACGTTCCCTGCATAATTTCCATACAGCTGTTAAATATTTAGAATGCAGAAAAACAGAGCCTTGATCTGAGAACAAAGGACAGTGGAACAATTCCCAGGACCAATGAGAAATATTCCGAAAAGAAATTTCCAACTATTAAAATTCCCAGCATGCATCTCTACAAATGCTTAATCAAGAGAGAGCCTTGTCCCAAATGAATGTATATGTGACTGTATAATTCTAAAATAGTGCTGATGTGTATCATTCTTCTAGACAAAGCATATAACTAAAAGTTCCAATCAAACTGTCCTTTAATCTTCGGTATCCTAGCTGTATTCCCACTGCATTGCAATTTGAGCACTTTTCACGGCATTTAAAAACATAGTATATTTCTCTGTTTAAAGTTATTGGCATTTGAAGGAATTTATAGATTGCAAATAGCAGGTAAAGAGGGTAAGGATAAACTACAAACATTATCCCTAAATAACAAAAGCTAATACAGGTAAAATCATAATCCTTTCCGAAATGAGCTTCTAGAAAGGTAATCTAATTGGTATATATCATCCCATAAGAAATAAGACTTCTCTAACAAATGAAACCTTTCATTCATTTGCTTGGGTAGCTATTTCCTACATATGACTATGAGCATATTTGTCTATCTGCTGACAATAGACAGAGATAAATAATGGATAGTGCAGATAATCACTAAAAATAATGTTGATCGAAAGCTAATCATGGTTGACCATTAAGTATGATTGCATAAGAATATTTAACTGAAAAAAGTGATTCAGTTACTTTGCCATGCAAAGACAGCCTAAAAAAGGCACTTATAAGGAAAAGACTATTAGAATATAAACTGGAAAGAACAGGACTAGACCTCCGGGCTCTCCTTAATTGACTTCTGTCATCTGCAGTGCTCCCCAATGCATAGCAACCTAGAAGAAATTCCCAAACTTCTGGTCTTATAGATGGATCAACCCCCTAACATCAATGAGATAAATTGATGTTAAAGTTTTGCACCAACCGCTGAAAATGTGAGTGTGTGCATACAGATTTGGAAGGGAAGGGGGATAAGTTGAAAGCAAATATGGGAATAACAGAAAAACAATAGCAACATCACCTAAAATCTTAAAGCTAATCAAGGTAAAGAAGGTGACAATGCACTATATCGAACTATAGAATCTGAGAGAAGTTACATTTATATTTTTCCTCTTATTCAGTCATACAACCAAGCTGAGCTCTGGAGCCACATTTGACCTCCCACCACTTAACTATGAGCTAAAACGAAATCGTATTTATATGAAATGCGTGGGTGGTTAAAGAACTTGTGAATTATATCAGACTACCAAAGAACCAGTGAGGTTGAAGAGAGCTCTGTAGCAAAATAAACTCAGAATGACACCAAGGTGCATTGAAAAGATAGAAATACAACAGCAAGAATCAAGAAAGAAAGCAAAAGAAGGGAGAAGTGCCATTAAGACTAGAGGTCCCTGCAGGTAATAAACCATGCAAATTTCTAGATGCCAAACCCAAATGTGTTTACAATATAAGTACAAAAGAATTAGAAATGGAACAGTTTAAAGCAAGCATCCAATCAAGCCAACAATTAATTACAAATATATTAGTCTCTTCACATTTTAGCACTCAAATTAAAGAACTTCAAGAAACCAGTGACATAAAATAGACATGCGTATATATAATTACCATAAATAACATGGGAACAAAAAAAAACTTAGTCAGGTTTGATTATCAAATAAGGTATTAATTGACAGTCTGACACATCCTCTTAAAGTTGGGACAAGTTAATACCCTCAAAAACTATCCAATTGTTATCCATGATAGATAGACCCTGCTAAAATTTAGTGTCATATGGTTCAGAAAGGCGTGAAGCATAGATATTTTCATAGGTCGGGAGTATATATATAATAGGAATTTGCAAGTAAATATGCAGGGTTGAACATGACAAGATGAAAAAAAAAGGTAATAATCAAATTGGTACAGAAGGAAGAATAATGATTAACAAACTTGTTAACATTTGATATTATTTATTCAACTTTACTTACAAATTGGTCCCTCAACTGTACTTCAATTCTCAAATTGGTACTTTAATTTTTTTTGTCAGAAGCAGTACTTAAACTATAACTTTATCCCATTTTACTCCCAAAAAATGTATGGTGTCCAATAAGAACATGCCAGGTGTCATAGGCTGGTATAGCTTTTGGGGGAGGGGGCAAATTGGGACAAAGTTAATACTTTAGGTACCACTTCTGACAAAAAAAACCCTTTAAGTACCAATCTGAAAATCCATATCTACAAGTATAATAGCAATACAAACAGATTTCCAGAAAAATGCAATGAGAAAGCACCAATAAACAATCTAGTTGAAACAAAGGATCGGAGAAAGAAAAGGGAAAGAGAAACTACAACATACCCCCAGAATAATCAACTTGAGTGCTTTATGAAAACCGGAAACCTTCCCTTGGTTATCAAAAGTGGCCTGCCACTTCTCTGGCTTAAGCATCTTGCCTACCTAAATCATAAGCACCAGGTTTATCAATATGGAAATAGATAATAAAATTATATTACCATACCATAGCCACACCATAATTAGAAAATGGGAAACCAATGAAGGTACATTTGTGTGGAAATTATTATTTTTTCCAAAGTAATGAAGCCACATTTTTCTCTAATTATTAAAATTACCAAAATAGAAAATGGAGAGAGCAGGTAAAGAAGCATTTCAATACATGGCAATAATCACTATTCACAGTCTTGCTATGCCAAGACAGTAAGACTAGAATGCTGCAATTCGTTTGAACTATATTAGTGTGAGCACAACGTTCAATGTTCAGACGCACCAAGTTGATAATCTCCTTTATAATTTATGTTTCTTTGTATTTGACCAGCGTCAATCCTTTCCTCTCAATTCAAATTTTTTGTCCTTTATATGAACATACAAATACAATTCAACTATTAAAGGGTTAACAATTCAATAAAGGTTCCAATCACTAATTATTTATTTCAAACATGCTCAATTTCTTAAACTATTGGAACAAAACATTTAACCAATTACGATTTTCATTATTGTAATAATTTCCTTTCCTAGTTTCAGAAGGAAAATAATAATAATCAAAAGAATTA
Organism: Abelmoschus esculentus; assembly: GCA_035048815.1. Classification (NCBI taxonomy): domain Eukaryota; kingdom Viridiplantae; phylum Streptophyta; class Magnoliopsida; order Malvales; family Malvaceae; genus Abelmoschus; species Abelmoschus esculentus. Next base: position 15,961,749 of record JAUCBN010000024.1, read on the forward strand.
GAAAACCCTAGATCCCGCCCATGGATCTCATTTGGCCCAACCGTTTGCAACTAAGACCTTGTAAAGCTTAAAAAATGTTATGATTCAATGATAAGAAGCAAATAATAGAAAGGAATTAAATTTGGATTCCACGAGAAACAGAATTGTTCGATTATAATTTAACTCGTAGAATATATATATAAAGAATGTTAAAGGAAAAATCTTACAGCTAAAAACAACCTTGAAAGAAGAAGAGGAAAGGCAAGGATCTCCAATGTCGCGAACAATAGAACCAACTCTTTGAATATTGACGGCAGCGGCAGCGGCGGCGGCAGCTTTTCCAAAACTCCATTGATTGTCCTTGTCTTTACAAGACATCACACTTTGAAAAACACCAACCACCTCCGCTTCCTCTCCTTTTTTTTCTCTTTTCTTTTCTCTTTTTTTAAACCACCATTCACCCCTCCCTCTTCCTTTATTAGTAATTCCCAAACAATGACGATGACATCAAAATTATATATAAACTATGGATTTTCATAAACGTTTTCACTTGATTGATCCGAATCCTCGTTGATTGATTGTTGATAGAATTAAAATCGCATTCAAAAGCCGTTTCAAAGATTTGAAGAGAACAAGAGGAGAAGAGAAGAGAGATTTGTGAAAGAAAAGGAGGGGCTTCTCCTCCGTCGCCATTTCTACAAGCACCAAGACCGTTTCTCGTTTCTCTTTTGTTAATTTATTAATTCACTTCTCTGATTTTTCTCCATTTTTTGTTTTTCTCTTTTCCATATTTTCCCCTTTCGGGTTTTTTTGTTAGGTTTGATTTTTTTTAAGCTTAGATTGTGTGTTTCACTCGATAAAAATGATAGTATTTTTCGATCCGATTCAATATATTTAATATTAACTTTAAAAAATTTAAAAATAATTTATTTTAACAATATTATTTAAAAATAATTTATTTTAATAATATTATTGAAAAATAAAATATTTAAACGTTAAAGAAATATTTAAAATATATTTTTAGTTAGGTGTTTAAACTGTTTTTCGAGCTAACTAAGTGCTTAATATTTTATTCTGTAATTCATTTAAGTTTTTTAGTTATTTTCCACCGTTAAAAAACATGTGTTATCTCTTAAAAATTCTAAAATTATATCAAAAATAAATAAAATTAATAAAACAGAATAAAAATATATCCTAAAACTTTTAAATATTCTCAAAATAGTCCCCAAAATCTATAAACTCACAAATCCGATCACTATCGTCGACGTTGTAGACGACGAAATGAACACCCTTCCTACATTGATCAACCAACACGTCGTTCATCATTTATCATGTTATTATTTATCGTGAATCGTTCGAATGAGCTGTTTAATAATTTTGAGGTTTCGCATGGTGTCGATCGATTTCCGGCGACAGAATGATAGAAAAAATAGTCATGAAGTTCTAGTGACCAATGTAGTGGACGACAACGTAATAATCGTTGAAATTAGCCTAAATTCATATTCATACTTGGGGAAGTTTTGGTATTTTAAAATTTTTGGTTGTTTTTGTAAAATATGAAAATTAAAGATTTTTTATAAATTAAATAATTTTATTTATTTCTAATATAATTTTGAAATTTTTTAGAGATGACACATGTTCTTTTAATGGTGAGAATTAACAGGAACCTTAAATGAGTTACGAAATAAAATGTTAAGTACCTAGTTAGCAGGAAAAAAATTTAAACACCTAACTGAAAAAAAAAGGTATAATTTAAACACCTATTTGATGATTAAACTAAAATAAAATTATCTTAAGTATATTTTGAGATTTAAACCAATTTTTATAATGTCTGGAGGAGGACCCCCTACACCTAATGTACAATAAATATTGACTAATGTGGCAAATACGTTGTAAGATAATTTCATTTGGGTTATGGTGGTGGACGTCACCTATAAATGACGTTATTTAGTGTGTATGCACGTAGATTAACTTGCACGTGAAAGATAATCAGTTATATAATTTTTTAGTTTAAAAATTTTATTTTGTATAGTATAGAGAGAGTATTAAGAGAGGAAAGTGTAATGAATTTGAGAAGAAAAAAATGAGAATAAAAGATTTGTGAGAGAAAAATTAAATTTTGGTTAAGAGAAAAATATATTCAAAGTGAGGTGATATTTTTTAAAAATATATATTCGAATATTAGAATATTGTTGGAAAATTTGTTTTCAAATTTCTCAACTTTCAAGTAATTTTTTAAACATGTTATTTTATTTAAAATTATATAGTTTGTTAATTTTTTTTGTGTATGATTAAAGATATATTCGAATAATAATTATTTTTTATTATTGAAGGATTTAAAGCATATTTACATGGTTTCTCATCTAATTGGATAATGTTTTGTATTTTTTTAATATATATTCGTATCGATAATTTTTTTTAAAGTTAATTCTTTTTTTAGTGAATCCAATAATTCTTTTGTAGATTTATTTGAAAATGATGTCTAAAGAAATTTTATTGGATTATGGCAATGAGCACATTTCGTCTCATATTCACGAAGAATAAGTAATTAAATTTATTATGTTATATTCATTCATAAATAATTAATTTATTCTAATAAATTATTTTTAAGGTTTGGAGTATATCATTTATCGTATAGAAATGAAGATCAAGGAACCTTCCGATACAATAATTTATTACTTATAGTTCGTCAATTTTTACAATGCTTCATTTATCTGTGGATTTAAGACTATCCCGATTTGATTTTTAGTTTTCTTGAATATTAGAGATCGGAGACCGGAAATTCACACTTTTCATTTTCGATTTAATGAATGCAAGAGCACTTTGAAAGATGTAACAGAGAGAACAAGTCGCAAAGAAGTAGTGTTTACAGCTCGAGCATATGTACTACAAATCATTGATATGATTTTGATGCTAGATACATTTAGTAATCTGGTTCACATGCAATATCTATCAATGTTGGTTAATTTTAGCACAATTGGTGAATATAGCTGAGGATCTACAATATTATCATTCTTGTATCATAAATATGCACGGCCAAAATTATGGTTGGAAAGAAAAAGATTTTAGATATGGGTTGTAACACCCCTTTCTTAGTCTGGTAGGAAATCAGGTCAAAAGATGCTACAAGAAAAACTTTCAATGGTTCAATATTTACTTTTGGAGATTCGAGGGAGGTTTTATCTTATTAATGCACCATGATATAGTTATCTATAATTGGAGAGTTTATTAAAGGTCTTACACAATTTCAGGTTAATTTGAAACTTTTAAAATTTTAGGATTAAACTATAATTTCTGATACTTTGAACTCTTTTCTTAGAACTTTATTTACTAATACGAGATTAGGACTCATACAATGAAAGTTCCCAAGGCAGAAATCATCTGTATCGGAAGCAGATGTCGAGGAAAGAACATAGAAGGAAGAAACACTGACAATTAGGGTACGCCAAGGACGGTTTGAAAAGCATGGAGGAAGAAATAGGCCCTGCATCTCTTCAACAAACCTTGTTCCTACAACACAATTTCCAAATGATCCTAGACAGTGTTTTGTCTTTATTGGAGGAAATGGAGATGTAAAAATGGAGAATGAGAGGATGTATTTTCAGGATTTTGTTAGTATCATATCCTGGTTTGCATCTTGAATGTGTCACGAACCTTGAAGCTTGAAACTTTAATCGCTTTGTGATGGCACAGACCGTGACATGTGCAACTGTTTCAATTTGTCCACTTGCTCATCTGTATTCTTCCAGTGCATCACATGCAGACACATACTGATATACAGAAAGCTCGAAGGGAACTAGTTCTTAGCCAAACCAAAAACTATGATGTATTATGTTGATATCCCATCGTTACTTTCTGTTTGATACATAGACCGTTCATGTATTCACACTAGTTTCAGATGAATTTACGTAACATATAATGTAAATTAAACAAGACCTAAATTTGCAGTAACATTCATGCAAAAGACTGTACAGTTGTCATCATCGGACGCCAGAGGAGACAACAAAGAAGATTCCAACTCATACACCTATTGTTCGAAAGATGCATTTGGAGAATCGTTAGAAAGATCATGATGGAGAGCATAAGGCTACCAATAACCTGATATTTAATGGAGATGCTACTGGCTCCAAACAGAAGGATTACGGAATTGTGTCCCGATTGAATTCAACAGAAATCTTACAAGATCTTCTCTCTGGACCTCCTTCTCCTTCTTAAGATCAAGATGACGAACCTGAAGATATTATCATTTCATGGTTACACGTACAGGTAAGAACCAATTAATGTCCTTAATGCAGCAAAAAATTAAAATTAAAAATAAAAACAATAACAGAAGTAGCCTTCCAGGTCCGAATTACCTTAACAAAGCCAGTTTGAGATACACCCATGTCGGTTATGATAACAAGACATTTAATCTCATGTTCACTTGCATATTCGTATTGCTCAGTGAGACTCGGATCAGGTATTGGAACAAGCTCAGCCTGATGTACAGGAATGATCAATGAGAATGATAAATGACAATAAATTTTTCAAACAATCAAGAACAACACTCTAATCCCAACCTTGATATTCTCCTCCCACAATTCAGCAACAAGTTCCATGCGTTCCATTAACAGACCGCCTCCTCCTCTTGAACAAACAAGGATGCTGGTGGTAGATTCATTTCTGCAGCAGGTAAGACAGAGGTGACGAGCCCATGAGTATAGAGAATGAATCAAATAAAGGTCGAGAAGAGAGAAGAAATAGGAGGCGACTGCACCTAATTGGCTTGAAATCTTTAGGAGAATGCTGGATTATAGTCTCAAGTGCAAGGCTGGTTCCAACAGCACCTGGAGGATTTGTTTTCTGGATGGTGGAAAGAAAAAAGAAACACAATTCACTCCCTAAATAGATGATATATGATTTCAAGCTCGAAAATAAGCAAGTATACTTGGTTACTAGCGTACACACACTAGTAAAACCTAAGCAACCAGGGCTTTTTGCTTATAAATTGCACATGCAGTTAAGACCGGCAGGGACTTATTGCTGGAACAATAATCCAGTATTCATTATAAGTAAACCAAGTAATATAACTTTCAGTTAGAAGTTAATTAGCTGTAAGACAGCACTATATATACTGATTTATTAGTTATTGGGACCCCATTCTACATGAACGTGCAAATACGTATATGAGACCTAGGAAAGTGCATGGCAAGTGCACATGCATATACAATAGAGAAAAAATGAGACCTAAGAATGGAACCAAAGGTGCATAACATACATTTTCATGATCCCACATTTGATGAAGTAGATAGTTATATCGACCACCAACTGCAAGCAATGAACCTTCAGTAAGTGCTCCAGGATGGCTCTCCTTTCCCACATATACCTGGACAACGAATTATAAAATTTGCATCTAAATACTAGTAGGTGTAAAAACTATCTATATACTCCTTTATAGGCAGAACTATATAACAGTACAAAATTGTGTCAACAAATGTCACAGGAAATTGCACCCATAGGTTATCTTTTACATTATTATATGATGTTGCAAGTAGACATATGACAATGAAGCATTACATAAAAAGGCATGGATATAATTTCATCTTGATGTCAAGGCTAAGACATATTTCAAACCCGGTTTCTAAAGAAATAGTGGTAAAGATAGATGGCTTTAGCAACTATGATCAACATCCTAATATGCACCATAGTGAAAAGTGGTATGATAAAGTAATATAAACATATGTATAGGTATTCAATTATACATGACATGATAGTTTAGTACATAAATACACACAGGCAACTAAAGTTGTCATACCTGAAAAAACAAATCTCTATGATAATTCTCAGTTGGTGGCATCAGTGGATCTATATAAACATGTTTTTCAATCCTCCAGATCCTCAAATAACTAAAGAGGTCTGACAACTCATCAAGAGCTTTGCGGGTAGGTTTATCTGTAGGCAATGCTCCCCTCAATCGAGGGATGGCCTGGTCGACAGCTCCACAGAATCTTAAACTAACAGTCTGCAACCTATTTACGGTAGCTTCTGCTAAATTGAGTTCCTGGAAAAGAATGAAAAATTAAAAGAGAATGTATAAACCAAAGAATTTACATTAACGATATCTATCGTATTTCATTTTTCATATGGTTCACTTCAAATAATTCATCATGATTAATAATCAGGCACTAGGACAAGAAACTCCTGAACTATATGACTATTGCCAGAATATTATACTATAATATTATATAGAGTTAAACTTCTTATGTTTAAATTAAAATATACTTCCTAAAAGATAGAGTTGGAGTTTTATAGTAGTTTAAATTAAAGTCTATTTTTTAGAAGAAAGAGTTAGATGTCTTTTGTACTTAGAACTCCTAATTGTAACTAAAGTCTTATACTTGAGTCTATAAACTTGTTGCAAAGGATGTAATTTTTAATTCATTCAACACCAGAAAAATCAATTATGTTTTTTATTCCTTTTGCAGAAACTTAAATTTTCTTTTTCTTTTCTTTGCACTATTTTATTTTTCATAAAGCTGGAAAATTGATTTTCTACATAATATCAGTCTAATATCGATCTTAATCCGAATTCTTAACAAGATACTTTTCAACAACCTCTGATATACTTTTTTCTACATGATTTTTTTAATAATTTTTTCAAGCAATTTCAGGTTCGATAATAACCTGTAAAGCAAATTTAGCTCTCGTGGAAGATAAACGATACAAAATACATGTTCTCATACTACAATTTTTTTCTACTAAAGCTAGATCAACATGGACCGACTCTAGAGCATCTGATCACATGACTGGTAACAAGGAATTATTCCTTAATTTTTCAGATTCATCTTCTACGAATTCTATTAAAACAATCAATGGCTCTTTCTCTCCTATCAAAGGAAGTGACTCAATCCTCATTAATGATAATTTGTTGCTTGAAGATGTTTTGTTTCTGTCTAATCTCGCCTGCAACCTCCTCTTTGTTAGTAAACACTCCAAGAATTTGAAGTGTTCATTATAGTTTACTGAATCTGATTATTTTCTGCAGGCAATGAATTCGAGGAGGATTCTTGGTAATGTTAGATTACAAAATGGTCTCTATATCCTTCTCGGTAATCAACCATCTATCCTACCAAATATTTCTTGCTCTTTTACTTTTTAGGGCAAACTGATAATATAATGTTATGGCCTTTTAGGTTAGGTATCCTAATTTTTATTATCTTGCTAACTTATTCCCTGAATTGTTTGTTAATAAAAAAACAAGTTGTTTTAAATGCCATATATCTCCTTGTACTAAACAAACAAAAACATCTTATTTACCATCTTTCTACAAACCTTCCAAACTTTTTCATTGATTTATAGCGATGTTTAGGGTCCTTCTCAAGTGAAGAATGCAACTGATAGTAGGTGATTTGTCACTTTCATTGATTATCATAGTAGAATAAGTTGAACATATTTATTAAAGGATAAATCTAAAGTAACCTCTATTTTTGAGAAATTTTATAATATGGTTGAAACTAAGTTTGAATGTAAAATTCAAATACTCAAATATGATAATAAGAGGTTGAAAAAGAAATTGTTCAACTAAGCATTTGTGTAGATACACCACAACAAAATAGGGTTGCAGAAAGAAAAAAAATAGGTATTTGTTATCGTTACTAGGTCTTTGATGTTCACCAGTAACACTCATGATACCATGTGAAAAGGGGACATGGTAGCCAGAGATACAATGAATGATGATGGTTTGTCTGTGATCGATGGTCAGGGATTTATTATTTGAAAAAAAATGAACAAGATATTTTTTATAGAAAATAATGTGTTTCTATGTATTTTCTTATTATTCTTCATTATCAAATGTATACAAAATAAGACTTTAAATAGGTTGATATATAACTAAAATTATACTTTTATCTTTAATTTAAACAATATTTATTTCTAATTTAAATAAAACTTCTAATGAATCTAAACTACTAATTAGGAATAAACTTTAAGTACATATTAAATAAAAACTCTAACACTCCTCAAGCTCTAACACTTTTTGGATAACTTACAGACTAGGTATAAGAGTTAGCTTTAAAATTAGGACTACTCTATTAGTTACCTCTATCTCAAATTAGGATAGCTAGAGATAAACTAAAATTCCAAATACATAAGAAATACAATAAGGATTAATCTCTAGAATTAATCTTAAACTACACATTTACAATCTACAGAACTTAATAACATTCAAAGCACCATGATTCATTGATTCATTCACCTTACATGAAGCAACGGTTTTTTAAAAGTAAAGTTGTAATGAATCTTGATATTTTTTGGCTCAAAATATAAAGTAGTTTTTTATCAGATTGAATAATAGCAAAATCCTTACCCTTCTTTGTAGTTGTTCTAAAGTAACTTTATGTATTAACATGGCCTAACGAATTAATATGAAGCAAAAGCCATAATTCCTTTAAGAATGTATAACGTAGCTGCCAAGATTTTCCATTAGGTTTTACAAAATTCTAATCATTCAGCAAAATAAGGCAACTCATTTAAGACAAAATATAGAAAGAAGGGATATATCAGACAAAGTTCTAGAATATCATATTCCTGAAGTTATTGGGATTTTATAAAATAATATCAAGGGCCTATTGAATCATTTCATTCAAGAAATTTAAAGTTCCAAGTAAAGCATTTGGGCAGTGAACCAGCACAATCCAAGTGAATGCTAGACTTTCTTGTGTCCTTACAACAAGAAAAATGTCCTAAACAGACAAATGTGTCATTTCCTTTTGGGTCCAAACTAAAATGCTATTGACCCTAATCAATAGCACTACTTTATCATAAACCGTTGAAGGGAAAATAGAATATAAAGAACCATTCAAATGTATTTGCAGTGCCCCGACATTGTCGTCCAGCTTCAGCATCCATAAATGCCTAAGTTGGATTATTCATCCAAAAATATTTGACAAATCAAATATGAATCCTAAATTTGCACACTTTTTTTTACCATATTTTAGATGCACTTTCAACTAACATGGTGTGCTTCTAAATTTACAATATAAACACAGCAGCCTTTTAATTCTAACAACTTTCTCCACCTAAAATCATGACTGTACAATAAGACCTAATCATTTCTTGGAAACAAAGGTCTTTTCATAAAAACCACTAGCTGCTTGAATATCTGCTAGGTTTAACAGTAGCAAATCATGTAAGCAAACACTCAATAGACAAAGCAAACAGTCACTTCAACTTTATGAAACTATAAGAAGTACAAGTTTTGTAAAAGCATTATAATAATGGCAACTTCTACAGCTACTTAAGCTAAGCTAAGCACAGTGTGTTTCATAGTTTCTACAAACCTGCAAAAGTTGACGCCTTATAACAACCCACATTAACTTCCGTTCAGATGATTGTGGACGTAAAGAAGCCATCATTGAGAGAAGCTTCATTTAGTTAAGGGAACAACTGTTAGATCAAACCTTCACATAATAAAATGAAGATAATATTTTGACACACAAGTTGTGTAAAAAAATATACAATCCTTCACATTTAAATTATAAAATTTAAAACCTAAATTACTAACCTTAAAACCCTAAGTTCTAAACTCTAAAACTTAAAACATAAATCTTAAATACTACACCTTACAACATAAACTCCTAAACTCTAGACCCTAACACCCAATAAACTTGTGTACCAAAATATTTTTCATAAAATAAAATGCAGCTTATAAATTATCAATATACCTCGGCCACTTTCTGTCTGTGTTCTGCATTGATTCCTGCCCATATCCAGATAGCCTCAAGTAGATTCCCGTGGTTAAGATGAATATCACACAACTCTGAGCTAAAAAATTGAGTAAAAATATCCAATGTCGCCTGCGAATGAGTCCAAAGTATAATTAATTTAATACTACAAAAATAAAACACATAACACCCTTGAAACTTATTGCACGACCAATAAATTAAGAAAAATACATGAGCATGACATGGGAATACAAATTTTGTAGCTACGAAGAATTAGATTTAAAATGGATATCTTGTAAAAAGGAACACGGAAAATGAAACGCGATATAGCACACCGAACATGACTCAGAACGTGCCTCGGAGAAAGACGGACACATCTACCACCTCCACCTGAGAACGGAACGGTGGCATATAAAAATGTCAAAACGGCATAAAAAAGGAAGAAGCCATTTTGACTAAAGAGAAACTAAGAAGCCAAATCGACTGGATAGAAAAGAAACCCTAGTTACAAACAAATGAAAACCTAGTTTATTAATATATGTATTAGGCCGGTATAAACACCTATTTACCCTAATTTATTTATATAAACTAGGCTTGTTTATTACATACATCTACTTATTATAATTCATTAACCCAAACTTCAATTTATTTATTTATACATAATTAGACAGTAGGATAAATTTATACGTTAAAATTGTTTGATAGACTGATTTATTTGTTAAAACAATATCTGTTGATTGAAGTCGACTAGGATTATGATTAGTCCTAAGATTAGGATTAGTCATAAGAGCTAATTCTTATTTTTAATTATTATCTCTTAAAAGTTTTAGTTTATTTTAATTACTCTAAGTTAGGATATATTAAACTTTTAGGATATTACTAATACTAGGATTCTTGTACTTGCCTATAAAACTAGGTTGTAACAAGAAAAGAAAGAAATAAAAAAACAGAGAATACTTGTGTATAATTTGCTCTATATACATTTGATAACATATTTAGGAACACATTGTTGTCTCTGAAAAATATCATGTTTATCTTCTTAAAGCAACAAATACTTAATCACCAATTACACACAAACCACCATCATTTATTGCATCTCTGGCTATTATGGATCTTTCTCACATGGTATCAGATCTTGTCGATCCGTCTTGTGAATCCATAATCAACATCATAGTTGGAAATCTCTTCTGCTTCCTGGCATCACTACTTGCTCGTGGCGTTTCATTTTTGTCGGTTAGTAGATTGTAATTAATAGATAATACCTTTATTTTTATTAGAAAATATTCTTTTTTACTATAATCCCTTATTTTAAGAGATTATATCTCCTAGGATTATTATCTTTCAAAACGTATAGTTTCTTAAACTAGAGACTTTGTTCGTATATATAAAAAATGTAATGTTCTATTGAAATAAAATATAACAGAGTACTTTTTTCTCTATTTTCTATTATGTTCTAATGTTGTTTCTCACAAATTAACATGATATCAGAGCAAGTCAATCCAATCTCTCATTCTTAAATCTTTCTTGATATCTTAATCTATTTCTTCCTCTTCTTCCGATGCTTCAACAATCCAGCAGATAAAGTATTCTGTCTTACTTCAAAACTCCAATTTTGGCAGCAAATTAAGGAAGAAATCTTGGTTGACCACTGCAGAAAGGTTGGACATATGGTGGATCGATGCTGAAAATTACATAGAAAACCAACAGAATGACAACCCTCTATGTCAAAATTTTAGAAAGTTCATCGTGCATCTCTTGAGCATTCTTCTAATAGCTTTAGCAAGGAGCAGATTAAAGAACTTTAATAAATTTTTCACCATCTCTCGTCTAAGCCTGAGTCTACTACTAATGAAGACAAAATTTCTTACCTGAACACAATATACGCATTCAGTTGGATTGTAGACTCTAGTGCTTCTGACCATATGACAAGAAATCCTCGCCTATTTCACACATGTAACTACTACAATTCAAAGTCATCTATCAAGATTGTAGATAGGTCTCTCTCTAAGGTAAAAGAAAGTGGTTCTATTCAATTGAGTGACAAATTAGTTTCTCTGATGTTCTTTATGTTCCTAACCTAACCTGTAATTCATTATCTGTGAGTAAATTGGTTTAGGATGTTAAGTGTGATACTAGTTCTGAAATTGATAGTTGTATTTTTCAAGCACAGGGCTCGAAGATCGTGATTGGTAGTACTAGATTATCTAATGACCTCTACATCTTTAATGAACTACTTAAGAATTGAATGAAATTCTCTCTTGATTTTATTCATGGGAAGAGTACATATTTATACACAAAGACTGACTTAGTATTTTAGGCAACTAAAGATATAATCCTTAGTATTTTAAGAATTAAAGATACAATCCTAGATATGATTCCTAAATATATTCTACTAAAGTTGAATTTCTAAGTAAAAGATACATAATATATTCTCATACTTAACTAGAATAATATCTTCCCATAATTACACGTACTAACCTACACTCCCCATCAAACTGTTGTATGCACACAATTTGGATAAAAAACCATCAAAGGTTACTCTTTGGTAAAAACATTGACAACCTGACTCGTGGAAGGAGTGTAGTTAAACTTCACAGTCCCATTGTTAACATTCAACTTTCCTTTCTCATTTACAGTCTGAGAATAGTTGCTATCATTCAACTTATGGTATGTTTAAAATAGTTGATACATCAATTGGAATATCATGAATAGAAATTGAAGCAATTCCTGAATAGAATATCTAATGCGAAAGATGTAGGCTTAGCTAGGTTTTCTCATAATTTCCTAGTTGAAGTCTGCCACCATTAAATAGTGATCACAGGAATCTACACTCCCCCTTAAGTTGGTAGGTAGACATATCAAAGTTTCAGCTTGGATATTTGATGTAGAATCCCGTCAAGAATATTATCTAGTTTTCTTTAGGGCTAAATTATAACATCTTCTCCTATTTTTTACAATACATGTTTAAGATAGTACCATATAGATTTTTTTCTAAGGCCAAACTATATGACTCACGAAAAGGGGGAGCATTTTTCTCTATGGAACAACACATGAAATTTGAGTTGTTGTCAAAGACTATTTCCAACAAAGATGTTGATCTATTTGCATTTAAATACAAATTTCAAACCTCCATCTCAAAGAAGGTCATCAATGGGACTGTGAAGCTTAACTACATTCCTAACACGAATCAAGTTGCGGATGTTTTTACCAAGACACTTCCCAGAGCAACCTTCGATGTTTTTTTATTCAAACTGGTGTATACAACATATACACACCAGTTTAAGGGGGAGTATTGGTTAGTACATATAATTATAAGAAGATACTATTCTAGATTAAGTATGGGAATATATTATGTATCTTTTACTTACAGAAAGTCAATTTTAGTAGAATATCTTTAGAAATCATATCTAGGATTGTATCTACTAAGGAGTGTATCTTTAGTTACCTAAAATACTAAGTCAGTCTTTGTATATAAATATGTAATCTTCCTATTAATAAAATTAAGAGAGAATTACCTAGAATTCTAAGACTTGTTCTCTCTGAAAAATATCTTCTTCATTCTTTTCAAACATCAAATCTCTAACCACCGATCACACACGAATCACCATCATTCATTGTATCTCCAGCTACCATGACCCCTTTCTCACAGCATCTTTGTTGGATATTCTTCTATACAAAAAGGTTATAAATGCTTTCACCCCCTTTCCACAAAGTTTTTGTCTTGGTTAATATAACTTTTGTTAAACATGATTCCATTTTTCACCCTACTTATCATTGACTATGAGTAAAGATAAAAATGACAATTTATTCCTTCTTGGTTCTAAGTATCTCTTTAAATCCAAGTTTTTAGAGTCTCACTGCCACCAAATCCTAAGCCTGAAGCTTATTACTCAACGAAACAAGTTAGCTACGTCAATTGAAATAATGGAAGAAGAAAGAAGAAAGGCAAACGCAAGATTATTTCAGGAAGAAGGCATCAATATCTCGAATGGAACATATACAATCTCTCAAAACAGGACCAACTAACGGATATACTCACAAAAGGATTCTCAAGCAAAACATTTCAAGCTATTCTTGGCAAGTTGGGAATCGCGGACATCCATTTGCTAGCTTGAGAGGAGTCTCGATTAAGAGTTCTATTTTAAATATTTACTATATTTTTAGGGCTCCATTGTTCTAGGAGTCTTCAAAAGTAAGAGTCCTTGTTATCTTTATTACCAAGTCTATCAAAAGGGAAAAAGTAAACTATTTCATAACAAATAAAAATCATGGTAAATATTCAGTTATTGATAATTAGTTTTTCCACAATAGCTGAGAAATGAGGGGAGGCGAATGTTGGATAAACACTCATGGTTGAGCTAGAAACATGACTAGAGAACAATAGAACAATAGATAGATAAAAATGAATACCTTGAGAACCTCTGCCTCTGTCAAAGCTGATGCACCTCCAATAATGTCAAAATCACCCTATTGGAAATCAACATTCAAACTTATCATAAACCCATACCGTAAAAAAGTTACCATAACTTTTAATATGTATGTACTATAAACCATACCAACTCAACATTGTGGAATTAAAGGGTACATCACAACCTAATTTTTACAGCATCTATAGATACCTGAAGATGACGATTTGGAGGAGAATGACCAATTGCTCTTCTATAAACATATGATATTTCATATCGCTTGAACGAAAATTTCTGACAGATAAAATAAAAAATTAAATAAGCATACGCTAAGACGAGTAGATTAGAGACTATGATAAGCATGTATATAAAAACTGAGAGAATTAGCTTCAACAACACTACCTATAAAAATATCAGTAAAAAATGTATTGAGCACTGATTATTCTGTCAAATCAGTTTTTAGAGATTTCCAAGAAAACCTACTAAATTTTAGCTCCTAACTGATGTCACCAAGAAGTCCTAACAATTTTCTTTCAATATAACAATGTTATTAGAAATGAAGCTTCAAGTCTTCAATAAAAAAATAATAAAAAAGATGAATACTTTCAATCCTATTTGAATATCTTGGGAAAACCAAGTACTTGGAGTAAAAATATGATATGGAAGACCTATAAAGCTCAAATATAAGTGTTTATGCTACTAAACAACGTTATATAATGTAGCAAGAAGTTAGAATGTTGACAGACTATTTTAAAGTAATTTCTTTTAGTTTTCTTAAAAATTCTATATGAATATCTTGGGAAAACCAATATAAAGAGTGCATAATGGAGAATTAATACCAGGTTTATTGTTACATCAATCTCTTGAAGTCTATAACTATTCAAAAGTAGAAGTCTAACAACCTTACAGACACAGTTCTATTGACAAACTGAAGCTAAGAAAAAGTGTAAATATAGTTGCAATTTTTCTAAAAACTTTTGCTCAATACCTGGTTTGCTACTATCCAATTAACAAAAGGTAGGCGCAGCTCATGACAAAGTTCAAGCATATCCCCTCCGTGAGTCAGAAGTTTGACATTATTCCTTGTTATACAAGCCAAATGTGATTGGTCAGCCGTACCTCTAAACAAACGATGTAAGAATTTTGACTATGAAAAGCACCTTGAGAACTGTGGAAAATCATCTAGCAGACGCATAGGTACTATTTCAAGATGCTTAGCACAATGCTGCTTGAACACTTCCCTAGATATCTCAGCAACATAATCACGAAGTTCGGTGTCTAAATCTGCAAACTGGATAGAAGTATCATGGTGAACCATTCCCATTCTTCCGGCATTCTGGGGATGGTTTTTTGTCGCTAACATTTCTTTGTTAAAAATGGCATTCACAACTTTGTCATACACACTTGTGTCCTCAGAAGTCTGCATTGTGCGTAGAATATCTGAATAGGCAAAGAAATTAGCAAAACTACTGATTTATCAATGAGCAAGTAGATCATTCTAGATTTTATTTACACCAAACCAAATTACAGTCTGATTTATTATATTATGACATCTAGGGTATTCTGACAGCTAATGCCTAAAACAGAAGAATATCGAAAGACATACAGCAGCTGATCATCACATGTTGACTATATTACAAGCTAGTTGTGCACCAATATTACAAAAACTATATTTAAACTTATTAAAATAATAATTTCTTTTTTTCTTTTTGGGGAGAGCTAATCCTTTTTGCCCACCAAAATAATAGTTATAGCAGATGATTTAACCAAATTCCATTTACACACCAAGTCTAATTGGGATAAAAATTAATTAAGGAGCTTTCTTATGAGTTAAATGGAAATGTTCTTGTTGTTAACAAGCATGCTTGTTTAAGATCTTCCCTTCATGTTTAGTTAAAATCCATTGTAACACTACTTTTAAAGTTTAATCACACACTCATTATTACTCAAATATTCATTTAAAGATTTCCATCAGGAATAGGTAAAGTACTAATTATTCGTAAAGGTAACCTTCAACAAGTAATGCACTTAATATTATATTGTAGAAAAATATACTGACATGAAAGATAAAAATGTAGCCTAGAACGTAGTTACTTACTATCCAACAGCTCGTATTCCATTTGTGGAGGAAAAGCATTTTGCAAAAGTTCTATGGCAGATGGGCGATCAGAAGGACTTTGTGACATTAAGCATCTTAACAACGATGCCTGTTCTGGAAATTCAGCTACCCATGCATAAGGAAGTTCTCCTTTTAGTTTCAAATCAGATAAAACGATATGTCTCTCCATAGCTGTCCCAAATGGGTGCCAAAGCTCGAAGAAAACAACTCCTAAGCTGTACATATCAACCTGGAAGATAAGACAACTAATAGCAGTCATAAGTTATGAAATTGTAGAAATGCTATGTGATGATAAAACTACGTATTGCTTGCTACCCTGACAGATGCTAAGTGCCTACATTTCTTGCACACAAAGCCAGATATCTAAAAGAAATCATACTACTTGTTACTAAGTAAAACCAAAGAAGAAATTGTCATTCACCTTCTCGTCAATCCTTGGCCATCCCTGCTCGATTTCAGGTGCAGTGTAAAAGTAGGTACCAACTTGACCAGTACCATCAACAGAAGATCCAAGTATATCTGTTGGGAAACCACCATCCTGATCCACCTGCTCCAACCTCAGGAATTTTGCTGAAGCCATAAGAACAAAAATTACAAAATTTGTCATTTTTTTTTAATTTGGGGCTCCTAATTAATCTAACTAGCATGGCCATGATCCCAATTTTGTAAGAGGAAACACATTTTCTTTCTTTGCTGACTGGTACTGGCTACTAGATCACACATTAAAATCATTACCCCCCTTAGAATAATCAGCAAATAAAATAAAAATAGGTTGAATCAAAGGAACAATGAAAAATATTTACTGATTGACAGAATTTTGCACTTTTTCTTTCCTTTTTTTCCAAAATATTTACTAGATCACACATTAAAATAAATACCCCCTTAGAATAAGTAGGGATCAAGTTATCATAAACCATGGCTTATGGAACCTTCAATTCACTTTATTCGATTGTATACTCATGCATCCAAAAAGGATTCAGTATTCATGTAAAATGTCTAATCTGCTTTATCAGAATTTCTCAAGCCATAAATATAAACATTATATTCATATGAAGAAGAAATTTTAATATAAGCATTCATTCTCACACTAAATGAATTATACTTTTGTTTTGTTCCATAGCTAACATTCAAAATAGACAATAAATATCTACTAAAATGATAGAGGAAGACAAAAGTTGATTTTACCATAGAAAAACATATATCTCACCTAGACCAAAATCTCCAATTTTAATGTCATTGCGAGCACCAAAGAAGATATTGTTTGGAGTTAAGTCTCGATGGATGATTCCTTGTCCGTGTATATGTGCCAAACCTTCCACAATTTGGCGAAACAGGTGCCACGCTAATTCTTTGTCAAAATGGTTATAAGATTCAAAGACTTGCCGAAGAGTCCTTCAAGCCATATAATGATTGATTTTGTAGAAGAGAAAAGTGGATGTGGATGTTAGGAATTATAAGGCCAAAAGAAAGCATTTGAAATCTAGCTCAATAAATAGAAGTTATATGATATTGAAATCATAGAAAACCATACAAAAACATTTGTATGTGTACTAGAAAATGCATTCAAGACTATGTGTGTATACATTTATTTATATGCCAATTCAATAAAAGCAATCAAACATAAAGCGGAAGAATTTACATAATGTTTATGTGAATATTGGGAAGGTAAAAGTTGTTCAACCAAAACACTTGAAGTAAATTACACGCTTTAAGAAGACGTATAATTCAAATGGTAAAATGCACAGATCATCGCTCAACTATCTTCTTATTCTTAATTTGGTAACTCAACTTTCAAAATTTTCAATTTAATAATTGAACTTTGTACAATGAACATTTATGACGCTCTAAAATATTTTATTATTATTTTTATTTTTTAATATTATTAAATATAAAAATAATTTAAAATAAATATTACTCCTTTTATTATTATTAAATTTAAAAATATATAAAAAAAAAAAACCACCGTTTGTCAGCTCAACCACCGGTGGCTTGAGAACCAACGACATTTGATCCCAAGTTACACCGAGACTCACTTTGACACGTTAAGTATAAATTTGGTGGTTGTTTCATCAGAAAATGTCTTAGAACCCAAAAGTTTTAGTTAACTTTTCAGTTTTGACACTTTCGTTCTCTTTTTCGTGCACTTCATGTTAAGAATTGGAAATTCTATAGTGGTTCTGTAGATAATTGTCATACAAACAGAGTTAATTATTTTATAAATATCTAAGTAATTTAGATATCTTGGAGTTTCTTAAAGTAGTTTAGATAGCCTATAACTCTTATCTACTAAGGTCCCGTTTAGCATTGCTTTTCAAACCAATTTCTGGGTCAAAAGCTGGTTTGAAACGCAGAAGCAATACTAAATAGTTAGCTTTTGAAAAAGAAACTGCGTTTGAAAAGTGATTTTCAACACAAACTCAAAAACTAAAATTTTTAGCTTTTGCGTTTGGAAAGTGCTTTTAGGAGTCATATTACAATTTTAACCTTTATTTATTATATTTTATTATAATCTAATTTTTACAAATACATAATTATATTTAACATAAATTATTTTTTAATTTAAAAATTATACATATTCATACAAAATTATATATTTTCTCAAAAACACTTCTAAAAAGCACTTTTCAAAAATAATTTATTTATCTATTTATTAATATTTTTATATTTTATCATAATTTAAGTTAATATTATAATATAAAATAATTTTATTATCATTTAAATATATATTTTTAACTTATAACATCATGTCTAAAATAGTCATTTATTTTCTCAAAAGCACTTTTTAACAGCAATACTAAACACATATTTTTCAAACTAAAAATTCCAAAAGAACTTTTCCACTACACTTTTCCACCGTACTTTTCCAAAAGCAATACTAAACTGGCCCTAAATAGTTTAAATAATATTTATCTTTTATCTTATAAGATCACCTAGATTAGTTTGAATTTTATTAGAACTCTATATTAAGTCTATAAATAGTTGGCTTGTATATACTCTTCATATCATTCAAGGAAAACAATGAATCAAATTGATTACTAACCAAAAATATCTTTCCCTATTTTAAATATGGTACAAGTCTAGTTTTTTCAAAAATCCTTAGTTGGCGAAAAAAACATTCCAGATTAGCTCAATGACTCAATCACATTTGATCACCTCTGTAAGAAATACTAATGGCCAATTTAATGAGCACCATGAAGGTAATCTTTCGTTTGCCAATACTGTTGACAACACAAACTTCACTGCTTGGATTGTCGATAGTGAAGCCTCTGACCACATGACAGGCGATCTGAGTTTATTTACAAAATTTAGCCGGATTGTGACTCAACCCAATGTAAGGACAACAGATGGTTCCTTAGCAGCCATTGAAGGAAGTGGAACAATTCGCATAAATCAAGATATTGAACTGAACTTCGTGCTTTACGTTCCAAAATTAACTTGCAACTTGTTATTTGTTAGTAAACTGTCTCGCAACTTTGAATGTTATACTAAATTTGATTTACATGGCTGTGTATTCCAAGTACTGGATTCATGGAAGATAATTGGAAAATAATAACAAAATGTTCCAAAGCGACCAAAAATGTTCATTATATAAAGTTCAATTATTAAATTAAAAATTTTGAAAGTTGAGTGACCAATAGTTAAGTGATGAACTGTGTACTTTATCCTAATTCAAAATAAATCCTACATACCATTAACTTTTACCCATCCATAGTGAGAGCATGTATTTCAAGCACTCTTACTTCACAAA
The DNA here is from genome assembly GCA_035048815.1 of Abelmoschus esculentus. Classification (NCBI taxonomy): domain Eukaryota; kingdom Viridiplantae; phylum Streptophyta; class Magnoliopsida; order Malvales; family Malvaceae; genus Abelmoschus; species Abelmoschus esculentus. Next base: position 15,981,702 of record JAUCBN010000024.1, read on the forward strand.
GATTGAAGATCAAAAAAAATTTTAGCATAATCCAACAAACAACAACATTCAAGTAAAGGGCAAGTAAATAAATCTGATGATACCTGGGGCAATATTCCATTTGAATATATAGATACGTTGACTCAAGTTTGTTATCATGTCCAGGGATATCAATCAAGCCTACTCCCTTACCGAATGTGGAGCTTGTTGCAGTCCCTGAACCCAATGCGCTATCAACAAAAAAATTATCAACTCCTGTTTCGAACCATGCCTGGAGATTTACAAATGCGTAAAACATAACGGAAGTCCAAAACAGGGACATTATTTTTCATAATTCTAAAGCTTTCTGCTATTTATATTCGTAATATCTCTTCTTTTTATAAAAAATAAGCAGTCAATTTATCATCTTTCTATAAAAAATTGTTAGAAATTGTAGGCTAGGCATAGACTCCACAAGTTCCAAAGATGGTGACATAAAGAATTGGTAAAAGTCCCTTCAGAGATACCTGATAATAACGAACAACATGTTGATGCTGTAAACGGGAAAGTGTAGCTACCTCCCTAATTATGTCAAAGTCAGTAGTATCAATTCATTAGCATATATTAAACGGTATCAAGTATAGTAAAAGATGAAAAGAATTGCACCTAAATCTAAGATACTGAAAAAATAATCAAAACTAAAAGGTTGTATCAAAATATGATGCCATAAAGCAATTTATTAATGAAAAAGGTGACCAACTACAGATATAAGATTTGAAAAGAACATCAACAAGATAGGATCATAATACAAAACAAGATAACCAACAAAGAAAGATTTAAACAGCAATATAAGAAAATATTTTGAGAAAGAAGAGAAAAGAAAAAGATAAACCAAGGACATAAAACAATTATCTCTGACTAAATCTTCTAAATAAATGCAACACGGATGAGAAGTTCATAAATTGTAATACAATTTTTTTATTGAGTTGTGATTTGTACGAAGGAAAAAGTGGTTTGATCACACAATGATTGAAGAAATAATGGTACGGTGTTCTGTGAACTACCTCCACTATGACCGGTTGGCTATGCTATCAGTCCACCACTATAATTGTAGTTTGCAGTTTGGGATATATATATTCTGGCATGCATCTGTTTCTTTCTATGTTCATACACTTAAAGTTGAGCAAAACTCGACTTGATTCGAAAAAATCGAATAACTCGACTCGAGGCGAAAATACTTGATTCGTTTTAACTCGACTCGAAAATTCATAGACTCGACTCAACTCAAAAAAAAAACTAAATAAAATCCGAGTTATAAAATAAAAATTCAAATAACTCAAAATTTTTAATTACTAAAAGATTTATTTTGAAGTTAGACGATTCTCTCAAATTTTTATGATATATATACAATGATATATAAAAATATAAAGAAATATCTTTACATATGAAATATATATATACATATTGTCACGGTCCGTTCGTCGTGACAATGCGGGACCATGCGAGATGCTTTCTGTTTGTGCTTAATGCTTGGGAGCAGGATAGCAATAAAGGTGTAGTACGTGCCGAACAGTCGACCTATCTTCGGATGGGCGTGCTAATCGCGCACCACACTGGTCGGGAGCTGTCCCCGTTTCCCTGATGAGCCCATGGGAGGGCAAAACCAGTGAGCATCGGAGATGGTAAAGGCTTAACCTCAAGTATGCGAGAGACCTGATGTACCGCACGGGTGATGTCTCTGCGTCAAAACTCTTTCCTCGTGACAAGTGGTATCAGAGCCCGACTGTGTGCTAGTTGTGAGTTTACCAAGCACTTCGTTGCTGCGTTAACGAGTCATGTGGACGAGCGAGTGTAGCTCGCACCCTAAAAAGGAAAGGGTGTTCGTAAGTGGGTCCTCGAGAAAGAGGTTGAGATGAGGACAAGTAGGCAGGAAGCCGCAGTGAAAGTTCTCCAAGCCCCAATGTGACGGAGGGCGACTGGAGAGGGAATTGCACACTAGTTTCTGGCCAAGTTAAAAAGAAGGGAAAGAGTTTTCCCCATGCACGAGGACGAATCAGGTGGGGGAGAATGTCACGGTTCGTTCGTCGTGACAATGCGGGACCATGTGAGATGCTTTCTGGTTGTGCTGAATGCTTGGGAGCGGATAACAATAAAGGTGTAGTATGTGTCGAACATTCGACCTATCTTCGAATGGGCGTACTGATCGCGCACCAAATTGGTCGGGAGTTATCCCTGTTTCCTTGATGAATCCATGGGAAGAATCCATGGTAAAAGCTTAATCTCGGGTATACGAGAGACCTAAGGTGCCGCACAGGTAATGTCTCTGCGCCAAAACTCTGACCCCGTGACAATATCTTATATGATCAGAGAAAGTCGTTTAAATTGAAATCAAATCATACTATAACATGATAAATAATGATAATTAAATATTTATAGGAACTTAAAAACTCGACTCTAATTTCTTAAACTCGACTTTAACCGAAAAAATATAAATAAAATTGAGTTTTAAAATATAACCCGTCAACTCGAATAAGTTTTACTCAACTCGATCGAATACTCACCCCTACATATACTGTGTAATTTTTTAGACTTATTTGTGATTGTGAACTCTCGGGAAATGTGATATTTTTATACGCTTAGAGACACACTGATCTCTATAACTCACTCCTTATAGTCTTCTTTCAGATATTTAGCTCTAGGAGCTTTGGTACTAGGAGGACTCTACAATACGACTATCTTCTTTTTATTGTCAGCATGAACTTACTTTTTGGATATTATTTCTTGTACTATTTTCGAGAATTTTGATGTAATCGGACTTTGTATTATTTGGGATTTGAGAATATTTTAGTTGCATGCATAGGGATTTTTATCTGAAAATTTATTTTCAAATTATTGGACAGTTTTAGTACTACTTGTTTAGTTTTATTAATGTTTTACAATAGAATTGTTAAAAGTCAGTTACGTATATGTTATGATTTTTAAATAAAAAATGTATTTAATTATTTTCAGTTAGTTACTTAGGAAAGAAGTTATGAAAATACCTTTTAAAACTTACCATGTTTTTCGAGTTAAGTTTAGGGGTTATATGTGTACAATAACAGTCGATACAGAAGTTTTAATTGATATGTCTCAATAGTTTAAGTTGGTATTTAACTAAACTCTTAAGTCTTCTAATCAATTGACTTTATAGGTTTACTTATAATAAAAGTATAACCCATCGTAGAATTAGAACTCTATTCCAGTAAATCAGAATAGAACATTGTTGTTGAAATTGAATAGGTACCTCTTGTCGAAATAAACAATTAGAAGCCAAAATTATTTGATGCTCCAAAAATCCTAGTTTCTACAGAAGTTACCTCAATATTCGATCATTAAGAGGCAGGTTTTTGTCCTTAAGGCGAATTTTCTTCACCGCATATTGTCTCCCATCTAGCTTGTTTTTGCATAGCACGACATGACCAAAACCACCATGGCCTGTTACCAACAAAAGAAAGAAGTTTGAGTAGTCCTAAAGTTTAAAGAAAATTAATACAAATTTGTGAATGAATTTTTCTACAACTTTATGGGGAAAATATAAACCAAAAAGAAGCCACCACAATAAGCATTATATGTGGGTTGGTACAACTAAAAGGGGTGTTTGATATATCGAATCACAAAGCAAAATTGATTGCCTCTTCGGTTTAACTAAGGTGGTAAGGTGAATATATTTTTTCCAAGGACCCTAGGGTCAAGATGTTAGACCCAAACAAGGAAAAGAAAGGAAAAATGATAGATAAAACAATATAAATCATGAATCCAAAGCAGGTAGGTCCATTGTTTTGGATGCCATTTTCATTTGGTACAAATACCACATTACTACTATTCCAACAGAGGTTAATGTCAAACTTGTAGAACTTTCATCACTTGAAACATGAAGTCTAATCAACTATCGAATAACAAATGAAAAGCCATCATTAGACCCAAACTGGAGAGCTTTCAAAGTCATTACAAAATTGGAGAAACAGAAGCATATGAATACGAGGTATTGGAAGAACTGTAATACCAAGGGATTGTAGCTCCTCAAAGTCATTCAAATAGCGAGAGCTTGGGAGAGATGTGCTAGGCCCACTCGAATCAGAAGCAGGTGTCCAAAATTCGGAAACTTTGGATGAAACCTAAATAAATGTACAAAAATCATAATGTTTATCAGAATTAGGGATTCAAAACTAAAAAAAAGAAGAAAAACATGAAAGAAAAATGGAACAAAAAGTGGTAACCATATGTTGATGGAAAGCATGATCAAAGGTTTTGTTGAACGTCAAAGATGGTTTAAGAGCTAAATCTCGCACGAATTCTGAAAACATCTGCACTCCAAAACATCAGAGAATCAACATTTAATCAAGTAAAAGGAATTCAATCCTCTTAAATTTATACAAAATCATACTTTTTTTTCTTTTTTGCAACAAACATATTGCTATTAATCACATACACCTAAGTTATACAACTCTGTTATAATCTGTGGCAGTGAATCAGTTAATGGTCCTTTAGAGGCACAAGCAAGGCGAAGCAGATGAACCTGTTGTTGTAGTAGAGATATATTAGAAGTATCCTTGAAGCAAAATTATGTTTACATGTTGAAAAATAAAATTGAGAAATTATGACAAAGTTACCATCATTAGATCTTTTTCAATGGGTTCTGATGCTTGATTATCGTCTATAGATCCAGAAGATAACGACTGCCAAGGCTCACTTTCAAGATCCTCCTCCTTCTCCTTTGTTTCCTCATGAACAATCTCCTAAAACAATCACCTAATGCTTATGCAATATTCCACAAAGAACTAAACCATGAAATAAGAACAATTTTAAACAACGCAAGTTAGATTCTTTAAAAACTGAGGAAATTGTTCATCCACTCTCTAATTTTGTCAATTTTGGATTTCTTTGACAAATTTAAGATGTTGCTCCTAAACTTTATCTAGTTTCACAATTATGAGATGAATGTATCTCTATCATTGTTTCATCCTTCTTTTAGATGCAAACTTTCTTAATAGCACTTTGTGAACAATTTTGCAAAACCTACATATTTTGCCTTACGAAGATCACACTTATCTCATATTTTTAGATTGACCAGGTTCTGTAAGTTTATCCGATGTAATTAAGATGTATTTAATTAGTAGTAGTAGCAGTAGTTATAGTTGAAGTCTACTAATTAGAAATGTTTTCAAAGCCTAAAAATATCTTCAAACAATAGCACTTTCAAGCCTTTGTCTTGTAACCTTCGATTAAAAGTCTTTGGGTATTCAGCTTTTGTTCACATTCATGAGCAACATCGGTCGAAATAGATACGAAGTCCCTAAAGTGTGTTTTTCTAGGATATTCACCCACTAAAAAGAGCTATAAATGTTATTCCCTAGTAACTAAAAAGACTTGTGTCTCTATGGATGTCACGTTTCTTGAAGATCACCCATTTTTTCTCAAAACTGAAATCCAGAGGAGATTCGTATTGAATTTCAATCTTCATTCTTTGATAGCTTCCACAATTTGGCTAGTTTACCCTTATCCCCACAACCTACATCAAATCCACAAGAATTATTACCTTCACAACCATCACCTTCTTCGCCCTAACCATCCACTTCTCCTCCACCAAAATATTGTCTACCTATAACTTCACAAAAAGATTATACTTTACATTCCGAAAATCCACAAACCGAAAAAAGAGAACTAAGTGTTTATAAAAGAGAAAAATCTACCATAAAACCTAGACGTTGCCAAGAGTTGGGATTAAATTCAATCACCATGGATAGTTAGAAAGGTATGGAATCTCCTAACAATGAAAATTTTGTTCCTACTATTTATACTGACGATTTGCCAATGGCTCAAAGAAAAGGTGTAAAGAGGTGTACAACTTATCCTATTCAAAAATATGTGGTATATAGCATATTAATGCCTTCATTCAAGGCTTTTACAGCAAATGTTAACAAAGTACAAATTCCTAGAGCAGTAGAGGAGGCTCTAAAAGATTCCAAGTGGAGAAAAGCAGTTGAAGAAGAGATCAAGAGACCTTTGCTCTAGTTACCAAACTGGACATGGTGAGAGTCTTGTTATCCTTAGTTGTAAATCAAGATTGGCCATTGTTTCATTTAGATATTAAAAATGCCTTCTTGAATGATAACCTAACTGAGGAACTGTACATGGAGATCTCACCGGGTATGATGAAAGCTTCTTCAATTCACAAAGTGTGCAAATTACACAAGTGTTATATGGCTTAAAGCAATCTCCATGTGCTTGGTTCGACAAATTTGTCAAGGTTATTGAAAACGGTATAATGTTAGACTGACCATACTTTATTCATTAAGATAAATCAAAAAGGTGAACAAACATGATCGAGCTCTTACCTAAGGAATTTGTGAAGGCATGTGGTTACAAAGGATGATGATTGAACTAGGACTAGGTGACCACAAACAATTTGAAATGAAGACTGATAATCAATCTACAATAAATATTGTGAAAAATCCTATCCAACATGATCGGACGAAACATGTGGAGATAGACAAACATTTCATCTCTGAAAAGGTCAATACTAAAGTTATAAAACTCAACTATGTTTCTACAAAACACCAACTAGCAGATATTCTCACCAAAGCATTACCAAGAAGTGGAGTGTAGATTATATGTTTCTACAACATACACTCTCCAGCTTGAGGGGAGCGTAGATTATAGAGTTTCATTTTAATTTATCTCTTATTTATCTTTTATTTTATCACTCAAATTAAATTAAATTTTAACTCTTATCTCTTTATTTATTTTTTAGCTTATCTCTTAGGTTGAATTTAATTTTAATTAGAGTAGCGTATTTGTAACATAACTCTTTGTAATTAGTCTATAAAAAGGCACTGTACATGTGTTATTTGAAATCAAGAAAAACATTGAATCTAATTGATCATTTCTCAAATTATTCTTCCTTATTTTCTACAATACAATATATATTCTTCCACTTGAGGGGGAATGTAAGTCTATCCGATGTAATTAAGATGTATTTAATTATTAGTAGTAGTCTTGGTTGAAGTCTACTACTGAGAAGTGTTGTAAGTCTAATGAAAGTAGGACACCTAATTGTATTCTAAGTCCTATACTAAGCCTATAAAAGGCGGTAACCTTTGTAACGTTTTTCAATCAATCGAATACAGAAAAAGAGTTTTCTATTTCTCTAGGTTCAAATTAATTTTACATTCAAATTGAAACAAAAGCATCGTTTCAGCCAACATGGTTTTAATCCCTCTTGTCACAAAATGTCTATCCATTAACTTACATAGAAATGACATGAATGGAGATTCTGCCAAATGATCTTATTAAAGACGGGAATTGAAAAATTATAAAAATCTTATGAAACCAATAACATCACTCACTAGATATCCACACTCAACTCGTACATGCTTATTGTAAATGAGTTCTAGGAACTCTAACATTGTCACCAGCTCCCATTGTTGATATATTTTGAGCATCTCTCTAATTACTTGATCTAAGTTTCTTTTATTGGATATTACTTCCCCATCATATTTCTCCCACACGTAATTTTAGCTTCTCTTATTCTAACCAAAAAATTTCATGAGAACACAGGACAAGGTGTGCAATGAGTGATGACAACACCCAAGCTATGAAGAAGGACAAGATATACTCAAAAAATATGAATCGTTATCAGGATTAGAATAATTGTTACATTCTGAACAAGAAAACATTTGCAGGACATAAATAAAATTTCTGCCCAAAATTTGAAAGTATGTGAATTTGAAGACAATGCGTTAAGAAAGGGGGAAAAGGGCCTGCACTACTCGATGACTTATTCCTTCAAATTAAAACAAATAATATGCCCTCTTCATTCAAATTCAAGTAGTTTATTTTTCTTCCTTCTTATTTACAACAGAAGGCAAACGAGACTGAAAAGGAGAGAACTTATAACAACTTTATTTGAAGGGGTGCATTCTAATCAGCTAGAATTTTACAAAGACCATTAAACGCAAACAATCTAAACCAGGAATAAAAAGCATGAATATGTTACAGCATACAGCTATAACTTATAAGAAATCTTATTTTTGTGAGCATTAAGAATTTCAAGGAATCCTTTCTGCTAGAGAAATGATAGGTAGTAAAAATATGTTACATTAGAACGATAAAGGTAAATATACAGTAAATTAGTAAACAAGAATATAGTATTGCTTACCTCCTCGCCATTTCGGACCAAGTCTGGTAAAAAAAAGCTTGAATCGGCAGTAGATGTGCTTTTACTGTCATCTTCACTTTCTTCCTTAATGTTATTCAATTTTGCAACAGGTAAAGGTGACAGAACTTCCTTTTTTTCTTCCATTCTCAACAGCTTTGGATTCTTCTCGAGTTTTTTTTGTTGTACATCATATCCAATGTTTGGTCCAGCAGAAATTATACCTCTGTTTCTGTCCATATCCATAGGCCAATTCCATGACTCTCCAAATCCACTGAAAAGATCTATAAAACCATAGACAAAAGGCCCCCTAGAAGGGGAAGTCTTGTTACTCGAAATTGCAACATCCTTCTGAAGCAACTGGTCGCTGCTACCTATGGTTGAACATAAAGCCTTCAACAAGAAAAGATAAATTTCAGACATAATAACTAAATAAAAGAGCAGAAAATTAAAGGAAAACACTTATAATAAAAGATACATGAACTCAACACAAAAGCGACTTATCTAAATTATGTGCACTTGGCTTCATTAATCCATTATATCCCTACTTTTTAATTAAAGGCACATCCTAAGAAGAATCAAAGGAAGTTAAATCATCTCTTCGTTTTTATTTTGAAAGTCATTCTAGATAAACAAAGAAAACATATTAAATGACCAACCATAGATATATTTTCATGTTAATATGCAGAAAAGTTTCAAAGTTTCAAACTTCCTAAAAAGATGAATAAATGAAAACTAAGAAAAAAAAAAAAACTCAGTATGTTACAGAAAATTATCATTATACAGAAGGCGTCATCCAACATAAGATGAATATCAACTATCGGAATGTAAGCCAGGGAAAACAAGGAACTATTAATGAAACCAGACTAAAACAATGAACAATCACCTGGGATCGGTAAATATGACATGGATACAAGTAAAAACATGAAACACTAACTATAAGTGAGGGTAGCATACTGATTCATGTGATTGACCCACTGGAACAATTTCAGACAGGAATTCTTGAGCTGCTTCCACCAAATTAAAAATCATCACACGTCCCTCTCGAGCATTAACATTTGCCTGTTTGGGAGGGGGAAACAGTTAGACTTAGACAATAGTAATCACTAGGAATAAGATGCTAAAAGTAGAAGGTATGACATGCCAAAAGCAGAGTACTTATGCAAGCAAATTCTGAGCTTTTGATAAGTACTCAACATGCTCTTTGAGGATAAAATATCTGTGCACATACCCAAGTTTCTAGAATGATAAACACAAAGTAGTTGCATTCGACATCACAAATTACCATCACCAATTAATATGATCATCAGCAGAACTTTTATAAAATAGCACAAAAGAAAACATGTGAATACAGACCTGATCATTAAGTAGAGACAAAAGGCTATCGGCCTGGCTTTTTGTAAGGCCTTTCTCTGGAGTGATCTGCAACTTTGGGCACTTGTATGGATATCCTGGCAAGCACCTGATAAACAAGTAAAAGAAAATTCAAAAGAAACACATGCTGATGTAAAGTGAAACACGAAACAACATTTGTTCACTATTTAACTTACCTAACTAAGAGAAGAGCAGAAATATCAAGGTCCTCATAACCCATATCCTTCGAGTAAGGCCTGGTCAGTTTCCATAACTAGCAAAACTGAGATAAGGAAAAACAAGATCTCACCTGACAATTAAATACAAAGCGAATAGAAAAACCTGAGCTTAATGATGATTTGCAGAGGTGACCCTGAATCAACTTTGCAGTCTTCCTGAAATATTGCACCCCTACAAATATAGAAATTTGACATAAAATACATTTTAGTCATATAGTCATCACTCAAAACTAGAAATTTGATTTGATTTCATTTAAAAAAGAAACTGGTTGATATTCTAAATTCTTAAAACAAAAAAATAACTTGCAAACATGATAAAGAGTGAACTAAATTTCAATAGAACCCCTAAAGAAATAATGGTTTCAAATGACAATAAAATGATAATACAAAGAGTTCAACATGTTTATTCGTAATGCATTTTTAGGAAATGATATACACTCATAGGATATATATGCATAGATAGAAGACTCCATATTAAAGTAAAAACAAATGAACACTACTTCTATATACAAATAACTTTGACTTTATGGCTTAAGCACAAATCTTTCCAAACATCGTTAGGTTCTACAATCTGTCACAATAATAAAACGAGTTCCAATCTAAAATCAATTAGCAGTATATGGGATTTACTATTATCACCCCTTAAATACTTTCAAGTTTCAACCAACCTTTGATATTTTTCTCAACCTTGGCTAACTATTCCCACAAATTCTTCCAACACCCGTGTAAAGTTTCAACATTACGAAATTAAACAATCAATGTTCACACAACCAATAAACCTTTTGCCCATCATTTGGGGACGGCCATATGAATCATATTGCAGTACTCTGTCCCATTGACGACCATGTTCTCAGTAACTTCAGTAAAAGAAAATCATTTTGTATAATTTTGCAAGAAAAGATTAACAAGGAACAAAGAAAATGAGTTAAAATTAACATACAAGGCAGTGATCTCTTCGGAGAGGAGCTCATTATCATCTTCATCATGGGAACTATGGTCTTTCAATGAAGCCCTTCCTTTACTCCTCCTTCCCCCTCCTTTCTTCTTCTTTGAACCCATTTTTCAAACCCAAAGAAGGCCTTGGTTCCTAGGTTTTATTTATTATATAATAATGAGTGTATACAATAAAATGAGAAGAAATTTAGCGGTGGCTGGGCTGGCGAAGCAGTCTCGGTTTCGAACAGAGAAACGTAAGTAGAACGAAGTTAGACACCCCAATCAATAATTTACATAGGAAATCGCCATTACCACCTTTTAATCAAAACCCCAGATCCTTCGATTATCAAAGGTGTAAGAATTTTGGGTATGTTACTCGATATTTTAGGGTAAACAACAGTGGTGATCACTTTTGGTTTTATCTGCTTTATTTAGTCCATCGGTTTTAAAAAAGATATATTTTTATCATTTATGTTTTTGGTTTATTATATTATGATCATTACACAGTTAACTTTGTCGGAAAATTCTAGAAAATATTGGTGTTGTGGAAAATAATTCCCAAATATTGATGGTGAAAAAATATTTCCCGAAATATTGATATTTTTACAGTGTATCTAAGTTTGGATGTTTTTGACACAGATTTTGAACAGAAAAAATGAATTTGACCTGGCGAGAGACGAGTCAAATGGCTCCGCCTTTGAACAGTAACAGACATTGTTGGAAGACGAAGCCAAATAAAAATATTTATATATTTTTTTTTATATTTTCTCTTATATATTAGTTCTATAATAATCATATATTCACATTTATATGTTACATTTATAGTTATAACAAAAAGAGATCGTAGAGTGGTTATAGGTTTCGAGGTAAAAAAGAGATTGAAACAAAACGGTAAAATTAAAGGTGTAAAGATATAAAATGGATTGCATTTATCGATTGGTGATGATGAACGTATACTTAAAATGGAGGTAAAAATTACCACTCAAAATTTTATACCAACTAATATACTTTATTGGAAAGATGTGAAAGACGAAGATAAAGTACCTATATTTCAAAAAATTCAGGTTAAATATATTAATAAGTATTATTTTTAATTTTTTATTAATATAATTATATTTATATTTATAATGTTTATATTCTTTTAATAATAAAATTTGTATTAAATATTTTATAGGATGAATTTAACATATCTTTGGATGATCCACATATAAAAGAAGTAATAAATAAAATGATGGCAAGGCATTTCATGATTTTTAAACATTTATACTCATTTAAAAAAATTTACTTCTTCAGAAGAAGCACAAGCTAATCCTTCTAGCGATGTCAAGATAGATGATTGGAAGAACATGTGTAAGCATTTTGAAAGTGAAATATTTCAGGTAAAATATTTGTTCTTTTGAAAGTGAAACACTTTCGCTTGAACATTCAAGGTAATATTATATTTTAATTTTTAATAATAGTATTTATTTTATATATTGTTTTATAAATTTATTAATAAATTAATATAATTTAATTTTTAAATACAGGTACGAAGAACTTATGAATTACTATGGTGGATTTTAATTCGTTTCTATCTTTAGACAATCACTTTATATTTTTACAATTTTTCTTTCTAAACATTTTATGCTTATTTTTATGATATTTAATAATGTTTTATTTTTTACAATATAAGTTTTTAAATATATTTATAACAGTCATAATTAATTATTTTATTTATCGTAATAAACTTTAACGAATGTTATTTTGTAACATTATAAAATTATGATAATTATTTTATTTTATAATAATAAAATATGTGAAAAAATATTTAGTAAAATTAATAAATTATAAAAAAAATACTATTCATAATAGTTTTCCATGAAAAATTTATTTAATCCAAACAAAAATTTATAATAAATATTTATTATTATTAAAAATAATTATGAAAATTATTATTTTTCACAATAACAAATTATAATAAAGTTATTTAGTCAAAAAAAATATGATAAATATTATTTTTAGTCACAAAAATAAATTTATCACTAAATTATTTATGATAAATTTGATCACAAAAATAATTTATGACAAATATTATTATGGTCACAAAAATAACTTATGATAAATATTATTTTTGTAAAAAAAAAATTATGACAAATATTAGTTTAGTCACAAAAACAACTTATGACAAATATTATTTTGGTCACAAAAATTATTTATGACAAATATTGTTTTAGTCACAAAAACAACTTATGACAAATATTATTTTGATCACAATAACAATTTATGATAAATATTTTGTTTTTTACAAAAAACTTTTAGTGATAAAATAAAATTACTGAGAAAATAAAATTTATTATAATATGTATTTTTATCACGGAAACTATTTTTATTTGATGTTATAATTTAAGTTAATTACGACAAAACTTAAATTTTTGTGAAAAATATTTTATTCTAACAAATATTTTATCACATTAAATTATATTTACTAACGAAATAATATAAGTGAAGAATTAATTTTTGTCACAATATATATTTTTGTCATAAAACTATTATATATTATATATTAAATACAAGTTAATTGCGATAAAATATACTTCTCGTGAGAAAATAAATATTTTTTGTGATAAATATTTTGTGAGTATAAGATAATAGTAATAACAAAATTTTATTGTTATAATAAATTATATAAAATAATCATAAATACATTTTTGTCATAATATATTTTACATGACGGGGTTATTCTAACAAACATGATGATAAAAAAAATTTATTAAAATAAACATATCGTGATAAATTTAATATTTTTAATGATAAATAATTTTGTTACAATATTATTAATTTCTTGTAGTGAATAATGATTTTTTTTTACATTGCTGACAGAATTAGTTTAATTTTTCTTCTCATCCAACAATTACAAATTGACCCTTAAAAAAATAAAATGAAAACTTTCTAATTATGTTGGCAACAGGGTTCTATTCTGGATGCATCAGCACTCGTGTTCGTCATCATTCAACCATCCACCGCTTCATTGGTATCCAAACCAGCAGCCCATCTTCGCAGAGCCCTCAGTAATGCAGCGGCCTTTTGTCGAGCTCTTGTCGTTCCTGTCCCCATCACTTCCCGTATAATCCTTTCCATCGATGGCACCGTTGCCAGTTCTGCCACAACCTCCGATCCCCCTTTTCTACAAATTGCAACCAAAGTAGCAGCTGCGCTTTCCCTTGCACTATTTGAACCTTCCCTCAAAATAACACCTAGTTTCTTTATTGAATTATGAGAGGCTGCGATCGCCGCCGATCCACCTCTCTTTACCACCACCTCGAGTATCGCCACCGCCTCTTCTGGCAAAAGGTTGATGACTCCGGTCACGAGCTCAACCACTCCTCCCTCCACTAACCTTCCAACGGTCTCCCTGTCTCCCGCCAAATTCAGAATTGTCACGAGTGCGTCCCTTTTGGAGTTTGTGGGTCCGTCTTTCGCTAAATCCATTAATCCTTTTATGACGTGTGTATTCATCCCTAGCCTTCTCCTGTACTCGTGAACATCTGATAAGCTGAAAATTGTAGCGGCCGCATTTCCTTTGGCTTCCCACGTGACACCCGAACGTAATACCTCGATAACACCATTTAAAGCTCCGTCAATTTCCATGATCCTCGATTTGTTTGCTATTAGGATGGACAGATTAAGAATCGTTGTAACGGCATTGACTTGGAGATTTGGATGCTCGGAGCCTACAGCCGAAGCTAAATATTTGACGAGAAGTGAAATTGCGCCAGCTTCGGCGATGAAAGATCGGCTATCCGAGTCCGTTTTAGCGAGGGCACGAAGCTCATAAATGGCGGCGTTAGCCGCCTCCATGGATGAAGAAAGCGACAGATTATTAACTAAAAAAGACACCGTCATTTTGGTAGCTTCAAATGGGACTTTAATGACTTTAACGCCATTAACTTTATCGTTACTTCTGACCGTTTCAAACGGCACACTTTGTTGACGGCACCACATGACTATAAGATTTTTCAAAGTGCGGTTAGGGATGAGGTTAGTGTGGGCCAGGGTCTGACCTGTCTTTGGACACGTGTTGTGTCCAGATTCGAACCACTGATGAATCGACTCCCGATCATATGTCTGTCCGGAAGCTATGACGACTGGGTCCCGCATCAACTCTAAGGTTATCGGGCACCGGAGATCCACCGGAACAGTAATATCGGACACCGATTTCTGTCGACGACGAAAGTCTGATTTCTCCGTCGTTGAAGATCCAAACAGAACACACTTGGCGTAACGAACGAGACCGATCAAAGAAACAATCTCCGATTTGGTTCTGTATTTCTGATTGGAGAGACTCCATTTCTTCTCTGCAACTTGAACTGTCGCGTAATCCTAAATTCTTCATAATCTGTTTGAGTTTTGAATGATCCGGGACGATCTCTTTCTTAATCAAATCGAGTAAAGCTAAAACATCTCGCCTGAGAAAATCGTCTCTCGGATCTACCGATAGTTTTGATTTGGAGCACTGTTTTCTTAACAAAAGGACGAGTTCCTCCACGTCTTGACTCAGACCCAATTCTTGGACAGGGAAAATGTCGAGGAGAGTGCATAACTCAAGGGTAAGCTCGTGAAAACTGTTGGCCAGATGTGCGATATGCATGAGCTGCCACATCTTGCTTCCATTGGAACAATCTTCGATCAAAGCTTTTATTTTCTGCAAAATGATGTACATTTCTTCAAAGCAGAGGAAGGTTGAAGGAGAGAAGACATTAGAAACTGGGTCTCGAAGAAGCTCTTCGAATACGATTGCAAGAAGTTTGGACTTATTTATGGTGGAAATGGACTTTTCTGTTAGAACCCATTGAAGAGGTTTAAGGAATGAGATTTCTTGAGACAAAGAACGAAGAGAATTCATCAGATTCAAGTCTGCTAATGTTAGAGATGGTGACGCCTTTCGCTTTCTTGGCGAGAGAACTCTAGGAGAAACGGCCATAAAAGACGGAATAAAAACAGAAAGAATTCTTGCGGAGTTATCTGCAACAAAAAAATGTGGGTTAATGGAGATGAAACTTGATAGCTTTCTGTGTGAAGTACTAGAATTGAAGAAGATGAAGAAGAAGAAGATATAGCAGCCGGAATGGGTATACTTTTTCTTTTTCTCGGAATGGGTATACTTGGACCGTTTACCAAAGGGAATTATTAGACCAAGCTAAAAATTTGAATCAACTTGCTTGGTCTAATTTTGCAAAGTTGCCGGCTGCAGCCTCCTCCTTTGATTTTCCAGCGTTTTAACTCCACGTGCCTAAGAATATTTTATTATATTAATTAAGTCGTGCGATAAATTTTGCTGTGATTTTATGGTTAAAAATAATGATTATTATCTCTTTCACTTTTAAAGTACAAATTAAAAGTACCAATTAATTTAAATTTTAATTGTTTTATATTTTATATTAGAATAAAATTATATTTTATATATGTATGTGATAGGTTACATACGATGTCACTTAAAATTATATTCCATATATATATATCATCTTTAAATTTTTAACGGTCCAGTAATCAAGTTAATTAAAAAATAAACTATTTGTCAAAAAAATATAAATTAAGGGTTAAATTTATCTCAAAAAAAGAATAAGGGACAAAACGATAAAAACAATAAACGTTAAGGGTTAAAATTATCGTACAAAGGGTTGCTTGGGTTTGCCCTGGTCATACACCAAAAAAAACCGAAGTAAAATAAAAATTAAAATAACTAAAAGTAAGAAAATAAAGAAAACAAAATTTAGTTGTCAATCCCCGGCAACGGCGCCAAAAACTTGTTGCATGTAAAAAGTGCGCAAATAGTGCAAGTGTACACGTCGCAAGTAATAAAGTGATAAGTATTATCGTGTATCGTCTCCACAGGGATTGGTAGACTCAATATACCTTCTTTTGTCTTCTTGCTCTATAAAAGAAATAAAATAAAAATACAGGTAATTTGGGTTCGAGTAAACTAAATAACTTGAAAACTAAATAATAAGAAAATAATCAATTTAAGAAAGGGGCCAGGATCCAGTTGTGTTGTATAGTGGATTTGATTGACTTGTTTCTGTCCAATGCAATCACACAACACTGCCTCAGCAACACTGCAATTTTAGTGCCTCGACAGTGATGAGCTTCGTCCGCTGCGGTAATCCCTTGCTCTTGGGTGAACTTTACCAAAGTTCGGCAATGTGTTCTTTGATGACTCCGCTTATCCCTAAGTCGAAGTACTGTTGATGACCAATTCTTGATGATACCTCCCGACGTGAATCAATTATAATCACCAAGCAATCCCACACTTCTTTTAGCCGCTGAAACTCTAACCTATTCCTAGGCCGAGTTAGTATTTTTCGACTAGAAAATACCGTACTTATTCCTTTTGTGAATCTAACTCTCTCGATATTAGATAAATGGATTACTCAAAAACTTCTCTCCCGAGCTTGAATGCAAGAACAATGAATGGCAAAGAATAAGAAAACATTGATATTTTATTGCATTGAAACAAGAAAACAAAGTTTAATCTCTTCTCACTAACACTCTACAACTTTCACCTAAGCCTAAAAAAATTAGAACATAATGAAAAGTAAAGAAAACTCTAAAATCTAAGATGAATCCGGCTTTCTAGTCTATGATGTCTATGGTCCTCTCCTCTCCTTGGACGGCTATGGTTTATATAAGCTTGGCCTAGGGCAAACCTTTCCTAAGTAGGAATACAACTTGGAGTAAAACACAAGTCAAGTACATAAAGAATAATATTTGTTTTATTTCCAAGTTTATTCCCACTAGGATTCTTTTTCCGTGTAGCCTTTGACTTGGGCTTTCTATTCGCTTCCCAGCTCTAATCCTTATGCTGCTTGTCCAGAAACGTTTACCTTTTTTTCTCTTCAGATCGCTTCCAATATCTGTACTTGTCCTTCAGCAGCTGTCGCGGCCTCAGGTCCTGCCTCGACCTCAGTTGCTGTCACGGCAGTAAATATTCCTGCAAATGCATAAAAGTGCAACAAAGCTTGCCTTTTCTATGAATATCATCTTTATATATTACAAAAGCAAAGTACCTAAATATCTCACATTAAGCACATGCATTAGTCCAAGTGGGTATAAATTAAGTGATTATTGTCCATAAAAGGTATAAAAAGTGATAATGAATTGAGCACTTATCAGGAGGTTTTTCACACCTTCCCTACACCCCCAAACCTTTGTAAAATAGATTTAAAACGCTGTCGAAACATCTCACTCTCAAAATCACTCATTGGTAACCATTTCTTGCTTGCCAAGTCATTAATTTATTCCAAAACTTCTTCAAACGATATCACTTACTTCTTGCCCTGATTCAAGCATAAAAAACTATGGATTTAGTGCTTCTAACCGCACTCAATAAGTCCTAAGTCGGATAAACCCTTAAACCTATCAAAATCTTAACCGAAAATTTTCTGAAACCAACAAAACTTCTCTTAAACCTTTAGTTCGGGATTAGGGGTTTTAAAACACTTTATAAATATATTAGCACATTAAAAATCATCCTTTTAGGATCCAAAAACAGTGAGCAAAAACCTTTGGACGAAAATTAGATGTTTTGACCCAAAAACCGATTTTTCTAAAATAAAGGAATAAAAACGTTTTTACCAAACCAAGAACTTTGGAATTTTAGTAAAGAACTTCAAAGTTCTAGAGGGTTGATAAAATCTTACCTCCAAAAATGATCCAATTTCTTTTCGGGTTTTAAAACGATAAAACAATGAGAAAACGAGAAGTTTTGAAGAAGAAAAAGTTATATGATAATCCAAACGAAAATTGATGAAAAGATTTAGGTTTACCTTTGAAAAATTTATGATTCTCTAGCTTGGGAAGAGGGAAAACAAAAATTATGATAATAGGTTAGGTTTATTATGTTTAAATAGGATTTAAGAGTTAGAAATCAGTTTAATTAGTAATTTAGGTTAAAATATAAATTATAGACTTAATTAATTAAAAATTTGAAAGCCTAGATCATCTAGGATAATAATTAGATTAAAGCCACTTAAAGATTCAATTTTTTTGCTTGATTTATAAAATTTTCCTCAACTTTTTAAATTTTAAAAAATAGTTAGTAATTTCAAAATTTTAGGGTTTCGTGGGTCAATTTTCGAAATTGAGATGGTTAAAGTTAAATATATATTAAATTAGGATCTTAGGATATTTTTATAATTTATTTTGAACAAAAATCAATTTTTAAGGATTTAATCTCAAACTAGGCTTAACCGATTAAATTGACTGACCAACTTCTAGACTCAATTTTAGGCGTTATAAGGATGAAGTGAATCGCGGAGACCCACAACTTCGTCAGTCTGATACCTGATGGTTCGCTAATTCTAACTCCGTACTTGCTATCGGTGCACCATCCAAAAGTGAGGACTCTTGAACCAGTTTGACCCAGCAAGGATTTAAGTAGCATTTTTATCTCGCGTATTTTTGTGTAAACGTCTCTGAACTCTAATCAGAGATCTTGAACCTTATCGGACAAGGTCATTTCGATTTTGTCTTCCAGTCTTTTTTTCAAATCTCTAAACTCAGATCACATTCTTGATTTTTTTTTCCCATTGTGAACGAGTTTGTACTCCATCGATCATAGTAGGAAAAGAGGCTCTGAGGCCTTCGATAACAATAAAGTAAAAATAATCAAAGAAAATAGAACGCAACAATAAAAAAGATGAAACTCGTATTTTAGAGAGAAGAAATTAAGGATGAGGCAGAGAAACCCTTTCCAAAATCAAACATTCCCTAGATTAGGATACAGACCCTCTCTTAAGACAACCTAAACGATAACGTTTCCGAAAAAAACAGACTTCAACAACCCCAAAAAATAAATAGACCTCAACAACAAATGATTTATTCAATACGCTGCGTTTTGACATTCCTAAAAGACAAATAACATGGGTAAACTTGTTACCGAAAATTTTAAAACAATTTGTATGAAACTATAATAATTCAATTCTAATTTCCCTCTTTCCGCAGCTCTAATTTTTAATTTCCTTTTCTTCCTTCGATTTTACCTTAGAATTCCGTTTTTCTCATTCGGCCATGACATGCGCTTTTCAAGATAACAATGTCAAACCACTCTAGATAACAATAACGAACCAAACTAGATAATCATGTTTATCCGACAAATCCATCGTAAGTTAGACGATATTAGATTTGTGTTGGTTAAAAAAAAAGTATTATTTGATTTGATTCATTGTTCGTTAAATTTTTTAAAATTATGTTTAATTCGTGCTCATTAAATTTTTTTATTATTCAACTTGACTTGTTGTTCGTTAAGTTGTTAAGCTCAACTCATTAAACTTATTCAAAAATTTATCCTGTTTTTATTTAAAAATAAAATTTAATAGTATTATATGAAATTTAATATTAATATTAATATAAATTAATAAATTTAACCATAAAACATTCAAAAATTTAAGAGTGTATAAAACACATATAAAGTCTAAACTTTAAACTAACAATTCACAAATATATCAAACTAACATGTTAAAATTAAAGTAACGATCCACAAATTAGTAATTATTATTTAGATATGTTTTTGAATAAAATAATTTTAAAATAATTATTAAAAAATATTCTAAAAATTAATAAATTACTCATTAACTTATAGAGTCGGATTAGATTTTATTCGATTTAACTCATGAAGTCTTGAATTAAATTCAAGTCAACTCATTAAGGTTTTAAATCGAATTCAAATCGAATCGTAAAAAAAAAAAAAAACTATCGCCCACCATACATAAGGATGGAACCGTAAACGTACAAATCGTGTCGGTCAATGGTGGGACTTTTATGAGTGGAAACACATACCAGAAAATGGAGCCACCCATGACTGCTTGGTGAAAAAATTGGCAAATTTAGGGGATGTTGGTGTTTTAAATTAAATTTAGAGGTATAAGGACGTTCGAAAGAATATTAAAAAAATAATTCAAAAACTAAAGCAAATATCGATCTCGCAAACTTTTAGTTTACAAGCCGAAATTAACCACAGCAAAACACGCCATGTTTTGGTGGCGAGGGTCGACATGAGAACGCTAACACTTGGCGGCGAGGTGCAGGCCATGCAGGATTCCTACAAGATTCCTGATCGCATGCACTGCGAATTCAAATTTCTCATGGTCAGCCATGTTGCAATTGCATGGAAATTTCAAATTTCTCATGGTCAGCCATGCTGCAATTACATAGAAATTTTAAATTCCTCCAGGTAATCTCGCCACCAAAAGGTGGTGCGTTCCATATTCAACCACGCCAGGTAAGCTGAAGGAAGAAAAATAAACCACGCCAGGTAGACATGACGTGGTACTGTAGTTTTTGGTTTATTTTTCCTCTGTTTTTTCAAACGTATCTATATCCCTAAATTTAATTTAAAACAACAATATTCCTCTAAATTTGCCGAAGATGGAAATGAAAATTTTTGCTACCCCAGAGTTGCCAACGTAAATTCTATACAAGGAACACATGGGTAGCAGGAAATTCCAAGCTTACAAGGAGCCAAAATACGGGGATGTACAAAATAAAATAGGAGAAAATCAGAAAGAATTTTTTTTGAACAAACATCCAGAAATAAGAGATCCTCCGGCGGCAACCAGGATAGTATCGTGTTATCTCCGCCGACTCAGTCGAATGTCACAAAAGCTGGCTAAGAAAACAATATAATCTGAATCTATGGATGTATTAGGCAAACACTTCAAATTTTATTCATTATTTATAAAAAGAGTACGCCATCATCCCACAAAATGATATAACACCAATTAAACAACAGTTTCACTGAGTTTTACCAAACAAATTCATCCGCGAAGAACAGCATGAAAATGCAACACACAGCAAACAACTTCAACACTATGCTCTATGGATGATCATAAAAGCTGCTGAGAAAACAATACAATCTTAACCTTCAAGCTGCAACCTGCCCGAAAAGCCACTTGCGGATCTGCAATTAGACAGAAATCAAACTAAGATGAGAAACAGGGACAGGACTGTAAAATTTAAGCTATGATAACCGTATATGATCAGAATTACAAAACCTTAAGTTTCCTATCAGGATAGACAAACACTATCTGTTAAACAAATTACACTCCACCATAAAATAATGATACACATACGAGCAGTTGATTAGAGAAACATTCTCTCCATCCAGGCTATAATGGCATGGATAACACGTTAGAAATATCAAAGAATCTACCAAAACCCACCTCTGGAAGTTTCTTACTGAATGCAACATCCAACCGTGCATCCAAGGTGTTCTCGCACACAATTTTTCCATCTTGAGATGCAATGACTACACCTCCAGAGCTGTAAAATTTTTTAAAGAAAACGAATTAGCATTACTTATTTGTCATTTTTCTTCGTTCTTGTAGGGTAAGGGTGCATAAAGGATATCACGAAACAGGAAACAACCTAATAAAATGCCTGTACAGAAATCAGTAATGTACCACTAGTATTTTGTACAGTAAGAAACATATATCATAATATACCAAATAATATCTCCACTCATAATCTAAAAGAAGAAATGTTGGTCCAAAGGAGTAATAATCCTTGCCAACGCATTGCATGACTATGGTAATTGAATCTTACATTTCCATAAAACTAATCTATTTACCAGAAAGGTCCATGAGATTCATCATGATGATGATGAAAAAACCCATGATGATGCGAAGGGCCAGGAGGAAGATGGACATCATCGATAAATATCTCTGGTGGATGAACATCCACTTTAGAAGCATATTCCTCCTTCGCTGAATCCAGAACAGACTCCACCATGTGCAAATCCTCTTTGCGACAACGAAGCAGGACAGCAGGCTCTTTCAGTCTAACCAAACTCTGCAATCAAAGCCATTCAATAAAATATCTCCCAGGAGTTTATCTAATGTTGTAACTTTCAAGAAAGGTTTACTTATCTTGCTATAAACTGACCTGAACAATTAAATCTTTCAAAAGCCTTTTGTACACATGGTGATCATGGCTCACATTCAGAAGGTCCTTGGATGCTGATCCTTTCATCTCATTAACCACATCATCTTGAGCCTGGAGTACCTTGATCCTAGATGCATTAAGCTGCATCGAATACTCACTGCAACCAAAGAATAATGCTTAATATTTCTTCACAAAAACACAAGTATATCCCTCAGAAACTACACCTATGTGCTAATCCTGCAATAAAACAAACTAAACTCGCTTCCCTTTCACATCAATTATCACCAAGGTAATCAACCTTCTACACTGTTAAATAATTTTGCACCCAAATCACATTAAGGTTCATTTCTAACAATACACATTAAGGTTCATTAGTAACTGAAATAGTGCAACTTAAAATCTGACTAACTTCCAATAAAATGAAATCAAGGACTATAGTTTGCTTATATTTATGTAGAAATAATATCTTCAGTTTGAATTCGACCTAATATTCGGTAAAAAATAAAAATCCAGTACGAAAAACAATTTGATCTTAAAGTTTTGACATTTATATAGCAGAAACGGAGAAAGTAGATTAAATTTTTAAAAAATCGATTTACATTTTTTTCCGAATTTCAACTTGCTTCTCCTTCTTCTCGTACTCCTGCCTGATCTTCTTCTTCTCCGCCTCCACCAATTGAAGCTTCTCGATGTTGAACTCCTGAAATATTCCTCGTTTAAGCATCAATTTACCGGAATATCCAAAATTCAAAAAGAAACAAAAAAGAGAATAAAGCAGATAGGATTGAAGTACCTCTTCAGCGGAAACTGAGATCTCGTTAGCCTTTTCCTCAGCCTCTTGGCGGATGAATCTCACCATCTGCTGGATCTGCTTGGATACATCAGCGTCGTTCATTTTCGCGTGGATCTAGATTAGATCTGTGGATGAACTGATCAGTGAAGAGTGAGAAGGTGATATTTGGATGATTTTCAATCAAGGGAAAATAATGTGGACTGTGACTACAAGCAGGTTTTATACGGCTCCGTAGATATGTGTGATCGAGAGCGGATCGGGTTCTGTTATAGGTAAAATGAGTGCATCGAGGGAATTTGTAGGGTAAAATATAATGGAATCAATATTATTATAAAATTTATAAAAAAATTATATTAATTTTTTATATAAAAAAATAAGTATTTTAATGGCAAATGGACACCGATATTGATGAATTTTTTTTTAATATATTAATACTTAAAAATCATTTCTCAATTTATTGAACTTTTTATCGTAAAACTAAAAATAGATTCGCTTAAATACGTTTATGAACAATAATTTAAAAATAAATAATAATTTAAAGATAGATTTATCACAATCCAACTTTAAACAATATTTTTTTTTATTTATAGGCAATTCACTGTTTATAGATGGATTTTCTTGAATTCAGTCTTTCATTTTAAATTATTTTTTAAATCACTGTTCATAGGTGGATTCTTCTGATACCATCTTTTAATTCAATGTAGAAAAAATAATAGTTCAAAAAATAATTTGAGAAAGATAATATTATAAGAAATATTTTTTTTCTTTCAACAATATCCATAGAAAAACTCCTTTTTAACTTGGACCAGTTTAAATAAGAAAAAATCAAAGTTATTATAAAAATTATAAAGACAGTACAAGAAGAATCCGCCTATTAATAGTGATTTTGAAAAATAATTTAAAATAAAAGACAGATTCAAGAGAATCCGTCTATAATCAGTGAATTATCTATAAACAAGAAGAATTTACTGTTTAAAGTTAGATTGTGATGAATCCGTCTTAAAATTTTTATTTATTTATTTTTAAACTACTGTTCATAAACGAATTTAAGTGAATTTATCTTTATTTTTACTATAAAAAATTCAATAAATTAAAAAATAATTTTCAAATATTAATATATTAAAAAAAATCGACAATATTGGTATCCATTTGCCAGTTAAAAACCTGTATATTAATCTTATCAACGCTTTTAATATTTTATTAAAAGATTAAAAAATACAAATATATATTAAAAGTTTAAAAATCATTGTTTGTAAGATGTATGTTTTACTAAAAGATTAAAAAATATAAATATATATTAAACTATAATAATTTTTAAATTATTAAAAAATATATATTTTTCATTGATTTGGTCCAAAAATGATTTTTCAAAATATTGTCCTTCAACATAAAATCCTGATTTCAATTGTCCGCTACATTAATTTCGATCAAAAATATTTATGGACCAATTAAAAGGTGTTATATGTCACTTTATTAAGAAAAAATCAATTGACTTTAATAAAATAAAGGATTGCCCTTTAAGCTGTCATTTTTTTTTTTTTACTTCGGACCTAAACTTTTTATTTAGAAAAATTATATCATGGGTTAGTCATACCACGTGACCATGAGACTAACCTTTAAAAAGCACACACATCACCAATTTTTACGTTTGAATATTTTTAAGTTGATTTGTAATTTTTCATCTAACATGAAACCTTATAAAAGAAAGGTAGAATTAACTGAATTTGATGTATGTTCATGTAGTGATGATTGACGGTGATTACAGATCAAATTAAGGATGAAAATTTCTTTCCCTTCACTCCTTGTAAAAATTAAAGGTTAAAGGGTCAATTTGAAATTATTTAAAAAAATTAAAGGGTCAAACGGAATATTTGAAAAAAAAATAAAAAAAAAAATAAATAAATGATAAATGTAAGCGGTTTATAAAAAAAAAAATCACGTTTATCTTTGAAAAAATATGGTTAATTTTTTTTCACGAAAAATTTTTACTTTAAATTTGATCTAGTCTCATATCATCAAGGGTGAATAATAATTTTTTTTAGGAGACAATAAAACAACGAAAATATAAAAATATTAAAGACAATTACAACAATGAAGAACAATAAATTTTTCTTTCATTTCTTCTATTTTGATTAAACATTGGTAAACTTGACTATCATAAAACAATTGACGATAAAATGTTTCTACATTATAGTTCATAACAGGTTAAAGATGATTATGAAATCCGACAACAATGTAATTATTTATTTGTGAAAACTTCTTGAATCGTTCATTAAAATTTAAGATATCATGACTCGTTTGAGGATTTAATTCTTTTAATCAAATTGTTATTTTATCATAAAATTTTTATAAAAATTAAAATACTATCAAGAAAGATGAATATTAACGACTTTAGCCCATTCAAGTCTGGTGGTGTCTAGACCGGATTGAGGGGTACAGTTTATACTAAAAAAGAACTAAAATGACCAAAAAGTCAAATGTTGGTTTATTTTTTACCTTTAGCCCATACTCGTTCTATTTTTTTTTTATGTTTTCTATTTTCTTTATTTTCTTTAACAATCGAACGATGACAACCCTTATAAATGTTAACAACGGAGTATCGTATCAAGAAAAAAATCGACAATAACTCTTCTCATAATTTTTACAACAAAAATACTTGTACTAAGATTTTCATCAGTCTAAAAAATTATTCTTTGATATGTTTCCACAACAATAGACAAGCACTTATGATTCTATTTCTTCTGTCTTTTTTTTTTCGTTCTTTTCCTCGTTTATTTATATTTCTGTAAAAGCTGATAAGAAAAATAGAAAAATGAAACTGTGTAAAGGAAACAAAAATATATAGATAAGGGTGAATACCTTTTTTACCGTGTATTAACTTGTACTACACGCGAATTTTTTTTGGAGGTATGGGTGTAAAAACAGTTAATTAGATGGGTTTTAGGTCCGGTAAAATCAGATAAAGGTCATTCCAGATTGATTTGATGTTTTAATTTGATTGGGTCGGGTGCGAGTTAGTTTCAGGTCGAGTCTATTTCAGTTCGGGTTCATTTTAGGTCGGGGTTGAACGGTTTGAGTTAAAATTAGATAATTGGCAGTATCATTTCATGTTAGGTTTATTTCAGTTCGATTGTATTTCAAGTTGGGTTCATTTCAAATTAGGTTCATTTCAAGCCAGTTTTATTTTAGGTCGGGTTAATTCAGGTTTTGAATTCATATTAAGTTTGAGTTTTGTATAAATAGTCGATAGACTTTGGTTTGATCATTCATTTTGAATTAATTATTTAATATCTAACATTTTTCACTAGCTTGAATCACATTAAAAATAAATATTACATACTAGACTAAACAAAAATATCATCAAATGATTATATCTTAAAAATTAGACTATATTACAAAAATCAGAAATTAATAAATTCAAATTTCGAAGATAAATAAAATTATCATGACATTAAAAATACTAGACTAAATTAAAAAAAATGAATAGAGGTCAATTTAAAATAAGAACAAAGTTTTAGGGACTATAATTAATAAAATATAAAATTAAAATAATAAATATTGGACTAACAAAAAAATATGTTTAATTTCAACTAAAAATAAAGTTTTAACGACCAGAAAAAATAAACATTGTACTAAATTTCATATAAATATATATTTTAATATATAATTAAAGTATATACTTTAATATGTATACTTTAATGTATATACTTTAATATATTAAATTATATGTATATAGTATATATTTTAATGTATATGTATATAATAATAATAATATATACTTTAGTATATTAAAATTCCTACAATATATACTTTAGTATATAGTAATAATATATACTTTAATGTATAGTTTGATATATACTTAAATAATAATAATAATTTTTCAAAATTCATTATATATTGTAATTCTCTCTAAAATTTTAAATTTTAGAACTTTTATATAATAATCAAAGTTTATTTTTAATTTCTTCCAAAATTTTGGATAACTTATATCCTTCAAAATTTTAAAATTAAAAATAACTTAATTCAAAACTTAAAAATTGAATGGCTATTTTTCTCTAAAATTTTATCTTTTTCTTTTTTCTTTATTAATTGTCTTTCTTTTCTTTTTATCAATTGTGTTGGTTTAAATAAATTAAGTCATAGTTTATATTAATTTAATAAAAAATTACATTTAATTTTAAAATTATTTTAATTACGTATAGTTTATGCTTTTTAGATGTTAATTTAGCTTAATTAAATTGTAAGTTTAATAATTTAATTTAATTTGAATATATAATTATTATAATATATAATAAAATTTGATAAAATATAATTATAAACAAAATTTTGATATGAATGTGAATATGTAATTATACACAATATTTTATTAACATTTTAATTAAATATATTATAATTAAATATTATTTTTATTATAATTACAGTAATTTAAATATTAAACTAGATATTGATTTAAAACTTATAAATTTTAATAAAATATTAATTTAAAATTATAAATAAAATTAAATACACTAAAACTAAATAAAATAGTAAATAATTAAATAAAATTAAATATATAATAATAAATTTAAATGTTAATCCTTAAATTAATTCTCTAATCATTCTTGATTTAAATTTTTAAGCCTAATTATATTTATCAATATTTTTAATTCATCAAATTATAGATATCATTAATTATATGTCATGTAAAATATAAAGTCTTGTAAATATTAGTTCACATCAATAATAGGTCGGGTTCAAAACGAGTCATGTCAATTATCAGATCGGGTTTAACAAAGGTCAGGTAAAATCAGGTCTCAGGTCAATTCAATATGGTAATATCGGTTATCTTCTAGGTCAAAATCGGGTTCGGGTTCGTTTCAATCGGATGCAAGTTGGGTTTCAAGTTCATAATAACAGGTTCAAATCGGATTCGGGTCATTCTCGGTTGGATATATGTCGGGTTCGGTTATAACAATAACAAGTCCAAATCGAGTTCTGATCAACAACAGTCAAATACAAACGAGATTCGAGTCATTACATCATCAGATCAAACTGGATCATGACTCAAATAAGTTTCGGTCAGGTTTTCAGATCATGTCAGCTTTTTACTTCACTATGCTTACTCAAATTAAGTGCCCATAATTATATTTACTCAAATTAAGTGATTAAAATAAACTATATTCTAAATATAAGGAACTTTTGATGAAATTTACCCAATAAGAAAGTAGAAATGAAATCCCGCTCATTCCAAAAGATAATTTTTGGTTGCCCGCTCGTTCCTCCTTCTCATCTCCGTCCCGCGCCCTAACGAAAACCAAAATTTGTATTTGTATTTTTAATCTCAAATTTCCCAAATCCAACTAACCAAGAAGAAACTCAAAATACCAAACACATTGATATTTTCTTCTTCTGCTGCTTCTTTCATTTCACTGCTCTGCACTGGATCACTCACCATTAGCTACTCCCTTTCTCTCGATCTGTTAGGGTTTCATTTTAATTTTAGGGTTTTAGTGAAAAACAAAGTTTTTCTTCTTTCTTTATACTGCTGGATTGGTGGTTTCCATGGCGAAGGAAACCCTAGACGAGAAGGAAACCCTAGACGAGAAGGAAACGGAGCAAAAGGAGGTTACTCCGGTTAAAGATAAAGAGGAGATGGAGGAAGGAAACGGTGAGGAATGTAACGAGGTTTCCGAAAAGGAAGCTTCTCTGCAAATTACGGAAAAAATGGAAGTTGTAGAGGAAGATAAAGTGGAAGCGGAAGGGAAGGAAGAGGAAGTAAATGAAGAAAAAGAGAAGGAAGTAGAGGAAGGGGAAGAAGAGGTGGTGGAAGACGGATCGGAGGAGGGAGATGAGAGCGAAGATGAAGGGACTAAAAGTGTTGAAGGTAGTGGTCGAAAGGGAAGCTCAATGAAATCTAGTGGAGATTCAGCTGAGAAGAAAGACCCTTTGACGCCGAGTAGTGATAGGCCTACTAGGGAAAGGAAGGTCGTTGAAAGGTACTCAGCTCCTTCGGCTGCCAGGCCTTCCTCGGCCAAACCTTTTTCAATTGAGAAGGTATTGATTTGGTTAAGAACTTGATTTCTTATTAACACATTCCATTTTTCTTTTATCCTTTTTATGTTTTGATTTTTTTATCCATTTTGCTTTCTTTCAGGGTCCTGGTACACAGCTTAAAGATATTCCAAATGGTACACATCTTCTTTCTTAAGTGTCCTCTTTGAATTTCATGGGATCTGATTGAGCTTCTATTCGTTTTCCAGTCTGGGCTGCTCTTTTTGTAATGTAACATAGTCTAGGTTATAATTGGGCGCAAATTAGAACTTAATTAAATTTTGGCACTTCTTAACAATAACTGAAGAGAATTTATTTATTGGCTTTGTGAATTATCTGAGACTTGGTTATTAGTTATGTATTTGGATTCACATTTTAAGAAGAAGCACAATCAGTGTCCATGAAACTTGTAATAGGGATGCGAGTAATGACATTCAAAGTAATAAAAATGAGGATAAACAGTTGTCATGTGCAGTTTACCATTTTAATTGTTGTTGAGTTTGAAGAAGTGCTATGATAAATACTCAAAATGGAGAATTCTTGGGTTAAACTTTAAAACATTGGTATTTTGCAAAATTAGATAGATGTGAACACTTTTGAACTGCTATGATAGCCTATTTGATACTTGCTTATAATGTTTGCAATTATTCTTTTTGCCTTTTTGACTACTATAATACCCTATTCACTACTTGTTGTATGTAGTTCATTCATTAGTCTCATTCTGGATAGTCATGCTTGGTAGTAAATTTTAGGCACTTGAATTGCTTGGAAATTGTGGATGAGATGTATTTGACTAGTTTCAGGATTAGAAGGTTACTGCTAGCCTCTTGCAGTTTTTATCTAATATTTGATTCTCAAGATTCTCTTGGATGATGGAGAGACTCTACTTCTTCTGTTGTGTTGCCTTTTTTCTTGGAAATAATATTGTTTATGGTTGTTGAATGTTTTTACCACTGGAGAGTTTGGCCTATTTATTTTCTGATATTGTGAATTGTTTCAGTGGCTTTCAAGTTGTCAAAGAGAAAAGCTGATGATAACCTGCAGATGCTTCATGTGATACTCTTTGGAAAGAAAGCAAAGGTGAAAGAGTTATGTTGCTTGTTGTTCCATCATACACTTTTTTTAATGTACTTACTGTATTTTTTTTTTCATCTACAGCCTTACAGTTTGAAGAGAAATATTGGCCAATTTTCGGGCTATGTTTGGGTTGAGAATGGGGTATTTTCTTTGATCTTGAAGTTGGTTTCTTAATTCCCCCCTCTGTATGCCTGCATGGATCTCTAGTTGCATTGCCATGAAGTCAAAATAGGTTTCATTGAAGATAGATCACCCATGCGTAACCTTGTGTATGAGCTGTTATTCATTAAGCAGAATTTTCTTAATGCCCCTTGCTTTTTATTTTTTCAGCAGGAAAAACAAAAGGCAAAATTAAGGGAAAAAATTGAAAAATGTGTTAAAGAAAAATTGGTCGATTTCTGTGATTTGCTGAATATTCCAATAGCAAAGGCCACTCTAAGGAAGGTCAGTAATTAATATATAAAATGTACTATTGTTTGTAATGATTTTGCTTGTTTATTAGGGTGTAACTTATTTCTTTTTTTTTTTTTTTTTTCTGAAGGAGGAAGTCTCTGCCAAATTATTGGAATTTTTAGAATCCCCTCATGCTACCACAGACATTCTTCTTGCTGACAAGGAACAGGTGCAATTTCATTGACAATCTTTTGCATGTTTTGAAGTATTTGACATGATTAATTGTCAGTTTGGGTCTGATTGAGATTCTTTATTCTTGTTTCAGAAGGGTAAAAAGCGTAAATCTACACCAAGCAAAAACATTGGTTCTGGGGAGGCATTAGATGCACCAGCCAAGGTTTGCCTTGTTTGATTTTGCTCCTTTTTGATATATCTCTTTGTTATATCCCTTGTGCTTCTATGATTATTGGCTAGTGCTTGTTGCTGCATGCATCCATGTGCTGTTTTGTATTTTTAATTTTATTGATTTCATATTATTTATTTTAAATATATATTTCATTGTGTATCATTTTTACCTGCTCTTCTGTGCTGAGATTAAAATTATTGTGATCAGTGTGATATGGTTAGCGTTTGGCCTTTGTTAACCTAAGACCAAATGAAATATATACTTTGGTGCTGAAGTTGTCTTTATTTATAAGGTTCTTTAAAATATGTTGGTTTAATTTGATACCGTTAGGCTGATAATTCATTAATGATATGCCTAAACTTTTTAAATTTTGCTTCTTTGCTGATAAGAATGACGTTTAAGAATTGATAAGTTCTCTTGTTTTTGTAAGGGTTGGTTATAAATCTTGGCTGATAACAGTTGGTGCTCTAAATGTCTGATCTTGCGTCTATATTTTATTTGTTATCTCAAACCCTACTCCACTGCTGTTGTGTCTGTATTGTCTATTTTTGGATTTGTTGGATTAATATAGTTGTTAATTTATTTTTTATCCGGTTATGAGGAGATTATTCATTGTTATAAGTTTGAAGTTTGTCAAAAATATTTAAGAGGTTTCGTTCTCATTACACATCGGTTCTTCTATAGTCCATTTTATTCCGGTTATAAATACTTTGGTGTTTTGATTAAAAGGTTTGATTGATTTTCCCATGACTATTTGTAGATTCAGAATAAATTATGTTTCTTCACTTGCCTACTCATGAATCATCTTGGTTTGTGGTTCCTATGTGTTTATGCTGGCACTGACAGGCATCACCTTTGTTTTTTAGCTTATATAGTTTTCTCTTCATCTTTTTGTTTCCATCATCTTGTGATTTTTTCATTATTGTATTTGTTTCTCTACCTATGTGGTTGTCCATAGATGTTGTCTAGCAAACAAAAAGATGTACATACTTTGGTTTCTCAAAAATTAACCCTCATTTTATCTGTCTTTTGTCTGCACTATTTTTAATCTCTGGAATTCTTGGTGGCTGAGAGTGCTTGATGATGCTTGTTATTTTGTTCCAAAATTTGCTCCACAGAAGCAACAAAGAACCCCCCAAAGTGGGGAAAAGTGCAAGCGATCATCCAAAGCTGAGGTAGATGAGGATGATAAAGTCGAATCCCCTGCCTCTGGTGATGATTCTCATAAAGATGATGCTGACACTACACCGAAAGAAGAGAATGTTGAAGAGGCTAAATCAGAGGAGGAAGAAGAGCCCAAAAGGTCTAGCAAAAAAAGGACAAAAAAGACTGCAACAGAGAGTCCTGAGTCAAAAAGCAAGGATAAGTCCACATCTGGAAAGAAGCTTACCCCAGCAAAATCTAGCAAAAAATCTTCTGGATCAGCATCAAAGCAAGATGCTAGCGAGGGTGGTGGGATTTATGGCTCTAAATCAAAGGGTTACGCGTCAAAAAAGCCTAAGGTTGAGAAGGAAAGCTCTAAGGCCGGAAAGAAGCAAACAAGCAAGTCATCAGAAAAGGTTTCTGCTAAGTCCCAAGGTAGATTTTGCTAAATATGGATGTTTTTATATTTGTTTATTATTACAAGGAAAGGAATCTTTGAAATTGCTTGTTGAGTTTGTTGATTTTTTATTCAATGTCTTTGTGTTTATGCTGTTGGGACAGGTAAAGGAAAAAGTGGTAAGAAACCTAAACCTGAGCCTAGCAGGGAAGAGATTCATGATGTAGTGGTAGATATTCTAAAAGAAGTGGACTTCAACACTGTAAGTAGTATCTTTAATTCTCCACCTGTTTAATTAGAAATTGAAATGATTTCAGGGTTTTAGTGCTGAAAATTGTCTTCTGATGATGCAGGCAACATTATCTGATATCCTTCGGCAACTGGGTATGCTTTACTGTCTTTTATTAAAGTATTTAATCTACAATATTGATTTTTAGACTCTAATAGTAAGATTTGGATTATCACAGGTATGCATTTTGATCTGGATTTGATTCACCGGAAAGCTGAGGTGAAGGATATTATTACTGAAGTGATAAATAACATGTCTGACGACGATGAGGAAGGGGAAGAAAGCGAGGAGAATGCCGATACAGGTGGCGGTAGTGATAAAGATGGTGACGGAGAAGATGCTTAGCTTTTCGAAGAAAAACCATGCAACGGAATGTAACTTTTGAGATTTCATTTGCAGTTGTGATAGAATTATAGAATTGGGGGTAGTTACTAGTTATTTTAAAGGTGGGATTGTTACTTTAGTTCGTGACTGCTACTGCTGTAGCAAGTTACTGTAGTTACGTATGTTTGTAGTTGAGATTGGCTCGTTTCCCATAGTGAACATCATCTTCTAAGAAACTAAGATAAGATTTATATTATCTTCTAATGTTAACATTGGGATTGGAACTTGTAAGTATCTTTAATTAATAAGTGGATTTCATGTCTATTTTACTCTAATTTTTAAGTCTGCACTGAATTGCATGCAATGAAATGGATGTTTAAACAGTAGTGCGAAACACATCATTTCTTTGGCTATTCATTCTTAAGTTCCGTTTAAGCCTTAAACTAGTATATTCATCTTTATCAATATTTTTTTGTTAATACATCCATTAATAATATTAAAAAAAAAGCAGAATATTTATATAAATATCCCTTAATATTCTGTCCATTACTGTGGATTAGGCCATTTTGATGACTTTTAAAAAGATATATTTTGATTGTATCTTTAGATTATCAAATCGACCCCCTAACTTTCTACTCCTAAAGGAAGCAACCGTCTCTCCCCCCTGGACCCGTTCTTCTACTAGAACGCGACATGAATGCCATCAACCCCGGAGGCCTTCAATGGATCCATATCAAATATCATTTTCTTGATTTCTTCATTCGTTATAGGGGAACCCATAACCTCAACTCAGCACGCGACACTCATAATCAAATGGCCCAGCCATCGAGCTTGAGCATGGAGATCCTCTATTTTAGTTATCCCTTTTCAAATCCATAATTTTATTTCATCGGCACCGGCTCATGACGGAAGTTTGAACAAATTTAGTGTTGCACAAGCTTTTTGGCTCCAGAAACTCTCTTCTTGCTCCCTCAAGGGTTATGAAGATCAACAAGATCATCTGAGTGAACATTCTGAAGAGCTGGATCAATCCCCACAGTCTCGTAAAAAGTGGCTTTTTCTTCCAAGATGGAAAAGTCTCTAAATTGGACCCAAGGAATAGAGGATGTTCATTCAAGGAAAAGATGCTCCCGTACCGGATAATGCTCAAAGGAAGGCTTGAGGGGTAAAGGATCCGGATGAGAAACATAATTATTGGGAAAATCCGAGTTCCAAGAGGAGCCCGAGCCATACAACATCCACATTTTAAGCCTAGAAGTTAATCGGATGGATGGATTCCTTGGATTTCTACCTCAAGCTTTACTTGTTTTATTGAATATTTCTCTCAAATCATATAATTAAGAAGAAAGACAATCATCAGAGGTGATTTTCGTTTCTCTCCTCTAATCAAAAGTTTTTTTAACTCTTTTGATTTGATTTTTATCAGAATATCTTATTTTAATTGAGTTTTATTAGGAAAATTTAATGGATCTTGATTATAGATTATTTTATCGTGATCTTGATTGAATTAGATCACATCTAAAGTATGTTTTAATTTTGTGAGAAGTGATTTACAAAAAAACCTGCGAAAACTAATTGAATTATTAATCTTCTAGATTGGATTTTAGTGTGTTTATGTAGTAATTGGTTACATTAATCTCAAAAATAAATATCGAAAGATTTCGCTCTCGTTTTCGGTTACATTAACTGTAATTCATGCTCTTGTCTATGGTTTTGATTACTGTGATATGCATGTTTTAGAATTGAAAGATGTTGCAAATGATTATATATCGATGATTTATGAGTTTAGAAAATGGTTTACAGCATGATATAAAAAATGCTTAAATTCATGTTCAATGTATTAGAAATGACTTATTAGAAATTAGGTTGGTTGATGTATATGTAAAATAATGAGGTAACATGTTTGAATCGGGTTTATTGACAAATGATAATGGTTAAATATTATCGAATATAGTGCATAATAATAAATCGTCTTATATGTGTTAGAGGTAATTTCACCATAAAAAATTGGGAACCACAATATTCGAGGGGTAAAGCTTAAAATTCTCCCGTTAGTAATTTTATACATCATAAACATTAAAGGTTAAGAGTAAACCATGCTCTTAGATCACTTTAAATGCAATTAATATGAATTAATGTATCATGACTTGTTGATAGAATTTGTATAAGAGAGACTTATTATAGTCTGTTTGCCATGCATCTAGGGAGGAATAAAATATATCAGGATTTTTTTTTTTTTTTTTGTGGTCGTACATAAAGGAAGAATATCTTTGAATTTGTAACAAAGTCTTAAGCTTGTCAATAGTTTAAGGTAGAACATCAAGTTAATTTGTAATAAAATATCTTAAGCTTGTCGATGGTTAATTATTGTAGAAGCCACTTATAATTGAGCGCAGTACAAAGTTAGTCATCCATTTTTGAAAATCAACCAATACAGTCACATGTTTTCGGGATGTAAATTTATTGTCACTCTAAAGTTAAAAACCATTAATGAGTAACGGAAAAATGACCTATCTAATTTAAAAAATATTTTTTCACGTTTGATCCACGTGGGCTAGCTACCTACTAACCTGACTACTATATAAGAAAAATAATAAACCCCCACCTTCCTTACTCTTTTTTGTAACTTTTTTAAAAAAGAATAGAAAGAATCATTCTAAGAAGAAGAAAAGAAAGAATGATTTTAAGAAGATAAAAGCAATGAATAAAATACCCATTTGTCGTTGTAAATAACGAATTGATTTGGCCACTGCTTGGATTGACGAAAATCCAGATAGAAAATTTTTAGGTGTAAAAATTATGGGAATGACAAGACCAACAACCAAGCCAGAAATCTTATCAATCTCTTGTGGAAGCAGCTCAGTCATTTAGGATAATTTTCTTAGCTTAATTTCTTAAAACCTTAGAGATTTGTTCAAATAATAATTGGGGCTTTTTTTTTTTTTAATTTCTATCATTTCCTTTTTAGTTCAAGAACACCGGCTTCGATCCAAAAGTAATCTGAGTGGATCCATATGAAAATGTCATTTAGGACTAACATTTTCATGTTTTTTAAACTTTTTTAGCTGTAAGAAAAAGGAAAGGTAGCATTCTTAAGAAAATAAAAACCCAAATCAGGCCATTGTCATGGCTAAAGAGTCATTGAAACAAAGGGAAGAAACAAGCAAGATGCAAGCTTAAATCCTGAAGTTAAATACAAAAGTGAGTGAAATGAGAAAGAAAAATGATGAAGAAAAGTTCCCTAGTCAAGACTTGGAAGCAGAGATGATAAAAAGGCGGAGAATGGCTAAAAGGTGTCGACGGTTGGCCGAGGCACAATCTTCATACCAGGTTATGCTAGAAAAGATGATTCGGGATGACATGCACCAGTAAGATTGCCCAAAGCATGTTGTTAGTTGACAATATTTCGGTGTTATATTTATAGATTTTAAGAGTTTTTATTGTTTTAACTCTTTTAGGAGGTTTTATTGTTTTGATTCGGGGTTATTAACTGAATTGATAATGTGTATTTCACTCCTTGCTTCCATCTTCTTCTTAGAATGATTCTTTCTCTTCTTCAAGAGAAAATTTTTAAGATTACAAAAACAATTAAAAAGGTGGGAGTTGCATGAGCTCTTTAGCTCAAGTGGTTAACAGAATGATTGTTGTTTTTAAAAGTCACGGGTTCGAGCACCAATGATGTCAATAGAGTGATTGAACGATCAATGTCAAATGGTGTAAATTATATTTTAGAGTAGTATCTTGTTCAAAAAAAGATAGGAGTTTATTATTATTTTTATAAGCTAGCTCACATGGATCAAACGTGGAAAAAATATTTTTTTAATTGGAGATATTATCTTTTCGTTATCCATTAACGGTTTTTAACGTCGAAGTGACCATAAGTTTACATCCCGAAAACGTATGTGACTAACTTTGTATTGATAGATTTTCAAAATGGGTGACTAACTTTGTATTACGCCCAAACATAAGTGACTTCCGCAGTAATTAACTCTTTGCATTATTACTCATAATTTTTTAATTTTTATAATTTAGTCATCAATAACTTTTATTCTTCCCAATTGGATCCTTAGACCAAATTAAGCTCAATTAAAATTTCATTACATAACCATTGGGTACAAAAAGGGGTCAATATAATATTTATGATTTTTTGTTACAAAATTCTAATTAGGGTTGTATACGAACCGAACGTTCAGAGAAGCGTTCGGCAAAAATTTTGTTTATGTTCGTTTATTTATTAAACGAACGAACATGAACAAGATTTTCGTTCGTTTAATTAAATGAATGAACACAAATAAATTGTTCGTTCGTTCATTTATGTTCGCGAACGTTTGATAATCTATTTTTGACACATAAATTTAGTAATAAAATAACACAAATTTAAATGAAACAAAAAATTAAATAAACAAGTAAAGACTTAAATATAAAGGAAATCAAATGCAAAAAAAAAATTGACAAGAAAGTGCAAAATCGAACAAAAATAAATTAAATGGATCAAATGAGTAAAAAATGCTCTTGTTTTTTCTGTGTACAATGCTCTCTACGTGTGGTTTGAATATGAAAGAATGAATCCTATTTAAAGGCTTTAAGAAACCCTAAAATAACTTACACATTAATATTAAATATTTTTCGAACAAATAAGAAAAGGTCTAAGATTGAATTTAATAAAAAATAACAAAAATAAAATATTTGAGAATTTATAGTAAAATTAGATTATTGTATTGGATCCGTATTTTTTTTTTTATGTTTTATCTTTACAAATATATTTTGAGCTACTAGTTTCCCATTGAAACATTTCAAGATGCTTCAAAAAATTAACTTAAAGACGATAAGTTTTTAAGAAGATATCTTAACCTAAAATAACTCGATTCCTAACGAAAATTCGTCATGAATCCACAATCAAAATTTCTTGCACATCCCTTGACTTCCCATATTTGTTGGACAGATTCTATTACAACCTAACCTATATTTAACATGATAAGATCTTGTGTGATACGCAGAAATAACTAAAATACATTAGAGTGAGTCTATCACGTACGTCGAATATTGTTGAACATTATTAATGTTGAATATCATTAAATATTTATTAAATTAATTAATAAAGAGTTAAAATAAAAAGACTAAAAATCAAACCCAAAAATGATAAAACATAAATCAAAACCTTGATTATCGAGCAGACCGAAGATTGAAAATTCATGTAAGAGCATGATTACTAACTCGAATTAAAGATTCTCAAATTCATTAAAAACCTAATCGGAATTTTTTTTTCTAAATTAAAATTTAAATACCATCGACAACATAAATCTTGTTGTCCATGAACTATGAATGGTTTTGAGCAAATTGTACTGGTCGGATTGAAGGTTAGGTTAAGGATTGAGATTTAGAGTTTTATGGTTTTGGGTTATAATGTTTATGATTTAATAATTTTAGGATTTTTGATTTTGAGTATAGAGCTTTTAGTTTTGATTTAGGTTTTATGATTTCATATTTTAGTTTGGGGGTGTTCAAAACCGACCCAATAGGTACCCAACGACCCAATAAATTTAATATCAATATTATATTATTAGTATGTTTCAATATTTTTTTTTATATTTTAACTTGTATTATAAGTTTATTGGGCCATTGGATACCTATTGGACTGATTTTAAACACCCTTAGTTTTAGTTTTAGGGTTTAGAGTTTAAGTTTTTTTGATCGGACTAAATTAATATTTGATCTAATTATTTAAAAATAATTAAAGTATAATATATATAATTTTTAAAAAAAATATTTAAATTAATTTATAATTATATATTGAGTACTTGAAATTTTTAATCTTTATTAATTAATTTAATAATGTTTAGTAATATTTAACGTTAGTGGTGTTCAACAATGTTTCACGCTCGTTATAGAATTTTCCAATACATTAATACTATTAATATAATTAAAATAAAAATGGAATAATAAAAAAAATTACAAATAAATTTTTATTTATGTAAATTGGCTCTTGTTTAATTTTTAATTTTTTAATAGCCTCCTTTAAATTTTATACCTTCAAGAAAAAATTCTAAAAATACGATAATTATTTTACAATAAAATCGAGTGCTTGTGAACGCAGATTAAAAAGAATAATATTATGAGTGGAAGGTAGGTCACAAATGTTGACTTTGAACAGATTACGTGGTGATATGTCAACAACACGTGGTCCCACTTTTCAACTCTTCCACACGGAAAAATTATATAGCGAACCTTGTTCACCACGTCATTCATGGTTCCAAGAAATCAAAATCGTTGATTTTAATTTTTTTCCAAGTGAATCATCACCTCTTTGCTACATGGATTTAGTGGATAGATAGTTATTAGGTGGTTATTTAAAAATCAACAATCCAAATTACTTGAACCATAAATAACGTGATAAACAGGGTTTACCGAATAATCTCTCCTTCCCATGGTCTTAATTTTTAAATAGTTTTCATATTTTTAAAAATAGTACCAAATAAAAATAAAAATTTCAATTCAAGTCCTACCAATTTTCTCATGTTCCAGGAAATCTCCCTCCCTCTCTTTTGAATTTTTTAAATCAATTTTCAATTATTCCCCTTCTAAGTCCATACAAAATTCATGGGAGTAGAAAAGAAGCTTCTTTTCCAACCCAACTGGCCTAGTACAAAGTGGCCTACAATTATAAAGCTGACGGTCAAATTTTGTACAAATACTGGACTAATTTTTTTCAAACAACAACAACCCAGAGCTCCAATTCCCAAGTTACTGCTGCTGTTTAAAGCTTTGAGCTAGGAGAGTAGAAGAGAAAAAGAACTGGTTATGGAGGTACCTGACAAATCAATTGAGGTACGAGCGATGGAAGCTTTGGGAAAAGGATTTGATGTTAGCGGAGATTTCAGGTTGAAATACGCTAAAGGAACGAGGTTGGTGGTGCTTGATGAGACCAATAGAAGAGACATTGTATTGCCAGGTGCTTTTACTCTCAAAGATGTTCCGCAAGATATTCGTCTTGATAAAGGCGACCGTATCAGATTCAAATCTGATGTTCTTGAATTCAATCAGGTATGTTTTCTTTTTTCTTTTCCCCTCTCATTTGATCAAACATTTTGGGGATTCTCATGTGTTAAAATCATAACTGAGAGTTATTTTGGGTACCCAATTCTTAGTTTTCCCCTCTCTCACTCAACCTTCGATCTATATCAGTTACCTGATGTGTTTTTTCATGGTTCATAGTATTAGTCTGAAATGGCCAACTTAAAGTCTTCGAACTCTAGAGATGCCGAAATTAGCGGGATTGAATAAGTAAACATGTTTTGACCATGGGAAATGCTGATGAATGCCTGATCTGAATCCTTAACTAGTGTGGTTAGCCAAGTTCCTATCAGTGAAAACATTTTTCCATTGAATTTAAAGATAGAGCCATGCCTTGTGGTTTATAAGCATTAGTTTCTTCTGAATCAGCCTTGAAGTGGTGGGGATCAAAAGTTAACTTTTTGTCCCATGTGGATAGACTTGCATTTTCAACTCTATTGACTAAGTACACCTTTTTTGAAACTTCAGATTCTTTTTTTGGGAAAACAAAGCTAGGTAACATGCATAATTGGATTTGTATTAGAGATATACGGACCCCACCACTCCACCCCACACACAAGTTGGCAAGGAAATTTGGTTTGTATTTGCATGGATAATTGTATTTTTCTTTAAAAATTCTCTTACAACCATACATGTGATGACGCTGAGAAGGGGCTAATTGAATTCATGGAACTTTCACCATTTGGAGTTCCTCTTCCTTTTCTTGGATGTTGGACCTCAAAGTTAATCCTGTTTATATAAATGAAGAATAATTCTCTTTGACGTTTATCACGATTTGTGCATTTGAATATGAAAGAAATGAATAGAAAATGATCTGAACTTGAAGCCAGTTAGTAAGTTTTTATGTGAATTCATCTTCCTGTGAATGGAGTTCACAAGTGTTGGTGTGATGAAATTAATGAATTCTGGTTTCCCTTTGATTATTTACCATTCTTGGACTGCTGCAGCGGAAATGCAACATAGTTTCTAGTTTATGATTATCAACAAATAGATATTATAAAGTTAA
Organism: Abelmoschus esculentus; assembly: GCA_035048815.1. Taxonomy (NCBI): domain Eukaryota; kingdom Viridiplantae; phylum Streptophyta; class Magnoliopsida; order Malvales; family Malvaceae; genus Abelmoschus; species Abelmoschus esculentus. The sequence continues at coordinate 16,023,227 of JAUCBN010000024.1, forward strand.
ACTTGAAGTGAACCTAGCTCAATTCCAAAAATAAAGAACTATATTCACGAGTTCCTGATATCTACTCCAGGATCTAGGAACTCTACTAGTTCATAATAACAGCTGATATTTGTCCTTTAGCAAGTCTCTAATATATTGAAAACACTTTGATAATATACTTCAAAATCCAATTGTCAAATTCTGAAGGGACTTTTATACGGATCTTAATGATGATTGATGAAGAAAGTTAAAAAGAACTAAAAGGCAGGATTTAATGTGAAAACTATCTAAGATTATTTATATTCAATGCTTTACTGATTAAAGAGCCTTATAGAGGTTTAAATAAATTTATTTGATTGTGTATCAATGTTGTACCTTATCTTTGCTCCAAAATGTTACTTCTCATGCAGATGTCTGAGTTACTTAATCAGAAGTCTTCCATACAAGGAAAAGTTCCTTCAGGTTTTCTTAACACTATTTTTGATTTGAGTGGAGACTGGCTTCATGATGCTGCAGACACCAAAAATCTTGCCTTCGATGGTTACTTTATTTCATTATATCATTTACATCTTACTGCATCTCCACTTATCCTACATGATAGTGTTAAGAAATCTGTTCCATCTCACTGGGATCCGGCGGCATTGTCTAGGTATCTTTCTGATGCATTGTCTTTGCAATTTCTTGGCATTTTGATCCATATATATCAATGAAAAATTGTATGGATTATGTGGAGGCTGTTTGTATGTTTTGTGGAAATAGTAAGAATAAATACTGCCAACTGTATGTTTTATTGGTTTTGCCTGTATAACAGGAAATATATTACTGGTTATGCAGAATTTAAGTTCAAAAGTGGTTAGGTTGACCATATGGCTTGGTGCTTGAAAAAGAATAGCCTATATGAATTTTAGACTAAAACAGGAGTGCTTAAGAGGTCTATCACCAACATTTTGGTTAGCATATAATTATCAATGGTAAAATAAGGTTGTTGGAGAATTCATATATACACATACAAATAGTGTGTAAATTTCCTGCTGACCAAGTTTTCTGTCATTTAATTTTGTAACCAAATTTGCAAAATTTAGATGCTGGGAAGAACATGAATCATTTTGGTTACTTGGCATCTTTTAGGTCATTGTTAATGGTTTCATGCTGTACATATCTAACAAATTGTATTAGACAGGTTCATACAAACATATGGGACGCACATAATAGTCGGCATGGCTATTGGAGGTCAAGATTTGCTATGTGTCCGGCAGAACTATTCCTCTACAATTCCACCTTCTGAGCTCAGAGGGTACTTGGAGGATCTTGGAGATGTTATGTTTTCAGATGGGAAAAGCCCTTCATTACTACAGAGAAAAACGAGAGATGGCAAACAAAAAGTATTAGCATCTCGTTGAAACTTAAGAGCTCTTTTGTTTTTTCCGTAAACACTAACTTTTTTTTTTCTAAATTCCATTTATTTTGTAGGTGCCGGAGGTCTTTAACCACATTTTGCAGTCAACCTCCTTGCAGCTGGCCAGCATTGCAGAAACTTCAAGCAAAGATGTGAGTCAAAATTTGAGTGTTACTCTATGTCATTTTTATTTTAATTATTAAAATCCATAATTATTTATTTTCACCATAATAGGGACTCACAATCATTTCATCAAAAAGAGGAGGAAATGTGTTCTTACATAGTCACTCCAACTGGCTCCAGACTGTACCAGCTAAACCAGAAGGCATTTTGTTCAAGTTTGTACCAATTACTTCTCTTCTGACTGGGATTCCTGGAAGTGGGTATCTTAGCCATGCGATCAACTTGTATCTTCGTTGTAAGTATTGATGTGCTTGACCTATGGAGATAACTTCAGTTCTGGGTTTATGCTTCAAATGGATTTTAAAAATGGTTGGAATCCTTCTCTAATATAAAAATTAACTAAGTAACTTTGCTGGAGCATCAGTTTGGGTGTAGGACTAGGATATGGTTATAGATTTTGGACGATTAGTAAAATTGTTAAAAGTGGAACACCCCAAGAAGACCCTTTTTATTTAAAATTCTTAATTCTTCCCAAGTATAAAAATAAAAATTAAAAAATAAATATATTGATATGTGTGTGCGTGTGCTTGTTCAAAGTTAATTGGAGAGTTTGTTTGGCTACTTTCTTTTGCACTTGATTACATTTTGCGTATATTGAAGTTTGAGGTGTGTTTAGTTGGGGAGAAACGAGAAAATGCTTCAAGATCCAAGGGAAGGATTTTCCCTCTACTGGAAAAAAATGCCTGCCTCATATCCCATTGTCCGAATCTCACTGTTTTAATTGATCAAAAAAAAAAAAAAGATGTAGGCAACTTAAAAGAAAAACAAAACTAAGGGGAAATGATCATTAGGCGTAATTACTGTCTCTTTGAGGACTTTAGCCTTGTTATTTTTAATTTTATGTGTTAGTAATTTTCTTTAACTTGCTGAATCTGTGTGAAGACAAGCCTGCTCCAGAGGATTTATGTTATTTCTTGGAGTTTCAAGTTCCACGACAATGGGCCCCTATGTTCTGCGAGCTGCCCCTGAGGCATCAGAGGAAAAAATCTTCTTGCCCTTCCCTGCAATTCGCTTTCCTTGGCCATAAGTTACATGTCAGCTGTACGCAGGTAGTTAAACAGCAAATAAAGCATTATCTTCTAATTGCCAGCTTATTGGTTTTATTTATTTTCATCAAATTGTCTTGTCACCTGCATTATTTTGCTTTCTATTTCCATCAGAACATAAGACTCATTGGATCCAAAATATATAATTCCTTAAGTAAAGGGGGAGATGCATTAATTCATTACTGTCAGCAATGCAGAATTTATTTTAAAACCATGACAGCATCTGAATCGGAATTAAACTAAAATTTCATGAACAAACTGCTTGTATGGAGAACCTAAAAGTTTAATATTACTGCAGCAGTTTTACTTGAAACTGGTATGAGTATGTCAATGGTGAGTATGACCTGCACTTGTATGGCACTAACAACGTAAGTGGGTTCTAGAAGGTTTGATGTAATCACCTTATTACAAGTAAAATGTCGGGAGGTTTCGGTCAAAGTGTTTAGTAGAAAATGGAGTTGAATTACTACAATTTTTTCATCGGTGATTATAAGTACATCTTAAATATTTAAATGGTATTTTTTTCCATGGTCAAATTGTCTGGTACTCTGGTAGAAAATTTTCCTGAGTTCTTGAAGTGGAAACTAACTGTTTGAATCGAATTTTTACCAGTAACAACTAACAACAAACATGCATCAATATCCTTGAGGCTTGAAGGTAAAATATGAAGAAAGATCTTTTAAACATGGAGCTTTGGTGAAAATTGTCTAGCTCTATTTACGTATCAGTATGGAGTTTTACCTTTCTAGTCCATGTAGATATGTATGTGTAGGCATGTAGGCATAGCTTTGTAGATGTGCTAAATGTGTTTATATAGGTTTAAATTGTTTGACAACACCAAGGTTCTATCAAAATTCATCCGTTTCTCTTTAGCTGTTCCTTACAGCCATGTTTCAGATTAGTTCTCTGTTTTTAATATAAAAATAAATTTAAATATTTCATACAATTGCAGGTTTCAAGTGATCTAAAACCTGTAGTTGGCCTCCGTTTGTACCTGGAAGGAAAGAAATGCAACCGATTGGCATTACATGTGCAGCATCTCTCAAGTCTTCCAAATATGATGACATCCATATCTAGCAGACCATGTCAATGGCGAGGTTCAGATGACTATAAGTCCAGTGATCAGTTTTTAGAACCGATCAGGTGGAAGAGATACTCAAATGTTTGCACATCTGTTGTCATGCATGATCCTAACTGGTTGCAAGAAGTTCCAAGGGGCGTCTTTATTGTAACCGGCGCACAGCTCATTTGCAAAGGAAAGTGGCCAAAGACAGTTTTGCATCTCCGTCTGCTGTACAATCATATACCCAACTGCACTGTCAGGAAGACTGAGTGGGCAGCTGCACCGGAAACTTCTCGTAAGGCCAACTTCCTCACAAATCTTAGCACAACATTCACTTTTACTCAACGGACGGTCACCGGACAACAAAAGCAAGCTCCAACTGCACTTAATTCAGGTGTATTTCCTGATGGTCCACCAGCACCAATTCGCTCCAAAAAACTGCTAAGATATGTTGATATATCAGAGGTAGTGCGCGGTCCACATGATGCACCGGGACATTGGTTGGTAACTGCAGCCAAGCTAGTGAATGAGGGTGGCAAGATTAGCTTGCAGGTAAAGTTTGCATTGTTGGACTATCCATGACTTTCAGCCTCTAGGTACATATAGTGATTGATATATATATATGTATGTATAGGTTGAATTGATTTATGGTTTAGTCTCTTTACATGTAGGGAGTACCATAGATAAAATATAGATACCCAAATTCTAACCGTTGTGACCACCTAAGATGCAACCCAAGTAGAAAATTGAGTGTTGCTATCATTATTATTATTATTTTTTGCTTATATTTTTTTGAAAATAGGTGGTTTCGTTAAAAACCTCTTTCCAAACTAACCATGCGTGATTCACAGTTTTTTTTTTTTAATATATTAGATTATATTTGAAGTGATCGGATTATAAAGGTATAACACTGCGAACAAAGTTAAATACATAAAAATAAATATAATAAAATTTTAAAGACGTAGAAGACATTAAAATATAAAATCTAAAGAACATGTGGCTCCTTAAAAAGAACATGGGGTCGTGAAAAGCCTTATATATTTGAAGGACGGATGCGCGTTAATTGTGGGAGGGGTATGGTTTAAAAAAAAAAAACATAATGATTTTAGAGTATTTCGGATTTTTAATCAAATCTTAACTTTATTATCTTAATATACTATTAAGAATTTTAACCAGTTTACTATTAATTCTTCCTTTTTACAAGGTTCATGAGGAAACTTTGACACTCCTATTTTTTTACTTAACTAAGATAGAATCAATTCTAAGTTTTTGTCTAAAGCTAAAATAGAACATATCTTTTTACAAGAGATTTGATTGGTAAATTAAATATCTCATAAATATTGGTGTTTAAACAATTTAAGCTCACTAGAGAGAACAAAATTTTTTTAGTGAAGAACTCTCTAAATCACTATTTACAAGAGAAATAGGAAAATATGAATTCAAATATAATTTTTATTGATCATGTTGTTTAGATGTATTCTCTAATCATCTTTAAACTTTTCATTCTTTATTTTATAGTTAGGAATGATCTTGGGGCCATTGAAGACCATTGGGGTTTGATTGGAGCCATTTAAAACTGATTTTTATATAGATTATCTATTATGGTGTCAAGTGTATCAAAACACTTCTACATGTATCAAAAAACTTACTCTCCGTATCGATATGGTTAAGCTTATACCGATACGACCCCTAACTGTTGAGGAGATTTTAAATAACCGTTAAAGGTATATCAAAATATCAAAGGGGTATATCGAAATGGTATGTATCAACACAATTAAGTCTGTATCAATACAGGTTTTGACAGTATTAAAATTGTAGCTTGAGATCCTCAAGTGTATTGAAACAGAAAAACTTGTATTAATACGGTCACGTTGAAAACACAAGTTTGACTATTTAAAAATATTTTAAACACTTCTAAAACTTATATTTAAATTGTTTGGACATAAAAACCATTTTAAAAATCTTTTTAAATTTATTTAAAACATTTTTTAATTATTATATCAAAACAAATATCTTTATAATTTTTCATCTAAATGTTGTGACAATTAACTCATAATAAGATATCACAACAGATTTCGTTAATAGGCAATTGAGATGGCAAGCAATTGATACAAACTAAAATGAGACAAACAAGATAAAAAAAAAAGTCCTCAAACAAGATAAGAAGAAGCATTGTACTCAATTTATGCAAAATTAAAAAGTTAAAAATTAAAAATAAAATGAAAATAAACTAATATGATAGGTCTTCACCTCAAAATCATAAAGTCCTTTTGTCTATTTGTTGTAGGTGTTGCGTGCAAATAGAGTTGCGCAATTAGTGCAAGTGTACACGTCGTAAGTAATAAAATGATAAGTATATCGAATATCGTCTCCATAGGGATTGGTGTACTTAATATGTTTTCCTTCCTCTTCTCGCTCTGCAAAAGAAATAAAATAAAGGCATATATAAATTTGGGTATTCTGAATTGAACTAAATAACTTGAATAATAAAGAAAACTAAATAATGAGAATAAGATCAGTTTGAGAGAATGGTCAGGATCTAGTTATGTTGTATTGTGGATTCAATTGACTTGTTTTTGTCCAATGCAATTACACAATATTGTCTCGATAGAACTGCAGTTTTACTGCCTCGACAGTGAAGAGCCACGTCCGTCGCGACAATCCCTTATTCTTGGGTGGACTTTATCAAGGTTCGGCAAAGTGTCCTTTGATGACTTCGCTTATCCCTAAGTCGAAGTATTGTTGATGATTAGTCCTTGATAATACCTCCCGGCGTGAATCAACTATAATCACCAACCAATCTCACACTTCTTTTAGCCGCTGAAACTTTAACTTATTCCTAGGCCGAGTTAGTATTTTCCGACTAGAAAAATACCGTACTTATTCCTTTCGTGAATCTAACTCTCCCGATATTAGATAAATAGATTTTTCACAAACTTCTCTCCCGAGCTTGAAAGCAAGAACAATGAATGATAAAGAATAAGCAAACCTTGATATTTTATTGCATAAAGCAAGAAAACAAAGTTCAATCTCCTCTCACAAATACTCTACAACTTTCACCTGAGCCTTAAAGAATTTAGAACATAACGAAAAACAAAGAACTTTAAAGTCTAGAGTAAACTCTCTTGTATGAAGTGCTTTGTGACGGCTATGGCTTATATAGGCTTGGCCTAGGACAAACATTTCCTAAGTAGAAATACAACTTGGAGTAAAACACAAGTTAAGTACATAAATAAAAGATATTTATTTCCTAGTTTATTCCTCTAAGGATTCTTTTCTCGCGTGGCTTTGACCTTGACTTTTCCTGTGTTTCTCAGCTCCGATTTCTATGCTACTTGTCTTAAAATGTCCACCTTATTTTCCTCTTCAAATCGCCTATAATATTGATATTTGTCCTTCGGGTGCTGCCGTGGCCTCAGGTACTACCGTGGCTTCAGGTACTGTCGCGACATCATGTCTACCTACAAATGCACAAAGGTGCATTAAAGCTTGTATTTTCTATAAATATCATCTTTATATGTCACCAAAGTAAAATATCCAAATATCACACATTAAGGTCATGCATTAGTTCAAGTAGGTATAGATTAAGTAATTACTGTCCATGAAATGTGTAAAAAGTTATAGTCTTTTGAGCACTTATCACACCCCCAAACTCAAACTATTGTTTCTCCTCGAGCAATGCAAAGCATCAAATTGTCATACCTTATTCTCTATTGGTCTTACGTTTTCATCTATTCTCCCCACCATGACTATGCTTATTCTTTGAGCCTTAACATTTCGGTTACCCAAGGACTTACCCAGAATCAAGCTATAAGATTTTGTGAGTGTGTGAGTTTTTGTGGATAAGTTTGATTAAAAGCTTTCTTAGATAAACTCTAAACTTAAGACAAGTAAACTTGGAATTAATGTTCTCTTCTTATAACAACAACTACTTGAGCCAATTTTAGGCACCTCAAATATTGTGTTTTCTCATCAAGAAAATATTATATTATTATTATTTTTTTGTATACTAGAGCCAATTTCGGGCACCTCTAACATGAAGAAGAGTGATTCCTAGAGCCAGTGATAGGCACCTCTAGTCAATATTTCTAAAAATCTAAGCTTTTATCACCTAATTTCATTAAAAGAATTCCTATAATCAAATAAGTCCCAAAAGTGTTTTTAGAATCAATCTTATAGCAAGTTTCTAAGTTTTTTTTTAAGTATCCTAAAGTTAAGCCTTCTAAACAGTACCTAACCATGGTAAGGAGAAATATTTCTATAGCCTAAAAAGAATAAACCAAGACAATACTGATATAGAGTAGTGAAAAATATGGACAATATTTCAAGTAAGGTGGTGGACATAAAAAAATTTCAACATCGGCGAATCACAGCCACTGGTTTCCAATCAAGCCCGAAATTTGGTGGGCCCAACAACACTATCAAATTGGAAATTAAATTAAAGAATTATAAATCACAATATAAACTGTTGGAGCACCCAGTCCCTCGTCCATTACTTACAAACAGATTCATCGTTGAAATTTGTTAGCGAAAAGGAGTTGAGAGAAGAAAGGCTAGTTTTATGGTTATGGCGGTTGTTGCAGGACTCCCAACGACGGTGTCGTTTGCTCTGGTGAAGTTTGAGCGCAACACTTCGGCTCCAGCTAAGGGGAAACTTTGGGGTGCGAAAATGGTTTCGAAACTTAGGGGCGTGAAAGCGAGGTTTGGTTCTTTCAAGACCGGTGGTGCTGGTGTTTTGGAACGACCCAATTTTGATCAATCCCAGTTTGACCCTTCTACTCAAGTTCTCGAAGGTCGGGTTCGATTTCTTGTGTTTCATGCTTTACAGCGTTTTCCAGTTTTGTTCTTGATTTGTTTTTGTTAGAATAAGCTATAAAATGTGAAATTCCAGCATGGGTTTTTGATTTGAGTCTTTTTTTTTCTTGAACGTAAAACTTGTAATTGTTTAAAATATTGACAAGAAAAACAAGAACGAAAGATTGGGTTGTTCATTTCGTTGTATATATTTGGTGAAAGTGAAATGAATGATTCTTTGATGTTTTTTTTTTGGTGAAAAAGGTATGATTGTATTCTTTGATGTTTTCTTTATTATTACTTGGTTCCATTTTTATTTCTTGCTTCAGTTTTCCATCAATTTTACTTTCTGATTTAAGCATGGATGTCTAACTTTATCTGTGTCTCATTTTAGTTGACATCTTTCTTGCCTTGTTGATCAGCAAAATGATGTAGATTACCAATGTCAACACTTCAAAAATAGACCGTGATTGAGCAAAATTGAACCACTTGGTTGATGTAGATTAATATATCAATACTTAGTTCTAAGTATATTCGGATGATTATACTTAATGTCCATGTTTTATTATGGCTGCCATTGTTACTTTAGTTAGATAAATGAAGGGCTTAGATAATATAGCTTCGTTAAAGTCTATAGAGATAGAGTGTGTAGTTATATCCGAGTAAATAGCACTTGTTTGCTGTGCATGGGTATTTCTATATACGTGTATGTCTGTGTTTATTTAATGTTTATGTTAGTTGGGGATCAAATGATGATACAATCTTCTGTGATTAATGGTGTAACTCTTCTGAAATTTCTTAGATTAAACAAAAAGGATGTTTATAAATACAAAAAAGCAATTCATTTTTCCAGTGTGTGAGGCCTGTGATGGATAACAGACTTACCATGTTTATTCTGATAATCACAGGTGGTGATATCGGGCGCTCGACAGATAGGAAAGGTACTGGCAGTGGAGACAGTTATAGAGTTTTGCTGGTCGACGATGCTCGCCATTCAGAAGATTTAGGTAATTCATTTGCATAGCTTCGAGCATACCTCAGAATATAGTTTATGTATGAGTTGAAATATGAACATGTTTATGTTCAGTGTTCTTTAATAAAAGAAATTTTCTTGCTGCTTTTATTCACAGGTTTGTATTTTCAAAATTTAGAAGTCAACATCAGCATTTGGATGGTTTCAATTAGTGCTGTTATTAAACATACAAGTATAAGTTATTCAGCTCCAATGGTGCAGGACTAAAAATACAATATATTATAAGGACTATCTAGTTATTTTAACAGAAAATATAATGTCCAGAAGCTAATGTCTGATTCATCTGTAAGAAGCTTTTTAATGCTCCAGTTATACGAAAATTCACTACGCTATCAAGCAAACAACATTGTTATAACTTTTCAACTAATTTGTGTTTTATTATGTGTATTTAGCAAAAAATCTAACTTGTACTTGCGTCTGTTATGTTCTTGCAGTGGCCAAGGTTTTGCCCCAAGCTGTTCCATCTGTTACACCTGATGATGCAAGAAAACTTTTCCATGAATCGCGTGAAAATGGGGTGGCAGTTGTAATAGTCACTGTCAAGGTATTTTTATTTGCTGGTATGAATTATTTGTCTGGATATATGTTTGTTTTTCAACTTGTTTTATTTTTAGCATTTGCTGAATTTCTCAAATGAGTATACAAATTACGAAGTATTTGATCAAGTGTAGGATGCAACACATATTATTGCACTTGCCTTTAAGCGTAGCTGAAATGTGAGTCTGAATTCTAATATGAACAAGTTGTCTGCTTACGTCCTTACCCTATTCGCCAATTTTCTAATTTCACATATTATGGCTTTTGCTTTTAAAAGCATATTAACCGCAATTAGGATAAAGTAAAAATATTTTAAACAATAAATATTTAGGAGATCCTACCATAAGTATTCAGTTTTAAAATGGACTAAGCTAGAAAGCTTCTGCACCCTTACACTTTTATTTCCTCGTACAAACATTGACAATTCTTTTTGAATATGATTTTTTTTGGTCTCTTATGTCTATATTTTTTGCTCATATGATTTGCATATTTAAGTCATAAGTGTCTGTCTGTGTTGTTAATTGCTCATCATTTTGTATGCTAATGGTGACAGATCATACTCATTGAAACCAGTGATGGTCCTGTTGCCAAAGAGAAATTGATCTTTTCTATGATCATCATTTTTATTTGATGTCCTGAATGAATGTATTACCAACAGAAGAACTGTATGTAACTTGATAAATTACTCTCTTTAGGTGCACAGGATGCCCTGAAATCTGGTTGAATTAATAACTGCTGGTTGTTTTTACATCGAAAATACCTATTTAATATCTTACACATGATTTCTACTGATGTTATGTCCTATTCCTGTATATGGGGGTGATCTGCATGCTTGAACTTTTGAAATCACCAACTCTCTATATGGATTAATTAATCTGCCATTTGTCTTGCTTTCCAGGAGCATGCTGAATTCTATTTGCAAATGATGGTTCGTGGTGGATTACGTTCGATTATTGAGCCGGATTCACATGCAGTGTAAATTGGTTGCAAAGTACAATTTTGGAGCATCTCGAGCTACGTACCCTGTTATGAAACTGGAAAAAGAAATAGGTGAAACACTAATGGTTCATTGTGAGGATTTTGTATACACTCTCAAGTTTCTGTTTCAATGACATGCTTAGAAGTATACCTAGACTTGTGGGGAAGAAAAGCAGGTTGGCCCTAAAACTTCAACACTAAACTTTGATCATACAACATACAATTTAAACTCTCTAAACCTTAAATCCAAATTTCAGAAGAAAATTATGTAATAATTTTTTATGTAGATTGTGTTTGAAAATATAACCATATCCTTTTAAATCTAAATTATAAAAAAACATGAATTTTAATCTTAGATCTTAAATTTTAAATCTTATAATCTAATTCTTAAATTTTAGATTATAAACTAAATTCTAAATCTAAATTTTAAGAAAATATTGTGCAATAATTTTTACATGGAATATGTATTAAAATATAGGAAAATTCTAAAACGAACGTCGAACACCAATAAACACTACTAATGATGAACATTGTTGAACACCACTAATTTTTTTAAAGCAAATTTTAAAAGAACTTGAATTATAGTTAATTTATTTTTTAAAAATTAAATTAAATTAACATTTAATATTTTATTTAAATATTACTCTTATCAAAATATGAAATTAAATTATTATAACCTAATTCTAAAGATTAAAAAAACCGAACGAAAATTAAAACCAGAAAAGCTTATCTCTTTATTAGTGTTGTCGCTTTCAATACTACTATTATCGTCATTTTTGATATCGTCGTCGTCAGTATTTTTAATTTACCGACGAGATTTATCTGTCGTCGTTTGCTATAACCCAACACCAACGGAAGATTATTTGACTTGTATTTCAACTTCCATCGTTATTGTTTTGATATTGTTCGCCGCCTTACTCGTCATTCACCTCTCCCACTGCTCTTAACATGAATTCTCCCACATCTTAACATAACCCATCTCAGGTTTGCTATTGAATTTTTAATTTTGAGCATTACATATTTATTTTTACGTCAAATCTATTATCTTTGACTATGTTTGATCCTTCCCAACTTGAATTTATAGGAAAGCGGGTTCTTGCGTGACTTTCTTGTAATTAACATCTTGATTATTCAAATTTAATTATAAAGCTTATTCTTCTATAAATTGATTTTCCCCCTTTTGCTTTTACGTGAATTGGATTTATATTGTTGATTAATTCTTTTATTTTGTTGATATGCTAAAAAATTTGGGTCTTTCATTTTGATATCAAAACGAGTATATGATGAATATGAAATGCGAAAGTTGTGTTAATGAGGTCAAGAATAAGACACAAACAATTGATGGTAAAACGACAATAATAATTTTGTGCATGATTTATCATTTTAAACTTTTAAGAGATATTCTCTGGGTATTCTCTCATTTGAAGATTATTTTTATTCATAAATACATAGGATTCTGTAGAGATCTATAAAAATCAATGCGAGTGTCGTTGAAATTTCTTTTCGGGGTTAGAAAACACTTTTCAGATCGTTTTTGAAATAATGTCTTTCACGTGAGATTTTTCAATAAAATTTGTTTTGAAAATTTGGAGTTGTCACCGATAGTTTAGGTAGATCAAACACTGTAAAAACAAAGATATTAAGAAATTGAGTTTTAAGAGTCGGTTATGGATGAGGAAGGATTAATACCCTCACACTACCCAAAAATTGATACTTTGATACCGCTTTATTAATATTAAATTTTCTGGGATAAAGTAGCGGTCGAATTAAAATTTAATTAAATATGCACATTTATTTTAAAACACCTAAGTCCGATGGTAAATATCCGAACCATCGCCACCACCTGGAGTTAATTTCGCTTATGACTGAATTTAGAGGCTTGCATTAAAAAAAAGTGTCACAATCATGTCATCTTTAAAAAAATTAAAGCAAATATTTAAATATTTACAAGACATAAAAAAGATTATATCGTATCCCAAATTATGAAAACAAATTTTTACCATTATATATATGTGACTAAAGAGAAATAAAATGCAAGTTATTTTAAACTAATGGAGCTTTAGTTTAACCATGAATAAAAGGTAGACAAATACACTCAAACTTAAATGCGATCTAGCAATATGTGATATAAGCACAACACATAAATAGGATAAAACATGCAAAAACTGAAATTTGAATAATGTTAGAAGAAAATAAGTTAAATGTGCTGAATTACCCTTTAATTTTAGGATGAAATTGCAAAAGGAACAAAAGAAGGGAAGGTCGGGACTGTTATTCTCCCTTACGCCGACCCCTAAGCGTGAATAACAAAATACGGAGGGGTCTAAACAGAATAACCCAAAACAATTTAAGCGTAGCCTATTTAATGGTGACCAGTCATTTGGATAAATTTTCCCATTTCAAAATTTTAAAAATAAAAAAAAACTCCAAAAAAACTTTCAAATATTCAAAGAAAAAAAAAACAGATTTAAAACATTTTCTCCAAAAAGACAAACCTTTTCCCCATAAATCAAATTTTTTTCTCAAAAATCGAACATTTTCCCAGAATCAAATTATTTACTAGGTTTATATTTAGATTACTATATATTTTTATTATAATTTCGAATATATTCTTTCTTAATAAAATTAATGATTTTTATTCAAAAAAATTAAAGATAGTGTTAAAATACTAATTAATAAAATATAAAGACATTATACATATAAAATATACACAATTGAAATATGAAGACAATTAACTTGATGTACTTATAAAAATAAAATGTATAGTAAAATGTAATTTTATTAACTCAATAAAAAATAAAAGATAAAAATTAATAAAACTTATAATGTGTTTCAAAAAACAAGTTTTGATATTTGTTTTTTTAAAAAAATTATCAAACAACGAAATATGATTACACAGTTTCATCCAAACACTTGAAAATGATTTCCGTAATCTGTTTTCCATAAGATGTAATTCATTTTCCGTGATTCATTTTCTGGAAACAGTTTTCAATGAAACAAATGGACCTTTTGTTTCAGTTTACTAAATTTAATTTTATTTCTTTAAAATAATTTTAATTATTATTTGAGTCCATGAGATTTTAAATATTTTTTTAAAATAAAAATGTTCAATAATATTTAATTTTAGTGGTGTTCAACATTATTTTTCGTCCGTAGTAGAATCATCTTAAAGTATAACATTTAAAAAAAATCTAAATTCGAAGTTATTAAACTAAAAACTTAAAACATTACCATAAACTTTAATCATAGAATTTAAATTTTAAAGTTTACGATTTAAATTCAATTTTAAATCTTATATCTAACAAAATTTATGTATATTTTTTTAAAAAAATGTTATCGAGAAAGATTTTTGATCAAGATAGCTTCATCATTAAAGAACCAGTGCAAGACCCTAAACCCTTACACCATTGAACATTAATAATCGGCAAAATAAAGGGGTTAGAACACTGAAGAAGTGAAGAATGATTTCCCTTCATCATTAGAAACACGAAAACAAGATATGCTTTGATTGCCTACAGGCTGCACTGAGAAGAAAACCCAAGAGTGTCTCACGGGTCCCAAGGGATTGCCTTGTTGCTTAAGTTAACAATAAACGTTTCGGAAAGGGAAAACCATAAACACTACACTTCTGAAAGGGAAAATTAAAACCCCAATCACACCCAAAGAATGGAGGGAGGGATTGCCGCTGGCAGAGAAGTTGAAGCAACCTCTGATGAAGATGGGTTTAAAGGAGCCTGGTATACTTGTATCATTCTCAAACTCCCAGAGAACAAAACTAAAGGAAAGGCCTTGGTTCAGTACAAGACATTACTCGAAGAGGATAATCAGACGCCACTGACCGAAAATGTCGACCTTTCCTTCATTAGGCCTTTACCTCCAGAACCAACATTCCCCGGGGACCACTGTTTTCAATTGAAAGAGGTCGTGGATGCGTTCCACCTTGATGGGTGGTGGACTGGTTCTGTTGCTCAAGTTCTTGACAACCCAAAGCGGTACATTGTGTCATTTGCAGATCCACATGAGGAGATTGAGTTTTCTTCTTCTAGGTTGAGACCTCACTGGAAATGGGTTGATGGAAAATGGGTTAAACCCTCCCAATATCAGGTTTTCCCTTCTTTGTTTTAAAAGTTTCTGGCTCTTTCTAATGTGCATGTGCTTTCTAGGCTTCAAATTTATTAACTGATTTCATGTGTATGGCTCCATTTGCAATGCTCAAGTTTTGTTTTTAATCTTCTGTTTCTGTTGCCTTTAGGATGACTAATCATGTCAAGGACATTTTCATTGCTTTGTTTTACCAATGTCTTGGCTCATGTTTTGAGACACGATAAACAAAATAGTAGCATGCAAACTTCAAGGCGCTTCAGTTGCTTTCTGCATGCTTATTTTTACCTTGTTATTTTCAGGAAGAATCTAAAGAACATGCAAAGAGAAAGCAAGTAAAGCGGGCAACACTTGAAGATGATGCTACATCTTTACATCCTTCCAAGAAGTTCAAACACAGAAGCTTAGCATTTGTATCACTCCTAGAATCTGGAATGAAGGTTTTTCCTAGCAGCTCTTCCTTGTTTTGAACTTTAGAGGAAAGTGGAGTAGTTATATTATATGTGCTGTGCTATTAGCATTGTATCTCAATATAAAATTAGTAAATTACTCTATTGAGGTACATTTGCGGGGACTAAATTCAATAAGGATTAAAACATGGGATTACCATTGTAGCATACTCTGGTTCAAATCCAGTCTGGTTAAAAAAATTAGTGTTCAATAATGTCAACAAATGTTCTTTTATGCAAGCGTAGGTTTGCAAAAGCTCCTCCTAACGGTACAATTCTAAGTAAAAAGATTTGCGTATGGCTGCAAGCAATATGATAAAGCCCAAATGATTTGTCAACTAATGCATGCTATGTATTTATGTGGATTAGTTCATGGTCTCTGAGTTTCCATTATGTAGCAATTGATCATGAACTGAAAAGGTCCTCTCTCTCCATTTACTTCTGAATGGTGCTGGATACAACCCTCTTGGGGGTATAGGAGTGCTCAATTTTTTTTTTCTGTTTGCTTTTAATTGAATGTCTCTGCTTTGCTCTGCTCACCATTCATTACTCTATTCATTTCTCCTTCCAAAGGTTAGAGTTTCTAATCGATTTCCGAATGTATGCAGGAGGATGCAGGATTGTGTAAAAAATATGGAAGGAAGCTCAAATGTCACTTTGGAGGTCCAAAGCATCTAGATGCAGGCGTGCATTCTCTACGTTAGCTTGAAAAACATCAATTTTCTATGCATTCTGTCTAATAATTTACTGAGATGTACGAGAATGGCTTGCAGGAAAAATGGATGATTTAAAGGTGGCAGCATCTACTGAAGTTCAGAAAGTGACAAATGAAGTTGAATCTTCCATCACCAGAGGATTGTTGGTTGAATGCAGTCGTGTCTCAGTGACCGAAGAATATAGCCATGTTCCTGAAGAGGTATTTAAATAAAGTCAAAATAAGGCTGATTTGATTGAACTTTAAACTTGGCATTGAATATAATACCATCCTTAAGGGGGAAGAATTT
Organism: Abelmoschus esculentus; assembly: GCA_035048815.1. Taxonomy (NCBI): domain Eukaryota; kingdom Viridiplantae; phylum Streptophyta; class Magnoliopsida; order Malvales; family Malvaceae; genus Abelmoschus; species Abelmoschus esculentus. The sequence goes on from JAUCBN010000024.1 coordinate 16,039,790, forward strand.
CTTTTCTTTTGTGAGTTTAAGAAAAGAGCAATGATAAATTAAGAATGCAGGTTTGCCCTTAAAATTCTCTTGGGTGGATGAAGAGTGACATTGTTACTTCCATTCTTTGTAAGACATTTTCGAACTAACTCAAAGTTCAGATTTAGAGGGAATGGAATTCAAACTAAAAATTGCAATTATCTACTATTTCATTCCATGTTCCGTTTAACGTATTGATGAAGTTATCCTCCTTGCTAAAATGAAATTGAAGTTGACCTTAAAATCAATCGTTTCTGTTTTAATATCTCTCATATTTTTCATTAAACACAAAAAATGTAAACATTGTTTGTTTCAAATACACAACAAAGTTGTAAGGAACAATTGTTTCATAATGTCAGCCTTTGAAATTTATTTGTTCATTTGATTTAATTTATGAGCATTGGGGAAAAAGAACATGCAGTCTTAAATTTCTTGCCTTGAATGTAAAGGAATTGCTTTCAAAACTTGTTTTCTTATCCATGCAGGAGATGATACTGCACAAGGAACATGGCATGGGCAGACCTCAGAAAGAAGATGGTTTGCATGAGACTGAGACTGAGCAACCAACATCTGTGCATCTGTTCACAAGATTTACTGCTGGTACGGGATAACATAAATCTGGCAGTGTCTACTATAATCTAATTTCTGATGAACTTCGACTGCCTTATTTTGTGCTAGATATAAATGATGCTGCTGGTATTCTTGAAAAAATGGTTCCTGAAAAATACAAAGCAACAGAAGTTGAGTCATCCATGATATCAGGTTGGGGCTGTTGGGCACCACTGAAAATCCACTTCAGCTTAAAGAATAGTGTTCTTTTCGGGTTTATTCAAGAACCGGCCACTTATATGACCAGAATTAGGGTAGTTTAGCTAGAGAAACAGTAGAATATCAGCTGCAAATTAAATTGCTGTCAATGGTACTAACTTGCATATGATAGCCATGACTTATTCGAACTGATAACTGATGTGAAGTGCATACAATAAGAAGGAACATGGTAAAAGAAGGATATAATTTTCATGTTCCCTATATTTTCTTTTGTTTCGATTCATATGCTGCTATTTCTTCCTGATTTTACAGGTTCTCAATCTATGTCAACAGATAGGACTACAGATTGTTCGAGAAAGATAATCAAGGTGCCTGGAGAGTTCGGAAGAACTCTTTGTAAAAATGAACAATCTCGGTTAATATGCTGTGAAAATGACACAGGTAAGTAATGTGACATTATCATGATTCATGTTCCCCTTTTCAATAAAATCTTCTGATTCCTTTACTATATGTATCTAGGAGATTTCCTTCCAGGATTTGAAAATCCACAGAATGATCCAAGGGAGAAACCACTTAAATCAACTCCTTTAGTTGGCTTGACAGGTGACAATGGGTCAGATGAGGGTCCAAACTTACCTTTTGTAAAGACCCTACAACTCTGGAAAGTAATTGAATCCATGGAAATTTTCAAAGTCATGCCTCAAAGCCCCCATTTTCTCCCCTTAGTTGAATCAAAAGAAATTCTCCGTGAAGGTTTAGCTGTTGGTCATATGTTAAACTTTGCATCTTTGGTGGAGAAGACTTCCAAGTTGAGAGTTGCTGATCCTGAGAATCTTTTTACTACCATTTTGGATGCTCTTCCTGATTTCAGAATTCTAGGATTTGATGTGAAGGCAGTAAGGGACCGTGCAAGTGAGTTGCTGTTGATGAAAGATAAACATGAACATTTTCAACACTGTTCAAAAGATGTTGAACTGCAACTCAAGCAGTGTTGTGATGAATTGACCAAAATAAACGAAGAGATTGATGTGAACACCAAGATGCTAAGAGAGCTAAAAGACAAGCAAGCATCATTGTTGTCGAGGAAGACGGGTAATACATCTCAAATCACCTCACTTCATGCATGTGGAGATGTTACTAATAAAGACATTCAAATTGTAGAGGCCGAGTTTAAGAGTCTAGCTAGCAGTACTTGGTAACTGGTCTCATACTTGGATCTTGGGTCTTTTGTTCTGGTGATTGCAGGTTGAGGTTACCGTTCCGTTCCATTAATGTGGTTGTGATTGGAGAGATTTCTTTCTGTAGTGTAAAAGAAGGAAACTGTTTTGTTGACACAATGGCTAGAGCTGTTATGGATTGACCATCCTTATCAGTTATGATTTTCTTAGAGAAACATATGTTGACTGTGGACCATGAGAAATTATATTATGGGTCATTCCTATCATATTATTTATAAACCCCTACTAATTAAATGTATTCATTTAAGACACGATGGCTAGAGATGTTATGGATTGACCATCCTTATCCTATATATTAAGGGTTCTACTGGATTAATTATGAACCTATGACCAACCTAGTCCATACGTCCAACTGCAGCATCCATGACCACCGTAGTCAACATGATTACACCTTGCAAAATTAACTATAAAATTTGCACACTACTCCAAACTGCTCAAGCTAACCAACAACTACAACAACAAGAAAGAGATGATGCTAAGGCTTTTCAAGAACTGGTAGTCTACTAAAGTCAAGGGGGGCACAATGAGAGAAGGAAGAAAGAGTCTCCAACGCTGATGAACGACGCCAACGATCCCTGAAGACCCGAGGGAGCAAGAGCGGAGAAACTGGGTGGAAATGTTGAAATAGATCGATTACCCCTAGACCTTAGGTAACCCCAGAGGAGATTGGATAACATAAGAGCTTAGCCCCCTTGTACCCCATGTGTTTGTAGCCTTTTCACTTTAAACTACCGAAGGGAATTTATGATGGGATCGGGAACGCTACCGAGCATCTCTCCGGTATAGGAATTTATGATGGGATCGGGAATGCTACCGAGCATCTCCAAATAGGGGTGTGTGTTCGATTAATTCGGTCGATGGTCGAACCTAATTAGTCATAACTGAATTAACTAAAACTTTTAAAACTTTAAATGTTAACTGAACCAAATTAGTCATAATCGAATTAAACGAGCACAAATTATTTAAATTAATTCAATCGATTTTTGAATTAATCAAAATTTATTATTAAAATTTAATTAAATTACTCAATAGCTCACTAAATTATGTTAAAATATTATTTTAGTCACTAAAGCTTCATGTTATGCTAATTAGACAAAAATTTAATGATCATTTTATAACATATCAAAAAATATAATGACCATTTTATAATTTTTAAAAATTCAATAACCAAAAATAAATATATATAATAATTTTGATTAATCTAAATAATTAACTAATTTTAAATTGAATTAATCGATAATTAAATTTTTTAAAAAATAATCATTAAATTAATCGACCAAATTAATTAAAATAAATTTAATTTAATTAATTAATTTTATTAAAATCGAATAATACACTCCTCTCCAAAAAGCTAAGGTGCATGGTTTTCCCAATAACTTTGAGAAGGGGTATCAAGAATTGATATGACTCCCTATTGTAATGTCAGTAAGAGCCGCCCAATTGTACCATTATTCTCGATAATTCTTTTCAATTCTATTTTTTCACTTCGTTAAATTTATTTAAATTTGTTTTATTTTATCTTAATTCATTATTATCATTTAATTCTTTAAATACTTAAAGTGACTTGAGCAAAATAACTCAAATCAATTTCTATAAAAACGATATTTAATATTTTATTTTATTACTTGTAACATATATATTTATATCGTTACATTACACTAAAATTACACAACACGGATACTTTAAAGTTCTATGGCAGCTTCTTGAGAACAGTTTTAAGATGTGTCTGAAGAGCTATAATATTGGTAGCTATTTGAACAACATTATTGAAAAGTGTATAAACTCTTATTGAATTCAAGTGTATAAACCTTATACATACACCATTTATTTATACAAAGAATATAAGCTGAGCTGATGACTCTAACCACTTTCGGTTAGCTAAACAACTCACCTCTAACCCTTTAACCAACTAACCACCTTGTTAAGAATCGTCTAGCCTTTAGCCTTTAACATTCTCCCTGTTTCTTCCACTCTTCAAGTTCTTCAACATCAACAACACACAGCTTTTTTTTGAAAGTCAAGAAATAAGTCCTTATCAAGGCTTTAGTCAAGCCATCACCCACAAAGTTACTTTTAGCCCTTAACGTTTATAACTATTATCGTTTTGGCTCTTATTCTTTTTTAGAATAAATTTAGCCCTTGACCTATATCTTTTTGACAAATAGCTTATTTTTTAACTATCATGATAACTGGACCGTTAAAAATCTAATATGATGACATGTCATATGCATATGATAATATATTTTAAATAACATGGTATCTAACTTATCAAATATATATATATATATGTGTGAAATATAATTTTATTCTAATGTGAAATATAATTTTATTTTAATATAAAATATAAAATATTAAAAAAATTAAAATATAAAATAATTAAAATTTAAATAAAATATTAAAAAAAATAATTAATTCTAAAATAAAATAATACTAAACATTTTCAACTCTAACTACGATAGAATCAAAATCCTACCTTAAAAAATTAATTAATTTTGAACTGTGTTCATATTTTTTTAAGATAGACTTTGATTCTGTCATAGTTAGGATTGAGAAAGTTTAGTAACTTTTTATTTTAGAATTAATTAATTTTTAGTATTTTATTTGAATTTTAATTGTTTTATATTTTATATTAGAATAAAACTATATTTCATATATATATATGTATTTGATAGGTTAGATGTCATTTTATTTAAAAAAGTCCAGTTATCATGATAGTTAAAAAATAAGCTATTTGTCAAAAAGATATAGGTTAAAGGACTAAATTTATCCAAAAAAAAGATTAAGGGCCAAAACGATAAAAATTATAAACATTAAGGGTTAAAAGTATCTTTATGCGTTAAATATATAACGATACAGGCCCTTATTTAATTATTATTTTTTAAAATTTAAAATTAAAAGTTTGGTTAAAAATATGTGATTATAACTAGCTATAAAAATCTCAATATCTTTCTCAATTAATCGACCATTAAATTTAGTGATATTAAATCAATTTAAAACATAAAAAATAATTAAATATAATCGACAATTATTTATGTAATTTACTAAAAAAATGGTAAAGAAATACCAAAGGCATAATAAATTAAGTTTTTCTCTCTCTGTAATAAGCTAACACGTGGCGAGCTGAAAAGTAATGACGTGGTTGCTGTTTATAGACCCACGCAATTTTCTATTTTTATTCCGCTTTTAAGATCTATTCGAAAAAATCGATTAATTCGTGCCGTACACGGAGAGATGTAAATGCCCTTCTTTTCCTCCCAATTTCCATTTTAAATTAATTTAATTATTTTTAATTTATTTCCACAGCTTCATTGATTTACATGTACGTATTTGCATAAATGACGTGAAATTCATATGAAAATGATCGAAATTTTTGTTGTTGAAATCTGATTGTGAATAAAACAGGTGGAAATGTCTGAATCGCTGTCGTCTCTAACTTACAAAGGCTCAATCCTTGAAGCGATTCGCGAAGCTCAAAACCAGAAGAAACTTTTCGTGGTTTACATATCTGGTAATGGTTTCCTTTTGTCATTTGATCTGTTTTTTTCTTTTATGTATTTGCAAATGCAAATTGTTTTTAGGTGCTAATATAGTTAGGCAATCGATTCAAATTGTTTTTGTTATGATTGTTGATTGTTCAGGTGAAGATGATGATGATTCCACAAACCTCGATCATTCAACGTGGACTGATCTAAAAGTATTTATTTATTTATCGTTATTGGTGTTTTTTTTTAGTTCAAACTAATGTCGTCTCCCTCTCCCTATATTTGTGCTCTATATTTGAACATGGTTGATCTAGGTTAAAGAGTCGTTGTCCAAGTATTGCATTCTATTGCATATCCGAGGAGGAAGCACTGACGCTGCCAATTTTTCTGCCATATGTATCCTGATTAGAGCTGATAATCATATACCCTTGTCTTGTTTGTGTATTGTGTTATATTATAATTGTGCTTAAGGTATTTTATATTTCTATAGATTATGATGTATATTTGTATTTAGATTTTGAAACATTTGTGTATTCCTGTTGTGGTGAGTTATTTTTTGCATTATGCCATGTTTCAAGTTGTCTTTTCGTTATTTATTCTGAATGTACTCATATCATGTAATCATATTGTATTTATTCTGAATGTATTTTTTGTCTGCTATTGTGAGTATCTGTCACCCGTTTCAATGAGAGAACAATTCCTTGCATCCATATGTACAGACCCACAGAAATGTGTCCCCTGTTTAACAGCAATTGGATTTAATGGTGTACACGTTTGGCAAAGTGGTATTAAATTTTTTTTCTTATGTAAAACCTTTTTCTCTTTTATCCTTTTCAAGTGTTTAATATGCATGAAAAATGTTTAAATAGTCTATTCTTGGCTATCGGTTGAAAACTTCCAGGAGGGGTTGTCAGTGCTGAGGTTCTGGAATCCAGTTTGGAGAAGGCATGGTTGAGTCTTCATATACAGGTATGCTTGTGATGATTGAATTTAGGACTATTATCTGGGTAGTGGAGGTGCTGAGTGCGCATTTACCACATCCATTTTTATATTTTTAGATTTCGTTACTGCAGGAAACAACAGCAGCGGTCCTTGGTGCTGCGCTTGCTTCAAAGAAATATGAATCATCTAGATCTGGAGATTCCACTGTTATCCACTCTGAGCAAGGAAATTCTTCAAGCTATTCTGTTCCATCAACTGCTACAGATGGGGTCGTCCAGTCCTTGGAGATTAAACCAGCTGTTACTTCCGGGATGCTAGAGGAAAAAAATGGTAGTGACGAAAGTGTAAAGGTAAATTTAAATAGTTGCTTTGATTAGTGTTTTCTGGTGTTTCTTTTAGTATGAGAGTTTTGGTGATAGGAAAGCACTTGAACAAACCTAGACTGTGGTGACAAATCAAGAGGCCTGCTATCCCTCCCCACCCCCACCCCCCACCCCCACCCACCCACAAAAAAAAAAAAAAGAAAAGAGAGGAACTACTTTTGAAATTGAAAAGTCTTTATATTAGGACTTCATTTTCCCAACATTGCAGGAGAAAATTTCAGAATTGGTGGAACAGGGAAGTTCTGAATCAGTTAGCACTGACAATTCAAATAATGTTGCGAGTGAACGATGTGATGTTTTTTTTGAAGTAACCAGGACTGTTGACACTTCTGTTACTTTTAGTCAACCAGTTCCTGTATCTGTCATCCCAGTCAAGGAAGTTGATAATCAGTCAAGTTTTCCTTGTGGAAATGCACCAGAGAAAGCCATGCAACATGAAAAGGATAAGTCAATAGACGGCAGGCAAGATGGCACATCAGAAAATACTGCAACTGCAAATGTCCCAACCATTGTTCATTTAATTATCAGATTACCTGATGGTAGTAGCCTACAAGAGAAGTTTCCTGTGGGAAACACTCTGGGAATGATTAAAGACTATGTAGATAGAAATCAATCAACTGGCATGGCTTCTTATGATCTTGCCATTCCTTATCCTCGCAAGTTATTTGGTGATCAAGGTATGATGTGCTTGTATATACATCTATAAAGTTATGTGTCTTATTCTGTTTTTCTTGGTTTATTAGATTCCATTACTTTTAGCTGAACAATGCCTGTCCTCAACCTCAAACTGGTGTTTAGAAAGATGTTACACTTGGGTGATATGCATTTGAATTCCATAATTCACGTCTTCTGTTTCTGTTTGTGGATCTTTCATGATATGTAGCTTATTTATTATGTTTAAAAGACATTTTGGTTTTCTCATTAATTGCATATCTGGGAAGATTATTGGACGTTAGATGCTACTCATGCTTTATGCAGATTGAATACCATTCTTTTAGTATCATGATGGAATGGTACTTTCTTTTTTTTCTTCTAAATCTTATCCCTGCTCTATTTTGGCCCATTTTTTCATTTATTTATGGATGATTTACTTTGTAAATTGCATTGCATTAAAGACGTTTTAGACTTGGTTGAATCTTTTCCCGAAGTTTTAACATTGAATTGCCTTCGCTTACTTTTCTCTAAGCAATCTTATGAAATTGCTCTACTTTAAGGAGCTTTACTTTGTAATGTCAACCATTCACCACTTTTTCTTTCTTTTTGCCAACAGATTTGAGTAAATCTTTATTAGACTTGGGTCTGCTTAATAGACAAGCACTGATAGCGGTTCCACGTCAGAGAAGCACTAGCTTCCAAGGGCAAAGATCATTTGCTGACCAACGAAATTCGTCACATTCTGAAGCTACCACAGGAAGAAATGGGGGATATTTTGCATATCTTAGAAGCATTTTGTCCTATTTCAATCCTTTTACTTATCTTGGTAGCGGTACTGGTACCAGCTCATCAACTACTGCACCGGCATCTAGAAGTGGCATCTGGGAATACAGTGAGTCTCTGGGCTATTGATATAAATATATTTTATTCTTCTGAGCCTAAATCCTTGGCCTAAACCCTGCCCCTTTTGTTGATCTTTTAATCTCAACATTAAAAAAAATAGGTTCAGGGTTAGAGTTAATAATTAGGGTTAGGGTATTGGGTGTAACTTGTAAGGTATATTTTTAGGGTATAAGATTTAGAATCTAAGACTAGGGCTTAAAATTTATTTTTTAATCTTAAAATAAGAAATGGGATACCGAAAAGGGCAATGAATTTTTGTTCTTTTAAGAAATAGAAATCCTTTGGCCTTTTTGGTGACCTCTTATGTTCCAACATAAAAAAGAGGTTTAAGATTTAAGATTAAGATTTAAGATATTTATATGTAGAGTATATTTTTAGCGTTTGAGTATTAAATGTAGGATTTAAAATTTAGAATTAGATTTTAGAAATTAATTTTTAATGTTGGGACATAAAAAGGACACCAAAAAGAGACAAATGATTTTGTTCAGGAATAGAAATCCTTGGCCTCTTTTAATTCCTTTGTTATGTCCAGGGATTGAGTCAGGATTTGAGCTTGGGAAGCAAAACATAAATGTATGAAGTGGGGGTGGAAAATTCATAACTAAACTATTTTTTAAAAAAATAATAGAAGGATAAAAGAGAAAATTCTTCGGATTATATTTTAATATTAAAAAAAAGTTTTAGGTTTTAGGACTAATGTTTAAGTTTATGATTTATGATTAGAGCTTAAGGTAGTGGATGTAGAATATATTTTTTAGCGTTTAGAATTTAAAATATAAGATCAAAGCTTAGAATGTAATTATTTTAGTGTTGATACATAAAAATGGGTAAAAGAAAAGAGGAGCAGGTTCGATTTTAAAAGAATCTTAAATGTAGAGTCTTAGTAGATGTGGCTATCTTATAAGACAAGATTCCATTCTTACTTAAAATTCTTTCTTTATTGTTTTTGCATCTTGAGGAGTAACTATGTCACAACTCATTAATGATCCAAATTTGGACCGAGTCACCCACATCAAACTCGTAGCGGTCGCACTGAACACTTTCAACAGATGTATTTTAAGGGTTAGAGTGAAATCTATTAACATGTTATTTATTTTGTTTTCCTTACTGACATTTTGATGTTGAAATTGGTTAAATTCAATAGTGGCTTACTTGAAAATCGCCTTGCAAAATTATCGTCTCATGTTTTCTGGATTTTTTATAAAATTATAGGTTCAAACCCTACACTGCAAAATAACTTGGTTGGAACAAACAGGATATATCCACCCAACTCGGCAATCCGAAGCAGTTTGACCGACAGCCGGAGCCGACAGCCAACAATGTCCCAGTATGGCAGCAATATTCACACGCTAAAACATGATGCCGATGACAGCCGTTTCTCCGATAGAAATCCTTTCTGGAATGGAAATTCTACACAGTATGGTGGCAGCAGTGATAACAATTGATGAAAGGTCAGCTAAGTTTTCTACTCGGTTCTCGTAATCATTTTTAAGTAAAAGTAAAACTTTATTATTGCTCTTAGAACTCGCATTTTTTCTCACGTTTTAAGTGTCTGATTCAACTGATTGTTGACGAATAATTTCAAAGTCATGATACGTGCTTTCCTTTGCAATTTTATATTAGTGTGGAGGTATAAATCGTTTCTCTTTCCTATGTTTTCTTCTATATTTCCGTTTTAAATTAGAAGTTTAGGGTGTAGGGTTTAAGATTAGGGGTTGGGGTTATGATTTAAAAAATTAAGGGTAGAGTGTATTTTTTAGTTGTAGGATTTAGGGTTTAGGATATAAAAAATTAGGATTAGGGTTTAAAATTCATTTTTTTAAAAATTTTTAACCGGAGTCATAGATAGAGACATGATAAAAAGGCAGAAGATTTTTACTCATTAGTGTATATATATATATATCAGGTACGACATTTGTTTTTATAAGGTAAAATCGATTTTTTTTATCATTTTTTTTAAAATAATTAAAAAACACTCAAAAAGTTTTGTCTCTACTTTTGGGTTTATCCGTCATTTTTGCTCTTCAAACTTTAGTTTATCAAAAAGTGATTTTTCTTTTAATTTTTGTAAAACTTTAATATGTCTTAAATTTTGATTTACCTGCAACAACAGAAAACAGATCTTAATTTAGTTTAGTTTGTTATTGTTTGAGGTGACATCAGGCTATCCCGTACAAGTTGAAGATTTTAACGAGTTATATAAACTCCGGGGGGAAATATATTACTCGACCGGTTTATAGTTTATAAATTTATATTTTATAATTATTTTTATTTTTATTATGTAAAATTTGTTGATGAAATAATGAATAAAATTTTGAAATATTGTATAAAATTTATTTATTGTTTTTATTTATTTTTGAAATAGTAAATGAAAATGATTTTGAAAATTTATTAATAATATAAAATATAAAGTTGAAAACTAAAAGTTAATATAAAAAGAACAAAAATCAAACTAAATTAAAATGAAGTTAAAACATTTAAGTAGGTGTGATAATCGGATATAGAATCCGAAAATCATAAGATCAAATTCAACAACGATGAGGAATTATTGAAAATTTTATTTATTGGAGTCGAAATGAGAAATTTTATCATTGAAATTTAAATAAAATTAAAGACATAAATTGTTATATTTGAATTATAAAGGATAGTCATATTTGTATAAATTACGAAGATGTTTGAAAATTATTGATAAATATCTAAAATATTATATAAAATTATTAAAAATATATATCAATTTACCTATACCTCTAACATGTCTAAATGAAGGTAACTAATTAATTTTACTTCAAACTTGCATGTTTCTACTCTTCATGGCTCTTTTCAGTTTTTTTTTTAATATTCTAATGGTTATTTTCTCGTTAATGATAAGTAATCCTAAATGAATATTTGATTAAAAAAAAAAACATTACTAAGAGAATTAATCTTTTTCTAAATCATATACCAACATTTGGTTTAAACGAATTTCCTACAAGAGTAATACTACATTTCTAATAGTAGTTTGATGAGTGTAAATTTCCACTACTTTGAAGTAAAATATCCTTTAAACATTGTTTTGTATTTAAATAAATCATTATTTTCTATTTTTTCAATATTTTTATTTTAATATTTTAAAATAATTCCCTATCTAACCTAAATTGTGCGCAATAAAATATATAGATTACACTCATCATTAAAAAGTAATATTAAATATTAAAAATATTTTTTAATATTATTTCTTTTTTAAAAAATAATATTTTTATTTATATAATAAAAATCTGTATTATTTAATTTTGAACCATATTATAAAATTTGTTTAAAATTTTAGATTTTAAAGAATGACTTTTGATTTTAAAAATAATATAAATTATATAATAAAAATATATTTATAATATTTATAATGTTGTAAATAAAGTAAAGAATAAAAACAAAATAGGAGAATAAAGATGAGAGATAAAAGAGAGATTTGTATTATATTCTTAAAGTAGGGTTGTTTACAATATTTTCTCCAAAAGTTTATATTTATAGGCATAAGATGAATCCTAATTCTAATGAGTATTAAACCCTAATACTAAAACCCATTAAAATTTAACTTAATATATGAATGTCCACCATAAATAAATATATTCATAACACTCCCTTTGAATATCTATGAAGATAATGTTTATAATCGAATATCTTATCATTGGGTACTAATTTATTTTCTAAAAGTTATTTTTTTAGAAAAATATAGCAAGAAATAAAAATTAAAAACACTATTAATTAAAGCATGCGTGGATGCTGCAATTTGTCCAACATAAACCTACGGGTACCTCTAAGAACATAAAACATATGAAAAAAAGAAGCAAATTTAACAAAACAGTGATGCGAAAGCAAAATAAAAATAATGATTATAAGAAATACAAATTTTATTATTATAAGAATTTAAAAAAATATTAAAAATTTATTGGATTTTTGATTATCCAATTAGTTTGAGACATGAAAAAGTATTAAAAATATTAAAAATACCCCACTTTTTCATACCCCACTTTTTCATGTCCCAAAAGAGGTAGAGAAGAACTATCATACAACTCCATAATCAGCTTTGATAATTTATTGTATTTGACCCTAGAAAAATAATGATTTATATTTTCTTACAATTAATGTTAAAACAATTTAAATTTTTTTTGCCTAAACAATACTGAAACATAAAATATTTTATGATGCTTGAGGCTTTATTTATATAGATTGTTGAGTTTTTATATTTTCTTTTACAAATATGTCGAGATAGTTATGTCCTATAAATTATTTTAAATTAGGACTTATAATTTGTTTTTACAAAAGCGTCGAGATATCTTCGTCTCATAGTCAAGTTGAACATATAAAATTTACATCTTGAAAATTATAATATTTATAAGAGCATTATGATCCATAAAATGCTATAATTTTTTATTAACTATTATAGAGAGAGACTAAAATCTAAAAAAATATTTTAAAATAAAAGTATTATAGATTAATTGCACCACATGTCTATAAAATATTATATTCGTTCTAAATTGTTCTTAAATTTTTAAACATTTTAATATCATTCGTGAATTATGAGTTTTATAGATATTGTTTAGGATTAGACAAGATCAGATTAAATCAAACCCTAAACCAACTCCACAAACCCACATAAACACCCTAAACATCATCGTAAAAGAAACTCTAGCCTTTAGTTGTTCTCATAATAGAGTTTAGATAAGAATCCCACGTGATTTGAATGAAAATTAGAAAGAACGGACCTAAAATTCTATGTAAAGGGTACAAGTTATCATATTATAAATGGATTCGATCCAGAATTAAATAATTCAATTTACAAATATTTTTTATTTTTTTTCATATTATAGATGGAACACTGAGTCCTATGCATCTTAATTAAGCAATGGTTAAAGCCAAATGGACTTCGATTGCGCATCTAACACATTGTGATTTTAGGGATGGAAATGTAAATTTCTTAAGTTTCATGAACTTAATAAAATCCTACGACATTATTTTAAATTAGAAGTCTTTTAATTATTAGTTTATAGTTTAATATCGAGAGAGTTAAGTTAAACAAACATAAACTATGATGTTAAGTTGTTAACTTAGTCTTAATCTGGTTTAGATATAAATCTAAAGTTTCAATGACTAATAAAGAGAACTTAAACAAACAATAGAGTTATTAGAGTTCACACAAGCATGAAACTTTAACCATTCTTAAATACGACTGTTTCGTGTTTATAGATTTAATCATGTGCTCAATATTCTATTTCATCACTTTATTACTCGATTGACGAGTATACTTTCTCTAATCTATAACACTATTCAACAAGCATGAAAATTTTGTTAAATCTCCCAAAGTGTTAAAATTTTGTTAAAATTCCTCTTTCATGCATGAAAATTTTTTAGCAATAAAAACAGAAGAAAATCAAATAGAAATCAAAACAAAGGTTTTGAGATAGATTTAGGGATGGTAATTTAATTCAAAAACGATGAGTCTTGATCTGACTTGACCTGATCAGAGCAAGTTTTTTTCTTAAAAAATCAGATTACATCTGATCGAATTATTAAAAAAATTAAGTCGGATCAGGTTAGGTTTAGAGTGAGAATTCTACAACCCGATCAATATATTTATATATTTTTCTTATATTTATATATATAATATTTAATTATTTTTTAAGTCAAGTTGAGTTTAATCGAATTTTTACATTAAAATATTAGGGTTCAATCTAAACTAAGTTATAATTTTTATTATATCCTGTCAAGAAATATATTATGGTCAAATTAAAATCAAACAAATATTTTAATTTTTAAGTCGGGATCATCTATTGTTATAGTGTTAAAACATAGAGATTTACTCGTGAAAAACATATAAATATTTTATTTTTAAGTCGGGATCGGAAAATTTATTATATAATCATAACTCATCGTTTATAATTTATTTAATAAAATGTATTCATTTAATGATATAAAAAAATAAATATTCACCTTTAAGAAATAGATAAAAATTATTACTAAATAAAAATATGTACGATATAGTGAAATTTAATAAAATTTTCAAGGATTATATTATTTTATTAAAGAAAAAATTATATTGAGATTCATGAAGAATGTGTTTAAAAAGGTTGACAACATATTGAGTTTTATCCTATATTTATGTTAATTTTGTTAGTTGCAAATTACTTATTTTTAAATTTTTAGTGAAAACCGACAACGTGTTAGTTATTTTTTTTTTTACAATTTATAATTTTCCATAATTGGATTATTCAATAAAAATTATGTATAATTGAAAAACTATTTATGTAATGTATTCAAAAAAAAATAAAAATAAAATCCTTCTTCAAATTTCTCTCCATCTCTGTTTGTCTCCCTCTTTCTCTCCCACAAATTTTAAAAGAAAAATTTTATAAGAAATCCCAGAAAGTGGGAGGGAGAGAAAGGGGAGAATTTTCTTAATTTTGAGAGGATACGCAGGTAATTAATTATGTTATGGGTCTGTTTTCTTCCTTGATAGTAACTTTTATTATATCTTATTTCTTCCCTCATATTGAAAACGAAATTAATGATCTCATTTATCTTTCGATTCTTTGATTTCTTCTGCAAATGTCCATCGACCCATTTTAGGATTAAGGCTTACTTTTTCTGGGTTGTCGTTTAATTTTCGAGTTGTTATGCCTTTTTATTCTACATTACTGGCGTTTTTTGTTTCTTCTGAATACATGGAATCGGATTTTCTTGTCTTGCATAATAAATGAAGGTGTTCTTCCATCAAATAATGAGAATAATGAAATGCAATCCGTATCTGTTATATAGTGATATTCGTGCTGTCTAAAACTGCAATACTTACTACGGGTATGTCTGTGTAAGTAATATTTATTATATCTGTAATAGCATCAATGCAACATGAATGAAAACTTGATGACAAGTGCAATTTAAATGCATGCTCCTTATCATTTTTGGGTAGAAAATTTGTGGGATCTTTATAGTATGATAAGAGCAGCTTCCTTTCCTGCAATGTTCGATCTTTGTTACATGTCATATACTTTTGAAGCATGTTTTGTTGCAAATTTTACCATGTGTAGGAATTAGGATTTGTGTTTTGAAAATATTTAGTGACATGCTCCTCCTTCCCTTCCTTTAGCTACATCGTTTGAGTGGAAAATAAAGAGGACAAGATTTGTGACTTTGTGTTAGAAGAAAGAGCAAGGATGCGTAGGTGGCTGTGTTGTACCCGTCAGAGAAGCTATGGATCACATGAAACTGAGCACTGGAACAGCCCCATGCATCAACCAAACGGTATGTTGGTTTTATGTAAACTTTGATTCCCAATTTCTTATTTTCTGTTTGGCCATGGGAATGAATCTTTGGCTATGTTTAATTGTTGAATTTCTTATAAACTTGGTTCATATTCTTGGAATTCTACATGTTTTCAGGGCATGGAGGTGAGTCAAAGGAGGTGGCTCATGCCAAAAGAGAAGTGAAGTCAGTACCACCTATTGAAGTTCCCGAACTATTAGTGCAAGAAGTGAAAGAAAAGACTGATAATTTTGGATCATCGTCATTGATCGGTGAGGGTTCCTATGCAACAGTTTTTTATGCAAACTTGGACAACGGAAAAGAAGTGGCTGTGAAAAAGCTTGACGTTTCCTCTGACCCTGACTCAGATGTGGAGCTTTTGACCCAGGTTTTTTCACATATGTTATTGTTATAAATGCTTCTTTTTTTTTTTCTGAGTTTTTTAAGCAAACTTTAAATTTTACAAATTTAATGTGTTCAGGTTTCCATGGTTTCACGATTGAAGCATGAGAATTTGGTAGAGTTGCAAGGCTATTATGTTAAAGGAAATATCCGGTTGCTCGCATACGAGTTTGCAGCTATGGGGTCACTGCATGACATATTGCACGGTTTGTGAGGCCATCACATGATGCATTACTTCCTGATTTTGTTATACTGTTACTAGTACATGTAGGCTACATTAGGTTGACTTAATTTTGGGAAATATAGGGAGGAAAGGGGTTCAGGGTGCACAAGCAGGTCCAGTTCTTGACTGGATGCAGCGGGTTAGAATCGCGATCGATGCTGCAAGAGGCTTGGAATACTTGCATGAGACGGTTCAACCCTCTGTTATACACCGAGATGTTAGATCTAGCAATGTTCTTCTCTTTCAAGACTTGAAAGCAAAGATTGCAGATTTTAACCTCTTAAACCAGTCTCCCGACATTGCTGCTCGTCTTCATTCTACTCGTGTTTTAGGGACCTTTGGTTATCATGCACCAGAGTATACTTTCTAAGCTCATTTCATTCAGCATATTTATTTACAATGTCAGCTGATTTATGGATCTAACTTTGTACCAGATATGCAATGACTGGAAAGCTGACACATAAGAGTGATGTGTACAGTTTTGGAGTCATCCTTCTAGAGCTTCTGACCGGGAGGAAACCTGTCGACCACACCATGCCTCGCGGACAGCAAAGCCTCGTTACATGGGTTAGCTTACAGCTTTCTCTTCTTTCGGTCAATTGTCTCCCTTTTTCTTATCTAGTTTGATGCTTCTTTTTCGCATTGGCATTGCTTTTATGGTACCAAACTTGAATGTGTGTCCATCTCCATGTAGGCTACTCCAAGGCTAAGTGAAGACAAAGTTACACAATGCGTAGATCCAAAACTGAAGGGAGAATATCCTCGTAAAGGTGTTGCCAAGGTATTCTCATTTTTATTACACAAGTTTAATTGCTCCAACTCTCAGACATGTAGAGGCAATTCCAACTAGCACTTAACGGTTGTACTTGTATTTTCTGGTGGATGCAGTTGGCAGCTGTAGCAGCATTGTGTGTACAATACGAATCAGAGTTCCGTCCAAACATGAGCATCGTCGTTAAGGCTCTCCAACCTCTGGCAAAGGGACCGGCACCGACAACAGGCACATAAAGACAAATAAACATGGTTCTTCACCAAAGATCGAAAGTTCTGCAACTAAGTACAATAAATGCCATCAGATCACAAAATATCTAACAATTATACTGTTTCTTTCCGATTTGTTGTTCAATACAACATAAATGTATAAAAGTGTTTAATTTAATATCAGTTATATATGGTCTTTTCGGATTCTCTTTTTGAGTTGCCAACTGTTAAACATACATGATTAACCAAGGGAAACCTCCCAAATTATTGAATATTATAATCTAATGAAAAACCTTAATATTAAACGACCAAAATAAATAATGGAGAGAACATATAAAATTTACGAGGTTCAATAAATGTTTATTCCTCGGGCACCACCACCGGATAATAACTTCACTAATCATAAATCTTAAACCAATTTTGAGTTTCAAGTTTAGGGTTTATACATTTTAGAGTTTCAATTTTTTATTTTAGGGTTTAGAGTATGATTATATTTTTAGATTTTAGGGTTTAGAGTTTATGATTTAGTGTTTTGGATTTTAGGATTTAATGTTTAGTATTTTTAGCATTTGAGTTTAGGGTTTTAGGTTTTTGATTTAATATTTTTTTATTTTTAAATTAAAAATAATTTAAATAAATTATTTTAAAAAATTAAAATATGATATATATAATTTATTTAAAATTTTATTTTAAATTATTTTAAATTATATGTTTAGTCATTGAAATTTTTAATTTTTATTAATTAATTTAATAGTGTTCAACGGTGTTCATCGTTAGTCGTATTCAACAATATTCGACTCACGTGATAGACTCATCATATTTTAATTATGAGAAAGTTTCTACTTTTACTATTAATATTTTAATTTTTTAATCAGATTATTTAATTATTTAAATGATATCAAGCAAACAATAAGCCGTTAAAAAATAACAAAAATATTAAAAATAATTATAAAATAATATTTATTCATATATATTTAACTGTTTAATGATATTTAATTTTATAAACAAATTAATTAAACATAAATCTCTTAAAATAATTATATACTTTTTAATATTATCGCTTATTAAATTTAATATAACTCATTTTTAATTAAGATAACAATTCTAAAAAGTGCACAAATTGTAAAATATAACTATTATTGACTTTATTTATTTATCGGCACAAAAACGTATTTTTTAAATTCTTAATATGATATTATTCGATATTCACTTTTTAATCCTTATTAAACTCATATATACCTTATAAATAAATTTTTTCGAACTCAGGTCTTCTGGGGTGAACAATATTTTTCTTGTCTTTAATATTTTTGACGTGATTATATAATAATATATATATACAGTTGCGGATTTAAAAAAAAATATTTAAAGATGAGTACAAATAAAATTTTTAAGTTTTAGCATGGGTATAACACATAATAACCTATAAAACTTTAAAAAGTTGATGGCAAATGTATGAATTTCGAAAAATCCAGGGTGAATCTGTACTTATCTTAAAGAATACATGCATCCATCAATCAATATATTTTTTTAATCTTAATCATTTTTTAAAACGCACACACCATATAAACAAATTATTCGAATAATAACACTCTTTTTTCCATAGGAACACTCAATGGTTCAACAACTCTCTTTTTAAATAATAATAAAAAATGCATTTAGATGTATAGTTTTATCTAATATAATTACTGTTATTCAAATTTATTTTACGTAAAATATTATTTTTGTAGAAAAATATTATGAATAATTTTTTGATAAATTCATTGTACTGAAATTTTTAAAAAATTAAAAGAATAACCTTTTCAAATAAATAACATCTCAATAAAAATTACCCATAAGAAAATATAAGAATAATGATATAGAAATAATGTTATTATTACATATTGTTTTTTTTCCTTCCATTTTTCTCATCGTACCAAATAATAAACAGGAAAATACATATTTTCCTTCTAATTTTTTCCTCCTAACCAAACACAAATGATTTTTCTTTTTTCACATTCTGACCCCTTCAATTTTGTTTGTTGAATCTACCAAGCCAAGCCTTAACCTGGACAATGTTGATCATTTTAGTTACCCAGATTTTTTCAATATTTTGATGCTCACTGCATTTAGCAATGCTCTAGAATACTGTCTGGAAGCCATTCTCCAGTTCATGCCTGTTAACATCATGGCCTTAAACTCTTGGTAACTAATTCGATCATCCTACAAAAACAATAAATCCAATCGAATCGAATCGAAACAAAACAAAAATGTTAATTGTGTTCATAATTTCCACACGCAACATCTTGGACAATGGAAGATCGAAAACCTTATCTTTGTCGACATCGAGCATGATGTCTTTGGTCAATTGTTCATTGTTGGGACCATTGTCATCTTGTAGTAGAGCTTCTTTAAGTTCATCAAATTCTATGTAACCGGTTTGGTTCTTGTCGAAATAACGGAAAGCTTGAGAGAGTTGGTCGTCACCGATCCTTTTCAGGTGAACTGCCATTGTAATGAATTCGTCATACGAAAGTGTCCCGCTTCCATCCACGTCGGCCTTTTTGGAGGAAAAAAACATAGAAACAGATATCAGATATGGAAAACTTGAGACCCAAGGCATCTGATTTGAAACATAAACCTAAGCAAGAAATAAGTTGTGAAATGAATCATATAACTTACAGACTCCATTAACATCTTGACATCAGGCTCATCAACAGAATGGCCAAGTTTTCCAAGCCTGTCTCGGAGCTCATCGAAGGACAAATGGCCATTATCATCGGTATCCATCATATTGAACATGTCGATAATGGAATCGATTTCATCATCTGGTAAGTTGTCTGCTACAACCTGTAATAAACACAGGCATCAAACATTGTCCAAGACAAAAGTATAATGCCAAAAACTACCCTAACGTTTGAATGAATTGTCACTCTGGTCTTTATATTTTGTTTGAAGCAATTTAACCGTTTTATTTTGAGTCAAAATGACAATTCTATGAATAAAAATTGTTAGTCAAATGACGATAAACATCTTGAAATGACTTGACAGAATCACACGTTAAAAGAAAAAATATTTTAAATTTTATAAAATTATTTTTCGACTGATGATATTTTATAAAGTCAACATATTTACCTCTATAATAGTAGTACTACAGCGGCATGCACCTCCATAAAAAATTGTTACGTCATTTTAAATTATTTAATGTTAGTTGATTAATAATTTTTATCTAAGATGTCATTTTGACTCAAAATAAAACGTTTTGCCGAAAGGAAAAGTTGTAGTTACCCTCAGAACTTTCTTCTTGAACTTGCTCCTGAGTGATAAGTGTTTCATCCCTGATCTGACGTTTTCTCCTAGATTAACGTTGGGACAGTGTGTAATGTTTTGAATCCATGGATGTTCTTGATATAAAAACACGAGAAAGTTGATCAGTCCATACATGAAGCATAGACCATAAACATTTGTGTCGTGTAAGAGTACGTACCCATGACCTCAGGAAGCGTCAGCCGATCGTAAGGATTAGGATGTAGCATGTTCTTCACCAGTTCCTTGGCTTCACTGGAAACCCTAGGCCAAGGATCCCTGTGGAAGTCGATATCTCCTTGGATTATTGCATGCGCAATGCCTTCCTCCGTTTCTGAACAGTCAGACACAGCAAAAGAATGTACATAAAGGAAGTCAAAGCATACGATTCCAAATTTATATAATACTTTAAAAATTATTAATTTATTAAACTTAATAAGTCAATTTAATCTTCATCGTTTTATCTTATATTAAATTGAGAGAAGGAGTCAAGATTTAGAATCGAAAAATATAAATGTTTAAAGATGAAAATTGAAAACTAAATCAAAATTTAAAGAAAATGTTATAGAAATAGAAAAGTAAAAAAAAAAATCTTCTCATACGTTCTTCACTACCCTCTATAGAAATAAAACGATGGTTAACTGAAAATGTAACACCCTAAAAATTATTCCTAATTTTTGAAACCATAATTTTAAAATCTCAAATTAAAAATCTTAGTTTTTAAATTCTAATTTTTGAACCTTGAGGGTTTTAAATTGATTTTGAAAATTTTGGGGATAATTTTTTTTATTAAAAATATTATTTTATTCTAATTATTGTTTTATCAAAACTCTTTATTTATAATATATTATATAAAGTTTTAAATAAAAAAGGAAAATCTCTTTAAAATTCTGTAATCTTTTTTTATTATTATTTTATTAAATTTTTATGGTTTAGTAGAATTCTAATTCTAAAGAGAATTAGTTATTTTTTCTCTATATATACATATTTTGGCTTAAGAGAAAACCCTAAATTATTTTTTTCATCAAGATTCTCTAAAGTCAATATATTCCTCGTTTATTTCTGTTCGAGTTCAAGACCTTGTTATTCAGTAATTTGAATCGCTTTGGCTAAGGCGTGTTCTCTTACTAGTGCTATATATGTTTTTTTCCGAAAAATATATTTTTTTGTGACATGATTAATATTTTGTTTTTGAAAAATACTCATGTCTTGTTAGCATGTCTAATTTTTGTATTGTGATTTTGATTGTGCATTTGTGTCACCATGCAATACATGTTATTACGATTTGAGAAATATTAAAATTTTCAGATTTGAGATTTCACATTTTTAAGAGTAAATATGATTTTTATATTTTGTGAATTGTGTTTTCAGATAAATTGAGATTTCAGACAAATTATGATTTCGGATTGAATTGTGATTTTTTTCGGATTTTCAAATCATGTTATATCATATTGTGTGCATGAGATGTGATTGTGTACGAAGAAAGTCATGATAGCTTTTCGGAAGCCTAAGACCACTCTCAGATTTTGGTGACGTTGCAGGTGAGGGTTATGGGGAACTCCTTCACTCGGATTGGTGACGCTGTAGTTGGGATTTGTGTTGTGCGTATGATATCATTCATACATCATGATTTGCAGTTTTTCAAAACTATATTCTTGACAAAATTATTTATGTGATCCGTATTTTATTTTTTTGAAATATTACTCTTGAAAAATAATTTTATAAATCGTGTTTTTTTTGCACCTTAGAGACACATTAAGCATTTTAGCTTACCCCTCTTAACTTTTCTCTTACAGGTCTTTGAACTTTAGGCGATGTGGTATTTGAAGGATCTCAAATTTTATTCTATTTTTCATTATCAAAATGAAACTATTTTTAGTTATTCAGGTTATTATTTATTGTTTTATAAACTTTAAGACATTTAAAATATTTATATTATCGCTATAATGTAAACCTTAAACCTTAAATAATTTTAAAAACTAAAATCTAAAAACATGAATTTAATGGGGAAATTAATAAATTACCTGCCCAAAAAGGAGGAACTCCGCACAACATGATATAAAGTATAACACCTATACTCCAAATATCAACTTCTTCTCCGTAATCTCTTCTTAAAACTTCAGGAGCCATATAGTATGGGCTTCCTACAATGTCACTGAAACGTTCACCTACCGATCCATATTTGAACACCCACTTTAGAGACATTTATAAGCCGGGTTTAAATGTAATAAATACTATTAAAGTTATACTTATTTATTTTAATATAAATTTATTTTATTTTACTCTGCTATTTTCTTTAAAATTAATTAAAAACTTACCAGATTCATAGAATATGGAGAGGCCAAAATCAATGGCTTTAATCGGAGAATTTTCACTTTCATCTGCCAATAAGAAATTCTCAGGTTTTAAATCTCTGTGAATCACCCCATGGTCATGGCACACCTACAATGTTTTGCAGTGATGAAATGTCAACAGGAGAGAATGAAATATAGAAAGAAACTATTTTATAATTTACCTTGACAATTTCCAAAATAGTTTTGGTGATGGATGCAGCCGCTCGTTCCGAATAATGACCTTTAGCCACGATTCGATCGAATAGTTCACCTCCACCGCAAAGCTCCATAACAAGATACACAGCTTCCTTATCCTCAAAGGCCTCCCTAAAGGCGACAATATTTGGATGCTTAGGCAAATGCCTCATGATCTCAACCTCCCTTCTAACATCTTCCACGTCCATTTCCGTCCTTAGCTTCGCCTTCGATATCCTCTTACACGCGAAAGCTTCTCCGGTTTCTAAATCAAAACATTGATGTGTGATCCCGAACTCACCTCTCCCCAACTCTTTTCCAAATGTATATCTATCGAAAATATTCTCTCCCGACGAATTTTTCAAAACCCTACTATTGCTATAGCACCCGCCTTTGCTCATCGATTTACTTGACTCGCTGCGATCGAAACGTCCATGCTTAGATTTCTCTTTGGTGCTGTTTCTCTCGTAATATCTATTCGTAAACGAACTTAGTTGTTTCGATTGGGATGATATGCAACTTCCCATGAGATGGCAATTAATTGAATTAATTTCAGATTTAGGTCATAAACATCTCATGGGAAGAAAGAAAAATCAAAGTATGTTTGGCTGGGAAGGAAATTATAACCTTAGCAAAGAAAAAAGAAAAGAGAAACAATTTGAACCTGGTTGATTTATTAGAGAAATGAAGGACTTTGAGGAGAAAGTTTTATTTTTGGTATTATTTTGTTAAACTTGTCCCTCCATTTTCTTAGGACAGTTTAAATTCCTTTACATTAATAGCCATTGGTTGGGGTTATAAATACAACTGAAATATTTGGGATTTTATTACAACAACCACTCAAATTTTGGGGGATGGGGGTGATTTGTCTTTTCAGATACATCTAAACAGTCATTGTATTATAATTAATAGCGTATTTAATCATTCTTTAATGAATTTGAGTAACTTTCTTTATCTGAAACCATGTAATTTAATTTTGGGTAAAATACTCATGGTCACTGAACTTTTAGATCACTTTAATTTTGGCCACCAAACTTTTAAAAGTTACAATACAATTATTAGAAAACTCATCTCTCCATGTCATTTGTGGTCGAACCAATAAAAATGAGTAGTTATTTAGAAGTTCTTTTTTACATAGATAGACCTTATTGGTTGGTACCACATGTAACATGGTAAGCCAGGACTAAGGGTGTTTATCGAGAGAGTCGATCGCGAGTTGGACAGTGGTCGACTCATGCTTGTTAAAAAATTTTATTGTTCAACTCGACTTGTTACTCGTTAAGCTCACTAAAAAAATTACTTTTATTTTTAACTAAAAATAAAAAATAATAATAATATAGGCGGCTTAATATTAACATAGATTAACAAATTTAAACCAAAAATATCAAAGAGAATGTATAAAACACTTTTAAAGTCTAAATTCTAAACTAACAATTCACAAATACACCAAACTAGCATGTTAAAGTTAAAGTAACAATCTATAAATTAATAATTATTATTTAGATTTATTTTTTGAATGAAATAATTTTAAAATAATTATCAAAAAAATATTTTAAAAAATAAACGAGCTACTCGCGAACTTATCGAGTCGAGTTAGACTTTGTTCGATTCAACTCGTTAAGGTCTCGAGTCGAGTTTGAGTTCAAGTTGAGTCAACCTGAATTGAACGTTTACCGAATTTTGACCGAGTCGAATTTGAGTAACTCACAAACTACTCAAAGTGTAAGCATGAAATTAGAAACAAAGTGTTGATCCAGATTTCATCAAACTTAGGATTGAGGAGCAAGAAGTGTTTAAATTCTACTCTTACTTAGGAGATGGTAGGGAGAGTCTTGAGAATGAGAATCTTGTATTAGACATGAGTGCTGGATGAAGATTCTTCAAGCAAATGAAAGAGTCAAACCTGTAGCACCAAATCCAGATGTACCAAGTCATCAATACAGATATGCAACGATAAGTTCTGCTGTATTCGCTTCTAACTTATTAACTATGACCAGCATATCAATGCAAAATAATTTAAACAACAGATAAGAATTCAAGCAGATAAAATATGATGCATTTGACCGGTCTCATAATCCATTTGAAACTGCTTTTTAATCCAAAACCCCATATTCATATGAGCAAGAAATATGACTAAGAATCATGTGTGCATGACCATATTTTGTTTCTCTAATGCTTGGACTTGTATGTGATTGTCAAAATATATTTGACACGGACCCACTCAATTTTTCCTAAGCTTTTACTTTCATGTCGGCATACCCATGTCTGGATATCCATCTAACGTGGATGTTTGATACGAGTACTTCAAAGAAAATGAAGAGTCGGAGAAATATAAAGCATTTATGTGAAGACACTCAGATGAGTAAGGCAGAGTACTTCAAGGAAAATGAAGAGTCGGAGAAATATAAAGCATTTTTGTGAAGACACTCAGATGAGTAAGGCATACATCAAATCCAACCTTATAAACCACCTGCAGCAGAGAGCTGGGCAGTAAAAGGGTAAAAGGATCTGCCAGATTGTTTCCTCATGGTCTTCCATTTAACCAAATCATTAAAGTAACACTGTTCATCAAAGTGTAATGTTAAACAAACTTTATGAATCAATAGTACCAATATTTAGATTCAAGAAAATATTGGTCAGGTTTGCATCCTTAAGAAGAATAAGACAAGTTTTAATTGAGACATATGAGACAACAAACATGATTTCCCTTACCTGAGTTTATGTATTTGTTGTAATTCTTGTTTAGACTGGCATCAGTAAAATGGACAACAGATGAAACATAGGAGACTAAACCTGTTATAGTAAGAGTACACCTACGGCCTACGAATATCACTTACTGAATGCACTAAATTCATGATTCGGAAAAAGGAAGTGACCGCATAATGGTAGTAAAAGAAGAGACAGTCAAATTAGTACCTTTCAGGGATGCAAGGTTGCTAATAATGGTGAAAGCATCCTGTTCACATTAGAAAACCCACAGAAAATATCAAGAACCAATATCGGGTCGGCTTGAAGAAAGCCGAAAAGCCTTGAATAATAGAAACTATTACAGCAGAAGAATCTACAGAGGGAAAAGATGAGAAAGGAGCCATTTATCTATAACAACCTAGCTCTTCCATTTCCTTCATAATTGTCCATAATGTATGTCTAATCTCTTCTGAATCCTTATGAGAGTGATCTCCTGAGAGAAACAAATGAACTTTGTCTTTAACTATCAACCAACTACACCCAGGGCTCTTCTGTATCCTTTTTGATTTCTTGTCCATTCTTACTTTGTCTCCCTCTTTCTTCTTTCCCAGGATGATATATAAATTGGACAAAACAACATAAGGAGTTGCACTATCAGGCTCCAACTTAATAAGCTGCTGAGCTGCAAGCTTTGCAAGATCAAGGCGTTGATGAGTCATGCTTGCACCCAACAGAGCTCCCCAAACTCCGCTATGGGGATCACATGGCATTGAATAGATTAAATCAATTGCTTTATCAAACAACCCATCTCGGCCGAGGAGATCAACCATGCAAGAATAGTGGTCAGGCCCTGGTTCTATGTTATACAAAGATTTCATGGATTTGAAGATTTCCCATCCTACTTCTACCAGTCCAGCATGGGTGCATGCAGATAAAACAGCAAGAAAGGTTATAGGATTTGGCTCCAGGCCTTCACTCTGCATTTTCACAAACAACTTAAGTGCTTCTTCACCGAATCCATTTTGAGCAAAGCCCGAAATCATTGTATTAAAAGAAACAACATTAGGTTCTTTAATACTCATAAAGACTTGACAGGTATCGACTATATTTCCACATTTTGAATACATTGAGACAAGTGAATTTTGAATTGACAAATCAAGTTCAAAGCACATCTTGATTGCTTGTGCATGGATCTGCTGCCCATTGCTCAGTATGGCTGAATTGGCTGAAGCACTCAACAAAGTGCTCAAAGTAAGAGAATTTGGCTTTACTGATTTCTGAAGCATACCAATGAACCAGCTAA
This sequence comes from Abelmoschus esculentus, assembly GCA_035048815.1. Lineage (NCBI taxonomy): Eukaryota > Viridiplantae > Streptophyta > Magnoliopsida > Malvales > Malvaceae > Abelmoschus > Abelmoschus esculentus. Next base: position 16,066,857 of record JAUCBN010000024.1, read on the forward strand.
AAGCCTCCTCATACATCCCATTGCTGACAAACCCTGAAATTACTACAGTCCAAGCAACATCGTCTTTCTCAGGCATCATTCTAAACAACTCAATAGCTTTATCAGTCTGTCCTTCACCAGAAAACCCCATAATCATGATGGTCCAAGAAACTACATCCTTACTAGGCATCTTTTCAAAAAGTTCATAAGCTTTCTCCATCCAATTCTCTTGTACATAACCCATGATCAAAGAATTCCAAGAAACCAAATCTTTCCTTGTCATCATGTCAAATACAAAATTAGCAGCACCAATACAACCAAATTTACAGTACATATTAATAATGGAATTTCCCAGAAAAGTACAAAATGTGAATCCCGACTTTAATACCAATCCATGCACTTGAATTCCTTCTCTATATCTATCAAAATGTCCACAAGCTTCAAATATAATAGTCAAAGTAGTAGAATTAACAAAAACTCCTTTTTCTTTTCTCATCATTGAAAACAAACCAAAACCTTCAATTAAATATCCCATTCTTAGGTACCCATTAATCATTGTTGTCCAAGTGACTACATTTCTCTCCACCATCTCATCAAACAACTCTCTAGCCTCCATAATTCTCCCACTTTTGCAATACCCATCAACCATTAGACTTAAAGAAACAACATCTCTCCGAACCATACCTTCGAAAATGCCAACTGCCATATCCAATCTCCCAACTTTCAAATACCCATTTATCAATACATTTGAACAAACCGGTTCCCTCCATTTCCCAGGAGTAGTTTCATAAATTTCCAAGGCCTTATCAAGCCTTCCTTTACTAACAAACCCCGTGATCATGGTGGCGTAACTCACTGCATTCCTTTCGGACATGTTGCAGAAAAGCTCATAAGCTTCATCTATCATACAATTATTCTTATTATAAGCCGTGATCATCGCATTATATGAAGAAGTTGTTCTTTCTGGCATTTTGGCGAACACTTCACGAGCTTTCGAAATGTTCCTATTTTCCGCATAAGCAGTCAACATGGCAGTCCAAGATACGGTGCTTTTGAACGACATACGGTTGAAAATTGATTCAGCTTCTTTGATATTCCCATTTCTTCCATGTTTAGTGATCTGGGTATTGCAGTAAACGATGAATTTGGAATTTTTGCAGCGTTTTTTTGCAGGGGGTGCGGACGATGCTATCCTTTGTAGCGGTATGCAGGGAAGATATTGCAAACTTGAGGGAAAACAAGAATTGAACATAGTAAAGTGGAGATTTTATCTGTGTTAGCATTGTTGAGAAATGGAGTCCATGACTCACCATGAATTTGGATGTTCAGAAAATTTTAAACAAATCGAGTTAAGCGCCAACGCACGCAGCTACCTTTCCCCTTAAATACTAGGTTTTTAAGAAGAGTAAACGACCTATAGGCTATAGCGAACTTTGTTACTTTAATTTTGTAATTGTGTTTTCTTATTTTATTAGTGTACCTGATTTTTAAAAATATATATATATATATATATAACCGGTGACGCTCAGTTGAGTTAAGTCATTAATTTTTAAATTTTATATAATTATATATTTTATTCTTGTTATACGTACATATTATCAATTTAATTATTATTATTTAATCGTTTAGTTAATTTAATAATTTAAAATAATTCATTAATTTAACTCTAAATGACTAAAAATTCATTAATTTTGTTATGATTTTTATATGAATAATTTGATCTTAATATTTAAGAATTTTATTAATTTAATTTAAAAGTATAAAAAATAATATATCTCAAAATTAAAAACTAACATATGTCTACTGCGTTGATGAACAATATTTTTTACCCACACATGTATATAATAACAAAGGCCTGTGAGTGCGGGATGTACAATCACCTTTTACCCTGAATTTTTTTATTTTTTTATATTTAAATTTTTATAAATTTAATTTATTTATAAATTTGTTTTCAGTTTCGATCATTTATATTTTACTCTTTAAACTTTAGATTTGGCCTTCGACCTTGTATATATATAAACTAAAAATGCTAATATAATATTAATTACATGCAAAATTACCAATACACCATTGATTGTTGCAACACCATAGTTTTTGTCCGAACAATGCGAATTTACATTTGATCAAATGCGAATTTAACCTACCTAAATTTTAAAAAATATTTTTTAAAAATTATTTTGAAGATATATTTTTTGAATTAAAAAATTAAAAATATATATTCATTCAAATTAGCTTAATTAAACGGATTCAAGTATATTTGATTTTTTCTCCCGAAAATTTTTTTACAACAATTTTTTAGCATTTAAGTGAAGTCGATTGACCCTGCAACCCAATATACAGTCCGCCTATGATATTAATTTTAAAATATATAAATATGAGGGCTAATTGTGTACTAATACAGATTATTTTTTATTTCAGTGGTCAAAACATAAGTTAAGTAATAGTTTAGGGATTATCCAAGTAAATTGTCCATCTTTTTATTGTGTTAAGTCAACACACCGTTAGTTCTAACGATAATTAATACGAATGATTAAATGTTTAAAAAAATAAAAACGCAATTGACCATAACGATAAATTTTTAAAAAATGATAATTAAAATTATACACTTACTAATCATAAATAATAATTCTAGTAGTTTACTTATGATATTATAATGGTATTATATATTTTATAATATCTTAAAAATTCACTATTTTGAAAGGAAAAATTATAAAAAATAGTATCATATTTTTTTTATAAAAAAAATATCATTTATTTAAATTATTGGTTACTGCCTCATATATTGGCCATGGAGTTAACAAGTTATTGTATTATTTATTTTATTATTTTAATATTAATGTCTAGAATATACGGTTTTGTTTGGTTCTAGAAAATATTATTTTTATTTTAAAAATTTATTTTCATTTTTAGTTTTTCAAAAAAAAATAAAAAACACATTTGGTTAATAGAAATAAAAAAATTAAAAATATTTATAGTATCTATTTTTTAAAATAAAAAATAATGAAATATTTCTTTTTAAATAATTAAATTAAAATAAAAATATTATATAAATTTGTTATAATAAAAATAAATATAATTAAATAAGATAAAATTCTAAATTTGATATTAGAAGGAACCCAAGTTAAAGTGAAATTATATTACGAACATTTTCATTACGTTATTCGTGGTTTCAACCAATCAGATTTATCTATTTCATATTCTTTAAGGTGAATCATCACCTCTTTAATACTTATAATAGATAAATGATAGTTATCATATAGTTATTTAAAATGAACAGACCTAAATACATAGACTACGAATGATGTGGTGGAAAGAGTTCATAATATAATTTCTCCAAATTAAAATAGATTTAATTTTTAAAATCTTGTGTTTTATTTTTTTCACTTTTCTAAAACTTTTTCAATGAAAATAATGAAAATATTTAGTTTTCAAATTTATATTTTTATTTTCTAAAAATTATTTTTGAAATTTTGCAACTAATTTCTTTTTAGTATTTTTCCAAACAATAAAAATAATTTATATTTTTAAACTAAACGTACCGTCAATTTTTAGGTATAAAATATTTGTTGAATGTCTCGGCTATAATTTATACAATTGGATAAGGAGGAGCAGACAGTTGTACTTTGTTGACCTTCAGTATTTAAAGCATCACTTGTAATTTTAATGTTAGTATTTGATTTAGAAGTTTTATAATGAATTAGATTTATTTTATATGAGAATATTTTTTTATTTTATTAATATAATAATTTAAATATTTAATATTATTTAAAAGATTTAATACTTTAACTCATAAATTGATTATTTATTTATATTTATTTTTAGGTTTTAATAATAAACATTGAATAAATTTAATTTGATTGATATTATTATATATATAATATTATATAAAAACTATAAAATCTAGCATGGAATATCTAATTTTTTATAAATCATAATCTTATACAGAGAGAAAAGAATGATAAATTTTAGAAAAATAAAAGGGTGCTTTTAGTGGGTTTAAAATATATGATTTAAAAAATATAAAAATAAAAATATTTAATTAATTGATCGAATGTATTTATTTATTTAATATTTAAATTAAATTATAAAATAATAAAATGATTTAATTTAAGTATGGAATTCATAGAAATAAAATGAAAAACTATAAAATATGACGTGGTAGTTATTCAATTCATCCCTGAATCATGAATTCGAATTTGATCTTTATCTATAAATATATTTTATTTATATATATATAAATTTTAATATTTATTTAAAAATAATATTTCAATTTAATAGTTTTTAAAAAAAAGTATACGGGGATAATATACCCAGCTGGCTAATTGTAAAATGGAAAACAATTATTTTAATATATAATGTATTAATAATTAACCTGATTCGGAAGATAGTGCGAAAATGGAGAGATTATTAGGTGATTTTGTTCGCCACGTCATTTATGGTCCAAACAATTAGGACTGTTGATCTTTAAATAATCATTTAATAACTATCTACCCACTAAACCTATGTAAGAAAGAGATGATGATTCACTTAAAAAAAATTAAGATCAATGGTCCTGATTAATTGGGACCATAAATAATGTGATGAATAAGATTCACTTAATAATTTTTCGTGAAAATGAAAGTTCCGGTCAATATATTATAAACAATCCAACATTTGAAAGTCAAAATCAGAGGCATTTTGTCCTGAAAAATAAATGATACGCAATGCATAGGTAGGAAATATGTCATTCTACGTTACATTTATTGTCATTATAATAAAAAGTTTAAAACATCCTTTTTATTTTATTTATATTAATGAAAATAAATAAATAAATAAATGGATCCAACATGAACGAATATCCCATGTATTTAACTTTAAAAAACTATTATATTTCACAATTATATAAATAATTAAAATGTTTTCGGTGATATGTGTATTTTTTATAATTTTATGTAATTAACCTTAAATTAATCTTATAATAATGTTTTAACTAATACAAATCCTTTAATAACAGAACAAATCAAATAAAAAATACTATTATTATTAAGTAAAATATATAAATAATAATTATAATTTTTTATATCTCTTAACTATTAAAAAATAAAAATTATAAATTAGTTCACCATATCGCTGATATAGCCATGTGTCGTGCCTGAAAAGAGGCAAGGTGCATTAATCCCACATTAGAAAGGAAAAGGGAAGTCTTGGGGTATATAAACGATGGCGCTGCACATCCTATCAGATATGTTTTTAGGAAGAGAGTAATGGTCCCGTGACACATGCGTCTTAGGGTGTTGTTTCATTGTTTCTCACCTGTGAGCTAAGTTAACATTAATATTTCTTTAAAGATATTAAAGATAAATGTAACCCTTAATATTTATAGTTTTTATTATTTTGATCCTCATTCTTTATTTATAATAAATTTAAGCCTTACTTAAGTCTTTTTGATAAATATCTCATTTTTTAACTAGTATGATGACCTCATCGTTAAAAATTTAATGATAATAATATATAGTAAACATGTGATAATATATTTTAAATGATATGATATCTAACCTATCAAATACATACATATGAAATATGATTTTATTCCAATATAAAACATAAAATAATTAAAATTCAAATAAAATATTAAAATTTGATAAAATCTTAAGTATTTTGGCTATTAAACCTTAAATAAATTTACTACTAAGTATATTTTTTATAACTTTGAGCTTTTTTAGATTTAGTTAAAACTCAAAACCTAAAATTTCAAATTTATTACTTTTAAATTTAAATTTAAATTTAAATTTAAACTATAAATCAGAACCTTAAACCTTTTAATTTAGTTTAAATACTAAAATACCTAAACTCTAAACTAAAATAATAAAAATCCAATTGATTAGTATCAAAATATTTTATATTTGATTTATCGATAGCAATCTTTACAAAATTCTTATTTTTCAGACTGTGTTCATATTTTTTAGATAGAATTTTGATTCTATTGTAGTTAGAGTTAGGAATTTTTAGTCTCCTTTTGTTTAATTATATCCTATTATTAATACAATGATTAAAAAATAAATCAATCGATAGCAATCCTTTTGTTGTAGATTTAATTATTTTTTAATATTTTATTTGAATTTTAATTGTTTTATATCTTATATTAGAATAAAATTATATTTCACGTGTATATACTTGATAGCTTAGATGCCATGTCATTTAAAATATATTATCATATGTTACCATTGTTAAATTTTTAACAACCTAGTCATTATATTAGTTAAAAGATGAGACATTTGTCAAAAAGACAAAGGTTAAGGGTTAAATTTATCTAAAAAATAAGGATCAAAATGATAAAAATACTAAACGTTGAGGGTTAAAATTATCTTTATATTTTTTTATTTAAATTTAAAAATTATTTAACAAAACATATGATATTATTTTTTAAAAAAAATATTGAGAGGGAAGTTTTGTTTTATTTATGTCAATAACCTTGTGATGTATATTGAAACCATATTTGTTAGTATTTCCAAATCATAATAGTATTTCTATAGAGTAATTTTAATCATGAGATTTGATGGAGTTGTTGATTTCTTAATTTGAAAAATTAGGAAACAAATCATAAAATTAGGAAACAAATTTGTAGTAAACGAAAATATGAATGTTGCTGACCCAAGGTTGACGTTATGATGATGCTTGGTACAAGGAATGGAAATAACAGGGTCCCTTGTTCAATATTTACCCACGCCTAGGACCCTCCCGTTTCGGCACTGCTATAAAAACCAAAACCAGAAAACAAAGTTTCAATTCATTGACAGATATTGTTAGAAGAAGAAGAAGAAGAAAAGAAGCTCAGATGTCTGCAACTGACCCAACCTGTTTCAACCAACCCAGATTGGTCACCAAGAAGGTTCTTGCCAAGCATCAAAGAGAGGGTGATGGGGCTGTTGTTCGAAGATGCATCGGAAGGTTTCTTCTTCTTCTTCTTCTTCTTCTTCTTCTTCTTCTTCTTCTTCTTCTCTGTTTTTTGATTCGTTTTCATTTTGATTCCAGGAATGAATTGAAGTCTTTGGATCCTTTTCTCATGATGGATGACTTTACAGGTACGGGTCCATTACTTTCCTATATGGTATGGTTGGATTTTTCATAGTTTTTCATGTATTGGGGGGATTCACTGACCATTTTTTTCTTTTACCAATGACTTTTGCAGTGTCTCCACCTGCTGGATTTCCTGATCATCCTCACAGAGGTTCTTGAATTTCTTACTAAAAATGTCTTTGTAATGGTTTTGAATCACATTCTCATGGTGTAAATGTTGTGTTTGTTTTACAGGGTTTGAAACTGTTACATACATGTTACAGGTAAAAATTCTTGTTCCATTAATTTTGCAAAACACAGAACAGAAAGAGAAGACACAATTTGATCCTTGAGAAAGAAAAGACCTGACACTTTGGGACCCTTTTTTTCTGGGTTTTAGGGAGGTATTACTCATCAAGATTTTGCAGGACACAAGGGTACAATTCATACTGGTGATGTGCAGGTGATTGTTTTATGAGTTGAAGGATTCAAACTTTAAATTGCTTTTATGAATCTGTTTTGGCTTTGGATTATGCAGTGGATGACAGCAGGAAGAGGGATAATCCACTCTGAAATGCCTGCTGGAGAAGGTGTTCATAAGGGTCTGCAGCTTTGGATCAATCTCTCCTCCCATGAAAAAATGTAAGAAATTGCAATGTTCTTGACTTGGTTTTATGAGGCCAAACACAATAGATGACATGTATGAATTCTTTTGTTTTCTTCTAAAAATGTTTAGAAATGGCACTATTCTTCACTTGATTTTATCTGCAAAAGCCATGACCATCCGTGACATCTAGAACATTTCCTGTTTAGCAAAATCACACATCGTTTCTAATAGTACACTACAAGTCAAGGAAGTTTAGCTTCAAAATTGGATATTTCATAATTACTTCGAATCCGGTACATGGTCATATCTTGTCCTCGTATTCAAAAATATATCAGACATTCGATTGTATGCAACCGCATTGCAGGATTGAACCAAGGTACCAGGAGCTTTTAAGCGAGGACATTCCAAGTGCAGAACACAACGGAGTAGAAGTTCGAATCATAGCTGGAGAATCTATGGGAGTCCAATCCCCAGTCTATACCCGAACTCCTACGATGTACCTTGACTTCAGCTTAAGGCCAAGGTCACAAGTTCACCAACACATCCCAGAATCATGGAATGCATTTGCATACATAATTGAAGGGGAAGGAGTCTTTGGGTACCAAAACAAAACACCCATATCAGCTAACCATGTGGTGGTTTTCGGTGCCGGGGACGGTCTTAGCGTGTGGAACAAGTCATCATCTAAGCCGCTAAGATTTGTGCTGATTGCAGGGCAGCCATTGAACGAACCAGTGGTTCAATATGGTCCCTTTGTGATGAACACACAAGCTGAGATTGATCAAACCATTGAGGATTACCACTATAGCCGAAATGGATTTGAAATGGCAAACCATTGAAGATCACATTGAGTGATGATGTAGGTTTGAAAAGGCCTTTACCAACAATGAGAGCATCAAAAACAAATCAACCCCTATATATATATATATATATATATATATATATATATATATATATATATATATTATCATTCACTATCTCCATCCATGATAGAGAAGTAAGATAGGAGAGATGAAAAGGAAAAATGGAGAAAAAAACCTTCTAGAAGATTCAAAGTGCAGCTAGATATATAGTTTAGCCCCAAGGTCATGATGATGATTTAATGGGGTCACCTTATCTTAGTTTAAGTTTATTTTTTCTGGTTCTTTTGGTGTTATTTCTTATGTCTTATATTGGTGGCAGTGTATTTTTTTCCTTATATTTGTTGAATTTGATTTTTAATCATATCTATTGCACCCACTGTTTATATCACCTGCAAGATCCACTAAGAGGCAGAAGGGAAGAGAGGGATTGATTTTGGTCATGGATTCCATTGAATTTGAGCATTTTGTTGACTAACAGATGTCTTTTCTCAATGTATGCCTTTCAGAATTGATTTTTAACAAGAAAAGCACCATCTCAAAACATATGCACCAATATGGAGACATGGACCCGGACCATTATCTAAAGAGTAGTGCAAAATAAAACGTTAATATTGACAGGATAACGAAAATAATAAAAGTATATGAATAGATAATTGTGTCATGAAAAATTAGTCTTACAAGTAAATTCATTCCGATGTATATAATTATTATAAAATCCCTTCAGATTAATATAATCTCTCCAAAAAATCCAAATGAACTCTTAACGATATTGCTCCTCCTTGATACCCATATCCACCTAATTTATTTGTCTAACATAATTTTTTTTAAGAGACCATAATAAAAACAGAAAAAATCATAAGTGACTAGATGGAAAGTAATAGCACGAACATTAGGATTCTGAATAGGCGTAACAGGACTAGGGATGACAAATGGACGAACGGGTGCGGATACCTCCTCCTCCATACCCATATTCACCTAAAATAGTTATATCCACCACCTACCCATCACTCACGGTGGGTATAATTTTCAAATTCACACCCGCCCACGTGGGTATATTCTTAAATCCACACCCGCTCACGCGGGTACATTTTTAAATTCATCCTCACACCCACCATTTAAATCGTATCCTCTTGTACATACCTACAGACAACTATTAATATCGAAATATATAAAAAAAAATCATAGATTTGTATAAAAAAGAGTAAAATTTCGTATATTTTATTGACTGATTAAGTGTATATATAGAATATATTTACAACTATATAAATTTAACTACATTCAGGGACGGAGCTAGGATTTAGGGTTAAGGGGGCAAAATATAAATGTTTAGAAATATGGGGGGTCATAAAAAACAAATTTTAAAAGAATTTAAATAAGGGGACAAAAGTGAAAAAAAAAATCTTCGGGGTGGGGACAACGATTTTTCTTATTTTTTTAGTATGTTTAGTTACTAGTATTTTTACTTCAATTATTTTTGGGATTACTAGGAATTGAGATTCATTTTAATTTCATGCATCGAATCGGCTATTCAATTTTTATAAATATTATTAAGATTATTTATTTTCAAATTGTGTTCTTATCATTTGGTTTATGAATTTGGTTTCAAAAGTATTTTTTATGCTTACTTGATGATTAAGTTTCCAAAGTATCAATTTTAACCTACCGTACTCCTCAAGTCAAAATTAAGGAGTTGCATTTTTGGTATCAGAGTCGAGTTCAACACTCAGACTGTAAGGACCATAATTAGTGTTTTTACAAATTTTCGAAAAAACATGCATTAAATATTTTCAGAATATGGGTAGTTTTTGAATAAAAAATATTTTACTGTGAGAATTTCCTGTGTTATAAAATTGAGACTCTGATATTAATTTATTTTAGGTTATATTCTTGTAGTTAGAAACTATGCTACCTCGTAGGAGTGTTAGACTGTTGGTGAATATCTACTTACTATCGATTATACTATTGATCAAAATGAGACGCAAAATCTAGAAGTTGAACCACAACATGAGAAACAACAAATTGTGAGTCAGCAATCTAGTGATAAAAATACACGTGAAAAACCACGTTTTGAGGAGAATTTGCTTGACTCTGATGATAGTGAGATAGTAGAATTAAACAGTCTTACGGTTAAGTGAAAGTTACTGATATACTTTCGTGACTAGTCGAAAAAAATGTCAGGAAGACATTATTTTTTATTTTCTTGAGTGACGAAATGAGGGTCTTTGGGGTGTTTCTTGTCACGATCCGGATTCGGATCTGAGTGTCGGATTAACCTGAAGAATTGAACTTCGGTTTTGTACCCTAAGTTTATGTTGTTGGGATTTGAGTTGGGCTTTAAGTTAGGCTTTGTTCAGAAGAGCATTTTGGTAAATGCCTAAATGTAAAGACAAGAGGGTTGAGGTTTTAATTCTCTTATAGAGAATGACTTCATCTTTTCTCTCTTTTCTTCATTCTTCTTCATCTTAGAAGAAATGGAAAGGAAAAGTAAAGATAAGATCTTTAGAGTTTTATGTTGTAACCTCGTTTTGGAGTTAGGAGAAGAGTTGTATGACTTTTTAGGATCTATATAACAAGGTAGGAAAGTGTTGGTTTAGTGAGGATGGAGGTTTAAGAGGGAGGTTAGGGTGCAATCTGGGTTTGAGTTTTGAGAGCAAAACATCTTAGTTTCCTTAGTGTTCTAAGCTCTGAAAATCACCCCAAGTTCTTCCTAATCCGTTCTTCATCTTTATCTTGTAGTTAAAGAAGGTTGTGAGCCATCAACAAGCTTAGGAAGAGGAAAAGCTTGAAGAGGAGGGGAGCTCGGGTTTGTTGTCGTTTTGCAAAAGGTTGATACTCCCAACTCTTCTCTTTATCATGTAGATTCTGTGCATGAATGCTTGATTTTTAAGCTTTGGAGTCATTAATGGTAAATCTTGTAATGTGCCGAGTTTTATGTTGAAATTTATTAAAACACACCTTAAACACTTCCACGAACATGTAGGAATGATTTCAGAATGAATAGATAAAATATGGGGAGGGTTCTTAAAAATTTTCAAGTCTAGTTTTGTATTTCGTATAGAGGGTATCGATACCTCTGAGAGAGAAATAGGCTATCAAAGGCAGGCGTTTCAAAACGCCTTACCCGTGTTTCAATATAGAACTTTATAGTGGCATCTTCGATTTGATACCCTTATCGAAGTGGATAAGTTTTTCTTATTTGACGTTAGAGTTGGTCAAAGCATACTGATACCCGTATTTATACCTGGTGTTTTGATACCCTCCTTGTAAGAGTATCGATACAGGGTGTTTCGTTACCCCATATAGGAGTATCGAAACCCATGTGTAATCTTGTATAAGTTGAGGTAGAGAATAAGGTTCGGTAATTGTAATTAAGGGTTCCTATTAATCTTTAAAATTACAAAATGAAATGTTAAATCGAGATTTATGATTTTAACCCCGAAAGGCTAAGTTATGATAAGTCTTAATACATCTTGATGTAAAGGTCTTAGGTGGATCATTTGTGTGTGTTGAGTCCTTGTTTGATGAAAATCTGGATATCCAAAAGTGTTGAACACGTTGAAGGCCATCCGATGTAATATTCTAGGTGATGTATTGAAGACCTTTATTTCGAATATTGTGCAGACTCATTCGAAGATGTTCGATGTAATATTCCAAATATGAGATTGGTTGGGCGACCTCTATCCCGATTAATTATTCCAAATGTTGGACGACCTCGTTAGAAGATGTTTGATATAACATTCCGAGCATAGAATTTGAGAGCGGCCTCAATCCTGAGTGTAAGATCTCGATGTTGTGTGGACGCAGGCCTCACTTTTGTGTGTTGACTTAATGTGACTTGTATATGATGTGTGCGATAATATACATTACATTTATGCCATGTGGTAGGCAAGCATGATAGACCATCACATCATGCATGATATTTATATGCTTTGCTTTACTGCTTATGATATGCATGATTTGGGGATGAGTTCGGCGTACCCACTGAGCTTTTATAGCTCAGCGTTCGAAATATATTTTCATGCGTAGGTTAGGTGAAGTCAGTTTCTGTGGATTACCATCGAGGTTTGGATTTCAGCATGGACCATGTGTTAGAGTACAATTATAGATTTAGTAGGCTAGTACCTTATCGGACCCTATATATATTTGTAACTCAATTGATTTAATTGGATCGAATGTTTTAAATGACTTTGTAATATTTTAGAGCTCCGTAATATTTTAAATATTGGATCATATCACATTTGGATTTGAAACCAATGGTATGTTATGGTTTTATTTAGATTTGAATTGTTTTTACTTGAGCTTGAAGTTGAAATTTTGAAAACCAGGTTTTGGTCAGAGGCCCAATGTGGCACCGAGTTAGGGTGTTACATTAAGTGGTATCAGAGCCTAGGTTTAGTCGGTTCTAGGAAGTCCCTGGGAGATTCTAGTATGGTATATAAGTGTTAGACAAGTACATACCCACGAGTCGATATAGTACTTCCTTTAAAGCTGAAATTTCGATGGTGTAATCCTTGTTGTTGTTGTTTGTGCAAAAATGGTTAAGTTTGTCGAGACGTGTAAGGAATCAGGAAGAAAGTCGGGGTTCTTGAGGAGGAGCCTCCGTTATGAGTATGAGCCCGATGAGGAGGTGCCATCGGATGATGTTGTTGGTCAAGGGATCAACTAATTTGCTCAGTTGAACTGGATATTGCGCAAGATAGTGAGAGCTATACCGAAGTCATCTTCTATGTCTCGTAAGGCATCGATTGAGAGGGTGCATAGACAAGGAGCTGTAGACTTATTTGGTACGATGTAGGATAATCAAGTACAAGCGGATCAATGGTTGTATGATACAAGGTGGATAATAAGACAGATGAGACTGAGATCGGAAGACAAAGTATCCCGTGTAAAGCAACGCGAGAGAGTGGTGGGAGACAGTAGAGCAGGGTTGGTATCCTCATCAGCCAAAGTAAGGGGACTTCCTTGAGGAGTTTGAGAGTAAGTATGTGGGTGAGACTCACATCGATACCTTAAGGGAGCGGTTTACCCATCTTGTTCAAGGGAACCGTTCGATCTTTGCTTATGAGCAAGAGTTCTTTCAGTTAAGCCGTTATGCTCCAAAGCTTGTTACTACATAAAAGATAAGATGTAAGAGGTTCTTGAGAGGTCTAAGGAAATAAATCAAGACTTATCTTACTGCTACACCACCTAAGATGTTCTCAGAGTTAGCTGTCAGTGCCAAGTCATTAGAGCAAGTTCAGAGTTTGACTTATGGGTCGTCTATGGGCCAAAGAGGCTCAGTTGGGGCCAATCAGAGTTATGTGGGTAACTCTCAGTCTCACTCTAGTAGGAGTAAGAACCGTTGGAACCAGAATAGAGGAGCATCGAATCAGGGTTCGAGGATGAACCAGAAATTAGAGTCTGTGGAGCGTAGGAGGAAATCTGTGTTTTCTTCTGCTAGCGGCCCAGATAGTTTGCAAAGGAGTGTTAGTGTTCAGACTTGTAGACGTTGTGGCCTGAGCCACCAAGGAGAGTGTTGGGGCAATGCAAGAGCTTGTTTTCAGTGTGGATCACTGGATCATCTTGTGAGGGACTGTCTAGAGATTATGACGTCACCACCAGGTTAGGCTTAGAGGACTGTGTTTCAGGCCTAGAGGGGTCATGGGTTCTCACGTGGCGGTGCTAGCCATGCATCAGGAGGCACCTTTCAGTCCACTGCTAGAGTACCCGCAAGACAGTATGCGTTGAGGGCACAATAGGACTGTGCTGCGATATATGTTATCTCAGGTACGTTTAGTTTGTTTTTTATCTCTATAGTTGCTCTTGTGGACTCGGGATCTACCCACTCGTATATTTATAGCGGGATATCGCATAATGGGGGTTACCAGCGGAGGATCTAGAGGTAGGGGTCTATGTCACAAACCCGTTAGGGTTGGATGTGTTGGTTATATGGTTTATCGGGGGTGTCCAATCAAGGTGCAAGGATCTGTTTTTCCGGGTGACCTTATGGTCTTACCGTTTCAGGGAGTTTGATGTAATCCTAGGGGACACGAGTTTAGGGTGTAAATCTAAGAGTTTGAAGCTTCGAGTGGTTGATGGTTCTAAGCTTGTTGTGAGGAGTGAGGGGAACCCGTGTATACCGAATGTTGTGTCAGCATTGTTAGCTTAGAGGTTAATCCAGCAGGGTTGTGAGGCTTTCTTAGCTTACGTGGTGGATGTGAGTGTCGAGAGTCCAGTGTTAGAGAGTTTGAGGACAGTTTGTAAGTATCCTGACGTATTTCTAGAGGAGTTGCTCGGTTTACCTCCCGGTCAAGAGTTGAAGTTCCGGATAGAGGTGTTGCCAGGTACGACACCGGTGTCTATAGCACCGTATTGTATGGAACCGACAGAGATGAGAAAGTTGAAACAACAGATCCAGGAGCTGCTTGAAAAAGGTTCTATTAGACCGAGTGTGTCACCGTGGAGAGCATCGGTTTTGTTTGTACAGAAGAAGGATGGATCGATACATATATACATATACTATCGTTAGCTCAATAAGGTCACGGTCAAGAACCGTTATCCTCTACCTAGGATCGATGACTTGTTTGATCAGTTGATGGGTACCCGTGTGTTTTCTAAGATCGATCTAAGGTCTGGGCACTATCATTTGAAAGTGGTGGATGAGGATGTCCAAAAGACCGCTTTTAGGATGCTGTATAAAAATTATGAGTTTTTAGTGATACCGTTTAGGCTCATGAATGCACCTGCAGCTTTTATGGACCTGATAAACCGTATCTTTCAGCCTTATCTAGATCAGTTCGTTATCGTGTTCATCGATGACATCTTGGTGTATTCACGCTCGGAGGAAAAACATGACTATCACCTAAGAGTGGTTCTTCAGGTGTTGAGGGATATACTTCTGTATGCCAACTTTAGTAAGTGCGCGTTCTGGTTGTCTAAGGTGGCATTTTTTGGCCATATAGTTGCAGTTGATGGATTCCGAGTAGACCCCTCAGAAATCCAAGCTGTGGTAGAGTGGAAACCACCAAGGAATGTGTCAGAAGTCCGTAGTTTTCTTGGACTTGTCGGATACTATAAGAGGTTCGTTAAACGTTTTTCAATCATAGCGACACCTTTGACCAAGTTTCTTCATAAGGGTGTTCCATTTGTGTGGAATGAGAGAATACAACAGAGTTTTTAATAGTTGAAAGCTTATCTTATGGAGGCACCAACCTTGATGTAACCGAAACCGGGAAAAGATTATGTGGTGTTTAGTGATGCTTCCTTGAATGGATTGGGTTGTGTTTTATGCAAGAGGGTAAGGTGGTTGCTTACGCCTCAAGACAGTTAAAACCCCATAAGAGGAACTCTCCTACACATGATCTTGAGCTTGCAGCAGTTATCTTCGCTTTGAAGATATGGAGACATTATCTCTACGGAGAGAAATGCTACATCTATACCGACCACAAGAGTTTGAAGTACCTACTTACCCAGAAAGTTAAATCTGAGGCAACGACGATGGATAGAGTTGTTAAAGGAATATGATTATGTCATAGAGTTTTATCTCGACAAGGTGAATGTGTTCGCTGATGCCTTGAGTAGGAAGTCCGTGTCGGACTTAAGAGCTTTATTTTTTCGGTTGAGGATGACCGATGATGGAGGTCTTTTGGCTGAGTTGCGTGTGGAGCCCACACTTGTTCAGGAAATAAAGAAAGCACAAGTGTTAGACGAGGAGTTGATAGCTCAGTTAGAATGTTTCAACCAAACACCCCCTTAAAGTAAGACAAGTTTGATTGGCCAAAAGAAACACCTATAGAATGTTTAGGGTTAATAATTTAGAGCGTTATGCTCGACAAATATAATGTTAATTATAAAACATATAGAATGTTATTACAAAACATCTTAGACAATAAAATCAAACTTACACTTGATTGTTGTTTTTATATGGGTAGGTTTCAAATATCCCTTATCAACCTCTTAAATTCATTTTGCTAAATTATGTTACTTTCTAATTTCTGTGACTTCATTTAATTTTTTTAGTCATTTTAAATTCTTAATTCCCTCACTCTATTGCTAATCTTAATTAAATTCCTTAACTTTATAAGTATTGATTTAACAATTAATTGATGGACAATTTTTCTGAAAACGATACTCTTTATTACTTGATGACCATATGTTTTACATGTAAATACTCTAACTTGGCATTATTTTTACAAATCATTAACTAAATACTAAATCATTTGCCAAGCATTAAACAATTAACAATATGCAACTTCAAGAAGTAGGTTTTTGCCTCATCCATTTTGTTGCAGACCATTTCTCTCCGGATAAAACTTCACATCCGCCATGAACGCTCTTCGGATCCGACTGTCCGTCTAGCCCCTGAAAGAAGAAGGCAATACAAACAAGACAAAGAAAATAAGCTAAATCTTTCTAAATCTCAGTACTACATAAGAAAGATACCTTTAATCAAACAAAGCAACAAAATAGAGTCAACTTGTATCAAATGGCAGAAATTCCTCTATGAGAAAATCATTACACTTTTGTAACTGAAACCAGAAATAGTCATTAATACAGGATGACCAAAGAAAATTTCAATGCATGCAAAAATGCATGTTAAATGTATGAATAAGATCAAGGAAACGAACCATGCTCCAGAAAAGCACTGCATCTCCTTTGATTGGTTTTACAGACATCCCCTTCACAGTCTTCCCACCACAGTTACAATCACCCTTACCAGCCTGACATTTAAAATAACATGCTTGGCAAACCAATGCAATGAAAGGGATAACATCAAGGCTATTTTCAACAAAGAAAAACAATGGAAAATTTTTTGACAAGAAGATTATATGGAAGATCATACCAAATATTTTGAGTACTAGCAATTACAGACAATGAGAAACAATATGCAAGGAGAAGGTTTAAAAGGGGCAAGCATCTTCAAGAAAATTCAAATAGACTTGAAGTGGCTAAAGAGAAAAACACAAATGAAAGACTAAATGATCCACCTCTCTATCTTTTCTTATAATAGATTATAGTTGGGAATAAACCAACACTGTGTAGAGAGAAGGAAAGAAAAGAAGAATGCTACTGGGTTTGAATCCAATCTTGTCCACTGGACAGTATATCTTCATAATTCTCCAACTTCATGCCTTCCTCCGGAAAAACTTGATTCCGATTTGATGCTCATTGCATTCGAGTAACGCGTATCCTCACATCCCAAAACCATTCTTCCATCATACACTAATTAAAATCCTAATTCTCATCCATCAAATCTTATCGCCTTTATTTGTAACTTTAAAACTTAAAAATACCAGTTTCCGATTTGACACCCATGGTCAGATTTCAGAAAGCTTCTATGCTTACTCTTTATAGAACAAAAGTATATACCAAATCATTTATGCAGATAAAGATAAGTACCAAAGGCAAATTGACAATTGATTCTCAAAATACCTATAAAAGAAAAATAATTCGATTGGTCTTTTTACATGCAGTAGAAGCACTATCTACCTAATATGATTAATCAAGCATCAAATTTCAGGCCACTTTCTTCTTTTGAATAAAAAAATAATTACCTTAGGGAAATATGTTTCTCCTCCTTCAACATCATCACTTAGATACATAAGCATAGTTGCTATTCTTTGACCACCACGCTTCAAGTTAAACTGCAATAAATAATTATTGCAAAGGAATGGATCAGGATTTCCCCAAATCATAAGAATGGACATATCTGACACAACCAACAAATTCACCATGTAAACTTTGGGAAAGGTGAACAACTTACAGTATCGGAAAAGTAATCATTGTGAGGCTTGTAAAACTGATCCTTCTCATACCTGTGCTGCAATAGATGTTAGCCTTGATAAACAACATATGAGTTCATTTTCTTTTGAGCAATATTTTTACCGATAGTAAGGTCGGACACACACCTTAAAACTTGGATAAGCTCCCCATTTTCAGCTGGTATTTGAGAAAAGACAGAAATCCGCTTTTCAATTGCCTTAGAGTTCAAAGAAAAAAGAAATGGAGGGAAGCACTTAGTTACGCATTGTTGCATAATTGGAGATGATAGATATAAAGTTGTAAACAACTGCAATGTTAGAATGGAAACATTCGTACAGAAGGAAATTCACCCCAAGCTGCTTTAAACATATGGTAAAATTAGAAAATGGTGTACGCTGATCAAAGCAATTTCTAATATTTATATACACTCCCAAGTTGTCATTCACTTTCTATTTGTCATATAGAGGCGAGAATAAGTTACTGAATTCTAAGACATGCAACCAGCATATCAAGTGCCAATATTTGCAAAACTATAGTATGTAGACAGAATAATACCGACAATAAAAGCAGGTCATGAGGAAGAAAAGAATGGCATGAGAATCAGAAAGGGAAGCTAAATAAGCAAGTCAGCCCATCTGTCTTCAACAAATGAGCTACCCTTCTTACGATAAGGTCTCACGTTCTCTCATTGGGAACTGAAAGCACCCAAGTCGGGAGGGAACGAGCTACCTCTATTAAGAAAGAATATACCCTTCTAGCTGCACTTTTGATGCCTCAATTCGGAAATCAACCATGTCATTTAGACGGATTTCAAAGAGAATTATTTCCCATCAAACCAGCTATAATATGTATTTGTTGCATCATTCATTTGCCAATTTGGACCAATGCTTGTGAACTTTTTCCCCTTAGCTATTAATAGATGCATTGTGTATCAGCAAAATCTAAATGACCAAACGCCCTTATACAAGAAAGGACTGATGATATAGACATTTATGTTATGAAGAAGTAACTTGAAAGCTAACCTGTATCATTGGATACTTTCTCTCTGTTGAACTCAGGAACATACCAGAGCTTGTCCTGACATTACTCTTAATTCCCTGAAAAACAGCAGCTGCAGTAAGATCAATTCTTTCTATTGAAAATAGGGTCCTAAAAAATAAAACTGCCAAAGGTAGGATATATATTTATTGTTATAAAAGTGATGACCATAACTTAATTCATTGTGATTATTCAGAGCATTGAAACCTTAAAAATAGCTAGATAAGAAATGGAAGAGTCTTTTTAAATTTTGGCTATTGTACACTTAACTTAAATGCATGATGCAGCTAAAGAAGGTAAACCAATTCAACTAATTGCCACACCCCAAAAACGCAAAATAGTTTGAGCTTAATTATCCTTTATAATGAAGTAAAAAGAAAGAGGGGCTTCCATCTTTATGCAACCTTAAGGGACATTTGCATGGACGGAGCTTGGATCAAATATTGGGAGGGGCAAAGGTCTATTATGTAGTACTTACCCACTCAAGGTGACAAAAGTGCAAGGATAGAAGAAAAAAAAACACAAGCAGCCGTGTAATCATGTTTTCAAGTCAAGCCTACTTCAAAAAATTTGATGCAAGGGAAATTTTTTTATACTTGAAAAGATAACATAGAGTTTTAAATGACCATATGCACAATCAAGTCAAATTAAGATTTAAAAGTAGACATTTTACACATCAATATTTAAAAAAAAGGATACCTTTCATGCATGCACAAAGCATGTTTAGGTAATATGACCTCAATAAAATATGAAACCTGATATGAGATTTATAATAGGAATAATATTTTCAATTAACATGCCAAAAAAAGTTCTACAACATTAAAAAGTAATTCAAGGAAAAAAAATGTTTTGAAATATACCTTCCCAGTTTTAGCATCTACCACATTGGAAGCTTGAAGTCGAGGGCGGGCAATGGCTATAAGGTAGTCACATTCCTGCAGAAACAAAAAGGTAGAATATAAAGCTCTTCTGCATTGAATTACTCATGAATATAGCATTTCCAAACTACTAAACTTAGGCCAATGTGATCGTTTCAGAATAGTTTGGTATCAATATGCATTTGATGGATGTGTGGCAGAGAACAGCTATTCAAAAGGAGCTATACAGTTTTCTACCCTCCTGCCTTGAGAACAGACAGTTTTCGTCGGAAAATTTCTTTTACATCCACAAAATATGTTTCCACCAAGCACACTACCATTATGAGTTTATTCTGTTCTTTTTCTTGCCACATAACTAAATATATCTAATAATTCAAGTGTCAAGACCTCATCTTTCATTTCTACCATATTGTACAGAGACAAAACTCTTACTAGAGAATTTTCAGCTGAATTGTTCTTACCATTGTGTGATACAATCCACCATCTCCTAAGGAATCCTAGGTTTAGAGCTTATAAATATTTTCTTCGTCAATTATTAAATTGTACACAATTTCTTAAAAAATTTAAAATCTTATAGCAACAAAACGCCCTAATCACCTAGATGTCATTCTATATCAGCAATTCATTACATGAATCAGATTCACAAACTGATAATTTCTAGTATTACAATTTCTAGTGTTACAATGAGCTCTCAATCATTGATGGCATACATACCTCGTTGCTGAGGAAACTATGAAGTACAATAATCCGAGGTGACCAGCTAATTATTTCAGGTTTGACCTACACCATCAGAACCAAAACTGAGTCGAAGTTTTTGTATTCCTTAA
Source organism: Abelmoschus esculentus (assembly GCA_035048815.1). Lineage (NCBI taxonomy): Eukaryota > Viridiplantae > Streptophyta > Magnoliopsida > Malvales > Malvaceae > Abelmoschus > Abelmoschus esculentus. The sequence goes on from JAUCBN010000024.1 coordinate 16,087,825, forward strand.
GAAATCTCTGGATCAATTTCACACAAGTAGAAAACCATATAATAAAACCAAATAAAGAGTAAATAATTCATTTCCATTTATGGTTAAGTCCATACTCTGCCAGCCTCTAATATGCATAGAAAGCCACTCAACCCACGCACAATTATATTCATATAAACAGTGAGACTTCTCCATCCAGTTTCCTCCATCAATCCCCTCCATGTTCAGGTATATTAATTCGTCCAATATAATTTTGCAGCAAATAAAACTCCAGTTATAAAGATAGGCAAATAGAATATGTGATTGTTCTTCTCTATGATAATCTTGTGCAAGTCTAAAGTACGATTTATATTCTGCAAATGACTTAGAGTTGCAGAGCATAAATATTTTGGTGAGATTGAGCATAGTCTGCAACACCAAGTCCATGGGGATTGTATGAGAGGATAGATTAAAAATATTCCTTTCCTAAAAGTGGGAAAAGGATCTTAACAAAAACATGAATCTAGATTTGTTTAACAGCATTAATGAATGTTTTTTTAAACTAAAGAGTCTCAATAAAATAACCCTTCGAAACCAACACCAAATTCTACCAACAAAAGGGAAACACAGTCCTGTATGGTTCAACATCAAATCCCTTGGATAAAAAAGATTAGGTCAATTTTAAGAAAAAAGAAGAAAATAAAAAAGATTATTACATGCAAACTTAGAATGTTTTAATATAGGACAACGCGAAGTCCAATGCACTAGTCATAAAATTATTTTATCATAAAATTCAGGCTCGTAGCTATCCCTAAATTTCAAAAATGGAAGGCAAAAAAGATGAAGGAAAGAAAGTACAAAAAACATACAAATCCAAGACGCAAAATTTCTGCCTCTTTGTCACCGTGCCAATGACTCATACCTATTTTCAAGAAGAAGAAAAAAGCAATGACTCATACCTTAGTAAAAGTAGTGAGGAGACAAAATATAATAATGACTTACAGTAAAACTACATCTTGGCTAAAATCAAAGATCATTAACCAAAGTTCAATAATGTTTAACCAAATTTCAATTATTTTATTGTTGGAGAGCCATATGAACCAAAATCATACCAACCTCTTGGCAACTTAAGATATCCATCACTGTGACTTCTACGTAATTTTGTAGATGGAAAGTCGTCACCTATTAAACATGTGAGATAAATTTTCAAAAGAAATTATTACTGGAAATTTTCCAATAGTTATTGTAAGTAGCTGTACAAAAATACTTCAATAATGCTGTAAATAAAATCAAAGCTTGTAATTTGCAAGGATGGATTATCCAAATTCCAGAAGAAGACATATCTTTTAAAGATGGCATTTTGTGAGGACAAGTCCTCCAAGTTCCTACAGATGTCATATCTTTTAAATACAATGAGAAAAGCAAATCTTAGAACTTCTTAAATTAAACCTACAAAGAAGAAATCCAATTTTGCATGAGATTGGGCAGTTTAGGTGGTGAGGGAAAGCTAAACAACTTAAATTCTTCCAAATTAAGATTGCTGAAGAGTTTTGCTGTATTCAGTAAACCTATAATGAAAACGATTAAATCTATAAATATTTATGTTGAACATTTCATACAGATGATGAAAGCATAAGATTGACACTTCATTTTCCTAATATTCCATAATAATAGAGGGGAATCGAGTAATTAGATAAATCAACATACAGAAAAATGCACAATGCTAAAAGATAAAATGATCATAAGTATACCATAAGAATCTTCTAATCTGCGTATGAATGCGAGCTGAAACAAAGCACCTGCAGTTACCAATGAATCGATGCATCAAAATAATTAAAAATTCAATCATTTCTCCATTGCTACTTTACCTCTTCAACCATGGATTACACGCGATAATTACAATAAAAATGATTAAATTATGAAAAAAGAAATCGCAGGAAAATTGAAAACCAGACAAGAAAAACAAAACACCATTTCTAATCTTAACCAAAAACATCTATCGAATCAGCTAAATCCCCCTTGTGGAATGCATGTTTCAAGGAAGAAAAGAAAACCCATTATTTTAAAACCATAAAAAGTGGAAAAGCAGACAACATTAATTAAGAATAAAAGAACAATAAACACACACCAAGGTATTTGAAGTCGAAGGTTTGAAAAATAAAATAAAACATAAAAAAGATTGTTGAAAAAAGAAGAATGTTTTTTTTCAAATTGAATGGAAGACATACCGATTATCATTCCAACAGTGACAAATGTTAATAATCCAAAAACAATCTTCATAGCAGGGGTCATGGCCAACGGGAGTTGGTGTCCCTAAAAAGTAAGATTTCCTTTGGTTTTGTGTAAAAGCAAATTAAGAGAAAGAAAGAAAGAAGACCGACGAGTACAATCCGCTTGCAATGCCCACGTGTATTTTGTGTTTCTCCCCGTTGTCACGTAGGCTTTAACCGAGAAATTAGTATATAGATCCGTTTTATCATCTAAGATATAATCTCGAGACATAATATATCTTTTATGTTATATTCACACATAAACATCATTTAAATCATTCATTTTATTGTATTTGATTTTAAAAAGGAAAAAATATTATCAAAGACTTTTTATGTTGTCTTCCTCTTTATTGTTTAATTTTTATAATTAGTTTTTTTTAACCCCTAACCTTAATCCTAACCCTAAACCTTAAACACTAAACCTAAACAATAACCTCTAATCTTAAACCTTAACCCTAACCCTAAGCCTAAATCACCTAACCCCTAAAACCATAATCCCTAATCTTAAACTCTAAACCTTAAACCTAAACCTCAAATCTATATAAAAAATTAATTAGAAAAATTTTAAAGAATGAAGAGAAAGATGACACAAGAAATCTTTGATAATATTTTTTTTCTTTTTTAAATCAAAGACATTAAATTTGATGATTTGGACAATGCTTATGTGTAAATTTGATATGAAAAAAATATACTATGTGTCTTAATTTAATTGGTTGGGGATCATATCCTAGGTGGTGGAACGAGTTCATGTAATAACTTCTCGGCTTTAATTTCGTCTCGATTTCAAATAGATACAAATTATTTTAGGTTGATATAATATTTTAAGGGTAAATTATATAAATGGTCCTTCGACTATACCCCAATTATCTTTTGAATCCCTCAATTATCATAAGTTATAAAATTGGTCCAACGACTTAAAAATTATAACAAATTGGTTCAATACCGTTAAAAAATTAACGGTTGATAACGTGACAGTTAATATAAATTAATATAATTATACAATTAGCCTCAAGTTTTACATTTATTTTAATTTGACCCTAATTTTAAAATTTAACCCACATAATTTTAATAACCTATCAATTTAATCCTTCGTCCACCAAACCTTCCGGATGTTCTGATCTTCTTCCAAACAGGCTTATGCGAAGAAGACACAGTTAACAAAATTGTCCATGAATCGTTTTATCCATGAAAACTAAAAAATATATCCATTAATCCATTTGGGTAAGAAAGCTCGATTACTTGAAGATAAGTAGCTCAAAAAGCTCAATTCCACAGCATCAAAAACCACCAAGACTACAAAAACATCGGATCTACTCAAACTGAGCACTCCCAAGAACAAAACATCCATAAAAACACTGGTAGACAAGAAATTGACCGACAGTACTAGTGCTCAATCTTCAAAAACTCAAAAGAACTCAATCCAAGAGAAAAAAATCAACGACCCAGATTCAGAAACAACAGCAGAAGCAACCCAGTTGGATCGAGGAGGAAGATGATTCCAATCTAGTATCCGAGTTTAGAGATCTCCCGACCAAGTTTCAGGAAAACCTTATCCCAGATCTTGAGAGAATCTCGACAACCTCAAAAAGTTACATCACCAAATAAAATAAAGAATTCACAAAACAGTTCAAAACATATGTCGGCAACAAACGTGCTCCCACCATTGCCACTGTAAAATCTTACACTTTCCTTTTAATCCCGCTACTGTTAGTTTCCCTCATTTTTAACAGCATTAATCCTATTTTTCACTTCGAAAGGTGCTCATTTTTATCCAAATTTACCTCTCAATTTACTTCTTCATCCTTTGCCTCACTTCCCTCGTCACTGTGTTGGAGCCATTGGAGTTTTTCTATGCAACTTCGCCCTCAACCTACGTGTGTTTACAGGTTCTTCAAACGCTCGGATACGTGCTTTACTTAATGTTGCTTTTGATATACCTGATCTTTTTTTTCTCAACCGAGTCGGGTCTCGGATCCAAGATGTTGGGTTTGGGTCAAACTTTCGTGGGGTTCGTAGTCGGGTTGCATTACTACGTGGCGGTGTTTCATAGGGTTGTTTTGCATCAACCACCCAAGACAAACTGGAAGATCCATGGGGTGTACGCTAATGGATATATTTTTTAGTTTTGATAGATCAAACGATTCATGGACGATTTCGTCAATTGTATCTTCTTCACACAAGCTTGTTTGGATGAAGATCAAAACTTGCGGGAACGATTTACGGAAACTTTGGTTTTAATGAGGGATTAAATTGATAGGTTATTAAAATTACGTGGGTTAGTTTTTAAAACTAATGTCAAATTAAAATAAGTGTAGAACTTGGGGGCTAATTATATAATTATATCAATTTATATTAACTGTCACGTCATCAACCATTAATTTTTTTAACAGCATTGAACTAATTTGTTATAATTTTTAAGTTATTGGACCAATTTGTAACTTATGATAGTTGAGGGATATAAAAAATAATGGGTATAGTCAGGGACCATTTATGTAATTTATCCATATTTTAATTTGATTTAAATTGGGTGAAGGTTAGTTCTAAGTAGGGTATTTTAGGTTAGGCTTCTTTAAGTCGGGTTAAAATCATTCGAGTTTAAATTAGTTAATTCAGTTTTGGATAGATTTTAGGTCAGGTTATTTCATGTCGGATTTATTTTCGGTCAAGTAATTTTAAGTCAATTCATCTCAAGTCAGATAAATTCAGGTCTCGAATTCGTATTAAGTTTGATTTTATCATAATTAGTCGATAGAAGTATGTTAATTCATATTAACTTGACAAAATATTTATATTAAATAAGTCACTACTAAACATATTAAATTATTATAAAGCATAGAATTATTTAACAAAATTTTAAATTTAGTAGTATCAAATAAATATCTAAATCTAATAATTCTTTTTATATATATTAATCTGATTATTTATGTATATATTAAAAAAGATTAGTGAACACTTTAAATTAGTTTTAAAAATAATAAATTACATTTATCAACATGCAATAAACATTTATCAACACTTTAAATTAATCAAATAATCAAATCAAAGATTTCCTTAATTATATGTAAGATAAATATCAAGTTAGATCAATATCAGTTCACGTAAACAATAGGTCATGTTCAAAACAAGTTAGATAAAATTAAATCTCAGGTTGATTTAGTCGGTTAATATCAGTTATTTGTCAAGTCAGTCTCAGGCTTAGGTTCATTTCAATCAAGTGTAGGTATGGTTCAGTTACTATACTAACATGTACAATTCAGATTCGGGTCAACAACAGTTAGTTACACATCGTTTTTGGGTCATTACGTCTCGAGTCAAAATAAATTTTGACTCGAAAAAGTTTTAACTGGGTTTTCGTGTCGAATTATCTTTTTACATCCTTATTTGTATGATCGGATATGACTAAAAGAAAAGTCAATAAAATGATTAAAAAAGACAATATCGATACGATCAATAAATCAAATAAAATAATTTTTAAGTTATTGATTTTTCAAAATTAAAAAAAAATGACAAAAAATTAAATAACGGTTATAATACATAGTAAGAAATCCAAAAATATTATTTCTTATAAAAAAACATAAGATTTTATGCTCCTACATAAATTTGTACTATGTCCAACATAAATTTTTATAAAAAATATATCGTAACATAAATTTTTATCATTCGATCGACGAATTTTTAATTTGATGATATAAGATAATCATTTTAGTTATTAGATTTTTATCTGGTCCTATAAATATTATTTATGTAGGTTCTATAACAATTTTTTGTAGATACCTAAAATTAATTTATCTTCTCTTAGATTTAAAAAAAAAATCCGAATACCAAAGGTGTAGAGGTTGTCATAAAAGGGTCCACAACATAAGAACCTTATCGGGTCCTGACCAATGAATTTTGATATCCGTTTACATCCGAACCTACGAACACTATCCGCTCAATCTCATTCTACATCACAATTCCACCTACACAATGATGCATCCTTCTATTTATTCCTGGTTAAACCAGTCCCTCTGCAGGTTCACGCCTTGTTGAGACGGAAAGTCTGCCAATGGCGCATCTAATAACTACTGTTCCGGCCACCGCAATATCCCCCATTGCCAAATCACACAAGCCTGCATCTCCCACTCCTCTAAGATTGCACACACTTGATCATGTCTTGGATGGTGGACTTGTTCATCGCAGGTCTGCAAATTCAGCACCCTTTTGTACTGTGTACACAAGTGTATGATTGTATATATATGTTCATGTTTGTAATGTTATGAATTCAAGGAAAGATCCAATATGCGAATGATGAAACTGATTTTCTTGGTGCAGGGCTGTGACATTGGGTTTGGCAGGTGCATTGCTGGGGTTCAACGTTGGTGACCAGAGACAAGCAAATGCAGCTAGAAGGCCGCCACCGCCGCCACCGCCGGAGAAGAAAGACCCCAGTTTGAGTGGTGTTCAGGCAAAGGTATTAGCCAGCAAGAAGAGGAAGGAAGCGATGAAACAAGAGGTAGCTAAGTTGAGGGAGAAAGGAAAATCCGTGGATGCCTCATCACCACCATCCCAATAGTTTGGTATTTAGGTTACCAATGGTTTTGAAAAGGAAAAGTTGTACTGCTAATCCAATCTTAATAAGCATCTGTGTAAAATTTCCATTCATTTCTTGTTGAATAACGAAGAATATACATCCATGGAGCTTCTAATTCTATGGCAAAGAATGGAGAAAATAGAAATGAGGCCATTGATTAAACATTCCAGCATTTCCATGAATGATCCTCTATGTATGGATTTTGTACATACTAATACGCCTGAGAGAAACATAAGGCCTTAATAGAGAGATCTTATTTGTATAGAATCCAAAATCATCCGAAAAATATATGAATGAGAAGCAGAAACATGAAAACAATCCAAATTCTAGAATTTAGTCACCGAGGACAAAGCATCGGATGCGAAAACAGTTATTTGGATGGGTTTCAGGTCGGGTAAAATCGAATACATGTCATTTTAGGTTGATTTGATATTTTGACTCGATTCGAATCGTGTGCAAGTCTATTTTAAGTCAGGTCTATTTTTGGTAGAGCCTAATTCAGGTTGGGTTCACTTCAGGTCGAGTTTATTTCAGGTCAGGTTCAAACAGTTCGAGTTCAAATCAGATAATTGACAGGTTTATTTTAGGTCGGGTAAATTTAAGGTCGGGTCTATTTCAGTTCGGTTGCATTTCAGGTCGTGTTCATTTCAAGTTGGTTTTATTTCAGGTTGAATTAATTTGAGTTTTAAATTCATACTAATTAAAATTATTAAGTTTGGGTTTGATACAAATAAGTAACTAAAACTACGTCGTATTTTCTCCACAGCGTGTTATATAAAGTAAGAAGTTGAAGCAGGAAAACTCAACAAAGAAAGTCTAAGTGGAAATTGAAAAGGCAGGTTTAATTCAAATATGTCTTCGCCTCCCAAAGTTCTCATGGTAATCAATCAAACAAAGCTTTTGAAAAAAATTAAATTTCAATTCCCTTGTATCTGCTAAATGCGTGAAATTAAGTGCAAAATAATTTCATGTTTAATGTTTAAGTTGATTGTTCTCACTGTTTTTTACAGGTGGCGGAGAAGCCTAGCATCGCACTATCCATTGCCTCCGTACTTTCTCATGGCCAAGTATGCTTAAACCCTCCCTTATTTTTGTGAGATTTTGTTATAGTTTTCTCGATTTCCCAAACTTGAGCGCTGGGATTTTTTATTTTATTTTTTTGATTTTGAATCTTAATTAAATCTCATCTTTCGGATGTTATTGTCCATTCGCTTTACTGTAAGAGCAGATACTCGTAAAGAAAAGGAATTTTATAAGAAGCAAAAAAAAGGGTTCAATATTTATGAAAATTAATTAGTTCAAGAAAGCCACCCCTTTAAGATAATGTAGGTATTGCCTTGATTTGAATTGTAGCAATTCAATTAATAATCGGGAAATTTCATACCCCTTTGTTGGTGTTGGATTTGCTTTATAATAACATTTAGATGAAGTAATGCATAGTGCTGTTACATGTCAGGCACAATGCTGAATCATTGTTCTTTCCTTTCTCTTTTTTATATCAGTTTCATTAGTATTTCCATACTAATGTCAAAGCAGTTTCTTGTTTTGGTTAGGGTACTATTGTTGTTTTGTGGATGTTGTGTCAATTTTTTAGTTTTCTTTATTGAGTACTTGTTAGTTACTTACAAGTTGTATTACATATGCTAGATGTCGACAAGGAGAGGTAGTACAGAAGTCCATGAGTTCAACGGAAAGTTTCTTGGCTTTCATGCCCATTACAAAGTTACTTCAGTTATTGGGCACGTATTCAGGTCTCTATTCATCCTGACGCATTGAAAACAAAAGTGTTTATTTTCTATTGATTCCTTTGTTTCAATGTTTTCTTCTTCTTGTAGGATTTGTTATATTTAGGTTCTTAGAATGCTGATGTTTTTCTCCTCATGAAATTATTTTATGTATGTTCTATTTGAAAAATAGCTTGAAAAGGCTTGAGCGAATATTTTGATACAGGGAAAGACATTATAGTAAAGTTTGACTCTCTTGATTCAGGAAATAATATATTCAACTATACAATGCAGTGAACTTTAGTTTAAGCTATATTGCAATTTTAGCTATAATATATTCAGGAAATAATATATTCAATTATTTTATGTATGTTCTATTTGATTCAGGAAATAATATATTCAACTATACAATGCAGTGAACTCTTAATTTTAGCTGTTTCTTTTTATGTTTACCTATTGCAGCCTTATCTTGTCTAACTTATTATCTTGATTTCCTCATGATGATGTTTTCCCTTTTTTATTGTGTAAATCTAGTGTAGATTTTCCAGCATCTTATCAGGATTGGAATGCCACTAATCCTCTAGACCTATTTCAAGCTTCAGTTATCAAGACAGAATCAAACCCAAAGGTATATATAGTCTATGCATATTCCTATCAACCTTTGTAATTTTTTCCTTGTCATTCTTTTTAGTGACTTTTATGAGCCGTCTTGGTATTACTAAAACAAATGTGTTTTTGGTATCATGGTCTCAGAAATTCATGTAACGAACGTCGTTACATATATGTCTTAATTATAGGATTTATCTCAGCAATTAGTGATAAAATTAAAAGCTTCCTCTTCTGTGGTGAAATTGGCTGTAAATATTAGTTGATTATAATCAGATATATCTGTCTTATGTACTTAGTGAGTGAATGGAAATTTGCACTTGAATTATAAACTAATTTTGTAAATGAGTTCTCTGAATATATGTTTCTCAAGGATATAGATGTAGTTTAACATGGAATGTTGACCTACATAAAACCACCAACTTGCACTAGTCTCAACATAAAAAGTATTATGACAAAAAACCATGACAGTTGGAGTTGGTAAGACAAACACGAATTTTGTTTCTATATATTAGTTGATTATTATTAGATATGCCCACTTATGTACTTAGTGAGTGAGTGGAAATTTGTACTTGAATTTTAAACTAATTTTGTAATGAGTTCTCTACAATTCATGTTGCTCGAGGATATAACTGTAGTTTAGCATAGAATGGCGACCTACATAAAACCACCAACTTGCATGAGTCGCAATATTTGAAGTTTTATGAAAATAGACCGTCACAGTTGGGGTTGCTGAGAAAAACACGAATTTCGTTTCTGTATCACATTATGGCCAGATCAGGATTTTATTTCTTGGTGATGAGTGTGTTTAACTCCTTTGTAAATATAAATTTCTACTGACTTTTTGGTTAATCAGGCTCATATTTCTAGACATTTAAGTCAAGAAGCTCGTGGTTGTGGTTATTTGGTACTATGGTTGGATTGCGATCGAGAAGGAGAGAACATTTGTTTTGAAGGTAATTCTTGTCCGCTTTATGTTGTTTTATGCAATTTGCTGTGAAGCAATCCTAGTTGCCCTTGAACTTATCAAATGATTAAGTGAATTTATGATAGGATAAATGGTACCGTGTTTATTCCAGGTAAATTAATCTGCACTGCTGTTTTATAATTACTTTGGAGAGAAGGAAAAGAAAGATTATACTGAATAGTGATGTATACTCCATCAATAGGGTTTTCAGGCTTCTGAACTTTAACTTCTGGAGTGGCTTGAAAGGATATATAATTTGACATAAACTGGATTGTTGGTTTACTCTCAATCTTTCAGCATATAGAAGCCTTAATTCCTATTAATAGCATTTGTCTTAAAGCATTTGAAGTTATTTCTGATCTACAGAGCTTCAGCTCTTCATTGGCCATTTTTCTCATGATTTCATTTTATTAAGTTTGAAAATCATTTAAATACAGACGATCCTCTCATATCTATCTATTTCAACAACAAAAAGGTCCCCTTAATTAATTACAAGCTTGAAATTATTTGTAGAGATTTTTTAAGTGACAGATTTGCGTGTCTGCATACAATACTCATCATTATCATTTTAAATTACTTGCAGTGATTGAATGTACACGGTTTCCAGTGAATGAGGCAAAGAAAAGGGTTTATCGTGCTAGGTTTTCTTCTGTGACTGAGAAGGACATTTTGAAGGCTATGGACAACCTGGTAGAACCTAACCAACATGAGGCACTTGCTGTGGATGCTCGGCAAGAGATAGATTTGAAAGTTGGTGTTGCATTTACAAGATTTCAAACTAGTTATTTTCAAGGAAAATATGGGAACCTTGACTCCAGGGTTATCTCGTTAGTTCCTACATCCCTGATAACATTTTCTTTGTTCTTTATGCATATTCTTTTGTTGGGGGTTTCATGCACCCTTTATTTCCATTGCTATTTATTCGCATAGTAATTTTATGCTCAGAGATGTGAGAATATTTTGCATGTCAGCTCTCATTTGCTTATCTCAAGAGTCTAGGTTTATATTGTACTTCAATTTGCAATAATATTTTATTGACAACATCTATATTAAAATCATTGCCTTATATTTGAGCCCCTACTAGTTTGATAATCTAATGTCTATTTGGATGGGTTTGTGAAATTGGATCTAATCGTTAAATTGAAAACAATGGCAGCAGTGAAGTTAGTTAGCGTAGTGTTGAAATAAATAGTAGGATATACTTTGAATGCAAAAGTAACAATTGCAGTGATCTGAATTTTAGTGATAGGAGAATGTCTGTTAAAGACGTTAGATTTAGATGTGTGTGTGTGTGTGCATATATATAATAAGTAATTAAAAATTATTAAATTATATTTATGTTAAATAATTATAAAATTATAAAAAAAATTATGTGTCAAATGGGCTCTAGTTGACAGCCGGATCTTCCTTTCACCCTTCACTTATTTTTCTTTGGCCCTTAATTATATCTTTCTTCATTATTAGTGTCCACTTTAAACTCAAGCTTTATTGATTTCGCATACCCTATGCTTTGCATGCTGACTTGTCATTCTTGTTGTTGTTTTACCTTTGCTTATTCACAATTTTGTTTTCTGGATATTGATCCATGAGCTTCTTTTCTAAGTTTCTCTTTCTGTACAACTATCTGAAAGTTTATGGTCTCATGTATTTTTACTTTTAGCCTTAACTTTTACTTTTAGACCAGGCAATGTTTAGTCTTTGCTTTTTTGTTCATCCTCTTTCTTTAGAGTTACACTATTTCATAAAAAATGATTCGTTTATTTTTCTGCTTCGAAGCAACTATTTTTTTTGGCCAACTTTGGAGGAATATGTAATATGCCGCTAATTAATTGCTTATTTCAGCTATGGGCCATGTCAAACCCCTACACTTGGGTTTTGTGTACAACGTTATCTGCAAATTAATACTTTTAAACCCGAAAAGTTTTGGGTGTTACGTCCCTATATTATTCAGACTGGTTATGAGCTTCAGCTAGAATGGAAGCGTCAAAAGTTGTTCGATGTAGATGTGAGTCCTTCTTACATAAAGATTTTATTGATGTTTCACTTAGTGTTCTAATGAGCTATTGCTGATTCACGTTTTTCTGTATATTTTCAGGTTGCTATGATGTTTCAAAAGTTGGTGACAGAGGATGGGATTCTTGAAGTAATTGATGTATCAGAAAAACAGGAAAGCAAAGGTCGACCTTCAGGTCTCAACACTGTGAATCTTTTGAAGGTTAGAAGAACTATGAACTGCTTTTGCTATTCTTTTACATGTAAAAATTAATTTTTACTTGATTGTCTAATAGCTCTGCTTAAAAGAACTATAAATTACTTTGGACATGATGGGTGGACCATGGATGGGTAAAAATTCTTTTCTTTTTATGGCTAGTTGTCATGTGAATAGCCTGTTGATGCATCCAACAGAGAAAGGACTGAATATTAATTGCTTTCAATTGCATAACATTCTTTCTAAGGTATTCTATTGTTGCATGGTTGATTCCTTTATGAAAAAAAAATAATCTTGTTGATTTTTTTCCTGTTTTTTAACTAGAAAATCTAGTGCGACATTGATGGTGTACTGGAAATTGTGGTCACAGTATCAGCATTTGACATTGTCATGATAAGAAAATGTTTGTTTGAAAGGTGTGGTCACAATGTCACCCATTTGACATTGCTTTCTTGTTAAAATGATTGAAAATTTCAAATCTGCAATTCCTACCTTTTGGACTCATTGAAATCAATTTTCAGACTCTTACATGGTTTTTAAGCACAACAAATTAGCAAAATATATCAAGATAACCCTCATTAATTTTGTTCAGGTTGCTTCAAGTGCATTAGGCTATGGACCTCAGACAGCCATGCAAATTGCTGAACGCTTATATACACAAGGTTTCATAAGGTGGTCATCTCTCTCTATTTTAGATTACAATGAGTTTATCTGTATCTTACCAGGTTTTTGTTAACCCTTTGCGTTTTTTTAGTTATGAAGAAAGCATATAGATTCTGTATCAATATTCTTGGATATGACCTCTTAAACCTCTGGCACTGATGTTATTACTGTTGCTAAACAGCTAGCTATTTAGATGATCCTTTTGTTTTAAAGAACTGGTATTATTTTTACCTAGACTCAACTGGAGATTTATTTTCTAAAGAAACGTTTCTGCTAGAAATAAAAACTGGATGATTTAGTACTTTGGTTGTTGCTTTATATTTGATTTATGATTAAGTCTCAGTACTAAATTCTGTTATATGGTGACCCAAGAGTATTTACTCTGGATCTTTTTTCTTTTTAGGGTGGTGGGTACTGATAAGAAGAGTTGTGTGTGTCTAGGTTTAAGAGGGATGTTCTTTCTAGAGCTTAGTTCTATGTGTCATTTTGTAGCAAGAGTACAGTACACACATGCATGGACATTTTTATCGTATTGTTTAGACATAATTATCAATTAAACAATAATGTGAATGGTCTTTATATACCTGACTAAATCATGGGTTAATGGTTTTCTGAGTCATGAAAATTAGTGATTGTGGTTGCGATTCATTACTTGCAAGTTCCGGTTTTATTAAGCATGGTTAAGGAAGTTATATAATAAATAATAGTGTTTCATTTTACTTCATATATAACTGCATATTATTTAATGCTTTCATTAATTTTCCAGTAATTATATATTTATTTCCCTTTTGGAATTTTGATGTTCTAGCTACCCGCGAACTGAAAGTACAGCATATCCTTCGTCATTTGACTTTAAAGGCACACTTAAGTCACTAGAGAACAATCCATTGTGGAGTGGTTATATCCAAAGACTTCTTGCTGAAGGTTTTCATAAACCAAGGACAGGAACAGATGCTGGTGATCATCCTCCTATAACTCCGATGCGGTCAGCAACTGAGGATATTCTTGGAAATGATGCTTGGAGATTATATCAGTATATCTGTCAACATTTTATGGGAACAGTGTCTCCTGACTGCAAATATGTGAGGTAATAGTCAATGCTTAATCCTCTCGTTTATATATATTGGTTATTTCTGGCAGTTCGCATATCTTACTGGGGGTCTATGTGCGACCTTGATGATGGCATATGGCTGTAAATTTTTTGTGTTTTTCCATTTGCTTTAGATGCTCCTTTGCATGTTCTAATTATTGCGGTGGGAAGGATATCTAATAGAATTGTGTGGCGTTGTTTGAAGCTTTAAAATAAGTGCACTTAGTATAGAATGCTACAGTTGTTACTTAGTGGAGGATGTTCTTTCAAAGGGGGGAAAGAACAAAGAAGGCTTGGGTGGGCAGGGGGTTGGGAAGGGGGTAGGGAAGGGGTGGGTAGGTGGCCAGCTACTGACGATGGCCTTGTTTTCATTGAGCTTATTGGAAGTGTAGTGAATAGAGCAACGAGTGATTCTATGGTGAAAAAGGCATGTTTGTTGTTGTTTATTTTTACATGTTTCTCCTATTATTCATTTCCCACCAGAACATTTTGATATTAGATTTTATGTTATTGGTTAATTCTACATTAGTATGTGCTTTTCTATTATACTATGTATCAATTGATGCCTATTTCAGGACGAAAGTAAAATTTTCAGTTGGTGGAGAATTCTTCCATTGTATTGGACAACGTGTCACGGTACAAGGATTTGCATCTATTATGCCATGGTTAGCCATAAATGAGAAAAAACTTCCCCAGTTTAAGAAAGGAGAGAAAATTGAAGTTTCAAGAGTGGAGTTATATGAGGTAATATATTGTCTTCCATTTAATGAATCACCAAGTGTTCTAATATTGTTGCTGATGCCTGATTTTGCAATTTCTATAGGGCGAGACTTCACCTCCTGATTATCTCAGTGAGAGTGAGCTCATTTCTTTGATGGAGAAGCACGGGATAGGCACAGATGCTTCAATACCTGTGCATATAAACAACATATGTGAGCGGAACTATGTGCAGGTTTATAAATTCTTAAGCAAATAATTTATTCTTCTTGTGATGGATAGCTTTTGTATGCAAAATGTTTTGGTTTAGCTTTGCCTGAGATTGATATTTTGTTCTTACTTAATGCAGGTTCAAGCTGGTAGGAAGTTGGTTCCAACTACTTTAGGCATAACACTAATAAGAGGGTATCAATGCATTGACCCAGATCTTTGTTTGCCAGACATTCGCGGTTTCATTGAGCATCAGATTACTTTGGTTGCTAAGGGTCAGGCTGATCATTCTCGTGTTGTGCAGCATGTCCTCCAGCAATTCAAGCAAAAATTCACTTATTTTGTTCAGCAGGTTAAAGATCTTATGTTTTTCATGTATGGTTTAAGAGCATCTTGGGTAAAGTACATGAAATGTCTTATTCCATGCTAAACATCCAACCTAAAACCAATTGGGTTTAGGTGGAGGGACCGATTTTAGAATAAGACCATCAGAAATAGTTAACAGATGTGGGAAAACATCACATATCAAGATGCTCTTGTGTATACATTTCTTTTTACAGATACTGTCGCTTATAATTATTTGTTCATTACGTTTCTCCCCTTTCTTTTTCCAGATAGATAACATGGATGCATTATTTGAAGCACAATTTTCCCCACTAGCTGACACTGGGCGTGCTCTTAGTAAATGTGGTAAATGTTTGCGGTACATGAAGTACGTCTCAACACAACCACAACGGATGTTTTGTGGCACATGTGAGGAGGTTTACTATCTTCCTCAAAAGGGCACAATCAAGGTAATACCAAAATGCTGGACCTTTTGCAAAATTTATGGTTTCATAGCATGTATCATGTGTGATGTTGTTCTAGGCATATGAACATAATTTCGTGCATCTTTGCAAAATCTATGGTTTAGATTTAGAAGGAAAACTAGTACAGCACTCTAATAAAAATCTGTCCTTGCCTTGCCAGAAATGCTTTTTGATTTGATGTGCTATAGAAATTGTATAGGTGATAATACTCTAAGACAGTAATTTTGAATAACACAGGTCAAATTTGACATATTTGATGAACACAAAAGCAATGTAATAAACCTAACGTTGTCAAACACGATTAACAGTTAACACGATATGTCTATTCATGCATCGTATTTGTAGTTTAGGGTTTTGACACCTTTAATATTTTGTGTTATGTTTACATGTCTGATATGAAAAGCAACTATAACACATGTACATACATTGCCACATGCACTGGCGGATCCACGTTAGGAAGAGGGTAGGTCCGTGCCCACCCTGAATTTTTTAAAATTCATACATTTGATTTTGTTTTTTTAAATTTTTATGAATTAATCCTTAAATTTTTAAAATTTTTAGGGTTATGCCCACCCTAAATTTTTTTAATTTTATGACTTGTACCCACCCTAAAGTATATTTTGATTTGTGCCCACCCTCATAAATATTTCTGGGTCCGCCACTGGCCACATGGTTTGTCGTAGTGTTTTGGATCTCATGTGTTGTTTCGGAAGTGGAACAGAGAACAGAGCATGGTCAACATATCTTTATCATCGACTCTGGTTAACAGTGCTCATTGCGACTCACATTTCTTAATCTTTCTACAGTTGTACAAGGAACTTACGTGTCCGTTGGATAATTTTGAGCTTTTGATCTTCTCCATGCCTGGTCCAGAGGGCAAGTCGTTCCCCCTATGCCCATATTGCTATAATAGCCCTCCATTTGAAGGAATAGACACTCTCTTTGGTTCCACAAAGACTGGCAGTAGTAGTACAGGAAAGTTAGGGAAGGGAGCAGGCATGCCATGCTTCCTCTGCCCACACCCCAGTTGTCGACATTCTGTGTTGTCCCAGGGGGTCTGTGCTTGCCCCGAATGCAGCGGAACACTTGTTTTAGACCCAGTAAGTGCTCCAAAATGGAGGCTATATTGCAACAAATGCAATTGCCTTGTCTTACTCCCCGAGGGTGCTCACCGTATCGCCACCACCCGAGAGCGATGCAGCGAATGCGACTCAACAATCATAGAGGTAGACTTTAATAAGAAAACCACTCCTTTGGAAGGTGGAGCTACATTGCATACTGGCTGCATTCTTTGTGACGAATTGCTTCATTCGCTCGTGGAGGTGAAGCACGGCAAATCATTTAGCAGAGGCTTTGGTGCCAGAGGAAGAGGCAGAGGCAGAGGAGCCAGTAGAGGTGGATATAGGGGAAGAGGACGAGCAACCGGTAAAAAGTTGGACCCTAGAATGAGTTTCCGAGATTTTTGAACTGCATTTATTTATGAGCTTTGCCTTTCAAATCTTTTGTTTTTTAGGTGCACTGGTGTGTAGGAATGAATAGTAGCTATGGCTATTATTAGGTTTCCTTTTTCTAGGTAAAAAAATGGAATCTAAAATTTTTATACTATCGAAATATTATACTTTTTGATAATATTTTAAGATTCGTGTTTTCACGATAAGTTTTAAAACTAATAGTCTTCTAAAGGAAATTATCTATAAACGAAAAAAATCCAACCCTATAAAAAAATTATAGAGCATTGGAAATTAAATTTTATTAAACAAAAGATCAAAAATGAAAAAAAAAGGAATATTTGAAACTAGTGGAACAACTTCATAAAGAACACAAAGATTTGAAACTAATTTTACACAAATTTATATTCATGTACTATAAATTTTTAATCCTAAATTTTAAATAAAAATATAGAGCATATTAAAAATATGATCAATTAAGGTATTCAAATAAAAATATAGAGCATATTAAAAAAAATAAACCAGAACAATCGGATAAGAGTAAAATTTTAAATTATTTTGTAGGTGATTTCTTAAAGATTTTTTTCGATGGAAAAGAATTGTTTTTTAAAGTGATGGGTTAAGAAAATGCTAAAATTCAATAGTATTAATTTTTTTTTATAAAAATTATAAGAATTTTGATATATATCAAAATTTTGTAAGAAATTTAGTATATATCAAAATTTTTATACTTTTTATTATAAATTTGGTATGTACCGAAGTTCATACACTTTTATAAAAAAATTAATATATATTAAAAAATCGATACCAAAATTTTTATAACTTTTATCAAAAAGCGGTACAATCGTTTTTTAAACATATTATTCCTTAAAATTATCCTAAAAGAATACGACATAGATAAAAAAAATAATCAATCAAATTCATATGCTTACAGATGTAGATCAAGATGGTCAAGCTAGTTATATATCGTCTAAAATAAGATTATATAATATTAAATATTTAGATTTTTTTTAAAAAAAAATCATGAATATCAAAAATTAAAAAAGATAAAATAAAATTTTAAAAATCAAAGGGAATTAGGGTTGCACGAGATGAAATTGGGAATTTTTAAGAGTGGGAATTGGCTCGAGAGAGAGAAGCACACAAAGTCAACCAAAGCTGACCCGACACGTGAGCAGCCCGTGACACTTAATGAGGACCATCAAACATGAGGAAGTGGGCTCGGACGGGTTGAAGACAGGCATGGGCTTATGAGCAAGCAATGGAGGAGGGAGTCCAATCTCGGTTTTACATGATTAATGAGATGATAATTTGGATTATGTTGGTAGTTAAATTCAGTTAGTAGTGTCAGCTGTAAGAAAATAATAGATCATCCAAAACCTAAGGTATATATTGAATTGTACAAGCTGAGCTATTATCTTATATTACATGAATGAAAAAATTCTCTTATAAAACTTATTATTCTATTTTCTGAAATCTCTTTCTTTTCTTTTATTTCGATCAAAGTTCATTACATTTGGTTCAGAACCAATTCTTGAATCCAACGAACACACTGGAAAGACCCAAAAAACATAAGCGATGGGAGACACTATGGACTTAATTGCTTTGAAACGCCAGATAGAAGAGTTGAAGGTGGATAAAAACACTCTGGTAAAAAAATGGACCAACTCGAGATACACCTTGATGAAGTCCAATCAAAGTTGGCGAAGATTCTGGTAGTTGTTTCCAAAGAACCAGTGAATCTAGAGATAGCAACACCTAAAAGACCCAAGTCAGTGCCAGAGAGTACGCAATAGAAACAAGAGGGTAAGAAGGTTGTGCAAGTTACTATTATAGATGACAATAGAAACGAGACACATTAGGGGTAAAAAAGAGTAACGAGAGAATCAAATTATTAGACAAATTACTTTGTTACTTATGTATGAATATATCAACAAACAACCATCAACCAAGTATTAATCTATTTTTTACAACGATCAACAAAATTAAAATAAAAAATTAACACTGTAAAAATTATTGTTCAAACCTTAAACGATCATTAAATTATATTAAAATCATACAAAAATATACTTTTATTATTAATAAAACCCAGAAAACTAAAAAACAAAATTGAAAGCCAACCGAAACAAATAATCATACAACTATCACAAAGCACATGGAGTATAAAATTTTTTTCTAAACACACCCAAATCTTATTCAAAATATTTGTCCTAAGAAGTCCACATCCTGTGGTAATTACACCACCAGCTTTTCTTAGATTCAGTCAAAACTTGAAGGAATGCTTTGCTCGTGCTTGAAGAAATTGTGTGGATCCATCATCATCTTCACATGAACTAATTTATCAAAATTATTCTTAAAATATTTCCGACCCCAAACACTTGCAGCACCATAACTTGTCTCTTTGTCGTTCGTTCCAATGTCATTATCTCTATAACCAACATATGCTTGCCGTGGAGATTTCGAAACAAAAGAACTCATCAAACTGTACAACTCACGTATCCATTTCAGATACCTTTGTGATTTCATGTTTTCTTCTAAACTCCACCCCACGCTATACGCAATATGGAAGAAATTCCCCTTTCTGTGCGGAAATGGTGTTGCAGATTCTGGAACTTGAGCCATTTTTCCTCCATAAGCGGTGAAACCCATCACGCCTGTTTCTGCATCTTCTTCTAAAAGCTTTGACCAAATGGTTTTGAAAGCAGATTCTGGAATGGGGTTTCTGGCATAATCCAATTTCGTTTTGAATGATGGAGCATTGAGAGGTGATTTATAACTCCTGTCCAGTAAAACTTCAATGGGTTTGTTTCGGATTAGACCAATATAAAGAAGTGATTCCAACCAACTCATTTCAATGCAATCTTTCTTCATCAACCCCAGCTCTGGGAACCGAGCTGTCATCAATGGAATCAGTTTACTAGATTTTCCTAGAAAAACACAAGTAAAAGAAGCTTGAACTGTCGGTCTGCCAGTTTGGCTCACCTTTCTCATGGTAACAACCGAGAATGTTTCGGGAGGAAGCTTGGGGGCTACGGTTTGCCATTGATGAACCAGTTCCGTGGCGTTTTCTTCCAGAGTTTTTCTAATGTTGAAAACCGTCACTGTTTTTGGAACTGAAACAAGCTTTAGTTTCCATGAAAGGACGACTCCAAAGCTCCCACCTCCACCACCTCGAATTCCCCAGAATACATCTTCTCCCATGGCTTTTCTGTTCAGAATCCTTCCCATAAAATCAATCAATATAGCATCAATTATGTTATCGGCTGCAATACCGTATTTTCGAAGCAATAAACCGTATCCTCCTCCACTCAAGTACCCACCAACGCCCACGGTGTGGCAAATACCACCGGGAAAGGCAAGGGTTCTATTCTTTTTAGCAATCTCATAGTACAACTCACCTAGAATTGCACCCGATTGAACCCATGCAACTTTCTTTTCTACATCAATCTCAACTGATCGTAAATTAACCAAGTCAAGAACAACAAATGGAACTGGTGAGACATAAGAAAGTCCTTCGAAATCATGGCCGCCACTTCGAATTCGAATCTGGAGGGCATAGATTCTTGAACAATGGATTGTTGCTTGGATATGAGAAGCTTGCAATGGTGTTACAATGACCAAAGGTTTTGGTGTTGCTGGAGTTGAGAATCTAAGGTTTTGAATGGTTGAGTTCAACACAGATGTGTAAGAAGCATTCTTCTGGGTGTAAATCACCTTGGAAATGGAAGATATGTCTTTGGAAGGAAAAGAATGAAGGCAATCAAGAAAATCGTTGACATGGGAACATGCTGAATTTGGCCATGGAAATGAGATAAACACAAGTAAAAGAAGTGGAGACATTGGAAAGCAATAAGAAGACGTCATTTCTGTGGAAGAAAGGTAGAAGATGATTTTATGCAAATATATTTTCAGGATTTCCCTTTATTTATAGGAAAAGAGAGGATCGATCGTTGATTTTGATCATTTTTCTACAATTTTACGATATAAATATCAATAATGTACTTACGATTTTTGAGGGGTTTGCGTAGCGAGCAAGTTACAGCTTTGTTAAAGACTTTGAGCATCCTATGGTTGTTGAGTTCCCTCAGTAATTGGACTTTTATCAAGGCCACTTACGTGAAGCGATCCAATGCAAGTGAATTTATTTATTTTACTAAATTAATAATGAAATCTAAATTTAAAGATTTCAGTCTGAGTTTATGGTAACAGAGTAGGATGGAGTTTTGGTACGCTTGAAGCGATTTAAAAAGTAAAATATTATATCCGAAATCGATTCTCTTAAAATTATTTAATGTTTCGTCATGTTCCACCTTAAAAACTTGAGTTAAGTTTTAACTAGATTATATCCTAAAAATTAAAGGGTTATATATGAATTCGATTCAGTTTATATGAAAAAACTAATAAAATAGTATATATTATATCTTCATATAATATATAATAGTATATACTATATACTTTTTATTAACAAAAAATGATAAGTTATTATAAAAGCCACCCAAATTTAATAAGATTAAAACAAAAGACAAAAATATCTTGATAGATTAAAATATTGAGAGCTAATTATATATTGTTTTAAAATTTATAAATATGGAGATCTTTGCAATGTAATATAAATTTCAAAAATATTTTTTATTTATATTATATCAATATAAATATCTCAATAATATTAAACTTTTTTGTAATACTTTATAAAACATTTAGAATTTACTTGGTAGGTGGAAAGAAAATTAAGAAATGAAAAATATATAGAGTAGAAAATAGTAAAGATAAAATATATATATTTTTCCTTTAGTGTCTTTGCTAGGAAGGACGAAAAATTTCAAAGAAAGTTATTTTATTTCCATTCTTTGCTTGATTGAATATTTTATTTATATTCATTGCCTGGTTGAGATGAAAATTAAAGAAAGAAAATTAAGTTTTGAAAAGTTTATATTTTTAACTCTCACGTATATCTTACTTTTTTCATTCTAATTTTGGGATAATTTATTTTGACATATAATCATGAAAAATAACAATCCCTCTAGTTTTTTTATATCATGTCATGACTCAAATTTAAATTCGGGTGTCGAGTTAATCTAAAATGTTAGGCTCCGACGTTTAGGCATCGGGTTTGACTTTTTAATTAATTTTGAGCCTTAAGCTTGAGTACCTTGGATTATATTTGACCCAAAGTGAATTGAGTGAAGGGTAATATGATAATACTCTAATTGAGGATAAAGAGGGGAAAAGTGGGAGTTTTTTTGCAGGGGTTATGGGTGTGAGGTCACCTTTTTTTTTTTGCTTTCTTCATCCTTCTTTATAACAAGAGAATAAATCTTGCTAAAGGCCTAATCTTTAGAGTTCTTGTTGTGAATCACGTTTTTTGGTTGGAGAAGAGGTTATAGAGCTTGGAGAGATCTATCAAACAAGGTAAAAATGTATGATTTTGGGAAGAAATGAGGCTTATGAGTGTGGTTTGAAGGGAGAATGTGAAGATAATTTTGGGAGCTTCATTTTCAACTTTCTAGTGTTTTTAAGTTTTGAGAATCCTTCTGAAGCATTTATAATCCTTTTTTTGACCCTCCTTTGTAAAAAAAAACAAGTTGGAGAGTCCTTTAAGAGACTTGGGAAGAAAAAAGCTTGAAGAGGTAAAAGAATGTGGTTGTTGCTGGTTTCTGACTAAGGTTGGTACTCTTTCAACTCCTTAGCATCATGCATTTCATAGAATTAGGTATTGTTGCATGTGTGTTGATTTACTTGAATGTTTGATAGCTTAAAAACCTCTCAAATGTTGAATTGGTGTTTTGTTGATGAACTTGTGTAAATTGGGTGTAAGCACACTAATAATTATCCTTATAACGTGTAGGAATAGGAGGAATCAACCATGTAAGTTGATATAGGAATTTTGGTGAATTCCCACCCTAGACCTGCATTTTTTAGCAGGGGTATCGATACAGAGAGGTTTTGTATCGATACGCTAGAGTAGATGTGAGGATAAAATATAAAAGGTGTATCGATACGCTAGCCCGTGTATCAAAACACCATGCTTGATTCAAATTCCAAAAACATCTTTAGTTATCTGTACACAAAGGCGTATCGATATCACTACTACATTGGGTTTTAGCATAAAGGGTGTATCGATACACTAAATAGAGGTATCGATACCAATTCGGTTGTATGGGTTGGACCGTATCGATACGAGTAGGTTTGACTTTAGTCTATTCGAAGTTGTTTAGCTTGGCGTAACGATACGCAAATGAGGTATATTAATACCAAGGGGCGTACTGATGCCCCATATAGGCATATCGGTACTCATTGGGCAATCTGTCAAAAAATTATCACTTTCATTCAGGGGTTTCATAATTCGAGGTAAAGGGCCCTAATAGTCTCTTAACACGTAAAATGAATACTAAAACTGATAAAATAACATTTTAACCCCGTTTATGAGATTGTTGATAGTAACTTAATAATTGATGGGAATTCGAATGGCAATAGAAACTAATAAGGTATTTGTGGGTTATACATTGTGTGGTATAATAGGAACCCTGGTAAGTGTTGATGGGTTACTTAGAGTTATATTATTATGAGATGTGGTATACTAGGAACTTTGCTTAGTGTTATGAGTTACCTAGAGTTATATTATTATGAGGTATGGTAAACTAGTAACCTTGCTTAAGATTGATGGGTTAACTATTGTTATATTATCATGTGGAAGGACAAGCAAGGACCTTACTTCATACTGATGAGCTACCTAGCATTATATTATTATATGGAGTGACATACCACGGACCTTGCTTAGTGGATGATGGGTCTCTAATGTTATACTATTGTGAGGCAGGTTCGGACAACCAATATAGATATAAGGTTTATAAGATGATGTGTTGACGTCTCTTGATGTGCATGTGATGTGTGTCGATAATATTCATGCATGATATCTTGTGTTTAGGTGAGCGAATATGGTAACATCATTCTACTCATGCCATGACATCATTTATGTTTCATATGCTTTATTTATGACATGTTCGATGTAGGGCGTGTGTTAGAGTACCCACTAAATTTCTATAACTCTTTGTACTTCATTTCAATTCTTGTTATTTGACTTTGGGGAGTGCTAACATTGTAATTGGTGCGAAACTTGTCTGTGAGAGACATTTTTCTATAGCCACTTTCATTTCTTGTAACCTTGTGGAAGTTGAATCAATCTTTAGGTAGAAAAATTGATTCAATTTATAACGATTATCCCTTTAACTGAGAAAAAGGTCGAATTTAATAGTGAATTGTGTTTTAAATCCTTAGTGAGAGCTAAGGTAGTGGATGTAGAGCTTGTTCGAATCTTGAATCATTATAAATCATTGTGTTCTTAATTTTTCTATTTTTCAATCCTTCCACAAAATTTTTAATTGTCAATTCACCCCCTCTTGGCCATTTTCATTGATTGATCCACTCAACACTTTACCCCTTCTAATATTCGATCCTAGCTTTGTCCCTACATTAATAGTATCTCGATTGATCAAAATTACGCTTATTTGTTATCATGTTCATCCTTCTTAGTTTAGACCCTCATATTGAATTTGGGTACATGATTGAGTTTGTGGATAGTTTTATCACAAAATTCAGGTATTTTAGTATCTTTAAGGTTCGTTTGTAGATACAACCTAATTTTTTCGTATATCTATTTTATTCAAGTCTTTTAGTTGGGTTATTAATCTTTTTCATGTATGATCTTTATATAATCTAAAATAGTTAATTTCTTACGTCAATATTATAGAAAAATATCCAAGTTATGTATCTAGTTTACAATGATAATTATAAATTCTTATTATAATTCTGGATGTTTACTCTTTTAAATAAAATTAATAAAATGACAAATATTTTGCTTTAAAATATATTCTTTATTACAATCCGTAAACCTATAAACTAAAATATCAATAACTATACCAAATATATAATATTTTATAATTATTTAAATATCATATATACAAAACACTACTCAATCAACTAATTAAATGAAACTCTCGCTCAACAGTACAGCTGACAATTTATTTCAGGAGTAAATTGTATTATAAATTAAAGGGCACTACTTAAAATCTATAATAAGATGTCAATTTTTTAAGAGATACTAATAATTTTTTTATTTTTTAATATTAAATTTTATATATGTTTTAAAAAAAATCAAGATGTTAATTGACATTCTAATCCACCATCTCTCTGGGGATTCACATTGTTTTTAAAAATATATTTTAAAATTACTGATTTTAAAATTAATTTAAAAAGTTAATTATACAACTTTTAATGTTTCCGTTATCAAAACTTATATTTAAAAAGATTAAAATTTTTTATTTTTTAACATGATATTATAAAATAAAAATAAATGATATTTAAATTTATTTTTCATGAAATTCATTTTATATAAAATAAATAAATCTAAATAATAAAATTATAAAAATCATGAAGAATCATTATCATTTTTCTATATTTAAAATATAAACGTTAAATATTTTTAAATAATTAATATACAATTTTAAATTAAATATAAAAATTAGGATTATATTATGTGTTTCTATATTATTATAATATAATTAAATATATTATCAATTGTTATTTTTAATATTATTTTATAATACTAATGTATTTTATTATTTAACTTTATTTTAAAAAATAAAATTTTAATATTATTTTAATGATAATGTTTAATATATTTAATAATTATTATATTCATTATTAAAATATTAATTTAATGTAATAATTATTATACAAATAAATAAATCATTTGAATTTGAATTCTCACATTTACCTTCTATGTGGCCATAAAATTTGATTTGTTTTTAAATAGAAAAATCATTTTGTTTAAAAGTTATTAAAATATATAATATCAAATAATTAGATAATCTTTTGAGTACAATAATATCCAACCTAGCTAAGATTAAATAATAATATTATTAATTATGATCCAACTCGATACATCCTACTATCTATAAACAAAATTTAATGTCTTAGGTGGTGGATTTATGCCAGTAATGATGTGGTTAGGTGGCCAGTAATTTTTTAATATTTTTCATTCTAGTGGTTTTGGTAGGAATTATAAAACAAAACGTGGGAACAATGAATCATTTGTCCCTAGATGAGTAACAATTATATTATGGCTCAGTCTCACCATCTGTCTATTAGACCAATCAATAAAAATTGTTTATTTTATCAAATTTTTCATGTCATAATTTTTTTCCAAGTGAATCTTCACTTGGAAAAATTAAAAAATAATAAAATGGACAGTTTTTATTGGTTGGTCCCATAAATGACGTGATGAAACTGACTCGTGATATAATTTCTTCTACGTGAGACAAGTTGGACAAAATAAATAAAGAAAAGAATCAAAGTTGTGTAGGTTAGCTTATAAAAAAAATAAAAATCAAATTAATCTAATTGGCAAGCAATTTAACTTTGTTTAAATAAATTTTAAATTTAAAATGTTGTGTATACAAAAAATTTATGTTTAGAGATTTATTTACTAAAATTAATATATAATACGAATCGATCTAAATTAATCAAAACAAAACTTAAAAAAAAACATGAAACAACAATCCAAATAAAAATTTTAAAAATAAATAAAGTTTTTCATTATTTAAAGATAATATACCATACCCTCCTCGTGTCACTTCATTCTTTCCTTATGCAAGACATAATAATAGTTGAGTAATCTTTCACAACTTTATTATTAGAATGGATTAATTATTTATCTAAATTATATTTTTTAATAGGTGTTTAATATTTTTGGTTAAAATAAAAGTTTAAAGTTTATTTCGTTAGTATTTTAAAGTAATATCGATAAAAATTTTGTTAAACTTAGAAATAAATACATAAACTATATTTTTCTAAGATGATATTTAATGATTTTTTAACTAAAATATGTGCCTAATAGTTTTTTAGTTAAAATAGGTGTCTTAAAATTTTATTCCATTGGTGTTTTAAGGTAATATTATTAAAAGAATTCACTGATCAATCATAATTTAATATTTAATTATTTTAACTTTTATACATAAATTAAGAAAATAATTTTGAAAATTCTAAAACTTCTTAAATTTTCTAAAAGAAATCTTAAATTTCTAAAATTTCAAATCTTAAAATTGACACAACTATCGTCATCGACAGTCTCGTCGGATCTTGTTATCGCCCGACGCCACTGCCTGTTTTTCTCAACCACCATCACTGATAATCCGTGAGAGACATTACAATCAGACATTGAACAAGCAAAATCTTTCACGTTCGTTGTTCAACGTCTAATTAAAATGATTATTTTTGATTATTTACAATGAATGATTGGAGAAAATCGATGGTAACCTAAGAAGATGAAGATGATGGGTCTGGCAAGACTATAAAAAACGATGGTGACACCAATTTTAGTTTTAAGGTTTGAATTTTTTAAAGATTTTAGGACTATTTTGTGTTTTTTAAAAATTTTAGAATATTATTTAAATTAGTTTATATTATTTTTTTATTTTTTTTAAATAAAAAATAAAAAAAATCACATATCAATCTATTATTGGGTGATAAATTTTTTTAACAATGTTATCTTAAAACACTAAAAAAAATAAAACTTTAGGCATCTATTTAAGTTAAAAAATATTAGACACCTATTTTAAAATAGGATGAGTCAACCACGTGCGTCGAACATTGTTTAACACCACTAACAATGAACACCGCTAAACACTATTAAATTAATTAATAAAAATAAAAACTTAAAGGACTAAACATATAATTTAAAATAAAATTTTAAATAAATTATATATTTTTTAATTTTTTAAAATAATTTATTTAAATTATTTTAAATTTAAAAATAAAAATATTAAATCAAAAACCTAAAACCCTAAACTCAAAGGCTAAAAATACTAAACATTAAATCCTAAAATCAAAAACACTAAATCATAAACTCTAAACCCTAAAATAATAAAAATCATAAAATCTAAAAACATAATCATACCCTAAACCCTAAAATCTAAAAACATAATCATACCCTAAACTCTAAAATAAAAATTGAATCTCTAATTTAATTCAAATAATATTAAATAAAAAATTCAAATATTTAATATTTAATTATTTTAATTTATTTATTAAATATTTTATTATTTTAATTTAAATATTTAATGTTTTAATTTAAATATTTAATATTTTAATTTAAATATTAATCAATTTGAAATTTTAGTATTCTAGGCTTTTACTAAAAATTAATCACTTAATGAATATGCTATAACAGAAGTAGTAGCTTGGTTTAGTGGTTCACTTGTTGGATGGTGGTTACTAAGTTAGTTCAAATCCCCTTACATGCAAAGAACTCTGTATTTTATTTCTTCCACTTATCATTCCAACCAGGTGGTGAATATATTTAAAATAATGAATAAATTAGAGGAATTAAATGTATAATTTTACTGATTTTATTTAATTAACAACCACGTCATTACTGTTAACTTTTTCGTCAAAATTTTAACGGCAGTGGCCAAAATAAGTAGGTTTTAAAATTGTGGTATCTGATTGACGAGTTCTTTAGTTGGATGGTCAAAATAGATATCCCCAAATAGTTGGGTGGTCACTTGGGTAGTTTACCCTTATGTCTATTAAATTTTAGGGTAAAATACAATGGAGATCATTTAATTATAGGTAAGGTTACATTTAGGTCACCTAATTATTAAAAGTTACATTTAGGTCACTTATTTATGGGTAAGGTTACATTTAGGTCACTCAATTATTAAAGGTTATATTTAGATCACTCAATTATAAATAAGGTTATATTTGGGTCACTCTTCATATTTAAAAAAAGTTTATCAATTCATATATTAGATTAATTAATGATTTCAAATGAAACACTCTAAAGTTAACAAAGTTATACAAGTGATTTAGAAGAAAAAAAACAATCAAATTGATGTACTTTTTCAAATATAAAGGGTGACCCAAATGTAACCTTACTTATAATTGAGTGACCCAAATATAACCTTTAATAATTGGGTGATCCAAATATAACCTTACCCATAAATAAATGACTTAAATGTAACTTTCAATAATTAGGTGACTCAAATATAACTATACTATAATTAAGTGACTATGGACTGTTATAATAAAAATTATTGTGCTGATTTATTTTATTGGTTATTTATTTAATAAATGTGGATATAATATTTATTTATTTAAGTTTGTTTTTTATTTAACTTATAATAATATTTATAATAATAATAATAATAATGATCGAAATAAAACTTAAATAAAAATAATCTAAATGATAATTTAAAGTAAACGGTAAGAAAGGAAAAAAAATAAATAACATAGTAATATGAATTATATATTATTTTTTTTAGATTTTTCACAAAATCAAATATATCATATAATATTTAATTAATTTTTTTAATTTTATAATAATTAAATCAAAGCTCGTTATTTGATGAAAATATAAAAATTAAAATCGGATTTTAATTTTAGATAAAATTAATAATGATTATAGAATCAAATTACGAAGGTCTTATCATTGCAGACCTCTAACTATCCTTCATTTTTGGAATCAACCGGCAGTGTAAGCCTAAAGGTTTGCTTGCCTGCCTGCTTCTAATAGTGACCGTTTTTTTTCTTGATCGAATCAGTGCACATGGTGGGTTGCTTAGTTAGAACGTGTACAAATTTGTAAAATATGTGGTAATTGTGAAATGTGATGTGTTTTCTTTAAGGCCAATTGGTTCAAGCAATTACAACTAAAGTATACATAGTTAATATTTTAACAATTCAGTCATTAAATTTATTTATCAGTATTTTCATGCTTATAAATCAAACCATATTTCTTTCACATCATCCAAAATACTTTGTAAACTATTTCGACTTGAGGCTTTTTCCCACACATGAAGCATCAATTCTTATTGGGGTAAACGATGAGCATTTTTAGAATATTGGAGGTGAAGTATCTTTCCCATATACTATAGCTGACATGGGAAATGAAATGTTGAAAACAGACTTCGGCAAAAGAAAGTTTTCAACAAAACATCGAAGCAATCCAAAAGAAAGAAAAGGCAAAACCTTAAAGAACTTACTGCAAATCAACCTTCACAAAAATCATGGTTCTGGTTCAACTCCATATTTCATCATACAAACTGAAGAAGAACCTAGTCTCAGATTGTGGGGAAGTTCTACGTCATCTGCATATGTAGAGAGAAACCATTATGCACAAGAAATAAAAATGAATCACGCCAATCATATTCATTGCCGTTAGTCCTGACAACTATAGATTCGTTTCATCTCTTGTTCTCACCAGGATACCTCTGAATCACTCTAGGCAGTTTTCTTCGTGGCTTGACCTTTGCTTTGGACTCCCTGTAGAAAAGTACAGACATAAGAAACACCAATACTTTAAACTCCACCCTGGAGAATGGCATTGGTAGTCATACAATTAAATTTTCGTCTCAAACCACCTTATATATGTGCAAGAAAAGAACATAGACAAAATTTGAAGCTCTAAATCATGTAATGTTCACATTCAAACACTGACAAATAAAAAGCTACATTACTTTCATAGTATCTTCTAATGTTTTTGCTTACTTGTAAGATTTTTTCATGAAAATAATAATAATATAAAAGTCATAGTTATTTATTCTTTTTCCTGTTTTCGGTTTAAGTGGCACAAAGGGAAAGAAATTATTAAAGTTTTGGTGTTTTATAAATAAATCCAAAACCTCTTTTTCTTTTCTTTTTTTTTCCTCTTGTTATTTTTAGAAATTGATGTTTCACAAATAGTTTCAGAACTTTTTGAAGATGCAAGTGACTCCAAATTCAAGAGCAGATGAAGCAGATTCATTTGTGACAAAAGATAAAAGAAGGGGAAAATGCTAAAATGAATGTTTCCTACCGCTCCCTTCTGACCAGTTAGCCTCCTACTTGATGGTGCACGCGCCACTGATGAAGCAGCTGCAGCTGCAGCAACACGGATCCTGCAAATTGCAAAAGAGATGATATTGCATCCATTCTTATTTTTCATTCTTTCAGATGTAGTTGAATGAAAATAAAGTTCTAACAGTCCAATACCGTTTATGCACGTCAACATATTCATCAGTTTCATCCACAATCTCCTCCTGCATCAGAATAACAAACATTATCTAGTAAACCTTTTAAAGATAATGCTATTGAGACTAAGAAAAGATACCATTTTAAACAATTTATTTAATTACCAATAAAAGTAATTGATATGGAATTTTATTTTCAATCCTTAGACATATCTATTACCATTTTCTTTTACTAAGAGAGACACATATGAATAAGAAACAGTAAGTATAGTGATGTAATCACCTACAAATGAAGATATTATTAAAATGTTGATGAATATGCCTACTGAGAAAGAACAAAATCCAGAGAACAATTGTGCTTTACTAACTGTTTCTTCAGGAGAAACATTTCATGCAAGTCACCTTGTCAAATTATAAAAAGAATGTATTGAATGCTGTGTGTGCATAGCAAAAAAGTAAAGATGAAGTTTGGCTTGGTTTAGGTGCAAAAACAGTGTCGAAATATTTTGAGGGGGTAGGGCACTTCTGGGAATGTTGTGTCAAGCGGAAAAAAAAATTATAGTAGCATGAACTAATATCTTTTTCATATTTTCCCTTGGGTTATTAATTTATTTGTTATTTCCCCAAGGAATTATTAAAAAAAGTATTATGTGATGCATTTACCAATTAGTTGTTTTCATGCAATGGTATGAAGACTGGGATTTTATTGGCAGAGATTATTAATGTATCAATCATTCAACTATTAAGATTGTACTGTAACTTACCTGCAAAAGTTCTTCAAAAACATCTTCTAGTGTGATAATACCAATCACTTCACCATCTTCAATATCTTCTGATGTGACAGACAATCCATTTGTTGCAGAATCTTGCCTGGTTGTATTGGTAGGTCGTAAGGACTTATCAATGTCAACAACAATGCTCTCTGGCTTCTCATCCAGCTTGGATAGCAGCGGAGTAGTCAGTTGGGTAACTGCACTGGAGACTTTGTTTTCTTCAGATTTTAGTTCATCAAGTGTTGGAGGAAGGTTCTTACTTTTCCCTTTAGCCTTCACAACAGCTGCCATGTGACTGCTGCCCTTTTGAAACTCATTCAGAATATCATAAAGAGGCATGTCAGCTGGAACCCTGTCAAACACCCCGAACATGAGCACTGAACTAGCAAGATAATTTATACTGACACAGAAATAATAAGCATGTTTATAAATAACTAAGAAACCTTGGAATTCTCCGGATGGAAACAGCACTGACTGGTGTCTCAGTTTCAGGGCGTACAGTGAGAAGACTTTTCACCTTATTACAAATTCAAAAAAGAAACGTGTGAGGAATGTGCAAAATAACCAACAAGATCAGCAAAGCCTTAGACCCAAATGCATGACTGCTATGAGACTTCATCAAAGGTTTACAATCTGACACATACCAGCAAAAGTCCAATAATATTTTTGGGATTCCCTGAGTAGACAGGGACTCGGCTATGACCACGAGCAAGAATCTTACCCATTGCCTCCCTGGGGTAATTCATTCAAGATTAAAGATCAGATAAAGAGAGATGAATGAGAAATTTATTACATAAGTTCTTTTAGCATTTCAACAAAGATTAAAGAAACAACACAAAAGGAACAAATTCAACAGTTATATTGGAGTTCATTGACACATAGAAAGGCTTTATGATAAAAACTAATCATATAAACATACCAATGAACAGGCATAAATTAATAAGTAGTAGTAAATTGACCATGCACTTACAAAGTATGAGATAAGTGGAAGGAAGTTTTAACATATTAGTCTTTCTATATGACAGATCTGGATCAAATAAAAAATTTAGAACTTAAAATGATTGATGTATTAATCCTCCGTATATCTAACTACCATATGAATTAAGGAGCAAATATTACCAGTCCAACTTTGAATTGACATCTAAAGAGAAAGTTGATTCTATAGGTGTCATAGCCTCTTCAGCAGTCTGTCCAAGTAATATAACAGAACAGGAAAAATTAGTTTAAGATGCTAAGGAAAATTGAGAAACCGATTTGAACTAATCCTAATGAAGCCATATGACAGAAAGAAATGAGTGAAAATTCTATAAATTATACCAATTCATAATATTCCACTATTTCACAGTACGTGACCACTATATCAGTAACATTTATCAACCACGCCACCTTTGTAGAAAAACATTATAAGCTATGAATACATTACTTTTGTAGCTCACTACTATCAAAGCAGATGATGTAGCAGCTTTTTTACTACCTTCTAGAATGAAAAAAAAAATCCTTATCCAAAAAAATAACATTACTTTTTGTGATTCATACCTTTTCAGTCAAATCTAGTGCTCCACTAATAATTGTTGTCTCATCATGCGTGAGCTCACCACCTTTGCCAGCCTAAATAGTCAGGTCAAGAAAAAATCTTCACTGTGAAGAAACAGAAATGAATGCAATGGCAATCCTCTACATTTAAAGGATTCTGCAAATTTTAGCAAATGTCTGTTACAGGATTATATAATGTAATCTGCAGTGACATCAAATTGATTTACCTCCTGGCTATGGATGGAGACAAGGGCTTTTAGTTGAGCCCGCCTAAATAGTGCTTCATTATGCCCCAACACCCAATCCAGAACCTGGAAAACATATATAACTTTAGTGCTTCATCAATTGTAAATAGGGGTGAACAAAACTCGACTCAACTCGAAAAAACGAATAACTCAATTCGACTCACGGCGAAAATACTCGACTCCATTTGGACTCGACTTGAAATTTTATAAAGTCGAATCGACTCGAAAAAATTTCAAATAAAGTTCGAGTCGTAAAATAAAAATTCGAATAACTCGAATAACTCGAAAATTTTATTAAAGGATTTATTTTTAAGTTTGAGATAAGTCTCTCAATTTTTTATTATATATAGATATTGATACATAAAAATATAAAGAAATATTGTCATATATGAAAAAAATATGAAATATATATATATATATATATATTATACGGCTAGAGAAAGTAGTTTAAATTAGAATCAAATCGTACTATAACATGATAAATAATTACAATTAAATATTTATAGGAACTCAAAAACTTGACTTGATTCGACTCGAATTTCTTAAACTTGAATCGAAAAAATTTCAAATAAAGTTTGAATCATAAAATATGAATCGCCAACTCGAATAACTCGAAATTTTTTTACTCGACTCGAATACTCACCCCTAATTGCAATGGTTTGTTACGGCATTGAATCTTATAGAGTCAAACCACAAAAGTGCCTCAAACCCATTCAGGCAAGGAGCATTTATTTAGGCTTATGCTAGTGCAACTAAGCGGGAATTTTAGTAAGGCTATAGGCAGAAAGCCCACATGGTTAAAGTTATATTTTAACATTTTTATTAGCTATACCTTTATTATTAAGAAATAGGATAATATCAACCTCTTCCTCGATACCACTCAATATTTTTATTAGCCATGTGACAACAAGGAAGATAGATATGTCAGCCAACAAAAGAAGAAAGAAATGTTGCGTGGTTTGTAAATGAAACTAATGAGTTTCTTTTCTTTTCTTTCTTTCTTTTATTTTTTTATTTTTGCTTATTCGTGTTTTATAGGCACCTTGAGTAATGCAAAGTTTGTGTCCCCTAACATGCACCCTTATAACAGAAAAATGTTTAGACTCAGTCTTCTCTTCCATTTCCTTCTCGTTTTAGGATATATGAGTGCGAAGGGAAATTGAAGCATTCATTCTACACAAATATTGAGGAAAGAAAACGAAAGAAATTATCATTCTCTTTGATTTTACCCCCTTCCTATTCCCCTCCACTGCCTACAGGATTTCTTCCCCCTTCTGGATGAAAAAGTGTCAAACTGAAATACTTGCATAAACTCAAATAGGTAGAAAACCAACACCACCTCAAATTTGTACCTTAACATTTCCCAAAAGAATATAATTAGGAAAGGAAGGACAAGAATGTTTTAATAGGCAAACCCTAAGATCCATTTTCTAGATACAAATTATGGAAGTCGTCACTAATATGTTTGTGAGATGTGGTTAACCATTTATATGAATTCATATTTCATAAAGAAATCTAATGCCTAAAACAATATTAAATAAATTATCTTTTTATCATTCTTTAATATATTCAATATTACAATTTTTCTTAAATTTCACTTTCAAATATATATATATATATATATATCTTAAATTTCTTTCCAACCATCATGACGAGAATTTTAAGAAATGTCTCAATACAAGAGTGCAATTCATGTACAATGATGGCCTTCGAACTTACCTTTCCAATGGGATAGGCTATTGGATAGCAAATAATCATTAAAATCCGCACAAGGCCTGCAAGATTGGCACCTACAGCAAGTCCATATCTTGTGCATATTGCTTGTGGAATAACCTGAAAAGTAAAAGAACTCATTTTGATCAAGGATTCAAAGGTTTAAGTCAAGCTTAAATAATACAAAAGTTGAACAGCCTACCTCACCAAAAGCTAGAACAAAAGTCACAGAAAGTATGATAGCAACATATTGATTGAAAAGCTTATCCAGGTAGATAGGGAGGGCCTGCAAGTAGTAAATATTAAGGCTGTCAACAAAAGTCAACCTTTTCTCAAACATCCTTAGAATATATAAAACATGGCAAATTTCAAGTAAGCACTTAATAGTCAGAAGCAACTTCATTATCATCAGATAGCCTGAACAACGTAGCAAACATAAATAAGGTAGCAATTCTAAGTTTCTAAAAGGCTATTTATGAACAAGATCGTGAAAAAGTTAAAAATCAAGGTCTCACAGTTCACATCTAGTTATTTAATAATGGGGAACTACCTAAAATCTTACTTTATATGATATACTAATTGCTTGGAAAAGGAATTACCTACAGGTCAAACACTTCTTTGTAATCAGAGCCTAAGTTCCTACCTGACAGAAA
The DNA here is from genome assembly GCA_035048815.1 of Abelmoschus esculentus. Taxonomy (NCBI): domain Eukaryota; kingdom Viridiplantae; phylum Streptophyta; class Magnoliopsida; order Malvales; family Malvaceae; genus Abelmoschus; species Abelmoschus esculentus. The sequence goes on from JAUCBN010000024.1 coordinate 16,123,989, forward strand.
CGAAACCCCATTCCTATAATCAGTTACAAGAAAAAGGCAAATAATTATAGATCTGGTACTGATCTACACATGAAAACTGCAACAAACTTGCATGTATTTTAAGGAACAGCATTGGTTATCATCAAGTTATTATTAGGACCTTAAGTTTAGGGATGGCAATGGGTCGGGGTGGGTTTTTAGCAGCCCCCAACCCTTCCTGAAAATTTACATATCTCACCTCCAAAACGTAGGAATCCAAACCGGAACCGACCCGAAAATTAAAGGTTATACACGAACCCGAACCCAAAAATAATATAATTAAAAATATACCGGGTTGAAGATTTTTCATCCTAAACCTGAACTCGACCCACCTGATTTTTTTTATTTCAACACCCGCCTGACTCACCAGAACCCCAAAATTTCCACCGAAATACCCAATCGAGATGGATCTAGTCAGGTGCAGGGCTTTTCGCCATCCCTACTCACTTTTGCAACAAAAAGTTTCAGTTTATCATCTTAATTTCTTAAATGCATTAGTTGGTCAAAATCTTTGAATCTATCCTTTTATAATTGTCTTCGGCATCAATCAAATAAACAACAAACATGATAATTCCACTCAAATTTATGCCAAACTAAACAGAAAAAGGGTTAAAAAAATTACCTCCATAGAAGCAGCATTGCAAAGAAGCAAAGTCACCAAAAGCTGATGCTGTTTTTGAACTACCGGCAAAATAGCAGCTAAAAACACAAGTTTTTTTCATCATCAAATTTCAAACCAAACAAATATAATAATCGAAATTCAGGCAATCCTGCACAACTATTCCAAATCAGAACCAAAACAAAATTACAAATTATATATTTCTTCTACCCGCTTGTTTTTTCTCGGTGGAAGTGCCGCTCCGTTGTAGAATTTCGAGTTCAACTAGACCAAGCGACATCAGTCCGAGAGTAAGACCCGACATGATCCCCGCGAAAAGAACTAGAAAGCAAGAAATACCGGCGTAGATGAACCACCATGGAGATCCAAACGGAATCGCTTCTCCGCCGGATTCACTGACCGAGGACACCGTGTTGAACAGAATCCTCGCCGCCAGAACAGCATTTAGCGGTTGCATCGTGGTTATTTCAACCTCCAATCACAGGTGGAGTCCAAGGAAAAGAAAATGAAGACAAAGGTCTCCTTCTTTATCTCATTTTACGGTCCGTGCAATCCACTGACTAAATAGGTCAATAGAATCGACGGTGGTTCTAGTTTCACATGTACACGTGGCAGGAAACTGTAGCGCTGATCTTCATATGTTTTGTTCAAAATGCAAAATGAACTTGTCTTCTCCTTATCTTGGGATAAATACATTTAAGGTCATTTTCTACGGTTTGATACCAATTAAGTCCCTCTATTAAAATATTAGTATAAACATATCATTTTATTTTTTAAAATTAGAATGAGTATTTAATGTGATCCATTACAATAATATTTTATAGAAAAATATGCAATTTAAGAAAAATAACCATAAATGGTTAAATGGTAATCAAAAAACGAATTTAAATTTTTTAAAAAATTTAAAAATTAATTATCGATCATTTTATAATTTTTAAATATAAAGTTTATGTATCATAAAAAAATATTTTCAAGTGATTTAATTAATTTGATTTATAATAATTATCAACAAATAATATTTACTAAAACTTAAAAGGTGATATCTGTGAAAAAGCAAATGAAATTTATCATAAAAGACATGTGTTAATTATTTTATCTATTATCAAAAGATCAAGCATACTAGAATGATGATGTTAATAATCCAAAGAAATAATAAATAGTAAGATAAAATATTAAATTTATTATTAGATAGAACATAACAAAATAACTATAAATAAAATTAAAGTTAAAAAATAAATAATCGAATAAAACCTTGTATTCTAATTATCTCTTCAAATAGGATTATACTTGAATCTATTTTTTTTTTATGAATCTTCCACAGGACTCACTAAATATCAACGCACAATGTCTCCAATGTTTCCTTTATAAAATGTAATAACAAATTATCAAGGATCAACACTTAAAAGTCAACGACCAGTATTTTTACTAGTATTTTTTAATAGCGAAATTTCATATCGATACATCCTTGAATGTATCTGTAATCCTCTCAACTCGGTCTAGACATCACCCGACTCGAACAAGTTACACGGGAAATACCAAGACTAATCCGGAGACTCGCCCCGACAAATGACTCTATGCTTTAATTAGATCCTACGTGTTCATGCAAGGATTGTGTTCAATTTGCAGTGAAAAATGATGTGAAACGAGTCCTAGTTTAATCGAATAAGTTTTTAGGGATCTAATTATAATTTCTAGAATTTTATACCCAATTTGTGAAATTAATGTTACCGATATTTAATTAAGTATATTTTATGCTTACACGTAAATTCTTAGTTTAAAATAATGTTTAAAAGTCGTCTAATTTGTTCTCTTAAAGTTTGGTGACTAAAACGTGAAGTTCTAAAGTTTAAACTAGTCTATAACGACATTAACTGTTGGGGGTTTCGAAACACCCTGTCCCAGTATCGATACCAATGTAACGAAAAAAATGAGGTATCAAAAAAAGACTTAAGTGTTTCGATACATCTCCGATGACTCACTCGATTGCCTACATAACAAACTTGTGTTTCGATATAGCTTGGTCATCATTCTGATATTTTTCATTACTGTAAAAATAGATTTCGAAACTCGGGATGGACATATCGATACGCTTGCTCAAAAATATACTACCGTTTCGAAACTAATTCATGTGGTATCGATACCTAAATTAAGTTTCCCAAAAAATCGTCGTGTTTTTGCCTAGGTATCGAAACCCTCTGGCTAAAAAGTACATATTACACTGATTTCATGCCTTAAACGAAATTCTAGAGTTCTCTAGATGTATATAAGGTCCCTAAGGCATAAACCACACTTCAAACATCATCTCTAGATGTATGGTTACCTAATTCTATAAGCAAAACACATAATTCAAAGCATACATCATTAACAATAAATATAATATAATTCAAATTGTCATTTAATAAGAACTCAAATAACTAATGCATATAAAAGCATATCAAAACAATGTGTACAAAACAAAATCCCAAACACATAGGTTTTCTATTTCATTTCTCTTAACTACCTAAGGTTCATAAATTAAGATAATAATGAGCTAAAGAAAAACACTAAAATAAGCACATACACTTCTTTGTTTTCTGGTTGCTTTCAACACTTAATTATTTACATTGTAAGGAAAAAAGAGAGAGGTTAAGCTTGAAGCTTAGTGAGGATAATAAAACATTTAAAAACATCACTTGCAATGCAACCCATATATACTCAAATTGATCAAAGTAAAACATTTCATGCTTCTTTAAAACAATGTAAACATGGCTATCAATGCCAACAGTAAAACCAACAAGTGTTAACAAAAAACATGACCTAACAAGTCAACATAAATTATCGGTAAAACTCTTTAAAAGTCATCACATGCTTTCTAAGCAAAAACAAGGCAATCTCAGAATGCAAGCAATTAAAATATATCAAGGCAAAATGGAATGGATGGTGATGGCACGATAGATGTATGAAAACAGCGTGTGAAGAGTATGATAATGTGATTCAATAAAACAAGTAAAGAAAACACTTTGTAAATGCCAAGGCAAAATCAAATTGCGAAAACACAAGTAAGCAATATGATGTAATAATTCTCGATTGATGAACTCTCTTAGGAATGAATGATGGAGGTTCTCATGGACTTCTTTAACCTCACTCCTTCTAATCTCCAAATGATGATGGAGATGTTCCCGATATAATAATTAAAAAAATAAAAATTAGTCAGTCAATCGGATGATGACATGTTTCATTACCTGATTGGGTGATTGATGTTATTTAATTTTATTAAAATTAAGACCAAATTAATGTAATAGATAAATAATAGAAACTAAATGTGTAATTTTTTAATTTTTTATTAACGTACACATTATCATTCCGTTAGTCCTCCGTTTGAATTTTTATCATAAGTTAGTGATCTGATTGACGAGCTTGTTAATTGGGTGACAAAAATAAATATTCTAAATTAATCAGGTAATCACTAAAATAGTTTGTCTTATATTATAAAACATATACAGCTTGTAACCACCGAAATTAATTCAAAATATATATTATTAGTCGCGGTATTATTTATCTGTTTTAGGAAAAAAAACTATTTTTTATATTAAATTAATTTAAGTAATTATTTTATAGTGTTTTCCTAACTGAAAGACGAAATTAAAAATTGTGCTATAGTCAGATGAGTATCTAATCAATTTACCTTTTTTCCTTCACCAAAATATAAAGTCTCCTATATATCTGAGCCGGCGAATCTCTGATTTCGCACTTGTTTTCCTTCCCAAGTTGTTGACATTTCCCCTTTTTGTACCGCTTGAGTTTGAAGAGAGATAGCTAAAAGGGAGGAAAAAGGAGAGAAAAATAAAATAAAACGAAAGGAAATTTGAATTTTGATTAGTCAACATGATTACTGGAAATATATTTCATCACAGAAAGAATTCATGGCCGCCTGAGGAATATGTCAGCCGTAATACTTTACAATTGGTAAGTTTTTCTGTTGTGTCCTTTTCATGTTGATTTGATTCTGTTTGGTTCCTGAGAAAATGTGTAAAAGAGGAGCAAAAATAGTACTTGTATAAAAATTAAGAGTAAGGTTTATTTTCCTACGGAATTAGTTCTTTCCTAAAGTAATAAGGTTTGAAATAGTTCCTTTATTTTATTCAATCATCGGGCGTGATTTTATAGATAGCGTAAAAGATGTGCTTTATGACATATTTACTTAATACGTTTACTTAAAATTAGGAATTTTTGTTTTTTCTTTGTCTTAACCATTAATGAAAGCTTAATTGCAAGCTTGCGTCTCATCAAAATTCACGGAAAAGAAGTTCGTGAGAATTAGAAGGTTCCTGCCTTAGATAGGATAAGTTGATTTTTGCAGCTAGCGTCTGGTCAAAATCCTGTAATTTTTTTAACATTCTAACTCAATTACATGGTTCGATTTCAAATTTGGATGAACTCAAGCCGTTCGAATTTGGGTCACCTAGGAGGAAATACACCGTCCTTTACCACTAACTCAATGGGTTCAAATCCTGCAAACAATTCTTTAAGCAATTGAAAAATGAAATGTAATTAACTCAATGTTACAATGAAGGTGGATTGTTTCGGCCCCGAGGTACAAAAGTTATAACAGGAATCCTTACATGAAATGTAAATTTCATTGGTAGTTTAATGTAAAACGTTTTTAGATCTCATACATATATTTTTTGCATATATAATACATAATTTTAAATAAATAAAATTTGACGTTTGTGAATTGTTCCTTTTATTTAATATTTTTATAATCCAAAAGGTCCTGGGAAGATGGTGATTTCTGATAACATAAACTCGATGCCTGTGTCAGAATATATGTATCAATTCTAGAGAAGAGACTGACAATCATTTGTCCAAAATTAGTACAATTAGTTCTTCCTGATATTGCTATTATCTGGTCTGCATTAATATGAATAAGAGGAGCGAGAAACATTTTTATTCAAGTTTCGGTCTTAAATGGCAAATTACCTTCATTTGAGAACTGTTTTATTTGACTTAATAGTTGTGTTTTTATTTCAGATTAACACTAAACTTGCTTCTGTATTGATTTGTTGGTTTGCTACTCCTTTATAGTTTGATTTTGATTGTGCTGCCCCACCAAAACATGCGTGGAGAAGAAGATTAAACAGCCATGCTAATATTCTTAAAGAATTTAGTGTTACATTTATGGAAGCAATAAAGATGGTAAGTGATAGAATATCCTGCTTGACTGATTCGAGATACAGATAACTTATCCACTGTATAGCAAGAATGCATGATATCTTGTCCTGCTCACCTCTTTGAATTGATACGGGATTGAAATGTTAGGTGCGATTAGGTATACGTCTATGGTCCTATGTCAGGGAAGAGGCTTCTCATGGAAGGGTAAATCTCTCGTCCAAACCAGTTTGACTCATTTGATTTTCTTTTCTAGTTTCTGGAAATAGGCCATTATTTTCTTGGATAGCATAGCACAGGTACTGGATGAAGATCTTCTCTGAGTATTTTTTGAAATTATTGCATGATCATGTGCAGAAAGCGCCTATTGACCCTTTCACCCGAGAAAGTTGTAAGCCATCTGCATCTCAAGGAGTTCCACTGGGAGGAATGGGGTATTTAATCCAGCTTAGCTATACACAATTCTTAGTGATGGAAATTTTTATGTACCCTGATGGTGGCAAATCATGTTGCAGGAGTGGCAGTATATCCAGGGGTTTCAGAGGCGAGTTCAGGCAATGGCAAATTGTTCCTGGAGCTTGTAATACTTCACCTGTCATGGCTAATCAATTTTCTGTAAAGCTCTGCCCTTCAACTAATTTACTTCTTTGTGTTATATTCTGTATTAGATTAATTGATTTATTCTAGAGAATGATCTAAAACCAAAGTATGTATAAAAAATAAGATTGGTCAACATATGGTTTTAGGAATGTCATTTGAACGCCTGGTATATGCATTGAACTTGAATTTGTGTTTCAGCAAGACAAATTGACATTTTCATTAAAAGAGCTGTCAAGGCTATTTTGGAATTTTATAAGACGATATCCTTTTCATTTTAAATCTAGCGGCAACCAGTATTGTTGCACTGCAACATTTAATTATTCAATATTATTTTATTAATAGATTTCTGATGCTTTTTTCCAACTTAATTTCTTGAAACAAATATGGCCACCTCCAAGGTAACAGATTAAAAATAAAACATTAAATTTTAAGAAACGTTAAACCATAATTTTCTTCTTCTTGACGGTTTGCTTTATTTCTGTCTTTCTGATACTGTAGATATTTATATCCCGTGATGGAGGAAAAAAGAAGTATGCATCTGTTTTGGCTCCGGGACAACATGAAGGATTAGGGTAAGAAGAAAATCCTGCAAAGCAAATATACAATCACTTCAATAGAAATTTGACATTTGTACATCTTTTATTAGCTAAAAGAAACAAATATTTTCATGTTTTTGTTAATTGGATGATATGAGAATGAGATTAACCTTCATGATTCATCGGGTGTTCAACTGTCTTCTTTTATTTATTCTGTCATTTTGTTCTTTCTTGATTATTTCACTTTTACATCATACCTCATGGCAGTAGTTGATACCTACTTAACCAACTCCAAAGTGTGTATGTCATTAATTTTGGACGTAATATCCTTAATCAGAACCCAAAACTGCATGCTTTGATAATAATGAAAGTTGAGTACATCGGAAAATTCTATTGGAACTGGACGCCAAATACTATCTGGATTGATATCTCTGTTAGTACACTAGCATTTTATCTTGCTAACACTTGAAGTTGATTGCTTGGTCATTAATTGACTGCGAAATTGCTTTCAGTTTGCTGCTAATTTATTTATCAAGCCTGCTATTTTAATTTCTGAACTTCCTATTCCTTTCCAAAATGATCTTGTGAGAAAATGCTAAACACTACATGGTTGGCAAGCAAATTTTTGTGGAGTTGGGATTGAGTTCACCGAGATACATTTTCATGGGAAGAAGGAAAAGGAGCGGGTGGGATGTGAGGGGTAGTTAAATGCACTGTTGGCTAGGGATTGTCCATGCATGTGTATTTTTATATCTGAAGTGTCTTTTTATTTATTTATTTAAAAGCTACAAAGTTTCTTGCGAATTGTTAAGTATGAGAATATCTTTTGTATCTTGTACTTTTGGAAAGTGAATTTTATTAGAATATTATGTCTAGGGTTTTACCTTTTCTATTAATTAGTTACCTAAAATATTAGGTTGATTCTTGTATATAATAACTAGCCACCCTATTAATAAAATCAAGGAAAATTTTATTCCACACGAACTTTGTTAAATGCACAGTTTGCTAGGGAGTGTCCATGCAGGTGTATTTTTTTTATATCTGAAGTGTCTTTTTATTTATTTATTTATTAAAAAGCTACAAAGCTTCTTGCGAACTTTCTGGAGCGTGCCTGGATATAAGAAAAAAATTATCTTCCATTTTCTATCTGATGTTTTCAACGAAATTTATTACTAGAGATAGTGTATAGTGTAAGTGTAATGTTTGCAGTATGCTTTCACAGGAAAACGAGTGATGAAGATATTTCGTCATGGGGATGGAATCTGAATGGCCAGCATTCTACATACCATGCTTTGTTTCCTAGAGCATGGACAATATATGATGGTACTATCAAACTTTCTCTGCTTTGTAAATCTGTGTACTTTTCCTTGAATCTTGTTTTGAACAATCTGTTACTTTTTCAGGTGAACCAGATCCTGACCTGAAAGTGTCGTGTCGACAGATATCACCATTCATACCACATAATTATAGGGATAGTAGTCTTCCAACAGCTGTTTTTGTCTACACAGTATGTTAATTCAATATTTAATTTCAAGAACTTTGTGACTTGTTACGATTTTCTGGTCTTATGAGCTTATTTATAATTTATCTGTAATTGGTTATTTCTGATTATTTCATGGCCATTTTGTTCACTTCCAATATTGCCATTGCTTGATCTATTGCAGTTGGTGAACACTGGGAAAGAAAGGGCAAAAGTCAGCCTACTCTTTTCATGGGCGGTAGTCATTATCTTTCAAAACTTGTCTAGTTTTACTCAAATCTATAGTAAGACAGGTCCTTGGGTGTTAAGTAATCAATGCTTGTTTGTGTAGAATTCAATTGGTGGAATTTCACACTTATCAGGAGAACATGTCAATGAACCATTCATGTGAGTATCTTTTGTGTATGTCCTTTCCATTTTAACTTTGCACTTTTAAATTATATTAACTTTCTTCCCTTTTATTTGACAGAGGTGAAGATGGAGTTTCAGGCGTATTACTTCATCACAAGCAAGTCATCAAACCCTTATAGCTATATATAACTGTTGGTTTGCAGTTTTCTCTTGGTAGTTCCATCCCTAGTCTCAGCCCCTTCAATAACACACACCCAAATAATGGAAACAAAAGGAAATGGAAATAGAAAAAGATAACTCACAGATAATGGGAACACAAAGAAATGGAAAACGAGTAAAGATTATGCAAGACTTGAATATGTCGCCAACTATAATACTAGATAGCATCTTGTGTTAAAATATAGTTGACATCACCTGACCTTGGGGTGGGATGAAAATCTATAAGAAGAAAGTCTGTAATTAGTGAATTAAAATACCTAGTTTTCTAAATATATTTATATATATCTTCTAGTGGATTATTTTTAAAATGATCATGTTAATAATTATATATACATATATATTAAGTTAAGAAACTGTTTTTAATTAATATTTTCTAAAAACTAAAATAAATGAATTAAGAAGTTGTCATCCATTATTCTATTTTTTGTTGCCCTCTCGGTTTTCCAGGGTTTTGTCCTGACTAATCCGGATAGACTCATTTTTAACTGATAATTTAACAAATATTTAAAATAAAGTAGTATAACTAGGACATGATGATTTTAACGTTGCTTGGTTAAAAGAAATTAGGTGCTTAATGCTTCAAGTATTTAATGGTTGATTTTTTTTTAACTTCACAAGTCTCATTTATTTATTTTTTTTATTTTAAAAATATCAATTATCTATGGTGTTTTTTAATAAAATAAAATAATTTTGCCATTGGTATCAATGTTTATTTATATTTAAAAAATAAAAAACAATTAATATATAAATGTGTTGGAACTTTAATTTTGCTTGTGTACTTAAAAATTTTCAGTATTAGTGTCGGTGGATAGGAATAATGATCCAATTCAATTTGGGCCATGCTCTGTGCTGGTTAAATGAACATATTTGTACTGGTAGGTGGGGGAAATGAAAAGCACTAAGAACTAGTCAGTTGTACTGGTAGCTGGGATATGAGATATAAAATACAATTTTGTTAAGAATTGGGGATATTTAACCCCTAAATTTAACCTAATTTCTTAGATTAAAAACTTAGGGTTTATGTTATTAAACTTATTTTGCAAGTTAAGGTTTATATGGATTAAATTTAATGTTCACCCTTTTCTTCAGAGAAAAGGGTTTAAACCCTTTGTTTTTGTTAACAAATGATGTAGAGGGGGGTCTTTTCTTTTTCAAATATGTTTTGTACTCAGTTAATAAAGGGAAAGTGGGTTATTAGCAACATAAAACCCTCAGTGTTTTTGTTCTTACACCCGGGGTCCTCGAACTTTTGTTTCGTATTACGATTTGGTCTCGATTTGGGATGTATCAATTTTTTTCGAATGGTTTTATTCGGTTTAAGACCCCCGTGTCTTGATGATTATTTTGAAGACCTTCCTCATTTCAGAATTATTCCCGAGGCCCCTGTTCTTTTAAATAGTTTTGCAATTTGATCACTGTTTTAAAATGAAGTTTGCTTTTTCTTTTAATTTTAATTTGAGATTTCGTTTTTATTTCATTTCAGCTTCATTTCAGCCTCTTCCGGTGACTAAATTTTATGTTTTGGGGTTTATTAAGTTTCTATTATATTTACTTTAATCCATGTTTATTTATTCATACATCCATTTGTATATTTATTTATGTGAACATGTACTTTTTTGTTCATGTTGCACATGTCTATTTCATTGCTTTTTATCTATTTATGTTTATTTATGTTACTTTATTTGTTTGCATGTTACATATTATATGTTGTACATTTACTTTATTATGCTTTTAATTTGTTTTACCATGCACTTTTCATGATATACTTGTTTATATTTTATTATGTCATGCACTTCTCTTTTTTATATTGTTATTGCTCATGCCTTTATTTATTTGTTCATCTTCATATTTTTTGTATATTTTATACATATTGTTTGTCTTTTTTACTTTGCAAATCACACTTATTAATTAACTAACCTAATTAATCACGTCTTTATTCGGTCTTAACGAGCCCGTTTTCCTAGCGTATCGGTGACGGTGTATGTATTGTCTTCGAATAAAGACACGATAAAAATAAAATTGAATTTGAATCTTTAAACAAATCTCAATTTAATGCCACTTTAAAATAAAATTTTCAAAACCAATTAAGCAGTATTTTATAAAGGTGCCAATTTTAGGCGGTTTTAAACGCTAATCCCGTTTTTAATCGTAACCGACTCTCGAACTCTACTTTATTCGAATATCTGGTTTTTACGGTATTCGGTTTATCAAAGTGGCCGGTGGCGACTCTAACCTTTTTTAAACCCTTTTTCAAAAATCCATAATTTTCAAAATTCCCAATTTTCCAATTCCAATCCCTAATCTTTGAAAGTAAACCCTAATTCCCAATTTTAGGTCTAAATTCACCTTTTCAAGACCTAATTCCAATTTTTCAAATTGAAACCCTAATTTCCTAAATTTTGAGGCATTTTAATTTTTCACCCTTTCAAAATAGTGACCTTTTTTATTTTAACTCGATTTTAAAAAGGGTTGCTACAGGGTATTTATATTAAGTGAAAGAGTATTCAATGAAGAAAATAACTCTTAAGTTGACCCTAATTTAATGCAAAATATATCTCTAGCATAATTCTTAAAATATACCTTAAAATAAGGCTGTAGACTTTTACATATAATTCTAATAGCATCACATGAACTATCCCTCTATTATCTCCTGCTTTATTGGTATTTTGCTTTGATGCGTAATATATGTGCTTAAATAATTTGTATTATTGCTTACATAATTATTAGATTTCAAATATTTCTAAGAATTGTGGGCCATTTCACAGGACTGCTAATGGGAACCCTCCTGTTACCTTCGCGATCGCTGCTTCTGAAACACAGAATGTCAATGTAACAGTTCTACCCTGTTTTGGTCTTACTGATGGAAGCTTTATAACTGCAAAGAAGATGTGGGGCAAAATGATGGAGGTAATGATTTGTGTAAAAGGCTGTCTGCATTTCTTTTCATTTCATCAATCTTCTTACCTGTGATTTTAGTCATGGAATTCAGTGGCCTTGGATGCTTATCCTCAATTTAAAAAGCAAAAATCTTCTTTGATGAATTTTTAATAGAATTACTGAATTACTGAACTCTTTTGTGTTTGCGACCCATTAGGGCTATTCTATGCTATGTAATTCCAACTTCTCATTTTTGCATAAGAACCCTTGTCCTACATTTGTGCCTGACATGTGGATATAGGGATATGTTCTAAGGGTCCTATGAATACATGAAAAAACTAAGTACATATAACCATACTCGTGTCAGATACATACTAGTATGTTACACTAACAACCTAGTGTACGTGATATTAGATCCTATGCATTGCTGACCATCTAAGATTATATTGTTGTTTACTATATGAAGGATGGACAATTCGATTGTGAAAATTTCAATTGTGGACCAAGCATGCCTTCATCACCTGGAGAGACAATTTGTGCGGCAGTTTCAGCCTCTGCCTGGGTGGAACCCCATGGAAAGTGCACCATTGCGTTTTCTCTTGCTTGGTCTTCTCCAAAAATAAAATTTTTAAAAGGGAGCTCATACCACCGGTATACTTACAACGTTCTTTTTCCCTTCACGCATTAGTGCACACTTGCTATTTGGTTTGCTGTGTTCAATAGAGACGTTGGACTGGATGTTTGTGGTACTGTGTCTTTAAAGCAGCTATGGCCAACGTTAATCTTAGGTCATGAGAAATTTAAAACTTTCTGCTGTTAGAAACAACAATTATTATTGTCCAGTGTCTACGTCTTTATTAACTTTTCCTTTTACATCAGGATGTTTCCTGTGAAAGATTGCTAATATGTGATAGATCTAGTGGTTGTCTGATGTTTTTAAATTTAGCAATGTTTGTTTTCTGTGGCAATTTTAAGTGTCAGTTGTATTACACTTTGGTAATCATCTCTTAAAACTTTTTCCTTCTCTCACAGGAGATACACAAAATTCTACGGCACGTCTGAAAGAGCAGCTCAGGACTTGGTTCATGATGCACTCACAAGTATGGATCTAGTTTGAATATCTTTTCATTTTCTTGCATTATTCCTTTTTACAATTCAATTTGGGAATCATGCTTTCCGACATAGATGTCTGTTTTTCTTTTCATAACTTTCTTAGTGATACTAAATTTCTATCAGCTTCATTTTTTACCTAAGATCTGTAGTATTCTGATTTCTCTTAGATTACAAGGGTTGGGAAGAAGAGATTGAGAAATGGCAAAACCCTATCCTCAAGGACCAAAAACTGCCAGAATGGTAACATCCACTGCAACCTTTTATTTTTCACATCAACCTTGTCTTTCATTCTATTATTTTAGTTTAAACTACACCACTAGTCACCAAACTAATACCCTTTTACTCCTTTGGTCACCTAACTATTTTTCTGTAAATTTGGTCACTAAGGTTATGTTTTTTTTCTATTTTAGTCATTGGCCATTAAAAATTAATGAAGATGGTAACATGACATGGTATAATAATAATTTTAATCTCCAAAACTTATATTCTATAAATTTGGTCCTAATTCAAAAAATATTCAATAAACTTAACAATCAATATTTGAAAATCATGTCAAGTTGGTACTTGGTACTCATTTTAATTATAAACAATTTAATAAATTTAACCTTCTAACAAGATAAAGACACACATCATCATTTTATTGGTGAAAATTAGAGAAATATGGATGAGTTTGGGGATCGAATCTAGGACCTAAGCTAAGGCTAACACTTAACCGTTGGGCAAAAGAAATCAAACTTAGGACCCGAGATAGCTCAATGGTCACCATTAGATCAAGCTATATGATTCTTTTATAATTGACTAAAAATGCTATGTACTAGTTTATAATGCTGTTGAAACTAATTACATATTTGGATGAATTATATAAAACTATTTAATAAATAACGAAGAAAATAATATATTAAATTAAAATTCTCATATTTTATAGTCAATAATGAAATCATTACTATAATGATTTTAAAGGTAATATCTAACTATTATTTTAGAAAAAAGTCTCAAATTAATATAATACGAGTTAGTAAATATCAATTTTATATGAAATCTAAATATTTTTAACATTGTAAATATTAAAGTTATCAATAATATACCAATGAACATATGGTTTTCTTTATGGTACTATTGAGTATTAATAGTGGCGAGCATATTAATTTGGGTTGTATTCACATTTTTTAAATTATATATTTACTGTTTTAGTTTCTAGTTTTTTAATTAAATATACTTCAACTATGTATATACAAATTTGTTTATATATAAATATAAAATCTTAAAACTATTAATTAGGATAAAAATTAATTCAATGATGTAATTATAAAAACAAAAGGCGGTAAAGAAAAAAAAATAAATAGTGATTAAGTGTTCAGTCATCACAGGTCCCAGATCAATCCCCCAAAACCCATTCATGTATTGCTTAGTAATTAGTTTCAACCACAATTTAATCTAAATATTATTTTTGTCAACCATATAACAATTACATAGTTTGATGGTTAAATATATTTAATTATATAAACATTAAATGAGGAACAAATTCATAGGTTTTTTAATAATGAGGTAAACCATATACTAATTACATAGTTTGATGGTTAAACATATTTAATTATTTACAATTACATAGTTTTATAACTAAATATATTATTATACCAAAGCACATCACCATCTCCATTAAGTTTTTAACGGATATTGACCAAAATAGAAAAAATAGTTTGTAGAAAATATAATTTAATGTTTGGTGATCAAATTTGTAGAAAAAGTAGTTTGGTTACCAAAGTAGAAAAGAGGTAATAGTTCGGTGACCAATGGTGTAGTTTTCCTTTTACTTCAATGTTTGTTCATCAAGGATGAATCCTTGCATGCAAATAAACTTACCTCTTGCTCATGGAAACTCGATGTATGGAGAAGGATGAGTGAAATGCATGTAATACCTATTGTAAATGGGGTTATATTATTCCTTCTGTTGCCGATGCTATGCTTTTGCTAAGATAGAGCAGTGAATTATTAATGAGCACAAGTTTCTCTCTCCCTGTTCTGTAGAGGGAAATGGGGAGGTGGAAGTGGAGGTGAAGGTGGAACCATTGAAGATCATTCATCTTTTACTCTCTCTTTGAGCTTGCTTCCTTTTAGTCAATTTGATTATCTTTGAAGCGTCATAATCATTGTTCTGCAGATTGTCTCAGAAACAGAGTATTTATTGTTTTCTTTATCCAATACTGTCATTTGATTCTTATGAACACCAGAAAAGGAGAAAAAGTGTGTTTTAGTCCCATATATATTCATTTATCATGCTAATTAGCTAATCTTTATCTTTCATTTGCAGGTACAAATTTACACTTTTTAATGAGCTCTACTTTTTGGTTGCTGGTGGAACAGTTTGGATAGGTACACATACTAATTTCCCAGTCCTTTGTATGTTGGTTTAGCTTATATTAATTTTAGCCTGCTGTAGCTTCTTGTCTTGTGTACCTGATAAAACCTATGACATCCTCTTGGTCAGTAAAGCTAGAAAACTTATTTAAACGTTTTGCAGATTCTTCCTTGCCATCTTCAGATGTGAAAAATGACCAAGATCCACCAGTGAAAGTAGAAAGAAAAGATGTAGAAGTAACCGAAGCTGAAGTGAATTTTAGGCATAGTACAGTGTTTGAACATACTAGTACCAGTTGCGTTAATGGTTCTGCAGGTGTTGGGATAAAACAGGAAGGTGATTCAACTATTCCTTGGAAAAAAAGAATCAGCAAGCAGTTCTCAAACCACTTGAAATCGCAGGATCAACTTGATGGTGATGAAGATGTTGGTAGGTTCTTGTACTTGGAAGGAGTTGAGTATATAATGTGGTGCACTTATGATGTACACTTCTATGCATCTTTTGCCCTTCTTGAGCTTTTTCCCAAGATCGAACTCAATATTCAACGTGACTTTGCCAAAGCTGTTCTATCCGAGGATGGAAGAAAAGTAAAGTTTCTTGCAGAGGGTAACCATGGAATTCGTAAGGCTAGAGGAGCTGTTCCTCATGATCTAGGGACTCATGATCCTTGGAATGAACTGAATGCATATAATATACATGATACTAGCAAATGGAAAGATCTGAATCCCAAGTTTGTGCTTCAAGTGTACAGAGATTTTGCTGCCACGGGAGATATGGCATTTGGAATTGAGGTTTGGCCTGCTGTACGGACTGCAATGGAGTACATGGAACAATTTGATAGAGATGATGATGGTCTCATTGAAAATGATGGATTTCCTGATCAGACATATGATGCTTGGACTGTTCATGGTGTAAGTGCTTACTGTGGTTGTTTATGGCTTGCTGCGCTCCAATCTGCTGCTGCAATGGCCCAACAGGTAGGTGACAAGTTCTTTGCTGAAACGTGCAAAAGTAAATTTTTTAGTGCCAAAATAGCATTTGAAAAGAAACTGTGGAATGGTTCTTATTTCAATTATGACTCTGGGTCAAGTAGTAATAGTAAGTCAATACAAGCAGACCAACTGGCAGGGCAATGGTACACATTATCTTCAGGCTTGGCCCCACTTTTTGATGAGTTCAAAACAAGAAGTGCTCTTCAGAAAATATATGATTTCAATGTGATGAAAGTTGAAGGAGGCAGGATGGGTGCTGTAAATGGAATGCATCCCAATGGAAAGGTGGATGAATCCTGTATGCAGTCACGGGAAATATGGACTGGTGTTACCTATGCTGTGGCAGCAAATATGCTTCTCGCTGGAATGGAGGAAGAAGCATTCACTACAGCTGAAGGTATTTTCATTGCTGGCTGGTCAGAAGAGGGCTTTGGGTAAGTGTTTAACATGCTGTGGAAGCAAATATGCTTCCTTTTGAGAATGCTTCTTAATTTGACTGTGGTGTGATATCCGGTTTCTTTCGTGAACAGATACGGGTTCCAGACTCCGGAGGGGTGGACAATCGATGGACATTTCCGATCTCTTATATACATGAGGCCTCTTGCTATATGGAGTATGCAATGGGCACTATCTATACCTAAAGCAATTCTTGAGGCCCCTAAAATAAACATGATGGACAGAATCCTAATTTCTCCAGCAACATTTTCGTTGTCTCTCCCTGAAACTGGAGTCAGAAAAATTGTAAATAAAGCAGGGTGCTTCGGAAATTCTGCCTTGCAATGTGCCTGCTGATCATCACACTCGTGTACAGGTATGTATAAAAGAAACTGTTGGGTCTTTTGCTTGGTTTTTAACCCTTTTTCATGGAATTACAAGCTGTGCTGCAAAAATGAATATAGAGTCTATTGTGATTAGATATTGTTACCCTAATTCAGGGTAGGCCGTGTGATTGAGGGATATATGTTTTATTTTTAAAGTTTTTGTACACTAGAAGATCATTCATGTAAAAAATTATATTGGATACGCATATAGCCAGGATCGAAAATTGGGAGGGGCAAAAGTCTATTAAGCCTTTAAATCTAAAAATTAAAAGGGATAAAAGCCTTATTTTATTATTATCTAAATTACGAAGGACCTTAAATATAATTATACCAAAATAATTTGATACAACATGGCTCCGTCCTGAGTGTGTAGAAACTAATTTTGAAGATGAACTAGAAGTGTGATCTTTTTGTCTTGAAAATACTGGTTTTGAGGGAATTTTAAAAATATGGATTCTGAAATAAAAATTGGAGGAGTCGTTACTCGTCAGATAAAGTATATCGGACACGGAAAAGGTTACTAAAGAAAAAACGGGTTTAAAAGTTGATTATGCTTGGAGAAGAGTTTATGTCTGATCACGTCTAAAAATTGATACTTAACGTTCGTATCGGATTTTAAAAAAAGATTTAATTTAATAACTAATCCTTAAAAATACATGTATGCATGATATGCCATTGAAATGTATATAAAATTTCACAATTTATAATACTCGAAGGAGATTATGCTTGTACTTTAGTCCTTAAAAAATCATGTATAAATTTTTAAAATTAAATTTAATATTAAAAAAATAGTTCGGATACCCGATTACCCGACTTTTCGGGTATCCGTTACTTCGAGTACCTGAAAAATTCGGGTCCAACACGGGTCAAAAAATCAATTACACGATTCTTCGGGTACTCGACTCGAAACTTTGTGTACCCAGATTTGAATACCCCTACCACGAACAACCTAAACCTCAAGAGAGTTTTAGAACATGGCGTAGTCGACGGCTAAGAGTTTATGCTATGGTATTCGATTCTCCAATTCCGACTCTCCTAAACCTAGAGCTAATGGGTGGCTTATATAGGCCAAGCCTTAGGTTAAAGTCTTCCGCATAAGGGGAGAGTTATACAAGAAAAAGAATACAACCCATAATTAAATTAAGACACTTTATTCTATTTCCTAAAATAACATTTTAATCCTGCGTTGACTTTTGACCAAGGTTTGACTCCTTTAATCAACTCCGTCTTTCTCTTGCTTTATGTCCGTTAAGATCGGCATCTTTTTCTTTTTCTGTCGAGCACCAGTTGTTATCTTTATTCTGTTGTTGCGGCCTCTAAAGTGCTGTCGTGACGGATGCTAATCTGCATTCTAGTATCCATCTTCTTATCAGGTCATTCCTATGATATATTTTCTGTCTAAAAAAGAAAATCATCAAATGCATCTGTTTATGTTAAATAATAAATAAATTCATGAAGTACGTAATTGGATACTGAATCATGAAAAATAAGCAGAATTGCCTAATATTGTTCTTAAATCTGTCCTTAACTGACAATAAACGAGTGGGAAAATGATATGAAAAATAAAACTTTTTTACACTTATCACATCCAATCCAATTTCAAGCACTCTATTACTATATCTTTTACACTCAGCTCTTTGTGCTTCATTTGTAATCTTTATAATTGAGTTTGAGGAGTGTTTTTCTATATTATTGAAAAAATTATTTCTTAAGATAAACATTATTTTGTCAATTTCTTTTACTTGTAAATCTTGTGAGGTTTAATCAGGGTGGAAAGATTGATTCGTTTGTAACAGTTGCCTCCTTAGCCTAGAAAAGAAAAGGGGACGAATTCAATAGTGAATTATTAAAAAATCCTTAGTGGGAACTAATGTAGTGGATGTAGAGATTGTTTAAAGCTTTAACCACTATAAATCTTATGTTTTTAATTTTTTCAATCTTTTCAATCACTCCTAAAAATTTTAAAAGTGTCAATTCACCCTCTCCTGACTGAAATTGTTTGTTCGGTCCACTCAACAATTAACATCAAACCCTAACACTTGAACTTAAAACTTAAATTTTAGAGTTTAAGATTTAAGAGATTTATATATTAAATTTATGAATATTTTGTGTGTTTATATAATTATATAAAATCTCCTTTATTAATATATCATCATTTAACGATAGTTAAATTTGAGTGTTCAGAAGATTAAAAATCGATAACAAAAATGAGCAAAATATTTTAAATTTAAATTTAATTATAAAAAATACGCTCAACCTAAACATAAGTTACATCCCTAATAATTTATCTAATAATTAAACAACACACTCAAATAAAACATTAATTTCTTAATCCTTCAACGCCACAAGAACTGAGATGTCTGAAAACCCAAATTCACTACTAAAGCTAACAATTAGCCTTTTGGTGTTGGTTTGAAACTCATTTTTAAAATCACTTTTGGTCTATTTTCCATTCGTTTAAGATTGTTTTTAAGTTTGAAACTCAACCAAAATTACATTCAAGACTCATTATTGAATGGGTACTTAATTCAGTTAGCCAAAATTTTCAGAACAATATTTTTCATTACGTTTTAAAAAAATAATATTAACATGTCATACTATACTCTAATAAAGTTCTCTAGATGGTTAAAGACTTTTAATATTAGTCTTATGATTTTAGGTTTAAAAATTATTTTAAGTATTTTATTCTTTTATAATTATGGAAATTTCAAAGAAAATGTGATTTTTTTTTTGTTTGGATTTTATTTTTTTTAATATGACATATTTTACCGATAAAAAATTAGAGTAATAATAAGATATATTGTTGCTCTAAAAGAGAATTTAAACTTTAAAGATAACATTATTAGTAGGGAAAGTCACGGATTTCGAACCTGTACCATAAAATGCATAAAATGGACATATAATTTAAGAACACACATATATGACTTTTTATCTAATTTTAAATGAGAGAATAAAGATGAATAACTTGATAAATTGGTTTCCGTTAAATATACTTACTCGATATTGAATTCAATTTTAAATAATGAAAAAAAATCAAACAAAAGTTACGCTTAACTATGTGTAAAAAAATATGGAGGGAACAATAATAATAATGCTTAATGACATATTCATCTACCTATCTACCTACAAAAATCGGGTGAAAATCGTCTACTTCTTTTTCATGTTTCCATTCATGCCTACATTTCAAATTAAAGGGTTTAGGGTGTAGGGTTTAAAGTTATAGGTTAGGAGTTTTGGTTAGAGTTTAGGGAATTAAAGGTAGGGTGTATTTTTTTAAGATTGAATGTTTAGGGTATAGGATATAGAAAATAAGAATTAAGGTTTAAATTCAATTTTTTAAAAACTTTTAACAGGAGGCATAAATGAAGGTATGATAGAGAGTTGGTGGACTTTTACTCCAAAAATCGGTGTCTTTTAACATAGTCCACAAGGCTTTTAGAATGATTTCCAATAGAACTTGGCTGAGGCAACATTTAAGTAACAGGATGCTCTTGAACATAATAGATGGTTCTTGTTTCTACAAAATTAAGGAAATTTAGGTTTAAATCACTTTATCTATAAAGTATATGTACATTATCAAAAAATTAAAAATATATATGAATATTCATTACGCTGTAATCAACTTAAACTATGAAAAAAAAAAGTTGCTCCTAATTTTGATATCTCATATTAAACCCCCAAAGTTTGCAGCAACAAAAGAAAAGGAATACATAATGTTTTATGCACTCTTATAAGCAAAAACTTGAAAGATGGTATCCAATGGAGCAGTCAATAAAGACGCTTAAAACCGTAGAAAGCAGCAGTCAATAAGGACCCGTATACTCATAATAACAGCTCACCATCAAATGTTTTTTTAGATCTAATCCTTGTATTTCATTTCGGACATCTTGAAGCCTGGCATATCGAAAGAGGATGCAAACTTCTCAACATCACTCTTCAGCTCTTGGATTTCCTTGTTGTCCAAACCTTTGTTGAAGTCCTTCAAGAGCTTACCGTATTGGTTTTGGATATTCAAGGTGATTGCCACAGCTCGGTGGAGGAACTCCCCTATCTGCTCGAAGTCCTTCTCAACCAATCCCCTTGAAGTCATGGCAGGGGCACCTGCCCACAATGAACAACTTGTCTCAAACGTCGATACAAGAGCCATTTAATTAAAATTGGACCAAACTTTCAAGTGTTAAGGTGAGCCATAGTAATTAAAGTGGTAGTATGTACCAATTCGTACACCCCCCGGAGCTAAGGCACTGCTGTCACCGAAAACAGCATTCTTGTTAACAGTGATGTTGCATAGGTCACAAAGCTTCTCAACCTTGTTTCCTGTAAGGAAAATGACAAACATGGTGAGAATTCAATCGAAGGAATTTGTTTAACAACCAAGAGGCCTAGAAATTCAACCGACATACCAGTCAATCCAAGAGGTCGGAGATCCAAAAGAACAAGGTGGTTCTCAGTTCCACCAGTAACAAGCTGGTATCCCTTGCTCATCAGATACTTTCCGAGGGCAGCAGCATTAGCCTTAACTTGTTTAGCATAAGCCTTAAACCCAGGTGTCATGGATTGTTTCAAGGCAACAGCCAGAGCACCAATCTGGTGATTGTGAGGACCACCCTGAAGAGAAGGGAAAACTGCAAAGTTGATCTTGTCTTCAAAGTCATACACTGCACCTTCGGGTTGGCCCTTCTTTGGTGGCTTTGGTCCCTTGCGGTAGAAGATCATGCCAGCCCTAGGACCCCTCAAGCTCTTGTGTGTGGTAGTTGTGACAATGTCACAGAACTCAAAAGGGTTTGCCGCCTCCTACTCGAACAATAGAATCCGTAAAAATTAATAACTTGAAATTCTATTACTGCATTAAGGAATCTAATAGAGCAAAAGCAATTGCTGGAAAAACTTCAGATATCAACTTCATGATGAAATAAAGATCGTGGGAACAATTTTTACATTTAAAAGAGAAACTTTGAAAAGGACCTAACAACAGAAACAATTTGATGTGGATATCATACTTAGATCCACACATATCAACAATGAGGGATCTAGAATTTTTTTTGAGGGTAGACACATGTACTAATAACATAAAAGTTTTTGAACATGAAAATACTAATAATATTTTAATTATAATAAGTCTTACAAAAACTATAACTAAAATTAAATTTTACAATTATTCTTTTATAATCCACTTTTTTCTGTTAACATTGTATGATCTTTTCACCGTCTACATTATCAAACATATCTTTTTCAATACAAATAATTTAAAAACATTCAATCATTCGTCTATTATGCGATCACATGATTAATTCTTGATTTAATCCACAAATATAAACCATCTATCTTTTTGGTAACCTAACTATGTCACACCATTAAAAAACATGGTTTAAGATTTAAGGCTGAGTTTAGATTGTAGGGTTTATGATTTTGAAATCAGGGTTAGAGGGTAGGGTATAGTTTTTTTAGTGTTGGGGCGTAGATAAAGGCACCAAAAAGGGACACATAATTTTTTATCTTAGTTCAAGGCTAGTGAAGATTTCACGACTTCATAATTCTTCTGCCACTGCACATAACCATTGTGACAGACAAAAGCTTTACTAGAAAGCTATTGAAACTGAACTAAAATCTTTATTAGAAACCTATTCAGACTGAACCACATTAAGATTCTCAGACCTGCTTAATGTTTTAATGATAAAGCATTTAACCTATGAAATAGAGTCCACCATAGATCTATAATTTCACCTCAAAAATACCAGAGGAGGGTACTAAATTGAACACAATTTATTCCATTTCAATTCGGCACACTGAAAATGCAATTCATGTATGCATTAAAAGACAATAAAGCATAGAGAGACATAACCAAGAACTGCAATGCATTTGTTTAATCAAGATTTAAAACAAAAGCTACCACCAAAATAATGTCACATAAAATCTCAAATCAAGACTCTAAACATCATGCTGAATAACACAAAATCCCAGATCCAATTCATATATATTTTAGTAACATATAAACAATCGATATCTTCCATAAAATCCCAGATCTAAAACAATCAATCACTATCATGCAAGAAGAAAGATAAAAACAAAATAAGATCCAACTAGAACAATATACCTGAGCAGCAACAAGGCCGCTAATGTGAGCCATATCACACAACAAGAGAGCACCGCACTTATCAGCAACGGCCTTAAACTTAGCGTAATCCCAATCCCTAGGATACGCACTTCCGCCGCAAATGATAAGCTTAGGCCTGAAATCCAAGGCCTTCTCTTCCAACTTATCATAATCAATGTACCCAGTAGCGGAGTTCACCTTGTAAGGCAAACTCTCGAAATAAATGGAAGTAGCCGAAATCTTCTTCCCACCAGAGGTGTAATATCCATGGGTCAAGTGACCACCGGAAGGCAAATCGAGACCCATGATCCTGTCATGGGGCTGAAGAACCGCGGTGTAAGCGGCAAAGTTAGCCGGGGAACCAGAGTAAGGCTGGACATTAACACCCCATTTGGTTGGGTCGAGATGGAAAGCCTCGAGCGCGCGAGATCTGCATAGGTTTTCGATCTGGTCGATGAATTCGTTGCCACCGTAGTAACGGTTACCGGGCATTCCCTCGGAGTATTTGTTGGTGAGGGCACTGCCGAGGGCTTCGATGACGGCGAAGGAAGTGAAGTTCTCGGAGGCGATGAGCTCGATTCCGCGGCATTGGCGGCGCTTCTCCTTCTCGATCAGGTCGTGGATTTCGGGATCGACGGATTCGAGGGATGAATTGCCCCAAGTGTTCACTGGATCCATTATTTCTTTTCCGTAGAAAAAAATGAAAGTAAATTGGAAGGGAAGGAAAATGAAGGGAAGCCGAGAAATTGTGGAAATTTATAAAATAGTTTGATAATTTATGAAAGTACCGTTTTACCCTTTCACTTTTTACTCGAAAGTATTTTAATGACTTTATATACTCGAAGGGATCTAATTTTCTATAGCATAGTGTGTTTTAATTTTTTATTAAATTAAGGAATTTTGAAAATGTTTTTCTAGGTGCCTATTTTTTAAAAAATATTATTTTTTAGTTTTTACTTTAAGTTTCCTCATTATTTCAATAAGTATTCCTTTCAATTTATATTTAAATTATTGATATAGTAATTTGTTTTTATATAAATATATGGAATAACATGTTATGAAATTCGGACTTACCATATAAATTCATAAACCCTAAACTAAATTTCTAAACTATAAAATTAACCAGTTTATATGAACTAAAGTTTTCATTTTTTTTTCACTATTTTTATTTTAAAACAAATACATATTTTCAATTGTTTGCCTCAAATATGGAAATTTCTACTGTCTAGAGTACAAGTCCATATTTTCCAAGACTTAACCAACATACAACCTTGCCAATAACAGAGATCTTAGCAGGATAATTCAAGATTCCATACCAATAACACTCATCTCAGAACAACATGTAACTTTTCCTGCACCTGTTCTCGCACGTTCCACTGCACTCACAAGGAAAAACATATTTTTACCATGCCAGCGTACCTACAAACAGCACTTCAAAACTATAAGAATAGCAACAGAAAATAATGAAGGCATATCAGTACCTGCAGGTTGTTAATCTCCTCATCCGTGAGAGAACGCTCCATGGATCGATAGGCAATCCGATAACAATGACTTGTAAGTCCTTTCTTGTTGGTAAAGTTATCAATCAAAACCACCTGGTGGTGAAGAAAACAAAATATTTATCTATCAAACTCATCATAAAACACCCTCAAATGCTTTGTTCGTATTACCATCGTTGAAACACTTTAGGAGAAGGTTCTTGTTTGACTTCAAGATAAACAAGTATAAACTCTGAATCATGTACTACGACGACATATCAACAGACACACTAGTATGAGTATCCACCACTGCCTTCAAAATGTAAGGAAATTTAAACGCTTAAAATTTCTATCAGACTCGGAGACAAGATATTTTAAGCATCAAATCCCAATATCATGTATGTAAAGCTATAATGAAAAAGGAAAGACAAGAAAAAAGACCAGCATCCAAAGGTTTGAAATCTTGTTTTAGGCAAACAAATCTTTTCGTGACTATCTTTAAAGACAGCATTGACAGACTGAATTTCCTACCTAAAAGTCATATTAAGAAGAAAAAAACACTAGAATCAGATAACATTTATTTTAAACTCACATCATGTAATTATTTCATTAAAACTTCAATGATAAAGTCTTCACGTAACAACACATGAGAAGCAAAAAAAAATTATACATCATAACATTAGTAGCTTGTTTAATTTGGTAGAACCATCAACCACTATTTCATAAAAATAACGGACAAGAACCATTATTTCATATAGAGACAGAATTTGGGAACATGAGTTATCAAAAACTACTAATATAAACTTCGTGAAAACAGTTATCGGTGTTTCGCTGTCTATAAAGGATGAGATGAAGGAGGCCAATCAAACACACTCATCTCGGTTAACACTGTCTTCTGTTATTTCGATAATTTATAATATTCATCAACCGATAATGCATACTCTGTACAGCATACAGTTGGGCAACTTTAAACATGTAGTGATATAGATGAACTTGTTTATATCTTCATGTGATATCTCTGGCCAAAATTTAAATTGCTTACCTCTTCAACAAGATCCCCAGCTATTCCTCTTACAACTTCACATAAGTTGTTCTCTGTAAATGACTCATTGATCCAAAAGCTTATGTCTTTATAACATGGAGGGTACTGAAAAAAAAATTGAGGTGTCAGTCATTAATAGCTATTAAAACAATTAAAAAAATCTACTGTGGAAGGATTAAATGAAACCATTTGCTTAATTTATACCTTTGAGAACGGTTTAAACTTGACTCCCATTTGGCCTTCGGAAAACTGCAATCAAATAGCTTAATGAGACTTTGGGGGAGATATTTCATAGGATTCCACAAATTGAAAATTCAAATCAAGGAGCCACATTCCGAAGCAACCTGTGAGGTAAAGCGCTCATCATTTGTCCAGAAAAGCCGAATATCTGGAATGTCAAATAAAACCATTGCTAACCGCTCCAATCCAAGTCCAAAAGCCCAAGCAACACTGTCCGGTCTACCATTACATTTCAATATTTCTTGTTCCATCACCCCACAACCCAGAACCTCCATCCATTTCTCCTGAAAGTTGTCGTAGGTTGCTGGTAAGTTATACTCAGAGCTAAAGTTTCCACATGTAATAGTAATTAACTTAAAATTATTAAGATAGAACAACAATCAAAGTAGAACCGAGGACTAAAACAGAGACTACAGAAATGTAGTTAAGGTATTAAAAACATCCGTATAATAGTTTAGCTTAATAATACTCGTGTTCACTCCGTAATAACTCAAGCAAGTAAAAAAGGCAAAAAGCTACTCAAAATACTTCAACTAAAAAACTCAAGCTTAAAGAAACACTAACACTATATAAAAAGACAAAGAGAATACCTTGAAATAGATTTCAAGTTCATAGGAAGGATTGGTAAATGGGAAATAGGCATCGATCCAACGCATCTCCACAGCACCTGGGAATGTTAACAAATTGAGGCTAATTGGCATTTTGCAGTCTTTACAGTGCAAACCGTTGGTAACTTACACTCACTGTGGCAGATATCCATAATCATTTTACAAACTTGTAATCCCCCAATAAAGTTTTGAATCTAAAAATTACCAAATAAGTGACGAGCTAGGCCTTCTAGACTTTTCTTCAAGTCCTCAGCTGCATATGATGTTGGATCCAAACCTGATGCCTCCCAATTATCTGGAGTAAAAACACGAACCCCTTCCATCTGCAATGTAAAGGGGCTACACTTTTAGAGGGGAAAAAGAAACTGACCATGAATTATGAACATAACCATCTTAAAACAAAATTTACATGGCAAATAAAGTTCATCATGTGGACCCACATGGTTGAGCTGCACATGTAGAATTAACAGAATAACCGAAGAGGAGAATTTTTAAAAGCTATAGTCAAATTGAGATATTTTAAACAATAAACCTGATGAAACACAGGGTAATGGGTAGAGTCTATGGAATCTCTGCGGTAAACATCACCAGTTACAAGGAAATGAGTATGTCCCCTTCTCAACAACTCTGCTTGATGAGCACTTGTATGACACCTCAGCACAGTTTTTGCATCAACATAATATGTATCATTATAGCTCCTGCTAACATGATCGGCAGGCACCAGTACATCATCAAAATTCTAAAGAAAAAAAAAAAGATTTACCATCATAACAAATAAATATAGTCAAAAACTAGTCCAAGTATCCAACATATATTGTAAGATTTAGATAACTAAATTAAATTAATTCAGCAAAAGATGACAAGATTCTTCATTTCAAAGAAACACAAAAGCTTACTTAACCATATCCAATTCTGAGCACATAATATTGGACAAACATCGAGACCTAGAATCCATAACATAAACTTTTGAACAATTATGATGAATGTATGAGCTTAGATAGGCATGTTTTTTTCAAAACATTTAACATCAATTTTAAGGAAATCAAAGCTACATACACACACAGAGACATGTATATGCAAATCACTTCATTCATCATTCCATCACTTCAGAATTGAATGACTCTAAAACCAAACTAAAAACCTTTGTACAAGCTGGCCAAACACCGAGCAGAACTACAAAAACAACTATGCAGAAAAGTAAAATAATTTTGCATCGAAGGACTTAATATACTAAAAAACACATGTTCAATGTAGAAAGTTGACTATAGAGCCCACATATTTTGAGCAGACGAACTTTACCAAGCAATATTAAGGATAAAATGTATATAATCTCAAAAACTATTCTCACACACAGTAATCCACAGAGAAAAATATACAGAGAGATTTAAGCTTACATGGTAACATATGTAATCCAAAAGGTAATACACAAGCAGATAAACTTTAGTTATCTACAAAAGTTCATAGATACAAATTCTGACACATTTTGCCACCTATTCTAAAGCTGAGCATAGGATTAAATATACAGTAATCCACAGAGAAAAAATAGTATTTTCTAACAGGAAAAGAAAAACCAGGGAGCAGTAGACCCCATTGTACCTGCTTTACTGAAACAATTGGGCAGAGATCATCAAACTTATCAAACAGATTTGGGTAATTAGTATCAAAATACTCATATATGCCATTCTTCAGAATCCCAAGAGGGTGGTTATTCCTTCTGTGGAGCTGCATTCCCATTTTCGAGAAAATTGTGTCAGGAACATTGTTTGTAGGGTCATCCTTCACCACATCTACAAATCCCATCATACAATAAATACCAAGTCAAATTACAAACTATGAATATGAGAAGTTCTAAAAAACGGCAGGGTTAAAAAAACAGTTGTACTGATTTTTTTTTATAAGAATCATAAGAATTTCGATACAAAATTTTTGGTATATACCGAACTTTTTATAAAAAGTGTAAGGATTTTGGTATATATCAAATTTCTTACAAAAAATTATAAGAATTTGGTATATACAGAAAAGTTTGTACTAAAATTCTTACAACTTTTTTTAAGAAATTCGGTACACCCGATTTTAGCCTTTTTTTTAATGTCTTTATTTAGAAAACCCCCTATGAATACACATAAGTTCATGAATCAAAACTCACCCAAAAAAAAAAAATCGAAGCAATGACCATAAAAATACTTAAACAATCAAAAAGAAAAAAAAAAATTGGTTCCCATTCCAGAAAAGTTTCAGTTGTTTAACATTACACCAAGGATCTAATCCACTAATCTCAACCATTTTATAAACATCTTCCCTCAAAAAACACATCAAACAAATACCCATAATTTTTTTTTATCTTTCTTATCAAATACAACTTGAACACACAAAGGGCATATGTCGATGGCTCCAAATTAGATTAAAGTAACGGTAGAAATACCCATTACCCATAAACATTTACTAGCAGTAGAGAAAGAAAATGCAATAATACAAAGGCTCATCAAGTTAATCAGCTAAAATTCAAATGAACCCAGTTCAAAAAGCATTGAAAATATCATTCTGTACCATCTTTAGCAATTCTGATTCCGCCAATCTCTAACGCGGATGACGCCACGGGTTGTCTCCATTTTTTCTTAGAAGAGATAGAAGCAGCAGCATAGGAAGAAAAGGGTAAGCAAAAGGAGAATCGCTTGAAACCATTAATGTGGTGAAAAAGGGAAGTTTTTGAGAAGATGGAATGAGCATTTGAAGCTACTGCCATTAAAATCCCTTTGGTCTTTCTTTATTCAGTGTTGAGGATGCTGTGGGCTTGGTAAAGGGAAGAACAGAAGATAAGTTGGTTTTATATGAAGCAGAAGGCTAAAAATAACAGCCACTGGATCAGGGTTCAATGCTTTTGGGTAAATTAAAAATGGTTAATAAACTATACTGAAATGACTTTTTTTACGGCTGAACTTTTATAAATTACAAATTAGTCACTATACTTTTTATTCAGTTATAAAATGGTCTTTACAAACGATAATTTTTTCGTCTTAACTCAGAAATAGGTACCTAAATTATATATACATTTTCTAAAAATAAGTGTTTAATGTTTTTTTACTGAAAAAGATGTCTAAAGTTTTATTCAATTAGTGTTTTAAGATAACATCATTAAAAAAATTATTTAACTCATAAATAGGTAGGTGTCAAAATTATAATTTTTTTTTGATTAGATGCCTAATATTTTTTTAGTCGAAATAAATGTCTAAAATTTTATTTTATTAGTGTTTTAAGGTAACATTGTTAAAAAATTTATCACTCAGTAATAGATTAACGCATGGCTTTTATTTTTTATTTTAAAAATAAAATAAATTAATTTAAATATTTTATGATTTTAAAAATCATAAAATAGTATAAAAATATTTAAAATTTTCAAACCTTAAAACCAAAATTAGTGTTATTAGTATCGTTGATAGTTTTGTCAGACCCAAAAAATTAACGCCTTAAAAATTTTAGGTTCTAACTTTTAATCGTATTATTTTATATAAAAAATAAAAATAAAGACTTTTTCTTTATATACATAAATCAATAATAAAAATAAAAATTTAATAAAAGTAAGACTCCTTATTATAATTTAATTTCTTATAAATATAAATTAATTTTTTTTAATTCTCAAAAATACAAAATGTTTTAGAAATTTAAAACCAAAATTCCATGGATAAAATATCTAGCAATTCAGTGATTTTTTTTATAGTTTTCAACTAATACTTAAAACGGTTGTTAATCTGAGTAAAATTTAATTCAATTAAAAAAATTAATTCAACTTGAATCGAAGAAAAAATATTTAATTTATTTTAATTTAAAAATTCATAAATTTAAGTTGATTATAATTTTTTAAAATAAAACTTGAGTTATAAAATAAAAATTCGAATAACTCAAAACTTTTAGTTATTAGAGAAATTATTTTTAAGTTTTATTTGAGTATTTTAATTTTTATTATATATACTGATATATAAAAATATAAAGAAATATTATCACAAATAAAAAATATATATCTTATAGGATTAAAGAAAGTTAAATTAGAATTTAATCGTATTATAATATAATGAATAATTATAACTAAATTTTTATAGCAATTAGAAAACTCGACTCGGATCAAATTTTTTAAACTTCAACTGAATCGATTTTTTTAAATAAAGTTTGAATCGTAAAATATGACGCATCAACTCGAATATCTTAAAATTTTTGAATTGATTCGATCGAACGCTCACCCTTACGCTTCATTCCACAATCATAAGTCGGGAGTTTAATTTCATATTAATGAGAATGGGGCACATATTTCCTTTTAATTTTTTAATTAAAAATATATCCTTTCAAACAATATTTGAAAAAAAAATCTTTTAGTCCATGTAAATTAAATTCACGTTTGATCAAATACGAATTTTGTATAATAAAATCTTGATAAACAAATTTCTTTCTTTTCTTACCTCTAGAATTCGTATTTGATTAAACTTGTGTTTGATCAAACATGAATTTAACTTACGTAGATAGAGAAAAGATATTTTTTTTAATTTTGTTCGAAAAAATATACTTTTTCAATAAAAAACAATTAAAAGAGAATAAAAAACTAAATTAGCCAACATACTTTGATTCAAACTAAAAAAATAAATTATTAATTAGGCAATCATACGTATATTCTACTAAATTAATCATTGAAATTAGCATAGTTGTAGAATTTGATTTAGAGTTTATGTTTAAATACCTAAGTTCTAAAATCTAAAAATTAAGATTAATATTATAATTTAAGGTTTAATTTTTATAATTTATAATTAAAAAATCAAAATTTATAATATAAATATTTATATTTATATAAAATAAATAAATAAATTTTAAATAGCATGAGTATAAAAAAAAAATCAGAAAACAAAACGCAACCTCTTATTTCTTTATTTTATTCCCCTCAAAATTGTCAACTTGGACCTTTTGAAAAAATTCAGAGAAAGCAAGGAGGAGAGGCTATCAGAAATAAATTCTGGAGAAAGAAAAACAAATTATAATTATTAAATCATTATGAATATTTTATTTATGTTGATATATGTCATAATAAAAAATTTATAAGAGATTTAATTGATTTTATGTGGATAGATTTTATTCTACAAGACTAAAGGTGTTTATTGATCGAGTCGATCATGAGTTAAGTAGTGTTCGAGTTGTGCTCACTAAAAATGTTACTACGTTGCTCGTTAAAATTGTGCTCAACTCAACTCGTTAAAATCTTGAGTCGAATTCAAATTCAAATCGAGTTAAATTGAATCAAAAAATTTTCAAATTTTGACATAGTCGAGTTCGAATAACTTACGAGCTGCTCAACTTGTCAAGCACCCTTATACATAACTGAAAAAAACTATTTAAAAAAGCTATACCTTAGTCTACTAATCGATTTAACAAGAGTGATAAAAAAATATAATGCTAATACTTTAATAAATAAATTAATTATTTTTAAAAATTTAATGATTAAAATGCGTTAGAAAATAATACTGAGTGATAATTTAAATAATTTATCCTACCTAAATTTGTTGACTATGTGTAAAAGGAATAAGTTGTACTTATTTAGGGAGTATAATTTTATGTTTCGTCGAATCATAAGAGTAAACGTATTTCGTTTGCCCAACTCTATTAGACTTTATTAAAAAACTATATTATACTAAATTAATTATTAATTAAATTAGGAGTTGCGAAATGATTGTTCACATTATTAAGTGAATAAAATCGATTTGAAAATTGTATAATTAGAGTTGATTCGAGGTGAAAATATTAGATTTGTTTTTATTTAACTTAAAATTTTATAAACTCGACTCAACTTGAAAAAATTTAAATAAATTTTGAGTTGTAAAATAGAAATTCGAATAACTCAAAAAAATTATTAATCATAGAATTTATTTTTAAGTTCTAAATGAATCCAATTTTTTATTATATATACTGATATATTAAATATGAAAATATATATATATCTTATATGATCAGAGAAAGTTGGATAAATTAGAATCAAATTATACTATAACATGATAAATAATTATAATTAAATTTTTATAAGAACTTGAAAACTCAACTCAACTTGAATTTCTTAAACTCAACTCAAATTTTTAAAATAAAATTTAAATTATAAAATACCATCAACTCGAATAATTTAAAATTTTTAGAATCAACTCAATAAATACTTACCCTTACACCTTATTCCTCAATCATGAGGTAGGGAGTTCAATTCTTATTAATGAGAACGGAGCACATATTTTATTTTATAGTTAGTCATCTACCTCTTAATCATAACATACCCAACTAATTTAAATGAATATTTTCTTTTAATTTTTAATTAAAAAAATATATCCTTTCAAATAACATTTAGAAAAATATTTCATTTTTAGTCTATGTAGGTTAAATTCATATTCGATTAAATACGATTTTTTTATAATAAAATTTTAATAAATTTCTTTCTTTTCTTACTTTTAAAATTATTAAATGTAAATTTAATTTAGTGGATAGAAAAGAGAAATTTTTCTAAATTTTATTTAAAAAATATATTTTTAATTAAAAAAATATTCAACTAACTAACATTGTTTGATTCAAACTGAAAGATAAATTATTAATTAGACATTTATACATATATTCTTCTATTTTAATCATTAAAATTAGTATAGAGTTGAATATTCAGCCTTTGAATAAATTAAGACATTAAAAACATGCATATAATTTGGAGGAAAAGAACTTTGGTACATATGTAATATGTTATTAGATTTTATGATTTAAAGATTTAGATTTTAAAATTTTAAAATTTAATTTTGTATAGCTTACGATTAAAAATTTAAATATAATATAACTAAATTTTACATACAGCATGTATGGATGATTTGATAAAGATATTATACACATGGATGGTGATGAGGAGGATTTTGAGTCACCCAGATCTCCATCCGAAAATTAAAATATGAACCATGACTTGACCTTAATATATTTTCTCTTGAATTGACATAATAAAAATTACAACCCGACTTTTACCGACCCTGATATTTTAATACTTCCGAATAAACCCGAATGAAAAAATAAAATAACTATACATTATATATAAAAATATAATAAATATATTAGAAAATTTTTATTCTAAATCGAACTTCAACCCGACATATTAATTTTTTTAATAATCCGATCCAAACCTAAACCTAATTTTTTAATAAAATTCCTTTCTTATCAAGTTAGATTAGTTTATAACCCGTCAATTTTGAGTTAAATTGTCCGCGATAATTTTATGTTATATAATTATATTTTTATATTTGAATGAAAATAATTATCTTAAGTACACAATATTATCTATATCGTTAAAATTCAACCATGCAAAATAATGTATAACAATTATATTAATTTTAATATTTTTTTCATTTTATCCATGCAAGAATTCCCAACCTTTTAATTTAAGTCGCCGACATAAAAAATTTAATTTTAATATTTTTATCTTTTAATACGTTTTTATTTTTAATTCGTGTTTTTATAATTACGTAAAATTTAATCTCTCTTTAAGTTGTTTGTCAATGTAATCTATAGTATATTATTATTTTGTGAATAAAGGTGAAAGATAATTACTGATTTTATTTAATTCGTATTTTAACATCAGAAGGATTTTTTTATATAAATTGTAAAAAGAAATAGTAAAAAAATATATGATCTCATTTGTGCATCACGTATCTTTTCACTTTAAATTTATCATTTTATATATTTTAAAATATTTATTCAGTTTTATTCTCATTTTATTTTATCTATTAATAAAGTTATTGATTAATGCGTCAAAAATTAATATACATATATTTATAATTTTTTTGTTAAAATGAATTAAAATATTAAATATGTTGTGAGTGGTAACGGTTCCAACAGGTATGTAAAACTGATAAAATTGGTTAGGTCTTTTAAAAGTTCTAAAGTTACAAAGTAATATAAGGCTTAATAGGAAAATAGAAGTTTCCAAATTACATTTTTATCATTTATTTGTTTAAAATATTTTTAGATTAAAATAAGTATTTAACGTTTTTGCTGTTATTATTTTAGGTGTTTTGCTGTTAACGGTTATTAAAAAATACTGTTAGTCAATAAAAATATGACACATGTCATGTTTTATTTTTTTAATATCAAAAATTTTAAAATTATTTTGAAATTCTCAAAATATTTCCTAAGTTCCTACAACCCAAATCGTGATTCAGTCATTATTTCCATTAATCGTGTCCACCATTTTCATCGTCGAACTCTATAATTATTTTTTGTATTATTTTATTATCGAAAATTGATAGACATCGTACCTAACATCAAAATAAAGTCGAACATCAAGAGAAGAAAAAACCCAAATTATATAAAAAAAATATAGTAGTAAATTTATTTAAGTTTTAATAGATAAAATATTTTAGATTTAATTAAGTTTTAATATTTTATTTAAATTTTAATTATTTTATATTTTATATTGGAATAAAATTATATTTCATATGTTTGTATTTGATAGGTTAAATGTCGTATCATTTAAAATATATTATCACATGTTTACTATATGTCATTATCATTAAATTTTTAATGGTGCAATGATCATGATAATTAAAAATGAGATATTTGTCAAAATACTTAGATTAAGGACTAAATTTATCCCAAATAAAGAATGTGGGCGAAAATGATAAAAACTTTAAACGTTGAGGATTAAATTTATTATTATGCCAATAACAAACATGAACACAATATCAAACACGAGTTGAACACGCAAAAATTTAAAAGGAAACAATTGGATGTGAATGAAGTTGTTCAAATTCAATTTGTTTTCGGTTGAGTAATTCAAGCGGTGTCAACATCGATTAGAGCTCGAATAGTGTTGAGATCGACTTAACTCATTAGAAATTCGAGTCAAGTTTGAGATTGAGTAGTTCTTAATGAACCTGAATAATCTAAGTTAGACTTGGCTTGTGAAGAACTCGAAACAAGTTTTAACTTAAGTCAAGTTTAATTAAGTGTTGACTAAACTTTGATTGAGTCAGAATCAATTAGCTTGTGATCTGTCTTGTGTCATTTATAACCATATTAAGAAAAAGCTGTCAATTTTAGGTTTAGATCGTTGTTTACAATTTATGATTTAGATTTTAAGACTCATGTTTAGGGTTAGTAAATTATATTTTAAATTAAAAAATAAAAAATAGTATTTTACATTTTCGAGTTTTTTGAGTTAGATATCGAGTAGCTCAATTCAACTTGTTAAGAACTTGAGTCGAGTTTGAGCTCAATCGAAGCAAATATTAACAAAAATTTAACTAAATCAAACTCGAATAACTCACAATCTCTTCATGTAACCCTTAATTTTAATTTAATTTGTTATATTAAAACTTAGAGATCACGTAAAGAAAACTTGTCTCTCAAGTTAGGGTTCAAATAAACAAAATACAAAATCTATTATATCGTCAAAATAAAAAATATCTATAATATTGAAACACAACGTATAACAAAGTCTGAAGGTTCAACCCATATTCAAATATAAACAATAAAATCTTGAAATCTAAATAAACGTCTAATACATAAATTCCAAAGTTCCTTACAGAGTAATAATAATCCGAAATAAAAATATTAAAGCCGAAAACGGTAAAACATACATAATAGTAGAAAACTCTGAAGTAATAGTTCTCTAAGTGTTAGGCTTAGAGTGGCTCGATGCACAACCGAATTTACTTGCCAAGTGATAGAGAATTGACCATTTTGTGTGGATATGTGTGGAAGCAAAAATATAGACAATGACACAAGGATTTATAGTGGTTGGGCCTCGCCTACATCCACTACCTTAGATTCCCACTAAGTATTTTCCAAATTCACTAAGAATTTCAACCTTTTGAGGCCAAAGGGATAACCTTACAATCCTAGACTCAAACCCGAATCTAGCATCCAAAGTTCACAACCCGAACTTTGGAAATTCACTCAACAAAGAGAAAACTTAGCAAACTTGTTTAATCCTTCTAATAAGGCTAATGTTTGCAATTTAAGCACTCACCCAATTCCTAATTACACTTGAGCATACATTAACATTGAGCTCACAAGTGTTGTATACCCAAAAGATGAGAATTATGCTCTAAGACAATTTCTTGATCATAATGTTGTTACAATTGAAGCATTAGTCTTCTCTTGATGCTTGAGGCTTCCTTTTTATCATCCCAAATGAGCTTCTAGCCGTTGGTGACCGTTGGGATTGGTTTGGATCCGTTTGGAGCTGATTATAAGGCTTATTTCCTCTTTTGGTGCAGGCGGTATCGAACCATGGTTCGAAACAGCTGCTTTGGGAAATAGCCGTTGACCTGTATTTATGAACAGGTATCAATACCAGTATCGATACCGCTCCTAGCCGTTGAGGGTTTTCATAAAATCGTTTTGACCGTTGAGGGTGTTTAGAAACCGGTATCGAAACAGGTATAGATACCGGTATCGAAACAGGTATAGATACTGGTATAGAAACAGATGATATAGATACCGGTATAGAAACATGTGGTATAGATACCGGTATAGAAACTGGTATAGATACCGGTATAGAAACTGGTATAGATACCAGTATAGAAACAAGTGGTATGGATATCGGTATAGAAACTGGTATAGATACCGGTATAGAAACCAAACATCACAGTGGTGAAAGGGTATCGATACCAGTATCGATACCACTGTGATTTTTGCCTTTGAAAACACATCACGAAGAACTGGTATCGAAACACCTTGAAGGTGTATCGAAACACTTGGGTAAAAATCACTCATTTGGTTTCTTTAACTCATTTAAAACACTTTTAAATTTTCTCAAAAACATCTTAAATATATTTTCAAGTAGTTTGGACATAAGAACCATTTTTGAAATCTTTTCAAATTAGTCCAAAACTATTTTTCAATTATTATATCAAAACATTAGTTCTACACTAAGTAACGTGCCCTAAGTTTGAGAATCTAAAATAGAAATTAAAGTGGTGTAAGCTAGGGAACTTAGTGTCTCTAGTGTTGAAGATATAATATAGTCACAACGGTCTGAATATCATACACATGTCACAAGTATTCAAATATGCCAATAAAACACATATATCATAAAATGCTATAAATATATTATGTAATATTTGAAGGACATGCATCCATCTCGAACACCATTTGAAGAGTAGGTTCTCCTAAACCACTCTAACACCAACATCACCATCTAAAGTAGAAACTTGACCCGAAGGTGAAGACACTGATCCAAAGTGAAAACTCAACCCGAAGAATGAGCCACTAATCCTAAGTGATACTCACCTGAAGTGATATCATTGAACTTCTCCGAATAAAATATCCCGACATAATACAATATCATGATCCGATGTTTGAGTCTGAATACATTCCTTATATTTAACAGGAGATATGCATATTAATTACAAGAATAACATAATTCGATTTTTCAATTAATTCTGATTCTTATATACAAATCACATAGAATGACATGTCATCACACAAGTTTTATTCAAAAATCACAAAAGTCAACATGTCAACAGAGATGTACAAAAGCAAACATAATCTGCAATAGAAGTATATATAAAGCATGAGAGAGACATATCTTAGGCAATTATAGCTTAACGTCGAGAATGATGTTTATCGGTCCCAGTCTTAGCACTAGGTTGAACATATCAGAACCTACGAATAAAATCTATGTAAGTAACCACTACTATAACACTACACTAGAATAACTAAATTTAATTAAATTAGAGAACTCACATACGAATCCCGAAGTTTGAACAATAGGAGATCGTCTAAGAGGAGGAGAATGAAGAGGAGGAAGAAACTTTGTATCCGAATCAATGTCACCTTAACTAAAATAATAAACTAATTTAGATTACGATAAAGATAAACTTTCGATTAAGCATTCATATAAAATGTCTCCAAAATAACATTTTGGATTCGAATTTCAAAAAACGAACAATACCATCAAACTCAAAATGTTTAAAAACGTAGAATAGACACGGGTTAAGTAAAAGTCAATGTTGACATCAGTAGGAATCTAAAATTTCCAGAATTTCTCCAAGAAT
Organism: Abelmoschus esculentus; assembly: GCA_035048815.1. Taxonomy (NCBI): domain Eukaryota; kingdom Viridiplantae; phylum Streptophyta; class Magnoliopsida; order Malvales; family Malvaceae; genus Abelmoschus; species Abelmoschus esculentus. Next base: position 16,162,628 of record JAUCBN010000024.1, read on the forward strand.
CTGATTTCCAGAATCACGTTCTCCTCTCTTTTTCTATCTCCAAAACTAAGATTTAAACACCTACATACACCCTTAACTCGAAACAAAAGGCTTATTAAATCCTAAATCCTAAGATTTTGAAATTCTCAAAATATTTCCTAAGTTCCTGCATCCTAAATCCTAATTCAATCATTATTTTCATTAACAACCGGTGGCGTGTCTACCATTTTCATCGTCGAACCCCACGATTGTTTCCTCTATTATTTTATTATCAAAAATTGATAGACATCGTACCTAATATCAAAATAAAGTCGAGCATCAAGAGAAGAAAAAACCCAAATTATATAAAAAAAATATAGTAGTAAATTTATTTAAGTTTTAATAGATAAAATATTTTAGATTTAATTAAGTTTTAATATTTTATTTAAATTTTAATTATTTTATATTTTATATTAGAATAAAATTATATTTTATATATTTATATTTGATAGGTTAAATGTCATATCATTTAAAATATATTATCACATGTTTACTATATGTCATTATCATTAAATTTTTAATGGTGCAATGATCATGATAGTTAAAAATGAAATATTTGTCAAAAATACTTAGATTAAAGGCTAAATTTATCCCAAATAAAGAATGTGGGCGAAAATGATAAAAACTTTAAACGTTAAGGATTAAATTTATTATTATGCCAATAACAAACATGAACATAATATCAAACACGAGTTGAACACGCAGAAATTTAAAAGGAAACAATTGAATGTGAATGAAGTTGTTCAAATTCAATTTTTTTTCGGTTGAGTAACTCAAGTGGTGTTAACACCGAGTAGAGCTCGAATAGTGTTGAGATCGACTTAACTCATTAGAAATTCGAGTCAAGTTTGAGATTGAGTAGTTCTTAATGAACCTGAATAATCTAAGTTAGATTTGGCTTGTGAAGAACTCGAAACAAGTTTGAACTTAAGTCGAGTTTAATTAAGTTAAGTGTTGACTAAACTTTGATTGAGTCAGAATCAATTAGCTTGTGATCTGTCTTGTGTCATTTAAAGCCATATTAAGAAAAAAAACTTTGTCAATTTTAGGTTTAGATCGTTGTTTACAATTTATGATTTAGATTTTAGGACTCATGTTTAGGGTTAGGAAATTATATTTTAAATTAAAAAAATAAAAAATGTAGTATTTTACATTTTCGAGTTTTTTGAGTTAGGTATTGAGCAGCTTAATTCAACTTGTTAAGAACTCGAGTCGAGTTTGAGCTCAATTGAAGCAAATATTACAAAAATTTAACTAAATCAAACTCGAATAACTCACAATCTCTTCATGTAACCCCTAATTTTAACTTAATTTGTTATATTAAAACTTAGGGATCACGTAAAGAAAACTTGTCTCTCAAGTTAGGTTTCAAATAAACGAAATACAAAATCTATTATATCATTAAAATAAAAAATATCTATAATATTAAAACACAACGTTTAACAAAGTCTAAAGGTTCAACCTATATTCAAAAATAAACAATAAAATCTTGAAATCTAAATAAACGTCCAATACATAAATTCCAAAGTTCCTTACAGAGTAATAATAATCCGAAATAAAAATATTAAATTCGAAAACGGTAAAACATACATAATAGTAGAAAACTCTGAAGTAATAGTTCTCTAAGTAACGTGCCTTAAGTTTGAGAATCTAAAATAGAAATTAAAGGGGTGTAAGCTAGAGAACTTAGTGTCTCTAGTGTTGAAGATATAATATAGTCACAACGGTCTGAATATCATACACATGTCACAAGTATTCAAATATGCCAATAAAACACATATATCATAAAATGCTATAAATATATTATGTAATATTTGAAGGACATGCATCCATCTCGAACACCATTTGAAGAGTAGGTTCTCCTAAACCACTCTAACACCAACATCACCATCTAAAGTAGAAACTTGACCCGAAGGTGAAGACACTGATCCAAAGTGAAAACTCAACCCGAAGAATGAGCCACTAATCCTAAGTGATACTCACCTGAAGTGATATCATTGAACTTCTCCGAATAAAATATCCCGACATAATACAATATCATGATCCGATGTTTGAGTCTGAATGCATTCCTTATATTTAACAGGAGATATGCATATTAATTACAAGAATAACATAATTCGAGTTTTCAATTAATTCCGATTCTGATATACAAATCACATAACATGACATGTCATCACACAAGTTTTATTCAAAATTCACAAAAGTCAACATGTCAACAGAGATGCACAAAAGCAAACATAATCTGCAATAGAAGTATATATAAAGCATGGGAGAGACACATCTAGGCAGCTATAGTTTAACGTCGAGAATTAACGTCTATCGGTCTCAGTATTAGCACTAGGTTGAACATATCAAAACCTACGAATAAAATCTATGTAAGTAACCACTACTATAACACTACGCTAGAATAACTAAATTTAATTAAATCAGAGAACTCACATACGAATCCCGAAGTTTGAGCAATAAGATATCGTCTAGGAGGAGGAGAATGAGGAGGAAGAAGAAATTTTATATCCGAATCAATGTCACCTTAACTAAAATAATAAACTAATTTAGATTACGATAAAGATAAACTTTCGATTAAGCATTCATATAAAATGCCTCCAAAATAACATTTTGGATTCGAATTTCGAAAAACGACAATACCATCGAACTCTAAATGTTTAAAATCATAAAATGAGCCCGGATCAAATAAAAATCAATGTTGACGTCAGTAGGAATCTAAAATTTCCAGAATCTCTCCAAGAATCTGATTTTCAGAATCACATTCTCCTCTCTTTTTCTATCTCCAAAACTCAGATTTAAACACCTACATACACTCTTAACTCGAAACAAAAGGCTTATAACTTTTCCCCTCCTTCTCAACTCGATTAAAACAGACCGGACATCCTTCTTCTCACAAGTCAACATAAAACAAAAAGTAAGAAGAGCAACATCAACAAACTTACCAACACACCACGATTCAAATCAACGCGAAGTAACGAAGGATGAAGGAAAAGAATCCGAAAAGAGGAGTATTGGCGGAAGTTATGAGACAGTTTCAAAACAGAAAACTAAGGGAAATGATATTCTAAAAAGGTTAAAATACCCAACAAGGTTCCCTATTCATTCTACTTTTCAGAAGAACCCCTAAACATTTAGAAATTACGAAGAGATCACTGAAATTAAACTAGGTTTAAAATCCGAAATTCTGAAAACTTAGGATTTAAAAATTTACTTAAATTAGGATTCTGAGATGGGGCTAAAATCGGGGTGTTACAATTGAGTCTAAATCATCTGCCTCTTTCCCATGCTTCCATTTATGCTCCATTTCAAATTAGAAAGTTTAGGGTATAAGGTTTAGGGGTTTATGTTAGGGTATAAGGAATTAGGGGTATGGTGTATTTTTTAGGTATAGGGTTTAGGATATAAAAATATGGGTTAGGGTTTAAAATTTAATTTTTTAGTAAAATAATAAAAGAAGCACAAATGAGAACATGAAAAAGGGGCAGAAGATTTTTGCTCGCTACAATTCGTCTCATTTACATTTACATCCCTATGAGTAAGGCAAGAGGGATTAAAAAAAAACTCTTTGCTGCGGCATGACGATATACACCATTTTTTCTCCAAGATTTTGTTTTCATGCTATTGTACTTCAAACTTTAAACATATCCTTTTGGTTTAATGCTATTGTCCATGCATTCAGTCAAGTCAACAACAATATATATAATCTAAAACTTTTCTTCTAATCTTGCTTTCGTAATTAAATATACGCCGCTACAACGACATACAGATAGTTTAATCAGTAATCCATGAAAAACACACACAAAATAGTGTGAAAATATCCATCTGTCCAGTGTTCTGCAACAATAATTAAGGCTGTTAGCGTGTTGTGTTGGGCAGACAAATCGTCTGTGATGTAAGAATAAACATATTTAATTGATGGGTAGAAAATTCAGCGATGGCAACTTGTTGTGAAAGCATGGACTTTTAAAGCAAAATCAACAAAGGGTATATACCGTTTGTAAGATTCCTGGTAGACTTCTGACTTTGAGTGACGAGAAGTATTTAAATACCTCACCTGGGATCACTCTTCACTCGCCAAATCAGCTTACAAACTCAGGCCTGGTTGTTCCTTCTGTCGTTTGACTCAAAGAACAGCAACTCTCTGTCTTAAAAAGGTTAGGCAACTGTTCTAAATCTTTTCAGACTGAAATATGTGCGTACAAGATTAAAGGGGTTACTTAAATTTATTTTTGTATTAATTATTTTTCAACAATTTCAGGTGAAAAGTGAAGCATGGCTAGAAACCAGCTTGGTGTTCTTAATGCTCTAGATGCAGCAAAGACACAGTGGTACCATTTCACTGCAATTATAATTGCAGGAATGGGGTTTTTCACTGATGCTTATGACTTGTTTAGTATCTCTCTTATTACAAAATTGCTTGGTCGTATTTATTACCATGTTGAAGGGCATCCAAAGCCTGGAACATTGCCTCCTAGTGTAGCAGCTGGTGTCACCGGTACGGCCTTTGTTGGAACTTTAGCTGGTCAGCTTTTCTTTGGTTGGCTTGGTGATAAATTAGGTCGAAAAAAGGTTTATGGGATCACCCTGATGCTCATGGTGGTCTGTTCCATTGCATCTGGACTTTCCTTTGGACAGTCTCCAACCGGTGTTATGACAACACTTTGTTTCTTCAGGTTTTGGCTTGGTTTTGGGATTGGTGGAGACTATCCCTTGTCTGCCACGATCATGTCTGAATATGCGAACAAGAAGACTCGTGGAGCATTTATTTCTGCTGTTTTTGCAATGCAAGGATTTGGGATTTTGACTGGTGGCATCCTTGCACTTATTGTGTCATCTTGGTTCGATCATTCGTATAAGGTCCCTCCGTATTCGGTCGCTGGAAAAGCTTCGACTGCACCCGAAGCTGACTATATTTGGCGGATCATACTCATGTTTGGAGCAGTTCCTGCGCTTCTAACATACTACTGGCGTATGAAGATGCCCGAAACAGCCCGATACACCGCCCTGGTCGCGAGGAATGCGAAACAGGCTGCTTCAGACATGTCCAAGGTCCTACAAGTGGAAATCGAAGCAGAAGAAGAGACGGTAGATAAGATCGGAATTGCCTCATCCAATTCCTTTGGTCTATTTACTAGGGAATTCGCTCGACGACATGGACTACACTTACTAGGAACAAGCACATGTTGGTTCTTATTAGACATTGCCTATTATAGTAACAATCTTTTCCAAAAAGACATCTTCAGTGCCATCGGATGGCTTCCCAAAGCCGAAACCATGAATGCAATTCACGAGGTTTATCGAGTCGCCATGTCACAAACAATCATAGCACTGTGCGGAACGATCCCTGGATATTGGTTTACAGTGGCGTTTATCGATCGTATAGGAAGGTTCACCATTCAATTGATGGGGTTCTTTTTTATGACCGTCTTCATGTTTGCTCTTGCCATCCCATACAATCACTGGTTATCTAACAATGCCGGGTTCCTCATCATGTACTCATTGACCTTTTTCTTTGCAAATTTTGGACCCAACGCCACAACATTTGTTGTTCCTGCTGAGATTTTCCCCGCAAGGCTTAGGTCGACTTGCCATGGGATATCCGCTGCTGCCGGAAAACTCGGGGCCATTGTCGGTGCACTCGGGTTCTTGTATGCTGCACAAAGCAAGGATCCCTCGAAGACTGATGCAGGCTACCCTCCTGGTATTGGTGTGAGAAATTCATTGTTTCTTCTTGGAGGTATCAACTGTCTTGGTATCTTGTTCACTTTTCTGGTTCCTGAATCCAAGGGGAAATCATTGGAAGAACTGACAGGAGAAACTGAAGAGGGTGATGGTAGTGATATGCCACAGGCTTCTTCGACTCAAACTGTTCCAGTCTGAACTAGAAACGTTGAAGTCATGATTTCGTGTAAAATAGGAGACTAAAAGGGTTATCTAAACTTGAACCGTCAGCAGTATAATAATGTCAGTTATGATAATTCAATGCTTAAATAAAAAAAAATGTGTTTTAACATGGATGTTTTCTACTGAATCTCCCTCCCACAAATTCAAACTAGTTGATTTCAGCACCAGAAAAATGTCAACGATGATAATACAGTACAACCACACTTCAACCTTGGCTTGTTATTACAATTTCTTTATGGCTAAAATATACATTTGGTATCTTAACTAATATCATTCTTTCATGTTGGTACCTAATATTAGATGATTTTTTTGTTATTATACCTAGGGATGAGCATAGAACCCGAATTCGACGGGTTCCGACCCGACCTGGTCTGATCGGGTCGAATTTTTTGGTGAAAAATTTGGGTTTGGGTCGGGTCAGATTTTTTTCAAGGGTGATCTTGGGTCGGGTTTGGGTTTAGGGTAGAAAAAATCCGACTCGACCCGACCCGGGATTAATGGTGTAATTTTCTCATATATTTTAGGGATATTTGCAATAATGATCTCTCTTTATGTATATTTTATACAATTAGATCACTAAAATTATTTTTTTTAAAATTAGGTCACTAAAATTAAATATTTTTACAATTATATCCCTAAATTTTATTTTTTACAATTTAGTCCCTAAAATTTTTATTTTTTTAATAATTTGGGTTGGGTCAAATTTTTTTCACCCTAAAATCGGGTCGGATCGGATGACGGGTGAATGGTATGATTTTTCGGGTCGAGTGTGGGTAGGCCGAAAATCCAAACAGACCCGACCCGTGCCTATCCCTAAATTTATACTAAATTGTTTATTCTTCTCAGGAATGTTATAATAAAAGTGTAAACTATGATATAATAAAAGTGTAAACTCAATTAATTTGATAGTATCATATTTTTCTACTAAATTGATATAATTTTAAAATAATAAAAGATAAATATGTTGAATTATTTTAAATTGATATTAAATTGATAGAATATATAATTTTTAGGATTAAATTATTAATAAAAATATCAAAACCACGAACGATATTAAAAATTCGGGTACCAACTTGAGACCAAAGATTCTTTAAGTATCGATTTAGAAAAAATATTTAATTCAAGTACTAATTTAAAAATATTTTTTTTTAAATACCAATTTAAAAAATATTTAAATCAGTACCAAATATATATTTAATTTTTTTTTAATAAAATACGGTTTGAAACTTTATTAAAAAGATAAGGCATAATGCACAAACAGAGTATCTTCTGATGTTTATCGCTTTTCTCATCTTGATACAAATTGACGAATCATATCATTCAATGTCAACCTCTTTATTTATTTTAAATTTTTAAAATAAAATTTTAAAAATATTACAAATAAAATAAAAATTAATAAATATAAAATATTTATTTAATATTAAAACCCAACCCTCCGCGTCCCCCTTTCCTCCTTCCTCTCTCAATCAATTTAGAATTTTAAAAATAATTATTTATTATTATTATTATTTTAATTTATTATATTAAGATAATATTCGATCTAAATTAATAAGTCAATAAGTTGAATATGATAGTTAAAAAAATATAAATTTAATTTTTTTTATTCTTTTACAGTTTAACAGTGAAAAACTAAATGGTACAATATTATTAAAAAATATATATTTATTGTTCAAAATCAAGCTTCATATCATACTCAATGATATTTTCTGAATAAACTAATAGTGATTATAGTAGTATCTATTCTAGAATATAATCTTCATCATTTGACATTGATCGCTCAATCACTTTGCTGACATCACTGATGCTCAAACCCATGATCTCTAGGAACAACAACCATTCCGTTAACCGCTTAAGTTAGAGGGCTCGTACTATCATATGATATTTATTTTAAAAATGCCACAACATTTACAAAATTAACATTTTTTTACTCAAAAAATACTACTAAACGTGTCGTTAAACCACTATTTTTAATAGTGTGCTTCACTAATCTATATAAACTTGCATGATTTCCTTACATGAACTTGGAGTTGTGAATTAGTTTTGATGGTTAGGATAAAGCTTGAAAGGTAAAATAAAGTCTAAAATGGTAAGAAGAGTTTTGAAATTATACTTTAAGGAAGGTTTCAAAGCTCTTGAGTTTGTTTTGATGGTTTTAACAGATTTGCATTTTAGTTCTCAAATTTTACTCTTGATTCAAAGTTCAGTTAGGACACTGTTTGGGTCAACATTTGTGTTGTAAATTCATAGATGACTATTCTAAAGAAATTTTATGATATGACCCTTTAGTCTTTAAACTTTGTAAATGGATCCTTAAATATCTAATTATGTATCAATTAACCTTTAATCCTTCAATAATAGTATATCTTGCCCGATTCACATGGTTATGAATTAATTTGATTATCTAATTTTTTATTTTTATTTTCGGTAATATTTTCGATTCGGGTTTTTTTATTGGGTAAAGGGTGTTACGATTCGCTCATGCATAGGGATGGGCATAGAACCCGAATCCGACGGTTTCGACCCGACCCGGTCCAAACGGGTCGAATTTTTTTAAGAAAATTTGGGTTCAGGTCGGTTTTTTTCTAGGGGTTATTTCAGGTTGGGTCGGGTTCAAGTTTAGGGTGGAAAAAATCCGACTCGACCCGGGACTAATAGTGTAATTTTTTTATATATTTTTGGGATATTTGTAATAATGATCCATCTTTATATATGTTTTATACAATTAGGTCACTAATTTTTTTTACAATTAGGTTACTAAAGTTTTATTTTATTTACGAATAGATCCCTAAAATTTATTTTTTTACAATTAAGTCCCTAAAATTTAAATTTTTTTAATGATTCGGGTCGGGTCGGATCGAATTTTAAAGCTTAAAAATTGGGTCGGATTGAATTTTTTTTAACCTCGGGTCGTGTCGGGTGACGGGTAGAGGTTATGTATTTTCGGATCAGATACGGATAGGCCGAAAATCTGACCCGACCCGACTCGTGCCCATCTCTACTCATGAATAAATGTTTAGGTTGGCTAATTTGACTCCAAAGGTGTTGGTTGCACTCTTGAGTCAGTTTTTCGAACTAAAAGGACATCCTTTTATCAAATTTGAACGAACTTAATTTTCAAAAGTGGTGCCTGAACTTCGTTTTCAAATAAGGTTTGTTCGTTTAAGTTAATATTGTATTTATAAACAGATCGAAACGTCAATTTCTTTTAAACTCGTAATTTCAACTATTAAAATTAAGGGTGAGTGTTCGAACGAGTCGAATCAAGTCAAAAAATTTGAGTTATTTGAGTTGAATCAATATATTTTACAATTTGAATTTTTTTGAATTTTTTTCGATTCAAGTCGGTTTTAGCAAGTTCGAGTTGATTCGATTTTTCGAGTTTATATATAAATTTAATTATACCGTTTATAATATTATAGTATATTTTGACTCTAATTTAAATGTCTCTCTTTATATCTATATATTTTTTATATTATTTTTTACATGTATAAATAAGATTTTGAATTATTATTATTATTATTATTATTATTATCAAATTTTTTAGGTATGAATATGTTATTTAATTAAATTATGAATCTCGTTAATTTTTTTTCTTAGCTAAAAAAGGCCAAAACAAGATAAAAATAATGATAAATTAAATACAATAATATAAATTCATAAAATAAAAATATAAAATAATTAATATAAATTAAATAATAAAAAATAAAAATAAAAATTGTATTAAATAAATAAAAATAAATATGAAAAGTGACCGTATTGTAAAGAAAAAAATTAAAATGTAAAAATAACAAAAAGAGAAGATATGACTGAAATAAAACTAAAAATAAAACTATAGGGACTACATGTGTAACTAGATCCTAGAAAATTTTAAGTTATTTGATTTTTCGAGTAACTCGAACTTTCGAAATTTGAACTCGATTTGAAATTGAATTTTTTTCGAGTTATTCAATTTGACTCGAATAACTCAAAATTAAAAAAAAATCATTTTTTTTCAAGTTGAGTCGAGTTTTGCTCACCCCTAACTAAAATATTTTCAATCGACTAAATACCATTTTGGGGCATCATGAGGATGTTAATTCTTTTTATACGTAACTGACTCCCGAACCTAAAACTCGATTTTTCTATTATTTTATCAAGGATTTTGACCTACTTAGATAGGTGGAGACTACATTTTCAAATATAATACCGGTTTTTCAAATAAATTTTGATTTTCAAAAACTTTAAAATATCATCGAACTTTTAATTACAATAAACAATCATATCATAAACCAAATATTAATAAAACAAACTTACGTCATTAAGTTGTTAATGAAAATAGGGGTGAGTATTCAATCGAATTGAAATCGAGTTAAAAAATTTTGAGTTATTCGAGTTGACGGGTCATATTTTACGACTCAAACTTTATTTAAATTTTTTCGGTTCGAGTCGAGTTTAAAAAATTCGAGTCGAGTTTTCAAGTTCCTATAAATATTTAATTATAATTATTTATCATGTTATAGTATGATATAATTCTAATTTAAACGACTTTCTCTAATCATATAAGATATGTATATATATATTCATATGTAGCAATATTTCTTTATATTTTTATATATCAATGTATATATATCATAAAAAATGATAGACTCATCTCAAACTTAAAAATTAATCCTTTAATTACTAAAAGTTTTGAGTTATTTGAGTTATTCGATTTTTCATTTTATAACTCGAACTTTATTTGAAATTTTTTCGAGTCGAGTCGAGTCTATGAAATTTTGAATCGAGTCAAAACGATTCGAGTATTTTTGCCTCAAGTCGAGTTATTCAGTTATTCGAGTCGAGTCGAATTTTGCTCACCCCTAGATGAAAAAACGAATAAATGACGGGAAATATTAAAGTTCAGTTATTAAATTAAAATATTTTAAACTTTAATAACTTCAACAGTAGTGAGAAAATAATCCAGTGGTGAAAATGGTAATTACTCATTTATTTTTAAAAAACGTTCACAACAAGAACTTGAACAGAGCCGGTTCTCTAAACCGATGTTGAGGTAGCTGAACCGGATATGGATACCAGTCCTAATCCACAACAAACAACAGGCTTTGCTTTCAAAATACAATTTAATCGGTAGTTGCTAAGCGGTGGCATCTTCGTCCACACTTCAGGTTTTGTCTTCTCTCTCTTGCACTCCCAGTTTTCTCCATTTTTTTTATCAATCGGCAAACTAATTCATTCTAGTTAATCTGTTCCTGTAGTTAAAGATGGTGGGTTTTGAAAACAAAGCTGTTCTTAAGCTTCTTTTAGTGTATCTCTTCATCCAATTCTCAGTCACATATGGTAATTTTTTCCAACCATTCAACGTTTCTTACGACCACAGAGCTCTGATCATCGATGGCAAACGCCGCATGCTCATTTCGGGTGGAATTCATTACCCTCGTGCTACTCCTCAGGTACCCTTTTCTCCTTTTAGCTCATTCAACAATTTTCAGCTCTTAAAAGAATGATTTTCCCTTTCCAAGTTGGAAAAATCTAGTTTTTAACTACTTCTGAACTAGAATTTTGAAGTTTTAGGTGTAAAAGTTTAAGCCTGTTAGGCATGCCTTGGTTTGGTTTGCAATTTGCATGTGAAATTATATATTTGTTGTGGATAAACATTTTACTGTTCTTTTTTCTATTATCTATGTACTTTTCCCATCATTGTGATCTGTTGTAGTTAAATTGCGTTTCTTACAATGGTAGCTTAATGTCAACAGATGTGGCCTGACCTAATTGCAAAAACCAAGGAGGGTGGAGCTGATGTAATTGAAAGTTATACATTTTGGAATGGGCATGAACCAGTCAGAGGGCAGGTATGCTACAACTCTTTTTGCGTCTAATCTATGGTAGAAAGTGGAAACTTACTATTTTTGGCTCATTTGGTATAAGCTGCTAGAATATTAATCATTTGCATGAACTGCTTGTTCAGTATAATTTTGAAGGAAGGTTTGATCTTGTCAAGTTTGTGAAGCAAGTGGGAGACAGTGGACTCTATTTCCTTCTTCGTATAGGTCCTTATGTTTGCGCTGAGTGGAATTTCGGGTCTGACTTTGTTTCCCTATTTTAGTTACTTGAAAAATTATTTTCTGCTTTTCATAACTTAGTGTTCAGTATCATCATGCAAGGTTAAAAATGTTTTAATATCTTAATTTAGGGTTCTGAATAAGGTCAATAACATATTAACTATAATATACTTTCTTTAATTTCCTCTGGTAAATTATTTGCAGGGGCTTTCCTGTCTGGCTGCGTGATATCCCTGGCATAGAATTTCGAACAGACAATGAACCTTTTAAGGTATGGGATCCTGTGTGTACAAGCATACACGAAAACTGTTTGTTGCTTTCCCTAATGCTTCTAAAAGACGCAACCTTACGTTTAAGCTGAATATTTTTTGGTTAATTTTCGCTTGTAACAACTAGGAAGTGTTGAAATTTCTTTTCGATTTAAAATCTTTTCCATTCTATTTAGTTACTTTCAACCACTAGTTCTAACTAAAGACGTTCTCCGAACACTTGATAAACATTGTTTGTCTGTCACGAATGTATCCGTTAATGTGCTGTCAGCTTTTTAAGACTTTGCCTATGAGTGAAGATACATTGAACATGTTTCCAGATTTTTTTTACCTTTAGTCTAGTTTTCAATACGCACTAGTTTCTGATGATATTTGAACATATTTGAACTGACGAAGAATTGCTAGGTTCTACGTCCACAATTCGGTTTTCATGAAGGGAACCAAGTCGCTAACACATGCTAACAGATCAATATACATCAAATTGTCGACTCATACTCTCTTCTTTCTTGTCTGTTATTTATTTATTCTGAAGTGTATGTGTGGTGGCATGTTTCTAATCTTTGACTAATTATAATATGAAATTATGTTCTTTAAGTTTCCTTTTATGTTTTACTATATATATATATATATATATATATATATATATATATATACAAGTGCTTTTTTCTATCTTGGTCAAATAGTGACAGGATCATAATGATTTCTGAAGGTTGACAAGTGCAGCTCTGGAAAATTTTGGTCATTTATTCGTTGCTAGAAATTGAGATTTAGCTTTGTATCAGAGGCTGAATAGCTTAATCTTTCTTCCCCCATCATCTTTTCTTGTTTTTCTCTCCAGAGGGAGATGCAGCGGTTTGTTACAAAGATTGTGGATTTGATGCGGGAGGAGAAGCTCTTCTCCTGGCAGGGTGGTCCTATTATCCTGTTGCAGGTTGTATTACAATCGAGAACTCCAACACAAAATATATAGAATAGTTGTTTAGCTGATACAGGAAGTCCCTAAACTCTAAGTAGAGCTTAACATATTGTTTAATATAAAGTATTTTTTCATTAAACAAAAATTACCCTAGGTCTTATTTATTTCATTATCAACCCATTAGAACAACTTTTCCCTTTGTTGAATATATTATATCATGCGAAGACTGAGGTTTTTGCCTGTACTAATCATCTATCTTCTGGTTCATTTAGAGCAGAGCCATATATGTTAGATATAAAATATATATGTGATAAATTTATATGTTCTCTCATGTGTATAATCTCTTATAGATTTTTTGGTGTAAGCATATGGTAGATTTTCATGTAGAATAGAAAGATTAAAACTTTACTTTTAGGGAATAAAATAGTATTAAAACCTAATGCAAGGGAACATATCAAAATAAAAATGAACCACTGAGGGACTAAGTTGTTTATCTTCAAAGGAAAATTTGTCTGTGCCCAAAATATGGTATATCAGCTATTCTAGTGGCCCGTTTGCAATAATAAAGAATATAATACAATAATAAAACATGTTGATTCTAATTCTCTCTTAAATCCATGTGCATCCAAAGATTGGGACAAGAATTACTATTTCCCAAAGATTCCTTACCTTGGAAAATTTTATCAGATTGAGAATGAATATGGAAATATGGAGGGTTCATATGGCCAGAAGGGGAAAGAGTATGTCAAGTGGGCTGCTAACATGGCTTTAAGTCTTGGTGCTGGGGTTCCATGGGTGATGTGCAAGCAAACTGATGCTCCAGGTGATATAGTAAGGTTCTAACCTTTCATTCTATGGTTGAGTTTCTTTGCAATGCATTTTTTTTTTTGGTTTTAAATTTCTATTTTGTTTACAACATTGATGTCTGAAACAACAAATTTGTGTTTATTCTTTCTTTAATTATGCTTTACCTTCTTGTGTTTGTCTTCCTTTGTTTTCTTTTACAGATTGATACATGCAATAATTACTACTGTGATGGTTATAAACCAAATTCCCCTAACAAACCAACGATTTGGACAGAGAATTGGGATGGATGGTATGATCACGCATATCGTTTTTATTTGTTTCATTGTACTCTCTATAGTTCTTTTAGTTTCCGATTCTCTTTCTTTTCCCTTCTGGAAGGGGAGTGTGGTGGAAGAGGCTAAGAAAATTTTGCCAAGCACCTATGAAGGACATGTTTTTGGTTTGCCAAAAATAGAGGGAATGTTGAGTACCACATTTTTTGTATAACCACTCATGTTTGACCCATTGGCCAAGTAATTTGGATTGGGTATTGTAGAGGCCCATTATGGGTGACCCTCCCAACCCAAAGCCAGGATTTGAATCCCCGACCTTGTTTAATGGACATAGCTCCTCATCCCACTAGACCAACTAGTAGATGGTACAACATCCCTTGATTTTCACAGTATTTTATGTGGTGTCACCTTATATTATTTAAGTTTGAGGTCTGTTTTGGTCGTGGTAATTTAAACTTTCCACCTATTCTCAGTTGGTTTTACTTTTGATCATTTATGACAATAATTTTCTGCTTCATTTGTTCTTCTGTTTGCTGCTTAATGTTGTAGTCTGTAGGAGATATCCCTATGTAATGTGTGGAAGGGTTTTAAGTCATGGTCTCTTGCATTGGATAGAAATATAGGGATTGTGTGGACATTGTTTATGTTGGGATGCTTTACCTATTGCATTTGATTTTAAGTTAATGCTTTGATTTAAGTAGGGTGGAGTAAACATGATTTTAGGGCTACATTTTTTCTTTGAATTCTATTGTATCATAAACGTTCCAACCTATATGCCATTAGATCTCTGGAACATCACCAAAGTATTTTATTCCATCTTATTTCTAACGCTTTATCTCTTGTTAACTAACATATTTTCGTACTGCTGCAAATTTATTTGCAATTTTCCTTACTTTTAGTTAATCTTTGTAGGTACACCTCATGGGGTGGAAGATTGCCTCACAGACCTGTTGAGGATCTTGCATTTGCAGTAGCACGTTTTTACCAGCGTGGGGGAAGCTTGATGAACTATTATATGGTACACTAAATTGTGTCTGAGAAGTCTTGTTTTCTAGTATGTAATTAGCATTTACAAAGCTGGGTAAGAGAAATGGTTGTCTTACTAGAAATAACTATATTTATGGTCAAGTGCATATGACATGATTAGGTCATCTGGTCCAATAATACATATTGACAAACCTGGTGATGGTTGCAGTATTTTGGTGGGACAAACTTTGGCCGTACTTCTGGTGGGCCCTTCTATATTACTAGTTACGATTATGATGCTCCTATTGATGAATATGGTAGGTGAAACTGGTTAAGTATTGAAGCATAAGTACATGGCCATAATTTATACCTCTAAGATTGAATATAGCTGGAACAGTAAGGTCCAAAACTGATCAATGCTTTTGTCTTTAGGTTTACGGAGTGAGCCAAAATGGGGACACTTGAAAGATCTTCATGCAGCTATTAAGCTCTGCGAACGTGCTCTAGTTGCTGCAGATTCACCTCAGTATATGAAATTGGGACCACAGCAGGAGGTATATACATATATATATATTTAATTCTTGCTCTGCTATTATGTATCAATTAAATAATGGATTAAATAAATTGTTTCTAAGTCAAGTGTCCATTTGGAATATATATAAAGAAATATGTCTTGCTTTTGCATGCAAGTTATGTGAGAAACAGACTGTTAAATGAACTCTGAGAGATGTTTTCATTAGTGAAAGAAGAGTCTCTTATATAGACTTTTACAACAGAGTTTAAAACTAAGTAGTTAACCTATAGGATAAGATTTATCCTTTACAAAGATATAGTTTAAACTTAAATTTAAACTACTGATAAGATAAAGTAATTTTAAACTCTTCCTACTCTATCTAAAACACTTCACAATACACAGTAACTAACAAGTTACTTCAGCTTGAAATTAGTATTGTTCTCATTGGAGTAAGGTTGAATTGTTTGTTAGAGGTGGGGATAAGGTAGGTCGGCCCGATTGGAGTTATTTTAGTTCAAGGCAAATGAGTAGGCATTTTCTCTTTTTTATTTTGTATTTTTTGTTCCCCTCTCCTCTGCCAGAGATGGAGGCCGGTTGGTTTTATTGGGTTTTGCATTGAGTTGTGGATGTCTGTTTGACCGAGGTTAGCTTTTGCTGTCTCTGTTCTTATTCAGTACAATCTGGTTAAAGAAGTGGAGTAAAGAAAATGGTTATGGCTGGTCAACTAGCTATTTGTACAACATAACATGCTATAATGCTATACGAAATCTCAGTCAGGTCTTGCACTTTGGTGATGCTTTAAATGTTATACATACACTAGTGCTGCAGCATAGAAGTTACTGACATACTTTTGGCTAACACGCATGGACAAGAAAAAGAATAGGGGCACTGCCAAAGCTTCTATGCTTCTGAATATGTTTATCAACTGAAATTGTTTCTGCTTCTCTGAAATTCTCTTTTCCTAATTTTATATATGGTTTAATGTCATTTTGTATGCAGGCACATGTATACTGGGAAAATACTCAGAGTAGTGGTCTGAACACTAGCCTTTCTGAAAGTCAAAGCACGTGTTCTGCATTTCTTGCAAATATTGATGAGCATAATACAGCAACCGTAACATTCCGTGGTAAATCATACTCTTTGTCACCGTGGTCTGTGAGCATTTTACCAGATTGCAGTAACGTAGCATTCAACACTGCAAAGGTTCGCATTCTACCAGCATCAATTTGCTGTCATTGAGTCTGTGGTTTAGGATAGGGGTGGAAGAATTTTCCGTGATTTACTGATGATAATAACCTAGTCGATACTATGTGAAAATTCTAATAAGAAAAGAAGAGAAATTTCAAGAAAAAAGAAAGAGAGACGAGGAATTATGTTGGTATATTGCTTAAAAGTGAAACCAGTTTGCTTTTATAGACCGAGAATTACAATAGTAGAAGTTAACTAATTTTTTCTTAACCTTTATCTCATAGGAAAACTTAGAATTTAGGATGAACAAAAGCTCCTTCTCTACTAGTTTAAATTAGGACAACTTTTCACTATCAAAGTACTCTGTTATGCTTAATATTTTATTAAAGATAAAATAAAAATAAGATAATTATTTAGTGACTATTTAGGTAATTTACCCTTTTTTTATTGTGCTAAATCATTTTTCGTTAACACTTCACGGATTTTAACGTCGGAGTGACCATAAGTTTACAACCCGAAAACGTACGTAACCATACTGGTTGATTTTCAAAATCAGTGACTAAATTTGTACTGGGGGCAAACAAACGTGACCTCCACAGTAATTAACCCTATATATAAAGATAAAATATAATTCCTATTTTATCTAAAACTCCTACAATATACAACTGTACATAGTAACTAATAATAGTTCTATCAAAAACACTGAAGAGATCTAGATCCATATCAAATAAGTCTTTAAGGTTTTAGTCTTCCTTTGATGAACTAAATTATCAATCCTAGTAGGCCTTAATTTGATATCAAGAGCCAACAATCCTTGACAATGGAAAAATATTGTTCGCCGGAGTGGTGAGAGAAGAAATACTCTAGTAGCTTGAGTATATGCGAACAATGATTGATAGATTCTAATGGAACAAAAACTAAATATGGTAGCCTCTTGATCTCCCTCCCTGTCCATGACGCCTATTGATTTCGTTTGTTAGCTACGAGAAAGAATAATGGTATGGTAGTGGTCACTTTAACTAATAAATTGCCTTTGATTCGACTATAATAATAATAAATGGACACCTGACATCAAAGAATTAAGAATCCAGGCGAGTAATGTTATTATAGGGCGGAGAATAGGATGGAGTCACAGGGTGGTGAATTGGAAAAGTTAAATTTTAATTTTAACCCTAGATTTTAGCTGTTATGTGCATATGAAGAGGATCAAGACATAGGGCAATGAATTGGAAAACCTTTCTCTAATTGGGTGGATTTACCTTGGCATTGCGCCCTTCTGGAGAATCTATGTTGAAAAGCAATAAAGCTAATGAAAGTTCTTTTAAGGGAATTTTCCAATCTCAAAAGAACATTAGAGATAAAATTTATGCTTATTACATTTCCTCTTCTTGATGGTCTTATATAGTAGGCATTACATCATTTTATAAATGAAAACACTAATAAAATTTCAGAATTATTGTAGACCATTCAATTGATCTTGACAGATTTTTTGCAACTTGTCTTTTATTGTAGACTTGACCAACTAATGCATCCTTAACATAAACCCTAAAGAAAACTTATAACTATGGTCTTAGATTAAACCCTAAAGATTACTTATAATCCTAGCTATCCATCTCTATGTGCAATAATTAATAAACGAGACAGATAATAATTTAACATAATAGTAAAAGCTCCTGCTTAAATCAATAATGATCAACAGAAAATTGTATTTGGCTTAATGTCATGATCTTAATAGGAAAATAATAGGTTAAAGGTTCAAATATGATTGATTACAAATAAAAATCTGAAATACTGTTTTCTACCCATTGAATTTGTTTCACAGGGTGGCTTGAAGCAGTATTTGGCCTGTTCTACTACTACCCAGCTTTTTATAATTGCTAGGCTGGACAGGCCTCTGGTCCTGGTTAAAACAGTTCATTTTTATATCCATTGTCTGTAACTCCTGTTTTGTCTTACATATGTCCCAACAGGTTGGAGCACAAACAGCCCTGAAAGTGGTGGAGTATGCCTCATCTCCAAAAATATCAGCACCTGAACTAGTCATGACCAAAAATGAGGTTTCTGGTATCACAGAATCTTGGATGTCTGTAAAGGAGCCAATCGGTATATGGAGTGAGAACAATTTTACAGTTCAAGGCATGTTGGAGCACTTAAAAGTGACAAAAGATGAATCTGATTATCTCTGGCATATGACCAGGTTAACTTTGGTCTACTCTTGGATTACTGCACCCTAATTCATCTTTCCTTTTTCTGTTTGGTTGTTAATAAGCTCCCTTCTTTTAGAATTAATTTCTTAATGGATTGAATTGTATCCTTTTGCATTTTGTTGGTCAACTATTTACAGCAAGAAGATTTTTGTTTACTTAGGACGCAGTAAGTTTGATTTCTTCTTCTTTTCCTTGTTATGGATCCCTAACAAATTGGGAGATGGGTGTTGTGTGACTAGACTTTCATCATAATTTTGAAAGAGTAACAATCTCATAAGTTACAATCATTGTAACTCTGCAATGTTTTCTTGAATCAACTCATTTCTACCTTTTATTAGTAAACTGATGTTCAACTTTACAGTTTACATTTGATTTGCTTAGTTATTTACTCAGTATGATAAATAAATAAATAAATAAAAAACATAATTTTTTTTGAAGGAATTTCATTTTGGGACTCCTAAATGAGCCAGAATTTTAGTAGCTTAATAGATCCCTTTTTAAGTGGGAATGGGGTTTATCTCCATTATTTGCATTACCACAAAAGCGGTGGATTTTAGTTTGCTGATGGTAACCGCTTTAGACTAAACGCTTTCCAGTATCTGTTCAGTGTAAATTCCTCATTGATGCCTCTTTATTTTATATCTGGAATGCAGAGCATATGTTTCTGATGATGACATTGCATTTTGGGAGGAAAATCAAGTTAGCCCCACTCTTGTGATTGATAGCATGCGTGATGTATTGCGAATATTTATTAATGGGAAGCTTATAGGTAAATTTCCATATTGTGATTGTATCCAACTGCCTGATGTCCATGCATGATCACGCCTATTCTTCCTCTCCCCCACTCTTTGGTTTCCATTTATATATTATATGTGTTAACTTAGAGATCTTTTAGGAGTTAACTTACCTAGCTAAAGCTATTAAAAAATACAAGGAAAACTCCTATTAAATTAGGCTAATTACAACAAATTTTTAGCCCTACTGTAAAGTATTTACTTAGAGTTCTATTAGGAATTAACTTACCTAGCTAAAGCTTCTATCTAATCTTCTACTTAGATAAGAAATAGAGTTGCACAATAAGTAGGATACCAATTACTGATTGTACAAGGCTACAATATACGGTATGGCCGTTTAAAAGCATGCATTTATTGAAATCCTTGTTTTCTTTTTAAGTTCCAAGTATATAACGCTTTGAAGTTCTCACTACCATGTATGCTTCTGGAATTGAAGGCAGCATAACTGGTCACTGGGTCAAGGTGGTGCAGCCGATCCAATTTCAACAAGGTTACAACGATTTAATATTGTTGTCTCAGACGGTTGGTTTGCAGGTAAAAACTGGTTGTACTTATGTTTGTTCCAATATCTGAATATTGTCTTCTAAGATCATTACTGGCGTATGTTTGTCTCTAAGGTGATGCCTAGCCTAATGGTAAAACCTTATTAGGATGCTCAAAGGCTTCAAGTCTGGTGTTCAGTCTGACCAAGTTGTGAACTTGTAGTTATTGATTATGGTAGATGATAGCTGCTTTCAATTTTTAGATGTCATTTAAATGGTATGAGATAGGTATTTAAAGGAGACTAACTACTGTTTGGTCAATCTTTGCATATTTCCTAGCAAAGGATTTGAGAGAAGCCAAAATTCTCCTCTTGTTTTTTTTGACCGACATCGTCAGACTACAGATATTCAAAATTTTGATTTCCCATTCATAAATTTTACACAAGTTTGATGGATTGACAGATATTAAGCTTGTCTCTGATCCTTCTTCAACATTTTCTTTTGTTATATTGGCTGCCATAAAATAAATAATTTTAATTGCTTAATTACTGGAATGCTCCTAAATTGTAGCTCTAGTGTTGTGGACGGTTTACCAAGTGTCTGGGACTGTTCAGATGTAAGTTATTTCTGTTGTAAGGTTATATTTTGCACTGGTTCTTTGCAAGTTGGGGTTTAGCAAAATTTAAGAGGGTTCCATATTGCTCACAACAAGCAAATAAAAATTTTATAAACCATCAGAAAATCTATTTTCTTCTTACACATATGAAACATATTTTGTTGGACTGAAGCAGATTCTTGCCTATGTTTCATTTATAATGTGCAATATATTAGTTTTGTTGATTTCTAACCACTTTAGTGACAGTGTTGTTAGTCTATGCGGTTTCTCAATTTTGTATTATTTAACATGTTCTGATGGAATGGTATTCTGGATATCTGATGTCAATAGCACTAAATTTTGCAATAATGATACAGAACTATGGTGCCTTTCTAGAAAAAGATGGTGCTGGGTTTAGAGGCCAAATTAAGCTTACTGGGTTTAAAAACGGGGATATTGACCTTTCCATGGCTTCATGGATCTACCAGGTTTGTATTTAATAATTTTATTCAACTCTTCCTTTTGAAACTATTTTCAACTATTCATTTTTTCTGTGTTTATTTGTATGTATGCATTTATGCGTGTGTATGTATTTAATTTTATTTAATTCACGCGCTTGGATTCTGATGACCGTATGCTGGGTGTTGACCAATCGGTGCATGGTGGACCTCCCTGAGTTGGCAGTGTCGAAAGATACCCCCAAAGCCTGCCCTTTGATTTTCAGTAGTAATCATTCCCACCCCAGAACAACTCGGAAACTCCTCTGATAAAAATTCCTAAAATTCGACTGAAAGCTTTTTTGATACCATGTAGAATATCCTTGTGTATTTTATTCTTTCAATCTTTTGCGTTTCTATATAAGTATAAACTTCAGGTAACATAATATATTAATCCTACTTTAATTACAATATAATAATCCTAGAATTTAGTCTACAAATCTGTCTGGATTTTTACTATCAATCAACCAAATTAATGCCTGATTTTTTATATAATATAATCTTATTAGACCATTACTTGTAAAAAGCTGACATTTGGGTATAATGCAGTGTCATGGGATCACAAATGCCTTGGTATATTAGCTCTTTCACACACATTTATATCAACTCTACAAAAAGCCAAAAAGAAATAAAAAATAAAGGGAGATTTGAATATCTGTCACCCCCTTTCACCTGAACTCCATTGTGGTTACTCTCTTTTCTGCAATATTAGCTGGATATTTCTTCTACCTTTTGTTTCTCCAGAAGGCAGCAAATAGCATGGAAAATTTTCAATTGCTTCTTTTATTATTTTGATTCTAGGTAGGCCTAAAGGGTGAATTCCAAAAAATATTCACCTTGGAAGAAAATGAGAAAGCAGGATGGACTGAATTGAAGCTTGATTCTTCTCCCTCCACATTTACTTGGTACAAGGTAAATTTATTCTTAGAACATTTGTAGTTAAAATAGCACTTACCAGGATGGAATGTTATTGCATGGTTTCATAGTGACGGACTCAGGAGTACTATCAAAAGCAGTGGTGTTAACTAATGACATTGGCCATTAGAGTATCCTCCATTTTCTTTGATGGAATGTGCTATATGACTTAAATATGCAACTGCTTATGCATATTGCATAAACAAAAAGCTAGTTCTGGTTATTTTTCTTACTGTTGCACATATTCCTGAAGCAGCTCCTCAAACACAAACCAGCTCCATAGAGAAACCTATGTTTTCCCATCCTTTACTTCCTTCACTGTAGTTGTAACCCCCAAAATTTATCTAATTTCTTAGAATAAAAGTTAGGGTTCACAATATAAAACTTGATTCGCAAGGTAGGTTTTATTAAAAACAAAAGACTAGAATAAATCGCTTAAAAATAATTATTACCAAACATACTGAAATAATATCCAAAAATAATAAAGTCCAACCCAACAATAAATCGTAAAAAGTCCAGAAAGTCCGAAGTAAAGTTCCGAAACCAAAGTCCAATACAGATAATAAAATCCGAAAATAATAAAATAGTCTGAAAATATAAAAACATACGTAATAATCTGAAATAGAAACCTCCAAGTACCGAAGTAGCCTAGGTCAAGGACCTGAAACAGGAAGCTGAGGGGGTGTAAGCTAGGGAGCCTAGTGTGTCTCTAAAGTCCAGATAAAAACAAAATTTAAAACAGTATATGCAGAAGATGTAGTGTATGCATGAAATGCACCCGTCACCGAACTCCAACAGAAGAGTAGGTTCCCCTGAACCCCTCTAACTCCATCACACCAACAGAAGTGGAAACTCGACCCGAAGGTGGAGCCACTAATCAGAAGTGGTATCTCGACCCGCAGGTGGAGCCACTGAACAGAAGTGATAAGTCACTGATCTTCCCCGTACACATAATCTACCAGATGTAATGAATGTGCATAAGCAGAATCAGAGTGCATGTATTATAGTGAAACAGAAGTCAAGCATACCATGTAACAGTAACAGAAATATGATGTCAGAATGATGCATGAACATACGGATTTTAACAGAAAACGGAACGTACTGAAAACAGAGTAAACAGAAGAGAACACACCTGAACAGATAGCTCAACGACGATACTGACGTCGGCTGGGCTCAGCTCTACCACTAGAATGCACAGGAGTAGAACCTACGAGTACAAATATCGTTAAACACCCTACTATGCCATTTCACTGATAAGTACACTAAACCGGAAATAACTAAAACTCACGTGCGGGTCCCGAATGCTGTTGAACAGGAGGTCGTCCAGGAGGAGGAGGAGGCAGATGCTCGGGCTCGGAATCCATGTCACCTGAAGTGAACAGAAACTGATTCAGAAACCACTAGAGATAAATTCCAAAAAAGCATTCGAACATAAAAGCCCCCAAAACGACACTTCGGGTTCGAATTTCGAAAAACGGACAGCGCCATCGGACTCAGGACGTCGAAAAACATAAAGTGGGCCCGGGTTGAAAAAGTCAACGCTGACGTCAGCAGATGACGTCATCAACAATGCTGACGTCAGCATGACGTCAGCTGATGACGTCAGCGGGTTACGGGTCGGGTCGGATTCGGGTCGGACGGGTCGAGTTTCGGGTCGATCGGGTCGGGTTCTGGGTCGGGTCGGGTTTTCCCGAGAAAATCTGGAATTTCCAGATTTTCCATGAAAATCTAGAAAAATTCCAGATCTCCCCAGGGTTTCGTTTCGATAAAAAAAAAACGTTTAACTCCCTCAAAACGATTAAACAGATCAACTCCTCCCCAAAACGGATTCGAAACCAAACACCACACTAACAACCCACACAAATCCGAACCGAACAAAAAGGGAGAAAAAGCTTACTAGGCGATTCTCTGAAGGAGAAGGGACACGGATACCACGAAAGGAAGGCAAGAAAACACGAAAAGAAACCAAGGAAAGAGAGCTGATTGTTTTAATATGAAACAAAAGAAAAGGAAAGAGATTTCCTCACAGAGTCGGGCGAAACAGGGAAGGAAACTTTCCAAAATAAAAAGGGTAAAATTACCCACGAAGGGCCTGAATTTTCAGAGTTTCAAAAAGGGGTCTTCAGGTTTCAAAAATTACGAACAGGTCCACAAATCAGATTTAAAATTCCCAAACAATTAGGGCACAGAAGCTAGGGATTTGACTCTAATTAGGGAAAAAGTATTTGGGGTGTTACAGTAGTTGCCCTGTTAATTCACTACTTCTCCTAAATTCATTGGGGGATTATGATTTAGCTTTATCAGAAGGATGGAAAACTGTGCAGATCAAAAGTTGGGAATGAACTGAATGGAGAAGCATATTTCTTTGAACCATTGTGATTTTTATGAAAGATTGAGAACAGCTTGAAATATTTCCTTGGCTTTGTGAGAAAGTAAAATGAGAGGAATGAAAAAAATTGCTAAAACTATACAAATTATATGTGGAAATACAAGAAACAGTTTCCCAGAGGATGATAATTTGCTAAATTTACAATTTTTCTCTTCTAATGTCTTCGATGTGGAAAGATGTGGAAAGTTTTGGGAGTGATTTGTTTTCCTGCATAATCATCTCAATTCCTGGTAGATGCTTTTTTGGAAACTAGAAAATAAAAGTTTTAAAAGCTAAACAATATTGTTATATTTTTATGTTATCGAACATTTGAACACATGAAGTAGTGATGTGAAATTGAAATTGATATTATCTGCAGTAAACAACCCTTTGTTATTTCTTGTTTATAGGGTATAAGACATGTTCATTCTCTTGTATATCTTTTTTCTTTATCAATATCAACAACAATAAACTAAACTTTTCCCACCATGTAGGAATTACTATATGGATCATACTGCACCAGGGTGCTCTATTTAAAAATTTGTAAGCATTAAGAAGCTGGAAATAGTCCCTTCTAAATAGCTAGCTGGCATGGTGGATTGGACCGTAGCTCTTGGTTAAAATTAAATCAACTGGCTACATCATTGATTCTGTTTCAACTGTCTACGTTCTTTCCCCCTTAGCATATGGGGAAAAGTTGGGCTTCTGATTTCTAACTTAAACTCTATATATTAAAAAAAAGGATAAAAAAATCCAATCATTTCTTGAAGAAAAATCAGAGAAATGAAGCATTCATTCCATATAACTGTAGGTCCATTTCATAGTTTCTGTACAGGGTATTTTTGACGAACCTCTCTTGACATTTAGCATTATTTGTTAAATTACATCTTCTCAAGTTCTGTTTGTAGCTGTCCATTTTAGACGACTAAACCATATTAATTTTGTTATCTTTATTTTGTTTAATAAATGCAATCCACCTTCCCTTATGCATTATTTCATAGTTTATCATTCCTTATTTGACCCCATGCCAAATGTTGCGATCTCATCAAAGACGTTTTTTTTTTCTTGCACGTCTAAGCACTTAATTGTCCAACATTCTGTTCATAATAACATTGCTAGTTCAACTGCTGTCACATAAAATTTGGTGGAATTCTGTGATCACACAAGAGTCCTAATGATTTTTCTTGCCGAACCAGTATGATAGAGAACTATTCTCCCCTCCTTTTTGTCTTTTCTTTTTTGCATCATTTTCTTATATTTGTGTTACTGATATATGGCTCTACGGAAACCATGATATCCCAATGGTTTGATGTTTGGAAAAAAAAATTATCGGAACCATGGCCGCCATTAGTACTTGTCTCATATTAGTGTTCATTACTAGTAACATTCCGTTTGGGGCATCATCATTTTTCTAAATTTTTATTCCTGATAATTTGAACTCTTGTGCTCCTGTTGCACATATCTGGATGTATATCATCTTTTCATTTTCATTTTTCTTTTTCTTGTTATCTCAGTTTTATTCCTTAGAAGTAAAGTCTACTTACATGCATCCCTTCTATCCCCAATTCAAGCAGGCATACTTTGATTCTCCTGATGGGTCGGAACCCGTTGCTCTCGACTTAGGAAGCATGGGAAAGGGACAAGCTTGGGTCAATGGGCACCATATTGGAAGATACTGGAATCTGACAGCTCCAATAGATGGATGTCCAAATAGCTGTAATTATCGGGGAGCATATGGTTCCAACAAGTGCATGACAAATTGTGGGAAGCCTACTC
The DNA here is from genome assembly GCA_035048815.1 of Abelmoschus esculentus. NCBI lineage: Eukaryota > Viridiplantae > Streptophyta > Magnoliopsida > Malvales > Malvaceae > Abelmoschus > Abelmoschus esculentus. The sequence goes on from JAUCBN010000024.1 coordinate 16,189,160, forward strand.
AAACCTGGTAAATCATTGGAAAGTGTAGAAATCAGAGTAATTCTCTGTTTTTCTTTATAAATTTCAATAGAACATAGTACATATTCGTATACAAAAATATCTCTAAGTTCTAACCTAGGAAACTAAAGATTAGGAAAGAAACTAGTCATAGAAAATATAATTCCTACAGATGTAGTATCACATTTTGAAAATTAGTTTCCTATTTTTGTGCTTTAACCCCTTCATGCATTTAAAATGGATGGTTGCTATGGAATGTGGCATTTTGCTTCCACCTTGTGATATATGTGCTATTGGTCAATCACCAGGTACCATGTGCCACGATCGTGGTTACAGGCATCAAAAAATTTACTTGTGATATTTGAGGAAACTGGTGGGAACCCATTTGAGATTTCAGTCAAATTACGCGAGTCGAGAATTCTCTGTGCGCAAATGTCCGAGTCCCACTATCCACCTCTTGACCAATGGTTTCATCAAGATGTTATTGATGGAAAAGTCTCCATAAATGACATAAGACCACAGATTCGGTTGCAGTGTGAAGATGGACATATAATCTCCTCAATAGAATTTGCTAGCTACGGAACTCCTCATGGTAGCTGCCAGACTTTTTCTAAAGGCAATTGCCACTCTCCAAATTCATTGTCTGTGGTATCCGAGGTATATATTTTACTTGATACAAAACGTTGTCTGTCTTCAAAGAGTTCTGATAATTGATCAGTTTACTTGAAACATGATTATCAGTTCTGATAATTGATCAGTTTACTTCAAAGACTTTGGTTTCTGTCGGGTATGGATATGTGTTCAACATGGGTATTGCCCATTTCTTTCTGTCTCCCATACCCAATTTTTGATATGCACCGGACACAAATTTTTAACACTGTTATAGCAAGAAAAATAAAGAGTTAGATAACAGACGTTTGAGGTATAAGAAAACATGGTAGCTGTTTATTTAGAAAAATTCATTTCTATAAGAATTTTCTACAAGAATTTACTGATAGGTATCCAACACCTATACAGATCACTCTTTGTCGTCTGAAATTTGATGTTGCAGAGGAAATAACCCTTTAGCAGTATTTGTGTAAAAAAACACCAAGTGTTGGGTTCTTTTCTTTCTGTTCACTTAATGTTGTTTTTCCATTCCTGTCATGCAACCTTTACAGGCTTGTGATGGAAGAAACAGTTGTTCGGTTGAAGTTTCAAACTCTGGGTTCGGAGGTGACCCCTGCCGAGGTGTTCTTAAGACATTGGCTGTTGAGGCAAGATGTGTGTCATCATCCACTATTGGAGTCTCCCAGTTCTAACTTGACTGGCAGGCCAGATAGTGTAATGGTTGTTGACAGGAAAACTACCTCTACTTAATCACCTACCAGTTCCGATGAGCACTTTGGGTTGCATCATGTGTGCGAGATTTCATGCTCAAACCTCTGCTGTTGGGAGAAGCCATGTTATTTGAATAATGCTTATATCAAGTAATTCTTGTACTGTATGTGTAATAATGTAGAGAACCCTGTGTCTAAACTAGTGAAAAATACTTGAAACCTGGCTTCTGGATTGGGATGAAGAACTCGTATTAGTTATGTTGTAAATTGCATGTTTCCTAAAACACAATGGTTCTTCCTCCATGTTTCCCTAACAAAGACTAAGAAAATGTCATTAGAAGCCTATCACCGAAGAAAAGAAAAAAGTGACAAGGACAATAATGGCATCCAATCTGCAAATTTCCAATAAGGATGCTGCAAACCACTAATAAGAAAAACTGATACAGTAAATAACTGCAATGAATTCTCTAAAGTATAGACATACTGTCATTACCCCTTCATCGGGAGAAACTATATTACGGGATATTCTTACCACATCATCCATGAGATCAACTAATAAAAAACATTTATTTAATTTTTTTTTCATTTCGTCATTTTTACCAAGTAAATCTTCACTAACATCTATTTACTTTTTTACCAAGTGAAAAAAATAATTAAATGAATTTTTTTATTAGTTAGTCTCATAGATGAAAATGATCTATAATATAATTTCTCCTCTCACCGGGGTTAACAAAAACTTGTAACAGAAAATCCACTTGTGAAACCAAACTAAAACAACTGCTAGAGCCTCAGCTCAAACACCCGATATATAAACAGGTTTTTATTATTGCTCTACCAATGACCACTCATCCTCATACAGACGCCCTTTTTACAATTTTCTCTTTGTTTTCACTCTACATGTACCAATCAGTGTCCTTCAGTCATGTAGTTAGCCATAGATGACACTGCTTTATTGCCTTCTATCCTTCCTACTACAAGTTCAATCAAGAATTTAGTCATGTTCGTAACAATTCTATGGCTAAAGCTCGTTTAACATCAACACAAACACAAGCATCTGGAAGCAACCTAGGGTAACCCACCCATATCTTGATGCCCATAATTCCACATTTATAGTAACCAATTGAACTCTGCAGACAACTAAATAAACATACTCCTCTTGTCCAAAGAACGAAAGCGTTTTAAAACAATGAGTCTGCAGCTCTTTTGCTCTCACAACTACAATAAAACGATGTAAAGGACTGGGAAATACCAAGATCAGACTAAAGAGATTGGTAGAATCACAAGGAAGATGTTCTGAATCAACTATTCAAGCAAGTTGTTGAACACAAACAAAACAACAGGATAACCAAACAGTTTTGAAATTTTAGACAGCAACAATCTTGTTATTCCCATAGATTGAGTACAGTTACTACACTACGAATAAGCGATTTGACATTGAATACAACTACCCAATCTACCAATCCCATTCCCTCATACCCTGAGAATCTGAAGCTTGGTAGAGAAGGCGATGGCAACCCAATCAGGCTGGGAAGATGACCACTGCAACTGCTCGATTTCTGCCCCAGCGGTGTAGGCAAGGATTGGGTCAAGCCCACCCTCCACAGGCTGACTCATGGAGGACAAATCCCAAATCAAGGCCTGGGAATCATCCCCGGCGGTGCAAATGTGGCAAGAGCTATGGGGAGCCCAGGCTATGGCATTGACACTAGCCTGGTGCCTCTGCAGCTCAACTACCGGCAATGTAGGGAAGCGGATATCCAAAACAACCACCTTAGCACTGTCCATAATTATAGTGGCCATGTATCTTGGGTCCTGCTTGTTCCACCCCAACCGTACAAGCGGTGTATCGGGCTCCGAACTCTCATAAATAATAGTGGAGTGCTCCTTGTCGCGAAGGTCAAAAACCCTAACGGAACCGTCAGCAGAAACAGACGCAAAAACACCAACGCCGCCCCAAGCAATATCATAAACCTCCTTGTCGTGGGCAATAAGCTGGGTATCCACCGTTTCCCTCTCGATATCCCATATAGTACAAGTCGTATCAATGGAGGAGGCGCCGATTCGCTTGGGCTCCGCCTCATTCCAGTCGAAGGAGGTAAGAGGGCCACAGAAGTCACTGTTCTTGTTTCCATTAAGGAGGGACTTGAGGTCAACGCGGGAGTGATCATCGGAGATCCTCCAAATACGGAGGAAATCGGAGGAAGTAGCGAGAAGATCGGGTTTCTGGCACTCCTTGTCGGGGATGAAGATGGTCTTTGTTGGGGGATAGGGATGATCAAAGGAGAGGTTTGGATCGGACCGGATCTCTCCATTAGAGTCATCGAGCTGGACAATCTCGAGGCGATTGGTGTACTGCTCAAGAAGGCTAGCGATGGCGAGACGATACTTCTTGTCGCGGCGGACACTCCAGTTCATGGCGTAGATGTGCCATGGGGCCTCGTATGTGTATATCTCGGATCGTTTTTGTTGCTCATCAGAACCCTCCGGGTTGGGATCGCTGCTAGCGGCCATCTTCGGCTGCCACAGAGGCTATACCAGAGCAGCGTTACTATAGAATTGGATTAATCGAAGATTGTAGAAGATGAAGTCTTGCCATTTTCGCTACCATTCCCACCTTTTTGACTTTGGCTAGGGAAAATTATCCCAATGTCACTAAACTCTTCACTTTAGTTTATTTTGAACATTTAACTAAAAATTTTATTACTTAGATTGAAGTTTAAAATTAATAATTTGCTGTGGATAAAGATGAAAGATAAATTATTATATTCTTAAAATAGGGTTGTATACAAAGTTTTGGCCAAAAAATTTATATTTATAGGCATAAATTGGAAACCCTAATAATAAAGTCTATTAAAGTTTAACTTAATACATGAATATCCACTATAAATAAAAAAATTCTTAGTAAAGGAAAAAGAGTACACAAAGTGCAATGCGTATTTACTCCCCTCATGAAAATATCATATAAGATTTTTGAATCTTCATAATTCAATATTGGAAACAATCTTCAAATGTTGAAGTAGATTATGCACTAGTGGATAAATCTTCCAAATTATTGCTTGAAATGAATCGCGGGCATTATTCTTATGAAGATCATGAGGGACGGAACTTGAAAGAAATATGTTTCGTTTTATCACATTTGATATATCCAACTTGAGATATAAATTTTGCATTATATCTACACAAGATAGCTTGCATCTTATCTTGTTAAATCGATTAATCTTTAAAAAATTATTCTGGTTAATTTTTAATTTTAAATTATTCAATTCTCTATCTTATGTACCAATTAAATCGAATAATTAGAATATTTGATTCCAGTAATAATTTTTTTTTACTTTACTCATAAAATATGAAATACGATAATATGATAAATTTAATAAGAAAATTTTAAAAAAATATTCCTATTTTTTAAGGATTAATCGATTTTTTTAATTTATATAATCATGTCCTTTGAGGGTGACCAAAATATGAACAATTCAAAAATTAAATTAAATTAAAAAATAAAAAATTTAAACTTTAGTGACTAAAATAGAAGTGAAAAAAAGTGAGTGATGATTGTTTTAGTTTATCTATTTTTTATAAGGACTAACGATATTTTCTAACGAAGATAACATTAGGTCTGTATCGAATATGAACTAAAAGTTAAGTGATCTTATCAAATACGAACTAAAAGTTAAATGAACTTATCAAATATTTTAAAAGTACGTTGATCAAAATAAATCCACTTTGAAATTTCAATGATCATTTATATAAATTATCTATATTTAATTCAACCGAAATACTAAAAAAAGTCAACTATAACATTTACATCAAATATAACAGTAATCTAAAACGGAATATTAACTAAAACATTAAAAAAACATCAAATTTATGCAAATTTTTTTAAAATTTATATATCCATCACTTACTATAGAATTATATATTTATCATTTACTTTTTATCTTGGTACTAACCAACAATCTTGATAATGGAATGAAAAGAAATGTTCAAAGGAAAAAATGAGGGACACCCAAATCTCTCGGAGTTTCAAAGGAAAGATAGGAATAAGAAGCGGACAATCCATGGAGATGTGAAGAAACAAAAACAACCAGTAACACTACCACCTTGTATTGCATATCCAAAGTCTGTGACAGTAGAGCCTTCCAATTCCATGCAGAAATCTTATGTGAACGTGGCGACATCTCCTTAATCCACCCTTCTCTACCCATATGTTCCCTTGTGCATGTAGAAGCCAAGACAAAAACCTTTGGCATATCTTAATTGGCAATCCTTTTTTTTTAGTTTTCGGTTTTCAAATATAATATTTTGTATTTTTTAGTTTGTTTTGGAGTTCTAAGATATAGGAAATAAAAGAAGAAGAAAATCCCTTGTACCTGAAGCCCGAAACACAAGGGATTGTATGTTGTTTGGTTATGTTTTTCCAGTATTATTTTGATATTGAAACACGAAAGCTTTACGAGTTGTGCTTTTTTCTTTTTTGTCGAGAAAGTGAAAGAAGAGTATGGCAGCGAACGAGTGGATAAATGGGTACTTGGAAGCAATATTGGACAGTGGAGCTGCAGCAATCGAGGAGCAGCAGAAGCCAGCGGTAGATTTGAGAGAAAGTGGTCATTTCAATCCAACCAAGTACTTTGTTGAAGAGGTGGTGACTGGTGTTGATGAAACTGATCTACACAGGACATGGATCAAGGTTGTCGCCACCAGGAATGCCAGGGAACGTAGTTCTAGGCTAGAGAACATGTGCTGGCGGATTTGGCATCTTACCCGGAAAAAGAAGCAGGTCCCTCCTCTATCCTTATGATTTCCCTGGTATTCTTTCTATATAAATGCATGCATCATCACCAAAATATGAGCTGCTATCTATGCATATAAATGATTACTTGGGTTTTAACAAGCATTTGTGAAATGTTGGCAGCCATTTCTTAAGTTTTAAGAATGCAAGTTGTCAAGTACATGCTGCATGTATTGCATTTACAGCAGCAATAAAGTGCATTTGGCCTTAGTGGTTCATGTGATTGAAAAAAGTACAAGTATAAATAAGCTTACATATTTGACACTATTTGAATGGATGTTTAAAAATAAGTAGGCTTTGTTAAGCCTTTCCCACAAGAAGTGGGGGGCTGCTAACTTTATCATTAATATGGTTTCGGTACTTTGTTGCTCAGGCTGAATTTCCCTTGGTTCCTTTTCAAGATAATAGGATTGATAAAACACTGGAATCAATTGTAAATTTACTGAGTGGATACATACGCTTATAGCTTAATATGCATGTTTTTGGATGTTTATATGAGTATGCAAGGACTAGTTAGATTGTCTTTCTCGATTATTCATGTAGCTGTCTGGTACCTTGTGTTTGAACAAATTCCTCTTTGAAGAAGTTAACTCTGTGAATGGAAAAATTTGTTAGTGCTTCCTGAATATGGTTAAATGAGAGTTTTGCTACAATAGTTCTAGAGCGCGACATATAAGGATTGAGTACCAAGAAACCTGAAATGAGATTTTACTTACTGAAAGTGAAACAATTTAGAGGACTCAAATCACTATCTTATAATGTAAATAGTTGGAATGGGAGCAAATGCAACGATTGGCAAAGCGGAAATGGGAACGTGAACTTGTGCGTAAGGATGCCACTGAGGACTTGGCCGAAGACTTGTCAGAAGGAGAGAAGGGAGATTCTGTTGGTGAGTTGATGAATTCTGAGACCCCGAGGAAAGTATTCCAGAGAAACTCTTCCAGCTTGGAAGTTTGGTCAGAGGACAAGAAGGAAAAGAAACTATACATTATCCTTATCAGGTATCATTTTCCCTCCTAGTATGCATCAGTCATGAATTCATCTTAAGATTTCTCTATCATTTTAAGCCTACTTCATCAGTTTGTTTGTGTTCATGAATTCTATTTATGCGGTTGATAAAACCATTTTTGTTGTATTTTATTTGGTTCTTCAAGTACACCAATGATTTGTTATTGAAGCAGGTGGCAACAACCATCATCTGTATTTCTTATTTTTCCCAATGGAGATAGCACAGTTCATTAATGGAAATTTGTATGCATGTATTTCTTGAATTTCTTCATTTCATTATCCATAGAAGGAAAAAAAAAAGAATGTAAATCAAATAATTGTACCTGAAAGTCACCATCATGGTTTTATTCCAAGTGGCATGACTTGCTTGCATTTTAATGAGAGAGAAATTTCAGAATTTCTGTAAGGAATTCTGCACCAACAGTTCAATTGAAGCACTGTTACATTTCTTCCCTGTAAACCAGTTTGCATGGCTTAGTCCGAGGAGAAAACATGGAGCTTGGTCGAGATTCTGACACCGGTGGACAGGTAAATGCTGTATTCTATAAGAAAAAGAAAACATTTTGGCCTCATTTCATTTATATCATGTTTCTGTAATAATAAAATGGTACTCAGGTCAAATATGTGGTAGAGCTTTCAAGGGCTCTTGCAAAGATGCCAGGAGTGTATAGAGTAGATCTTTTTACTCGACAAGTCTTATCACCCGAAGTTGATTGGAGCTATGGGGAGCCTACAGAAATGCTAACGACCGCCAGTGATGATGCAGATGGAAATGATGTTGGAGAGAGTAGCGGGGCGTACATTATAAGGATCCCTTTTGGTCCGCGTGATAAGTACCTTCATAAAGAATTATTGTGGCCTTATATTCCGGAATTTGTAGATGGTGCCCTGGCTCACATTCTTAATATGTCAAAAGTTCTCGGTGAACAAATTGGTGGTGGCCAACCTGTATGGCCATATGTTATCCATGGTCATTATGCTGATGCAGGGGACAGTACTGCTCTTCTATCAGGTGCTTTAAACGTCCCCATGGTTTTAACAGGACACTCTCTTGGAAGAAACAAGCTTGAGCAGCTGCTTAAACAAGGGCGGCAGTCAAAGGAAGACATCAATTCAACATACAAGATTATGAGAAGAATTGAAGCAGAAGAACTTTCCCTTGATGTTGCAGAACTAGTTATCACTAGTACCCAGCAAGAGATTGAAGAACAGTGGGGGCTTTATGATGGGTTTGATGTGAAGCTTGAAAAAGTTTTACGTGCCCGTGCGAGACGTGGGGTAAATTGTCATGGTCGATACATGCCAAGGATGGTGGTAACAATATTTCTCCCTTTTCCCTTCTCTTTTCCACAATTTCGAGATGTTGTAATGATCACTGCTTCCTTCATATGGGTGTGACAGATAATGTGAAAAGAGAATTACCAAGAAATATATTTTTCCTTGTTCCTCACTCTGAAACATACTCCATGTGCTTCATTTCTCTTGTTCTCAAACATATTGTTAACTCCACATAGAACTTGATTTTCTAAGCGAACTAACCCAAGTATCAGATTAACTCAGGGACTACCACAATGAATTGACATTTTCTAAAAGTTTTGCAAAGATCAATGAGACAATATTGAACTATTTTGTTTTCACTTCTTATTTTAGCTTTGAAGTATAATTTATTTGCAGGTTATTCCCCCTGGCATGGACTTCAGCAATGTTGTAGCTCAAGAAGATGGCCCTGAGATTGATGGAGAACTTGTCTCGGTTATTGGAGGTACTGATGGGTCTTCTCCCAAGGCAATTCCAACAATATGGTCCGAAGTAAGTAGGTCAGCTATGTTGTACACTCATTGTTTAACAGATCTGTTATTGATTCTTCCTAACGTTGGCAGGTGATGAGGTTTCTTACAAATCCCCACAAGCCAATGATCTTGGCCTTATCTAGACCTGATCCAAAGAAGAACATAACTACTCTTTTGAAAGCCTTTGGAGAATGTCGCCCTTTACGAGAGCTTGCTAATCTTGTAAGTTAGTTTGTGCAACAATTTTGATTTACAGAGTGAAGAATGATTACTGATGCTACATTTTTTTTGCAGACACTTATAATGGGCAACAGGGATGATATTGATGGAATGAGTGGTCCGAGTGCTAGTGTACTCGTAACAGTATTGAAACTTATTGACAAGTACGACCTCTATGGACAGGTTGCCTACCCGAAGCATCACAAACAGACTGATGTTCCCGATATTTATCGACTTGCAGCAAAAACAAAGGTTAATTAATTAGAGTTCATTTTTGTTGGAGCTACTTCATGTGCTATTGCTTTTATATTAACTGGATGTAAATATCACAGGGTGTTTTCATAAATCCGGCTCTGGTTGAGCCTTTTGGACTTACATTGATAGAGGTTGGTTTTATTAACTGAAATTTGTTTCGGTGTCATCCTCCAAGTTCAATGAGATAGAATCTTTATCTCTATTTATTTGATATAATGCAGGCAGCAGCCCATGGCCTGCCGATGGTGGCAACAAAAAATGGTGGACCGGTTGACATCCAGCGGGTAAGAACCATGAATCTCTCTCTCAACCATTAGATATTGCTGGTGGGCTTTCCGGAGCTTTCAAATATAAACTCGGCAGGGAAGTTAAGCATATGGGACTAGAAACAAGAACTATTTGTTGAAAATGTCAAAGATTCTGAACATCCCCAATGTCGTCTATACTCTTCTACAAAATGTTTGAACAGTTCCAATTGTTGACATTACTTTTCCCCCCTTTTTTTAATGGAGTTTAGGCACTAAATAATGGCCTTCTGGTGGATCCCCATGATCAGAAATCAATTGCTGATGCCCTGTTGAAGTTGGTATCAGAGAAAAACTTATGGCATGACTGCAGGAAGAATGGTTGGAAGAACATACATCTTTACTCATGGCCTGAACACTGCCGTACTTATTTGACGAAGGTGGCAGCTTGTCGAATGAGACATCCTCAGTGGCAAACAGATACACCAGGGGATGAAGTCTCTGCTGAAGTATCATCTTTGAATGACTCGCTTAAAGACGTGCAAGATATGTCCCTTAGGCTCTCAGTTGATGGAGATAAAGCTTCTCTAACTGGATCCCTTGACCCTGTAGCTTCATCTTCTGGTGAACCTGAGCTGCAAGACCAAGTAAAACGAGTCCTAAGCAAGATGAATAAGTCAGAAACAAACCCGAAAGAAACTGAAGGAGTGAAACTTGATAATGTGGCAAGCAAGTATCCTATTTTGAGACGGCGGCGTAGATTAGTTGTTCTAACACTTGACTGCTATGACAGCAAGGGGTTACCTGACAAGAAGATGGTTCAAATTATACAAGACATATTTAAGGCCGTCCGGCTGGACACTCAATCTGCAAAATTCACAGGGTTTGCTATATCAACAGCTTTGCCAGTCTCGGAAACAGTAGAGTTCTTGAAATCAGCAAAGATTCAAGTAAATGATTTTGACGCTCTGATCTGTGGCAGTGGCAGTGAAGTGTATTACCCTGGAACTTATACATCAGAAGATGGAAAGCTTTTTGCCGATCCTGATTATGCATCTCATATTTCCTTTCATTGGGGTTATGAGGGTCTAAAGAAGACAATTTGGAAGTTGATGAATGCTGAAGGCGATCAAAATTCTCCCTGTGTCGAGGAAGATGTGAAATCGAGCAATGCTCACTGTGTTGCATACTTTGTTAAGGATCTGAGTAAGGTATATCTATACCCATTTGCAACATAAGAATTAACAGTATTTCTTGTTTGGATCTTATAGTGCCTGCTTTTGCAGGCAAAGAAAGTGGATGATTTGAGGCAGAAGCTTAGGATGCGAGGCCTCCGTTGCCATTCAATGTATTGCAGGAACTCAACTAGAATGCACGTTGTTCCCCTCCTTGCATCTCGAGCACAGGCACTCAGGTAGGGTTCTATACGGTTATATGGACTGATTCTTTATATTAAGATGGGATATGATCCTCCCTCCAAAACATGGGGACAATGAACATACCGGTGTTCGACACATACCTGGTTTCGCACTTGCACTCGATTCCGAGTATTATAGGTTTAAATGCTTTAAAGAAAGAGAAAATCTGAGGTGAATCTATAAAATGTAAAATGAGATCATGTCAATCTCAAGACGACTGATATCAAGATGTTCTATTTTATCTAATAAGAAGCTGTCTTTCATAACATATTTCATGCGTGCTCCTCATTGTACCTGGACTCGATTATAATAAACTTTCAGATGATAACTTATTTGATTGAACTGTTGGTTCTGATTATTAGGTATCTTTTTGTGCGTTGGAGACTGAATGTCGCAAACATGTTTGTCGTCGTCGGAGAAACCGGAGACACGGATTACAAGGAATTGATAGCCGGGGCTCATAAGACTTTGATCATGAAAGAAGTGGTGACAAAAGGTTCCGAAGCATTGCTCCGAACAATGGACTTGAGAGACGACACCGTCCCTTCCAACAGCCCTTTGATCAGCAGCATTAAAGGTGGCTCAACGGCAGAGGAGATTTCTGAAGCTTTACAAGCACTGTCCAAAGCAAGCCTCTAAAAGTTGTTGTTTAGAGCCTGAAATGGTATTTTGATTTCCATATTCCAAATAAAAATTATGTTTAGATACGTTTGATGAAACAGTGAATTTTCCATGTCTTTTCGTCTTCCATAATGTTTATGCCAACTGTATATAGATAAGTTTGGAATGGTTATTTGTTTCAGGTTTAAGATGTGCAAACTGGTCTATAATGGCCACTGCTGATTTCTAGCTTCTATTTTATGTAGATAAATTTTCAACATACCATTGCTGAAGTTATTTGTGTCTAATAAGAGTGTATTTATTTTTTAATCTAGTGAAGATGGATCAATCTAATGAGTTTAACATGGATCAAAATCTATGAAATATAATAATATTTTTTTATTATTATATATTAGTTTTATTTTTCTCTTGTAATTCAAAGTCTGTTACTTTAGCAATATCTCATAATGGGTCGGCCAATGTCTCATCCTAGATATTAGGATGAAAAAACTTACTCGATCTGAAACCCGACTGAAACTTGTTTGAGTTAAAATTTGGTTTGACCCGAGAATGTATGAAACGAACTTGATTTGTATCCAGCTATTGTTGACTCGAACCCAAGTTAAACATGTTACTATAGTAACCGAACTTGATCCGTATTCGACAGTGAATGATCCAAACCCGATTTTAATTTGTTACTATGGACCCGAAATCCGACTTGCATCCGACTGAAACGAACCCGGACCCGAGTCTGACCTGACAAATAACCATATTATTCGACTAAATTGACCCGAGACCTGTTTTGAACCCAACCTGATAAATGACCCGACTTTTTTTTGAACCCGACCTATTATTGACTTGAACTTATATTAACAAGACATATAATTAAGTATATCTATAATTTGATAAATTTAAAATATTGATAAATAAAATTAAGTTTAAAAAATAGAATTAGATATGAGAATTAATGTAAGTATTAATATTTAAATTTATTATAATATATTTAATTAAATTAATTTATTTACTAGTTTATTTAGTTTTAATGTATTTAATTTTAATTATAATTTTAAATTAATATTTAATTAAGTTAAATTAACTTATTAAACTTAAGATTAATTAATCTAAATTAAAATATAAAAACATAAAGTATAAACATAATTAAAAGAATCCTAAAATTAAATATACATTTTAATCAAATTAATCTAAATTATGACTCAATTAAATTAGACCAAAACAATTGATAAAAAGAAAAAGACATTTGATAAAAAAATATTGAAAAGTCAAAATTTTGGAGGAAAATAAGACTTTTTTAAGTTTGAGATTAATTTATTTTTAGTGTAAAAGTTTTACAGTGATATAAGTTACTTAACATTTTGGAGGAAATTAGAAATGAATTTGATTATTATATATAAAAAAAGGGAAAAACAAAATTTTGGTGGGAATTAATATATAATAAATTTTGGTAGATTATTACTATTATAATATATAATCAAATAATAAATTTTTTGATTAAATATAATCAATTAAAAATATAAAAATGATATTAGATTTAAATATTCATTTGACACTACTCTAGGTCATGTAAAAAATTTCATATATTTTATATAGATCACGCCTAAAAAATTAAATCTTGCGTCGCTCTACACCTTATTTTATAATTATTTCAACTTGGTTATGATCACTCAAAATTAAGTTTTAAATTTTATTTTTTATTTGATTTAATCCTCATTTAATTAAAATCAGATTATATATTTTAAAATTATTTTAATTTGATCATAGTGAATTAGATAAGTGATTGAGGAATTGGTCTTAAATAACAAATTTATGATTTGGGCTTAGAGGATTAGTGTTAGGCTTAAAAAATTAATAATATATATACGTTAATTTATAAATAAATTAAATATATTTAAGTATATATATTATATAATATACATATATTAAAGTATATTATATATTATATATAATATATTAATACATAAAATATAATATACAAGTATATTATATATATTAAAGTATATTACATATGTATTAAATGAAAATAAAATGAAAATGATTCCCCCGGTTTTCTTGGCTCGGTTTGCAGCAAAAAGCGGGGACCATTTTGTTGAGTTACTAATAAAATTTGTTTTTCTTATAATTTATTCCTTTTCCTAAAGCCTTTATTCCTCTTCTTACCATTTTTTTTTTATTTTAACCTTAATATATATTTTTTTATTCTAATATCTTTTTTATTTGTATATTTTTATTTTGGTCACATGTAACATGCATTATATTTGTGTCTTTAGATATTAATTTACATTATATACATGATATTACATTGTTGCATTTTTTTACTTTATGCATTTTTGTTATGTTTTTGTATATACATATATGTATGTCTTATTACTGTTTTTAACACATAGTTATTTGTATCCTTTTTCTAATAATGTTTAAATTGTTAAGTTACATTTCACCCTTAATTAATTAATTAATTAAATATGACATCTCTTTATTCGGTCGTAACGGGTCCGATATCAAACGTAATGGTAGCGGTGTATGCGTTTACCTTTGAATAAAGATACGATTAAAATATATTCGAATTTTTAAACAAATATCAATTTAATGCCACTTTAACTCAGAAAATTTAAAATTATTTAAGCGATAATTTTATAAATGTGCCAATTTTGGGCAATTTTAAAACAATAACATTGTTTTTTAGTTGTAACCGACTCTCAAACCCGATTTTAGCTAGAATCTTTGATTTTTCAGTGTCCGATCTTCCAAAGTGACCGATGACGACTCCAATCATTTCCAACCAATTTTCAAAATACTTTTTCTAATTTTTAGTGACTTTTTATTTTAGTTTTTTAAAACCCTAATTTTTATAATTTAAATTCTCTTTTTAAAATTTCCAATTTTAAAATTCTTCGATCTTTCGATTTCACTTTTATTTTGAACTCTAATTTTTTAAACTTTCAATTTCCAAAATTTCCAAATTTCTTTTCTAAACACCTAATTACCAATTTTCTCAATTGTTCTCCAAAATTTTCAATCCTTAAATTAAATTCTCAATTTTTTAATTTCAATCCATTTTAAACTTCTCAATTCATTTTCAAAATTTCCCTTTTAAATTTTATTACATTTTGATATTTTTTAAAACTGTCATTTACAATTTCATTTCATTTCAAGACTTTAAATTTTTATTTTTTTAACGAAAGGATCACTATAAAGGATATAATTAGAGGTGGCAACGGGTCTTTCGGTTCAGTTTTGGTTCAATTAATGTTGAGTTTATTTGTATTCGATTTAGATTTAGTTCAGATCGGTTTGGTTTGAGTTTTAATTCGGTTATATGATAATTTGGGTCAATTCAGATATCGGATCGGTGATTCGGGTCAATATCGGATTAGTTATTTTTTGGTCGAGTCAATATCAAATCGAATGTTTTTTAGTCGAGTCAATATCAAATTGAATGTTTTTGAGTCGGATTCATATCGGGTCGTTCAGATCGGGTTAGTATTTAAATTTTCGGGTTAATTTGGTTTGAGTTGGACTTGAGTTTGAATCTAATTGTGTATGTTATATATAAAATTAATCATATATTCTTGTAAAAATATATATTTTTATTTGTTTGAGAATTAAAGTTAAAAGAGGAAAAAGTATAAGAACCAACTTAATAAAATCTCAATAGTTATTTTTATTTCATAAATAAATAGTCCACATCAATAAAAGAAAAATGATGAGAATTAGATTTTTAGTGCAAAATTTGCATAAAAAGCTATAAAAAATCGATTTTAAAGTTGGATAATTATTTGACCTCGAAATATCACAAATTTCGAATAATGAAGTAAAACGATTATGACATTTCCTATTAGAATTGTTTTGGATTTTTTTGTCTCGATTTTTATTCAAATAAAGACAATATTGATAATTTAAGGACTAATATTATTTTTTTTAAATACATGAATTCAAATTAAAATCATAAAAATAAATTATTTATTTTGAGTTTAAAATAAATTATTCACACTGTAACTCAATTATCAAATTAAAATAAAAATAGTAAGAATAATTTTTTGTAAATATATGGATTCAAATTAAAATCATAAAAAATAAACAATAACAAAAATAAATTATTCATTCACTTTGACTAAATTATCAGGTTAAAATCAAATTAATGTTTGATTTAAACTGATTTTAAGCACGTTAATTCCGAGTTGTTTTCAGTTCGAGTGAAAATCAGTTTAGGTCAAATCAATTACAAGCCAAATCGATTACAAGTCTATATCTATTCTTTTAGAATTCGGATCGGTTTTAATTCAGGTTTCGGATCATGTAAAGATCATCTTATTCGGATTCAATCGGGTTTTTATTCGAGTAAATAGGTTCAATTTTCGGATCAAGTTTGTCAAGTCTAGGTATAATGTAAATACATGAAAAATAATACGTGTATATAATTGAAAAAAATTGCATATAAAATAAAACACGGTCACATCATCAAATGCATGTATAAAATGAATTTCATAATAACTCCATCAAACGCTGTATACTTTATTTTATGACCTTATGGCATAGATTGATTATTTTTCATTTAGAAATTTTATAAATCAGATGCACAGGACAACCCTTTTCAGCAGATTATTTGGTGCAAGTGGCTACCACCTCATGACAAAATACAGTGACTTTGAAAATTTAATCAGTTAACTAGGGAAAAAGAAAATGGATGGAATGAAACTTGTGTAGATGTGTAATGTACAGAATCCTCAGTTGTAACCAAAATTGTCAAGTAATTTCTAACTGCCTACACTTTGACACAAAACATAAGTGTAAATCTAACTAAGTAGAAAAGTTCCCAGCATTGCTCTGGAGTAAAATATTTACCTCAACATGTTGCAGTAGTTTGCTATGGTTTAGTACCTGTCAACAATGGTGGATATCCGAGTTCCAACACCATAAATAGAAAATTCAGGTTGAATAATTTGCCAAAACCTGAAAAAATGGAATGGCCACATCATCATCGAGGGAATTCTCTTTTAACAACTACCGAGTACGAATTGAAAATCAATCACATAACTGGATTCTCCCTTTTCCTTTTTCCTTGACTACCAGAATGAAGTTAAGACATGAGTTGAGCCTCAAGACATTTTTAAAGTTTATAGACTAACCAGGATAGAAGCATAAATAGATTTTCAACTTGAAGTTGATGAGTTTTTACAGCGGAAGGATCAAGATAAGTGCCAGACAGTTTATCAAAAACCATATATATATACGTACCAAATAGAAAAATAATAACAGAGATTGAAAAAATGGAAAAATAAAATGTAATAACATCCACATGCAGTCAACTCAATACAAGACACTTGTCAACTCAATACAAAGTTGACCTGAGTTCCATTTTAACAAGGAATAATTTGTCAACTTTATGCTCGTTATGAATAGAGAAGCTAAGAAACAGATTTACTAACCAAGAGAGAAATATGCAGATGTTCTTGGGATACATTTGTCAGGAAAAATATAATATGCACAATCCGGCCAAGAGTCCCAGATGTTATCACCACTGCATTCATGTGGTAGTATTATTTTGTCCAAAAAATGGACCACCTTCCACGTAACTTGTCTTGCAGCCAACTAAAAAACATCAATTTAACAAAGAAAGCAATAATTAATCAACAATTGGAAAGAATGAGATAAGGTTTAGCTTAGCATTTTCCTGTCATCCTGGAAAAGTAAACATGTATTTTCACAATAGAAAATGCAATGGAAAAAAAATCATGAACTGTAAACTCGATTCCAGCAACAAAAGGAGCACATAGTTTTCACTCACTAATTTTCACAACACTAATTTTCACTCACTTCAATGACAACGATAAAGTTTTCTATTCATAATAATTGAAGGGGGGAGAGAGAGAGAGGAAATATTTCCAGTTGTGATTAGTTAACAAACAAGTATAAAAAGTATTTAGTACCTAATGACGCAACTTCCCCAGTCTCAAGCTGGCCTCCAACAATTAATGGCAGACATGCCTGGTTGACATGGAAACACACCATGAGCTGCAGAATACAACAATGAAATCATTTTCTGGTTTAATACATGACTGATTATTTAACTGTAAAAAATAAGAAAATTGCAAGAAAATCAAGACAACAATTAAAAAAAATCGTGATACCTGAATTTGGATCTACAGCTGGTAAGTTATTGGTGGAATTGAGGGGGAAACCCATATTATTTGAGGATGGTCTTTCAACTTGTGGTCTAAAGGAACCTGCTGTAGAATTAACATGGTGTAATAGATAGCTGGAGATTATAACTCAAATTTACAACAGATGGAAGATCCTAAAGGCTAGAATCTAAAAATCACAGGCTTTTGAAACAGATGCATACTGGAAAAGAAATCAAAGGAACTCTGACAACAGTTCAAAGCAAGAAATTAAGTGCATACTACCAGAGTATTCAGATATCAAGTAAGTATGCCTTCCACGTTAAAGGGCATATATTTCTTTGCCGGTAACAATAATAAGAATTAAATCAAAACTAAAATTATGCCCCTAAAATCCACCTTTTACTCATGCAAGCAGGAACGGTTTGCAGTCCATTTAAGTAAATTTAAAATAAGTAAACCAAAAAATTTGATCGAAGGAAACATTGGACCGCAAGGTGATGGATTTCTTCCTGCTACCCACCCACCATGCTGATTATCAGTGGTGTATTCTCCTGCAGGCATTCTCCACTGCTCATCAGCAACAAATGGCCTCCGACCATCATGTTGCGACGGCAGTGGGAATTGAGGAGGATATGAATGCTGAGGATGTGGTAGCAAGACAGGCTTTTTGAATGAAAAATGGCTAGATGAGGTTTGTGGCAGACTTGGGGGTAAACGCCTTTGCGCAAAGGCTGTAGTACCAGGTTGAAGCTGCTGACTTTGTTGAGACGATTGAGCATTTAAGTACATTTCATTATGTCCAAATTCCATTTGCATTGAAGAAACATATCCAGAAGGCTCTCTAGAATTGCACATGCCTGTTACAAAGCAAGGTGACTGCTGTGGAAACAATTCACTTTTCACAGTAGAGTCAATATGCCCCCCATTAGGAGTATTTCCAACCATTTGAACTACCTGATTACCCTGTGCATACGAAGGCGTAGGTATAATAAATGACATATCACTAACATACTGAGTAAACAAGCAAAGAAAATGTCCATGAATCTTACATTTGGTGTGCCACGGAAATCATGAGTGACAGGTGGTTGATATGCCAACTGTGGTGAAGACTGTATTGATGATTGAGGTGGTAGCATAGGCTGAGGTAGCAGTGATGGTTGAGTCGGCACAGATGGTTGAGGTATGAAGGAAGGAGGAGGGTATGAAGGAGGCACAGGAGGAGGTAGTTGTGCTTGTATAGGTGGAGGTGGAGGAGGTGGTAGAGGTAGTGATGGAGATGTTGGAAGTGGGGGTGCAGATGGGGGTGGCGAAGGTGGTAAAGGAGGTGGGGGTGGAGGAGAATCAAGAGGCAAAGGCGGGGAACCCTCTGGTACAGGAGGTAATTCATTGGAGCTATTTGGGGCCCGTTCTGTACTTCTGTGCTTTTGCCAATCCATTTCAAGATCAATATTTGTGGATGGTTGGTCATTCTTCAGATATCCAGAAACATCTTCCATTTCAAGCTCACCATCTACATCTTCTAAGATGTGATGAGGCCTGTCACTTGGAGTAACTGCACATGTTTCTAGCTCTCCTAAAGCAGGAGCTGCTTCCTGTGGCGATGCATCAGCAGCTTCTCTACAAGGACTGCTTGGAAGATCATCTTCATCTTCATCTTCAAATACATTAGAAAACAAAAAACCAGGGAGCTGAAATGTAGCATTACTGGTCACAAGAAGCAACAAAATTGCTGTCAGAAAGTTGTTATTCCTCTCAAGTGACAAATTACTAGAAAACAAAACTGAGACACAAATGCAACAGCAAAAGCTGGAAAAAAATTCATAATAGTTA
This sequence comes from Abelmoschus esculentus, assembly GCA_035048815.1. Lineage (NCBI taxonomy): Eukaryota > Viridiplantae > Streptophyta > Magnoliopsida > Malvales > Malvaceae > Abelmoschus > Abelmoschus esculentus. The sequence goes on from JAUCBN010000024.1 coordinate 16,208,767, forward strand.
TTTAAGAAAATTATCGTGTAAGATAACTCAAAATGTAGCTGTGTAGACTAAAACAATTACAAAACAATTCCAAATTGAAGAAATGGGGTGAACAAATTTTCATCGAAGCAGAAAACCAGATTTAACTGACTGACCGACTTGGTACGGCTTGTTTTCGTTAGGAAAGCAAGAGGCTATAGTTTGGTCCAACAATCAAACAGTGTAGAATTTGGTCATAGTTTGGCTTCAGATGTATTTGAAACCAAACTGAATAAAATATCAAAACTAAATCACGTTTTAGCAAATATTATATTTATCTATCATTATAATAATTTGGTTTAGATGGTTGAAAGAGATTTTGACCTGCCATACTCATCAACGAGCATGCCTTCCATTTCTCTTATAGGATCATCTATGGCACGCTCAGATCGAGACGGCCGCCTTAGGGAAAATCCTGAAATTGTATCATCATTTGAAACTCCAATGTTGTCCATATAGCGTCTCAGAATAGATTTGGGTAAAATTTTCCTCTCAAGCCACAACCTTAAAACCTGATAGACAATAGATCCCTGAATCTTCCAGATAGAGGGGGGAAAGGAATAAACACAAGAATATTTTTCTGCAACTAAAATGCAAAAATATACCTTGAGACATTGACGACGATTTTCACGAGCACTTGCTCCTGGTGGAGCAGCTGCACCAAGGAGACGAGGCAACGCTGATTGAACCATGGGGATATAAGAAGCACCAGCTATTCCTAAATAAACATATTTACACAAATAGCTGCATTAATTGATCACATTCGACTAGTTCAGCATGTGTGCACACAATTTAAAGAGCAACTAAAAGATAGTGTTCTTGAAATAAACATGCAATCAAGCAAATAGTCTACTGGAGACAACCTAGTACAAATACTAGACAAATAAAAAGAAAATTGATGCAAGAACAGCAAGGAAAAATATAATCTAAGGCTTCTTTTCTTAATTGCCTGTATCAAGGAAATTCAGTATTAGAGAAACTGAAAACATTCCTAATAAAGATAGCCAACCAACCTTTCTGATTATGTGAACATTGGGTGATTGAGTCAACAAGAAAGAACAAGTCAACCCTGCGATGAAAACTGGGCTCACTTTCCAGTTTCCTGATGAGAAGTTCAACAACCTGCGGAAAAAGCATTTTAAACTCCTCCCCAAAAGTCGTCTTCAATCATGAACATCACATCAATAATTACCATTTTGTTTAAAATAATCATAACATATAAAATTGGTATTGGACAAGCTCATCTTGATATTGTTAAACTCACATAAAAAGTAAATAAAGCATATTATTCAACTTACTTCATTTGCCATGCCATACTTTGCACAATCAATAGCAAGCCGAGTCGCACGTCCTATACTTTCTTTAGTCCTCGATAAAGTCTCTATCATTCCTTCAAAAGCATCCCGTGCAACAGCTGCCTCAGTGCCACCACTAAGAGAGTTTCCTATAGCCAAGCGTCCTGAACTAGCTCTTCTCTCTTCGGTCTCTTCAGCATCCTGTTGATCACAGAATTCTGATTGGTGACCAAGAGTTGATGGAGAAACTAGATTTGTCTGATATGCAAATCCCTGCACATCAACCTGCATTACATTGTCAATTGCAGATGGGAAAGGCTGAACTGCAGGGCTTCCCCCCTGAACATCAGACATCAATACAAAAACAGAACTGGGATTTCCAAGAGAATATTCTTGAGAGTGAGCTTGTCTTCTCTTTGCCTGGGCAGCTGCAATAAGATGCTTCATAGACGTAGCCGAATCTGGAGTCTTGGCATCAGTCAACATACCACTCTTATCTTCTCTAAAGACATCAAACCTGCTCATGAAAAGAACCGTATACATTATACAATGAAAATTAATAATACATTTAAAAAATGATAAACTAGACATATTAACAATAACAAGAAGGATAATGCAGAGCCATACTCCACTGAAGTTTCAGTAAAAAAAGCAGCATCATTTACACCAAAAATTGCTTTCAGAACAGATTCACTATCCATTCTTTCTATAGAAAAAAATAGTCTATACCTTTGACTCGAAAACTGATCCTGGGAAGACTTCAAAGCATCGGAAACCACGCCCAACCTCTTAACTGAACCAGATAGAGCCTTTTTATGTATTCTGTTACTGGAAACCTTAACAGTAGCTTTAGAAGTTCTGTTCTGTTCAACTTGTTTCTTAGCAGAAACCAGATGAGGGGACTTCCTTGGGGAAATCAAGACAGGTTTAGCCTCTTTGAAAGACAACTCCGCTTCTGATCTTTCAGGAGTTATGGAGGCATGAATGGAAGTCGTCCTTTCAGCAGTTTGTGTTTGAAGAGGGGACACAACATCATTTGCTAATTGTGAAGAAGACTCCACAGGACCACTAGTCTCATTACGGTTGGAATTTCGAACACTACATTGAGCATTTACAGGAGTTGCATGATTTAAATCAATGCTCTGTGAAGCATCAGAACCAACAGAAATTACCTTAACATTCTGAGCAAATCCTCCATAAACTGGAGTTTCAGAATCTTCATCTTCATCATCAACAAAAAGGCAGACAGCTCTCCGCCTTTTCGGCAATCGAGTAGCTGAATTTTTCACATTGGAACTTGGAGTACCACTCTTTGATTCAACAGGGTTTATTCCCATTTTAACATCAGAATTAAGAGAGGCAGAATCAGACATAGCCTCCAAAGCCTGCTGACGACACTTCGATAAGGGCATCACAGCTTCATCAGAAACATCAAAACTAGTTGTCGGTGGGGAGCTCAATGTTACAACATGAGTTGTGGATTTTTTCAACTTCGATTTTTTATCTTCTTGGTCACCAACATTGTTAGAAATTGAAGAACCACTCTTCATGTTCTTGCCAAGAGATCCCTTGGACACATCAGTTTTTATATCTACAAACTTTGACTTTTTAGCAGGATGTAGAATTTCTTCTGTTCGTAATTTAGGTTTTTCAAGTCCAGGTTCACACCTTTTTTTTACCAGCTGTCACAGTTTTCACATTGCTGTCCTGTTCATCATCAGTGGCCTTGATGTTGCTTTTGGTTTTCAGCAATTTCTTTACCTTTTTACCACCAGTATAATTAGAATCTGCTTTGGGTGTAACTTGTGAGACTTTTAGCGTACGACTTCCAGAGACTTTGCATTTTCTCCTATCTTTCAATTGCTCCTCAGACTCGGAAAGATCAAGACAACCTTCAGATGTATCATCCCTCAACAATTTTGCAGCTGAGCTGCTGCTTTGCTGTCCTTGCTCAGTTCTTTTCTTTGGCCGAGTCAGATTCTTTGATTTCTCATCTTCTCTCAATGTTTTCTTAGTACAATTGACAGTAGCAATTTTATCATCAGAGAATTCCTCCTTTCTATGAGAAGGGTCATCTAAAGATGATGGAGATAACAGCTCCTTTTTAGGATGTTTACCATTAGATGATTTTTGTTTCCCCACTTGGTATGAGCTATAATCCACATCACCCGAAACTGATGGTTTTTTATCTTCACTATTATTCTCATCTCTGCGTGAACAGTACCCCGTATTAGAAGCAAGATCAGTTTTTCCCTCACTACTGAGATTTTCAACGGGCGCAACTGCAGCTTTTCCATTTTTTAAGTTGGCCTCTCTACCATCAACCTCAATCCCATCACCAGATGTAGCCTCACAGCCGGGTTTTGATCCATCAGTTTCATCAATCAAGCCTTTGTTCTTCTCTTCATGTAATTCATCATATTCCACACAGATTTCCTTCACAGCTTGGACAAAGTACTTTGTTTTAATTTGACACTTGGTAGACAATTTAGTCTTTGTCTCACTAGTAAATGCCTGGATATCAGCAGGGGGCACAAAAGCTCTACAAAAGAATAAACATATGGGTCGGTTTGGGGGAGTAATAGTGAGCAAATAGAAGATAAATGAAAAGTGTATTGTAAAGACAATAATGACACATGCAAGCATCTCTTGGCAGCATTACTCCTTTCTAAATCCCAAATGCAGTCTAAAAATCCCAATTATGTAAGTAACAAAAGACAGCAAGAGACAATTCTGGTTTTCAACAAAGAAGACCTCAAATCCTAACTGAACACATAAATACCAATATTCCTAACCACAACATCCAAACAAGTCTTGTCAAATAACATAAGCAACTTAGCTAACAACCAATACAGAAATGAGGAAAGATATCTTTCATAATGTCAAAAGAAAGAACAGTTATATATATAAGCTACCAAAAGGAAGACTAAGGCAACATGAAATGTATATAGTACTTCAAGAACCTGTACAAATATTAAAGTTTGGTTTTCTGCATCCTATAATGAAAAGCTTAGTTGGATAGAGGATGTCTCAACCATTCTCAAGTTACCACACAGAGAAACCATGATACAGAATTCACAGATAATCAGCGCATTAGAATGGGGAGTTTCTACAACTAATCTAAAGCTAAATGGCAAAGATGTCTACATTTTAGTACAGAATCAAATGGATACCAAGCATTGACCCTTCATATTAGAACATACATACTATAATCTCAACCAAAAGAGCTGCATTGAAGGAAAAATATATATCAACTATTAAGCAATGACAAGAAAAAAAAGAATTCAATCAGCAGTGTAAATACTACAAATTTCTTCTGCTTGGATAGTCATAAGTAACGCATCATTCAGAAAGCAACAAATTAATATTTCTAGGATTTACATAGCATGATCTCTCATGTTCATTCTTATGGTAATACGTGTATGCCCTCCTACCAAAAAGTAAATGTAAAACCTAAAACAAACGCATCACCTATCTTTATCCATCATGTAGCCATCTCCTTGATTCACTAAACATTTACAAATTGACAGCGCAAAACTTACATTTCTTGTGTTCCAAAGAACTGGACAAAATATTTCTTAGGGTCAGGTTCTTGCTTCCATTCTTCAGGCCGGCTAATCTGAAATTCATAACCCAAAAAATCTACCTCTAAGTCAAAACCGATCCTAAATAACAAAAACTAAAACATAAATCAAAATCCCTCAATGAATTTTTGATACACTTCCTATGTTCAAATCAATCTAGCACACAACCCAAGAGAACATATTTGCTCTATTTTCTTCAGTCCCAAAATAAAGAACTTGCATAGTTGCATTAAGTAACCAAATTCAGAAACAACGAAATCCCAAACCTGGAACGCTAAAACCGGAACAATCAGCAAAGTTTGTCCGTGCATAAAGAAAAACAATAATATCACATATAGATCGAGTATAAAACCAACAAGCATACTACTAAGGCAATGTAGGCGTAAAACGAACTCCAACATCATGCGACACTTAAACACACACACGCATCATGGGTTTATTCAAATTTCATAAGATGGCATAAGCATTTAAGAAATAAAAATATAATCATCAAAAACGTAAAATCACAAAATTGACGATGAAAAAGGAAGAGACCTTGGCAGGCCAAGCAGGGAAACCCTTGATTTTGGCAAGAACAAGATCGCCTAAACGTAAGTCCTTAACTTTTGCTTTCTTCCCTCCCTTTTTACGACCACCAGCCATCCAGACTAAACCCTAAGAGATCCTTCGACGCCTTCGTTTTCCTCGACTTTGTTATTCTTTTTTTTTTTTTTTTTGCGTGATCAAATACAATCCAAACAAACCAAAATCTAGAGAGAGAAGATGAAGATTTGATCGCCGGCAGCGGCGGCGGCGCGCCCTGGGGGATTCCGGCGACTGACGGTGGTTAGGGCATCGAGAGAAATGGTAAAATAAGTAGGAAAAGGGAAGAATGATTGTTTCTTTAGGGATAAATTTTGGTTTTTGGTTTTGGCGTTGCGGTTCAATAAACAACTTCTGATTCAAAAAATAAATAAATCACTTCTAATGTAGATTTTTATTTGTTTATTGAAAACTTAAATATGAAAAAAAAAAATTAAATATTTTAAATTTTAATTCAATAAGTATTAAATTTTGTATTTTTAATGATTTTTTATAAATCTAATTTTAAATCTAATCAGAAAAAAAAAACTCTATAAGAAGAAAATATTAAAACTTATAATCTAAAAAATAAAATTAAACAACTTGATTAAATAATTAAATATATTTATTCAGTTTTAATAAAATTTTAAGATAAAAATAGTATTCTTTATTTAATTTATTGATGTGACATGATTTAAAATACTTTACAATATTTTAAATGATATGTGGTATGTTTATTTGTTTTTATAATTTAATTTTAATTGTTGTAATTAGTGGATGAATATGATAAAATCAAGTTAGATTGTAGGTAATAGTATAAAATTGAAGAAGTAATCCTAATAAAAAAAATAATATGTTATGAATATTTTATTTATGATAGTTATTCGTATATTAAATAATATTTTAATGTACTTTATAGTTTAATTCGCATTAAAATTAGGATTTTTATTTACTTTATTATTAAAGTTTAATTCTCATTTGAATTATACCTTTAATCTTATGTTATCTAACTTTGAGAATATAATACAACTCACGAGACTTTAACCAACGAAGGTGTTTGTTGTTTGAATCTTAAAGGAGTTATTGAAAAGATTCGTTATTAGTATGAATCAAAGATAAGTTCTTCTCCTTCTATTATATTTTAATTATCGATTATTTTTCTCTTTTGATCTTTAACTTGATTTTTAATTTTTGAAAAATCATTGGTTATTTGATGTTTGTGTAGCTATAGAGTTGCTTAATTAACATGGTTCTTGTCGATAATTCCCGAAAAAGATTTTACCAAAATACTGATGACTAAATATACTATATATTCAAATTAGTGTCAAGTCTGATAGGTTTTATTTTAATTTGAGATTTTTTTATTAGTTATGATCAATATTTATTTATTTTGATTATGAAAGTTTGTGTTTTAATTATGTTTTAAGTATTTCATGATATTTGAACAAACATTGAACCTCTAATTATTTAATATATTCTCTGTTATGTTGGTTTAATCCGAGTTAGTTAAACATCTCGTTCTGTGAGGCTTAAGGGTCCTAAAGGAGGTTCTTTTTAAAGGCTATGTTTAACTCTCTGCGCTCTTAAACTGAATCTCGAGTGATTCACATCTTGTAGGATGCGAATTACATTTATCGCGATAAATAGCGCAGAGAGTTATAATATGAACTCACCAAATTCACATCTTGTATTATAAAAATATAAATCACTTTTTTAAAAAGGACGACAAAAAAATCCATATCAACTTAATTTCGTGTTCTATAAGATGTGAAGTATCTATAAAATGTGAAGTAGTAATTCATATCCTACAAAATACGAATTAGATCTACGTATGTAGAAAGAGGGTTATTCTTTAAAATAAAGTTTGAAAGAAATTATTTTTAAATAAAAAAAAATATTCATCTAATTAAATGTTGTATTTGGAGGTTTGTGGTTCAAAGTTTAAACACCTATAAATAGTATGTTTTAATAATTTTACTTTAACAAAACGATGTTATTTTGACTTAACGGGAACGTTAAAAATTAAATGGCAAAATGATATTTTGGAATCACATATTAAAATTCAGTATTTGTTTTAAATTTTAAAAAAATTTGATGGTATTTTCGAATCAAAAACCATAATTAAATAATATATGATATAATTAACTATTTATTTTTAAAATTTAATTAAACAAATTATATTTTGACATAAAGATAATTTTAATCCTTAATTATTTTTATCATTTTAGCCCTCATTTTTTTTAGAATAAATTTAATCCTTAACATATATATTTTTAACAACTATTTCATTTTTTAACTAACATAATGATTAAAAAATTTAAAAATTAACGATAATGATGTCATATATATGTAGAATGATTTTTAAGATTTGAGAATGCTTAGTAGCCTTTAATTTTAGAATTAATTAATTTTTAATATTTTATTTGAATTTTAATTATTTTATTTTATATTTTACATGTATATATTTATCATTATGTTAAAAAATTGAATGATAATGATATGTTATATATACGTAGAATGAGGCTAAATGCCATGTTATTTAAAATATATTATCTCATATGTATGATATATCAATATCGTTAAAATTTTAATAGTCTAATCATTATGTTAGTTAAAAAATAAATTATTTGTCAAAAAAACATAAGTTAAGGATTAAATTATCCAAAAAAATAAGAACCAAAATAATAAAAATTACAAACGTTATGAATTAAAATTATCTTTATACCTTATATTTTACTCGATCTAACAATTATATCGATACTATTTTCTTTTTATCCGTTTAATAACGGGTCTTTTTTAGAGTTTCCGAATTATTTTTTCTCACATTTTTCAAAATCAAAGTATTCCTAAACTGCCCCCCCCCAACCCCAGCAGATAATGTAGAAAAGTTTTGAAAAACATTTCAGGTTCAAGCTGTGACCTGACGCGGCTGTCAATCTCACTTCCCTTCCAATTCCGACGTCGAATGGAATTCCAAGAAAGCAGTAGCTGCAGCTCCGATTGGGACCAGAATTTCACGGAACAAGTCGTACAATCAATGGACGCCATTGAGGCATCTTTTCGTTCTTCATCATCTTCACTACTCAAAAAACGCAAGCCCGACATCCATCAGGAAGATATCGCCCAAATACGACGCAAATTACCCAATTCCATCGTCTCTCCGACACCTTCTCGTCCATTTCCCTTCGCACGTTGTCAATGTATTTTCTATCACTGACCCGGTTTTGAAAATTGAAATAAATGAATCAGTAATCCTTTTTTGTTTTCTGATGTTGCAGCTTACACAAAGCTTAGATATCCGCCGTTGAGATTTGGGGGTCAAATTATGTATAGCAGAACAAAAGCTGAGGTGGAAAAAGCTGCAATGGAGCTTCTGGAAACACTTGAAATTAAGAAAAAGGAAACGGGTCAAGTTAGTTTAGGGTTTGATATTGAGTGGAAACCCTCTTTCGAAAAAGGTTTGCTTCCTTTACCCCTTGTCTTGGCTGCTACGTTCATTTCATATTATTGTTTCTTTTTGTTTCCTTAAAAAATGTGAAAAAATCTTATTTTGATATGAAACCTCGCTAAGGCATCCTTTGATCATTACTTCATACATGAAAAGTAGCAATATTTTAAAGAATTGAGATAAGTTGGAGATTTTTCAAGTGCATGATTTCTAGATGGAAGAGTTATGCCAGAATTGGCATTGCGTTTTAGTAATTCTTTGTTGTTGTTGTTGTTTTGTTATAACTATGATGTTTAGTTGTTTTGAAATGCTGTGTTTCAAAACTAAAGCTCTCTCTCTATTTTCTAGCGTTTGTTGTTGCCTTCCATGTCTTTGCCTTAATCATGACCTTTCGTTTCAACCATAATGCAGCATTGTATAATTTCTTTTAAACCCGAAGCTAAGCATTCTGCACCTATATAACTCTGACTTAGGTGTGTGAGTCAAATATATGCAAAGACCAACGAATATATTCTTTCCCCCCTGAGTTTCTCATGTATTTGGAGATCCTTGAAGGCTCATGTCTTCTTACCCTTATTCTCCAAGTTCAATGAAGAGTTGGAGCAACAAAGCTCTTTATTCCATGTTTCCTGAGTTGCTTTGGCCATAATTGATATTTTCCTCTTATTCGAAAGACTCTAACCATGATAGCCTAAATAGTTGTATACTTTCAATCCCCCCCCCCCCCCCCTATTGATGAAGTATTGGGCATGAGTATGGCAATCACTATTGAAGAGTCCATGTAATTTACTTAGGGAAATGGGAATAACATTTCAGGACATTGCAGATTATTGAGCTCCGTAGCAGGGGGATAATTACTGGCTAATTTTTATATCTAAGCATTTAAGCACACCATTAGCACTTCTTGCATCGTGTTGGTTGGATTTTGGTTACATTCTGCCAAGTAGTTAGGAATGAAAACAAAAGGTTGCATCCTTGCATCACTTTCAGTTATATTTGGAAGTGTTTCATATTCCGAGTAATAAAGGGGATAGGAAGTTTGTTAAGCTAAAATTTCATTAAATAATATTGCATGGATAATTATTTATGTTTGGAATTTTGACACTGCAGGTATTTTGCCTGGAAAGGCTGCAGTGATGCAGATATGTTGTGACCGTCGTTATTGTTATGTGATGCATATTATTCATTCTGGAATACCTCAAAGTCTGCAGGTTCTTCTTGAGGATTCCAAAATTATAAAAGTAATGTCTTTATTTTAAGTCTTTTTATTGGCAGCCTAAAGTCCTGAACTTCAATATTAGAATCTATATTTAGTTTTTAGTATTTCAAAATAATGCTTGCAAATAAACAGACAGGAGTTGCAATTGATGGCGATGCTGTCAAGATGTTCAGTGACTATAATGTATCCGTTAATGGTCTGGAAGATCTTTCAGATCTAGCAAATCAAAAGTTCGATAGGGATCGTCGAAATTGGAGTCTTGCAGCTCTAACTGAGGAGCTTATTTGCAAAGAGGTATCCATCTAATTTAGATATTTTAAATCCTGGTGAACACTTGAGCAGATTTTCATCTTACATACTCCTAACATGATATTAGTTCTCAACCCCGTAAATAGTATCAGCATTTTAACTTCCACCAAAATATTTGCTTTTGCTTTTGCTTTGGGTACTATGGCTGAATGCTTTCATTGGGAAGTCTTATTAAAATTCTTTGTATTGCAGCTTCCAAAGCCCAAGAAAATTAGGCTGGGAAACTGGGAGTTATATCCTTTATCCAAGGAGCAACTACAGTATGCAGCAACTGATGCTTTTGCTTCATGGCACCTATACCAGGTAACATTACAATTACAATATCACATTCTATTTGTCCATCTTAAATTTAGATAAGCTTGGATATTGTTTCAATTGCTATTATTTATGCTACTTGGACTCGAGTGTTTGTCCAACGCATGTGTCCAACATGACTGTTCTATTTTTTCAAGATTTTATGTATTTGAAAGGTTGTTGGGGAATCATATATCCATGCACGTGTCTAGATATATCTCGGACATAGGTGTTGGACGGGTACTTCAATGAAAATGAAGAATTGGATCAATGTAGACTCATTGCACTATGCTTTCTTCTTTCTTTTACTTTCAAGTAGTTTAATGTTGCATTTCAAATGCAGGTATTAAAAAGCCTCCCAGATGCAATAAATGATTTGTCAAATGGAAGCGAAAACATTCCAACACAATGATTTTTGTAGTAAGTTTAAAAGATTCAATGTTTTCCATTGTTTGATTTTAACTCAAGGTAGAGTTTGCTTAGGATAGAGTGAGCTCATGCCAAAGGCCAAGAAATGAAGAGTTAAATTTTTTTCCTAGTTGTGATTTGTATGTGCTTGTTGTTGTCCACTTTTGAATTGCTTCTTTAGATGCAGAACCCTTGTATATGATTTTAATTTATATAGCTTGAATTCATGTTATGTTCCGGCAAAGCTGATCTGTCTTTTGTTAATTCAGTATGATCTGATGATGTACTTGTCCTGTGCCTTACAAAGGTTTAGAGGATTCTACCCACACACATCATATCATAGTAACAAAATGGTGGGTAGAATACAGAAGCATTGTGTTTAACTTGGCCTCACCTTCTTCAAACACGTTGGGATATATCAGAGGATATCGGCATAAGGAAGTGCTCGATCAGGACTTGGGAGCTGTTTGAAGGCTGAGTTGAAGACTTAGGCTTCATTTGCTATATTTGTGGCAAACGGTTGTTGGGGTTACAACACCCGTTGGCAGAAGCTGAAAAATCCAGTTGTGAGCAAACCGCTCGTTTAGGAGGAGAAAATAATGGGCACAGACCAATTTAGGTTGCTAAACACAACCAGAAACAGGGCTAATAGTTTTTTTTTTTAATACTTCGGTGATTATAATTTAGTATCTGTTTATTTTTTTAATCCTTTAATTAGGGGTGAGCAAAATTCGACTAAAAAAATGAATAAATTAACTCGAGACGAAAATATTTAACTCATTTTGACTCAACTTCAAATTTTACAAACTCAAATAACTTGAAAAAAAATCAAATAAAGTTTGAGTTATAAAAACGAAAATTCGAATAACTCAAAATTTTTTAGTAATTAGAAGATTTATTTTTAAGTTTGAGGTACCGTATTTATTACAAGATCTCACCCAAACCCAAAAGAGCTCATCTTAGGGTAAGCATATAAGTACATACATATTTTCCTATAAGAAAACGCAATTTATTACAAGAACGATAAAAATTTTAATAGGTACATAAATTGTTACAAGTTGTATATAGTCTATTATACAAATCGTAATAAAAACGGTAGGTACCGTATTTATTACAAGATCTCACCCAAACCCAAAAGAGCTTATCTTAGGGTAAGCATTTAGGTACATACATAAATTACTACAAGAAAACCTAATTTATTATAAAAACGATAAGAATTTTAGTAGGTACATAAATTATTACAAGTTGTACAGATTTTATTACATAAATCATAATAAAAACAGTAGATACATAATAAAAACTATAAATACCGAATTTCTTACACGACCTCACCGAAACTAGGTAAACTCGTTTAAAATTAACTTGCACTATAGGCAGGTTACTAATTTACCTACTTTCAAGATATTTTACCTGTATATGTACTCTGGTTCAAATAAACCTACTCTAAAGCTGAATACCTACGTTGGTAAAGAGGGTTACAAAAACAATCACAATTACAAGTCATATTACCTATAAAGGTAAACCCTATTAAAATAAACCTAAGGTTTTCTCTCACAGTTTGACCCTATTTATCAACCTATTTTGAGTAGTGAACATAATTTAGAATAGTGCAATAAGTAATTTAGGGTTTAGGTACATAAATTATTACAGAATATACATAGTTAGCTTAGAAATTTAGACATTGTTCATACCGGTCAAAATATGGTTTTCATCTTCTAATTATTCTAAAAGATGTGACTTAATCTTATTCTTTACTCTAGTGTTTATGTGGAATGCTCAAAAATGTTTTTAAATCTCACCATCATACAAATTAATCTACTTAACATTATAAAAGTAAGACTAAATGTCATATTTGTATAATAGAAGGACCAAAATAAGAATTCTTTCGGACCAGCTTCATCACAGGCTAACTCCTCACTGTTGTTTCACAGAATAAATGTTAGCGAGTATAGATATCAAAACCCACACACCCGCAATACATGATTCTGTGACAAAGAAAAATGTCAGCTGTACAACTATTATAGAACAGAACATTTTCCCCTTGCTTAACCTAAATCACAGCAATACTTCTACACTAAATCACTTTCCCCAGGCATGCAAGACCAAAACTTGGATCTGTATCAGAGAATAGAAATCAAGTAGAGCAGTGTCTAAAGCTCCAATAAAAATAGATCAATCATTTTGCTAATTTATGGATTCAGCTCTTGCGGATTGATTATACAGCTTTACAACAAAATTACAATAGATTCTCAAACGAACAAAGCAAGGGCACTCCCTTGAAATATTAAGAAGACTGTAGGAGTAAATTAATTGTTGGACACTTGCACTAGGATTACAAACATGCTTGAAGATGACGTGATGACCAATAGTCACATGAAGTTTGAATGCTTTAAACAAATACTCGATGTTATAGGAAGACAAAACTTACCAACACCCATCTCCAAAAATATCTCTTCCTGAATTGCAGTGGTAACAACTGGTTCCTACACAAATAATTAAGTTTTCAAATGGGGCTTAAGAATACTTAAAATGATAAAAGAAAAAGAATTACTATGATAGTGTGAATGACGAATCTCAATTAGCGATGTTCATGGTTAACCAAATTACTATAACGGTTAATCCGTAGGTTCAGTTCTTAGCGTAATTCGAACACATTATCTTTAAACATTACCATCCACTTGTTCTAATAACATAACTTAGAGTTAACCATTGTAATATTTTGGTTAATCTATTCTCAATAGTGAAGTCTTACTTTCATATCCACAAATACAACTCAAATGGAAGAAGGGACACCAATTGCCTTCAATTTTTTTAGCTTGATATTTTATACTTATAAAATAGTAAGTAATTTATTTTTACCCCCCATTATAATTTTATTCTAACCACCCCAATATAAATTACCCTGCTCAATGAAAAATTGCAATAGGCTAAAGGCATAGTGCGAAGATATTTAAACCAACATAATGAAGTGAAAATAAGAAGAATTTTGACAGAATACAAAGACAATTGAATCCTGTTCAGCTAAAGTTTTGAATCCCTTAAATTTAGGAAAACACACCAAACAAGAAGAATCGTAACCTGCTTGTCCTTCACAGCTTCAACAATCCTCTTCTTAAAATCTGGTAAGACAAGGGAAATGCTATTGCTTATGAGGAGAAAACAAACAAAGGGAAAATGCAATGGAAAATACCTGGTTGGGAAATGATAAGAGAGAATCGATCAAATAGATAGAGCGATTGTTCCAGCCCCGGATTTCTGCAACTGGGTATTCGCCATTGTTCAATTGATTTCTCTTTTAAATTTTTCAATTTTAAGAATTACCGGCTCACCGAGTTTTATCTTTTTCTTTTTTTAATCCAACGGTCACTAATGATTAATATAAATCCAAAGGTTAAAATTAATTGGTTTTCTTTTAGCCTTATTTAAGAGTTTTTTTTAGACAAACGCCTTGTAAAAACCCTGCGAGAAAACCTTGTAAAAACCCTGCGAGAAAACAAAGAGTATATTTTTCTCTGAAAATTCGTCAACTTACAAAGAAAGGAATACCCTTTTCTTCTTTTTATCTCCAATGGCAACGCCCTCGCATGCTCAAGCTGTTAAATCTCTCAATAAATCTCAGGGTCGTAGGCGATTTGTTGTATGATGTTTCTATCTTTCACTTTCTTCTTCTTCTTCTTTTTTGACATATTTTCTTTACGAACTCTTAATTTGTTTCTTTCTTTTTTGCTAATTGCAGTTCAAGACTTTATCTCAGAGAATAGATGATATTGATATTAATGTATTTAGAAGCCTTGATAAAATCAAATCAGAGCCCTCTGAGGGTTCATCTTTCCTTCGGGATTGCCTTATCGAGTGGAGAGTATGCGCTGAATTTCATCTCTCTTTTTGTTTCTTTTTATACTTTGTGTCCTTGTTAGAACCCAATTTTGTTTTATTTTGTTAATTTCATAACCGGGTTCCATTAGTTTTTTTATTGGAATCTTTTTTCGGTTTTGGAAACCAAAC
The DNA here is from genome assembly GCA_035048815.1 of Abelmoschus esculentus. Taxonomy (NCBI): domain Eukaryota; kingdom Viridiplantae; phylum Streptophyta; class Magnoliopsida; order Malvales; family Malvaceae; genus Abelmoschus; species Abelmoschus esculentus. The sequence continues at coordinate 16,223,908 of JAUCBN010000024.1, forward strand.
TATTTTTCAAATGGTTTATGTTATTTGAAATTGATAGTTTATCATTGTAGAAACAGAGGAAACTCGTGGTGCCTCCCGTGGGTGGCATAGCTAATTTATAGTTTATGCAGGAGTTTGGTACTGCATAAGATTTCATAGGTGTTCACATTTGAGGGTTTTATTTTCAATGCAGGAATTGAATACCGCTGAGGATTTCATTTCATTTTATGGGGAAACGATGCCTTTTGTGCAGACCTTACCCTTGGTACTCTTGCACAAGGAATTGATATTTACTAAACTTATATCCCCATTACAAATGAAAGCAAGATTATCTCTTGAGCCTATACTCAGGTGTGCAAATTTATGTTTGATATAAGCTTGGATTTGTATTTGTAATGTTTCCTTCAAATAGAATGGCTGATAAATCCGTTATTAGAATAGATAAATAGAGCCCTCAAAGCTTTTTTGGAATCTTACTAATCTCTCTAAATTTTGGTTAGTGCAACAATGCTTTACAACATATTTATCTAAATTTACAGAAAGGATTGCCTCAGTAGCGAGTTTACCTCTACATATCAGCCTGCTGGCCTGCTATAGTTTATTGAAGCTGCTCGATGATTTAATAATTACTTGAGTATGATGTTTCTATGCAACAACTGTCACTCACTTTTAGTTGAGTCTGTCCATTGGTATGTCAAGTATTATTTAGTCGTGCCTGCACCAGGCAATAAAAACATCTCATACTTGTATGAGTGAGGTTTATTTTATAAGGTGCACACTTTTGTGTGCCTAGGCATGCTTTCTATAAGGAGAGACTGAAAAAAAATGACTGACAGAGTTTTCGTTAATTGCACTTATTTTGTAGTTTTTTCATTAGTACTACCTCTACCTGTAAGGAAGGGATAATTCAAAACTCTTTACTTCCAAATGTCTGAGTAATCAACAGTAAACATGGAACCATAAGAAATTCATGCATATTGGTCAACAAAAATTGCTCTTTTTTAGGATTAAACTAGACCTCTGTTTAGAGTTTAGTAAGGTTATTACACACATATCTTGTCTTTAGAATGATTAAGCAAGTACTTCCTTTTGTGCCTTGTGCCTCAGGCAACAGAAGGGTTCTAGCTCCTATAGTTCACCTTGCACCCTTGACAACATTGGGCGTTTTGGTTGTCAATGGTCAACGGTCAACCTCATACTTGGTTACCGTATATGCTTTGTAAAATGAATCCTTAATAATTGCACTTGGGATCTGATCTTTTTGCTATAATGTTAGAGCATACTCTGTTATAGTATTGGTATCTAACTATCTATCTAGTTGTGTATGATTAAAGGAAAATTGTGTATGATTTATGTTGTTGGTGCTGGGTATTAGAGGTTTTGTTTCATGTGCTCCACCCAATGCTCCCATTCTCTGTACTGGTTTGAGATGATTTTTTTTTAACTTGTGCAGATTGTTGGCAGCATTCTCTAGAGATCTTCTTGAAGATTTTCTTCCGTGAGTCTCTTCTTCCTTTCATCAAATGCATGTTTGCCCTCCCTTTTGGTTGAATAAAGTAGTGGTGCAATGTTTTGATAATTTGCATATCTGATGCCTTGTAATTGAACTTGCCATAGATTGCATGATACTTATTGTTGTTCTCATTGATCATTTTATTGCTATGATAGAAGTACTGCACATATATGGGGGTGCTTGATACAATTTTGGGACATTATATTGTGGTATTCTGTTTTATGTATTATTGGTTCTGGATTAGTACATAACACATCAAGTGGAACAACCACAATAATAGAAGAGAAAACCTCTTCCAAACATTCATTATAGTGGAAACATCTGGTCTATGATGGAGAGAGGAGTTTTGTCTCCATAAGGAACTTCATCTTGAAGTGTAAAGGGAGCCCCCTTTATTTGACTGCTGGTATTCAAGCATTATGCAATAGATGTGCATATAGGGGAGATGTAAACTCATGCACCTCAAGGGGTATTATGACTAAAATATGGATCATTTTTAAGTAAATGGGCTCCGTGGCTTGAACTGCTAGTTGTAGTCTTTGATCCAATGTTAAATTTAAGATGTTTTAAACTTTTCCTCACATTGTGTCACTTCAGGTTTCTTCTGTTAAGAGGAGGTCTGGTTCTTAAGGTTTGTCCTATACTTTGTAAAAAGGATAAAATGCTTATGATATCAGCATTTTCATCTTTTTTGTGGAAACATGTTATATTAAAATATTTTAACTCATTAACCAAGAAACCTCAAGAGAACTAAGCGACAAAAACAATGCCACTGGGTGGTTTCTTAATTGGAAGGAAGTAGAAGGCATAGAAGTGTAAGAATGGTCTATGCTTGCTATTTGTGTTTGCTACTTTGACGCCTAAAAGGTTAGCGAGTATTTTGTATGTTGCTAACCTGTAATTCTCAAGGCTAGTTGTGTTTTCAATTCTATTTCAATTCTCAAAGTTGGGGTATTTTTTAACTTTGATAATCATGTTTGTGCTGTTGGCATTCATTTCAGCATATTTATATTTTTTTCTTATTTAATTATTTACTATTGTTGCTTGTTATAGATTTATTCTCTTCCTCCCTTCATTTATGTGTATAGGACTGACTTGCATATTTTATTGGTCAGTTTTCTACCTAGGGTTGCTTATTCCTTGGTATCACTCCTCAAAAGTGGTGCAGATAAGGAACCAGATATTGTTGAGCAGGTTTGGCTATATGTTTTTTCTTCTCTTCCGAGTAGTTCTTCGTTTGTTAGTATTGATTTTCTTGTTTGACGTTGGCTGTAATCTTGCTAATTATTGATTGGCTCTTGCCTCTGCCACCTTTTCATGCAGATTTTTACTTCATGGTCGTACATCATGATGTATTTGCAGAAGTATCTCGTGAAGGATGTCATATATGTTCTCAAGTGAGTGCTTTCTTGACTCTTGCTTATACAAAGCATGTAGGATATACAGGTAGCTTATGCAGTTGGATAGTTCTTTTCACTTTCAACTTTCTTTGGAAGCAAAATCATTTTTCCTTATATTCTTTCTGGGTCAGGAAAGCAGAATGTTGAATTAAGGAATTTTCTACCATTGAATGGTTCTCTTATAAATATGGTTTCCTACTTGATGGAGAAAAGAAATGATGTCTGGTTAATGATAGGGGCATAAATATGATTTAAGATGACTTTTTGGCTTCATCACAATACTGAGGGAAATGTTTAATTCTACGGAGATATTTATGTTTTCACTATGCTGAACATTACCTTTTGAACTCTGTATCTTAATGCTATATGTTTTAGATGTTGCATTTCTATCTTGACAAGATACCTATTAGTTCAGTGGTTTTTCGTTGTGTTTGACAAGAATACAATGGGAGGTTTTGTTTTCTATATTGGAGTGGCCAATTATAACTAATGAAAGTTTGTACCAATATATCTGGCTTATGTTTATTTTTTCATTGTTTTGAAGGGTTACTGTGAGGATGCGGTATTACCCAAAGGATTATGTCCAAGATTTTATGGCAGAGGCTACATCATTCTTGCTGCGGAATGCACCTGTTGAACAACTTATAAAAGGTATCAGCCGGCTATGATTGAAAACTTGCTTGAAGTTTCTTTTTTTTTTTTATGATCCTTAGAATCTGGTTTTGATGTTGTGTTTTATTTTCTTTTGGTGGTTTATTTTTTTCTGGTTGGAAGTACATTTTGCGTATTCGTTTTTGAAATAATGTCCTTAAATAACCCAAGGTTAACCAATTAATAATTCTAAGACCTAGATCATTTTTGGAACTGTCCCTCTTTTCCCCTCATGAATCCTTTTTGGTGTCTGAGATGTTGGTTATCACATTTTGTGTTTTGGAATTTTAAGGTATATTTTTATGTAGCATGATCATAGACATTTTTGCTGCAATTTTCTTGCCAGATACCCTGTGTCTCTCCCCCTTCCCACTTCATTTGTTATTTTCTTGCATTTATGTGGTACAGAATAAAAAAATGAACCCTGGAGAACCAAGAAAATATGTTTATCACATATGTTGTTTTATGATGATGTGGATGTATTGCTTTGTTGAATAAGATTTTGATTTTGTTTCTATTTGGTTTTGTGTGCTATATTTTCTGATTTTGATTTTAAACAGGTATTAGGAAGACCATGTTTGAAGTTGTGAAGAAACCATTGCCTATCCGAAAGTCTGGAGTTAGTGCTTTGTTATGCTATATTATGTTAGGAACCTCATCAAGGTTCCATTCTGGAGCAGAGAGAGTTTTGCGATTATTGGTGGACAATTCAATATTTGCCATTGGTGATAAGTTCCCTAAAGGTATTTCATTTATTACTGATAAGGCTTTTCTTATAGACCATTGATGAGTATGTGATTGGGTTTCTGATGTATATTTTTTTCTCTCATAGCATTGGGACTTAATTCTTGTGCAAAAAATTTGAAAATTGAACTACTCTCAACTGCTTAACCCTACATTAGCAGATCCCCACACGACCCCAAAAGAAAAACCCAATACATATATAAACATTAGTGCCTGGGGGATATGTGGGACTAAAATAAGTATAACAACGGCATTTTATCTGTAGATGAGATTTGAGCTTTTCACTTTTGTTCGGCTGACAATAGTCATTGTAGTTATGTTTTCCCAAGTGAAAGTAGTTGTAGGAAAAACATTTCTTCTAGATGTCTGCTCTGCCTTAGTGCTTCTTTCTCCAAGCAATTTTTCTTTGAATCAGATGGTGTCTTCCAGCTGTGATCTTTATGCCTTTTCCTGACCAAGTAGTAACAAGATGTGAGCTTCGAAAGTTAAAAGAGCAATGTTCTGTTTGCTTTGTTAGCTCACCTATCTATCCAAGCTACATATTTATGATGGTTGAATAAATCTGGTATACTTATGTATTTCTTTGTGGCATGCACTAATGATTATGGTCAAGTTTCTTTGTCTTGCTGACTCTATTATTTATATGCTGGAAGATCTTTTTAAGGTTACATATTTGGTTGACTTCATGCTATATTGCTTTGGTTTTGGTTGGTCGTGCTTAAGTCCCATATTTTAGCTTGCCTTTGGAGTAGCATGGTCTATCTTGTTTCTAGAGTCTATTGCCTAGTGACTGTGTTTCCTCTTTATCTAGTTTTACTTGGTGCTTAGGGTGTGCATTTCTCTTGCAGTTTCAGATGCTATTCTTGAAGTTGTGACTACTACCTTTCAAAAATTACCTGAGGAACTAGAACCTAAGGACTTGGGTCTTATGTGGGAGTGCTTGTATCAGGAAATAAGCGACTCTCTAGCTAATGAAGCTTTCTTGCATTTAAGCCGCCTTTTATCGCTGCTAATATCTTCTATTCAAGTTAATAGTGGGTGTGATATTATGGGTGAGTTGATAAAGGTCTTCATATACTGGTTTCTTTCTTACTTTTTATATGTTTGATGTTACTTCTGTCCTTTTACCTTTCAATGTTCAATTTTAATTGTTATAATGTGGTGCAGACTATCAACGGATGCTTGAAGTTGTAGAGTCCTTGGTGCTGAAAGTTGTACTGCCTTCTCGCAATGGAAATGGTAGATTGTCTGAAGTTGTTGACAAAGTTCTGCAACTAATGCTGCACATTCTTGATGGACTCCATGGTTCTAATAATTTGTCTATGATCTCTGGCTGTTTGTCACAGTGGGCTCCTGTATTTGAGTTAAGAAACTCAAGGTAGTGTCTTTTCCGGAATCAGTCTGATATGATTATCTTTTGGCTCAGCTCCTTCTTGACATGCTGTTGTTTCAATTTCAGCTTGTTGACTTTTCTTAGAAAACTACTGCTGAAGGACCCACCTATAATATATATTTTCAGAGATTATGCTTTAAGGTAAATTGACATCTTAGTTGCAATTTGGCTCTCCCTTTACTCTTTCTGCTTTAGCTGCTGTTTTGAAATCTTTTACTTGAATTTTCAGTGCTATGAATGATCTGGTAGAATCTTCACAAGAAGAAGTTATATGTCTGTTACTCTCTTTCTTTAAGAGATTGCAAATGCATCATCAAAGCACTAAATTCTTACATGAGATGTCCAGAGGGAAATTTTCAAATATTTGTGATTTTATGGAAGAGGTTCTCAGTAGCTGGATCAAGCCAAATGGGAATACGTTGGCTGCTCAAATTGACAATGCCAAATTGGCTATCTTGTGGGGAATAATAAGCTGCTATCCGTATATGTTTGATGTCCAAGCAGAGTGTGTGCTGATAAAGTTGTTGGATACACTTCATCGCCTTCTTATGATTGAGGACGGTATGTAATCCTGCATTTCGTCTTTCTTTTCCAATCTGTACTCTCGAAATATTGCCATCTTTTGTCGCCTGGAATACATATCTCTTGAGTTAAGGAAATCCACTTCTGTATTTTTATAATTCTTCAATCTGTCTGTAGTATCTTATGCAGTTTTCCTTTGGTTTTCTCGTATATTTTAGAAAGTATTGCAGGTGTTTACAAACACACTTGGGAGAGCCTAGTTGGTGCTGCTTTAGATTCTCATAACAGATGGCTTAATGCAAAAGGGGTTGGATTTGTAGAAATGAGGAAAGTATTAGACCTTTCCAAGGCTTGCAAATCATCGTCACAAGTACTATCTGCTGTTGCTGATTACTTGGATAATGTGAACCGGTATGTTATCATTCCCTCCCCCTATCTCTCTGCACACACATTATTTCAAATAACCCATGGTTGTGTAGTGGTTCTTTTACTCCAGTGGGGTCAAGGCCCTTCTGCTGATTTCCTTCATCCCCATTGGCCTTGTACAAATTTTCAAATGCAGACAGAACACATGCGCATATGTTCATTCTGGTCTTGATTGTTTTATTGTAAAGAACACAGTCACACATGCCTTTTTCTGATCATATCAATCTGTTGTGCTTGTTGATCACCGGTTATGTCTAAAACATCCTACAAGTGTAGGCCCACAACTCAATCAGATAGTGACAAGCAAATATATCATCCCTTGCTTAAAGGGGAGGATATGATGGATGCAGTTGGCATATTTGCTGATAACTTGTGCCACCCGGATAAAGGGATTCGTCTCCCTACTCTAAGAATTTTGTGCCATTACGAACCTCTCAGTTGCAGAAGTTCTACCAAGGATGAACCTGCTGAGAAGAAAATGAAAATAGAGGTTTCTCAGGCTGGTATTGTTGGTACTGATGAAAGCAATGTATGTGTGCTATGTTCTGCTGCTTTTATTCTTTGACATGAGCCCTTCCTCTATAACTTATATGAATATATTTCCTTTTGAAACAGGTTCTTCAGCTATTAATGTCTATCGAGGCCACTCCTCTTTCAATTTCTACCAGCAGAAAAGTTACCTTATTGATTTCTAAAATACAAATGCGCATCTCTGCTGGAAGGATACCTGAAACATATATACCTCTGGTTTTGAATGGGATAGTTGGAATTTTCCATAATCGTTTTAGCTATTTATGGGATGCAGCTTCTGAGTGCCTTGCAGTTCTGATTAGAAAGCACACTGGACTTGTATGGGATAAATTTATTTCTCATTTTCAGCACTGTCAGTCCTTGGTGCAGGCATCTGTTGTTCAACTTGATGGAGAAAATGAAAATTTATCCGACGCATCTAGTGGTATGCGAGTATTTGGCTGTTGATTTCGATTTGTTAGTTCGATTTTCGTCTTGTCAGTGGTATATTTTCATGTCTGAAAACATGATCCAGTATATGCCATTCTATCATTTTTTTCATTATTATAATATGTATTTCTAATTTCCTCCCTGGTTTCAATGGTCAGATCTTCTAAGGCAATTTGATTTGTTTGTCAATCCGTCATATGATAACACACCAGCCACAGCAGTTTTGTCCTTACTCCTACAATCTTTGCAAAAGGTTCCTTCTGTTGCAGAGTCTCGGTCCCGTCAAATTATACCCCTATTTTTAAGTTTTTTGGGCTATGATAGTGATAATCTTGTGAGGTATTCATCTTCTCCATTGATTTGTTTTTCTTATTATGTTAAGCATCAGCACAAATCATCTTATAGGAGTTGGTTTATTTTCTCCTTTGGAGTGCAGCCCCTGTTCATTCAATTCAGACATTTCTGAAGGAAAAGAGTGGAAGAGTATCCTTAAAGAATGGCTAAGCTTGCTAAATCTGATGAGGATCCCCAGAGCATTCTATCGAAGTCAATGTCTGAAAGATGTTCTGCAATATAGGTTTGTGTTTTATAGTGTCTCATTTCTTGCTTCCTTTTTATTGTCTTAGTGTCATCTCTGGTACATGGACTCGATAATTTAAGCTCCATACTCATCTCAACCTGACATAATACTAAATGTATATGGGTGTTGAATGTGAATCTTAGTATTAAAAAGCGCGCTGTGAGGTGAGAGGCGCCACGAGGCGTCGAGAAAAATGCCTCCAAAGGTCGAGGCGGAACGATATACAGGAGGCGCGTACCTCCAAACGCTTTCGCCGGAGGCTTGAGGCGCGCAAGGCGACGCCTCTTTTCACATAGGCGTGTTAAAAAAAACTTTAGAAAAAGAGCAGGGAAAGCAGTAGCAGAAAAAATAAGGAACTGCAGCAGAAAAATTAGGGAAGAAAATGAAAAGTAAATAAAAGTCACGTTGGGAAAATAATAGGGTTTTAAAATTTATTTTAATCTCTTAGTGGCAGTCTGCAGACCTTGGAAGTTGAACCTATTATAACTTAATGGACGAAAACGTCCTTTATCAATGGACTGTGTAGAAGGACTAAATATTAACTTTGTTTAAAATAAGTTTAAATTATTTTTTATTTTAAATTTTATTGTTTTATTATTATTATTACCGAATGTTTATTCTACACCAAATTAATATTAATATTAATAATAATTTTAATATTAATATAATAAAACATTTTTTAAAATATATATTGATTTAAATAAAATATTAAAATATTATATTAAAACAATATAATTTATTAATATTTTAATATATTTAATTTTAATAATTTAAATATATATAATATTTTAATTTTTTTAATATCTATGATATAATATATATTTTAAGTCTAAAATTTATTTTAAGATTGATTTATAAATCTTAAAAAATAAAAGGGTGCCTCACCTACGAAAGGTGAGCGCCTCATGCCTCACGCCTCGGCTTCAGAGACCTTTTACGTCTCGGAGTGCCTCTTGCTTTTTAAAACCAAGATGTGAATCCAAATCCTTGTTAAACTTATGGACTTGGCTACTACTTCAATGAGTCTATTTACTGATCAGAAAAATATGCTAATTAAGATTAGAGATTATTCTAGGAGATTGTTGGCCTAAAGGGATAAAAGTTACAAAGAGAGAATGAAAGTAAAGAAGAACTAGGAAGCTCAGACACAAAATATGGATATGCATTTACGTGATAATGGAATTTCTAAAATTAAGATATGGGTACAGTAGGTCATGAGTCACAACAATAAAAATGTATTTTTTTTTATATAACACTAATACATAAAAATTGTAAAATTGGTACTTTCATTTAGATAACATGCTGAATATTTTTAACATTCTAAAATTATTTTTTAATTTAAAATTTGAACCTTAAAAACTGATTGATTTCATATTTTGGAGCAAGTAGAAACATGTTAAAACATACTTCATTATCTGGACGTGTTTAGCTGTGTCTTGACTATGTTTGGATAAGGTTTGATTTATTTTTACTTTTGTTTAATTTCCCCGTGTGTCCAATCTGTGTCTGTTCTTCATAGATAAGAAGAGATGAAAAGTTTCATAGAGATAGAAAAGATGAGAGATCAAAAAAAAAATAAGCAGATTCTGGATACAGTTACAAGTGCACATACATGACTCCTTAATCAATTCAAAATGTCTGAGAGAACTTAAAACATGGAGTTTGTCTAAAGAACTTAGCACTCTTTTAGGATGGACTTAATGGATTTTATTCTGTCTTTACCAGGCTTCTAGATGACAATGATGATGAAATACAGGCAAGGGTTCTTGATTGCCTTTTATTGTGGAAAGATGACTTCTTGCTTCCGTATGACCAGCATCTGAAAAATCTAATCAATTCAAAATACCTAAGAGAAGAACTTACAACATGGAGTTTGTCTAAAGAAGCTGGACTAATTGAGGAAGGTCATAGAGTTCATTTGGTTCCTTTAGTTGTTCGCCTCCTGATCCCAAAAATCAGAAACTTGAAAACACTTGCCTCACGAAAGGTATGTCCATAATTTAAATCTTGTTTCTTGCCCATTTCTTTCAGCCAACGGGGATTTAGAGTTCTATATATATTTCATGATCATTTGTCATTCTTATCACCTTGACCGGTAGTGTATGACCTAATTTTGACAGAATGCAAGTGTACATCTTCGAAAGGCGGTTCTTGGTTTCATAGCTCAACTGGATTCTGATGAGCTCCATCTATTCTTTGCATTGTTATTCAAGCCCTTGCAAATTATACCTAATGAAGATGATTATGCGTCTAACCCATATTCAAACTCCAGCCATGAGTTTCACTCCCTAAATTATCTGACATATTTCACTGTGGAAAATATAACATCCCTTTCCTGGAAGAAAAGATATGGTTTTCTGCATGTAATTGAAGATCTTATTGGTGTTTTTGATCAATTCCGTGTCAGACCTTTTCTTGGTCTATTAATGGGATGTGTTGTTCGGGTGTTAGCAAGCTGCAGTTTGAATATTGACACTGCCAGGGTTGCTGAATCCTCTCCTTTAAGTGATCATCCTGGTGTTGAGATGATATCTGATGACAAGGACAGTGCAGAGGCAAACCTTGCGAAGGTAATATCTGTCTGTGTTGAGACAAAACTCTTTTTCTTTCTAACGAAAATAATCAGATTCTTTATAGAGATAAACTAAGCTTGATGACAGTAATTATTTTTTTTCTCAGACTGGGATGGACATCAAGCAGTTCAAGGATTTGAGGTCGCTATGTCTAAAAATTGTCTCTCTAGTTCTCAATAAATACGAGGACCATGATTTTGGTACTGAATTCTGGGACCTATTTTTTACGTCCTTGAAACCCTTAATTTGTGCTTTCAAGCAGGAGGGTTCTAGTAGTGAAAAACCAAGTTCCTTGTTCTCTTGCTTTTTGGCCATGAGTCGTAGCCTGAAGCTTGTGTCCCTGCTCTGTAGGGAAAGGAATCTTGTTCCTGATATATTTTCAATGCTAACTGTTCCAACTGCTTCAGAAGCTATTGTATCTTGTGTTTTGAAGTTTATTTCAAACCTGCTTGATCTTAATTGTGAGTTGGATGATGAAAACAATCCTATAAAAGGTTTGATATGTCCAAACCTAGAAGCACTTGTCTTCAGCTTGCATCATCTGTTTCAGGGTGATAAAGCATCCAAGAGGTATGAGTAATTCACTTACCTATAAATACATGTTATGCTGATATCTGCTGACCATAGAATCATAAAATAATATAAAGGGTGAACTAATGGTCATATTATGTGTAATATTCGATATATTTATGTGTGTTTGTATTTTGAACCAATTGCTTTAAACAAATGTGAAGTTAATAGTTACTTTGTAAATATCCTTTTGTTTTTGTTTTTTTAATTTTTCTTTGCCTTCTTTCCCGCTTCATCTAATTATTGATCCATTTTTGTACTGTTGTTCATTAATCTGCTGTTACTGTAGAAATAAATACTTTCCTCATAATCATCAATGAAATCTTCGAAGAAGTCTCAGTGGTTTGCACATATAGTTTCCTGTTCGGGGTTGTGCCTTCAAGTAAAGTTCAGTTCACTTGGTGTATGTTGATTATAGAGATAAATTGTCAGATATCTTGAGGAAATGACATTCAAAAGAAAATAAAGGCTACTGAAAATTAGAGACAAAATGGGGAGGGTGAAGTAGAGAATTTTCAAATACAGTATGTCAAACCAGTTCTACTTAAGGCCTGTCAGAGGACCAATGAGAAACATGGGGTGGCCTCTCCCATTCTCGGCTGAAAACAAAAAACTAGTTCCAAGTTTCAACACTGAAGTTTAAAAATTATGAAGTCTTTTACTCCTGAAATTGAAGTTCAAGTCCATAGGAGACACATATCGGGTGTGTAAATATTGAGTATAACAACAAATGCCAATTTAAACTTAAATTGAGACAACTATCTTCTGTCTTCTTTTCTCAAGACCTTTATGACTGTATTGGTAGCTAAAGCCTCTTCATGTTGTAACTAATATTTGTTCTTTCTAAGTTAAAGATTTTGTTCTATATTGGATGCTATGAAAAACTTGTTCACTTTTCTTTCTTTTCGCAATATACGTTTCTTTTGTGCCTCCTTTCATTCTGAATTCTTCCTTTATGGTTTCTACATTAAAGATTCATATATAATTGAGTTTGATATTGAGTTCAAAGTTCTTAGGGAATGGAAAAGCTTATCGCTGAATTTTTCTTTGATCCATTCTTTTTTGCTGTAACAGAAAATTAGTCAGATGTCTTGGGGAAACAGAAATTCGAATCTTCAAATTGCTATCAAAGTACATAAATGATCCATTGCTGGCAAAGAAATTTGCCGATATCTTGCTCCCTTTCTTATCAAAAAGAACTCAAGGTTCTGGTAAGAGACTTTTAGAATCAGTATTGATACTGTTTAGTCTTTTCATTTGTTGTGTTCATGTAATTTTGGTGTTGCAGATACCTGTCTTGAAGCCATACAAGTTATTCAAGATATTATTCCTGTTCTAGGGAATGAGACAACTACTGATATACTTAATGCAGTTGCTCCACTCCTTATTTCTTCCAAATTGGATACTCGAGTGTTTATTTGCGGTCTTCTTGAAGCACTTGCTAGAACTGATTCTTCTGTACTTGTGGTGGTAATATTTGCCACTTCTTATTTTTCACATTGGAATTTCTTTGTTTTGTAAGTATCCTAAGTTTTTAACACTGGTGATTGAAATGCAGGCTGGATATATCAGACAATTAAATGCAACCTCTGCTTTCGAGTTGGATGAGCTTGATTACGATACCATAGGCAAGGCATATGAAGGGATAGGAACTGGATTCTTCAATGCTATGCCCGTGGAGCATGCATTACTTGTTTTGTCACAAAGTGTATATGATATGTCATCAGACGAATTAATCTTAAGGCATCATGCTTATAGGTTGTTGCTTACTTTTCTTGATTTTTCTGCCAAAGTTCTTGGCCAAGGGGTAGACCATCATCGGACTGTTGATCAGATGATGACAGATGATGAAATCTGTTGGAAACAAGCATGTGTTCAGCGTATCATAAATAAGTTTCTTTTGAAGCATATGGGGGATGCAATCAGTTGTGGACTTTCTGTGAGAAAGGTATCAAGCCTTTTTCCTGTCCTCTTGTAGACAGAGATCATATTTTACCTACTTCCCAATCTTTTATACTCTAACCGTACACATGTAATGATGTGCACAAGGACCATCAGTGATACTCTAAACTTTATTTGTTGAAACAATTCTCAGTTATTATACCACCAATGTTACATGCACTATTTAACTCATGGACGTCATTGATATAGGGTCTATTTCTATCCCATTGGGGAGAATGGTGTTGGGGTGCCTCTCTCTATGGATTCTAACAAACCCATATTCTATTTTACTTTGTTCTTGTATTTAACTCTGGATTCTAATGGAACCATGCATTATTTAACTTTGTAAATAAATTTTGCTTTTCCTATAGCCCGTTTGTTGGTGTCCGTTTTTGCTTGCAAAGCTGTTGTATATTGATAAATTTGCAAAAATATGCAATATAATTGCAATTAAGTTTTATAAAACATATGAAAGAAATTCTGTTGCTACTATTCATGATATGTCGGTTATACTTATTAGGATAGACTTCTATTCTATAGGAATTTATCATTTAAGATAAATATCTATCTTTTAGGAGTTCTATTAGTTTTATTTATTTTATCTTCTTAGGTGATAGAGTTCTATCTTATTTAGGTTTTCTACTTCTTTGTAAACTCTTATGAAGAAGTCTATATTTGATTAATAAAGTAACGACACAGAGCATTCTTAGACTCTGTTTCTACATGATATTCAGTAGATTTTCTAATGGATGTGAATGGTTTCAGGAATGGATTGATTTACTGCGAGAAATGGTGATAAAGCTTCCGCAGTTGGAGAATCTTAGTTTGTTCAGAGCTCTATGCTCTGAAGATGCTGATCAAGATTTTTTCAGTAATATCATTCATTTACAGGTTCTTTCTGCAAGCTTCTTTGTTCACTTATGGTCTGCTAATTGCCTCTTGCAAGTTCATTTATATTTCTCCTGATTCATGAATTGGACCTTATAACACTTCTCGTGCCTTCTGCATTTGTTCTGCTTTACTAATGTTAACAAAAACTAATTTGCTTTAGCTATAAACATATAGAGCCATCAGAATGCTTGTGAATATTTTCTCAATTTCCATTTCTTTTTTGGGTGCAGAAACATAAGAGAGCGAAGGCTTTGTCTCGATTTGCAGATGTTATCAATAAGAGCTATATGTCTATGGTAACTATGCTTGACTGTTGTTTTTGGCGATGGAAAGTTTTTCTGATCAGCACTAAAACTTTCTATGCTCTGCTTTTTCACTTGCAGGATATCATGAATAAAGTGTTTATTCCTCTTTTTTTCAACATGTTGTTTGATTTACAACATGGAAAGGACGAACATGTTAGAACTGCATGCATGCAAGCACTTGCTTCAGTTTCGGCTAAGATGGAATGGAAATCATACCATATGTTACTGATTCGCTGTTTTAGTGAGGTGAAGAAGCATCCAGATAAGCAGAAGGTTCTCCTACGGTTAATTTGCTCCATTTTGGACAAATTTGATTATTCTAGATTTTGTCCTGGTCAAGGGGTGATAGATTCCTCGGCGAGCATTTCAGGTTCTGAAACCAATAATACTACTTCAGCAATGCAGAAAGTTGGTTGTTCTATCATTGTTGCTGAGATACAAGCATCCCTTCAAAAAACTATTCTGCCAAAGATACAAAAGTTATTGACTTCTGATTCTGATAATGTCAATGTTAATATCAGCCTTGCGGCACTGAAACTTCTAAAGCTGCTTCCGGATGATGTAATGGAGTCTCAGCTATCTAGCATCATCCATCGCATTTCAAACTTTTTAAAGAATCGTCTAGAAAGTGTTCGTGATGAAGCTAGATCTGCATTGGCAGAATGTCTGAAGGTGCTTGGACTTGAATATCTGCAGTTTGTAATTCGAGTTTTGAGAGCAACACTGAAACGGGGATTTGAGCTGCATGTTCTAGGATATACACTTAATTTTCTTTTGTCAAAGACTGTTTCAAATTCTTCTGAGGATGGGAGTTTGGATTATTGTTTAGAAGATCTCCTCAGTGTAGTTGAAAATGATATACTCGGAAATGTTGCTGAGGAGAAAGAGGTGGACAAGATTGCTTCTAAGATGAAAGAAACGAGAAAGTGCAAATCTTTTGAAACCTTGAAACTGATCGCTCAAAGCATAACTTTCAAAATCCATGCATTGAAGCTTCTTTCTCCTGTTACAACTCACTTGCAAAAGCATCTGACTCCAAAAGTGAAATCAAAATTGGAGAATATGTTGAAGCACATTGCGGATGGAATTGATTGCAATCCATCAGTAAATCAGACTGATCTCTTCATCTTTGTATATGGCCTCATTGAAGATGCAATTAATGAAGAAAATGAGTTTGGCGTGAGTTTGACTGGCGCAGAAGCAAATAAACATGGAAATGTTGTCAGTGAGAAGATTGTTTCTCCAGCAGAGGCGTTTAGAACTAAGTCTGCATGTTCTCACCTTATCGCCGCATTTGCGCTAGGGGTTTTACAAAATAGAATAAAAAGCATGAAATTGGACAGAAATGATGAGCAACTGTTATCAATGTTGGATCCATTTGTCAAAATACTTGGCAACTGTTTGAGTTCCAAATATGAAGATATTTTGTCTGCATGCCTTAGATGTCTTACTCCATTGGTGAGGCTGCCTCTTCCATCCCTGGAATCCCAGGCTGATAAATTGAAAGTAACACTGTTGAGTATTGCACAAGGTTCTGTAAGCACTGTCAATCCTCTTATGGAGTCATGTCTAAAATTGTTAACTGTACTTTTGCGAAGCACCAAAATCACATTATCCTCGGATCAGTTACATATGTTGGTGCAGTTTCCAGTGTTTGTGGATCTTGAAAGGAATCCATCCTTCATTGCATTATCACTTCTAAAGGCAATTGTTAACCGCAAGCTAGTGGTTCATGAGATCTATGATATTGTAGTTCAAATTGCAGAATTGATGGTAACTAGTCAAGTAGAACCAATTCGCAAGAAATGCAGTCAGATTTTGTTGCAGTTCTTACTTGATTATCATCTTTCAGAGAAACGCTTACAGCAACATTTAGATTTTCTGCTTGCAAATCTAAGGCATGTATTAAAGTATTTGCAGTATTTTTTTTTTGGTTATTTAATTTTTTGTTGTCTTACAATCAATCTACTTTTCTTGCAGGTATCAGCATCCAACTGGGAGAGAATCTGTGCTAGAAATGCTCCATGCAATTTTGATAAAATTTCCAAAAGGCATTGTTGATGAGCAATCACAGACCATATTTGTCCACCTGGTGGTGTGCTTGGCTAATGATCAAGATAATAAAGTTTGCTCTATGACTGGTGCTGTTATAAAGCTCCTTATTGGTCGTATAAGCCAACATTCACTGAATTCCATTCTCGAGTACAGTATGTCCTGGTATTTGGGTGAAAAGCAGCAACTATGGGGTGCAGGTGCACAGGTATTACTCTCTAATGGTGTCTGTCTGATTATGATTTAGAATGTTGACTACATGAGGTTTCAGAACTATATAATATAAAATACAGGAAATGTTTAGGGTCTAGTAGAGAAAAATCATGAAAAGCTAGTATGACATTCTTAATAGTAAGTGCTGTCTGTTCATGTTATGAGATGTTTTCTGTATTTATTGCTGATGTTACATATTTGTTTCTTTGAAGATCTTTGATATAATGAATGCTCGATATTTTTTTCTTCCCATTATGCCTGGTTACAATCGATTCTGCAAAGTGATAGACTTCTATTTCTTCTTTTGACGCCAAGTAACTTTTAAATGTAGTAATAGTTTTATTTCTGCTGTCATGCTCAATGTCTGCAGAACCTTTCCAACTCCTGATTCAGTTTCGGTGTATAGAGTTAGAATTCTTCTCACGTCTTTTATTCTACTTATAAAGAAAAATGAATTGGGTTGGAGTTTAGAACTCTGTAAGCCAAGTTAGAGAGTTACTGAATAGAATATTAATAATGTTTAATATATTAATAAATTAATTTTTTAAATAAAGGGGAGCTAGAAATGTTCAAAGCCTCTTGTGGAGTTCGAAAGCTCCACAGCAGATGTTGAGAGTAATAATCCTATTATGAAATGAATTTGTTGATATACAACTCTGGAAAGTACCCGCTGTTGTAATTATCTAGTTTGCTGTTATCATATTTAGTTTGTGTCACATTTCTCGTATTCCTTTCATGATGATCTTTGATATCTCTGTGCAGGTATTAGGATTAGTGATCGAGGTCATGAAGAAAAATTTTCAAAAGCATATAAGTAGAATATTGCCAGTGACTAAAAGAATCTTGCACTCCGCTATTGATGCTTTCACCAACACAGAAATGGATCTTTCTGTCGAAGCTACTATTCCTTTCTGGAAAGAGGCATACTATTCAATAGTTATGTTGGAGAAGATGATACATCAGTTCCATGATTTAAGCTTCAAAAGAGATCTTGAGGTTTGACCTGTCTGTTTCTTATTCTCGAGTTAAATGTTATAAGACTTTCATTTTAACCCTAGTCATACCCATCCCTATTCCCTATAAGTATTGCTTCCACTTTTTATTTATTTTTTCTTGAAGTATTCATGTCTGCTACGGTTCCGGGTATGACCCTTCAAGGACCCTCCAAATACATGGAAAAACTTTAGTTCAAGTAACAATAGCTCTATAAAAATAGTACCCTGTATATATGGTTGGGAGACAGGTTCACTGAATATTCCTAATTTGTCACCAATATGATCCTCCAAGGATCTGTCAAATGTATGGAAAAACTTTAAGTGAAATCAACATATTCGGGTCGAACACATACCAACATCCTGCACTTAAATCCTGGTTTGAGTGACATGGTTACACATGCCTTTCACGCACTTGTGTGTATTTTTTTTCCTTTTAAAACCCTATTGATTGGACCTAACACTACAGTAATTGGACCTATGACACTAATCAATAGTTTCTCCATGTATTTTTCTATGTTGCTTTTGACTTTTTTTTCTATAAATAATCTGATCATTTTCAGAGTTTGGCATGGAGATATGACCCACCGAGGACTCTAAAAACATGGAGAAACTTATAAAAATTGAAAATAATTAATACCCACATCCAACACTCGCAATCATGTTAGATTATGTGAGTGTTTTCATGAGATATTTTGCTTAGACAACTGCCAACAGAAGCAAAAATGATAGAAGTTGCACATCAAACAATAATGCTCATTCTTAATGTCAGAACATGCTGTGCTCCTTTATGAAGTCTGTGTAATTTAATTCATATTGACCCTTTCTCTACTATTTTCAGGAGATTTGGGAAATGATCTGTGAGTTGTTGTTGCATCCGCATGCATGGATACGCAACATATCAAATCGCTTAATTGCCTTCTATTTTACTTGTGCAAATGAGTCAAGTCGTGGAAGTCTTGAGAAGTTGCATGGAGCTTTGTTTCTTATGACACCAAGAAGACTTTTTATGATTGCTGCTTCTCTTTGTTGCCAACTGAAAGCGCCTGTTGATGATGCTGAGGTTGCAACGAAGGATGTGAAGCTTGCTAAGAAAGAAAATGAGAAGAACGGTTATCACTGGAGCAGCCTGATTACAAAAAATCTTGTGTTTTCAATTTGTGGTCTGAACTCCTTGATGAAAGAGTGGGCTGGTGTGCACCTTACAAAGTTCTGGTCTACCCTTGAACAGCATGAGCAGGGGCAGTTTCTTAAAGCCTTTCGGTTGCTTAATTCAAGGAAAGCAACCAGGATGCTTTTGTCTGTCACTGATGCCACAGATGATCAAAATGATGCAGAGGACCTTCAATACCTGTTTGTCTCAAATCTTCTTAAGGAGCTTGGCAAACTAGCTTTTCAAATGGAGGCTATTCAGGTTGGTCAAATTTTTGGTGTTTATTTGAATTCTCGAAAAGCATTGAACTGAAAATACTTTTTCAATCCAACTCTACTTGCTATTAGGGCCGAGTGAAAAACTGAGAATCAAACTTGTGTTTGGTTTAGGTAGGTTATTATAAAATTCACATTGGTTCCGATCCAGATATTATAAAATGTGAAAAAAGGAGAAACTTATTAAAACTTAAATAAATAAAAAATTGTTTAAGTTTTCAGTTCATATGCTGCTGCTATAAAGAACTGTAATTATTCAAGCCAAACTGACTACAATTTATATTTTTTTTATCAGCTTTTTCACTTTTTGTAATATAAAGAAGGAAAAACTATACAAAAGACTTATAAAAAGATTTTAGAAAACTGATGAACTAAACCTATCTGAACCAGAGGAATTTGGTTCAGTTATTATTTCAGTCTTTAGAAGAAAAGAAAAACACCAGGGTAATTCTTATTAGTTGTAATTTTGTTCAAAATCACACCGAACTGTCAGCATACATGCTAGCTTGTTGGTTATGTAGTTGTGTTATTGAAACTATTGTACTTGTATCTTTAAAATGCTGCATGTAGATGAGGACCATCTTCAACAGTTTCCAGAAAATTTCACTAGAAATCGGTCAGGACGATTCTCGACATTATGCCTCTCTGATGATCTTTCCTTTATATAAAGTTTGTGAAGGGTTTGCTGGAAAAATTATAACAGGTGAGTTCAGACATTTCCATACTAGAGTTA
This sequence comes from Abelmoschus esculentus, assembly GCA_035048815.1. NCBI lineage: Eukaryota > Viridiplantae > Streptophyta > Magnoliopsida > Malvales > Malvaceae > Abelmoschus > Abelmoschus esculentus. Next base: position 16,243,774 of record JAUCBN010000024.1, read on the forward strand.
TTCCGTATAGCTTTGGTCCATCCTGGTTTTGAATGAAATGTTCACACTTTATTGAAATCCAACCTATCTTTCTTTTCCTTGTCTAACAGATGATCTAAAGCAACTAGCTCAAGAAGTTTTGAGCAGTATTCGGAAGAGTATAGGCAACCAAGAATTCGGACATGTTTACAATGAGATCAAAAAGAAACTAAAATCGAAGAGAGATAAAAGAAAACGAGAGGAGAAGCAGATGGCTGTTATCAACCCGGTCCGCAGCGCCAAGAGGAAGCTGCGGATCGCAGCCAAGAATCGTGCTAACAAGAAAAGGAGGATAATGGCAATGAAAATGGAAAGATGGATGCGGTAAATCTCATCCTTTGTTCTCCATTAAATCATTAGGAAATTTTGTTCCTTAGTTGCATTGTGTAGTAATATCACCATGGCCTGTTGAGGAATCCGCTTTTACTTGTAACAGTTCAGAATATTTGTAATTTTATCTACATCTGAATGGAAAACAGGCCAGTTAATCTTTAACCATGTGTTGCTATTAGTAGTTTATATTTATGATATGTTGAGAATCATGAAACCTTTATGGGGCATTTAGTTTGTCAGGAGAGATAAAGATTTATTAAATTTTTAAATTTAAAATTTAAGAAGGATAAAAGTCTTATTTTATTACCATTTAAATTAAATTTAAAAACTTTAAATATATAATTATACAAAAAAAAAAATTGGAAGGGACAATAGCCCTTTCTACGGATAACATGGTTTTGTCCCTATTCGTCGAAAGATTATCAGGAATAATAATCTTTTGTAGAATCTTATTCTCATAAGTATTTTTTAAATATTTATTAATTCTTGTTAAATAAGATAATCTTATTCTTAAAATAACAAGTTTTTCTATAATTAACTCATTAGTATCGTATATTTTTACCATATAGCCTAATTATTTAGAGTATAAATTTATAAAATATTTTATTTTGTATTAATTTAATATTTAAATGATATTACGTATATTTAAGTACTTTAATATTTAAATGTTTTTTATTAATATTATATTTATAATGTTTCTAATATTATTTTTAAATATATTATCTTATAGTTACTCTGATATATTATTTTAAATGATTTTGGAATGTTTATTTAGAATTATGTTTGCTTTCGATGATTCTCTATTCATTTAAATTCTAACAAGAATCTTGTTTTATTTGTTCTTGAGTTTTTTTTTTTAATGTTTTAATTAGAATATTTGTTCTCGTGATATTTTTTTTCTTAATATATACTCTAACAAGATTTTCAATTCTTTAATAATATATATTACTATAAAAAAATAACTTATTTTTACACTTTTAAATTTTATGATTTATTTTTATATAATTTTTTAATAAATTTAATTTATTCTTTGACTGCATTATATTTGTGATATAGTTAATTATTTTTTAATAAAATTTAGTTATAATAATTAAAAAACTTTACTTTTTAAAAAATCAAATATCTATAAATATCCTAATTTCTAATATCAATATTCAACCAGGAAAGCATAGTATTTAATTCAATTAGTTATAAATATCTTTCCTAAAATAAATATATTTAAAAATTTAGAAATATCCAATCATAATATTTAGTATGATTTTATTTGGAAAATAGGCAACACGTGTCAAAGGATCAAGGCAGTAGAAAACTGCAAATCCAAAGATTCTGAACCAACTAAGACAGCCTACTAATTAGTTTTTTTTTTTTTTTGTTAATTAATGTTAGAAATTCGATGTATGTTTTAATTTTAATTAAAACTATTTTTATTTTTTAATTTATTTTAAATATTGTGATAAAAGGATGATGGAGTCTATGAGAAAATAAAACCAATTTTCTATATATCCTTTTGTCCCTGCAAATTTCTCACTTCTGATTTAACGCTGCCACTCAATAAAACAAAAAAGTTCTTACTTTCTCACAGATTCCCCAGAATTTTCCCCAGAAAATTTCCCATCTTTACTTTCCCCACTTCGAAGAAAGAAAAAACCCAAAAGTCAAAGCTGTTTCTTTTCTTCAGTCTCTCTCGGTAGCTTGAGGTAAGGCTCTTCCAAGTCTCATCTTTTGTGTGTTCCGTTGATTTAGGGTATTTTAATTTTGGGTCCTTTTTTAGATGCCACACAACTTTTTGTTTGATGAATTTGCTGTTACTTTTATAGAGAAAATTGGTTCCTTTTATTGTTTTATTTGAATAAAAATTGTACCAAATGATGATACCAAAAAGAAAGAAATGGACCGAAGCTGAAGAGAAAACCCTAATTGATAAATATGGTGAAATGGTTGCTGATGGAACGCTTGCGAAAATGAAAACCCGAGAGAAAAAGTATAAGCCTATTGCTTGTCATGTGAATTCTGTGCATCATGCTTGTGATTCTATTGCATATCCATGGCAATGGTCATGGAAGGATGTGTCCACTAAGGTGCAAAATATGAGGCATCAATATTTGCTTGTTAAGCAGAAGATTAAGAAACCTGATACAGTCGTTGATAATCTGGTGGGTAGAGAGTGCACTGGGGATGATGACTTTGATTGGTTAGAAGGGCTTACACATTGGTCCAACTTTTTGCGGTACAAAGAAGTTTTTGGAGATGTGGCCGTTTCGTTTAATAGTACTACTAATAACAGTAGTGATACAATGGCCGCGGTTGCGAATGAAGAAAGGGAAAAGGGTGGGAGATTTGTTGGAGATAACGGGATGGAGATTGGGGAGTTTGGCAAAATGGGTCAACCCGGGGATGGGGATTTTGCACAAATTGATGGGGGAGAGAATGGGGTGTTAGGTTTGGGTTTTGAGTATGATGGTGATGAAGGAGAGGGGAATTATAATGGTAATGATCAAGTGAGAGAGGAGGGAGATGATGGTTTGTTGGGAGACGAAGCAGAACCGAATGAGTTAGATTTGAAAAAGAAAAAGAAAGTATTGAAGGGGTTAGAGAAGAAGGCCTTAGGGTTTCTTGTGAACCAGTTAGGGCAGTTAAGGGAGTTGGAGGCTCGGTATGAACAACGTGAGGGAGAGAGAGAGCGTGACAGGAAAAGAAAGGAGAGTGTCCGGTTGGAGCTTGAGAAAGAATGGGAAAGAAAGTTGGAAGAAAGAGAAAAGGGGAGGGATGAAAGAGAGAAAGCTAGGGAGAAGCTGAGAAAGCAGAGAATCAGTGAGTGGGAAGCTATGGAGAAGGAAGGTGAAGAGAAAGAAAGAAGAAGAAAAGAAGTGGATTCTATACAAGAGAGTGAATGGGAGGAGAGGTTGAATAGAAAGAATTCAGAATGGAAAAAGAGGATGGATGAAACGCTAAATCAGCACCGAGCAGAAATGAACCAGATGCAGACGCGTTTTCTTCATGAGCAACAAAATCTTACTAGCCAATTACTCGGGATTGTTTCTCAATGGAGTGGTCATCCAGCAGCACTTTCAGACCATACTGCTGCCAGCAATCATTATCTTTCACAAATGATGCAAAATTTACACCAGGTGAATGGTATGGTTCATGGAGAGGACAGGGTTGATGCTGATAATCAAGATGACCAATTCATTGTTGATGGATGATCCTATCATATCAACAAACATCAACTCCTTGGACAAGAGAATAACTCAAGGTTGTCTGAGAAAGTTTGCTGCACTGAGAAATGTAAAGGTCAGGAATTGTTAACTGCACATCGTCAAGAACTTTATGCTAGATTTGTATGCATACCAAACTATTTAGTTCAAACTGTAGTTAATAAGGGCTATAAGATTCTGCTTTTGGCCTTGGTCTGTTCATGGTGTTGTCACTATATTTGTTCAATATAATTGAAATCCTATTCGTAAGTGTTATTATTTTTGTTCTCCTTTTCTCTTTCATCGACTCTATTAGTATCTGGAACCACTAGAATTATATTTTGCAGCTGCTTTTGGCCTTGGTCTGTTCATGGTGTTGTCCGACTTCAAAAAGTTGTACCAAGAACATAGCTAACTTCATATGTTGTGGTGTTCTTGGTGGTACCAGACAGGAGATTTTATTTCTGGGAAATCAATTGTCTTAACGTTTATGGACATATTATTTGCAAACTGAGTCTGAAAAAATGGTGTTGATCTTCCTTGTATCCTTTTTGTAAGTTTTGAAACATGTAGTGATGGTATAGTTTATATAGTTATCTTTCCTATGAAATACATCAGACTTTTGTAATGAAAATGTACTGTTTCTATCTCATCCATTTTTTATTTTTACTTTGCAAGCAGTGGATGATCTCGTTTCTCAATCCTGCATCTTCTAAAGAATCAGATGCATTGCTATACCAAGATCTCAGGGGGTGGTGGTTTCATCGACTAGAATTACTTTGCACATATATTTCCATATTGATACCAGTTCGTTTTAAAAATATTTTCACTTTTTTACAAAACTTAAAAATATTTAAAGAATTTTAAATCTCATATTGGTATCGATACTCAATTGATCATTTAAATTTATAATGTTAAAAGATCTTACCTATAGACATATAAATAGACCGATATTCAATTGTAATTAATAATAAATTAGTTTACATTAATTTAAATGTTAAAATATTTAAACTCATGCTAATAATAAATTAGTTTTAAAAATATTTATTTATAATTAAATTATATTAAAATTAAAATTAAAATATTGATTTAATATAATTTAAATATATAAATAAAAGTATAATTAAATCATTTATTTTATGATTAAACCTAAAAAAAATAAAAACAACTTCATAAGCAATGAATAATCAACCAAAATTGGAAGCGTAGAAAGAACAAAGCAAATCTACATATTAGCGTTATGGGCCATCGTCCAATATCTTAACCCACGCACTAAAGAAGTAGAAGTTTTCGTGTTTTTGCAGTTCGGCCGCCATTGTTGCTCTGCAACTGTGTTTATTAGCCGGTAACAAATGACAACCAACGGAAGTTTTCAACTGTTTTCATCATCTGACGAAAAACCCAGTTTGGGTTTAGGATTCTTGGAGTCGTCGGAGCCACCGCTTCCTCCTCCTCCTCCCTCTATCGAAGTCCTCTCCTCGGAGGTACCCAATTCTAAACTTCTTTTTGTCTTTGATTTTTGAGTAAACGTTTTAGATTGGTTGGTTTTGTATTTGAAGTAGGTTTCTCCTTCTGTGAAATATACTGTGGAACCTGTCAACTTGGACGGCCTTACTTTACTCAAGGTGAACCTTGTAACCTCTGTTTATTAAAGAAAACAAAAGAATGAAGCTTGTTTTGAGGTAGTTTTAGAAATAAGAATCCTAAAATTAATCAAAGTTCTCTTGTAAGATTGATTGTATTTTATAAATTTTAAAAATGCTAGTAAATCATAACTTTGTCATCTTTTAGGGAAGGGTGAGTACTAAGGAGGTTCTTGGGTTGCCTAACTCGGATTTAGTCCCTGGAATTTATGAAGGTTTGTAATGATCTTCCTCTTTTATCTTTGATTAAACTTGAGTTTTTTAGCTTCCAGTTCCACATTGATTTTCTTGTTCATGGTGAATGCATTTTGAGGGTCTTTCCAAATAACGAAAACCTAGTAATGATTGTTTTCCCCTTTTCATTTTTTGGGAGTGTAGGGGGACTTAAGCTATGGGAAGGTTCATTAGACCTTGTTAAAGCTCTGCGCTCCGAGATTCAAAATGGTCATCTATCGCTTAAGGGAAAACGAGTGTTAGAGGTTCGCTCCTAATTCCAATTGATTGTTTATGGCTCAACAATGGCACTCCCAGATGTTGGCTTCACCTATGGAATCTTGTTTGCCATCCTCACAGACTTCACTTGATAGATTGTGTTTGTTATTATTAGGTTCCCTAGTGAAATGCCATATCGCTCTTTGGTTACTGAATATTCTTAAAAAAACAAAGTGGAACAATTATTCAGGCCTGTGCAAAGTCATAAGTTTTTACTTCCAACTTTAGTTGACACACTAATTGCTCGATTGGTTGACTTATGTGTTACTATGAATACTGGTCAATGCCCACAATGTTGTTCAGGGGAAATTTTCTTTTGTACTGGTTTTGTGGTATGGTGATTTTCTGCATAATTCAATTTTAACTTACTCTTTATAAATGTTGTTATTCAGGTCCCTCAATGGTTTGAATGGGGCAAGTGGTATTTATGTATTACTGGAGTGGCATATGATTTTTTGTAATACAATATTATAATGCAAGTATTCAGCTTTGGTTTCTGGTTAGACTCTTATCAACCGGAACAATTTGACCGTTGAAGAAATTGTCATTGCTCGTCTCATAGATTTAACTCCTAATAATAATGACTTGAAATATTGATTCTGTGAATATAGATCTAGATAGATGTCAATAATATCTCAGCTTGTTCTGTTTGCTGAGCTTCATCTAATTGTTTTCAGCTTGGATGTGGCCATGGACTTCCTGGAATATTTGCATGTCTCAAGGTAAATTCATGCATGCTTGAATAAACTATGTCGTGATAGGGAGAATTTCTTGAAAATTTATTATCATTTTTATCTTTCTTCAGGGTGCAGCTGAAACGCATTTTCAGGACTTCAATGCTGAGGTACTCCGGTGTCTTACCATCCCAAATGTAAATGCGAATCTTGCGCAGAAGTCTCAACCGGACAACGCATCAGAAGTGCGCTTCTTTGCTGGTGACTGGGGTGAGATACATCAATTACTTCCTCACGCGCATGAAAGTGACGTTAACTCAAAGCATGGTCAAGCTACTGGTTATGATGTTATTCTAATGGCTGAGACGATTTACTCGATCTCTGCTCAAGGGAATCTCTATGGACTTATAAAGAAGGTATTTCTTCATCGAGTAATTCTATTATTTTTGTTAATCGTAAATTCACAAGTTCCTTAGCTTTAAGCATTCTTAATTTACAGTGCATGATCCACCCACATGGAGTTGTATACATGGCTGGGAAGAAATATTATTTCGGGGTAGGAGGGGGAACCCGACAATTTATTTCTAAGCTTGAGAAAGAAGGTAAGCTAATCTTTTGTAGCTTTGAGAATGTCAATAGAACTGTAATATATTCATGTCATGTTGGATAGAGAATTTATTTAAAAGAAATGCATTTGTAAGTTCGAACATAGGAGAACTGATATTCATGAGGTTTCCCTTTTTATTTCTTTTATGTATATCTCTCATGCACTTTATATGAGGTTAGCATGGTTAGAGTATTTTGCAAAGACCTTGTAGAAAAACAATATGTAGAATAACAGTATCGAATAACAGAAAACTGAAATTATTTTTATTCCTTGTTAAATGATTCTTCTTGCGTTACAGCTTTATAAAGACTCTTAGAGTAGGACTTTAGATACAATTAGGAGTCCTAAAATATAACAAACTTATAACTCTTATCTTTAAGAAGGTAGACTTTAAGTAAACTACTGACTACTAATTACATTATAATTATAACACTAATTACATAGTGACTAAAACTTTAATAGCTCTTGGATAATCTTACACTCCCCCTCTAGCTAGAGAATATATTGTATAATTCCAACATGAGTAAGAACTTATCGAAGGAAGCATTTGGTAGTGCTTTTGTAAGCACATCTGCCATTTGTTCTTCATTAGGAACATAGGATAGAGAAGTTGTCCCACTAATAATCTTTTCTGAGATAAAATGCCTTTCAATTTCCACGTGTTTGGTCTTGTCGTGGTGGATTGAATTTCCACCAATTTGTATGGTAGACTGTCACGAAAAAAAATTCAAATTTTCTTTCTGATTTATGTTTATCTCCTTCAGTAGCTTCAACAGCTAAATTCCTTCACACATGTTCAATGCTAAAGCTTTGTATTCTGCTTGAACACTGCTTCTATAAACAATTGTTTGTTTCTTACTCCTCTAGGTCAATAGATTTCCCCAAACAAAGGAGCAGTAGCCACTAGTTGATCTCTTGTATGTCAGTTCTCTCCCCAACTTGAATCTAAAAGTTTTGAACAATCCTCTCTCAAGTCTTTTCAAAATATCAGTCCAGCTGGTATTCCTTTCAAATATCTCAAAATTCTCATTGTAGCTTCCATGTGGTCTTCTCGTGGACCAATCATGTGTTGACCTATAACATTGACCAGAAAAGCAATGCCTAGTCTGGTTAATGACAAATAAATTAGCTTTCCCAATAACCTTTGGAATTTACGCTTCACAACTTTAGGGTTCGAGTCCTCTCTATTGAATTTTAGGTCTGCTTCTATAGGAGTATCAACTGGTTTGCATCCCAACATTCTAACTTCATTAATTAGATTTAGAACATGTTTTCTCTGGTTCATTACCAGGCTTTGCTCGACCTTGCAACCTCCATGCCTAGGAAGTATATAAGCTTTCCTAGGTCTTTTGTTTCAAACACAGTATTCAACAACCCTTTCAAATGATTTTTTTTTCTTCTTATCATCATCACCTGTTAGAATTGTGAGAAATGAGCCATGGTGGCCGGAGATGCAATGAATGATGATAGTTTGTTTGTGGTCGGTGGTTAGGGATTTGTTGTCTGAAGAAGATTATAAGATTATTTTCAGGAGAGAACAATGTGTTTCTTTGTATTTTCTTGTTATTCTTAATTATCAAATATATACAGAGTAAGCCTTTTAAATAGGCTGAGATATAGTTTTAATATAACTAAAAATATATTTTTATCTTTAATTTAAATAATACTTATTCTTAAATTAAATTAGACTTCTAAATCTAAACTATTAATTAGGAATAAACTCATGAAAACCTTATTATTGGTGCCGACAGAAAATGTGAGCTAGCTACTTATTCAATTTTAGCCAACTTTTCCCCTATCAAAACTTTTTCGTTCAAGTTTTATTCCTTGTAACCTTTAGTCCTTTTTTCTCTCCACCTTAGACATAAATCCACAAAATGTTTTTGGCTATTTACTCGTAGGCATGTCTCTTTACCAAAAAAAAATCTGTATGTTAAGTTTCTGGGTAACTTATTTTCATGGAGGATGTGCTTCAAGTGCTTCATTTTATTCATTTCCGGATGCTGCTCATGTAAATGATTATGACACGGGCTGCTAGATGCTGAGTCAGTGCCTCCCTTTTTGCCCTGCAGGTGTTATGTCTGCAACTCTTGTTGCTGAAGTTGCCGACGGTTCCTCTAATGTAAGGGAGGTATGGAAGCTTTCGTATAAGTAGATCCTCAATTTTGTCCCATTATGATATTGACTATGCTCAAATGCTTAATTCGATCAGTTCCGAAAAATGTCCATCTATGTATCATACTCCAAAAATATGTTGATTGACTGCTTACTAAATATCTTGTTAAACTGTTATAAATTTTAGTGAAGAAATAAAGATACGAGAATTGAGCTAAATATCTTGTTAGACTGTTATAAATTTGGTTATATGAGTACAGTTTTTTATTAAATATGATATAAAATACAAGTGTAGTTATATTTTTTGATCGGTAGGCCTCGATAAACTGTTGGTACCCACACAAAAGTGGGAAAATGTAAACTTGTAACTTCTTATCTATGTGAAAATATATCATGAATCATTTCTACCACGTTATTTATGGAACTAACCATGTATCCATTAAAATCTGTTTGTAAGCTTAATTTACGGTAGATATTAATAAAGATTTACTTTGTAAAAAAGACGAGGAAAAAATAATTAAATATATATATTTAATTGATTAGTCTTATGGATAATGTGACGGGAATAACTCATTCATCTTACCTGCATATTAAAAACCTACAATAATCCATACAAATCATATTCCCATACAATGCCACTTCCATGGAAGTAATCAGAGCGATTTGGACCCTTTATTCAACTGTTTGTGATAGCACATCGATCTCCAGTTTATGAACACATTCAAGATCAACCCCCTACCTCAACATGTTATTCACAGGAAACTACATTTATTCATTTTCCTAGAGTCCTACTACGTTAAAAGGGACGGGATTTGCATGGCTTAAATCCAAATATCTGAAGTGCAGTCACCACCTGGATATCTCATCTCATGTGCCAACGAAGGACCATCTGGTTCAGCACCAAAGTCCACAAAAAAACTTGGGTTTATCTTAAGACCACCTTTCTCGGTGTCGACATCAATCTGCAACATGTGGGAACCCTTCTCTATAAGTTGAGGATAGAATTGGTTGTCCCATGTGCTGAACAATGAGTTGGTTATGTATAGACGTTTCCCATCTAAGCTCAACTGGATCATCTGCGGTCCACCTCTCAGTCGATGTCCCTGAAAAACAAGATGAATGAGGTTAATCAATGTTTAAAAAAGATTGGGGGTTTGTTGTGAATATGATTTAACTTCCTATCAGGCCATTTGAGTCCTCGAGGTGTTTCTGAGAATGTTTATTGTCTTATAATTCAATTTGAGGATAAACAATTTCGTATTCAAATTTCTAAGGGTTCATATGGATGTTCGAGGGATTACGCCGCGAATAAGTATCAGGACAGCATGCTTCAGGATTCAATGACAAAATGATGCATATAAAAACTTACAACAGCGTTGAGCAGATTTGTGTCGGGTACATACCCACATCCCACACTCACATTCAAGTTCAAGTGACACATAATTATTGAGTAATATGAATATGAGAATATACCTGGATCTCAGGAACATTGGCCTGCCATGTTTCACCATCTTCTGTCACAGCCACAACAGGGCTTCCATTTTGAACTAATCCTCCAACCCATACTTGACCAGCTAAGATTGGATTCTTAGGGTCCTCGATGTTATATTGTCTGACATCCCCATGAAGCCAGTTGACAAAATACAAAAAACGATCATCCAGAGAGATCAGAAAGTCTGTTATAAGCCCAGGCATTTCAGGGAGAATCCAGTTTTGCACCTTCAATGGTTTTACTGAGATTGCCACCTGCCGAAGTTAAATAACCATATCAGTAGGCTTGTAGAATGCAATGACTTGTGAAAAATTAATGAACCTGCAAAGCTGTACAACCTCATGGCTCCATGATCCATCTTCAGTTTTGAAAAAACAAACCATGTTACTTGTCAAGGCACACCCGACATACCCTATGTCTTTGGAGGGATCATGTAGGAACCTTATCTGCATAGAGAGGGCAACATTATCTTTGAGCAACATCATGTCCGAAAACAAAGTTGTAACATGTTTGAATGTTGTTAATAAATAATCACCTCTAAGGGTATGAGACCAGTGTCACCGAGATCCATTGTTTGTTTCAATTCACCATCAGGCCAACTGTATACATGCAAATGTCTACCGTAAAGACCCTCTGCAACATGTTTAAGGTTGAAACCCTTGGTAAAGGCTGCGGGAGCACCCCATGACGAGCTTATCATTGTTTTATGTCGAGGTTGGTACCAAAAGTCATAGCCGAATGAAGGACTATGCCCTGGTTTCTCCCACCTGAAGATATCATAGTCATAGTAGATAAGAGGTTGAGGCTTATTGTTTCACAGTACAATGGCAATCATTTTTTGGCATTTTCCTTACCTTCCCTTCACATTAAAATCGGAATCAAGGAGAAGAAATCCATTGCCTTCAGCATTACCATCTTTGTCTCCAAGACACGACACCATTATATCACCGGAGGCAAGGCAGTGGGATGTGTGTGGATATGCTAGGCCTGTCTTCTTAACAATATCCTCAGGCTGAACCACTTTATGCAATGAGGGAGCCTTGGGATTCTTCTGCGTGTCAACCACATAGATACGACCGGATCTGAAAAAGGCACAATGAATAATGAACTTTTGGCATCTTAAAATCTACATTGGTCCGACACATACTAAGACATCGTATGACGATATGAACTCAAAGTACTCTTACGTAACACTTGCATCATAGTCCAAGTGACATAGGTATCAAGCAGATTCTTAGTAGGCTACATTGATACCATCTCTCCTTTTTCCTTGCTTTTAGCTCACAATAGTACAATTTGTTACTGGCAAAAAGGAATGAAAGAAAGCACAAAAGTGAAGAATAGTCCCTTACACCAATGATGGCAGAATCAGGAAACGGCGATTGGCCGACGGATCGCCATGGCAAGAGCTGCAAGCGTTCCATCCTGAGTGATGAAGTTCATCACCAATATATGGAACAGGGAGCCTGTGTATAACTTTAGAATACGTAGGTGAGTTCGGATCTACATCGACTGTGGCCAGGAAATCAGGTTTCTCCCTTCCAGTTCCTGCACAGATACAACACCATTTGACACCCTTTTTTGACAAGCTAAAAAATTATGATTTGTGTGTAATAAGCACTCTAAAAAAGGGTTCTTTAGGAAAAAAATAATAAAATCAAACAATGAAGAAGAAAAATCCCACAACCCCACAACTTTCTCTTCATGCATAAATGATTCAAATCAAACAACCCAGAAAAATTGCAGGCAGTCCATTTATAAAAAAGAAGGAAGAAGTACCAGTATAAACACAAGTAACGTAAATAAGAGCTTCTCTAGGTCCAGACATGGCTTCCAATGGAGTTCCATATCCAGGTCCTGTTGTTTTGCAACACCCATTTCCTTCTGCCATTGCGTAAAATCTCTCTTTTTCTTCGTTCTTGCAGTACCAAGTTTACCTCATAACCTTATCAAAATCTCAGGCAATTTATGGTCACAAAAATTGGTTACAAACGAGCTGTTTTCGTTTCTTTCTTTTTCCGATTAAAATTTGGGCTAAACTACATAATTACTCATCTAACTATTATATGTTTTTATTTTGGCCACCAAACTATTTTTCAATAAATTTAACCACTAACGTTAGGCGTCTTGTTTCTATTTTAGTCATTAGTTAATTTTTTTAAACCGTAATAAAGAGTGTGACATGAATCAGTAAAATAATAATAATAATTTTATTTTTAAAATATATATTATATAAATTTAGTTATAATTAATTTGAAATAATTCAATAATTATTTTCCCTATACCTAAAAACTTCTTTGTGTACCAAAAAGCAATGATCTTTACTCTTTGTTATTTTATCTTTCTGTCTCTTTAGGTGCCTGTGGAGATTATCTCATGATAGGCAATAGGCATAGTGACTTGGGAGACACTGATACAATGTTTACTTGGATGGTGGATTAGCTGCGTTTAATGATCAAAATTAATTAAAGAAAATTGAGCAAACGAGCAGGGAAGCATCTTAGATATGCGAAAAAATTATAACTTATTCGAGAAGTTTTGTTTAGTATAACAAACTTCTAGTGCACTCAGGTGATCTTGCCCTAAGGAGTATCGCGTGAGATTGAATCTTTATATTAAGGTTTCTGTGGAAAGGAGATAATAAGATTGCAACTGAAACTCGGGTCAGGTGAAAGCATGCTTGTCTTTCAAAGAGTGAGGGTGACCTAAAGTTAAAGAATTTGCATGAGTGGAATCAAGCTTGCATTGTACATTTGATTCAAAAGCTTATGTCTAGGTGTGATTCTTTGTGGATTGTTCGGCTCAGAATATGTCATTAAAAAGAATGACTTTTGACATATGGACAGTAATGTGTACTATAGTTGGTTGTTCATAAATTTTTTTAAGTTAAGGGCGATTGCTGCTCAGGTTGCTAGGTGTTGTGGCCGTCCCAAGTCCGATGTCACAACCGAGTCTTTAGCGAGATGCCCCAGTTCAAGCATCTCAGTGTCTTAGGAAAGATGTCTTTTCTTTTATGTAATTTTTTCTAAGTTAAGAATAAGTGTCCCTGTTTCGAGCATTTGAACGTCTAGTCGGGGCATTTCCATAAAATTTATTTCGCATATATGTAGAGGGTGGACAGTCGGCAGAGTTTGGACTGATCCACTGGTAAAGGTATGTAACCTTCCTACACACTATCGAGGTGGCCCCTACCGCCCTAGTCGATGGTGTGGGTGAGTTTTCTTTGTAACCCAATTTTATTTTTATTTAATAAAACTTTCCTATTTTCTTTTACGGGAAACTAGGGGGGTTGACCGTGTGCATCCGTTATGCCCCACGGTTTTCCTATTGTGGTTCGAGACTCACTTGTCACTTGTTGTCTGTGCAGAACTTTCGAGGGAAGAAGGTTGACTTGATCGGGAGAAAACCTTTTCAAGTGCCGCACGACTTAGCGACTCGAGTGCGAGAGGGCTAAGTCCGTGACACGTGGTATCCAAGCCAGGTTGCGTAGTGAGTCAATACAGTGTTATATTTGATCCTGTCCTTGACATAAGGTGCGTATGGAAGATGCTTATTATATAATTAAAGTGGAAACAGTGTACGGGGGTACCTGTCGTTAACCACTTTAATGATCGGAGCATATGTGGTGCTCTATCTGAGTTAGCACGGTGGTGCTTTATTGAATAATTGTTATGGAATCAGTGCACGTGGGGTGCCTGTCGTTAGCCATGATAATTTTTCGGACGCATTGATGTTGGTGGGTTGGAGCACCGAGGTGTGTCACCCTTTCGTAACGTTTGTGTGTTGCTTGTGTGTTGCAGGCATAGTGAGGATTGTGTGTGACTCTTGCGATGGTGACAACGCGGAAACGTGGGGCCAGCTTGGCGGCCCGAGCAGAACCTTGTCCAAGTGTGGGCCCGACGACTCAAGTGGGCGGAACAATTGATCTTGGACGATTTGAGGAACTAGAAGCTACAGTGGCAGCCCTGAGAGCGGTAGCTTCGAATGATAGAATAAAAGCGATTGAGGATAGGCAAAAGGTATTAACCGATGCTATCAAAGAGCTTGGTAATGAGGCCAAGGAGAGTATGAATCGTTTCAGTTTCGAGCTAGATGAGCTCAAGGCTACGGTGAACTTGTTACAAGTTGCTGTGGGTAATTCACCGGTTGTGGAAAGAGGACCGAGGACAAGAGTGTCTGAACCTCAGCGTTATGAGGGAAACCGAGATGCGAAAGAGCTCGAGAATTTCTTGTTTGACATAGAACAATATTTTCGGGCCTCGCATGTTGAAACAAACGCGGACAAAGTAGCGATTGCGTCGATGTACTTGTCAGGGGATGCCAAGTTGTGGTGGCGGTCTAAATTCGTAGATGGCGTTTGTTCCATAGAAACTTGGGAAGCGCTGAAGAAAGAGTTGATAAGCTCTTTTTTCCCTGAAAATGTTGAATATAAGGCCCGAAAAAGGCTGAGAGATTTGACGCACACAGGGACTATCCGTGAATATGTGAGAGAATTTGCTGCGATAATGTTAGACATCAGGGATATGTCGGAGAAAGATAAGATATTCTCTTTCTTGGAGGGATTGAAGCCATGGGTTAGAACCGAAGTGCAAAGATAAAAGCCTCAAGATGTAGTGGCGGCAATGGCAGTAGCCGAGTATCTTAATGATTATAGTGAGAATTCAAATAAACGTAAGGCCGTCGGGTCTAGTGGGAACAATAACAATGCTAGCAACAACAAAGTATTGAGAACCGATAAGCCAATGGTTTGGGAGCAGGCAGGAAGCCGTTTACTCGAAAGGAGACCCCGACCAAGGGGAACGAACTGAATGGAATTGGGGGCGGACAGAATCGCTTACGATCGGGTTGCTACATATGTAAAGGTCCTCATCGGATGGCTGAATGCCCTCATAGAGGAACGTTAAATCCATTGGAAGTGATACCCTTGAGGGTTGCTCCAGTTGACCCTCCTACTGAAAATAGCGCAGCACAACCGCCTCAAGATGGATCTGTTCGGTTCATAACAGCACTACAGTCACAACTGAGCAACTTAAAGAAAGAGCCGGAGAGGGGCTTGATGTATGTGAAGGTGGTGATTAATGGGAAAACAAGTTGGGCTTTGGTGGATACAGGAGCAACAGATACCTTTATCTCTCCTACAGAGGCCAAGAGGTGTGGCCTAGAAGTGTCTAAAGACGTGGGACAAATGAAGGCAGTCAATTCGGCTGCTTCATCAATTTGTGGAAGCTCTAAGGAGGTACGAATCGAGTTGGGACCGTGGCGAGAGAATGTAGATTTCACTGTTGCACAGATGGATGATTTCGATGTGGTGCTTGGGCTCGACTTTATGACAGTTGCTCAAGCGATTCCGGTTCCTGCAGCAGGTTGCGTGATGTTTTTGGGTGATTGTCCGTGTGTAGCCCCAGCAACGATTGTGCCACGTGGGGGTAGAGGAGACAAGTGGGAAGGTCTTGACGCAGAGGAGACAAGCTGGGAAAGAGAGCACGATCTGAAGACGTTCAGAACGGAGAGTGGAAGAGATCCTTGCCGATCGGTTCGTGACAGTGTCAAAGAAAAGGCCGGTTCGAGAGTTCTTGGTCAAGTGGGAAGGTCTTGGCGTAGAGGAGACAAGCTGGGAAAGAGAGCACGATCTGAAGGCGTTTAAACATAAGATCGCAGAGTTCCAGGCAAAAATGTCGACGAGGGCGTCGACAAGTTAGGTGGGGGAGGATGTTGTGGCCGTCCCAAGTCCGATGCCACAACCGAGTCTTTAGCGAGATGCCCCAATTCAAGCATCTCAGTGTCTTAGGAAAGATGTCTTTTCTTTTATGTAATTTTTCTAAGCTAGGAATAAGTGTCCCTGTTTTGAGCATTTGAACGTCTAGTCGGGGCATTTCCATAAAGTTTATTTCGCATATATGTAGGGGTGGACAGTCGGCAGAGTTTGGACTGATCCACTGGTAAAGGTATGTAACCTTCCTACACACCATCGAGGCGGCCCCTATCGCCCTAGTCGATGGTGTGGGTGAGTTTTCTTTGTAACCCAATTTTATTTTTATTTAATAAAACTTTCCTATTTTCTTTTACGGGAAACTAGGGGGGTTGACCGTGTGCATCCGTTATGCCCCACGATTTTCCTATTGTGGTTCGAGACTCACTTGTCGCTTGTTGCCTGTGCAGAACTTTCGAGGGAAGAAGACTGACTTGATCGGGAGAAAACCTTTTCAAGTGCCGCACGACTTAGCGACTCGAGTGCGAGAGGGCTAAATCCGTGACACTAGGCAACTCTTTTCAACCAGGGAGATTTGACAGGGTTTGCGGAAGAAAGGTACAAGAGATGCAATGGCATAAAATAACATAGTTCTCTCTACACATATACAAGAACGCTATGATTTTTTGGATGGGTATATTGGAC
The DNA here is from genome assembly GCA_035048815.1 of Abelmoschus esculentus. NCBI lineage: Eukaryota > Viridiplantae > Streptophyta > Magnoliopsida > Malvales > Malvaceae > Abelmoschus > Abelmoschus esculentus. The sequence goes on from JAUCBN010000024.1 coordinate 16,260,736, forward strand.
CGATTGCCTATTAGGACAAAGTTAGTAAAAATGAGATTGATCACGGATGTGAGCTGTATCTTATGTGGAGGAAGGTTGAAGACACGAAATCACTTGTTTTTTGAGTGTTCCCTGTCGAGGGACATCTGGGGAAGGGTGCTTGAGAGCCTTGTACGTAAACTTGCATGGCAGGCTGTTATTTACACTACTTGGGTTGAACGGAATAGAAAATGTTTTTAGCGTGTAAATAAGAGCAACCTGGAGCTCTCTGATTGTATTAAATCCATTCTTTGCATTAGATTACAACATAAGTATGTGAGGCTGCTTAATGTGCATGTTAGAATCCTGAATGCTTGGAGTTTGTCAAAGCTTCCATATAACAGTAATTTCCTGTTTATTGATTAATAAATGAAATGCAATACTTATAAAAAAATAATTAAAAAAATTAATTAATTTAATTTTTTGATTCAAGAACTTAATTGAATATATAAATTATTTAAAAATGTAATTGTTTTTTTTAATTAAGGGATTATTACACCCTTAAACTTAATATCACTTATCAAAATAAAAACATGTGACGTTACTGACCAATTTTATAAACAAAATAATTCGGTGACGAAAGTAAAACCGTTCATAGTTAAGTGATTAATACTATAGTTTACCCTAAAATCTGTCTGAATATGGTCAGGATTATGTCTCCATGCAATGTGTCCAAGTTCGACGTATCGGGATGAGCCTAATTTACGGTTCACTGCTTGACACGTGTCGGATCGTATAATAAATTGTGGCATACGTGTTGTCCCATGAATCTTGCCGGATGATCAGTGATGAGGGATTGGAGTCGTAGATCTTACGTTAGGCGTCTCATTTTTATTTTAGTTAATGTGTTTTTTAACGTGAAACATCTTAAAATAAAATTAAAAAATAATATAAATTTTAATAAAAATTATAAAAAATTTAATATATAAATTTATATATATATATAATTTTTATAAATTATAAGAAATTTGATTGCGTTTTATTTTAGTTTATTTATAAGATATCTCGTTCTAGAATTTTTTTAGATAAACATAATGACTTGATACACAACGAGATAATTTATATTTTTTATTGTTTTTTCATATATTAAGATTTCGTTCTGATTTATTTAGATTAATTTGTGTCATACACTTAATTTTGATTTTTGATGATTAAATTTCTTAATTTTGTGTCATATTTTAAAAAGCTGTATTTACAAGAAATATGAAATTTAAGCTCTACAAGAATTTCTTCCTATTATTGAATGTTGGTAGATGTTGTTCTTACATGGATGCTTGAAAATTTAAAAAAAAAATATAATAGTTTCGTGACCATTACTAGCGGTTGAGGATTGATTAGAGTCGTTAAATTTTTTTATCATTAAATATTTTTCTACGCTTGTCAATATCAATACGCGTATAACAGTATCAATATCTGTCTTAAAGAAGAAAGAGCGGTTGAACAATTTTTATATTAGTATCAATATATAATACATGCGTATATATACGAGTATCTATATATCGGTACGCCCAAAATTGTAAAAATTGTATCTATACACAATTTGATTATAAATTTTTTATCAAAACTTAGAACAAAGGAACACATCGCTATACGGACAACCGTACTAATACAAGTTCTTTTGAGTACCAGTTTGCGTTAATCTATATCGACACTCAAAACTCATTTTTACAATTTTATTACTTAAAAGTATTTTAAAACATATCAAAAACCTTTTATGAATATTTCAACTATTTTTTTAAGTTAATAAACTGTTGAAATATTTTTATAAATTAATTTAAGTTCAAAAATATATTTCTTTTATCGAAATCAAATATCTCAACAGATATCAGTTTTTATATTGATGTCGATCACAGGTGTTTATTATTTCATTTGATTTTTTATTATCCAACTTTTAAATTTTTAAGAATATATTTTTTTTTGGTACACGCTTTCTATACTTTTGTGGCATATTTTTTTTTATTTGTTTTTGTGGATGTCTCCTCTATTGTTTGGGTACGACTCCAACGTATTTTAGCGGTTATTTAATGTCTGTATATAGATTCCCACGATGCTAATTTTCTGAATTGATTCTATCGATGGTTATAAAAAGATTGAGCTTCACTCTTTTGACGATTTATTTACCGATGTATCAAAATTATATAGCATAGTAATTTATTCAATAATTTAGTTCGTTCATTACTCTTTTTTCATCCTATAAAATATCTCGTTTGATTAAAGATAAAAAAATTCATAACGATTTTTGGTTTACGATGACATGATAATCTTCATGGAAGTTATGTTTTTGTTTTACACATTTATACAAGATTTTTAATGGATTAATTATATATACATATATCATTCGTAATATATTTAATTATGTTTAATAAAATCTATATGCCAGAAAACAACCTTTACATCACATATATTTTTCTTTCTAATTTACTTTGTTGTTGGGTTAGGCCTTCCACAAGACTTTCAGCGTTGTTTTATATAGTAAATTAAGCCTCTTTCCACGCTCAAATTTTGACCAAAAAGGGATTCAAGTGGGAAGGTTGCTGCCGACACTTGAAAGGGACTGGGCATGGTTGCCAATGCTGTGTATTGGAATATAAAATTACAAGTAATTTTCACACAGGAAAACCTTTGCACATTGATTCATACCGCAAAACTGTTACTTTCTTGAATGCACAAAAATAATCCTTTTAGTTGGGCGAGTAAAACTCGACTCGACTCGAGACAAAAATACTCGATTTGTTTTAATTCAATTTAAAATTTTATATATTCGATTCAAAAAAATTTAAATAAAATTCAAATTGTAAAATGAAAATTCGAATAACTTAAAATTTTTTAATAATTAAAGGATTAATTTTTAAGTTTAAGACGAGTCTATTATTCTTTTATGATACATATACATTGATATATAAAAATATAAAGAAATATCGCTACATATGAAAAAATATATAGATAAATATCTTATATGATTAGAGAAAGTCGTTTAAATTGAAATCAAATCATACTATAACATGATAAATAATTACAAATAAATATAGAAACTCGAAAACTCGACTCGATTCGACTCAAATTTCTTAAACTCGACTTAAACCGAAAAAATTTCAAATAAAATTTATGTTGTAAAATATGACTCGTAAACTCGATCCGATCGAATACTCACTCCTACCCTATAGAGTGTCGGCAGCAACCTACAAACTTCAGTTTAACACCATCTTCTCAATCAAATCTTGGTCAATAGGAGAGATAAAACACCAGAAAAGCAAGATCAAAGTTCAGAATCATGGAGCAGAATTCATATTTATATCTTTATCAGACAGGTACAATCATTGAGTTCCAAAACACCTATTACCTAGTATTATGCTTGCTGCAGCTAAAGGAAAAAACAACACTTCTCATCTCAGTTTGTTTCTAAAACCAACTTTTAAAGAGGGGGAATCCAACAAATCTGGGATTTGATCCCAGGATTTGAGACTTCAGTTCAATCCCCGAATCATGGTTTTCGTTGTCCTAAAAAACCAACATCACCAATGATTTTCTAGTGTAATATATTCAAATGCCATCACCATAAGGAGGAAATGTATACTTATAATCATCCCTGTCTGCAAATCCAATACTAGGATCCTTCCCTTCTCTAATCATAACCCGAACACTCTCTATTCTTTCAAGAATACCCTTAACTGCAATATCAAATGAATCCTCAAGAGTTTCCAACCGAGATCTTGGACCTGCATAAACCACTTTTGGAATCAGATTTATAACCTCCTCTCGCAAGGCAGATATTCTGTCGTCTGGAATTCGAAGCAGTGTTTCATTGAGGTCAATTTTCCATTCACTTAAATCCTTTACTGGTATATACACCGAGTATCGAGTATGATTCTTTGGTAAATGCCATATGTATTGAGCATATGCAGTACCTGGATGGAAAAACACTGGAATGCACCCTGCTAAAATAGAGTCGAAAATTGATCTCCTTGTGTATGAATCCCCAGGGGGCTGCAAGCAAAAGACCGAGCTCTTAAAGACCCTCATTACATTAACCGGATTATCACAGTTTGTAGCACCATTACAATCCAACAACTTGCACTGATTCTTCGAAGCTAAGCACTGATCGATAATCTTGCCTCGGATCGAATTCTGATATTCAGGCCTAGGGGCACCGGCAAAAGAGAAGAGATACCTTCGCTTTTGCCTCCTCATTCGATCCTGCCATTGGAAAATCTCGCTGTCCTTTGAAGGATGGAAACATGTTGGATATGGAATTGCAATATCATTGTTCCAGGAAGTTGATTCTATTGACAACATTGACATGTTCTTGGATTCAGGCAAGAACCTAAGCTTGCTGCCCCAGTCCGATTCGTTATCGCTTTGTCTCCGGAAATCCCAACCAATCCTTCCAGCAACCAAGAAATGATCCCTACCCCACATCCTTTTCCATTCAGGCTTCTCCGATAACCACTTAACAAGAGCAAGAGATGCAGAATCTCTCACAGTAATGTTGAAACCCCATAGATACAAGCTCATATCAAGACCGGCATAAAACGGCACGAAAACAGCCGATGCAATCGAAGAATCATTGGTTAAACATTCATACCTTTTCATCTTGTTGTGAAAAATGACTTCCAATAAGAACTGATTCGTTACAAACCAGCTATGGTTCATCAAAACATCTTCAGGGTTGTCAATTTCAGGACCAAAACCCAAGTTGTCCAAGTATGGACACATGTTTTTATCAGTACCCCTAGTAAGCAACCGACAATTGTTTACCAAATCCTTATTAAATCCACTAGGAAGATCATGAACAAATATATATCTGCCCAAACAAGAAACAACCTCAGTTCCCACTTTCAGTTCTTCCTCTTTGTTGTCCATTTTCATGGATTCAGCGGTATCATGGGGTAAAGAAACTTGGGTATCGACTCGATTTCCATGGTTCTCATCCAAAACAGTGAGGACCCCAGATTTTTTAGCAGTAAAACCAGAGTAATCAAAGCGAAACAACTCGATACAGAAAACAGAAAAGACGAGTAATACAAACCAGGGTTGATTGATGCAGCATTTTGTAGTGATGGGGTTTTCCATCTCCGGGAAGGCTTTATTTCCTCTGCAACTGCTTGGAAGCTAGAGGGGGGGAACGAATTGTGGAGTGCTTTGAGAAGTGCAGTAACAGAGAAAGCAATGGAGAAACAGATCTGGTTTTGTTTGGTTTGGTTTGAAGTGCAGTAACCGATGCTTGATTTGTGGTGAAACAGAAACGTGAAGAGATCCATCTCCATTAAATGCTTGCCTTGGTCGTTCCAGAAAGGGATCTTCGACTTGTCTGGATTCGTGCCCAAAAGCATAGACTGATTGAACCGACCGACGGGTCCGTTATTTTGTCGGGTGGGGTGCTACTACTTTGTTTAGGTAGTTCTAGAAAAAGCCCCTAAAAAAAAACCTAAAATAAGTCTTAATCGGTTTACCCAGTAACATTGTGCATATAAAACTATATACACAATTTCTTATAAAAATTGTAAAAAAAATGGTACATACATAAATTAGCACAAAATAGTAAGAATTTGTGTTTGTACACAATTCCTTACAAAGTATACACAACGGCCTACGAAAACCGTAAGAAAAAAGGTATGTACACAAATCCTTACCACTTCAAAACCATGAGCTAAAGGAGGCTTCCAAAGGTAAGGATTTGTGTACATACACAATTTTCTACAAGAATACACGATATGTCACCCAAACGGTAAGGATTTGTGTTTGTACATAATTCCTTACAAAGTATACACAACGGCCTACGAAAACCGTAAGAAAAAAAGGTATGTACATAAATCCTTACCACTTCAAAACCATGAGCTCAATGAGGCTTCCAAGGGTAAGGATTTGTGTACATACACAATTTCCTACAAGAATACACAATATGACATGAAAACGGTAAGGACTTGTGTTTGCACACAAATCCTTACAAAGTATACACAACGGTTTACGAAAACCGTAAGAAAAAAGGTATGTACACAAATCCTTACCACTTCAAAACCATGAGCTCAAGGAGGCTTCCAAGGGTAAGGATTTGTGTACATACACAATTTCCTACAAGAATACACAATATGACATGAAAACGGTAAGGATTTGTGTTTGCACACAAATCCTTACAAAGTATACACAACGGTTTACGAAAACCGTAAGAAAAAAGGTATGTACACAAATCCTTACCACTTCAAAACCATGAGCTCAAGGAGGCTTCCAAGGGTAAGGATTTGTGTACATACACAATTTCCTACAAGAATACACAATATGACATGAAAACGGTAAGGATTTGTATACAAACACAAACCCTTACAAAGTATACACAACGGCTTACGAAAACCGTAAGAAAAAAGGTATGTACACAAATCCTTACTACTTCAAAACCATGAGCTAAAGGAGGCTTCCAAAGGTAATGATTTGTGTACATACACAATTTCCTACAAGAATACACAATATGGCACGAAAACAGTAAGGATTTGTGTTTGTACACAAATCCTTACAAAGTATACACAACGGCTTATGAAAACCGTAAAAAAAAAGGTATGTACACAAATCCTTACCATTTCAAAACCATGAGCTAAAGGAGGCTTCCAAGGGTAAGGATTTATGTACATACACAATTTCCTACAAGAATACACAATATGGCACGAAAACAGTAAGGATTTGTGTTTGTACACAAATCCTTACAAAGTATACACAACGGCTTACGAAAACCGTAAGAAAAAAGGTATGTACACAAATCCTTACCATTTCAAAACCATGAGCTAAAGGAGGCTTCCAAGGGTAAGGATTTGTGTACATACACAATTTCCTACAAGAATACACAATATAGCACGAAAACGGTAAGGATTTGTGTTTGTACACAAATCCTTACAAAGTATACACAACGGCTTATGAAAACCGTAAGAAAAAAGGTATGTACACAAATCCTTACCATTTCAAAACCATGAGCTAAAGGAGGCTTCCAAGGGTAAGGATTTGTGTACATACCTTTTTTCTTACGGTTTTCATAAGCCGTTGTGTATACTTTGTAAGGATTTGTGTACAAACACAAATCCTTACAAAGTATACACAACGGCTTACGAAAACCGTAAGAAAAAAGGTATGTACACAAATCCTTACCATTTCAAAACCATGAGCTAAAGGAGGCTTCCAAGGGTAAGGATTTGTGTACATACACAATTTCCTACAAGAATACACAATATAGCACGAAAACGGTAAGGATTTGTGTTTGTACACAAATCCTTACAAAGTATACACAACGGCTTATGAAAACCGTAAGAAAAAAGGTATGTACACAAATCCTTACCATTTCAAAACCATGAGCTAAAGGAGGCTTCCAAGGGTAAGGATTTGTGTACATACACAATTTCCTACAAGAATACACAATATGGCACGAAAACAGTAAGGATTTGTGTTTGTACACAAATCCTTACAAAGTATACACAACGGCTTACGAAAACCGTAAGAAAAAAGGTATGTACACAAATCCTTACCATTTCAAAACCATGAGCTAAAGGAGGCTTCCAAGGGTAAGGATTTGTGTACATACACAATTTCCTACAAGAATACACAATATAGCACGAAAACGGTAAGGATTTGTGTTTGTACACAAATCCTTACAAAGTATACACAACGGCTTATGAAAACCGTAAGAAAAAAGGTATGTACACAAATCCTTACGACTTCAAAATCATGAGCTAAAGGAGGCATCCAAGGGTAAGGATTTGTGTACATACACAATTTCCTACAAGAATACACAATATGGCACCAAAATGGTAAGGATTTATGTTTGTACACAATTCCTTATAAATTATACACAACGGCTTACGAAAATCGTAGTAAATTGTTTATGTACACAAAACCTTACCTTTGGATGGCTCCTTTAGCTCATGGTGAGAAGTTGTAAAGAATTGTGTACATACCTTTTTCCTTATGATTTTTGTAAGCCATTGTGTATACTTTGTAAGGAATTGTGTACAATATTTATTCGTATATTTTTTAGTCGAATATTTTTATTTGAATATTTATTATACGAATATTTTTATTCGAATATTTTTATTAGAGTATTTTTATTCAAATATTTTTATTTGAATAGTTATTATATGAATATTTTTATTCGTATATTTTTTATTCAAATATTTTTATTCATACTTTTTATTCGAATATTTTTATTCAAATATTTATTATATGAATATTTTTATTCGAATATTTATTATATGAATATTTTTATTCAAATATATTTTATTCGAATATTTTTATTCAAAAAATTTTATTCGAATATTTATTATACGAATATTTTTATTTGTATATTTTTTATTCGAATATTTTTATTCCAATATTTATTATATGAATAATTTTATTCGAATATTTATTATACGGATATTTTTTTTGAATATTTTTATTCAAAAATTTTTATTCGAATATTTATTATACGAATATTTTTATTTGCATATTTTTTATTCGAATATTTTTATTTCAATATTTATTATATGAATATTTTTATTCGAATATTTATTATACATATATTTTTATTCAAATATTTTTTATTCGAATATTTTTATTCAAATATTTTTATTCGAATATTTATTATATGATTATTTTTACTTGTATATTTTTTATTCGAATATTTTTATTCTAATATTTATTATATGAATATTTTTATTTGAATATTTATTATACTGATATTTTTATTCGAATATTTTTATTTGAATATTTTAATTCAAATATTTTTTATTCGAATATTTATTATACAAATATTTTTATTCGAATATTTATTATAAGAATACTTTTATTTGAATATTTATTATACGAATATTTTTATTCGAATATTTTTATTCGTATATATATTTATTCAAATATTTATTGTATGAATATTTTTATTCGAATATTTATTATACAAATATTTTCATTCAAATATTTATTATACGAACATTTTTATTCAAATATTTATTTTATGAATATTTTTATTCGAATATTTATTATATAAATATTTTTATTCGTATATTTTTATTTAAATATATAAAAATAAATTAGGTAACCATTATTTTTTTTAAAAAAAAAGGTTTACATTGGAACCGGAACAACCGGTTCCCCATTGCCCTTATTAAAGGGCTTTTTTTCGGCTCCACTTAAGGAGCTTTTTTTAGAACCTCCCATTTTGTTTTCCCTCACAGGATCTGAAAAAATTATTTGCTTAAGGTAGGGTTAAGCTGAACGAATCGAATCGGAGTATTTTTTTAATTATTTGAATTGAGTTATTATATTTTATAATTTAATTTTTTTATTTGATTCGATTTTAATGATTTTAAATCGAGTTTGAGTATATTTTGATTTTAATTCAAACAAATTTCTCTTTATATTTATTATTATTAATATGTAATAAATAAAATTTTGAATTATTATTATTAAATACCTTAAGTATATATGTCATTTCATTTAGGAGTGTGCATTAGGTTAATTCGGTCGATGACCGAACCAAATTAACTAAAACCGAATTAACTAAAATTTTTAAAATCTTAATCGTTAACCGAACCGAATTACCTTTAACTGAATTAACCAAAATTTATTATAGATTTTGGTTAAATTACATTATAGGTCACTAAATTATGCTAAAATAATTTTTTAGTCATTAAACTTTTATTTTATGCTAATTTGATAAAAATTTAGTTACCATTTTATAATATAAAAAATTTTAATGAACATTTTATAATTTTTTAAAAGTTAAATGATTAAAAATAAATATAATATATATAACATTTAATATATAATAATTTCAGTTGATTTGACTAATTAACCGATTTTGAACTTAATTAACCGATAACCAATTTTTTTTTTAAAATTAATTATTAACATAATTTACTAAAAATTAACCAACTGAATTAATCGAAATAATCTCGGTTTGATCAGTTAATTCGGTTAAAACCGAATAATGCACAACCCTAATTTCATTAAATGAGCCTCGTTAAAAACCTCTTTCTAGACATAAAAAAGAAGATATGATTGGAATAAAACTGAAAATAAAATTATAAGGACTAAATATGCGATTAGACATGGAAAATTTTGAGTTATTCGAAAAATTGAATGTCGAAGACTCTGTGGCCAACAGATGGCCCATAGGTCAAACTCTGAACCTACTCTAGCGACTTGGCACTAGCAGCTAACTCCGAGAACACCTTAGGCGGTGTAACAGTGAGATAAGTCTGGATCTCTCTCCTCAAATCTCGTAGGAACCTCTTACATCTCATCTTTTATGTAGCAACAAGCTCTAGGGAATATCGGCTCAATAGTAGAAACTCCTTCTCTTAAGCAAAGACCGAACGGTTACCTTGGACAAGATGATAAACCACTCCTTCAAGGTGTCGATGTGCGTTTCACCCACATACTTACTTTCAAACTTCTCAAGTAAGTCCTCCCACGTGGGACGACGAGGATACCAATCATGCTCTACTATCTCCCACCAGTCTCTTGCGTTGCCTTTCAGAAGCGACAACACACAGGATAATTTATCTTCCAATCTCAGCCTCATATGTCTCATTATCCACCTTGTATCATGCAACCACTGATCCGCTTGTACGGGATTATCCTGTCCCATAACAAAGAAGTCAACAGCTCCCTGTCTCCGCACCCTCTAAACCGGTGCCTCACGAGGCAAAGATGACCTCGATATAACTCTCACGATCCAGCGTAAGGTCCGATTCAACTGAGGAAAGTAGTTGGCCCCTTGACCAGCAACATCACCCGATGACACCTCCTCATCGAGCTCATACTCGTAGTCATAGTCTATTACTCGAGAACCCGGCTTTCCTCCTCATCCTTCACACGTCTTGACATACTTAACACATAGTCGATGCTGAAATCCAAATATTTATTATACGAATATTTCATTTATATATTTATTATTTGAATATTTTTATTTGAGTATACGGATTTTTTATTCGAATATTTAAAATTTAAATATTTTTAATTAATATTTTAATTAAATTAAAAAATAAATATAATATTATATATAGAATTAATATAATACATATAGAAAACTGTATTCACTATATATAGGTTATGGAAACTTAAATCATAACAATCATCTTGGTTTATTGGTTTGGGCATTGCCCATTATTACTTAAGGTCATAAGTTCAACACCTATTTGAAAGCATTTTGTGGGATTTTTTTTCTTCCTTTAATCTGGTGGTGACACGTCTCATCACCTAATTAAATAATAATTTTATTTTATTATAATAAAATTAAGATTAAATTAAAAAAAATGTATGAATAACAAGGAGTAAATATGTAATTATTCCATTTTAATTTTAACGGCCACGTCATCAGTCCGTTTGGTTTTAACGATCGATGGCTATTTTAATACCAAATTATTAGTTTACCGGTGTATTTGATTCTTTTTAAAGCATTGTGGTCAGATCGATACTAACCCCATAATATGGTGATTATCTGTGTAGTTTACCCTATATTTTATTATAATAAAACTAGGATTAAATTAAAAAGTATATGAATGACAAGGACTAAATGTGTAATTATTTTATTTTATTTTTAATTGCAATATCATCAGTCTGTTAATTTTTAACGATCGTTGGTTATTTCGATATTATTTTAATAGTTGATCGGTGTATTTAACGTTTTTTAAAGTATTATGACCATTTCGATACCAACCCTATAGTATTGTAGTTATCTGTGTAATTTACCCTTAATCATAATCCATCTTCTCGATTATATTAATTTTTTCTTAGAATTTTAAGAGTTTAATTCAATTTTTTATATAAAGGATAAACTAATACAAAGGTCATTCAGTTATAGATATGATTATATTTGTATCACCTAATTATTTAAAATTATATTTGAGTGACTCATTTATGAGTGAATTTACGTTTCAGTCACCTAATTATTAAAGGTTATATTTAGATCACTCAATTATGGGTAAGTTTACGATCAATCGCCATTTATATTTAAAAGAATGTTTATCAATTCATGTATTAGATTAACTAATGATTTGAAATAAAATACTCTAATATTAATGAAAGTAGATAAGTGATTTAAAAGAAAAAACGACCAAATTGATGTATTTTTTTTAAATATGAAGGGTGACCCCAATCGTAAACTTACCTATAATTGAGAAATCTAAATATAACTTTACCCATAAATAAGTGATCCAAACATTACTTTCAATAATTAGATGATCCAAATATAGTTATACCCATAATTGAGTGACCTTTGTTAAAGTTCGTCTCTACTAAATATCACAAACAGTACTGAACTAAATCCAAACCATTTTCCATCAATCTTGTTCTCATGACATGCAATCCTGAGTATAATCATCTTTTGTGAAAGGAAATTTACTTGTACAGATTGGCTATTTCATCCTTGTATTGAGCAACAACTCGGTCTCTTCGGATTTTCATAGTTGGGGTCATTAAGCCACTATCAATCTGCAAAAAGTAGGATTCTTTTACTTAATATATCCAGAATTACAGATCAAGCGCAAAGATTGCCAGCATGTAAGTCTTACTGTAAAAGGTTCATCCACAACGAGGATCGGTCCAACTTGAAACGAACAATTCGAGGTCCTGCATGAAGGAGAATCAAGTCAGACAACATATTTCCACTCAAACACCGACGAACTGCACAATTTTCTCAGCGGGGCGAATTGCTTTGGTAATAATGGAATCTATATCTATGAGGGGGGTCATTAAAAATATTTAACCATCTTAAGTACTGAACTATGTTGTTCCGAGTCTTCATTTTTCTAAAAAGTATGTCTGGTATATTTAGACACATGTACAACGGTAAGATCTCTCTATATAAGAAAAAACTTCAAAAAAATTGAAAAAAAAAACATGTTAGACACGGAGTCCCATCGAACAAGACAAAAGAGAGGACGAAATAACATTAGAGGCTATTAAATTCTAAACGAATCGAACTGAATTTGGAAGTGTTACCATTTGCTTAATTCTTCATATAAAAGGCTTGTCATTTTGTCCCTGCCAAGATCTGCTGCATCTGGATCTACAATGGAGGAATTTTTTGCTGCTTGGAGTACCTCATCTTTGTTTGGGACAATGATAGCTCCGAGGCGTCGTTGATCCTGAATGGAAGATGTTAATTAACAATGAGAAGTTAATAAATTGAGTCTAAATATTTAAATGCTACATGTACCTGAATAACAAGAAAACTACATGAAAAGTCACAAGGAAACACTTGGAGAAAGAAAGGTGTTCAACTTGCCTGGCCTATGACGACAATCTGTTGAATAAGACTACTCCTCATGGCAGCTTCTTCAATTTCTAAAGGTTCAACATTTTCACCTATTTTCTCAAAAAAAAATCTTTTTAGTTAATAAAGTACGGCAAACAAGCGTTTAAAGGAGTTCATAAAAGGAAGAGACTTCAAAATACAGTTGCGCCATAGGAGTTCAACTTAGTAAACTTCCTCCGGCAACGTTCTTATCAGATTAGGTTTTATCAACCGGGAAGATAAAGACAGCATGATATCTCTCGAACCTACAATCTCCGTGAGAAAACCTGTGTCTAACGGCATGAATTGAGGCTAGGTGATTTTTCTCAGGTCTGACGGATATTGAATTATGCCATATGCTAAGAAAAGATTTATATTATTATAAATCATATTGGAGGTGGAAATTGAGTATGAGATAGAGGCCCTAAGCAGTTATTGAAAGATAATTCGTCAAATTTGATAACTGTAGGCATAGAGCAAAAAGATATATGTGGTCTTACACTAGAAAGTGAGAGAAGTGTCCCCTACAGAAACCATTCAATAACTTACCTAAAACAATATGCAGGAAGGGCCTAAATGAAAGAATAGGCATTTTCATTTAAGGAAATAGGATTTTAAGTATACCGGATGAAAGAACAATGGTGTCTTTGGCACGTCCTTCAATAACTATCACACCTCCACATCGACGACTCCGCCCTGTAGAATGATGAGGGGCAATCCAACCTATATCACCGGTGTCTAACCATCCATCATCATCTAGAGCTTGCTTAGTAGCCAACGGATTCTAATCGAAATAATAAAAAAATACAATAATCTGAGATGCCTCAATAACTCGAACTCATCTAATACGACACTGATAAACAATGATAATTTGATTTGGAATTCCTAGAATAATAGAAATCTTATTTTCGCATAAATTCTTAATCTGATAACCTGTACAATGTAACAAATAATGCTACTTTTCCTTTATAAAAATAATATTTGTGTTCGTCATATGCAAAGTAAAATTGTGTAAAATTGTTTACTTATTCAGGGTTTCTTTTTCTATATAAGCAAAAACAAGAAATACAATCCAAAATTTTACTGAACGTGAATGTGGGATTAATCACTCATTCAATAATGGAGTTAGTCTTAGGTGCAAACTATTTAAGTAGATCAAAGTTCGAGTACCTTCACGAACTTTAAAACTAAGGCACCAAATCAAACATTTGATCAGAGTTCGGGTCCTAAATGTGTATTAACCACATATTTATCTCTTCGATGTTCTAATCCCTGTGGCCAATGACTAATTTCTTAATTTTTTTATTTCTTCTCTTCGCAAACTATAAATAGAGAAAATAATATTAAATCAGGCTGCATGTAGCAAAAGCTGCACAAATATGAACATTAGCCAACGTTTCCCACAAGCAATACAAATCGTTGGTAAAATTCTTGACCAATTTCGATTTGATGTTACCTTATAGTAACCTTTCATCACTTGTGGTCCCCTAACCTTCACAATGCCTTTTGAGCCAGGTGGGAGCACCTCACCGGTTTCTGAATCTACAATTTTGAATTCTGTGTGTTGAATGGGATGCCCAACTGAACCAAGAACCTTCAAAAGTCAAATCTGAAAGATTGTCATATGATGGAACTCTCTTTCTAGAGGTAGGCACCATTTAGACATAAAAAACATGAATAACACAAGACAACACAAAGACGGCCTAAAAACAGAGATGGTAAAATGAAACAGAGATGGTTGAAACAGTGTCCAACATAATACGGAAAAGGTATAGATATTCAGATCAACCAACTCCAAAAACATTTTAAAATTTCAAAAGTCACATTTGAACCCAATAAGAAGCCTTTAACATGCAACAAGAACAAAATAATGGAAAAGAGTTTTCTTTCTATTTCAAGAATATCAACATGGGATGTTTAGGTTTTCCTAAATATTTCACTGTACTTGGACGTTGGAAGGTTATATCCTTCAATAGTGTCTGAATATATTTTGGCCACTGATACTTTAAGAGAAATGAGGAGTTGGAGCTACATAGCTTTGGGGTACGTAGTTTAAATCCACTGCAGAAATGGAAATAAAAGCCCAAACCAGTCAACTAAAACTTTAATCCTGAAGCACCCAAGTAGATCCTTTTGATTGTAAATTCATAATTGGATGATTTACTTTTGAAAAATCTCAAACACGTTTTTTCACAATTCTATGGATTTAGTAAAGTCCGTTTCCAGTAGCACCTATTCATTTTCTTATGAGAATTTGTTTAGTGTTTATGAAAAATCCAGTAGCATCTTACATTGCAATAAGGTCGTCGAGCAGAAACAACAGGAGATGATTCTGTTAAACCGTACCCATTCTGCACAATCACACCAATTGCCTGCATGCATGTGACTCCAAAAAATAAGAGAATGACAACTAATCTTTTGATTCAAAAACTAAGAACAAAGCATCTATGATCTAACCTCGAAAAACTTGTCAATATGCATAGGCAAACTGCCACCCCCACTTATGCCAGCCTGGAGAATGATAAAAAATGATCAATAAAACCCAGTAACAAATATAGTAGAAATGACAAACAAGAAAAATAAAAGGAATATAGCAATCAAGAACGTTGCGCGTAAGAAAAAGCAACTATAGCAAATAGATTCTTATTGATTGATATGTAACTGAGAAGAAACTTTGATAACAAGTTTGTATAGCAAATAGATCAAACCTTTGATATCCCAATAGCAGAGTGAATTTTTTCATAAACAAGCTTCTTAGCTAACACGTGCAAGGGCCACAACATTGCAGCAACGATTCTTGCCCATAGGCAATCTAACATGGATACAAGATAAGAAGGTTGCTTTGGATTCCCGGTTACATACAGTCCCTGTTGATCAAACAAAAGCAAAAGTCAATTTTGAGTTGATACAGGTGAAGAACATTAGAATCCACTGGCTGTTATGGTTTGGAAAGGAAAAGACATTCAAAAGAAATATATTCATACATAGTTTGGATAGGTAAAGACGTTCAGAAGAACTATATCCGTGCATAGTCTGGATAGCTAAAGACATTCAAAAGAGCTATATCCGTGCATCAAAACTCATTATATGTTACAACCAGTAAACGGACAAATAGATAGTTTTTATTTCAGTTGGTTAATTTGGTTGATTCCATAGGCTGCTAAACTAGTTACTTTAAGTTATCAGACCACTCGTTCTCTAGCTTCTTCCGCGTGGGAATCTTACATCTCTGCTAAAATTTCTACTCATTTAATTTTATTGGTTCTTTGTTTAATAGTTATATCTTAACTGTTGGTTATCCAAGAAGTGTTAGAGCTTGAGGAGAAGTTTAAATTAACGATGAATGTTAGAGTTTTTTATTTAATATATAATTAGAGTTTATTCATAATTATTAGTTTAAATTTATTAAAAGTCTTATTTAAATTAGGAATAAATATTATTTAAATTGGAGATAGAGTATAATTTTAGTTATATTAAAACTCTATTTTAGCCTATTTAAAGGTTTATTCTGTAATCATTTGATATTCAAGAATAATAAGAAAATACAGAGAAACACTTTGTTCTCTCTGAAAAATATCATCTTCCGTTGCATCTATGGCCACCATGTCCCCTTTCTCACATGGTATCATCAGCCAACAACGATCTTAATGTCGTCAACATTGTTGTCATCTCTAATTAGAAACATATCGACAATATGATTTTTCAGATACACATCGTTTTTTTTCTTTTCCGCTGATATCATTAGACCATACTCGTTCATTGCCTTCTCCCTCATGAAAATCTTACATCTCTGGTGAAATTTCTTCTTGCTTAATTTTGTTGGTTCTTTATTTAATGGTTTTATCTTAGCCAATCAAAAAGATAGATGAAAAAGTTATAGTTTAGTCTTAAAAATTATTTGGTTCTATCTTAGCCATCCATCCTAAAAAGATAGCAGAAAATGTTATAGTTTGGCCTTAAAAACTATTTGGTTCTATCTTAGCTATCCATCTTAAAAGATAGCAGAAAAAGTTATAGTTTATCCTTAAAATCTATTTGGTTCTATCTTAAGCCATCAATCTTAAAAGATAGAAGAAGAGATTATAGTTTAACCTTAAAAACGAGATAACATTTTTAAGGAATTCTACATCAAAGGTTCAAGTTAGAATTTTAGTATATGTAACTACCAACTTGAGGGGAGTGTAGATTCATGTGATCAATGTCAAATGATGATAGATTCTAACTAGGAAAGTTTGAGAAAAACTCAACTATGCCTACATCGTTCACATAAGATCTTTCAATTAGGAATCGCATGCTATACCAACTCGAATCAAAGATGTCCAAGAATGGGGAGCATTTTTTTCTAAGAAACAACAGAAGTATGAGTAAAGCATTACATCCAAGACCCAAGCTGGTGTTCTACTACATTTGCTCACCAGCTTAAGGGGAGCATAAGTTATTCGAGAAGTGTTATAGCTTAAGGAGAAGTCTAAGTTAACGAGGAATGATAGAGTTTTTATTTAATATGTAATTAGAGTTTATTCTAAATTGGTAGTTTAGATTTATTAGAAGTTTTATTTAAATTAGAAATAAATTATAGTTTTAGTTATATCAAAACTCTATATTAGCTTATTTAAAGGATTACTCTGTAAATATTTGAGAGTGAAGAATAATAAGAAAATACAGGAAAACCCATTATTTTCTCTGTAAAATATTTTGTTCATCTGCTTCAAACAACAAATTCCTAATCGTCGATCACACACAAGCCACACCATTATTCACTTCATCTCCGAGTACCATGCCCATTTCTCACTATTACCATATGTGCTAGAAAATCTAATTACGTAGTTCATTTTAAAGCTGGAGATAGAATTGAGAATCAATTAAACAGATAAACAGTACTGTGTTAACCCTAGTCATACACTTAAGCGAATGTCAAACACTTAATCCAAAGCCATTTTCACTTAAACAATAAATTTATTAAAAAAAGGAGTGGTCAAGTTTTAGGGCCTATTTGGCCTTCAGTTGAAATATGGGTACCATATTAAATTAACATCTTATTTCAACTCATCTCAAGTTTTATGGCTTTACAAATAAAAAAGCAGCCAATCAAGGGTGAGAGTATTTACTAGAAGAAGATAAAGAATTAACAAGGAATCTGCATAACTGAACTTTCTTTTGAAAAAAAATTGCAAAAAACT
Source organism: Abelmoschus esculentus (assembly GCA_035048815.1). Taxonomy (NCBI): domain Eukaryota; kingdom Viridiplantae; phylum Streptophyta; class Magnoliopsida; order Malvales; family Malvaceae; genus Abelmoschus; species Abelmoschus esculentus. The sequence continues at coordinate 16,279,183 of JAUCBN010000024.1, forward strand.
AGGAAACAGTGAACAAGAATTGTTCAGTGTTATCACCTCATAAATTCTCTTCAACTCCATATATGCCAAGCTGACCCTTATGAATGAAAGTGCGATTAATTTACGAATAGTGGAGCTAGTAGAAATCTGCTTTTGAATCCCACTGCAAGTCAATCCAAAAAATATGAGGGCTGCATTTAGAATCAAATAACTTCCCTAAACAATAAGTTGAACAGGAGACTCTGCATGGCTGTATAATTATAATTTAAGCCTGATAGTTTAGACATGAAAATCAATCCAAGAAATTGGATGAAAGAGAGAAAGGCATTGGTCACATATTTATACATTGTTTGACTTGGATTTATTGGAATAAGTAATTAATGAACTCTGCAACCTGCATACGTGATGCAGCTGGACATCATAAATTAGTAACTCTCAAAGAAATGACTATCAAGAATCAATTCCTATGTGGTTCTTCACAGCTTCATGCTAAACTGAAACATGATTTTATAAATTAGAAACTTATGAATTCCAACTTCTTTAGAAAACAGAATATACCAAATCAACGAAGCTAGTTAAAGAACTATTACAGTGTTAAACCGAGTACAAAACTGACTCCTTATGCATTGTATAACAATATATTTTTTTAAATTAATGAGCAGTTACTTCTCAATGCCGTAGGAATATGTTTAAAAAAAAAAAAGAATATGTGCTAAATAGCATCAGGGAAACTTTATATAAAAGATTTTGAGTACAGTCTAATACTACTATGGAAGAGTTCTCATACGTTTCGTTTATGAGAAAATTTAATTTTGATTTTGTAACTGTAAAGAAAGCATGGAATTTTTTTCCACAAGATAATTATGCCATGATATGGTTTATCATATTCAATGTATATGCTACAATTCTAAAAACTAACGCAACACATGAAATCATAGAACATATAATTCAACACTCACATTTAGATCGTCTTTGTTTCTTTTAAGTGAGAGTTTAAAAAATCCAATTGCAATAAATTTGCAGTGAAAAGTATAAATAATCTGTGGTTATTTTCATAGAAAAGATCTCAATAAACTTTCCTGGAGCTAGTTAATCTAGATTGAAGAAATCCGAAGGACATACCGATAAAGTGTCTCATAGACTAAAGGTACAGAAATCACATAGTGTGGCTGATAATTTTTCAAATCATCCTACAAAGCAAAACCAAAATATGTAATCAACGCATAAATAAGCAATAAACAAATAAACAAGCCACACTGAGAATCATTATATAAGCCAAGCAAAAATGTTAGTGATTAGTACAGCTGTTCTGTTATTTCCATTTAGTTTGAGTAAATTTAAAACCTATAGTCATGTATACACAACTAAAAACAATACCTTCAAATTTCTCACAGTTGTATATACTTGCTCAACTCCATGCGTAAATATGAAATACTCACAAGCTCGTTCATAAGCATGCCAAGAAGGAAGCATGCTTAGAAATCTAACACCAGGTTTGGCGGGTACAACATCCCACAAGTTTTCTACCTGGAAAATTTTTCAGACAGAAAATACTATTATAATATAGCAGATTAAACTAAACAAGAAGTTGATTTCAATGAAAATAAATGAAATATGTGAAGTTCTTGACTGAAAGATAAGCCACGAATACACAGATTCCACAACATTGACCAATAGCAACTTTGAACCCAAAGTCCCCAAGATCAATGGGTCAACCTAAGCTTGAAGGATTCAAATAAATATTACACAAATTACAAAAAGTGAAACTTAATTAACCCGCTGGCAACAACAGAAAAGCTTTGCCCAGAAAACAATTTTCTAGACAGATCGACCTTGAGTTGTATTCACTAATGCATCCCTCATATATAGCATATTAAATCAGAAGAGACAAGAAATGGCTTGGTACTGACTTAAAATTGTGTTCGTATGGAACTTTCAGCCATTAAAATACCAGAAAGGCCCTAACATGTAGCATATTAATTCAGATTAGACCTATTTTCAAAAAAAAAAATCAGATGAGACCAAAGATGGCTTACTAGTTACTACTGAATTAAAACTGTGTCATATGGATCTTTCCTCGATTAAAATGCCTGAAAGGTTTGTATTCATTTCTAAGCAGTTACCTGGTGTAATATATTTTTGTGTGTAAGCATAATGCCTTTCGGATTACCACTGGTTCCGCTTGTATATACAATGGTAGCAATATCTTCTGAACCGATGATGTTGTATTTGCAACCCTGTCCTGGGATCACATTTAGCCAACCGCTAAAATTATATGAAGGAAATGGGATAGATAAGCTTATAAGATAGGGAATTTAGATTAGTGGTGGTGTCCTTTCTCCAATATGCATGCTCCTAGGTTCCTAGCTATAGCTGTTGTATTCATTGTAATTTGTAAAGGTTAGTAGTTATCGCATATGCAAACGGAAAATAAGTACTCATTTTTAAAATGTATGATTAAATAAAAGTAACATGCAAACAACCATACAGTATAACTATGTACAAAGTAGCTATTTCCAACTGGACATTTTAGAAAACAAGGCTGAAGATCATGGGAGACGTAAATGGAAAAAGTCATGAAGTCAATTTACACTTTAGGAGAACAACAGTAGAGCAACATGGACGAGTATAAAAATACATAATCAAATAATAAATTCAATGGTAACAAAGCGAAATAGTAAAATATTTTATCAAAAGCTTGAGCATGGTTAATCAACTTACTGGCATCATGAGAATTAATATGAGAAGCACGGCTTTCCCTTCCTAACTCTATGATCTCTTTATAACTGAATATAGGCAGACCCTGTGTTTCATCACTGGCTAGGCATGATTTCTCCCCCCAAAGTAGAATAATAAATCTCATTGTTGCCTTGGAACAAAATGTTCCAGCAAGATGATTGAAAAATTCCGGATTATCGACAACAAGCCCAGCACTGCCCAATCATGTAATAATAATAAACACATTGAAAGCAGAATATTACAGAAAATGAAACCTGACAAACTGTTTCTAACATAGAAAAATAAGAACCAAAGCTGGTCAGAAGATGAGATTTGTGTGAGCTCGCTCGTTTCAGTATGAGTGTTATGCATATGAGAGCAATGAATAACTGCTAACCAGAATAATCTTTACTTCCCGAAAACATATTTTCTCATGATGATATGCAGATTATATTGAATTACCAAATTAACAGTAGAAAATGATACTAATCATTTATTTAATAATGATCGCTGAAAGGGTAAAATCTTACAGGATTAAGGCTCTAGGAGATATCCATGCAGATGTTAACTAAAGTGCAAATTGATACTCGAGTCGAATGCCAAATAAGCATGCAATAGCAAGTATACATACAATGACATTGCAAAGAAAAACCAAGGGGTCTATTCAATTTAGGCTAAACGCATGATTTCAGGACATCTTTTTCTTAAATAACAAGAAAACTAGAGACGTTAACTTGAAACATGAAAATTCAAGTTTTTCTTAAAGAAAAATTGAAGTATTTTATAGAAGCATTTATTACACCTAACCTTTCCGAGTGATTGTATATATGTAAAAGCTCTTCCACAGCTGATCTTGACCCCCTGACAACATTAATTGCTCCCATTGCCATTATACCTTGGTCAAGTAATGCACCAAACTTATTTTCAAATTTCAGAAATTCAACTACAAATAAGAAAACTGTGTGAAAGATAAAAGAGTTTCTGCATATGATACTTATATTATATCAATTCAACTAGATAATAATGCATAGCCTCACTACTACCATGATAAAAACACAATATGGCGCAAGAGCTTTTAGTTGGTTTATAACATTTTACTGTTTCAGTTTTATTTATCAAGTATTAAACATATTATGGTAGCTAAAATTAATACTTATCTTTAGCGTTTAAATCTAGGGCTAGAATAAAACTTTATTTGCAAGAAAGCCTAGTAACTTTACTTGCAAGTAAGTCTATTATAAATAAGCTGTATCTTTAGCGTTTAAATCTAGGGCTAGAATAAAACTTTATTTGCAAGAAAGCCTAGTAACTTTACTTGCAAGAAAGTCTAGTATAAATAAGCTGTAAAATACTTACAGCCTTAAATTATCTTTGAATTAATAAAGAGAAGTTATAGTTATTTTTATAACCCGAAGTTCTCTAGGGTTCCAACTTCTCATTTGCAGTCCGCATTCTGTTGATTTACTGCTGTTTTCCCCTTTACCGCATCACAGAAGTTTCAATCTGACATCTACGAGGAAAATCATTTTTCTCCCACAAGGCAAAATAATAAGACCATAAACTAGATGCAGACCTTGATGATTATAACCTATAGCATGCAAAACTCACAACAAAAACTCCAATATATTCAGGAAAAATAACTCTCAAGTGAATTCAGTATGAAGTACGACAGATAAAACTGAGTTTAATGACGCTATAAGGTTCAAAAATAAGTCATCTAATTCTAAAAATAGATGAAGTGTGAATTCATGGAGGACTACCTAGAAATGAAATAGAAAATATATAGCCAGGTCTACTAAAGAGAGAATGAATGTGAATATGGCTGAATGAGCTTCAGATGTGCATAATTATAGTTTCAATTAGAATTGCACGCTTTAGGCCCTTGATACAATAGCACATTATAGAAACTAGGAATTTGGGACAGAGAATAATGCAAGTTATCTGATTTTTCTTATTAGAAAACATACAAGGAAGTACCTATTAATAATAGTTGATTACAACAGAGTTCTAGTTCCACTGTAAGTTATACTTCTATAATAAGCAAACTTATCTAGTCAACCTTCTTATCTAATCTTTACTTTAAATACGACTTGGATAACATATGCGTCTTAAACTATAAATGAAATCATTAGATTATATATTCTAACACAAGCAGACAACTAAGGAACCCTAATTTTTCAGCTATTAGAGCTAAGCAGTTAATGGAAAATTACAAATGATATGCACCTTGATCTGCAACAAGCCACCGACATGAATTATCAGCAAAAAGTGCAACCTTTTCTTCTGGTTTTACTCCAATAACCCTTAAGCCTTCAGTAAATTCCAATATTTCCTGCTCCAACTGCAGTATCGAAGGGGTTGAAATTAAAGTAATCAACACTACATGATAACCAAAAATCTGGAAACAATAAATTGCAAACTAGAAAAGAAATACCATCTATGAACTAATAATTCAATTTAAGATAATAAACTAAAAACAAATTATGAAATAAGGGGCTTCTGTTTATCTATTTCAATGTATACTCTAATTAGTTAGCATTACCCTGAAATAGAAGAATAGAAGTAAAATTTACTTGTTTATATGTCATGGTAGAAGGTGGATCATGATATGGATCCACCACTGCGACTCGATCACCATACTTTTCCGCTGAATAACTCCAAATGTCGGGAACTACTTTCCATTCATCAGAGACCAGTGCACCATTACTTGGCAGTGATGCTTTTTCTAGTAAAGGTGAGTACTTTCTGATTTGCTCCCCCTGTGTCTATGATGGGTAAGAACACGGATAGATGGTAAGACCCCAAGATAAAAATCATCTAGCTCAATTTAAAGAAAAAATCGCAATGAGACCAGATAGCACAAGGTAACTATAAGAGTATGGAACAAGATCTACATGAAATTTAAAATATATGAGGTTTCGAGGAGTAAAAGTTAAGCCAGATAAAACCAACAACGAGAAGACCCATTGACTATAATGATGCATAAAATAGCCACACCAAATACAAGTGAATTTCAATGCAAATGACACAATTCACATGGTGTTGCAATAAAAAACTGAAAATTGTCTGAAATAAAACACATGATTTTACTTTTTTATTACAATTCACTATATTGTCAATAGAGTTTATGAACTCTGTGCATGGTTAATAGGAATATTATATATGGTAGAAATAGTGTTGGATTTGGTCATTCTTTCAATAACTAGTATTTGGTTCAACTTAAAAATCAACAATTTAGAAGTAAAAATACAAATAGTTAAAGGGAACCAAACAAGGAAGCCTTAATAACAGCCTAATGCAGTAGGCTGTAGTAAGGACCATTTTGATAGGCTGATACTCCATTAATGAGGGAAGACTTTGGGATATGTCTTATTGAGGTAAGCATTAAATGCTTCAATTTTCATTTAGGCTGCCTGTTCCACTATCTGAACTTCAAATTTCCTACTGAACAAATTTCAGAGACTTTTTTAAAGAAAAAAAATCTTAATGAGACCAGCTAGTGCAAGCTAACTATAAGTTTATGGAACAAGATCTACATAAAATTTAAAATATCTGAGGTTTCGAGGAGTAAAACTTAAGCTAGATAAAACCTACAAGGAGAAGACCTATTGACAGTAATGATGCATAAAAATAGCCACTCCAAATACAAGTGAATTTCAATGCAATGGCACGATTCACATGGTGTTGCAATAAAAATGAAATACAGAGTAAACCATCTATAATGGAATGCAACAAATGCACCCACTAAGGGAAACAGAAACTTCAATTTTTTAATACCTATGAGGAAAGAAAAAATTTATCTTTCAACAGAAATAATGAGTACAAGGCAAGAAATCTTAAGATGGTACGATTTAGCAGTTGATTTTGGTAAAATGTACTTGAAGACAAGCAAAAGAAGACTTTGAGAAGAATAAAATAAAAAACTGAAAATTGTCGGAAACAAAACACATGATATTACTTTTTTATTATAATTCACTATATTGACAATAGAGAATATCTCATATGTTAGAATTAGTGTATAGGGAATATCTCATATGGTAGAATTAGTGTTGGATTTAGTCATTCTTTCAAATACTAGTATTTGATTCACCTTAAAAATCAACAATTTAGAAGTAAAAGGACAAATAGTTTTAAGAATATATCATATCATAGGTTTCTTGAACCTCCTTTCTAGGTGATTGAGGCTCTTCGGAATGATATGGTTGCGATCATTGGTATGCATTATACTACTATTCCATTTAATAACGGTTAGCTTGTATCTTGTCTTTGTGGTTTGTTTGATCATAGGACCGTATCTTACTTTTGTTTATCCTTGTAATTTGAGAATATGAGTACTCTTTTCCTCCATGTAGGTTAATACCCTCCCCTTCATTAAAAAAAAAGGACAAATAGCTAAAAGGAAGCCTTAATTACAGCCTAGTGCAGTAAGGACCACTTTGATAGGGTGACACTCCATTGACCAGGGAATACTTTGGGCTATGTCTTATAGAGGTAAGCATTAAATGCTTCAATTTTTTTTTTTTTTGATAAATGTTGATTTTTATTCATCCAAAGAAACCACAAATAATACATCTAAGAATACCCTTACTTACAAGAGATCAAAATAAACCTTTACAATCTATAACTCTCAATCTCAGGTTTGATCAGAATTTTTACGATCTAACAATCTCATTCTACTATCTAAACTTCCTCCAAAATTTTCTACTGGACAAATTTCAGAGGCTTTTAAATCTGAACTCAGAAGAATTAAGTCCGTTCAAACAGAATTGAAGAACAGAACTGATACAAACCCAAGAAGAAAAAGACCAACATGTACGAGCTGAAGACATCCGAAACCTTATCTTTACACAATTTTATGTCATTTGCTATGATCCCATCAACAATTCAGTAAAAATCAAATAGTTACAGAAAGGGTATTTGAGAATTACCTTGGATTCACAAAAAACTCGAGATTTAGAACCCGGGTAGACCCGGAACCTGAGTCCAGGAAGCTTGGGGGCGAAAGTTATGGGGCATGGCAATTTAGAACGAGAGAAAAGACAGTTAAGAGAGTAGTTATAGTTATCGAATGAAGACGTCAAGGACAACAACGTTGCCATTCTCTTTTGACAAGGAGAAGAACAGCAATACGAGGAGGAGGAAGAAGAAGTTTTTATGGGATTTATCGAAGTTCCCAACATTTGATTCGGACATATAACAAACAAACGGGAAGTTTATGAGAGAGAGAAGGGAGAGGGAGAAAAGGCAAAGAAGTAATGGGGTGGTTGTCAGGATTGAATGAATGGGATCTTCGACAGGCCGAAGATTAAATCGTAGCAACAACAATAAGAAAGGAAATTTGTCTGTTATGGAAATTCAGAAATTGGGATAATCTGTCACAAATACAGTCATAGGCGGATAAAGAGATATTTTCTAACTTTATCGAATGCTAATTTTCTCAAAGCTTCCGTTAATATTATAGGTGAAATTCTAGGCGTTTATCGAGCGAGTGGGTCACGAGTTGGGTATTATTCGATTTATGTTCGTTAAAAAATTTAATTGTTCGATTTAATTCATTGCTCGTTAAGCTCGTTAAAATTGTGTTCGACTCGTACTCGTTAAAATATTTTATTATTCAACTTAACTCGTTAAGCTCGACTTATTGCTCATTAAGCTCACTAAAAACTTACCTTATTTTAAATTAGAAGTAAAATTATGAGACTTAATATTAACATAAATTAATAAATTTAACCAAAAATATCAAAAAAATGTATAAAATATTTTTAAAGTCTAAATTTAAAAAGTAACAATCCATAAATAAACCAAACTAACATATTAAAATTAAAGTAACAATTCACACGTTAATATAATTAGTATTTAAATTTATCTTTTGAATGAAATTATTTTAAAGTAATTATTAAAAAATATTTTAAAAAATTAACGAGCTGTTTGCGAACTTATCGAATCGAGTTAAATTTTGCTCGATTCAACTCATTAAGGTATCGAGTCGAGTTCAAGTTTAAATCGAATTAATCCGAATTGAATATTATCACAGAATCAAATTCGAGCAGCTCCCGTGCCGCTCAGTTGGTTAAGTACCTGGGTGGAACAGATGAGATTTTATTTATTTTTTATTATTATTTTTCATTATTTTTTAATTTTCTAAGTGAAGATTCACTTGAGAAAAAATTATAACATAGAAAAATTGATGAAGTGAACAATTTTTATTAATTGATCCCATAGACAGGTGATGGGGCTGACCCATAATATATTTTTTCTTGCTTTTTGACATCCTTCAATGCAAGGTAATACCTTGTAACGCATGGGCGTTTTCATGTTTGAAAGGGAAGAGCTCCTGTGAGCAACGAACTACTATGATACTAACTGAATTATGAAAAAACCAAGAAGGAAAAGAATAGAGGGGAAAGAGGGGTGACTTAGGCGGTGAAAAACTTGTTTTACTGGTGTTATTTGGAGTGGTTTATATAGCCAGAGTAGTTTAGTATATTGAAATCGGAAGAAAATCTAATCTGGTGTAATCAACTTAGTTAACATTTGAAATGGGTTTTATTTGAAAAAATGGTAAAAATATAAAATTTTGAGGGTTAAATTAAAAATAAACAAAAGTGAAAGAATAATTTAGGTATGATTTAAGTAATTTATTATTTTTTTATTATGACAGATCAGCTTCACGTTAAAGTTTAACGACAACAAACATCTTAGTGATCATAAGTTTACAGTCCAAAAACGTAAATATTTATATTGATGAATTTTCAATAATTAACCCTAAAATAAATCGACTTTGATTCTTAAATATCTACATCACTTTTGCTCTTATTATAAAAAAAATCTCTTTATGTAAAAATAACTCATGTCTATAATTATGATTTTATGTATAGATAATTTCCTAATATCAAATATTTGTTTAATCTCAATACAGATAAAAACAGACATCATTTTAAGGGATTTTAATAATTTTTTAATATAAATTATCTTTTTAAGTCTTTCGAGCTAATGTTAAATTTTTTTAGTAAAGAAGAATACAAGCCATGGCATCAATTGATATCGATTAGACTAAAATCTCTAACCCATCCGATCACCTTTCTCGTCTCGAATGGTTATACAGTCTCATCGTCAGTGATATTTCATCTATCTCTCTGTCTTCATTTTTTGCCCGAAGATAAACGACTTGTTGTAGCCGTTTCGATATAGGTCAATAAACTTTTAAATCTTCAACTGACATCCAACGGTCAAAACATTTAATGTTTAAAAACTCTTGAATAACTCAGGTATCGAAACACTGAGTTTTGGTATCAAAACGTTCGATAAAAATATTTAATTTTATTTTAAGTTCAAAGAGTTTTCGATACAGCTTGGTAAGGTTTCGAAACGGTCGATCACAGCTTCAAATGGTATCGAAACGGTTCTATACCGTATCAATATGCCTGAAAAAACTTAAGAACTTTCCTTTGAAACTTAAGCACGGTATCGATACTAGTTTGAATGGTATCGAAACGCCTGAAAAAAATTAAAGAACATTCACTTGAAATTTTAAGCAATGTATCGATACCAATTGAAAAGGTATCTAAATACCTGTACAGATTTGAATGTTTAGACTTGAAAATTCTTAAAGAAAATACATTTTGGGTTATTGTTTGGATTTGAAATACTTTATTGACTTTCAAATTGTTTTGGCCTTAAAAATTTATTTACATAAAATAATTTTTTTAACATATTTGTTATATCAAAATCTAATTTAGGTTTTACACTATCTTGTACGACGTTATTCTTTTTATAAAGTTTTTTTTTGTTTATATCGTAAACAAAGACATAAAGTATATCTTTAGTTAAAATAGATACTTAAAATATGTTTTTTAGAGTATATTTTTTTGTTAAATGATTATCTAAAGTATTTTTTTAATTAATGTTATATGTCAATTTTTAAAAAAATAAATAAAAATTCTATAGTTTAAATATATATTTTGACCTAAATATACTTTAGATATGATCAAAAAATTTATTTTAGGTAATATCTTGACTAAAAAATATTTTCAGTATTTAGATAAAAAATAAAATTATAAATATTTATGATATAAATTTAAATTTTAACAAAATTTAATTATGTATTTCGATCGTCAAATAGTAAAAATAATTAATTTGAAAACTAAAATAGAAAATAATATTAATTAACTAATTATTTTATTTTATCGAGAGAAAAAAAACTTTATTCGTCCAGCTAATTATATCGTATGTTAGTTTTTTTAATTTTAATTATAATTTATTTAAATATTTAATTAATTAAAATTTATAAAAAAAATAAATTTAAAATTAAGTGATTTAAAAAATTTAAAATATATTTTCTATATTTTTATTAATAATAAATTTTAAATTATAAAATTTAAAATTTAAAATATTAACTCAAAAAATCAACGTGAGACAGTTTTAGTAGATAAATAAAAATCTCACATGATATGACCGTTTGAGATTCAAATTTCAAAACCTCAGGCATATATCCGTTAGGTCTCATTTAAGTCTAATAACAGCACTTTTTTTTCAAAAGAATTCCTTTTAAAGAATAAAACGGAGATAAAAAAGAAGCCATGAAACCCAAGATGAGTTCATCCTCGTCTTCAATGAAATCGACCGCCATTACAATGGAAAACCAGCTCCATAGCGAAACCAGAGACAATTTCTATTATCCTGGATGCAGAAAAGACGACAATTGCAACTGCGAGATGTGTTTGGCCAGCATCAATGCCACTCTTGATCTCATGCCCGTTAGCGTCCAGAAGAGTTCCTTCACTAAACTCTCGGGTCTAAAGCCTAAATTCGTCTACTGCTCGCCGATCTCTTTCGACCCTTCGGTGATATCGACACCCGGATCCGGTTCTTGTTGTTTGGTGGAATCTCCGGCTCTTAAATCAACTGCCAGAGTAAATCCGATAGGGAAGAAGGTGAAGGAAGAGGAGAGGAAGAAAGGGGGTTTCAAGAATGTATTTTGGAAATTGTTATTGGGTTTGAATCTGGTTCTTGTAATGGAGATTGGGTTTTCTTGGGTTCTTGCTGGGTTTTTTAACCCAGTTTTTAAAAGGGATATTCTGCGAAGCATCGGTGAACGGGCTTCAAAGATGCAAGATTTGACTGGAAAACTGAGGTTCTTGCAAAATGAGTTGAAGGGATTTCACAATCTGCAGGTTTCAAATTGCAGCCATGGGGATTCCATATGGGAAATTGATCAGGTTCAGAATTCATTCTATATGTTTCAGACAGGAATATTTCAATAAAAATACAAACTTTAGTTAATTTATGTTTTGTACTAATAATTGCAGAGTGGTTTGCTTCTGAATTCACATTGTCTGCTATATAAATCTGCAATGGAAGAAATCAGGATCTGGGGATGGCCACTTGAAACTACAGGGTTGCTAGCAACAGGATTTTCTTCCAAATCTTTTACCATATTATCTGGTAGAGTAACAGAGGTAAATCTTTTACTGTTTCTGTTTTTTCTAGTATGAATCTGATCCATCTTGATCAAGTTTCCATGTTTTGTATTTTCCAGTGGTCCAATGGAAATCATGGTTTTATACCAAGAAAGGCATCTGTTCCATGGGAGCAAAACAAATGGTGTGTCTCGTTTATACAAATGGATCCAAAGACATGGATTTTGGAGTATTCCAGGAGCTCAATCCTGGAACATCCCAGACTGATTTCATCCACATTGGAGGTGTTGACACAAATGGTGAGAAAGAAGAGTCAAGAACTTCTGTCCTTCTTTGTTTTTGATAACCCATGGCTTGAATCTTCCGGAAATGTTGAACAGTTTATGATCCCAACTTAAAGACGATGACATCTGGATATCAGTTCTCATTGCTTATGAGATTTTTTTCTTTTTTCTTGAAATTCATTCTGTTAAGACTTGAAAAAATCTGACACGTTTAGATTAAACATATAATTTTATAAAGTTTAAAATATAAAATTAAAATTTTAAATAATTCAAAATTTTTAATATTATTCGATTAATTTTTAAATTCGAGTTAAATTTATCAATTCTACTTGATGTATTATATTATCGAATGTGAAAATGTGAAGAAATATATATCTTATTATAATATTATAAATAACAATAATTAAATTTATATAAAAACTCAAAAAAATTCAATTTGACTCGATTCATATTTTATAAACTCGATTTAATTTTAAAAAATTTAAAAATTTTAAATCTTAAGATAAATTTTACAAATTCAAATAACTTGAAAAAATTTACCCGATTGAACATTCAAAGTAGTATCCTAAGATTAAAAAAAAAAACTTACATTTTGGAGTAATAAAAAAGAATGGAGAAGAAAAAGAGTCAAATACACGTTAGTATCGTCAGTAAAAGGTGACAGAAGGAAGTCAAGTTGGGTGGCGGCCTAGCAGCGGTCTATCACCGGAGCTGAGATTAAACCTTTTTTTTTATTCCCAAAGGCATGGTTGAACCTTAAAGAAATTTAAATAAAAAAACTAAAGTGAACGTTGACTAAACTATCTTAAAAATATAAAATAATTATTAAATTTTTATTATAAAATAATTATTAAATTATTAAATATTATGAAATTAATGACTTGACGATTATAGAAATTTGTATAATAATATATTAAATTTTAGTTTTTAAACTCTCTTATAACTAGAATCAATGATGAAACTAAGTAGGGTTGGAGAGGAGTAATCATTGGTCGTCATCCTTACCTCGAAGAGTATTTTCATCTTTATCTTTTCTTATATATTTTTTAAATTTGATATATTTATGAATTTGTCCTCCAACTTTAAACATTTATGTTTTGCCCGCAACCCTAAATACTGGTTTCATCCGTGAATAGAATAGCAATCCTTTGATTTTAACACCACTTAAAAATTCGTAAACTCACTTAAATTACATTATATTTTTGACGATGAACAAAAACAATACTATGTTCGTGATCTCTTCAATCGTGTTATTGTTGAAGATCATATGTTGTATCATGTGAGATAGAAGACCAACAAACTCAAGCACTATAAAAATGACTGTTGATTTGTATTAAGGAAATTACATTCATGTAAGCCTCAATATGTTTGTTTAAATTTCTGTTTGATTTAAATTATCAAATTTATTTTATTATAATAAATATGTAATTTTTTATTTTATTTTTAATAATATTTAAATTTTCATCTTGGACTAAAAATTGTTCTACAATAACTACTTTAATATTATATATAACCATAAATTTTATCTTTTTTTTATTATAGTTATCGTCAATTTGATCATAGGTGACTCAAATTAAGATAAAAAATTTGATTAAAACCACTCCGAATAGCTAAAAAGAAGTTAAATACTACCAAATTGCGATAACATAATATTATTAGTGAGCATAAAAAAAATTTACTTGTCACCATATAAAAATCAACGGTGTTTATTTTCGGGTATTTAATATTTTTTAATATATATTTCTTTTGTTAGTTTGCGTTCTAATTCGTTTAAATTAGATACTTATATTTAATTTAAATACTTGTAAAACTCAAATAATCAGTTAATCGGGTAATTAGTATCCAATTCACATTTTTATTTTTTTTTAATTTAAATACTTTTAGAAAATCACATAATAAACACATTTAAAAGTTTATAATATATAATTTAAACGCAAAATATAATTATTTAAAATTAATTTTAAAATATTTAGATATATTAATATTTATCCAAAAAAAATATTTAGAATACAAACATAACCTAAAAATTGATAATTTTATATTAAACGTAAACCACTTTAAACAATCCAAAACACATCTGTGTCTATTTTAATACTTATGTCGACAATATATGCTTACATTTATATTAGAACACCGAGCATTCATTTCTTTATTCGTAATTACGTTGTCGACCACTACTTACCAAATCCAATCAGATTAGGTGTGTGTATTATTCGGTTTTAAGTGATTAAGTGATCAAATTAAATTTATTTTGGTTAATTTGATCAGTTAATTTTAGGTAAATTTGATTAACGTTTTTTTTTAAAAAAATCGATTATTGATTAATTGTGTTTGAAATCAGTTAATTAGCCGAATTAATTTTTATATTAAATATTATATATTACATATAATTAGTTTTTTCATTAAACTTTTAAAAATTATAAAATAATCATTAATCTTTTTGATATATTATTAAATAGTCATTAAACTTCTATCAAATTAGTATAAAATAAAAGTTTGACGACTAAAAAATTATTTTAACATAATTTAATAACCTATAGTGTCATTTATCTAAAGTTTTATAATAAATTTTAGTTATTTCGAAAATCAACTGAATTAATGAAATAATTTCGTATCGGTTATGATTAATTTGGTTTAGTTAATGATTACTATTTTAAAATTTTTAATTAATTTTATTATAGCTAATTTGATTTAATTATCGTCGAATTAACCGAGTACACACTTATGTATAAGAGTGACATGAGGTTTCAAAGTTTCCCTTCCAACGTCATCCGCCTCCGTGAATTTCAACTCCCCAAACATCCTAATAATTTCATCCGCCAGATTTGTCCGTTGAGAACTGAAGCACACAGATTGGGAATTCCGACGAAAATTATAGATTTCCAGCCCACGGTATACGCAACAAATATAGGGTCTAGGTCAACTGCTGCCACATCTACTACACTATTAAAAATTCGAACAAAAATCATTTACACTTAATAATATTTTTTATATATTATTAAAAATATTTAAAAATTAAATTATAAACTTTAATCATAATTTTTATATTTAAAATCTTAATTTTAATTTTTACATTCTAAACCCTAAATCGTAAAAATTATATTCTATCTCTAATTTTTTAAAAAATATTATATTTTTAAACTAACGATTCCATATGAAAAATCAGAGATAAAATTCCAATTTGGAGTAATTTATGTGAGTTCAAAGTATGCAGTTTTTGAATGTGTCAAACCAGGTACCGACTTAGAAAATTATTTAAGAGGTATCATTTTTTTAGAGTTAGATTTAAGGAGTGTCAATTATTTATAAATTAATATTATTTATTTATTTATTTAAAGATATTATATAAAAATCATATAAAAAATAAAATAAAAAAATTTTGGGGTGTCATTGGACCACCCTTATTAAAGGGTGGCTCCGCCCATGTGTCAAACCCCATTGTACGAAAAATTATTAGGTGAACCCTGTTTACCACGTTATCTATGGTCCCAAACAATTAGGACCGTTGATTTTAATTTTTTTCCAAATGAATCATCACTTCTTTCCTACATGTACTTAGTGGATGGGTAGTTATTAGGTGATTATTTAAAGATCAACGGTCCTAATTGTTTGGACCATGAATGACGTGGTGAAAAGGGTTCTCCAAATAATATCTCGCATTGTACACAGTCGTTTATAAAACAATGTTATTGGGGAAACAAATATGGTAGACGTACGAAAATCAGTTCCATGATCTTGACCATGCAGTGGAGACTTTGAATGCAACACTTCAATTTCCTGGCACATGCAAAGCCTTTGTCCTCTTCCAATCGAACCTATAAATTCATGAACTCTAACCACAGAATCATAGCAGACCAAACCATTTCCAAAAATGAAGTCTCTTCACTTGTCAGTATCTCCCTTTATTTGTCTTGTCATCTTGTCATCCGCCATTAATGTTTTAGCTCATGAAACAACTGAGAAATTCGTCCACTGCCTTTCATCTTCCATTCCCACTGTTATTTATACACCAGAGAACTCTTCCTATGAATCTGTTTTGGGTTCTACAATACGAAACTTTCGATTTGCTAAGCCAACAACCCCTAAACCTTTGGTCATCGTAACACCATCCGGTGTTTCACATATTCAGACAACAATCCATTGTTCGAGGAAACATGGAGTTCAGATTAGAACTCGGAGTGGCGGTCATGATTTCGAAGGTTCCTCGTTTGTTTCTCGAGTTCCGTTTGTTCTTGTTGACATGGTTAATTTAAGATCCATTGATATTGATGTCGTAAAAAAAGTTGCATGGGTTGAATCCGGTGCAATTCTTGGAGAATTATATTACAGACTTGCTGAAGTGGACGACACACTCACGTTTCCAGCTGGTTTATGTCCCACTGTTGGGGTAGGAGGGTACATGAGCGGTGGGGGATACGGTTTACTGTTCAGAAAATACGGTCTTGCAACCGATAACATAATCGATGCACAACTTGTTGACGCTAAAGGGATGCTTCTTGACAGAAAATCAATGGGGGAAGATCTGTTTTGGGCCATTCGCGGCGGCGGTGGAGGAAGCTTTGGGATCGTTGTTGCATGGAAATTACAGTTGGTTACGGTTCCTGAGACTGTGACTTTATACACAGTGAATAGGGTCTTGGAACAAAATGCCACCAAAGTGGTTCATCAGTGGCAAACCATTGCTCACAAGCTCCCAAACGAGTTTTACTCCGGAATCACCTTTGCACCGATCGACATCGATACGAAGAAGACCATTGTCGCTTCCTTCCACGCGTCGTTCCTCGGCACTATCGACGAGCTTCTTCCGATAATGCAACAGAAGTTCCCGGAGCTAGGGTTGGTGAGAGAAGACTGCACTGAAATGAGTCATGTTCAATCCCTTCTCTACATGGGATTACTCCCAAATGACACCTTAACCATTTTGCTTGACAGAACTTACCAAAACCCTCTTTTAAGCCCTTCGTTCAAATCAAAATCTGATTACGTGACACAACCAATTCCAGAGACAGCATTCGAAGGGGTCTGGGAAAGACTTTTGGAGGAAGAAGCACACTCGGCCACCATAAGTTTCATTGCTTATGGAGGAAAAATGGGAGAGATTCCATCCACTGCAACTCCATATCCTCATAGGAGTGGAATCCTTTATAAGATCGTCTACAGCGTGGGGTGGCCAGTGGAAGATAACGAGAGATCGGACTGGTATGTGAATTGGAGCCGAAGGCTTTACAGTTACATGACTCCATTTGTTTCCAAATCTCCACGACGAGCTTATATCAGTTACAGAGATGTTGACATTGGAATGAATGATGAGACTGGTGAAACAAGTTATGAAGAAGCTAGAGTTTGGGGTGTTAAATATTTCATGGACAATTTTGAAAAGTTGGCTCGTGTGAAGACCATGATTGATCCTGACAATTTCTTCAGACATGAGCAAAGCATCCCTACTTTGTCTTCCTCATTCAACATGGAATTGTAATGTCACTTGTTTTGTTTTTCGGTTTATTAAATGATGTTAAGGGCTTCACTTGTATTAGAATAAACATTTAATTAAGTTTGACCAACAAGAGGATGGGAAGGATCAAGTGGGACACTAAGATGGTGGTGGTGAAGACCACAGACTCCGGTAGGGTGATGTCAAGAGCTTTCATCCAAAAATCTTAGAGAGAGTTTAGTGTGGTTGTAGAAGGAAAAATAATGGATTTTTGTGATAAAACAAGTTTTAAATATCTCACTTAATGGGTAAATAAAAAGATGACCCTCGAACTAATCTAGGGTTCATGGTTGGACACCCAAACTTTCCAACATTTCAGAATGATCATCATGAATACCGAATGACTTCAATTATGCAACAAAACTCTGATTAAGCATCGTTTAGTTCAATTAAAGTTTTGAATTGGTATTCCTATAAAAATAGCGTTTGAAATTTTTAAAATCCCTAAATTTTAGGATTTAAATTATGGGAAACTTTCATATATTACACTATTACCATATTCATCCATGGAAGAAATGATCTAATATCATAACAGAATGACCATCGCTCACTGATGAAAATAAAGAAGAGTAATTATAGGCATCTACACCTATTTTAGAGTACTGATTACTATATGAGCAGAATGGCCTCGCTCGTTGATGATAGTAGGCATCTATATGCCATTGACGCCACGGAGGAAACGTTGGAGAATCTGCTATACTGATAGGCGATAGCATAGCTTTACGGTTTTGTAGCAATTATAAACATTGTCGTAAAAGAAATAGATAGTGTAATAATATAACTTGTAGCCGTAGTAATAAAGTGTAGTGTTACAGAGATATATAAAGTAAAATACTATCGAGAATATGAATTGGATTAAAGGTACTTGCAAGCAAAATAGAAACGAATGTTAGAATACCTCATTTAGTTCCTTCTTGGGGAATAGGGATGGTGCAATTTTGGAGAGGCCAGTGGTCATCTATTCGGTTATTCTGGTGATGTTTGACCCTATGTCTTCAATGCTGCAGCCTTCAGTTGACCTCTACTTTGGTCTTTCGATCCTGGGAAGAGCATAAGGTAACTCTTGTTACTACATTTACGTTTGGAACTTGCATGCAACCTAGAACTATCATTTTCTAGATGCTTTCTAGGGTAAGAGGTTGTTATCTCATATTTCTACACCATTTTCATGTATTTCAGAGTTGACGCACCGCAGTTCGTGCCTTCTGTTTAGCAGTGTTTTATGGATGCGGTTATCATGTGCAAGCAATCCAACACTGTTGGGGAAAATGTTTATTAGTAAAGCCAAGTGAATGACTAGTGACGACTTCTTGTGTAGCATCACATCAGTAATGTAAGTACAGTGATTGAGCGATTAATGTCCAAAGTGAAGAGTACACTCTAGAATAGATACTACTGTAATTACTTGATTGGAACTATTTTAACGATTAATGGTCTAATTGATAAAATTCATACCTTCATGACAAAATATAATTGAATCAATCATTTATGGTCAAAATCGAATGCAATCAATATTCCAATGGTCATTGGTATATTTTACCCCTTTCTTTTCCTGCCTTTTTGGAAGCTTAAGGAATAAATAGTTGTTCCCCGTTACAGAACCGAAGAAATTAGACATTTTTCTCTTGGACCAATCGGAGGAGATCTGCTTAAATTTTTCGTTCCTCAAAGAGACTTTCCTGCTTCATCTCCACGCTGACAAACAAACAGAACAAAGACCATCAAATTACGTTTTTTCTTTAATTTCTGAATTTGCGAAATTTTGTGAAGAGAACAAAGAGAAAATGAACATATTCAGATTAGCAGGGGACATGACCCATTTGTTTAGTGTTCTTGTTTTGCTTCTTAAGATCCATACCATCAAATCTTGTGCCGGTATGCACAATTTCACTGCATTTTATTTCTGTATTTTTCAATAATTTGCCTCTCTCAGATAACAAATGTTGAATTATTTGGTTATATTGAATGCGAGTTTTCCTTAATTTATTGTTTTCTTTCAGCTGTTGTACATTGTTTTCAATATCCAAGTTAGAATCTTGTTGTGAAATGTGCAAATGTAGCTTAATAAAAATGTGACCTTCTTTATTTCTCTGAATGGGGTCTTAATAATTTGAATTCATATGTATTTATATTTGATGTTTTTGAATAAAGGAAACATGATCGGTTAGGACTTCAATTTTAACTTAATGTTCTGTTAGTTGTGAGATTTAGTGACAATATTAAGAAAAAAGGGTAAAGGGATTTGTATCTGGTGGATTTGAGACGGTTCATTGTTTGTTAACTTTGAGTTCCTGCACGAAATCATCTTGACTCACTGGTTAAGCGAACTGTTGTTGTTCCAGAAGGTCTAGGGTCAAGCATTAGTATTTGTAGCATAGTGATTAAGGGGTTAATATTTAATGGTTGAGAGTATATATTCTAGAACAGTTTTTCTTGCTGGTATACGGATTTCGTGACAAACATGATCTGGGGTGGCAATGACACCTTCATAGTTGCTTGATCAAGTTGAATTGTTTCAGTTTTGAACCATTAGCCTATGAGAAAGTTCTGTTTACTTGTTTTATTCTTGCCGGTATACGGATTTTGTGACAAACATAATTGACTATATACTATGAGATCAAAACCTATAGTCGTAGCTAAGGTAGTGTGTGTTTTCTCACCTTATGAGGAGTCGATTTGGGGTGGCAATGACACCTTCATAGTTGCTTGACCAAGTTGAATTGTTTCAGTTTTGAACCATTAGCCCATGAGAAAGTTCTGTTTTACTTGTTTTTTTTTTCTTTCCTTTAAACATGTTTTGTGCATCGGGTTGACTTAAGCATTCACTTGTACTTTTGTGCAGGCGTTTCCCTGAAGACTCAGGAACTTTATGCTCTTGTCTTCACTACTCGCTACTTGGACTTATTCACTACTTACATCTCACTTTATAACACTATCATGAAGCTAATATTCCTGGGGAGTTCTTACTCGATTGTATGGTACATGCGACATCACAGGATGGTTCGTAGATCATATGATAAGGACCAAGATACATTTCGTCATTATTTCCTTATGTTGCCTTGCCTGTTTCTTGCCCTTCTTATAAATGAGAAGTTCACCTTCTTGGAGGTATCAACATCTTTCCACCAAATTTTTGAATGTAACAGTCAACTTAGAAGCTACATCAAATTGTTGATATGTTTATACTGATTATTCATTGAGAGACTATCAGGTTCTGTTATTTTTCAGACTATAATTTTCATCCATTGATATTTGTCTCTGAAAATTGGTGGAGCAGGTAATGTGGGCATTTTCCTTATATATGGAAGCAGTCGCCATAATCCCTCAACTTGTATTGTTGCAAAGGACAAGAAATATTGACAACCTGACTGGACAATATGTGTTTCTCCTTGGGTAAACTTCTCTCTGCAAATCCTACTCGATTTCAAGTTTGCCATGATTTTTCTCTTAAACAGATTCGCCATCATATCCTACTTGGTTGCCATTGATATTCTTCTATAACATTTGCCAGGACCAACCTTTTGTAACATTATTTTTGACACAACATTACCTAAATTGCCTTTGGTTCCACCTCTATTCACAACCATTATACATAGACTCATAAGATTAAACTTCAATACCATAGTGCAGAATGAATCCTTGAATGATTTTCATATTGCCTCCGGTTTCACACCATGATACTTGTGCATATCAGTCATCTGATTGACTAAATGTTTAATTCGTGGTTAGGGAGTAATATAATTCCTTTTCTGGCAGCGCATACCGAGCACTCTACGTATTGAACTGGATTTATCGGTACTTTACTGAAGAGAACTATGTCCACTGGATAAGTATGCATCTCTCTCTCCTCCCATATACAAATCCCATGAGTGTATGAGAATATTTTTAGCAATGTATACATTTCATGTCATATATCTTATTCCCAACACCTTGTTAATACAGTCGCCTTTCAGTTTGGGTTTCAGGGCTTGTCCAGACCTTACTGTATGCGGATTTCTTCTACTTTTACTTCCAAAGGTAAAGACTTCAATCTATGTTGCTCCGACATTTCATTTTTGTCCAATGCATATCTAAACATGGACATGTGGATCCAAATACATGAAGAAACATAGCGAAAAAAGAGAAAATTGAACATCAGTAGGTAGCATGGACCTCGGTCATTCTTAAAAAACACTTCACACTTCACACTTCACACTTACAATTCTGTTTCTATGACTGCAGCTGGAAGAACAATGTAAAGCTTCAATTACCAGCTTGAGACTTGATGTTGCAAGTTTGTAAGTAGCATACAAAGATAAAAGCTGGTTTGAATTCGATTATTGGTTCTTACCATATGTTGTCTTGAGAGAGATTGCAGTGCATATTCTTTATATGACAGATAAACAATTAAGTCATTTTGACTGAGAATGTCTTACTGTGGATACTTTGTGAGACACAATCTTCTTTTAAACTTTTCATTATGGTTTACATGTGAAAACATACAGGTAAAAGGAAAAATAAATTATATGCAGCATTCAACTCCATTATTCATCAGAGAAGGGAAAAAAATAAGGAAATATCCTTTGGCTGTGTGATAATCTCTTGAGTAATGCTTGTTCAACAAAGCTATTGAAACGCTGGTTTAAAATTAAAAAAAAAAACGTTCTCTTACCGTATTTTCTAAAAGTAATGTCAAACTAGCCCTAATGCTCGTAGAATAGTTGGTTTGAATGAAAAAGCACTTTTCTGATGAAAAGCAACGTCGAACAAGTTGAAAATAAAGGGTAAAGTGCTTTTTCACCCCACCCCCAACCCCCCAAATTTAGAAGGCAATAAAAAACACTCAAAAGTTTGATCTTTGTCTACGGGATTTTAGCTTTGGGGTCTTGATTTTACTGTAGGAATGTACTTTTTGTTTATACCCTTTAATTCATGAGCTCAATGGTAAACCATCTGATATAGGTGTTGCCATGGGTTGTAGATCCTTTAAACAAGTTGTACTTGCTTCAATCAATCCTAGGCACTAGACTTAATCAAGGAAGTTAACGGTTTTGTCCTTGGAAGTTTTAAGAAGAGTTTCTTGAACAATTCTAAAAAAGTAGAAACAAAAATTCAAAGAAATTTGAAGAACATGATAACAGAGAAGATTCCGCGAATAGGACTACGTCATCGGCAAAGAACAAACGAGAGATCACCGGCCCTGATCGAACAAGCTTTACTGGCTTTCAAGACCCCTTTAAAATCTCCACATTAATAGATTGCACTAAACCCTCCATACATAAAACAAACAAGTAGGGCAAAAGCGGATCTTCCTGTCGAATGCCCCTACTCGTCTGAAAGTACTCAGATAACAACCCATTCCACAGAAGTTGCATGGAAACGGAACGGATGCAACACAATGCATAATAAGCCTCCGTAAATCTATCGGAACACCAACGTAACATAAAGTGTCCTCAATAAACGACCACTCCAATCTATCATAAGCCTTTTCTAAATCAATCTTATTTGTAATCCACCCCTTTTTCTCTACCTTTTTCCTAATCAAATGAATAACCTCCTAGGCAATCACATTATCCGAAATTCCTCTCATTGGCACGAAGGGTGTAAATTATCTTGTACAAGAAAGCTTCAAACTTTGCATTCGTCAACTTCTCCTTCAATTGCAATACTTTTGAAGAATCTATGTACCTAATGTTCTTTGCTAAATCCCTAGAAAGGGTTGAAATTAATCTTTATTGTAATCGTTTTATTAATGAATCAAATAAGAGAACAGTGATGAATATTACACGTGGGAAAAAATGACGTTTTTTAAATTGACATGTGTCAAATGACGAGTGGTCCTAGTTGGCCACGCCATCCTCCGCGATGGAGAAGTGTAAAACCGTTGACGGGATAAAAGTTTAACGTATGAAACTAGAAACAGAGAAAGTGAGTTCAAAACCATTCATTTCCGAAAGCTAGTGTATTGAAACATAATTCTTGAATAAAAACATAAAATACCAAAATGTAGTGTTGCAGGATTCAGATTTTTGTCAACTCATCTGTAGGATCTTCCTATGACTCGGTTGTTCAAACTCGGTTGTATGCAACTGATTTGCTGAAGAGACGCCGGATATAGAAAACTTGAAGTAGACTTGCTGCCACAAGCAGAAGGTATTCTCCAACTGTGTAACCTATAACACGCTTTCTTGTGCTCTCATTTGCTGCAGGCATACCAATCAACATGGTGCATATAAATAACTACAAGAAAGATTTCCATAACTCTATGCAATGCAATGTTACCAGACATTTTCAAAATGCAATATCATGCAGCAAATGCAATATTGCTGTCAACGAATCAATTAGGAGAAGAACAAGAATCATGCAGTGATTCATTAGATACTACACATAATGACGCATTTCATTGACCTCGTAGACCAATTAACTTCAGCACTAAGGTCTCTTCAAGCTTAGTCTTCAATGAATAATGGCACAAATATCAAAAGAATAATAGAGGAATAAATAGCACATGGTCATAAATGAGTTTCTTTTAACTCCAACAATTTGGACCACTTAAAACGAGTCTCATTATCATTAAGAGAATAAAAATCCACAGTTTTACCAAACTGCACTTAGCACTAAAATGTGACATTTCATGGTATTTACCATTAAATGAATACTGTAACATCCATGCTTTTTGGTTAAAATTTCCAACCATGGTGAACGAAAAGAACCTAGTTAATGACAATGGTAAAATTGATAATATTGTGATGTCACGCAGGTGTAGGTCAAGGTCGGTGGTAAAATTGCATCAAGGAAAGAGAGAGCAATGAGAAATGAACAGAAAACATATTTAAATGACAAAACAACCCCATTAGCCTGTAAACTTATCGTATACCCCAGAAAACAGTAGTGCTAGCTAGCAAATTGAAATTGAAATAAAGTAGTAAATCCTTAATTATCAAGTTTCAACTCAATGCAAAAGTAGGAAAGATAAGCAAATTACTATGACGATGACGAGTATCACGAGCTTTCAAGTACTTTTGTTCTGCTGTAACAGACTCCAAAGCCTCTCTCAACTTAGCAATTTTAACATTTATTGGGTTCAAATGTTCTGCAACAAAGAGAATCAAGGGAAAATGATCAAATGTGAGGGAACATAAAATACTAACATATGATGTTCATCTGCAAACAGGGATAAAAAATCAACTTGAATGCCGGAGTCAAAGTTGGACACCAATAGTAACAGCCATTTACAACTTTTCCTACAAAGAAATTAGATAAATAGACAAAATACACCGAACAAGAACAAGAATCTAACAAACCATCTTTTGCAAGATCATGCTCAGAGGGAATATGGCCGATATGAATATGGAAAGCAACGGTCTCCGGTGTTGAGTAGGCATTGTGAAAACAAAACTTGTACATTCCACTTCGTGGAGCCTGGAATTCAAACTTGTCCCCTGATGTCCCCTTCAAACTGTGAACTGTACTACCCCCAGGCGAAGTTACCTGCATTAAGTAAAATACCAGATAGATTAAGCCATTCTTCAAGGAAAACGGAAATCAATTTTATTCCAAAAGTCTCATGAAATAATACTGAAACATAAGCGTTTAATTTAACAGAACTCATAAACCACATGTAAAATAAGATCAATTCAAATAAATGAGTCCAAACAATTCCCCAACGGCCCCATCCCCACCCAACACACTGCTAGGCTGCTAGCGTATTACATTACCTACAAACCATCAAAATCAAAAACCCACAAGTCGTAGATAACAATTTTACAAAACTTAAACCATCTAGAAACACAGAAAAATGAATACTCATTAAATATGTAACACCCCCCCCCCCCCCAAAAAAAAAAAAAAAAAAAAAAAAAAAAAAAACACCTTTAACAAATGGATTTCGATACCTAGACAGAAAAACAATTGAAAAGAGAAACATCAATTGTGGACTATACTTACGACGAAATCAATCCAAAATTCTTGAAACAAAACTTTGAAATCAGATATCGGGTACTATACTTACGATGAAATCGATTCCGGGATGATCAGAGTTCCAGAAAATATCGTGGTCGACGACGACAAAGTTGCCGGAAATTGTGTCTCCTTGGTAAAGCACGTATTCATAAACGCATTCGACGTCGGTTACGGTGACTGAAAGCGAGGAAACGTTACTCAGCCAATTCATAAGAAGAAAATACATCAACACCCACATCTTTCCCCTTGTCTTCTCCATGCTTTTCATAACCTTCATCCACGATTTGATGTCTAATGACTTCGTAGAGTCTCGTGAAGAAATGAAAAAGCTCTGGTTTTTATTTTATTTGGGAACAGTTTTTGTGTTTCACGACTGTTATAACGACGGCGATCCCGATGTGCTTTAATCACTATTAGATTAAAACAAATAATTAATCACCTATGGCTATTAGGCTAATTATATTTCTTTTATTTAATGGTAAACTTATAATGCTCAAAAAATATTTTGAACTCTTAATTGGATAGTCGTATTATTTAACGTTTTTAAATAAATTTAATATTTAATATTTTATTTTAAATAAAAATAATTTTTATGTAAATAAAAATTATTAATTAATTAATAAAAAATAATTTATAATAACATGTAAAACATATTTTTGTATTCTATATCATTTAATGAAACTATATTTTGATTAATGTGTTATTTTTAAGTTAATATTTTTGTTTTATATAATGTATAATGTCATATAAGTTAATTATATTATTTTAAATAATTTATTAGTAATTGATTAATAATTTTTATCTATAAATGAATCAGTTTTTTTTAATCAAATTATATATGTCACTGTTTATTTTAGAGGAAGAAAATAAATTTATTAAATTTAATTAAAATGTCTAGTAATTTAAATTAAGTTTTTATCACTTGATTAAATTATTAATTTATTAAATGAAATTAAAATTATTAAATAGATAGAAAGTATAAATAACATGGCTAAATATGTAATTATATAAGTTTATAATAGCAATCATATCATCCTTGTCAGTGGCGGATCCAAAAATTTATTTGAGGGTGAGCATATATAAATTTTTAAAATTTCAGGGTGGGCACAAACCTTAAATGCTATAAAAACTTAAAGATCAATTCATAAGAATTAAGAAAATTAAGGATAAATATGTAAACTTCGAAAAATTCAGGATGGGCCCGTGCTCACCCTGCTTCATACTTGCATCCGCCACTGATCCTTGTGTTATATTTTAAAAGTGGTAAGCAGTTTGGTTCCTCTCAAGAAAGTCTTAGGTTCAAGACGTTGTGTACACAGAAAATCCCTGCTGGGAGACTCACCCATCAAAGCTAAGTGTGTGACGCGGGTCGGTCTGAATTAGTCAGGGCTAGACTCTGAAACCAGCGGGTCGATCTGAATTAGTCAGGGCTGGACTCAGGAACCAGAAGAACAATAAAAAAAAGTGATCTGATTGATATTATTTAAAATATTAATTAATTTTATTGACAAAATTAAAAGTATAATTATCAAAATAAAAATTACATAGTTATAGAGTCATTAGTGTGGTTTACGCTAAAAATTAATAAATTCGACCTGCAACTAATTGTAAAGAGGGTAATTATATCCTTAATTGACAATAAAAATAAAATATGTTTAGTTTCATAGTTTAGCTGTTTAAGATCAAGGGAACGTGGTTAATAAGTAGAATTTAGGTTTATAATTTAAGATTTATAAATTTAAATTTATAATTTATTGTTATAAAACATAAATTTTAATCTTTAAACCCTAAATTATGATTCTAATCATAAATTTTAAATCTCTAAACGTACATTTTTATATTCTAAATCTAAATTGAAACCTTAAACTCTAAAAACAAGAGTGGCACGGTTTTAATATTAGATTGGATAGTCAAGTGAAAAAATGAGTTAATTTAATTCACGTGTCTTATTTTATAACTCTAACTTTATTTAAAAAAAATAGTTAAGTCGAATTTATGAAATTCTAGTTGATTCCAACTTAAATACAATCATGTATGTTATCCACCTGTAGTTTACCATATTTGATATACATCTATCATACATAATTGAGTGATTCGACCTAAACTTGTAAGTCAATCCACTAAATGCTAAATTTTTTAAATTATTTGAATATTATTTTATAAATCAAACTTTACATTAAATATTTTGAGTTGAATAAAATTTATAAAATTATAATTTGAGTTGAAAATTTTAATTTTTTCTAGTGAAGTCGAATTCACTAACCTGGACAAATGTATGAAAAGAATAAAAGTGGAACGTATTTAAGTAATTTTCGTTCTGTAAGGCCATAATAAAAACAAAAATTTTGTTTTTCTTCTAAACGATTACGGTATTGAGATTTTTTACCGGGACTCGATTGGTTTCTAAGATTGCTTCCGGCTCTAGACCTTTTACTAGTTAGTCCCAGTAAAGCCCCCCAGACGTCATATTTTTTTTAACGAAGCCCTCGGTAACGTGACATGAAAACTCTTTATTAATTTGAATTTTATTGAAATTTTATAAATCGAAATTAAAACTAAACTAAATGAAGCGAAATCGACTGAAGGATTGTACTACAAATATTAATGAGATGAATTGGATCAATATTCGAGACCTTGGTAGTCAATTTAGCCAAAGTTAATTAGTGGAATTCCACATTGCATTTTCTACGGAATTTAAAATATAAAAACAAATTAGATCGGATCGATGGATAAACGGATTGAATCAGATTTTTTTAACATCCTTGGACTTAACTGCCGTTGGTGACCGTCTACTAGAACCTATGACAAATTCAACTCATGTAACCCTAGTAAGTAATTAGATTCAATTCAAAAGCTTGACTCCATGGACATGGTATGGAAAACCCTAGAATGAATCTATTTACAAATTGAACAAGACAATATGTATGACTCAAACCAAACCCTAAAGTTGAAACCAGAAGGAGCATACATCAGTGAAACTGAAAACTGTGTTCATCATAAACCTCGTCTGTGCTCTTCTAAACCGCCTGCTTCACGTTCCTCCAAACAACCAGGTATAACCAAGAAAAGCACCCTTGATTCTTCTTCATCCCTGCCCCTGCCGTCGCAGTCGCCGCCGCTGGTTCAGTAGGCAACAAGTCTTTCAAACTCGTGTAACGAACCGACTCTTTCCCGCTCATCTGGATGTGTCCAACTCTTTTGAGTTAAAAAACAAGGTTATGGTTCCAAATCGAACAAGGAAATAGAAAGGGTTCGCTTTGTCAATGAAAATAAAATGCGGGACGAGAATGAAGGCCGGATCGGGGTTTTATGAAACTCAGTACGTAGATTATAAACTTTCAACGCGTTAACTCGGTTCGGTTTTGAAATAAATTTATTTATGTTAACTAAAATAGAATCAAATTAGTTTATTATTGCTCTTCCCATTTCTAGAGTTTCATTTGACTAAATCGAATTGATCACGTCTCGTTTTGGTTAATGAATCACCCAGTAAGAATTTTCTGTATATACAATGTCTCGAAACTGAAATCTACATAAACGGAATTAAATTATTTACCAGTTGAATCAAATCGAATTTAATAAGAAAATACTTCATATTAGGATTCTAATTGATTTTTTTTTAAATAGACTTAATTTGTAGATTGGATACTATCAGTGAACTGACAGGAAGCTATTTTAAGGAAGTTCTGATTCTCTTTATTTCCTTCGATTTCTTTCCTTTTAACTCAAAACCATGCAGAGGAAGACGATACGCAAAATACCAAAACTGCATCTTAAGAGATTTGATCAAATTCAAGGCTATTTATTGTGAAAAAAGAAACTTTAATCCTACGTAATATACTGAGGGTTTTAGACGTTATAAAATTTAAAATATATAATAATTTAGATTATATTTAAATTTATTAATAATATGCTTATGGACATCGAGCAACATACCCATATTATGCACATAAGTCAACGTTAGAATCCTTAGGGTTTTGAAATTGTTGCGGGTTTGAAACTTAATCATAAGAAGTCAAAATTAATGGAATTAATATTGACATTTTAAGAATCTCAATGGGCTACATTGTTGCATTGTCAAATCCAGGGGCGGTTCAAAAATTTCGGGGGCCTTGTGCAATTTATTAAAATACGACCCTTAGAAATAATTGTTCATAATTTTTGCTAGTTATAAAATTATAACCCTTAGAAGCAAATGTCCTTTCTAGGGGCCCCTGTGCGATATTTTTATTGTGTCTATCCAAAAGTTCACTAGTTCTATAGAAGCAATAATAATAAGAATAATCAATAAGAT
The DNA here is from genome assembly GCA_035048815.1 of Abelmoschus esculentus. NCBI lineage: Eukaryota > Viridiplantae > Streptophyta > Magnoliopsida > Malvales > Malvaceae > Abelmoschus > Abelmoschus esculentus. Next base: position 16,309,309 of record JAUCBN010000024.1, read on the forward strand.
TTTATAACCAATTATCGCATTTAAGAAATAATTAATTATAACGTTTAAACAATTATAATGCATCTTTCTTAATTGTATTTTCAAAATCTTTCAATGAATTTCGGAATTAACATCATCTAAAGAATGTTTTATCAAAATTTTGAGGCCTCTTTTTTAGGGGCCCCTGTGCGGTCGCTCCTATTACGCATGTCCAGAACCCCACTAGTCAAATCGAAAGTTTTCCTTGCAAATATTTAGGACTTTCCTTAAGGGTGGTGAAGAATTATGCTCAGTTATGGAATCTTGTTACGCAAGAAATGCAAAAAAGTTTATCAGGTTGGAAATTAAAAATGCTTTCTTTTGGGGCACGATTGACTTTTGTTAAGTTAGTACTAGCAAACTTGCTTATATTCTTTAGGCTGATGTTTCCGATGTCGGTTGCGATCAACAAACTATTCACTATTCTGGTGGTTAGATTTCTATGGAGTTCGAGGAATAATAAACCATACATTAGATTAAGTGGAAAACATTGGTTCTACCGAAGACCTGTGGAGGGTTGAATTTAATAAATTTTAGTTTGAAGAATAGATTATTATTTAACAAATGGCTTTGAAGGTTCAGAATAGAAACCAAAAGCTTGTGGTGTAGTGTGATTAACGCAAAGTATAATGAAAATCCGCGCGCTCTTGTGCCACTAAACTTTAAATCAAGCAATAATTCATAGATTTGGAGGAACATTACGATCCCATTATCATCTCCAAAATATTTATTTTCTCAGAACTTACATCTGATTGTCGGGGATAGAAGAAATATTCAGTTCTGGTCAGATACCTAAGTCGAATCTATTGGATTAAAATTCAATAATAGTGGGCATATATGTATAATGTATATTGCTATTATAAAGTTTAACACGGAATTAAGTGACCAATTATGTTACACGTGTTATAGGTATTAAATTATCATGGAATTAAAAGTGTAGATACCATAAGGTGTATTTATAATTTGATGAGGGGCAAAGTTATAAATACTTAACAGTTGGTTGTTAAACCAGTATGAGAGTTGTGTGGCAAGAGATAACCTAACTTCTTGGAAGATTAAACCCTCTGGAAAATCATGATCGATTAATTTAGGTACACATCCGCATTCAGTTTATTTATTTTATTGTTCTTGATGATTTAACATGAATAGATATTAGGTTTATATTCGTATCGAATATATTTTAATTCTTACAGAATCTTCCCCTTTAAAAGAAGTGCTTTCTAAGATATTTACTCTAGCTATGACAAAGTCTGGTATCATTGTTGATTTCGGACAATTTGTGAACAAAAAATAGCAGTGGAAGATCAATTTGCGTAGACCTTTATTTGGTTGGGAAGTAACCATATAGGAAAATTTTGTTTATACTTTAAATTTAATGAGTTTGGGTCAACTACAACGTGATAATCTTCAATGGGTAGGGTCTTCTAGCGGATTTGTACGAAGAATGATGAACGGGAGGATTCCTATCAAACTCGAACCGGTTAGAAGAAGAATTAGTATTCAAATAGGTCTAGATTGCCCACTTAGCAAAAAAGCTATCAAAACAGTGGATCATATTTTTTGCCACTGCGATGTAAGTTAGAATGTTTGGAGCCGATGGCTTAATTATTGGGAGATCAAATTTGTAATGCCAGAAAACTTTAAAGCCTTATTGGTACAGTGAGTTTCGATTGATTGCCCTTTGAATTATGAAAGTTATATTTCTTTTGCTTTACTTGGTCAATATGGATATATAAAAATAAGACCATGTTAAAAAAATACTCAAATTGATGTGACTCAATTATTCGATATTTGTTTATCTAGACTTAAGTGGTGGTGCAAAACGAAATGGCCTTTATCATTAGCTTCTAAGGATGATATTCTTCAATGTCATTTTTTGCTGAAAAGCTTGAATATTGAAAACATAAGGTGAATTGTGTTTGAGTAAACCCCTTATACTCTCTGAAGTTTAATGTTGATGAGGTTGCGAAGGGGAGTTACAAAAAAAGCTGAATTGGGAGAACATTTAAAAATTAAAAAGTGTAACTCTTTTAATGTTTTCTAAATCTGTTGGTATCATTGATGCAAGTTCACCCGAGTTATTAACTCTGAAAGAAGCAATATTTCCATGTCTCAAGTTATGTTGGAACAAATTGCTCGAGTTGTGTTGATTGGCTTACTAATCCTATGTCTGCTCCTACTGTGTTTAAAGACATTACTATTATTGAGTGTTTGAGACAATGTGTAGATTTTTAATGATCCATTCAATAGGTGTCAAAAGAAGCAAATTACACTGCAGATAGATTGACAAAGAACGGGATTTTAAGGATTGTTCATTTGGTATGAAAAATAGTTGGGTTGCATAATTTTAACACAGAGTGCTCGAGATTAACGGACATGTAGTATTGATGTTAGTCCATCCTACACTCTCATGATCACCGATAGTTTTTTGGCATAAAAGGGTTGAAATATTTTGCGTTAAAGGATGTGGTGTTTAAAATATGAACTTTTAAGGTATTCAAATGTAAAAATGGTAGAGACCTCAATCGCAACCACAATTATTATTGTGGTTTTTATTTATTTCGTTATAAAATATCACATTCATTTAAAGGAATAGAGCGAAGACTAATAGGTATTTAAAATCATTTCATGATATTGCGTCTGTAAGACAACATTAATGTGTAAAAACTGGAGTATATTTTTTTAACATATCCTCATTAGTGATACTCTGGCACATAATTGAGTTTTATTCACTAACCATATAGTGAATTATCACGTTTGCATTCATTCAAGGAATCAAACAAATTCAATAATCGCATGAAATAAACATATGCTTGCATTTACTTCAGGGAATGACATAAATTCAATAATCGCATGAAATAAACGCCATGCTTGTATTCGCTTCAAGGAATGATATAAATTCAATAATTGCATGGAATAATCATCATGCATGCATTCACTTCAGGGAATACCTCCCATAAAAATTCTTGGATCAAGACATTTTTTTTGTAATTTGAACTTGGAAGAATTATATAGTCGAGTTTTTTGACACAAAATATTGCTTTCAAGCAAATATAGATTTTATAATATTTATATTATTAAATAGTAATTGGTCAACCAATATATATACAATATATATAATGAACAAAAATTTAATCTTCATACGTGACGTTGTTAAAACAGTCCACAAGGTCCTTTAAAAAGAACCTCCTTTGAGACTAGTAGCTCGTAGAACAGGATGTTCAGTCAATATACTCGGATTAAACCAACATAACAATGTACATATTAATTAATTAAATGTTTAATATTTGTTTTAATATCATGTAATACTTAGAACATGATTAAAACATAAATTTTCATCATCATCATAAAATAAACAAATATTAGTTATAAATAAAGACAAAAAATCTTAAATTAAATAAATAAAACATACCAGACTTTCCACTAATTTGAATATATGGTAGGTTTAATCACCAATATTTTATTAAAATCTTTTTCGTGAATTATCGACAAGCACCACGGTAATTGAGCCACTTTATCGCTTCGTTGGTTAAAGTCTCGTACTGATAACGTGTTGTAAATAAAGAAAAAAATAAAAATAAAATAGAAAAACAAAGATGAGAGACAAAAAAGAGAGATTTGTATTATATTCTCAAAGTAGGATTGTGTATAATATTTTCTCCAAAAGTCTATATTTATAAACATAAGATGAAAACTCTAATTCCAATAAGTATTAAACCCTAATAATAAAGCTCACTAAAATTTAACATAATATATAAATATTCGCCATAAATAAATATATTCCTAACAAAAACTATATTTAAAAAACCCTAAAATTATATTTAAATAAAAAATCCTACTTTACAAGAATTAAAGTTTAGATTTGACCGTCAACTTTAATAAATTCCATTTTGCTTTTACAACAACCCCTCATTGATCCAATTCACATTCAAACTTCCAAAAAAATGGACCGGCGGCAAAATGGAATGATTTTAAAAATTAAAACCCCGTCGAATGATGGCAACAGCCGTAAATTACACCAAACTACAAGGTCATTTCCTAAGCCAACATAAAATAAATCAAACCGGAAAAGCAAAGAAAAAGAGAACTATACTCGCTTTCTACTCTCGTCCACGTTATGTCACCCCGCCTTCCGAGTTAAAAATAAACGAAACTGATTGGTGAAATAGACGTGTCCATTTGCTATATAATCTCGCGAGTATAAAGTGAGTCTTCCTACTCGCACTCCAACATCATATTTACGCCCTAACCTCTCGTTCTTAATTCTATTTTCTCGATTCCAAACACATTGATTTTTAATCGAAGAAAATGGCGTTAGTTTCTTTCGTCGGAAGGGTTCTATTCGCTTCAGTGTTCATACTTTCTGCTTGGCAAGAGTAAGTCTCACTTCTGATCTACGTTTTATTCTCTCTTTTGTGTTTATTGGAAACTGATTCGTTCTAGGGAAACGGAAAAAAACGAGAGGAATGATTAGATCTGGACGTAGTGTTGGAAATTGTTTATTTAAACTTTAATTGATGGTGATTTAATGCTTGAGAAGAATGGTTTAGATCTGGATGCTGTTTCGGAGTTTGTTTACTTAAACTCTAATTAATAGTGATTAATGCTCTCCTTGAAGATAAGGATCAGTAACTGTCGAAAACAAATCTTGTAGAATTAATTCAATTTAAGACGTTATTTAGAATGGAATTTGAACTTTGTATTGCTGATATGACCGATGTTGTAATGCGCTAGTATTAATGATTAAGTGACGAATGAGTTTTTATAGGATATTAAATCTGTTCTTTAAGCTCTGGATCTCACGAATATCGCGAGTTTTGAAGGGATTGATGTTGGTTGGGAGTTAATGTGTTGTATAAATGATAAATAAATACAGAGCTGTAGGTGTACTAACCCCAGCATTTGGATAAAGTGATTGATGCGTGATTCCTTGCTTGAAGAGTTTGGATTGAATTCCACGATGTGGCTAAAAGACTTAAAATTCTAGATTTTTTGATAATGTTTTACAATCATTGACAAATTTCGAAACTTCTCATCTTTTAGCCACATTTTAGACCTGTTGTATGTTAGATCCATCTTGAATTCCAGTATCCCACTCCATCTGTAAGAAAACTCTAGGATTATACATATTGGTGATTGGAAGTCTTAGTTTTGGCATGATCAAGTTTATTAGTTTATATTTTGGAGAGCAATACTTTTTTATTGTTATCCACTTATCCTATCAACTAATGGTGGGGTTTGAGATCCAGTCCAAAATTGTTTCAAATGTTTGCCTCGTGTTCATTTAATTGTAATTTGTAACTACAGTAATCTAGATGTGGGGTTTTAAAGTTGAATTGTCAATTTTAGAGTGATAATTCATAGTTCTACTTACCTAACTGGTGGTCATTTTTTTAGATTCAATGAATTTGGTGTTGATGGAGGGCCAGCAGCTAAGGCACTCAAGCCAAAATTTAATATCTTCTCAAAGAGTGTGACATCTCATACTGGATTGGAAGTTCCAGAATTTGATGTAAGCATTTCTGTATTTTGCCATTTAGATAATATCTGCTTTTTCTAATGTCATAACTCTTGTGCTTGTTATTTACAGATTAAGTATCTAGTTGCTGCAGCTGTTGCCTTCAAGGGTGTTGGGGGTCTCCTTTTTATCTTTGGCAGCACCATGGGAGCTTATCTTCTGGTTCGTTTTCTGGTCTTGTGTGCATTAATAGTTCAATCATGAACCGAATCAACTGATAAAAATATTAAACTACCCTTTTCTTGTAGATTCTGCAGCAGTTCATTGTTACTCCTCTTTTGTATGACTTCTACAACTATGACATAGAAAAGAAAGAATTTGGTCTACTCTTTTCAGAGTTCTCACAGGTTAGTTGGTGATGGTATTAAATTTTCATATAGGAACAAGGAAGGGTTGATTGTATATCTCTTTCTGGTGGCTGTTTTCGATGTTGTTTCTAACTAAATTCCCTTCTTCTCTTAGAACTTGGCTCTAGTTGGGGCATTACTCTTCTTCATAGGCATGAAGAACTCGTCACCCACGCCCAGGAGACAACTCAAGAAGGCTCCGAAATCCAAAACAGCCTGAAGGAGGAACACGTGGTAAAGTAAGGGTGTATTGTTTGATCAATTCCGATCTATTTTTGTATGCTTTGTTCTTCAAGATTAGGGAAAGAAAAGGGAGTAGTATTTTCACTTTGTTGCTGCATACCACTAGGTTAAGTTCATGATTTTGAGGAAGAATTTTATTATTTTTCTTATCAATTCTAATACTTTATTTATATTTTAACCATTTTCATGGATTATTTTATTATGAAATCATAGTGCCTGTTCTTCTTTCCCTAGAAGAATATTTAACTGTAGATCGGTTCAGCAGTCGTAGGTTTTAGCTAAATTAATTCTTTTTGCACTTGACTTGATACATAATTTGTAACAATGTTATAATGCTATATTATAGTGTTGTAAAATTTGACTCGATAAAAAATGATTTAATTTTCTAGTTTTAAATTATTTGAGTGATCTACGATATCTATATAATTTTTTTTAAATATGGTTTTAAAATCTAAAATTTAAAATATTATAGACATCTTGTAATTCATCGAATGTATAGTCCATTTCATCGGTTTATTTGACCATAGATGTCTTCCTATGACTTGATCCTTTATTAATTGAGGTCAATCATAAATGATGTGCTATTTCTCTCTATTCTTAATTCATATCTAAATTCTTTTCTTTTTCTTGCTTTATAAATCGGGTGACTAGAAAAGCTTGACTATCTCTTTTTTTTTATCCTCCCCACTTGAATTTTCTTGTCGACTTGTAGAGGATTTAAGAGCAATATTCATTTTTTTTTGTTATTATTATTTTTTCTTTTAATATTATCATTTTAAGAGTGAACAAAGATCTTATAAGCTTGTCAAATTTGAGTCTTCAAGTTATTTGTTTATGTGATGATTGTTTTTTTTAGTCTTATAAATCTAAAAATGTATAAATTAACTTCCTCACAAGCTTATCTTTCAAAATTATGTTTACGAATTTTTTAAATTCATTGATTGTGATGAACCGATCAAATGGAGCTATGATGCATTCTTTCAGGTCTATGTTGAAGTTCTTAGGTTAAAATTTTTGATGTTTGTCTCTTTTATCACGTTGGTTCCTTTATATGTGATTTTGAACTTATCTCATACTTCTTTGATATTTTCGAAAAAAGAAGTTTTTCTAATCAAGAGCGTACAAAAGAACATATACGATCTTAGATCTTAGAGTTGAGTTGAGATCTTAGAGTTGAGTTGCATTTGTTTCTAATCCTTTTTATGGTAGACTAAGATAATTTTCAATGATTTCCTAAATCTTGTAACGAATAGATTGTAAAGATAACCATTCTATTTTTTCAACAAAAGTAGTTGACACTATTAAAGTAAGGAGATCTGGTGATGAATTGTGCCATAAGTTTTGATTGATGTAGAAAATTTGAATACTTCAAGGATTGACTCTAGGATATTAAGCTAAAATAGAGATAAGACTTTGATATCAATTGTTTCAAGAGAATGGTTATATAGGATTTTTGTTTTGGTGAATAAAAAGAATTAAAAATGGAACACAATAATTTATAATTGTTCGACTTTCTAACTAAATTCTTCCCTATTGTTTTAACTATCCATATTAAGAATTTTACGTAATTTATTAATTTATATTTTCTTTTGGGGTTTATATTTTTTAATTTTCGTCTAAAACGTAACACTTTAACAAATATAACAATCAAGCTAACAAGTGTGTTCTATAATAAAAATAACAATTAAAGCTCAAAATCATTTTCTTTATATATTGAATATTGATAAGTTGTTCTTGTTGTTCCATAATTGTTTGACGGGGTCTTTTAAACCCTCTAATGGTTTTATGACTGTTAATCTGTTATTAACCAACGAGGGTTAATTAGAGTCGTCAGGGATTTTATTTCCAAAATTCAATGTAGTTTGGACAAGTCGGTATCGAAACATGAACTTCGAGAATTAGTACTCGCTTCAAAATAAAATGATTCGTTGGATATTTTTATATTAGGTATTGATATACAATACATGCGTATTAGTACGGGTCCTTAGGTATCGACATAGTTAAAGCCATATCGATATTTTTTTTGTTACTAAAAAAATAATCATTGAGGACAAAAAGATGTATTAATATACGATTTTTTTAGGTATTGATATATTAAAAACTGTATTAGTCCATATATGTTATTTTTTATTTTTATGTTATTTTAAAAACATTAAACAAATCAAAAACTTATGACAACCTTTCAAACATATTTTTTAAGATAATAAAATTTTAAAATATTTTTATAAATTATTTTAAATCCAAAAATCCTTCTCGATATGTTGATTTGTTGACCTTTTCTGCTAATTCGTTGTTGTAAAAAACCCTTGAAGCCTATTGTTGTAGCATTTCCACTTTTTTCGCACAAAACACACACTCGAAGTCTACGTTGGTTTCTAGATAGCGGATGTAAATCGTCTGCCTCTTTTTTATATTTTTTATGTCTTCATTTTAAATTAGAGGGTTTAGGGTTTGAGGTTCAAAGTTTGAGGTTATAATTAGGGTTTGGGGAATTAGAGTAAGATGTATTTTTTAGGGCGTATGATTTAGGGTTTAGGATATAGAAAATAAGGGTTAAGGTTTAAAATTCAAATTTATAATTTTTTTTTATCAAGATGTACGATAAAAAAAAATTATTCTTAGCTAGATACTTATGACCGAAATATAAGCAATTCATAATGTACTAAAACATGCATGAGGCCTCTTTTCCATCACGTTATTCATGGTTTCTAACCACTAAAAAATAGTCAATTAATTTTTATTTTTCATATATTTTTTTCTAATTAATCACTATCTATCTATATGGTGATGAAAAAAAATACAGATTTAAAAAATGACATAAAGATATAAAAATTAGTTAATTACTTTTTAGTGATTAAGAACATAAATAACGTGATAAAATCCGATTCATAAAATAATTTCTCCGGTTTCTGACAGGTAAAAATTGATATCGATAATGTAAAGGTATTTAAGATTCTTGAGGAAAGTCATATGGCGCTTCAACGAGATATAATTGCAGAGTCCGTACGACAAATGGTTTTTTCCTGAATGGGAGGTGCGTCCTCGAACTGTAGGAAGACATCAAAACTTGATTATAGATGCTTTGGCAACTAAGAGTCGAGGTGAACTAAGTTACAACATTTTTATTGTCTTCAATTATATTTAAATTCTTAATAATGATTTAAAGAGATTTGATCATTTTATCAACTTTAACCGTTAACTTTAATCGTTTTTATTTTTTTAATTTTTAACATATTTATAACAAAATAACACTATTTTTTCGTTTCTAGGAATTTTTAAAATTATATAAAAATCATAAAAAAAATAATTTCAAAATTTAATTTAAAATGATAAATAATATTTTTAAAAAAGATTTAAAAAATAAAAAAATTAAATATTACTTTGCAATTATAAAAAAATTATATTTTTAAATAATTTAAATTTCCAATATTTTTTATAAAGTTTTTAGACTTTTTTATATATTTTTAAAATTTTAAAATTTCTTAAAAACGATAAATGGTATTATCTTGTCGTGACAAGTATTAAAAAATTTAAAAGAACTCGTTAAAGTTAACGGTCATAGTTGATCAAAGGGGCAAATTAATTTTTTTTCTTGAGTTTGAGAGTTTAATTGGATGCAAAAAAAGTTTAAGGGCTTAATTGATTATTTACAGCAGTTTAAGGGCTAAATTAATTTTTTTTAGTGAGTTTGAGAGCTTTATTGGGTGAAAAAAAGTTTAAGGGCTTAATTGATTTTTTTCACAAAAGTTTAAGGGCTTATTGAACCCTTAAGCCCAAAAATTTAAATAATTGACTGACAGAATCGAATATTTTAAAACTTGAACATCTAATAAATTTTTATTATAAGAACAAACCTCAAAAAGTATATAAAAGAGAAACTTACCCATACAAGTGTTTATATATAATGGTAATTTTTATAAATATAATAAAATATATAAAAATATACTGGGGCGGGACAGAGAATTTCAAGCAAATACTCAAACCTGACCCGATTTAATAATTTTTATGCCCCGTCCCAATCTCTGAAAATTAAAGTGAAAAACCCAACCGAGTCGGGCTAGGGTCGGGTAATTTTGTCATCCATAATAAAAATTCTTTCTCTTTATCATGCATCATTTCACGTCTTATTTGAGATTTTTTTAAAAAATAAATTTTTAACCCTAACAATTATTTTCTATATTCTAAATCTTACACCCTACACCCTAAAAATACATTATACCTCTAATTTCCTAAACCCTAACTACATCCCTTAACTTTGAACCTTGAACCTTAAACTCTAAACTCTCTGATTTAAAACAAAGACACAAGATATAAGAAAAAAATAGATAATTTCCATCCTTTTTACCATCATTGATGGTGACTTTTCACCCACCACTGTCCTCCTTCCCCCGTCCTATATTCAAATGTATTATATATGTTTTAGCATTAAATAAAAAGGTGCCGTATACAATACCGTCATATGCAAACAACCATAACAAACAACAAAACTTTGTTCTTTTCAGTTTGTCCTTTTCGTTAGGTCTAGAAAAGTCAGTACTTCTCAGTATTCATATGTTGACAATGGAGTAACAGGATATAGATCATTCAAAACCAAGATTTGTGTCACGGAGTAACACAGAGAGACATGGCCACAGGGATGAATACACTTCAAGACTCTAATTCCGACAGGAGAAAGGAATTACAGGCTTTCGATGACACAAAAACAGGCGTGAAGGGACTTGCAGATGCAGGTTTAACCAAGATCCCTAACATCTTCGTTTCCGAACAACTCAATCTCGACAACAATTCCGAGTCTGCTCATGTCTCGGAGTTTTGTATTCCGATGATCGATTTAACCGGCGTCAACGAAGGCGGAAGTTCACGCCGGGAGATAATCAAGCAAGTCGGAGAAGCTTGCGAGAAGTGGGGTTTCTTTCAAGTGTTGAACCATGGGATTGATACGATGAGTTTGGATGAGATGATCGACGGTATCCGGAGGTTCCATGAACAAGACTCTGAAGTGAAGAAAGAGCTGTATAGCCGTGATTACCGCAACAAGGTCGTTTATAATAGCAATCCTGATCTACATCGTACTAGGAAAGCGATTGATTGGAGGGATTCATTAACTTTTCAAATGTCTCCTCAGCCGCCTCAACCTCAAGAATTGCCTCACGTATGCAGGTAAACCTTGACAAATACTCTTTCTGTTCAACCCTATGAACATAGACGAACCAACAGACTAGCATAATGGAACAGATGGTTAATATAAGTTTGTGTGAACAAAAAAGAGTTTAGGTAGAAAAAGGGTTTAGACTTGTTTAACAAATGGTTTGGATTTAAATTCAGATGGTTTAGACTTGTTTAAGAAATGGATATTAAAGAGCACACACAGTTAATTAATCAAATTTAAACTAAATTAATTAGAAAAAAACTTTTAATTATTAGCTGAAACGTAAAATTATCTAATAGATTAACCAATTTTGTTTTGTTTCGGTCAGTTAATTTGGTTTAACCGAACAATAAATACCCCTAGACATATGTAAAAAAATTTAAACGAACATAAATAAACAAATTATCGAACATTCTTGAACATAAATTAACAAACAAGCCCTTTGTCCATGTCCGTTCATTTAATTAAACGAACAAAAAAATTTTGTTCATATTCGTTTGTTTAATAAATAAATAAAGTTTTCGCCGAATTATTCACGAACGATTCGCTAAACATTCGATTTTACGGCCCTAACTCTTTATAATATTTTAGTACTTTTCTGATACTTATTTCAATCGAGCCATAAACACCTCTATTTCTAAGGAGGCTTAATTAAACACATATATATCGTAAAACTCCTCTATAATATTTTTAACCGATAATGATAATAAATAGTTAAAATTATATTTTTTATCATTTTCTTAAGTGTCATCTTCACATTTTTTTACTGTTAATCTTATTCATCCATTTCATTCATCCAATAATCATGAATTAATGTAAAACTTAAAGAGTTTTATACTGTATAACTTGATCTCATTTCATATATATATTTAACGTGAGAATGATTCTATTTTTATTAAAATGTCTCGTTTGCAGGGACATAATCCTTGATTATACAGCCAAAGTTCAGGCATTAGGTAGCACCTTGTTCAAACTGTTATCCGAAGCATTGGGTCTCAATCCCACTTCCTTGGAAGACATGGGGTGTCTGGAAGGACTGTTTTGCATGGGCCATTACTACCCCCCGTGCCCGGAACCACACTTGGCTTCAGGCACCACCACCCATGCCGATAGCAGCTTCCTCACAGTTGTTTTACAAGATCAGATCGGCGGCCTTCAAGTCCTACATCAAAACCAATGGATCGATATTCATCCCATTCCCGGTGCTCTTGTGGTGAATGTGGGTGACATGTTACAGGCAAGTGAAAATAGTCATTTTTGTTGAATCCCTTTCAGACAACTGATGCTGGTGTTGTGTTGCAGCTCATATCGAATGGTAAATTCATCAGCGTGTACCATAGGGTTGTGGCTAAATCCATAGGTCCAAGAATTTCAGTGGCGTATTTCTTTAGAGTCATTCTTCCCCCAACAGATCCTTTGAAGATTTATGGACCAATCAAGGAGTTGTTATCTCAGGACAACCCTCCCATTTACAGAGACATCACTATACAAGAATTTGTACAGTATTACTATGGGGAAGGTCTTGAGGCCCCAACAAGATCTCTGCAACATTTCAGGTTGTCCTAGAGATGGAGAACAATGGAATGGGTTCAGGTGGATTACTAGTTCTTTATGTTTTATAGTAATGCCCAAAACTTTTAATGTCCTGTTGTGTGTGATGGACCCATAAAATACATGTTTTTATTGTTGTAAAATTAAATTTAGTGTATGATGTATTATTGGAATGCTTTCTAATTCATGGTTAGATACATTGGATTAAAATTTAATAATATTGGGCACATATGTATATTGCTATTATAAAGGTTAATACGTAATTAAGTAATCAATTATGTTACACGTGTTATAGGTATTAAATTATTATAAAATATTTAAAAGTGTAGATACCATAAGTTGTATTAATTATAATTTGATGAGGGACAAGGTTATAAATACTTAATAGTTTGTTATTAAATCAACTATATAAAGGGGTTATAGTCCCAAGAATTAGGATGACAATTTAAGTATGAATTTTTCTCTAACCCAACCTAATTTGATAGGTAATAATGGAGGTATATGGCAGTGAGAATGGGTAATTCCTCCCCATGGCCCACTCTTTTTTTTCTTTTGTTCTTCTGTATAAATATTTTTTTTAAAAAATAATTTATTATTGAATTTATCTCTTATTTTTAAATATTTATGTTTTATCATAACCCTAAATTTTGGTTATGTCCTTGTCGATTGTAGCGACTAATTTAAAAATGATACAAAGAATCTCATATTTTAAAAATTGAATTCGAGGATTTTCTTTAAAAATTATATTTTGAAAATAAAATTTAGAGTCGTCACCGATCACTTAGATTAAATAGGTTAAACACACAAAATCAACAAGTAGAGATTTATTAAAATATGAGTTTAAAAGTTAGTTACGTGTGGGAAAGAATTAGCACAACACACCACACGAAATCTGTATCAAATCATATGTTGCTTTTGTTGATGAAAATTATTAAAATTTAAATTGAATTGGATTAAATATTCTTAGTTAATATAATTTTTAATTAAGTGTGCTTTAATATTTGATGACTTTGAATTAATTAATCATTTAATTAATAAGATTGACATAAAATTCAAATCATAGATTAAATCGACAATGATTAAACATGGCCATCGTGTTAATTTATGGTTTAAATTAAGTATATCACCTCTATGCATGATACAAACAGTTAAGTATAATATTATGAGTTACTAAATTTAATTATTTTAAAATTTACATTTAAAAAATCTAGATTAATTTGAATATTTATTTGATATCAATTAAGTTAAGATATTATGATACAAATACTAAAATTAATACGTACCACTTTTATAATTAAAAATTAACAAATTAAAGGTTTTAAATAAACCCACTAAAAACTTAACCTAAAAAGACCCAAATTATGAGAGATAATTGATGATATATTATTAATTAAGTTCTTCTAATATTAATCTTCAATTGGTTAGAACCTAGAAATCTAAAGCTAATGTTTTATAAATTATCTTAAATTTGAAATGGTTATTCTTTTATTTATTTAATTGTATCCTATTAAGCTAAGGATACTTAAAATAGATCAAATTAATAATAATAAACCAAATTAAATATTACTTTCATATCCTAAAATATTTAAGAAAACTAGAATCAAGTTAACTAATTTAAAATGTCCCTATAAGCCAATAATAAATTTTAATTTTAAATAAATTTATTCAAGTCCTAAATTCTAACTAAGGTTTTAACTAATCTAAAAAATAAATTTATTTTGATTAATTTAAACACACGTAGGGATAACAATATAACTTAAATATGTCGGATCTTGATCTGACCCGAGAATGATAGTTTTTTTTAATTAAGAAAATTAGAGCCGGGTCAAGTTATTAAAAAATAAAATCAAATTGTGTTTAGGGTAAAAATCATCTGACCTGACCTAATGTATTTATATTGTATATAATATTTAATACGATATTATTTTTTTTAGTCGGATCGAGTTTAATCAGGTCTTTATTAAAATATTAGGATTGAATTGGGTTATAATTTTTATTATATCGGATCAAAGATAAAATATATTAAAATCAAATCAAATCAAAATAAATATTTTAATTTTTAGATCAAAATTGGAACGACCAAAAACCTACCGGACTCACCCGTTACCATCCCTAGACACACATCCCATTAAGAAAAAGAGCATTTTTAAAATTAATTAAATTCTAAAGAAACTAAAATTATCCCGAAAGCATACAAGTAAACATGAAATTGAATTATTTATCGAACAAATAGAAAAGCACATACACAAGAAAAGGAGTGTCATTAAATAAAATAAATAAATACAAAACCAAAAATTAAATATCATGAAAATAAGGGAATTAAAGTATTAAACCATTGAAAAAATCGAATAAAAATATAAAAAAAAATTAGAGATCAAAAGAGAGATTATAATACCCATAAGAAAATAGATTTAATTCTAAAAAAAGATGAAATTAAAAAAGTTTGAAATCTTTAGGGATCATAGACCGGATTTCAAAGAATATAAAATTTACATTAAAAAATAATTTTTAAAAAATAAAAACCATTCCCCTAAACCTAAATTCTCTAAATTAAAAACACTGAAACACCTTTTATTTCTTTATGATTTTAGATCAAAAAGCCTTAAAATATAAATATCTTTAGCGTTTATCGTGTTTATTCCGAACATCTCGGGATAAAATTAAAAAATATCATTAAAGAAGAAAGAGCCTAGAGAAAGAAGCTATCACGTTAGAGGCTAGCAACATCGGACTTATAAGTGCGTGAAGGAGATGGATGATCTCAAGTGTATTCTTCACTCTCACGTGATGAATCTGAGACAAGTGTATGGCGCGTGGGAGAAATAAAAAATCTAAAATCTAAGTTATTGGGTTAGATTTGATTTTATATTTTTTATTTTTGAATATTTACTAAATATTATATGTTTTAAAAAATAAAGTGAAATTATGGCAAGCTTTATTAATTTATCTTATGTAATTTTTTTCTGTATTTTTTCTCTGATTAGTATGGTATTTATTTTGTAATGCTAAATACTAAAATAAAAATAAAAATAAGATGTAATGTTAAGCATTATTTAAAAAAAAAACAAATTCAATAAAATACCAAAACAGAAAAAGGATAAAGATAAAGTACTAAATATGTGATTATTCCGATTATATATTATATCTCCTCCGTCCTCTCACAAGCATTTAGAAAAAAGGAAAACAATTAGTAAATTATCAAAAAATATAACAAATAAATAAAAGAATTTATTATAATAAATAGAAAAAAATAGTTCTCCGCGTTCTCTTCTCTTCTCTTTCCTTGCTCTTTCTCTTGCTGCTACCCCTTTATTTTCTCTGTTGTCTCTGTTATCCTCTCTCTAGAATCTCAAGAGAGCTGCCATAGACCCTATTTGAGCAAGCAAAAGGATAAGCTTGTTGCCTCCAGGTTCGTTTTCACTATTCAATCAATAGGATGTTTGTATGAATCTGTTTTGTTTTGTTTTCCTTTTCTTTGTTTTTTAAGACTTGATTTTGATTGGGTTTTTGGTGAAGGGGGTTTGAGGCCGGCGGTCTTTATTGTTCGTAGGGTTTAATTGTGCTTGAGGTTCCGTTAATTGGGTCGTAATTTGATTCTTGTTTGATTTGGGTCTAATGGATTGATTTATGGGATTCTAATTGGTTCATTTTCGAGCTTGATTATTGATTTTATTAATATTTTTTAAAATTAGGGTTTTATAGATTTTTCTTTTAATTTGGCTGATTTTAGTCGTTGAATTTGTCTAATTGAAATAATGATAGATTCTTTAAATTAATATGTTATATGTATATTTGAATATGAAAAACTTTTGTATCGATAGCATTTGAACCTAATATTTTGTGTTTGTGTCAGTTGGTTTTGCGGAAATTTTAATGGTAATCGGCTGTGGAAATTTGATGTAATTGTAGTTTTAGGATGCTTTGATTAAATTTTTTTGGGATATATGCCTATATGGAAATGATATTTCTAATTGTTTATATTTCAAGTGGAGGTGCAAGAATTAATAATTTTAATTGGTTTTCTTATCCGGGTATTGTGTAGCAAGTGGAACTCAAGGAGTGTAGGAAGGAGTTTTCTAGTGGAAATGGCTGCGGTTGCAATTGAGGAGTCTGGAGTGGGAAGGTTTGTGGAGGGGATTTCAAGCGGAGAACCCTGTCAAACAGGGGAAGCATTGGCAGAGTGGCGGTCTTCTGAGCAGCTAGAAAGTGGAACACCTTCAACCTCACCCCCTTACTGGGACTCTGATGATGCTGATGGTGGTAAGCTTTTGGATCTCTCTCATGTTCAGTTGAATGCTCTTTATTCTTTTCAACATGTATTTGTATTTCGCATGTTTATTCTCAATCGTTATAAAGTCTATTGAAGTGTTAGGTTGAATCCTTTATAAATTAAACATCCAGGGAAGAAAAATGCAGAATTACATGATTAAAAATTGGCTTGAATTTAGTTTCGGTAGTCCATTGTCAATTTTCTGTGTAGATTTTGGAATTCAACTGAGCTTTTTTTCTAATTTTTATAAATTATTGTTAACATTAATGTGAAATTTTGTTTATCAAGCTCTAGTTCATAATATATATCAACAGTTCTCACGACGCATTCACCTCTTAAAAAGTAGATTGATAAGATATTTCTCGAACCATTCTGTTTTTTCTCAAGCATCTTGGTTATTGAAAGTTGACGAGATGGATGGGCAGGAGGGTTCTTTTGAGTTGTTTCCTCCTCACTCAATTTTAGTACTCATGATATCTGCTCAAAGAATTTGTTTTTAAGGGACAATTTTTTTCGGATTCTTTGATTTAAATGTCATTTGTAGTACAAGGATGAGCTATTTGCTTTTGAGAATGCCATCTGTAGTAATACTAGGCGTATTGACTTTATCTTCCTCATGCATAGTACCGTAGGAGAAACAAATAACACGAGAAATGAAAGGGCTAGCTGGCTAGTAGATGATGTGTGTTCTGAACTACTTCGCTAAAAGCACAATGAAACATGAAAAGAAGAAAAAAACAAACAAATAGTTTTTAGTTCTAGATGTTTTCTCAACCAGGATTATATATATATCAATTTAAGTATGAACTGTTTGGCATGTAATTTTATTGTTCTTCCTTTCTTTCACTACTAAAAATGAGTTTTTTTTTTTTTAAAAAAGCAGGTAATAGGTTAGGTTGCTATTACATTATGCTTGCTGTGAACTATTTGTTGAGATAATGAATCGAATATAGATGATCAAGAGAGGGGCGAATTGACAAATAAAAAATTTATGGGTGCTAAAAATGAAGAGAAAATTGCACAAGGAATTTTAGAGTGGTTCAAGCTTCAAACAAGCTCTACATCCACTACCTTAGCACACCACTAAGGATTTTAATAACGCACTAACTTTGAATTCGTCTCCTTTTCTCAGATTAGGACGAAACCTTACAACCGATCAAACTTTCTACCCTTAGTTTGATCAAACAAACACTTGTTTAAGAAGAGAATTGGTAAACCTAATTGACCTTTAATAGGCTGATAATGTCTACCCAAATTACAATAAGATCACTCCCCAAATTTGAAATAAAAATAACAAATGAGTACAAACAAGTTGGGTGCTGAATTTTGACAATAAAAGCTCTTAGATATTGGATTTTTTCTTGATTGTTCACTCAAAGATCATTAGTTGTTGATTGGAGCTTTGGAGTCTTGATTATATATGCCTCCATTCAATTCTAGCCGTTTGGATTGTTGGAAAATTGATTATAGCTGTTAGGGAGGTGTTTTCCCGCAATAAATCCTCCTCTGATGCTCTTGGTATCGGTACGCGAAAGCCCTTATCGGTACCAACCATATATAGAAAGAGTCGTTACAAAGCAGGGAGTACCGGTACTCAAAAAACGAGTATCTGTACGGAAGAGACAGGTACCGGTACTCGAATAACTCACTAGAATTTCATAAGACTGCCCAGTATCGGTACGACTACAGGCCGTACCGGTACGCATGAGTGGTTATTTAAAATTTTGTCGTATGGAGCATCAGTATTTTCACAGTGGTATTGGTACTCAAATTGCATTCAATGTAAATTTAAAAGTTCCTAGATCGGTACGAGGGTTTGCCGTACCGATACTGATTTAAATCAAAATAAATTTACCGTTAAAGGCGTATCGATACTCGGTTCTGTACCGGTACGATTTTTCTATTCGATGTAAACTGATAAAAGCACGATACCTATGGGCATAAGAGTCGTATCGGTACGCTTTGTCATTTTTGGCCTATTTGACTTAGAAAAATCATACAAAGGATTTTGTAATTCATTTTGAAACATAAGTTGAAAATAATCGAATGCTCTGTGAGTATTTTTATCAAAAAATTATTTTCAAAATATTTTTACTTATTTAAGCAATTTGTTATATCAAAATCAATTAATATTATTCAACACTATTTCTGCGTAACAAATTATAAATTAAGTTGGATTAGGGAATAGTTATCAAGAAATCTCACTTTGTACTTTCCATATATTTTCATTTTATGCATGAAACGTTTGGTATATGTTCTTGTTTTTCTTCCTGGTTTTTATTATTAAAACTTCTTAAACTGACTTCACTTACTTTATAGGGCCAAAACCTTCTGAACTATTTGGAAAGTATACATGGAAGATAGAGAAATTTTCACAAATTAACAAAAGAGAACTTCGTAGTGATGCGTTTGAAGTTGGTGGCTACAAATGGTATGGGGCTAAAATATTACTGGCTGTTGTTTTCTACTTTGCTTTGTAACATTCATAATTGTCATTCTGGAATTCCTATTCTTCCATTATTGAAATTCTGTGGTGAATATGTTCTTGTACGTACACAAATTAATCTTTTAAACTTTCTTATCTTTGCCTTAAAGAAACATATGCTTTTTTAGCTGGGAAAATTCTCCAGTTTCGATTTGAGCATTTTCCTATGGTTGACAGGTACGTCTTAATTTATCCACAAGGTTGTGATGTTTGCAACCATCTCTCATTGTTTCTCTGTGTTGCTAATCATGACAAACTTCTCCCAGGTTCGATATTATCAATAAATTACTCATTGGATTTATTATCGATAATCTTGTATTATGTTATTGAACTTATATGATTCCTCGCTCTATTTGAGACAGGCTGGAGTCATTTTGCACAGTTTACAATAGCTGTCGTGAATAAAGATCCTAAGAAATCAAAATATTCTGGTGGGTTGGCTCAAATTTAGTTCATTTGTGACTTGTGGTATTAGAGATCATGAATTATCACCGACATTCTGTGGATTGCAGATACTTTACATCGATTCTGGAAGAAAGAGCATGACTGGGGATGGAAAAAGTTTATGGAACTTTCAAAAGTTTATGATGGATTTATAGAATCTGACACGCTTATCATAAAAGCTCAAGTTCAAGTCATCAGGTAAATTATTGATTAGAAATTTGTCTCTGGTGCTTCATTCAATATAAGTCCATGATGCTGGACTTGATGTGCTGGATTCTGGACTTGGTGTACTTAGTATTCTAGGTAACTAAATATTCTATAGTAAATACACAAGATACAATCCTAGATATGATTTCTAAAATTATTTTACTAAAGTTGACTTTCCATAAGTACAAGATACATAATATATTCCCATACTTAACCTAGAATAATATCTTCCCATAATTACATGTACTAACCTACACATACCCCTATATCCATGTTTTCATATATATCCTCAGTGTCAAATATGGATTCTTCAAGAAAAATGAAGATTTGGAATAACATAGTTAGTAGCAGCATATATAGATTTCGAATGTTCTTCATGCTTATCTACACAACTTTTGCAGTCCTAGTTTTCCCTAAATATAAAATTCAGGGTGAAACTCTTGATCAATAATTGTGTCATTCTGCCTTTGTATGATAAAGTAGGCTTAGTATGCTACAATCAAGTTGCTTCGCTGTGGTAATTTGTGGACACCCTGCTTTAGTTTTTTTCTCCATATTGAGCAAACTTAACATTTTGTTCTGTATTAGCAGGGAGAAAGCAGACCGGCCTTTTCGTTGCCTTGATTGTCAGTATAGGAGAGAACTTGTTAGAGTGTATTTGACAAATGTAGAGCAAATTTGTCGCCGTTTTTTGGACGAAAGACAGCAGAAGCTAG
Organism: Abelmoschus esculentus; assembly: GCA_035048815.1. Classification (NCBI taxonomy): domain Eukaryota; kingdom Viridiplantae; phylum Streptophyta; class Magnoliopsida; order Malvales; family Malvaceae; genus Abelmoschus; species Abelmoschus esculentus. The sequence goes on from JAUCBN010000024.1 coordinate 16,330,257, forward strand.
GGAAGCTGATAGAGGACAAAGCTAACTGGTCAAGGTAAATGATTTTATGCAAGGTCTTCAAATGATTTGTTACTCATCTAGTACACAAAATATGTTATGTTTGAATCTTTCCTTTCAGAGGATTTCTTATGAATTGCTTTCTGTTGTTCCTATTATCATTGTCTGATGTTCCGCTTAAGTTTTAATCATTTTTCTTACTGCATCAAATTCCTTATTGCCTTGACATCATGTATAAGAATTAGCCTTTTTTTTGTGATTTCTTGGCTTTTCCTTCATGTTCTAAGTTACATATATTTGGTTATTTTATTTCTCATCAGGTCACCACTTATTATCTTTTTGCCTTTCTTCTCAACTAGATTTTTTCCAATTGTTGCAGCTTCTGTGCTTTCTGGTTGGGGATTGACCTAAATGCCAGACGCCGGATGTCCACGGAGAAAGCAGATGTGATTTTGAAAGTAGTTGTGAAGCATTTTTTTATAGAGAAGGAAGTGACATCTACTTTGGTGATGGATTCACTTTATAGTGGGCTGAAGGCACTAGAAGGCCAGAGTGAGGGCAAGAAAGCAAATTCAAAATTATTGGATGCTGAAGAAATGCCAGCACCAATTGTTCATGCGGAAAAAGATATGTTTTTGTTAGTGGATGATGTGCTAGTACTTCTAGAAAGGGCAGTTTTGGAACCACTACCTCCAAAAGATGAGAAAGGTCCTCAAAACCGAACAAAGGTAAGTTTCTTAATATTGATGGTAGATTATAGTAAGAACATTACATGCGTTTGAAGCATAGAGCAATCTGTTAAGTTCCATACTTCCATTTTAAATTTCTTTTCCTTTGAATAAAACACATCTAGTAGATTTTTTTTACTAAAAGTCTGAATAGATGAGTTCTGTCTTGTTGTAGAAAAAGATGCTTTTTCTTCCTTAGAAGCTAATGCTATTCCCATATATCTCAATGATAAAGATAATTACATCCCTTCGCATAACATATTTAATCTGTTATTTTTACAGCAACCAAAAGCAAAGCTTTTCCTTGTTTCATCAAGTCTTTTCATTTTTATGCAGGATGGGAATTCTGGGGAGGATTTCAACAAGGATTCTATTGAGTGTGATGAGAGGCGTCTTACAGAATTGGGTCGCAGGACAGTGGAAATATTTGTTCTCTCTCATATTTTCAGGTACCATGGTTTTTGATTATTAATTAAACTAATAATAGATTTTTTATTTCTCTCATTATGTGTGGAAATACTGGTATGTACCCTCGAAACTAGTATCAGCTACTAAATGAATATGCATGTATAAATATGATGATTCATGTATAAATACTGGTATGTACCCTCAATTCATTTACAACCCTATATTAAAGCTTGAAAAATAATAACCAATTACAATAGAATAGGGAAAAGTCACTAAAAATATAAAAATCCATTAGGTCCTGCAACTTCTGCTTTTTCAAACACAAAATTCTTAATTTTCAAAGTTCAAGACTCTCATATCTCTAGTATATTTCACTTATTATTTAAAAATTTTGTTCTACAAGATTTTTAAGAGTTCAAGACAAATAGGGATAGAATAATTAATTTTTTAGTGAATTTATGTTTTTTTTTCTAAATTTGGGTTTTGAGTTAGAGATTGAATTAATTAAGTAGAAGGAGAATATAACTTAATGAATTTAATGATTCTTTATACTAATTTCATTGAAGCAATTTAACAAATGTATTCATTTTTGGAAAAATAACTTTGATACAAAAGCTTGTATAGACTTTAGTTTTTAGGTTTAGGGTTTAAAGTTTAGAAGATTATATTGTAGGTTTAGGATTAATGATTTAAGGTTAGAATTTAGAGTTTATGGTTAGGATCTAAAGTTTATGTTTTAGGGTTTTAGGTATAGTAATTTAGATTTTATATTTTAAAGAAAGGGTTGTGTAATATTTTTTACGCAACTTGTATATCAAAATGTAACCCTTCATTTTTCTTTTGCTTTTTATTGATTGAATATTAATTGGTAATAGAAAGAAATTGGATTGTTTCAAATTTATTGTAGTCTTGTAGGTATTATCTATCACATTGCTATGTAAATTGTATTTGAAGATTTTTGTGTTTGTATGGCTAGCGTTAATGGTATGTCTTCCTCCCTTTTGTTACGGAGGATTGTATTCAATCCCCACAATATGGGGAACAAATGTTTGCATAAAAATTGTTAACATAATGAAGATGTTATTTAAGTTCGTATATGTAAGCTGTAACAGAAGGCATTGTTTTATGCTTTTTTAACAAATTTTAAATATGTATGTATTAACTACAGTGGTGGATACACCATATAGTACGAGTGAGCAAGTTATTTGCAACGTTGATTCACTAATGTTTGTATTTAGGGCTGTAAACGAACCGAACCAACACGAACACAACGAACATGAACACACCCTCGTTTGTGTTTGTATTTAACATGAACACAAAATTTTTTGTTTGTGTTCGTTCGTTAAGGATTGTAACTTGTTCGTTTTCGTTTATGTTCGTTCATTTAAATGATAAACGAACATAAACAAAAGTAAACAACGAACATAAACGAACGGATATAAATAACATATATAATATGTTAAATATTTAATATTTTAGATTAATTCGATTAATTCAGCTAATTAATTGACTTTAAACCGAATTAATTGATAAATAAAATTAAAAAATCTTTAATTATTAGTCGAAACCTAAAATTTAACTAATTAACCAATTTGTTTTGGTTCGATCGGTTAGTTCTATTTAACAGAACAATGAACACCCCTAACCAATAACAAGAAAGTTTTTAACGAGTCATAAAATAAAATTTCTCAACTCGAGTAACTAAATTTTTTTTGACTTAATGCCTCACCCTTAAACATATGTGAATAATTTTAAACGAGCACAAATGAACATAAACGAACCAATATAAATGAACGAACATAAACGAACGGATTACCGAATGTTCACGAACACAACGAACGAGCCTTTTGTTCGTGTTCGTTTGTTTAATTCAACGAACGAAAAATCTTGTTCACGTTCGTTCGTGTAATAAATAAAAGAACTTCCCGCCGAACGGTTCACTGAACGTTCGGTTCGTTTACAACCCTATTTGTATTGACAACTTAGTTACACCGTTGTAAATAAGCATTGTTAACTTATTTACACCTAGTCATTTATGTTTGTGAACATATAAACGAACATGTTCACAAACAATAAATGGACATGTATGCGAAAACTCAATTAACGGAGTCCAAATACACTAAATAATAAACAAACTGAATTTAAACATGATGTTAATATATGTGTGCTCACCCTTAAAAATATTTCTAGGTCCACCACTGTTTAGAAATATGGTATCGTTAAATTTTGATGGTAATTTATTTTTTACTCTTTTATATTACTTTTTCTGTCAGCTGCCCTAATTTTTTGCTTACTTACAGCAACAAGATTGAAGTTGCCTACCAGGAAGCTGTTGCTTTGAGAAGACAAGAAGAACTGATCCGTGAAGAAGCTGCCTGGCTGGCAGAAAGCGAGCAGAAGGCTAAACGAGCACAGTCTGAAAAGGAGAAAAAGTCAAAGAGAAAACAGGTATAATCCTTGTTGTTTACAACATGATAGAATCTGAGCAGATATCCTGAATATACTCTCCTTGGACCACCTGAGCTAAACTTAATCAAATAAAATATTGTTTTGCCTATTCAAAATTTATTTTATTTGATGATTATCTGAAACACTCCCTAATTTAATTCGGTTGAAGTTTGTGTGTGTTGTGTCCTTATATGTGTGTGTGTGTATATATATATATATATGGACATCCATTCTGAAAAACAAGTTAAAGAGGGTGGAGACTAAATTTGTAAACTTTTCTGAATGTGATGCATTTCCAATGCTTACATACTGCAGGCTAAGCAAAAACGGAATAATCGGAAAAACAAAGATAAGGGGAGGGAGGAGAAGGCTATTGTGGCAGCACAGGAGCACCAAGAGGACCACTCCAGTGATGAAAAAGAAGCCTCAGAGCAGCCAGTGCCTGAAAAGGTCGATGTTCTGGGTGATGTTTCTGATTCAGTTGATGCTGCCATGGAAGTTCTTCAGCCGGAGTCAGAAGACAGGGATACTAACCCTGTTAATTGGGATACAGATACATCAGAAATTCATCCTCTCGCAGAAGCCTGTACCCGTGGAATTAGTGAACTGTCATGTGTACAGAATGGAGTAGCTGATAAGAGGAGCCCATCGATAATGGATGATAGTTCATCAACGTGTTCAACAGACTCAGTACCATCAGTGGTGATCAATGGTCCGTATAAAGGAAATTCATTTTCAAACCACAATAAAAAATCACTGAGCAGGTAAAGTATTGCTTTGGTTTCTTTCAGTGCATCTGGATGATAATACTAGGTATTTATCTCATCTGGCTCTTCAAATTTGTAGAGGAAGGAACCTGCAAAGTAAAACAGTAAGCGATGGCAGTAGTTGGACTACAGAATCTGATAATCGGCCTTCTTGTCCTGCTTTAGATGCAAGGCATCAAAATAGTGTTTCTGAAAGTAGTAAGGCCGGTGAATCTGAGTTTGAGGCAGCTGTTTCCTCTTCAGTTCATAAAAAGTGGGCCGAGCAGGATACTGTTAGGAAGGTGGTGCATATTTATGTTCCATCTCATTAAGTTTTTTACTCTTTCTGCCACTTCCAAAGTTGTAGTTTTATGATTGACATTTATCTTCTCAATGTTATATAGGAAGAAGTTTTGC